>OX637410.1:11545000-14497500 GCA_951799425.1 Ilex aquifolium | reverse complement strand
TCGGGTTACCTTATTATGATATCCCCATAAGTGAAATCGTGTTGTATTTATTCTTTTTATTTCTTTAGTAAATTCACTTCAATCCTACAAATATTGAATGATAACGTAAACTTGATGTGGTTATTTAAATTAAATGTGTATTTGATAGGAGCAAATGACATTTTGATATATCATTGTCCATGGATGTCTAAAACATAATTAAAAGAATCATTGTTGTGAATATAAGCAATTATATAACAATATAACCAATGCCAAAATCAAATCTTGGGCAGAACTCAATGATTTTTAGTGTAAATAGTAACAATATAACAAATGCAAAAAAAAAATTAAGCTTATATTAAAATTCAAAACGAAACTCACCTTACACCTGCACAAAATAAAATATTGAGCAGAACTCAATGAACAGTTCCAAGTCTTAATATTAACAATATAACTAAAGACAAAATTCTGAATGCTGTTTATTTTGGCAACTCAAATATCAAACCATATAACCAATACCAAAAAATTAAAGCTTATATTATAATTCAAAACAAAACGCATCTAGCACCTGAACAAAACAAATACTTGAGGAGCACCAAATCACCCCAATGCGGTGAATTTTCAGCTGTAAGAATCTAATTCGTGGAACTCTCGAACCCAAATTACAAAAAGCTTGTCCACCCAAAACCAATACTGGTATACACAAAAGGAAGGATATAATATCAACACATGAGAGTATAAAATTATAGAAGAGAGAATGACTTACAATAATAATATTTATATTGCAATTATATTGTAATTTTATATTAGATATGATTAGATAAAATTTTATATTGTAATTACAATAGATTTCGGAAAAGAGACATTCGAGTGCATTTAAGATGATCTGTCAATGACAATTATGAAGTTCGCAGTTCAATCCGATTCCTAATTCGACTTAAAAAAACAATACTTTGTCCACTTAAATTCATGAATATCAAATAATCCGAGCAGACAAAGACATCAACTTCTTAAGGCAATTTGAGTCTGTAATTAATGGCATTATTATTAATCATTAAGGCATTATTAATCATTACATTCATGAATAAGACGAAAGGAATAAAATGACATTTGGTTGTTAAAGTCCCATACAACCAAGAAGGATTTTTAAAGTCCTAAAACTCAGTTAGCTAGTGCTCTATAGTGTACTTTACGTCCCGGTAACTGATTTTTATAGTCAAAAAACTATGCAAACATAGTCCCAAAACTCATGCAATCTTGGCTACTATGGGAAACATAATGTATTTAGGGACTAAAAAATAGAATGTTTTTCAAGAAGATGACAACACAATGGATGTTCATTGAACATTGACACCTTAGTGAAATCTTCGGAGATTTTACCATGACATGCCCAGTCACATGAAAGGTCTCAACCCCCATAACAGATTCCAGATTAACTGCCATGGATAGCTAAGCACTCCCTAGCCTTTGTAAACTCAAATATGGCATAGTACGTACACCACAAAGATAGCGGAGTGCTAGTGGCTTGGTGGCAGGGACTATTGGTTCTTACGCCGCTGGCAGCGGCAGTGACGGTGGATGGTGTGTGTTTTGCAAAAACCCCAAAACTGAAATCGACCCCTATTGTGTGTGTGTTTGTATGCGCGTGTGTGATAAGAGCAGAAAGAGGTGGACAGATAGAGAGAAGGAAGACGTACTTGGTGTGAAGGGAATAATGAGGTGAGAGAATAAGAAGGGAGAGAGACAACTGCGGCTGAATGGAGAGAGAGAGTGATCTTGGGAAGCCATTATGGTATGAATTGAGTGGGAAATTAGGGCATTAATTTGGGGTGATCTGCATCAAGAATGGAAAGAGATGACCAAACAGGGAACAGAGAGAGAGCATGAATGAGGTCAACTTCATTATTCGGGGAGTTAAACGTGGGCATAAATTTTGGTATTGAAATTTTGGACTAAAATAGAATTTAGAATTCATTTTGGCCCGTAGGATTAAAATATTTTGAAATGATCTGAGACGTCAATAGTTCGAGACAGTTTGGGATAATGTCGTCCGTTGGATGATGTTTTTTTTTGTCACAAAACGATCTCAGCCGCTCTTTGTCTCCAAAATTCAAAGTCGTTCTACTTTATTATATAGATATGCTATGCATATGTGTCTTTTATTTTATAGTGTAGATAATTTGATGTGTAGAATTCGGCTTATCGGATCCTTGTATGATATGAGTAAATATTCACATTATTAGAAGGAATTGGACACATCATCAGTAGAATTGTAGTCCAATCTTTTAGCATAGTCTATCTTGGCTATATGAGACTGTCTTATGTCTCGGATTGTTGTACTAGTAGACTTTGTGTATTGGACATGACCATTATTGAGGTTATTTTTTTTACAGATTAAATAAGAAAATAAATACTTCATAGTTATTATGATTTTTTAAGCTCTTAATTCTAAGATATTTAATTAACACGTGCATATAATGATTATTATTTTAATTCATCAAAGAGTGAGATTTATATTTTGAGTCAATAAACTCGGTGAATTAAGAGATGCCATTATTTGTATGTTAAAAATTATTTATTATAGAGAATCACGTCTCGGTATTTAAAAGGGTTGATGATGTCATCTTGAGGAAGTTCATAAATTTTGTACATGTCAAAACCTGCAGGTGAATTTAATTATCCGACATGAAAAATAAGTTGAGTGATAAGATCTCAAGGATAAAAAGAAGTCAATTAAATATAATTATCAGTAATTTAATTAATTGATAGACATCTGTAATCTTAAACGTGCAGAGATTATTAAGCATATAATAATGAAAAGTTCGAAATATAATTATGAGATAAGGCTCAAGAGATCAATAATAAATTTTTAATGGACTAACTTAATATTAATGGACCGTAGAATGTTTGTTCTGGGCTGAACATAGGATTCTTAAGCCCATTGAAAGCCAAGCCTTTATTGCTCCTTAAGGTTTCTACTGTAGCCTATAAATACATGCACTCTCTGGATCTCTTAGCCACATATTTACCTTCATGTTTAGAAGAGGTAGAAAGAAAAAGCAGGGGAGAAAATTTGGAGAATTGTAGCCCCCACTGTATTCGGATTTTGGCATAGAAGGACATACGATGGAAGATTGTGAGGTCCATCGAGCCGATTGTTTGGTTTGCATCTATCTTCATTCGTGCGGATTTGTCCGTCAAAGGTAAACCCTAATTTCGCCTTATAGGGTTAAAAGACGAATAAATTTTTTGTAATCAATTATATGCGCCATCAACAGATCTTGGGATTGCCGTTCCAACACTCCCGCCTTCCAAGTTGTTCACTCGCCATTCTGTTGGTTATTCGGGTCAAGCTGTTTTAGGTACCTTCCTTCCACATCATGTTGCTCCTTAATCCACCATTTTTTTATGTAAAACATTTAGATCAATATAATGAATAGCATGTAAAATATTTAGATCAATATAATGACTCTTTTTTGTGATCCTTAGTTTTTTTTCAATCCCCTCCACTTAACAGAGAAGCTTCGCCTTCCCCTAGTAGCGAAGCTCGGCCTCACTGAAAGGCTAGGGCCTTTTATAGTTAGAATATTTTATGCCCCCTTCTCCCAGTAGAGAAGCTCGACCTCAATCAAAGGCCAAGGCATTTTATACTTAAAATATTTTATGCCCCATTTCCCTATCAGAGAAGTTCGACCTCACTAAAAGGTCAAGGCCCTTTATACTTAGAATATTTTATGCCCCCTTCCCCTAGCAGAGAAGCTTTCACTTCTCTTAGTAGAGAAGCTTCAACTTCTTTTAGTAGAGAAGCTCCGACTTCTCCTAGTAAAGAAGCTTGGCCTTAATGAAAGGCTGGGCCCTGGTTCCTATGAACCTTCGCACCGACCTACTGATCTAATTAGACTTAATACTTTACCCTTTGACTTACACCATCGGGCCTAAGTTTGATCAGGTGGCTGCACCTGAATTAGGTATCTTGCCTCTGTCAAGA
Organism: Ilex aquifolium; assembly: GCA_951799425.1. Lineage (NCBI taxonomy): Eukaryota > Viridiplantae > Streptophyta > Magnoliopsida > Aquifoliales > Aquifoliaceae > Ilex > Ilex aquifolium. The sequence continues at coordinate 14,493,533 of OX637410.1, read as the reverse complement.
TTTTTTCCCTCCCTGCATTGGTCGTAGGTTGAGTTGTGCCCAGAATTTTCCAAGTCTTTTTGCCTGGTCGTTTTCAGGATTTTTTCCTTAGCAATCATAAAAATTCACAATGCACTTTGCAATCGAACACTATTATTGATTAGAATGACATACAATTTGGCTCAACTATATGATCCTGAGGTACTGCAGGGCAATCTTGATCATTCTGGAGGCACTCCAATTTATCGATTAAAGGTATTTCTACCTTTACAACCTTCTGAAGGTACTTCAGAAGTAATACTTTCGCAGGTTCAGGGTGTTCCAAGGGCGTGGGATTAACTTACCATCCATGGTCTTAAGCTTGTAAGATTCATTTCCCCTAACCGATGTGACACTATAAGGTCATCCCCAATTAGCTTTGAGCTTTCTTTCTATAAGTTCTTTAGTGGTGCCCACAATCTTTCTAAGGACCAGGTCCCGACTAAGAATCCTCTTGGGCGGACATTCTTGTTGTGGGCTCAAGCTATTTGTTGCTGGTAAGATGTCATCCTTACGACTGTCGACTCATTTCTTCTTTCCACCAAGTCCAAATTCTTGGTGATGGATTCCTCGTTTTTACAGGAATTCACTAGTTCAAAACTAAGAGTGAGCAGGAAGATCTCTAATGGTATAATTGCTTCCATCGCATAAGCCAGCGCTTAAGGAGTTTCCCCAGTTCCATAACACACTGGAAAATTCTTCTACCCATCTGGCCATTGCTTTTTCCAATCTCTTCTTGATCCCATCCAGGATTTTCTTGTGTGATATTTATGCCTGTCCGTTTCTTTGTGGGTAAGTAGTGAAGAGAAATGGTTTTGAATCCCGTAATGCTGGCAGAACGCTTTGAATGACCCATTGTCGAACTGGGTGTCATTAGTAGAGACTAGATCCCCAGGGACGCAAAATCTTGTGATTATGTTTCTCCATACAAATCTTTTGGTGTCAGTTTCAAATATGTTTGCCAAGGGCTCAACTTCCACCTATTTCGTGAAATAGTTGGTTCCTACAAGAATGTACTTCTTATTTTTGAGTGCTCTTGGCATAGGCCCAACGATATCCTGTACTCTTGCGTGAAAGGTTATGGGCTTGTTAATAGGCTCAGATCTTGTGTTGCCTGTCTCAGTATGGGAGAGAACTTTTGACACTTTTCACATTACCTTACATAACCTTGTGTATCTTTCTACATATAGAGCCACCAATACCCTTGGAACACTGCTCAGTGTGCCAAGGATCTGCCTCTGATGTGGGCCCCACAACTTCCTTCATGATTTTCAAAAAGAAAGTCTTGAACTTTAGCCAGGTGCACTCAAAGAAGGTATGGGCCTGTGAAAGAGCGTCAATAAAGTTCATTTTTGGTGATAACTAGAACCTAGTTGCTTTTAACCTTATTTTATGGGCCTCCTTTTTATTTTTCAGGAAGTTGCCCATTCTTAAGGAATCTAATGATTGGGTCCCTCCAGCTATGGCCTAGTTTGACCAACAAAGTTTCTGCAACTACTATCAGCTCAATGCTCGATCTTTCTTGACCTTGTCGAGTTTTCCTTAAGAGCAAAGGCTAAAGCTACAAAAGCATCAGCGTGTGCATTTTTAGCTCTTACCATCTACTGGATCACAACCTTCGGGATCTTATTTAGCTCGGAGATGGCTATCTTATGGTAGGCCATCATTAGCTCATCTTTCACTAAGTATTCCCCTAATAATTGATTACGACAAGCTGTGAATCCGAGTAGATGTTTAATTGCTCGGCACTAATGTCGATTGCGAGGCTTACACCAACTAGAAGAACCTTGTATTCTGCTTCATTGTTTGAGGTGGCGAAGTCTAGTCTTACTGCTTTCACCAGCACGTCTCCTTCTGGGGATTCTAAAATTATGTCTACTCCTACTCCTTTCTGGTTTAAGGAACCGTCCACGCACAACCTCCAAGATTCTTCAAGCTCTGAGGAACTTATATTTACTCTCTTTTTTCATATTCCGGGGCACTTGGAGTCTTCTGAAGTTTGGAGGAGCTATCATTTCCTGGGGTAAATTCTGCCAAGAAGTCGGCCCCCACTTTCTCTTTAATTGTAGTTCGTGGCTTGAAGGTAATATCACGTCCCCTAATTTCCAATGCCCATTTTGATATTCTACCGGGTAAGTCAGCCTTTCTGAATAATGTTTTCAATTGTTGTCTATTAGAATCGTGACCTAATGGGCTTAGAAATAATGCCTTAACTTTCTGGACGAGATGACTAGAGCTAGGGCTAATTTTTCTAGAGGTAAATACCTGGTCTCCGCATCGAGAAGTGTCTTGCTTACATAGTAGATTGCCTTGATCTCCTTTCAAGACATTTTCATCAGTGCATCACTCACCGCTTGTTTTGAAATAGCTAGATAGTTATATAGACATTCCCCTTGCTCAAGAAGTGTCAGCAGGGAGGCGTTGCCAATATAACTTCAAATTGTTAAAGGCCTTTTCGCATTCTAGAGTCCATACTCCTCCTCCTTTCTATTTTCAAGCTTGAAAGAAAGGCCTAAACTTGTTAGATGATTTGGAAATAAATCTATTGAGGTCGGCGGCCATGGTAGTCAGCCTTTGCTTTTTCTTGACGGTTTTTGGCGTTTTGAGTTCTATCAGGGCTTTTACTTGATCAAGATTGGTGTCAATTCCTCATTTTGTGACTAGTAAACTCAGGAATTTGCTTGAATCGATCCAAAGGTGCATTTAGAGGCATTAAGCTTCATACGGTATTCACGCAACAAGTCAAATGTCCCCTAGAGGTCGGTAAGGTGGTTGGTTATCCTTCAACTTTTTACCATCATATCGTCGATGTACACTTTCATGGTGTCCCCTAGCATTTCTTTGAACATCCTAATAACCAACCTCTAATATGTTGCTCTAGCATTTTTGAGTCCGAAGGGCATGACATTGTAGCAATATACCACTTACAGTGTGATAAATGAGGTCTTTTCCTAGTCCGGGCCAAAAAGAGGTATTTGGTGATATCCTCTATAGGCATCGAGGAAACTCATCTGCTTATGCTCCAAGGTGGCATCAACAAGCTGATCAATTTTTGGCAGTGGAAAACTATTTTTTGTTGAGGTTGGTGAATTCTATGCAGACCCTCCACTTGTTATTCTTTTTCTTAACCACCACTGTGTTCGAGAGTCAGGTCGGGTATTATACTTCTCTATTCGAACATACCTCTAATAGCTTGTTAATCTCTTCATTGATGGCTTCCATATGTTGTGGTCCCAACCTCCTTTGCTTTTATTTCACTGGTTTGAAATTTAGATCCACATATAGGTGGTGACATATGACTTTTGGATCAATGCCATGCATATCTTATGGAGTCCAGATAAATACACCAATATTCTTTCTTAAGAGACCCTCCAAAGCCTCATGTTCCTGCTACGAAAGTGAAGATCCAATCAAGAAGAACTTTTCGATATCTTTATCCAAGTATATGGTCTTCAAATCTTCCACAGCGTATTCGGTTGGGCTTGTTATTGGCTTCTCTAAGCCTGATCGCTCAAACTTTAACTGTTATTTTTGGGTTGGGTTGGGTTGGCTGCCGACCTGACGTCTTGATTTTCTTTCACTTTTTTCCCTTTTATAAAGGAAAACAAGCAGTTCCTTGCGCTCACTTGGTCCGCACCGACAACAAAAACTCCTCCCTCCATTGGGAACCTAAGAATCTAATGGTAAGTTAAAGGAACCGATTTCATCTCATGAAGCCATGTACTCCTAATAATAGCATTATAAGCCAAATCGGCCTCCACAACTAGGAATTTAGTCATCGTTCCAACTAGCCCGACCCAAACGGGGAGGATCTTCCTTTTTAGCAAGACTATTTTTCCACTAAACCCAACTAATGGAGCATTGGTTGACTTTAGGTTTTCCTCCTTTAGACCGAGCTTGTGAAATAAGCTGGTGTACATGGTTTCAAAAGAGCTTCCCTGGTCAATCAAGATTCTCTTCATGTCAAAGCTCGTTATTCATAAAGTTAGGACCAGCACATCACTGTGAGGGTAATGAATAACTGGCTAGATCGTCGTCAGATAAGCTAATTAGTCCATCTAACTGATCGATCATTTGTTTCTTGTTACTATGCTTGATTGTACTCCTGACATGGCAGATTTTCCTAATCTGTGCAGCTTTTTGAATATATGTTCTAGCCGCCTTGTTTGTTGTAATATTCGGATTCGTGGCCGCGTGAATGACATCAATCACTTTTGTGCGGTTTTGTCTTCGACCAGGACAACTTCTCCCTTCCCTCCTATTTTAGTTTAGTCTTGTCCTGATCTACGAACTGGGAAAGGTGTCCAACCTGGACTACTTCCTCCAGATGTTGCTTTAGGAAATGATAGTTCTTTGTCATGTGCCCGATATCTCGGTGGTAAGAGCATTGCATATTGGGATTTCTCTTCTCGGGGTCATCTCCTAATTTGTTCGACCATTTGAAGAAAGGCTTCCTCTTTATCTTGGACAATATTCTGTAGATGGACTCTTTGAAGACCGTGTTTACACCGGCGAATGATGATCACGATAGGAAATCAGGATTGACTATTTGACCTTTTTTTGCCACTTTGCTTCTTTAGTGGCTGGTCTCGACCAACATCTCTACCGAGCTCATCATCCACTTTTGCACACTTTTCTACTTTGCCATCAGTTCTTCCATATCAATAGCTGGTCTCATTGTCAATGTCTAGTACAATGGATTTTTTTGGGGTAACCCGATCTTAAATGAGGCAACTGCAATCTACGAATTGCAACTTTTTATCTTGCTCATTGTCTCCCAATAATAGTGAACATATTCACAAAGTGTTTCACCATGGTTATTCTTCATTGAAAGCAAAGTTCTAACGTCTTTCTATTGATGACTATTTGTTATAAACCGAGCTATGAATTGTTTGACAAGTTATACCCAACTATCAACAGAAACTTCGAGGGAGGCTGTTGAACCATTTCGTTGCCGATTCCCCCAAACTGCTTGGGAACATCATGGACAGTAAAGCCTCATTTTTCTTGTGGATTGCCAGCGGTGGGGTCAGTTTTTCCATCGTAAAGCTTAAAGTTTGGGACCATGAATTTGTCGAGACTCTTTATCTTTTTATCCACCTGCTGAAGGGGAACACCCCCATTTCCCTAATTTATTCATCTATTGCCCTTCTCGCTATCTCTCTAGCCATTTTAGTATGCTATCGAGCTATTTCGTAATGAACCGCTTCGAAGCGTCATCTTGGATTTCTTCTTTTTGTTTCTATCTCAGGTATCCTCCTTTCGCCTTCCTCAATGCATTTTTGGCCTAGGACTCAACTCGATACAAATGGGTTCGTGTTTCGCCTTGGTGCGACAGTCTGATGCTTCAGGGGCTTCAAAATCCCTGGATTTCCTTAAGGCCGCTCTTAGCACTTCATTCTCCTTCTTTAGTTTGATTGTTCCTTCTTGGGACTTTTTTAACATATCATCATGAGCATCGAGTCAGTCTTGGAGAGACTGGACCAGCTTCATAAACGTTGAGATTTTCCCATCGGCACGTAGGGATGTTTTTTGGTATCCCTCATTTTTTTTGGTCTCATCTCGAGGGTAGTATCTCCCTGATGACATGTTGTCAAGGTCTTTGTGATCCACCCCCAAACTCTCCGCAACATCCTCTTTGATGTCACTGTCTGAGGGAAAGAATACTTGGTAGTTTCGGCCAGGGTTAGATTCATAAGCATTCATATTGCTGCGTGGTGATTCAATTATACTCCGCATGGTTGACATGAATAACTTTTGTTCACGCTTCCTATAGAAGATGCCAATTATAAGAGGAAAAAATCACTTACATTCTGATTTCAGTTTTAAGTGAGAAAGAGTGAACAAAGGTTGCACCGTTCATCTTGCAAAAATAACAAACTGCCAGAGATCGGGGGTGGGCCGGTCAGAGGTACTCCGATGCTTAAGTCAGTAAGGGTTCTGAAAGCAAGTAAAGAAGTTTGCAGGATTAGAAGTATGTACCTTGGACTCAAGCATTAGTCGATATTTATAGGGTTTGCATGACAACTATCCTAATAGTATTTCAACTATTGGCTATATTATGTGGCACACCTAATTATCTACCGCATTACTTTCGATTGATACTGGAATTCCTCCCAGATCTCTTGTCATTTGCACATTAGTTAGGGTACGCTGATAATGCTTACATATGACTTAGACAACGTTCTTATCATTCCAGCCCTATCTTTGATCTATCGAGATAGCCTAGCTATCTTATTTACTAAATGATTCCATTTGGACGGCTCCTGGCGAGATCTGCTTGGTCTTGCTTTTGATTCGGCCATATTGATAGCTCAGCCTATTTGGTCGATCACCATAGCCATCTGCTTGGTCGATTGTGATGGAGACTGTAGTTCCCCTCGTGCCTCTTGCACGTTTTTTTTTTTTTGTCACGTGCTTTAGGACATGTAGCCTCATTAACTGTCTCAATCATGTGCAGTCATTTTGTGTCCCTTCAATAAGATTTTTCATATGGATTTTTACATACCTGTCAATGTTAAATCCTAAGTTACAGTTATTAAACTAATCCTTAGACCTGAGACACTATGGATGTCTTGTGCATGTACTTCTATATTTTAAATATACAACATATTCATTTACTAACCATGAAACTTAGATATGTATCGTTGGACATATTTAGACATTTATGGAGACTTATAAGTTTATAACATGAAATCTACTACCCTTGGTAAAAAAAAAAAAAAAGAAGAAGAAGAAGAAGAAAGAGAATGTTTTATGTGATCTTCTAGGATTTGACTTGAAGAGTCATTGGCTAAGGCAGAATGACAATTAGAAAAGAGTTTCTAATTGATCATTAGGCGTCATAGTCCTAAGATCGAACATATAAGATTGAGTTAGGGATTTGACAATAATTTCATGATCTAGTAATTCAATTGGGGCATTGTGTGATAATATGATTGAATTGCATGATAAATGTAAATTAAATGAGTTCTTTACCTATTTCGTGCTATGCAGGGGTTGATTATGATATGCTGCTAAGTGTCACTTATTATTAGTAGAAGCCTGAAGAACGAAATTAATATAAATATATTGTTTTTTATAAAGAGATAATTAGAAGAGTTCTAATTCAAACTAAATTAAAAGAGTTCTAATTTGAGATGCTACTTGGAGTTAATATCGAATGCCTACAATCGAGTATGCTTAAACCTATTAGGTCACACACAAAAGAATTGATCGAGAACTAAAAGATAAATGATAGAAAATCAATTAAGAGTTAATTGCTTAAAAACCTAATTAAGAGTTAATTAGGAACTTTATTATAATTACTGGTTAATAAAGGAGTCATTATGTGATTATGAGCTAATTGCATCCATTTTCGTTCTCTCTATTTGTTCTCTATTAGTTCATCAAATGTTAAGGTAGAGGACAATTCGTGTGGATGCTGATAGAGGCCAAACAATTGTGAAGATTGGGAGGTGAAGATCAAATTTAAATTTGAAAATTCAAAGTTCTTTGAGAAAGCTTGAAGTTTATTAAAATCAAGCTTCAAGGGGTAACACTTAATCTTCTTTATAAATTTAGGGTCCTTAATTTGTATTAAACTTAAGGGTGGGGCTATTCCGACCCCTTAAATCTCATTTCCCACCCCCATTTAATTCTCTTACTTCAAATTACTAAATTCACTCCATCTATGCCCATCCCATTAGTTACTAAACTCACCCTATATTCACTAATTAAAAGCTAAATTCATTCAATTTTTTTCAAACTACTATATAGGCAATGATCAAAATTTTGTTTTAGTGTATTATTTCAGAATAAAAAAATTTCATAAAAATAATAAATAATAAATAATTATTTTTAAAATATACCAAAAACATCTTAGAACACTTCAAAATATTTCAAAGACATTGTTGAAAATATCTCAAAACATCTCGAAATAACATAGATCACCACGGAACATTAATTACTATATTTGTTTTGATTCCTTTGACATATATTTAATAGTTTAATTGAATAGGTATAAATGAGGTGAACTTAGTAATTAATAGGGTGGGTATAAATGGTACGAATATAGTAGTTTGAAGTAAGAGTATTAAATGGGGTAGAAAAGAGATTTAAGGGATAAGAATAGCCCCAACCTAAACTTAAATAGATCTTGGATTAAAAAAATAAGGGTTAATTACAATGGAGGTCTCCAAAGTATGAAGTTTGTCTTATTTTGGTCCCCGATATTTTAATTGCATCATTTTGGTTCACGAAATATTGAATATGTTTTTATATGGTCTCTCAAGTAGACATCATACAGATTTCTAACGATTTTTTATAGTAAACTTGTCACGTGATACTTAAATATGGGCAAAAAAATAATTTAAATAATTTTTGACTAAATTTTTACACAAATTTTGGTCAAAGAGCTACCCAAATTACACATTTTTTATTATAAACTATCCAAATTTTTGTCAAAAGCTATCCATATTACACCTTTTTTGTCAAAAGCTACCCAATTTTTGGTTAAGCGCTATTCAAATTATTTTTTGTCCATATTTAGGTATTACTTGATAAGTTTATGATAAAAAAATTTTAGCAATCTAGACATTGTCTGTTTGAGGGACTATATAAAAACATATTCAATACTTCAGGGACAAAATGATGTAATTGAAATATTGGGGGCCAAAATGAGACAGATCCCATATTTTGGGAACCTCTAGAGCAATTAACCTAAAATATAAATTATTATTTTTTTAAAATTCCGCCGCGTTTAATCCATGATTCCTTTCGGTCTCTCTATGTATGGATGGGGGCTTGGATGAAGGCTCTTTATTCCCTCAACATAGATAGCAAGATTCAAACGGAGTTCTACAACAAGGTGAAAGAAGCAGCAATACAAAGACCGAAAGCTTCAATACAAAAAAAAAAAATGAACTTAACATCAAACTCTCTCCCTCTCTCTCTCTCTCACACACACACACACACACTACTCTCACGACTCATAGGAAAGCCAACTAGTCAAGTCTCCGTTGGCCATTGCAACATTTGAGACGGTGAGACCATCATCCATCGTCTCACTTCATTGCATCATAAGGGACATGGTTCAGAACCAAAAGCCAACATCTGGGACCATCCAAGGTTCTATTGTTTCATAATTTTAATTTTTTTTATGTTCTTTACTTTCTTTTTACTTTCCGAAAAAAAAATTTCATCTTAAATTCAAGTTTGTGTTATATATTTTAACTATACTATATATTATGTTTGTTTGTGTTTATTGTGTGTGTTTGGTTATTATATAGTTATAATATATTAATAATATGGCACCTAGAAAACAACCAAGTGGATACGAATTTTTTTTAAAAAAAAAAAAAAGAAAAATGGACCAACTAATAGAATCTCACAAAGAATCTCTTGATAACTTTGTTACTAGTAACAAAAATAATGTAACAAAAAATTTAGATGAAAATTTTGAAAATGAACAAGTAGATAATGAAATAGAAGAGAATAAAATAAAAAAAATTGAAATAGAAAAAATTGAAATAAAAGACAATAAAATAGAAGATAATGAAATAAAAAATATTTAAATAGAAAAAATTGAAATAAAAGATAATAAAATAGAGGATAATGAAATATGAATATTTTTTGGAGTTTATTAAAGTAGATGATATGAGTGAAAAATGTTTATTTGATAAACTTATAGATATAATAAGTAATCTTGAACTAGATATTAATGATGTACGAGGACAAGAATATGATAATTGATCTAATATGAAAGGAAAACATTAACGTGTACAAAAAAGACTACTCAATATAAATCTTATAGCATTTTACACACCATGTGGTTGTCATAATTTAAACCTAGTATTTTGTGATATGACTAACTATTGTCCCAAGGCTATATCATGTTTTGGAATAGTACAACGTATATATTCATTATTTTTCTCTTCCACAAAACGATGAAAATTTTTACAAGATAATGTTCAAGGTTTAACGTTTAAGTCATTGTCACAAACACGTTGAGAAATTCATGTTGAAAGTGTTAAAGCAATAAGATTTCAAGCTTCAAGAATAAGAGATGCATTATTTCAATTTGTGGAAACTAGTGAAAATCCTAAAACAAAAAAGTGAAGCTTATTATTTAGCAGCATATGAGATTGAGAATTTTGAGTTCTTATTGGACATGACTATTTGGTATGATATTTTATTTTCCGTCAACTTAGTTAGTAAATATTTACATTCAAAAGACGTGCATGTTGATATTGCTACATATCAATTAAAATGTCTCATTTCTTTTTTTGAAAAATATAGGGAAAGTAGATTTACAAATGCTATAATTTTATCTAAAGAGATTGCATGTGAAATGGGTATAAAACTTATATTCCGTGAAAAACGTAGAGTTTGTAGAAAGAAACAATTTGATGAAAATGTTGATACTGAGGTAACATAATCTATTGAAGAATATTTTAGAATTGATTATTTTACATATATAATTGATAAAACTATTTTCTTCACTAAATAGTAGATTTGAACAATTACAAAAGTACGTAAATATTTTTGATTTTTTATTTAACTTAGAAAAATTAAAATCATTGACCGATGATAGTTTAAAATAATATTGTTTGGATCTCGAATATTTTTTAAAACACGAAATTTTTTTCGACATTGATGGCTTAGATTTATTTTTAGAACTAAATGTTTTAAAAGAAATTTTACAAACGAAAAAAACACTACAATTGAGATACTAAATTATATAAAAAAGTTAGATTCTTTTTCAAATGCATGCATTACTTATAGAATATTATTAACAATTCATGTAACAGTTGTTTTCTGGTGAAAGAAGCTTTTCAAAATTAAAACTGATAAAATCTTATTTAAGATCGACTATGTCACAAGAAAGATTAACTGGATTAGCGATACTATCAATTGAAAAAGATATAATAGCAAAACTTGAATATAAAAACTTAATTAGTACTTTTGCAACTCAAAAAACAAGAAAAATTAATTTTAAATAAAAATGTTAATATTAAACATAGAAGGCCGCATTTAGAGGTACCGCTTTACGCCCCAAATTGCCTTGAGCTACCCATGTCTTTTACCTTCCGGAAAGAAGCAGCAAGGTAACAAGAATAATATTGGAACTCTTACATGCATCATAGTTTTAATTGTTGGACCAAATCAGATTTTTAAGAGGAAAAACTGAATTTTGGTCGACTTTGAGCCTAAATTAAAGTGGGACCCGATTATTATTTTGAATAAAATTTTGTGGGTTCATATTCTACTCCATGAGGAGAATAATGTAGTATATTCATATGCTCAAATTGAGTAAGAAATGAATGAGAAAATAGGCTCCAAAGTGACCCTCTTGAAATGTGGAAATAAAGGAAAGTGTAATGTGGGATTTGACACCAATCCCACATTGGTTGAGGAAGAGATCCAACATGGGCATATATAAGACAAGTTTGTTCCATGGGTTGGGCCCCAAGGGGTACTACAGTTTTATGAGCAGAGCGAGCATCTACATGCATTCGGTTCGACCACACGCGCGCCGCCCGCCACGACCCGACCGGGCCGGGCTCGAGTGTGGTTGTGGTTTAGACCAAGCCCTATCTTTTTGGAGAAAATTCATTTAAATAAATGGGCAACCCGAAATTAATTTTGGGTATCCATGGATCGCAATGGTTCGGATTTATTCCGAAATTGGATTGTGTCTGTTCATGGTGAACAGTTATTCAAGGTGTCTACTGGCTGTTGTAGTTGTCTTCATAGGTTGCATCTTTTAGTGTGGTGACTGTCCGGAAAGTCACCAAAGAGTCAATAACTACCCAGGATCATTACCATTCATACTGGACTTAATTCATTCATTCATTTTCGGGCAGACTATTGTGCATTACATTAAGGCAGTCTGCATTTCGGCATTAAGGCAGTGCATTTGAAGAGTACACAACACAAGTTTGGTTCGCTGGACAGATAGATTGGAGTGCTACTTCTATCTGTGTAAAGATCATTGTATCCTGGGAGGCAGACGCTTGATATTCCATAAGCACCGTGTGTGGGGGCGAAATCTGTCTTAAGGACATAGTGTCAAACACTAGTCTTGATCTACCTAAAGTTCAATATCAGTTCCTGTTCTGCAATCGGGTTAGTAATTATATTGGATTATACAAATAGTTACGAGTAACTCTTTTGTGTAACTGTTTCGTTAATACTATATTTTGTGTAACTGTTTTGCATTCTATTGTTACTGTTTTGTTATACAGTAAATGTTTCATATCAGAAAGTTCAATAAGTGATTTTACTGTATTAGAAATACCACACATTCCAACATTAATTTTCACCAATTTCTTGACCACCATCCATCCCTATCTTCACTCTTCAGCTTTCGATATATATTATGCTAGATAGAAATGTATCTGGTCTTCATAACTTCCGTTAACCATCTTCCTTTCTCTCTCTCCCACTTGCAGCATCCCACATTCGCACCCACCTTACCTCTAATATGAAAAACTGTATTTGTAATATGCATGCAATATTGCCCCCGCTCATTGGAACAAAAAGCCAATTTGTACAGTTTCTTTATTTTTCCTTTTACATATCTATAAAAATTGCTCGCACTTACTCTTCTTAATACAAAAATTTGCCAAAAATAGATGTATTGTCCTTTATTGAAGTCATAAAAGCACCTTCCAAATGTATGTTATATTACTATTTACCAACGTCAAATACTATATATGCACATGTATACAACTGTTAACTCCATTGTATATGGAAAGCATGGATGAAGCTGTAAATTTTTTCCTTATGAATTCATGTTGGCATGACTTGTATTTGCAGCCAAATTTAACCAATCACCCAGCTATTATAAGAGCACTTGAAAATACAGGGGTTAAAAGAGAAAACCCAGGTCAAGTCAAGTCATATCAATCTTGCCCCTAGCTTGTACAATCTGCTACAACAATTTCGCCCTTTTTTAACCAATAATTATGGCTAATGAGTCGCATTTTGAAGTAGGTATCATTGTCATGGCCATAGCAATTGATAGAGATAAGAACAGCCACCATGCTGTGAAATGGGCTATCGAAAAAGGTTTGAAGAGGAACAGTCAGGTCATCCTCGTCCATGTCCAGACCCAACAAAACATGCGGCCCCGTAGGTACCTCAACTTTAGGAGGTCTGCAAAGCTTTGAAAATGATTTCATGGATTGAACTTTCCCTTTTACCTTGAGATCATTTTATACATGTTCAAAGTCTGTAAATAGAGGAATTTTGGGAGAATTTGATTTTGTGCTCATTCAGAAAGGTTTTGAGATTATAATGTTTTTGAACCAAACAAATATTCTCCAAAAATAACGCAAGCAGCCAAGATTCATATGTAGAGCAATTTGCATGATCTTAGTCATCCATGCCATACATAGATACCATAAGAGTCCTTTTTCACCAAATATAGCAATTGTAGTATCTATCATAATTTTGGTTTTTCGGACATTAATTTCCTTTTCATGTTTGTTTGTTCCATTTTGCAGAGGGAGTCATTGTCCCCAAAGAAGGTCGTGCACCAACAGAATTGGAATTGCAGCAATTCTTTCTTCCTTATCGTGGAATTTGTGCTCGAAAAGGGGTAATTGTATATAGTTTTATTTATACCTCATGTATGTCCTTTGCACATTTACCATTATCACCCAACATATACGTGGTTTATCCATGAACCTCCATGAACCAGTGGAAATGGAAATTGTTTGTTCCACTTCCATCCATAAACTAATAGAAGTGTTCTGAACCTTGCCATCCATTAAGAAGCTAATATATGTACTTGTACATAAAATGTTTGAGCTGAGTTCTTCCATTAATCCTTTTGCTTCTGTCATTAATTTGGCGCTATTATTTTTGAGCTGATCATTTCCTTGAACCCTTTGGTTTGCTCATGTCTTGAACTGTGGGGAGGGGGTGTGGTTTTGCCAAATTTTGTGTTTTGGTTATTTTTATTATTTTCTTTGGTTAACTGTAAATTGATTTGAAACCTCAAGAGGTTTTCCAATACTTTTTGAAAGTGTACGTGGTGAAATATAATAATGTGAATATCATGGGTCATTTGTGTAATGTTAAATCTTAGTTGACCAATACATGTTGCGTATGGTTGAAAGTCCCCACCCTTATCACACAAACCAATACTAGATTTAATTAGAGACTTAATTCAATGTAGTTATTGGATTAATTATGAGTTTTAATATTAGATGGAACTCACTACCAATTACATTGAATTAAGTTCTCAAATTAAATCCCTAAATTAAGTTCAAATAGTATTTTCTTTGTTACAAACATGATTTGGTCAGGATACATTTCAGGTTCGAGCAAAGGAGGTGGTCCTCCATGACCTTGATGTTGCCAATGCACTTGTTGATTTTATCAATAACAACTTTATCAGTACTCTTGTCGTGGGTGCTTCGAGCCGGAGTGCCCTAACAAGGTTTCTTTCTCTCTGTCTCTCTCCCTTTTTCTTCTTTGGAGCTTTAGGAGGAGGTTAAAGCACCCAGACTTCATTTTTTTTTACTTCGAATCGAAAGAATGCTCATGTCAATTTTGTCTCGCAGGGCATTCAGAAATGTAGATGTGCCAACTAATTTAGGGAGATCAGCTCCAGACTTTTGTTCAGTGTATGCAATATCATCTAAAGGAAAAGTTCAGAATGTCAAGTTGGCTAGTCGACCTCCTACGCCTAGTACAACTAGTTCTAGCCGGCAACAATCTCAAACATCAGATACCCCATCCTCTAAGAATTTTTATCGGTACGTATGTCATGAAATTTCTCAAGTGTTTTCTCAATGAGTGCATAACAATGGTAAATTTTATGTAATGGGTTAGGGTTACATGGAGAAGATAATAATACACACTCTCTTTTTAACTAGGTAGAGTGAGTATCTCATGCTTGTATAGTTAGCCTACTTATTACATGCAAGGTTTACATATTTCTTGTTTTTGGATTCATGCCTCTGCTTCTGCTATTGTAGAACATATAGTCGACGGAGTTGGGGAAGCGAAGGCTCCGAGAAAATGTCGTTTGATAGTAGCAGTGAAAGGATATCCTTTGATAGGAGCAGTGAGAGAATATCGTTTGGCAGCACGAGTGATTTTATGACGATAACTCATTCACCTGAGAGGGTCCCTACAGGCAACAAGATTCCTTCGCCCCAACAATCACTAGCCAATCTTATTAATCTTCAGGTTCACACCAAATTAGCAAGTCCGTCTTGTCAAAATTCCTTATCGGAATCTAGTGGATTTTCGGGGCCACCTAGTTTTCAATCATCTAATATCTCCTATGAAAATTTAGACCACTCCGGCATATCAGATGCTTCCAGGAGCTCGATCTCCTTCCAACCCCTAGTAAGTCTCATTTCCCATATCTTGTAATGACACATCATATGATTAAAAGAATGGTAGGATTTGTTGAAGTATAAATACTAAAGTTATACCTTCTCTAACAACTTAAACTTTTGGAATAGATGGTTGTTTAACATGGTATTAGAGCAGAAGGTCATGTGTTCAAATCTCACCGCCACCTTAATTAAAAGAGTTTCACATGCTAGGTCTAAAATCTAGCACGTGATGGGACTTGTTGAAGTATAAATACTAAAATTTGAAGTATAAATATTAAAATTACTGCATCTCTAACAACTTAAGTTTTTTTAGTTGATAGTCGTTTAACAAGATTGCCATCCAGAAAGAGAATGGTGTTGTATTTGTATGCTTATGGATAATCTATCTAAATATGTTTGACTGTCATCCTGGTTAATGAATACCACGAGTATGTTGTGCTATTAGTCATACATAATTTCCTTAATATTAAAAAACGATGCATTTGGACGTTCTGTGGAACTATTATTATTATTATTATTCCAATTGTTCTAGTTGCATTGGAAATAAATAAAGTCATCACAAGTTTATTTTAGATATCATTTAGTCCATTATAGCATTCACGTGTTGAATTAGATGCAAACAATGAATCACCATTTTATGTGACTTTGTTTTGTCCTTTGGACAATGTGTGTGAAGTCCTTGCAAAATAAGACATAATTTGATTGCCATAGTATGTATAAGCATACACCCAGGTCGAGTGCATAGGACAAATTTTGTACTAGTAGCCAAAAAGAGTGCACCATTATCGTCGTCCCAAGGAAGTGTGCAGTTGATTTTGTTTACAAACAAGATGAACTTGGGTGGGTTTTTGGATGAGTGCCTGTTCTCATTTGTCTGAATGAAAGTACAAAAACTATTTTTTCCAACAAAGTGCATCAGTGGATTTTGTTTCAAAACTGTAACCAAACATGTAGATAGATATACCGATACATGCATTTCCTTTGAACCACAAGGATGGATAAAATGGAAAACACTATACAAAGACAATAATATAGGGTTTCTTACGGGTCATTGTATGAGTTATATATACCTCTCTCAGTTAACAATTATCTATATTAATTGTCTTGCTAATCCTCATTTTAATCAATTACATCACAGCACGAAGTAGATGAGGAAATGAGGAGATTAAAACTTGAATTGAAGCAAACCATGGAAATGTACAACTCAGCTTGCAAAGAAACAATGACTTCTAACCAAAAGGTAAGTTCAACTTCAATGAGTGAGTTTAGTATATTCAGAGTATGTACATATAACCTTACAGTATTAAATACCAATCACATGACTCTTGTGTTTCCCAGGCAAGTGAAATTAATCTATGGAAGTCAGCGGAGGCACACAGGTTAGAAAAATCCAAGCAAGCCCAAGAAGCTGCTTTTGCCATAGTGGAGGTGGAGAAGCAGAAAGCCAAGGCTGCCATGGAAGTGGCACAAATGGCGCAACGTTTGGCAGAATTGGAATCCCAAAAACGAAGACATGTTGAAATGAAGGCAAAGCATGAGGAAGAAGAGAAAAAGAAAGTGATGGAAGCGTTAACACGGTTTGACATTCGGTATAGAAAATACACCATAGAAGCAATTGAAATTGCGACAAGTTACTTCTCCAATTCAGAAAAGATTGGTGAAGGAGGATATGGGCCTGTCTATAAAGCCTTGCTTGATCACACAGCTGTTGCCATTAAGGTTTTGGGGCAGGATATTTCACAAGGGCAGAAGCAATTTCAACAAGAGGTATTCCATATTCACTGCTTATTTTGGCATATAGTAGATGCATGGAATATTGTTATGATTGATGATCTTTTTTGTATACCTAGATCTTTCTATCACCACTTCAGTAATAGGAAAATTATCATTCAAAAACATGCGAAAAACACTTGGGAAGTTTTCATGCATCTGGTTCATTGAGACAGAGAGAAAGAAATATCATTTTATGTATGTTCCATTGACACTGGGCATATGTAGAAGAAGTGACATACATTACGAGGAAATCTGGTGATCATCCTCTAGATTCCCCCTTCATTATTCTGCAGGTTAACTTAGGATCCTGGCCTATGCAAAAAGAATGTTCCTTGTTTCTATACCCTGCTGACATCACCTATACATCACAACTGCCTAGCTCCATCACGAGATACTACTAACCATTACTCAGGCTCTTGCCATTCGTCCTATTGACAGTAGTATTGTAGGAACCAAATTTTTCGTCCAATGCCAAAAGTGTGGAATGACTTTATTTTGTTCACTACAATCCTCACTAGCCAACCCTTTTTGACCACCATAAGCCCTAACCTTTCCGAGATTGACAGACAAGATAAGTATAATAAGCAAAAGAATGATATAAGAGAACAAAACCAAAGCACAATGATTTTTTTACTTATTGGCAGGAGTGTCTATGACAAATGACGTATTCAACAAAACTGAGAAGCCAATGAAGGCTGCTAGATTGAAAGCGGTTGTCATACATTAGTCTAACCTTCTCTTTAATTATCTATCTCAATGCAGGTTGAGGTGCTAAGTCGCATGAGACATCCAAACATGGTTCTCCTTGTTGGAGCTTGCCCTGAGTACGGATGCCTTGTTTATGAATACATGGAAAATGGCAGCTTAGAAGACCGGCTATTCCGTAGAAACAACACTCCCACAATCTCATGGAGAACCCGTTTCAAAATAGCTTTTGAAATTGCTACTGCCCTTCATTTTTTTCATCAAACAAAACCAGAGCCTCTGGTGCATCGCGACCTCAAACCTGCCAACATTCTTTTAGACCGAAACTATGTGAGCAAGATTAGTGATGTTGGCTTAGCCAGGCTGGTTCCACCATCCGTGGCTGATGGGGTAACTCAATATCACATGACAGCAGCAGCCGGGACATTCTGTTACATTGACCCGGAGTATCAACAAACAGGGATGCTAGGCACAAAATCTGACATATATTCACTTGGTGTAATCTTATTGCAAATTCTTACAGCAAAACCTGCAATTGGTCTAACATACCACATAGAGAGGGCAATCCAGAAAGGAACATTTTTAGAGATGCTTGATCCAACAGTGACTGATTGGCCTGTTGAGGAGGCCTTGTCATTTGCAAAACTAGCTTTACAGTGTTGTGAGCTAAGGAAGAAGGACCGACCCAACCTTGGTTCGGTCATATTGCCCGAGCTGAATAGAATAAGGGATCTTGAATCAGACAATAAAGACACATGTGGAATAATGTATGGATAAAGTCCACCAAATTCATGTTTTTGACGTAAGTTCATCTTTTACTCGGGTCAGTTTACATCCTGAAATCCCGGGACTGGAATTGACTTGTAGTGCCCAATTATCTTTGTTCCTTCCAAACTCTTGTTTTTCAGTTTTTCTCCATAACATTTCAAGCCATACCCCCTTATACAAATGTTGAAAATTATCAACTTTTATTTAAGAGTACCTAACTTTCGGAGGAGTGATGGGGATCTATAACTTCAATCACACGTAAACCCAAGTGATGAGGGATAAGGTTTTTTGCTTTTCAACATTGAGAAATGTACACACATACACTCCAAACATGGTTAGGGCTTAGAAGTCCAAACCTATACACTGCACGTCAAAAAAATACCTTGAACACGTAAATATAAAATCGTCAAAACCACAACCACAAATGTAAAAATAGGATTATGAGAACCATATCCATTTCTTTGATGTGGTTAAATTCTTTATATTGATTCCACAATAAACTACTTGGGTTTTAAGAGGGAAATCCTTTGTCATAGTAAATTGCAATTTACTCGCTCCTAGCCTCCTACCCCTTTGTTCCAACTTCCTTCTGTTTTCTGTCAATTTGCAAACCAACATTGGAAATGCTTGCAATTAGATGCCAACCAACAAATGATGATTTACATTTGCATAGTATTCTCTTAATTTATAAATTGCCCTAATCACATTACTAGAAAGCAAGCATGGAAGAGAATATAGGAAATAAATAAATGGCAAGTTGTTGAAAATTGTTACTTTGGAGGATATCTAATCCTGGCTCCATGTGATTTTGATCTTTTACTGTTGTAGTTCGTATTTTCACCAAGTATAACAGCTTAAACCAGTTTGAAAATTATAAGAGGCTAGAATGTTGGGTGTGAACTTTCCCAACATAGAACTTCTCACTTAGTTCCGAAATTACAATTATTTATTGACACTATACCTTTTTTTACCGATGTTTAAGCAGGAAGCAAGAAATAGCAAACTTGAGATGCAAATGGAAGTTCAACGTAGATGTGTTCGAAAACAGCATTAGCTCTCTTGAAGACTAGTGCTCAAAAGTTTGAGCATATCAAATCCCCAACCAAAAACACATAGAAATACCATGACACGAATTTAAATGGTCTGTCTTGTGAAATTATAAGGTTTTTTGTAGATAGTGTGCTAGTTCAGGAAAAAAAACGTAAATGATGTATTAGTGATCTAAACCTTGGAATTTCTGGAAAATGTGCTCTGATGCGACTTAATAACTTGGTAACCTGAATCAATCAATCTGTAAGCTATGCTTTTGTTTGAAGTTTATACACATATGCTGAGAGGAAGACTACGGCATTATACTTATTGATGCAATCATTTTATTCTTCCAAAGTTTGTATTGAAGAAGGTTGAGCAGCATTTAAGGGCTTTTCTCTGATGAGGCATATCTGGAACTTATTCACTGATGAGAGTAGCTTGTGGACTCAATGTATCAGGAAGTCTTATCTTAAATGTAAAAGTTTCTGGGAGGTCAAGACTCCCCATACATGTTCTTGGAGCTGGTTAAAATTGCTTAAATTTAGAAACATCATTAGGCCATTTGTAAAACATAATTGGTGATGGAAATAATATCAAGTTATGGTTTGATGATTGACACCCTAAAGGCCATTTTCTCATTCGTTGGACACTTAGAGTGGCTTATGATTCAAGTATATCTTTGGACTCTACTGTGAAATCTATTATTGATCAGGATTTGTGGTGTTGGCCATGTTAAGTCTAATGATTTGAGGGAAATTCACAAGTCTGTGCGAGAGATTGATCAAGTTCAAGCAGATGTCATCTCTTCTTCTCCTTCTTCTTCTTCACTTCAACCACAAAAACACCACCGCCAACCTCAATGTCGATACCAACCATGACCACCTCCCATTTTGCAGTCCCATATGTTCTTCACTATGCACAAACGAAATTGAAATCAAAACAAAACTTTGAACTTAAGATTAAGAACAAAATGAAAATGAAAATATGGAAAATAAAAAATAAAAAATTGTAATTAAATGGAAAACAAATAAAATCAAAGTATGGAAAATCAAGATCGAATTCCAAATATAGATGCAATTGATGATATATATATGCAATATATATATATATAAAGGGAGGGAGAGAGAGAAAGGCACATATAGAGAGAGAGAGAGAGAGAGAGAAAGAGAGCGGAGGGTATTTTTATTTTTAAAATTTTAAGGGCATATTTGTCATTTTATATTAGAGATTGATTTTTACATAAAAAAATGTCATCCTCAGTTTTGAGTTAAGCGCATGTATCACAAAATCCGTCCAAATTGACATAATTTGTAATAGTTGCAGTTTAGTCCAATAACATAAGAGGGTTATGTGCATATTTTGAAACGACGAGGAGGTGATGTGCACAATATCCTAACCATAGGGGATTAAAAAAAAATCCTTTCTTTTTTGCTTCATAAATATTTAGCATGAAATTCATTATATATAAATGAGTCTCTACTCATTAAGGATGGATGATCTGTTAAGAAAAAGAATAGGAGCAAAAATATATCTACAAGATTCTAATTAGTACAACCGAACTTAAGTTGGGTCTAGTTAATTTTTGCTCTTCTGCACTCTGCTTTTGATATTTTGTAGTAATGAGGTCATAACAACATCAGCTGGGGACAAGGCCTGCTCGATGTAAGTGGGGGCCCTATGTAGAAGCTTTAAATGGGGCCCTTTTAAAATTTATTATATGATTAATATTTTACTTAAAATTCGTTCTTCTTGCTTTTTGTGATGCAAAGTTAGTGATTAAGCTTTTACATTCAAGTTTTTCTAATATATCATTTTCAATGGATAATAGGGTTAATCCATTCAATCTTTCTTATGACATAGTTGATTGTAAATAAGGTTTTATAAGTTTTAATTTTGAAAAACTTCTTTCAACAGAAACAACTATTACAAGTATTTCAATATTATTCTATAAGTAATGCGTGTATTTAGAAAAGAATCTAGCCTTTTGATATAACTTAATGTTTTTATTGGAGTGTTGCATTATATTTGTAAAATTTCTCTTAAGACTTTTAATTCTAAAAATAAATCTAATTCATCGATTTAGGAAAATTGAAAATGTTTTAAGAAGTTTTCAAGGTTAAGCCAATATTTTTTTAAACTCTCATTATCTAATGATTTTAATATTTTAAACTAAATAAGAAGCCAAAAATATTTGCATAGGATTTAAATAGTTCAAATATATTTTCAATTGAAGAAATAGCTTGATCTACTATATATATAAAATAATTAGTTCTAAAAGATTCTTCGGGAGATTGTGTTGTCTCCTCATTATCATTTTCATTAAAAAAAAATTCTTTGAATGATACGTTTTTCACATAATATAGGTTCTATTCCCATTTCCATTACAATTTCTTTAGATGAGATCAAAGAAGTTGCAAATCTATTTTCTCTATATGTTTTTTAAAATGAAATAACACTATGTAATTGATTTATGACAACTTCAATATGCATGTTTTTATATTGAAAATTTCTACTGACAGACTTAACAACAAATAATTTATCATACCTAATAGTCATAGTGTAAAATCCGGGTAAATTTGAACTTTTTTCTGAAAAAAGGGCAAAACGGTAATTTGTCACTATAATGCGTATTTAAAATACTCATGTTTATAGAGCTCGGATGACACAACAGACTTCTTCGTTAGATTCGTATCGCGAAATCTAGTTACCTTGTCAAATTTCATCGAATTCCGAGATAGTCGAATTTTGCACGTATTTTGAGGCGACTGGGTGGCGGCTGACCTCACAAAGGTCCCCACAAATAAATTTTATAGAATTTCCTTATAATTAAATTAAAGTTTAAATAAAATTAATTTGAACCTAAACCAAGATGAATTTAATCGTTTCGGGGCGAAAACAGACCCGAACAAGTGGGGGGCGTGTGGCGTGATCTGAGCCAAACCTTGGAAATTATAAATAGGGTTAAAAATCAGATATTTGGCACAAATATCTCTGATTTTCTGCTGGTTTGAACGTTGGAGAGAAAGAGGGAGAGAAAGAGAGAAATCCAAGATTTCTTTCGTCGATTCCTAGAGTTCCGTTGGTCGGAATCCGTCGAGCCAAGAGTTAAAGTTGATCTACTCGACGAGGGCTACGCAACCACACCAAGAACGAAGGATTTCACCGAATATCCAACGAGAAGATTTTGGGAAACCAAGACTTTGAGGTTGGTGTTGGTGTTCTTGGAGGTTCTACCACTTCTATTACGCTCCAAGAGGTAGGGTTCCCTCATACTTTGGTTTATTTCTATCTTATGGTGTCCATAGGAAATGTGGACTGTTTTATGAGCTGTTTTGTGGGCTGTATATGAACTATTTTGGGGCTGTTTTGTGGTCTGTATATGGACTGTTTTGGGGCTATTTTATGAGCTGTATATGGGCTGTTTTGTGGGCTGTATATGAGCTATTTTATGGGTTGTATATGGATTGTTTTGGGGCTGTTTTGGGCTTATATGTGTCTTTGTAATAAAGTGTGTTATTGACATAATTATGAAATAACATGCTTGTGATTGTGTTAAATATGAAATGTTCATATATGTGTATTAATATATTGACATTGTGATGATTATTTTTGGAGATTATATGCATATGATATAATTGTCCATGATACATGTTGAATTGTATGGTTAAACTGATTCATGACATTCATTACATATGAGACATGATATGTGGTTAAATTTGCTCATATGACACTCATTACATATGGAGCATGACGTTGGTAGTGCAATTATTCATTACATTGCATATGTATGGATGCATCACATTCATGGCTTTATACATGAATGTGGGTGTGTGGGTGCATGGTTTAATCAAGCACCATACTTGGTGGTTGATGGTGGGCTCGGGAAAGTTGGGTTGAAGATCCGACTGAGTCGCATGGTTGCATGCATGCATCACACTCTCCCTCGGGTGTAAAACCCGGCTACTTGGTTCACACACTCCCCTGAGGTGAAATTCCGGAAAAGTGTGATGGTGTACGGAACCGGCAGTTGTGATACCAAAATCTGTTGCCCAACAAAGACACAAAATTTTGTTTATAAAACACTCATTCAATGGGTAACATCCACAATGATTTGATTTTATAAATACATAACTTTTATTTCAAACAATCATTGGATGTATTTTAGTCAATTGACGGATTCATTACACATGTGCATTGCATTGTGTTGTGAGAGTCGGTGAGGACTCGGGTCGAAGTTACGTGAGCGAGTATCGTCTCATTTCATGGCATGGCATAAGATTCCTATCATTGAATGCATATTCTTGATTGGAATGTTTTGAATGATTGATTGTTGCATGTGACATTTCATATGCATCTAGGATGAGGAGTAGCCTCTGTAGGAGATACTCTATTGAACGTTGCTCACCCTATACGGGAAAACATTTCAGGTGCGGGTTATATGCCGATGGACGGCACTCACTCGGGCACTTAAGGAGGAAGAAAAGCCGAGATGTGGCTTTATTTTGAGTTCTTGTAAAATCATTGTGAAAATTATGATTTTGAGCATGTAAATATTTGGAAATAGTCGTAGTGGGACTCACATTGACTGATTTGAATGTAAATTTCATGATGTATGAGTTTGATATGAGTTTGGGTAGGTTTTCTCAAAACTCCATATTTCTGAACTATTTTTAATATAACCTTGCACGTTTTTATATGAGTATGGATAAATGGACCCGGCGTGGTCAATGTTTACTTATAAATGGACCCGGTGTGGTCAATGTTGAATATTGGACCTCGGATGGGTCTTGTGATTGTATGATGCACAAGTTGTGTTTTTGGGTAGAGCTCTCCATACAAAGGAGACTCTACCCGAATTTTTGTTCAATCGTGGACTCCGATAAATGGGGCATAACAGCGCGATATCGAGTTACTCGGTATTCACGGGTATTCCGTGGGTTGATGGGTAATCAACGGACCCCCGGATTTTGGGGCGCCACACATAGCTAATAAAAACTCAAAATTTTCAAACTCATATATTGCTAAGCATTTAGCTTCACTAAGTTTTGTTAATTGAAATAATGCATCTCTAACTTGTGAAGCTTGAAATCTTATTACTTTAACACTTTTAATGCGACTTTTCCAACGTGTTTGCGACAATGATTGAGATTAGATATATGTTCTTGTAAAAATTTTCACCGATTTTGTTGAAGAAGAAAATAAAAAATATATATGTTGCACAACTCTCAAAAAAGACATAGCTCTAAGACAAGAATTAGTCATATCGCAAAGTAATAAATTTAGATTACGACAAGCGCATGGTGTATAGAATACTCTAGGATTAATATCAAATAGTCTTCTTCGTACACCTTGATGTTTTTCCTTCATATTAGATCCATTATCATATCTTTGTCCTCTTATATCATTAACATTAAATTCAATATTTTTTATAACATTTATAAGTTCATCAAAAAGTCCTTTTCCTGAGGTATCATCTAAAAAATTCTAAAAAATCTTAAAAACCCTAAACAATATTCCTCTATTTTTATTGGAGTTGTTGAAATATCCACACACCATAATATAAAAGTCATTTATTCTTTATGACTCACATCGGAAGTACAATCAAGTATAATTGAATTTTTTTTTGGATATTCTTAATAATTAATGACACTTTTGATTTCAAGTGCTAACATGGGTATTAATTCATTCTTTATGTTATAAACAATATAATGATTATAAATTTCACCATGTTGAATACGTCGAATATGTTCTTACATTATTGGATTAAATTCTGCAATCATTTCAATTAAGCTTAAAAAATTTACATTGTTTTCTTGATAGATCTTTTCATTTGTTCCATGAAATGCTAGGTTATTTTTAGCAAGAGTCTTTGCAACAACAATCATTCTAAACAACATATTTTTTTCAGTATTCTTTTTCTTTGTTAATTTGTTCTTGAACATTTTTATCAAATTTTTTTTATCTTTTAACAACCGCATTTCTAAATCAACCCAAGAATTCATATAGGTAATATGTTCATTACTTATTTCATCGGTTTTAAGTTTAGTACTAAGATTTCTCCAGTCTTGAGTACCTTCATTGGCTAGTTGACTTCTATTAGATTTAGAATTAAACAACTTGCAACAAAAACGAATACACTTTATCAACATCTTTCAAATACATTAACCATTTTCTATCATATTTTTCTCCAATTGGTAATTTTTGAATGTAATATATTGTTGAAAAATGCCTATTAGTTTCATCATTCGGAAAAATTAAACTATTATCTCTAAGTGGACATCTTTCTAGTAATAAATTTATTAATTGTGTATCAATTTCATTCCATTGTCCCGGATCATAGATATTTATAGAAATAGAATCCATTTTTTGGCTAAAGATTGCATCTTCTTTATTTATTTCATTTTTTTCTAATATTTTTTTATGCCCGGTGTTATTTTTTTGTACATCTATTTCACTATTTTTACATTCCGGTAAAGGGGTTAGTTGTTCAATTATTAATTTTTTGCGTGAATTTTTTATATTTTTATTATTAATAAATTTATCAAGGGCTCATTTTTTAGATTGATTTTCCCATCCTAGAATCATATCTTCAAGTTGACATACTCGAGTCTAAAAAATCTTTACACAAGTAGTACTTAATAACAATGGAACAAAGGTAATAATCTACTTTATTACGATGTACAATAACAATGGAACAGGAGCACCTGATAAATAGGAGATTTTACAAAGCTCTTTGTTCATTTCCCAAATCATCTAATAATTTTAACCTTCACAATAGATAGTAAATTGAATTAGAATAA
The DNA here is from genome assembly GCA_951799425.1 of Ilex aquifolium. NCBI lineage: Eukaryota > Viridiplantae > Streptophyta > Magnoliopsida > Aquifoliales > Aquifoliaceae > Ilex > Ilex aquifolium. Next base: position 14,467,096 of record OX637410.1, on the reverse strand, counting down.
AAAATATTTATACTCGAGACCCAGTTGAGGAGTCAAGATGATACAAAGGAGAGGAATATCTACTTCACATTGACATTACAATCAGTAATTTTGTTGGAGGATCGTCTTTTGTAAAGGGAATATTGCCTGTACAATTACAAGTAGGCAATAGGAATGCCACAACAACATTATTTGTGGTGGATCCAATTTCAATGTTCTTCTAGGAAAAGATTGAATACACACAAATGGTTGTGTGCCATCATCCTTGCATCAAGCACTAATCTTCCTTTCAAACAGAGAAGATGAAGGGAGAAAAGGGATGAAAGTGTATTGGGTTGATACAAATCATTTCTCTGCAGATGTGCACAATATGGAAGCCTAGTTATATCACAAGGATCTAACTTCAATTGGGCAAAGCAACTGCAAAAACCATTTCAACAAGTATGTTGAAGAAAACTTGCATCAGATCTGTTATGACTTGACTAGATTTGGGTTTTTGCAGCATAGATTAGAAAGTGAAGAGTCCACAAAAGTCAATGAATAGCGGGGGCTTGAAAAAGGCCTTGGAATAGCATATGGTTACCATTAAAGTCATACTAACAAGGTTATCTACATACACCTTGAAAGGAAGTGAAGACATTGAGTAATACCTCTGTCGATTGGACTAAAGGTGTTGGGAAGTAGTCCAAAAAAGCATGAACCAAAGTGAATGGGTACAAAAGAAGATGACCAAGCAAGATTAGATGTCGAATGAGAAGTTGTACACTAGAAGGCCTTTCAAAGAGTTATGGGGATATTTGATGGAGCCTCTAAGCATTGATGCCACAAAAGGAAGGCAAGTCGTTGAAGTTTTATCCTTCAACAAAAGGGAAATTTATTGGCAGCCTACTTGCACAAAAATAGTGATCAAGGCCAAAAACAAGCAAGTTGTCTATAACCACTTTTCGTTGGTTTCAGTGATAATATAATCCAATGAATGAATAACAACAAAGATTGTGGGATATAGATTTAAGAAAAACTTATTTTATATTAGTCAAAAGACTAGGAATGGATTAAATTTTTGTTTCATTTCGTGTGAAACATACGAAATGTTTCTGAATTTTAACATGCCGGAAGAAAATACTGATGCACTTTCAAAATGAACGGGTTTGTATGAAACTATGATTTTTCATTTTATTTCGGACTCAACTCTAAGCGAAACTTAAGGAAAATTATAGTGCGTACAATTTTTTTCCTATAAAACATGTCTGATTCAGTAATAAATGACATCTGACATGAGTGACATTCAATTTAAAAGATGTCTGACTTGCATTTGTCTGGTGTGATTGACTCTTTCTCTTCTATTTTATCATTAAAGTCACGTGTAAACAAGTGCTTAATTTTCTTTTTCCTGTGGGAATGAGTTTGTTACTTCTAATCGGATAGATTGCTTTACCACAAATTAATATTAAATCCTTTATATCTATGTAAAAGATTTATAAACTCTTGGATTGTGAGGTATTTCTGAGTGCCTCGTCTCTCATGCTACTATTTTTTATTTTTAGTATATTAGGTTATGGTGAATTTTTCTCTTTATGAGATTAGTTTTGTGTAGTCGTCGCTTGATTTTTTTGGGAGTATTTTGATTATTATTGTGCTATATAGTTTTTTAGAAATATTACTATTAACATATTTTATGATTCCAATTTTTTTATTCGTTTCTATAAATTTACATTGTTTCTTTTATGTTTTTGAAACATTTCTATTTATTGACTGATCGAAACATATTTTCAAAACGAAATTTTAAACCATGAGACTAAGTGGCCAAGTTATATATAAATATATATAAAAGAAACCACAAGAGACAATATAGCTTAAAAAAAGCTAACGTAAAAGAAAGTGGAGCTTGAAGGTATCCCATTTGTTTGACAACAATCTCAATTGTTGTTGTACATGCCTCAAACTTTTTTGTTGCAGCCAACTGCTTACCATTTTCATCTTGGTAATTGGCCAGCAATTCCTTAGTACCTAATAGCAAACTCTATCTTTCTTGCTTTATTCTAACTCTGTCTTCAACTATTTTTGACAACTTTTCTCTGAGCTCCATTTCTTCATGCAGTAAGATGGCATCTTGTTGCTTTAACTTGTCATCATTCTCTTTATTTGAAGAAAGTTGAGGCGCAAAGTCTTTCACAGAGTTAATAAAGCCTATCTTATTATTCACCTTATCTTGAAAATAACAAGCTTGTGAGATTTTAGTCTGAAGATGGATGTTCATATAGGCCACTTCTTGTTGATGTTGCTCTGTGAAGAAAGCAGAAAAGACAACATAAATCTTGGTCATGTAGAAAATTATGGGAGAAGGTTTATTTTGGATGATTAATCAAATGTGAGGTCAAGCAAGTTAAAGAAATATGCAAAATCTTGCTTCAAAGCCCCTTCCATAGGAGGGAGAAAGATTCTGAAAGAGAACATGGAGTCAACTACCTTTATGAATTCATTTGCCTTCTGGTAAATGACCTTAATATCAATGTTCGAAATAGAAATGTGAGAGACAGATTGAGGCATCGACTGCATAGGAGAACAATAAAGTGGCAGAGACAAGTGAAATAGTAGAGAAATTACCTGGTTTATAGAAGAAATAGATAGAAAAGACTTTTTCAGTTGATTTGTTTGGCCTCCAAGATTGGCCAAAGGATCATCGACAGGAACTAGAAAGGTAAAGTCCTTGCAAGTAATCTCCTCAAGAATAAGGGTTGTTTTAGTAGGAGAATTTTGTTAAGGAGATACAGTTTGACTCGCAATAGGGAGAACAAGGGTTGGAACAATGAAGTTCTTACAAGTGGTCTCCTCAGGAGCAAAGAACATTTCAATAGGAGAATATTGTCAAGAAGATACAGGTTGATCCTCAATATCCAAAAGAGGCAAATATTGACACACAGGAGTAGCAATGACTGTAGTTGTCTCCTTGATTCTCTGGGATGGTGTTGTCCTCTTGCCTTGAAGGAGTTGCGGAAGATTGCTCAAAACTACTATGTTCTGCTAGTATAATCAGTTTGTTGTCCCCTTTCTGAAAAGGAAGATTAAAACATTAGAAGACATATTCAAGAAAAGAAAGACTGAGAAACAAAAGATGTAGCACCAACTTGTTTGATGGCAGGAAGGAGCTTGTTAATCAATATATGTACACTAGTGGTTGGAAAGAGAATTATTCATTCTTTTTCCTCTAGAGAAAGGTTAGATGGTAGTGGCAGTGGAGGCTTCTTCATAGGGGCTACTTCTTCTAGCATGTCCAAAAAGGGAAGGGTAAGTTGTCTTCTTACGAAGAAGAGGAGTTTCTTCAGTTTTCTACTCCTCGATAACAGGTACCATTGGCATGCCAGCACTTGTCTAGAAGGGTTTAGCCTTTTTTGAGGAATGAGTAACAGTGTCATGGGCATTTATAGCAGCCTTGGAGTGGAACCTCTTTATCTTTTCTTCTTTGGTTCCTTAATCAAGACAACCTTACCTTTATTTTGATTAATAGGGGAAGAAGGATCAATGGTAGGTGATTACGTGTTCAGGCTATGTTTTAATAATCGATAGAGAAGATCAAGGCCGAGATGTTTAGCAACCACTCTAAATGAAAAGAAAATTGGGATGGGCTTCAGATAAAATGAGATAAATGAAAAGATTCTAGCATTCTCATAAGCATGAGAGATCTAGTGAACTAGGATTTTTGATTTTATTTTCATCCTTTTACCTATAGGCTCATCGATAGAATGATGCATATAAGGGAAATGAATGTTTTGAGTCAGGCTAAATTATCTGGCAAATTGACTAGTGTTATAGCTTTCAAAGCTACAGTTAAAAAAATTTGGAGGTTGATACATGACCTCTCACGTGAAGGTAACGAGCAGTGTTTTAAACTCGGCACGGACCGACGGGTTGACCCAGAAACCCGGTGACCTGAACCCTAAAGCGGGTCGGTTTAGTGTAGACTGTTCGAGCATAAAACCCAGACAAAACCCATTAAACTGGGCATTCTTTGGCTAACTCATTAGAACCAGACGGTTTTCATTTACTCGGCCGGTTCAATTAAAGTTTTATAAAATCAAAATTTTTTTGGCCATTTGGGCATTTTTGCCCTAATTCGTTGATCAGATCTCCTTCGTACAGCAGCCTTCGCATCGCTCATCTCCTAGATAGCGATGATGATGGTGCAGCCCTCGCATCGCTCATCTCCTTCTTTCGAAGTCTCAATCATCACAACAATCAACAGTCACCACCATCATCATCGACTAACCTAGGTTTGAGATAATCTCATTTTCTCTTCTCTGCATCACAAGTTTCTAACTCCACCTTTCTCATGAGTTTCACCACTCACTGATCATCACATAGAAAGGCAACTTGGACTAGCAGATTGCTTCTCCAATTTCAAGCCAGTTTCATGTGGGTTGCTCTTGTTTTAATTTATTGTTGTGTATTTATAGTTGTTATATTTATGTACTAGATAATGTCCGTGCCTGAAGGCACTATATGACTCAAAAAATTTACAAAATGCTGATATTGACTAAAGACTTGGTCTAAAACTTACCTTAATGATCATTTCTATTCAAGGGTAATGTAGTCTGGCAAAGAAATTGGTTAAACATGCACACACGGGATGCATTAAAACTAAATAAAATATTCAAGCAGGGAAATCTAGTATCAAAAATAAGTCAAACAAATTACTATTCTACACATGAAACTTACAAGATGCTATGTTTCATTGTGCTTTAATATAAAATTGTAATTTAGCATAACCCTGAGAAAACTCTAGAGAAACTCATCCATATAAACCATGCACAATCAATGAATGAGGGTTTATCAAAAAAAAAAAAAATGAAAGAGGTGGAAATTTGATTGGACATCATGGTCATGGTAAACAAAGTTCCCTATCCAAGGCATACAATCTTAGTTCAACAGATGTTCTAATATAATTAACAAATCCAATGTCACTGTTAGGTATGATATAATCTTAACTGTTCGTAACGAACATACTTCTTAGAGCAGTTTTTTCGTAGTTCAATAAACCCATTGTAGTGGCGTATAACAGTCAGTTAGGTTTAATCAGTTAGGTTTAACTGCAATTTTAAGCACCACCAGTGCAATCACAATGGCCAAAACTCGATCACTGCCACAACTGGCCACCGAAAATCTAGTAGTTGCATGCGAAATCCCACATCCACTAATTCCAAGTCCCAGAAGGCATGAGGATATCATGTTCAAAAATCAAGAACACTCAACCGTAATTAAAAATTCAAGACACAAAATAAGATCTTACCATTTCACTAAAAACCAAAGAACAAATTTCACCTAAAATCATAGAACAAAATTGGTACCTTTGGGGCATGAGGATCCCAACCCAATTTCAAGTTGTCGCATATCATGTTGCACCGTTACTAGTTGGGGAGGAGGAGGTTGTGCCGTCACCAACATTCAAGTTTCCAAGCATAGCCAAATCCAAATTCACCCATCTGATGACCTTATCTATTCTGGAGTCCAACCCATAACATCACCATTTTTGTCATCTCAACCAAGAAATTCAAAGCATGTACAATTCATAAAACTAAAATATGTGTAGTAAGTTAAAACTACTAAGTTATGGCGTATGATTTTTCTACCACACCCTCACATAGACCCGCCTTTGATTTTATTTGCCCAGACGACCAAACTAATAGTAGTCATCTGAACCATGCAAAATAAAAACATTATCATCCACTTGAATTTTTCATATGGTACTTTTATTAACACAAAATGATGACTTTAACAACAACTCTAAATCCCAAATTAAATTTGAATATTAACACCAGAATCCAAAGCCCATAAAACAAATAGCAAAATCAAATAAAGAACTTAGACTTACCGGAGCACCACTTGAATCAAATAAATTCAAGTTGTGCTTACTCTAATCCAAAAACACACTAAATGGGCCACATAAACTTATATTTTAGCCAAAATCTATATAATAACTAATTAACCAATCTTCATTTATACACATAAACACAATTATCAACACCAAAAACAAAACGACAAACAAAGGGGACCAATATTATTTTGAGCAAATATTCTAAGCAAGAAATGAACTAAACCAAACAATCAGCAAGTTTCAAGACCACGTTGTACCTAAACCACACATTCACATAAAAATCCTTTAGAGGCCTAGGAAGTATCAAACATCACATGTAATAGTCAAACCTTTTATCTTTCATTCAAGAACAAAAAGCACAACCCACAAATTGCAAGAAATCAAAGGGAGCAAAAATTACCATTCAAAGCTAAATCTGAATTGCTATGCTTCAACGATGTCTCGGACCTAAAAGGTTTTTCCAAATCCATGGTCTTGAGAAGGGTGAGGTATCAGGTAGTATGAGATAGGAGAGATAGTTAAATGAGAGATAAGAGTCTTAGAGTTAGATGAGAGAGAGAGTGACAGAGTTAGATGAGAGAAGTGTTAGAGTTAAGGAGAGGACTGTCGGATCAATAATCTCGTCAGACGATTTGAGCCGCGGAAAACTCAAGACAAACATTTTAGCTACTTTATTATATAGATATATTGTGGTGGAAGTATGCAAGCTTACAGCATGGTCGGTGGGGATGGGGTGAGCCGGTGGGGGTTGGTGGTTTCTCACGTAGATAACATGTGTTATTTTTATCATGTGGCTCATCTTTTTTATTTTTTATTTTTCGTATTATACAATCTATTGACTATATCTTTAGTTCTCATGTGTACATAATACAGTAGATCTGTGTTTTTTAGAAATCAACTTTTTCTTTTATGGCTCTACCTAGCTTTGTAAATTATCTTGAAAATTGGATGCATTGGATACATGTTGGATAATTTTTGGGTGTTTGTTTGATCTCATGTACATTAATCATGTTATTTTTATAAATATTTTATTTTTTAGCATATTTATTATTTTTTTATTATATCACCAGTCCGACCAGTGATTCAACGGTTGAACTAGTAGCCCATTAAGTCGGTCCCTTTGTCGGGTTCATGTTTTGGCCGAGCTTTAAAACTATGGTAACAAGCAAATAAAACACTAGCCGAGAAGATACTTTGCAACTCGCAAGCCTCTTCAGAGGCAATATCTGGGTTAGTGTAAAATGACTCGATAAAAGAAGAGAAGTAGAGAAGCTCAGAAAAAGGAGATATAAAGAATCCAGTCTATATTTGCTGAGAGTGAAAAATGCCCTGAAAGAAGAATTAAAGGTTTTCTCTGTATATAGAGCTTGGGAAGACAAAAATCGATGGACATAATTTAGGAGTTGATACTTGGGTCCAGGCAAAGACTCGAGTGTACAGACCATGGTAAAATAAGCATAGACCCATACCTGAAAATGCCAAAAGGGTCCTCCACAACTAATAGTAATTCTATTCTCTATCAAATTAAAAAGACCTTTGTACAATGCCTGTCACACCTCAACCTAGAGATAGAACATCATGTCCTAATCTAGTGAAGTGGACCCCATCTCTTAACTCTATCACGTATCTCATACATACATTTATTATCAGACAATAAATTAAACCGACCACATTTGATGAAATAACTTTTACTCTCTCAACATCCCAACATACTAGGTACACAAATTGTACTTTTAAAATCATGGATTGATACAATATTTAACTTATTCGATTTACAAGACTCAACTATTTTACAAGTGTCATAACAAGACATGAAAGACCCTTCTCTTTTCTTTTACCGCCTAGACTTAGCAGTGGACATTTCCTTCTCCTTGTTTACCTGAAAATACAAACTAAGAGGGGGTGAGTACACACAATCAGTGAGTGTATACCATCACTAAACATATAACCACAATAACGGATGTCACATACATCAATATTCATCTTATCAAAATAATTGAACAACTTTATAAGCCAATACATATAAGCTCTCAAGATTCTCTAGCAGTCATCTCATAACACGTAAATCCATCATAGCATCCAATAAGAATATACAATTCTCGCCACTTAGGCTATATTCACCACATAGGCAATATCTGCTGCGCAGACAACATTTGCCACACAGGCTATCTGATAGTGATTTAGACAATATCTGCCACATTGGTCATACATTTGCCTCTAAGACTTTATTCGTCAATAAGGTCATTTATCATAATCACAACACCAAACATAATACTGTGTTGTCATCACCAAATAACAATCCATATAGTCATCTACTAGCAACAAGTACATTGGCCCTTAAGGTTGTCTCAATAAGTAAGATTATACAACATAATCATATTGCATACCCAACATCCTTTATTCACACATTCATAACGCCAATAAGCTTAATCATTTTTTTTTTTGCTATTATCAAATAATGTGATATAGCTCATCCATGGTGCCAATCAAATGTAACAATTTGCAACATCACATATTCGATAGCATTTAAAACATATTTATACTAAATTTAAGCACACACAAAAAATACACCCACATCAAGTCCAGCTGTAGTACAAATCTAGTCTCCAAATAAGACTTTAAGTGTACTTGATGTAGAGGTCGTCGCCTCCGTTCCTATCACACATCATAATAACCACATATTACGTATTCATACCACCGTTAACATATTTCTAAATTCCTTCCCACGTGTTATCCTTTTAATCACCCTAAACATTATTCATCAATTACTCACTTCAATTTTAGATTTAATCCCCAATTCATGTAATTGTAAGCAATTAAACTCATAAGAAACTTATCTAAGGTCTATTAGATACCTTGATGAGTCTTTAGAAGAGTTGGATAAAGGCTTAGAACTCTACAATAAAATAGCTCAAAATTATGCCTAATCAACTGGTTCAACACACTCTTCAACCAGTTGAAACCTATCCGGTATCTCGTTCAATCGATTCAACACATGCTTCAACTGGTTGAAACCTCACCAAAACTCTGATCAACTGGTTGAACCCTGTTCCGATGCTTAGAATTCAATTCAAACTTCATCTTCCACCAACCAAACTCAATTCCAACACCACCCAACACCTACCCATACCTCAAAGATACATTTAGAAGTGGAAAACATATTAATTCACAAGAATTCATTTACCTTTGTCGGGATCTAATCCCTACAAACTCCTCCGAATTCACACCCAAAACTTAGAGTTCTTCAACTCTTCAATCCACAACCATCACTCAATATTTTATACACAAGCAAAGATTATACAAACAAGAGTTTGATGACTTATCCTCTAAACCCACCAACTTCTCAAATTTCCTCCCCCACCAGTTCATGCCAAAGACCTCCATTAAATACCCATCGAGCTCAAAATGCTGGAGAACCCTCAGCAAGCCAGGTGTTCTCCTAACTCACCTATTTCCCATAATTACCCTAAAGTCTCCCTTTGGTTTCACTTATTTCTACATTTAACCACTCAGATTTCTTGACATTTTTAAAATTTCACTTTTACTCTTCACTACCTCGTATTTCGACAATTAAGTTCCTCAATTAAAAACATACTTAACTTATCAGAGCTTAATTATCATAATTTTAACCCCATACAAATCTTTACAAATTACACTTTAACCCATAATTTTTATAAAATACAATGTTATTCATGTTCGGGTCTCACAATGCGCCTAAAACAAAAGGGGCCAAGGCAAGTTTCTTTTTGTTAGCCATTTGAATGGCTACTCCGATGTATTCCTTGGTTACTTTGAAACCAGGAACACAAAGAATGAAGCGACATAACCAATGGAGGAGAAAGGCAACATGTTGCACAAATGAAGGGTTAAAAGATTTAGAGGCAAAGAAACTGTTAATAAGATCACTATATCCTATACTAGAAGGGATATTGACAAACTCACGACCCAAATCGGTGGAAATGCAATCGTTTACTTCCATACCTATTGACGGGAGCCATGTTAGATGAACGATGTCCAGCATTCTTGGGGACATCATACCAGTGGGAAGAAGTATGATATTGCATGATTGAGACCAAAAACATGTTGCAACACCAATTAACCATCGATTCATGTGCAGTTCACATGAAGAGAGTTTAATTATTTTGAAGATGCTTGAATGCCTCCATTGAGAGGCAAAATGAGGTTCTAGTTTTGTGATCCAATCAACCCATCGTTGATCAGAGTTGATCCATGAGAAAAGGGGATTAGTTCCCTGATTCCAGGACTTTCACAAAAGTTGGAATTGGTTCATATTAGGGTTTCACCTTTGTGAATAGAGTAATGATTTGAAAATCCATCGCAGACATACGATTTGAAAAAAGGACCAAGGGCAAGATTCTCACTAGAACTAGGGGTAGAAATCAGAATCCTATAGTCTATTGAGTCATGGGCTATTTGCTTGATATCATTAGGGAATCTCAAAGAGAAAAGGAATTTTAGATGAAGACAAAGACGGAGGGTTTTTTTTTTTTTGGAGCCATTCTGAACACTAGAAGAAGAATCGCAGTAGAAAAATGAGGGCACGCAGTAGAAAGCAAATAGAGAAAAGTAAAATAAACAGTTTAGCTGCCAAAAACTCTTTAAGTAGGTGTTTGACGGTCGTGATTGTTCATTCATTTGAATTATTAATTGAATCCAATTTGATGATGCACAAAATTGACTTTGCACACCACTAGTCAAGTAATTTAGAATTAAGTAGTAATTAATGTAGAGAGAGAGACGAGATTTATAGTGGTTCGGTCAGTTTGACCTACGTCCACTTTGAAATGGCAGAGAGTTGCCGGTAGTTTATTGATTCCGGTGAACGGAGTGTTACAGATTGGAGAGGAAGATGAGATTTATGCTCAGTAGAAGGTGATGCCCCCCAAGTGTTGGTGGGGCTTACATTTTATAGTCATTCTCCAACAGAGTGGAGCTATTAAGTGACAAATATCTGGCTATCCTGGTGGAACTTGCAGATTCTCCTCAACGGGTGTGGCCGTTGAGGAGCTCCCCACAAGACTCGGTCCAAGTTAACTGCTTCCAAGGTGGTAGAAAAGTAAGGGTGCTCTCTGGATCTTTGTAGCTAAGCCGAGGCAGCTCCATGGTGCACTTAATTGGGCTTGAGTCTTCATAAGTTTGAGCATTTAATTGCAACTGGGCTTCAGTATGGTTTTGGGCCTTTTCACATAAATTAGGCCATTTGGGCTTGGCCCATCATTTGCCCCCCAATGCCCCTGTGTCCAAGGAAACTTGGAAAAGAGGGCATTAGTTTACATCTTGAGTTTTAGGCGGTGGAGACTTCCTTTGCTAGATGACTCTTCCCTTACACGATGCATTTTTGCTTTTGGGCAGTTTTGGCAAGATCTCCAACCCAAGTGGGCGTGCAGGGAATGCGGAGCAGCCCCTTGGGCGTGCAGCAGAGGTGGAGCAGAGGTGGAGCAGCCCCTTGGTCGTGCAGCTAGCTGAGGCGGAGCAGCCCCTTGGGCGTGCAGCGGAGGCGGAGCAGCCCCTTAAGCGTGTAGTGGAGGCGCAGCAGCCCCTTGCGCATGCAGCCTGCTGAGACGCTGAGGGTGCTGATCTGGGCGAGCAGCACTATTCTGGGAGAGCAGAAATTTTTTTTTTTTTTTCGAAAAAACTTCGGGAGGCCAAAACAGCTGTTTCTGAGACTTTTTTGGAGTTACGGAGCAGAAGTTACGGTCAAAACTTCGAGCAGAGAGTTGGGCGAGCGTGTTTGGGCGTCCAGGCAGCTTTTGGGCGAGCACACTGTGTCTTGGGCGAGCAGATAGGGTCCTGGGCGAGCAGGAATTTTTTTTTTTTTTCCGAAAAAACTTCGGGAGGCCAAAACAGTTGTTTCTGAGCCTTTTTTGGACTTTTTAGAGCATCATTCACTGCCATAGGCAGTGAGTTTTGTAGGGCTCGCTGAGAGCTTCGATTTGATATATTATAAGCCCCATTTCGAGCACCTTGGACGAGCGGACTGCCTGGGCGCACGGACTGCCTGGGAGTGCTGCCTGGGCGCGCGGACTGCCTGGGTGCGCGGACTGCCTGGGCAAACTGCCTGGGGCTTTCTTGGGTGAGTCTGGGGCTGCCTTGGGTGAGCCTGGGGCTTCCTTGGGTGAGTTTAGTTCTGTAGTCAAATGGCAGAGTACGCCGAACATTTTTGGTGGTGATGATCCGACTCCACCGAGTGAACTTTTTGAAACTCCTTTTGATTGACAATTTTCTCCCTTTCAGTAGACTCCTCTCACCTGTGGAACTCCATTAGCTATATAAACTCCTTCTTTCACTCCCTTTTTTGGATTCTTGAAGGGCACTAGAGGCGAGCACTTTGCTCATGGTGGAAGTGATTTGAGCGAGCTCAGCTGGCGCGAGGCCTTGGGCGAGCCTGGGCTGCCTTGGGCGCGAAGTTGGGTGCCTGAGAGCATTTGAAAGGCTGGGTGCCCGAGGAGGAGGGCTGGGCGCCTGAGGAGGAGATCTGGGCGCCTGAGGAGGAGACCTGGGACGCCGGAGATTGCCTGGGCGCCTAGTGTGATGGCCTGGGCGCCTGGGATGGTCTGGGCGACCAGGTCGGCTAGGCAGCTGGTTTGGGCAGCCAGACAGCTGGGTACGCTGATCTAATGTAGTCCCTTTGGTTGCAGACGACCTAAGTTTCAAGATCCTACCTTTTGAGACCGAGCTTTTGGGGACCCTTGAGAGAGTCCTTAAGCTTGAGGTATAGGCTGTCTGTTTAAGAACAGTACAGAGACCAAGCTTTTGGCGACTCGAGAGAGAGCCGCTAAGCTGGATATATAGGCTGCCTGTTTGAGAACAGTGCAGAGGTGGGTAGGCTGCCTGCTTGAGAGCAGTACAGAGGTAGGCTGCCTGCTTAAGAGCAGAACAGAGATATGCCAAGCTTTTTTGGCGACCCGCGAGAGAGCCGCTAAGCTGGAGATAGGCTGCCTGCTTAAGAGAAGTGCAGAAATAGGCTGCCTGCTTAAGAGCAGTGCAGAGATTAGTTGTCTGCTTAAGAGCAGTGCAGAGGTAGGCCAAGCTTTTTTGGCGTCTCGTGAGAGAGCCTGCTCAGCTGGAGATATATTGCCTGGTTGAGAACAGTGCAGAGACAGGTCAAGTTTTTGGCGATCCATGAGATGATTCACCTCGCCTGGACCTGTTGGTTTCTTCAGCATTTATATATTTTTGAGCTTTTGCCAATAATTCTGGCATGCTCTTTGGTGGTCGCTTCATCACTGAGAAGAAGAAGCTTGATGACCGGAGGCCTCCCAAGAAGGCGGTCATGCTAACCTTTTCATCGGGCTCCTCAACCTGAAAGACCTCCTCGTTAAAACGAGTGAGGTACCTCCTTAAGCTCTCATCTCGGTCCTGCTTTATGCTGAGCAGGTGGGTGGCAGGCTTCTGGTGCCGGCGTCCTCTAATAAAGTGCGACACGAAGGACCTGCTCAACTCAGCAAATGAGCCAATGGAGGCTGGGGAGAGCTTGGCGAACCATTGTCTAGCAAATCCCTTCAAGGTGGTTGGGAACGCTCTGCACATGATTTCGTCGGGGACACTGTGCAGCTGTATTAGGGTCTTGTAAGTCTCCAGGTGGTCCAGTGGATCTTTCTTCCCGTCAAAGGTCTCCACCGATGGCATTTTAAACTTTTGAGGGAGGGGGTAGTTCACCACGTCTAGCTTGAAAGGCGTGTCAGTTCGCCTCACAAGATAGTCCACAGTCTCAGGTCCTTGCGCCTTCATGGCATTGAAAACGTCACCTAGCTGATTTTGTACTTCTTTGATTTTCTCATCCCAATGATTGGGGGCTCATCTGGAATGAACATGGGAGTGACTCCCATGTTCCATGCTTTGATTCTCGTCTTCATCCTCTTGGAGATGAGGGTTTCCACCGTGAGAAGCAGGAGGAGGAGGTGGAAATCCCTCGTGATGGGCTTCCCTGTGTGGGGCGCCTAGGGGGATTCCAAAGGGGGCGCCCAGCCCTGCAGGGTCGCCTAGGTGTGGAGCGGCAGGGTGTGGAGTGCCTAGGTGTAGAGCAGCAGGGTGCGGAGCGGCAAGGTGTGGAGCAGCAGTGTGCGGAGCTCCTTGGCCCTCAGGATGTGGAGCTCCTCGAGGTCCTCTGAGCTGTGCTCCACCAAGTTGTGCTCCTCCTTGTCCAGCGAGCATGAGTTGCAGTATCTGCTGGTTTTGGGCCACTAGCTGCTGCATGGTCTCCAACATTTGCTGAGGATTTGGTGCTGGAGCGTTCGGGACAGGGTTGGTAACTGGAGGATCAACCTCCTCCTCTCGTGTAGGATTGTCTTCATGTTGGTTCATCGACCGGGTAGTGATTGCCATTGGTTCAGTAAATAGAATGTTTTAAAATGAGAATTTTGTCGATTCCCACAGACGGCGTCAAACTGATGATGCACAAAATTGACTTTGCACACCACTAGTCAAGTAATTTAGAATTAAGTAGTAATTAATGTAGAGAGAGAGAGACGAGATTTATAGTGGTTCGGTCAGTTTGACCTACGTCCACTTTGAAATGGCAGAGAGTTGCCGGTAGTTTATTGATTCCGGTGAACGGAGTGTTACAGATTGGAGAGGAAGAGGAGATTTATGCTCAGTAGAAGGTGATGCCCCCCAAGTGTTGGTGGGGCTTACATTTTATAGTCATTCTCCAACAGAGTGGAGCTATTAAGTGGCAAATATCTGGCTATCCTGGTGGAACTTGCAGATTCTCCTCAATGGGTGTGGCCGTTGAGGAGCTCCCCACAAGACTCGGTCCAAGTTGACTGCTTCCAAGGTGGTAGAGAAGTAAGGGTGCTCTCTGGATCTTTGTAGCTAAGCCGAGGCAGCTCCATGGTGCACTTAATTGGGCTTGAGTCTTCATAAGTTTGAGCCTTTAATTGCAACTGGGCTTCAGTATGGTTTTGGGCCTTTTCACATAAATTAGGCCATTTGGGCTTGGCCCATCACAATTAAATGAGGGGGCATTGTTTGGACATAATATAAAATCTCAGGAATATTCAATGTATTGACACTTGACGTTTCAGGGGTATTAAGAAAATGTTTTGTGGTAGGATTTGGAAAAAGATGGGAGATGATCAGTTACAACCATATTTGAAAAGAATGGAAGTAACTACATGAAAGTTATCAATTAGTAACTGTCGATGGAAGTCAAAATTATTAAAGACAGTAGCTATAAAAAGGCACATAATGGAAAAGTTGAGATACACTCAAACCCTCACAAGACCTACGATGTAGGCATTTTAGAAGTAGTTTTAAATTAGTTTTATGAAGTAGTTATTGTTGCAATCAAGACTGTATATTCAGTCTTTCTGTAACCGAAGTCCCTTCGATTAAATTAATAAATGAATCATCTTTTATTAGTTTCTTGTACTGTTTGTTTGTTCGTTATTTTAATCCAAGGAAGTCTTGAAATAAGGAATTGAATCCCTCATAAATAGTCGCCTGAAAATTGTATGTCGATTAGGATATTTCCGTCGATTTGAACAGATTTTGGAACAACATTACTAATCAATAATTATATACTATGGTGTGTTGTGGATCCCAGAATTTTAGTAATTTTCAAAACCACTATGTTAAATTACTAACACATTGGCATTGTGGAATTTTCTTATCATACATATTGTATTATTATTTATTAGTGGTACTACATGTCGTCGATAATATGGTATCACCATATTAATGAACATTTACTTGCTATATGACGGAGGGTAATTTGTTCAATCTTGCATTAAATTTGATAAAAATAATGTATCGTGTATGAAATTATTTTTGGTGAGGCCTATTTCTTTGGATAGGTCGAAAGTTTGAACTGATTCATCATATATTTTTCTTTTTTTTTATCCGTTATGGCTAATTTTGATGGTGCAATGTTTAATTCACAAAGGGCAATTGGAATTGGAGTTGTGATTAGAGATGAATGGGGAGTTTTCTTTGCTGGGATGTCAAAGAAGGCACTGTCCGTATGCAAAGCACAGACAATAGAGATGCTTGCCGCGAGAGAAGCCATCCAGTTTGCACGACAACATGAAATTACTTTGGAAGGGGACTCAACGACTGTTATGAAGTTGATTTCTGAGGAGGTTGGAGAATTCAATCCTATGGGTTTTATCTTAGCACACATTCGAATCATTTCTCAAGAATTTCACTGTTTTAATGTTTATACTATCCGACGATGGACGAATTATGTGTTATACATCAGTTAGTGAAAAATGTTATGTTTATGAATAATATTGTTGTATGGGAGGAGAGGGTACCTGAGTTTTTAGTCTCTATTTCTTTCAAATATTTACTCTCAATAAAATCCTACCGTTTTCTGTCAAAAAAAAAATTCAAATCACACATCTTTCAAAATCACACTCACGATATATGTAATTAATCATAACAAAAACTAACTACTGGGGTATCTAATCTCATTTGCTCCCTCAGCTTTCGTTTCTCTGTGTTAGTGTCGGTCCAGCAGAGTTCTTTCGCTGTCGATATTCTTTTTGATTTCTACGCATTTCACCGCTCCACCGGAAATTCCCTCTGCCACTACCATACTCCAGCTTGGTGGATATCTCGTATATAATTTAAATTGAAGATGTAGAGTTATTAATCACCAAACAATCAATTGGAGTCATTTGGACGGTTTTTGTTTATAAATATTTTGAGTTTAGTCTAATCAACAACCACCTAATCATTTGTTAGCTACCGTAAGTAACTTGTAAATTGGTAAACGTTTTCATGTGGATCATCATTTGCCCACTCAATGTTATTGATTGTGATTAGGTCCTCATTTTAATAGTAATTAATAATTAATTTTCAGCCACAATTAATAAGATATACTCTCTCTCTCTCTCTCTCTCTCTCTCTCTCTCTCTCTCTCTCTATATATATATATATATATATATATATATATATATGTGAGAAATAGTAGTTATTTTCCTGAATTGATAAATATACAAAAAAAAAACTTAATCTTTCTCTAATTTATATTTTTTTTTTGGATGAATTTATAGTGGAATAGAAAATTTTCAAATTTAATCTTTCTCTAATTTATTATTAAGCAAAAAAAACTTGAAAAAGAGGCAAAAGAATAGAGAAGACAATAAAAAAAATCATACTATTTGAATTAAATTTAGAAAATTAATTTTCAAATCAATTTTTTTTTGTATTGAAAGTAGACTTATTTATTTGAGTAGAATAATCTATATTATTAATAAAAAAAAAAGAGGAATGATTTGCCGTCCTTGGTGTCTTTTCACAAATTAGATTTAAATCAATATCAAACTATTTTTCTTTTAGTAGAGTGTGAGTGATTTTAAGGTTTAAAAAAAAAAATTAAATTACATTGACATCCCTTTTTTATCACTTTTCACTACACCCCCATTATTTATGAAATTACACTGACATTCTTTGTGATGTGACATATTGTAACAGACACCCTTCAAGCAACACACACCAACTTATGTGAGGATGTAAGCAAATTTTTTGACCTAAACTTCCTATTTTATCCTCAAGTTAAAAAAAAATGTCTATTTTTAGTATAAGAGTTTTTGTCCTCTCATGTTAAGACAACTTTGACACATTTACTCTATTCCTCTTAAAGCCCTCCTCTCCTCTTTAACATAATGTTTGTTGATGTTAACAAATTCATAAATGAAAAATGATTCAGTATTTTTAAAAATTTAGTGTTGTATATTGATTGATTACTGTGTTCTGAGTTCATTGTGACAATTTATTTCGTTTTTTAAAATTTAATGAAATTATTTATACACTCTAGATGCAATTTCATGTTTTGGTATATAATAATCTTTATTATTGTGGTATGTTTAAACTTGAAAGACTTTAAAAGGATTTTAGTTAATCTGTCAAAGTTGTATAATAAATTGAGATAGCAAAAACCTTAGAGTGAAAATATAAAAAAAATTTAACTTGAGGGTAAAATAAGAAATTTATGTCAAAAAATTTACTTACATCATCAACAAAGTGACAGTCGATCGCTTGAGGGGGACGTCTGTTACACTATGTTACATTACAATGAATGTCAGTGCAATTTGATAAATAACAAGGGTTGTAGTAAAAATGTCAAAAATAATAAGGGATATTAGTATAATTTACTCAAAAAAAAACTTATGAATAATTTCATTATCCTTTTTAACCATCTCTCTCTACAACACATTTTCATTCTCTAATGGACTTCCTCCTTCATCGTAATGGCTAATATCACAATTATTTTTACTTAATTGATAAATATATAATTATTAAAAAAAAAAATTCACATTGAATGTGATGTATTTAGGTAGGTTTTTACGTTGATCGCCCTCTCATAAACTTTTTGATATTAGATTATGAAAAAGTTGCTTTCCTAAGTGGGACCCTCACAACCAACGGATAAAGCAACCGGGAAAAGAGACGTCTACGTGGGCCCCACATTCCCGGTTCTCTCTTCTTATCTCATTTCCCAAAGCACCTAAATTCCGAACCAAACCGAACCTTCCTACACGTGGCGACGAACCGTTGGCTTGGACGTTGCCTCGTCATCAGCCACCGCTCACTTGTACGCTGTTCCCTCCTCCTCCTCACTTTAGTCTTCACCTTCTCTCTCTCTCTCTCTGACACACACAAACACAAACAGAGTTGTTCGATGAACTGATCGATCATTATGAGGTTCAATTTCATAATTTATTTATTTTATTTTCTTCCAGGGGTGTATATTTTTATGCGATTCTTAGTGTTTTGTTCTTTTTATGATCAATTGTTGTTGTGTTGTGTTGTATTTGCTTCCTGAGAAAATGGAGGAAAGCGATTTTTTGGAAATATAGGCCTTGGTTTTGCTTGTTCTGTTTGATCAGTAGGAAACTGAGAACATAAGAGGCTTAATTTATTTACTTGAGTTTGAATTTTGAATAATTTCCGATTTTGGTGCTCCCATTCAAAGAATTTAATTAAAGGCCAAAATCCCGTGTTTCCTTTTCTGTTCTTTTGGTTTCTCTGCAACCAAACAGAGTGATTAGATATAACCTTACAGTCTAGTTGATGATGTGAACATAGCCAAATAGAGTTTTTGGATGTGAAGTCCACGGAGTTACTTAAAACTTACTAGACCATCAGGGGAGAAAATGGGTGTTATCGATCAACTGAACAGAGAATGATTATTTGATTATTGACACTAGAGTCTACAGATGTACATAAACTAGTATAGATGATAGTTTTTGGATGTCAAGTCCACCGAGTTACTTGACACTTGCTAGGTCGCCGGTGGAGCAGCGGGGTACTATTATATCGATCACTATAAATACATCTATTATGTTGCTAGGCAAGAGATGGCTGTTTCATTATGAGCTTCAGCGAGAGAACCAAGATATGTTGCTATGTCATTTGAAAGTTAGACACTCCAAATTGATGACCATTGTTTACAGTAATCATGTCATTTGAAAGTTAGACACTTGATATTGATGACCATTGTTTACAGTAATCATCCCTCACATGGAGTCTATACAAACTTGCAAAGGTCTGCTGATAGCCGGGACCCATGATGTGTTCTTAAGTGTTACATTCATATTTCAAATGCCAAATGCAAAACTGAAGATCAATGAGGCTTGCAATCGTTAATAGCTGAGAAGGCACATTGTCGAATTATCTGTATCTACTTCTATTGTCTAGCATACATATCTATGGGAATGAATACATGTGTATATAAGTGTTTTATCCTCAATAGCATGCATTATATACACATGTTTATAGAAGATAATCAGATATAATACTGTACCACGATTTTATACATATTGATGGTAAATTGGTAATACTAGAGACAGAGTTAAACCAAAATTAACTTTGAACCAGATACTAAGAAAGTATGTGAAAGTTTTAGAAAATGTGGTCCTAGATAGAGCACAATGGATAAATAGGATTCATGTGATCGAGTGTAAATAGTTGGGTTTGGGATAGAGGCTTCGTTGAGTTGGATGAAATCGTGTATGAAGAATGCTTCTTGTCACAGGTAGTTGTTGTGTATCTTTGGGAGTTTGAACTTGCCTGTTTGAATACATTATCTTGGTATTAGGCATAAAATCATGTGAGTACTGAAGGATGTCTTCATATCGGGTTTTTTGAGAAAAGTTGTGCTGCATGTCCTTTATTAATTTCTTTCCAGGAAAGAATGAAACAAAGATTGAATATAAGCATAAAAGTATGTCAAAAACTGGCAGAATATAGAGCCCCACTCTGGTGTTTTAATTAAGCTATCTGCTATACAAATTTATGACCAACATGAGCTAAATGCTAAGTCTGCTAGATCGTTTCCTTTTGCTTTGCAGGGTGAAGTAGAGTGCATTTCCCAAATGGTCAGTGGTTGAATGGGTTACATCAGCGTTTGGCTGCCGCTTTTGTGAAGTATATTAATTACCAAATTGCTACTCAATGGGGGGAGTTTGTTCAAGAAAGCGAGACCAACTTGTCAATGAAGATATCATAGATAGAGTTGTTTCTGGAAAATATTGCAAAAGTGGAAGTTCGAAGTGGTTGGGAGCCTCATTTTCTCGGGCAGCTGTGGATATTGAACAGGGAAAAAGGAAATGTCCTTCTCTCATGGAACTGTGCATTTATCAGATTCGTGAGGTATGCATTTTCCGTTATCAACCTCATATGAGAACACAGGAGTATTGACTTTTTTTTTTTTTCTTTTATATCTTCTTCTTTGGTGTGTTGCAGGACTTAAATAAATACAGTACCTTTTCTATGTTGCCAAGGGATATAAGTCAGCAGATCTTTGATGATTTGGTCTATTCCCAATGTCTGGTTGATGTTACTCTTGAAGCTTTTCGAGATTGTGCTCTGCAGGTATGTCCCCGTAATGATCGTGTTGTTAAAATTTTAAACTAGTGGAATAAAATAGAGTGTTCCTCAGTTCTTGTTGGTACTCTGTTGTCGCCAGTCTCAAGAAGCATATGTATTGTACTTGGCAGGATCTTAGTTTGGGCGAATACCCAGGAGTTGATGACTTTTGGATGGATTTTGTCTCTTCACAAGGATCATCTTTACTTTTGGTGGATATTTCAGGGTCTGATGTTACTGATTCTGGGTTGATTCATCTCAGAGATTGCACAAATCTACAGGACTTAAATTTAAATTTTTGTGGACGGATTTCAGACCAGGGACTGGAACACATCAGTGGTATTGCCCCCCCCCCAAAAGAAAATCCCTTTGTTCTCTCCATAGTGTGCAATATAACATTGATGCCTTTAACAATGCTTATTTAATGACCTCTTCATATGTGCATGTGTGCAAGCTTTTGATCCTATAGCTGTAGTAAATTGAGTCAAGACATGACTTGAAGGCAACAAAATATCTTTGAAAGAAGGGGAAAGAGGAAGAATGAGGGAAAAGGAGGGGGGAACGAAGAAACAGCATTAAGTGATTTCGTTTAATACTAGAAATAATTACCAAAGAAACTTAGAGAATAGCACATCTTCTACAAAAATGTGGTGTCCCTCTTGCTTAGATGTTTAGCCTATGAATAGGCAAAGGGAGATTCCAAGTGAAGCTGTGCAATGAGGGTCATATAAACACCGACTGCCTTACCATTTAGAGATATCTCTGTGACCTTGGCTGTGTTGTCTTTATTAAAGTACTAACTGCTGTGGAGTGAGGTTCTTTATGGTAGGAGGCACGTCACTCCTTCTACAATGAGTTTGAATTGACTCATGAACATAATCAGCAAAATCATGTCTAGGAAGATTCAGTGGGTATAACCTTGTTGGTTTGTTTTCTTAGTGCACATAGTCTTCATAAATTTTTGGATGTGTCATGAGAATTATCTGGAGATTTGCATTTAACTTGTGGTATGCAGCTGTAATTTATTAAAACATCCTTTTTTCGGCATTTCCTTTACGATAATATTCTTCTCATTTGCTTTCCTCATTTCCTCTCCTCTCCTTTGCCCTTGAAATCCACTTGCATTTGCAAGTGGACCTATTTAAATTTTTATTGGAGTGGCTCTTTCCCCTAATGGTTTATGCTTAAGATTAAGATATAATTTTTCAGGTCTATCTAACTTGACAACTCTGAGTTTTAGAAGAAATAATGCAATTACGGCCCAAGGAATGAGTGTCTTCTCAGGCCTAGTTAGCTTGGTAAAGTTGGATCTAGAAAGATGTACAAAGATACATGGTGGTCTTGTTCATCTTAAAGGTTTGTTCTCCTCCGTATGTACTTTTTTTTCTTAACGTATGATATGATGGCTTGACAGGCAAAATATTTGGATTAGTATTTAGCTCTCTAGCTGATCAAAAAGAACCAAAAAGGAAAAAAAAAAAAAAAGTTCTCTGACAATTACTGCCTTTTTTTGGGACTCCAACTGTGGGATACTTTGATTTATCTAGTTCATGCTCCCTGGAGATTTTATTTATGTGATACACTTGTGCTCCATATGCAAGGAACTTTTTTTTCCATGAGGAGTGGTGATGGCAAAACATTTGTAATTCGTATTGCACTTATGGTGCTACTGCTAGGAATGTTGTCTTAACCCTTGCACCGACATGAGATGAATGCCTTTTTCTAACAACCTACACCCCAACAAAAACAAAAAACACGAAATAAAAACAAAAACAAAAAGTGAAATTGGTTGACTCCATTTTTTTGAAATCTCAGTTTTTGGTTGCATTATAGTATTCCTTGACAAGCGAGCATCTTTCTAATCTTTTGTTTGTCGTGTGGTGTAGGATTGGCCCCAAAAGTTGAATTTTATTTAAACATTCAATTCTAGTAAAAAATATATTTACCATGCCACTAAATGAAGGCTTGTTCCCAGTGTGCAGCTTCTTCCGCCCCTCTTTTTTAATCTATTCCAGTTTTGCAGTGGCCACCAGGACATTAGATTCTCCATATGATGTACATATGGCATCTAAATTAAGAGTTTTTTGCTTGCTTAAGATTGTCTTTGTGTACTTTTGACGTAAGGGATTCTTCTAGAGTTAGGTTAATTATTGCAAATGTTTATGACTCGCCATGCTTCATTATTTTGGCAGGCCTAACAAAGCTCGAGTCTCTTAACATCAACTGTTGTAATTGCATAACAGACGCTGATATGAAGCCTCTTGCAGGTACATCTCAACTTGTTCCCCTCCCACTTTCCCTACCCATCCCCTTCTTCCTTGTTGAAGATTTAGGGAACTGGTGGACTTGTGGTTCTAGGTTCTGATTGTTACTGGAAATTTACGGTCATTAGGCATCTGCTACTGCTGACAGATGGAGTATATAACACTGGCCTTGAAGTATTTCCATTCGATTTTTCGTACACAAACTGTTTTCTCCACAAAACTCAATTGTCACAACCCACTGCATTATTTGAAGTACAGCTGATCTAGTATGTCTTCTATTATTTTATTTGGCCTTAAAGCATGGAACTTTTCCACCATAGTCAGAAAATTGATTTCAAGCCACACAAAGTATATATCCTTCTGTTTCTGCGGGCTGTGGGTTACACGCCTGTCACTGATGTTTATGGTCATATTGAACGCATGAAAATGTTATCATGTGCTTTTACTGTTGGAATAATCCAGTCTTGTTGGTCGTAAAATATTATTTTATTTATGTTTCAGGGCTTACAAACTTGAAAAGCTTACAAATTTCCTCCAGCAAGGTTACAGATTATGGTGTCACTTTTTTTAAAGGTGCAAGTTTTTTTGGGTTATAAGTTATCTCATTTTGTGTTTTTGTATTATCAAAATGAAAAATGTATGGTCTCGGAGCCATGTGCCATACCCACGTCAAATATGCAAGTTTCATGGAATCTAAAATGCATCATCTGAGGTTTAAAAGGGTCTATCCCGAGTCAAAAAAATTTCTTCAATGTTGTTAAGTTGAGAGAATTAATACAATATTAGAGAGAAACGGAGAGTGGTCAAACTTAACCTACCTTTCACAAACCACTTATATTTATAGTTAACTTATAATAATACAAAAGACATATACAACCTTAATATTTACACATACTACCACAATACTCTTAACACTCCCCCTCAAGCTGGACTATATATATCATATAATCCAAGTTTGGAACAAATTGTTGTAAGACGTGTACGACTCAATGCTTTGGTAAATATATCTGCAAGCTGATTTTCAGATTTCACAAATGGAATTGTAATTTCTCCGGCTATTATCTTGTCTCGAATAAAGTGACAATCAACCTCAATATGTTTGGTTCTCTCGTGAAACACTGGATTGGTAGCGATATAGATAGTTGTCTGGTTGTCACAGAACAACTGTAAAGGAGGTTAAACTGAAAATCCATTTTTCTAGAGGAAGTGTAGTAGTCAAGTCAACTCACTCGTCATATACGCCATTGTCCTATACTCAGCCTCAGCACTTGATCTTACTACTACGGGTTGTTTCTTACTTTTCTGTGAGACATTACCTCCTAAGAAAGTATAATAACCAGTGGTTGATCTCCGATCAGAAGGAGAGTCATCCCAATCAGCATTTGAGAAGCCTTCCATTCTAAGATGTCCATTTGTTCGATATAACAATTCAAGGCTAGGAGCACATTTGAGATATCGCAGAATACGAGTAACTGCCTCCCAATGTGGTACTCTAGGACATCCCATAAACGGACTTACTATACTGACTGCGTAAGAAATATCTGGTCGAGTAATAGTAAGATAATTGAGCTTCCTAACCAATCTGCGATACCCACCCGGATTCTCAAACAGTACACCATCATCCATCAACAGTTTCTGATTTGGATCCATAGGAACATCA
This sequence comes from Ilex aquifolium, assembly GCA_951799425.1. NCBI lineage: Eukaryota > Viridiplantae > Streptophyta > Magnoliopsida > Aquifoliales > Aquifoliaceae > Ilex > Ilex aquifolium. The sequence continues at coordinate 14,442,486 of OX637410.1, read as the reverse complement.
ATCGGTTTGCCACCCAGCAAACCTGCTTCCTCTAGCATGTCAAGTACATATTTCCTTTGGGATAAACAAATGCCCTGTTTAGATCGGGCTACCTCAATACCCAATAAATACTTGAGTTTTTTCAAATTCTTGGTATAAAATCGGTCTTGCAGGAAGGTTTTTAACTTGAAAATCCCCTAAGAATTATTTCTAGTAATCACAATATCATCTACATAGACTACCAATAGAACATATCCGGCATCCATCTGTCTATGAAACACATAATGGTCTGTCTGACATCGAAGAAGACCAAACTCTAAAACTGCATCTGAAAACTTACCAAACCATGTCCTCGGTGACTATTTCAAACCATACAAAGATTTCTTTAACCGACATACACTCTTACCGTACTCCCCCTGAGCAGTAAACCCAGGTGGCTATTCCATGTATACCTCTTCAACCAAATCACCATATAGGAAGGCATTCTTGACATCTAACTGAAACAAGGGCCCAATCAAGATTAGCAGGCAAAGAAATCAAGATACGAACAGAGGAAATTTTGGCAATAGGAGAGAAAGTCTCCTCATAATCAACACCATATGTCTGAGTAAAGTCCTTTGCAACATGTCGGGCTTTGAGACACTCCACAGAACCATCCGAATTAAATTTAACAGTGTACACCCAACGACAACCAACAGTTCGTTTACCAGGAGGTAAAGGAACGAGATCCCAAGTCCCATTATGATGTAAGACATCCATCTCCTCCTCCATAGCTTTCCTCCAATCCGAATCAGATAACACATCATGTAAGTGCTTAGGGATAGAGATAGTAGATAATTGAGAAGTAAGACAAGAGACAAGACATTATATGAAACAAAATGAGCAATGGGATGATTAGTAACACACGAACGAATACCTTTTCGAAGAGCAATAGGTAAAGAGTCTAAATTACTTGATGTACCAGGATCAGCAGACGGCAAGGAAGACGGTACGGGCACCTCAGTCGATGGGCGAGGACGACGAGAGTATACACGAAGAGGTAAAGTAAACGGTAACACAGTAGGCAGCGGAATATCTAACAGTAAGGGAAGAGATGGTGGTACAAGAGACAATCCAAAGTCCAGATCAAAATGCTGAGCAGATGCCAGAAAATATGAAACAGACTCCTCAAATGTGACATCGGCACTAGTAAAGTATCGTCGCAGGGAAGGACTATAGCAACGATGCCCCTTCTGTGTGCAGGAGTATCTAAAAAATACACATTTGGTAGCCCGAGGGTCAAGTTTATCAAACCTAGGGCCCAAGTTGTGAACATAACACACACCCAAAAACTTTAGGAGTTAAGGAAAATAAGGGCTCACCAGGGAAAAAGACAGAATATGGACTTTACCCATTTAACACAGTGGATGACATTCGATTAATAAGATGACAAGCAGTGAGAACATCACTCCAAACACATCGGAGAATATTCATTTGGAATAACAGTGCACGGGTGACTTCCAACAAATGACGGTTCTTGCGTTCAGCAACACCATTCTGTGGAGAGGTGTAAGCACAAGAAGTCTGATGAATAATGTCAGTTTTACTAAGATAAGCTGAAAAATGATTAGATTCATATTCTCGAGCATTATCAGAACGTAAAATACGTATACGACAATCATACTGAGTTTTTATTTTCTTGTGAAATGTCTCAAATGTAGAGAATAATTCAGAACAAGCTTTCATCAGAAGCAACTGCCACACGAGAATAATCATTCACAAATGACACAAAATAAGAATATTTATTAGATGAAATATTCTTTATTGGACCCCATACATTAAAATGTATTAACTCAAATGGACTAGACACACGATTATTAACTCTAGACTGAAAGGACACACGGTGATGCCTACTAAGTTGATAAGCTTCACAAGACACAGACGACACATAACTAAGGCTGGGAACTTGGCGCGTCAAATTTTGGGGAGAGGGATGTCCAAGACGACAATGTCATTGAAAAGGAGACAACGAGGTCTATAGAGCCCGAGTAGGTGAACCAAAGTCAAAGTAATATAGGCCACCGGCTTCATGTCCCGTACCAATCTTCCTCTTCATCTTGAGATCCTGAAACACACAATAAGAGGGATAAAAGGTTACGGAACAATTGAGAGAACTTATAATTTTGTTAATGGAAAGTAAACTAAAGGAAACTGAGGAACAAATAACACGGAGGATAGGGACATATTAGGACTCAGGTGAGTAGTCCCCAAACCTAAAACTTTAGAGCAAGTACCATTAGCAAGAGTAACACTATGTGTGGAAGTAGCATACTGATAAGTAGAAAAAACACTAGACGCACCAGTCATGTGGGTAGAAGCGCCAGAGTCTATGATCTAGGGACTGCGAGTGGAGGACAATAAACAAGTGGAAGCGGTACCCGACTAGGCAAAAGTAGCAGTGAAGGAAGATGGAACAGCCTGTTGCTGGGACAAGAACTGAGCATACTCCTCTCGTGTAATAGTAACTGACCTAGTCTGGTGGAGCTGACCGAGGTATGGAAGTAACAACCGAGGTGTCATCCTGATAGTAAACTTGATTAGCAGCACTAGAAGGTTTTCCATGTAAATCTCAACAGAACTCAACAGTGTGCCCTCCACGACCACAATGAGTATAGGAACGAGGTCCACTACGGCCCCCACGACCACTCGTACAACTTTCTGTACGGCCTCCCCGACCACCATGATTACCACGTCCACCTCGATGACCATCACTGTGGCTACTAGTAACCACAAGAGTTAAGCGATCAGTGAAGACACCATGATCGATGCCTGAAGGAGTAGACAAAGTAGTACGTTGTAAACGAGAGAAAACCTCAAGTAGATAGGGAAGACTAGAACCACCCAAAATTTGAGAACAAATAGCCTCATATTCATGTTTCAATCCTACCAAAAACCTAACAACATTCAAATCCTCATGTTGTTTCTGTCAGACTGCTGCATTAGTCGTGAACGTATGGTTGAGTTTCAACTCCTCACAGACTTCCTGAACGTGAGAGTAATAATCCTCAAGGCTTAGAGTACTCTACTCCAGTCGGAAGTACTGCTTGCACACCTCATAAGCATGGGTAAAATTACCAGTACCAGAATACATAGTGGCCAAGTGATCCCATATCTCTTTGACAATGTCAAGATAGAGCAGAGTAGAGCTAATATTACGCTCAACGCTATTCAACAGTAAAGAGATAATTTGTGCATCCTCTTGTTCCCACTGATCATATCCAGAAGTATCTTCCTTGGGTTAGGATTAATCAAATATTTTCTAAAACCTTTGCCTCGAAGGAAGACTTGAACGGAGCGGGACCATAAAGTATAATTAGTCCCATTGAGTTTAACGGAAGTCATGGGAACATTAAGAAGAATAGGAGAAGCAGAGGTAGGTGGTAAAGATGGAGCAAGGGCGTTAGCATCTTGCTTGGGTTCCATAACAATGCAGCAAATAGCAAACAAGAGAGTCTTACTGGTTGGTTGGGCTGTTGGATGACTGAACTAAGCAAGAGGAGTGCACTGGACTGTTGAACCGGACTGGGAGAGTTCGCTGGCCCGCTGAACCAAACAAGAAAAGTCCGTTGGACTGCTAAACCGAACAGGAGAAGTCCACTGGACCGCTAAATCGGAGGAGGTCCCTTGGACCGCTCTACCGGAGAAAAAACAGATGGAACCAATCTGAATCAGGGTTGAACTGGACTTGGACCGGTCTGGTCTGCAGGCTACTGGATCTGGGCTTGGATCTGGATTTGGATCTGTCACCCAAACCCTCAACCGACCCAGCTCGAGTAGGTCGTCTTCTTCACCAACAAACCCTAATTCTACCTATACTGTTGACGGCGCCAAGGGAAGCCACCAACGTCGACCACACCATTCGACGGCGCCGATGTCCAGCAACTACCACCACCACCAGACGAAGTCACCAATGTCGATGACTAGCAGCCACAAACGTTAGCCACACCACCACGCCGCAGAACCAGAAGCCACCAACCTTGAGCACACCAGTCAACAGCTCCTCACACCCAACCAGTGACTACCACCACCACCAGACGAGGAATCACCACACAACTGCGATTGAACAAGAAACCAGCAACATCAACAGCGCCGTCACACTCAACCACCGACTACCACCACCACCAGACGAGGGGTTTCGATAGTAGGCACAACGGCGACGACTTGAGTTAATATTTGGATTTAGAATTGTTTGGCTCTGATACCATGTTAAGTTGAGAGAATTAACACAATATTAGAGAGAAACGGAGTGTAGTCAAACTTAACCTACCTCTCACAAACCACTTGTATTTATAGTTAACTTATAATAATACAAAAAAAGTATACACCCTTTAATATTTACACATACTACCCTAATACTCTTAACAAATGTGATTAAGCGTTATTCTTTTTTTTCTTTGTTTAACAACTCTTTGGATCCTAGTGACATAGGATGACCCACCACTTGGCTCAGAAACCGCAAATCTTGCGGGAGAGGCGGAATCAATTCTTTTATCACACAGTCTAGGTTCCAGTCAATTGTGGCTAGCCACATTTGGGAATGATGCTGCACACTTAGAATACTAATTGGAAGAGTCTCGATCCCGAGATCTCTTACTCTGATACCATTTGAACCGCATGTGGGAAAGGTGGAATCAATTCTTTTGTCTCTTTCCCCTCCCTCTCTCACTCAAACACACACAACATATAGACATCCATACATTTGTTTATTTCTACAATCAGAAGTTTATAGTTTTATACACCATTTCTAACATATTGATACAGGGGAAAGATATATATAACAAATGTAAGATAAGGATGATGGCTCTCAACCGTTGGATAAGGACTAGCTATTTCTGGATTATTTCCTTCCGAATATTTTATTTTTGTGATTGGAGTGATGCCCTGATATGGGAGTGATCTTTTGCAATTCAGGTGTCCTATACAAGTAGTTGTGTAAGAGTATAACAAAACGAAGCTTGATTTCAAATAATTGTTGTCAATTATATGAATCATATTCATCCATTGTGCTAGTGTCATATTTTCTGTGAAACCGTACTGTCATATCTTCCTTTACTATCTCATTCAAAGTTAATTTTGGTCCAACTCTACCTCTCATATGACCATCAATGAAGTATCATTCACTCTTCCTTATTGGTGTACTGCTAGGTCTTCAATAAACATGTCTAAATCACCTAAGTTGATTATCTCTTAATTTAGTTTCTATTGGTGCTATTTTTATTGTTTCGCGAATATACTCATCTATATTTTTAATGTTACCACACATGCATCTTAGCTCCCTATTTCAACCGCACTCAGTTCTAAGCATGTCGTTCTTAGTTGCCAAATACTTTATAGCATAAAAGATTACTAACCTAAAGGTTGGCGTGGAGGTTTTGCTTTTCAACTTAAGGGTTACATCGATCACACAATACACTTTGATGTATTCCTCCACTTAGTGAATCATGCTTTAATTCTATGGGTAACATCGTTTCCTATCTCTCCCCTCCAGTGTTATTTATGGCGTAAAGTGAACTGAAACGAACCGGTCTCTTGAGGGCTGAGAAATGAAGCGAAGCAAGCACTTTATCGAAACAAAGTGAACAATATAAAAAATAAGCAATATTTTAGTTTGATACTTTGATTACTCCTAAATATTCAAGTTTTAACTTTACAAATACAAAATAATAAATATCTACATATTTAAAATATACTAGATATTAAATATTAAACATTAAACATTATTGCATTCTAAAAATAATTAATTGATATAATCACGTCATCTAAATAGAAAGACACTTATAGCAAATGTGGGTTCGATCGTGATTGATTAATATCACCACTGAACAGAAAACTCACAAATTGATTAATCAAATAGAGCAATTAGCAAATTAATTAAGCAATTTGATTAACTAGAGCATTCACCACAAAACGAGCATTCAACATAATTTAATCATAACAAGACAGATTGATATATGATACTATCAAATGAATCAGTCAATTTATTTTATACATATACACATATAACATCATCTCCGATAGGGTTTGGCTGATGTTAAAGAATGGGGAGGGGGAAAAAAATTGCAATTAGGCGTTGGCTCGCTTATCCGCTTCGTCATCTAGACTCGTTTTTTCCTCGCTTTACTTAACTTCGCTCTGACTGAGATATTCAAGGTGACCAAGGCTCGCTGCGCTTCTTTCCTAGGCGCTCACCTAGGTTCGCTTTTCACAACACTGTTCCCCTCGATAGTTGACCCTAGATATTGAAAGTGTTCACTCATTGATATCCGTAGGTCTTCAACCTTGACCGCCTCACTTATAAATCTCTACTTCTCTTGAAGGTATGTTCAATATATTTAGTTTTACCTGTACTATTCTTTGGTCCTTTGGAATTTTCTCCGTTTATTATAAATTCCTCTTTTTTGTTTCATCGATCAGTTTTATGTCATCAACAAATAACATACAACATGGTATCTCATCTTGAATGTTCTTAGTTAAGGCAAAAAGATATGGATTCAAGGCGGAACCATGACGTAATGCTACTAGGATCGGGAATTCACTACTCTTCCTTACGGTTGTTATCACTAAAGTTCCTACACCTTTGTACATGCCCTTGTATTCTCTACGTTTATAAAAACATGTAAAGATTTTTTTTCTCTCTCTCTTTTTGTCTTTCCTTTAGTCTCCTAAGTATATAGCTTCTGTTGTTGATCTATTAGTTATATATTCAACTTACTCTCAAATATTGTTGTTTTGAGTTTTAATCGTTGTTGCTCTATCACTCTCTTTCAAAGTTTTGTCTGAGTAGCATATCGAAAAAAACATCTGAATTCTCCACAGAAGCCTGCTCAAAAGAGTTCTGCAATGATCTAGTCAAAATTTGTTGTGTGTTAAAAATTGTTTTACTGGCAATTACACTTTTTATTCCTACGAGTTTTCTTTTCTCAGAAAACAACTAAATAAGCAGATATGTTAATGTGAAAATCTTTGGCTAAATAAGCAGATATGTTAATGTGAAAATCTTTGGCTTTATGTGTATACTTTACTTAATCTGGTTGGTGTAAGACTAGTCCCATATATGGAATTATGCTTACATGAGTTATTGGATATGAGATTTTCCAACGGGAACAAATGAATTGGAACTTATATTTGTGCATTGCAGCTCTGCACAAGCTTGCTTTATTAAACATGGAGGGTTGCCCTGTTACCACGGCATGCTTGGAGTCTCTTTCAGGTTCACAGTGCTATATAGTCTTCAATCTCTTGTTTTAGCATTGGAGATTGCAACCAGTTACTCCTGAACTATGACAGATTAGGATAGAAGTGTGTGAAATTTATTCTTTGCCTGTATACATGCTAAATTGTTTGTTGGAATGCTTCTCACACTAAAGAAGCGAGCTTTGGGAGATTACGCTACTTGACTACAGTTAGCTACTTTTGATGAATCATCTAATGAAACACTTGTGGTATTGCTGACTCAGATTATTTGTAATGGTATCCTAGATGCATTGCGAAATATCAACCTTGCGGTGCAGAGATGTGTACTTAAATATGAACTAGAATGATGGAATGAATAAGTTTAAGGACTCTAGGGAGCTTATGTTAAATTTGAGTTAGAGTGCATATTAAGGTGACAAAAGAATAAGAAAATGGTTTTTTGTGATAGTTTCATAGAAATGCATGTTTCTGATGATATCATTTACACTTGTTCAAGTTTCCTTTTTAACTTGATGTTTAAAGCACTTCTTTTATGCAGCTCTGGATGCGCTGTTATTTTTGAATCTAAGCAGATGTAATTTTACCGATGATGGCGGTGAGAAGTTTGCAAGTAAGTCATGCCTTCTTACGTTATTACAGGAGTCAAGTGTATTTCAAATTTTCAAGGTTGAGCATCATTTTATTGGGATTCAATGAAATCTGTAGGGTTATCTACTTTGAAAGTGTTGAACTTGGGATTCAATGAAATCTCAGATGCTGTTTTGGTGAACCTAAGAGGTGGGTCCTTATTCCTTATTACATCCATACCAGTGAAATGCCCAAGGTTGGAAACATTTGCTTCTCTGCTTATGCTGAGGCGGCTTTAGGGAGACAAAAGATGGGCTATGTTCAAGAATAAAGAGAAAGTATTTTGTGCTAATCAGAAATATTTATAACAATTTACTGTTGTCACTACTCAGGACAGTAGGGCTTCCTTTGGCTTTTGCTTTCAAAATATGTAAATCCTAATTGCACTCTTTTGTCTTCAATGTGATGTTTGGTTGATTGTGGACATGCTTGCACAATTTGACTTTTTTTGGTAGAATCAGTATGTCACATCTTTGAATAGATGTGTATATTGCATTAATTGAAGAGTTCATGAATTATGAAAGTAAACTTTTTCTTACTGATCTGAGGCTGCTATATGTCTAGTTTTGTTGTTAGCCTCTATAGTAAATTTTTTCTTACTGATATGACGCTGCTATATATTCCATTTTGATGTTAACCTCTATATAGGGTGCCGTCTATAGTTCAGTGTCATTGTGGATGGAAAAATATGAATGACAGAAGAATGACGTTTGCTCTACACTCATGCTTTCTGGTATTTTTCAAGCAGGTTTAACAAATTTGGAGAGCTTGAACCTGGATTCATGTCGGATTAGTGATGAAGGGCTGGTTAACTTGACAGGTCACTTTGTAAAGTTACTCCTATTTCATTCTGTTCTAATTTTTATTTTTATTTTCATTTTGCCTCTGTTGTGAATAGAGTGATTGCCCTGCTCTGAGTCAGAGATCACCTTTTTTTTTATATATCATCATGGTACAGATACATGATATCGGAAAGTTGTTTCTATATCATAAAGGCGATACTGTTTAACCCTTTTTTTCCGTTTTTCCTTGAGGGGCATTTCGGTTGTCTTGTATTTGTATTCTGTTTGATTTTGCTTCTCTAGTAAAAATAAACATGTACAATGCAACCTTGATAGAAACTAATCTCCACTGTCAATTTTGTAAATATGTTACTTCATAGAGTTCTTTTTGTTGGTGACATGAATGCAACAATATATGCTGCTAAAAGAAAATTGGTAGTTTTGTACGAATAAAATGGAGCAAATTCAAACAGAAAATTTAGGGGGTCCAACCCTAAACTTGTCTTCTTGGGAAGTAGACAATGGTTGATTGAGCCTCTGCCTGGCCATTTGATTGAGTCAATACCTAGCTAGCTGGCCAAGTGTTGGTCCTTTGTTTTGCGTTTGTCTTGCTGGTGCAGTACTTCAGTGTTGTCATGAATATCGTGTTTTCAAGGGCTAGATTCTCCACTAATTTAAGTAAATTGATTAGTTGATTTTAAAAAATCTTTCAGTTACTGGTATCCAGATGTCTCTGACTTTATAGTTTCAGAAATTTTATACTTACCAAGTTTCTTATCAAAATTTTCATCCCAAGTGATGTGGCATAATCTCCATCATTGAATATTAAAGGCACCCCCTTATTTCATGGTGAAAACTATGCCACATCACTGGGAAGAAAAACTTGGTAAGAAATCTTAGTCAACATATCATTGTTGTTACAGTTATCTAACCAACCTGGTCTGTCTGCTTGTCCCTTATAGAAGACTGGACCCAATTGTTGGGTTTTACTCTCTCTCTCTCTCTCTCTCTCTCTCTCTCTCTGATTTCTACGAATTTTTCATTTGGTGTCTGAAGTGCAGGCCTTCAGAGTTTGAAATATTTGGAGTTGTCTGATACTGAAGTTGGAAGTAATGGACTGCGTTATCTTTCTGGTTAGACATTTGCCTTATACTGCATACGGGATATGACCAGTTTTAATATGAACATGTCAAATTGCATATACGTTTCTTTTGATTCATAAACATGTCATTTAGCTATTCATATGAAAGAATATTCAGCTCTTTTATGTGTGTAGACACTTCTTTCCCACGCTTGTCAATTTTATTCACTGTCAGTCATCTCTCAGAACAAATTGCGCTATGTCAGTGGTAACATTGATTATTTCTGCCACATATTTAGTCCCAACTTCCAAGTAAAACTTAACGGAGTTGATGTATTCAGGCAACTGATAAAGAATAAACAATAAACCCAAGTATCATGACGAAGTTTCTGTCAGACTAGGACTTCAACTATTCATTTTGTTAGACGTGCAAGGTGGGCAGCCCTTAAACCAGATGTTATGTTTGTCTTTCTATTTGTAGGTTTGGGTAAGCTGGAGAGTTTGAATCTGTCGTTCACTGTTGTTACTGATGGTGGTTTAAGAAAGTTGTCTGGATTATCATCTCTGAAATCACTTAATTTGGATGCTCGCCAGATTACAGACTCTGGGCTTGCAGCTCTTACGAGTAAGCTTGTTTGGTAGATGTTTTCATTGCTCTTTTTGTGTTTGGCAGTTCAACTGTTCCCACTTGATGCATGTTCTATCTTTATGCTGAGTTCCTTATTAGTTGAAGTAATCTGGTATATAAGGGTTGAAACACAAGTTGTCCATTTATTTGTTGTTCCACATACTGATTTAAGTGCTTTTATGCTTATTTTGCGTCAATGTGTTTTATCATGGCTAGGCTTTTAGCATCTACTTGATGGTGAACTCATTCAACATGACAGGGGATGCGGCCATAGTAGAATGAGAAAATTATATATCATTTAAAGAACACCTTAAAATGAGAGAGAAACTAGTAGAACCTTCACAAAGTAAAATCCGTAAAGTTGACGGATTTGTGTAGGTCGTTTATGATGCTAAAACAAGGTAAAAGTAGTGAAGTTTTGTTTATGTGTGGTATGTGGCTAGCAAATAATTTCATGCCAAGCAAAATATGCCATTCTCTGTTGTCTTTCTTCTGCCCTGACCGGACCTACGAGGTCATAACTAATCTTGCTAGAAGCTTTGGGTGCAGTGGCTAATAAACTTGAATTGCATATGGCTAATGTCAACGGTGTGGTAACATTTTTCGCCTTCATTATTGCAAGCTTCTTTGTCAAGGGTATTTCAGTTCATATTTTTCTTCCATCATCACTTTGGAGTATTACTGCGCTCAGTATTTACTTGGGGGCACCTATTTTTTTCCATCTTGTTCTTTTTCCTTTTTGATAACCGACTCCTGACACACAAATCATATACAAATGCCGTGAGATGGATGCTATGAGTTTTAGGCTTCGGATATTTCATCTTGAGTTTTCTTTTTTGGGTTTTTCCCTTCCTTTTTTGATGCTATTTAGTTAGATGATTTCTTTTTTCTGAATTTTCTTTTTTCTTGAGTGCATTCAAGGTCCCATTTTCCTCCCTTTGCTGATGCAGGTTTGACTGGATTGACCCACTTGGATCTTTTTGGGGCTCGTATTACAGATTCTGGAACCAGCTATTTGCGAAGTATGCTAGATATAATTCTCCTAGATGTTTTTTCTTAGGACTGAACTCTGTATTTTGGCAGCTAAATCTATTTTTACCACGTGATGTACACCATGTGTTGGTGTGCTTGTGCCTGTGGCTTGCATATATTTTCCTTTTGGCTGGGGAGGATAAAACTAGCAAAATTTGTCATAACTTCCAAAGTTGTCAGAACAACTGAACTTTGTTTTGCGATTTATTGCTAGACTTAAGTCTAATCTATTCATTTTCCCGTTGGTGGTGTGTTATTTAAGGTTTTAAGAACCTGCGGTCCCTGGAAATTTGTGGTGGAGGATTAACTGATGCTGGTGTGAAGAATATTAAAGATCTTTCATGTTTGACGCTGTTGAATCTTTCCCAAAACAACCACCTGACTGACAAAGCTTTGGAGTCAATTTCTGGTATTTTCCATGAAATTTAATCTATTTATGTTCTTTCCATACCTTTTGGAATCTCATCGCAACAAATGCATTTAACCTTGTGACTGTGAGGTACATTGTCAGTGTTAGTGGAGTTGTCATAACCACTAATTTGGAAGTCTTCTTCTGAGGGTTTCCCTGTGCCAAAGCCATAAAAGCATTTTTTGGTATGGCTAATAGGGGATGAATCTGTGTGGAATTGTGGTCTGTTTTCTGCCCTGCCATCAAAATTTTATTCGTTGTGGCAATTAATTGCTGACTGAACTTTGTGTTGGGCTGTCAGAGACACAGGCTTAATGTATTCTTGGATATTTGTATTGAATCAGAATGTTTCCATCCTTTCAAAGAAAACCAACCAAACTACCTGTCATTTTATCCCTCCAGTTATATTGGAAACTTTACAATTCATGGAAGATACTTGATGCCCTATTACATTGTTTTGTGTGCGTGTAAAGCTTCAACTGTTTTTGAGAACAAATAATTTGTAACTCGATCCTTATTCAGGTTGGTTGTGAGATTTTTAAACTATCAAAGCAGCCTTCGTCTCATTGGAGTTTCAGCTTGCTTGCATATTCTTTGTGGATGCAGGGTTGACACAGTTGGTCTCTTTAAACGTTTCAAACTCTCGCATAACCAGTGCCGGGTTGCAGCATCTGAAGAAACTGAAGAACTTGAAATCGCTGACCTTAGAGTCATGCAAGGTGACTGCAAATGATATAAGGAAGCTTCAGTTGGCTGACCTCCCAAATCTGGTAAACTTTCGGCCTGAATAAATTTGGGAAGAAGATACTTACAAATAGCTTAGTCAGCATGAAGTGCTGCAGTATACAGCAAGGCAATGCATTTGTTGTATTGTTGTAATTATGGTATTTACATTATTTTGGTAGCAGGGAAGTTCTCTACGCTTCATGTGAAGCTTTCTTTCGTATTGTCACTTGCATACGGAGAAAATGTAAATAAGCTTCCTTGGCGAGATCCATAAACGCATCCCAGTTGCTGTTATGTATATATATGTATATGCTGGCAGGATGTGCATTGCTTTGAGGATTTGTGAACATTTATGTACATACTACTTATGCTACTCCCAAGGCTCTGGAAGTCTTGAGAAGCTTCCATTCGAAACCTTGTGAATAAATTCTTTACTGCATTTCGTAGTGCTTGAATGTTCGTTCCTTTTGTGTTCACAGTAGTGTCCGAATTTTGCATGACAATTGTAGGTCTGATGCATGGACCCTGTTTTATACTTGACATACTGCTGTAAAGATGTTTTTAGCAATGTTATGGCGCCTGATGGCTGTGATCTATGCATTCCCATCGAGGCTTGTCAATGTTGAGTCATAGCTGTTGTCTTCATTGCGGCCACCTTAATAGGTAGATGAATCCTTAGTTACGTTCATACCCGCACACAGGTGGGGCTACTTTCCTGACAGGGGAGCGTCCTCGGTCTTCCTGACAGTAGTCCAGAGTAAACAACAGAGGCAGATGTTTTTTTTCTCTGGTAGATACATTGTACGATAGGTGAAAATTTGATGGTAACTAGCCAAGAAGATTGCATTCAGTGTTATATATATATGTATATTTTTTCCTTTTTTTTTTCCTGTTTGAAAGGGGAAGTTAAGAGCGATCAACTCTCTAAGGAAATGTCCTTGAGGTTTTCACCCGGTATAAAATATTTGGTTTAAACTATAGCTACTAATTTGAGATGGTTGAATCCATTACAACAATATTACTGAGGGCATGTTGGACATGTCCCTCCAGCAGTATTTGGTTCACATGAATTACTATCGCAAGTCGGTTCGAGCCCATAACCACTGGAGGAGGGCAAAACTTTCACCTTCTTTTAAAAGCCAACTAGCTTACCACCTTGGCAGTCAGGGTTGGGGAACTGAGCATGTTCAAGCCACCGGGTCACACGACAAACCAAAGATATCAAAGGGAGCATCCATTTCAGTTGGTAGTAGGTATAATTGTTTCTGATGCTGCTCTAGATTACAAGGCAAAAAGACCCACGGCAAAACTCTGGATAAATATCGACATGTTCATATTATAAGTGTTCGTATTAGGTAGAGTTGGAGCTGGGGACGCACCATATAAGTATATGAAAAACAAGGAGCATGACAGAGCCAAAACAAATATTAGTCATATCTTAACCTGGTTCAGTCTCGTACCCATTTGAATTCTCCAACTATTTCAAATTGTGTGTATAAGCGGATAGGATTGTCATGTAATGTTGATGGAACAAATTGACCATGCCACAAATATAGGATCTCTGTACTGAGTTTCTTCTAAATCAGCATTATGCAAATGCCTAGCTTTGCTTATTGGGTGCTCTAGGTCTGACATTGGTTCAAGTCTCTGCATTCAACTACAAATTTTTCAAAATCATGTTGAAAAATTCAACGTACGTGTTGTGAAAAGAACAAAAAAAAAAAAAAAAAAACTTCAAAGATGGAAGTATCCAATGGGAAGTCCAAATGTGGTTACAAGGATAAAGGACCAACACTATGCTTCGGACTGTCCCTCCAAAAAAGTAGGCGAAAAACCGATACTGCTAATGTTTCTTTCCAAGTTTGCATCCAAAAATCACATAAAAGAAAGGGGAAAACTGGAAGTAACAACATAGAAAGGAACATTAACAGAGATAAAAAGAGACAATTTCCTTAAACAAATTCTACTTTTTCGGACGGGTAAAAGAAAGCAAAACCATTTGACTGTTAACACTCCTAAAGCAATTCCCTTACATAATGATATCCTACCAAGAAGTTAGACTACATATCTGCAAGTCATTCGTCGATCAAATTACATGTTTTGAACTCCAACTGCACAAAGAAAAGATGTAGCAAGAATATGCCTGAGAAAGTGCCAAATAAACATGAGGAGCCCAGAATTTCCATACCAATATTTTCAAAACTGAGCAGTCACTAACCCCACTAAAAGAAGAATTGGTTGCACCAGGATGATTCTCAACGACATAACCTTGGTGCTAAATTGAAGCGGTAGGGGTCAGTTGATAGTTCAATTGGTCAATATTGGTCCATCTGGTTTCCAAAATAACATAGTTGACAGACAAGCATTGTGACTGGACCGGTCAAAAAAGAAGCATACCAGAATTAGGAATGGGCCAGCAAGCAAAGCATGTAAAAGAACTTGTGCTCTGGCAGTTTATCATCTCTGGGCTTGATCTGAGCCTGAAGCTCCAACTGAAGGTGCGGCTGCAACAGTGCTTGCTGACCCATTTTCAACTGGTGGTGGTACCCCCCATTTGCCTTCGGATTCTAGGGGCTCAAAGACATGAACTCCACCATCTGACAAACCTAATGCAAACTGATTGGGTTCTTGCGGATGGGCGGTGATCACAAGGGGTTGAACATTTGAATTGCTGCATAAAGAATATGAAATTTTTGTAATAACTAATGTCCGTAATCTCTTAAGAGGCAGAGCATAATACTCTCTCTATAGATGCAACTTGAATTTCTTACATCATAATCAGTCATTGCATGAAGAGGACCACCCAAATTATTACATATTATTTGCTATCCAACAAACAAGTTTCCAGAGTCACATAACACGAGTATTCGTAATTAGACAAATGAACTTAATTATGAGATTGTTCATCATTTCAGTCTAAACATATCACAGAATTTCCCAGAGTTCAAAGCTTCATTCATGATGGGGATTCACTAGAGATGACAATCAAAGACAATGGACAATGCCAAACATAATTGATTTTGAAACATATACCAGTCTATGGAAACTTCAGTAACAGAAGGTCCCATAATAGGCTGGATATTTCTATAAATGAAGCAGAAATTAGAAGTGAACAAAACAAAATACCTGACACTAGGTGAAAGATAAGCAGCAGGACTGATGCGACATCGGAGACGGAGGTGAGCAACTGTATATACACAAACAGTTGAATCCAAGAAGCAAGCATATACCAGCTGGCTATCGCATGAAAATGTTGCATGAGAAATTGGGGCAGCATTATCACGTGGGACCCACTAAAAAGAAAATATTACATGTTAAAGGCTGAAAGCAACTGGTACCCCCATAAAAAAACACTTCGAGAAAGAAATTACCTGCTTTACACATTCTAATTTTGTCGCTTCATATATGGCTAGCTGTGTCTCATGTACAACCAGGAAATGAATCTGGTCCTGATGAAACTGTACTCGGGTGTCTGACTGTGCAGTTGGTGTTCTCCCAGCTGGAAGCTGCAAGAATCTGGCCTTTTGCTTTTCCCATCCATCAGAGTTCCACACACAAAGCTGGAGAGAGAAAACATTGAAAAGGGGGAAAGGAAAATTAAAAGCGAGGAGGTAACCAATATTGAAATCCTGATTGGGCATCATATCACGGTGCCTGAAAGAGGTATCCTTGTTTAAATCCATATCACAGTGACGTTAAGATCTCATAGTTTGTGCTCTAATGTGAAATTTCCACAAGAGTTGAAACATCTACTATGTTGAGGGAAAAATATAAACACAGAGCCATCAAGGCATATTTGTTAATCATATGGGTATTAACATGAGGATTTTTGCAAGACAATTGCAGCATTGTTGAAGCAGGAACTGTTTACAGCAAGTATCATTTGTATAATGCAAACAATCAAATTTTTGAATGAGATTTGCAAAATCTAAAAGATATACAATAAGGCCAAAAGAACTTCAGTAGAAACCAAAGAGTACAGAACTAGTTACCTGAGCATCTGCACCAGATGAAACTAGCACATTCAGTGCATGAGAAAAGGCGAGGCCAGTAATTCTTTTGGAATGCCCTTTGAGCTTGCTTTTCACCTGCACGAACATGGTAACTAGTAAGTTGATGCTAATGCTGCTTATGGAAACGAACTATATTATTATCTCCTGAAAAAAAAGTTCATACCTCATCCACACGGACATTATAGATTTGAATTGTGGAATCATCCATGCCAATGGCAATGATGTTGTTATCTTGAGGGTGGAATGCAAGAAAGGTTGCAGCAGGTGGCGGAGGCATGAAGGTGGTCATTGTCTGCACTTGCCCAGAAGAAATTCAGATTGGTCAAATGAATACTGAGCATGATCATAAAATCACACCCAAGAAGACATAACCCTGATCATCTATTACCTTAAACGTCATCATATTGAACAGGGAGATCTTTCCTCCTGACGCTGACATTACATATGAATCATTTTTGGACAAAGCAAAGCAGGGAACAGCCTCCTCAGGATTGGTGTCAGACACATCATTGGTCATTAAAATACCGCTCGAGGGTTGCCATAATTGAGGTGAAACACTGGCTGTAGCCTACAAAAAAAAAACCATCATTTTGATGGTAAGCTTGCTTTTTTAAAAGGAAGACAAACCAAGAACAAATAGATGGGAAACAACTTCATACACATACCTTGCCACTTGAATTACGTTCACTTCGCTGCCATTTCCAAAGAAGATGAATGGCGTTCGACGCTAATGCCAAAATAGCATTACCTGAATTTGTATATATCAACCGTGATATCTGTAGTCATCAACAACATATTGTCATACTAAAGTCTAAAGATGGAGCCAAAAACCTTTTAAATAAAAGATATTCTAACCATTTTTTGAGATTTTCTCCAAATATAACGTCAAACTCCTATTGTGCTACCATAGACCAGCTAAGTCCGTAAATGAGTAACACGAATATCAAATACATAACTCGGAGAAAGAAACTTGATTAACCATCAAAAGTTTTATTTTATTATATTTAATGATTGATTAATTGCATATTATTTGTAATTAAATGTGTTATATTCATTGATTTTCTAATTTGATATTTTTTCTAGTTGTTTGACAAGTAATTTGATTGATTTAAAGTAATAATAGATAAGACAATTAAAGCAAACACTAAAGGAAGAATCACAAATGATAAGGATTGGATAGCTAAAATTAAGAGATGAAGATTTAAAGATAATGCAACCATAGTTGTCAAATCGTATATTGGAAGGCGTATCGTTTTTTAAAAATAGTGTATCGTATCGTATCGTGTATCGTAAGATACGCGCAATTTTAATTTTTAAATAATTATTAATAAAATATATGTATATACCTTTGTAAAAAAGTCATAGACTCGTAATAACATAGCATTTCATTAATATTCCACCAACAATTCAAGTTCCCAACATAATTTAGTAATATCAAAATGCAAAGACCTTTAATTTAAACTTTTAACATCAACTGTTTGCACAACTTTAATATTAGTCAAGAATTTTGAATTCAATTGAACAACATTAACAATAAACTTTATTTATTTTTTTAAAATCATAACCACTGAAACGACGTTGTTTCACTAGCTAGTGATTTAAAAATAAGTTCTTGCATAAAACGATGTCATTTCAACCCCAAAAAACCAAAAAAAAAAAAACAGAATCATCACGTATCGGGCGTATCGTATCGTGTAGCGTACGATACGGTGCAAAAACGATACAGAGACACGATACGTATCGTTTTTCAGGTGTATCGTGACGTATCGTACGATACATATCGCGTATCGTACGATACTAATAACTATGAATGCAACAATTTATGAGATTCCAATTTACTAGAAAACTCATTTGGAGTTGGATTAGGAAAGTATTATAGAATATAAAGTTTTAACACATCTTCAGCATTTTAATTATAACGTTTTACTCTGATATCCTATTAACTTAATTTGCGTTGGAAAAAGAACTTCAAGAGCTACAAAAGTTTATTTCAAGAAAATTTCGTGAATCGGCCTCTAACTATGCGAAAATTGAACTCAATGTCTAGGCATATATGGTACCTGCGCCCCTAATATTTGATGCACGGGATTTTCTTGAAAGCCAACCCTAGACCTCCTACCTATACCTAGACTTTAGTATTAATAAAGGCTCTCACCTGTCGAGAAAATATTATTTTCCCAGTCTTTTCTTTTCTAGTTTTTGGTATATTTTTCTTATGGCTTGCTAAAAACTCAACTAAAATTAGGAAAAATCCTTTCAATGAAGTACGGTATTTATTCTTGATCCAATATTTTGAATGCATGATTTATTCTTTTGATTTAATTTGTCTTTTCATGAAGTTTTTGCTCTGTATAATTTCTTAATTCATTATGTCACGTACATCGAATGCTTGAGATTCCATGTAAGTCAAATAACTGGTTATTTAATTAATATAATTTTTCATAAAATAGTTGATGTATTATTTGTTTTTTTTTTTAGGTCAAAATTTATTATTTGCTATAAAATTAGTGTTTACCAGTTTTAAAACCTCATTTATCATAGACTCCAAGCACGGTAAATGATTGTGATCTACAAGTACATTCCTAAATTTATTCAATTAATTTATTAATTATACTTTTAATTTTTTCTTATTATCACCGCTAAATATTCCGATTGGGATCACTACTCAGCTGATTCCCAATTAAGTTCAAAAATTGGAACATTAATAATTGTCGTGTGGAATTGAAATGGTTTTCCCGATACTTTAGTATTTCAAATTACTGTTTTTTACTCAATCAACCTCTGTTCTTTTGAGCAAAACCAATTTCAAACAACTTCAAAATATTTTTATTTTCTTTTTCTTTGTGTTGTATGTCTTTTTCAAATCCCTGTGGTACGGCCTTGGACTTCCGAGTTATATATTACTTCGCCACAACCTACGCTTGGGTTTGCATTCTTAAAGTTGTAGTACTAAAGTCTAAAGATGAAGCCAAAAACCTTTTAAATAAAAGAAATTCTAACTATTTTCTGAGATTTTCTCCAAATATAATGTCAAACTCCTATTGTACTACAATAGACCAGCTAAGTCCGTAAATGAGTCACATGAATATCACATACATAACTCGGAGAAAGAAACTTGTTCTTCTGTATGCTTTGTTTTGTCTAACATACCACCAAAAGGGTACCAGACATACAATCCAAACAAGAAAAAACAAAAGATAAAAACTATAATCACATGTATCTCATGAAGAAGCAAAAGGTAAAGGTAAGTAGAACATGTTTATGTCATCTCATATCAGAGTTCTCAAAACCTCCATAGTAATTCCCAGGCATGGACGAAAACTTAATCAACCGAGCAATATGCTCAAGTATCTACCAAGACAAAATCCAGTTACTGAAATGTGTACCTTGGTTACCCTTAAGTTTTCAGGGAGCTTCAATGATCGGCACTGAGAAGATTCGCTGATTTCAGTAAGCTTCCAGATCTTCGATTTGTCATTGCTTTCTTCAGTTATTCGAGGTTTCACATCAACCAGATTTCTGGCATCCCCATTCTGGAAAAATCAAATGCATGTTACTCGATATGTATTTCATTAGCATATATAACTATGCAAAAATACAATATGATTTATGTTACAAACAAGTATGAGAGAAGTATCTGCACTGCACATATAAAATTTTTGTATCGGCGAAAATTGCTACTCTAATGCAGGATCTGAAATTGTGAAAGTACTACTGCAATATAGAAGTGAGCATATCACACGAACCATTCCAGAGATAGCTACAACAGTGGCAGCCCTGTCCACAAGTCCAGCACTACTAGCAGCAGCAGCTGATAGTGGATTTATTGTAGGCTGCAGGATGAAGTATAAAATACTTTAGGCATATTTATGTCATGCAAAGAGAATTCTAACAAGAATAATGGAACATAGAAAAACAGCTACCTTAGTTGCAGCTTCAGATGCTCTGGAAGCATCATAAGAAAGATTTTCATATGGGCGTAGCAAACGAAGACCATCAGAATTTGCAAGAATTTTGATCCCATTTTCATTAGCAGAAACAGCCAACATAGTGCCATTCTTGCTGAAGCGGATACGCGGACTTGCCTTAATTTGGAAAAGAAAAACGTGATACATCTTGCAAAGTAAATTTTAACAACGATCTCTTGAAATTGACCTTGAACAAATGAACTTACTGGAAGACCGCCATCGGCATCGATACTTGTCAAAAGTTGGACATTGTCCATATCCCAAAATTTAATGGAGAAATCATCACCAGCTGCCAAAAATCGGTTTTTTGTTGTATCAAATTGCACCACACCCAATGATCGCTTTCGGAACCCCTGATAGGTCCTTTTCACAGCCCCTTCACTTTCATTCCATTCAACAATGTGCGACTCCCCATCTTTGCTGGTCCCACATGAGAAAAGCCTGCAAATTCCCACCAATCCCAAACCAACAAAAAAAGAAAGGAAGAAGAGATTAAGGTATGATCATGACATAATCAAGGAACAAAGTAGCATTATGCAATGGTTGTGGTCATGTGGATTAACCTTGTTCCATCAGCACTGTAAGCCATTGTTGTGCACCACCGACCTGGAGCATCATAATCAACTCGAGATCCCAAATTGTCATATAACCATGCCTTTATCTTTCCATCTAGGGCTGTTGAAAATATGAACTGAAACATACATAGATGAATAAGACATCAGGATCAAGCATAGTCCGGGATAAAACATTCTTTGTAGAAAACATAAAAACATGACAAGCTTAAAATGCCTTAACCCTGAAGAAGTTGAACTAATGGATTCTTGCCTGAATGTTTTCCTTGAAGTGAGGGCAGACAGAATAGACCGGAGCCTCATGACCTTCAAAAGTGTATTGTTTTGCACCATTTGTTGCATCCCAAACCTACAAATAATGAAGTATCAGAAAAGTCTTGCAACTTGTCCAGTGCAAAACATTACCATTCGGTTGGTAACAAGACTTGTTTATGATAAACCAACCTTGATGGTCTTGTCATCCCCACAGGTTATTACACAAAGCTGCTTATTTGGGTGAGAGAATGCAAGATCATTTACTCCACCAACATGAGCATCAATCTAGAATTAGATAAGTGAATATCAGTCACAAATGCAAGATAAAAAAGGGGGTTCAGATTGTAAGGCAAAAGGAAGAAAACTGAACTGTCAGTAGAATATACCTCTAAATGCTGCCGTACGTCATCACCGCCAGGGTAAGAATATATTTGTACAATGTGCCTTGAATATGCAACTCCTGTGGAAAATGGAAAAACATCATATACCAGTTGACTTAATCGTTGAGTGGTTATATGACTTCTGTGATTAAGCTTACCGAATAAAGAGCCATCAGGGCTCCAAATTACACGGTTAACTGAGACAGCAGGCTCTTTAAGTAGAGAACCCTGAATTTAGTAGGAAAAGGGTAAGGTTCTGATATTCCAATCTGAAAGACATTAAAGGGAATTGCATACAAATGATTGGTGACTCCAACTAAAATTGTAAACAAAAACAGACCTGCAGAGACACTGAACAAGCACCAAGGTCCCAAACTTTGAAGTTTCTAAGAACCAATCTCTCCCTGGATCCAACTTCCCACAATCCAATGTCACCCACATTGGTACCAACTGATGCATGACAATCATGAAGTCAATGGCCACATTAAACAGGCAAAGCACGAGATATAAATCACCACACAAAGACACCTTATAGAAGTTTGGTCGAAGAACATGAAGCTCCAGAAAACAGACCTAGAAGTAGTGTTTGTTGAACAGGATGAAAATCCATGCTCATAGGAGATGATCCCTGATTCAACGTTCGTGCAACAGTCTTGGGCAAGTCGTCAGGTGCACTGAAAGCTTGACTATGACCATGCCCCGGGAATGATACAGGCAACACATTAATAGGCAGACTTACCTGTATGTAATGAATAACGATAAAGAAAATGATAAAATATGCAAATATTGATATAGTTACAATAGCGTGAAGCCTCAGAAGGGCAAATTTTATAAATGTAGCCAAGAGCCTTATAAAACCACCTCATCAGATATTCCCAAGGTCCTTGTCCTTTTGGTCACATGATCAGATTCCGCAGATGGATAATCAACAGAAGGGTTTGTTGGTGGAGTCCTTGAATGCTTCAAAGCAGCTAGAGAGGCAGTGAAATAGTCAATAGTCAAAGAAATCAACTAGTGACTCATATGAACACTCAAATTGAACTGCAGCAGCATAGCAAATTAGCAAAAATACCCACTTGGAATGGATGGAGCACCAAGACCAATAGGACTGCCAGAAACAGCCGGATGAGTTCCTGTAGGCGGATTAGACATCCAACCGGCGAGAGGAGTTGGAACCGGTGCTGGTGTAGGTTGGAAGGGCTGAACACATAAGCCAAGTCACAATAAGGGAACCAAACAACCAAGGAAAACAAAGTCAATAAGACGAACACCTATGCCAAATACCAACCCCATGTGCACCAAGAGGAGGGAAACCTCCAGCTTTGGGTAAGGATCCAAGAAGAGGATTGTTTGCAGGTGATGGAGCACGTGCACCATTCGGTTGTCCACATGAATGATCCACAAAAAGGGTTTTGATATCTGGATTTGACCTTGGGTTTTTACAAAGTTGATGCTGCCAATTTAAGCTGCAAGACAAATAAAATGTTAGTTCTCTCTCAATAGCCGCTACACATTGCCGAGGCGCATTTAGATAATTCTTGTGACCATAAAAGCTAATGCCAAGTATCCGTCTAATTTTCATTCCAGATTACTTCTGCCGCTGTAACGTGAAGCAGACATTCCACAGGATTTTGATTTCCACGACATTTGAAGGCACATTCCATTTGGTACAGCATACCATTTGAAGGCCTAAACAGAGGCTACATTAGGGGCAGTGCTTAAGGTGTTCAGTTTCTATGATGAGATTAGACAAGAGAAAAAAGGTTTTCAGTGAAGTCTTTAAGGCATGAGTTTATCGAGTCCTGTAAAACATCATGCACATGCATATTAATACTAATTTTAAACGCAAAGAAATATAGACAGACTTAGTGTTGTGAAAAGCGAGCCTAGGCGAAAAGCGAAGCGAGCCTTGGTCGCCTTGAACATCCCAGGAGAAGCGAGGTTAAGTAAAACGAGTCTAGGCGACGAAGCGAAGAAGCGAGAAAAGTGAACGCCTAACAGCAGTATTTTTATTTTCTTCATCTCCCTCCCCCTCCTCCTCCTTTTTTTTCCTTAACATTAACCAAATCTTAACAGAGATGATGTTATACGTGTATATATATAAAATAAATTGATTGATTCATCTAGCAGTATTATATGACAATCTGTCTTATTATGATTAGATGATGTTGAATGCTGAGTTTTAATGTGAATGTTCTTGTTAATCAATTTACTTGGTTAATTAAATTGATTTATCAATTTGCTATATGTTCTATGTGATTAATCAATTTGTATGTGTTATATTTAGTGGTAATATTAATCAATCACGGTGAAAGTCGAACTCACATTTGCTGACTTTACATTTAAGATGACGTGATTATGTTAATTGATTATTTTTAGAATGCAATAATGTTCAATATTTAATATCTTGTCTATTTAAAATTTGTTGATGTTTATTATTTTGGTTGCATTTAAATATTTTGTACTTGTAAAGTTAAAACTTAAATATTTAGGAGTATCAAAGTATCAAACTAAAATATTTACTTATTTTTTATATTGTTCGCTTTGCTTAGATGAAGCGCTCGTTGAGCTTCTCGCCTAGGCCCTCAAGAGACCGGTTCGCTTCGATTCGCTTTACACTTTAAATAACACTGGACAAACTCATTTCAAAAGATGCATAACACACACTGGGCTGTTAACAGTCGTAGAAAAAAGTTCCACTTGCAATAAGAAAACGTGCAGAGCTCTGATGTCGATAGTGAATGTAAAAGCATCTCTCCTTAGTACCTTTGGTTAATGAGGGTCCGTAACCTTGAATTTTTAAGGTTAGGAAACTGCAATTTGTCACGGAACAACGGGTTTGCTTCAATAAGCTTCTTGAGCTCAACCAACATTATTGATCTAGCAGATTTAGTATCTCCATATTTGGACAGCTGTTCATTCTCCCTGCAACACAATAAACCCATTTTGGAAAGACATTCTAGAGCTCTGTTAAAGTGAAATTTCAGAAATTTGTATTTGGTACCTGAAATTCTCCAATGTCAATAGCTGAGTTATCTCCTTAAAAAGCTCTTCGTTAAATGAAGCAAACACTTTTAGATCCTTTACAAGAATATCTACAGCCTTGGAGCGATCATGCCTACACAAATTTATATATGTTCATGTTCAAATTTTATAAATGTCACATTACAATGAAAATGAACAATGCCAACATAATACCTTTATGGTGAAAAAATTAAACAGCTTAAGAATAGCAATCATACTTATCCAATGCCTCAAGATATTTCTGCTTCCTTATCTCAAAAAAGATCTTCATTGAATAGCGATTGTCGTCCACTTTTGTGAAGCCAGAGAGGTATCTTTCAACCTCATCCCAATTCCCACCATGCACTTCATCCTCAAAGTATTTCATGTTAAAGAAAAACCCAGATTCTTGTTCAAGCCTATAATTAGAAAAACCCCATTTAAGAAGGAAAGATTTGTAAATAATTATATCCAACAAAAGACAGAGACACATAGAACTGTACAACAGAAATACACAATCCACCTACTTGTGAACAGTTTCTTTAAACTTTTCCTCATCTAGAAACTGTAAGATCAAGAACACAAGCTCTCTACTGAGAGAAGACATTGTAACTTTGCCGTCTTCAAACCCAGAGCACCTATAAACAGCAGATATATAAGCAGATCTGTAAACCCAGAAAATAAAATAAAATAAAATAGGGAAAAAGGAAAAAGAAATAAATGGGACAGCTACCACTAGCTTTATCTGATTATTAAAATATTAAAACATTAATTAGTGCTTGACACAAGCTCCGAGATTCAAATAAAATAAAAAATATCACAAAAACAAAATAAAATAGCAGAAAAATGTCAAACTCTAACCAGAGCTAGAAACTGATATTCAATCTAACACATAGAAAACCATTTGGCAAAGATGATCATGCTGTTAAACCATCCACCGACATATATGGTTGGAAAAGTGGGAAAGAAAATTAGGGTTCTTTAGAGGGGAGATCAGAGACATGAAAGCAGCTTTAAATCCATTTGGAATCGAAGATGCAAAAGCAAAGGGGGGTAAAAGAAAACCAAAAAGCAAGTCAAGAGATATGTCTAGAGAGAGAGAGAAAGTAGAGTGAGAAAGAAAAAGCAAATAGTTGAAAGTAAATATTCCAGAAAAAAGAACCCAGACATACAACAGAGAGCTCACCTTGAAAACGAACAAGAGATCGATTGAAGAGAGACCCAGCACAGAGAAGATGGAAAGAGCCAAACGACAAGCTCGAGGAAGAAATGGTCTCTCTCTCTCTCCCTCCTCACTTTCTCTCTCTGTATCTGTATTCTATGCAAGTCTCCCTCTTTCTCACTCTCTCCACATATATATAATGAGTTTCTCGCTCTACTCTATCGTGGGGAGGAAAATAAAATACGACATTACTTGCAGGAATGGCGATTTTTATAGGAAGAGGTTACAGGGAGCCAAGATAAGTTAGTGTGCTTATTGATACTCCAGTCTTCTTATCAATATAATAAGGCAAGATAAATCGATAAGGCCTGGGACAATCCATATAAGCACAGTCTTTATGGTCCCCACTTAGCCGGCTACATTTTGTCCGAGTTAATCGGCTCGGAATCTCCAGCTGACAGCTGTACTTCAGCTTTATGCAGAGCCAGACTGAGAGAAAACAGATTGTCTACTTTCAAAGTTACCCTTGCACAACATCTCCACTGTCCATCCACTGAGGGCCCACAAAGAGACTTGACATGTAGCAAAATCTAAGGCTAGAAATTGGTGTATTCGTACGTCTTAGTAACAATTTGGAAATTCAGACAGCGATTTTGATTTCCCACTGCCATCAGATCCCCACTTTAAAAGCGACAAGGTTTCTAGGACATGCCCCGTAAAGATTTAGGGTCCAGTTTTGCGACATATTACGAAACTTACCACCGGGCCCCATTGTCCGAACACGAGATGAGTGAATCGATAAAAAAATTCTGTGAATCAATTTATCCCCGATATATTGACTGACGACCCCTTTTTAGTTTTTTTTGGAAACAATTAAAAAAACACACACACACACTGAGAAACCATGGCTGGGGACCACCGCTGTCCAATCCTATTCTTCTGACGAGACCGAAACGTTTATTTTGGGATTGATTGACCAGGAAAAGCATTGCTCGACATAAAATTAGAGATTAAATATTTTTTAAGTATTTAAAAAAAAAAATGTTACATAATGTAAATAAACTTAAAAATTCAAATTCAAATGTATATTATCTTTTGGATGAGTATGGGACGAGTAGAGCCTATTGAAAAAATTGATAAGACTCACTCATCTAATAAATAATATATATTTGGGTTACAACATTTTGAATTTTATTTGTATTTTTTTGTATACCCTTTAATGTCAGACAATCACATTAATTCATACCCAAGAGATGAGTAATAGAATATATTTGTAAAAGAATATATATTTTTTAATTTTTTTCATATGGGATATTAAAAAATTAATAATTTTTTATTAATTCAAATATAACACGTACCAAAAATTACACGTCACAACACGAGGATACAATTGACACAGCAAATAAATGACTGGAAAAACTAGGAGACAGAGTCCAACATCACACGGAACACTCGATGGTGAACTGTTGACCAAAGCCATGCAGCCACTTCAGGAGGTCTCTCCCACACCCACCCACCCACCCACGCACCCACTCACCCTCCATTATTATTATTATTATTATTATTTTCCTCCATTAATTAACCTTTTCTTGATGAAGACTTGTTGTGTTTGGCTTTGAAGTTGATAGGATTCTTCTGTCCACATATGCCTTTTGATTACGACTCCTAAAAATTACAGAAAATGAAGGAAGTTGATGATAATAATGCCCTACCATTTCTGGGGTGAGCTTTCAAGGAAAGTGACCTTTTCTTTTCTTATCTTTTCTTTGCTTTATTCTTTAAATATTTATTGTTGTCAAATTCAACTTTTGGAGACAACTTTCTGTCCCTTTGCATTATTATTGGAATCCATTGTATTTGGATAGCATTAATAATAATAATAATAAACTATTTTTACTTACCATATAAACAATTTTTCATTATTTATTACAAACATAACATGTAAACCTTGTTTAGTTTGTTATTTTTGTAATCAATAATTAAAAATAACTCAAACAACAACCGTAGTTAAAAAATAATTTTTTAATACAATACTATAAAATTGCTTTTCGATTGTACAAGAAAATCATTATATTAAGTAAATCACTTATGGTCCGTTTAGTAGAGTGAATGGAAAAATATAAGGACGGAATGTGGGAGTGATACACTTTCTATTTTTCAACAGAGGAATCCTTTCTTCCCTCATTTGTGTTTGGTAAGAGGGATAAAAAGTATGAAGAATTGATTTTTTTATTTTTTTTTTGTGTTTGGTAAGATTGAATTTTTTTTATATTTTATATTTTATATTTTTATAATAAAAATATAAATACATGTTTTACCATTATATCTATATATGAAATTAATATATACATAATATGTAATTGTTAATTAATTTTTCATCCCAATTTTAGAGAGATTGATTTTGGTGAATTAAAAAGAAAACGCATCCATCCATTTTTCCAACATTCTTTACTAAATATGATGTTTTATCTATCCCTCTAACTTTTTATCTTTCTATTTTTCCATCGTACCAAACGAACCATTATTTTCTTTGAATTTCACTCACCAAATCAACATCATAGTATTTGTTCTTTGCTTTTGGTCTATTTTTTAGTTAGTGTAACATTACTCGTAGCCTTAGATATGCACGTAAGAGTGAAATCCTCTATGATATTTTTTTTCTTATAATTCTCTTTAAAAATAATCTTATAATTTTATAATATAAAATATGACAAGTTTCAATAAGCTCATTTGATGGTCTCAAATAAACTCATCTAAAGGTCACCAACATCTCTCTTAAAATTATTCATATTACACCGTACCTTTAAACACGAATTACCCTTAATCATATATAATTTGGGTATTCACAGACAAATATTATTAGAGGTCCTACATGAATTAATGGTGTGTGGCTTTATCGGAAATGAAAGGAAAAAGTCTTACTAGGGGATTGAGACCATATGCATAAAAAAGGATGGATCTTTCATTAATGGATAAGGTTATGACATCAAAAAAAAAATTATTATCATTTATAAAACAACGTATAATCATAAATTAAAAAAAATACTAAAATGAAATAATGTTAAGCGTATGGAATTGACTAAAAAAAATTTGGTACCATATCTCAAGAACTATCACATTTATTGGTGTTTTTATCACTTCTGTAATACCAAAAAAAATAGTAAAATAATTACTACGACAGTGATAAAAATATTTACAAAATATAATAGAAACAGTCACAAATATAATAAATCACTCATAAAAGTGATAAAAATAGTTATCATAAATATAATAAAAATACTCACAACAGTGATAAAAATACCGACAAAAGTGATAAATTAACACCAAATATAATAAATCTTTTTATTATAAAATAACCCACAAAAATTATAAAAATATATAATAAAAGTTAGATATACACTACCAAAATTTTTTTTTTTTTGGGTGCTGTACTGAAGTCTTGAGTTGTATTAAAAGAGGATAACAAATCTCAATAAAGAATTGATCATACATGAACCTACCAAATTCATCAAGTCAAACCATCAATCACCCAAAAAGTCAAAACATGCAGTCTCATCCCATTACAGCTCAGGCGCCATTTTATTTTATTTTTTGAAAAGTTTTTTGAGCAATGATATGTATCCTAAATTTTTAACCCAAATTTTCATTCCAAATCAAAGGAGACCATTGGATCAGTGGGTCCCATTTAAAAAAGTTGATAGGACCCACTCATCCAATGGTCTCCCTTCATTTGGGATGAAAATTTGGATTAGAAATTTAGGATACATAGTATTTTCCAAATTTTTTTACTCATGAGACAAATTGAGTTCGAGTTTTTTTTTTGTCAAATAGTATTAAGGGGTTGTTTGGTATGTGGGTTTTGAGGGGAGGTTTTGAAACATTGGTTGGGGACTAAACCCCTTAAACTTATGTTTGGTAACCATGCATGTAGTCTAGGGTTTGAAATCTGGTCCGGTCATAAAACTCAAGTTTATTGGTTTCATGAAACCCATGGGGGTGGGGTTTCATATGTGGGTTTTGGGCGTTTCACATTGAAATGATATTTATACCCCTCATATATTCATACCCATGTTTAAATTAAATTAGTTAATGAACACAATAGTCATTTATATACAAATATATTATAATAATAGTTATATATCCCTGCGCATACCAAACATGGATATGAACAGTATTAAATGTTAAATTCTATCTTTAAATTTGGAGGGATTTAGACAAATCAATTCAAATCTCTTCCAAAAAATATACCAAACATGCCTTAAAAGAGAGAGAGGTTATATAGTTTGAATTTACTATCTTAAAGTTTAATAGCGGGACTGTAAGTATTAGATCAACTACTATCCTTCGGTTGAGTCCAAAAAAAACATGAAATATCTTGAGAATTTGCCTCGATATTTTAAATCAGAAAGGGGGGAAGCATGAGTTGTCAGAGACAGTGGGGCCTTGTTTTGTTATATATGTGGGGGAAAGTGAAGTTAGGCTTATTATTATTATTATTATTGACAAAAAAATAAAAGAGCTAGGCCTATTATTTATATGAATATGACTTGTCTTTTCCCTTTGTTTCATGGTGCTCCAGCTGCTAGTGGTGTGGTCCCAAGTTTTTTTTTTTTTAGGTATTATGATTAGAAATATTTAAATCTATTTATGTACATCTCAGATCAGTTTACGTGCATTTACGTGCACTTTAATTAATTTTATTTTTATCCGATTAAAAGTAGGTCATACAGAACATAACTAGAGAATTCATGAGTGCTCCTACGAGTTTCAACCAAAAAAGACATGTCCCTTGCCATGTTCAATTTGGTGTTCAAAAATTATTTTTCGTTATTATTTACTTTAATTAATGAATAAAACACATTCAAAACTTTTTTTATTTATTATTTTTATACCTTATAAATGCGTATTTCAAAAGGGCTAAGTAGGGGCATATAATTATGACATAACTTGTTAATAGATTCAATCTTGATTCAAATTCGACTAAATAGTTGGTTTTGAATTATTTTTGAATTTGATCTAAAGGCATCTCTAGAGATATTAATCGAGTCGAATTTTATGAGCTTGACTTACTTATTTTTCTAAACGAGCCTAAAAAATTGTTCAAGCTAAGCTTATTTAGAACTCGAGTCGCGCCCGAGTCTAGGCCAAACCCGAGCCAAGCCCGAGTAGTTCATCTATTTTACATATAAATGAGTCAAGTTTTGGGAGCTTTAACTGAGCCCGAGTAATTAGTCTCGATTAACACCCTTAAATATCTCTAATAGGCTCTCTATTCCCACTTAACTCTTTATTTTAGAGTGTCAACTATCAAAAATCAAGCTCCAATAGTCCCCCTATTTAGACCAACTTAAATAAAGAATCTTGAGCCTTATTTGACTCTTTATATTTGGAGAGTCTAACCCACTCTCTATTCTATTTTTAATGAATGAAAAGATGATATATATACATTTTTCATTAAATGCTATTCATTATAAGATTATTTTTCTACTAGAATAGAGAGTCTATTGAAGTTATCTAAAATATTTAACACTCTTTTTCAAAATTTTATCAAAGATGCTATCGATTTCAAAAATTTCTCTCTAAAATTAGGGGTGTTAATTGAGCCGAACTTTGTGAGCTTGAGCTCGAGCCTAACAAACTTATTTTTTTAAACGAGACTAAAAAATTGTTTAAACTTAGTTCGTTTAGAACTCAAGCCCGAGCCGAGCTCGAGTAGTTTGACTATTTTACATATAAATGGGTTGAACTTTGCAAGCTTGATCCAAACATTTTAGAATTTTTTTTAAACAAGCCTAAAAAATTGTTCAAACTTAACTCGTTAAGAATACGAGTCAAGGTCGAGCCGAATTTTATCTGAGTCGAACTCGAGTAACTCGTCTCGATTAACACCCCTATCTAAAATAAAAAATACTATTGAAGATGTTTTTTTTTTTTTTTCCTATTAATATTGAAGATGCTCTAAGACATAATAATGATTCATACATTTGCCAAAATGAAAAAAATAGAAATAAAAAATAAAAAGTCGTATGATTTTAAGTCCTTACCATGCTTTTACTCCAATGGGATAAACATGCTTTTATCCTCCATGGTTGTCTGTTTGTGTTGTGCCGACTACGTGTGTTTGTTTTGTGGTACAGATGCGATGCGACATGCCAACAATACAATTACAACCACTTGCAAAGCAGATGCTACTCCTTTTTATTTTTCTTTAAAGTGATGGACTTCACTATGTTACTCAAAAAAAAAAAATTTGTACATTATTTTTAAAATTTATTATTTTAATAAATATTTTTATAATTAAATATCCAATAATAAATAGTAATACGATATATATATTTTTTTTTTTTGGGATATCGTAGACTTGTCTTGAAGAGATAGACCAACCACACATTAACATATATTGTTTCACAACATGAATTAAACAAAAAAAAATTTAAGGAGTTGTCAATGGGACCTACTCTTAACCAAGCATTAAATGATCGAATGTACATACATGATTGTCAAAAGAGCTAGACGAAGGGAGAAGACTACGATATCACAAATAATAGGAAAAAATTATATCGATTAAAATGTGCATTAAATCATCGATAGTCATTATATCAATTATGAGATTTATTGATTTGATGGATACAAATAATTTAATGCACAAATTTATTTTTCGGTACCATAGACTTCTCCGCTAGACAAACAAATTTAGTTGACTAAATTTGGAAAATAAATAAAATAAAAATTAATCTACATAAATAAAACTTGGACACTAGTACACTAAGTTTAAAAATACTCCTAAATTAATCTCGTAAATTATATTATTTTAGAAAAAAATTAGTCATACTCCTTCTAATTTATTTTATCTTCAAAAATACTCCTTTTTATTATCCAAAGTATCACAACACCCATTTCTAGTTTGTATTTAAACATTATTGACACTCCTGTCATTAAAACACCATTTTCTAAAAAAAATATTTATCTAAAATACCAAAATTACCACTACATAAACTCCAAATAGTCTTTCTACATAAAATTAGATTAACATTCGAGTCGTTAAAATTTATTTTTTTACATATTAAAATTTAAGTCGATTAAAATTCGATTCGAGTTGATTAAATTTTATTTTTTTTACATATTAAAATTCGAGGCTATTAAAATTTGAGCCGATTTTGAGCACAACTTGAGCTGTTAGCGTCGATTAAAATTTGATTCTAGTTGATTGAAATTTATATTTTTTACTTATTAAAATTCGATTTAAGTTTATTAAAATTCTTTTTTTACGTATTAAAATTTGAATCAATTAAAATTTATATTTTTGTACGTATTAAAATTTAGGCCTATTAAAATTCAATACGAGTTAATTAAAATTTGATTTGAGCCAATAATCTCGAATCGAATTTTAAGACGTAAAAAAATTCATAAAACAAATGGGGTCTAAGTGAATGCCAATCTAGAGAGGGTATGGATGAAGTTTTTTCTAAAATATATCATGAACAATTTAGTAAAATTGTATTTTAGTTAAGACATTTAATCTAATAAGGGTGTCAATGAAGATTCAGAAAATAAAAAGGGTGTTTTTAAAGATATAGTAAATTAGAAGGGGTGTAACTAAAATTTTGCTATTATTTTTCTATGGTATTCAACATGGTGAGTTGGGGCACAGACCATCCGACTGTGACCTGGTACTGGACCAAGTGGCCCTGAAGTCGCACACAAATCATGAATTCGTGTCATATTCCCCCAGCAGGCTGACTGCACACGCCAAAAAGAATTAAAAGTTCATGTCTTTCATAGCAACCATGTCTTTATTCGCAGAGGACGTACTGCAATTGCCTTAAGTGGCGTCAACATAAAGATTCCTTGCATTAGAAAAGATAAAATTAAAATAACATTTCCAGAAATATGTGTACGTAGCAAAACACTACAGTACTAATTTGTACTAGGCCTCTCAACGGATCATATTTAAAATGGATTCGGACTGATATGAATTCGAATTCGATTTTAAAAGTTTAATCAAATTATTCGACGAATTTTATTTTTATGGTCTATATCCAAATCTGTTGACAACTCGAAAATTCAATCTGATCTGAATAAATTAATTAACTAAATTTTAATTTAAATATCTTTAAATAATAACTTAATTTTTCTAATATTTATATAAAAATATTTAAATAATTCATATCGGATATAAATATATCAAAATCCAAATTCATGAAATATAAGATATCGGATTCGGAATCGAATTCGAATTATCAGTAAAAAATATTAATTCATATCCGGCTAATCAGATTCGAATCAGAATCTAATCCATTAATAGACCTAATTTGTACATTTCGGTGTCATACCTACAAATGAAAAAAAAAAAATACCTGAAAATATAAATAAATTTTGTCTCAAAAAGTAATAAATATTACCCAAAAAATGTGATTAAATGATTTTAAAACATGGCTTTACATGATTTACATATTTCATTAATATCACATAAATTAATCTAACTAATACGATCATACCAATAGATCTTTGGTCTAATGATACTCTTTACCTTGTGAAAACTTTGTTTTCTTGAGGTCAAGGGTTCAAGTCCCCTTCCCCTCCCCCTCCCCCCTCCCCCTCCCCCACCCAAAAAAAAAAAAAAAATACGATCATACATGAATTGTGTATAAATAAAATAAAATAAAATTTAATACAATACAAATCTGAAAATGATATAATTCGGTGTCAACCCTACTATGTAATTTGTCCTATTAGGAAAGGCCGATTGATTTGAGATTATTTTTGTGCATTTTGTTAAAGATGACATAATGGTAAACTTAACACACACCGTTGGAATTTCAAAAGTTAGTTGGCGTTAACACCGAGCCCGAATATTTGCACATAAACGAATCGAGTCTGTCGAGTTTGTAGGGCTTATTTTCTAAACGAGCCTAAAAACTTGTTCAAGTTCGAGCTCGTTTAAAAAACGAATCGAGTCTGATCGAGCCAAACCCGAGTCAAACTCAAGCTAAACCTGAGTAGTTCAGTTTGAATAATGCCCTACCGGAGATAATAGAAAGTCAAAGAAGTAATAATTTATTTTTTTAATTGGAAAAAAAAAAAGGCAAAAAGGGTTAGAAAAATCCACCTACATTATATTTGCCAAGAACCTTCCTCCAAGTGGGGCCACTGACTAGGCCTTTCTGATCAGAGGTCGTGCAATAATTCCACGTGGTCGAGGACCAGTGCCGACAGTGCACCTCCCATGTGTACCTCAAAAACTCAAGCCAAGTACTCCAATATTCTCCACGTGACACGTCGACTCAAAGTTTATTTCTCTCGAGATAACGATATATTCGAGATAATAATAATCCTCCTCGGTTTTAATGCGAGAATTTGGAGGCATTGGTTTCCGTGTAAATTTGATCATGTGACTTTGATCAGAAGAGGAATAATACCAAGTTATCTCGAGATATTGACTGTTCGTAAGAGTGCGAGATTCAAACGTTACAATATATGATCTATTAGAAAACGTGGGCCCATGGACAAAAAAAAAGGAGAGGTGTGAGTGAGTGTGACCCATTATAATAGAGTGAGTTGATACCCAGCTTCATAATGAGGTTTCTCTATACGGCTGGCTTAGGTCGGCTAAGTTTGGCGGTGGCTTATGCTTAGTCTGGTCCCACTTTTCTTTTACCTAATTTACTTGTCTAATCACTTTTTATGATTGAAATGATATTGAATTTTATTATTGATCCAAATTCACTATCAATTCAACAACTATAATAAATTGTGTGAAAAAAGAAGATAAATAAATTAAGTCAAAATAATATTTTTCTTTAAAAAAAGAGTCTTTTTATCCCTAATTACAATCTTTTCAATTCATTTTTTTATCAAATCAATTCATATATTATATTGTTGAGGGAGTCGGATATAAATAATCGGATGGGGTGTTTTTTTTGCTGATGTAAAGGGGAGGAGAGGGGAGGAATAACCAGTAGGTAATAACTCTCTTGGGTGTAATCATGAGGGTCGCCACAGTGAAATGGCCGATTTGAACTATAACTACTAACTCAGAAGGACAATTTATCACCACAACACTACTAAAATCAAACAACAAATTATCTCTCGTTGTGTTTATTTAACGTTTGGTATAAAGAGTAGAACTTTTGAAAACTTTGGTATACAAGATAGAAATCACTAGAAGTGATATGATATGGACAATTCATTTGTCACATCCAGAAGTTTAAAATTTGAGTCAATTTTATGAATTTGTAAATAATTCAAAAGCATTTTTTCGCATTCATTGACGATGTTGATGGAGTAGAATTCCAATCGAAAATTTAAAATGTAAATGTTAACTCGAATAAATTGCACGATGAGTATAGAATCTCTACCAATACACTTTTTTTTTATATATATAAAAAAAGTCACAATAGTAGAGTATCATCGTGCATTGACGATGGATCCTTTTTATATTCCCAATTGAACTCATGATGAGTGTTGAAGATTTGAATTCAACGCAAAAAGTAGTTCAAATGGTAATAGAGATGAGTTGTAAATTCAGACGTCTTGAATTAAAATCTTGATAACTCTTTAGGATCAACTAGGGCCGTTAAACAAGCCAAACTTGAACATTTTTTTAGGCTCGTTTATGTGTAAATAGTCAAATGAGTCAGCTCGTTTATGTGTAAATTAGGCTTGAATTCAGCTCGATTATCATCCCTAGGATCAGCACATAAGAGAATACACTGATTCCGACGTAAAAGACCTATTTTTGACCAAATTCGAAAGAAGATTAGTCAATGTGTGTATAAGTTCTTTTCAGACACTCCTGAAAAAAAATAAAAAAGATTTGAATTCGGTTAGGGATATTAAAATTTGTTGTCTTAGCCTAGATTTAAACATATGCCCCACCTCTAGTCTATTTCTTCACATCCACTTGACGGTGGATATTGGTATTGTGAAAGTAATTGGGGCTATGTCTTTTAATTCCCCACTACAATAATAGAGCCCCTAAAGAAAGCTACTTTGTAAATCTCCATTATCATTTTTTTTTCAAGGTTCTAACTTGAAATATTCAACAAAAAAATAATTATTTTTTGATCAGCACTGTTAGAGAAAGAGACGATAAAATTTAAACTCGTAATTTGAATAGTCAAAAGTTGTGACATATTATCTATATATTGAAAGATAAATGATATGATGTGATTGTCCACAGCATGGTGTCCAAAGTCCATAGTATGGTTAATGTACGTATATAGTGGACAAAGCAAGAGAAAAAGAGAGGTGCTTGGTGATTTAAATATGAAAGCGACACCTTTGCTAACTTTTGTTTGGTATGAAAGATAGGACGGACGGACGGTTGGTTTGGTAACATTAACACCATTCGCTTCTTCTCCATGTGGGTTGCACGCTTTTATCCAAGGACTTGGCTCACCATTGTGGGATCCACATTCTTTGAGCTAAGTTCTAACATTTCTTCTTGAGATTTAATTCCACCAAGTATTATGGTTCGATTGGTAGACTAGATGAAAAAATGTAAGGATAAAAAGTCAAAGTGATATATTTTCTATTTTTTAAAGGAGAAATCATTCATTTCGCTTTTGTGTTTGGTAAGAAGTATGAAAAATAAGAAAAATTGTTTTTTTTTTTTTTGGTGTTTGGTAAAATGAAAAAAAAATATATTTTTTTTATTTTTATTTAGAAAAAATATAAATATATATTTTATTATTATATCTATATATGAAATTAATGTATACATAATATATAATTTATAAATATGATATATGTATATATTAAAAGATATATAGACGAATAACATACATTTCAATACACATTTTTAATTTTTCATCCATTTTTTTCTCTCAATTTTGGAGGGATTAATTTTGATGAGTTGAAAAAAAAGCTCATCTATCCACTTTTTCATCCATCCTATTTTAACATTAGATTTCCTTCATTTAAAAGTTTCTTATTAACACATGGTAGGTAGACTTCTATTTTTAACAACATTTGAAGTGATAAATTTATACAAATTTATATATTTTTTTAGTGCTTAAAATGAATATATAAATATGTCACTTCACATATTTGTCAAAGAGTATTGTCTCTCAATATTACACAGTTATCTATAGGACACTTCATCGCACCAACTTCTAGACCAAAACTAAGGTCTTAACACTAGGTCCTAATCAAAAATAGTTTACAAGAGAAACATGCTCAAGACTTAAATCAGCAAATGTATTTGATTGGACGAATGAAAACGTAGTAGTCCCAAAAACATTAAAATACTATATAAAAAGATTAAAGAGGCCCTCCAAAAGTCTTAAATTTTACGCGCACCTCGATTAATTTTTCTTTCGATCTGGTCAAAAACAGGTCATCTATGTCGGGACTAGAATATTCATAAGAGATAAATCTCTCATGACCTGACTCTAAAAAATTATCAAAATTTAAACTCAAGATATTTAAATTTACAGCTCGTTCCTTGAACTATCTTTGAAGTTTCTAATAGTAGATTAATTGATGCTTGTTTGGTGTGATAAAAAAGGTGCAGATTGCTTGGGATAGAGGTATGGAGTTGGACATGTCTTTGGATGATGTTCACAGATTTATTCAAATGGTATAAATTCTAAAACATGGTGCAAGGACAAATGTATGGCTGTAATAAACTTGTCTCTTTCATTTGTTGCCTCCAAAACACGACGACTTTTCAGTCTTTTTTACAGATACTCATACTATCTTATGTTATTATCGTCTTTAATAAGAACGAGGAAGTCTCTATTTAAGTTTGCATCAAATCACTTGGGTCACTATAATATTCCTAGGAGCCAAAGTTGAAATGACTATTGCAATTGCTAAACTTTAAGAATTTGGGGAGAAAGACATTTCGTATGACAGTGATATAATGTAATGTAATAATGTCATTCATTCGGCTTACTTTTATTTTTGTTTTGATTCCCATTTTTTAATTCTGAGCTCTGTAATTCTAAACCCGACCTGTTGAATTATTCGAAATGGAACATAATATTAAAGGATTGGAACTTGGTCTAAGCAAATTGAATATAGTAATTGGGTGGACCTATTAGATTCATTTAACACATAAGTCAATATGAATTCGATTAAATATGAGATGTATCTGATTACATACAATTATAGATGAATCGAGTATGAACTAATAAAGGTCATTGACAAACCTAATTAAGGTCGCGTTTTTTTTTTTTTTAGATAAAAAAAAAAAGAATAATGAACTAATAAAGGTCATTCTTTGGCCATCATGCCAACAAACCATGGTGACACCTTTACTTTCCTAATGGCCAATAAAAAAATTAAGTATCAAAAGTTAAGACTCCACTTTGGTCGATGAGCTAATGATCTCTAAAACAGGCAGCATTTTTCTTTCGAAATAGATTCCCAATCAAAAAGAGAGTTGTGGGGACTGGAGGAAGAGTACACACTTCTTCTAGAGGATGATATTGCACTAGAATATTAAAATATTAGGAATAATTTGTGTTTAAAAGTACGGTGTAACGTGAATAGTCGAATGAATAATCGATACAATTATGAACATCTTTTAAATAAAAAAAAAAAAAAGCCTCAGAAACGGTGTGGATGATGTCATTAAATACTAGCTATTTTTAGGAAGAATAATGTTATACTGACCAAATTTTGGGATTAAATTTGGAGTCCAAATGATATGACAGTATATTATTTAGAGTATTTATTGGGGCCCAAATGATATGACATCAAATAAAGAAACCCAAGCCAACTAACATGTCAGTTGAACTCCAAATTTAATCTCAAAATTTGATCAGTATAACGTTACTTTTTTAAGAATCATCGAGGTTCCTGCAAAAGTATTGAAAAGACCGTATGTAAATGAAACTCAAGCATCAAGGGTCATATTCTCAACTTGCCCCCAGCCGACT
Source organism: Ilex aquifolium (assembly GCA_951799425.1). NCBI lineage: Eukaryota > Viridiplantae > Streptophyta > Magnoliopsida > Aquifoliales > Aquifoliaceae > Ilex > Ilex aquifolium. Next base: position 14,402,747 of record OX637410.1, on the reverse strand, counting down.
GAATTATTACAGTGGGGGCCATATCTGAAATAAAAAAATAAACATTAATCTCCCATTTTTTTTTAACGTGGAATTCCATATTTTTTTCTCTCTTTATTTGAGAATTTTTTTTTTTTTGCTTCTGAATAAAATTAATAAATTATCAGATTTCCAGTTCGGTTATGATAATTATGGAATAAATTGCCATATGTGAAATAAAAAATAAAGATTAATCTCTTATATTTCTTTTCTTTTTTACATGGTATTATAAATCTTTTCTCTATCAATTTGAGATTATTATTTTTTGCTTCTTTTGAATTTATAACTCATTCACAAGTTGCTAACAATAACCTATAGAATGTTAAAGTTAAAGAATTTGAATTCTCCACTCATAAAAGTACATACTTTATTCAACATTATATTACAGCTGCGCACAATAGTCAAAAGAAAACTAACAAACCCGCCTCCAGACATCACCTTCAAAAAATGCCTAACTTCAAGAAAATATTACACTATGATTAATACTTAATTTTCAGTATTACAGAGTTTGTTCAGGTTCGTGTTAATCTTTTTATAAGCAATTATGGACTACAGAGTTTGAGTTTTTCTTTAAATCACCCGTTTCAAGTGGACACGATACGATAAAATACGATTAATAAACGAATTCGGTATGAGTGAAATCGATAAAAAAAAAACACACGACACGATTCATTTATATACCGGTTATATATGGTTCATACACGATACAAACTATATATAATACAAATTAATAACTAAATAAGGTATAGGTGTAACACTTTTTTGATACAAATTCACTAAAATTTAACATCAATTTATCTCAACCGTTACAATTGAAAGACCTGAAATTTAACACGAACACGATAAGGTGGGTTTGTTTTTAGTGGAGAGAAAAGGACAAAACAATGAATAGCGTACATCTCAATTTTTCGATTCCCCCCACATTCTGACAATTCCTAAAATAAATTAACGTGAGAAAGAGAAAGTAAAGTTTAATGATGTGGCCAATTTATCATCTACTCACGATAAATTCAAGCTTTGGGTTGTTTAGACTTTGAACAACACTAATCAAAAAAGAAAAGATATATTATTAGACGTATTGGTAGGGACTGGGCTCTTGGATAAACACAGATGTAATCATTATTAATTAGTTGGATAGTCAGAGAGGTCTCTTCTTTACAAAGAAGTAATCGATTCACTATCCCTCAAGGAGCGTGCTAATCCACTTATCTGCACATACCATGTGCATTACTCACAATAATTCATGTCTAAAGATATTTTATAATTTAAAATAATAATATTTATATTTTTAAAAATAAATTAATTTTTTTTTAAATTATGTAACTTAAAATTAAAATGAGAAAAGAGAAGTAAGTGTAAAATAATAAGATTATTTGACATTGAGGATGATGTTGGCTAAATTGTCTTACATTGCAAGAGTGCAATAAAAATAATATTTTTTGAGCGGAAATTTGTTTTTCAACAATACTATGAGCATTATATTTGTTCACTACCTCAATATGAACTATTAGATTAGTAGGTCCTATTGAATTCATTGAATATTTAAAGGTTGAGATCATACCACATCACATGATGTACACAAAGTGGTGTACCAAAGGTGGTGCACATATCATCATTGATTTTTTTTTTTTTTGATGAATTTTATACTATTTGATCAATCTTAATCATTGTTATTCTTTTATAAGTTGAGAATTTAACTTTCTAACTGTAATATTATATAGATATTATTCTATCAAACGGACCATTAGTGTCTGGGTCATGCATAAAAAAACCAACAGTGTTATTGACCAAGTTTTAATATTTAATGATGAAGATTGCGTCATAACACTTGAGATGAAAAACTTGGTAAAAAATTTAGTAAGTATAAAAAAAGTTAAAAAAAATATTATTTAAACTTAATCTGAGGACATAATTGAATATAATCATTGAATCGATAATAAATTTCATCTTATATTAAAACTTATAATTGATCTAATAGTTATATTAAAAACAAATGATTGAGTCCTTAAAATAGCCCATCTAGCATTCCTCAAAGAGTTACAGTGGCCCCCAACATAGAGTTTTAATTAAGCCCATCAGGAGTCACTTCAATTCAAAGTCCTCCTCAATTACAGACAAAGAGAAAGACAACAAAAGAAATTTTATTTTCTTTTTCTTTTTCTTTTATTTATTGTATTATAACTTTTTTCTTTTTACTTGTTGGTAGTGGGGTTAGTCAAATAATTGATGTAGGTTGTCCTTGTCCTTGTCCATGTCTAATGCTGTCTCTATCACTTGTATATATTACGTGTTTATTACTGAACAAAGCAGTTGAATCCCAAGCACGTCGATGTCTGCGTCACCACTTGGGTTGGATTGATAATTATATTTGATTAAGTAATATTATTTATATTTAAATTTAATTTATTAATATAATTTATATTAAATTATATCAATAAATTAGATATAATTGTTTACAAATAAAAGAGAAAAATTATATTTATAATTTTCTAATACGGTATAAAAAAATTGTTTTCCTCATATGGTGGTGTGTTTCTTGCTTTTATATTCAGGGAATCGATGATATGGAAGACCCATGACAATGACGTGATGATGATGCAGTAACGTGAACCTGGCCACATACTATACATATGCATGTCTCCCTTTCATCTTTGGTCCCTCCATTTATTAAGCTCTGATTCTCATTACCCAATCAGAGTTTGACAATAACATTTTATTTTAAAGACTTGACTACGGTATTGAAAAAATAATTTTGATATTATACCTCTAATTTTTATTATTTTAATAGGTATTTTTATAATTTTTATGAATTATTTTATAATAAAAAAATTTACACTTTTACGAGCGATTTATCATTTTTGTAGATGTTTTTATCACTATTGTGGGAGTGTTTTTGACACATTTATGGTAATTATTTTTTTCAGTACTGTTTTTCGGTACAAAAAAAGTTATTATATTTATGGGTGTTTTTACTATATTTATGGATGTTTTTATCACATTTGTGAATATTTTTATCACTGATATGATAATTTTTATTTTTTATTTTTTGGGTACCACTAATGTGGAAAAAATAATCAAGAATGTGATAAATGAAGGTATGATACCGAAAATAAAATAAAATTCAGTACCATAGTTAAATTCTTATTTTAGGAATTGTTTACCATAACAAAAAAAAAAAAAAAAAAATTCGGTATCATACCGATATTTATTACTTTATAAGTATTTTTATCATTGTTGTTGTGCTATCGAAAAAAATGGTAAAAATAATTCTCACAACAGTGGTATAAACAACAACAAAAGTGATAATTTTTTTGTATTGACAAAAGTAATACAAATAATTACCACAACAATGGTAAAAATATTCATAAAAATGATAAAAATACCCTTAAAAATAATAATTTTTTGATGTATAATATTGAATTTTTTTATTCGGTACTATAGTCAAGTTCTTTATTTTATCCTAGAGGTGGGACCACACCTTTTTCTTAGATTGATCAACACTACCACAAACAATTTTTCCTTTTCTAATTAGTTGGTGCAAAATGTAAATTAATACCGACCATTATAAATAAAAGGCAAGTCCGTACGAGTAGTACAATATTATAAATAAATAAATAAATAAAAGTAGTCCAATATTATAGGATTAATTTGAAATGGACTGTACACACCCAACGCACTGGCTTCAATTTTTACTCTATTTTTGAGTTTAATCGATAATTCTGTTTTGTTTTGTAATTATAAATATTTGAGATTTATTTTGCTAGAGTGAGTGAAATGTGTTCAATATTGGATAAGTTTCTCGATATATAAGGAAATAATTTTTTTTTTAAAAAAGATAGCGGGTTTAATCGATAATTATGTTTGGTGTCTAATTATATGAGCAATAATTTAGACTCATTAACACGACACAAAACTAGATAGTTCAAGTTATTATTAAATCATCCATTTTGTAAATGAGTGAACTTTATCCGACATGATTAATAAACGAATCGGATATGAATAAAATTAATTAAAAAAAATACACGATATAACTCGTTCATATACCGATTACATAAAATTCATATACGACACAAATTTAATGTAATAAGATTCATTAGAAATAAATTAAATATAAATAAAATATTTTTTAATACGAACCTACAAAATCGCAAAACGAACCCCAATGGGAACTAATTGAAGTAATGAGACTACTAATAATCGTAAGTTGGTTCGGATATTCGTTGTCGTTGAATAAAAAAATAAAAGAAAGGTAGCAAGGGTAGTTTCTATATTTAAAGCAAAGTGAGGGGTATTTATGATAAAAGATTGTTAAGGTGGGTGACAGTCACGTCAGTCGGCTGAGTGGATAGTGGGACCCGTCCTGTTAAAGTAAGAAAATTCTCCATTTTCCAACATGAGAAAGTTGATATTCAATTTATCGTTTCCCGAGATATCGTATTAAGTTTGCGAGATATTGGACTCGTCCTTTGTGCCTGCCCGTGATTGACGTGACCGGGAGTCCCTGGCATGCGTGTGGTATGGGTTGTTCTCATAAAATAATAGAAAACGAGAGGCGCGACCGAATTTGATAGAAACGGCTACATTTAGGACTGCATAATGTTCCAACTCGCAATTTTAAGGTTTAAATTATTAAATTAATTGTTAATTTTTATTTAAAATTAAATATTTAATGTAATAGCTATATCAAATTATTATCGTCATCACCTAATATTAACAATTAATAATAAACAAATAAATATGACAAATAAATTCTAAAAATCTCACATGATAATTTATTAAATGTGAAAATTATTGGTAATTGTAGAATTGAGTGAGATTTAATAATCCAATATGTTTATTCAAAATTGATTGGCAAAATCACGTGACAGCAATAAGGGGATGTCACTGTTATGTCAAATATTTTCTCATGATTTATAATTGTTGGGACTGTTGATTTTCAAGAATGCTGCGGTGTGATTGGCGACGATAAGAACTTTGAAGATAGAGGCTGGGAAAGGTAAGAACTTGTTCTGTCGAATGAGTCTTTTAGGTTTGAATATGGTAAAAAGCTACCGTTAAAAATTAGATATAGGATTTGAGTTCAAAATAAGTTTTTTTTTTCTTAATTTAGTATAAGTTTGAGTCTAAAGATTAAAGAAATTTTTTGAGTTATTTTGATTCAAATATAAATGTAAGTTAGGATTGGATATGCTTTTGACCATTTGTAGTCCTTAATCCAAACCTTTTATTCAATTTGAGTAAAAACAAAAAAGTAAAAAATTTAATTTGATCTAGGTCTCTCTAATAGACAAACTATTTTTTGTACTCAAATTTTTTTTTAAAAATTTTCTTGTTATCCCAATAACTCTTTTTTTTTTTTTACACGCAATATGTATATAGATGTACACATAGATTCCTATATGTATTGCATTTGTGACAAAAAGAGAAAGATATATATATATTACTTGAAGAGGGGTCCATTAGCAAACACAGAGTCGAAACAGCGTGGAAAGAAGAGAGAGAAAATTAATTTTTTATAGTTAGATTTTTGGGTTTAGAATAAAGTCTCCCTTAATTTGATATAAATTTGGGTATAAAACTAGAGAAGATTTTAACCTCTTTTTATCCTAATTTAAATTTAGATCGAAAAAAAAGTAAAAGTCAAAGATGCTTTCAAGAGGAAGAATTTTTTTTCCATCCTTGGTATTTGGTTGGATGAATAGAAAGCATGAGACATAACTTTTAACTTTTTTTGTGTATAAAATTAAACTTTTTCGTCATATTTGATAACCTTATAAGAACATAAATTTAATACGCATGGGTTAATCCGATTTGAAGTGGACAAATTTTGTTTGGTAGCCAAACATCATATTCAATTTGTCTTTTACTTCTGTATTCCTCAACTTTTTCATCCTTCTAATTTTTTATCATAACAAACAGATCATAAATTTACTTCAATGATGTCATCGTGAATTTGGATGAAATTCATTAAATATAAATAATAATTTATTGACCTATTTTCTAGAATTTTTTTTTAAATTTTTGAAAGAGGTCCAAATCGGTGGTTTTGACATTAGGGGCTCAATCAACGTTAGAATGGTCGAATCGAACATATCCACAAGTGTTAATTTCCCCAACAAACATGTCGCTTTCTGCTGCATAAATACTTATTTCTTCTTATTCCCTTTCAGCACTTGAAAACTTTGATAATAATTGATGAGAAACATATGGTATCAGAACCTACTTTCCAACCAAATAAAGTCAATTGACCATACAAAAGGAGTCACCAATGACAAAACACACAATGAATACTAGGTTACACCATTCTCCATCTATTTGTTTTTTTTTATAAAATAAACATTTTCATTTCTAGAAAATAAAGATACGTAGGACACATTTTCTCTCTCGAGAATTGTTCTGCATGTACGTACAATCCAACTTTTTCTACAAGAAAAAATGGTTGTTGCAATCCGAGAGATTAGGTAAATCAAGATGCATAAGAAATGTGAGCTATTGGATTAGTTAATCTCACCAATCGATCAATGATTGTGATTGCACACTTGGTAAAAAAAGAATTTAAGAAAAAAAATGAAGCAACATTAATATTCATCAGAACCTAAGGAAGTGGGGAATGGGCCGCGCAATTTGCTGGGCCTATGGATCGGATATGGACCAAATTGTCCAAAATTCGAATTCGAATTTTATTAAATTTTTGCTGATTTGATCTGATCCGATTATTCGACGAATTTGAAAAATTAACAATAAGAGTTTGGGTAATGAACTAAAGAATAAGAAAAAATAAAAAATTGAAGTGAAAGCAAGCGGGAAAACCAGACAAGAGAGGAAAACAAAATAAAAATAGGAAAAGTGGGTCGTACATTGTAATATTTACTCTATTTTTACTTATTTTGTAGTATAAATATAATATATTTGTGAAGTTTATTTACATAATATTTTTTTTATTCGGATCGCATTAATAACGAACTAGATTATTATAAATTTATATCCGAATCCGTTTATACAACTTTAATCGGATTTAGATCGGATCATATTAATGGATTGAAAACTAATCTATATCCGTTTAAACAAATTCGGATTCGAATCAAATTCGAGTTAAAATTCGGTTCATTGAGAGGCCTAGCTGCGTCTAATATGTAACATCCCAACCCAACCCTTATTTATGTCGGACACATCATGTTTTTTTTTGTATAATAATTATTGTAACATCAAGACCCACCTCTACTATATTCCGATCTAATTGACCAAATATAAATTGTAGATAACCTAAAAACCAAAGAAGACCAGGAGAGAGAGAGAGAGAGAGTTTCCGTCTCCTTTCTTTTTATTTACGTTTGGACGCTGGCATTGAATTTCATTCTTTTTTGTCTTTTTCCCAATCCTTAATTGGCCCAACAACATATCCCTACTCTCATGCGAGTCCATTAGTCAGGATGTTACAGGGTGTGGTAGGTTTGGGCTTACAACAGCAAGCTTGGCATGCATACAGCCGTCGTGACCCATGTTGGGGGTATTTTTTTCTAATTTATGTCAATTTTTTTTAGGGTTAATTATAAAATGTCCCATCCAAGTTTAGATTATATTACAATCGACTCCCTCAATTTTTAAATTCGACAATTTTTCTCCTTAAAGGTTTTTTGGAACTAAATTAACTGACTGAGTGGGTGAGAAATATTAACTTCCTAAAATACCGCAATGTCTGAATTTTTTTTTTCATTTTCGCTTTGTACCCAATCCCATCCCAAATTTGGAAAATCCTCCCAACCCCCCTTTCCCAAGCTCCAACAGTGCCCCCAACCCCTTTCCCCAACTCCGGCGTTGCCCCCAAACCTATAATTAAAAACAACTCTCCATAATTATTACCCTCTCCCCCAAGCCTATAATTAAAGATTTAATTTCTATTTACCGCGGAAGAAGTGGATGTGGAAGATCGGGGCAATGGTGAGGCCATGAACAAGTCCATATCGAGGGCAACCAAAATGTGACCATCTCACTGTAAAGAATGCTCGTTGCCCACACTACGCACAAAACTAGTGTTAGATTCCACATCTTCTCTCGCGCCATCACTTGTGTCCTTCTTCGATCGTCGCCTTCAAATGAGTGCTGCCCCACACACACACTCTCTTTCTTTGTCTCACTCTCCCCCCTCCCACACACTCTCTCTCTTCAGATGGGTGCTACCCAATAGAGGGTAGATTTCTTTTTGGGGTTAGGGTTGTTTAGGGGCTACTGCTAGGGGTGGGTTTCAATTTCATTGGAGGAGGGAAGAGAGGATAATTGTTTGGGGGTGGCATGTATAGGTGTTTCGGTTTCATTGGAGGGGGAGGAAGTTGGGTATTACCTAGTGCTTTAAAACCCGATCTGACCCGGCAGATTAACCCCGTGAACCGGAGCCTAAATCGAATGATTCACTAATTAGATCGATTATGCACCAAAATTGGATTACACCCGCTGAACTGGAGGAAACCCACTAAATCGTTCAACTAGGACGATTTTAAACAAACTTGCTGGATTAATTCAATTACTATAAAAATGCTATTTTGGCCCTTTTGCCCTAAATCTTTTCACGAGCCTCTGCCTTGCTGCGAATAGTCGACGACCCTATTGGCCTCTCTCTCTCTCTCTCTCTCTATCTCTATCTCTTTCTTAGTCTCAGTCTCTCTCTACACTGTGAGCAAGTAAGGGACTCAAACTCAATCAAAGAAGGCTGGTTCAGAGCTCCATCGAGGCTGCTTCAGGTAATGCTATTGTTTGATCAATTGAACGATTAGGGCAATTTTTTTATTTGCTTATGTCTACGGTTGAGCTTGAGCAGATTGGACAATTTGAACATATTTATGGAAGTTGATGTAAGAGCTTTATAGTTTGTAAGCTTGAATAGATTGGGCAATTTGAACATATTTATGGAAGTTGATGTAAGGGCTTTGTAGTTTGTAAGCTTGAGCAGATTGTTCATCTAAGAGTTTTGTAAGCTTGAATCTATATTTATATAATAAAGTACAATACAATTCAAATCTCAAAAAATAAACAAAATGACTTTTACTTTTCGCGGTTGAGATTTATCTAAATTTTACAAACTTTGATCCAAAGGCTAATATTAACCTATCAATTTTGAGATTCCCGCCCAAAGTTCTCTGTCATATTGTCTATCTCTTCAGTCATCCCTTAAATTAAATTCCTCTACAGTCTATCTCTCTCTCACACGTGGAGCATAGCCAGCAGATTCGGTTATCCGGCGACATCAGAGCTCCAACGATTTGTACAACGACACACACACCTTGACCCAGCCCACCGTTAAACCTCTATTTCTCCATATGCCACCACATCCTCTGTTTCAACACCAGGGAAGCCATTCCTTCTCTCTCCTCCTCTCACAACGCTGGTTAACCTCTACCGTCTATTCCACTTCAGCTCTAAATCAACAGTCTTATAAAATTCTCAGATCTGAGGTAAAAATTATACTGGATAATTAGGATTAAGAGATTCGATTCAGTTTGATTTGATTGAGGGTTGTATGGTGTGTTTTATTTCTCTTCGATTATTCACGGTGTTCGATCTGTCTTTCCAGCTCTTATATTTTTGTGTAAGATAAATCTCTAATATACATCTTTAGCGAACCAATAGTCATCGGAATTATACCTTCAAGCATATTATCTATGCCATTGACCTCTGCCAATTCGAGAGAAAGCACTGACGAACCACCGACGACAGGTAATTGCTTCAACTTTAAAAGTGTAAACCCAAGCGTAGGTTGAGCAGAGTAATATATTCTCGGAAGTCCGAAGTCGAATCCACAAGGAATTGTAACAAATAAACAATCACACGAATACTAATAAATTAAAATGAGAAAGTTTGATTGAAGAGTTTTGATTGAAAACAATTGACTTTAATAATTAAAACAGTAATAAAAATACTAGAGCATCAGGTACTCCCTTTCAATTTCATACGGTAATAATAAAAGACTTGAAGCCAAATTTGAAACATGAATTAAATGTCGGTTAACCCAAATAACAAATCAAGTGATGAAACCAAAAGTTATAATCAAAGGATTATTCAGGAACCTGAATAATAAATTAATCAAATCATTTTATGAAACAATGCTAACACTTCAAACGTGGAATAACCAGTTATTTATTCGCAGGGAAACTCAAGCAATCGATGTACGTGGCACAACAACTCATGAGTTTTTACAGAATAAAAACTTTACTAAAAGATCAGAAATTAAGTTAACACAATATCATAAATCATTAAGTACAAAGTCAATGATAATACCGTACTTCACTGAGAGGTTTTCCCTAACCCTAGCCGGACATAATAAAAGAATTCCAAAATACACTGAAGAATTCGTGAGCAAAAAGGATCCCCCCCTCTCAATAGATGAGAGCCCTTATTTATAGTAAAATAAATCCTAAGTACAGGTTGGAAGGAATTCCTTTCCCAAAAACATGTCTTGTAAGGTTAAATCCTGTGCATAAATCTTGGGGCCCGCGGGTACATAATCTGTCCAGATTTCGAGCTTAGATTTCGCATATTTAGAGGTTGAATCACGAAATTTTCATGAAATACACTTTTGTAGCCCTTGAAGTCTTCTTTCCAACCCCATAAAAATCAGGTCAATTCGATATCGGAGTCAAAAGTTATGAATGAAATACTGAAAACGTGTCAAATCTTTATCTTTTAGGAAACTTTCCTAATCCAACTTTAAATGAGTTTTCTTCTAACTTGGACTCTTATAAGGATTACAATTCTGATTTATCTTTAAGTCTTCCTATCCCAATCTTGACTCTTCAATCCTTATCAATTGTGATTCTTCCTCTAGTGATTGCTTCACTTGCATTATCCATTATTACTTTAAATCAACCAATTTACCTGCAAAATAAACCAAACAACTAGAAAAAGTATCAAATTAGAAAATCAAGGAATTTAACACATTTAATCACAAATAATATGCAATTAATCAATTATTAAATATAATAAAATATCACTTTTGATGGTTAATCAGTAATCTTTGTGCCTCCCTCCCTTTCTCATCTTTCCCTTTTCCCCCTCTTTCTCTCTCAAGTAAATCTAACACACACCCAACGACACCACAATCAGCCTCCCCACCCTCTACGTGTTTCAGAAAATGCCTGAGAGGATTTAGTATTACTTTCCTGGCTATCCCATACAATTAATATGTGGCATGCGGTAAGGCATCATAGGTGGTGGAATAGTGCCACAGTAACCTGTACCACCAACAATCTTTGCCAAAGCCGCTTGGCCTTGCATCCAATTACTTCCATCCTGCCTACAGTTCACCTTGGTGCAATTACTAATTAGGTTGTGGTTTAGCAATTGTAGAAAATATTCAATGCTCATCAACAGTTTGTTCCTTTAAGAGGTGTATCTGTTAATGTACTTTATATTTGAATTTCCTTTTATTTTCTTTATAAACCCTCTGTTATTATCCCTCTCATATCTACTCTCTCATGCATTTTCCCTCTCAATTGTCATAATGGATTGTTTCCACAAAATGATATATTCAGATTTTGTCAGCTTCCTCATGAAACCTTAATGCGGCTAGCAAATGGCCTATAGGTTGCAAGTTTATGTGGTGGAAAAAAGTATTAGAGACATTTATGTTGAATTTGATTGAAATGTTGACGACACAACTAATTAAATTTGATGGAATCGTTGCTAATGGAGATGAGAAATTGCATACTAGAATTCAAGCTATGGATTTGTTCTTGAAATCTTTCATGATGAATTGTTTCTTTTATGTGAGTAGCAACATAACTAACTTAGGTTAGTGACATTTAGTGGTATTCATTGTCTGATTGAGCCTTCTGGGAACTTTACCCTATCTCAACTGCACATGGATTTATGGGAAATAAAACTCTTGAACAAAAGGAGCAAGTTTTTAAGGTTATATGTTGTATCTTGGTATCTTCGGTCTAGCTTAGGTGATCCTGTTAGAGTTCAAATTCAACATGGTATCACTTAGTGGGATTTTTTTCTATTGAAACATATTTTTTTGTACTCGAGCAATTCTTGAATAGTCCAAGTCAAATCTTCCTTGTCGCTAAATGCTAGCTTCATCATTTGTTAATTATTGAAAACATCTTCCTACAACCTTTTAAGTTTTTCAGTTGCTGTCCTTTTAATATTTTGATTTTTTGTGTTGTTTATGGTCAGATGAGCATCATAAAAAACTAATAAACAAGACTATGATTGGTGATTGATTGTGAGTTGGTGATAAATTTTAGTTATGACAGTATGACAAAAAGGGGTTGTGTTGGTGGCAACAACTAGAGAGTGTCTATAATTTTGGGGATAGTTTTGTGTTGATTTACTGTGTGGTTTCTATTGTGATTCAATTTTTTCTTAAAAATGGTTTAGATGCTTTTAAACTATACATTGGTTTTGATTGTTCATTTGCTAATTTTTAGTTTGCTATGGAATTAGTTAATTTAATTGAGAGAGAAAAATGTAGGAAAGTTTCTTTTATTCTTATTTTCAGTTTTTTTGTTCGGTTGAATTTGAATCTTTTTGTTTACCTGAAATTTGATGCTTGAATTAATGTTTAATTAATGGATTGAAGATGGTTTTATGATAAAGCTAATTGCTGAGTATTAATTTTGGGTTACTCACCACCAGTTGTTTGAAAAAAATTTAGATGCAAAGGTTTAAAGTTGTTGCTCTTCATTTGATGTTCTATGTTTTTGAATTTTTGGTGATTCAGGTATATATAAAAGTATGATACAAGTTTTGTATGTTCTTGGAAATTTGAGTCATGAGGACGATGGGGGCTTGACTTCATTTATTGGTGATTTTTTCCCCATTGTTGTGCAAATGTTCCCAAAAAATTGCCACGACAGCTCATCGGGCATGGCTTGGTCAATTGTCAATGATTGACGGTGGGTGAAACAAAGGCATTCTTTGCATTTTTTTTACTTAATTTTTTTTTATCGCACAGTGCCTTCAGACACGAGTAATAACTAGTTTTTAATATTGTTGGAATGTTGTTGATGCTAGAAATCCATATAATAAAGTACAATACAATTCAAATCTTAAAAGATAAACAAAATGACTTTTGCTTTTCGAGGTTAAAATCTCTTTAAATTTTACTTTAAAGTTTATCCAACGACTAATATTAACACTCCAAATTTAATAGAGAAAATAAGCTCCTAAGGCTGTATTTGAAATGACTTTTTAAAAGTGCTTCTAGAACTTATACTTCTCATAAGTACTTAAAAAAAAAAAAAAGTAGTGTTTGAAACAGTCCCAACACTACCACCACCATAATCACCACTACCATCACCGTTGCCACCCCACTACCACAACTACCCCCATCACCACCGTCATCGCCACCCCACCACCACCCACCACCACCACCACCACCACTGCTGCCAAACTACCATCATCGTCATTGTCTCACCATCACCCTTACCACCACCACCACCACTATCCCCATCGCCCCCGCCCCCACAACCATCACCACTACCACAATCGCCGCCATCGCTGCCACTCCACCACCACCACCATCGCCATCGCTGCCACCCCCACCACCACCGCCCTACTCACCACCATCTTCATCTCATTATTATATTTATTACCACTACCACTATGATCCCACTACCACCATGATCCCCCTAACACCACCATCCACCGTCAGCACCCACCACCACCCACCATAACCATCACCATTTTCCACAACCACCACCACCACTATCGCCAACCACTACTACCACCGTTCACCTCCACTACAATCGGTACTTAAATTTTTTTCTCTCCTCTATGTTTGTAATTTGATTTTGGATGTAAATATAAATATGTTTATTGTTGCCTATTTTTTTTATTACTCTGTGCCTTCAGACACATGCAATAACTAGTTTTTAATATTTTACAAGTTTGATGCTATTCTTTATAATTATTATGATTTTTAGCCTATTTATAATTATTTTTTATTTTTTAATTATATTATCGGTCCGACCAATGATCCATTGACTTGGTCTCTTTGTCGGGTTAAGGGAAGGGTGGGTTCACTGGAGTAGGGGAAGGATTTCAATTATTTGGGTGGGGGTGGGTTTCGATTTTCACTGGAGGGGGAGTTGGGTTTCACAAGAGGAAATTGTCGGCTTTTGTGTGGGGAGTTGTTTTTTTTTTCTTTTGATTTTGATTTTTATATAAAATATTAAAATAAGGGTAGTTGTGGGTTTTTGATAAATTTCAATCATTTTTAACGGTGGTCAACTAACAATAAGAGTTAATTAAACATTATTCAAACAATAAGGGCCAAATTGTAGAATTTAAAACCTAAGAGGGTCGATTGAACACATGGCCTAAACTTGGAGAGAGAATTTTATAATTAACCCTTTTTTTTTTATTATAATTGAATAATTTTGTATAAGAAATTATTACTTTCAAGCTTGAATACAATTACCTATTTCTTTGTTGGGTGGGGGCTATTCTCACCCTATAAATATCAATTTTCATCCCATTTAATTTTTTATTATCAAACTATTAAATCCACCCCTTTTATACCCACACCATGCTATACACACCCTTTTAATAAGAGTAAGTTCATCTTATATCTTCTCATAATTAAGATTTCATTTATTATCCTATTTCATAAACTCACAAAAATAATTTTTCAATATGAATTTTTCTAATGAGATACAAGTTAATAGTACTTCTTGATTTAATTCTATATTTGATTTTATGTACGTTGTGTGAATTTTCATTATTTTTGTTATGTTATGATTTTTCTGTTAAGTTTAATAATTTTTGATTTAGGGTTTATAATATCATTGCTCTATTTAGAGTAGTGGTGACAATTTCTAACACAACACAACAATATGACTCAAACTTAACACAAAATTAGCTGATTAGGGTTGATCATTTTTCAACAAGAACCCGTAAATCACACAATCCGTTAACACGAATAACAAATGGATTGAATTATTGTCAAACACGAACAACATGAAATCGACCCGATTAATATGTTTAACTAATATTATAAAAATAAAATGCTAATTATTTGTTATTGTTTATTAAGTATTGACATAGTTATTGTACAAAAAAAAACATTTTTACTCATTATTATTGTTACATTTATTAAGTTAATTTTTAATTTATAGAAAAAAGTATGACCATTGATTCAATTAATTGATAATAGAAATTTTAGACTTAAATCTTAGTGTTCAATTCTTTATTCAAGGTTTATATAGGTCAACATGAATACAAGCACGAATCCGATATGAAAATAAACAGGTCAGTCGACATAACATGATTAATTAAATAGGTTGATTAGGGTTGACTAGTACTTGACACAAACCTATAATAACATGATACGAACCTGACACGACACGATTATCACCCTTAATTTAGATAGCCTACACTACACTCGGCAAGAGAAAATGACACCTTTAACTAATGGATAAGTGAAAAGATTTTCAAAAAAAATAAAAATAATATTAAATTAAAATTAATTAGGAACTCTAGATTTAGAAATTGATATATTTCTAGCCATTAATTTAGAAATAATAAAATAAAAAATTTACAAAACCAATAGGAAACCATTTAAAATTTAATAAAATGACTAAAATTTTCAAGCTCAACGAACCAATAGGAAACCATTTAAAATTTACTGATCCATTAGTATAATGAGTTTCATTTAAATTCAAGAAAATAGATGTATCAAATGAGAAAAATAAATATAAAAATATATTGAGTTGACTTGACTTCCTTTTTTCTCTCTTGTTTTTTTTTTCTATCCAAAAGACAAATTTCATTGGCTGCTACTTGTGAGAGAAGAGAGCCGTTGACCCTGAGATCTGGCGTGTACATCCCTCTCCATCTCTCTTCACCCCCTTTTTCCAAATTGGTAAAATTCAATTCTATCTCTCGTGTTTCAATCGAAACCCAGAAGACACCAATCATCAAATTGTGTAAGGCTCTCTATCTTACCTCCATTATTTCTATAAAGCTTGCCTACAATTTTCCCTGCACAAAAGAATTCCAAATGAGTAATTTTTCAAATTTTCCTAAGAATTCATATATAGAATTACAATTACAAGATGATAGCTTTGGATCCCAAAATCCTATATCTTCTCAACAAAACCCATCTTTCAAGTTGCTATCTATTGATAATGAACAAGGGTATGTCAAAAGACAGAATGTAGATGATGATGATGATGATGATCTTGGTTTAGAATTTGATAATTTACCCCTTCTTGTTGATGCTAATAAATCTGGGTCTGGGATTTATGGTGCTGTTTTTAATCTCACCACATCTGTTATTGGGGCTGGGATTATGGCCTTGCCTGCCACCATGAAAGTTTTGGGTTTAATATTAGGGATTGTGTTGATAATTTTGATGGGCATTTTGTCAGAAGTTAGTGTTGAATTGCTTGTTAGATTTTCGGTTCAATGTAAGGTTTCGTCATATGGGGAGGTGGTTCAAGCTGCATTGGGTAGGACAGCAAGGGTGTTGTCTGAAATCTGTATAATTGTTAACAATGCTGGTCTTTTGGTTGTTTACTTGATTATAATGGGTGATGTGATGTCGGGTTCGTTTCATCATGTTGGGGTTTTTGATCAATGGTTAGGAAATGGGTTTTGGGATCATAGGAAGCTGGTGATCTTGTTTATTTTGGTGTTTTTTCTTGCACCACTTTGTGCTTTGGATAAGATTGCTTCATTGTGCTTAACTTCAGCTGCTTCGGTAGCTCTTGCTGTCGTGTTTGTTCTTGTTGCTTTCATTGTAGCTGTTATTAAGCTTTTCGAAGGGAAAATTGAGGCTCCAAGAATGACCCCGGATTTTGGGTCAAACCAGGCAATTTTGGATTTGCTTGTGGTTATTCCTATCATGTCCAATGCTTATGTCTGCCATTTCAATGTTCAGCCTATTTATAATGAGCTTGAAGGACGCTCGCCTGAGAAGATGAACCAGGTGGGGAGGATCACTACTGTCCTTTGTGTTTTAGTTTATGCATCCACTGCCATAGCTGGTTATTTACTTTTCGGGAAGGATACTGAATCCGATGTCCTGACTAATTTTGATAAGGATCTTGGGATTCGTTTCAGTGATAACCAGAGTAACTAATCTAACTGATTAAGATGTTGTAACTAAATCAGTTGTAACTAATCAGCTGATATTTGTCATGTTGGCATTCTGTTAGATTCCAGTTGTATCCTCAATGTCTTCATATAAATACTGAAGGCATACTCTTGTACATTTATGAAGGATTTACAATGAAAAATAATCTCTGCATTTCTTCTCTCTGTCTTCTGTGTATTTCTCTTTATCTGTGAAACTCATCATGGTATCAGAGCCATAAGAGACGAAAGTCTTCATCAATGGCAAACTCATCATCTTCAGCTCCAATTACTTCATCAGTTTCTACTACCACTTCATCGAATCTTCCTTTCCAGTCTCCCATATATCTTCTGTCTAATATTTGCAATTTAATTTCTCTTCGTTTAGATTCCACAAACTATATTTCTTGGAAATTTCAAATCTCATCACTGTTACGAGCTCACTCTTTGCTAGGTTTTCTTGATGGATCAAATCCTTGCCCTCAAAAGTTTTTATTAGATGCAACTGGAGCTCCTACCATAGAGATTGATCCAAGTTATCAACAATGGCAGATTCAAGATCAGGCCTTAATGACACTGATTAATGCTACTCTGTCGCCATTAGCAATTGCTCATGTTGTTGGTTATAATACATCACGAGATGTCTGGTTAGCTCTGTAGAGAAGATTCTCCTCACAGTCATGAGCAAATATTATGCAACTCAAAACCAGTCTGCAATCTATTACCAAGGGAACAGATTCAGTTGATGATTACGTGCAGAAAATCAAAGTGATATGTGATAAACTAGCAGCAGTCTCAGTATTTGTTGAAGAATAAGATATCATACTGTATACATTGAATGACTTGCCACAAGAGTACAACTATTTCAGAACAACAGTTAGGACTAGATCTTATCCTCTTTCTCTTGAAGAGCTTCATGCTTTATTGAAAATAGAAGAAATTTTTGTTAATGCTGTTCAAAAAGCACAACATACTCAGTTCTCACCTACAACAATGGTTACTACACAGTATAAACCATATAGCAATCAACACAATTCAGGAAGGAACAATTTTAATCAAGGATGAAGTGGCAATTGAGGTCGATATGGCAATAGAGGAGAAGGAGGCATAAATCAATATGGAGGAAGATCTAATTCTCAGTATCAGGGCTCTCATTAGCAGTTTTCTACTCAAGGCAGGAATCAGACTTTCAACTACAACAAACCACAAATAACTTTCCAGATCTGCAACAAATTTGGTCACAATGCTACTAACTGCTATCATCATATGAATCTTTCATATCAAGGTAATCATGGCCAGTATCAGTCTTCCTCTTCTCCAAACTCTACTATGATGGCCTTTTCAGATTCCTCTTCCTATTCTTCAGTGGATCATCTACCTGATAATCAATTCCCTGCCTCCCCTAGTTCACAAAATTCGAATTACTGGTTGACTGATTCAGGAGCATCACATCATCTCACTTCAGATTTTGATAATCTTACTCTTGCTTCTCCTTATCAAGGAGATGCCAGTATTACTGTTGGTAATGGTCATGAACTTCCCATTACTCACTCAGGTCACTCTATTCTTGTCACTCCTTCTTATTGTTTTAAACTCAATAATGTACTAAGAGTTCATGCTATTTCTGCTAATTTGATTTCTGTTAAGAAATTTTGTCAAGATAATCATTGTCTATTCATTTTTGATTCTAACTCCTTTATCATTCAGGACAAGGTTACCAAGCAAGTCCTCTATCAAGGCAAATGTAGCAATGGCTTGTATCCAATTGTTGGTGTTCAGTCTTCCTCTTCATCCCCTGTTGCTTTTCTTGGCACCAGAGTAACAACTCACACATGACATGATCGCTTAGGCCATCCATCTTCTCCAGTTCTGCATCAAATTTTGTCCAAGTCTAATATTCCTTACAGTAAATCTGGCTTTCATTCTTGTCAATGTACTCAGTATTTGTATGGCAAAATGTCCAAACAACCTTTTCCGGTTTCTACTACTTTTTCAGCTTCTCCTTTACATCTTTTGCATAGTGATGTTTGGGGTCCTGCCCCTCACCCTTCTATTCATGGCTATAAATACTATGTTTCATTTGTTGATGATTGTACTAAATTTACTTGGATATTTCCCTTGCTTGCCAAATCAGATGTGTATACCGTGTTTACTCAGTTTAAGCCCTACATTGAGAATAAATTGTCTCATACTCTTAAAACTTTGCATTCTGATGGAGGTGGTGAATACATTAGTCTTCAACTCAAACAATATCTTACTCTTAATGGCATTCATCACATCAAATCTTGTCCTCATACTCCTCAACAAAATGGTATTGCAGAGAGAAAACATAGACACATTACAGAAACAACCATTGCTCTTCTTACCAAAGCCTCTTTACCTTACTCTTTCTGGTTCCATGCTTTTGCAGCAGCCACCTATCTTATTAATAGGATGCCTAGTAAGGTCACATCTCATAAATCCCCTTATGAACTGCTTTTTCATGAAATTCCAGATTACTCCTCTCTCAAAGTGTTTGGCTGTGCCTGTTATCCCCTTTTGAAACCTTACAACAAACATAAGCTTGAACCCAAGACCACTCAGTGCATTTTCATTGGTTATCCTTTGACTACAAGGGATACTTGTGCTATGATCCTCTCCATCATAGGATCTATACTTCTAGACATGTTGTTTTTCATGAGAATGTGTTTCCTTATGCAACTCAGTCTTACACATCTTCATTTGTTTCTCCAGATTCAGCTCATTGGTTTCCCTCTACTGTATCCACTAGTTCTGATTCTGTTTTGGACTCTTCTTCTACTACTTCTTCTGCACCCATTCCATATCTAAATCCTTTGTTTCTTCCTGTGTCTTCTTGTGTTTCTTCTTCTCTAGCACCTCACTCTGAGGTATCTTATTCTATTTCTCCCATTCCACCTTTACCTACTTCTACTCCTATAGATTCTGGTCCAGTTTCAATTCGTCCTATGCACACTAGGTCCAAGTCAGGCATCTTCAAACCCAAAACATATATAGCTACACCTTCTTTATCTATCTCAGAACCCACTTCTTATACAACTGCTTCTAAATACCCTGAATGGAGGAAAGTTATGGCAGAAGAGTTTATTGCATTATAGAATCAGGGCACTTGGTCTCTTGTTCCATCTTCTCCCACTCAAAATGTAATTGACTGTAAGTGCGTTTATCGAATAAAACAGAATTTAGATGGTTTTATCTCTAGATATAAAGCTCGGTTGGTGGCAAAGGGATTTCATCAAGAGGAGGGGGTTGATTTTTCTGAAACCTTTAGTCCCGTGGTGAAGCATGCCACTGTTAAAATCATTCTTGCTTTGGCCACTCAATTCAATTGGAAGCTGCATCAATTGGATGTTAAAAATGCCTTTTTTACATGGCACAATCACTAAATCTATTCACATGTCCCAACCTCCTGGTTTTATTGATCCACAATATCCTACACATGTGTGTCAGTTACATAAATCTATCTATGGTTTGAAGCAGGCCGATAGGGCTTGGTTTCAGAAGTTCACTTCGCAATTGGTCACATATGGTTTTGTTTCTTCTTCTTCAGATCCTTCTTTGTTTCTTAGAAAGGTCAATGGTTCTCTCACTGTACTCCTCTTGTATGTTGATGATATAATTCTCACAGGAAATGATCCTTAATTTATTGTCACTTTGAAGCACCAACTGAACCTTCAGTTTGAAATGAAAGATTTAGGTGCACCACATTTCTTTCTTGGTCTACAGATTCAATATACTTCTACTGGTTTGTTTCTCAGTTAGAAAAAATACATTGCTGATCTTCTTCAGATAACCAACATGTCTGAATGCAAACCCTGTAAATCTCCTTGTGTAGCTTCATCCAGATTGAGTAAAACTGCTAGTACACCTCTTGTAGATCCATCGTTTTACAGAAGTGTTGTTGGTTCCCTTCAATACCTGACCTTTACTAGACCAGATATCAATTTTTCAGTAAATCAGGTTTGCCAGCATATGCAAGCTCCCACAGATGTTCACTTTGCTGCTGTGAAAAGAATCTTAAGATATCTCAAAGGTACTTCTACATTTGGTATTTCTTATCAAAAAGGTGGTCTGAGTCTTTCTGCCTTCAGCGATGCAGACTGGGCAGGGGATCCTGATGACAAGAGATCTACTAATGGGTTTATCCTTGCTTTGGGTAATAATCCCATTCACTGGGGCACTAAGAAGCAAACTACTGTGTCTAGGCCCTCCACAGAAGCAGAATTCAGGGTCCTAGCACATACCACTGCCGAACTTACTTGGCTTCAACTATTGCTTAAGGATCTTCAAGTACTGCTGCCCCAAGCCCCCACTCTCTGGTGTGATAATGTTTCCACTCTGGCCTTAACATCAAATCCAGTGTTTCATGGTCGTACGAAACATATAGATATTGACTTTTATTTTATCCGAGAGAAGGTTCAAAGCAAAGATCTTGTTGTTCATTATATTTCTTCTACTAATCAGCTTGCTGATGTTTTTACCTAGGGTCTTGCTTCTTCTAGATTTCTTCAGCTGCGAGACAAACTTATGGTTGGGTCACCATCCATTAGTTTGAGGGGGAATGATAACCAGAGCAACTAATCTAACTGATTAGGATGTTGTAACTAAATCAGTTATAACTAATCAGCTGATATTTGCCATGTTGACATTCTGTTAGATTCCCGCTGTATCCTCAATGTCTTCATATAAATACTGAAGGCATACTCTTGTACATGTATGAAGGATTTATAATGAAAAATAATCTATGCATTTTTTCTCTGTCTTCTGTGTATTTTTCTCTATTTGTGAAACTCATCATTCAACACAGCGTTGAACTATATTATCCGCATTGGGTACATTCTTCATTTGGTTCTTGTTTTCTCCGTTATTCATTTCTCCCTATGACAAACAGTGGATGCCTTGGTGTTTGAGGGATCAGCTCCACTGGCAGAGAGTAGGAAGAGGTGTCTGGCCTTAACCGTGGTACTTTTGGGGCTAATATATCTAGGATCTACTATGATTCCCAGTATTTGGACGACCTTCAAGTTTACAGGGGCGATGACAACAGTCTCACTGGGTTTCACATTTCCATCTCTTATTGCATTAACGTTAAGTAAACAAGGGAATGGATTAAGCAAGAGAGAGAAGTTTTTGTCGTGGTTGATATTGATATTAGCAGTCATAGTTAGCATTGTTGGAGTGATTGGCAATATTTATAGCATGGAAAGCCAATCTGAATGACCCTGTGTGAAGTTTCTTTTGGTGGTTGCCGATTAGGTGTTATTATACATAAAATATAATAGAATATTTGAGGCCTTTGCTCATTTTCCGATTCTTGTATTGAGTTTTACTTTCTGCAGAACAAGTACAGTGGATTGACATGACTATTCAAGATGACAATACGAAAAGTACTATGTGCCACTAGAAAGTTTTGAGTTGTTGTAGATGAATATATGAATTTGTGCAGACATTATTCATGTTATGCTTTGCCGGAGCATCAACACTCTTTTTCGTGTAATTGTACAATACACCAATTATAGGGCTCTTTAATTGATTTTTCCTCATTTTTAATTTTTCTTGATTTAATTGCGAGCATTCCACACTCTGATTCTTCGTTCCGGTGGCAATGGAGAAAATGTTGATTGAGTTGATATGTTTAATGGAAGAGAGAATTATCCTATTAAAAGCCTCTGATACATTTGAAGATGCGTGTGCAGGTGTTTTTTTCACACAATCGTGAGATAACAACACTCTAGTTGGTACTCGAAAGATGCTATCTGATTGGACAATGGCGAAAACCTGTCTCTCATAGAGAAGGGTTAGAAGGGAAGGCAGAGGTGTCTCTGAGGATTCCCCTTTGATGTTTAAGTCATTTTCTGAAGAGGGAAAGAGACAGTGTAAAAATGCTAGGTTATGAGAGCGTACCATTCTCTCTTGTGTAAGACTACTATTTATCCTTTTGTGGTAGATGAGCATGTCTATCGAGAATATCCACTTAATCCTCTTTGGCAGAAGAGTCCTTGATTGACCCACATTTGAGATAGCATGAATGTTTCTTTGACCTCGTTAGGTAACTAGACATCGTATAGAGTGCTCATTTGACCTCGATCTTCGATCATTTACATGCACCCCCATCTGATACATGTTAATGACATTAATCCCTCAACATCCAGATCCTCACCGATTATTAAAACTCATGCCGAGCATTCACTGTGAGACTTGACATCTGATAATGTGCTTTGCAGAAATAAATGTTCGAGAAAATGCATCGCGCCGAGAGATTATTATTCTTTCTCTTTGCCCCCCAGCATTTAGTATATCTCATTCATTTTTCATACGTGCATGAGGGGCATTTATTGCATTTTCAAGGGCCCCTCTCTTGATTGGTTGCAGTGTACCATTCTATTGAGTTTGAATACTTGGGATGGTGGACCCACATCTGTTGATAGCCAAGCATAGTTCTTTAAATGACATTCCTTCATTTATTCCCAGGTGGGCACTTCCACCAATGCAGGGATATTCGATGACAATTGTCTCTTGTTACGCCGACTGACATGGTAGGTGTATATGATCGATCACCTCCAGGTCCCTCGGCTTGATTTATGTCGACGTTTTGACCTTCTCGGCGTTGATATCCCTGGCTTGGACAACAAAGACCTTATGTTGGCGTTTACGATAAGGCTGAGGAGGTCTTAACACTTCTTGGGTATGTGCCACGTGTCTATCCCTGGTTGGTCTGACAGACCACATCCCTTCAACTATCCCCAAACTTTGATTTTCGTACGGAGGAGACACGCGTTGTGTGAACATGAAATTCTTCCTCATGATAGCTTTTTGGGAAACATCGTGCCATATTTTTGCCATTGGTTTTGAATTCAACATTTAATGGTGCCTCTTCGTGTTCTGTGCGCAATCATACCCCCTCCTCTATATAAGGATGTTTCTTCTCACTGGATTTTCTTTACTTGACCCTTCAAAGACTCGTGACCTTAAGCCTCTTTGTCTTCTCATGCTTAGCCATACCCTCATCTCTTTCACAAGAGTGCCTGTGGTTCAATTTTCTGGTATTTCGAGATCTTCGCGTAGGCTTTGAATCGTTGCCGGTGAGCCTGTAAGTTCTCTCATCTGTCTTTCAATTTGAGGTATTTTTCCGTTTTGCTTTTCTATTCTCCTTGTCTTTCTGTTCCTTCCTCAATTAGAGCCATTTATGGCTAGGATCCATAAGACTGCCGCCCCTGTCGATGATAGGCCTCGTGAGTCTAGGCTAAGAAAATATTAGGTGAAAGGGGCTCAACAAATAGTGAATTTTAAAGCCAGCTACTCAATCCCTTTCGGTGTCACTATGGTTGAATTTAACCCCCTTCTACACAATTATTCTATGGGCTCACTTGAATCGATGCCCTCTATACCAACACCATTGCCAAAAAGGGAGTCAAATTCCCTCTTCATCCTCTTCTACTCCGCTTCCTGATGCACTTCTGGCTATTCCCTGGTCAGTGCTGCCTCAACACCTTCAGAATCATCATAAGAGTCGTGGCGCTAAATGCTTGGCTCCAAATCAACCTCGGCTTGGACGAGATCCTCTTTTTTGCTATACCCTCATCAAAGTCCCCTCCAAGAAATACTATCTCAAGGCTTGAGACCCCTTAATGTATCTCGTCACTCATCTGTTTGACTCCGACAAAGGGTATCTATAAGGCCTAATGATAGTTGGGGGATAGTGGAAGCAAGGAGACGGGCCCGAGTATGCTGGCCTGTGGTGTCTCAAACAATGGAGAGCCACAGGTAATTGCATTCCATTTATGACCACTATTGAGGTTCCCTTTATGCTTTTGCTTTTCCCGTGGCTTACTCTTCATTTCTGTGCATAAATCGATGAGAGTGAAGTTGTGCAACCCCTCGGTGTGACATTGACTTCAACACAATCCTCAAGGTCTGGGTTTCTCGGGATTTTACGGTCTCAGTCGAGTAGGACACTTATTATTGAGATACACCCCCGATTATAATAAATTTTCTTAAGTCCCAGAAAAATTTGACCCGACAGCCCGGGGTATCGATATCGAGGAGAATCTAGAACAAGATCCCGACCGGGCCATTGAAGAAGAAGCAGAGAGGCTCCGAGGCATCATCAAACTCAATCCCGAGCCAAGCACTTCTGGTCAGGACGACTAGCATGACTTTAATATCCTTCAAACTCTTGCTGAACTAGACGCCTACAAAGTTTCGCCAACAATGTATTTCTCTAGGTGGTTTTGAGGCCCATTCGATTGCCAAGCGCTCAAGTTCCAGTGACTCATCAAATCAACTGCAAGTCATTCCTCCATAAGTTATCCCTCTGAGAGTTCCCCCGACTCTGCCTATACTCCCAACTTGGGATCAGGGCATTGTTCACCCTTGGGATGATGTCGAACAAGAAAGGAGGGTGAAGATCCGTTATGACTCGACAATTGGGGTCATTTCCCCTCAGTCCCAGAACCAACTCCAAGTTATTCCTTCAATCCAACATACTCATGTTCCCTAAGCAGATCGGGAATGGCGTCCCTGGGCCACTACGAGGAAAGGCAAAGCGGTGATGACTTTCAACTCCATTATCAGCTCTTTGGATGTTTCATTTGCTGTCAGTGGTGCCCTGCTCTTTGACACCGATATGGAGCAGGATCGAGACCGTTGTGACAATGGTTTGATGCAGAGCGTGATCCAGAACTCGTTGATGGTGAGTGTTTTAACCCTCCTTATCTACCTTTCTATTCCATTTATAACTTTTTGTTTTATTCTAGTTGGTGCAACATATGTCTATCATAGTCGATTTTCTTTGGGCATACCACCTAGCAAGCGATAAAGTCAAGAAAGAGTGCGAGCAACTGAAAGAAGAAGTCACCTTTTGGGACAAGACCCTTGTTGCCCAGGCCCAAAAGATCACCCAACTCCTCTAAGGGTGTGGAACTCTCAGGTCAGGTGGATAAGAACAATGTGCTAGTCAGCGACGCCGAAAAAAAGATGTTTGAGGCCGAGTTCAAGTTGTCTACCGCCGAGGCCAAACTTGTCGAAGCTGAGACAAACTGTGCCTATCTGACCGAGAAGGTGGAGAAGCTAAGGGTCGAGGCAGAGGAAATATCAAAAAGGGAATAGGAGGTTGTCTAGAAGTGTGAAGAAAATATATTGTTGGTATTTGAAGAACTCAAGATAAAGACCTTGGGACACCGCTCTCAAAGCCGTGGGGGTTGCATCTAATTCTTCCTTGTACCAACAACATATGTACAACCCTACCCTTGAGATGGCGGAGGTGAAAGAGTCTTATGAGAATTCTTCTACTCTTCCCCAGGCCAATCCCCCTACTCCTAAGGTTCCTCATACTCTGAGGGGCTAGATTCTTACCCCTAGATATCCCCAAGTCATCTTCCACCTTGGCGTACTTATCAATACAATCCATCAGCTCGCCCATGGTGGGAGGGGTCTTCTTCATCAGGGACCGATATAGGTCAGTATCTCGGGACAACCCAAGTCAAAAAGATACAGTGGCCATCACCTCAAAACATCCTTCCACCTCATTCACCTCCTCCTAGTAATGGGTGCCATATTGCTTGAGGGTTTCATTGTCCCTCCGTCAGAGGGTAATTAAGGACCCGACATCCTTCGAGCACTTACTATTGGTGCTGAACCGGCTGATAAATTGTTCTGTCAGCTGCCTTCACAACGTGATGCTTTTTGGATGCAGATTCTCATACCATTTCATGGCTGTGTCTTTGAGGCTCATCGAAAACACTCGACACAACAACTTTGGATTAATGTCATAGAATGACATAAGCTGTTTGTACTGTCGGAGATGAGACTCTAGGTCGGATTGACCGTCGTATACTTTGAAGCGAGGTATGACGAACTTGTGAGGCATCTCCACCTCCCTTATATTTTGGATGAAGGGAGAATGAACGGGCTCGTCATCGGTGTCATCCTCCTACTTCTGTGCCGTTCGCTTGAGCTTCTTCAAATTCAGGTGGGACCTTAGATCATCGCCCCCCTTTTGGCGTTTAGAGGACACATCGTTCCTTCTTATGTTGACATCCTTCACGGAGAGGGTAAAACCCTCCTCGGATCTATCCCTCTCTTCTCTTCATGATAGATGCTGACGGAGATCATCCTTGGCTAGATGTCTGGTTCTTTTCCTGATCCTCGACCCCCCAGAGTGTCCGAACTCGTTTAACGTGTTCAACACGTTGACGTTGTCTTCCTCAATCTGCTTGAACTGACTTTGCAACCGTTCCTCTATGAGGTCTACCAATTCACGGGCGAGGGGTCCTCCCTTACCCTCCATGAGACTTGGTACGGTATGCTGTGACTGTTGCTTGGAGTGGTCAACACGTTCTTGGCTAGCGACTTGGTTCCGGTTCAAGCTGTTAGTATGGTGCACTAACTTGGACGTCCAAAGCGCTGGGAGAGGGTTAGTCTTCTTTTGGTGATGTGGGTTTTCACCAGTGTAGTCTCGTGATCGAATGTTAACTATCATGCTGTCTATAGAAAAGTTCTCTGTTTTCTTACAGATGATGCTAAATTGTGCAGGTGTTTTTTCGCACAATTGTGAGATAACAACACTCTAGTAGGTACTCGAAAGATGTTCTCTAATTGGACAATGGAGAAAACTTGTAACTCACAGAGAAAGGTTAAAAGGGAAGTCGGAGGTGTCTCCGACGATTCCGCTCTGATGCTTATGTCAATTTTTGAGGAGGAAAGGAAACAATGTAAAAATGTGTACCATTCTCTCTTGTGTAAGATTGCTATATATACTTTCTTGGTAGATGAGTGTGTCTATCGAGAACATCCATTTGATCCCCTTTGGCGGGAGAATCCCTAATTGGCCCACATTTGAGACAGCAGAGATGTTTCTTTTACCTTTTCAGGCGGCTAGACATTGAATAGAGTGCTCATTTAACCTTGATCTTCAATCATTTACATGCACGTCCATCTGATACATGTTAATGACATTAATCCCTTAGCATCCAGATCCTCGCCGATCATTAAAACTCACGCTAAGCATGCACTGTGAGACTTGACGTCTGATAACGTGCTCCGCTGGAATAATGTTCGGGACAACGCGTCGCGTCGAGAGATTATTATTCTCTCACTTTGCCCCCCGAGCATTTAGTATATCTCATTCATTTGTCATACGTGCATGAGGGACATTTATTGCATTTTCAAGGGCTCCTCTCATGATTGGTTGCAGTGTACCATTTTGTTGAGTCTGAATACTTGGGACAGTGGACTCACGCCTGCTGATAGCCAGACACAGTTTTTTAGATGACATTCCTTCATTTATTACCAGGTGGAAGCTTCCACCAATGCAGGGATATTCGATGACAACCAACTTTGGTTACGCCGACTGACATGGTCGGCGTATATGATCGATCACATCCAAGTCCCTCGGCTTGATTTATGTCGACGTTCTGACCTTCTCATCATTGATATCCCTCGATCTGGACAATAAAGACCCTACGTCGACATTTACGATAAGGCCGAGGAGGTCCTTATGCTTCATGGGTCCCATGACGATGCCGAGAAGAATTCTTTTCCCGAGGTCACCCCTTGAGACCGAGCAAGCCATGCCTTTGAATCATGTCTCGACTTTATCATTATTTCTAGTCATTTGGCTTAATGTGCCACGTGTCTACCCCTGGTTGGTTTGATAGACCATGTCCTGTCAATGCACATCAGCATATAGCATTGGAATAAAGTTTGTTGAGTCAAGTTGATTTTGATATTAGCATATGACATTATCAAACAACTACCAATAGTTATGAAATCATTGTTCTGATAGTTGGGAGCTTGTCCTCTGACTTCCATTTTTTATATTTGCATGCGCATGCATAAACAATTGTCGTGAAATCACTGCTCTGCAATCTTTGTTCAGTTTTTGGTTTAACAAAAGGAATTAGGTGTAGAAAGCACGACTATCCTCACTAGTTTACTCTTAAAAACTCAATTATGATTGCTACAACAACAATAGACATCACAAATTTGGGCCATGGTGTTTGCTGTGATATGATAACATTTTACTAGAAATATGTCTCTCTGCCTCATCACGTCGATCAACATCATTCACAGTGCGTACAAGTTTTTTTTCCTTCTTCGAGTAGGCAAGAACTGCAGTACATTATCGGAGGTGAGGGTGTGGGGGTGGGAGGGTTGAAGCTAAAACCCCAGTTGGAACCTGGGAAAGGCTGTCCTTTCTAACTGGTCTAAGCCTTGTCTTCACCGGGCATATAGGGTAACTCTATTCTTATCCCATTTAATTTTTTATTATCAAACTATTAAATCTATCTCTTCTATACCCACCCATTCTATACCTCACTCATTAGTAACTAAGTCTACCCTATGCTATATACATCCTTTAATAAATAAGAAAAGAAAACAGGAAAGAAAAATCTATCAAAACCCAAAAGAAAAATCAAGAAATCTATCGTTGGAAAAATAAAAAATGAAACAAATTTTCTAATTCACAATCGATACAAGTTTGCCAAATAAATTTTTTATTGAAATAACCTTTACTGCCACTTTAAAAAAAATTCTAAATGCATATATATATATACACACACACACACACACACACACATATATATACATACATACATATAAACCCTAAATAAAAAAATTATTAAACTTGACAAAGATATCAAAACACAAAATAATAGAAATCCACACAGTACACATGAAATCAAGCATATAATTAAATCGAAAAGTAATAACTTGTATATCATTATTGAAATACATAATGAAAAAGTGATTTTGTGAGTGTATGAGATGAGATAATGAAAATAAAACCTTAATGGTGAGAAGATACAAAATGAACTTACTTATTTAAATGGTGTTATATAACATTGGATGAGCTTAGTTATAAATGGGGTGGGTGTAAAAAGGGTGAGTTTAGTAATTTGATAATAAGAAATTAAATGGGATGAAAATAGCCACACCCGAACATATAAGGGTGAAGGACATAGATTTGCCAAAAAAACGATATTTTGTAGGCCCACTTGAGGAGATTACCCCACTAAATCAGAGCATTTTGGATCTGATTTAGTTTGGTCACTTGGTATTCAAAAGCAGAACCAACCTATCCGTGGTCCTAGTCTATCTTAGTTTCGATCCTAAATCATCTAGACAGCGAGGTGCTTCGCCATTTTAAACTCAAGCCAGCATAGAAACAACATCAACATGATTGATATGTCGAGCATAAGCGATAAGTAGAGTCATTGGATAAGCATTTACGTAGGTGTTGCAGTAGTGATTATGTTCCTGGTTGGTGAATTTATGTTTGAAAAGGCTCTACTGTTTTATAATACCTGGTTAAAAAAAACATCACTCAATTAGCTGAGGGCATCTGTTAATGTCCCATTCTCAAACCCTTAAGGCACTTGTTTGTCAAGCTTGAATGCACAAATTACAAGCTTGAATGCACAAATTACGTGGCCTTCACACCATCAGAGTCAATAGCTCTGACCCTCACAACTTTAACATAATGTGGTATAATATAAGTCTAACGCTCATCTATATAATAAAGTAGCTTACAATTCAAATCTCAAAAGATAAACAAAATAATTTTTATTTTTCGTGGTTGAGATCACTTTAAATTTTACTTTAAAATTAATCTAACGGCTAATATTAACACTCTAAATTTAATAGGGAAAATAAGCCCTAAGGGTGTGTTTGGAGTAACTTTTTAAAAGTATTTCTAGAAATTATTTCTTATAAGTACTTTAAAAAAAAAAATAGTGTTTGAAACCGCCCCACCACTACCTCTACCACCACCGTTGCCGCCGCCACCGTCACCACCACTGCCTCCGTCGTCGCTGCCGCCACCACTGTTATTGCCACCCACCACAACCATCACCATCTCCTACCACCACCACCTCTTATCCTCACTACAACCGATGTTTAAATTCATTTATCTCTCTTCTATATTTGTGATTTGATTTTGGATATGAATACAAATATGTTTATTGTTTACCATTTTTTATTACTCTATGTCTTCATGCACATGCAATAACTAGTGCTTATATAAAGCACCTCACCCCCATTTCACTGAACGAGATAGAGCTAGGTTACCTCACTTGTATATCATTTCTCGAAATATTGTTTACATAGAATTAATTAGAATTTCAATATGCTAATATTAGGAATTGGGAGCCAAAATCTAGAGTTTCTGGAACATTATTCCATTTTCTGCAGGTCTTAACTTGA
This sequence comes from Ilex aquifolium, assembly GCA_951799425.1. NCBI lineage: Eukaryota > Viridiplantae > Streptophyta > Magnoliopsida > Aquifoliales > Aquifoliaceae > Ilex > Ilex aquifolium. Next base: position 14,371,430 of record OX637410.1, on the reverse strand, counting down.
TCAGTGCATTGATCTTCATACATATAAAATAATTGAGGGGTGGTTTTGCACAAGAAGTTTGTACCCAATAGTTATAGAACATGATCATTGTAAATCATTGTAGTTGAATACTGTCCTGGATGTCAACACTTCCCACTCAATCTCAGATCATCTTATTTTGTGTCACATCATTTTAAGCATTTTAAATGGGAAATTAGGTAGTGATTTAAGCAAAAACCTAATACAAAGAAAAATGAGGTCAAACCAAATTCATTATATTTTATTTTCCAACCTCTATCTGTTTTTGTACTGCCCCAGAGAAAGCAAATCTTCAGTCAGATTTGAAAAAGCTATTCTATATTGTTCCAATTGTCACCAAAAGTAATGGCTCGTTTACATAGTTTTTTTTTTTCAATAGTCAGGAGTGTTTGGATCAACTTACGTGAATCTCTACTAATCCTCTCTCTAGTCCGGTCAAAGACAGGTCATTCATGTCGAGATTAGAGTATTCCAACCCCAAGAAATTGTTAAAATTCGAATTCAAGACGTCTGAGTTTACGAAACTCTTTGAAAAAGTAGTCTAATTTTTATATTCATTGTGTGCTTAGTATGAAATTTGAGGCCACTAAATTAAACCGCCCCCCCCCCCCCAAAACCAAAAAAAAAAAAAAACCAACAACAACAGAAAAAACATAACATAACAAGAACAAAGTTAAAGTGGTGGCCGACCTATTGACTGACACTTTTCCATGCCGTGATTGATGGCTTTATTTTTTTCAAAGTTTCTTAGCTCTCACTCCTCAAAGTTTGATCACACTTTCAAGGTTAAGGTTTTTTTAAGAGGGAACGTGAGATCTAGATTACCTCTAATGTAGTTTATTTTAGTTTTTCTTAATTATAAATATCGCGTGTCAGTAGAAAATTCACTTACAGATAATAGATTTTATTTAAATTTACGATTAGTAATCTATTATTGAGAAAAATTACTTACGTACGAATCCAAATCTACGAAGACCAATAATCCTTACTTTTTCTTCAGTCACTCCAACAAGTTTCAACTACTATCCCATTAAAGTACCATAAAAAAGAGCAAGCCAAGCCACCCATCAACTTTTTTTTTTTGGACAACACCTAGCAACTTCATCAACTTCTTTTCCTTTATCTAATACACCTTCAACTTTATATGTATCTCCACATTTCTCTCTCTCTCTATCTCACAAGAACTCTCATACCACACAACCATGGACTGGTTCTCATGGCTATCAAAAACTGGCCTTGAACCTTCCCTTATTTATGAATATGGCCTAGCTTTTTCTCACAATGAACTTGAAGAAGACGACATAGCTTACTTTAACCATGAATTTCTCCAAAGCATGGGAATCTCCATAGCTAAACACAGGCTAGAAATTCTCAAGCTCGCCAGGAAAGAGAAGGGTAACAGCCCACATCCCATGTCAAGGCTTCTTGTTGCGATCAAGCGAACCAAGAGGTCTCTTACCAAGTATATTCGGACGTGGGTTCGCCATGAGGACTCGGCTCTGGTCCTCTTGCCGAGGCGGAGTTACAGTGGGAGGTGGAAGAATGCTATGATGAAGAGGAACAAAAGGTTGACGATGGTGAAGCAGAACAGACTATTGCTTACAAATGGGAGTCCTATGATGATGTCCAGTGCTAGAATCAACAGTTTTTCGAGTCCCTTGGTTCATGATCTTCGCAGCGATGAGAAGATGGATGGAGACTACGACGAGTACTGGTCGGCCGCCATGGAAGAGATCAGGTGGGATACTATGTTTCAGAATTTGAAACCCACATGAATGGTGAGAGATGGTTTTTATTGTTCTTCCACCAGTAACTTTTGGAATTTTTTTTTTTTTTGAGCTGGCACAGGGCTGTGGTATCCTATCGTGTGAAAATTTATTCAATCCATATAGGTCTAATTATAGTTATGCGTAGTCAAGTTCATGCTGCGTTAAACTGCATTTGTGTCGTGCCTAGCGACCATATTACATCCGAACCCGGATTGGGTTTCCTTTGTTTACCTGAAGACTTGCATTATTTTTCTTTTGGAGGTGGTGGGTCATGCTGAAAGGCCACCTTAGCTCCACTAGGCTCTGTATCAGTAATGAGATTGTCTCCCACTTTTGTATTGTATGCTGCTTTCTTTTTAGTTTAAAGATGGTGATGATGATGGACCTTCTTGAACAGGTAAAACCCTTCAACTAATGCGAAGGAAAGAGCAGTCTTTATCACCAATACCTAGAAATTTCATTATCTACAAAGCAAAAAAAGAAAAAGAAAAAATCAGCTAAGTAGCAGTATCTTTATGTTATTTATTACCACTCGCATGCAATTTGGTATTAATGTTTTTGTGAAAGAATAGCCATGGTAGTTGAAGTCATCGAATCAGATGTTCAGCTGATGTTAAGACTCCCTTAATCTGACTTTCGTACCCTATGTTTTAGGTTTTACAGTAATTACTTTGTCCCTAGAGGAGGACAACCCCTCCTCACCCACCCCACCCCCACACCCACCCCCACCCTCATACATGTAAGACTTGTATTGTTTTAAGTTGTGGAGTTATTATGCCCTTCAAAATTTACATGCTCATGCATAAACAAAATGCATCAATTCAGTGGTTGTTAGCAATCTTTCATAATGGTATCTTGTTAAACAAAAATGAATTAAGTGTGGAGGGGTCAAGACCCTCACTAGTAAACTCAATAATCAATTATAACTGCCACAACAAGGAACTCACTGCTGACCCATAAGTGACCAAGTATGCATGATGATTCAAAACAAATATGAATAAGCATGGATTATATGATAAAATAACAAGACTCATACGTTTATGTCTAAAACAATTGCTTCCCTACAGTCGATCCATGCAATTATATGAAGGAACATGTTAAAGAAGTATCAGTATAAAAGCCTTGTCATGTATGAGTTTACAATAGGAATAATGTTTTGTATGGTTTCTATCGGTAAAATAAAAGTTTCATTGACAGAAAATAGAAGCACTCTAAACATGTTCATAGAAATAAGGAGACCTGATATGCACTTTGTTTCTGACTCGACGGAAATATTGTACCATGAGAGGTCCAATAGTACTCCCATCATATCTAAAATGGGTTCCACAATAGTGACTCGACATCACATGTTTTGAGTCACGGAAACAGTTTCTCCGCATGTAGAGTAAGACAAAGTCTAAGCGGTGATTTATGATTTCAGTGAATCATATCACTCCAAACTATAAACCAAAAGCCTAATGGGTGGGTGACCCACTGTTTTGTTTTCCTAGCCTATGAATCGTGATTCATGTCCATATATTTCCAACGAATTCCCTAGGCCTCACTGTTATGAGAGTTTATCACACTACAAAACTTATCTTTGAACGGAACATGGCCTTAATGAGCCCCTACCCCATTTTTTCTGTCGTCATTCTCAAGTTCAACTACCATCCAATTGAAGCAGGACCATAAAAAAGATTAAATCCTCAAAGCAACTTCATCACCCTCCTGTGTCCTACACCTTATTACTTTGTATTGCTACAATAAGCCATGGACTGGTTTTCATGGCTATCGAAAACCGGCCTTGAGCCTTCCCTTGTTTCCGAGTATGCCCTTGCTTTTGGTCACAATGAGCTTGAAGAAGATGATATAGCATACTTTAACAATGAATTTCTCCAAAGCATGGGCATCTCCATAGCTAAACACAGGCTAGAGATTCTCAAGCTTGCTAGGAAAGAGAAGGGAGGAAGCTCACACCTCATGTCGAGGCTTATTGTAGCAATCAAGCAGACAAAGAGGTGTGTTGTTAAGTATATACGAAAATGGGTACATTACGAGGATTCAGCTCTTGTCCTCGTCCAGAAGCGTAGTTATGGTTCGAGACGGATGAAGGCCAGGATAAAGAAAAACAAGTTGATGACGGCTAAGGAAGAGAGATTGATGCTTACAAATCAAAGTCCTATGGTTGCACCAAGTCCTTGGCTAAACAGCTTTTCAAGTCCAATGGTGGGTCATCTTCCTAACAGCAAAAACTCGGATGGCATTGACGGTGGGTATCGGTCGACTGGCCCAGAAGAAATCAGGTGGGATACAATGTTTCAGGATTTGAAACCCACATGATCCTGCCAATCCTACAGAAGTAGTTCAGTTGTAATGGTGAGATAAGACTCTTCGTGGGTATGGGAAGGCTTGCATTATCCTTATCTTTAGTGGTGGGTCCTATTCAAAGCCCAGAAGCCATGAGATTTTCTCCCTCTTTTATATGTCTACATCTTCCAGCACAGACGAGTTGTCACTAAATGGTGTCTAAGTGAAGAAAATCTGTGTAAGATTTTCAACATCTCCATTTTTTGTTAATGGAATAAATTATAAGGTTCAATTTGTTTCTACAAATCTTGTAAAAGGTCAAGATTAATCAACATGTACATTCATGTTCATTGAAGCATGGGTTGTTTCTTTAGCGAAGATTGCATATCATATGGCAATTAATCAGTCAGCAGAATTTACTAAACTGCTTCATAAGTGACGAAAGTACAAATCTCAATCAAATGCTAAAGGAAACAAATACAAATGACTTTGTGTTTCTCAAATGAGATCCTGTAAGGTTCCCAAACACCCCTCAATAGTTACACACTACATTCAGTAGATATTTTTTGGGTCGACTTACTAAATAAATTATGAACTAAACTCAAATAATTTCTTGAAAAGAAGTTGCCACTCTCTAGGTCATAAACCTATTAGCATGGCTTATTGATTAAGATGACAGACACACACACACACATAACTACACACAAAAAAAGGGGAAGAAAAAAGAAATGTTTTATGCTACTATGCAATTATGCATCAACTACAAGGTAATAGCACATGAATCTAGAAAGGAGTACCTGTGTTCTTCAATAAAGAGCATCACCAGGTCTCATCCTGTTGGGTACTGAAATAAAGATAAGCATCCCACCGAACTGGATACAACAATTTAAGTCATTGAAGATGAATAATAGCCAAGTTGACCACTACTGTTATTGATGCATTATGGTTATAACAGACATGTAGATAAATCCTCAGATAGTTCAATGGTTTCCCTAATGAACCAAAGTCCCACAACAGATAAATCCTCAGTTCAGAGAGAGCTGAAGCTTGAAAATTTTACAGCTCCAGAAACTGCATATAGTGAACACAAACCGCATGTTTTGTCTCAAGTCGAAATAACTGAGAAAAAGCATTTATATCTTGATACTTGAATTATAAGTAGTTCAAAAATCTCTAGTTATCAGTGGTCAGAATTTTGTGACAGACGGAAGGAACCCCCAGCATAAAGCATTTGGTAGACTGGTCTGATTCTGAGTGTGAGAATTAGGCTCAAGATTGTGCCCAGACCACAGGCTCCAGCTAGGACCAAGAAAGTGAGCCTAAAGCAGCTGGGACCGAAGCAAGATGATCCATGTTGCTTAGCTGCCTGAGTGTCGTATACTTGACCAGCAAGCAGAGCTGAGAAGAGAAGTGCACCAAGAGGATTGCCCAGCTGCATGAAGTTGAAGATAATACCAAAATGTTTCAAGCCAAAAAGCTCGGAGACAGTTGGAATCATGACTCCAAACTGAACTCCATAGCAGATTCCTAGCAATGCAGTTGCAATATAAAGGGTGCCACTGAGAGCTGAAGCATATAGAAGAAATATAATGATCATGATTACTTGCGTGACCGTCATCCAAAGTGTGCGAGGAATTGTTTTTGACCTAAAATGAAAACATTCTAATGTCAAGCCATAGCAACAGATCTTGAGGTTCAAAAATTTACACTGAAGATGGAAATTTATGGAATTTGACATAATCTTGTATAATGTAGGGAGCAAATCAGATGCCAGTATAGAGACAAGAGTCACAAATATTGTTACTTGTGAGGAATCAAGGAGAAAATATTGAGTGAAGCCGTGAAAAACCTTATTATTCTCTTTAGAAATTGGGTATACTATGGGATTTCTTAATAAACCAAAGAGCTGACTCACAATATGATATTAAATACAACTTGTTGACACCAGGGTCACCATAGTAGTTTTTATAATTCTCTTTCCTTTTTTACAAAAGGTAGGTGAAGTCAGCTTAGTATTTACCTCACAAAGTGTTCAGAAAAGACACCTGCCCCCAGACGGCCCAAAAAATTGCAAAAGCTGAATAGACTCAACAATATAGTTGTATCATCCACACCTAGTGAAACTCCAATCTGCGCCAAATTATTCAAAACAGTTACCCCAGAACCTACCCCAAGGAAGTATGCTATCCAGAGAAGCCAGAAATCGGCCTTGATTATTGCTTCCCGAAATTTGAAATCATCACCTCTTCTGGGTTTTCTTTTCTTCTTCACTGCCCCCTCCCCCACAGCCAGAAGTATCTCTACATCTGAAAAATCTTCGTTATCATGAATACCTCCAAGATATGTTGCTGATGAAGATGGTGTCAATAAAGGATCTGTTTGGTTTGAGTCGCCTTCTCCTGCAACCAAATCTTCAGAAGAACCAGCTAGTTGGCCAAAACCCCGCGTTGTGGGGAATAATGTCATTTTGATGGGGATTGCAAGAGGAGAAATAAGAAGAATAATCATTACAGCAACCAATGTATAGCTAATGACGTCATTAAAGGATAAGATGTCTTTTAATATTGTGGTTGTGAGAAGGTAGATGGCAAGTGCGAGACTTGCTCCTTGGGTGAAAAGAAAATGGACATGCACCGAAGAGTCTTCTCCAGAAGGTGGTGTACAAGGCCGAATAAAGTACATCATGGCCAAACAAATAATGGGAACACCCAAAGTTAGAAACAGCAACAACTTTGAAGCTGACCCATTAAGCAACATAGTGTACACCTCTGTAAATACCGCAGCACTGAGCCCAACATAGCCTTTAAGAATTCCAGCAACTGTTCCCCTACTGAGAGGGAAATTCCGCATGTTTGTAACAAGTACGGCAGTACCTAACCATGCATTGCTGTTAGTGGCAACACAAAGTGCGAGCCATAACTGCCATGACATCAAACACTTGGGTCAGAAAAATAGATGAATTTGATTGTAAAAATGCAGTAACAATTTTAAAAAGTCTGCCATGTCAGAATGCCAGTGAAACATGTCAGAGGATAACTGCTGAAGAAAAAATAAAAACTACTGATTTTAAATAATGTTTTTATCATCAATGAGTTTCCTCCATCGACCATAAAGGTCTAATTACAGAGTATAATGGATTCTCATTATAGATGGTGAAAATATCTGTCGGTTATAGCACTCTACATGCAAAAAGGTCTTGGAACGACAAAGTAAGGCTGGTCAAAGGAAATATATCAGTGGTTCATGTTCAAGACTTACGGTTCCATGCTCTCAAAGTAAAACTCAAACTTACACCCATGTTACTACAGGTTCTTCTGCATAAAATACAAAGAAAGCGCCGTGAAATATTTACTCTTCATGGCTTAACTTAGTGATGCTGAAATGGACTTGATCATTCTGAAGTTCGCATGCAGAGTGCAATACAAATTACAAATTTTGGCGATACCAACAGACAGAGAGACGGTGGAGTCCCTCATAAAATAGCAAGTGGAAAAAGTGCACTCAAATTTGTAGTTCATGCAGAATAACCCAATGTCAAATTAAGCCAAATTAAGATATTACATAACTAAAATGACACAAAGAAAATCACTCAAAACAACCTAAATGGGACAGACCTTGCCTTCACAGCAAGAGTTGGAGTAACACGAAAATTTGATTCTTAAAAAAGTAAAAGCATCAAGTAATATAGCACCAGGAGCCCAACAGTCAACCGAGCGATGTTCGCATCCACTGTCTCTCTAGTCAAGGCGTCAAGCTCATGCAAACATGTCAACATGCCTAATTCTTTACGTGCAAAGACATTTTATCTTCCAGAAGAAAGCTTTTTATGCCACTTAACCCTGTATGGTCTACAATAGGTCTTGACAACAAAGACCGGTGGTCTCATACAAAGCTATATGTTGGGGAGGGGCAGGGGAAGGAGAGCCACCAAAAGAAAGGGTGGGAATCGGAGAGGCCCCTTGCCATGGTTTTGTAGAAAGATTTGCTTGGAAACAAATTAATGCATCATGGCACCGATTTCCAACATCTTGGAAAGATAAAGGTAATTACTAATCAAGGATGAAAAGATAATCCTATAGTTCTCATTCTCGTTAGGCATTACAATATCTTCTGATTATTATGGAGGGCTTTATAGGGCCTCACCAAGTTGATATTGGACCTTAAGTCTTGAGGGAAATATTATGTAGTGCCAGAATCGGGGCCAAACTTATCTAAAAAAATTTCACAGGACGGAGGGTAGTTCATTGGCTAAATTTGATTTCAAACACTCATCAGAACTCCAAAGTGATCATAATTTAGCATTACGTACAACTTTGTGCACCAAGAAACCAAATCAGTTTCCTAGAACCCTGAATTTCGACGGAATACATGATACAACTTCTAGACCACTGTGAGATTTGGAGGAGTTGACGACTGACTAGTCTACAAAGCTATTTTCTTCCTTCAAGCTTTCCGTAGACAAATGAATAACTTCAAAGCTTTCCAATCCAATTCGCACCTTTAATCAGGTGCCAGAACAAGACAAAAACACAAGGAATACTAGGAAAATAGACAGGATATAACCTATCCAATTCACCTTGCAAAAGTAGTTCTTCGGCAGTGCATTAAAGATCCAGCAAAAAATTTTAGATTGCCAATCACTTCTAATGCAGAGATTACAACGAAGCAAGTCAAGAAAAGCCAAATAATGAAAAACTTCACCTGCGTTTGGCATGCTTTTCATGGCATGTTTGAAATATTGCAAATGGAAAATCATGGAAAGATTGGTTTGTTTGACATACATGGTGCTATGACGAACCCACTGACAATTGAATGTGTAGGCAACCAAACAGTATATACATCCAAACTCTAAAGCCCGTCCAAAAATCATATTTAAAGTCTCCTTGCAATCAAATCCCCAAATGGGTAGTCAAAGAACATAACCAAAACTAACATCCCACCTGTCCGTATCCCCAGACAAACCAATTTCCAAGAGGAGGATATGCCAAAATTCTGTGAAAAATTTCATCACAATCTAGCAATTTCAGACTATTAAGTCAACAATCGGGCACCAAAATTTCATTAGAGAGAGCCAAATTAACAAATTTTTGGCGATCATATCAGCAAATTAGCATCCAGCAATCAGTAGTTCTACGAAAACAAATCCAAATGGGTATGCAAAAACCTCATCTTTATGAGAGAGAGAGAGAGAGAGAGAGAGAGAGAGAGAGAGAGAAGTAGAGAACTTACAACCCAGTAAGGCAAGGAGGGAACAGTCTGACTAACAGCAAGCCAAACAACACCAAACCCCAAGAAAGAAGTAAAAACACCAACTAAGAGAACAGCCCAAGGAGGGAACTTGTTGCAGGCGATGCCCGGAAGAATACCAACGTTCTCTCCAATATCATTGGCCACACCAAGAAGAGTGAGCTGTTGCTGAGTGAAACCCAGAACTGATTTGAGTGAAGAAGAGTAGAGAGGGAAAGTGTAGCCGTTCCCAGCTGCGATCTGGACCCAAACAGCTGCTGCAAGTCCCACCCATGGTGGTCTACTTCCGGCTTTTAGGACTGCCATTTTTGTGGGTGTTGAAATCTGTAAATGGGTTTATGAAGTTTGAGTCGATCGTCCTCAACCTTGGAGTATGAAAGTGACATAAAAAGATAAAAGGAGATCAAGTTTGAAAGTTATTAGAGAGTGATTGATTGAAAATTGAAGAAAATGAGTTATATACTATGAAGCACGGATACTTCGTTGAGATTGACGTATCCGTATCGGATATTTTACGGATACGATACTCGTCGGATACTCTTCGGATACGTATCGGATACACCTTCTACGTATCCGATAATAATTAAATATTATGATACTTCACGGATACTTTTGTAGTCGACCAACATATATAATTTTTTAGTTGAACTTTTAACATCTCTTTTCGAATTTACATACCATACAATACATTAACAAAAAATTCATATTACTTCAAAGGTACATGAGTGTTTTTTAAGTATTATCTAAAATTACATGTCAAAAGAGTATAAAATAAAGTTATTACATTATAATTTTAGCAAAATTACTTCTAAATACTAGGTAAATATTAGCTTTGATTCCTTTAATTTGTCACTTCACTTTGTGAATATACCACAGCGATACGATATATATTTTCTTGAAACTAAAAAGAATTACTAATTTTTCTTATTATATGTTAAAGAACTACCAAAATATATAAGTATTAAGTTGGTTGAAAATAATAAAAATATTTTATTATAGCCGTATCTTGGCCGTACCCGTATCCTACTTTTTTAAACTTTGTCGTATCACCGTATCCATATCGTATCGTACCCGTATCCCGTATCCGTATCCGTGCTTCATAGGTTATATATAAAACACACATGAAATAACTAAAGAAGTAGTTCAAGTTCTAACGGTATAAGTTATGCTTTGATTTTGATCGGTAAAAAAGATGGAAGGTAGGAAAAATGAAAATACGAGGAATACAGGGCGTGTTTGGTTTGTGTTTCGAAAACTGTTTTTTGTTCTCAAAATTTCAAAAACACCCAAAACCTGTTTGTTTAGCTTTTTTGTTCTCCAAATTTTAGAAAATTTTGAGAATTGAGTCAAAGAAACAGAAAACAAGTCTAGCTTGTTTTCGGAGTTTTCTTTGAAAATTTTGAAAACAAGGAGAACAATTTTGGACTTTAATGAGGTCTGCCCTTCGAGTCTCCTTAGGAGCAAATTTCTTCATTCTTTTTTTTTTTTTACTTCTTCCTCTCTCTCATAATATATAATAATATATTATATAATATAATATAATATTATATATTATATAATATTATATATAAATATTATATTATATAATATTATTAAAATTCGTATATATATATATATATATATATATATATATTTATAAATTCGTATATAAATATATATATATATTTATACATATATATATTTATAAATTCGTATATAAATATATATATATAAATTGGTATATATATGTATATATATATCTACGAATTTATATATAAGAATTTATAAATATATATATATATATATATATATATATATATATATATATATATATATATATATATATATAAAATATAATTTTATATAATATATAACTATAATATAATAGAATATTATAATATATAACCATTATATAATATATAAATATTATATAATATATATTATAATATAATATAATAGAATATTATAATATATATTATATTTTAAAATTTGGTTTATTGAATTTATTTTTTATGAAATTATCAATCTAAAAATAACTTTCTTATATTTTTTTATTAATGTTTGAATTACTGTTCAAACATATATTTAGGCTGTCCAAACATATTTTACTATTTTATGTTCTGTAAAATTGTTTTTGAAATCATCTAACCAAACAAGTTTTTTATCTCCAAAAATATCAAAACCATTTTCTTAAAACTCTTCTCAAAAATTGTTTTCGGATACCTGTTTTTGAAACGCAAACCAAACAGGCCCAATTTTCTATTATTTAAGGAAGAAAAGTATGAATAATATTATTTTTTCTTTGTGTTTGGTAGAATGAATGGAAAACAAAAATAAATAATTTTTTTTTTTGTTTGGTAAAATGGAAAAAATATTTTTATTTTTTAATTTTTAAAAAAAAAATATAAATACATATTTTATTATTATATTTATATATGAAATTAATGTATACATAATATATGTACATATCAAATGATATATATAGGCAAATAATATATATTTCAACACAAATAATTAACTTTCCATCCACTTTTCTTCCAATTTTGAAGGGATTAATTTTGGTGACTTGGAAGGAAAGTTCATCCATTCACTTTTTCATCATTTCTATTTTTCTTCTTTACCGAACATGATGTTTTATCTATCTCTCAAAGTTTCTATCCTTCCAACTTTCCATCATTTCATTTTCTATCGTACCAAGCAGAGTATTAGGGTTAGACCATTAAAAATTTATCTCTCGTGAATATTCTAGTTTAGAAATAGATGATTTGCCTTTAACTAAACTGTGAAAGGAATTAATTAAAATGTATATAAATTAGCCCAAACACCCTGACAATTTAAATAAAAAAACAGACACACAATTTCAATGGAAAAACTTATTTGATTTTTAAGGGTCAAAAGTGTAATGTCACGCCCTATTGAATTCTCAGTTTGCATACAATTGATCGTGTTAAAATGTATTTAATTTTCATTTGATTTATTTATAATAATAAATATTAGGATTTGTACAGTATTTAGTAGAGTCATGTACATCCATTGCAAATTATTCTTTTTTGCAATTCTATTGACTATTTATATATTACCCTTTTGGCCTTTTCTTTGACTAGTGGATCCATCCACACTTGACACCTGTCTTCCATTTTTAAAGTTGTTCTATTTATTCATTCGGGTAAATATTGGTATAATAGTTATAACATATAAGTAATATTAATGTAGTGTAACTATCAAATTAAAAAACAATAAAATAAATAAAATGGAGTCCACTTCTTATTATTGAGGTAGTTATTAATTTTTGTGGGGCTTACTTGCAGATTTATTTATTTATTAATAAATAATTATTTCAGTGCTGACGTGGTATAACGATTACGTCCAATATTTTTTCATATTCATTTGGACTTTTGTTCAATTATTTTTTAAGTTAAAAAGGTGAACAATCTTCTCACCTCTATAATCGCAAAAGGCTTTTTAGAGAAGTGAGAAAGAAGTTCAGAAAAAGATCAACCAATATAAGCATAGACATTCTGGTGAGAAGGTTGACCATTGCACAACTCTACACAGTATTTAGTCAGGCCATTTGTATTGCATAGACAAAGTGAGGCCTACTTGCCAGCCTAAGTAGTTCCTCAATGCAAACCCAACCCAGGTTATTTGCACTTCTGGAATCCTCTATTTGGATCTTGCGGGTTGGGCATACAAGTCCGAATGAGTTCGAGTCGAACTTATCAAACTTATTTTTTTAAATAAAAATCGAAATCAAGTATAATATGAGAAACTCTTTCGCCAATAAGGGTAGACACAATCTTTTTATGTTATTAAGGACACATGTTATTAACCTTTTTATAAGTAAGTCCAATAGTCCATTTATTTATTTTATTTCCTATTATAACCTTCAGAGTATCAAGCATATCTATTCAAAATTTCTCTCTCCTCTCACCTCTCTCCTTTAATTTATCCATCTAACTATTTCTCTCTCCTTTTTGTTCGTTAATTTATCTTCCATTTCACTACTTCTCTCTCTTATCTCTTCTGTCTCTTTAATTCCTCTCTCCTATCTATACCTTTAATTTCTCTAATTCTAACGTTCTTCTCCAATATATTTTTTTATTTAGATTTCTATCTCTCCTCTATGTTCTATATCACTCTTTATCTCTCCCATCTCTTATACCTTATTTATATTTTTGTCTCTCCATTTTCTTTATTTTTTTCTATTTTTTCACCATATATTGTTGAGAGATTGTGTCGATCGTTGCCTTCAAAAAATCATTAATAGTTGTTGTAAATCCGAATGATTCATAGTGGTAATGTTCTTTATGCAGCTCATATTGGCAATATTTGTTGAATTCATCGGTAATGATCATGTAAGCTCATTTTTCTCTCTAAATAAGGACACACACTCACTCTCTCTCTCTCTCTCTATATATATATATATATATATACACACACACACACACACACACACACACATATAAGACATACATAGTGTCATTGTGGGTCTGTCACAGTGACAGCCACATTGACACCGTGTATTATAAAAAATTTATTTTTTTTCATTTTTTTGTGTTCGTTCTTCTTATGGAATAGACGTTTGAGTAATTGTTGCTGTCTTGAACAGTAACAGTGACATTGTCACTATTCCAGGGATAGTAACAGTGGAGTATTTTCACTATCCTAGGATAGTAACAGAGACACTATTATTATCCTGGACAATAATAGTGACATTTTTAATGTCCCGGAGACAGTAACAGTGAAATATTTTCACTAATCCGGGACAATAACAAAGACACTATTATTGTCCTGTTCTGGATAATAACAGTAGAGTATTTTCACTATTTTGGAACAGTAATATAGGCATTGTTACTGTCGTGGGACAGTAAGAGAGACAGTAATAGTCATGTTGTCATATATATATATATATATATAAGTCTAAAATAAGGGAGATTTGAATCTATTTTAAATTTTGAAATGTGAATTTTATATGAATAGTTTAATTATGAAAGATCTAAATTTAAAAGATATTTGATTTTGTTTGAATTTTGAATTGTATATTGAAAGAGAATAGGGCATTTCCATCTTTGCACACGTAGTTGTCCTTAAAGTCCCAAAAAGTTTGCGACTGAACTTCTCCTACAAAACTGTAACAATGGACCGGATTCCAAAAAGCCTTTTTTTAAACGAATTTAAAAAATGGAAAAATTGAGAGGGGATACACTTTTTAGAACTTCTTCCTATTAAAGTATATAGCCCAAACATTTTAGTCATTAAGTACACATTCTCTTCAACATTTGGTGACCAAGTACATATTTTAAAATTTTCATATTTTGATAGTTCGTAATTGCCCTATTTTATGAAACAATTAGCAATTTTCTTTTTTCTTTTTTTATTTTGTTTTATTGTCTGGGTGGTTTCCTAAATTAATGGATATTTAACCGTAAAAATTTTGGAAGAATTTCATTAAAATTGAAAGGATTCCTTGTTTTCTCTCTCTCTCTCTCTCACGCTTACTGTTACTTTCTCTCCCTATTTTTTTTCTCTCTCTCACTCTTTACCACTATTTTCTCTCTCAAACTCATTCTCTCTCTCATGTATATTCAAGACATCGTTACTCTCCTTTCCTTATTTTTTCTCTCTCTATCTTCCCCCTATTTCTCTCTTTATTTTTCAGGTAGACGTAAAACTCAGTCTCGTTTTTTGTGCTAATGGAAGCATTTTTCTTGCTTTCCATTCATCTCCACAATGCCTAAATTCTTTCTCTTCTCGGTTTGCTGAGGAGAATAATGATTCAATTGAGTAACTTCTTGCAAGTTACAATGTCTAGACACACACAATTTTTTAGATTGCCGAAGTTTAGAGGCCTTAAGATCCAATCAACTTGGTCCTTGGTATTGGTGAGTTCGAACTCGAGACTCATTCGCCGTGGAGGATGAATTGATAGTGATTTCTATTTTTTGGGTCCTATTTTTTTTTTTTTTTTTTGTTGCTTTTCTAAAGTCATTTTTTATGAAATCACTCTTGTATGATGTTACTCTTGTCTTTTGAGTCACTGTGACGACCCGTAAATAAAATAATCATTAACAAATTAATTAGGTCGTCAATTATGATTCTATATAACTAAGGGTTATTTTAAAAACAAAATTTAAATAAATAAATGGACTATTTATGTGAAAACGAGTCAAATAACTATAACTTAGGTCAAATATCGTAATCATATAATAAATAAATATATTCATATCTATATATATTTATGTGAAAGATCTTATCCTAGATCTACAAGATTTGAGCTAGCAAGATTTGGAAACGTGCAAGAGAAAAAAAAAAAATAAATAAATATAACATGGACAAGTGTCCATGAGTTGCTTGGGGACCAAGCATTTCTTGGCTATAAATAGCCAAGCTCAGTTGCTTGAACGGCATAGCAGGAGAAGAAAAAGAGAGAAGGAGAGAGAGGAAGGGAAAGAGAGAAAAAAAGAAAGAAAATTTATGAGATCTTGGGGTCAAAAATTGAGCAGTGATTTTATTTTAGATCGTTATCAAAATTAACTATTTCATTCGCGGTATTTCGAATTTCGCATCTATTCAAGTCATTCATGGATTTGAGGTACGGGGTAGTATACAATATGCTCCTGTCTTTTAAATCTCTTTGCAGAGAGTGTCATTTCATTATCTGAAATTTGTATTCCTATTGATTATTCTGATTGATTTGAAATTCTGTCAATATTATCGGTTGACCTGTACGTTGGGCTAAATACTTTGGGATTGATTGGTACATGTACGAAGTGAACTTGGGGGCATAACTGGTAAAATGTGATTATGGCCCTGCGGGGTGCGATTATGATTACAGCCCTGAGGGATGTAATGGTTCGATATGAGTACGGATTTTAAATGCCCAAGTGTCACTTGTCATGTTACCAAGAGAACCCTAGTATGAGGTCATGTTTGATAGAAATTGAGCTATGTGACTTATCGAATTGGATTCTTGATTCTTTTACCTATGATTGTCTATCGGTTGAATTATTTGGTATTTGATCATTCATATTCTTTACTCGTTGAGCATATTGTTTCCTGTCATATTGTATACTTCCCCGCCTTTAATATTTTTTTTCAGGATTATCTCGGAGGGAAGGACCAGAGTTGATGTTTAAGGAATCGAAGACGGACGAATCTTGATATAATTTTTAACTTTGTATATTGAGGAGATTATTTTTATTATTTGGAGATAAAAATGGAGATTATAAATTTATTGAGTCAGTTAGAGCTCTGGCCCTGTATTCGGAGTTTTATTTGGGGTTTATTATTGTGATCGATCAATTTAATCAAGTAACGGATCCGGGAAAATCGGGGCGTTACAGTCACACTTTCTAATAACACTATAAAATCAATTGATCTTTGATTTCATATAATGTTGTTTTTTCTGGAGTCACACTTTAATGTGATATTTTGTTGTCACAGTTTTTCTGGAGTCACACATTGTGTCACTGTTTTTTTTTTTCTTCCATTGTCACTATTTTTTTCCCTCATATCACATTCTTTTTTCATGTGTCACTGTTATTTATATTATGGTGCACTTGCACCACAGTTTTGGTAGTGTGAATTTATATTATGATGCACTTGCATTCTTGATATTTATATATATCAAATTATATATACATAGAGTTTGAATTTAAACTCCTTAATAGTAAATTTTTTAAAAATTAAGATTCTTTCTCTTATATATATATACTAGTAATAACCCGTGCTTAAAGACATTTTGTAACTTAAAAAAAATTATTCAATTTGAAATAGTTTTTTCGACAAAATCTATTCTAAAATTAGGAGTTCAAAAAAAATCTCAACCTGCCTACAGAGTATATATATCTCATTGTATGTATCATTATCCGACAAACCATTGCATTGCCTAATACAAATCATTGCATAACCAATCTCAGAATAAATTACTCAACTTAACTTAAAGACATCATCATATTATAGTCACTAAAAAAACCTTCCCAATTAATTCATACATTCATACAAAAAAAAAAAGTAAAGAAACAAATCTAAACTAATCTATAACCTCTTCAATAAAATATAACATTGCCCAGAAATCAAATCAAACCAAACCACCCAAGAAGATTACCAACTTGCAACAACCAATCCGTCAAACATGGTCCACCAAACCCAATATTCCATATCAAATAGAATTTAAAAAAGTCCAAGAACAACAACATATTTTACAAACATCAATAGAAAATTAAGACAACCATTAATATAAATTCAAAAAAGAATGTATAATGTATAGGGCATTCGAGAAACTCATGGACAATTTTCGTGAGATGAATCATAGTTTACGTTGTTGTAAGACTTCACCTACGCCAACCAAAATCAAAACTCCACCGCACCTTCACAATATAACACCACCCTGTAAAATTAATATGATTTCAAAATTAAAATCAAGTAATTCTTCATATGAATCATCACTATAGGATTCAATAACTAAAAAAAACATTTTCAACAAACAGGAGTTAAAGTAATGACTAAAATATATTGCGCCTAAAAACTGGTACCCATTATGGTATCTCATCTTCTTACTAAGCTTTAAAATATAATTGAAACTTAAGTAATACAAAAATTTTAAAAAAGTTAAAGAGAGCAAGGGTAACAAAAACCCATATAAACCCGTTAACTTTCTCTAACAACGCAACTAACTCACAATGTTGTTGGAACCTTAAAGTTGAAACCTCTACACAAAAAACCTCAATTTAAAAACCCTAGGTTATTCAAATACAAATAGACAAAAAAGGATAACAAAAAAAACTTTGCAAGTGCTATAATCCCTTTTAAACACAATCATTTACCAATTATCACATCAAATTTTCTTTTGATCACCATCAATTTCAATTCACTAATGACAATTAGCAAATGGGAGTATGTGCGAGGGGAGTGTGAGTGTGAATTGTTGTTGGTGTGTACTGTGTGATGTTTTGTATACTATGTGTGCGTGTGATTGTGAGTGTGTATTGAAGGCAGAGAGAGGGGGGACCTGGATTGTGTTCGGTCACTTGTCCATGGTGTCAATTGGACAACCTTTGATACATCTATTGCACTATCCAAAGCAATTTAAACCCAAATGAATAAGCATCAAATATCAACCCTATAAACCCAATAGAGGTCATACGATTAATGGACATTATATATCGGCATAAAGAGTAGCATTATAGAGAGGGAAATTACCCCATTCAAAAAAGACATAATACCATATTCAAAACACACACACATACACAAAGCACTCGACTTACCCTATATAGGAAAAAAATTGAATGTTTGTCTCGCGCCACAATTCAGGTTCTGCAAAATTTAGTGAGCACAAAATAATAAACAAAAGAAATACTAAAATTATGCAATTAAAACCTCATAAGTCATCAGTACACAACAACAATGTAATTTCCAAAAACTAAGTGTGTGTGCCAGTTTTGCACGTGTGGGTGCTCTGTGTGCTTGTGTGTGTTGTGTTGTATATTGTGGACTCTGTGTGTGTGTGTGTGTGTGTGTGTGTGTGTGTGTGTGTGATCAATATAGAGAGAGAAAAACAGGGACCTAACCTGTGTTGGGTCGCTTGTCCATGGCGTCATATTTTTTCTTTGTCACAATGCAAATCAAGTTTCAAGATCAACTATTGTTAGAACAACTAATAAGCAAAAAAATTATTATAAATTCTTAGTCAATCAAATTCCATTCAACCAACCACTCTAAACATCAAAAAATCAAAAGAGTCCAAACTAAGAACATTAAATCATCTAACTAATCAAAAAACCAAAAATAAATACAAAACCATGAATCAAACCTAGATTAATACCTTACATTTGAACATCAAAATAATTATGGGAGACAAAATCATATTTCCATAAATGTACACATAAATTGGATTTTCTAGGAACAAAAGAAAAAAGATAGATTTATCTTATTCACAAAACTCATATTAAATTAACAAAACCTTGAGTAATAATTAAATTAGAATTACCCAGCTCGCATATACACATAATACTTATACACACCTACAATAAAAGACACAAAACTACTCCTCTACAAAACTAATCCTCAAGAAACATATAACTTAAATTGACTAAATCAATAAATCATAAATAGTTGTTAAATCCACAGATCCATTCTATTGAAAAATTGCCAAAATCGGATACATATAAATGTATAAGGTCTCCAATTTTTCGCCCCTTTATCCTATACTTAAATCCAAGTAGACCCATATTAATCAACTTTAAAACCAATACATGGCATAAGATTCAAATAATCAAATAGAACCACATTAACAAACTACAAAACCAATACATGACATAGGATTTAAATAACCTAAAACTTATTAAAGTCTCAAATTTCACTATTTTCAAGCAAATCCATATTAATCTACTTTAAAATCAATCGGTTGACGGTAAAATCAATATGTATAGATAACACTTGACCAATTATTTGATTTCAATTTCATTAACAAACTCTAACTAAGCACAACATGAAAATTGAAAATTAAAAATTTCTAGTGTTTTGAAAATTACCTAGCTATTCTAAAAAAAAAAAAAATACCTAGCAACATGAGAGTCGAGTGGACACGATTGCCAGTTGAATTCAACCACAGCAGAAATTTCCTCCCAATTAGCATCAAATCAAGAAGAAAAAAGAACAATTGTTGTTAACCATATAGAGAAGAGAAAAAATTTAATTTCCAAAATAGTTTAATAGCATAACCAAAATTGCGTGTGTGAAAAACAGGATTTTGGGAGGGTATTGTCATTGTGCGCAGCGAGATGTGTGTGAAAAACAGAGTGTGTGCGTGTGTTGGGGTTTTTTTATGTGGTGGTGGTGGAGGAATGTGTATGCGTCCGCGTCTGTGTGTGTGTTTGCGTGTACATGTGTGTGTGTGTGTGTTGTGTCTATGAATGGATGTGTGTTGTGTCTGTGTGTGTGTTACTATGAAGACAGAGAGGAAGAATGCGATTGTACGTGTGTTACTGTAAAGAGAGAGAGAGAGAGAGATTACCTGGATCCATTGCAGAGAAGAGGGGTTGATCTATGGTGGGTGGATCTATGATAGAGAGAGAAGAGGGAGAATTAAGATCGATGGTGGGTCGCTGGTCATCGATGGTGGCTTGTTGCGTCACCGTTGGTGGCTTCATCGACTGGAGAGAGGTAAGAATCGTGAGACAGAGAGAGGGAGATGTTGGTTGATCGCCGGTGGTTGAACTAGTGCAGGGGAGCGAGAGGTCAGAATTCTTCTAAGAGAGAGAGAAAGAGGAAAGAGAGAGAGCGTCTAATGAGTTGGGTTTGGGTAACGTATAGGAGTTGGGTACTGTGTAGGAGTGTTCTAATTTGGGTGGGATTTTGGTTGGGCGGGATGTATTGTGAGCCCTTTGGATTAAATTAAAAGAATTGAGATGAAATCTAGACCATTGAGTTAAAATTAGATTAAATTTGAGCAGTTCTTGAGCTTTCTCAATTGAATTAAAAGTGAAATAAATTTTGAAGTAAAAATGAATTCAAAATGCACTCCATCTTATTATAGATAATATATATAGAGAGAGAGAGAGAGGAGATGAGATAATGTGTATTTAAAACGTCTAAGGGATAGGAGAGAAAGAGAGTTATATGAGAGATATGAGTGTTGTAGTTAAATCCAATTATGATTGTTAGATCAAAAGCCTGAAAATGATCTGAGCCGCGAAAAGCTCAAGACAAACCAAGCTAGCTACTTTATTTTATACTAGTAATTACCCGTGCCTGAAGGCACAACGTTACTCGTAAAAAAATGTAAATATTTTTTTCATAAATAAATGCAATGTATAATACAATTTCAACAATATAACGATCAAATTGATATTGTTCAACTTGTATGCAGAACATATATAATTAAACCTTTATATAACGAAAGTCACGCTACAACTACTGTAGCATATTAATTCAAAATTTTGAGAAAATATAATTATTATTGGTTAAACATCCACAATTTTAACATTTTTAATAAATTTTATCTCAAATTTCAAAAAACATAACTATTTATTTATCTTCAGGTTTCTACCTAAAGTTCATAATATTATCTCTGCACTATTTTTCTAATGTGAATTCATGTAACTTTTGTGAGGAAAACATCCAAAAATTTCACGTGAATTCTCGTAGATGTAGAAAATTTTGTTGAGTAATTAAAATCAGTTTCTATTTGAATTCAACTTAAATATTCGTAAAATTCAATCAAATTTAAGTTTGGGTGGGGCTATTCCCACCCCCACAAATCTCCATTCCCACACCATTTAATTTCTCATTATCAAACTATTAATCTCACCCTTTCTATACTCACCCCATTAGTAATTAAGTACACCCCATGCTACATACACCCCTTTTAATAAATAAACTCACCTTATATTTTGTCATAATTAGGGTTTCATTTTCTATTTCATCTCATGCACTAATAAAAATACTTTTTTTATATGAATTTTTCTACTGAGATACATGTTAGTATTACTTTTCAATTTAATTCTATATTTGATTTCTTGTTTGTTGTATGAATTTTTATTATTTTAGGTATGTTTTAATATCTCTGTCAAGTTTAATAATTTTTTATTTAGAATTTATATGTGTGTATATATGTATGTTTTTCAGATTATTTGTTGTTTTTTTTATCTTGTTTAAGTTTTGTATCTATGTTTCTTTTTTTTTTCTTGTTTGATTTTGTGTTTGTATTTTATACTTTTTTTTTCATGTCCGGTCTTGCATCTTGTGGTTTTGCGTTTTGTAGTTTTATTGTTCCTTTAATCTTTACTTGGTTTTTTTTTTTCCCTTCTTGTTTCGGTTTGCTTATTTCTTTCTTTTTTTTCCTTGTTTCATTCTTTTTTTTTAAAAGGGGTGTATGTAGCATGTGGTGAGTATAAAAAGGGTAGACTTAATAGTTTAATAATGAGAAATTAAATGGGGTGATAATGAAAATTTGGGGGTGGGAATAACCCCACCCTTTAAGTTTAAGCAAGAATTTATATTTTATGCACGACAGTCAAATTCAGCTCAATTCGAGTTTTAATCATAATTACGTCAAACCGAGAATTAAATTTAAGTTCAACTCAATTAACACTTCTATCTTAAACCTACAAAGTAATTCTTATCTATTTTCGTTCACTGTGATGTCATAACTTCTTTTTTTTTTTTTTTAATTTAGTTATTCTTTATTATTTTTACAATCAATTTCACTTTGACTTCAACTTGAATACTTGTAAAATTCAAGCAATGTTAAGTTTAAGTAAGAATATATACTTTATACTCGACAATTAAATTCAGCTCAATTCGAATACTAATCATAATCACTTCGAACCGATAATCGAGTAAAATGAAATTTAAAGGAGGAATTTCAATCGTTTGATCAATAATCTTAAAACAATCTAAGCTGCGAAAAACTCAAGACAAATAATGATAGCCCCCTTAGTATATAGATATCTCACATTACATATATATTATTCGTCTATTTTACCATTCAAATATTATAGTATTTTTATTTCAATACAAAATATGACATATATTATAGTCATTCGACTCATTTTGACACAAAGAATATTTATTTAAGGTCCATTTTTTTATTTAAAATTTTTAAAAATAATATTTAATTAGAATCATAATTAACGACCTAATTAATGTGTAGTATGAGATAAATAGAGATAGAGAGTTATAAGAGATATAGGAGTATTAGAATTGTGGAATGAATGAAAGTCTTGCTCAAAAAATTGGGGGAGAGAACATTTCGTATTAGGACCATTGGATCAATATTTCTTCAAGCGATCTGAGCCGCGAAAAGTTAAAGACAAAGAAATCTAGCTACTTTATTATATACAAGTAATTGCCCGTGCCTGAAGGCACTATATTACTTGTTAAAAATTACAAATATTTGTTCATAAATAAAGACAATGTCAAATATAATTTGAACAATACAACGATCAAATTGATATTGTTCAATCTATATGCAAAACATATATAATTAAACTTTTATATAACGAAAGTCACGGTACAACTACTGTAACATATTAATTCAAAAATCTGAGAAAATATAATTATTATTGATCAAACATCTACGATTTTAACATTTTTAATAAACTTTATCTCAAATTTGAAAAAATTATAACTATTTGTGTTTCTGCAGGTTTCTACCTAAAGTTTATAACATTATCTCTGCATTATTTTTCCAATGTGAGTTTGTGTAACTTTTGTGAGGAAAATATTCAAAAGTTTCACGTGAATTTTAGTAAATGTAAAAAATTTTGTTAAGAAATTAAAATCAGTTTCTATTTCAGTTTAACTTAAATATTTGTAAAATTCAATC
Organism: Ilex aquifolium; assembly: GCA_951799425.1. Classification (NCBI taxonomy): domain Eukaryota; kingdom Viridiplantae; phylum Streptophyta; class Magnoliopsida; order Aquifoliales; family Aquifoliaceae; genus Ilex; species Ilex aquifolium. The sequence continues at coordinate 14,347,802 of OX637410.1, read as the reverse complement.
GAATTTAAGTTTAAGTAAGAATTTGTACTTTATACTTGACAGTCAAATTTAACTCAATTCGAGTTTTAATCATAATTACGTTAAATCGAGAATTGAATTTAAGTTCGACTCAATTAACACTTCTATCTTAAACATACAAACTAATTTTTATCTATTCCCGTTCACAATGACACCATAATTTTTTTTATTTAATTATTCTTTATTATTTTTACAATCAATTTCAATTTTGACTTCAACTTTGAATATTCGTAAAATTCAAGCAAAATTAATTTTAAACAAAAATATATACTTTATACTTGACAATCAAATTTAACTCAATTTGAATCCTAATCATAATCACTTCGAACCGATAATCGAGTAAAATGAAAGGATTATTGTAATTTTTGCGCGGGAAAAAAAATTTGGAGTAGTTTTGATCATTTGATCAATAATATTAAAATAATTTGACCCACAAAAACTTAAGACAAACAATGATAACTCCCTTAATATATAGATATATCACAAATTATATATATATTATTCGCTTATTATAGCATAATTACGTCAAATCGAAAATTGAATTTAAGTTCGACTCAATTAACATTTCTATCTTAAACCTATAAACTAATTCTTATTTATTCCCGTTCACAGTGACACCATAATTTTTTTAATTTAATTATTTTTTATTATTTTTACAATCAAAATAAAAAAATTTGGAGGAGTAGTTTTGATCATTTGATCAATAATCTTTTCAAGACAAACAATCTGACCCACAAAAAACTCAAGACAAACAATGGTAGCTCCCTTAATATATAGATATATCAATATATATATATATATATATTATTCGCTTATTATACCATTCGAATATTATAATATTTTTATTTTAATACAAAATACGACCTATATTATAGTCATTCAATTTGTTTTGATGCAAAGAATCTGTATTTAAAGTTCATTTGTTATTTAAAAATTTTAAAAATAATCTGTAATTATATAGAGTCATAATTAATGATCTAATTAATGTGTAGTATGAGATAGAGAGAGAGACTTATAAGAGATATCGAAGTCTTAGAATTGTGGAAGGAATAAAAGTTTTGTTCAAAAATTGGGAGATAGAATGTAGCATTAGGACCGTTGGATCAATAATCGTCAAGCGATCTGAGCCACAACGTAAGTGAGAAGTGATGGAATTGGAGGGGAAAAATTTAATGTGAATGGTTTTAAGAGGGATAATGATGACTGCTGGATAAATCTATTTAACACTGTCGGATGGGTTTATTGAAGTCTATGCTGTTTTATAGGGGTGACAATCGTGTCGGGTTAATCGGTTACGTGTCGAGTTAAACGGATAACGGGTGAAAAATATATAAACTCATACACGATACGTTTAATAAACAGGTAAAAAATTTTAACATGAACACGAACCGTTTAATAAACAGGTAACACGACACGACTTGTTTAACCCATTTAAAAAAAACAAAAAAAATATTATTTTAATAAATTTTTACACTATTTCTTTGCTTCCAACTTTACGTTCCTCAATTGAAGGAATTCCAGCCAACAGCTCACGTGAAAATCACACCACAAAGGTTGGTTAAAATGAGAAGTCCACTACCTTTTTTTATAGGCAACTGAAGTCTCCCATCTCCATTCCTTGTCGATGTGGGATTCAAAGAAAATGGCCAAAAGGCAATTCAATGCCTCAATGCTCAAAGCTTCACTTTCCTACTACTGATATCTTTACTTTTTTTTTTTTGAAATTTTTTTTTTTATTTTTTTTTCTTTACTCATTCATTATTTTATATATATATATATATATAGATATATATATATAGATAGATAAATAGGCCGACATATGTTAATGAACTTATATTTTTTTAGAGATAATCCTTATTATTAGAGTTTTAATAGATTTTATATATATTTTGTTTTTATTATATATATATTTATATATATATAACCGTCCAAGTCAATCTCTCCCATTGTTTGAATGGGAATGAGGAGAGATAAAAAAGAATGTAGTAGAGTCCTGTAAGGATGTAGATATCTCTCCAATGGTTTGAATGGGGATGAGGAGAAATAAAAGGAATGTAGTAGAGTCCCGTAGGAATGTAGATTAATTAGGATCGTTGGATCAAAAACCTGAAAATGATCTGAGCCGCGAAAAGCTCAAGACAAACCAATTTAGCTACTTTATTATATAGATATATATATATATATATATATATATAGAGAGAGAGAGAGAGAGAGAGAGAGAGAGAGAGAGAGTTGTAATATGATAAAACTCTAAAATTTAGGAATTTTAGTTTTGAAATCTATTTTAATTATAAATAAAGTTTCCTAATTGGTTTTATGAGTGCATTTATTTTATTGTTAGGGGGTATATTAGATATTTGATTATCAAATGGACTTTTAGCCAAAAAAAATTCCTGCTTGGACTTATAACCTAATAAGTGTTAAAAAATATACCAGCTTCTGAAAAACTCTAAAAAAATTATTCAAGTTTAATTCATTTAGAAAACAAGATAAGACTGAACGAGCCGAACTCAAACTAAACTCAAATAGTTCGGTTCGATTATCAACCCATACGGTACCCAAAACAAAAGTGACTGTAAGGTTGAAATATATTGGGATCATTTACATCTTCAATCAAATAAAGGGTTTTTCCTTCCTTGTTACCCGAGGAAGAGGAAAATTGTAGGAGAGGCCCGAGTTGAACCCCACTTCTTTTATATTTTTCCACCTCATTAATTGGGTTATTGTATATGAATTACACTAATTTATAAGGCGACACAAAACATTGATATATCTAGAACATATGATTGAGGAGAGTCCTACTGTAGTTGTCAGGTTGTTTCATAGTGAATTGGGTGTTACTGACTTTTAGTCACAAAAACTGTTTTCCCTTATGCCAGGTGATGCTATGTATATTTAACATTTTTGAACTTTCTAGCAGTGGGAGCTTTATGTACTAAAATTCTCTTTTCAACATAGTATGTCAATAAAACAAGAATAAAAATGAGAGCAATGGTATAGGAATTTAACACAAAGTAACTGATTATGCACAAAAATGGATTTATACATAATCAAATCAATCAAGTGTGATGTACAACAATTAATGAAGCAATCAATAATAAGAGACAAAGAGACATAAATTGGGTGGTTGGGTTTGGGTGACCTAACCACGGAAGGTGACAACAGTGGCCTGAAAACTCTATTAATGAGAGAGTACAAGGTAATAGGAGAGAGAGAGAGAGAGCAGTAGTACGATCAAGCTGAGGTGTGAGAGATCTCTGTGTGTCCCTTATGTATAGAAGACTTACAATTTATAGGCACAGAGCCCTCGTTGAGGCGGTGGCGTGAATGTGAGACTACTAGTTTCTCGGGAGAATAGTTACAATTGAGGATAGATACCATCTTGGAGTAATGACTATCCCAATGATTGCTCTCTCACGTGGGTTGACTCTTCTTCGACTCTTGCGCTTTAGATTAGACTAAGACTATAAGCTAAATCTGACATGTCTTTTGGTGATTGGGGCTCAACCCATAGACTGGGCCCAGACTTATGCTGAATCTGGGCTCGTCAGTAACTATTTGATTAATTATAAGTTTCAGTTTTAAATAAAACTCATCTTTAATCCAATGAATTCATTGAATTAAAGTCCATAAATTAAATCTAAATAATATTTTCCTAAAAATAAATGCGCCAATTGTAAAACCAGAACTCCATTGCTACTCTTATGGGGATTGTGCCACCTAAAATCAATAAGCTTTTTCTTAACTTCATAAATATTTAGGAGTCTATAAGAGTACATTTATTAATCTTTAACCTTGACTCAAATGTAGATTCAAATTTAAATTTGAATCAAAATGGCCTAAAAAATTTCTTCAACTTTAGACTCAAATCTATACCAAATTAAGACAAAACTTATTCTGGATCCAAATTGAAGTAGACTCAAATTCTATACCAAATTTCTAATTATAACTTTTTAACCTCTTTAAAACTAAAAGACTCTATCGCCGACCACCACTGAATCTTTCACAAATTAGCTGAAGGCCTGTAGGTAAGTTTTTTCCTTTTCATCTTCTATCTTCTTAATTTCTTATATTTTTCAAAATACTAATCTCATCCATCTTTCATACTATATAAACCTTAAGCCTATCAATCAAATTTTTCTTTGATTTTTTCAAGTTAAACACTATCGGTAATACAATTTTAGACCACCGATTCTTTCTGAAATTTTAAGTCTTCGCTATCCACAAATTTAAAAAATATGTCATTTTATTTCTTTAATGTTTCATTTTTGTTAAAAACGTATGTTTTTGTGTTCTTGAAACAAGATCCATGTCAAAAAAAATATATTTTTTTATTTTTATTTTTCTTTATCTGGATTTATAAAAAATGATAATGGATTAAAGCAATTTTAGAATTATGTAGTGGTTTCTTTATTCCTATGTAGTGTTGTATATATTCATTTTTTTTTAATTATGTATTTGTGGGGAGAGATAAAAGTTTTATTTATTTTATCAAATATTATGATTTGACTGACACAAAAAAATAAATTTTGGGATAATAAGATAATTTTTTAAAAGATTTGAAAAGATATTTAAATTTATCTATTGAAATACTCTATATCAAATTAAATTTTTTACTCAAATTTTGATTTAAATTTGAGTAATAGTTAAAAATGCTATTATTATCACATACATATCTATTTCTTATGTTATTATTTTGGACCCGACTACGGTACAGCCAAGTGAATTTTCGGTACCATACCGAAAATTCCTTTTTACAACATCAATGGTATAATTTACTAAATTTATGGATTATTTACAACTTCAATGACATTGAAATGACACCGAACAAGACAATGAAATGACAAGACAAGACATAAATAAAAGCCGTCATTATTGACTTGAGGGCAAAATTACAACATTATTGGAAAGTTTACTACTATAGTGAACAAAATTACAACATTAGTGAAAATTTTATCACTTGTAACCTAACCTTAAATGTAGTAATTTTTATCCTTTTACCACTTGTAACCTAACCTTAAATACTTGCAATTTAACCTTAAATGTAGTAATTTTTCCATATATACTTATAACCTCACTTTCAAATATAGTAATTTTACTTTTAATTGTTATAACTTTACTTAACCTTTACTACATAACATTTAATTGTTGTAACCTAACCTTTAAGAGTTATAACCCCATTTTCAAAGATAGTAATTTTACTCTTAATTGTTGTAACCTTACCCAACATTTAATACCTAACCTTTAAGAGTTTGTACCTCACCCTAAATTAAAATTCATAAAATTAAAATTCATAAAATTCACATTAAATTAAAATTCGTATAATTAAAATTAAATTTAAAATTCATAAAATCAACATTAAATAAAAATTCATTAAATCAACATTAAATTAAAATACGTAAAATTAAAATTAAATTAAAATCAACATTTAATTTAATGTTAATTTTTTGAATGTTAATTTAATTTTAATTTTATGAATTTTAATTTAATTTTAATTTTATGAATTTTAATTTAATTTTAATTTTATGAATTTTAATTTAATTTTAATTTTATGAAATTTAATTTAATTTTAATTTTATGAATTTTAATTTTATAAATTTTAATTTTATAAATTTTAATTTTATGAATTTTAATTTAATTTTAATTTTATGAATTTTAATTTAATTTTAATTTTATGAATTTTAATTTAATTTTAATTTTATAAATTTTAATTTAATGTTAATTTTATGAATTTTAATTTAATTTAATTTTAATTTAATGAATTTTAATTTAATTTTAATTTTATGAATTTTAATTTAATTTTAATTTTCTGAATTTTAATTTAATGTTAATTTTATGAATTTTAATTTAATTTTAATTTTATGAATTTTAATTTAATTTTAATTTAATGTTAATTTTATGAATTTTAAATCCATTGAAGTAAAAAATCCATTGAACTTGTAAATATTGTCATAATTGTCGTAAAGAATCCATTGAAGTTGTAAATATGGCATACCACATAAAGAATCTATTAAAGTTGTAAATATTCACATAAAAGTGGTAAATAAACCATTTAAGTTGTATATCTTTTTTCATTAGTCACAACTCTAGTAAAAACCATTAAAGTGGTAAAAACATTCACAACTCTAGTAAAAAAAATCCATTGAAGTTGTAAATAATCCCATAAATTTAGTAAACATACCACTGAGGTTGTAAATATTACCACAAATTTGGTAAACATACCACTGAAGTTGTAAATATTTCCACAAATTTGGTAAATATACCACTGAAGTTGTAAATATTCCCTTCATTATAGTAACAAAATAGTAATCATGATGTACTATTGACATGTCATTTCAATGTCTTATCTTGTCTACAAATAATCCATTAAAGTTGTAAATCATCCATTCAAGTTGTAAATAATCCATTCAAGTTGTAAACATATCATTGATCCATTGAAGTTGTAAATATTCCCATTTTTATAACTTCAATGGATTCTTTACCACTAATATTTACAACTTCATGGGGAGATTTGATCGATCGTGGGGAGATTTGATCGATCAAATTGTTGCAGATATGGAATACTGGGGACATCAGCAACAATTTTTTCTAATAAGCATTTAGTTCACGAAATTAACATTCTAATTCAACTAGTTAACATTAAATTAATCAAATAAACTTTCAATTTCATTCAATTAACACCCAATTCATCAAATTAACATTCAAATTATCAATTTAACATTCAGATTTATAAAATTTGACATTCAATTTCATGTAATTAACATTTAATTTATCAAATTAACAATTAATTTCATCTAATTAACATTCAATTTTTTCTAATAAGCATTTAATTTGTGAGACCCAAATCATGCATTTCATTCATATGAATATAATTATGTGGGCTAAATTGCAATTACATGAAATTAATAAAGGATTAATTTAAAATAAATCTTTCATAGCCATGATGTGTGTGAGCATACATTGGGTATGTGGACCCATTAATGATGTATTAGCGAGACCCATTTATAGAAATTTTATGTGTGAAAATATTAGTGGGTCGATTTCGAAATCATTTAAAAACTTGGGGGGAGGCAAGTGAAATTAACACATTAAAAATGTGACACCTTTACAGGTGTTAGCATAAAAATATATGTATAGATATAAGTGTGCCGTGTGTGTGTGTGGGTATGTGCCGTGTGTATGTGTGTGTGTGTTTTAAGGTGTAAGGTGTGTGTGTGTTAAGTAAAATATAAATATGTGTGTGTGGGTGTTTAACATAACAAAGTGTGTGTGTGTGTGTGTGTTCTGGTTGCTGAAGCCGAAACAGAGAGTGAGTGACTGTGAGCAAGAGAGAAAGGGGGAAAAAGGAAAGGAAGAAAGGAAAAAAAAAAATAGATGTGTGTGGTCCTTTGAGCCGAGACTAAGGAGGAGAGAGGGAAAGAGAATCAAGGGTCAGTGGGTGTTTTAGTACCAACCGAGAGGAAAAGAAAAAGGTATATAGATTAATTTTAAGCATGTTTATTTTAGTATGTACGTAAATATGGGGTCTGTTTTATTTACAATTAGTGACTGTTTTAATTTAAGTCCATGTACTGTTTTGCTTAATTTTAATTTTAATGGGCTGTTTTAGTGTAATTTAAAAACATTTTTGTGAGTTTAAATTAAGTGAATTAAACATAATTAGCGGGCTGTATGGTGTTAAAAAAATGGGTTGGTTTATGTAAATGTCAATGAGCTGTTTTGTTTTAGTTGCAAAACAGTTTGTTTTGTTAGCTTAATTAAGTGAATTAACATCTTTTAGGGGCTGTTATGAATGAATATTAAACTAGGTGTGAGAACAATGGGGAAAAATGCATATTGTGATGCTTGGAATGCTTTGAGTAGGCTAAGTCGAAACCAAAATTTATGGGTGAGAAATGGGGAGTCTAAGGGTGCAATGAGGGGGCTGATTTGTAAGATTTAGTGAGTATGTGAGTTTAAATATAATTGTTTTAAAAGAAATGTACGATAGAAGTTGGAAATGGGTGCCGGTAACGCCGAAACCCTAATTTCGAAATGTTATTATCACATGTGTGAACTTTGGTCCGAACGACCTGAAATTTTGCATGCAGCATTTTTAAATGATGTTCGATGTGATAATATGACTTTTGAATGCAAATGAGTTTAATATCCGGTGCGAAATGTATGGAATGCCGGAAGTGCGATTTTTAGGATTCGGGGTCGAAATGTGTGAAAATGGACCTCCGGTCAATGTGTTTGACCTACTTAATCCTAATTGTGATTAATGTGAGTGATTTTGAATATTTGGGGAGAAAATGTGATCCCTAGAATAAAAGTGCTAATGTGTGAATGGATAGTGGGGTAATCGGAGTTACCGGGGTACTTTGGGGTGCATCATTTTGCATGCATTAGTGCATGATTGACTAGTAAATGTGATAAACATATTGATATTGAAATTACAAATGTGTTAGGTGGAACAGGTGAGACTGTCGGTGTTGGAACAAATACGGTAACACCGGAAGGATCTACCGATAGGACCGAAGGGTCGTAGATCTGTGTATTTGAGGTGGGTGTATATCTTTATATGTTTTAGAAATGCTATTATAAGATGATAGTAAATGATAGAATTTAATAGCGATTCTTCAGGATTATGTGCTACGTGTTTATGTGATTGAATGATGCTTTGTATTGTGTATTGTGTATTGTGGAATGTGGCGCACTGTTTGAGACAGGGGCGTCGATGCCTGATCACTGGGCGTGCAGTGATGTGCTAGCACTGTGGTGTTCCCGGGAGGTTCGGGAGACACGGATCCATGTGGGATCGATTACCCGATGAGGGGTAGTATGGTTGTGATGTGACTTGTGAATTCTCTGGAATTGGATTGATGTTGTTGTTTGATACGTGTATCTACGTAGTAGCTACCTACTTCAGTGTATTACTATCATTTTCATTTCATATACCGCATGTATACTCACTGAGCGCGTGGTTTAGCTCACACCCCCATAGTTTCTCCTTTTCAGGTACTGTAGAAAAGATGCAGACCAGTCCACTGTCCAGTCGATTGAGTCTTGAATAATGTAGGGTGACATCACTCAGGTTGAGTGTCGATATAACTAATTGCTGGGTTGTGTATTATATTTGTGAAAAATTATTATGTCAGGTAAATAGTATATATTTGTAAACAGACTCAACAAGCATACTTTGTATTGTATGCTATGTGGGTGTGGGATTTTGTATATGTCTATAACCTGGGAAACAAACAATTGGTACATGTGTTTTTTTGTATATGGTACAGGTTATGAGACAGGTTTTTACCATCATGCTTATTGATTAAGGTGATGGGTGGTGTTGTTGCACCTGTGGAATTATTTAATGTTTGATTTGTTCAGATTATACATATATATAAACAGGTGTATCCAAAACCTAGTCGCGTCTCATCCTTGGGAGACCGGGATGGGGCGTGACATAATTCACGAAATTAACATTCTAATTCAACTAGTTAACATTAAATTAACCAAATAAACTTTCAATTTCATTCAATTAATGAATAGAATTTTAATTTGATGAATTGAATGTTAATTTGTTGTTGATTTGATGAAATTACATGTTAATTTGATGAATTGAGTGTTAATTGAATGAAATTGAAAGTTTATTTGATTAATTTAATTTTAACTAGTTGAATTCGAATGTTAATTTCGTTAATTAAATGCTTATTAGTAAAAATTGAATGTTAATTAGATGAAATTGAGTGTTAATTTGATGTTAATTTTATGAATTGAATTCTAATTTGATGAATTGAATGTTAATTTGTTGTTAATTTGGTGTTGATTTGATGAAATTACATGTTAATTTGATGAAATTGAATGTCAATTTGATGAATTTAATGTTAATTTGATAATTTGAATGTTAATTTGATGAATTGAGTGTTAATTGAATGAAATTGAAAGTTTATTTGATTAATTTAATTTTAACTAGTTGAATTAGAATATTAATTTCGTGAATTAAATGCTTATTAGAAAAAAATTGAATGTTAATTAGATGAAATTGATTGTTAATTTGATGAAATTGAATGTCAATTTCATCAATCTGAATATTAATTTGATAATTTGAATACTAATTCGATGAATTGAGTGTTAATTGAATGAAATTGAAAGTTTATTTGATTGGGGAGATTTTAACTAGTTGAATTAGAATGTTAATTTCGTGAATTAAATGTTTATTAGAAAAAATTGAATGTTAATTAGATGAAATTGATTGTTAATTTGATGAAATTGAATGTCAATTTGATAAATCTGAATGTTAATTTGATAATTTGAATGCTAATTTGATGAATTGAGTGTTAATTGAATGAAATTGAAAGTTTATTTGATTGGGGAGATTTTAACTAGTTGAATTCGAATGTTAATTTCGTGAATTAAACGCTTATTAGTAAAAATTGAATATTAATTAGATGAAATTGAGTGTTAATTTGGTGTTAATTTGATGAATTGAATTCTAATTTGATGAATTGAATGTTAATTTGGAGTTGGTTTGATGAAATTACATGTTAATTTGATGAAATTGAATGTCAATTTGATGAATTGAATGTTAATTTGATAATTTGAATGTTAATTTGATGAATTGAGTGTTAATTGAATGAAATTGAAAATTTATTTGATTAATTTAATTTTAATTAGTTGAATTCGAATGTTAATTTCGTGAATTAAATGCTTATTAGTAAAAATTGAATGTTAATTAGATGAAATTGAGTGTTAATTTTGTGTTAATTTTATGAATTGAATTCTAATTTGATGAATTGAATGTTAATTTGTTGTTAATTTGGTGTTGATTTGATGAAATTTAATGTTAATTGGATTAATTAGTCAGTTTTAATTGAATTTGATCAATCAGAAAGATATATTGATCGATCAAATCATTGGTAAGTAAATTCGATCGATCAAACATATATTTGATCGATCATGTTATTATTGATTTCTATTGTGAATCAGAAGTAAAAGTACTGAGAAGATTTGATCGATCAAATAAGGTTTTGATCGATCAAATCTCCCCAAATTTGTGGAAATAGGATTTCATACCACAATTATGGTAATATTTACAACTTTAATGAATTTTTTACTACATTTGTGGGAATATTTACAACTTCGGTGGTATATTTACCAAATTTATGGGTATATTTACAACCAAATGTTGATTCATTACTAGTCCATGATCAATCAAATATGGTTTTGATCGATCATGGACTAGTATTTTACCGAAAAGGAGAACAAAATTACAACATTAGTGAGAATATTTACTACTTCAATGGATTCATTACTATATTTATGAGAATATTTACAACTTTAGTGCATTGTTTACCAAATTTTTGGAAATTTTTACAACCAAAAGTGGATTGATTACTAATCCATGATCGATCAAAACCATATTTGATCGATCATGAACTAGTTCCATACCAAAAAGGAGAACAAAATTACAACATTAGTGGTAATATTTACAACTTCAATGGATTCATTACTACATTTATGGGAATATTTACAACTTCAATGGATTCATTACTACATTTATGGGAATATTTACAACTTCGGTGGTATATTTTCCAAATTTGTGGGTATATTTACAACCAAATGTGGATTCATTACTTGTCAATGATCGATCAAATATGGTTTTGATCGATCATGGACTAGTATTTTACCGAAAATGATAACAAAATTACAACATTGGTGAGAATGTTTACAACTTCAATGGATTCATTACTACATTTATTGGAATATTTACAACTTTAGTGGATTGTTTACCAAATTTTTGGAAATTTTTACAACCAAAAGTGGATTGATTACTAGTCTATGATCGATTAAATTAAAATTCATAAAATTAAAATTAAATTAAAATTCATAAAATTAAAATAAAATTAAAATTCATAAAATTAAAATTAAATTAAATTTTATAAAATTAAAATTAAATTAAAATTTACAAAATTAAAATTAAATTAAATTCATAAAATTAACATAAAATTAAAATTCATAAAATTAAAATTAAATTAAAATTCATAAAATTAAAATTAAATTAAAATTCATAAAATTAAAATTAAATTAAAATTCTTAAAATTAAAATTAAAATTAAATTAACATTCAAAAAATAAACATTAAATTAAATGTTGATTTTAATTTAGTGTTAATTTTATGAATTTTAATTTAGTGTTAAATTTATGAATTTTAATTTAGTGTTAATTTTATGAATTTTAATTTAATTTGAATTTTATGAATTTTAATTTTAATTTAATTTATAATTTTAATTTTATGAATTTTAATTTAAATTTAATTTTATAATTTAAATTTTATGAATTTTAATTTAATTTTAATTTTATGAATTTTAAATTGGATAAATCAGTTAGTTGTTATTGAATTTGATCGATCAAAACCATATTTGATCGATCAAATTGTTGCTGATGTCCATAGTATTCCATATCTGCAACAATTTGATCGATCAAATCTCCCCACGATCGATCAAATCTCCCTATGAAGTTGTAAATATTAGTGGTAAAGAATCCATTGAAGTTGTAAATATTCCCATTTTTATGGGAATATTTACAACTTCAATGGATCAATGATATGTTTACAACTTGAATGGATGATTTACAATTTTAATGGATTATTTGTAGACAAAGACAAGACATTGAAATGACATGTTAATAGTACATCATGATTACTATTTTGTTACTATAATGAAATGAATATTTACAACTTCAGTGGTATATTTACCAAATTTGTGAGAATATTTACAACTTCAGTGATATGTTTACCAAATTTGTGGTAATATTTACAACCTCAGTGGTATGTTTACTAAATTTATGGGATTATTTACAACTTCAATAGATTTTTTTTACTAGAGTTGTGAATGTTTTTACCACTTTAATGGTTTTTACTAGAATTGTGACTAATGAAAGAAGATATACAACTTAAATGGTTTATTTACCACTTTTATGGGAATATTTACAACTTTAATAGATTCTTTGTATGGTATGCCATATTTACAACTTCAATGAATTCTTTACGACAATTATGACAATATTTACAACTTCAATGAATTAAAATTCATAAAATTAACATTAAATTAAAATTTATAAAATTAATATTCATAAAATTAAAATTCATAAAATTAACATTAAATTAAAATTCATAAAATTAAAATTAAATTAAAATTCATAAATTAAAATTAAATTAAATTAAAATTCATAAAATTAACATTAAATTAAAATTTATAAAATTAAAATTAAATTAAAATTCATAAATTTAAAATTAAATTTAAATTCATAAAATTAAAATTTATAAAATTAAAATTAAATTAAAATTCATAAAATTAACATTAAATTAAAATTCGTAAAATTAAAATTAAATTATAATTCATAAAATTAAAATTAAATTAACATTCAAAAAATTAACATTAAATTAAATGTTGATTTTAATTTAATTTTAATTTTAAGTATTTTAATTTAATGTTGATTTTATGAATTTTTATTTAATGTTGATTTTATGAATTTTAAATTTAATTTTAATTATATGAATTTTAATTTAATGTGAATTTTATGAATTTTAATTTAATTTTAATTTTATGAATTTTAATTTAGGGTGAGTACAAACTCTTAAAGGTTAGATATTAAATGTTGGGTAAGGTTACAACAATTAAAAGTAAAATTACTATCTTTGAAAGTGGGGTTATAACTCTTAAATGTTAGGTTACAACAATTAAAGGTTATGTATTAAAGGTTAGGTAAGGTTATAACAATTAAAAGTAAAATTACTATATTTGAAAGTGAGGTTATAAGTATATATGAAAAAATTATTACATTTAAGGTTAAATTGCAAGTATTTAAGGTTAGGTTACAAGTGGTAAAGGGATAAAAATTACTACATTTAAGGTTAGGTTACAAGTGATAAAATTTTCACTAATGTTGTAATTTTGTTCACTATAGTAGTAAACTTTTCAATAATGTTATAATTTTGCCCTCAAGTCAATAATGACGGCTTTTCTTTATGTCTTGTCTTGTCATTTCAATGTCTTGTCCGGTGTCATTTCAATGTCATTGAAGTTGTAAATAATTCATAAATTTAGTAAATTATACCATTGATATTGTAAAAAAGAATTTTTGGTATGATACTAAAAATTCACTTGGCTGTACCATAGTCGGGTCCTATTATTTTATACATATGGATAGATACCTTTTCATGACGTTTCGATTGATGTGCCTTAATCACCATCACCATAACCATCACCATCAGCGTCAGCGTCAGCATCACCATATATATTGAACCAGTATCTATGTGGGGTTTGCGGTAGTTGCAGGTCAATTTTTTTCTTTTTTTTTTTTTGGAGGAAAGGGGGAATGGAAGCTTTCTAGAGCAGTATGTGGGATGTGTTTGTAAACCACAAGGTATGACAGAAAATATTATATTTATCAAATTTTTTTATTAAATTTTTTATTTTAAATGATGTGGTATAATTTTTATCATTAAATATTAATAAAATTTACTTATCTAATGATAAAAAAATATGTTACAATCCTTGCCTGAGATTAACAACGCATAAAGCTGAAAGCTAGGGCAGGGCCTCGCAATAGGTATGGACCCTCCCATGAAACATGGGCATGCACATGCTCCACCGGGACCACCACCACCTTGATTATTGTATTGCTTAGTTGGAAGTTGTGAACGGAAATTTCTTCGTTTTTAAACGTTTTCCTGCCTTTCTGCCGAAAACAAGGAACCAGAAGACATCAACTTAACGATAATAGGGGTCCATCTCTATTTAAACGCAATTATTTGGATTTTTATATATTTTTTTGGCGTGAGATTCCTTCAAATACACATTTTTTATTAAATTTTTTTCTTAATAATTTATCTAGAATTTTAGTAGAACCCATTCGCATGAGATATAAATGGGTACCTAATTAGGCAATTTACAAAAAAAATAAAAAAAAATGTGTATTGAATGAGAACTTCATATTATATGATCAATATTTTTTTTATATACTAGTTGATATCCACGTACGTTATATGTGAATATTTTAAACTTATAATTTAGTTCAATTCTTGTTATATGCACTTGTAGGTTTATTTGTTCGAGATATTGATATGAACCCGTAGGTGCAAATAACCCTTGATATAAACTTCTCACACTAAAGTCCACAACGACTAACTATACCAACACTAACCAACTATAACACTTTTTCTTTTGTTCAATCGACGTCATCAATGTTCAACGACTTAGTACTATGTCATATATAATGCCTAAGTCATTTTAAAACGACTTATAGATCACTACTTGTGTAACTCAAACTTGATGTAGTGTCTATTATGATACCAATTGATATGAACCTATGAGTAAAATCACCTCTAAAAATCAACTTACAAGGGAAAGATCTCTAAGAGTTCTTATAAAAATATCTAAGTTCATGCTTACCGACGTGTAATTGTAAAATTCTAATTTTTACTAAAATTTTCACATATATAAAATTGTACATTGAATAGTTTCACTTTATAACATTGGAACTTGATGGGTCAAGCCCAAGGGACCAACCCACGTTGTAAGCCCAGTTTAAATTAAGAGCCCAACTTAAGAGAGCTTCAGTAAGTCCAGCTCAAAGGGGTCCACGCCCGGTCAAGCTCGTCAGGGTTCAAGGAGCTACATCACCAAGCGAGTGTGCAGGGTCATCCAAGAGCCTCGTCTACGCCGCTTTGGAAAGAGTCAACTACCACGTCATCTTTGACCGGATCTAATGGAGAGCACCAAAACTGCCCATCCGTTGAGAAGAAGCCATCAGTTCCACCAGATTAGCCACTTCGTTACTAATAAGTCACCTCAATCTGTTAGGAGGGCGACTATAAATTGTAAGCTCCGCCAACACTTGGGGGGCAGATCACATTCAGTCGAGCACATCTCTCTTATCTCTCTCAGCTTGTAACTCCTTGCTCTCCCTACACACTTGAAGTAATAAAATACTTAGACGACCCCAGCCATTCAAAGTGGACGTAGGTCATGTTGATCGAACCACTATAAATCCTTGTCTCATCTAGCTTATTATCTCTCTCTACTTTAATTACTGCATTTATTACTGATCATTTGATAGGTGGTGTGCAAACCAAATTTGTGCATCATTAGTTTGGCGCCTTCTGTGGGAACGACAAAATTCTCACCTAAGTACATCTCTTGCTGTACCTATGACGATCACCACCAGATCCATGAATCAGCCTGAAGATAATCCATAACAAGAGGAGGAGGTTGCTCATCCATTAACCAATCCTGTTCCAAATGCATAGAAGATGCTAGAGACAATGCAACAACTCGTAGCCCAGAATCAGAAAATCCTGCAACTGATGCTCGCTGGACAACAAGGAGGAGCACAACCCGAGGACCTTAAGCTAGAGAAGCTCCACATCCTGGGCGTCAATGAGCTCTATGCCCTGGGCGTCAAGGAGCTCCCTACTTGGGAGCCCCCTTGGGCGCCCCACACAAGAGAGCCCACCATAAGGGACCTCCACCTCCTCCTCCAGCTCCCTCTTTTCATGGTGGAGACCCTCATTTCCAAGAGGATGAGGGCGAAAACCAAAGTGTGGAGCATGAGAGCCATTTCTACGACAATTCCAAAGGAGCTCCCAACCATTGGAACGAAAAAATCAAAGAAGTGCAGAATCAGCTAGGCGACGTCTTCAATGCCATGAAGGCACAAGGACTCGAAACCGTCGATTACCTGGTAAGGCGAACCGACACACCCTTCATACCAGATATGGCGAACTACCCACTTCCCCAAAAGTTCAAACTGCCATATGTAGAAACTTTTGACGGTACAAAGGACCCACTTGATCACCTCGAAACCTATAAGACCTTAATGCAGCTGCACAATGTCCCCGACGAAATTATGTGTAGGGCATTCCCAACTACCTTGAAGGGATCAGTGGGACAATGGTTTGCCAAACTCACCCTGGCCTCCATAGGCTCCTTCGCCGAACTAAGTAGATCCTTTGTGGCACAGTTCATTGGTGGACGCCGCCAGCAGAAGCCTGCCACCCATCTGCTCAGCGTAAAACAGGATCGAGACAGAGTCTGAGGAGTTACCTCACTCATTTTAACGAGGAGGTCCTCCAAATCGAGGAGCCCAATGACAAAGTCACCATGACCGCCTTTCTGGGAGGCCTCTGCTCATCGAGTTTCCTCTTTTCAGTAATGAAGTGACCACCAAAGAGCATGCCAGAATTATTGACAAAAGCTCAAAAATATATGAATGTTGAGGAAATCAACAAGTCTAGGCGAGGTGAATCATATCGCGGGTTGTCAAAAGTTTGACCTATCTCTACTCTGCTCTCAAGCAGACAACCTGTGTCTCCAGTTTTGCGGCTCTCTCGCGGGTCGCCAAAAGCTTGGCCTATCTTTGCTCTACTCTCAAGCAGACAGCTTATATATCTAACTAAACGACTCTCTCATGGGTCGCCAAGAGCTTAGCCTCTGCTCTGCTCTCAAGTAGGCAACCTATATCTCCAGCTGAGCGGTTCTCTCACGGGTCGCCAAAAGCTTGGCATCTGCACTGCTCTCAAGCAGACAACCTATATCTCCAGCTGAGTGGCTCTCTCGTAGGTCGCCAAAAGCTTGGCCTCTGCTCTGCTCTCAAGCAGGCAACCTATATCTCCAGCTTAGCGGCTCTCTTATGGGTCACCAAAAACTTGGCCTCTGCTCTGCTTTCAAGCAGACAACCTATATCTCCAGCTTAGGTGCTCTCTCATGGGTTGCCGAAAACTTGGTCTCAAAAGGTTCAGCTCTCTCACGAGCAATCCTTAAACTCTGTCTTTGCTCTCACGCAAGCAGCTTGCCTCTTTCTCCAGGTAATCATGTTAAATATTTTGATGTTGGAATAACATTATTTTTGCCATCTCTAGGCACGCTTTTGAAACTTAGGCCGGCTGCAACCTGCGGGACAACATTATATTGAATGTCAACAATTAGACCTCATCCATCCGGCACCGTCGCCTTGTTGCCGCAACACTCCCACACTTAACACCTAGTGCAAACAAGACCTGCCTACACTTGTTCCCAAACAACGTTCCTCCATCGCGATCAGCAAAATCACCAGCTAGTGGCGCCCAGCACCATAGGCGCCTTTCTAGCGGCACCTAGCGCCATGGGTGTCCCTGCAGCAGTGCTCAGCGCTATGAGCGTCCCTGTAGCAGCGACCAGCGCCATGGATGCCCCTCCAGCAGTGACCAACACCACAGGGGCCACTCCATCAGAGCCCATCGCCCTTCCTGCGCGCCCAGCCAGTGCAGCAGCCCCCTCCTGCGTGCCCAGCCAGCGCAGCAGCCCCTCCTGCGCGCCCAGCCAGCGCAACCGCCTCTCTTGCGTGCTCGACCAGCTCGTCCACCTCCCTTGCATGAGCATCTGCTCGCCCAGATCGCCTAGGCCGGCTCCCGTCTCCCCTACCTAGGGTTCTTTAGAATCCTATTAAGTGATGGAATGGAAAAAAGGGGGGAAAAGTCCCAATTTGAAACCAAGGGTTCTTCTAGAATCCTAATATAAAATGGGGAAGGTCTTGAGAAGTCTTGAGAAGGTGGAATATATCAGGAATGAAAAGAGTCTCCAAGGAATCCGAGTTCAAGAAGGGTTGATCGCTATTTTGGCCGTAACTTTTGATCTGTTTCTCCATTCAGGACCTATAATATACCAAATAGAAACTCTCGACAAGCCCTACAAGGCTCACAGCCTTTGGCTGTGATAGACATTGTTAAAAGCCCAAAAAAGACCTAGAAACATATGTTTTGGCCTCTTGAAGTTTTTTCAGTTGTTTTTCCATGCTCGCCCATAGGAGCTCGCCCATGGTGCTCGCCCATGCTCGCCCATGAAGCTCACCCATGGCGCTCACCCATAGGAGCTCGCCCATGATGCTCGCCCATAGGAGGGCAAGGACCTCAGTCCCTTGGAGCAGCGCCTCCTCCGTGACCATAACTTTTGATCCGTTTCTCCAAACGGGGCTCATAATATATCAAATCGAAGCTCTCGACGAGCCCTACAAGACTTATTGTCTTTGGTTGTGACAGACACTATTAAAAGCCCAAAAAATGCTTAGAAACATATGTTTGGACCTTCTGAAGTCTTTCCAGTTGTGCGTTAAATCAAAATTCAAACTCAATCGAATGCCCTCCTCTCCAAGTACCATTGGACACAGGGCATTGGGGGGCAAATGATGGGTCAAGCCCAAGGGCCCAACCTACGTTATAAGCCCAGTTTAAATTAAGAGCCCAACTTAAGAGAGCTCCAGTAAGTCCAGCCGAAAGGGGTCCACGCCCGGTCAAACTCGTCAGGGTTCGAGGAGCTACATCACAAAGGGAGTGTGCAGGGTCATCCAAAAGCCTCATCCACGCCGCATTGGAAAGAGTCAACCATCACGTCATATTTGATCGGATCTAATGGAGAGCACCGTAACTGCCCATCCGTTGAGAAGAAGCCGCCAGTTCCACCAGATTAGCCACTTAGTTACTAATAAGTCGCCTCAATCTGTTAGGAGGGCGACTATAAATTGTAAGCCCCGTCAACACTTGGGGAGCAGATCACATTCATTCGAGCATATCTCTCTTATCTCTCTCAGCTTGTAACTCCCTGCTCTCCCTACACACTTGAAGTAATAAAATACCCAGGCGACCCTAGCCATTCAAAGTGGACGTAGGTCATGTTGACCGAACCACTATAAATCCTTGTCTCATCTAGCTTATTATCTCTCTTTACTTTAATTACTGCATTTATTACTGATCATTTGACAGGTGGTGTGCAAACCCAATTTGTGCATCATCAGAACTTATAATTAATTCAATGACTGCATTGAATTAGGTCTCTAATTTGCTCAAGTATACTTTGAGTTTGGCAAATCCGAGATTAATAGAAAGACAAACTAAATTGTCTATGACTTTTTGTCACTTATATTATGCCATAAATGTGTACATGCTCAACGGCCTGCTTTGATTAATGTCATAATTTTTCATACATTAATAGAAAAACCAAGGGGCATACATTATTGCTTACCCCAGCGACATCTTTTGTACTATAAATACATAGATTGTAATAAAGTTTGACAGGTTCCTACAAGAAGAAATAGATTTTGAGCAATGCTATGTATCCCAAATCTCTAACCCAAATTTTCATCCCAAATTAAGGGAGACCATTGGATCAGTGGGTTCCATTTAAAAAAGTTGATAGGACCCACTCATCCAATGGTCTCCCTTAATTTGGGATGAAAATTTGGGTTAGAAATTTGGGATACATAATATTTCCCATAGATTTTTACCATTCTTTTGTATCTCTTAAATTCACATTGAATAAGCATCGAAGACCCATTGTCTTTTCCTTTTGTTTTTCTATTCTTTATCGACATGTAATGTACTCTAATGATATCCGAGTACAATCAACAAATATTGACAAAATAAGAGCATATAAAAGGATGTGAAATCAACATCCATCAAGTTTCCTTGCCCCGGTCGTTATTGGGTCAAACATGGCATACAACAATAGTGCAAATACACAATCTCTCTTTGACTTGAGAGAGAACTTCCTGAAACACTATAAAGCTTTTTCTAAAATCTCTCTTTCTACACTTAATGTGGAAATGTCTCAAATTCGTAATGTATGCATTGATTGTAAATGTAGTATTGATTCACAGAACTCTAAAGTTACATCGGTTATCTTAATCATTGGGTAAGGGATCAAATGAGTTTAAAATTTCTAGTCTAGATATGTGAGAGAAGCCCAATAGTATACTAACAATCATAATTATAAACAATATTAATGCTTCTATTAACTTAAAAATAAATATTGGTAGATTTGTTAGGACCCTCTGTGTACCTAGTTTCCTTGATTGTGAATAATAATTTAGTGGGGAATAGGAAAAGGTGGGGAAATATGATAGCATGTTGTAGATAGTAGTTAATGGAGTTATTAAATGATACATTGTGTCTTTAAAATTTTTAAAAGAGTAACATAAGCATTTAAAATTTGGAAAATTTTAAAAATAGATAATAGTGAGTAAACAAAATTGAAGGTCAAGAGTCTTTATTCCTAGAAATTGAAGAGTGTAATAGTTAAATATAAGATGATATGACATTTTTGACATTATAGAATTACTAAAGGGCAAACAAAGAAATTAAAAGTTTTTCTCCTCAAGCCACTTTTAGGAGTAGTATAGATTTCTTTAATTTGTGGGTGGGAGAGGACTCATCGTTTTTGAATTGAAGATATACTTTTAATAGTAATATTCCAATTAAATATATGATAAATGATGATACCTAGCAAAACTTCTAATATGAGCCTAGAAGTGGAGGTCAGGTCAGGAGCTCAGTCAATCCTGAGCTC
This sequence comes from Ilex aquifolium, assembly GCA_951799425.1. Taxonomy (NCBI): domain Eukaryota; kingdom Viridiplantae; phylum Streptophyta; class Magnoliopsida; order Aquifoliales; family Aquifoliaceae; genus Ilex; species Ilex aquifolium. Next base: position 14,326,426 of record OX637410.1, on the reverse strand, counting down.
CCCAATTCAGAAATGGGACCCTCTCGGTTGGCACTCCGAGGAAAACGCCTAATTGATAAGCAGGCAATCGTGATGCATCCTCCAAATAGAAACAAGCTCAAATCAAGGCACGAAACTCTCAACTAACCACGATCCTCTCAAAAAATCAAGGAGGATATGCTGGATGGAAGGCGGAGATCTTGCAGCAGATCCCATGAAGATAGGAACAATACTATAAATACTGCACAACCCCTCCATTGAAGGGGGATGGGCACTGTAACCAACATCCTCTATAAAATTTTGCTAATAAAGAGATATAATAGTAGGAGCAAGAGACTCCATTAAGAAAGTGGACTAGCCGAGGTCCCGAGCAGGTTAAACCACTATACTTCTCCTGTGTCAAGCCCAGACATAACTCTTTAATTCCATAGACCAGAACTCCTAGACCACGAGACTCCGAACTCGCACCCAACATCACAAATTAGATTCCCTCGAATTGCTCAACAGCGTATATACACCATCAGTTTGGCGCCGTCTGTGGGAACGACTGTTCCTGTTATAAATATACTGATTTATCAGTAATTGATAGTCTCAACATGCAATATGAGTAGAAGTCAGATGAATCCTTTGCGGACGCAAAATCAACAAGAGGCCACTAGCGCCATGCAGCAAGAAAACGTTCAAGATTTCCTCCCTGCCTCCGAGAACAATCCTCCTGTGGCGGATCCACCAGAGAATAACGAGTTGGAAGCTCTTCTCCTAGCTAACCAGAACCTACTCCAGCAGAACGAAAAACTCTTTAAGCTCCTACAAGACCCTCAATAGGCTCGACCGGTTCCAGGAGCTCCTCTACAATGGGAACGTCAACGCCTCGACCCTCTTAGAGAAGCTAACGAGGGGGGTGAGAATGGCCAGGCAGTGGGGCAAGTTCCCCATCCACCTCTTAGGAATGATGACAACGAAGAAGTGCAGAGTCAAAATGAAGGGATCGAGAAAAAACATTTTTCTTCCTTTCCAACAGGAAAGGAGGGAGTAGTACTGGGAGCAGCGCTTCAAAGGCATCCAGCAAGAGCTCAGCCACATGAAAGAAGCTGTGAGAGGAAGGACCCCAGTAACAATGGATGCCCTGGTGCAACAAAATGAGTCCCCATTCACCGCTGGAGTATTGCATTTTTCCCTCCCTCTAAAGTTCAGAATGCCCCAAGTAGAGGCCTTTAATGGAATGAAAGATCTCATGGATCACCTTAACACCTACAAGAATCAGATGGAGTTGCATGGGTATCAAGACCCCGTACGCTGCCGAGTCTTCGCCATCACACTAAAAGGCTAAGCCTTAGCATGGTTCAACAGGCTACCCCCGACGTCGATCTCTTCCTTCAAGGAGCTCTCCATATCTTTTGTGTCCCATTTCATCGGGGTCCAAACTTACAGAAAGCCGAGTTATCACCTATTGAATGTAAAACAATGGCCCAGCGAAAACTTGCAATTGTATGTCCAAAGGTTTAATTCGGAGTCCTTAAAAGTGGATGTTCCAGATGAAAAATTTGCCATCACTGCTTTTATCACTGGCCTAGAGGTACAATCAAATGATTTGATGTTCTCCATTTCAAAAAATCCGCAGGCCAGCATGGCAGAGGTGCTAGCCAAGGCCGAAAAATACATTAACGGCGAGGAAACTCTCCTCTCAAAGGTGGGGAGTTCATCGTCACAAAAGGAAATAGGAAATGAAGAAAAGAAGAGGGACCGTAGTCCTAGAAAGGAAAGAGAAAGAAACAGGTCTCCAAGAAGGGACAGAGAGCGTTCCCCCAAAAAAGGGGGAACGTCAAAGATCATTTAGGTCCTCCATAACCAGAGCTCCAGCCAAGATATGCACCTCGGCAGTTCACACATCTCACTGCTACAGTATCCCAAGTCCTGTATGAAGTCCAAAATGAGAAATTCCTCAGATGGCCACCTCGGATGAAGGCTGACCCGACGAAAAGGGATGCAACAAAATATTGTGAGTACCATAGGAACCACGGTCATCTCACGGATGACTGTATCCAATTGAAGAAGGAAATCGAGTTCTTGATTCAACGAGGGTAGTTGCGACGTTTTGTGGCCCATAAAAACCAGAACCGAGCTTCGTCACAACCAGCACCTTAGCCGCAAGCCCTTGCACAACATCAACAGCCTTTAGGGGAGATAAGAGTGATATCAGGAGGTGGGGAGTCCAGCTCAGCTAGAAAGGATCATCTACGCCGAATTAGAGCTGATGAGGCACTGGAGGTGCATACTGTGTCCAAGTTACCACGACTGAACACAACAATCACTTTCTCTAATGCGGACTTGGAAGGGTGCTAGCATCCACACGATGACCCCTTGGTAGTAAGAGTCGTCGTTGCCAACAGAACTGTCCATAGAGTCCTGATTGACAATGGCAGTTTAGCGGATATCATTTTTGTGCCCGCATTTGACAGAATGGAGATAGGCAGAGATAAACTCGAGCCGGTAAGCACTCATTTGTTGGGATTCTCGGGGGAGAGAGTGCTGCCGCTAGGATCAATCCAGATCGTGCTCACCCTAGGAGACCCTCCCTACCAGGGCACCACCACTGTGAGATTTCTAGTAGTGGATGCACACTCCGCTTACAACATTTTACTTGGGAGACCTTCCCTTAATTCCATGAAATCCATTCCATCTGCCTACCACCTTGTTATGAATTTTTCAACAGAAAACAGAGTCGGAGTGGTCCGAGGAGATCAACGCGTAGCACGAGAATGCTACATGGCATCTGTGAAGAAGAGGGAAGTTGAAAATATACATTTAGATGAGCTCGATATGTGGGACGAGCTAAACACCAGGCCAATGCCCTCAGAGGAGTTGGAGTCTGTTCAGCTTGATGAAGAGCCAGAACACCTTGTTTACGTGGGGTCCAAGCTAAGTCGAGAGATTAAAGACCTCCTCATCCGGTTCTTGAAAAGAAATATGAAAGTGTTCGCCTGGAGGCAGGAAGATATGAAGGGCTTCGAACCCTTAGTCATTACAGACAAGCTCAGTGTGAATCCTACTTGTAAACTCATTAAACAGAAGCGAAGAAGTTTTGCTCCGGAGTGCCAAAAGGCGATCAATGAGGAGGTCAGCAAGCTTCTCCACGCTAAGACCATCAGAGAAGTGGATTACCCTACCTGGCTGGCAAATGTGGTTCTCGTTAAGAAGACCAATGACAAGTGGTGTCTCTGCATCGACTTCACGAATCTCAACCAGGCTTGCCCTAAGGATAGTTTCCCTTTACCCCGGATAGATCTGATTGTGGACGCCACTGCCGGGCACGAGCTACTCAGCTTTATGGATGCTTTCTCGGGGTATAACCAGATAAGGATGGACCCCAGCGATCAAGAGAAGACCTCCTTTGTGACAGAGCAATGAATGTATTGTTATCAGGTCATGCCCTTTGGATTGAAGAATGCTGGAGCCACTTATCAGCGCCTAGTAAATCGAATGTTCCAAAAGCAGATCGGAACGTCAATGAAGGTTTACATCGATGACATGCTGGTAAAATCAATAAAGGCAGAGCTCCACATCGCGCATCTGGAAGAATCGTTCCAGGTCCTTAAAGAATACCAGATGAAGCTCAACCCTGCCAAATGCGCCTTTGGGGTCTCTGCGGGGAAATTCTTGGGCTTCATAGTCAACAGCAGAGGAATTGAGGCAAACCCGAAGAAGGTCAGAGCGTTGATTAATATGCAACCACCATCCAACACAAGGGAGGTTCAACGTTTAATAGGAAGAATAGCTGCCTTGAGCCGTTTTGTGTCTAGGTCAAGCGACAAATGTTAACCATTTTTTCAAGTCTTAAAGAAGGCGTTCCAATGGATAGCCGATGTGAAGAAGCATTCAAAGCCCTGAAGGATTATCTAAGCTCACCCCCTGTCTTGGTGAGTCCTTTAGAAGGAGAAGTACTTACTCTCTACCTCGCCGTCTCGGATTTCTCAACCAATGCAACACTTGTAAGGGAACGAGACAGAGCTCATCAACCAGTCTACTACTATAGCAGAGCTCTAGGGGGGTATATGAGAGATATCCAAAAATGGAAAAGCTTGTCTTAGCCCTGGTAACAACTGCAAGAAGACTTAGACCATATTTCCAAGCGCACACGATTGAAGTCCCAACACAACAGCCAATGAAGCAAGTGTTGCATAAGCCAGGGTCTTCTGGGAGGCTGGTTAAATGGGCAATAGAGCTCAACGAGTTCGATATCAAGTACAAACCGAGAATAGCCATCAAAGGATAGATTCTGGAAGATTTGATCGCATAATTCACGACAGAGGCACCTAGGGAGGTAATACAGCTGGTACCTGACCTCCCCACTTGGAAGCTCTTAGTAGATGGAGCTGCCAACACTCAGGGAAGTGGTGCAGGGTTAATTCTGACCTCACCTGATGGGGTAGATGTCAAATACGCCCTCAGGTTTGGATTTAAGGCTTCAAACAACGAAGCAGAGTATGAAACAGTGATTGCTGGGCTCAATCTCGCTCACTCGATGGAGGCAGAACAACTCGAGATTTGCAGTGATTCTCAGCTCGTCGTAAAGCAGATAGATGAGTCTTATGAGGCCAAGGGAGAAAAAATGATCATTTACCTCAGGAAAATGCAGGAATTGATCAAGAAATTTGTGCAAGTTAAAATCAAGCACGTTCCCAGAACCGAGAATTCAAGAGCAGACGTTTTGGCGAGGTTGGCGACAGCCTCACAGGAAAAATTGGATAGGCTAATCCCAGTAGAGCACCTAGCAGAACCATCTGTAAGTATTGAAGATGAAGAAGTATTTCCTGTACTGGTCACGCCAAGCTAGATGGACCCCATCAGAGGATATCTTCAGGATGGAACCTTGCTAGAAGACCCCAAGGAGGCTGCAAAGCTAAGAACCAGGTCAGCCAGATTCTCTATCCTACAAGGGAGCTTGTACAAACGAGGCTTCTTGTCACATCTCCTTAAATACGTGGGAAGTGAGGATGTTGATTACATACTCAGAGAAATCCATGAGGGAGTCTGTGGCAACCATATCGGAGCCTGAGCTTTGGCAGGAAAAGCATTGAGGAAGGGGTACTACTGGCCCACCATGCTCAAAGATGCCACTGATCTGGTCAAAAAGTGTAAGGTCTGCCAAATACATGACAGCATCCCCCACTCTCCGCCTGAATTTTTAGCATCGGTGCTGAGCCCTTGGCCATTCCAGCAATGGGGCATAGACATCCTTGGATCCCTCCCTGTGGGTGTGGGACAGTGCAAATTCACCATCGTCGGGGTGGATTACTTCACCAAATGGGCAAAGGTGGAGCCCCTAGCAACGATCATGGAGCAGAAAGTTCAGAATGTCATATGGAAATCAATAATCTGCAGGTTTGGGATCCCCAGAGCAATTGTCTCCGATAATGGAAGGCAATTTGACAACCCAAAGTTTAAAAAGTTATGTGCTGAGCTAGGGATAAAAAATTACTTCTCAGCTCCAGCTCATCCTCAATCCAACGGGCAAGCAGAGGTCACCATCCGAACCATAAAAGCAGCCTTGAAGACCAAGCTGGAAGATCTGAAAGGGAAATGGGTAGAACACCTCCCAGAAGTCCTATGGGCTTACAAGACAACTACACGATCAACAACTCAGGAAAAACCATTCGCCTTGGCTTACAGAACCGAAGCAGTGACACTTGTAGAAATTGGAATCCCATCCCCCAGGGATGAATTCACAGAGCCCGAGCACAATGACGAGTCATTTATGTTAAACCTCGACCTATTGGATGAAAATAGAGATAGAGCTATGTATCGTATCAAGAGTTACCAGAGAAAGGCAACAAGATATTATGACAGAAGGGTCAGACACAGGAGCTTCAAGGTCGGGGATCTGGTGCTTAGAAAGCTCCTGCTTGCAAGAAAGGACCCAACTCATGGAAAATTGGGCCCTAATTAGGAGGGTCCTTACATCATTTCAAAGGTAATCAGACCTGGGAACTATGAGTTACAAACGGAAGAAGGAAAAATCCTACCTCACTCTTGGAATGCAGAACATCATAAGAGATTTTTTCAGTCAGTTTTTTTTGTAAGGAAACCATTTTCAATAAAAGAGCAAGTTTTTGCCCCTTCACAATGTGATTCCAAGAAGAAGCTAAAAATTCAAAGATGAGCTCTTCAGTTCATAAATGTAAGATGAACTTTTCAACTCATAGGACTAAGATGAGCTCTTCAGCTCATAAATGTAAAGATGAGCTCTTACGCTCATAAATCCAAGATGAGCTCTTATGCTCATAACAATTAGATGAGCACTTCAGCTCATAAATGTAAAGATGAGCTCTTACACTCATAAATCCAAGATGAGCTCTTAAGCTCATAAGCTAACGATGAGCTCTTAAGCTCATAAAAATTAGATGAGCTCTTCAGCTCATAAATGTAAAGATGAGCTCTTACGCTCATAAATCCAAGATGAGCTCTTAAGCTTATAAGCTAACGATGAGCTCTTAAGCTCATAAAAATTAGATGAGCTCTTTGGCTCATAAATCCAAGATGAGCTCTTAAGCTCATAAAAATTAGATGAGCTCTTCATATCATAAGCTAACGATGAGCTCTTAAGCTCATAAAAATTAAATGAGCTCTTCAGCTCATAAGCTAACGATGAGCTCTTAAGCTCATAAAAATTAGATGAGCCATTCAGCTCATAAAAATTAGATGAGCCATTCAGCTCATAAGTTAATGATGAGTTCTTAAACTCATAAATACTCGGCGAAACAAAAGGAAGGACTTGTCTAATCTGCAGAGAACAGACGATTGACATGGAAATAGGTAAATGACTCAAATGTCTAAACAACAATATAGTCTCTATGCACCACGATGGTGTCATTCAACAGAAGAAAAATGCAAAAGCGACATAAGAGCCCTGTAGTTCATCGAACAAAACAAGGTACAAGAAAGAAAAGCTACTAATTCTTCCCAAGCTGCTGCTTAAGCTTGACAACCTCTTCCTTTAGGCGGGCATTCTCCTCCCTCATCTCGTCTCTCTCCTTTTCTACCTCTGAAAGCATGTTAAGGAGTTTTTCCCCAGCTGAGGAAAACAAAACTGTACCAAAGGAGGAACCAGATGAAGGAGAAGAGGAACCATTTCTCCTGCGCTTCCTTGAAGATGCACCAACGTCCCCTTCGTCTTTTAAGTTAGGAAGGGAGGTCCAAGGAGAGTCGGGGAAGAAGGAAAGCTCCATAGCAGCTGCTTCAGTGCTGAATAAGTAAAGGTTCTCGGGCGTCACTAGATTTGAAAAAGGCATAGGATCAGCATGGATCACTTGCTCGATGTTCACCATCTCCACCAAGTTCAGGTCGGGGCACCTACACAACGAAAGTTTAATGAGAACAAGCCTTCACGGAATTCAGCTAAGACAGTTCTTTCTAAACATACCTAAATGGGAGAAGCTCTCCCAAGAGCGTGGAATCCTTCTCTCTGGGCAACGTTGCTCAGGGGACCTCCAGGAATTTTTGGATGCGAAGAAGAAGCGTTGAGACCATCCTTTAGGAGAGGAAGGAAGGTCAAGAACCAAAGGGCGCAAGTGGAAGTACCTCCACCGGAAACAACTAAAGCAAGGGAGCTCATCTTCTTCGATCTCGTAGAAGTAAAGAAACTCGGCAATAGTGGAAAACTCACTATTGCCGTGCAAACACCAAAAGAGGAAAAAATTGATCATAACAGGCCAACCCCTGGGAGAGAGACGAGAAGGGCATAAACCATAGTAGGCAAGAGTCCACCCGAAGGAATGATGACTGGGAAGATGAAGGCCCATCTCAAGGGCACCTTCAAAAAGGCAAACCTCCCCTCGAGGAAGAAAGTTGCAAGGCTCATTAGAGGTTGGGACTCGCAGAGATAAGTCCGTAGGAAGGCGAAATCGTCTGCTGATTTCAACTAGCTCAGAAGGAGTAATCACAGAAGGAGCCAAGTAATGGGACTTCCATCTCAAATCAAGACCTGCAGAAGCACGCTCTTGGAAAAGGGAAGAGAATGGAGCAACCATTAGAAACGCAGAAGGAAGGAACACAATGAAGCAAGACCGTGACCTCCAAGATTCAAGAAAAGACTTCAAGGTCTTTTAGGCAATGAAGAAAGTCCAAGAAATTATGCAAGCTAAAATATCGAATTTAGAGGGGCAAGAAACACAAGGAAACGAAAAGGCGCCCCTCAACTGCTCCACAATCATTGCAACAGTTACAAATTTGGAAAGTAGGTGGACGCTTGCAACATTAATGAATCATTTAAGGTCTAGCTCAATCGGACTAATGAACCAAGGACAATTCTTTGGGCTTGAAATTATTCAAGAGTGGATTAAAACATAATCGAGGTCAGTTCAAAAGCGAGCCTCTTGAGGACCTTAGATTTCTTTGGTCTGAGGTCAGCTCATATGTATACACGGACCTTCTGGTACATCTGCTCAAAGGCATCTGCCACAAGACTTCGCTTGATGCTCTGGTTAAAATAGAATTGCTCTTCAGCCTCTCCAAAACTTAACAATTTTACTTCAAGGAAAATTGAGGTATTCCTCGAAGCAAGGGGGGCAAGGGAGTTATATAGTGAAACAAGCAAAGTAATGCGCACAGAAGTATAATAGCTCAGAAGAGAACAGGGTGTAGTATTTACATCAGCAAGTGTATTTACATCAGTAAGTGTAGTGTTTACATCAGCAGCTAAAAAAAAAAATAAAAAAAAACAAAAGGAAAAGAAAAATCCTAAGTTTGTGTAGAAGGGTTTGGCAGTTCAGCATCCGAAGCCTTTGTAACAGGAGCAGGAGAGGAGCCTGACAGTCCAATTCTTGAAGGAGAAACCTCAGGTAGAATGGAGACAGGGGCCTCAACCCCAATTGTTGGCAAAGCCAAAGTGGGAATTTGAACCATGGGGCCAGCAGATAGAGGAATGACAGATGAGGCAGCAGAGGAAATGATAGGGAGATCGACAGTTGTAGAAGCAGAAGCAGAGTCAGGGACAACAGGAACGACTAGTACAGAAGAAACATCCGGAGCTTGGGCCTCAGCCGGAGGAACAGACGTCTCAGCACCTTCGGGAGTTGCCTGAGAAGCAGAAGGGGCCAAGGCACTAACCTCTGTGCTAGGTACCTCTGCCTCGTCTTCAGGTGGGATCTCAAAGTCAAAATCCAGGTCGAGATACGTCTGTTCAGTTCGGTCCTGAAAAGTAAGCCACCCTGTGGCTCACTTGGTGGTAACATCGTCCTTTAGCGTGTCAATTAGTTCATCCTTCTATTTGACGATGGCCCTTTGCACCTCAAGCTCGCCCTGAAGAGTGTCGCTCGCCTCAGCCAAGACTTCATACTCCATTTTCATGCCCCTGTAGGACTCCAAAGCCTCAAAGGTCTCCTTGCTGGCCTTAACCCAAGGATCAATTTTAAGTCTGAGCTCTTCTTGCACCTTTTTGAGCTCATCCTTGGTTCTCCTACCTTCCCCTTCAACCTTCTCCTTCTCGACCTCCAAACCCTTGATGGTAGAAGCTTGCCTCTCTACCTGCGTCTACAGGTCCTGAACCTGAGCTTGAAGGTCGTTATTAGCTAAGGAAAGCTCGGCGGTTTTGATCTCAAACGCCTTCGACATTTTAGCAAAGCTCTCCCAGTTCTTGGATTCGGCTCAATAGCCCCTTCACGTGAATGGCCAGCTGGGAACAAATATGGCCAGTGGTGAAATTCAACATAAAACTATAGTACAAGGTAAGAATAGAGCATGAAAGGGGCAAGGACTTACCGCAGTAGCCCCAAATAATGTTGAATTAACAGAGGTACCAAGCCACATAGTGACAACCCTCCTAACACCAGAATCAGGAATGATGGAGGAAAGGGCAGCAGCAACAAGCTTCGCATTGTCGAGGAAAGAATCTTCGCTTGTCTCACCCTTAGGATGCTTCCCTTTCTTAGTCTTGGAACCTGTTGGTGGTAACTGAAAGATCTTCTCAGGTAGCTCAAAGGAAGTAGGAGTAGAAAGAACACTAGAGATCACTTCCAGGGCTCCCTCGACCTCAGCCGGGGAAGGGGAGGTCAGATCTCGCTCATGAGCCCCTCCGGGGGCAGGCAGTGTCCCTTGGAAAGAAGAGGTCTCTGCGAATTTCGGAGGACTCGATGGCGGGGAAAGAGCTACCCGAGTCGGAGTAGGAATAGCAAGGGGCACACTCAACCTTGGCACCTTAGTAGAGGAGACAACGCCGCTACCTGTCCCAACTTCCACCTTACGTTTACTCCCACGACTGCCTTTCTTCAGCATATTCACCTTTGCTTGAAGGTCCGCTACAGAGGGCTTCATCGAGGAAGAACCTAAAAACTCAAGACAAAGAGTTAAAAAGAAGGAGAAAAAATCATGAGGGTATAAGAGATAAAAGTTGAAAGTAGTACAACCTGCCACTTCTTCCGCTCCAGCAACAGAGATGGGAACAGGGGTCTCAACCCTAACTTCTGGAGGGCTGAACCCGAGTGCTACAAGAACCTGGGGATTAACGAGATCAGAGTACTTCTCTGAATCACAACCTTCTAAGCTCAGCAAAACCCGCCTATCCACAACACTGAGTTCGGATCGAAAACCTGAGGGGCAACGCGAAATGAGTGAAATAAGGTCAGTAGGATATGACGTCAAATCACTCAGACAAGGACTTACCTAAGTTGTCAGGGACAGACCAGGCCCGAGGAACTAGAAGAGTGTCTGTCGTGTCAGCAAGGTTGTACTCCCATTACCTACCCCACACAAAGAAGAAAAGTTTTTTCCAGCCTTTGTGAGAGCTTGGGAGGTCGGTAATGATAACCTTGGTTTTCACCCACTTAGAAATATACAAATAGCTGTCGGAAGGAAGGTATTTGACATTGAAAAACTTCATGAGCAAGGAAATGGTGGGAACCTCAAGTGTGTGTTTCTTGAAGAAAACAAGGAGGCCCACCAATACACCCCAGAAGTTGAGGGAGAGCTGAGCAGGAAAGATGTTGAAGTGTTGCAAGACACTTTTAATGAAAGGGTGTATGGGAAAGCGAAGGTCATTCTCAAAGGCGGTCACGAAAAAGCAGACTTTCTTAAGAATAGGGGAATCATACCGGGTATATGCATCTGGGCTCCAGTACTGTACACCCAGAGAAAAACTGAAACGAGCAGCTAGAACCTTCATATAAGAAGGAGAGACCTCGATGGGACCCACGAGCTCTGTAGCTCTGGAGGCAGCCGTTACACCTCCAGTGCTATCAAAGATCCATACGCCACTCACCTTGGCTTTACCCTTGTTAGGGTTCTTAGGCACATGGGAAGAGGACGAGGGAGGCTCTTTAGTAGCTTCCTCGACCTCAATATAACAACACTAGGGAAGTTTTCGATCTCCTCACCCACGTCCTCCAAGTCAGTATCTTCCTCAACAGACCTGTCTCCCATCAACGAAATAGATGAACCTGTGGCTTCGGAGGAAGCAGACATGATTGGACAAGAGAAAGGAAGTTTAAAGGACCTATAAAGAGGGGGAACCTCTGAAAAACACTCTCTTAGGGTCAAGGGAGCAAGACACCAGTGACCGATGACAAAAATCCTAGCCGCTGAATACGGGTCAAGAAAGAGGGGAATGGGGTACAAGGTAGACCCTCGGTTCCTAAAGTAGCAAAAGCGAAAGGTCCAAAAGTGCAACAACCACCTCAGACTCGAGGGATCTAGAATGAAGAAACGAACGAAGGGCAGGAAAGTGTACCTAATCGAAGTTGAGTGGCTGATCAAAGCTCGGTGCGAAATCAGAAAGCAAGCCTCGCAGAACCTTTGGACTGAATCAGAGGAAAATGACTTCCAATGAAACCCTAGAAGCACTAGCAGATTGGGAAAAGCCAGAAATCGCGAGGAAGGAGGAGAGGAAAAACCGAGAGAAATGAGCCAGAGGGTAAAATAAGGCGATCTTCGAAGTGGGTGTCGTGCACAGGAATCGAGGAAGAAATGATTACAAAGAAACCGTCAGAAAAGCTTCTCCGTACGCAGATCGAGGTCACTGCAAGGAGGTTTACCTCAGCCCTGGTTTAGCTCAGCCCCTACCCAAGCCCAGGGGCGGAGCCAGAAATTTTCTCCAGTGGGGGCAACTTAAACCATATGAATATTAAAATTATTAATGTTCACAAAATTATAATTTCATTAATAGAACGCCATTCAAAATAGTAACTCATATACATGAGCGTTATACAAAAAGAGACAAAAAAAAGTTCACGATAAATTTATCTATAAGACTTAATCACCTAACAAAAAATTTTGAAAAAAAAAAATTTGGTTCAATCATATATATAGTTGAATTTTAACAACCAATTGAAACAAACGTAAACTATGACTATTTTATTAAATTAAACTTTGTTATAGGAATTACTTAACCAATCACAATAAAACTATTCAAAACACCAAATCAAAATAATTTAATTTAACACATAATTGAGGCATTTAGCATTTTAAAGGAATTTTTTTGACATTTATAAGTGACCCATATATTTGTCAAAATATCATAACTACCTATAAATCTTTTTAAAAAAATTCAGTGGGGGCAAATTTCTAATAAATTTTAAATTTTTTAAAATTATACTTACTCCCCAAAAATTTTTAAAATTCCAGTGGGGGCAGCTGCCCCCACTGCCCCCACTGTGGATCCGCCACTGCCCAAGCCCCCTTCTGAGCAGGGGCTGGGGGGCAACTGATGATACCTAGCAAAACTTCTAATATGAGCCCAGAAGTGGAGGTCAAGTCAAGAGCTCAGTCAATCTTGAGCTCCCCAATTCAGAAATGGGACCCTCTCGGTTGGCACTCCGAGGAAAACGCCTAATTGATAAGCAGGCAATCGTGATGCATCCTCCAAACAGAAACAAGCTCAAATCAAGGCACGAAGCTCTCAACTAATCACGATCCTCTCCAAAAATCAAGGAGGATATTCCGGATGGAAGGCGAAGATCTCGCAGCAGATCCCATGAAGATAGGAACAATACTATAAATACTGTACAACCCCTCCATTGAAGGGGGATGGGCACTGTAACCAACATCCTCCATAAAATTTTGCTAATAAAGAGATATAATAGTAAGAGCAAGAGACTCCATTAAGAAAGTGGACTAGCCGAGGTCCCGAGCCGGTGAACCACTATACTTCTCATGTATCAAGCCCAGACATAACTCTTTAATTTCATAGACCAGAACTCTAGACCACGAGACTCCAAACTCGCACCCAACATCACGAATTAGATTCCCTCGAATTGCTCAATAACGTATATGCACCATCAATAAATAATATTGATGGTGTGATTTACACGGTTGTGTAGTAGAGCTCGTGGCTAAAAAGAGGGAAATGGATTGGAGATTCGTAAGGAATGTTAATAGAGTTCACTAGAATACCTAGTAAGAGTTGTTAGGCTCTTGATGGTTAAATAATTGACATAAGGATAATAACAAAAAATGAAAATTAACAGACAGGGGGTTTATAGTGGTTTACCAGCTTGAAAGCTTAGTTAGTTCACTCTAATGGAGTCTCTTACTCCTCAGTGAGTTTTCTATTGCTTGGGGAAGACGATTACAGTGCTCTTGAGAGTTAATTTACAGATATTCGATCCTTTACAATGTGAGAGATTGATCCTTATTTATAGTGTGTAGGAGTATAGTCCTTGCATAATCAGCATGAACTCTTCGGGATTGTTACTACCTATGTGATGGAATATTTGGCTATTGAAGGCTACATTTCCTAGGTGTGACGTGACCTTCTAGAATGTGTGAGTTGTCACTGTCATAGTGTGCACAAGGGTCACGTTAATGCTGACTCTCGATCTGCAGTTCGTGAGCTAGGAATCATTAGCTAGGAGGTCTGAGCTAGGGTCACGAGTTGGGTAGCTAGGGATTGGGAGTTTAGCTCGTTCACCTGACCTTAGTTGTCTCGAACTAGAACCCAGATTCTAATGTCATCATTCGGGCCTCTGTTGGGGGGCATGTCTCCGATCTGCTTCTGTTTTGAGCTTAACCTTGGATAATATTTGGTAACACCAGTTGTCCCCCCCAGTCTTGAGTAAGGCCTGTCTTGCCTGATATGGATTGGGAATGACCTGCGCTTCTGGCTGTGGGTAAGTTCGGCTCGTATTTACTTAAAATATTACTTCTTTAATACTACTTGTATATGGGGCCAAGTCTAAGGTCTGCATGGCCCCCTTGACTTAGGCTCATCGAAAATGTATGAGCTTGAAAAGTTCATCGTATGCTTACGAGTTGAATGGCTCATCGTATGCTTTTACGAGCAAAATAGCTCATCGTATATTTATGAGCTTAAAAGCTTATCTTATTTTTATGAGTTGAATAACTCATCGTATGCTTATGAGGTTATCTTTTGTTTATGAGCTGAAGAGCTCATCATATGCTTATGAGTTGAAGAACTCATCGTTTGTTTATAAGCTGAATAAGTCATTATATGTTTATGAGCTGAAGAGTTCATCGTATGTTTATGACCTTAAGAGCTCATCATATGTTTATGAGCTGAAGAGCTCATCTTGAGTTTATGAGCTGAAGAGCTCATATTGAGTTTGAGCTTAAGAGCTCATCCAGTGTTTATGAACTGAAGAACTCATCTTGAGTTTATGAGCATAAGAGCTGTTTGTCTATTTATGAGCTAGATAACTCATCGTATGTTTATGAGCTGAATAACTCATCGTATATTTATGAGATTAAGAGCTCATCGTATTTTTATGAGTTGAAGAGGTCATCTTAAGTTTATGAGCTGAAGAGGTCATCTATTGTTTATGAGCTTAAAAGCTCATCGAGTGTTTATAAACTGAAGAACTCATCTTGATTTTTTGAGCTTAAGAGCTCATCGTCTGTTTATGAGTTTAAAAGCTTATCGTCTATTTATATGCTTAAAAACTCATCTTATGTTTATGAGTTGAATAGCTAATCGTATGTTTATGAGCTTAAGAGCTCATAGTATATTTATAAGATGAAGAGCTCATCTTGAGTTTTTGAGCTTAAAAGTTCATCGTGTATTTATGAGCTGAATAGCTCATCCTATGTTTATGAGCTTAAGAGCTCATCTTCTATTTATGAGCTGAAGAGCTCATTTTTTATTTATGCGTTGAATAGTCATCGTATGTTTATGAGTTGAGGAGCTCATCTTGAGTTTATGAGCTGAAGAGCTCGTCTTGAGTTTATGAGATGAAGAGCTCATAGTATGTTTATGAGCTAAAGAACTCATCTTGAGTTTATGAGGTGAATAACTTATCTCGAGTTTATGAGCTAAATAGCTCATCGTATGTTTATGAACTGAAGAACTCATTGTATGTTTACGAGCTTAAGAGCTCCTCGTATGTTTATGAGCTTAAAAACTCATCGTATGTTTAGCGAAGAGGAAAATGTAGCACCTTAGAAGTGAATTATGACTCTGTTTGCTGAACCATAGAGCATCCATAGTCATCGGAGCTTTGCCTTTACCGCCTCCTTCTAGATCTCCCTGAAATGTCGTTCCCATAATTGATCCCTCCCATTTTGCTTGAGGAGATGCTCATTGACTTGATGCAATGCTTCTAGTTCATTGTTTGGAGGGAGATATGCCATTGACAAATTGTCCTCTAGGTTCAACAGAGGGTTTGCGGGAATTCTTTGCTGTCCCACAACATTGACTTCTTGTTGGTTCTGTAAACGTAGTAGATTTTCCTGAGTTTTGCTCATGTTGCGCGTAGAGACCATCAATTATTGAAAGATTAGTAGAATTTTAGCAGGATCGAAACAATCGTTCCCATAGACGGTGCCAAATTGATGATGTGATTTACGTTGTGTAGCAGAGCTTGGGGCTAAAAATGGGAAAATGGATTGGAGATTCATAAGGAAAGTTAATGGAGTTCACTGGAATGCCCAGTCAGAGCTACAAGACTATGGATGGTTAAATAATTGACACAAGGATAATAACAGAGAATGAAAATCAACAAACAAGGGGTTTAGAGTGGTTTACTAGCTTGAAAGCTTGGCTAGTCCACTTTAATGGAGTCTCTTGTTTCTGAAGAAGTTTTCTATTGCTTGGGGAAGACAATTACAATGCTCTTGAGAGTCAATTTACAGATATTCAATTCTTTACAATGTGAGGGATTGATCCCTATTTATAATTTGTAGAAAAATAGTCCTTTGCGTAATCAATGTGAATCCTAATGTGATTTACAACTTGATTTTAACGGTTATGAGGTTATAATAATAAATGTACATAATAATATATTTGAGTTGAATTACAATACTACATCTTCTTGATGGTATTAAAATACATCTATAATATAAGTTTATAATACAAAATACATACGATAAATATATGATTAATATACGTTTTTAAAATTAATACGGCATCAAATTTATCTATCAAATAAAATATTAGACTGATTAAAAAAATAATAATACAATATAATATTTAATTCATTAATAATACGTCTACCAAACGAGCCATAATATTTTGATCGGTATACTGATGAAACATTTTTTTTCAAGGTGATCATTTAATGAAATAATGAAATAATTCACAAATTAGCTGAGCAATGAGATTTAATTTATTAACTTAATTTGTTAATATAATTAATTGTAATTATTAGATTGACTTTGAAACCTATTAAATATTAAAATTTGATATCAATTTAATGATTATAATAAAATCATATTATTAATTCAACAAATTAAATCAAATTTTTAGATCCTAACTACATTACATACAAATCTCAAATCCAAACATCCATCAAATTTGTGCAATAGATTAATATCAGCCACATTAATTGATTATGTCAATTTTTTATTTTTCAATTCGGTCAATGGTATCCGTGCCAACTGCTCTCCTTTATTTATGATAGATAAATCTCTCATGATTTGATCACGAGAAATTACCAAAATTTAATGAATTAGAAATTGCCAAAATTTGATGAATTAGAAATTGCCAAAATTTGATGAAGAGCTCAAATTGTGTGTTCCCATTTTTTATCGTTAATTTCAATGGAAAAAAATATGAATTGTATATTCATGTACCATCAAAAGAGGCTTTTGCTTCATCTCAGTAAAACCTTAGGGGTTTAGCTCAAAAACTACAAAATCGCCTACACTCTTAGATCTGAACTCTGTGGTCCACTGGAAATCTTTGCCGGAGATGTCAAAAGTACCAAACCTCTGAACAACTCATAAACCTTCGGCTTTGGCCATGAAATAAAAGCGACTGGGCCTGGCCCGAAAATCAGCTCTCCGTCTCTGGTGATGCGACGACGGCCGAATCAACGCTGCCAAGGCTCTCTTCACCAAATCCCCCTCCACAGTCGCAATCCTCACCAGCGAATTCGTCATCGCCGATCTCCGAGCATCCAAACCACCAGTCGAATGATACGACACCAGATTACTACTATGATTCTGACGATTATTCGCATTCCTGTGAAAACTACACCGAAACGAACCCGGATGCACCGTAGGCGAGCATGCACACGCCTTCTTCTGACCAGATAACGGCTTAGGGTTTCGCTTCTGGTCTCGCGGAGAGACCGCGATCGAACGGCTTGCAGAGGCAGCGAAACGTACGGATGGCGAAGGCGAGACGGATCTGTAAAGATTCACCCTTGTCGGTGAAGAGGACCGGATTATCAAACTGGTAGAGCGGGTTGAGAAATTGGACATTGAGGAAGCGAAGGCCGAGGAAGACGACGAACAGAAACGACCCGAAGGAGATAATGATCTGTGGAGAGAATGCGCTTTGGTTCTAGACGATGACTCCATTGATGAACCACTAGAGAGAGAGAGAGAGAGAGAGAGAGAGAGAGAGTTTAGGGCGGTGGCTTGGGAGAGGTTTTGGCAAACCTAAAGAGAAGCTGAGGCAGGGTTTATACAGGGGTGGGTTGAAGCTAATGGCGGTGCGTAATTAAGTTCCGTTTTCAAGGGCTTTTTGGGGGAGGTAATGTTATTGTTAATGACGGCAGAGCGGCCGTTGGTTGGACTGGAGAAACCGCAGGTGGGGTAGGAGTGCAATTTTTAATTCTTTTTAGAATTCCACCGAGAAAATTATGTATGGCAGTATGGGTTTAAGACACTTGGCGACGAGGGTCACTCTAGACAATTTGAGACTTAAAATGATAATATTAAATAATTTTTTTTATTTTTAATATTTTTTTTTTAAAAATTAATTTATTTTTAATTTATTATGTATGAGAGAGAAGAATGACGTGTTAGTATTATCGAGAATTTTTTTTTTAATTTTTGTTTTTATTTTTTATCGTAGAGAGAGTTTAATTTCAATTTTTCTGTATATTTTTTACTTATTTTTATACAGAAAGAGTAGGTAGGGGTAATATGAGTTGACTTTTGAGTACTTTTTATTTTTTCAACTTATGATTTTTATGTTTCTAATGTTATGGATGGATCATGGACCCAACTGATTACAATAAAAATTTTGATTGTATTTAATTTTTTGGGACCTTTTTTTAGGATTTAAAATTTTGATGGATTTAAATTATTTATGGATTAGTAATGTACCTAAAATTATAGAGTCTTCTAAAATTATGTAATGTACCCAAGTTTTTTTTTTAATACTGTTGAGTCGTCCTTGCTGGCGACACTATTATGTGGTGTGCAGATCTAGAGACTACCATAAAAATAACTTGTGGGACACACAAATTAACGTAATCAATTGGTTACTATCGATCGATTGATTTAATATGTTAGACTTAGAATTTTCTTCGCTCAATACTTTGGGTTTAAATCTCCACACAACAATGACAGCTTAGTGGAGTTAAACTTAATCTTCAGTCTAGAGTACGTAGTGAGACATTAACTTCGACTCTGAAATAGGTGTTGTGAGCTCTCCTATAGATAACTGTATGGTACTGATAGACAATATTTGTTACCAAAAACAAAAAAATGCTCTGGGCAACACACTACTTATGCTCCTTTATGCGAGTGTACAACACACTATCACAAACGCAAGAAGGTGAATTCAGGTGATAATTTACTGCCATGTTAATATGATAAATGTCTAATATTGGAATAATACATTAGAATTAATCTAGGGTTTCTAAAAATAACATGACTCATTAATCTAAATAATTAATCAATCAAATTTGATGATACCTAAAATAAACCCTAAGCATGAGCTCAGGAAATGAACCCAGTTCGGGAGGTCAGGTAAGACACGTAGAGCTCATCCAGCCATAGTTAGAGCTCCCCCCAAGGGAGATGATATGAGAAGCGATGAGGGGACATCAAGATGATAGCAAAACACCTCCCAAATAATAGCCAAACTGAATTCAAGGCATAAAACCCTTAACCAACCGAGATCCTCTCCAAAGATTAAGGAGGATCCCACGGATGGAAGGTAAAGATCTCGGGATAAAGTTCACTAAATCAGTCCTATGGAGATTAGGTAACTCCTCCATTGGGGAGAGTAAGGGGAATGATCCCTTGATTATAGGAAATAAAATCCGGGTTAGAGGTAAGCAAGATGCTATAAAAGTAGGGTACGCCTCCAATTAGAAGGGGGGACGATAGATCCAAGGAGAACCCTAATTTTCTCCGCACTACATTGTAACGTATCCAACGCAATCAATAAGAAAATAGGAGCAAGAGTCTCCATTGAAGAGTGGACTAGCCGAACTCCCAGACCGGTGAACCACTGTAATTTCATTATGTTCGTCTCCCTTTCCTCAATTTCCCTAAGCATTTACCAGCATTTTGCACGAGCCTTGTAGCTCAGACACCACACTTGATTTCACACACATCCATGCCCTCTGCTCATATTCGATAGATTAACACCATCAGTTTGGCGCCGTCTATGGGAACGACAGTTCTTGTTACAAATATACTGATTTTTCAGTGATTGATGGTCTCTACACGAAACATGAGTAAAATTCAGATGAATCCCCCAAGAATGCAGAATCCCCAGGAAGTCACCAGTGGGAGGCAACCGAAAAACCTTCATAATTTCGTCCCCACCGCTGAAGCCGACCCACCTACGGTGGATCCCCCCGCTAACAATGAACTAGACGCCCTTCGTCTGGTCAATCAACGCTTACTTCAACAAAATGAGGAGCTCTTGAAGCTCTTATAAGGTCCTCAGCAGAAGCAGCCAGCCCGGCGAGGCCCGAATGATCTTCCTATTAGGGAACGGCAATGCCTTGATCCCCTCAGGGAAGCGACCGAAGGAGGGGAAAGCAATCAAACACCCCATCAGCCGCCTAGGAGTGGGATTAATGAAGAAGCACAAAGCCAGAACGAAGGGCTGGAGAGGAATGATTTCCTTCCTTTCCAACAGGAGAGAATTGAGCAATACTGGGAGCACCGCTTCAAGGACATCCAGCAAGAGCTCAGCCACATGAGAGAGGCAGTGAATGTCAAAACTCCAGTAACAATGGATGCCTTGGTGCAACAAACTGAATCCACATTCACTCCCGGGGTACTGCATTTCCCCCTTCCTCTGAAGTTCAGAGTACCTCAGATAGAGGTTTTCGATGGGACAAAAGATCCCGTGGATCACCTCAACACCTACAAAAACCAAATGGAGCTGCACGGGTACCAGGATCCTGTGCGGTGTAGGGCCTTCGCCATCACCCTGAAGGGGTCAGTCTTAGCATGGTTAAATAGGCTCCCCCCAGCTTCGATCTCTTCTTTCAAAGAACTCTCCATTTCCTTTTGTGTCTCACTTCATCGGAGCTCGGATCTACAGGAAGCCGAGCTATTATTTATTAAATATAAAGCAGAGGCCTGATGAGAACCTGCGATCTTATGTACAGAGGTTCAATTCGGAATCTCTGAAGGTAGATATCCCGGATGAAAAGTTTGCCATTACTGCTTTCATTGCAGGATTAGGAGTGCAGTCAAATGATTTAATGTTCTCTATATCGAAGAACCCTCAAGCAAGCATGGCTGAGGTGTTAGCCAAGGCAGAAAAGTACATAAAGGTGAAGAAGCACTCCTTTCCAAGGTGGGGAGTGCATCCTCACGGAAGGAGAAGGAAAAAGAAGAGAAGAAAAGGGATCGAAGTCCCAGGAAAGAAAAAAGGGCGAGAAAGGTCTCCAAGGAGGGATAGAGATCGCTCCCCGAAGAGAAGAGGAAATGTTATAGACCACTTGGGCCCCATGCAGCCTAGATACGGACCTCAGCGATTCACCCCGCTCACCGCCGCTGTATCCCAAGTTCTGTATGAGGTCCAAAACGAGAAGTTCCTAAGGTGGCCACCTCGGATGAAGGCAGATCCAGCAAAGAGAGACCCCACAAAGTATTGTGATTGCCACAGGGATCATGGTCACCATACCGATGACTGCATTTAATTAAAGAAGGAGATCGAATTCTTAATTCAGCGAGGACAGTTGCGTCGCTTTGTGGCCCATGACAACCAGAATCGAGCTCTTCCACCGCCGCCACCTCAACAGCAAGCACCTGCACCACATCAACAGCCTCTAGGTGAGATCAGAGTAATATCTGGAGGATTTGCGGGAGGCGGAGAATCCAACTCAGCCAGGAAAGCACACCTCCGACGAATCAGAGCTGAAGAAGCTCTCGAAGTGCATACTGTATCCAAAGCACCACGCTTAGACACAACTATCACTTTTTCAGATTCTGATTTGGAGGGATGCCAATACCCCCATGATGATCCATTGGTGGTAAGAGCTGTGGTAGCTAACAGAACCGTTCATCGAGTTCTGATCGATAACGGGAGCTCGACAGACATCATCTTTGCGCCTGCATTCGACAAAATGGATATTGGAAGGGAAAAAATCGAACCTGTAAGTACTCACTTGCTAGGTTTCTCAGGAGAAAGTGTGCTTCCCCTAGGCTCAATTCAGCTTGTGCTCACCCTAGGTGACCCGCCTTGCCAAGTCACCACGACCGTAAAATTCCTAGTGGTTGATGCACCTTCTGCATACAACATCCTGCTTGGAAGGCCTTCCCTTAATTCTATGAGGGCAATCCCATCTGCCTATCACTTGGTCGTCAAATTTCCAACAGAAAATAGAATCGGAGTGGTCCAGGGAGACCAGCGTGTAGCAAGAGAATGCTACATGGCGTCTGTGAAGATGAAAGAGGTTGAGAACATCCAATTGGATGAACTCGACATGAGAGATGAGCTGGAAACCAGACCAATCCCGTCGGAAGAGCTAGAACCTATACAGCTAGATGAAGAGCCCGAGCACCTTGTTTATGTAGGATCAAAGCTGAGCAGCGAGATTAAGGAACTTCTCATCCAGTTTTTGAGGCAAAACATGGAGGTGTTTGCCTGGAAACAAGAAAACATGGAAGGTATTGAATCTTCGGTTATCATGCATAAGCTCAGCGTGAATCCGAGCTGCAAACCCATCAAACAAAAGAGGAGGAGTTTCACCCCGGAGCGTCAAAAAGCCATTAACGAAGAGGTCAACAAACTTCTACATGCCAAAGCCATTAGGGAGGTGGATTACCCAGTATGGCTAGCTAATGTTGTCCTCGTTAAGAAGACCAATGGCAAGTGGCGCCTCTGCATTGACTTCACCGACCTCAATAGGGCCTGCCCCAAGGACAGTTTCCCCTTACCTCGAATAGACTTGACTGTGGATGCCACCGCTGGTCACGAGCTCCTCAGCTTCATGGACGCTTTCTCCGGGTATAATCAGATCAGAATGGACCCTAATGACCAGGAGAAGACCTATTTCATAACCGAGCAAGGGACGTATTGTTACCAGGTTATGCCTTTCGGGTTGAAGAATGCTGGAGCCACTTATCAGCGCTAGGTGAATAAAATGTTCCAGAAGCAGATCGGAACGACCATGGAAGTCTACATTGATGATATGTTGGTTAAATCACTGAAAGCAGAGCTCCATATCAAACATTTGGCGAAATCTTTCCAGGTCCTAAAGGAGTACAAGATGAAGCTCAATCCCGCCAAATGTGCCTTTGGAGTCTCTGCTGGAAAGTTTCTGGGCTTCATAGTTAATAGCAGAGGAATAGAGGCGAACCTAGAGAAGGTGAATGCAGTACTGAGCATGCAACCTCCGTCCAATACAAGGGAGGTGCATCGCCTAACAGGTAGAATAGCTGCCTTAAGCCGCTTCGTATCGAGATCAAACGACAAGTGTCAACATTTCTTTCAAGTCTTAAAGAAGGCCTTCCAGTGGGATGCCCAGTGTGATGAAGCGTTCAGAGCACTGAAAAATTATCTGAGCTCTCCACCTACTTTGGTGAGCCCAGTGGAAGGTGAGGTCCTTACTTTCTATCTAGCTGTGTCAGATTTCTCAACAAGCGCAGCGCTAGTAAGGGACCGTGACAGAGCTCAGCAACTAGTATATTACTATAGCAGAGCTCTGAGGGGGGCAGAGGAGAGATACCCAAAGATGGAGAAGCTTGTTTTAGCCTTAGTCACGACCGCCAGGAGGCTCAGGCCATATTTCCAAGCCCACACTATCGAGATCCCAACAGATCAACCAATGAAGCAAGTATTAAGTAAACCAGAGACTTCGGGTAGGCTGGTTAAGTGGGCCATTGAGCTCAGCGAGTTCGATATCAGGTATAAACTGAGAACAGCCATCAAAGGGCAAGTGCTGGTTGACTTCATTGCAGAATTCACAGCGGGAACACCCACGGGGGCCACGCAGCTGGTACCTGACCTCCCCACGTGGAAGCTCTCTGTAGATAGAGCTGCCAACGCCCAGGGTAGCGGAGCTGGTTTAATTTTGACCTCCCCTGATGAAATAGATGTTGAATATGCATTAAGGTTTGGGTTTAAGGCCTCGAACAACGAGGCAGAATATGAGGCTGTCATAGCATGTTTAAACCTTGCTCACTCGA
This sequence comes from Ilex aquifolium, assembly GCA_951799425.1. Taxonomy (NCBI): domain Eukaryota; kingdom Viridiplantae; phylum Streptophyta; class Magnoliopsida; order Aquifoliales; family Aquifoliaceae; genus Ilex; species Ilex aquifolium. Next base: position 14,302,669 of record OX637410.1, on the reverse strand, counting down.
TGGAAGCAGAACAGTTGGAGATCTGCAATGACTCTCTACTCGTGGTGAAACAGATAGAGGGGTCCTACGAGGCCAAGGGCGAGAAAATGATCCTTTACCTCAGAAAGGTACATGAATTGATCAGGAAATTTGTGCAAGTCAAGATTATACATGTCCCCAGATCAGAGAACGCTCGAGCAGATGTGCTGGCAAGGTTAGCAACTGCTTCGCAGGAGAATTTAGATAGGTTGATACCAGTAGAGCAGTTGGCGGAGCCATCAATAGGAGTTGATAAGGAGGAAGTTTTCCCAGTCCTTTCCCCACCTGTTTGGATGGACTCAATTAGGGAATATCTTCAGAACGGAACTTTGCCAACAGACCCCAAGGAGACTGCAAAAATAAGGGTAAGGTCAGCCAGATTTTCTATTGTACAAGGAAACTTATACAAGCAAGGATTTTTGATGGCTCTCCTCAGATGTGTAGGAGATGAGGATGCCGATTACATTCTTAGGGAGATTCAAGAAGGAATTTGCGGTAACCATATCGGAGCTCGAACACTGGCGGGAAAAACCTTGAGGCAGGGATATTACTGGCCCACCATGCTAAAGGATGCCACCGACCTGGTTAAGAAGTGTAAGGCGTGTCAGATACATGCCAACAACTCTCATTGCCCACCAGAATTCCTAACCTCGGTGGTAAGCCCTTGGCCCTTTCAGCAATGGGGATTGGACATTCTTGGCCCTTTTCCCACCAGCATAGGACAGTGTAAGTTCGCCATAATTGGAGTGGACTATTTCACTAAATGGGCTGAGGTGGAGCCTCTGGCCACAATCATGGAGCAAAAGGTACAAAATTTCACTTGGAAGTCTATAGTCTGCAGATTTGGGGTACCTAGAGCAATCGTCTCTGATAATGGGAAACAATTTGACAACTCGAAGTTCAAGAAGTTTTGTGCAGAGCTGGGGATAAAGAATTATTTCTCGGCCCCAACCCATCCACAATCAAATGGACAAGCAGAGGTGACAATCAGGACAATCAAAGCAGCCTTGAAGACCAAGCTCGAGTCTTTGAAGGGAAAATGGGTTAAGTATATCCCAGAAGTGTTGTGGGCATACATAACAACCCCTAGGACAGCAACTCAGGAAACACCGTTTGCTTTGGCGTTCGGAACTGAAGCAGTGTCACCTGTAGAGATAGGGATACCATCCCCTAGAACCGAGCTCGCGGATCCAGAGCATAATGATGAATCCCTCCTGCTGAACCTCGACCTCTTAGATGAAAGAAGAGAGAGAGCTCTGCAGCATATTCAGAGTTATCAGAGAAAAACCGCAAGATACTACGACAGGAAGGTAAAGCACAAAAGCTTCAAGGTTGGAGACTTGGTGCTTAGGAGGCTTTTGCTTGCGAGAAAAGACCCCACGCACGGGAAGTTGGGGCCAAACTGGGAAGGCCCCTACGTCGTTTCAAGAGTGATTAGGCCGGGGAACTATGAGTTACAAACAGAAGAAGGAAAGATCCTACCTCACTCTTGGAATGCCGAGCATCTTAAGAAGTTCTTTCAGTAAGTTTTCCTTGTAATAGAGTTATTTTCAATAAAAATAAGCAAGTTTTTTGATTCATCCTCATATGGTTTTCAAAAAAAAAAAACAAAAAATAAATATATATGAGACGAGCTCTACAGCTCAAGATAAGCTATTCAGCTTATAAAGAACGAAATGAGTTCTACAGCTCAAGATAAGCTATTCAGCTTATACAGAATGACACGAGCTCTACAGCTCAGGATAAGCTCTTCAGCTTATGTATATATAAAAAAAGGGGGGCGATGGGCTCCTCAGCTCATGAAGTACAGAACGAGCTCTACAGCTCCAGATGAGCTTCTCAGCTCATAAACAAACGATAAGCTTCTAAGCTTATAAAATTCAAGATGAGCTATTCAGCTCATAAACAAATGATAAGCTTCTAAGCTTATAAAATTCAAGATGAGCTTCTCAGCTCATAGACAAGCGATAAGCTTCTAAGCTTATAAAATTCAAGATGAGCTTCTCAGCTCATAAACAAACGATAAACTTCTAAGTTTATAAAATTCAAGATGAGCTTTTCAGCTCATAGACAAACGATAAGCTTCTAAGCTTATAAAAAGATGAGCCTCTCAGCTCATAAACAAACGATAAGTTTCTAAGCTTATATAATTCAGAATGAGCTCCTTAGCTTATCTGATAAGAGATGAGCTCTTCAGCTCATAGAAAGGAGAAACGAGTCCCTCAGCTCATATATGCACATACATGTTTAAAAAGAAAGATCTGATATTCAAAGAATTCACGGATACAAGCATTCAGAAAGATGTAAAAGTGAAACGAAGTTTGGCATTTTCATTAATCAGAAAGGGAAGGGAATACAAGGAGATAGAACTCCTAATTCTTCCTAAGATGTGACTTCAGCTCGGCTACTTCTTCCTTCAGGCGCGCATTGTCCTCCTTCAGCTCATCCCTTTCTTGTCCAGCCTTATAGAGCAAGTTGAGAAGCTTCTCGCCTGCTGGGGTAAGAAAAACGGTGGCAAGTGAGTTGGGTGAGAAGGAGCCGTCCCTCTTACGCTTCTTTGAAGTCGCGCCAGTATCCCCCTCCTCATCAGAGTCCTCTTCCTCACCTATGTCCTTCTCGTCAAACTCAGAGGGAGAGGTCCAAGGAGAATCTGGAATGGAGGAAAACTCATATGCAGTAGCCTCAGCCCCAAGCAGATAAAAGTTTTCGTTCGTCATCAACTCCGGAAAAGTCCTAGGCTCTACGAGCAGCAGCTCATCAATATTCATCATCTCTGGCAAATCCAGATCAGGAGGACCTGCACAACAAGAATATAATTAGAATAAATCTCTGCGGGAAAAGTTCAAGAGATCTCAGCTTGAGCATACCAATGCGAGAAAAGCTCTTCCAGGACTGTGGAATCCTAGTACGAGGACAGCGCAGCTCGGGAGACCGCCAAGATTTCCCAGAAGCAAAAAAGAAGCGCTGAGACCACCCTTCAGGATTGGAAGGAAGGTCCAAAACCAAAAGAGGTGAATCAAAGTGCCTCCAACAAAAGAAACTGAAGTAGGGGACATCGTCTTCCTAGATCTTGAAAAAGTAAAGGAACTCGGCAACAGAAGGGAACCTACCATTGCCATACAGGCGCCAGAAGAGGAAAAAGCTGATCATAACAGCCCATCCTCGAGGGGAAAGGCGAGAGGGGCACATGCCATAATGGGCAAGAACTCACCCAATAGAAGGATGAATGGGAAGGCGAAGTCCCATGTCCAATGCACCCTCAAAAAAACAAACTTCTCCTCGAGAAAGATAATTGCAAGGCTCGTCAGGGGGAGGAACTCGCAGAGACAAATCAAGCTCAGGGAAGAATCGCTTTTTGATGACTACCAAATCAGAAGGCTCTAGTGTTGAAGGAGACAAGTAGCGACAATGCCACTTCCAGTCGATTCCGAAAGAAGTGCGTTCCTTGAACAGAGAAGAAACAAGGGCAGCCATTAGGATTACGGTGAGGACATAAAGTAACCACGAAGATTCAAGAAGAGACTCAGAAATATTTTGGCAAAAGAGAAAGAAACACAGGCGATATTAGGAGCCTTGAGGAAAATCGTAAGCTTTTAAGAAACCAAGAACCACACAGAAGGCAGAGTCGGCGGTCCTTTTGGTTTCCTAATTAATAAATGTAGTTACGGTTTTGGAAAACAGTTGGGTAAATGCGGGAAAGAGAATCATCACAAGATAACCCCTCCCAACGTATTCAATACAATTGGAGATAAGTCTAACCCCACCTAAACAGAATATTCCTCATACTTTTTTGAGTCGAGCTCAACTCGGTTGGCAGCCGGGCATCTCCATAGCAAGTTTTTGAGACCTCCAGTTCCAAGAACCATGCTCACATCATGATGATGAGTTCCTGATGAGTTCCTCAATTCATAAAAAGAACCCGACAGATCATAAAGTCAATAATTTTGCTTTAAGAAGCAATGAAGTACTTCTTGAAGCAATGGGGGCAAGGGGAACATAAGGCAAAGGAAAATAAAATTGGCAAAGGAATTATGTCTCAGAACAGAAGTTACATCACATTTCAAAGCAAGAGTTCAGAACAAAGATTGCTTTTTAAAGTTTGTATTCCAGAACATGAGTTCGAAGTACATGAAAAACGAAATTAAAATCACATGAACACAAGGAAAGCCCTAAGTGTCTAGGGAAGACGTAACTGAAGGATTCTGCAGCTCAGCAGATGAGCCTTCGACAGCAGGCAGAAGGGAAGAGCTTCCAGAGGTACCAGCTGCACGGGTCTCTACCCCCATTGATTCTGAATTTTGAGCAAGGGCCTCAGTTGCAAGGTCAGCGGAGAACGGTATAGTGGCAGAAACAGTAAAAGTTGCGGCTGGGAGCTCGGGAATTGCAGCAACAGAGCCTGTCCCACTAGGAAGAGATCCAGAAGTCTCAGCAGGAGGGATGGACATCTCAACACCTTCTGGGGTAACATCTAGAGGAGCCAAGCTGTCCCCCTCGCCATCTGTATCAGTCTCCTCCAGCTCCTCCTCAGTAGGAATAGAAAAGTTGAAGTCAAGGTCTAGGTAGGTCTTTGTAGCTCGGCGTTTGAAGGCAAGCCATCCAGTGGCCCACTGGGTGGTGACGTCATCCCTCAGCTCAGCAATAATACTGTCCTTTTCCTTGACAAGAGTCTTCTGTGCCTCGAGCTCGGTGCAGAGTGCAGCATTTGCTTCAGTAACAGCAAGATAATCCTTCTTTATGCTCTGCAAAGAGATCTGGGCTTCAAAGGCTTCTTGACTGGCTTTAGCCCAAGCTTCAGATTTAAGCTTCAGCTCTTCCCTGGCAATTCTCAGCTCATCCCTGGCTTTCCTTTCTCTTTCTTCAGCAGCATCTTTGGCCTTTTGTAAGCCCTGAAGGGAAGAAGCCTGGTTCTCCAACTCCTCCTTGAAGCCTGTCACCTGAGCTCGGAGGTCGTCATTGTCAAAGGTGAGTTGAGCAACCTTAAACTCGTATGCTTTTAAAGCCTTGACAGAGCTCTCAGAGGATTGGATCCTATTCACCAAACCTTTTACGTGGAGAGCTAGCTGAGGACAGGAGAGAAAGCAAGAAAAGATAAGCTTAAGGTTACGACATAAAGATAAGTGGATGTATAAGGATGCGAGAGCTTATAACAGCTGTTTCCTGAAGAGCTGAGCTAATGGTTTCCTCAAGAGGCAGGGAAGAGGCCTTTTGAACGTCAAAATCAGTAAGAACAGAAGAAATGGCCCCAACAGCAAGCTCACTGTTCTCAAAAAAGGAATCCTCATTCTCCTCCACCTTGGGGTGCTTTGCTTCATCACGCCCAGTTTTCCTCGGAAAAGATTCAATAATCTTCCCTGAAGGGCTATAGGAGAAATTACCAGGTTGAAGGCCAGTGACCAACCTCAAAGCTTCCCTGACCTCAGTTGAGGAAGGAGAAGCCTCGCCTGGCTCATTAGTTCGACTTGAAGTGGGCTGGACCCTTGATGGTAGGCAGGCCTCAACGACCGGTGGGGTGTTCAACGGTTGAACCTGCTTTGATGAGGTCGAAGTTGGAGAAGAAGAGGGCACCCCCAATTTTTGAACCTTAGCCCGAGTAACAGGGCTACTTCCAGAGTCGACCACAGCTTTCCGTTTGCCACTTTTCCCACTTTTCGATAAATGGTCGATCTTGGCCTGGAGTTCCTCAGAGGTGGGCTTCATTATGGAAGAGCCTGGAAGATCTAAGCCAAAGTTACGCATATAGGAGGAAATAGGAAGAGAGGCAACACAACTTATTGGAAAAAGGAATTACCTGTTACTTCTTCTGGTCTGACAACAGAAATAGGAGGCGGGGCTTCTATCGCTATCCCAAGAGGACTAAATCCTTTCTCAACCAGAACCCAGGGCTGGATAAGCTCGGAGTACCTTCGTGGGTCACACTTGACCAATTTCAACTTTACTTTCTCGTTCTCAGCGCTGACCTCAGGTCGGGTACCTAGACACAACGCAAGCAGAGCAGAGTCAGAAACTTATGATTCTCAAAGCAAAACTCAGTCAACTCGAGCAAGGACTCACGCAAGTTCTCTGGAACAGTCCAGGCCTTAGGGATACTAAGAGTATCCGTTCTATCAGCAGGGTTGTATTCCCAGTTGGTACCCCCAACGAAGAAGAAACGTTATTTCCAGTGTTTATGGGAGGATGGAATATGAGATATGATCTGCCTAGCGTTGGCTCGCTTGGAGATATACAAGAAGCCCTCAGAAGAGGCCAGCTTGACGTTAAAAAAATCCAAGAGCAGGGAAATGCTGGGAACCCCGAGCTTGTGGTCCTTAAAGAAGACCAGAAGACCCACCAGAACCCCCCAGAAGTTAGAGGAAAGCTGAGAGGGACAAACATTGAAATATTGCAGAACGTTCTTGATGAATGGGTGCAGAGGAAAGCGAAGGCCATTCTCGAATGCGACCTCAAAGAAGCAGACCCTCTTATGAACTTTGGCAACATAAAGGGTGGAGCTGTCTGGACACTAGGACTGGACACCAGCAGGAAACCCATAGGGGGCAGTGAAAATCTTCACAAAGGAAGAGTGGACCTTGCTTTTTGTGTTTTATTTTTTCTGTTAATGTACATATATATATGAAAGAAAAAAAAAGGGTGTATCTCATTCCCCATTTTTACTTTCATTTTTCTCATTGCATGATTCCTTGTGCATTGAGGACAATGCATGGTTCAAGTTGGGGGGGTGAGGTGCACCATTTACATTTTCCACCACTTTTTGTATAGAATAATGGAAAATGTGAAAATTTTGAAAAATTTTGGTTCCAATATTGAACTATATTCCCCTATCCTAATGGTTATGGGATTTGTGATTACTTGATCTTCATTTTGAACTTTGAATATATGAGCACATTATAGAAGTTTATCCTATTGTTAAGAGTATCACATACTTGTTTGCTTTTGAACTCAACCATAAGTGCACCATGAACTTGTAATTTTTGCAATTTACGGATTGAGTTCACATTTGAGTGCTTGACATGAATAGTGGAGATGAGTAAGAACCCATGTGAGCTTTAATGTCAATCCTTGTTTGGAGGGAACTTACATTTACTCAAGGAACAATTTTTCAAATTCCAAATTTGTTCAATAATCTCATTATGCTTGTTTTGGTTAGGTGATTTTGGGTAGTTGATTGACTTTGTCTTGAAACGCAAAATGCTCCTCCTATGCTTATCTAGAGATGATCTTAGGCCATCTTTGAAATGCTTTGAGCCTTTGCCTTTTTCTTGTGAAACGTTATCTCTAGTGCCATGATTGAGCCTTAATTGAATTCGTTTCTATGCCACACATGTAACCAAGCCATTGAAAATGATAAATATCTACCTTACCTTGGTTGTTCCTAGTGCTAAGTATGAGTGATGATAAAAGAGAAGGAAGTATGGTGTGGAAAATCAAACAATAGGGATGAAGGATGTTGAAACTCAAAAGAGTTGACTAAAAAAAAGATTGAAAATCCAAGAAAAGGAGAAAAAAAGGGTGAGAAGAAGAAAAGAACGACAAAAGAAAAGGAAAATGTTAAGGAAAAGAAAGAAAAGAAACAAAAAGTGTGGTGATGGTGTTAGCCTAGAAATCCCATAAAAAGGGAGATCTTTTTGAAATAAAGGTCATTCACTCGGAACAACCCTCTTTGTTATCCTATATCCTTCGTTTCCCTTACCTCAATATCACCCCAAGGCCTCAATACAACCCTTGAAAGTCCTAAATGATCTAGAGAAGCATGGGGATAGCATACTTTTTAAAAGAACAAGAGGAGTTGATTTTTCTATCTAATGCCCTAGCATTCCTTTCATGAGATTATGCCAAGGTTGTTCCATTTTTATGCATACTTCATTTTTGGATTATATGTGAGCTTATTTCGTTTTGAGCACAATATTCTATCTCACATATACACATGGAGTGCATGCTCGGATAATCATTGAGTTACTCTTTGTTGAGAGAAACCCTTGGTGAGTTTTTGCATCGAAGCTTAATTTGGATAGCCAAAGTGAATGTGAATTCTATTGTGTAAATGTTTAGATTACATGTTCATTTCACACATACACGAGTTTGAAAATGAATGTGTATGTGGATACTCTAGAATAGCATTTAAGGCTATGGTGTGTTTCATGTGTGATTGGTTCGGGTGTTCAGATCAAGTTATTGTTGACATCCCATTGCTAATTAAGATAAGGGAATATATTTTAAATATTGGATATTAGGAAGAGAAGTTTGTAGGTACCTTCACTGAAAACCTTCACGAGACAAAACTCGTCCACTAGGGATCACCTAGGGGTTTAAAGGCTTGTTGCATGTGCTAAATGCAATTGCGGAATTAGTATATGTTTTATTTTGTTTGCATGCTTTTTACATTTTTTTTGCTAGGGACTAGCAAAACTTAAGTTGGGGGGTGTGATGAGCACAAAATATTGTATATTTCAAGGCCTCATTACATGCAATTTTACTCAACTTTTGCATCTAAGTACTTAGAGTTAGCCGATTTTATGAATAATGTTGAATTCTCGATGTTGCATGTTTTTATAGCTTAAATCATGTATTTTAGGACCTTGCAACTATGATGGATGTGTGGTGAGGGAATGTACACATTACATGTAGATTTGGAGGATTAAAAGTGAAGAAATTAAGGAGGTATTGGTGTTTGGGAACAAAAGCGCCAGCAGCCACACCACTGGGTTGAAGAGCCTCGGTTTTCCTCCATTTTTACCATGATCCACTTCGAATATGAAAAAGTTCAAAACATGAAAGTTGTATATATGGATGTCTTCTGTATTTTTTCAAAATTTCAGCTCAATCGGACGGTTAGATCAAAAGTTATGCCAATTCTAAGAAGAATGGTCCGGAGCAGAAAAACCGTACCGGTACGCCGTACGGTACTGTACCGTACCGGTACGCCGTGCCTGAACAGCCCGAAATGCCTCCAAATCACTTCCCACTTGCCCCCCAACATTTCCTTACAAATTTCCATGCCTCCCTTACACAATTGGAAGACTTTTGAGGCTTGGCATTCAAGGAGGATGGGAGAGGAATGGGCTGCCTGGGGAGTTGCAGGCTAGGCTTGTCCTAGCCTGTGCAAGCCATCATTCAACCTCCCATTGATGGGAGACCTGCACACTCATGCTAGGGGACCCTCCATGCACGAAAATGCAAGACACACTCAATATATTCAGCATTCAACAAGCATTCAAGGGGGTGGCTACCTAAGCTTAGTTTTAGTTCCTAGGAAGAAGATGATGAATAGTGTAATGTAAGTTTATGTTTTTGCATTTTCCTTTCCATTTCAATAGTTGTAACTTTAAACTTCTTGTAATCTTCATTCCTTGCACTTTAATCTTAGTTGTTTCAAGTTTATTCCAAGTCTACTTGCATGTTCTTCATTTTACCATTGTTGTTTCAAGTTCTTCATTTTTCAAGCTTTAAAATGGGTATTGAATATTTTTCTTCATAGTTCAAGTTTTCTTGCATTAGTTCAATTTCCATGCTTCATTTCTTCATTATGTCTCTTTACATTATGCATTCCTTTCTTTCTTAGCATGAGTAGCTAGATTTTAAGTTGGTTAATCCAAGGGAGAATTCCTCTTAGGTGTGCCACTTCAACTCATTTTCATTCCTCCTCTCAGAGTACGATGGCTCGGTTTGACTGGGTTGGGGTGAGGATATGGTTGTGAGTTCTTGATACACCGTAGGCATTGTCACGGGGTATGCTTGAATCCTCACCTCCATTTTAGTCCCGAGCTTCCCACGAATCAATCGTACTTTTAGGCTCTATTGGAGGAAGGCTTGAGTTGATCTGGTGTTCCCATTGGAATGACCTCTTTGGATTAGCCAACAATTGTTTTCTTGCATTTCCATTCACAAACACAACCACAAAACTCAAACAAAAGATTTTTCACTTTCTTTACCTTTTGCAAAATCACCTTCACACAACTCGAACTTTCCTTCCCTGAGGAGACGACCTTGGAATACTTTTCCAAGTAAAACACCGACACACAAAAGACTCTTTGCGATTGGGGAGCACTTTTGTTCACACACCCGCATTTCATTTCACATTTCATTCATTCCATCCTCCAATCCGTTGTTGCCTAATCTCTTGCATCACCCTGAGGGAGAGTGACACTCCCTTTCACACATAAGCCATATACACATGTCAAATGGTGATGTTTAGGGGTTGGGAATAACAACGTCTTCAATCAATCATATAGCAAGTTTAGGGAGGAGAGGAATCCATTTATCTTCCAAAAACATACCTCACTGCCATCACCAATCTGCCACATTAGACCTTTCTCGAGAAGCTCCCTTCCATGCAGCAGACTGGTCCAAACCCATGAAGGTCTTGCACCACGGCACGCCTGCATCAAATCCCCATTGGGGAAATATATTGCCTTCATAAATTTTGCCCAGTACGACTCTGGCTGATTGATGATCCTCCAACATTGCTTTGGATCAGTTATTTTCTCCCATTTCTTCCAACATATACCTTTTTTATCCTCACCATTATTCCACCAGAAATTCCTTACATAACTGTTCAACTTATTGCAGAAATTTTTTGGGAATTCTACCACTGACATGGCGTAGTTTGGAATCGCCTGGATAATTGCTTTGATTAATACCTCATTCCCCGCCTGTGAGAGACAACAACTCTTCCAACCCTGCAACTTCTTTGCAATTCTCTCAAACAAATACCCAAAGACCTCATTCTTGGATTTACCCTAGACTTTGCACAGTGTGGGAGGGCCTCCATTCCCATGAGTTGACAAAAGAACAACCTTTGCTCCTCAGAAGTGTTATTTGAAAAGATAATCCCGGATTTCTGATGATTTGCACTTTGCCCCGATGCCACACAGTAGTTCAGCAAGATCCTTAAGAGCTCCAGTACACCCTCTTCTTTGGCTTTGAGAAAGAACAACGAGTCGTCAGAAAGAAAAGATGGGATATGGCTGGGCTTCTTCGTTTGATTTTAATCCCCATCAACCTCCTTTCCTCCACTCCTTTCAAGAGCATAGCAGAGATGACATCTGCAACCAAGATGAATAAGTATGGGGACAAAGGGTCTCCTTGTCTGATTCCCCTCTGAGGCATAATCACTCCAATTTTCCTCCCGTTCAACACAATTTGAAATGTGACAGTACTCACACATTGCATAATAAGCTTAACCCATCGACGATCAAACCCCAATTTAATCATAACCTCCTCCAAGAAGTCCCACTCGACCCTGTCATAGGCCTTGCTTATATCCATTTTTATAGCAATCTCAGGGATTCTACCACTTCTTTTTCCCTTCAGATGATGAAAAACCTCATTTGTAATAGCTATGCTGTCTTGAATTTGTCTATTTGGTACAAAGGCCGCCTGATTTGGGAAAACAATAGAGCCCAAAATTCCTTTCATCCTATTCGCCATCACTTTGGAAATCACCTTGTATGAGAAGTTGCAGAGTGCTATCGGCCTAAACTGTGACATAGATTCAGGCGCAGCTTCCTTTGGAATTAAGACAACATTTGTGAGATTAACCTCCCTATTCATCTTCCCCCCTTCAAAGAATTCCTTTACCATCTTGGAGACGTCATGTCCCACAATATGCCAAAACTGATGAAAAAATAAGTCTGGGAACCCGTCTGGTCCAAGGGCCTTTAAGGCAGCCCAGCTCATTAACTGCGTCCTGCACCTCATTCTCAGAAATGGGTCTCAACAGTTGCAAATTCATTTCCTTAGTGACTTTGCTCTTCATCGCATTCAGGGCCTCAAACCAATCTCTCTCCCCCGTTGTATTGAATAGATTCTGGAAATAGTCTCTGATATGGGAGTTGATCTCTTCCTCCCCTTCAATCCACTCGGCATCCTCAGATTTAAGCCTAATAATTTGGTTTCGAATCCTCCTCTAGATGGTAGAGAGGTGGAAAAACCTTGTGTTCTGGTCACCATCCTTCAACCATTTAATCCTAGATCTCTGCAACTAGTGTTTTTCTTCTCTGCATCTTACATCATCAAGTTGGGCGCCCAACTCAGCTTCTCTAACTAAATTTTCCTCTGTAGGTTCCTTCATCTAGACATGAATTAATTCATTGTTTAGCATGTGCATAATTTTCTTCTTGTTTCCAAACTTTCGCCTGCTCCATTCAGTCAACTGATCACTACACGATTTCAAATTATAAATGGTATTGCGTGAGGCAGAGTCTGGATCTTTCATATTCCAACCTCTCTTAACCACATCTTCACATTCAGAGTCCTCCAGCCATATACACTCGAACTTAAAGGATTGAGGGGTCTTCTTGTCATTACAGCCCATATTGATCACCAGTGGACTATGGTCAGATCCCATTCTGGCTTCATGTATCACCGATGTCCAAGGGAAGAGAACCCTCCAATCTGGATTCACTAGAACTCTGTCAATACACTCTTGTACATTAGCAATACCTGGCCTATTGTTAGACCAAGTAAATCGAGGCCCACTGAAACTCAATTCCATTAGGCAACACTCAGAGATGAGATGTTGCATCTCCTCCACCTTCTTTATGCTACTCACTGTACCACCTTCTTTATCGGTCAAGGAACCAATGATGTTAAGTCTCCAGTAACCATCTAGGGAACATCAATTGACCTCGTAATTTTTTTAATAATCTCCCAGATTTTCTTCCTCTTCTCAGCCATAGGGTCAGCATAAATGAAAGTACACTGCCATATCTCCAGATTATTTTGAGTTCTGCCTCTAACGTTAATCAAGTTCTTGCTCTTATCAATCACTTGCAGGTTGACTTTTTCCTTCCACCACAATGCCAAGCCACCAGATAAGCCTACTGGATCCACATACTCAAAGCAAGGAAAATTCAGCGATCTTCTCAATCGTTCCAACTTCACAGACTTATTTTTAGTCTCCATCAAGAACACGATTGAGGGACGATGGGTTCGAACAAGATGACAATCCAACTCAATATGCGTAGTACGTTTATGAAAAATAGGATTAGTAGCTATGTGAAGAGCAGATTTGTTATTGCATAAAAACAAGGCTACTTGTGGATGAGATACCTAAAAATCAGCAAGAAGATACCAGATCCATGTGAGTTCAGAACATGTAGTTGCTATGACTCGATATTCTACTTCAGCAGAGGAACGAGGCACCACAAACTGTTTCTTGGATTTCCAAGAAATGAATGAATTGCCCAAGAAAACACAATAGCTAGTAACAGATCTGCGAGTGTCAGGGCATGATGCCCAATTAGAATCACAAAAAGCTCTAAGCTACATTTGAGAGGAGGAAGACAAGAAAACACCCTGACCAGGAGCTTCCTTGAGATAACGTAGAACCTTGTGTGTAGCTGCTAAATGAATGGTGGATGGTTTATCCATAAACTGACTTAAGGTTTGAATGGTGTAACTAATATCAGGTCTGGTGATAGTTAGGTATAATAATTTTCCAATAATCCTTCTATAAAGAGTAGGATCAGATAGCAAATGACTTGTCTCTTTGCTAAGCCTAACATTCTGATCCAAAGGAACCTTGAGAGGCTTAGAACCAAGAGTACTAGAATCAACTATAATATCCAAAGTGTATTTTCGTTGACAAAGATGAATACCTTTAAAAGATCTTGCAACTTTAATGCCAAGGAAATACCTTAAAGAACCAAGATCCTTGATTTTGAACCTATGATCCAAAAACTGTTTGAGAGAAGAAATGGAATCTAAGAAGTTGCTGGCCAAAATTATATCATCAACATACACCAAAAGAGCGGTGAAAGAGCCTGCAATAACCTTAAGAAAGAGGCTATAATCAGCCTTGGATTGCTGAAAACCAAAATCAATGAGAGATGTGGAAAAATTTGAGTACCACTGTCTGGAGGCTTGTTTAAGACCATAACGACTCTTGAGAAGTTTGCAAACTTGATGGGGATGCCCTTTAGTATAGCTTGGGGGTTTTTGCATATAGATTTTTTCTTGTTAATCCCATGAAAAAAGGCATTATTTACATCAAATTGATGTAAATACCACCCTTTAATTATTGCAACTGTCAATAAAGACCTGACTGTCACCATCTTAGCAACAGGGGAGAAGGTTTCATGATAGTCAATTCCTTCCTGTTGAATGTAGCCTTTGGCCACTAACCTAACTTTGTACCTTTCAATAGTGTCATCTGAATGTACTTGATCTTGTAAAGATACTTACATTGGATTGTTGTTTTGTTAGGAGGGAGATCAATATGTATTATTGAGTTCTAAAGCTGTCAATTCAGCTTCCATAGCTTTACACCAGTTAGGATCCATAATAGCTTGGTGGTAAGTATGAGGTTCAGTTTGAAGAGAAATAGAAGATGAAAAAGCTTGAAACATAGGTGAAAATCTATGATAGCATAAAGAAGCACTCAAAGGAAATGGTTTACCTGAAGAGGATGAAGGCTTGTCCAAAGATTGAGCTGGTGAAGAGAGGTTGGCTTGTGGACAATGAAAATCTTGCAGGTATTGAGGTGCCCTTCTAGACCTAGTGGATCTTCTAAGAGAAGGAATAGAAGGAGAAGGAAGAGAACATAATCTGAGGAGACAGACTCAAAAGAGGTGGATGGAAAATAAATATCATTAGACAAGGAGTATGTTGGAGAAGAGGAAGGAGGAAAAAACAAGAGTGTCAGGAAGAGGTAAAGTGCAAACTAGATCAGAAGTTAAAGGATTAGAAAAAGAAGAAGAAGAAGAAAAAGAAGTAGAAAAAGGAAAAATAGACTCATGAAATACATATTGAGAGAGAAAAATAGTGCCATTAGCAGGGTCAAGAAGCTTGTATCCTTAAACCCCAAAGGGATACCCAAGCAAACACATCTTCTTCCTCTAAGATCAAATTTCTGTCGACCATGGGACAAGGTAGAAGCAAAACAAAGACAACCAAACATCTTTAGATGAGAATAAGTAGGTTTAATATTGAAGAGCTTTTCATAAGGAGTATGGTTGTTCAACAAAGGAGTGGGTGTTCTATTATTGAGATAAGCTGTAGTGAGGATGCAGTTATTCCAATATTTCAAGGGAAGATGAGCTTGAAATCTTAAGGATCGAGCAACATTCAGTAAATGTTGATGTTTTCTCTGCAGTATACCATTATGTTGTGGGGTCTCCACATAGCTTCTTTAACGCAGAATTCCCTTAGTGCTGAGGAAATTTGTCAATTGAACCTCAGCTCCATTGTCAATTTTGAGAATTTTAATCTGAACCCCAAACTGAGTTTCAATCAAAGAATAAAAGGATTCTAAACATTTTTTGGTGTGAGATTTGCTCTTAAGCAAATAAAGCCAAGTGCTCCTACAAAAATATCAACTATAGTCAAGAAATATCTTGAACCATCATAAGCAGGCATGGAGTAAGGCCCCCATAGATCACAATGAATTATTTGAAATAAAGTGGAAGTGTGGTGATGGTTAAAAGGAAAAGGCAACCTGTGTTGCTAAGCTAAGGGACAAACATAACAAGAATTTTTATTACTAGGAAGAATATGATTTTGTACAATAGGATCATCAATGAGACTTAGTTTAGAAAGAAAAATATGACCAAGGCGACAATGCCAAAGATCTTGCTAATAACAGATGTAGAGGCCAAAATTTTTTTATTCAGAAACTTTGAAAGAGTTATGACTAAAGCTGAAGGGGAAACTTTAAATTCTAGCAGGTGGTATAAGCCATTCCTCACTTCACCCATCCCAATCATTGTCCAAGAGAAAAGGTCCTAAAGAAAACAAGAATGAGAAAAGAAAACAACACAACAAGTCAGAGATTCTGCAACTTTCTTAGCAGAAAGCAAGTTAAAAGAGAAAGATGGAACACAAAGTACATCCTTCAAAACAATGGTGTCTGTGATTTTGACTATACCAATATGAGTAACTAGAACTTCATTGCCATTTGGAAATTCAACAGAATAGGAAATAGATGCTATAATGGTGGTAAAAAGAGAAGTGCTACAAATCATATCATCTGTGGCACCTGTATCAATGATCTAGGAAATATAAGTTAGACTAGAAGTCTTGTGTATGTATGTTGAGAAACAAATAGAAACACTAGACATTCTTGAAGCCTTTGGTTCATTTGTTACAGGACTAAAGATGGACTGAGTCTGGTTAGCAGAGGGAAAACCAGCTGAAGAATCTTTATGTTGAAGTAAAGCCAGAAGTTGTTGATACTATCCTTTGGTTAAAGCCAACTTGTCATTGCTTTCTTGATTGATTAGCAAATGCACTAAGGGTTTTAGGTTTGTTGAAGAGTTTGTGTCCTGGTGGGTAGCCATGAAGCTCGTAACACTTTTTTACTTGATGACCAGTCATATGACAATGTGTGCATATAGGAGCTTCTGCATTTCTAGCCTTGAAACAATTTTCTAATAGATGACCTTGAACTCGACAATGAGTACAAAAATGTCTCTCTTTTTTCTGATTAACTACAGATTTAATGCCAAACCTAGGATTTGATGGAAAATTTCTAATGGCCAATGCCATAAAATCAAGGGAAGGATCATCAAATATCATCTTGTGCTGCCTCTCTTGTTGTTGGACTAATGAAAATACCTTGTTAATAGGAGGTAATAGTTCTAACAACATAATTTGATCTATGATATTAGTGTAAGAATCATTTAACCCCATGAGAAACTGAATAACACAATCTCTTTGATGTTGATCTAGCAAGATTTTCAACTTACCACAACTAGAATCAGGAATTGGATCATGGAAAGAAAGTTCATCCCACAGAGTCTTCAGTTTACCACAATAGATGCTAACAGAATCTTGTTCTTGCATTAAACCTGCTATCATCTTCTTCAATTGGAAGATTCTTGGCCTATTTTGTTGTGAAAATTTGTCTTGAAGATCATTCTAGATTTCACAGGCATTGTCAACAAAAGAAACACTCGATTTGAGTGTCTGACTGATTGAATTTTGTATCCATGAAACTACGATATCAAATTACTTTATATGAATTAAGTACATAAAATTAAGATTAAATAATGTTAGGTGATGAGCCCGAAATTAACAGTGTCAAGCCCGATAAAAATAAGTCGGGAAAGGGCCCAAATACTAATGGGCCCCGGAAATAGCCCAAGTCGCCAAAGCCTGTCAAGCCGGGTCATCCCATCTAAGGAGAATGGAGAAGAGGTGAAGGCATCAAGAGAGGTCACCCAAGCCATATGGGCGCCGCCCACTAGAGACTCATCACTTGGACTCATCACTTGGAGCTCATCACTTGGACTCATCACTTGGACCTCATCATATGGGCGCCACCCAATGGTTGAGCTCCCCACTCCTCCTCAACCTCTCACTTGTTCTCTCCTCATCCATGATGCTTCAAGTCCAAGAAAGAAGTTGCCAGAAGGTCAACACCTAAGCCCAAGAAGACACCAAAGTGGATGACCAACCATTGGGCGCCACCCTTGGGCGCCTACCCCTTTGATGCTCCTCTTGCCTTGACTCCGGTACTCCTACTCCAACTCAAGGTCCAGCCTAAAGTCCAATCCAATCAGGACTCTCCTCCAACTAAATAGGAGCACGAGGGAGAGAATGACGGGATACGGAGATCAACTCCTACCTTACTTGTGCTTGCCAAAGAGGTCCACTCTTACCATGATTGTACTTACCTAAATAGTGGAAGACCTCTTCCTCACGGCACAGCCTCACCGCCTCACCATAGCTATATAATGTAAGCCCTCTCAAGGGTAAACAGAGACTGAATACACTTTGATACATCTCAAACACCCAGAGGCAAGCTTCACTACACACTTGCTCTCTCTCCTTATCTCTCTCTTTCTCTCAAAGCTCTGTAACACTCCGGTGACCCTTATTCATCAATAAAGAACACCGGCCATCGCTGCCATTCCAGAGAGTGGACGTAGGTCATCTGAGACCGAACCACTATAAATCCATGTGTTGATATGTTGTTTATTGCTTTAAGTTCCATTGATTGCCATTGATTGCTTGTTAATTACATCATTATTCATACTTGACTGTTGATCTTGCCAAAGACAATTTTGTGCATCATCAGTTTGGCGCCGTTTGTGGGAACGACAAAGTTTCTATTGCTCTACTTCTTTGCTCATTGAATCCATGGCAATCACCACGAGATCAAGGTCTCAACAACCCTGGGACAACAACCCGGCTCACCGGGAGGAGGTTTCGCCTCCCCCCGCACCTTTGGGACCTTCTGCCACGGCGACCCCCGTTGTCGGACAGCAACAACTCTTGTAGACCATGCAGCTGCTGGTGGAACAGAACTAGCAAATCATCCAACTTATGCTCGCCCAAGGGGGTGTCGCCCCTCACCCTATAGGAGGAGCACCACTCCCTCCAACAAGAGAGGAGCAGCAGCCTCCCCCTTCTGGGCGCCAAGCAGCACCCCGCCATGGGGTCCCTCGCCAGAGCGCCCCAGGACCACGCCCGGGTGTCCCTCGCCCAGTAGTCCCTTCTCATGTACCTGCACAGGAGGACGAGGGCTAGAGCCAGTATGGCGATCATGGAAGCCAGTACCACCACCCGACGGAGGATGTCCCCAACCAGTGGGACGAAAAGATCAGGGAGGTACATAACCAACTAGGCGACGCCCTCAACGCCATGAAGGCACAGGCGCCGCCCGAGATAGTGGACTACCTGGTAAGACGTACCGACACACCTTTTGTTGCTGATATAGTTAACTATCCCCTACCCTCGAAGTTCAAGATGCCTACCATCGAGATCTTCGACGGTACCAAAGACCCCCTCGACCACCTGGACACCTACAAATCCCTCATGCAACTCCACAACGTGCCTGAGGAGATTATGTGCAGAGCTTTCCCTACCACCTTGAAGGGGTCTGCTCGCTAGTGGTTCTCCAAGATCAAGCCTTCCTCCATCCACTCTTTTGCAGAGCTGAGTAGGTCCTTCGTCTCCCACTTCATTGGGGGACGCTGCCATTAGAAACTAGTAACCCACCTGCTCACTATCAAGCAGGACAGGGATGAAAACCTCAGGGGCTCCCTTGCCCGCTTCAACGAGGAGGTCCTCCAGATTGAGGAGCCGGATGATAAGGTGGCCTTAGCCGCTTTTATTGCTGGACTTCGCTCATCCAGTTTCATGTTCTCCGTACTCAAAAAACAGCCCTCCAGTATGCCCGAGCTGCTGTCAAGGGCACAGAAGTACATAAACGCCGAGGATGTCACCAAGGCTAGACGAGGTGAGTCCTCTTACGGGGGTGAGAAAAGAAAGGATACACGCGAAGACATGAGAGAAGTAGAGAACAAGAGGAATAGGACAGAGAGAATCTCTGTCAAGGACCGCCTTGGTCCCCCACTTCTGAGAGAGCGATAAGCTCTCACACCACTCAATGCCTCGGTGGAGCACATCCTATTCCAGATACAGGATGACCCCACGCTCCACTGGCCCGAAAAAATGAAGTCCGCCCCAAATCACAGAAATCCCAGCAGGTACTGTCGCTTCCACCGCGACCATGGCCACGACATTGACGACTGCTTTGATCTTAAAAGGCAGATCGAGGAGCTCATACAGTGTGGCCACTTGAGGCAGTACATTGCTGGCAGAGGACAAGTCCCGCCACCTGGTCGGGACCAGGATGATAGAGAACGCCAGCAACCTCTCGGAGAAATCCAGACGATCGCCTAAGGGCTAGGAGGAGGTGACTCCAATTTTACCAGGGAAGTCTTGGCCCACCTACGGGACACCAAGCACCTAAAGATTTTATCTATCCTTTATTAGTTAATTTATTTTGTTATTTGTTATTTGATGAAATAAAATTCTGCCAAGATTATTGTGTCCAAAATTATTTTGCTTTCCTAAAATTTACAAACAGCTCCCAGCAGAGCAGTCGCCCAGACGAGGGGTCTCGCCCTCTCCACCTTGGGCACCTCCAATGATGCCAGCACCTCAGCTACCCAGCTCCTCAGCGCCCTCCTCATCTCCATCTCAATGGAATGAGCCCCTGCTATGGCAGCCATCTCCCGAGACTATACGTAGCTCGGCCTATGACTCTGCTCTCGCGCAAGTAGTCACCTAGTAAGCCTCTGCTACGGCAGCCACCCCCGAGACTATACGTAGCTCGGCCTCTATGACTCTACTCTCGCGCAAGTAGTCACATCTGCCACGGCAGCCATCTCCCAAGACTATACGTAGCTCGGTCTATGACTCTGCTCTCGCGCAAGTAGTCACCTCTGCTACGGCAGCAACCCCCGAGACTATACGTAGCTCGGCCTCTATGACTCTGCTCTCGCGCAAGTAGTCACCTCTGCCACGACAGCCATCTCCCGAGACTATACGTAGCTCGGTCTATGACTCTGCTCTCGCGCAAGTAGTCACCTCTGCTACGGCAGCCATCTACCGACACTATACGTAGTTCGGCCTCAGCTCATGCGGCCCTCTCTCAAGACGCCCACATCTCTTACCTTGCTCTCATGCAAGCAGCCTACATGTAATCATGTTAGATATTTTAATGTTGGGATAACATTGTTTTTGCCAGGTACATTTTTGAAACTCAAGCCGTCTGCACTGGAGCCCCAACTTCTACAGCAATACAACAGCTAGCTTTGATACACACATGAGTCACAGTTAGAGAAAGAGTGGGGGCACCACGGGGTCCATCTCCCAGGAAGCAATCTAGCCATCGGACCTAGACCGAGAAACACTGGGGGCATCAAACCTCGCCCTCTTAAGAGGAGGAGAAGACACCACCCTAACTCGCCCTATCAACAGGACGCCTGCAATCAGAGACAAGGTCAGCTAATGACCAAGCACCAGAGAGGTGCCGCCCATAGCAAGACTCAAGGCGTTGCTCGAACATAGCAGCGCTCAAGGCCTCTGGTGTTGCCCAAGGCACCCTACCAACCCCTTGGCGTCACTCAAAACACCCTACCAGCTTCCAAGTGGCGCCCACAGCAGCTCTCCCTCTCGCCCGAAGGAGGCGCCCAAAAGAGGCACCCAAGTCTCCTCGCCCACAAAAAAAAAAGGGATGAGTCCAGGAGGTGGCGCCCAAGCTAGGGAGCCAAAGAAAAAAAAAAAAAAAATTTGGAAAGGGGGCAGCGCCCAGGAGGCGCCAAAAAAAAAAAGAAGGGAGAAAGAGAGCCAGCGCCCATGTGGTGCCAAGAAAAAAAAAAAAGAAAGGAATGGAGAAAGAGAGCCAGCGCCCATGTGGCGCCAAGAAAGAAAAAAAAAAAAAAAAGAATGGAGAAAGAGAGCCGGCGCCCATGTGGCGCCAAGAAAGAAAAAAAAAAAAAGAAAAGATGGGAGAAAGAGAGCCAGCGCCCATGTGGCGCCAAGAAAAAAAAAAGAAAAAAAAGAGAAAAAGTCAACAATGGTGGGCTAAGCCACCAAAATGCATATATATATATATATATATATATATATATGTATATGTATATGTATATATAATTTATCTAATATCAAAAAATTCAGTGAGTTCCCGAGAATGAAAAGATACTGTGGGAAGCAAGAAAATTCTGACTCACTCAGATGAAGATGGAGCACATGCCCTCAACCCCTTCCTCTCGCAAAAAATTAGAGGCTTGGGGCATGGGGGGCAAATGATGAGTCCGAAATTAACAGTGTCAAGCCCGATAAAAATAAGTCGTTAAAGGGCCCAAATACTAATGGGCCCCCGAAATAGCCCAATTCGCCAAAGCCTGTCAAGCCGGGTCATCCCATCTAAGGAGAATGGAGAAGAGGTGAAGGCATCAAGAGAGGTCACCCAAGCCATATGGGCGCCGCCCAATGGTTGAGCTCCCCACTCCTCCTCAACCTCTCACTTGTTCTCTCCTCATCCATGATGCTTCAAGTCCAAGAAGGAAGTTGCCAGAAGGTCAACACCTAAGCCCAAGAAGACACCAAAGTGGATGACCAACCATTGGGCGCCTACCCCTTTGATGCTCCAACTCAAGGTCCAGCCTAAAGTCCAATCCAACCAGGACTCTCCTCCGACTAAATAGGAGCACGAGGGAGAGAATGACGAGATACGGAGATCAAATCCTACCTTACTTGTGCTTGCCAAAGAGGTCCACTCTTACCATGATTGTACTTACCTAAATAGTGGAAAACCTCTTCCTCACGGCACAACCTCACCGCCTCACCATAGCTATATAATGTAAGCCCTCTCAAGGGTAAACAGAGACTGAATACACTTTGATACATCTCAAACACCCAGAGGCAAGCTTCACTACACACTTGCTCTCTCTCCTTATCTCTCTTTCTCTCTCAAAACTCTATAACACTCCGGTGACCCTTATTCATCAATAAAGAACATCGGCCATCGCTGCCATTCCAGAGAGTGGACGTAGGTCATCTGAGACCGAACCACTATAAATCTATGTGTTGATATGTTGTTTATTGCTTTAAGTTCCATTGATTGCCATTGATTGCTTGTTAATTACATCATTATTCCTACTTGACTGTTGATCTTGCCAAAGACAATTTTGTGCATCATCATTAGGTACAAATCATTCTATATGTATAAAACAAATAAATTGAAAGGGAGAAGGGTTGAGAAACCTTCCCTTCTATATTTTCTTAAACTCTTAGGATTTTATTTTTTTAATTACAAAATTAAAGTTCTCGTTAAACACATTCTACCATATATTTGTAACAACCCTTCAACTTTCTACTAAGAAACCACTATTTTTTACTATTTATTCTAACAGAAATATTTTTACCATCCAATAATTTTTATTTAACTTCTTAAATGATAAGGTGAAAGAGAAAAATAATGAATAAAAAAATTATATATTATGTGTATCGCATGAATTGGGCCACTAATTATACTATGTATTATTATAGATAAATTACTCTCCATTTCTTTTTTTCTTAAAATTTTGATTTTTTTAATTATAATACATGGTTTTTTCCATGCTAAGGCTACGTTACAACATAATAAATAATTTGATAACATCGTAACCATCATGGCCCCCCTCTATATAATGATAACATGACACAAAGAAAGTGGCAATGAAAAGGAGGCACATATCATTTCTAGTTTGGACAGTCTTATTATTATTATTAATTTTTTTTTTTGGTGAACCTCGACGGTGTGAGGAAAATTTATTGATTAAAAATTAAATTACACCTAGTTAGGAGGGACGTACGTACTTTACCCCTCAATGCAATCTAATTATATTAAGAGAATAAGAATTAAAATAAACCAAGCTAAATGCATGCGTAACTTTAAATATTACACTACCGAAAGTTATTAAAACTTTAAAAGACATAACTTGACTTTTAAAACTTGTAATTTTAATGATTAATCATAATATTTCTGTCGTTTTCCCCGCACATTGTATTTTGCAAACTGATGGCGTAAACCCGTGCGTACGAGCTATGGGATTGGATTGTGTGTTATGTACGATCTACGTAGGGCTTGGTATGATATCTGAGCTACAAGGCTCGTGAATTGGTGGATGAATATTCTAATCAATCGATCTGTAGTGTGTGAAATGCAGTAGATATATAGTGGTTCACCGGCTAATGAGCTCGGCTAATCCACTCTCTAATGGAGACTCTTACTCCTTTCTCTTTATTGATAAAAAGTGGAATATGTTACAGCAGAATACTCAGGGTATCAGGGTTTTTCATTCTCTCCCTCTCCATGGAGGCTGTCCTTCCCTTTTATAGCCTCATGCTTACCTCTAATCCGGAGTTATCTCCTACATTGAAGGGATTATGCCTTATCTTCATCTACAATCTCGGAGTGGCCTTACCTTCCCATAGCTGGCTTCAAACGACGAGATCTTTGCCCTTCATCGTGGGATTCTTCCCTTGGTTTAAGGAGAGGATCTTGGCGGGTTACGGGTTTTGTGCCTTGGATTGGCTCAGTTTCTGTTATGGATGTGTCTGCTGTCATCTTGCTGCCTTCTGGTCATTTCTCAGTTCGTGTGTTCAGCTAGGAGCTCTAGTGCTAGTTGGAAGAGCTCAGACCCTTGCTGGATGAGCTCTGCTTACTCTACCTGAGCTCCCGAGCTGAGCTTACTATCTGAGCTCGTGCCTGGGTTTATTTTAGGCATCATCAGTTGCCCCCCAGCCCTTGCCTTAGGTTAGCTTAGGTAAGGGCTGACCTACACAGACTGAGTTAGACCAGCACGTGGCTAGCACGTGGCTCGAGGATTTTTGACGGTTTGCAGCAATTATTTCTTTCCTCGATTCCCGCGCACGTCTCAGCCCACGTCCCTCAGGCTTTAAATATTCAAAACGGCTACCTGAACCGTTTCTTCACACTATTCATCTTCCTCGCTGCCCTTCGTCTCTGTTCTCTCTGTGATTTCGGACCTTCTTACTCGAACCTTTCTATTTTCTTGCCTGAAATCGAATTCCCAGCCCTCGTTTCGAAGATTCGCATCGCCTCCTTCCTCCGACAGTGCTCCAGGCTTCCGTTCGCCGTTATTTCTGAGTTAGGTACGTCCTTTGCCCTTTTCTCTTCCTCATTTTGCTCTGGATCCCTCGAATTCGAGGTGGTTGCTGCATTTATGGGCTTTTCGATTCTTTTACTTTTGGAATCGTGATCATTGCTTAGCCCCCCTTCCTCATTTCGTCGATTGGAGCTCCATAGTTCATATCCTTGCCGTCGGGAGTTACTGTGCTGACCCAAGGGTTATTGCAGAGTGCCTGACCCGTGCCCCTCTGTTTTATCGTTCCTTTAATCTTCCTTTTTCTCTTCCTATCATGTCTGCCTCTTCTGGAGCCACTCGCTCCTCTGTTTCACTTTTAGGGTCTAGGTCAGCCGAAGAGGATACTGAATTAGAGGAGATAAGTGACGAAATTGATAACTCTCCTGGTGTGGAGGCTGCGGAAACCGAGGTGGGTATCGAGGAGCCTCCCTCTATTTCCTCTCCCGTGCCCCCCAGACCTGATAAAGGCAAAGTCAAGGTGAGTGGAGTCGGGGTTGAAGAGAGGATTTCGTATTTGGGGTCTGCCTTCCGGCATGCCGAGTCTGTGAGCTACAACAGAGAGGCCCCTGAGCTAATGAAAGCTTATAAGATTCGGTATGGTTTTCCTCCTGGGGTTGAACCCTGGTGCCCAGGCAACTCTGTCTACTACGTAGAACCAGTACGCAATAGGGTCTGCTTCTTTCTTGCCGCCTTTGATAACGGTCTTCGCTTTCCTCTGCACCCCTTCATCAAGGCTATTCTGCAACACTTCCGTGTGTGTCCCTCCCAGATTTCTCCCAACTTCTATGGCGTCATGGTTGGTTTTTTAGTCATCTTCAAGAAGCATAAGCTCGGGGTTCCTAGCGTTTCTCTGTTTCAAGAGTTTTTTAACGTCAAACCGACCTCTGAAGGCTTCTTGTACGCCTCTAAGCGTGCCAACGTTAGGCAGCTTATCTCTAACATTCCTTCCTCTCATAAGCACTGGAAGGAGCATTTCTTTTTTGTCGGGGGCATCAATTGGGAGTATAATCCTGCTGATAAGACAGATACACTCGGTATCCCTACGGCTTGGACTGAACCAGACAACTTGCGTTAGTCTTTACTCGAGTCGGCTGAGCTCTGATCTGGAACTTATAGGCCTCTTGCCTTTCTCTTACTTGTACCTTTTCTTCTTTTCAGGTGGTCGTCTTGAGCTCAGCCCTGAAGACAATAAAGTGCTGGCAAAGTTGGCGAAGATTAAACCGGAAAAGTACGCTGACCTGATTGAGTTGAAAAATTTGGTGCAGCTAGGTCTGAGCCCTCCTGCTGTGACTTTAGCGATTCCATTATCTGTTTTAGGGGCTGACGAAGGTAATTTCATCGTCCCTTGCTCTCCTCTCTTCATAATCTTTCCTTCTCTTTTTCTTTTTTTTTTTTTTTACATTTTCCTGCTTCATCCAGACCTTCCAGGTCCTTCTACCATGAAGTCTACTCCAGAAGAGCTTCAGGCCAAAATTGCAGAGCTGATGGAAGGTGGCAGGTCTGGGAAGCGCAAAGCTCGGGTCGGCTCAGGGAGTGGTCCAACCACTCGAGCTAAGATCCCCAGAGTGGAAGTGCCTCCTCCCTCCTCTGCTACTACAAAATTGGTTCCCATCAAGGCACCGCCCTCCTCATCCGGCATCCCTCAAGACGTAGTCATCTCTCCTCCTCCAGTGGCCCATCCTGGGTCGGGGGCTGCTCAAAAGGGAGATCAGGCTTCCCCTTCCTCCTCTGAGGTCAAAGAAGCTTTGGGAGTGATCCCTGACCTCCAACCCAGAAAGGTCTCATATACTGCCTCTGGGAAAACCGAGAGAAAATCCGAAGAAGATGAGGATTCCTTTTTTGACAACATGGACCTTGCTGCAGGGGCTCTTTCTTCTATTTTCACTGAGTCTGATGTTCTGAAGGCTGCTTCTATGCCTCTTGAGGAATCCATTTCTTCAGCTCTTCAGGGAGCAGCTGCTGTAAGCACTGCCACTTCTCCTTCTTCAATTATTTTTGTTTCGTGGACTCATGCGTTCTTTCGCATTTTCAGGCTGTCCTTCATGTGAATGGTCTACTGCATCGGGTTCGGTCCCAAGAGAGCTCTTTTCAGGTCTTGAAAAAATATAAGACCAAGGTTTCTGAACTGTCTCTTGAGAACGAAGACCTTAGAGCCCGGGTGGAGAGCCTCACAACGCAGATGGAGAGCCTCAACGAGCAGACGGTGAAGCAAGCCTCCGACCTCAAACACACACTGACAGTCAAGGTCAGAGCTGAGGAGGGGGAAAAGAAGGCTCGGGATGAGCTGAAGTTGGTTAAGGAAGACCTGCAGCTTAAAGTTGAGGCGTGGTCCAAGGCTAACCAGGAGGCGTTTGACGCCAAGAAGCAGCTCATCCAGGCCAATCAAGATTATCTTGCCCTCAGTGAGGCTAACAACAAACTCAGTGAGGAGCTCGAGGAGCAGAAACGTTTGGTCCAGCAGAGGGACGAAGGGATCGCTGAGCTGAGGGATGAGGCCACCACCTTGTGGGCTACTGGATGGCTTGCCTTTAGGCGCAAGGCTATCAAAGCTTTCCCAGACCTTGACTTCAATTTCTCTATCCCTACCGCAGAAGAAATGGAGGAGTCTAGCTCTGATAACGAGGATGATGCCTCGGTTCTCTCAGCGGCAGCCTTAAGTCAAGACACAGCTGCCCCTGGGACCTCTGGGGCTTTTATCGTGCTTCCTGAGCCTCCAGTGGTGACTTCTGAGCTTCCTGCAGCTGCCCCCGCTGTTCTTGCCTCTACACCATTTTCAGCTGACTTGATGGTTGAAGCCCTTGCTCAAGATTCGGGATCGACAGAAGCGGGGGCCCCAGGCATTTCTGTTACTTCTGTTGCTGAGGGCCCCTCAGCCGAGTTGCAAGATCCTGCAATTACTCCCTCTTAGAACTTTTTCCATACTCATGTAACTCTTATTTTCCATTGTACATCAACCTTGTGTTTTGAAATACGAACTTCATGGGGCAGTTTCTAATTTTTCTGAATTTTGCTTTGAATTGATGTGTGATTGAGTTGAACTGTAATTTGAGACATAAGCCAGTTTTGCCTCTATTCTCTCTATTCTCCTGCGCTTTTTGATCTTTCTTCTTCTTGTATTCCCCTTGCCCCCTTTTGTTTTAAGGGGTGCTGTGCACTTCTTGAAACAAAATTACTAGACCTGAGGAGTATAGAAGACTTGGTGTTGAGTCCAAATGACCTCCCCTGAGTCGTTGAGTTCGGTAGTTGGTATACTAGGGATCCACTCCCTATTCTTCTTTATTCTGGGCCACACAACTCGGTATTGTGAACTAGCGAGCTCTTTCTGAGCTGCATTAGCTCAGATTTTTGAGCTTAAGAATTCTTGCCGAGCTACACAGCCCTTTTCACAAATTTGAATTTTGTTTCATTTGGCTTTTTGTCTGAACTTTAAAAGTTCTAGCTGAGCTTCACGGCTCTTCTAATGGTCTCCTGCTTCGAGAAGAGCTAGGGCCTTGTGCTATTTTGTGGTCTTCATCTTGTTTCTCCATTGCTGATTCACATATTCACGTACACCTTTGACTTGCACTTGCACACTTACTTATTTTGCTTTATGCTTGAGATGTAACTTCTTTCCCCCTTTTTCTTTGAGGGGTGCTGTGTACTTCTTGAAGCAAAATTACTAGATTTGAAGAGTACAGGAGACTTGGTGTTATGCTCAACTGCTACTCCTGGGTTTTTGAGCTCGGCAGTTGGTCTCTTAGGGATCCAGTCCCTATTTTTCTTTATTCTGAGCTGCTCAGCTTGATATTCCGAACTGATGTGCTCCTTCTGAGCAACATAGCTCGAGTTTGCGAGCCTATGAGCTCTTGCTGAGCTATACAGTTCGTCTTCTGAACCTGAAAGTTCTTACTGAGCTTTTTTGGCTCTTTTGTCTGAACTAGACAGCAAATTTCAATGCTTCATATTTGTGAGAATAAAGAGCTTTCTTCTGCGTTTTACTTTTCTCTTCCCCCCACCTTGCTTCGAGGAGTGCTTTAAGCCTTCTTTAAGCAAGGCTGCCAACTTTTACACGTTGCTAAGTTTCTTTGATGAACCGAGGAATCCATCAGGAACTCTTCCTTTCTAACGTGGGCAGGGCTCTTTAGAATTGCAGGCTTTCAAGATTTGCTATTCAAGCGCTCTGAGTTTAAATATGGAGGATATGTTGCTTGGTGGGGTCACAATTCTTTGTAGGTTGTTTTGGGTGCAAAATAGGAGGGGTAGTCTCTTTCCCCGCCTTTTTCTCCAATCGTTTTCCATAACCGCAACCACTTTCCATAACCGCATCCACTTTCCATAACCGCAACTATCTTTATTATTCAAGAAACTAAACAGGCAACTGTTTCCCCTTATTTGACTCTTGGTTTCCTGGAAAGTTCCCAACTTTTCTTAAGCTTCTTACCATCTGTTGGATTCCTCTTTCCCTCTCTTGCATGAAATATTCTTGACTTTCTTCTTGTTTTGTTGCATCTTTTTCCTTACCAACACTTCCGATGGCTGCTTCTGTTTCTTCTCTGTTCCAGGAACGTGCCTCCTTTGGAATTGAATGGGAGTGGCACTGTCGCCACCTGTCTCCTTCAATACTTGAATCTTCTGATTTGGTGGATATTAAGAAACGATTTTTTCCTGATCTTGACTTGCCTTTGCGAGTTCCTACCTCCGACGAGCCCTGCAACTACCTTCCCCGAGGGGAAGTCTGCCTTTTTGAAGGTGCCATGGACATGGGGCTTCGCCTTCCCATTCACCCGGCCATAGGGCGAGTCCTTGCCTACTATGGCCTATGTCCTTCTCGCCTTTCCCCACGAGGGTGGGCCGTTATGGTAAGCTTCTTCCTATTCTGCCGCCTACATGGCCTCGGCAGGTTCCCTTATGTCTCTGAGTTTTTGTACTTCTTCGAGATCGAGGAAGACGATGCCCCCTGCTTCAGCTTCTTCCGTTTGAGGAATTCTGAGTTACGTCCTTTGGTTCTAGGCCTTCCCTTCAATCCTGAAGGATGGTCTAAACGTTTCTTTTTCGTTTCTGGGGAGTCTTGGAGATCTCCTGAGGACCGCTGTCGTGAAGCTAGGGTCCCGCGGTCCTGGAAGAGCTTCTCTCATACTGGTAAGCTCGAGCTGAGCTCTTTTGAATATTTCTTTTTGGAGACGCGTTCTTACTATGTGATTGTCTGTGCAGGTCCACCTGATCTGGATGTACCAGGGATGGTGAATATCAATGAGTTGTTGCTTGCGGAGTCTAGGACTTATTCCAGGCTGATGACGAGTGCAAACCTCTATTTGCTTGGGGCTGAGGCTACTGAGTTTGAGTTTTCCTCTGTTCCTTATCCCTCCTGGACCTCTTTCTCTGATTCTGATGAGGATGAGGACTCTGACGAGGGTGGAAACACAGGCACGAGTTCAAGGAAGCGTAAGAGGGACGGTTCCTCTTCTCCTGGCTCTCTGTCCACCATCTTCCTTACCCCCATTGGTCAGAAGCTTCTTGATTCACTTCACAGGGCTGAGCGGGATAGGGACGAGCTGAAGAAGGAGAATGCTAGCCTGAAGGAAGAGGTTGTTGAGCTGAGGTCCCAACTTAAAAAAGACTAGGATCTTTATTTCCTTGTATCTTTCTTTCTTTTCTTGAATGATACCAGACTATGAATCTTTTCGCACTTTTCCGAATGTTTATATTCTTAGATATTCTGAATTCTAGGTTTCTCATTCTTGAGTATGCATGTCCATATATGAGCTCTTGGTGTTCAGAATACGGACGTAGACGGAGAACAGAAGATCATGTTTGCACTGACCTTAGTTCCAGTCTAGTTCCAAAGATCTGACCGCAAACATCGATGGAAAACAGAAGATCATGTGCGTACAGATCTTAGTCCCTGAATGGTTCCACAGGTCGGACCGCGAACATTGAGGGAGAAGATCAGGTGTGTACAGACCTTAATCTTTCCCCATGACTAGTGGTCCTGGCGCCCTTCCTACACACTCGCGGACCCCAATGTGTTCAGAACAGCGGATATAAAGATGGTTGGCGTTTCCAGGAAGAGACCAGCTTTGGATTCGACTGTTGGTGTCTCCAAGAAGAGACCAGCTTTGTATTCGACTGTTGCTGTCTCCAAGAAGAGACCAGTCTTGAATTTTATGAGCCTTGAAGCTTGTATGAGCTGAAGAGCTCACCTTTCTTATATAAGCTTTGAAGCTTATCTTTATTTATGAGCTGAAGAGCTCATCTTTCATTTATAAGCTTTGAAGCTTATCGTATATTTATGAGCTGAAGAGCTCATCTTTCATTTATAAGCTTTGAAGCTTATCGTGTATTTATGAGCTGAAGAGCTCATCTTTCTTATATAAGCTTTGAAGCTTATCTTTATTTATGAGCTGAAGAGCTCATCTTTCATTTATAAGCTTTGAAGCTTATCGTATATTTATGAGCTGAAGAGCTCATCTTTCATTTATAAGCTTTGAAGCTTATCGTGTATTTATGAGCTGAAGAGCTCATCTTTCATTTATAAGCTTTGAAGCTTATCGTATATTTATGAGCTGAAGAGCTCATCTTGTTTGGAAATCATAGTGATGGTGAATAAAGGACTGGTTTATTCTTAAAAAATGGCTCTATTACAAGTGACACTTACTGAAAAAATTTCTTAAGGTGCTCGGCATTCCATGAATGAGGTAGAACCTTCCCTTCCTCTGTTTGCAACTCGTAATTCCCCGGTCTGATTATCCTTGACACGATATAGGGCCCTTCCCAGTTGGGTCCCAATTTCCCATGCGTGGGATCCTTTCTTGCAAGCAGGAGCCTCTTAAGTACCAGGTCTCCAGCCTTGAAACTTCTGTGCCTTACCTTCCTGTCGTAATACCTCGCAGTTTTCCTTTGGTAAATGCGGATACGGTGAAGAGCTCTGCCTCTCTTTTCATCCAAGAGATCGAGGTTTAGTAAGAGAGATTCTTCGTTGTGCTCGGCATCTGCAAATTCCACCCTTGGAGATTGGAGCCCTATCTCTACTGGGGCCACCGCCTCGGTTCCAAAGGCCAATGCAAAAGGGGTTTCCTGAGTTGTAGATTTGACGGTTGTCCTGTAGGCCTACAGTACCTCAGGGATGTATTCCACCCACTTCCCTTTCAAGTTTTCCAGTTTGGTCTTCAAAGCCGACTTTATGGTTCTGATTGTGACCTCTGCCTGTCCATTGGATTGGGGATGTGCAGGAGCCGAGAAATAGTTCTTGATTCCGAGCTCAGCACAAAAACTTTTAAATTTTGATTTATCAAACTGCTTTCCGTTGTCAGATACGAGCGCTCTAGGAACTCCAAACCTGCAAACTATCGACTTCCACACGAAGTTTTGAACTTTTTGCTCTGTGATTGTCGCCAAAGGTTCGACCTCCGCCCACTTGGTGAAGTAATCCACTCCTATGATGGCAAACTTGCACTGCCCCACACCAGTGGGAAGGGGGCCCAGAATGTCCAAACCCCACTGCTGAAAAGGCCATGGGCTTACCACCGAGGTTAGGAGCTCGGGAGGACAGTGGGACACATTGGCATGCTCCTGGCAGGTTTTGCATTTTCTTACTAAGTCGGTGGCATTTTTGAGCATAGTGGGCCAATAATACCCTTGTCTTAGTACTTTTCCCGCCAAGGCTCGGGCTCCTACGTGATTGCCACATATTCCTTCATGTACCTCTCTGAGTATGTAGTTGGCATCCTCATCTCCTACGCACTTAAGGAGAGGCGTTGAAAATCCACGTTTGTACAGCTTTCCTTGCATCAAGGAAAATCTGGCTGACCTGGTCCTCAGCTTGGATGCCTCCTTAGCATCATTCGGCAAAGTTCCATTCTGCAGGTATTCTATGATGGGGTCCATCCAGCTTGGCTGAGCTTCAATTGATAGAATTTCCTCTTCTTCGATGCTTACCGAAGGCTTTGGAAGGTGCTCCACTGGAATTAGCCTATCCAAATCTTCTTGCGAGGCAGTTGCTAACCTTGCCAGAGCGTCTGCTCGTGAATTCTCCGTTCTGGGCACGTATCTGACCTTAACCTGCACAAACTTTTTCATTAGTTCTCGTACCTTTTTGAGGTAAAGAACCATCTTTTCGCCTCTTGCCTCGTAACACTCTTCTATCTGCTTTACCACCAGTTGAGAGTCACTGCAGATCTCCAGCTTCTCTGCTTCCATAGAGTAAGCAAGATTAAGCCCAGCGACGACAGCTTCATATTCCGCCTCATTATTGGAGGCTTTGAACCCAAATCTAAGGGCATATTCGACGTCTACTCCTTCTGAGGAGGTCAGGATTATTCCTGCGCCGCTTCCCTGAGCATTGGCAGCTCCATCCACTGAAAGCTTCCACATGGGGAGGTCTGGTATTAAATCCGTGGTTTCCATAGGCGCTGCTGCTGTGAATTCTGCAATAAAATCTGCCAAAATTTGCCCTTTGATGGCAGTTCTTGGCTTATATCTGATATCAAACTCACTGAGCTCTATGGCCCATTTAACCAACCTCCCCGAGGATTCTGGCTTGTGTAGCACTTGTTTCATTGGCTGATATGTTGGAACCTCGATAGTATGGGCCTGGAAATAAGGTCTGAGTCTCCTAGCTGTTGTAACCAGAGCTAGAACGAGCTTTTCCATCTTTGGATATCTCTCCTCTGCCCCCCTCAGAGATCTGCTACAGTAGTAGACTGGTTGTTGGGCTCTGTCTCGCTCCCTAACTAGCGCCGCACTTGTTGAAAAATCCGAAACTGCTAGATAGAGGGTGAGGACTTCTCCTTCTAAAGAGCTTACCAATACTGGAGGGGAGCTCATGTAATCTTTTAGGGATTTGAATGCTTCTTCACACTCGGCATCCCACTGGAATGCCTTCTTCAAAATTTGAAAGAAAGGCTGGCATTTATCGCTTGACCTAGACACAAAACGGCTTAGTGCAGCTATTCTGCCTGTCAAGCGTTGCACCTCTTTTGTGTTGGATGGCGACTGCATTTCCACCATTGCTCTAACCTTCTCTGGATTAGCTTCGATCCCTCTGCTGCTAACTATAAAACCCAGAAATTTTCCCGCTGAGACCCCAAATGCGCATTTCGCAGGGTTGAGCTTCATTCTGTACTCCTTTAGAATTCGAAATGACTCAGCTAAGTGCTTGATGTGGAGCTCTGCTTTCAGTGACTTTACTAGCATATCATCAATGTAAACTTCCATGGACGCTCCTATTTGTTTCTGGAACATCCTATTCACTAGCCGCTGGTAAGTGGCTCCAGCGTTCTTCAATCCGAAGGGCATGACCTGATAACAATATGTTCCCTGTTCAGTTACAAAGGAGGTTTTCTCTTGATCGCTGGGATCCATCCTGATCTGGTTGTAGCCTGAGAAGGCGTCCATGAAACTGAGGAGCTCGTGCCCTGCAGTGGCATCCACTATTAGGTCAATCCGAGGTAAAGGAAAACTGTCTTTGGGGCATGCTCGGTTGAGATCAGTGAAGTCGATGCACAGCCGCCACTTTCCATTGGTCTTCTTTACAAGGACTACGTTTGCTAACCAGGTGGGGTAATCAACCTCCCTAATAGCCTTGGCACGAAGGAGTTTGCCGACCTCTTCATTGATTGCCCTTTGTCTTTCAGAGGCAAAGCTCCTCCTCTTCTGTTTGATGGGTTTGCAAGTTGGGTTCACGCATAGCTTATGGGTAATAACCGAAGGGTCAATTCCTTCCATGTCTTCTTGCTTCCAAGCAAACACTCCTACATTCTCTTTTAAGAACCGGATGAGGAGTTCTTTGAGTTCAGCGTTTAGTTTGGAACCCACATAAACGAGGTGTTCTGGCTTCTCATCAAGTTGAACTGGTTCCAGCTCTTCCGATGGCATTGGTCTTGTCTCCATCTCGTCTCTCATGTCGAGTTCATCCAGTTGATGTTCTCAACCTCCTTCTTTTTTACTGAAGCCATGTAGCACTCCCTTGCTATACGCTGGTCTCCTCGGACTACTCCGATTCCATTTTCTGTAGGGAATTTTACAACTAAATGATAGGCAGATGGGATTGCCTTCATAGAATTAAGGGATGGCCTTCCAAGCAAGATGTTGTATGCAGAGGGTGCATCGACTACTAGGAATTTCACGGTGGTAGTGGCTTGGCAAGGTGGGTCCCCTAGGGTGAGCACGAGTTAGATTGAGCCTAAGGGGAGCACCCTTTCCCCGGAGAATCCCAGCAAGTGAGTGCTTACTGATTCAAGTCTCTCCCTTCCTATGTCCATCTTGTCAAACGCAGGCGCGAAAATGATATCTGCTGAGCTCCCATTATCGATTAGAACCCGATGAACAGTTCTATTAGCCACCACAGCTCGTACCACCAATGGATCATCATGGGGATATTGGTATCCCTCCAAATCAGCGTCTGAGAAAGTGATTGCCGTATCCAAGCGTGGTGCCTTGGACACAGCGTGCACTTCGAGAGCTTCTTCGGCTCTGATTCGTCGAAGGTGTGCTTTCTTGGCTGAGCTGGACTCCCCTCCTCCTGCGAATCCTCCTGATATTACTCTGATCTCCCCTAGAGGCTGCTGGTGTGGTGCCGGTGCCTGCTGCCGAGGTGGCGGAGGCGGAAGGGCTCGGTTCTGATTGTCATTGGCTACAAAGCGACGTAGCTGACCTCGCTGAATCAAGAATTCTATTTTCTTCTTTAGTTGAATGCAGTCATCAGTATGGTGGCCATGATCTCTGTGATAGTCACAGTACTTAGTGGGGTCTCTCTTGGCTGGGTCTGCCTTCATCCGAGGTGGCCATCTCAAGAATTTCTCGTTCTGAACCTCATACAGAACCTGTGACACATCGGCAGTGAGGGGGGTGAATCGCTGAGGTCCGTATCGGGGCTGTAGCTCGGGCTGCGGGGGGCCCAGGCGATCTCTGACATTTCCTCTTCTTTTGGGCGAGCGGTCCCTTTCCCTTCTTGGAGACCTCTCCCGCCCTTTTTCCTTTCTGGGGCTCCTGTCTCTTCTCTTTTCTTCTTTTTCCTTTTCCTTACGTGAGGATGTACCCCCTACTTTGGAAAGGAGTGCCTCTTCGCCATTTATATACTTCTCTGCCTTGGCTAATACCTCAGCCATACTTGCCTGCGGATTCTTCGATATGGAGAACATTAAATCCTTGGACTGCACTCCCAACCCTGCAATGAAGGCAGTTATGACGAATTTCTCGTCTGGAACGTCTACTTTTAGGGTCTCCGAATTGAACCTTTGGACATAAGACCTCAGGTTTTCTTGAGGCCCCTGTCTCATATTCAGCAGGTGGTAGCTAGGTTTTCTGTATATTCGGGCTCCTATAAAATGAGATACGAATGCTATGGAGAGTTCTTTGAAGGATGAGATCGAGGCTGGTGGGAGCCTGTGAAACCAGGCTAGGGCGGAGCCTTTCAGGGTGATGGCAAAAGCTCTGCAACGTACAGGATCCTGGTATCCATGTAGCTCCATCTGGTTCTTGTAAGTGTTGAGATGATCAACAGGATCCTTCGTTCCGTCAAAGACCTCTATCTGTGGCGTCCTAAACTTCGGTGGGAGTGGAAAGTGTAGCACTCCGGTGGTGAATGGAGACTCGGTTTGCTGCACCAAGACATCCATTGTAACCGGGGCCTTGCTCTTTACCGCCTCCTTCATGTGGCTGAGCTCTTGTTGGATGTCTTTGAAGCGTTGTTCCCAGCGCTGCTCTTTCCTGTCCGGCGGATAAGGGAAAAAATCATCCCTGTCACCCCCGTCGTTCTGACTTTGCACCTCGTCGTTATGACCATTCCTAGGAGGTACATAAGGAGCGTGCCCCCTGGTTTGGCTGCTTTCTCCTCCTTCGTCGACCTCTCTGATGGGGTCCCAGTGTCGCCGCTCCCTGTAAGGGGGGTTATTCTGGCCTTCTTGGGCCGGTTGTGCCTCTTGTGGGCGTTGTACGAGCTTTGATAGCTCGGCATTTTCCTTTAGCAGTCGTTGGTTGACGAGGCGAAGGGCCTCCAACTCGTTATTAATGGGGGAATTCGCTTCCTGGATGTTCCCGGGTTGTCTGCCGTTGGTGGCTTCCTACTGATCTTGCATTCGGGGCGGGTTTGTTTGACTTCTGCTCATATTTCGAGTTGTTACCATCAGTCACTGAGGAATCAGCTTACTTGTAACAGGAACAGTCGTTCCCACAGACGGCGCCAAACTGATGGCGTAAACCCGCGCGTACGAGCTATGGGATTGGATTGTGTGTTATGTACGATCTACGTAGGGCTTGGTATGATATCTGAGCTACAAGGCTCGTGAATTGGTGGATGAATGTTCTAATCAATCGATCTGTAGTGTGTGAAATGCAGTAGATATATAGTGGTTCACCGGCTAATGAGCTCGGCTAATCCACTCTCTAATGGAGACTCTTACTCCTTTCTCTTTATTGATAAAAAGTGGAATATGTTACAGCAGAATACTCAGGGTATCATGGTTTTTCATTCTCTCCCTCTCCATGGAGGCTGTCCTTCCCTTTTATAGCCTCATGCTTACCTCTAATCCGGAGTTATCTCCTACATTGAAGGGATTATGCCTTATCTTCATCTACAATCTCGGAGTGGCCTTACCTTCCCATAGCTGGCTTCAAACGACGAGATCTTTGCCCTTCATCGTGGGATTCTTCCCTTGGTTTAAGGAGAGGATCTTGGCGGGTTATGGGTTTTGTGCCTTGGATTGACTCAGTTTCTGTTATGGATGTGTCTACTGTCATCTTGCTGCATTCTGGTCATTTCTCAGTTCGTGTGTTCAGCTAGGAGCTCTAGTGCTAGTTGGAAGAGCTCAGACCCTTGCTGGATGAGCTCTGCTTACTCTACCTGAGCTCCCGAGCTGAGCTTACTATCTGAGCTCGTGCCTGGGTTTATTTTAGGCATCATCACAAACAATTAGCCGAATGAGTAAATACTTGATATAGAAGTGACACCACGTCATTATCGTTATATGATATTATAAACTAATAAAAAAATAATTAAATAGAAAAAGTTGACTTTATTTTTGTACATGATGGTAGTTAATGCATTACATTAAATAAATGTTTACCATCTGATCAACAAAAAATAAAATAAAATAAAAAATAGAATTTCATCGCTCATTTATTATATAATAATATTATATGACGATGATGACTAGAGTACTTTATTATATTTTAATGTATACGCCGGCCTAGAAGTGTCTTTTGCTGCCGCTGAATGCCATGTGTCTCACCAGGTGTTAATCATCTAAGTATTATTTTGTTCAAATCATTCAACTGGATAAAGGATTTAGTTTGTTTGTAAAAATGCATTGTATCATAGGTATTATATGAAATATACTAGCGATAATTCGTGTCTGAAGACACTGTATATTTCAAAAAAATCAAACATTAATTGTGGACTCGAAAAAATCAAATATTGAACATGAACACACATTAAATTGAAAATTTAAATTACATCCTTTACACACATGTACTTTGCATACATGCTTAATAAAATATTAATATAAAAAATCTCGTGAAGACAAATGTTAATGAAAAATGGAGAAAACCTAATTTCAAAAATCAAAGTCTTATAAATCTAAACTGAAAAAGTATAAAATTAGTTTTTTTTAAACTACATACCTTATTAGAACTAACAATAGTACTCAAAAATATTTAATTGAAAGTCAACTTAGAGGGATTTTACAAACCTATGTTAAAAGAAGAAATGTTTGTGTCTGAAGACACTATGTTATACTGAATAAAAAATAACCAATATTTAATCAAAATAATTTTTTTGTTCATTTAAAAAATTTGGATAGAGTTTCCTCTAAAAACAAGACTCAAAAAAATATAAAGCTGTATTGACAACCGATAAAACGCTAATTACACGATCTACTCTCTATAAAATATAATTTAAACAAATATCTCTGAACTATCGAGTTTAATTGCACCGGTGCAATCAATTTGTATTGCATTCTCTAAGTCAAGACCCACAAATAAAATGTATGTGGTTAAAAAATAAAGAGTATGACCTTTTTATACATCTAAAGTAGATGAAAATTATTCTTCCTACATGAACAACTAACCACATCAATTGTAATATATGAATACTTGAAAAAGTGTCAGGCTAAACATAAAATTGTATAGTACGACAATTTTCTCAAAAATTTAAAAATGATCTATAAAATTTTCCAAACCTAGACAACTTTAATCACACAACGAAAACTACTTCTAAATCAATTTCTAATTCAATAAATCATCAAAAACCACATTACAATTATGTAGAAATTACCGACAGTGAAGTTTTTACTCTTCACAACCTCCATAATAATATCTGGTAGCCCTGAATCTACGTAACATTAATCGAATCAGTGATTTATTCAATGTTAATTGTTCCCAAAAAATAAAGTCAATCCCAAATCTAAAAATGCATGAAAGAGATGAAATTCATAAAATTCTCATACAAATTAATTAGCGAGAATGAATGAGTTGATATAAATTTTAATTTTGGGAACATTTATTGGGGAAAATGCATGACGGTATCTAATTGGGACAAATTGAACAAATTGGGTGCAAGTGTTGTGTGTGTGTAGGTGTTTTTGTGAGATGCGTTTGTGGGTGTGTGTATGAGTGTTTTTTGTCTGTTGTGTGTGTGTGGGTGTACGTGTGACACTTGAAATATTAAAAATTTGGGCAGAGTTTCCTTTAAAAATATGATCAAAGAATAATTGCAACGTGTACAAGCAATACAATAACCATCACTCTACATTTCCACCTAAACACAACCATGAATGAATTCCATAACACATGAATGAATTTCATAGTCACGTGAAGGGATGTGTATGAAGGCTAGCAACTACTTAAAAAAAAAAGGTTGAAATAAAATTTCCTTTCCGTAGAGGTAAGAAGTCTTTCATTCCACATTCCAAATGATTCAGAAGACTATACAATCTCGGGTTTCATTACAAAAGATCACTTGAAATTGATGAATCATCAATTTGAGGTATGAGAGAAGATGATAACAACGCAACTAAGCCTCTATACAAAATATTTTGACCTAAAAATGCAACTAAGTAAATTGTTGTTAATCACCAACCACAACACCAAAATCCAACACTTCATTTAGGCCCTAAATTGTTCTTGAAAATTAAGAGGTAAGTTTTGGTAATTTACCTAGGAAAGCTCGAGTCTTTACTCAACCTAGTCAAAGCAAAGAAATGGAAATCGATCCTGAGAAATAAAAAATCAAGCAAAACTCTGAATCTTTGACCCATCCTCCACATCAATTTCGGTGTCGACATTTAAAAGAAAGAGATGTAGCAAGTTAGGAAAAAAAGAGGTATTAAGGAAAAACTAAAGGCTAAATAGTGTGAATTATGTAAGTCAGCTGCAGCCTTGTCACTGCTTTTAACAAATTGATACTACTGTGTGGGTCTGTACTGTGTTGTGCATGTGGTGTATGTGTTGTGTGTGTGGCCATTGAAGAATGAATAGATATTTCCAGCCTTAAATAATGTAGCAAGATGTTGGTGAAACGCTCTCATAATTGTAAAAAAAAAAATACCTTTACAGAATTGAACAAAAAATCCAAGGGAAAGTAGAAATTGTGATTGCATTGTAGCAAAACAAAGTGGTAAAATTATGTTTCAGGTTTAGACGTACTAAGAAAACCTGCCAGGATCTTAATGTATAGATAATATGCATATAGAGCTAAACGTATCTTCAGAGGTTCAGAAAATTTAAAAAGTTCAATACAAACATTTCATTGTAATTGAGCAAATCCTAATGACCAAACTGGGTGATGTGTATATTTGCTTGGTGCAACAGGTTAATCACAATGAGCATAACAACCACATTAAAGTAGCTTGAAGTGCAGCAAAATCCAAACCCAAAACAAATAAAAACTGAAATCATCAAAAGAAAGTGTTAAAAAATTTTTACACTCCACCCAAATGCTTTTCCCCTAAAATATGCATGCTGAACAAATTCAAATGGTTTCATTTTTTGAATGTAGGAACTATTTTAATGTAGATATTGCATTCAATGAAATCAAAGACCATGGTAGAGGCCTCAAGGACGCAAAATAAAATCTGCAACATTGATGAGGATAACTATACATTCATCAACTCCATAAAACATAACGCTGTAATGAAACTTTTTTGCTATCTACCTCGCACTTACTTCGTTCATCCCACAGTCGAAGCTATGACATCTTAAAAATTTGAAACTTTTGGTAATGTTCCCTCTTATAACAAAACCCATAAACATTTAAACCTGCATACACATTTTTTTTTTTAATTTCATAACCACACCCTAAAAGGGAATTAATACACTGGTAAGTGGGAAAAAAAGAAAGAAAGATACTTTTAAGAAATAAAAGCAAACACTATCACATGTATTTAATGTCATCATCCACCAAAAGAGACTCTAAGGTTCAACCAACATGTTCAACTACTTACCCCAAAAAACATAGACATACGCTTCAGCTACTAAAAATAAAATCGCCTAGAGCTTCACCCAATGATCTTCTTATAAAAAAATTCTTATAACTTAGAACCACATCCTCATTACCTCATGTTTTTTTAGTTTCTGCTACACGCCACAAAATTTTCTTGAGAATCATATTGGGCTGAAGGGTAGAAACACCTTTTTACGAACTGGTCCTTTTTTGGTACTATTCCATACATAATTACTTGATCAATTTTGTTCAACCTGCAAGGTTAATAAGGAAACAGAATTTTAAAAAGCCAATTTCTTTAACTACACAAATTGAATCAAGGATTACTTAAAATAATAATATTAAATCGTATAATTATTATAATTCTAATTGTACAGTACACCTCTACCACATGGTGTGTTTTATCAGGATAACATCGCTGAAAGTGAAATTACTGTTGGAATTTTTCCTATATTGGACTTTCATTAATTGATAGTTAATTTTTAGTTTGTGAAAAATGGGCTGAATTTATGGTCCAATGAGATGAGCCCAATATTATTAAGTGATCTATTTTTATGGGCTTATATATATCTTTTAATTGGTGTGGTTGAGGGGGTTAAGTGTAGGCCTTAATCTAATTGTGGCCCGTAATGGGAGAACCCATTAGATTTCATTATAAATAGCAGGCTAGGTCCCCTCTTCACTTTATAACCCTAAATTGGCTTGTCCCATTGAGAGCCGCCTATTGCTTTGAAGAAGGAGAGGAAGACCTTGCCCTTCCGTTACAGAAATACGGAGATTGAGTATCATGGCTGATTGAGCAAAAACAGTCATATTCCTAACCCCTAAAATACTATTCCCCAAGGTGTATGTGTAATGTATATTCAACCGGGAAGGGAGGTCACGCTCCCTTGGAATAGTGTGAAAAGAAAGGGCAATAGGAAAGGAAATAGGTCAGTGGGAATGTGATAGGTGAATGCACAAAAATGCTCCCCAATCGCAAGGAGACTTTCGTGGGTCGTCTTTTACTTGGTGGTATTCCAAGGTCGTTTCCACGGGGAAGGAAGTAAACTAATTTGAAAGTGATTTTGGGCAAAGAAAGTGTAAAATTCTTGTTGTTGGAAATTGTTTGATGAAGTGTGTTTTGGTACAATTAGAATGAGAGAACAAGCGTTGGCAATTCCAAGGGGTCCCTCCAATGGGTATACTATCTCAACTCAACTCACACCTCCGATTGAGCAAGAATGAACGGTTGATTCACGGAAAGCCGATGATGATGTTGGTGAGTGCCTAAGCATAAACCGTGACTAGGCCTACGGATTATCAAAGATTCACCGAATCATCCACCTTCAATCCGGTCAAACCGAACCATGGGACTCTAAAGGGAGGGTGTAGAAAGAGTTGAAACGATATACCCAAAAGAGGATTCCCCTTGGTCTTGCCAACAAAAAGGGCTTAGCTACTCATACTTGAAATAGAAATGACAATGTAAATATAATGCATTGTATGGATATGGAGTTTTGAAGTAACTAAGTGCAAGAAATCATAGACTAGAAGTGAATGAAATGAAAATCTATTTTTTTATCTATAAACATGAATACTTTGAAAACATTAATGGTAGAACTTAAATGGGAGCATTAAACTAGCAATGACATAAGGGAAAATGACATTAATGACATTCATTGAAGATATAAAGGTTCCTACCCTTGATTACAAGACAATGCAGTAAAAGGAATGCAAAAATCACAACTTTCTCTCTCTAAAACTACTATTCATCGTCTTCTACGCCCAGAGCTTCTCTCTCTATCTGCCTCTTTCTGCTATGCCAGAATTCTGATCATTGGAGAGCTCTTTCCCTCCAAAACCGTGCCTGGTCTGCTCCTGTAGCTCCCTGAAGTGACCCCCATCAGTAGGGTGTAGCCTGGATGACCTGGACAAGGGAGTGCAGAATTGGCCTGCACACACCCAGCTCCTCCTCTTCTCTCTCTCTTCCTTTAAGGCTGTAGCTCTAGAGTGCAGAGTAAGGTGTGGGCCTGATGAACAGTGTTGTGGGCGTGTCAGAGGAGTGTGGGGGCATCTATGGTGGGACCCTCGAAGTAGCTGAGCAGATCTGCAGACTCTGGGCTTGTCAGGCAAATCGTACCGGTACTTCGACTCCAGAATGTTTGGCGTACCGGTACTGAGTACCAGTACTGTTCTGCCTCTTTGTCTGAAACTTCTGATTCCTTTGCTCCTGAGCTGTCCCCAAGTTCTCTTTTCATCTCCTTTCATCCCAAGTGGTATGGGTGGGCCTTAACAAACCATAATTAGCTCCTTTCAACTGCAAACACAAATTTTTGACGTTAAGACTTCAATCATCATAACTCCTATCATTAAATCTTCAAAAACAAGTGAAATGAGCTGATTAGCACCTTAAAATATACAAAGTTTTGTGCTAATCACACCCCCCAACTTAGGTTTTGCTAGTCCCTTAGCAAAAGATTCATTCCCCAGCACAACACAATGAAATTAGCACATATTCAATCCAAATCAATGATCATTCATTCAATCAATCAAAATGCAAGTAACAACATGAAAGTGAGTAAAATGGAACAATTGTGGGTTTATATTAATGTGAACGAAGTTGGAGTACAAAATGGAGTAGGTCATCAAAAAGAACAAAATTGCCTAAACTCCCCCCCCAACTACACAAAATCCTATACTAGCACAAGAACTCCTTACTCTCCATCACTCT
This sequence comes from Ilex aquifolium, assembly GCA_951799425.1. Classification (NCBI taxonomy): domain Eukaryota; kingdom Viridiplantae; phylum Streptophyta; class Magnoliopsida; order Aquifoliales; family Aquifoliaceae; genus Ilex; species Ilex aquifolium. The sequence continues at coordinate 14,259,141 of OX637410.1, read as the reverse complement.
CTTCCTCATAACCCTCTGATTCTTCCCCTTCCTCAGACTCCTCATCATCTTCCACATCCTCATTCACCTTGGAGGTTGAAGGAGCAATAGGAACTTCTGGGATGGGTCTCCCAGGGAATGTGTGCATGTACATCTCCTTCATCATCACCATCATTCCCTGAACCGAGGCCTCAATCCCATGCACTGTCGTCTCTAGTGCATCAAGTCTCTTAGGGACTGAGCGTGCTGAAACAGGCTTGAATGGCATGGTGGGTGCGGTTGGTACAACGTCCTCATCAGACTCAAGCTGAGCTCGCTCCCCACGACCCATAGCCCTCCTCTTTTGGCTACTGGCCCTACCTATGGCCCCAGTCTCGGGTGGAGTGAGTTTTTCTGATGCGTAGCCCTTAACCTTAAAATGGTTACACAGTCGGGTAACCAAGCTCCCATACGGCAGGTTAGTCAATGGCTTCTCTGTGATGGCAAAGTCTTTCATAACTTCCCAAATGATAAGGGCAAAATCGATTATTTTGCCCAACACAACAGCATCCAGAATGGCCAGCTTTTCCAGGTTTGGTTTCTTTTCTGCAGCCCTTGGGAGTAGGTTATAATGAAGCAATTTGTTGAGAAGCCCATAAACATGCTTCAACCCACCACTATGAACCACTCCCTTGAATTCAGCCGGATCCTCATACATCAAATCGACATACTCTGCCTTAGTCTTAGCTCTTCCCATGTTGTAGGGATAGACAGGTGGGGAAGATGGGGGTCTCTGATAGTCTCCAAGAAGGGTGGCTATGACATCAGGGGTCACTGTAAACACCTTTCCCCTAACGTTCACCCTCAGAACTTCCCCAACAGCAACCTCAACTAATTTCAATGAACGGTAGAACTCCCTCACCAATGCTAGGTTGTAACCCTCAACCTCCTTGAACCAGAAATGCATCCCATGTCCCTCAATGATTTTCACAACGGGATGAATGGGGGAAAGGGAAATTTTATCCAAAAATCGTTCACAGGTCACACCCTTACCATCGATCAATTGGCGACGGGCATCCCTCTTAGCCCTCTTCCTCTACTCCTCTGGGTCCTCACTTGACCCTTCGCCTCCTCTCTTGCGACTGGAGGAGACCTTGGCAGGAGGGGAACTGGGCTCTGGTCCTGCTCTCTTGGTGCGAACCATTGAGATTATCCAATGAAGGTTGTCCAAAGAAGCCGAAATCAAAGGGGGTTTTATGGATTGAGAGAGAAGTGGAGAGGGTTTTGGGAGTTCGGAGTGTTTTCGAGTGAGGGAGAGAGGAATAGGGCAGGAATAGAAGTGGGGAAATGAAGGGTTTAACGAGGAGTTTAAATTAAAAGCCCTAAAAAATTTTCGTGTCAGACAAATCGTACCGGTACCATACAGTACCGGTACTGAGTACCGGTACTTCGACTCCAGAAGGTTTTGCGTACCGGTACCATATGGTACCGGTACCATATGGTACCGGTACTGAATACCAGTACTTCGACTCCAGAAGGTTTGGCGTACCGGTACCATATGGTACCAGTACTGAGTACCGGTACTGTTCTGCTTTGTCAGACAGACTCCTCCTACTGAGCATACCACCACTCCAATTCAGCTTAGGACCTTCCTAGACATTTCCTCACATTACTTGTGACTCCAACTCCCTTCCAAAAGATGTACTCCACTTAATTTCCACAATTTGATCCATCATGCCCAAGTTAAATTCAAAATTGCAAAGTGATTTAAAACTTTGATGCATTCAACATCCAAGGAATGGATTTCTATTCTTTAATTATCAAAATGAGTATCCCAAAATGTAAAAATGGATTTAAACAACACACATAGTTCTAATCCTTTCCAAATATCAAAAACTTGAGCAGTATTCCCTCATTGTTGCAAGCCCTGAGTTACTTAACAAATTTCTCAATTGATTGAACTAGGCTAACATGAGCAAAACAATAGTTTTAGATACTAGTATAAAGTATGCACCTAAACATTGATTTTCAACTTGTGTGTGTGTGAATTAAACAAGTAATTTGAACAGTTACACAACAGGATTCACATTTGAAAAAATGGACAAATTCAGCTTCAATGCAACAACTCACCAAGGGACACTCTTAAGCAATGAAATACACTCAAGTTATCCTGGTATGCACTCCATGTGTACATGTGAGATAGAGTCTTATGTTCAAAACAAAGTGTGCCCACATGTAATCCAAAAATGAAGTTAACAAATGAAAATGAAGCGAACTTGGCATAGTCTCATGAATAGAATATTAGGGCATTAGGTAGTAAGACTAAACTCATCATTTCCTTTGAAATATGCACCTCCCAACTTCTCTAGATCACTTAGGACTTTAAGGGTTAAAATGGGGCCTTGGGGTGGTATCTAGGAAATTGAAATGAAGGATATAGGATTACAAAGAGGGTTGTTCCGAGTGAGAGACTTTTATTCTAGAAAAACACTTCCCTTTTCATGGGATTTTGATTCTCACCCCGTCACCACATTCTTCGTTACACCATTTTTTTTTTCTTTTCAACAATTTCCTTTTCTTTTTCTCTTTATTTTCTTCTTTCACCCATTTTCTTCCTTTTCTTGGATTTTCATTCTTTTTCCATTGAACTCTTTGAGTTTCAACATCATTTATCCCTTTTGTTTGGGTTTCCACACCATACATCCTTTACTTTTGCAATCACTCATTTCTGCTTTTAGGAACAACCAAGGTAAGGTATATCTTTCTTGTTTTCACAGGTTGGTCAATTGTGTGGCATAGAAACGAATTCCAAATAAGCTCAATCACGGCACTAGAGATAATATTTGCACAAGAAAAAGGTTAAAGGCTCAAAATATTCAAAGATGACCTAAGATCACTTCCAGGTCTGCATGGGAGGGCATTATATGTTCAAGACAAATCAGTCTACTAGCCAAATGCACTAACCAACGCGAACATAATGAGACTATTGAACAACCTGACACAAAATATGTTCTTTGAGTAATTGTAAATTCCCTCCAAAAAGGATTTGGCACTAAAGCTCTCAAGGGTCTTTACTCGTCTCCACTACTTATGTCAAGCTTAAAAACATGAATCCAATCCGTAAATTGCCAAAATTACACATTCAAGAGTTACATACAGTTGAGTTCAAAAATCAATACCTAAATGATACTCATGCATAGGATCCACTTCCATAGAATACTCATGTGCACAAAGTTCAAAACAAAGATCAACATGTCATCAACTCACACAAGCACAACATGAAGGAATACAGATCAACAATTAGATATTTTTTTCATCAAAAATTTTCAAAAATTTCACCTATTTTTCACAATTGCAAGCAAAAATCAAAAAAAATTTCCAAACAACCTTGGTGTATCATACAAATGGTGCACCTCACCCCCCAACTAGAACCATGCATTGTCCTCAATGCAACAAAAAGATATAATATGCAATGGAAGACAATAAAAAAAAGATAAGTAGGGTAAGAGAACACCTCGCAATTGCGCTTTCGACAAAAGCACCAAGATCTGGATCTAAGAGAACCCAATCTATACAACCACATCAAGTGAGTGACATAAAATGACATTAACATAAATAAGTAAAAGTAACTGTACAGTAAAAGGAATAAACCCTAGCTAACCCTCCATCAATTCCGGGTATACCGGGTTAACTAAATCCTCCTCCACCACTTGTTCCTCGAAACCCTCAAAGAATGGCTTGAGTCTTTGGCCATTGACCTTGAATGTTTGGCCATCTTTAGGGTTTGTGATATCTACCGCTCTGTTGGGGTAGGCCGCCTCGACAAAATAGGGGCCATCCCAACGGGATCTTAATTTTCCTTGGAATATGGAGAAACGAGAATTATACAAGAGTACTTTTTGCCCGGGCTTAAATGATTTCCGTGTGATGGAATTGTCATGAAAAACTTTAGCCCGTTCTTTTGAAATTTTTGAACTCTCATATGCATCTCTTCGGATCTCTTCCAATTCATTCAATTCCAACTTTCTCTGCTCCCCGGCCATTCTCAAGTTAAAATTCAAAGTCTTTATGGCCCAGTAGGCCTTGTGCTCCATTTCAACCGGCAAATGGCAAGCTTTTCCATAAACCAGCCGGTAGGGAGACATACCCAAAACAGTCTTATAGGCAGTACGGTACGCCCATAAGGCATCGGTCAATCTGACTGACCAATCCTTCCTGTCCGGGTTAACCATTTTTTCTAAGATATTATTAATCTCCCTATTGGCTAGTTCAGCTTGGCCATTGGTTTGTGGGTGGTAAGCAGTGGATACCTTGTGTGTAACGCCATATTTGAACATTAATGATGCAAATGGCCTATTACAGAAGTGGGATCCACCGTCACTGATCATTGCACGAGGCATCCCAAACCTCGAGAAAATGTTCTCTTTAAGGAATTTGACTACGACCCGGTGGTCGTTAGTCTTGGTTGGGATTGCCTCTACCCACTTGGACACGTAGTCCACCGCCAGAAGAATGTACAGATTACCAAAAGACATGGGGAATGGACCCATGAAATCGATGCCCCAGCAATCAAATATTTCTATGATAAGGATGGGGGAAATGGGCATCATATTTCTGCGGGTCACACTACCTAATCGTTGGCATCTGTCGCATGCCTTACAATATGAAACACAGTCTTTAATGAGAGAGGGCCAATAGAAACCTGACTGCAAAATTTTGGCCGAGGTTTTCTTTGCCTAGAAATGTCCGCCACAAGCTTGGGAATGGCAGAATGCAAGGACGTTCCGTTGTTCATCTTCAGGCACGCATTTCCTCATGACTTGATCTGGGCAATATTTGAACAAATACGGATTGTCGAAGTAAAAATACTTCACGTCCGCCATGAATCGTCTTTCGTCCTCCAGGCTCCATTGTGGCGGTATTTGTCCTATTGCAAGGTAATTACAAATGTCAGCATACCAGGGACAAACTGAATGGATTGAAAGTAACTGTTCATCAGGAAAAGAGTCGGGAATAGGAATATGCTCATTAGTCTCCTGCACCACCAGCCGGGATAAGTGATCCGCCACAACATTCTCAACTCCTTTTTTGTCTTTAATTGTCAAATCAAACTCTTGTAGGAGGAGGATCCACCTAATGAGTCTTGGCTTCGCATCCTGCTTAGATAACAAGTACTTTAAGGCAGAATGGTCAGTGAAGATAACAATAGGTGAACCAATGATATATGAACGGAATTTATCAAGAGCAAACACTACAGCTAGCAATTCTTTTTCAGTGGTAGTGTAATTCATTTGAGCCTCATTAAGTGTTTTGCTAGCGTAGTGTATAACATGCGGTCTATTGTCCTTCCTCTGACCAAGCACTGCGCCAACCGCGTAGTCACTCGCGTCGCACATGAGCTCGAAAGGTAGATCCCAATTGGGTGGTCGCATGATAGGAGGCGTGACAAGCATGATTTTTAGTTTTTTGAATGATGCCTCACACTCATCCGACCACTCAAAAGGAATCTCCTTAGACAGTAAATTTGTCAGTGGTCGGGCCAATGCACTAAAATTTTGAATGAAACGGCGATAAAAACCTGCATGGCCCAAAAATGACCGGATACCCTTGATGGTTGTTGGCGTGGGAAGGTTGGAGATGGCCTCCACCTTGGATTTGTCAACTTCGATGCCCCTCGCCAATACTATGTGGCCCAAGACTATTCCTTCCGTCACCATGAATTGACACTTCTCCCAATTAAGCACAAGATCCTTTTCTTCACATCTCTCCAATACTCTCTCCAAGTTATCTAAGCATCCATCAAAGGAATCACCAAACACGGAAAAATCGTCCATGAAGACCTCCAAAATTTTCTCCACCATATCGCTAAAAATCCCCATCATGCACCGTTGAAAGGTCCCCGGGGCATTGCATAATCCGAACGGCATACGGCGATAGGCAAAGGTGCCATATGGGCAGGTGAAGGTAGTCTTCTCTTGGTCCTCCAATGCGATCTCGATTTGGTTGTAGCCAGAGTACCCGTCAAGGAAACAATAAAATAGGTGCCCTGCTACCCTTTCCAAGACTTGATCGAGAAACGGCATTGGAAAATGATCTTTCCGTGTGCAAGCGTTGAGCTTCCGGTAGTCGATGCAAACTCTCCATCCGGTAATGACTCTTGTAGGTATGAGTTCATTTTCCTCATTTTCAATCACTGTGACTCCGGATTTCTTTGGGACGACTTGTGTGGGACTTACCCATTTGCTATCCGCGATTGGAAAGATAATGCCCACATCAAGTAGCTTTAACACCTCATCCTTCACTACTTCTTTCATGCTCGGATTCAATCTCCTTTGAGGTTGTCGGGAGGTTTTAGCATCTTCCTCAAGATAGATGCGATGGGTGCAAATTATAGGACTGATTCCCTTGATATCTGCAATAGTCCACCCGATCGCTCCCTTATGCTTTCTCAATACCCCCAAAAGTTTTTCTTCTTGTTCCATGGTTAGGGTAGAGCTAAGGACTACCGGGAAATTCTCATCATTGCCAAGATAAGCATATTTCAAATGTGCGGGCAATGGCTTCAATTCCAGTTTTGGATTTTTCTCATCCGAAGGGAAAATTTTCTTCTCTTGCTCAGGTAGCTCTTCAAATGTGGGGATCCACCTTTCCATTCCTTTCAACTCCTCCACCTTTTCTTGCTCATTCAACTTCTCCAATTCAACCAATTCTTCCTCCTTAAGTTTCAACATCCCTTCTAACTCCAAGTGCTCATCAATCATTGTGTCAATTCTATTGACCTCATTTGCCTCCTCGTCATCCCCTGGTTGCCTTGCCAAATTGAAGATGTTAAGTTCCAGTGTCATGTTCCCGAATGCCAATTTCATCAGACCATTCCTGCAATTTATCACTGCATTAGATGTAGCAAGGAAAGGTCGCCCAAGTATCACGGGGATTTGGGAACTAAGATTAGCAACAGGATGAGTGTCCAATACAATAAAATCGACTGGAAAATAAAACTTATCAACTTGCACCAACACATCTTCCACTACTCCCCTTGGTGTGCGGATTCTACGATCCGCAAGTTGAAGTGTGATTGAAGTAGGTTTCAACTCCTCGAGCTTGAGTTGTTGATACACGGAGTAGGGAAGGAGATTGACACTTGCTCCCAGATCAAGCAATGCTTGTTCAACCCGGCAATCTCCTATAGTGATGGCAATTGTTGGGCAACCGGGATCTTTGAATTTGGGGGGAGTGTTGGTCCTCAGAATGGAGCTCACTTGTTCCGTCAAGAATGACTTCTTCCGGACATTTAGCCTCCGCTTTACCGTGCATAGATCTTTCAAAATTTTGGCACATGACGGTATTTGCTTGATGGCATCAAGGAGCGGGATATTGATTTTTACCTGCTTAAACATGTCTAAAATGTCAGAATAATTAGCCACCTTGACAGGTGACTTCAAACGATGGGGAAAAGGGGCAGGCATAGGAGGAAAACACAAGCTATCATCAACCACATGTTCATTTTCAATTTGCTCATTTTCTTTATCCTTACTCATCCCACCTTTTTCGGCCACACGTTCCTTGGCCTCACCCTCAATGGACTCACCCTCAATGGACTCTTCTGTTGGCAATTGTGGCTTGGGTGGAACCTTTGGCACTATGGTCTTTTCAACTTGTTTGCCACTACGAAGAGTGGTAACCGCCTTAAGGTGCTCACAACTCTCTTGGGTGGGCTCAACTGATTCAATCACATTTTGGCCCTTGGGATTTTGTTGTGGTTGAGAGGGGAATTTCCCTTTCTCTTGTTGAGACAAGCCTATGTGATTGGTGATCTTTGTGAGTTGAGCCGTAATGTCCTTATTGAAGGTGGTTTGGCTTTGGATGAAGGCGTGGAGCACATCTTCTAAACTCCTTTTATGAGGTGGTTGGTAGCTAGAAGAACTAGATGGGCCTTGTTGGGAGAAATTCTGTGGGGGAGGGTTGGATTGGTACCCTTGCGGATTGGCCCGTGGGTATTGGGAGCTAGAAGTTTGCCCTTGGCCTTGATGTTGGGATTGGTACTGACCTTGCTTGGGAAGTGTAGGAGAGGTGTATGTATTGGAACCAAAGGGGATGGGGTTCTCATTCCTCCAACTGAAATTAGGGTGATCACGATACCCCGAATTGTAAGTGTTGGAATTTGAAGGAAATGATTGCCTTGGTTGGTTGAAGGCATTGACTTGTTCATGATATGCTTCTCTAAGTGCCGGAATGCTCGGACACTCCGATGTGGGATGCTCGACACCACCACAAATAGAACAAGTCTCCTCGGTTTTTGACACATGAGACACCTCTCGTCTCCTTTCCACCTCAAGGCTATCTACTTTCCTAGACAATGTGGAAATTTGTGAAAGTAGGTCCTCCCGGTCTTTCAAATCATATATCCCTCCCCTTTGAGATTGACCACTCACTGGCAACGTCCTAGGTACATCACTTGGATCCCTAACATCCCACGATTGTGCATTTTCAGCCAAGGTACCAAAGTAGTCAAGGGCCTCGTCAGGGTCTTTGTTCAAAAATTCACCATTGCACATCATGTCAATGAATTGTCTATGGTTTGGTGAGATTCCTTCGTAGAAGAAACTCACCAATTTCCACGATTTAAAACCATGATGTGGTATGGATTGAATCAAATCTTTATAGCGATCCCAACACTGATAGAATTGTTCATTGGGTTTTTCAGAAAAGTTTTGAATGTCTTTTTTCAAAGAAGTGGTTCTATGAACCGGGAAAAACTTTTTTAAAAAGAATGAAACTATATGGTCCCAAGATAGCATGGTCCGAGGCCCCATGGAATCAAACCAAATCTTTGCTTTACCCTCCAACGAAAAAGAGAACAATTTCATCCTTGCTATCTCTTCCATATTGTAATTTGGGATAAAGGTTGCAACTATTTCCTCATAAGACTTTAGATGACTATAAGGGTTTTCCTTCTCGACCCCATGAAATTTAGGGAGTAGTTGCAACATCCATGGTTTGATTACAAAGAGATGAGCTTGGACAGGAAGAACAAGACATGATGGTGTGGCGCTACGGGTTGGTTAAAGGAACTCCCGCATTGTCCTTGGTGGAGGGTCAAGTTGGATGTTCGCTTCATTCCTAGGTGGGGGAATTGCATTCGTGGGTTGGGCATCCTAGGTGGCTGCAATCCCCCACCCCTTTGCATATTCGGGTTAGGATCCTCATTATCAAAAGCATCGGGAGGGGGGTATTGCATTCTTGGGTTAGGCCTCCTATGTTCGGGCAATCCCCCATCCCTTTGAGCATTTGGATTTGTACCGACATTGTCAAAGTTTCCACCCCCTTGAATGTTTGGGTTGACATCCACATTTTCAAAATTGTCACCCGCATCCTCGGGTGGGTCTTGGTCGATGTTCATGTTGGGGCCTAAGGGTTGTCTAACTAATCGGTGATAGTCGTCCCTTCCCCACATGCAACAAGATATCTATACAAATGAAATTATAAACAAACAAGAATATGTATACGAGACAACGTACCTCAACCCGTGATGAAGATCACGGGACTTACCTCCGTTGTTCGGAAATCACTTCCTTGATTTGACACTTGCCTTCCCCGGCAACGGCGCCAAAATGATTGAACAAAAACAGTCCTATTCCTAACCCCTAAAATACTATCCCCCAAGGTGTATGTGTAATGTATATTCAACCGGGAAGGGAGGTCACGCTCCCTTGGAATAGTGTGAAAAGAAAGGGCAATAGGAAAGGAAATAGGTCAGTGGGAATGTGATAGGTGAATGCACAAAAATGCTCCCCAATCGCAAGGAGACTTTCGTGGGTCGTCTTTTACTTGGTGGTATTCCAAGGTCGTTTCCACGGGGAAGGAAGTAAACCAATTTGAAAGTGATTTTGGGCAAAGAAAGTGTAAAATTCTTGTTGTTGGAAATTGTTTGATGAAGTGTGTTTTGGTACAATTAGAATGAGAGAACAAGCGTTGGCAATTCCAAGGGGTCCCTCCAATGGGTATACTATCTCAACTCAACTCACACCTCCGATTGAGTAAGAATGAACGATTGATTCACGGAAAGCCGATGATGATGTTGGTGAGTGCCTAAGCATAAACCGTGACTAGGCCTACGGATTATCAAAGATTCACCGAATCATCCACCTTCAATCCGGTCAAACCGAACCATGGGACTCTAAAGGGAGGGTGTAGAAAGAGTTGAAACGATATACCCAAATGAGGATTCCCCTTGGTTTTGCCAACAAAAAGGGCTTAGCTACTCATACTTGAAATAGAAATGACAATGTAAATATAATGCATTGTATGGATATGGAGTTTTGAAGTAACTAAGTGCAAGAAATCATAGACTAGAAGTGAATGAAATGAAAATCTATTTTTTTATCTATAAACATGAATACTTTGAAAGCATTAATGGTAGAACTTAAATGGGAGCATTAAACTAGCAATGACATAAGAGAAAATGACATTAATGACATTCATTGAAGATATAAAGGTTCCTACCCTTGATTACAAGACAATGCAGTAAAAGGAATGCAAAAATCACAACTTTCTCTCTCTAAAACTACTATTCATCGTCTTCTACGCCCAGAGCTTCTCTCTCTATCTGCCTCTTTATGCTATGCCAGAATTCTGATCATTGGAGAGCTCTTTCCCTCCAAAACCGTGCCTGGTCTGCTCCTGTAGCTCCCTGAAGTGACCCCCATCGGTAGGGTGTAGCCTGGATGACCTGGACAAGGGAGTGCAGAATTGGCCTGCACACACCCAGCTCCTCCTCTTCTCTCTCTCTTCCTTTAAGGCTGTAGTTCTAGAGTGCAGAGTAAGGTGTGGGCCTGATGAACAGTGTTGTGGGCGTGTCAGAGGAGTGTGGGGGCATCTATGGTGGGACCCTCGAAGTAGCTGAGCAGATCTGCAGACTCTGGGCTTGTCAGGCAAATCGTACCGGTACTTCGACTCCAGAATGTTTGGCGTACCGGTACTGAGTACCGGTACTGTTCTGCCTCTTTGTCTGAAACTTCTGATTCCTTTGCTCCTGAGCTGTCCCCAAGTTCTCTTTTCATCTCCTTTCATCCCAAGTGGTATGGGTGGGCCTTAACAAACCATAATTAGCTCCTTTCAACTGCAAACACAAATTTTTGACGTTAAGACTTCAATCATCATAACTCCTATCATTAAATCTTCAAAAACAAGTGAAATGAGCTGATTAGCACCTTAAAATATACAAAGTTTTGTGCTAATCAATGGCGCATACATGTATGTTCTAAATCTTGTATATGATCTAAATCTTGAATTTAGGTGTTCTAAATTTCATATACGAATCATTAAAATTTCTTACAATTACAACCATCACTTAAAGTGAAACTTCTTATTGTACAGTACACCTCTCCACAACATATGATAACAATGTAAGATTGGTGGCCTAGTAAATAAGTGAAACTACAACCATGATACTATGCCAATTTCTCCTCAAAATAACCAACATAGTGTTGGACTAAAGCAGAGTTTGGTAATTAAAATATGATTTTTGGTCGACTTTGAACCTAAATAAAAGTAGGATCCATTCGTTATTTCGAGCAAACTTTCGTGGGTTCATATTCTATTTCATAAGGAGAATAACGTAGTATATTCACTTGCTTAAATTGAGTAAGAAATGAATGAAAAATAGGCTCCAAAATAATCCATTTGGATTGTAAAAATAGAGATTGTGCAATGTGGGATTTGAAACCAACCTCACATTGGTTGAGAAAGAAAATTTTACTTATGCATACATATATCAAGTTTGCTCTATGGGTTGGGCCCCAAGGGATACCACACTTTTATGAGCGGAGTAAGTACTTATATACTATCGGTTTGACCACAAGCGTGTGGAGCTCACCTCACCGCGCCACACCACACCACGATCGGGCCTGGCTCGGGTGTGGTTTAGACTCATCCTTATCTTTTTGGAGAAAATTTGTTTAACGAATTGGGCGTGAATTTCTTAACCCGAAATTTAATTTTTTGTGCTTGTTGGTTTAGACTCATAAGTGTGGTTCTCATGCAAGGATTTCATCTCCTCTTGCATGGCTTTTTTCCATTACTCCTTTTGAGTGTGTGACATAACCTCTTCAAAACTCTCAGGCTCTCCAACATCTGTGAGCAACACATATTCATCAGGAGAATACCATCTGAGAGGTCGACGCTCTCTGGTTGATCTTCTTAGTTGAGTTTCAATTGGTGGCTCTGGAGCTGGCTCTACATACTGAGGTGGCTCTAGAAGGGCTTGCTCTGGATATTTTGGTTCTACACGATCAAGTACAAATACTTCATCAACATCTACTGCTGGTTCACCAATTTCATCAATTGTATCAACCTGTTCTTCTTGGACATCTCCCCCGTGATTATCATGCATAATGGGTGAAGGAGAAACTGGACGCAAATCAATAAGATCTTGATTGAAAGACTCTGGAGTTTTAGCGATTTCCACGTCTTTAATGGTTTGGTCTTCAAAGAAAACTATATCTCTGCTTTTGAGAATTTTTCTGTCAATCGGATCCCATAATCTGTAATCAAATTCTGTATGTGCATAATCCAAGAGGATACACTGTTTCGCCTTGTTGTCAAGCTTAGATCTCCCATCATGAGGAATGTGAACAGATACCCTACAACTAAACACTCTCAAGTGCTTAAAAGAAACATCCTTACATCTCCAAACTCTTTTAGGAATATCACCATCCAAAGGAGCTGATGGAGAAAGATTAATCAAATCAACAACTGTCCTCATCGTCTCACCCCAAAAAGATGTAGACAATTTTGCATGAGAGGGCATACATGTAATTCTCTCACAAATCGTTTTATTCATTCTTTCTGCCTCCGTTATGTTGTGGAGTCTTTGGAACAGTCTTCTCAAGTCTGATACCATGGTTTCTGCAATATTCTTTAAAAGATCCACAGTATTCACCACCATTATCTGCTGGGATACACTTTAGTTGCCTTCCTGTCCCCCTTTCAACTTTCACATGAAAAACTTTGAATGCATCAAATACTCAGTCTTTAGTTTTCAAAGCAAATGTTCACACCTTTCTAGAATGATTATTAATAAAAGTCACATAATATAATGCACCACCCAAAGATTTTGCTATCATATAGCAGACATCATTGTGAACTAAATTCAGAACATTATCTTTTCTAGAGGGAAGAGATTTAACAAATACAACTCTATTTGTTTTCCAACAAGACAATGAGTGCAAGGATTTAGTGGCATATCTCTAATGTCAGGTAAGAGCTGTTCCTTAGCAAGAATATGAAGTTCCATTTTAGACATATGACCAAGTCTCTTATGCCATAGCTCTTTGGAAGAATCATACTCAACTACATTCACATTACCCTTGATTATATTTACCTCAATTTTGTAGAGAGTGTTAATCTTCTTTCCCTTGACTAAGATAAGAGAACCCTTGTTAAGTTTCCATTTTTCATCACCAGGTGATTATGATAGCCTTCATCATCAAGTTTTCTAATGAAAATCAAGTTGAAGGGCATATCTGGAACATGCCTGACATCCTTGAAAAATAATTTACACCCAATGCTAGTTTCAAGCAATACATCTCCAATGCTTGCAATTTTGTTCTTTGTTTCATTTCCCATTCTCACCCAGCCAAAATCACTGTTGAAATAGGAAGAGAAGAAATCTATACATGAAGTAATATGGAAAGAAGCTGTTGTATCAATTACCTAAGTAGAGTCCTGACTTGTAGGATTAACATAGGCATCATCACAAACAATAATCACATCAGCTTCAGATGCAACTACTGCAGTATTATTTCTATCTTCATCTGTTTCTTGAGATTGTTCCCGTTTTCACTTTCTGCACTCTTTCTTTTAATGTCCGAGTTTCACTTTCTACACTCTTTCTTTTAATGCCCGAGTTTGCCATAATGGAAGCACTTTATTCCCTTTCTTAATTGTCTAGTTTTTGACTTGAATTTACCTCTTGACTTGACATGATTGTCATAAGTATAATTTCTAGTTTTACCTCTATCTCAATCTTCTCTAACAAATGCTTCTGAAGTAGAAAAAATACCCTGCTCTTTTCGTCTGGCCTTTTCGTTAAACATACTATCTTTTACAATATTGATAGTGATCACACCATTAGGAGTTGATGAATTTTGGGGAAGGGTTTGGATTGGCTTCTCCAAACTCTTCTAAACCCAAAGCACTCTTTACAAAGATGAGATTCAACCATACACATGTAGGAACCCCGGATATATCATAATTATTAACAACTATTTCTCCTGTAAATGACTATTTTACCCTTGATCAATCAAATTTATACACATGTTAAGGGGTACAATTGTCTTTTGCATCCTTAACCCCTTACCCATCTTTCCAAACCCACCCCTCCCTTTGGTTTGACGAAACTCATGATCATGGGTTTAATCTTCGAGCCAACTACGGGCCGGGTTTGAGAACTCGGGATTGAACTTTCAATCCAAACATGAAATTTGGGGGTCATTTGGACTATTTTTTCCAAACCCATCTTGCCAAGCCCCCCATACCCCCTTACCAAACAACCCCTTAGGGTTTTTCAACTGTTTGATAGGGAACTTAATAGAAGTAATGCTTGCACCTCGTCATTGAGCACAAGCTTCATGGTGGACACACTACAACAAAAATCGTTTTTTGTGACGTTTTTTTTCGTCGCAAAATTAAAAAAAATCGTTGCCAATTATTTTTTGCGACGTTTATTTTTTGTCGCGTGTTCGTCGCAATAGCCTCGTCGCAGAAAATATTTTGCGACGTAAATTTATTTTCATCGCAAAAAAAATTTTTTGCGACGAAAAAAAAAACGTAGCTAAAATATATTCCACCAGGGTAACAAAATAAAAAAATAATAATGTAATTAATTTTTCGCGACGTAAAAAAATCGTCGCCAATATTTTTTCCACAAATAAAAAGTAAAAAATAATAATTTAATTAATTTTTAGCGACGTTAAAAAATCGTCGCGAATAACGTTTTAAAAATAAAAAAGTGAAAAATAATAATTTAATTAATTTTTTTTGCGACATAAAAAAATCGTCGCTAATAATTTTTTAAAATAAAAATTAAAAAATAAAAATTTAATTAATTTTAGCGACGTAAATAAATCGTCGCGAATAATTTTTTACAAAACTAAAAATGTAAAAAATAATTACATTTGCGACGTATATAAATCGTCGCAAAAAAGATTTCTGCAATTTTTCGCGACGATTTTAATTTCGTCGCAAAAAAGCTAATTTTTTTTTAAAATAATTCATAAAAAATGATATTCCAATAGAAATTTTTACCTGTACACCAATAATACCTGTGTTCAATAAAAAATAACACAATTAATACATTTCACATCTTTTCCATTCAACATTCATTCACATCTTTTTTTAAAAAAAATAAAATTTTATTTATAAAAAGAATGAATTACAAGAATCAAAGAACATGAAGTACTAAAAATTGAAAAAATGGCTTTAATCCTTCAAGAGGATTTAAAGCATCTCTAATTACATTTAATGTCCAGCTGATCTTCGTCCATTATGGTATAAGAACCAAGTCCAGCAGTATGTGGAGACCTAAGAGAAGCCAAATCCTGATCAGATTTTGAAGCTGATAGTTTCTTCATAGTCATGCTCCTTCCTGGGCCAGAAGATATTGAGTTGACAGAACTGGACTGTATCATGCCCTTCAAATTGCTTGATGCATAAATGGAACCATTGTAATTGGGTGCTACACTAGAAACTTTTGTGACATTATTCAGCTGTGATACCTGTGTTCCAACAATCTGCAGACCATTTCAAAACAATAAACATCAGAATATGTGAAAGCACAAATTTAGAGTAATACGGTTCCATAGTGAAAAAGTTACATGTCTGAGAGAGAGATATGTTTACACTACACCTACACACTGAACACCAAAAATTTTAGCAAATACTTTTTATTATGTTGTCAGCAAGCAGTTGGGTATACCTATGCATTTCCTCAATCAACTGTATAGGCTTACACAGTCAGCATATAACAACTCTCCACTAGATGCATCACTAGTATTCTGTTTTGCCTCTCTTCACAGCTCCATTATATTATGCCCCAAAAATTAGGAAATAAAGAACTAAACAAGTTTACATAACTACCTCTCCCTTATCAAATAGCTGTGAAAAAACCTATCTACAATACTCAAGCTAGACATAGAATCCCAGAAATTTTAGACTCATCAATAGATTAACTGTTAGGCAGAATTGATGGAATTTGCTGTTAGTCATCTTTGTCCTTTAGCATAATTCATTAACTTGAACACATATGAGATACCCTATTTTGTACTCTAAAATGTCTTAGGAATATTCTAGGAATTTTCTTGTAGTCGCCCCATGCAATGCACGAAATTTTTAATATCCCTCCACCGCCACCCCTACCCCCAACGTGGCCTATCATTATTAGAAACATATTTATTAACGTGCTAAGTAAATATTCCAAATAAAGTAAATGTGAAGTAGATAATAAAGATGATGAAAGTTTTTAAAGTAAAGTAGTTACCAAAAAGTTGGAAGTAATTACATAGGACACATGTCGGTATTCAATTGGAGGGGCCTCATACATTTCTATTAAATAATTCAAAATTAGGAGAAAATATAATTTGAGGAGGGAAAGCTTCCCAGGTCCTCTCTCCCCTAAATTGATTTTTACAGTGCATAGTATGGATAGCGGACCAATCTTTTAAGAAAGAAACAACACTAGCTAAATAAAACTCCAGGTCTTCAATTTCACACCTTTTTCTTGCAGAGGATCTCTGAATGTGTACATTTTTAATTATTCAAATCTAAAACCATTATTCCAGTACATTACAGACTGACAGAAATCCTAAGCTCACATCGAGAAAACAAGAGATATTCTCTCCTTTCAGTGATTAATAAAATTCAGCTTAAACATGAAAAGAGAAAGTAGAAGAGGAGGTCTTGTCAAATACAAAACCATTTGAAACTAACCTGTATTAACCTCATCACCACCTAAGTGGAAGAGCTTGAAGGGAAAAATTTTCCTCATGTTTGCAAAAGAAAAATTAATATCAAGAGACTATACAGAGGAAAAAACTTAAAGCAAAGAAGCTATTCTCTACAAACACTGAAATTTCAGTCTTTCGGTAAATAAGAGAATCGCATGAATACGTTTAAAAGATAATCGTTGAATTGGTACAAGCTGTACTTTCCCATAAATGATTTAAAACTTAGGGGTGGTACCTTAGGTCAAACCTTAAATATAGGCCAAACACCAATCAACACGACCACTAAGACAAGTGTTAGGAAATAATGCTAATAAAGGAAACAACACAACTTGGACAAGGATACCTTAAGTGGATCAATAACAACATGTATGCACCGCATATGGAATAACAGAACCAATTTGGTTACTCAAGTGATTATCTATTATCAGAGAGACTATTCCCTCACTAAACTATGATGATGAAAGGGTTGATTTCAATTTTTTCAGTCAGTCATTTAGGCATGTGATGTACAGCAATATTTTCAAATTTCAAAATCTCTACAAGCATTTATAAGCATTGAGTTAGAAATTTTCTCATTGATGAATGCATCATACCATAGGGTAGTCCATTTTTTAGATCTATGAACATTGAGCCACATAAAATGGCTGGTAATATGTGATGCTTCCAAAATTCTTAGATATCGAATTGATCCCACAAGACATGAACACCTTTCGAATTTAAATCTTTGAATTAAAGCTTTGGACAACTCAAAAAATACCAATACAATGTCATGAATCATAACAAGCATCCTTTATGTACCAACACTAAGAGCTTTGAAATTCCACACGTAGACCGCCGGGGAAAACTTAATAACATAGACAAACCTGTCAGTATGCCAGATACCACATCAAAAGTGAAGTTTTTGGTAACATCCAGTGGCTCTCTACAGGAAGACGAAGGCCAAAGATCTGGATATCCAGAACCCCTACAAGGAAAGCAGATCAAATTTTTACCTTGGAGGATATTGTTCAGTAAATAGTTCAAAATATGGGTTTGATTGGAAAATGAGACTGGACAATCTTTCGAAGTGTCAAAGCCTTACAAGCAGCTCAGTCTAGTTTTCCAAAAGTAAAAGGCATTTAAAAGATTGAAAGAATCAATACCGCCCTTAATATATATACACGTCCATTAATATAACTACTAATCTTTATGCCTAGGCATAAGAAGATATCCTCCTTTGGGAGGCTCTTTTGTCACAAAAGCATTAACAGAAAGAGGATTATCGAAATATAAATCCTTTGAGAGATACATGCAACATCAACACTGCAACATGCAATGACCCCTACACAACTTGAATACTCCATTGTAAAAAAAATCAAGCATTGAAAATTTCATGCAAAGAACATCACATCATACACAATACCAAGGAGCTTGAATAAGAGAGACCAAAAAAAAGTTTTCTCCAAAAGTACTTTACCATGATTCTGCATGACCCGGGATGTCTATCTCTGCCATAACATTGATACTTGCAGATAATGATTCAACATAATCAGCTAAAAAGCATTACTCGAACTCAACGGATAACTAAATTTGTACTGATACGTAACTCACTAAAGCCAAAACTTGCTAAAAAAAACTAATTGACTCTACAACACACTTTGGGGTGTCACATACCTCTCATTTTGGCAAAGCTTTGTATTATTCCATATCAATAGGACATGAAACAGAAAATTCCACGTTAGCATATTAAATCAGAAAAGGCATGAAATGCAGGAATGTAAAGTATAAACAGACAGCATGAGTAACCCATATTAAGGGCCTAGAAATACATCAATTAATGAAAAGCATCAAGTGGGGGAGGGTTTAAAACAATGCATCAATTTTTTTCTCTTTTTCTTTTTTTGTCTTGGCATTATGTTTTCATGTCAATCAAGTTCAAAAGAGAGATCCAGATTTTAGTATATTCAGATGGTAGAGCTACTACTCAGTAGAAAGGAAAACCATAGTGCCCCAATCCTCAGTACCAAACCACCCCTTTTGCACTGTTCCAAGATGGGAATAAAGGAACAGACTTATAACATGCTGAAAGGAAAATAAATTCACTATCCAGGACCCTCTTCTTACATGGCCACAAGATCTTGAAGAATATGAATTTGATAGAAAATTTTCTTTTACAAACTGAAGAACTAAATGGTTGCATTCCATTATATTACTCAAAAACAGTGTGTATGGGAAATCGCAGCCTAAAAGCTATTATACATGGCATGGTTCTTTAAGTTGTTGAATCAAAACAATTTAGAATCTACATAAATCCATGATAGAGATTAACGATGCTTCATAGTAAGAATTTTTTTTCCTTCACTTTGCCATTATTGTGATTTCCAGGATATATGAATACAACACAATTAGGCTACATTGTAGAATTACTTACCCACCAATCTTTTCCACTGAAAGCGCTCTTCAAATATTTCCCTTCTTTTCGAAGTCAAAATTACCACTGCCCTACATCTAATCTATACTTCCAGTGCCATATATAAAATATAATTTGGTGCAAAGCTGATGAAAACTTAATTCTATGTCTATGTTAAATGAGTTAAGCATTAAAAAATCTTAATTCATAGCAATTGTATTTAGTCCAAAAGAATATTAGGAAACTTACAAAACAATCTTACAAGCATTCAAGAGTTTCAAGTAAAGATATAGAAGTCGTACCAAACAATATCATAAGCTTCCACAAATTTGGATACGTAGGTACTTCTAGAGGAAATGACTCTTCATCTATGATGTGCCAATGAAGGACATTCTACTGCATGCAATTCTCAGAATCAGAATTACATGCAGGTTTATTAGAGAATAGAGAAGGGATTATAATCAGAAGAATACTTGCAATGAGTTCTAATGGTGAAGAGCAAGCAGGTCAAGTAGTACCAAGTAAGATATCTTACAAGTTTAGCATATGACATTGAGTCAACTATTTGCTTTATTAGAGCTACCGGTAAATAGTGCCTTGAAGTATCTGTCAAATAAGGAATATAAGATGAACATGAACAAACATACATGTATAGGAGTATAATAAAATCAGCCAATTGAATTTCCCAATTAACAAACGAATTGTGGCTTACCAAGCAAAAGCCCCCGATATCCAAATCTTGGCTTATCTCTAATATACCATGCGCCTTATACAGTTGTACGGTTTTAGATCCATAATCAAAAGCACATAATTGGCTGAATGTCTGCAAATTAGAATCCAACAATAGAAGAAATGAGTGGAGAAACTGCATTTCATCATTGAAGCTTCTTTGGAAAAATAACATGTTACTTCAACATATCTCGAAGCCTATGGTTTGAAAGTAAAAGCATACTTGAGTTATCATAATTGCCCTTGATGCAATCTAATTACACTTTATAAGGAATTTAAAAATTCTAATGCATGATTTTACATGGAAAGCAGAAGCATAATCCATAGCCATAGGAGACCAGTATTAAACTTTAACAGTTTCTGTGAACAGTACTGGTGAACAGTTTCTGTGAACAGTACTGGTGAACAGTGTCTGTGAACAGTGTACGTGAACAGTATCTGTGAACAGTGCACGTGAATAGTGCAGTCCAGCTGAGCAGATCCAGCTGAAAGAATTCAGCTGCAGCAGACAAAGTAGCAGCTGCATAGTAATGTGAACAGTGAAAAGCCAAAGTAGCAGCTGCATGAAAAAAACAGTATACTGATACAAATTTGCAAATCTAACCTTCACAAGGTCTCCAAGCTCCTCGCTACATTCCAACTTGTCCTCAGCCAACCAGTTTTCCAAAAGATTTTTCTTCTTCTGATTCACAACGAGACGAGATAGTTCCAATGACTCAAATGCATTAAGCTTTCCTCTAGTCAGAAGAGTTCCAAAGTACTGCAACAAAGGTGGCATTTGCCCAGCTTGAACAGGGACACTCTGTAAATAAGACAACAATCAATTTGAGATGATTTGTATTTTCCCCAATCAAAGATATTGGCAGCAGAGAAGAATAAAAAAACACAAATAATCTTCAGCCAGCTCTAACTGATGTTGGAATCAACCACGAATTCCAAGTGGAATAAGTCGTTGCAAAAGAACATGACAATCATGACTTTTTAGACCTGATACCTTACCATCCTTCGTGCTCACAGACCTCGATATATTTGCTGCATATCCATCCGGATACTTAATTGATTTCAAAAATTCACAGAACCCTTGTCTTTCTTTTTGAGACACCACGCAGCTGGTTTTACATATGACTCCCCATTCTTTTGGAGGTGCAATTCTTTTCTGATATTTAGGTCCTCCAAATCCAGACGAGCTTTATCTGTGTCCTTATTCTTGCCATCAATACTCAACAACGTGCCAAGCAAACTATCACATATATTCTTCTCTATGTGCATGACATCAAGGTTGTGTAGAATCTTAAGCACATGCCAATACGGTAACTCAAAAAAAATGCTCTTCTTTGTCCAATTAAGTTCCTCAGATGACCGCTTTCTTCTTCGATTGTTTGGATGTTTCCCGAATTGCACATTTGATAAACACTCCAATTGATCTAAAATATCTTGCCCCGATAACTCACAAGGTTTTGATTTTTTCTCAATCTTACCATTAAATAACTTACTTCGTCGCCAACTGTGATCTTGCGGCAAGTAACGCCGATGGCCTGTGTACCCAATTTTGCTTCTTAATGGTTGTGATAATGCATCAAAATTACAAATGGGGCATGCCTTGTAACCTTTCGTACTCCATTCAGATAGATTACCATAAGCAGGAAAATCATTTATGGTCCACATAATAGCTGCACGCATTTGAAATGTCTGTTTGCTACATGCATCAAAAGTTACAACACCTTCCCATAATTCTTTCAACTCATCAATTAACGGGCGCAAGTATACATCAATCTCCTTCCCGGGTGCCTGTGGTCCTGGAATAAGCAATGACATCATGAAGAATGGATCGCTCATACATTTCCAGGGAGGCAGGTTGTAAGGCATCAAGATCACAGGCCACATACTGTAAGAGTTGCTCATGTTGCCAAAAGGGTTAAAACCATCGGTGGCCAATCCAAGCCTAACATTACGAGCGTCCCGAGCGAAATCAGGATATTGCTTATCAAAGTCTTTCCATTCTTCATAATCACCAGGATGCCTTGAAAAATTCTCGTCGTCTACTCGCTTCTCTTGGTGCCACCTCATATCTATGGCCGTCTTCCTCGACATAAACAATCTCTGTAACCTCGGTTTCAAGGGAAAGTATCGCAAGATCTTATGAGGTATCTTCTTGCCCTTACCATCATTGAGCTGATATCTTGACTCCCCACATACTGTACAATTATCTAATTTTTCATTCTCCTTCCAAAATAGCATACAATCGTACCTACATGCATGAATTGATTCGTATCCCAATCCCAAAGCACGTAAGAATTTTTTAGCATCATAGAGAGACGTTGGAAGAATATGACCTTCAGGTAAAAGGTCTGCCAAAAGCTCTAACATCAATGTTAATGACTTATTGCTCCACTTACTCAATACCTTCAAATGAAGCAACTTAACCAAGAACGACAACAGTGTATATTTTTTGCAACCAGGATACAAAAAACGTTGAGCATCCTTCAATAAATTTTCAAAATTTTGAACTTCATCACTATCAACACCCTCACATGTTTCTCCAACACGAACACCCCCTAAATCATTATCCATGAACATTCCCCAACCAACATCTTCCAACATTTCAGGTATTTCGTCTCGATCATCATCTTCACTGTCGGTCATATCATCCTCGACACTATCAGCATCATCATCATCATCTTCAAATAATTAGGTGACATTCATAGGAACGAGTTCCCCATGGTGTACCCACGTCGTGTAAGAGGTCATGATCCCTTTCACGTACAAATAATTTTTCACAGTCTCATCATCATGCCATTCTGCATTCATGCAATTCCTACATGGACATCGAATTTTTCCATCTCGACTCGAACGTTCCATGGCAAAATTGACAAAATATTTGACCCCATCAATGTATTTCAAATCCAACGTATGCCTAATCGTCATCCAACTCTTGTCCATAATTGATAGCCTACAAAAGCACATATTTATCAATGTCATGTACCAAGCATCATGCAAACTATGTCGTCGACTCCTTCCTATTTTGGTAGGTGGTCCTATCCCATTCAGGAATGCACATTCTATATCATAGGAAACATCTCTTACCGCTTCATACATCTCTAACTGAAATCCGGCAGCATCTCCCCATAGTTCTCCAAGTACACGACATAGACTAGGTGTCGTTACTACACCTGTCTAGTATGTACACAGAGAACAATGAGATTTGCCACACAGAAGATCCAATAGATGTAACAAGTTAAGCGGTGAGATACTAACTACAATATAGACTTGTGCATTCCCAAACTGTCCGAAATTGGACAATTCAAGAAATCTCCATCGGCAAAGAATACTCTATGTCCGATGTGGATTCTTGAACGAGTATTAAGGTTTCATGCAGGCATGCATAGAATTGAAACCTTAATTTATATTAAGGTTTCAATAAATCACCAAAATGCATAACTCGCTCATAAAAATAACAATGGCATAGGATGTTCCAATTTTGGATTTGAATAGGATGTTCCAATTCAAAGCTAAGACTAAGGAAACAACACTATAAGACTAAGGAAATTTCCAATTCAAATCCAAAAGATTGTATTGATCAGAGTAGAACACACACACACAAAAGTTCAAATAAAAATGACAATGGCATAGGATGTTCATTACATTTTGAAGGTACAATTGCTCGAAAACAAACTCGATTTGTTAATATTTTATTATTGCAAGATGCTACAATTTTAAAATTGTGTATTTTTTATACCATTGAAAAATCATAGACATTATTGGTTATACGGGATTATGTACGATAACTTTTTTAGTATCATAACAAAGTTATGACTCATTTATACTAAGTTACGAGACAAATATGTCAAATTACAAGTTAATGATATCGCGCTAGGATCGATCCAAAAAAACTTGGGATCCATCTAAGAAATTTGAATTGATCTCAAGCTTTATGGAACAATCACAGATTTTTTGACTTTATTGAGCAATAATTTTGATCATATTATTTGTCTTCATTGGGTCCTATCTTGTCTTAATTTTTTGAGTACGGTGCAAAGTGGGAATGGGAGATTTTTTCCTAGGGCTCAACTAAGAAATCAGGAAGAAAAAAAAAGAAGAAATAGAACATACCAATGTATAACAGAATTAAAGAGCTGAAATAAATTGTGGGTTAATCTCAACTTGTATCTTGAAAGATCACTTAAATCTCACTTTGTAGCCTCAAAGTTTAAAAATATCGCAAGATCTGTTGAAAACCCACAAACTGTCCACTGCCTTAAATTTTTTTCCGCATCCAACAACAACATAGCTTCCAATTTTTCGATCAAGCAAACATATCAACAACCCTCATTCAATTGATCAAAGAATCTACCTCATCTAATTGCAAAATAAAAAACCCAAATTGAGAGAGAGGAATTGGACATAGAAAAAGGGGGAGGGAGAGAGAGAGAGAGGGAAACTCACTGGAGTCCTTCACTGGAGTCACTGCTGGTGGACTGCACTGGACTGGAGTCGACTGCCTGCTGCTCGCTTGATCGCTGCTGCTCGCTGGACTGCACTTTAGATCGCTGGTCGCTACACTCGCTACTGATCGCTGTCTGGTCTCAAAAAAGAAGCACACAAAAGTGACAACGTGATTCTCACAATCTTCATTGATAAATTTCACCATGATTCTCACAATTGCAATGCAAAACCCAAATCGACAGTGACTTGTTTCAATTTTATAACCAAAACCAAATCCAAATCTATAAACAAATTAAATTGGTTTCCAATCCACCAAAAATCAAAACAACAACAAATCAAGAATAAGTGGCAATGAAAAATACCAAGGAATATGAACACAGTAAACCCAATGCAAGAAACTCATTCTATATAACTCCTAGGTCCAACAATACACTTAAACAAATTGGAGAACAATTAAACAATACACTAAATGGGAATGTAGTACTCTAGTTTACACTTAAGCAGTGGGAACAAAACATTTGGATCAACAATGAGATCCTTAAGTGAGACTGTAGGATGAACTCTGCTTTGCACAAATCTTAAGGAATTTACAGAAATGATTCATTGCAGATTTCAAATGATTCATTGCATTCATGTCAGAGAAATTTCCAACCAGAAAGAGAATACATTGGTGTTTCCTTCCACCCAATCATTAGGCTTAAAGAGAATACACAAAAATGCTAGCAAGAAAATGAAAAACAAATTTGAAGTGCAATAATCGCAAACTAATCGGACTTGTATGAATTTAATCGGAAAGATCAGGAATTAACACCGAACATCAGCAAACAAATCCCAAAAAACAATTATATATAAAACGGAAAAATTGTAAGACAAAGTGTTCTTCATTAAACAAAACTACCTGTAAATTTTTTTTTATTAATAATGGTCATATTAATGGTCATTTTTATTAACAATGCTATCTAATATTTACATCAAAATATCAATAACTTAATCACATTGGCCTGTCAAAAACTAGATAACTATTGACAAAACAAAAACTACTTCATCCATATGATAGAGTAGAAATATTTCCAAGGTTCTTTGTAAGCTTCATTCAGCATATGTTCACAGTATAAGACAGAGTCAAGCAGACTCACACAACCCCTTACTTTTCTGATTCTGTCTTGAGATATATGGGCACAAAATGTCAGATTTGGTATTCTATAGCAGTGTGACGCAAAGAAGATTCGGAGAGTTTCCATCAACTGTATGCGTTTTCCCGAAAGTTATAAACAAAAGAACAGTCCAGTAAAAAAAAAAGATCAGAATTGGAGTCAATATGGTCTCCAAATTGCACAAGACCTCCACCATAGAGGTGAAATACCACCCATCTCGATAGCAGGACCAAATGCAGAACACCCAGAAAGACAAGGAAGGGAATCTGGCCAATTCAATTTATAAATCAGCTTCAAAATCACCAAACTAAATTGGGTTTCAAACCAATGATCAAACCAAAGCAAACACCATCCAGCAAATACCAATGATCAAACCAAACCAACTACCATCCAGCAAACTCAATGATCAAACCAAAGCAAACTCAATTCAAAAAATCCAATTCAGAAAACCCAATGATCATCCAGCAAATACCATCCAGCAACAAAACCCAATGATCATCCAGCAATAGAGACATATATATACATACACGCATACAACGATATAGATACATAGCAGACATAGAGAGAATGTACATAGCCATTGATACCTGTTTGATCGATTCGAGTTGCAGATAGTCTGAGAGAAAGAGGAGGCGGCAGTAAAAACCCAAGGATCTTCAGGGTGCAATGCGAAGGGATATCTGGATTCGAGTTGCCTCTGTGTGCCTCTGGTCTGGAGAAATCGATCGATGGTGGAATCGATCGATGGTGCTCTGATCGATGGTCTGAATCGATGATGGTTTGATCGAGTTCGATCGATGGTGGTCTGATCGAGTTCGATCGATGGTGGTCTGGGTAGAGATCGATCGATTGTGGCTTCTGATGGAGTTCGATCGATGGTGGCTTCTGGGTAGAGATCGATCGATTGTGGCTTCTGATCGAGTTCGATCGATTGTGGCTTCTGATCGATGAAGGCTGAGAGAGGCAGGAAGAGAGAGACAGAGAGAGGCGAGAGTGTCTGAGAGAGGAGGAAGCGAAGATCCAGCGAGGGAGATTGGCTAGGTAGATGTACCGAGTGAAAAAGGGACTAGGGGAAATAGATGGGGGTTTAGCTAGCTTGTTGGAGTGAGATTTTAAGGTGAGGCTATCTAAAATAGCTAAAGGGGTGGTTTTAGATAGCCTCTTGGAGTTGCTCTAATAGATAGCCATAGTTAGTCTGTTGGAGCCATATTTGAAGGACAAACTATCTAAAATAGCTAAAGGGGAGGGTTTAACTAGCCTCTTGGAGATGCTCTTAATATTTCGTGCTCTCTATCGGGTTAAATCGATTTTGTGTTGAATTATAATCGAGTTCGTCGATCTCATAAAATTTGTGTTAAGTTCGGTCGAACCGGTCATATAATAAAAAAAAATATATAATAATTATAAAACATAATAATTTATCTAAAAATATAAAATAATACAATTTCTCATAAAATTAATTAACTTAAGTAAAAGATACACCATTGTTCAAAAAAAAAAGTAAAAAGAAACACCTATTGTTCGCCGCTGGAGAGGTCGATCAGGAGAGAGAGGTTGATCAAGAGAGAGAGAGAGAGAGAGAGAGAGAGACTGTTGTTCATCGCTGAAGAGGTCGCCTGACTGCCACTTGAGAACTGAACAAGGATTGTTGTTTCGTTGGTTGCCTGAGTGCGCCTGAGAACTGAGCAGTGAGCAGCGGCGACATTTATTTAAGTAAAAAATTTATTGGCGACATTATTTATAAATGTCGCAAAAAATTAATGAAATAGTTATTTTTTACATTTTTATATTTACCTCTGCCAGATTTTCACTTGGGATTGTTTCAATCTGCAAAACAAAAAGTGAAAAAAAGAAGAAAAACAATCTGGTCTAATAAGTTAAAAAAAATAAAAAATATGAGACTCACAAGAAGTATACAAGTCTGTACTTTCAGCATTCCATGCTAAAACTCACATAGTAATTCCCCAATGGGATCTTTACCTCAACAATGGGAGGGCAGGAAACGATCTGGTTCGAGAGTGATGGAGGTGGGTTCGCTGGTGGTGGTACTCCGGTGGCTTCGGTGGCAGTGGCGATTCATTGGTGGAGATGGCGATTAGGATTATGGATTTGGGAGTTGGGCGAGGCAGAGAGAGAGGCAGAGTTAGGGATTTTAAACAATAATAATGTCAGTACTTAATAAATAGTTACAGATAATTAACATTTTATTTTTATAATACTAGTTAAACATGTTAATTTCATCGAGCAGTTGATAGGCTTACGTGATTTCAATGAACAGTTGAGGAGTTGGGGTCGTGTGGTAATTCCATGACTTGGTTATGTGACAGGGGAAGCTGAACAACAGGGAAGGTGGACATAGGAGGCGGTGAAGTCGAGTAAATAGAAGAACACAGTGAGGGAGAGAGAGAGAGAGAGAGAGAGAGGACTTACGGATTAATTAAATTACTATATTTAAAATTTTTTATTTCCGTAAAAATTTATTGGCGACGTTTTTTAAAAAAACGTCGCAAAAAATAGCCAAAGTGTTATTTTAAAAAAATTCTTTTTACAAAAAATTTATTTGCGACGTTTTTAAAAAACGTTGCGAAAAATTAATTAAATTATTTTTTATTTAATTTGTCAATTCCCGCCATTTTTCCCTCCAAAAACTATTAGGAGAGAATCGTCTTTTCGCGACGCTTTTCAAAAAATGTCGCAAAAATTCTAAAATAGCAACTTAGAATTTATTTGCTTATATTTTTCTTTTAACTAAAAAATTTATTAGCGACGTTTCTTAAAAACGTCGCGAAAACTAATAAATAATTGGTTTTTTTAAAATTTTCTTTTAACTAAAAAATTTATTAGCGCAAAAACTAAAAGATAATTGTTTTTTTAAAATTTTTATTTTAACTAAAAAATTTATTAGCGACATTTTTTAAGAACGTCGCGAAAAATAAAAGATAATTGTTTTTTTAAAATTTTCTTTTAACTAAAAAATTTATTAGCGACGTTTTTTAAGAACGTCGCGAAAACTAAAAGATAATTGTTTTTTTAAAATTTTTCTTTTAACTAAAAAATTTATTCGCGACGTTTTTTAAAAACGTCGCTAAAACTAAAAGGTAATTGTTTTTTTTAAAATTTTTCTTTTAACTAAAAAATTTATTCGCGATGTTTTTTAAAAACGTAGCTAAAACTAAAAGATAATTGTTTTTTTAAAATTTTTCTTTTAACTAAAAAATATATTCGCGACGTTTTTTAAAAACGTCGCTAAAACTAAAAGGTAATTGTTTTTTTTAAAATTTTCTTTTAACTAAAAATTTATTCGCGACGTTTTTTAAAAACAAAAACGTCGCTAAAACTAAAAGACAATTGTTTTTTAAAATTTTCCTTTTAACTAAAAAATTTATTAGCGACGTTTCTTAAAAACGTCGCGAAAACTAAAACATAATTGTTTTTTAAAATTTTTCTTTTAACTAAAAATTTATTAGCGACGTTTTTTTAAAACGTCGCGAAAATTAAAGATAATTGTTTTTTTTTAATTTTCTCATTTAACAAAAAATGTATTGGCGACATTTTTTAAAAACGTCGCAAAAAAAATAATTAAATTGTTATTTTTTTAATTTTTTTATTTAAGTAAAAAATTAATTTGCCAACCCGCCATTTCTCCCACCTAAAAAAATTACGAGGGAATCGCCTTTTCGCGACGTTTTTAAAAAACGTCGCAAAAAAAATGCCAAAATAGAAATTTAAATTTTATTTTACTTTAAATTTTACATTATTTATTTTTGCGACGATATGAAACTATTTACGACGAATAATTTTTGTCGTGAAAAATTGCTAATTCCCGCCATTTCTCCCGCCAAAAACATTTAGGTGGGAATCGCATTTTTGTGACGTTTTTAAAAAACTTCGCAAAAAAATTTCCAAAATAGAACTTTTGCGACAAAATTATAAAATCGTCGCGAATAGTGAACTTTTTGCGATGATTTTAAAATCGTCTAAAAAAAAAACGTCGAAAAAAATGTTTTTTGTTGTAGTGACAACTCATTCAACAATTCTTCAAAATTATTGAGATGCTCCGTAACACTGTGCCCATCCTTATACTTCAAGTTCAAAAGCCTTTGAATCATAAAAGTTTTATTCTGTGAAGTCTTGCGCTCATACAGACTCTCTAGCTTTTGCCAAATTTCATAAGCATCAGTTTCTTTGGCTACATGATGAAAGACAATATGATCAATCCACTGTATGATATGTCTGACGACTTTTTGGTTGACTTTCTTCCATTCATCATCGGTTCTAGTCAACAATGACTTGATCCCCTTCAATTCAATAGGCTCAAACAAATCTTTGCAATACAAGATATCCTCCATCTTGGCCTTCCAAACAGAGTAGTTTGATGCCATTAATTTAATCATGGTACCTCAAGATTCCTCTATTTAATTTGCACAAGAAAATCTATGTAATCTGCTGCACTCTGATACCACTTTGATAGTATGAACTCAAAAATTAGCGGAATTAATTTTTCTACCCATCTAGATGCAGATTAAGTAGGCGATGTACCAAACAAAATTAACCGACAATTAAAGCGGATAATAAACCAACCACAAGCAATTGTTGTGTAAATTAAGGATGTGTACAATTACCCACAAATGCCACTCATCATCACTACAGGTGAGTGATCTTAATCTCTACCATCTCATCCCCATGCTACTCCTCAAGGACAGTTTTGACTTATAGATGTCTTGGCTCTTTAGCATAAAATGCCTCATGTTGGTTGATATTTCCTCCAATTCAATAGAAGGTGAAATTCCATCTTTTGGGGTAAATATTCAATGCAACGGTGATACGACGTCATTATTGTCACGTGGTGTCATCATTCCAAATAGAAAACTACAAATGGATAAAGTGAACTCTACTAATCTTATATGTTGATGAGTAAATGTGTGGATAAAGTGAACCGTACTAATTCTATATATTGATGATTGAACGTGGTGATTATTGGTAGTTATGAAAATAGTGGAGTTCAGTTTGCCAATGAGATGTGGGATCGTCCCCGCGAGCCCACAATTTATGTGGTTCTCCCAAACAAGGGGTATGTCCACCAACGTCGATATCAACCTTCCATTATATTTCAATAATGGATTTACAATAATTCTTCCCAGAACAATTTTCAGATGTTATTAAGGTATCAATAATTCATCACCCGAAGATGGGTATCAACAAAATAACAAGAAGAGATCTAATTCGATAAATCTTGCAAAGATATCAATCTGAATTTTTTTTTGACAAAATAAATTGATCACTGTGTAGTCCCCGTTGCCCTGAATAATATACTAAAATTTCATAAAAATCGGACGATGGCTGGCTCGAAAATCCCTACGCAAGTATCCTTTCCTCTCTTCCTCTCGGTCTGCGCAACAAGGCTACTGCTGCCTCTATTTCACGACTCCAGCAAGTGGTTTTTTCACCTTACATGCTAGCCTGATAAGAATAGGTTTTATTCTTCTTGTGGTTCCAGCCAAGTGGGCCACATTTCCAAGCTGCTTTTTCTTCTTTTGGTTTAACTATCAAATAAAACACTAACCCACATGGGTTTGGGCCCATGAACTACGGGTTGGGCTGCTCACATGGATTGGACCCAAACTCAACAAAAACTTAGTAGGAGCTTACAACGTGGGATTTTTTGGACAAAAAAATATACTGCAATTATAATGTTGGAAAGACAAGAAGCACTCCTTTCATATAGTGATCCTGCATACATACAAGTAGAGGTGGCAATCATGTTATATATATATAGTTATTTACTAATAGTGATATATTGATTAGTAAAACATCATTTGCATGAATTGTCATAAACATTAAATACATGAATATATAAGAGTATATATATAGTATACATAAAGTACAATAGTACTTTCTAAATTGAGATTGGTGGAAAAGTGAAAATTTTCACTTCCCTCCAAAACATTTGGAGTATATGCGTTGGAGGGAAAAAACATGAATCCCACATTGGTTCTTGAAGGTTCTTTATGAATTCATCTTCATCTATAAATTGAGGAAGAACTTCATCCTCCACTCAAGGTCTCAAGGAATCCTCTTAAAGAGGAGGCCTACATAATGAGAACTTCAAGTTATAATTTTGTATATGTACACACACACACACATATATAAGAAGAAGAAATAGAAGGAGGGAGGCGACGTTCAAACGCAATCCACGTTTGAACCTCCCAATACTTTTTTAGAATCTCAGTTTCTGTTCTGACAGAAACTGAGACACTGGGACTTCGGTTTGTTCGAACGCAACACACGTTCGAACATGACTTGCTCCCAGTACTTTGATAGAAATCTCAAAATTGAAACACTGAGAATTGAGTACGTTCGAACTTGACAATCTCGTTCGAACGTGACAGGTATTCTGTTTGAAAGTAATCTCTAGTGACTATATTTTTGCAGCCCTTTCAAAGGGTGTCTTTTGCCATGGTTTTGAAGGGTTACACTCCTTCATTAAGAGATGCATAGAAAACTATAAATAGGGTTCAAATGCAAGAAAAAAGTATCAACAATTTAATCATTCTTCTTCTTCTTGATTCAAAGCTTCTATATTTTCTGATTTTCTATTCGAGTTGAGTTTTGATTCCAAGATTACTAAGAAGTGTAGTCTTTGATAATCTTAAAGTTAGGCATTATATCTTAGGGGTAGAATTTTCAAGAGTCCATCTGCATTATAAGTGGAGAAATTACTATCTCGAAGATAGCTAGTGTCGCGCCTTGCCAAGCGACATATTTTCTTCGGTTTTTGATTCTTTGTTTTTCTACTACTTGAAATTGTTTTACCACACTGTATTCTACAACAATTTCGAGATAGTAATCTTTCTACAATGGATTTTGTGGTGGTGAAATCTCATCTTCATGAAGTGGAAAGGCTTGAAAGGTTCAATGGGCTCAATTACAAGCGTTGGAGTATGAAGGTCTTTTATCAAATGACCATTGCAAAGGTTGTTTATGTGCTGTCCGTGCCATATCTTCAAAGAGAAACATCCAATGGGTAATCTTTAAATGATGCAGTTTCTAATGATGATAGAACTTCGAACAATCAAGGATCCTCCAACAACAAACAAATTGAGAAACAAAAGAAATGGATGGAGGATGACTATGTTTGCCGTTTCACCATTCTTAATGCAATGACAAATGCTTTGTTTAATGTGTTTCACAAATATCCTATGGCATGGGAGCTATGGTATGCGATACAACGAAGGTATGTGAATGAAGATGCCGGTAGTAGGTCTTTTCTTATAAACAAGTATGTTGACTTTAAAATGGATGATTCAACATCTGTCATAGAGCAAGTGAATGCTCCCAATGAGATTGCAACTAAATGTGCTGATGTCGGGGAACCATTTTCCTAGACTTTTCAAGTTTTTACAATTATTGGTAAACTTCCATCTTCGTGGAAGGATTACCAAAGGGTTTTAAAACATAAAAAGAAGTCTTTGAATTTGGATGAACTAATTCAACACATTCCGATTGAGAATGAAGCAAGGTTGAGAGAAAAAGTTGAAATTCAAGGAAAGACGAAAAAAGTAAAAAATATTGAAGGGCCAGTTACAAACTCTACTAAACCAGTCAACAAGTCTCATAACGGGAAGAAGAACTTTTCCAACTCAAAGAGGAAAAGAGGAAACTTCAATAAAAATGATTTTCATAATAATAAGAAGAAAGGTCCTTGTTTCGTATGTGGAAAATTGAGACATTTTGCTAAGGAATGTCGTCATCGAAAAGGCTACAAAAAGAAGGAAGCCAATTTGGTGGAAAACAACGAAGACATGGTAGTCATGCTTACCGAGATTCTTATGGTAAGTAATGATGAAGGTTGGTGGGTTGATTCGGGTGCAACCTGTCATGTGACTCCTCGCAAAAGTGTCTTCAAGACTTATGAGGCTATTAATGGCGAGAAAGCAGTGTTCATGGGGAACTCCTCTACAAGTGTTATCATGGGAAAATGAACCGTGCATCTTCCTCTTACTTCCGGGAAAGTGCTTACTCTCAAGGATGTTCTTCACATTCCGGAATTGATAAATAGTCTTATCTTTGTTAAGAAGCTTGATGATCATGGTTTTAGAGTTGTATTTGATTCCCAAAAAGTGATCATTTCAAAGAAATGATCATTTGTTGGGAAAGACTATGCCAAATACAATATGTATTTGGTTAGTATGAATAAAGAAGTTTCTATTTCTACTTATATCATTGATTCACATGATAGTGATGTTTGACATTATAGATTAAGACACATTGGTAGTACTACTATGAATCGTATGATTTCACATAATTATGTACCTACTAATAGTCGTATTCTAACTACTCAAAATTGTGAATGTTGTGCTCAAGCAAAGATTGTTAAGCATTCATTTAAATCTGTCACTAGGTCTAGTAAGTTGTTAGAATTAATTCATACCGACATATGTGATAATAAAGATCTTTTGACCAGAGGAGGAAAAAAATATTTTATAACTTTCATTGATGACTATTCTAAGTATGCTTATGTGTATTTAATTAAAACAAAAGATGAGGCTTTTGAAAAGTTTAAAATATTCAAAGAAGAAGTTGAAAACAGTCTTGGGAAAAGAATTCAAAGGATTAGATCCGATAGGGGTGGTGAATATCGCCTAAATGAGTACATTAAATTCTGTGAAATGCATGAAATAGTTAGAGAAGAGTCAGCCCCTAATTCTCCCCCTCAAAATCGTGTGGCTGAACGGAAAAATAGGACTTTATTAGAAATGGTTAGTGCTATGCTATTACAATCCAATTTGTCTACTAGTTTTTGAGGTGAAGCCTTATATACTGCTTCTCATATAACCAATAGAATATTGCACAAAGATCAAGATAAAACTCCTTATGAGTTATGGAAAAATCGAAGGCCTAACATTAATTATTTTAAGGTTTGGGGTTGTATATCTTATGTGATAGATGCAACACAAAAGAGACCTAAGTTAGGAAGTAAAGCCATGAAATCTATATTTGTTGGTTATGCTATGCATAGTAAAACATCTAGATTTTTAAACTTGAGTACTAATAGTGTTTTTGAATCTACTCATGCCATTTATTTTGAACACTTGACTATTAAAGATGCAAATATACATGAATTAGAGAAAGACTTAATGATTGAGTTGGATAAATTTGATATCTCTCAAAATAATGAAGAGAATTCTCATGATATAGTTAGTGGAGATAATACTAATAGAGAAGTAATAGTTCAACCAAGTGAATTGAGAAGGAGTAAAAGACGGAGGATTGAAAAGGGTTTAGGACCCGGTATGTTCACATATTCTATAGAAGAAGATCTTAAAACTTTTAGTGAAGCTATGTCCCTACCCGATGCCGATTTATGGAAAAAGGCTATGGATGATGAAATAAAATCCATTCATGATAATAACACTTGGACATTGACTAATCTTCCTCCTAATACTAAAACTATAGGATGTAAATGGGTTTTAAGAAAGAAACTTAAAACTGATGGAAGTATAGAAAAGTATAAAGCAAGATTAGTTGCTAAAGGGTTTAGTCAAAAAGAAGGTATAGATTATTTTGAGACCTTTTCACCAGTGACTAAAATAACATCTATAAGAATAATGTTAGCAACTGCTTCTGTTTATAATTTAGAAGTACATCAAATGGATGTTAAAACTATTTTTCTTAATGGTACTTTAGATGAAGAGATTTATATAAATCAACCTGAAGGTTATGTAGTTAAAGGAAAAGAAGAAAAGGTATGTAAATTAAATAAATCCTTATATGGTCTTAAACAAGCACCAAGACAATAGTATGAAAAGTTTAAGAAAGAAATTGAGAATTTTGGATTTAAAATCTCAAAAGTAAAAGTTGTGTGTTCTATAAAACTACAAATGATTACAAAGTTTTGGTGACCTTATACATTGATGATTTATTGATATTTGGTTCTAACTTATATTGTGTTAATGAAACTAAAAAGTTTTTAGCACTAACGTTAGACATTAAAGATATGGGACTTGTGGATACTATTTTAGAGATTAAGGTAATAAAGAACAATCTTGATCAAAAAAAAAAAAAGGCAATAAAGAACAATGAAGCTTTTATCTTAACGCAATCACACTATATAGAGAAAGTGTTAAAGAAATTCAATAACTTTTATTGTAAGACTAGCCAAACACCTTTAAATACTAATTGTAAACTTGTACCTAATGAAGGGGTATCAATAAATCAAGAAGAGTATGCTAAAATCATAGGAAGTTTGATATATGCTATGAATAATACAAGACCTAATATTGTTTGTGCTATAGGAATATTGAGTAGATTTACTAGTAATCCTAGTTCTGAACATTGGAAAGAACTAAGTAGATTTTTGAGATATTTGAAATATACTATGAATTATGGATTACATTATCATTGCACAAGTTCTGTTCTTGAATGTTATAGTGATGATAATTGGGCATCCGATAGAACAAACTCTAAATCAACTAGTGGTTGGTTATTCACTTTAGGTGGTGCTATTGTTGAATGGTCTTCTAAGAAACAATCATGCATTGCATTATCATTCATGAAATCTGAATACATTGCTATGTCATTAGCCAGTAAAGAAATTATATGGATGAAGAAGTTTATGAAATGCATCCCTTTTATTGATATTACTAAAGGACCTGTTACTTTGTATCAAATAATAGCAAGCATATTGCTATGAGATACAATCATATACTGAAGATTGTGAAAAAAGGTAAAGTCACACTTGAGTACTTGCCTACTGATCAAATGAAAACGGATCCATTAACAAAACCACTAAGTGGTGAGAAGATCAGTAAAACCATGAGAGGTATCAGACTATTACCGATTCAATAGATATAATCTTGACTGTAGCCCACTCTAACAAGTTGATGCCGACACGTTGAAAATCTCTTGATTAGAGTTCAAAGGAAATTTAGTCAGGTATTATCAAAGAAATGTTAACGTCGGGTTACATTTCTGGTGCATTGTTTATTTTAGGAATAATGGGGGGTAAGTCTATTCAAACTAAAGTCTCATATCTGGTTAATACACTGTTTTTCCACAACAAGAAGATTGGACTTTGTCCTTAACAGAACTCATAGATTGTTTGGGGTGATAGAGCGGTTGTGGAACACCCTTGATGAGTCTGCCTTTGTGAGTATGGACGTAAGGGCCGCTTCCTACAGGTTTTTCGGTAAAACCCTAGTGTACTTGCTAAGCGGGATCAACGCATGGCCTAATAACGCGTTGCCTTAAGAGGATCATTAAACTCTGTGTATAGTGCAAATATGTTTCTTAGACTTTGAACGTTACAAGATCAAGACATAGTTCTCTTGTTCTTTTAAAGTTTATAGGTTCATGTTCAACTCTAGGTTCAAGGAATCGTCCACCTAGGGCATGCATTATACTGTACCCGAATTTTTTCGTTATTACTATCATATTTAGTAAATAAGTGGGGGATTGTTATATATATAGGTATATATATATATAGTTATTTACTAATAGTGATATATTGATTAGTAAAACATCATTTGCATGAATTTTCATAAACATTAAATACATGGATATATAAGAGTATATATATATATATAATATACATAAAGTACAATAGTACTTTCTAAATTGAGATTGGTGGGAAAGTGAAAATTTTCACTTCCCTCCAAAACATTTGGAGTATATAGGTTGGAGGGCAAATACATGAATCCCACATTGGTTTTTGAATTTTCTTCATGAATTCATCTTTATCTATAAATAGAGGAAGAACTTCATCCTTTACTCAAGGTCTCAAAGAATCCTCTTAAAGAAGAGGCTTACATAATGAGAACTTCAAGTTATATATTTGTATATGTATATATAAATATAAATATAGAAGAAGAAGAAGAAAGAAAGAAGAAGACTTTGCTCCTAGTACTTTTTTAGAATCTCAGTTTCTGACAGAAACTGAGATACTGGGACTTCAGTTTGTTCGAACGCAACCCACGTTTGAACGTGACTTGCTCCCAGTACTTTGGCAGAAATCTCCGAATCGAAATACTGAGAGTTGAGTACGTTCGAACGTGACAGGATTCTGTTTGAAATTAGTCTCTAACGGCTATATATTTGCAGCCCTTTCAAGGGAAATCTTCTACCAAGGGTTACACTCCTTCATTAAGAGATGCATAGAACACTATAAATAGGGTTCAAATGAAAGAACAAAGTATCAACAATTTAATCCTTCTTCTTCTTCTTGATTCAAAGATTCTATATTTTCTGATTTTCTATTCGGGTTGAGTTTTGATTCCAAGATTACTAAGAAGTGAAGTCTTTGACAATCTTAAAGTTAGACATTGTATCCTGGGGATAGAATTTCCAAGAATCTATCTGCATTATAAGTGGGGAAATTACTATCTCAAAGATAGCGAGTGTCGCGCCTTGCCTTGCGACCTATCTTCTTCGATTTTTGGTTCTTTGCTTTTCTACTACTTGAAATTGGTTTACCACACTGTATTCTACAACACGTCGTATCGTGTCGGGTTTATAACGTATCAGTGTAGGTTCGTGTCGAGCACCAGTCAACCCTAACCCAACCTATTTAATTAATCGTGTCATGTCAATTGATCTGTTTATTTTCGTGTCGAGTTCGTGTTTGTATTCGTGTTGACCCATATAACCTCGAATAAATGACTTAACGCTAAGATTTAAGTCTAAGATTCTATTATCAATTAATTGAATTCATACTCATACTTTTTCTATAAATTAAAAATTAACTTAACAATAATAATGAGTAAAAATATTTTTTTTGTACAATAATTACGTCAATGCTTAATAAATAATAAAAAAAATTAAAATATAATTTCTATAATATTAGTTAAACGTGTCAATTTCATGTTTGACATTAACCCACTCATTTATTGTTCATGTTAACGGGTTGTGTCATTTACGGGGTCTTGATGAGAAATTATCAACCCTAACCCGCTAATTTCATGTCGAGTTCGAATCGTATTTTCGTGTTGTGTCAGAAATTGTCACCCTTAATTTAATATCATTCACGATATATTAAGAAATTAACTACAAAGTGATTAAAAGGACTTGCATTGCTTTAGTTTAATATCATTCACGATATATAAGACATTGCTTGACATTGTAATATCCCAAATTTAAAATATATATATATAATATTAGTTTTTAGGTCAATTTGTGATATTCTTTTTAAAAAGGGATGTTAGTATAATTAAGGAATGAGGAATTATAGGGTTACTGTAGGGTTTCTTTGACTTTGTATAAATATATATGTAGGCAGTCAAAAGAAAAAAAAGAAAGAAAGAGGCGGCTTAGGGGAGAGAGAAAGAGAGAGAAGTACGGAGGAAAAAAAAAAAGGGTTGATTCCATTAAATGTATGGATTGATTACTTCTCTTATGATTTTTATATTCTTAATCAATTAGATGGTGTAGGGTTTATAATGTTGGACCTTGTTGATTATTGAAGTTATTACGTTGAACTTTAAGTTTATAATTGTTTGGAATTGATTGAGTTTAATCAATGTGTTGGAAAGAAAAAGAAAAAAAAAAAGAACAAGAAAAGAAAAAGGGATTTGATTTGAACTTGCAGAATATACAAGCTGGATGATTTCGTTGGTTGAAGAATACAAAGTCCTGAAATTACATAATCCACCCCTTTGACTTCAAGGAACTTTAGTTTGACCCCTATATTCTTTCAAATTTAATTTTAATCACTGTTTTACTTGGTAAGTTGGAAGAATATAATTTTGAAAAATTTATGGTAGTCCTGAAAGTAGAAAATTCGTTTTTTAAAGAAATTACACTTTGACTCCAAAAGTTTCAAAAAAATTATTATTTGGTCCCAAAACTTTAGAAACTTTTTTCTAAACAGCCCACACTACTTCTATACCATATTACCTCGTATTAGAAAGGATATTTATATGTAAATGATATATTAAGTATATATCAATGTGTATGAAGTACGTAAATTAAATATAGAATCGCGAAACGATGAAGTTAGTAATAGGGATTGATTGTTATATGTTACTTTGGATTAGGTGGTGATTGCATTGAGGTTGAGAAAGAGTGCTTTGAATTGGATTTTGGGAATCAAGGTGAGTAGTTTACTACTTCTTTTGGGGGGATTTTCTATATTCAATGTGTGGGTGCGTGCGTGTGGATTTTTCATATATATGATGTTTGGGGTTGCAATTAAATGTTTTGAAATTGTGAACTGTTCTACATGTGAATTTTGAAAAACTTGTGGGATGATTTTATATCATTGCTTTGGTGATGAAAGAGAAATTTTGTGTGCGTTGAGACTAAAACTACAGTTTTGGTGTGTGTGAAAATCATGTTTATGAGACGGGGATTGGGGTTACCAGGTCTAAGTGATAACAAGAGACTGAGACAGTCATCAGGCTAGTGATGACAAGAGACTGGGCCAGTTACCAGGCTAGTGGTAACAAGAGACGGGGGCAGTCATCAGGCTAGTGATGACAAGAGACTGGGCCAGTTACCAGACTAGCGGTAACAAGAGACTGGGCCAGTTACCAGACTAGTGGTAAAAAACATAATTTGACAAGTGTATTTGGAACTAAATGTGTGTGTGTGAGTGTTTTGGGTTATAAATGTCTTTTCATTTATAAAATTATTTGTGATCATGAAATCATTTTGTTTAAATGATTATGTGAGAAGGGTTGGGGTACAATTTGTTGTACTTATGTATGTATCAAGTTTACTTTTGTATATAAACTATGTAATTTATTTTCACATCTCATTAGAGGTAGTTGCTATTCACGGGCCATTGTGCTCATCCAAACATTTAACATTTTTCAGGTGAGGATTAGGGTGAGGAGTAAGTCTACAGATAGATAAGAGATTAGAGGACTTGAAGATTTATTTTACTGTAGGTCTTCATGAATAAATGTCTTTTGTAGTTTTGAGACAAGTATTTAATTGCTTTGGGAACAATGTTGCTTATGTTTGGAGTAGTGAACCTTACATTTTGGTTATTATTTTACATGGATTTAGTAATGATGTTGGTGATGTTTAGTTTATTCCTCTGGTATTCATTAGGTCGCTAGAATTGATCACTTTATTATTTGTCTTTCGTTGTATTTTGTATTTATTATGCACAGGGTTTGTTGGTTAAGGCCTTGGTGTAGTGACTAAGGCTAGTTAATTTGTTTGGTATTTTGTACAAACAAGAGATAGTTGCAAAAATGGATGGTAAGGGTATTGTAAGAAATGTAACTGACACTAATGAAATTTTAGGGTCTATACATTCTTTCGTGTCTCCTAGAGTAGCAGTGTGATTGGGAGTGGAACCCAAAACACTTGAGTTTGATTTGACTGTGATAACTCCTACGGATGGTTTTGAATTAGGTGATATCGTGTACTCAAAGTGTAAGGTCTTTATTGGAGAACAACAGTTACTAGTTTATTGAGTATTTTTAGATCTTAGGGGTTTTGATATGATATTAATTATGGATTGGTTAGTCACACAACATACGAAAGTTGGTTGTTTTGAAAAGAGAGTCATGTGGATTTAGTTTCGAGGGGACCGGAATTATTTAATCAACAGTCTTAAATCTTCGAGTTCAAGCTCAAAAACAAGTGAGTAAAGATTTTTAGGGAAACATTGGTAGTATTATTGATACATGAAGCGAGTGAGTGTCTCCTGAATAGATAACAATAGAAAGGGAATTTTTGGATGTATTTCAAGAGAAGTTCGTCTATGCTATCATTGGAGAGAGACAAAGTTTACATTTTTAGTAGTTCTGGAATACTTTATTTATATTTATTACTCTATATTGGATGGTTCTCACTGAACTAGAAGAATGAGAATTCAATTGAAAATATATTAGACCGAAGATTTATTCAACTTAACAATTTGTTGTGGGGGTGCTCATGTTGTGTTTGTAAAGAAAATGATTTGACTGTGAAATGGTACGTCGATTACTACAAGCTGAATAAGGCAGCAACATGTAGTAAATATCTTGTATGTGGTATTGATGATTTATTTGATTAGTTGTGAGACGCTATAGAAGTTAGTAAGATTGATCTTAAGCTGAGTTATCTTTACTTAAAATAAAGAAATGATGATGTTCTGAAAACAATATGTACAACTAGGGTAGTTATATTGTATTTTTGGTGAAATCATTGAGATTGACAAATGCTACATCTTTTTTGATGGATTGACTAAATTAAGTATCTCAACTTTATCTAGATTCATGTGTTATTGTATCCATTGGTGTTACACCTGTGTATTCTTGTAGTAAAGAAGGAATTACCCTACTCATAATTTTGGATTAGATGTAATTATTTTTGCCTTGAAGTTTTGGAGAGATTGTTCATACAGTAAGACATGTGAGATTTATTTCGATTATCAAAGGTTGAAAGATTTATTTATTGAGAAGAAGTTTAATTTGAGAAAAAGGAGATGGATAGAAGGTCTAGGGACCATGATTATTCTATCCTTATCATGTAGGCAAAGCTACTGTAGTGGTTGATACACTAAGTAAGAAATCATTAAGAAATTTGTGTTGTATTTATTGCACTCGAATGAGAAAAGAGACCGTGAAATTGTAGCCAAGGTGTAGTACATTGGTAGATAAAGACTGAATATTAGTGTCAGATGGGTTTATTACAACTTCTTTTAATTTTTGAATGGAAATGAGAGTATATTACTATGAAGTTTCTATAGGAACTTTTGTGATACAGATTGTGCATGAATCTATTTGGGTTATTATGGATTGATTAACAAAGTCTGGTTAGTTTTGGTAATTAAACTTAAAGCTTCACTTGAAGGTATACTTAGAGTTATTTGATGAGAGCCTATAATTGTGTGGAATACGTTTATCTAGTGTAATAGATAGGAGTCCAAAATTTACCTTCAGAGTTTACATAATTTGCAACATGTTGTGGATAACACTTTGAAATTTAGTGTAATTTATGGTTCTCAATTTGACGGGCAGTTTGAGCATACTATTCATACCTTGGCGTTATGTTTCACGCATAGTGTACTAGAAATTCGAAGGAAAGTCTGGTCTAAGATATAAATGGACATACGAATTTATAGAGACGATTGTGGTTACAATTTTAAGGTGGGTTCTATTGGCATACTTGTTTTAATTTTACAGTATATTTTCTTTCAATATGACTAGGAGTAGTATATAATTGATCCTTCAAATATATTGGTTGAGTTAGCCTATTGAGATAAAGAAAACTCTTATTTAGGTTAAGGAATCAATAAATTTTATGTAATAGAACCATTCTGTTGGCCAATTGTTGTGGAATAGCCACCCAATTGAGGAAATTCTTTGGAAAAGTAAATAAAACATGAAGAAAAAAAATCAATAACCCTATTTATTCTTACAAGGTATATAAATTTCGAGACGAATTTTTTTTTAAGGGGGAGAGAATGTAATATCTCAAATTTAAAATATATATAATATTAGTTTTTAGGTCAATTTGTGATATTATTTTTAAAAAGGGATGTTAGTATAATTAAGGAATGATGAATTATAGGGTTAATGTAGGGTTTCTTTTACTTTGTATAAATATATATGTAGGCAGTAAAAAAAGAAAGAAAGAAAGAGGCGGCTTAGGAGAGAGAGAAAGAGAGAGAAGGAAGGAGGAAAAAGAAAAAAAAAAGGGTTAATTCCATTAAAGGTATG
The DNA here is from genome assembly GCA_951799425.1 of Ilex aquifolium. NCBI lineage: Eukaryota > Viridiplantae > Streptophyta > Magnoliopsida > Aquifoliales > Aquifoliaceae > Ilex > Ilex aquifolium. Next base: position 14,215,811 of record OX637410.1, on the reverse strand, counting down.
AGTTTATTACTTCTCTTATGAGTTTTATATTCTTAATCAATTAGATGGTGTAGGGTTTATAATATTGGTGTCTATATACATATACACACATATATATATATATATATATATATATATATATATATATATATATATATATATATATTTATGGGTCTCATGATACCTTGTTGATTATTGAAGTTATTAGGTTGAACTTTAAGTTTATAGTTGTTTGGAATTGATTGAGTTTAATCAATGTGTTGGGAAGAAAAAGAAAAAAAAAAAAAGGGATTTGATTTGAACTTGCAGAATATACAAGCTGGATGATTTCGTTGGTTGAAGAAGACAAAGTCTGAAATTACATAATTAACCCCTTTGACTTCAAGGAACTTTAGTTTGACCCCTATATTCTTTGAAATTTAATTTTAATCACTGTTTTACTTGGTATGTTGGAAGAATATAATTTTAAAAAATTTATGGCAGTCCTGAAAGTAGAAAATTCGTTTTCAAAGAAATTATACTTTGACCCCAAAAGTTTCAAAAAATTATGATTTGACCCCAAAACTTTAGAAATTTTTTCTAAACATCCCAGACTACTTCTATACCCTATTACCTTGTATTAGAAAGGATAGTTATATGTAAAGTATATATTAAGTATATATCAATGGGCATAAAGTTCGTAAATTAAATATAGAATCGTGAAACGACGAAATTAGTAATAGGGATTGATTGTTATATGTTATTTTGGATTAGGTGGTGATTGCATTGAGGTTGAGAAAGAGTGCTTTGAATTAGATTTTAGGAATCAATGTGAGTAGTTTACTACTTCTTTTGGGAGGATTTTCTATATTCAATGTGTGGGTGCGTGCGTGTGGATTTTTCATATATATGATATATGTGTTGATGTTTGGGGTTATAATTAAATGTTTTGAAATTGTGAACTGTTCTACATGTGAATTTTGGAAAACTTGTGGGATAATTTTATATCATTGCTTTGGTGATGAAAGAGAAATTTTGTGTGCGTTGGGACTAAAACTACAGTTGTGATATGTGTGAAAATCATGTTGATGAGACGAAGACTGGGGTTACCAGGTCTAAGTGGTAACAAGAGACTAGACCAGTCATCAGGCTAGTGATGACAAGAGACTGGGCCAGTTACCAAGCTAGTGGTAACAAGAGACGGGGGCAGTCATCAGGCTAGTGATGACAAGAGACTGGGCCAATTACCAGGCTAGTCGTAATAAATATGATTTGACAAATGTATTTGGAACTAAATCTGTGTGTGAGTATTTTGGGTTATAAATGTCTTTTCATTTATAAAATTATTTGTGATTATGAAATCATTTTGTTTAAATGATTATGTGAGAGGGGTTGGGGTACAATTTGTTGTACTTATGTATGTATCAAGTTTATTTTTGTATATAAACTGTGGGATTTATTTTCACACCTCGTTAGAGGTAGTTGCTATTCACAGGTCATTGTGCTCATCCAAACATTTAACATTTTTCAGGTGAGGATCAGGTGAGGAGTAAGTCTACAGATAGATAAGGGATTAGAGGACTTGAAGATTTATTTTACTATAGCTCTTCAGGAATAAATATCTTTTGTAGTTTTGAGACAAGTATTTAATTATTTTAGAAACAATGTTGCTTGTGTTTGGAGTTGTGAACCTTACAGTTTGGTTATTATTTTACATAGATTTAGTAATGATGTTGGTGATGTTTAGTTTATTCTTCTGGTATTCATTAGGTCGGTGGAATTGATCACTTTATTATTTGTCTTCCGCTGTATTTTACATTTATTATACACAGGGTTTGTTGGTTAAGGTCTTGGTTGCCGGTCCGCCGCCCACCCTATGTGATCCGGGGTGGGGGGGTGTGACGTACATAGCTCTATTCTATGTCTTTCCAGTGCGTTCACATCCTCTTTAATCTACTGAAGGTCAGTTTGTACCTACAAAAAGAAGCAAAAACCCTCCAAACAAATTATAAATCTATATTGTTGTTTTATATTAAGTAGCTTTTATCTCTTAGGCTAAATTTAATCGAGCACTAGCACAACGACAAGAGGACACTGCTAATATAAATTCTCGGGTGCCACCTGGATGTTGTGGACTACCCATAACAGACTCGAAGGAAAAGAGAATACTACGGGCTCGTTTGGTAGACATATTATGAGGGGGATTAAATATTGGAGTGTACTATTTTTTATTTAATCGGACTTAATACTTTGTTTGATAAGCAAATTTGATATCGTATTAATTTCAAAAACGTATATTAATCGTATATTTTTTGTACAATAGACCTGTATTATAGAGGTATTTTAATAACACCAAGAGATGTAGTATTATAATTCAACTCAAACGTATTATTCTACACATTTACTATTATAACCTCCAACTGATAAAATCAAGCTGTCATCAATGTAATAAACATTGATTGAGAGTATTTTTGTTAATTCAACATTAATACTATGAAATAATTCCCTGACCAAACAACCGATTGGATTAAATAACTATTATCCAACGTTTATGTTGTATATTGTCAAACACTAGATAAAATTACGTATTAATCTAATACCTTATTTAATCTTGTCTTTTGTTTTTCTGTATTATATTAGATTGAATTATTTTATTTAATACATCCATTTTTAATACGGAAACCAAACAAGCCTTACAAGAACAACACTAGAATGTCTCAAAAGTATACATTCAGGGATTCAATGATCTAAGGCAAAAATGTACTCAACATCAAGTAGTATGAAGTTCCGAAAGATTTTGTATTTACAGTTAGAAAAACACAATTGATATAGAGATAAATAAAAGTATGAGAGAAAAAAATAATATATACCACTTAAGAGAGTGAAAATATTAGGACTTTGAAAAACGGCTATTACGGAATCGTATCGGCGGCCTCTGATTCCATTGTAGGCCGATTTAACAGATTAAAAAAATTAACACCCGTAAGGGCTGTTACGGCATCGTAACGGACGTTACAATCCATTACGGCACCGTAACGGCGCGCTACTCAGGGTATATTTAAATTTTTAGTTTGGCAGACAAAAAGGAAAGATTCTGAAATAACAAATATGGTACTCTACTTAAATTTAAACGGGTGGAAGAAGAGATCTGAACCTCATAAAATACATACCTATTAAATTTCTTCATCTTGTGGAATTTTGTGGCTAATGTTTATAACTTTATATACAACAAGTTGCAGAGATGAGTCTTGAACGTGAAGAAGATGAAGTGGGAATTATTTTTTTTTTAATTCAAAGCCGCCCAGTGTGGGTGGGGGGTTTGGCAGGATCCCTACCTGTATATATAACTAAAAGGAAAAATGTACAAGGGATGAGGACATAGAGCCAAGCCTCCAGAAGTACAAAGTGGGAGGAAGAAAGTCAAAACAAAAGCAAGGTGGTGACTCACCACCAAAAACATGAAAAATAAATAAACAGAAAAGCAAAGTGGGGACTCCCCACAGAACAAAATAACTGAAAACATCAATGAAAATAAAAACTCAATGGCCAACGTGAGGAGTCTGTCGAGCGTCCAAGATGAAGATGCCAACAATCCCAGAAGAAAGGGATACGAATCAAGAAATCAGTGCAATACACTCAAAAGAAGTCTGGAGTGTGAATGGTTATAATTGATCAGTTTTCATCATTGTTCCTGGTGATCCCATCATGGTTGGCCATGTGGCTAACACAACACTCCACAAACACACAGAAATAAGAAAAAGGTGTTGCTTGTGTGAAGGCCACATGTCCAAAACTATCCTTCAAATAGACACGTGTACTAACTTAGACTAATTTTTTTTAAAAATCTGGCTAGGACTAATTACCTAATTTAACAAGTCAAAACTAATTCTATATTACAAAAATTATTAAAAATAATAAAAGAAAACTAGATTTATTAAAATTAAGTCTATGTTTCATTTTTAGGGGAGATATGAATGATAAATAAATATTCACATTTCCAATTTTCGTTATTGTTAATGCTTATATTTGCATTATTTTAGAGTTGAAACATATAAATATTCATGTTTTAACGCCGGTTTCACCCCGCATCCATTACACCATTATCGTTACTATTGCAGCAGCCATTATTGTAATTCAGAACCATGAAAAATATAAAACAAACAGTGGAAAGATTAAAAAATGTACAGGTGGCAATCATTATGTGCGTGTATATGGAAAAAAAACTTATGGTCCATTTGGTAAGAGGGAGAGAAAGTTGGAGGGATGGAAAAAAAAGGAGGGATAGGCTTTCCATCCTTTGAGGAAGGAAAAAAAAATTCTCTCTTTTTTGTTGGGTATGATGGATGGAAAGTTGGAATTGAAAGAAAAATGAAAAGAAAGAAAGCACATAAACTTCAATTTACCATTTTATCCTCACAAAAAATTGATATAATGCCCATATATATTTCACCTATAAACATTTTTCTCCTACAACTTTTGAAAATGTTAAAAAAGAAAAGAAAAGAGTATGTTGTTGTTTAACAGCTCACATGTGACAAGTCAAATGCCTCACCAAATGCAATGCGGTGTAAAATTGAACATGTGGAAGAGTTGAAGAGTGAAGAATTTTGACAAGGGTAAATAAGTAATTAGAGCACTGTAATTTAAAATAGCCCATTCTTTCTTTAGTTTTCCGCCCACAATCGGACATATTATTTTTGATGGGCGGGATGGATGGTCTTTCCATCCAATTTTCTTTTCCACCCATTTTTCCTTCAAAACCAAACAGTGGAAAATCAATCTATCCCTCCCATTTTTCAATCTCCATTTTCCATCCTCTCCATTTTCTCTCAAACCAAACGCGGGGTTAGACAAAATCATTTAGTTGATACCGATTTTAAGTGGTGAAAAATCAGTAAATGGACAAAATTATTGGATATGTTTGGAATACAATGGAAATTTAAAATATTGGGAACACTCCGTAATCTCCAACTTGTAAAGGTTAGGAAGCACTGGTACGTTATGTAGGATCTTGAAATAATATCAAGCACTCAAATATCTCTCTCACACACAAAAATTTTGTGACGCCCCAAAATCCGGGGGTCCGTTGATTACCCATCAACCCGCGGAATACCTGTAGATACCTAGTATCTCGATATCACACTGTTATGCCCCATTTACTGGGGTCCATAACTTAACGAAATTTGGGCAGAGTCTCCTTTGTATGGGGAGCTCTACCCAATACCCAACCTGTGCAATACACAATTACCAGACCCATCCGAGGTCAAATATAAAGCAATGGCCGCACCGGGTCCATGTATAAGTAAACATTGGCCACACTGGGTCCAATTAACCATACTTATATAACATACAAGGTTAGATTAACAATTATTCACATATATTCTATTACAATTAATTTGATTAATTTACATGCCAAAGACATAATATTTCAAATGTTTTCACATGAAATAAGGCTAAGACCACATGTCGGCCTTTCTTCAACCATGAGGGCCCAAACTTGAGCCGTGCGTCGGTGAACCTCCCGCACCTGAAATTATTCCCGTATAGGGTGAGCCAACGCCCAGTAGAGAAATTCCTACAGAGGCTACTCCTCAACCTATATGCACATGAAATATTCACATGCAACATCCATAATTTCCATAACCATTCCAATCAAGAATGCAATTCAATGATGGAATGACATTAAGCCATGCCGTGAATGAGATGAAATCCACTCATGTACATCCAACCCGAGTCCACCCCGACTCTCTTTACATGCCAATGCCATGTATGTTAAACCGGGCTACCTAAGCCCCATGAATGAGATGAGACTCATGTACTCGACCCGAGCCCTTCCCGGCTCCCACACACACAATGCGAATGCCAATGTGTACCACATGCTATGAGTGAGATGAGACTCAATCATGTAACACAACCCGAGTCCTTCCCGACTCCCACAACACAATGCAATGTGTAATGAACCCGTCTTCGACGGAAAATATGATACTCATTGGATGAGTATATTTTATATCAAAATCTTGTGTTTCCTTTGGGCAACGGATTTTGGAATTTCACCTTGGCTCCGTAAGCATTACACTTTTGCGGAATTTCACCCCGGGAAGTGTATGAACCAAGTGGTTTAGGGCTTTTCACCCAAGGAAGTCGCCATGCCCCTTCTTGCTATACCCAACACAAGTTTTCCTTATGCAATGCAATCATGTGACTCCATGTGACCATCGGTCCACATTTCCAAGCCCACATATCAACTACCAAACAAGGTGTTGATTAACCATGCACCACCTACACATGCCTCCACTAATGACTAATGTCCATGAATGGAGTTACCAATGTCATGCTCTATATGCAATAATGCCAATGAGCAATTTCCATGACCATATGCATTTAATACCACATAGATTGTGGTACAAACACCCATGCACAACATCCTTATGACACAATGTCCATGTATGTGATGTTCTCGTACATATGCAATGTAATGACCCATTGCTTCTCTCATGCAAGGTTCATATGTAATGAATGCCATATGAACTGTCTCTACCACATTCCAACATATGGTATTAACAACAACCATGCACACACACACACCACTCATGATGTGAATTCCCCGTGCATATGCAATGCGATGTATCATTGCAATAACATTATGTCACATATGTAATGCATGCCATATGGACTAAATTAAACACATATTCCAACATATGTCATGAGAATTTATATCCTAAGCATAGAATTACCAAATCAATCATAAATTACAAGCATGTTATATCACATTCTATGCATATAACACCCATCATAAGCACATGATTTCGACACATCATAATATCAAGTATGTTATTTCATCAAACAACAACTTCAATCACTCAAGGCATTTCATTAAACACCTTCAAGGCACCAATCATGTAATCACATAATTCACTCATATTCATCGTATAACTCAAGAAATCATATTAAGTGATTTCTACCATTGACCATCCGTCAACTCATGGAAAGATCCATGAATGTCACACAAACCGACATCACGTCAATAATATCCCTTTATCCGGGATTTTAACTCACACGTGTAATCTGTAACCCTTTAATCATGTCTAACACACCTCAATATATATATATCATTTGAAACCAAAGAACACATAGTGATGAGTGCAAAAGATTGCACAAATCATGTATTTTAGAACCTTGCAATTATGTTGAATGTGTTCGACATCTCACGAGGAGTATCCCATTTACCGGGTTTATAACTCATTCTGTATTCACCCCAAATATTTCAACTATGTTGGTGAAGATATGAACATGTTACACGAAGATTTTGAGGTTTAGAAGTGAAGATATCAAGGTGGTATTGGTGTTTGGTAACAAAGGCACCAACACTAGCACCCCCTGGTGGAAATACCTATGTTTTTCTCCATTTTGACCATGATCCATTCAGAATATGGAAAAGTTAAAAACACAAAAGTTGTAGATCTAGATTTCTTCTGTATTGTGTCAAAATTTCAGCTCAACCCAACAGTTGAATCAAAAGTTATGATAATTCTACGACAACTGGTCCGGAGCAGAAAAGTGTGCCGACTTTTCTTCACCCAATTTCTACATCCATTGCAAATCCTTTCTTACAAGATTTATTTAGCACATTTAGGCACCCTTTTCCCACACTTAACATACACTAATGGTGCATTAAACAAGAGAATTTATCTCAAGTCATGACACCCATTCTACACCCACTTACTCAAGGCATAAAATAACAATTGCTATTTAATCCCCATTCACAACTCACATGTTATATATAGCTCCTGCTAATAACAAATCAATTTTCAAGGGATTTCACAAGTGATTCCGACATATCACATACAACTAAAAATTGACCTAAGTCATTTCTACACCCTTTCTCTTTTTCATTTCATCAACCCAAGCTAGAGATTGATTATAAACCATTCCTCATAGGCAATGAACAAGATATATCCATAGTAACAATTCGTGTTTTTATCACATCAACTTGCTCACACGTCACAAGGCACATTAGAATATATCTCATGCCCTCAAAACATCAAGTTCCAAGAATATCACATAAGTAATTTCTTATGTCAATCTTTGCTAAGAATTGGTCTAGCCTCAAATTCCATACCCATTTCAACTCTTCTCATGCATAGGTGAGTGATACATACCTATTTCACATGCAAAGGTGAGTGATACATATATATACTCTTTAATAACCTACACATTTCACATACACTATAGGTAGGAAATGAACCAAGGTAGGAAAATCCCTACCTCTTGTAGCGTGAGAATTCCGTAGGAAGCTCCCAAGACCCGAAAACCCAACTCGAAGCTTGATTTCCCAACTACCGAAATTTCACCTTCGGTGAAATTCGTTGTTTTTGGTACCCACGCGTAGCCTTCGTCGACGTGATCACTTCTCCCTTCTAGCTCGACGGAATCCGAGCAACAAAATACAACTTGAATCTTGATCTTCGTATACCCTCATCCGTTCACCTTCGGTGAAACTTGTGGTTTTTGGTACCCACGCGCAGCTCTCGTCGCGTAGATGAACTTTGCCTTTTGAATCGACGAATTCCGACGGACGGAACTCCCGGAATCGGCGAAGGAAAACTTAAAAACCCACTTTTTCTCTCCTCTCTCCAAAAACGTGTATACTGTTTTTTTAGCTGAAGAATCTGAATAAAATCAGATATTTGTTTCATATTTATAGTCGCAAATGAGCGGTCCACATCGCACCGCATATTTTCGACTTTCGGGTCCGTTTTTCGTCCCGAAACGACTCATTAAGTCCCAGATTAAGTTCAAATTAATTTTATTGGAACTTTAATCCAATTATAAGGAAATTTTATAAAATCCATTACTGGGGACCTTTAAAAGATCCATCGCCACGTAGTCGTCTCGAACTACGTGCAAAAATCCGACTATCTCGGAATTCGACAAAATTTCTAGTGATTACTAGATTTCGCATTGCGAATCCAATGACGCACTCCGTTTCCTCATCCGAGGTCTAGAACATGATTATTTCAAATATGCATAAGGGTGGAGAATTACCATTTTGCCCTTTTTCAGAAAAAGTTCAAATTTTCCCGGGTTTTACAAATTTAATCAAAGCCCAAGAAAATAAAACATGAAATCAAGAAACAAAAAAAAAGAACTGAAAAAAAGACAAAGAAAAGGACTGCATAAAGGTTCTGCCATTCAAGAAAAAAACAACCATAAAGAAAGACTAATAATAAAAAAACAATTCTAATCCTATTCAATTTTAATTAAACTACACCAAACTAACTAGAACACTTTATGGGTCAAAACTCTTAAACTCATTAAAACTCTAATTTTAAATTAATACTAAATAAATAAGGAATAAAACACTTGGAGAGTTTGGGTCAAACTTCAACAGCCTCCCTTGAACCAAACTCTTCAATTATGATCATCCGCTTCAGTTTCACGAACGCATCAGATTTAAGTGGCTTGGTAAAAATATCTGCAACTTGATCTTCTGAATAACAATACAAGATCTCAATCTCACCATCAATAACTAAGTCATGAATATAATGGTACTTCACATGAATATGCTTGGTCCTCCCATGAAAAACTGGATTCTTTGACAAAGCAATAGCTGACTTGTTATCACACAAAATATTAGAAGGAATTTTCTGTGCATGCTGCAAAAATCCAAGCATATGACACAACCATACTGCCTGTGTAACACTACTGGTGGCTGCATTATACTCTGCTTCAGCAGTAGATAGAGCAACAACTTACTGTTTTTTCGAAGACCAGGAAAAAATTCTTGAACCAATTTGAAAACAATACTCTGAAATACTTTTGGGTTTTTCCCCATCACCTCCCCAATCATTGTCTGTATATCCTATAAGTTCACAAGAACCAATAGGAGAATAAAAAATACTATCACTCTGGGTACCTTTAACATACCTCAAAATCCTTTTTCGCTGCTTGCAAGTGGGATTGATGTGGAGATTCCATGTATCTACTAATGAGACAAACTCCAAAAATAATATCAGGTCTAGTGGAAGTCAAATAACGTAAACTTCCTACCAACTGCTTGAAACATGTGGGATTCACCATCTCACCATTCTCATCTTTACCCAATTTCAATCTTTCTTCAACTGAAGTCAAAATAGGATTACAAGAATCAATTTTGAACCGTTTAAGGATATCCCTAGCATACTTCTATTGGAAAATAAAAATCCCAAGAAAATAGGACATCAAACCCATATTAGTCATCTCAAATTGAGAAATTATTGCCTCTCTGAATTTCTCAATTAACTTCATATTATTCCTTGTGAAAATAAGATCATCCACATACAAACACACAATAATGATATCTCATTGGGAATTAGTTTTGACATACAAAGTGTGTTCATAGGAACATTTCTGAAAATCATTCTCAACAAAATAAGAATTAATCCAAGTATACTAAGCTCTAGGGGCTAGTTTAAACCCATACAAATCCTTTTTCAACTTATAAACTTTGTTTTTCTTCCCTTTATTCACATAACCAGCAGGCTGCTCAACATAAACTTCCTCCTCAAGGATACTATTCAAGAAAGAAAATTTCACATCCATTTGAAATATCTTCCAAGAATTATTAGCAGCAAGAGAAAAAATCATACGAACAATATCAAGCCTAGCAACAGGAGCAAAAACCTCAAGATAATCAATACCTGATTTTTGTTTGTAACCTTTGGCTATTAACCTCACTTTGAAGCGATCCACCTCTCCGTTTGGCTTGTATTTGGTTTTGTACACCCATTTAACTCCAATACCTTTCTTTCCATTGGGAAGAGAAATAAGCTCTTATGTATTATTTTTCTCAATGTCATGAATTTCTTCATCCATTGCATTCACCCAATGTTTATCCCTGCAAGCATCACTAAAAGAAACAGGATCACAATCTCCATATAAAGTAAAATTTACCAAATCCTCATCTGAAGGATCACTTTCAGTGCCAATCACATAATCCTCCAATCTAGTTGGGGTGTGTCGTTCACGATGTGAATGCCTAGATGACTCTAGTTGCGGGGATTGAACAGCTGAGGACTATTCAACTGGCTTATCACTAACTAAATCATCAACATCAAAAAGAACAAGTGTAGCTGACGTGTCTTCCTTTTGGGACCAATCTCAAACACCCTGCATATCAAAAGTGACATCCCTACTAATAATCACTTTTTTTGTGATGGGATTATACAACTTGTACCCCTTCGTAACTAAATTGTACCCAATAAAAATACAGTTTTCAGCTTTATCCTCAAGCTTTTTCCTGAGTGGATCAGGAACATGGGCATATACAATACAACCAAACACTCCCAAATGCTGAATACCAGACTTTTGATCACTCCAAATCTCATAGGGAGTTTTTCCCTTAAAACTTTTGGTAGGAGACCTGTTCAAAACATAAATAATACAAGCAACAACTTCTGCGCAAAAACTTTTAGGCATATTTTTAGATTTCATCACTCATCTAACCATATCCATAATAGTTATATTTTTTCTCTCTGTCATACCATTCTGCTGGGAAGTATACCTGGCTGTCAATTGATGCTTAATACCATTATATCTCAAAAAATCATCACAAACCATATATTCATGACCTCTGTCTGTCCTTAAAACTTTAATTTTTTCCCCACTCCGTCTTTCAACATAAGCTTTAAAATACTTAAATGTATCACATGCATCATATTTATTTTCAAAATATGCACCCAGGTCTTTGCTAAAATCATCAATAAAAGTAATAAAATACGTATTCCCACCATTGGAAAGAACTTCAACTGAACACAAATCAGAGTGAATCAAATCAAGGGGGTCTTCTTGACTGCCAAGCTTGTTTATCACGAAAAGGATCTCTATCTATTTTTTTAAAACACAAGTTTCACAAACTTGACTAGGAATATTAATAACAGGCAAACTAAAAAACTAATTTTTTCCGGGCAAGAAAATTTAAGGTATGAAAATTTACATGCCCAAATCGCATATGCCATAACCAATTATCCCCAGAAATATTAGAACTAAAATAAGGTAAATCCTGACAATTAATTTGTAAAAGGAACAAATGATTAGGAGCCATAATTAACTTTGCTATTAGTCCCCTACGACTATCACTAATTGTACTAACACAATTAAAAATTCTCATATCATACCTCTTTTTTGACAACTGCTCCATACTCAATAAATTATGGCTAAGACCAGGAACATAACAAACATCTGAAATAGCATTCAAATTAAGACCCATCTTTTAACTTGATACATAACTCGTAGTTCCTAGGTCTGATTTTAAAAAAAATAATAATATAAATTTTCCCTTTTCCCTTTATGAAAATGGTTGAAGCATTCCCAAATTTAATGTCTGATTGAACAGATTCATCAAATACAATGAATATCTCCATGTAACCACACGTGATTACTACAGCCTGAATCCATATATCACTTATTCTTTTGAATATCATCCACTGCACTATCAGCAAAAAATAAAGCTTCTGAATTATCATCATTGCCCTTTATAATTTTAGCATGATAATTCTTATCATCAGGTCTCCTTAATTTATAGCAGTCTTTTTTATAGTGCCCTAATTTTTCACAATAGTAGCACTTTATCTTGGATTTATCACGTTATTCACCTAAATTATTACCTTTGTATTTTTCTCTACCAGATCTTTTTTGCCACATACCTTGGTTATTTGAATGCTGCTACTTTTGATTTGATAAAGATTTATTGTGGGACTTATCCTTCTCCTTTTTGAAACTCGTCTGAGTCTACAAGAATTTTTCTCCTAAAATCTCAGTCTTTTAATTCAATCTTTGATCATGAGCTTGTAGAGAACCCATCAACTCATCAACTATCAGGGAATCAAGATCTTTTGACTCTATGATAGCTGTGACAATAGACTCGAACCTCATTGATAAGGTCCGAAGAATTTTCTCCATAAAACTAGAGATCCTTCACATCCTCCCCGTTGTCTCTCATCTGATTGAAAATAATCAACATCCGCGAGAAATAATTAGATATACTCTCTGATTTTTCTATCTGAAGAAGCTCAAACTATCTGCGTAGGGTCTGCTACCGAACCTTTTTGACCTTGTCTTGTCAAATATAACAATTGATCAAGCCATCTCATGCCGCCTTTACCGTCAAAACATGAGCAATCTTGTCATAAATTGACGAATCAATTGCTCCATAAATATACATTAATGCTCTGTTGTCTTTCTTTCAATTAATTATTAATTCATCCTTTTGGGCTTTTGTGTGAGTTAGTAGATCTCCAGGATCTGTGAACCCGTTTGTCATAATATCTGAAAAATCCATGACCTTGAAAAATAACTCCATTTGTGTTTTCCAATGTTGAAAATTTGACCTTCCATCAAATTTTTCAACCGGACATTGAACGAACTCGTTCTTGTTTGTCATCTTTGAAGTTGGCTCGGATATCAAATGTATGATCTCAAAATAATATCAAGCACTCAAATATCTCTCTCACACACAAAAATTTAATCAAAGCCCAAGAAAATAAAACATGAAATCAAGAAACAAAAAAAAAAAAAAAAAACTGAAAAAAAAGACAAAGAAAAGGACTGCATAAAGGTTCTGCCATTCAAGAGAAAAACAACCATAAAGAAAGACTAATAATAAAAAAACAATTCTAATCCTATTCAATTTTAATTAAACTACACCAAACTAACTAGAACACTTTATGGGTCAAAACTCTTAAACTCATTAAAACTATAATTTTAAATTAATACTAAATAAATAAGGAATAAAACACTTGGAGAGTTTGTGTCAAATTCCAACAGTATCATTACTTGATCCTTTATTACAAGAGTCGAAGCTGAGCATAGTGCATTGCATGAAACACTACTCCAGGGACAGTTTCTCTCTGAGTTCAATTTTGCAGCTCTCGCCTCCAATCTCAATCGCAAGAAGCATCAGATGATGCTTCAAGGCAATGGTTCAACCTCCTCCAATCTCGATCGATGATGTTTGAAGTAAAAACACTGAAAAAGCCTTAGCAATATTTTGAGAAAATACTGAGGGAGAGAGAGAAAGGGGTGAATCTTAATCAATTTGTGAACTGTCTAGATAAAATCTCAATCGATTGAGTAAATGTGTGTTTGTTAACCCAAATTCAGCACTTAAAATAAATATATTCGACACTTATTAATTAAACTCGTTTGATAACTTAAATTTGAATATCTTAATATATTAAGTATTCCTTAAAAATAAGCTAAAATATTAAGTAGTAGATCCCTTATTTTTGAAAGCTGAAAACGTTCAACAAAAATATTTTTAATAATATTTACAATATGACAATTCAACCTCGAAATATTTCACAATCCTATTAAAACTCTAATTAATCTTCTCTCCAAATCCTCAATCTACCTCACCGTTTCTTCGCTTCTTCAGGTAAGTCCTTCTTCCCTTGTCTTCTTCATTTCTAACATACATACATACATAATTATACACACTATGACACACACATACACACATAATTCACACACTTTGCACACATATACACACGCTATCAATTTAAATAAAATTAATTTTATTATTACGTTTGTTAAATGTAGACTACAATATGCTAATAGTGATTATGATTTATGTTATGAATTCAACTAATTTGATATATCATAGTTTTTATTAGATAAAAGCATATTTTATAAATATTTTCAAAGTAAAGAGTTGAAGGGTAAAATTGAAAATTAATTTATTTTCAAGCGTCAGCTTTGTATAGTTATCAAACAGTTTAGTTCAATTTACTACTTAAATTTCAGTGAGTACCAAACAGTCTGCGAATTCATCATTCAGCATTCAACACTTAAAATTCAGCATTCAATTTTCAGTATTCAACTTTTAGTTTTATCAAACACCATCTCAGTGGTAGGCGAGAGTTGGCAATGACTCAAATTTTTGTTTTGATTGGTTAGGTGACATCGTTGTTAAAAATACCTATTTTGATTGGTTATGTAACATCATTACTAAAAAGACCTATTTTGATTGATTAGATAATGTTATTTTTAAAATCTTATTGGATGATACAAGTGGAGCAATTTTATTGCTTGAATGAGATGAGAGTTCCTTCATAATTGATTAGATGATGTCATTACTAAAATCTTATTGGAGGATATAAGTGGAGCAATCAAATGCATTGCTTAAATGCAAAGACAATCAAATGCATTGCTTTAATGCAAAGGAGTTCATCTGCCACCACCTTGAGATGCCTATAAATAGGCATGGGTCTCTTGTTTTTGAGATCACCCCGAAAATTATATTTGTTCAATTTTTATTCTCTTGTTGAGAGTACGTAAGATTTTTTTACTGGGGGTTTGAGAGGATAAGGTTGAGTTAGTTGTACAAGGGGTTAAGGGCTTGGTTTTGGGATTTAAACCTGAGTGGTGAGGCTTGTACCATTGTATCTATTTTCTCTCAATAGTAAAGAAATCAGACTGGATCACGTCTCGTGGACATAGGCAAAGCAATTTTGCTGAACTACGTAAATCTTGGTATTGTGAGTTGTACTTTGATTTTTCTTTATTCCTCTGATTTATTTTCTCGTCATTGTACTGACCAAATTATTGCGAGGTTAATTCCCAACTGAGAGAGCACTAGTGGCCAGGGAGTGTTCGGAGAGAAAGGGGGAAAGTGAGGAATTGGGGGTAGGGATTTGATCGGTTTGGAGGGAAGAGAAATGGGGGTGGGGATTCCCTCCCAATCAAGACCAAGCTGTAAAAAGGCATTGTTTAAATTTGCCAGAAAATTTTGTACCGGCGTTTATTAAAAAAAAAAAAGTCTAGAAATATCGCTAATTCCTTCCATTTCCCCCAAACACCAGTAATAAAACGCTTTTTTATTATTGTCTCTCTATCCGTAGAACGTCTTAATTCTTAGTTTTGTCTCCTTTTCAAGTTTATACATTAGTTTAAACAAATTGAACTTTTTAACTTTGATCAACTTTAATTTTGTACCCAAAAATTGTATTCACAAACCACGCAATCTGATGCAACGCATCAGTTGTAGCGGATGCCATGTATGCTTTTGCTTGTGAGAAAATTCTACTTTTTCAAATAATAGTTAAATGATTCATTTTAAATTATTGTAGCTGTATATAAGCATATAATATTACAACTACCTGCACTATTATTGATGTCTAAAGAATTCATTTAAAATTTTTACAAGTTGGAAAGTTGGAGAACTCATCCTGGAGTTTGTTTATATTCTCAATATTAAATTCCATCACTTTGCCATATAATATTAGACTTTCAAAGCAATCATCGCAAATTAGAATCACATTCCAACCACTTTGGTATAAGCCAATCAAATCAAATTCGACATCAATAATTGAAGAGAGGGAAAAGCTCCATGAACATTTCTTTGATAAAAAAAAAAAAAAACCCACCTCACAAACACCAAGGGGAAAAACACACACGGATGAACATGTATGAAGCATTGTTCCATTGAAAAGCTTTCGATGATTATTCAAGAAACCGTCGTTCATGGTTGAGACTTGAGACACGAAATCACTGAAGATTTGGAACATGAATGATTCGAGAACAGCTATAAACTGAGCAAAACGTTTGGAAAAACACCAACAACAGTAGCAGAATAGCAGCAAGCAATGAGAGAAACTGCCATGACCTAAAAATATACTCCTTTATGAATTTCCCAGCTTTAACCTTCCATCTACTATCATAATACTTGTTCACATCTTGGATCACTTTGTCCAAGAAGGGCACTTTTGTCAACTTCACAGACCTACTCATCCCATTCCACAGGTTAGCCACATCTTCATCATTCTTCAATCGGTTCACTATAATCCCTTTCTCTCTCAGCAACTTGGCATCCTCCGCCGTATCAATAATCCCATTCATTAATTCTGTGTAACGAGTCAAAACCAACGGCCCAGATGCATTGCAGGATTCATAAGCAACCAAGTTCCTCAAGATCACTTCTGTGTTTACATCTAAACTAATGGTGGGTAGGTATAATGTAACCGTTTTACAATCAAATCCAAAATTTAAAGTGCCACCATTAGTGGATGAAAATTTCACACCAACTTCGGAGAGTTTTGTGACAGAAGGGATTGAAATCTCCTCAGCCAACGGGGGTTTGTCACTAGAATTCTCATTTTCTGGCTTAATGTTTTCTTTATCATGGGGGAAGCAGAAGTATTCAGAACCTTGTTTCAAGACTTTGAATCCAGGAAGCTTAGAAACAATTGTCCATGGTAGTTTTAATATGACTTTAATAGGTCTTGAAAGTAATAATCTCTTGATGGAACGTAGTGCGCCGTGATCTAATTTGGAAATAAACTTCCAAACCTCACCAAAGCATTGTTTAATGTGACTTGACTCCCCCAAAGAGTCTCCTTCACCTTCACCTTCCTTTTCTCTATCTTCCTCGGCTTCAGTTATTTCCGTTGGTTCCTCGAATTCCGGCATGAATACATGGTACAAAACATCAAGCAAATGAGCACGCTTTGAAATTTGAAGATTTGGGTGTTCTTCTTCCATGAATTTGAATGGAGAAAGCTCTTTACATAAACCCATTAACATTGAAACCAGCATGTTGTCTGCTAATTCCATTGATGAAAATTGAATTTCTAACATCTTTCTCAGTAGAAATAATGGAATTTGATTCTCTAGCATCACTATATCTCTGAGAATAGCATTATATGCAGACTTTCTTCCTGCAACATCAACCAAATGTGACATTCTTGATGAGACTCTAGTTAGTTCCTTACCTTGTTTGAACGCAAAGATTTGAAGGAACTCAAGCAAGAACGAAGCATCAACAGCGATCATCCAAGCCAATGTTTCGCCATTGAAATCGAGGTACTTGTGGTAATAAGCTCGAATCCTAGGCCCATACTTTATCAGCTTGTCAACTACATGTTGAAACTTGAGGTTTTGAAGCTGTTTCTGGGTTCTCTGTGCTGCTGCGAGCTTATATCTCTGCATTTCATAAAGCTCGGGACGCCAATAATGGTAAGGGCCTAATGCAACTTCTTGTGGGGTGTAAGAATCTGGGTTGCTAGCCATTAGGGGCCTTGGGACATTGAAGATGCTGACTGGGATTTCATGGGTATTTTCTTCAAGCTCTTCATCGAGGGCTAGGCGTATTTGAATGACCCATTGGTGCTCATCAAAGCTTGAACTTGTGCTTAAGTTTGATTTCATTGAAGATGAAAGGGAAGCCATGTTTTTTCTGGTTTTAGGAGAGAGAAATTTGTGGAAGTTTGACAGTTTCTGGTGTATTGGGTTGATGGGAGAGTTAAGAAGAGGGTTCTGAATTGGTGGGTGTAATATGAAGAGCACAAATGAACCTTAATTAAATTGGTTTTAGTCTTACCTAATAAGTAATGCGTTTCACATGTTCTTTTTTTAGGGATTGTATGTTTCTCGTGATATTTTTTTTTTGGTTAATCGCAAATTACACCCCAAAAGATCGTTAGAATTTTAATTTACACCTTCAAAGATAAAAAAATTTAATTTGCACTATCAAATATATAAATTTGTATCGATGCGCACTTGAAGCTAACAGCCGTCAGTTTGTCGTCTAAAACTAGTTAGGTAAGTTACACTTAGACCCCTCAAGTTTGTCACTTAATCATTTGGACCTCTCACATTTAGAATATTACTCCTACACCTCCTGACGTTTGTTCACGTGTAACACATAACTCCTTGTCGTTGATATTTGTTAATATAACTGTAAAAAAATGATTTTATCTTAATAAAAAATTATAATTTTCATACTACCTTTTATTTTGTGAGACCGTTATACTCTAAAGTTTAAAATCAAGCTTAACATTTGAATGACCAATGCAATACATCACTTGAATAGAATTATTTTAATGCCCAATTGGAGAACATTTTTAGTCATATTTGGATTCTCAGGGGATGTAGGTATAATATTTCAAATGTGATAGGTCTAGGTGATTAAAGTACAAGTATGAGGAGGTTTACATATAATTTAGTTTTAGACGACAAAATGATGGCTATTAGCCTTAGGTGCACAATTGAGATTTTTGATCTTTGAGGATACAAATTGAGATTCAAACAATCTTTTGGGGTATAATCTGCGATTAACCCTTTTTTTGAGTTGTGCATTTCTCGTGATTATTTTTTAGGGTTAATCGTAAATTGCACCCCGAAATAATCGTTCGAATCTCAATTTGTACAAAGATTTTTAAAATTGAGATCTTACCTTGGATCGATGGGAGTTGTTCTAGGATCGGATCGAGAATCGTAAGATCCTACTTATTAAAGAAAATAGAACTAAAAATTAATACAGTCAACAACAAAGATTTTAATGAATCAAACCTTATCTCTGTACTTAATGTAAATATATGATGATAGACATATATATAATATGCATACCACAAGCTAATTCAAATAAAATTGAGAATGTTGCTCAAAAGGTAGACCTTTCACATTAATGTTATAACATTCAAGTTACAAAGCAACGAAGAGGCAAATACAGTAGGGTTGTAATAGCAAAATCGAAAAATTATAATTTAAGGTTGTAGCAGGTAAACATTAAAGAGAAAAAATAGAGATAGCACATTCTGCTTCAAAATGAGTAAAAAAATAGCGTGTGTGGCTTTGCAAGCTATTTTTTGAAGGATCTGGATCTCGATCCACATCGATTATACTGGTCAACGATTTTGTAAACGATCCGGATCGATTTGTTAAATTGGGATCGTATGATCGTGGGATCGTAGGAGTCGGATCGCGATTTTAATAACCATGATTTGTACCCTCAAAGATAGAAATCTGTATTAATGCGCACCTGAAACTAACAACAGTTAGTTTACCTTAAGAGTTAGTTTGCCTTCTACATCTAAATGAATAAATTATACCTAGACCATTCATGCTTGTCACTTAATCACCTAAAACCCTCACATTTGAAATATTACATCTACATCCCTTAAAAATCCAAATATGACCAAAAATATTTTCCCAATTGGGCATTCAAATAATTCTGTTCAAGTGATACATTGCATTTGATATAAAGAACATTATATAAATACTTGCATTATATTGAACATTCAAATGATAAGCTTGATTTTGAACTTTAGAGTATAACGGACCCACAAAATAAAAGGTAGTATGAAAATTATAATTTTTTATCAGGATAAAATCATGTTTTTTAATTGTTATATTAATAGATATCAACGACAATGAGTTATGTGTTACACGTGAACAAACATCAGGGGGTATAGGAGTAATATTATAAATATGAGGGGTCAAAATGATTAAGTGATAAATTTAAGGGGGTCTAAGTGTAATTTACCTGACTAGTTTTAGTTGCCAAATTGACGGTTGTTAGTTTTAGGTATGCATTGATACAAATTTATATATTTGAGAGTGTAAATTGAAATTTTTAATATTTGAAGGTACAAATTAAAATTCGAACAATCTTTTGAGGTGTAATTTGCAATTTACCCTATTTTTTAAATATATCATTTATGTTCTTTTTCAAAGTGACATTTCCATTGTCTTCTCTTCCAGTATGGTCTTTAGGCACGTGATCAAAACATGAAAGTTATAATGATTTTATATTTTGTGGAATGACGGGTCATTAGGTTTCATAATTCTCCTTTCTCATTAACTTTAATATAGGATTAGTTTTAATTTGGATAATAACTGAATTATCTCGTCAAATCATTTTAATAAATAAATTAACAAAAATTCAAATATATATAACACAAAATCGACAAACTATTAGTATATTGGAAATAGAGTAAGCACATTTTAAAAGCAATACGATTAAAACACACTACAAAACTAATAACCACCCTTTTTTTTATAAACTCTTTCGGACTTTCATTAACTAATAAAATTGATCATTAATTACAATCAAAAAAATAAAATATCCCTTACCTCAGATGGTATGCAGCCTACCCAATTCCTTGGTAGAAAATGGTTAATTAGGACGTCTTAGTCCATGCGAAACTCGTGCAGTTTTGCTTTATATTATCTTCATCAGGCTTCAGTTGTTTTTCTTTGACTTGAAGACAAAGTAACATGGGAGCAGTTACTTTAATTAATGCACTTTGTTGTATATGATTATCAGAGTTTGGCGTGCCTGCATAAATATTTGTATCTTTACCAGTACTGGGCTACTGAAGCCTTTTTCTTTTAGAGTATTTAAGTCAATTTATGCTTAATTCGATTAATTCTTTCTTTGATCTAATCAAAGGTAGATTATTCACATCGAGGCTAAAGTATTCATGAAAGATAAATCTCTCATGATATTGTCAAAATTTAAACTCAGGACGATTATATTATTTATTACCACTTAAACTACTCCTTAAGATTAATTTATTAGAGTGCTTTGAATAGAATCACCTAAAATCACGTTTTTACAATAGTAAGAATCAATAATAAAATGACACACATTTCCACCTATTGTGCATGTGTATTGGGGGCAACACTACTATACCGCCAAACTACTTTTCGGTACCATATCGAAAAGTAGTTTGACTGACACATGAGTCTTAAAACCGGTGAAACCGGTTGCTCTTTCATTACTTAGCCAAAGGTAACAAGTTGTTGTACCTAGCCCCAAAAGTTGCACCACCAAAACAGTTGTAACATCCAAAACAGTTGTAACCCTCATGTACCTTATCCTTTGATATTACACTTTTAACCTTTTGATATTATAATTCATTAAATTAACATCCAAAATCATCCAATAAATATTCAATTTATTAAATCAACAAGGAACATGCAATTTCATCAAATTAATACTCAATTCATCAAATTTACACCAAATTAACAATCAATTCTTCAAATCAACATTTAATTTTACCTACTAAACATTTAATTCATTAAATTAACATTAAATAACATTCAATCTCATCCAATTTATATTCAAATTCATTCAATTCATAAAATTAACATGGAAAATCCTTCAAAAAAGATTTTTTTTTTCTCAATTTATCAAATTACCATCGAAAATCATCCAATAAAGGTTTAATTTAACAAATCAACATCAAAATAACATACAATTTCATTCAATAAATATTTAATTCATCAAATCAGGTGAGATTTCATGGTGAGATTTTAAAGGTTTAATTTAAAGGTTTAAATTAAACATTTAAAGGTTTCATTTAACAACTCAACATCAAAATAAACATACAATTTAGTTCCGACTTTTATGGGGTAGGGGTTCTAACTCTTGGGGTAGGGGTTCCAACTCTTGAGGGAGGGGTTCCAACTTTTTTGGGTAGGGGTTCCAACTGTTAGGGGAGGGGTTCCAACATTTTTTGTAGGGGTTCCAACTGTTGGGGGAGGGGTTCCAACTTTTTTGGTAGGAGTTCCAACTTTTTGGGTAGCGGTTCCAACTGTTGGGGAGGAGTTCCAACTCTTCGGGGGGAGGAGTTCCAACTCTTTGGGTTCCAACATTTTTGGTAGGGTTCCAACTGTTGAGGGTAGGGGTTCCAACTTTTTTGGGTAGGGGTTCCAACTTTTTTGGGTAGGGGTTCTAACTTTTTTGGATAGGGGTTCCAACTTTTTTAGGTAGGGGTTCTAACTTTTTTGGGTAGGGGTTCCAACTTTTTTGGGTAAGGGTTCCAACTTTTTTGGGTAAGAGTTCCAACTCTTGGGACGGAGTTCCAACTCTTTGAGGGGAGGAGTTCCAACTGTTGGGGGAGGGGTTCCAACATTTTTGGTAGGGGTTCCAACTGTTGGGGGAGAGGTTCCAACTTTTTTGGGTAAAGGGTTCCAACTTTTTTGGTAGAGGTTCCAACTTTTTTGGGTAAGGGTTCCAACTGTTTGGATAGAGGTTCTGGGGAGGGTTTCAACTTTTTTGGGATAGTTCCAAGGGGTTTCAACTCTTGACAATGAATATGTATTGGATGAATTTAATGTTAATAGTTGAATTTAAATGTTAATTTTATTAATTGAATGTTTATTAGATGAAATGTAATGTTAATTTAGAGTTGAGTTAATGAATTAAATATTTAATTGATTAATTTTCATATTACTTTGGTTTGATGTTGATTTGATAAATAAAATTTTTTTGGGATTATTTTGGATGTTAATTTTGATAAATTGAGTGGTAATTGGATGAATTGAATGTCGATTTAACATTAATTTGATGAATTGAATATTAATTGGATGAATTAAATGTTAATTTGATATTAATTTGATGAATTAAATATTAATTTCATGAAATTGAATGTTAATTTAATTGTGTTTGGTTAGATTGGGAACAAAATAAAAATAGTGTTATAGTTTAGGGGTGTAAGTGTAATTTAAACTAAGACCGGTCCTAGGAATGGTGGACCGATTGTGTGTATAATTACACTTACATCTCCTATCATATTAGACTTTTATCTCTTTGATATTACACTTTTAACCTTTTGATATTATAATTAATCAAATTAACATCCAAAATATCCAATAAATATTCAATTTATTAAATCAACAAGTAACATGCAATTTCATCAATTTAATACTCAATTCATCAAATTTACACCAAATTAACAGTCAATTCTTCAAATCAACATTCAATTTCATCTAATAAACATTTAATTCGTCAACTTGACGTTCAATCACATCCAATTAATATTCAATTTATCAAATTAACATTCAATTCATCTAATTTATATTCAAATTCATTAAATTAACTCTCAATTTATCAAATTAGCATCGAAAATCATTCAATAAATGTTCAATTTAACAAATCAACATCAAAGTAACATACAGTTACATCCAATAAACATTTAATTCATCAAATTAATACTAAATTAATATTAAATTCAACAAATTAACATTCAATTTCATCTAATAACATTTAATATTCAATTCATCAAATTTATACCAAAGAAACATTCAATTTCATCAAATAAACATTCAAATCATCATATTAACACCAAATTAAAATTCATTTCCTCCAATTAATATTTAATTCATTCAATTAACATTCAATTCATCAAATTAAAATATAAAATCATGTAATAAAGATTTAATTTATCAAATCAATACCAAATTAACATTCAATTTTACAAATTAACATTTCATTTCGAATAATAAACATTCAATTCATCAAAGGGTAAATTGTACCAATGGTCCCTGAAATTTGCCACTTATTGCACTTTCGTCCTTAAAGTTCTAATTTCGTCAATTTCGTCCTCCATGTTAACACATTGATTCACTTTGATCCTTATCCCTAACGGCCGTCCAAATAATAGACGGAAAATGCCATGTGCCTCGCACATGGGACTTTTGAGGGATAGTTTTGCTATTGTGCATTCAAAATATAGGGCAAAAATGGAAACTCGAAAAAAGTCTAAAGGACAGAAAACCACCCTTACTTGCCACACTCCTTCCCCCACACTGCCGGTGAACCCCTGATTCCGGCAATCACACACCTTCCCCCACCTGAGCTGCAGCCCCAATTCTCTCTCTCTATGCTCTTTTCTCTCGCTCTCTCCCAATGATAAATTGAGTGGTAATTGGATGAATTTAATGTCGATTTAGTATTAATTTGATGAATTGAATATTAATTGGATGAATTAAATGTTAATTTGATATTAATTTGATGAATTAAATATTAATTTCATGAAATTGAATGTTAATTTAATTGTGTTGAGTTAGATTGGGAACAAAATAAAAATAGTGTTATAGTTTAGGGGCGTAAGTGTAATTTAAACTAATACCGGTCCTAGGAATGGTGGACCGATTATAATTAATCAAATTAACTTCCAAAATATCCAATAAATATTCAATTTATTAAATCAACAAGTAACATGCAATTTCATCAATTTAATACTCAATTCATCAAATTTACACCAAATTAACAGTCAATTCTTCAAATCAACATTCAATTTCATCTAATAAACATTTAATTCATCAACTTGACGTTCAATCACATCCAATTAATATTCAATTTATCAAATTAACATTCAATTCATCTAATTTATATTCAAATTCATTAAATTAACTCTCAATTTATCAAATTAGCATCGAAAATCATTCAATAAATGTTCAATTTAACAAATTTTCATCAAAGTAACATACAGTTACATCCAATAAATATTTAATTCATCAAATCAATACTAAATTAATATTAAATTTAACAAATTAACATTCAATTTCATCTAATAACATTTAATATTCAATTCATCAAATTTATACCAAAGAAAGATTCAATTTCATCAAATAAACATTCAAATCATCATATTAACACCAAATTAAAATTCATTTCCTCCAATTAATATTTAATTCATTAAATTAACATTCAATTCATCAAATTAAAATATAAAATCATGTAATAAAGATTTAATTCATCAAATCAATACCAAATTAACATTCAATTTTACAAATTAACATTTCATTTCGAATAATAAACATTCAATTCATTAAATTAACTATTTAACATTCAATTCATCAAATTAACACCAAATTAACTTTCAATTATTCAAATCAACACCAAACTAACATTCAATTCATCAAATTAACACAAAATTAAAATTCAATTCATTAAATTCGCATTCAATTCTATCTAATAAACATTTAATACATCAAATTAACCTAACATTCAATTCCATACAATAAAATTTTAATTTATCAAATTAACACTAAATTAACATTCAATTCGTGCAATATATATTCAAATTCATCCAATTTACACTCAATTCATCAAATTAATATCCAAAATCATCTAATAAAAATTCAATGTATCAAACCAACACCAATGTAATATAAAAATGCATTGAATAAATATTTAATTCATCAAATCAACACCAAATAAACATTCAATTCAACAAATTAAAATTTCATTTCGTATAATAAATATTCAATTCATTAAATTAACATTTAAATTAACTATTTAAAATTAAATTCATCAAATTAAGATTCAATTTCATCAAATTAATATTCAATTCATCAAATTAACACCAAATTAATATTCGATTCTTCAAATGAACATTAAATTAACTTTCAATTCATCAAATTAACACAAAATTAATATTCAATTCATCGAATTCACATTTAATTCCTTCTAATAAATAATTAATTCATCAAATTAACTTAATATTCAGTTTCATCAAATAAATATTAAATTCATCAAATTAATACTAAACTAACATTCAATTCATCCAATTTATATTCAAAATCATCCAATTAACACTCAATTCATCAAATTAACATCCAAAATCATCTAATAAAATTCAATTAGCGTTGGTGTTGATTTGGATGAAATGTAATGTTAATTTAGCGTTGAGTTAATGAATTAAATGTTAATTTAGCGTTGAGTTAATGAAATGTTTATTAGATGAAATGTTAATTTAGCGTTGAGTTAATGAATTAAATGTTTATTTGATTAATTTTCATATTACTTTGGTGTTGATTTGATAAATTAAATTTTTATTGGATTATTTTGGATGTTAATTTTGATAAATTGAGTGTTAATTGGATGAATTGAATGTCGATTTAGTGTTAATTTGATGAATTGAATATTAATTGAATGAATTAAATGTTAATTTGGTATTAATTTGATGAATTAAATATTAATTTGATGAAATTGAATGTTAATTTAATCAATTGAATGTTACTAATTTGTGTTGGGTTACATTGGGAACAAAATGAAAATATTGTTATAGTTTAGGGGTGTAATTATAATTTAAACTAAGACCGGCTGTAAGAATAGTGGACCGATCATGTGTATAATTATACTTACTTATTCTATCATATTACACTTTTATCCTAATCCTAAAGACGAAGTCGATCGTCTTCAACCATTCCATAAGAGCTCCGTGTCTCAGGCAGATTAGGAAGGGACCTGCGAGTGTGTCTCAACCAAACCATTCCACCATTCTCGCCTTCAGCCAAATCGATTCAAGCATTGAACCTAACCCTAAGATCGATTTCAAGCATTCGAAATCGATCGATTTCAAGAAGAACAAGTGATCGATTTCTAGGAATGCTATGCATTATTTTATTTTTCCTCTTCCCTCTATGTGCTTCTGATAGAATTGGTTCACTTCTGCTGATGGGTTTTTTCATTTTTTCAGGATGATGGGTCACCAGTGTCTATATTTTCTCTTTCGGGAACTAGTACCAATGATGGACATTTAGCTGCTGGTCATAATGGTGTCAAGCATCTTCAGACGGTAAGCTTCTAGTGGAGAAAAATTGAAAATATTTTGCATAATATGGTTCTTCCTTTATTTATAGGTTACAATTAGATGCACTCGTGACTCGTTTTTCTTAACCTTGTAGTTATGGATTTTGATGACATGCAATTAATTTTGTTTTTATTCACAATAAATTAGCTCTAGGTGGATTGGGTGATTCATGGGCTGCCATAGCTACTGGAGTACAAAGATGTCTGTTGATTAACCATCAAAAGTGCTATTTTATTATATTTAATAATTGATTAATTGCATATTATTTGTGATTAAATGTGTTAAATTCCTTGATTTTCTAATTTGATACTTTTTCTAGTTGTTTGGTTTATTTTGCAGGTAAATTGGTTGATTTAAAGTAATAATAGATAATACAAGTGAAGCAATCACTAGAGGAAGAATCACAATTGATAAGGATTGAAGAGTCAAGATTAGGATAGGAAGACTTGAAGATAAATCAGAATTTTAATCCTTATAAGAGTCCAAGTTAGAAGAAAACTCATTTAAAGTTGGATTAGGAAAGTTTCCTAAAAGATAAGGATTTGACATGTCTTCATTATTTCATTCATAATTTTTGACTCCGATATCGGATTGACCTGATTTTTATGGGGTTGGAAAGAAGACTTCAAGGGCTACAAAAGTGTATTTCACGAAAATTTCGTGATTCAACCTCTAAATATGCGAAATCTAAGCTCGAAGTCTGGACAGATTATGTACCCGCGGGCCCCAAGATTTATGCACGGGATTTAACCTTACAAGACATCTTTTTGGGAAAGGAATTCCTTCCAACCTGTACTTAGGATTTATTTTACTATAAATAAGGGCTCTCATCTATTGAGAGGGGGGGATCCTTTTTGCTCACGAATTCTTCAGTGTATTTTGGAATTCTTTTATTATGTCCGGCTAAAAGGTTAAGCTACTTTGCACTTAATGATTTATGATATTGTGTTAACTTAATTTCTGATCTTTTAGTAAAGTTTTTATTCTGTAAAAACTCCTGAGTTGTTGTGCCACGTTCATCGATTGCTTGAGTTTCCCTACGAATAAATAACTGGTTATTCCACGTTTGAAGTGTTAGCATTGTTTCATAAAATGATTTGATTAATTTATTATTCAGGTTCCTGAATAATCCTTTGATCATAACTTTTGGTTTCATCACTTGATTTGTTATTTGGGTTAACCGACATTTAATTCCTGTTTCAAATTAGGCTTCAAGTCTTTTATTATTACCGTATGAAATTGAGAGGGAGTACCTGATGCTCTAGCATTTTTATTACTGTTTTAATTATTAAAGTCAATTGTTTTCAATCAAAACTCCTCAATCAAACTTTCTCATTTTAATTTATTAGTATTCGTGTGATTGTTTATTTGTTACAATTCCTTGTGGATTCGACCTCGGACTTCCGAGAATATATTACTCTACTCAACCTACGCTTGGGTTTACACTTTTAAAGTTGAAGCAAGTTTCTGGCGCCGTTGCCGGGGAATTGAAAAACAAGAAGTCATCACATCGTTTGAAGTTTTCGGTATTTGCGATTCGTCGGAGAACCGGTAACTTCGTTCCAATTTCTTTTATTCTTATTTTCTGGCATTTTATTTACTTTTCGTTATTTATTTATTTAGATTTCTATTTTATTTAGTTTGTTTAGTTGTTTTATGAGCTCTTGGCATCGTGATTTGAGTGGACGATTAATAAAAGAAGATTTAGATACTCTGCTTGGAAATCTATTTGGTTCATCTGATTTAAATTTTTCTGTGCACACAATGGCTGCTAATCCTAACATTAATAGGCAGAATGAATTTCCCGCACATGAGGACCATATTGATAGAGTAAGCAATCATGATGAGAATGATGTGGATAATTTGAATGTTAATCAGGGTAGGACTTTGCGTGAATATCTACAACTTGTACTACTCACTGAACCGTCATGCATCATTTTTCCATTGAATGCCATTAATTTTGTTTTCAAACCTGGCATGATTCAATTACTTCCAAAATTCCTTGGTATAAGTGAAGAAAACTCATATTTGCACATCAGAGAATTTGGGGATGTATGTGCTACATTCCATGACCAGAATGTTGCAATGGATATAGTCAGGTTGAAGCTATTTCCTTTTTCATTAAAGGAAAAAGCTAAAACTTGGTTATATTCATTAAGATCTAGGTCTATAGGTACATGGCAAGAGATGCAAAAACAGTTTTTAAAGAAATTTTTTCCCACACATCGCACAAACTCTTTAAAAAGACAAATAATGAATTTTTCTCAAAAGGATTTTGAAAATTTTTATCAAAGTTGGGAAAGATTTAAAGACCTTCTTGCATCTTGTCCACATCATGGTTATGAAAGCTGGCGCGTGATAAGTTTTTTTTATGAGGATTTAGGCCCACAGCTGCGTCAATTTATTGAGATGATGTGTAATGGTGATTTTATGAATAAGGAACCAGATGATGCTTTTGACTATTTAGATCAATTAGCAGAGAGTGCACAATCTTGGGACACTACATCCCAGGAATCATCTAAAGGTAAAACTACACAATCATCATCATCTGGTGGGGGTAAGTATCAGTTGAAGGAGGAAGATGACATTGGGGCTAGGATTGCCACCTTAGCTAGGAGGGTAGAAGCCATGGAATATAAAAGGGTTAATGAGGTTGACACAATACCTGTTGAGGAAGTTTGTAGCTTTTGTGACACCCCTGGACACCCAGTTAAACAGTGTCCAACATTGCCTGTTTTAAAAGAAGTTTTGCATAATCAAGCAAATGCTGCAAACAATTTTTCAAACCTTATAATAATCCTTATTCAAATACATACAATCCGGGGTGGAAGAATCATCCCAATTTTAGTTGGAGGAATGAAAATCATGCATCACAACCACCTCAACAAAATTCCTCCAATGTTGCACCTTATGTCCCACCCCCTAAGAGAAGTATGGATGAAGCATTGACACAGTTCATGCAGAGTCAGTCAAATTATAATAGACAAACTACTCAGGCCATTGATGATCTCAGAAATCAGACCACACAGACTCTAAATGATATTAGGAGTGCAATCACTAAACTGACTATTGACCCTTGTCATCAGGAAAAAGGTAAGTTCCCAGCATAACCACAACCAAATCCACAGGGCCAATTTTTTGTGAATGACGCTGGCACTCCTAATACCGAGCATGAACAGGTAAAGTCTATCACCACACTCCGTAGTGGGAAAGAAATTGATAAAACCATTCTTTCTAAAACCCAAAAAGTTGAGAAAATTTCAAAACCTATGGAGAGTGATGATAGACTTAACCCTTCTGAAGTCAGTGAGCCTGAGAAGTATGTCCCTCCTGCACCATTCTCACAGAGATTGCTTACTTCTACTAAGCCTCATATGCATAATGATATGTTAGAGATTTTTAAGCAGGTAAAAATCAATATTCCCTTGTTGGATGCCATTAAACAAATACCTTCTTATGCAAAGTTTTTGAAAGAATTATGCACTGTCAAAAGGAAATTGAATGTGCAAAAGAAGGCATTTTTGACTGAGCAGGTATCCTCCATTATACAGCATAACACTCCACCAAAGTATAAAGACCCAGGTTGTCCTACTATTTCTTGTGTCATAGGCAACCACAGAATTGAACAAGCCTTACTGGATCTTGGAGCTAGTGTGAACTTGCTCCCTTATTCAGTATATGAACAATTAGGGTTAGGTGAGTTAAAACTCACTTCGGTTACACTCCAATTAGCTGACAGATCAATAAAAATACCAAGGGGTATGGTGGAGGATGTCTTAGTGCAGATTGATAAATTTTATTTTCCTGTGGATTTTATAATTTTGGATACTCAACCTGTATTAAATGCTAATGCTCAAATTCCTGTTAATATGACATTAGAGCTCAATATTTTTCATGTGTGCAAACAACCAGGGAATGTTGATGAGGATGTGCACGAAGTTAATATGATTGAGTCTCTTGTTCCAAGCAGAGTATATGATTCTTCTCTATTTGATCCACTTGAAGCATGCTTGCTTGAACAATCTTCTATGATAGAGATAGATGAAAATAATTCTAAAATTTCTGTTTCAACTGATTTGTTAAACTCTTTACAGGTACTTGAAATGAAAGAGTTGAGACAGAAATTTGAGGAGCTTCCACCAAGAATTGACCCACCAATCACATCCAGTGAGAAAGCGCCCAAGCTTGACCTCAAGCAGCTACCGGTTGAGTTAAAGTATGCATTTTTAGAAGATGATGCAACCTATCCGGTAATAATCTCTTCTCAATTAAATTCAGCACAGGAAGGTATGTTATTACAACTTCTTAGAGAACATAAAAATGCAATTGGCTGGACTTTAGCTGATATAAAAGGAATTAGTCCATTGGTTTGCACTCACAAGATTTATTTGGAAGATAATGCTAAAACATCTAGGGAAATGCAACGTAGACTAAATCCACATATGAAAGAAGTTGTAAAGAAGGAAGTGCTGAAATTGTTAGACATAGGAATTATTTACCCTATTGCAGACAGCAAATGGGTAAGCCCCACACAGGTAGTTCCTAAGAAATCTGGAGTCACTGTAGTTGCTAATGAAAATAATGAACTTGTGCCAACTAGGACAGTTACTGGTTGGAGAATGTGCATTGACTACAGAAAATTAAATTTTGTAACTAGAAAAGATCTCTTCCCTTTGCCTTTCATGGATCAAATCTTAGAAATGGTGGCTTCACATTTGTATTATTATTTTTTAGATGGTTATTCAGGATATAACCAAATTGAAATTGCCCTAGAGAACCAAGAGAAAGCCACATTTACTTGTCCTTTTGGCACCTTTGCTTATCGAAGGATGCCCTTTGGACTCTGCAATGCACCGGCGACTTTTCAAAGATGTATGCTTAGTATTTTCAGTGATATGGTTGAATGTTTTCTTGAAGTTTTTATGGATGATTTTACTGTCTTTGGTGATTCCTATGATGACTGTTTATCTAACCTTGAGAAAGTGCTTATAAGATGTGAAGAAAAGAACCTGGTACTTAACTGAGAGAAATGCCACTTCATGGTTCGAAAGGGAATTGTTCTTGGTCACATTGTCTCATCTGAGGGAATCCAGGTAGATAGAGCTAAGATAGAATTAATTGCCAATTTACCTTCTCCCAAAACCCTCAAGGATGTTAGATCTTTTTTGGGTCATGCTGGTTTTTATAGGAGATTTATAAGAAATTTTAGTTCTATATCTAGACCACTTTGCAATCTCATAGGGAAGGATATACCTTTTGAGTGGGATGAGTTATGCCAAGAGGCTTTTGATAAGCTAAAAGGCATGCTCGTCACTGCTCCAATTATGCAACCCCCGAATTGGAGTCTTCCTTTTGAAATTATGTGTGATGCCAGTGACTATGCCGTAGGGGCAGTTTTAGGACAAAGGAATGAGAAAAAGCCACATGTCATCTATTATGCCAGTCGAACTTTAAATAGTGCACAGATGAATTATTCTACCACAGAAAAGGAGTTACTGGCAGTAGTATTTGCACTAGACAAATTTAGGTCATATTTAGTAGGATCTCCCATTGTCATTTTCACAGACCATGCAGCTCTTAAATATTTACTGACAAAGAAAGATGTCAAACCAAGATTGCTTAGGTGGATCATCCTACTCCAAGAATTTGATATAACCATTAAAGATAAAAAAGGGGTAGAGAATGTAGTGGCTGACCATTTGTTTAGACTGGTGAGTGATATACCCATTGAGACAATGCCAATCAAAGACACTTTCCCTGACGAACAGTTGTTGGCAGTTTCTTCGCTACCATGGTTTGCTGACATTGTGAATTTTCTTGTTACAGGTAATATGCCACCAGCTTGGACTGCTGTAGATAAGAGGAAATTTCTAACTGAAGTAAACAGCTTTTTCTGGGATGACCCATACCTTTTCAAGTATTGCTCAGATCAAATTATCTGGAGATGTGTGCCCGATGATGAGGTAAGTAGCATTCTATCTTGTTGTCATTCGGGAGCATGTGGAGGCCACTTTTCTATGAAAAAGACCGCTGCAAAGGTTTTGCAGTGCGGATTTTATTGGCCAACAATTTTTAAGGATGCATATAATTTTTGTAAGGTGTGTGAGCGATGCCAAACTGGAGGAATTAACCCGTAGAAATATGATGCTTCTAAATCCAATTTTGATAATAGAAATTTTTGATTGTTGGGGCATAGATTTCATGGGACCTTTTCCCCCATCTTTTGGATACATGTATATTTTAGTGGCCGTAGACTATGTTTCTAAATGGGTCGAGGCTATACCATGTCGGACAAATGATCATAAAGTTGTTTTAAAATTTTTAAAAGAAAATATTTTGTCTAGATTTGGTATACCTCGAGCCATTATTAGTGATGGGAGATTGCATTTTTGTAATAAACCTTTTGAAGCTTTAATGAAAAAATACGGTGTAACACATAAAGTTGCAACTCCCTATCACCCACAGACAAGTGGTCAAGCAGAGTTAGCCAATCGGGAGATTTCTTATATTTTGGAAAAAACGGTTAACCCTGATCGTAAAGATTGGTCATTACGACTAATTGATGCGTTATGGGCATACCGTACTGCTTACAAAACCCCGATTGGCATGTCTCCGTATAGATTGGTGTATGGAAAAGCTTGTCACTTACCTGTGGAATTGGAACATAAGGCATATTGGGCCATTAAGATGTTTAATTTTAGTTTGGACAAAGCTGGCACCTTACGAGAATTACAGTTAAATGAGCTTGAGGAAATTCGGAACGAGGCTTATGAGAATTCTAGGATTAGCAAAGAGCGAATGAAGGTATTCCATAATAAAAATATTTTACGTAAAACTTTTACACCTTCACAAAAAGTTCTTTTGTATAATTCTAGATTACATATTTTCAAAGGAAAACTTCGAACTAGATGGAGTGGTCCGTATATTGTTAAAGAAGTTTTTCCTTATGGAACAGTGGAGATAGAAAATCCCAAGAATGAGAATACTTTTAAAGTTAACGGACAGAGATTGAAACCATTCTTGGAGGGAGGTATAGTAGAAGTGGAATCCATCGGGTTGGTGGATCCCCACTATGAATGATTCATCTCTAACAATCAACCCAATTGTTGTATAATATTTTCTTTTATTTAACATTTTTTTTTATTTTTGTTAAGTCTTTTAATTTTAGGTTTTTGAGTTGTTGCAGCACCAGGTATTCCTATCCCTTTGATCTTTATTCATTATTTTTACTGAGCAATAAGATATTTATTTTTACATTGAGGACAATGTTGGATTTAGGTTGGGGGGTATGAGTATGCTTTGTGTTGTGAAAATTCCTTGTGTTGTGAAAATTCCTAGTTTATTTTTTTAGTTTATTTACTTTGCTAAAAAAAATATAAAAAAAATTGTTGGTTATTAAATATTTAAATAACATTTTTATGCATAATTTGATACCACAATATAGAAATAATTTTCTTAACTTTAAATTTGTAACTGTTTAAGCATTACATAGAACTTTATTCTATATTTTTGTATTT
Source organism: Ilex aquifolium (assembly GCA_951799425.1). NCBI lineage: Eukaryota > Viridiplantae > Streptophyta > Magnoliopsida > Aquifoliales > Aquifoliaceae > Ilex > Ilex aquifolium. The sequence continues at coordinate 14,181,193 of OX637410.1, read as the reverse complement.
CATATCATATTCTTATAAAAACTCACAATTTGTGCACTTTAGACTTTACCAAGTTGAAAATTTATTAGGTATTTTACCTTGAGAACTTGAAACATATAGTGGAGATGCATAAAAACCGTAGTGAGTTTTGATCCAATCTTTCTTGGAGGGTTATTTACATTTACTCAATAAAAAATATTTTTATTCAGCTAATCTCCTTCAATAGTCTCATTATTTTTGTTTTGGTTAACACCAATATTGTGAATGATTGCTTGACTTTGAATTATTTGCATGAGAAGTGTGTTATCAAAAGCTCTTGAGATATGATTTTAGGCCATCTTTGTCATTATTTGAGCTTAAACCTTATTCTTTGAATATTATTATCCCTAGAAGCCATGATTGAGCCTTTAAAGCAAAATTTTATTTCTTATACCCAACATATAATAACCAAGTCAATGAGAAAAAATAATATCTTTTATCCTTGGTTATCCTGAGATTGAACTTTTATTGTTTATGTAAATTGGGAGATGTTGGTTAAGAAAAGAAAAGAAAAAAAAGAGTTTTACATAATTGTGAATATTTGCATTAGATGTCTTGCTGAAAAAAAAAGAAAGTTGAAAAAAAAAAAAAGAAAGACAATATGTCTAGTTGTGAAAAAAACAGATTGAAAAAAAAAAAAAAAATAGCAAGCATGCGTTTGAAAAGAAAAAAAAATATGAGCGAGTGATGTAAATTGTGCTTCTAAAGGATGGAGAGTGAAAGACTATAGAAAGAAGTTTGGTTGTGTAATGTACATGTTCTCTCGGGATAGTCTTTTGAATTCCTGAATATCCTTCGTTTCAAAACCCTAATCCCAAGGCTCCATTACAACCTTAAATAAAGACCTATTTGATCTCAAGAGTGTATTGATGGATGCATGACTTGTGTGAATAAGGAAGAGAGTGGTGATTATTTATTTATTGTGTGTTGATTTCCTTTCATGAGATTATGTCAAATCATTTTCTTTTGGATTACAATTATTTTAATGGAACATGTGAGCATTATTTTGTTTTGACTTAAATATCTTCTTTTCACATGTGATATTTGAGAGAATAGTCACTATAATATGAGAGAATCTTTAATGAGTGAATTATCCAGTGAGATTTGGCATTGAGATGAATAGTTGATAGTTGTAGAGGTGATTATCGAATAAGTTATTGACTTGGTATAGTTAATTCACACTACACACGATTTTATATGGGAACATGATAAGTGCATACATTTATATAGCGTATAATTCTATATTTTGTTTTGCATGAGCTTATAAAAAAGTTTGCATCTTAGAATTTTTATATTGTGGTAGCAATTTGTGTTATAAAATTATTATTTAGATATTTGATTACAGGTTTGTGTTTGTGGGTATCATCTCTGGAAACCCTCACGAGACTATACTCGTCCACTAAGGGGAACCTAGGGGTTTAAAGGCTTGTTGCATATGCTAAATGCAATCGTGAGACCTACGAAAGTTGATTTGTGTTTTATTTTATTAGGATATTTTATTTTTAGTTTTTAGATTTTAGGATTCATGTATTACTAGGGACTAGTAATATTCAAGTTGGGGAGTGTGATTAACTATCAAAAGTGCTATTTTATTATATTTAATAATTGGTTAATTGCATATTATTTGTGATTAAATGTGTTAAATTCCTTGATTTTCTAATTTGATACTTTTTCTAGTTGTTTGGTTTATTTTGCAGGTAAATTGGTTGATTTAAAGTAATAATGGATAATGCAAGTGAAGCAATCACTAGAGGAAGAATCACAATTGATAAGGATTGAATAGTCAAGATTGGGATAGGAAGACTTGAAGATAAATCAGAATTTTAATCCTTATAAGAGTCCAAGTTAGAAGAAAACTCATTTAAAGTTGGATTAAGAAAGTTTCCTAAAAGATAAGGATTTAACACGTCTTCAGTATTTCATTCATAACTTTTGACTCCGATATCGGATTGACCTGATTTTTATGGGGTTGGAAAGAAGACTTCAAGGGCTACAAAAGTGTATTTCACGAAAATTTCGTGATTCAACCTCTAAATATGCGAAATCTAAGCTCGAAATCTGGACAGATTATGTACCCGCGGGCCCCAAGATTTATGCACGGGATTTAACCTTACAAGACATCTTTTTGGGAAATGAATTCCTTCCAACCTGTACTTAGGATTTATTTTACTATAAATAAGGGCTCTCATCTATTGAGAGGGGGGGATCCTTTTTGCTCACGAATTCTTCAGTGTATTTTGGAATTCTTTTATTATGTCCGGCTAGAAGGTTAAGCTAGGGCTAGGGAAAACCTCTCAGTGAAGTACGGTATTATCATTGACTTTGCACTTAATGATTTATGATATTGTGTTAACTTAATTTCTGATCTTTTAGTAAAGTTTTTATTCTGTAAAAACTCCTGAGTTGTTGTGCCACGTACATCGATTGCTTGAGTTTCCTTGCGAATAAATAACTGGTTATTCCACGTTTGAAGTGTTAGCATTGTTTCATAAAATGATTTGATTAATTTATTATTCAGGTTCCTGAATAATCCTTTGATCATAACTTTTGGTTTCATCACTTGATTTGTTATTTGGGTTAACCGACATTTAATTCCTGTTTCAAATTAGGCTTCAAGTCTTTTATTATTACCGTATGAAATTGAGAGGGAGTACCTGATGCTCTAGTATTTTTATTACTGTTTTAATTATTAAAGTCAATTGTTTTCAATCAAAACTCCTCAATCAAACTTTCTCATTTTAATTTATTAGTATTTGTGTGATTGTTTATTTGTTACAATTCCTTGTGGATTTGACCTCGGACTTCCGAGAATATATTACTCTGCTCAACCTACGCTTGGGTTTACACTTTTAAAGTTGAAGCATCTGTGCATATCAACAAAATTTAGAGTGATTTTTGGCGATGTTCAAAAAGCATATTTGGAAATTCATAGTCTGTTTACTATAATATAAACTATTCTAGACACACCTAGGAATCAAAAACGAAAATTCAAATAACATAATTAGATAGAGGCACATATAATTTTAGATGAGGATTTTATTTGGACAGCGTGTGTTGAAAATATCAAATAAGGAGGTCTGTAAACATCCTGTCATGATTGTTCTTTTAGATCTGATAAGATCTAATTTGTGACTTAGTTTTCAACTGAACATGCTGATGTATCTAGTTGTGCTGTTCCGGTGCTTGGGAGTACAATTGGTTTACAGATGCAGATCATTTCTGAACTTACAGTTCTGAAAATTCTGTAGTTATCGAGGTTGAAGTTGCATACCCATTTTTTATTTTCATCATTTTCTTCAGGTATTTATCAGTATTTTTGTCAGTGAAAATTGCATTGACTGCATTGTAGGATAAGAAAATAAAATCATCTTGAACAAGTGCCACTCTTTTAGTTTGTTGTGCTTCTTTTTGTTGCGAGTATTTATGTCATGCTACTATCTTAGATTGGTTTGGTTCCAAATGCAGTTGCATTATGAGCTATTATTTGCTCCTTCCAGGTCAGGCATCCAAATATTTTATCATTTCTTCACAGTACTGAAGCAGAAACTCTTGATGGCTCTACTACCAAGGTTACCATCTATATTGTCACTGAGCCTGTTATGCCACTGTCAGAAAAGATCAAGGAATTAGGATTAGAAGGTACACAAAGGTATATAAAACTTATTCCACTTGATTGGTTCGTGGCTGCGCTTAGTATGTAGGCGCCTCATTTGATTGATTTTTACATGATGCTTTGTTCTGTGCATCACATGTGAGCCTGTACAAAGTCATTTATTGTCTCTTTTTATGCAGATTAATACTCTCAAGATACCACCTCAATATTTGGTTGCATTTGAATAGCTCTATGATGTGTATTAATCAAACTTGGAGTGAGCATGCACATTTAGAACCTCTTTCTCTCCTACATTAGGTGTCTTTATCTCATTTTCAGACTCCTCTGTATTTATTAGTTGTTACAGTGTGCCTTCTTGATTAGACATCTGTTGTAGGGTCCTTAGTGTTTCAAATATATCTTGCCCATCTGTTGTAGGCATGCTGCAATTTAAGCATGCATTTGGGTGTAATGATTTCATACCCAAAAGAGAGATTTGATCAACTTGTGGTTTTTTCAGCACTCTCCCTATATATGATAGATTTTGTTCTTGACTAAGTTAGCTACTGCAAGTTCATGGTAATGTTTGTATGGCCAGTGTTGTTGTTACTCAAACATTGGACTGGAAGTTGCATGCTTTTGATGTTCTATCCGAGTTTGATGGGAATAATGAAGCTTCTTCAGGACCAATGCTGGTAATCATTTGTTTGAATGTTATTGCTGGCTTTCAACTTCTAATGTGGTACATATTATTTTCTTCATTGGAGTCTATGACAACATATTATTAGTTTTAAAAGAAATCTTACATAATAAATTAAAACGTACTGATACTAATTGAGAGACACCAAATTTCTCACCACTTCTATAGATAGTCTTCCCCCTCCTCCCATCCTCACAAAAAAAAAACCACCACACAAAAAATGTTCTTAGATGATATTTTTTTATTCAATTGTACTGCAATAATTTTCTTCAGCATTTATTTTGGAATATCAACTCTTACTTTACTCAATCGTGGTTGGACTAGTGGCAAGATTGATTTGAATTTGCTTATGTTGATGTTTCTTGATGCCATCATTCTTCGTGGCGGAATCCTTACCAGTATGACCGCCTGTGAAGATGTTAGTCAAAAAAGGTTTGGCTTCTTATTATTTATTCATACAGTAGAGTAAAATTTTTTTTTGGATTTTGGTATTGTTTTTAGTTCTTTGTGCTTTGTGAATATTGTTTTCTCATTTTGTATGTGATGCAGGTTGATGAAGAACCAGCAATCAGAACGAATACCAGCATATTGCTTGGAAATATTGCCAGCTACCTTAACGAAGGGGTTGGTAACAGCTAGCACTTTCATTCTTTTCCATCAGTGAAATTTTGAGCACTTTATAACACTGATTTAGATGTCAATATTTGGATCACCTTAATCTTTTAGTGACACGTGTAGATAAGAGTAATTCTATAGTAGGTATACTTGATGAATAATGGCAATATGGGTTAAAATCTGTCACAGACCCGAAAAAGAGTTATGATCAATGCATTTACTATTCGTGTTATGATCGATGACCGAAAATAATTTCAAATTATATTCTTCAACACAAATTTTTAAATATTGTTTCATATATAACATTTTTAACACATACATTTGATTTTTCTTCAATCCGGGCAGGAGGTGGCACTATGTTTGGTTCAAGTGGGCGTGCAGTGCAGGTAGGCGTGAGGTGGCCCTTTTTAATTGGCACAAGGGAAACCCTTTGGCAACAAACCTACAACAAACAACTATTGTCAATTAGAAAAACAATTGCAATCACAATATATAAATTTGTTAATATGTCAATTAATTATTTCATTATCTTCAGTAAACAACCACTAATGTTATTTTGTTCATTTGTCTTATATCGTTGCACTCCCTCTAGAAGGGCATCAAATACCAACTTTACCCAGTTCTTCTCTCCCAAAGAACCAACTTCCACCACAGAATGGAGGAATGAACTATTAATGGAGTTCTTTGTTGAGATGAAGGAGGTAAAGTGGAAACAAGTATTACTAAGATCATTGGAATAAAAAATAAAGATCAACATAATATCATTTATACCCCATAGTCCAATTTTTTTATTTCTTTCCCTTTGATTGTCTTCAGACAATCCTTGCTATAGTGAAAACAAGATCCTTGCTATAGTGAAAACAAGATAAGATCATTTGAATAAAAAATAAGATCAACACAAATAATTTAGCATTTAGATTAAAAAAAATCTCCCACTAATAAAAAAATCAGGAGGTTGTTGGACGAGATGACTTAATATCTTCAATTTCAACTTCATGTTCCTTCTTCACCCTAATAGCTTTAGCTTCACGTTCCTTCTTGGATCACCAAGGTAAGCAATTGAGGATTATCAAAGACTTAATGGAGTTTCACAATACCTCGTCCTCACAGACTCAACAAAACCTCAATTAGATATGGATTTTTTTTATGATTGTAAATTGTACAAGGTGATAATGAACAAATATGATATTCGTTAGGAGATTTATTATATAAAATTTTGAACTTAGCACGTTCGTGTAATTATCATCTACATATAAATCAAATAAATACACTGATTTGTGGCCAAGTGATTTACACTGTTGAATTTGCCAATGAAACAATGCAATAAGAACATTAACAACGCTTAGTCACACAAATAAACACTCTGAGGTATGGATTTTTGGCTTGGAATCATGAAATTTTCACCCTCTTCATGTATAATCTGTAACTGATTTAGTTTTCATTACCACTTTCTTCTATCTCTATTTATTGATTCATTGTTGGATCAGGGATAATTCAATTACATATCCCTCTATTTTTCATGTAATTGTAGACTGATATAATGACAGCTGGCAAATTTGCTATAAACGCTACCAATGCAGGTGGTGTGGCTTTCAAAATATCATTTGTTGTATTGGGTGTCCCACCACTACTTGATGCAACACCAGAAGTGGACAAGGTGCTTGAAATAGCAGGAAGTCCACCGGCAGGCGAGCCTGAAAAAATCCATTATATACAGAAACAATTAAACAACTTTGAGAAACATATTATAACAACGTAGATATACATCCATGAACATGTGACCATTTAATCTGACATTTTCACAATGGAACTTCCAGAACCCTGAATCATATTTTGGTCAAAACCACTCATATGAAGTGCCAACAGAACAAAGCCCACAAACCAAGGGTAATCACTTTTTAATAGGTTATAATTGGCACTCAACCTTCAGGGATCCAATGAAATAGTAATCAGCAGAATTTGACCAAATCATGAGAATGTTTTTGCACTTGATTTATTTAAAACCTTATTCTGAGAATTCAAGTCATCAGGATCCAGACAAGTGGTGATAACAGATGTCAAAAGCTCTAATTTACTATTCCTAACACACGTATATCCATTGAACAAGTCCTGGACAATGGTTCCCTCATAAATTCTAGGAAATGTCACTTGTATTTCTAATACTTCCTTGTACCTTCAAGAGAATGAAAGTTCCTATACATTCCAATGGATATAACATTACTTCCATCGAATTAACTCCAGTTTTGATGCAAGCAAATTGCACTTTGTTGTTAGATTTACAAGCTTATCGTCTGATTCAACCCTTGTATATATGAGGTCATCATAAAAAAAAAATAAAAGGAAATAAACAATAAATTATAGATACCACGCTTCTGCATTGGATCGTAGATCACCATCCTGGAAGTATCAGGATAAATAACTTTTTGCTGGTAGATTTGTATTGTTTGACAGTTCTGAAGAACCCTTATCTGTACCCAAAAAAACAGAACTTACACAATGATCGCCAAAAGGTAATTATTACAAGAACTCAACTACGTATGATCACATTAAAATACCTACAAAACCAGCTCCATTAGCCAGAGCAGTTCTCTCGACCTTCTTATTGATGTTTTGAGAAAGCCACTGAAAAATTAAAGAAAATGGAATAGTAAAATCTAAAGCATGTATTTGCAGATATAAATTTAGAACTTACAGAAATAGGTGGCAATTAGGCATTAGATCATCTTCCCGTGTCTTATTTTGTAGGCAGATCCCATGCTAGATTTAATTTTGTAACACTTGTTAACACATGGATTAAGTTCTTGTCAAAAGGTCAAAAGGCCAATAGGGGTAGAACGACATTTTATGATGATACATAAAGTTGAAAGGAATCATAACAGCAAAGGAGTAGGAAAAGAAAAACCAAACTCAAAACAATTTCTATACTAAAAGCAAGGAACTACCTTCAACATGCTAGCAAGATCTCCATATGTCTGCTCAAATTGGGTGAATTTTTTCCAAACCTACAATGATAAATTATATTCATGTGTTATGCATTAAAACTTCGATTAACAATCACTGAAAATTAATATGTGTAGGATCTTTAAAGCCAATTATGAGAAGATTAGGGGTGTTAATCGAGCTGAATTCGAGCCTAATTCAAGCCTAATTTACACATAAACGAGCTAGCTCATTTGACTATTTACACATAAACGAGCCTAAAAAAATGTTCAAGCTTGGCTTGATTAACAGCCCTAGAGAAGATGGAGAAGGTAAAAAGGTTTAGGACTAAGTCAATAAACATTCCTATTTTTTTTCAAGGTGCATGAAGGCTAGTAAAAGTAAACACAATAAAATAACTTAGATAACCAAATATGTGAAGCTTCGGATATTAACCAACAAAAAAGGCAATTAGTTCGTAATTTTACATCTAACGTATGCAGTTCCATAGAAGTCATATATCCTTGAAAGTATGCACCAAAAGAAGAAAAAATGACTAGAATGTCCCACAATCCTCAGTTTGCACTATTTTAAAAATATGAATAGTTCAACTGGGGACAACAATCAAGCACCTTGGCGTATAGATCCATAAGTCAACATAATTTGCCAATGACAATAATGATGATGGTTGAGATCACAAAAGGCAAAATAATGTACCTCAACAGATTCCTCTGGTGGAAGTGAGCTCAACGCTCGCTCAAATAAAGCCCGGATATTTCTATCATCATTTAAACGAGTCAAGAAATCCGCATATCTGCAACATTAGGTCAAGACATGGTAATCAATAGGTCAATGTGTGCAACTGTGTGCATAAATATATACAAACAATCACCAAAAGTGCCATTGGGGCTTCAACAATGTACACATGCATGCACTGATAATCTACAAACAGGTATCAGAGCATTCATACAATTCTTATCTTTTTCCTCTCTCCCTCTCTACCACAAACAGGGTTTCCACACATAATTCCTCAGTTCAACAACAATTTCTTCAAGACTCGAGACCACAGGAATCAACAAGCAACCTCTGAGGTACATAGCTCTAAATTAGGTGAAAAGGCAAAGTCACTCAAGTATGTATCCAGGCTCATGCATAAAGCGTTTCAATCCTGCTTCAAAAAATATTGTGTGCTATCTCATGAATGTGCAGCAATGATAAGGTAACCCCGACATAACAGTAAATATTACCAACTGACAGTCTACACACGTTAATCAATACTAACTTATTTAGAATCTTGATGAGTTTGGAGTAGGTTAAAGGTAAAGGAAACTTGTCTAAATACATCCTACATGGAAATTAAGTGGACAAAGCAAGCATTTCAGAAAACAACAGAAAAAATAAGAATGAAAAAGAAGACAACACATTGAGCAAACTTGCACTTCTTTTCTATTCTTAGACAGTTTCTTTGGTGCATCAGCCAACTAGCCAGGTAGTGTACCCATCTAAGGCTCTCCTATCGTATAAAACTTAACTGCAATACAGCACCACCAATCACCTTTGCATCCTTGTCAAGACAAAATGCCATCATGGCATAAGCAACATAAACATGGTAAGTGCAGTTTGGAGATTTGCGCACATCTACAAAGTACTTACGAGCTGCTTCAACTCCTTCTGTTCTCCTTAGAAAGCGAATATACTGCAGATTAGACACCATAAAAAGTAATCTGAAGTATGAGCACAGTGGATTCTCCTAGAAAATCTAAACTTCACAAGATCTCTCAAACATACAAATTATCCAGTTTAAAAATTACAATGGAAAACAAAAAATTACCAATGGTATCAAGCAACCAATAGAAGACTAAAGATAGGAAAAAGATGTCAACCAACGTATTCCAATGAAAAAAACCAATTCTAATTTCCACGGGAATTTCTTTTAAACGCAGTAGTCTTCCATGTTTCGTTTTATTTATATGCTATTCAGTTCATATTGACTGTAAAATCTTTTCATGATTCCTAGTCAACTTAACAAAACTGAACTAAGTAAAGTAGTAATCAAAAAATTAATAAAATGCAAATTAAAAATAAGGAAGTCAAAAAGAGCATGATGGTCACATAATCAAATTCAATAACCACTTACAATTTAGTACATTACTGTTAAGTTGAAATACATTTTTTTCTTAATGAGGATATAGAGACCTGCCATCCATTTTTTCTTAATGAGGATATAGAAACACTGTGTTTGGCTTTCTTGACCTGGCACTTGACTTCCTCTGTTTCTACTCTTTCAACCTGAATCACTTCGTCAAATTGACCAGCTGCATAACCTCCAGCCTTTTGCCTAACACCATCAGCATCATATGCTTCAACTTTTCTCTTCTTACTTGAAGGCACACTCCCATTTTCTGCCTTAGAGCTGTCACGTGCACAGGCAACTCAAGAAGGATGTTGCTCATTTGGTTTGTCTATGCCTTCACTAGAAGGCAGTTTATCCTTTGTAATAATTTTAGTTGAAACTTTGGTGTTTGGAGGGGATTCTTCAGTTTGCTTAGGTTGTTGCTTAGTTGCATGGAATGCCCGTGCTTTTGTCCTGTGCTTCTTTCCTTCAGCATGGAGAAGCAATGATTGCTTACTAGTAGCTTTGGTATTACAAAGACTGGAAATACATGGATTGACCAATAAACAAACTTCGACACTAGTAACAATAGACGAAAAGAAAAAGAAACCTAGATGCCCTAAAATAAAACCTCAAAAGACTAACTAATTCTAGATGCAGAAGCCCATTGCTTGGTGCTCAAAACTGTGAATGTAAGCCAAAGGGCGGCCTCTTGTGAAAATAATGCCAAATTTTAGGTACTATCTAACCTAACCTTTCCATCAAGGGCAACCGTGCTAATCCTACCATAAAAAGATGCAAAGATGGCTAAATTTCAAGTGGATGCACTAAAATTCAGTGAGTCAAACTTCATGTCTATCGTTACGATCAGCCAAATCTGTAGTTAAAATGATGGACTTTGTAAGTTCATGGGCAAGAGCCCACTAGAATATAACATGCTCACTCTATCTGTAGAAGCTTTAAGTTTAGCATTAACCAGAGGTGCAGTAAATACTACAATTAAGAGCCCCTAGACAAAAGTAGACTTTTATATTATGGGGGAAAAAGGCACAAAGTGTTATGAGCTATGAGTTATTTGAAAAATACATACATTAATGTTTCCGGCATATTTGCAGTTGAATGAAGCTCAATGTTCAATACCATAGAATGCATGTAGTCAAGTAAACCAGTAAATTAAACCTCTACAAATATCCATCGAAGAAAGCCTCATTTCTACAGTTTGAGCATACCTACAAATCCGTGGAGGACGTTCAGATAATCCCACATTTATATCAACATCAGGTTTCTGCTTCAAATCATTATTGGGCTTCGTTGCTGTTCCATTAGAAGCTTTTCCTTGGCCTTTTGGGCCATACTTTTCCTGAAAATTAAAAATCATCAAATACACTTCGGCTCACATTAGATTTGGAAGAATTAAAGCACATAAATAGCTTCATTTCCTGAGCATGATCATAGATTCAAACCTCAAAAGAAAGACTCTATTTTTTTCCCCTTTTAGTCTAAATGGACAATCACGCATTCGACATTTCAAAATTCAGAGAAAAATAAGAAGAAAAATTTGAGGGAAAGATACCGCTTCTGTGATGCATTGAGTGTGCCCATTGACATTTTGTTGCCCAAATACTTGTCCGCAATCAATGCACGATAACTACAAAAGAAAAAGAATCAAAAAAATATATGCGGCCTACTTTGAGCAATTTGGCAAGTTGATATGTACATATCACAATAAATATGTATGTTTTATCCACATCCATGCAATATAGGGCTTTTAAGCAACAATATAGAAGAAAATATTGTGAGACTAATAAAGCTCCAAGGAATTACCAACAAAATATTAGTTCTCCTAAATAAGCTAAGTGGAATGCTACAAACCGGCAAATAACAATGTTACAGAAAAAAGCCAAAAGAAACAGAAAATAGTTAAATTTTCAGTACCTGCTCATACGTGAATGCAATTCGTTTATTAGCAGATGCACTGTCTATCCTTTGGGGATTACCTCTGAAATACAAGTAAATAAGTTTAATTAAAGCAAGACAACCCAAGTGAACTTTAAAGCTAAAGAGTTCACATATCAGTTCCAGACCAATTTTATGGAAATAAAAGATGTACTACAGGTCATGGGTAACAAAAAGCATCCAGTGCCAAACTTTCAAGGCCAACAAAAAAGAAACAACAAAAGAAGAATCAAAGAACTGAATCCATTGCTATTTGGAAACATCGGAACTAAACGTTGAACAGCAAACAAACATACCAGCAGAGATCAAGAAGAATCAAAGAACTGAATCCAAAACTCTTTAATTAGTTCGAACCGAACAGAGAGAAAGAGGGATTGGAGGCCATGAATTGAACGAAGCTTTCTTTTGGGGATTTGACAGGGAAGCTTTCATTAATTACACACCTTCCGACATTAGACGACTAACCAGTCGTTTAGGCGGGAAATTGGGTGGAGGGAGGAGATAAGGCTTTTGTGATTTGTGGAGAATAATATTCACCATAAAATAAAAAAATAATATATTGTAATATGTGGGGTGTAAATATAATTTACATGTGAAGAATTAGGACGGGTCGAAGAAACGTGAGACCGATCTGGGGTTAATATCACACTTTTATCCCTTAACTATTACACTTTTATCCCTTTTATCCCTTAACTATTACATTTTTATCCCTTAAATAATCAAAAAAATCCTACTGTAGTCTAAAAATATTAAATATTTTTTAAATAGTCCCATTTTTTTTATTAACAACAAATAAATAATGAATAAAATCAAATAATTAAAAGAATTGTAAATAAAATAATTGTAAATAATGCTTCTAACTATTTGGGTCAGGGTTATAACATTTTTGGATTGGTTCCAATTTTTTGGGGTAACTCGGATTAGCTAGATTACAATTGTTTTGGTCAGATTTCAACTATTTTGGATTGTGTTATAATCTTTTGGTATGATGTTTAATTTTTTAGGATTGGATTATATTTTTTTTGGGGTCTTTTTAGATAGAGTTTCAAATTTTATGCATTATTTTATATTTTTGGCTCACTTTCAATTTTTTTAATTGAGTTATAACTATTTGGGGTTGGTACTAGTTCCAACTCTTTGGTTCCAATTTTTTGTTGATGTTTCTACTTTTTTGAATTGAATTATAACTTTTTCAGTAGAGGTTCCAATGTTTCGGTAGGGGTTCCAACTCTTGGGGCAGTGGTTCCAACTTTTTTGGGTAGTGGTTCTAATTTTTTTGGGTAAGGGTTCCAACGTTTGGGGGGGGGTTTCCAACTTTTTTGGGGTGGGGTTTCAACTTTTTTGGGTAGAGGTTCCAACTCTTGGGGGCAGGGGTTCCAACTTTTTTGGGTAGGGGTTTCAACTTTTTTGGGGCAGGGGTTCAACTTTTTTGGGTAGTGGTTCCAACTTTTTTGGGTAAGGGTTTCAACTTTTTTTTGGGGGGGGGGGGTTCCAACTTTTTTGGGGAGGGGTTCCAACTCTTGGGGGGAAGGGTTCCAATTTTTTTGGGCAGGAGTTCTAACTTTTTTGGGTAAGGGCTCCAACTTTTTTGGCGGGGGGGTTCCAACTTTTTTGGGTAGGGGTTCCAACTGTTGGGGGGAGGGGTTCCAACATTTTTGGTAGCGGTTACAACTGTTGGGGGGAGGGGTTTCAACTTTTTTGGGTAGGGGTTCCAACTTTTTTGGGTAAAAGTTTCAACTCTTGGGGGCAGGGGTTCCAACTTTTTTGGGTAAACGTTTCAACTCTTGGAGGCAGGGGTTCCAACTTTTTTGGGTAGTGGTTCCAACTTTTTTTTGGGGGGGAGGGGAAGTTCCAACTCTCGGGGCAGGGGTTCCAACATTTTTTGTAGGAGTTCCAACTGTTAGGGGTAAGGGGTTCCAACTCTTGGGGGAGGGGTTTCAACTTTTTTGGGTAGAGGTTCCAACTTTGTTGGTAAGGGTTCCAACTTTTTTGGTAGAGATTCCAACTTTTTTGGATAAGGGTTCCAACTTTTGGGTAGAGGTTCCAACTCTTGGGGAGGGTTTCAACTTTTTTGGGGTGGTTCCAACTCTTGGGGTTTCAACTCTTGACGAATGAATATGTATTCGATGAATTTAATGTTAATAGTTGAATTTAAATGTTAATTTTATTAATTGGATGTTTATTAGATGAAATGTAATGTTAATTTACCTTGAGTTAATGAATTAAATGTTTATTTGATTAATTTTCATATTACTTTGGTTTGGTGTTGATTTGATAAATAAAATTTTTGTTGGATTATTTTGGATGTTAATTTTGATAAATTGAGTGGTAATTGGATGACTTGAATGTCGATTTAGTGTTAATTTGATGAATTGAATATAAATTGAATGAATTAAATGTTAAATTGATATTAATTTGATGAAATTGAATGTTAATTTAATTGTGTTGGGTTAGATTGAGAACAAAATAAAAATAGTGTTATACTTTAGGGGTGTAAGTGTAATTTAAACTAGACCGGTCCTAGGAATGGTGGACCGATCATGTGTATAATTACACTTACTTCTCCTATCATATTACACTTTTATCCATTTGATATTACACTTTAACCTTTTGATATTATAATTCATCAAATTAACATCCAAAATCATCCAATAAATATTCAATTTATTAAATCAACAAGTAACATGCAATTTCATCAATTTAATACTCAATTCATCAAATTTACACCAAATTAACATTCAATTCTTCAAATCAACATTTAATTTTACCTAATAAACATTTAATTCATTAAATTAACATTAAAATTCAACTAATAAACATTTAATTCATCAACGTAACATTCAATCTCATCCAATTTATATTCAAATTCATTCAATTAACATTCAATTCATAAAATTAATATCGAAAATCCTCGATTTAACAAATTAATACCAAAGTAACGTGCAATTTCATCCAACAAAAGTTTAATCTTTCAAATAAATAACAAATTAACATTCAATTCTTCAAATCAACATTCAATTTCATCTAATAAACATTTAATTCATCAACTTGACATTCAATCACATCTAATTAATATTCAATTCATCTAATTTATATTCAAATTCATTAAATTAACACTCAATTTATCAAATTAGCATCGAAAATCATTCAATAAAGGTTCAATTTAACAAAGCAACATCAAAGTAACATACAGTTACATCTAATAAACATTTAATTCATCAAATCAATACTAAATTAATATTCAATTCAACAAATTAACATTCAATTTCATCTAATAACATTTAATATTCAATTCATCAAATTTATACCAAATAAACATTCAATTTCATCAAATAAACATTCAAATCATCATATTTACACCAAATTAAAATTCAATTCATCAAATTAATATTTAATTCTTTAAATTAACATTCAATTCATTAAATTAAAATATAAAATCATCTAATAAAGATTTAATTCATCAAATCAATACCAAATTAACATTCAATTTAACAAATTAACATTTCATTTTGAGTAATAAACATTCAATTCTTTAAATTAACTATTTAACATTCAATTCATCAAATTAACATCAAATTAACTTTCAATTCTTCAAATCAACACCAAACTAACATTCAATTCATCAAATTAACACAAAATTAATATTCAATTCATTAAATTCGCATTCAATTCTATCTAATAAACATTTAATTCATCAAATTAACCTAACATTCAATTCCATCCAATAAAATTTTAATTTATCAAATTAACATTCAATTCATCAAACTAACACCAAATTAATACAAAGAAGTATGAATTGAATATATATTTGGTATTGATTTCATCAATTGAACATAAATTTGGTGTTAATTTGACGAATGAATATATATTGGATGAATTTAATGTTAATAGTTGAATTTAAATGTTAATTTTATTAATTGGATGATTATTAGATGAAATGTAATGACAAATTTACCTTGTGTTAATGAGTTAAATGTTTATTTGATTAATTTTCATATTACTTTGGTTTGGTGTTGATTTGATAATTAAAATTTTTGTTGGATTATTTTGGATGTTAATTTTGATAAATTGAGTGGTAATTGGATGACTTGAATGTCGATTTAGTGTTAATTTGATGAATTGAATATAAATTGGATGAATTAAATGTTAAATTGATATTAATTTGATGAAATTGAATGTTAATTTAATTGTGTTGGGTTAGATTGAGAACAAAATAAAAATAGTGTTATACTTTAGGGGTGTAAGTGTAATTTAAACTAAGACCGGTCCTAGGAATGGTGGACCGATCGTGTGTATAATTACACTTACTTCTCCTATCATATTACACTTTTATCCATTTGATATTACACTTTTAACCTTTTGATATTATAATTCATCAAATTAACATCTAAAATCATCCAATAAATATTCAATTTATTAAATCAACAAGTAACATGCAATTTCATCAATTTAATACTCAATTCATCAAATTTACACCAAATTAACATTCAATTCTTCAAATCAACATTTAATTTTACCTAATAAACATTTAATTCATTAAATTAACATTAAAATTCAACTAATAAACATTTAAATTAACATTAAAATTCAACTAATAAACATTTAATTCATCAACGTAACATTCAATCTCATCCAATTTATATTCAAATTCATTCAATTAACATTCAACTCATAAAATTAACATCGAAAATCCTCGATTTAACAAATTAACACCAAAGGAACGTGCAATTTCATCCAATAAACGTTTAATCTTTCAAATAAATAACAAATTAACATTCAATTCTTCAAATCAACATTCAATTTCATCTAATAAACATTTAATTCATCAACTTGACATTCAATCAAATTTAATTAATATTTAATTCATCAAATGAGCATTCAATTCATCTAATTTATATTCAAATTCATTAAATTAACACTCAATTTATCAAATTAGCATCGAAAATCATTCAATAAATGTTCAATTTAACAAATCAATATCAAAGTAACATACAGTTACATCCAATAAACATTTAATTCATCAAATCAATACTAAATTAATATTCAATTCAACAAATTAACATTCAATTTCATCTAATAACATTTAATATTCAATTCATCAAATTTATACCAAATAAACATTCAATTTCATCAAATAAACATTCAAATCATCATATTAACACCAAATTAAAATTCAATTCATCAAATTAATATTTAATTCATTAAATTAACATTCAATTCATCAAATTAAAATATAAAATCATCTAATAAAAATTTAATTCATCAAATCAATATCAAATTAACATTCAATTTAACAAATTAACATTTCATTTCGAATACTAAACATTCAATTCATTAAATTAACTATTTAACATTCAATTCATCAAATTAACACCAAATTAACTTTCAATTCTTCAAATCAACACCAAACTAACATTGAATTCATCAAATTAACACAAAATTAATATTCAATTCATTAAATTCGCATTCAATCCTGACCCCTAAAAAAATGTTCACTTACATTAGAACGAGTCAATACTTGGATCACTAAGGTAAGCAACGGAGGATTATCAACGACAAAGTCAGTAATGGAGTTTCACAGTGTGCTTGCGGACACAACAGGGAAGGCAAGACCTATAACTTTTTTGGGTAGGGGTACCAACTTTTTTAGTAGGAGTTCCAACTTTTTTGTGTAGGGGTTCCAACTTTTTTGGGTAGAGGTTCCAACTCTTGGGGGGAGGGGTTCCAACATTTTTTGTAGGGGTTCCAAATCTTGGGGGAGGGGTTCCAACTTTTTTGGGTAGGGGTTCCAACTTTTTTGGGTAGAGGTTCCAACTTTTTTGGGTAAGGATTCCAACTTTTTTTTGGGGGGGGGGGGGGTTCCAACTTTTTTGGGTATGGGTTCCAACTCTTGGGGGAAGGGGTCCAACATTTTTGGTAGGGGTTCCAACTGTTGGGGGTAGGGGTTCCAACTCTTAGGGGGAGGGGTTCCAACTTTTTTGGGTAGGGGTTCCAACTTTTTTAGGTAGATATTCCAACTTTTTTGGGTAAATGTTCCAACTGTTGGGGTAGGGGTTCCAACTCTTGGGGGAGGGGTTCTAACTTTTTTGGGTAGGGGTACCAACTTTTTTGGGTAAAGGTTCCAACTTTTTTGGGTAGGGATTACAACTCTTGGGGGGAGGGGTTTCAACTCTTGGGGGAGGGGTTCCAATTGTTTTGGGTAGGGGTTCCAACTTTTTTAGGTAGAGGTTCCAACTTTTTTGGGCAAGAGTTCCAACTTTTGGGGGGGGGGGGTTCCAACTTTTTTGGGTATGGGTTCCAACTCTTGGGGGAGGGGTTCCAACTCTTGGGGGAGAGGTTCCAACATTTTTAGTAGGAGTTCCAACTGTTGGGGGTAAGGGTTCCAACTGTTGGGGGGAGGGGTTCCAACTTTTTTGGGTAGGGGTTCCAACTTTTTTGGGTAGGGGTTCTAACTTTTATGGTTAATAGTTTCAACTCTTTTGGGTAAGGGTTTCAACTTTTATGGGTAATAGTTCCAACTCTTTTGGGTAGGGGTTCCAACTCTTGGGGGGAGGGGTTCCTGTAACGCCCCAAAACACATCCTGGACGGCATTACATACTAAAACATTTACATCATGAGAGCACTAATATCATCCATAAATAAATTAAACTTCATTCATCATCCATAAAATATTTACATCATTATCCAAAAGAATATGCCCAACCATGACATTTACATCTCAAAAATTAATTAAAGTAGCACAGCGGAATAACAAAAGAAACTAGACCTTACAGTGTCCAAAAGAATAACCTAGTCTAGTACAAAAGAAGCTACATCTCTACATATCCACCTCGGGATCTAGGTTCCCCTCGAGTGGAGCCTCCCAATGCCCTGACTCGTCGATGCCGAGATCCTCCTCTAGCACCAAATCTGAAAATATTCAACGGTAGGGGATGAGCACGAAGCTCTGTAGCAAAATCTTCCCAACTCAAACAAGGTTTATAAAAATATAAAACGGGTCGGTCACATTTCGAAAACAATATATATCAATTTTTGAAGGAAAAACATGACAGTTTAAAGAGATCTCAAGTTTAAGCCATAACAACAATCAAGTAAAGAATAAATTAAATTGAACAACAATACACCGTGTCCAAAGTTAGGCCAATTCGGAAGGGCGTCTTCCGATGCATTGTCCCATACCAATGCACCGGCCAAGACGTTCCAACTCATCATCCCATGTATATTGGTTCATCCCCGTACCATGTATGTTGATTGCTTCTCATGAATCTACCCAACGATTATACCTAGTCCACCTATTTACATCATAATCACAAGCACTATAGGAAAAGACGTCTACCATCCCAATGGCAGTGACGAGTCCCTTCCTAGGAAAAGTATACTATCCCTTGTTCGAACTCTAGTGAACGATAGTGGTTTCATTACCAAATGACAACCCACTACAAGTGCTAGGAAACCATCTCACCCTCACTGGGGTAGACTAACCTCTAACACTCTACGGCATCTCTCGAAGGCAATCCAAGTCCCTCACAACAACCATACAATTGAGGAAACCAACATATTCTCAATTCATCAACATTTCAAGGAATTACCAAATTCCACAATTTCTAATATAATGTTTCATAATATGATGGAAGAAAATGAGCAAGAGATCATCATAAGTAACATTTTGGTGTACAATATCAAACACTAAAGTTTTGAAAGCAATACTAAGGAAAAATAGAGGGAAAAATCCATTTCTTTTTAGAACCAAGGTTTGAAGATGAAAAAGAGAAATTTAATAGTTACCCAACCATCACAATGTTCAAAACATGTCATTTATTTCAAAAGGAACAAGAATCATGTATTTAATAGCAAGTACATATGATTTTAAACCAAAAGAATACATATAATGTAGCCCTAGCCTCAATGTAAGAACATAGGAAGAAATCCCCTACCTCAACGCTCAAGAGTTTTAGCCAAATACCCAAGCTTCAAGACATTCTTGTTTTCCTTTCTTTTCCTTTTAATCTCCTCTCCCTAGGGTTTTCAAAAGATTTGGGTGAGAGTGGGTGAAGAATGGAAGAAAAGAGAATGAGTAGAGAAGTGAAATCTTAGAAATCTAGGGTTTTAATCTCCTAAAATGGTGTATCTCTCCTTATCTTTGATGTTCTTCTCTCCCTTTCTTTCTCTCTAAAGGTGCCTAGGGTTTAGAAGGCTGAAATGGGGCTCAAATAGTCGGCCTTAAGTATTTATAGTGGAAGAAATGGAGAAAGACCCGCAGTCGGATCGGGCTGGTTTTATCGGGCGTACCGGTACGCTTTAGCTACTGGAGTTCGGCGTACCGGTACGCGTACCGGTACGGTTTAGCTACTGGAGTTCAGCGTACCGGTACGGTTTGACTGCCAGATTTTTGTTTTAACTTCCAATGCAGTTTTGACCCATTTAGAGGTCGAATTGGAAAATTTTCATGAGACATACTTTTGTAGCCCTAGATGTCTACTATCTACTGTAAAAATTTCAGATCAATTGGACTTAAGGATAAAAAGTTATGGCCAAAACACTAAGTAGTGTTCAATACCCATTTTTACCCAAATTCTCGCGAAAGTGTATTTTAAATCCGAGACACTTCCTAACTTCCAATACATCCATATTACCACTCCCAATGTTTTTCGTCCTTCCGGATTCAATGGAATCATTATTTTGACCTACTAACTTTTAGAAACTTGTCTAATCACCCTTTCCAAGTTTAAACATCTTCGACACGTAACTTCCCAATCAAATTGTCTTCATAGCATTTATTTCCTACGGTTTATTCTTATGTCACTACATATATCTACATCTTTACAAATATTATTTACTATATATATATATATCTCTATAAATATATAAAAGAAAATTCGGGGTGTTACAATCCACCCCCCTTAAAGAAAGTTTCGTCCTCGAAACTTTCCTCAAGTAGCGAACAAATATGGATACTTCTCCCGCATTTCTTGCTCCGGTTCCCATGTAGCTTCTTTCACCCCATGGTGTCGCCACAAAACCTTCACGAGTCGGATGACCTTGTTGCGGAGCACCTTTTCTTTGGCATCGAGAATCTTCAACGGTTGTTCTTCATAGGTTGCTCCGTCTTAAATTTCCATCTCCTCCAAGTTCACGACTGGAGTTCATCCGAGTGACACGTCCTCAACATCGACACGTGAAACACTCCATGTACTCTGGATATCTGGGCTAGTAGTCGAAGTTGATATGCCGCATCGCCTACTGCTTTGATCACTTCAAACGGTCCGGTATATCTTGGCGCTAACTTCTCCTTCTTGCCGAATCGAAACACGCCCTTCTTGTGTGACACCTTGGAAAACATGTAATCTCCCACTTTTAATTCCAAGGATCTTCGTCTGTGGTCCGCGTAGCTCTTCTGTCTACTTCGCGCCGTGCGTAGCCTCTCCCGGATGAGTTGAATCTTTTCCGTAGTTTCCCCATTGTAGTCCTTACTCCGTTAGTTCGCTGCGCACTCTGATATACATTACAATCCACCAAAGGTTACAGTTGAACCCTAACCAGACTTGTCCTCCCCTCTTAGCTTCCAAATCCATATACATTTTTCCAACGGAATAATTTAAGAAAAATTAACATAATATCATCGAAAATACCATTTTATTGGTCAATACCAATCTTTAGAATTTTGAATTAAGGAACAAATAAATAATCAAGCTTTGTAACCAAGAATAAATGGCTATCAAGCTTAGAAATCAAGAACAAAAGAACAAGCAAGGTTTGAAATTAATAACAAACGAATCTCAAGTTTTTGGAATCCAAAATAAAGGAACAATCAAGTCTCGAATTCCATAACAAACTCATATCAAGCTTTGGAATCAAAATAAGAAACAATCAAAGCTTGAAATCAAGAACAAAGTAACAATCGAGTCTTGGAGTCAATAACAGATGCATATCAAGCTTTGTAACCAAGAACTAAAGAGTATCAAGTTTTGAACTCAAGGACAAGGAGAAATCAAGTATTGAAATCAAGAGCAATTAAATGTCAAGTCTTGAAATCAAGAACCAATGAATATCAAGTATTGAATATCAAGAATAAATGATTCACAAGGGTTAGAATCAATAACAAATGAATATTAAATTTTTCTATCAAGAACCAATGGATCATCAAGCCTGGGAAAATTAAAAACAAAGGAACAACCAAATCTTGAAATCAAGAACCAAAGGATGACAAATATTGAATATCAAGAATACATGAATTACAATAATTAGAATCAATCAAATGAATATCAAATTTGGCTATCAAGAGCAAATGAATATTAAGCTTGGAAATCAAGAATAAAAGCGTATCAAGCTTGAAAGTCATGAACAAAGGAGAAATTAAGATTTAACGGAACAATCATTTATGGAAATCAATAACAAACGACTATCAAGGTGTGAAATCAAGAACAAAGGATTATAAAACTTAGAAATCAAGACCAAAAGAACACTCAAGTCTTGGAACCAAGAATAAAGAATATCAAGTATTGAATATTGAGAATAATTGAATCACAAGGGTTATAGTCACTACCAAGTGCATATCAAATTTAGATATCAAGGACAAATGAATATTAAGGTTGGAAATCAAGAATAAAGGAACAATCACTTCTTGATATCCATAACAATGAATATCAATCTTAGAATTAAAAATAAGGAACAATCAGGTATTGAAATCAATAACCAACAAATATCAAGGGTGGAACTCAAGAACAAAGGAGAAATCAAGAGAAAAACACATCTCCTTTGTAAACTAGGGTTTGAAGGCATAAGAAAGATTTAGGGTTCACCCAAACATAATATATTTTAGAACAAGGTAGTATTATCCAGAATGGAAAGACATGATGATTCCCTAGCAATTAGTTATAAATTAGAATCAAAGATTACATATAAATAAACCCTACTGGTATCCCCTTATTTTCCCGTAGGCAAGTCAACATATAAAACATGTTCTAGCTCCTCGGAACCCAATCCCAATTCCACCACGTCCGCAGTACGTATAGAAAAATGAGTCGCATGGGAATCCAATAAAATTCGGGCCCAAGAATGGTAGAGAAGAACGATACCATCCACAACGGCATTGGAGGCATCTTCCTCCGGTTGGGTCAAAGCAAAAACCCTTCCTTGATTGGCGCCGCTGGGGGCATGAGCTTGTAACGGTCTCCGTGGTGGTAGTGGATGTCGTAGCGGTGGCCTGTTTGCATTCACTCGCCCAGTTGCTTGCTTGGTTCTTGGGGGAAACGAGGGGCATCTATGTTTGAAGTGCCCATACTCTCCGCATGCAAAGCATGGGCGCGGGTCCATGCCTACTCTCGTCTGAGTAACTCCATCTTCTCCACTGTCTGAAGCCTTTGTTCAATCGCGTCCACGTCCCCGTACACGTCCACGTACACGTCCACGTCCACGTCCCCATACACGTCCACGTCCACGTTCACGAGATCTTGTATTCTCGAATTAAGAGTGTAACCAGCTTCTCGCGGATGGAAGGCCTCAAATCTTGTTCAAAGCGTTTAGCTCTCCTTGCCTCAGTGACCACAAACTTGTAGCGAGACAACTCATCGAATTCGAACAAATGATTAACCCTTACACTAAATATAAATGAATCTAACATATCTGATAAACACATAGCTTCAAACCAATACAAGCCTACGGTTCCTTCAACCTAGTCCCACATTTCCGGTGGTAATCCATAACCTACAGCTCCCATGTAAGACCTAAAGCCTAAGCTCTGATACCAAATCTGTAACGCCCCAAAACACACCCTGAACGGCATTACATACTAAAACCATTTACATCATGAGAGCACTAATATCATCCATAAATAAATTAAACTTCATTCATCATCCATAAAATATTTACATCATTATCCAAAAGAATATGTCCAACCATGGCATTTACATCTCAAAAATTAATTAAAGTAGCACAGCGGAATAGCAAAAGAAACTAGACCTTACAGTGTCCAAAAGAATAACCTAGTCTAGTACAAAAGAAGCTACATCTCTACATATCCACCTCGAGATCTAGGTTCCCCTCGAGTGGAGCCTCCCAATGCCCTGACTCGTCGATGCCGAGATCCTCCTCTAGCACCAAATCTGAAAATATTCAACGGTAGGGGATGAGCACGAAGCTCTGTAGCAAAATCTTCCCAACTCAAACAAGGTTTATAAAAATATAAAACGGGTCGGTCACATTTCGAAAACAATATATATCAATTTTTGAAGGAAAAACAGGACAGTTTAAAGAGATCTCAAGTTTAAGCCTGATGATACCTAAAATAAACCCCAGACACGAGATCAGAAAGTGAGCTCAGCTCAGGAGCTCAGGTAAGGTAAGCAGAGCTCATCCGGCCATAGTCTGAGCTCATCCGGCCGGTACTAGAGCTCCCCGCTGAGAACACGAATTGAGAAATGACAGGAGGACAGCGAGATGACAGCAGATACTTTAATAATGGGAATTGAGTCGATCCAAGGCATGAAATCCGTAACTAACCAGGATCCTCTCCTAACGCTAAGGAGAGGATCCCTTGATATAAGGAAAGGATCTCGCCGGTGGGAGCCTGCCTTAAGGAGTTTAAATAACTCCAGATTATAGATGAAGATAGGGCACGATCCCTTCAATAAAGGAAATAATTTCGAATTAGAGGTAAGCATGAGGCTATAAAAAGGGAGGGCAAGCTCCAACAAGGGGGGAGAACGAGAAACCCTAATACCCTGTGTATCCTACTGTAATACGCTAAACTTGATCAATAAGAAAGAGAGGAGCCATCTGACTCCATTGCAGAGTGGACTAGCCGAGCTCTGGCCGGTGAACCACTATACTTCCGCCGTGCTATCAACCCTTTCCCCGAATCCCCTAACCATCAATCTACATTATCAAGAACGAGCCTTGCAGCTCAGATACAACACTTGAATCCACACAGACCGTCCATAATGAACTATTCGGTTCTATAGCTCATTCACGTAGATTTACACCATCAGTTTGGCGCCGTCTGTGGGAACGACTGTTCTTATTTACAAATAAGCTGATCTCTCAGTGACTGATGGTAACAACTCGAAATATAAGCAGAAGTCAAACAAACCTACCATGAATGCAGGATGAGCAGGAAGCCTCCAACGGCAGGCAACCTGGGAACGTCCAAGAGGCCAATTCCCCCATTAATAACGAGATGGAGGCCCTTCACCTCGTTAACCAACGCTTGCTAAAGGAAAATGCAGAGTTATCAAAGCTCATACAGCGCCCGCAGGAGGCACGACCGGCCCAAGAAGGCCAGAATAATCCCCCTCATAGGGAACAACGACCCTGGGACCCCCTTAGAGAGGTCAACGAAGGAGGAGAAAGCAGCCAGAACAGGGGACATGTTCCCTACCTACCCCCTAGGAATGGCCACAACGAGGAAGTGCAAAGTCAGAACGATGGGGGCGAGAGAGACGATTTTTTCCCTTATTCGCAAGACAGGAGAGAGCAACACTGGGAGCAGCGCTTCAAAGACATAAAGCAAGAGCTCAGCCACATGAAGGAGGCTGTAAGAAGCAAAGCTCCGGTTACAATGGATGTCTTGGTGCAACAAACCGAGTCCCCATTCACCATGGGGTGCTGCACTTTCTTCTCCCACCAAAGTTCAGGATGCCACAAATAGAGGTCTTTGACGGAACAAAAGATCCCGTAGATCATCTCAACACTTACAAGAATCAGATGGAGTTACATGGATACCAGGATCCTGTACGTTGCAGAGCTTTCGCCATCACACTAAAAGGCTCCGCCCTAGCCTGGTTTCACAGGCTCCCACCAGCCTCGATCTCATCATTCAAAGAGCTCTCCATAGCTTTCGTATCTCATTTTATAGGAGCTCGGATATACCGAAAACCGAGCTACCACCTGCTGAATGTGAAACAGGGGCCTCAAGAAAACCTGAGGTCTTATGTCCAAAGGTTCAACTCAGAGACACTAAAAGTAGACGTTCCTGACGAAAAATTCGCCATAACTGCCTTTATTGCGGATTGGGAGTACAATCAAAGGATCTAATGTTTTCCATATCGAAGAACCCTCAGGCCAGCATGGCTGAGGTGCTAGCCAAGGCAGAGAAATATATAAACGATGAAGAGGCACTCCTTTCCAAAGTAAGGGGTACATCCTCAGGGAAGGAGAAGGAGAAAGAAGAAAAAAGAAGGGACCGGAGTCCCAGGAAGGAAAAAGGGCGAGAGAGGTCTCCGAGAAGGGATAGGGACCGCTCGCCAAAGAGAAGAGGAAATGTCAGAGATCGCCTGGGCCCCCCGCAGCCCGAGCTGCAGCCCAGGTACGGACCTCAGCAATACACCCCACTCACTGCCGCTGTGTCACAAGTTCTGTATGAGGTCCAAAACGAGAAGTTCCTGAGATGGCCACCCCGGATGAAGGCAGATCCAGCCAAGAGAGACCCCGCAAAGTATTGCGATTACCACAGGGATCATGGTCACCACACTGATGACTGCATTCAACTAAAAAAGGAAATCGAGTTCTTGATCCAGCGAGGTCAGCTACGCCGTTTTGTGGCTCATGACGATCAGAATCGAGCTCTCCCACCTCCACCACCTCGGCAGCCGGCACCTGCACCACATCAGCAGCCTCTAGGTGAGATCAGAGTAATATCTGGAGGGTTCACAGGAGGTGGAGAATCTAGCTCAGCCAGGAAAGCACACCTTCGACGGATCAGAGCCGAAGAAGCTCTCGAAGTGCACGCTGTATCCAAAGCGCCACGCTTAGATACGGTTATCACTTTCTCAGATGCTGATTTGGAGGGATGCCAGTACCCTCATGATGATCCGTTGGTGGTGCGAGCCGTGGTGGCTAACAGAACCGTTCATCGAGTTCTAGTCGATAACGGAAGCTCGACAGATATCATTTTCGCACCTGCATTCGACAAAATGGACATAGGAAAAGAGAGACTTGAACCTGTGCACACTCACTTGCTGGGGTTCTCCGGAGAAAGGGTGCTCCCCCTGGGCTCGATCCAACTCGTGCTCACCCTAGGGGACCCACCTTGCCAAGCCACCACAACCGTAAAGTTCCTAGTGGTCGATGCACCCTCTGCATACAACATCCTGCTTGGAAGGCCATCCATTAATTCCATGAAGGCAATCCCATCAGCCTATCACTTAGTCGTAAAATTCCCTACAGAAAATGGAATCGGAGCAGTCCGAGGAGACCAGCGTATAGCAAGAGAATGCTATATGTCCTCTGTAAAAAGGAAGGA
Organism: Ilex aquifolium; assembly: GCA_951799425.1. NCBI lineage: Eukaryota > Viridiplantae > Streptophyta > Magnoliopsida > Aquifoliales > Aquifoliaceae > Ilex > Ilex aquifolium. The sequence continues at coordinate 14,154,041 of OX637410.1, read as the reverse complement.
GGTTGAGAACATCCAATTAGATGAACTCGACATGAGAGATGAAATGGAGACAAGACCAATGCCATCGGAAGAGCTGGAACCAATACAGCTTGATGAAGAGCCAGAACACCTCGTTTATGTGGGTTCCAGACTAAACGCGAAGCTCAAAAGTCTCCTCGTCCAGTTCCTAAAAGAGAATATAGGAGTGTTTGCTTGGAAGCAAGAAGACATGGAAGGAATTGACCATTCGGTTATTACCCATAAGCTATGCGTGAACCCAACCTGCAAACCCATCAAACAGAAGAGGAGGAGCTTTGCCTCTGAAAGACAAAGGGCAATCAATGTGGAGGTCAGCAAACTCCTCCATGCCGAGGCTATCAGGGAGGTTGATTACCCCACCTGGTTAGCAAATGTGGTTCTTGTAAAGAAAACCAATGGAAAGTGGCGATTGTGCATTGACTTCACTGATCTCAACCGAGCATGCCCCAAAGATAGCTTTCCATTACCTCGGATTGACCTGATAGTGGACGCCACTGCCGGGCATGAGCTCCTTAGCTTCATGGACGCCTTCTCAGGCTACAACCAAATCAGGATGGACCCCAATGACCAAGAGAAGACCTCCTTTGTAACTGAGCAAGGAACATACTGTTATCAGGTCATGCCTTTCGGGTTAAAGAACGCCGGAGCCACTTACCAGCGATTGGTGAATAGGATGTTCCAAAAACAAATAGGAGCTTCCATGGAAGTTTACATCGATGACATGCTGGTGAAATCACTAAAAGCAGAGCTCCACATTGACCACCTAGCCGAATCATTCCAGATTCTAAAGGAGTACAAAATGAAGTTCAACCCTGCGAAGTGCGCATTTGGGGTCTCGGCAGGAAAATTCCTGGGATTTATAGTTAGCAGCAGAGGGATTGAAGCCAACCCAGAGAAGGTCAGGGCAATGATGGAGATGCAATCACCATCCAACACAAGGGAGGTGCAACGCTTGACAGGCAGGATAGCTGCCTTGAGCCGTTTCGTGTCTAGATCAAGTGATAAATGCCAGCCATTCTTCCAGATATTAAAAAAGGCGTTCCAGTGGGATGCCAAGTGCGAAGAAGCGTTTAAAGCCCTAAAAGATTATATGAGCTCCCCTCCTGTTCTGGTGAGCCCTTTAGAAGGGGAGGTCCTTACTCTCTACCTGGCGGTTTCAGATTTTTCGACTAGTGCAGCGCTGGTTAGGGAGCGTGACAGAGCTCAGCAACCAGTCTATTACTGTAGCAGAGCTCTGAGGGGGGCAGAGGAGAGATATCCAAAGATGGAAAAGCTCGTTTTAGCGTTGGTGACAACAGCCAGAAGACTCAGGCCCTATTTCCAGGCTCATACTATCGAGGTTCCAACAGACCAGCCGATGAAGCAAGTACTACATAAGCCAGAGTCCTCGGGGAGGTTGGTTAAATGGGTCATAGAGCTCAGTGAGTTTGACATCAGATATAAGCCAAGAACTGCCATCAAAGGGCAAATTTTGGCGGATTTCATTGCAGAGTTCGCAGCAGCAGCGCCCATGGAGACCACAGGTTTAATACCAGACCTCCCCGTATGGAGGCTTTCAGTAGATGGAGCTGCCAATGCTCAAGGAAGCGGTGCAGGAATGATCTTAACCTCCCCAGAAGGAATAGATGTCGAGTATGCCCTTAGATTTGGGTTCAAGGCTTCAAATAACGAAGCAGAATATGAAGCTGTCATCGCTGGGCTCAATCTTGCTTATTCTATGGAAGCAGAGCAGCTGGAGATCTGCAGTGACTCTCAACTGGTGGTAAAGCAGATAGAGGAGTCCTACGAAGCGAGAGGCGAAAAGATGGTTCTTTATCTCAGGAAGGTACGAGAATTAATAAAGAAATTTGTGCAGGTTAAGGTCAGACACGTGCCTAGAGCAGAGAACGCGAGAGCAGATGCATTGGCGAGGTTAGCAACGGCCTCACAAGAAGATTTGGATAGGCTAATACCAGTGGAGCACCTTCTAGAACCTTCAGTAAGTTTCGAAGAAGAAAATATACTATCAATCGGAGCTCAGCCGAGTTGGATGGACCCCATCATCGGGTACTTGCAGAATGGGACTCTGCCAAGCGATGCCAAGGAGGCTTCCAAGCTGAGGACTAGGTCAGCTAGATTTTCCTTGTTGCAAGGAAATCTGTACAAACAGGGGTTCTCAACGCCTCTCCTCAAGTGCGTGGGAGATGAAAGTGCCAACTATATACTCAGAGAAGTACATGAGGGGATATGTGGCAATCACATAGGAGCTCGGGCCTTGGCAGGAAAAGTACTAAGACAAGGATATTATTGGCCAACCATGCTCAAAGACGCCACCGATTTAGTAAAAAAATGCAAGGTTTGCCAGGAGTATGCCAATGTTTCCCATTGTCCACCCGAGCTGCTAACCTCGGTGGTGAGCCCCTGGCCCTTCCAACAGTGGGGTTTGGATATTCTTGGACCCCTTCCCACCGGTGTGGGACAATGCAAGTTTGCTATTATAGGGGTGGATTACTTCACCAAGTGGGCGGAGGTCGAACCTTTGGCAACAATTACCGAACAAAGAGTCCAAAACTTTGTTTGGAAGTTGATAGTTTGCAGATTTGGGGTTCCCAGAGCAGTCGTGTCTGACAATGGGAAGCAGTTCGACAATTCAAAATTCAAGAGCTTTTGTGCTGAGCTTGGGATAAAGAACTATTTCTCAGCTCCTGCACATCCTCAATCCAATGGGCAAGCAGAGGTCACTATCAGAACCATAAAGACAGCTCTGAAGACCAAATTGGAGAACCTAAAAGGCAAGTGGGTGGAGTACATCCCTGAGGTATTGTGGGCCTACAGGACCACCGTTAGGTCAGCAACTCAGGAAACCCCCTTCGCTTTGGCCTTTGGAACCGAGGCAGTAGCCCCTGTTGAGGTAGGGCTCCAATCACCAAGGGTGGAATTTGCAGATGCCGAGCACAATGATGAGTCTCTCCTGTTGAACCTCGATCTCTTGGACGAAAAAAGAGATAGAGCTCTCCATCGTATCCGGATTTACCAAAGGAAAGCTGCAAGGTACTACGACAGGAAGGTAAGACACAGAAGCTTTAAGGCTGGAGACTTGGTACTCAGGAGACTTCTACTGGCAAGGCAGGATCCCACACATGGGAAGTTGGGACCCAATTGGGAAGGCCCTTATATCGTGTCAAGGGTAATCAGGCCAGGAAACTACGAGCTGCAAACGGAGGAAGGGAAGGTCCTACCCCACTCTTGGAATGCCGAACACCTTAAGAGGTTCTTTCAGTAAGTAATACTTGTAAGAGAGTTATTTTTAATAAGAATAAACGAGTCTTTCATTCGCCCTTATATGGTTTCAAAAGTGGAGGAATGTGCAATAAGCTCTACAGCTAACGATAAGCTTCTCAGCTTATAAAATTCAAGATGAGCTCTTCAGCTCATAAACAAACGATAAGCTTCTCAGCTTATAAAATTCAAGATGAGCTCTTCAGCTCATAAACAAACGATAAGCTTCTCAGCTTATAAAATTCAAGATGAGCTCTTCAGCTCATAAACAAACGATAAGCTTCTAAGCTTATAAAATTCAAGATGAGCTCTTCAGCTCATAAACAAACGATAAGCTTCTCAGCTTATAAAATTCAAGATGAGCTCTTCAGCTCATAAACAAACGATAAGCTTCTCAGCTTATAAGATTCAAGATGAGCTCTTCAGCTCATAAACAAACGATGAGCTTCTAAGCTTATACAAGATGAGCTCTTCAGCTCATAAACAAGATAAGCTTCTAAGCTTATAAAGTGCAAGATGAGCTCTACAGCTCATAAACAAGCAATAAAACTTCTCAGCTTGTAAAGCCCGAGACGAGCTCTTCAGCTCATACAAGCCTCTTGGAGACACAAACAGTCAAATTCAAAGCTGGTCTCATCTTGGGGGCTCCAACAGCCTTTACCCCACGGCTAATAGCCCTTGTGTACTGCCTACACGCTGGAGGACCCCAGTATGTTTAACACAGCGGGGATCACCCGCGAAATCAGGTTGGGAAAAAGGCGGGAAATGGAAATAACCAAGATTAACCCTCCTATTGCACTCAAAACAACCGAAGGAAAATTCTGGCCCCACCCAAGTAGAATATTCTTCGGGTTTTGAGCTCAGCCCGGTCAAAAGCTGAACACCTGTGTAGCAAGTCTTCGAGACCTACAGTTCCAAGAGCCCTGTTCACACCAGAAGGGAAAAGTTCCTGGTGGGTCCCTCAGTCCCTCGAAAGAGTTTAGCAGCTAAGGATGTCCGTGGTCTTGCTTGAAGAAGGTTGGGAACACTTCTCAAAGCAAGGGGGATAAGGGAAGTACAAGAAAAAGAAAACTCAGGTAAAAGATCAGAAAAGTAAAGGGATAGAAAATTGTCATTTCAGAGTGAGCTTTTAGCTCAGCAAGAAGTCCTAAGTCCACAAACTCGAGCCCTGTAGCTCAGAGAGAGGCTCTTGAACGCAATACCAAGTCTTTTATACTCATCAAATTTTGCTTCAAGAAGTGCACAGCACCCCTCGAAGCAAAAGGGGAAGGGGGAAGTGCAAAAAGAGAGGAAAATTCAGAAGAGTAAAATTGTGACAAAACCATCTAGCTCATGTCTCAAATCACAACACATTACATATCACAATTCAAGGCGAGATTCAGAAAATGCTCTATGAAGTCTATATTCCAAAACACAAGTTCAAAGTACAAAGAGATTACAGCTAAAAATCCTAAGTTCCTGGAGGAGGGGTGGCCGAAGGATCTAGCAGCTCGGTAGATGAACCCTCAGCAACAGAAGAAATGCCTGGAGCCCCTACTTCCATTGAGTCCGGATCCTGAGCAAGAGCCTCAGTTACTAAGTCGGCTGAAAACGATATAGCAGCAGGAAAAATAGGATCTACAGTGGGGAGCTCAGAAGTCGCAGTTGAGGGCTCGGGACGCACGATAAGAGCTCCAGAGGTCCCAGAGGCAGGTGTGTCCTGACTCAAGGAAGCAGCCGGTGGGATCGAGACATCCACCTCATGATCAGAGCCAGACTCTTCCATTTCTTCCTCGGTAGGGATAGGGAAGTTGAAGTCAAGGTCTGGGAAGGCTTGGATAGCTTTGCGCCTAAAGGCAAGCCATCCAGTAGCCCATAAAGTGGTGGCCTCATCTCTTAGCTCGGCAATCTCGTCATCCCTCTGTTTGACCAAATCTTTCTGCTGTCCGAGCTCCTCGCAGAGCTTGCAGTTTGCCTCGTTGAGGGCAAGATAATCTTGGTTAACCCGAATGAGCTCCTTCTTGGCGTCAAAAGCCTCCTGGTTAGCCTTGGACCACGCCTCAACCTTAAGCTGCAGGTCTTCCTTGACTAACCTTAGCTCATCTCGAGCTTTCTTTTCCCCTTCCTCAGCTCTGACTTTGACAGTCAATGTGTGTTTGAGGTCGGAGGCTTGCTTCGTGGTTTGCTCGCTAAGGTTTTTTACCTGAACTCGGAGATCCTCGTTTTCAAGGGATAACTCAGAAGCCCTGGCCTTGTACGTCTTCAGAGACTTAAAAGAGCCCTCTTGAGACTAAACCCGATACAGCAGACCTCTCGCATGGAGGGCAGCCTGAGAACATAAAGAAAGTTCAGCAAATTGCGTTAAATCACGAGACAAAAATAAGCAAAGAAGGAAAAGGGCGAGCACTTACAGCAGCTGCTCCCTAAAGAGCTGAAGAGATGGACTCCTCCAGGGGCATGGAAGCAGCCTTCAGAACATCAGACTCAGAAAATATAGAAGAAAGAGCTCCTGTCGCGAGATCCATGTTGTTAAAAAAGGAATCCTCATATTCTTCCTCAGATTTCCTCTCAGCCGTCTTCCCAGAGGCAGTATACGAGAACTTTTCGGGTTGGAGTTCAGGGATCACCCCCAAAGCTTTCTCAACCTCAGAGGAGGAAGGGGAAGCCTGACCTCCCGCTTGAGCAGAACCCAACCCTGGAGGGGCCACTGGAGGAGAAGAGGTAACTGCAATGTGAGGGGCGCCGGATGAGGAAGGCGGTGCCTTGATGGGAACCGATTCTGTAATGGCAGAGGGGGGTGAAGGCACCTCCAACCTGGGAATTTTAGCCCGGGTGCTTGGACCACTCCTAGAGCTGACTCGTGCCTTGCGCTTGCCGGATTTGCCACCTTTCATCAGATCAGCAACTTTAGCCTGAAGCTCTTGTGGAGTAGACTTCATGGTAGAAGGACCTGGCAGGTCTGGATGGAGTAGGGAGATGTAAGGAGAAGAAGAGGAAAAGAAAGAAAGCGACAATGAAATTACCTTCGTCAGCCCCTAAAACAGATAATGGAATCGCCAAGGTCACCACAGGAGGACTCAGACCTAGCTGCACCAGGTTTCGTGACTCAATCAGGTCAGCGTACCTCTCCGGCTTGATCTTCGCCAACTTCGCTAGCACCTTCTTATCTTCAGGGCTGAGCTCAAGACGACCACCTGAAAGGAAGAAACTGTGCAAGTAAGAGAAAGGCAAGAAGCCTATAAGTTCCAAATCAGACCTCAGTCGACTCAAACGAAGACTCACGCAAGTTATCTGGTTCAGTCCAAGCCGCAGGGATACCGAGAGTATCTGTCTTATCTGCAGGATTGTACTCCCAATTGGTGCCCCCGACGAAAAAGAAGTGTTCTTTCCAGTGCTTATGAGAGGACGGAATGTTAGAAATAAGCTGCCTAACGTTGGTGCGCTTAGAGGCATACAAGAAGCCTTCAGAGGTCGGTTTAACGTTGAAAAACTCTAAAAACAAAGAAATGCTAGGAACCCCGAGTTTGTGCTTCTTAAAAATGACTAGAAGACCAACCATGACGCCATAGAAGTTGGGAGAAATCTGGGAAGGGCACACATGAAAATGTTGCAGAACAGCTTTAATAAAGGGGTGTAGAGGAAAACGAAGACCGTTGTCAAAGGCGGCAAGAAAGAAACAGACCCTATTGCGTACTTGTTCTACATAGTAGACGGATCCATCTGGGCACCAGGGTTCGACCCTAGGAGGAAAACCATACCGAACTTTATAAGCCTTCATTAGCCCAGGGGCCTCTTTGCTGTAGCCCACAGACTCGGCATGCCTGAAGGCCGACCCCAAATATGAGGTCTTCTCTTCAACCCCGACTCCACTCACCTTGACTTTGCCTTTATCAGGTCTGGGGGGCATGGGAGAAGAAGTAGAGGGAGGCTCCTCGGTACCCACCTCGGTTTCTACAGCCTCCACACCAGGAAAGTTATCAATTTCGTCACCCACGTCTCCTAAATCAGTGTCCTCAGACCTATTGCCCAGTAAGGAGACAGAGGAACGAGTAGCACCGGAGGAGGCAGACATGATTGGGCAGGAAAAAGGAAGATTAAAGGAGCGATAAAGAGGGGGGACACTGATCAAACTCTCCCTAATAACCCTAGGGTTAGCACAATAGCTACCAACAGCGAGTATGTGCACAATCGAACTCCAGCCCACGAAGCGAGGAAGAGGGGATAAGCAATAATCACGATTCCAGAAATAAAAGAACCTAAAAGACCAAAAACGCAACAACCACCTCGAACTCAAGGGATCCAGAACGAAGAAAGGGGCAGAAAGCACGTACCTAGTGGAAAGAGAGCAACGAACGAACCAAGGGCCAAATCAGAAGGGGAGGCACTGTGGGTCTTCGAATCGAACACAGGGGAACCGATTTAGAGTGAGAATCAGAAAGTCTGAAGACAGAAAACCAAGAATTCGCAAGGACAGAAAGCTAGGAGACAGAGAAGAAGTTGAACGGTGGAATAAGCGGTTCAGATAGCCGTTCGGGTATTTAAAGATTGGGGGACGTGGGCTGAGACATGCGCGGGAATCGAGGAGAGTCATGATTGTTGTAAACCGTCAAAAATCTTCAGCCACGTGAGAAGCCTAGGGAGACCATGTGCAGATCCAACTCAGATTGAGAAGCAGTTCAGCTCTTACCTAAGCTAACTTAGAGCAAGAGCTGGGGGGCAACTGATGATACCTAAAATAAACCCCAGACACGAGCTCAGAAAGTGAGCTCAGCTCAGGAGCTCAGGTAAGGTAAGCAGAGCTCATCCGGCCATAGTCTGAGCTCATCCGGCCGGTACTAGAGCTCCCCGCTGAGAACACGAATTGAGAAATGACAGGAGGACAGCGAGATGACAGCAGATACTTTAATAATGGGAATTGAGTCGATCCAAGGCATGAAACCCGTAACTAACCAGGATCCTCTCCTAACGCTAAGGAGAGGATCCCTTGATATAAGGAAAGGATCTCGCCGGTGGGAGCCTGCCTTAAGGAGTTTAAATAACTCCAGGATTATAGATGAAGATAGGGCACGATCCCTTCAATAAAGGAAATAATTTCGAATTAGAGGTAAGCATGAGGCTATAAAAAGGGAGGGCAAGCCCCAACAAGGGGGGAGAACGAGAAACCCTAATACCCTGTGTATCCTACTGTAATACGCTAAACTTGATCAATAAGAAAAAGAGGAGCCATCTGACTCCATTGCAGAGTGGACTAGCCGAGCTCAGGCCGGTGAACCACTATACTTCCGCCGTGCTATCAACCCTTTCCCCGAATCCCCTAACCATCAATCTACATTATCAAGAACGAGCCTTGCAGCTCAGATACAGCACTTGAATCCACACAGACCGTCCATAATGAACTATTCGGTTCCATAGCTCATTCACGTAGATTTACACCATCAAAGCCATAACAACAATCAAGTAAAGAATAAATTAAATTGAACAACAATACACCGTGTCCAAAGTTAGGCCAATTCGGAAGGGCGTCTTCCGATGCATTGTCCCATACCAATGCACCGGCCAAGACGTTCCAACTCATCATCCCATGTATATTGGTTCATCCCCGTACCATGTATGTTGATTGCTTCTCATGAATCTACCCAACGATTATACCTAGTCCACCTATTTACATCATAATCACAAGCACTATAGGAAAAGACGTCTACCATCCCAATGGCAGTGACGAGTGCCTTCCTAGGAAAAGTATACTATCCCTTGTTCGAACTCCAGTGAACGATAGTGGTTTCATTACCAAATGACAACCCACTACAAGTGCTAGGAAACCATCTCACCCTCACTGGGGTAGACTAACCTCTAACACTCTACGGCATCTCTCGAAGGCAATCCAAGTCCCTCACAACAACCATACAATTGAGGAAACCAACATATTCTCAATTCATCAACATTTTAAGGAATTACCAAATTCCACAATTTCTAATATAATGTTTCATAATATGATGGAAGAAAATGAGCAAGAGATCATCATAAGAAACATTTTGGTGTACAATATCAAACACTAAAGTTTTGAAAGCAATACTAAGGAAAAATAGAGGGAAAATTCCATTTCTTTTTAGAACCAAGGTTTGAAGATGAAAAAGAGAAATTTAATAGTTACCCAACCATCACAATGTTCAAAACATGACATTTATTTCAAAAGGAACAAGAATCATGTATTTAATAGCAAGTACATATGATTTTAAACCAAAAGAATACATATAATGTAGCCCTAGCCTCAATGTAAGAACATAGGAAGAAATCCCCTACCTCAACGCTCAAGAGTTTTAGCCAAATACCCAAGCTTCAAGACCTTCTTGTTTTCCTTTCTTTTCCTTTTAATCTCCTCTCCCTAGGGTTTTCAAAAGATTTGGGTGAGAGTGGGTGAAGAATGGAAGAAAAGAGAATGAGTAGAGAAGTGAAATCTTAGAAATCTAGGGTTTTAATCTCCTAAAATGGTGTATCTCTCCTTATCTTTGATGTTCTTCTCTCCCTCTCTTTCTCTCTAAAGGTGCCTAGGGTTTAGAAGGCTGAAATGGGGCTCAAATAGTCGGCCTTAAGTATTTATAGTGGAAGAAATGGAGAAAGACCCGCAGTCGGATCGGGCTGGTTTTATCGGGCGTATCGGTACGCTTTAGCTACTGGAGTTCGGCGTACCGGTACGCGTACCGGTACGGTTTAGCTACTGGAGTTCAGCGTACCGGTACGCGTACCGGTACGGTTTGACTGCCATATTTTTGTTTTAACTTCCAATGCAGTTTTGACCCATTTAGAGGTCGAATTGGAAAATTTTCATGAGACATACTTTTGTAGCTCTAGATGTCTACTATCTACTGTAAAAATTTCAGATCAATTGGACTTAAGGATAAAAAGTTATGGCCAAAACACTAAGTAGTGTTCAATACCCATTTTTACCCAAATTCTCGCGAAAGTGTATTTTAAATCCGAGACACTTCCTAACTTCCAATACATCCATATTACCACTCCCAATGTTTTTCGTCCTTCCGGATTCAATGGAATCATTATTTTGACCTACTAACTTTTAGAAACTTGTCTAATCACCCTTTCCAAGTTTAAACATCTTCGACACGTAACTTCCCAATCAAATTGTCTCCATAGCATTTATTCCTATGGTTTATTCTTATGTCACTACATATATCTACATCTTTACAAATATTATTTACTATATATATATATATCTCTATAAATATATAAAATAAAATTCGGGGTGTTACAGTTCCAACATTTTTGGGTAAGGGTTCCAACTTTTTTGGGTAGAGGTTCCAACTTTTTTGGGTAAGGGTTCCAACTTTTATGGGTAATAGTTCTAACTTTTTTGGGTAAGGGTTCCAATTTTGGGGTGGAGGTTCCAACTTTTTGGGGTAGAGGTTCCAACTCTTGGGGGGAGGGGTTCCAACTCTTTTGGGTAGATGTTCCAACTTTTTTAGGTAAGGGTTCTAACTTTTTTGGGTAATAGTTCCAACTTTTTTGGGTAAGGGTTCCAACTTTGGGAGGGGGGGTTCCAACTTTTTTGAGTAGAGGTTCCAACTCTTGGGGGAGGAGTTCCAACTCTTGGGGGAGGGGTTCCAACATTTTTAGTAGGAGTTCCAACTGTTGTGGGGGTAAGGGTTCCAACTCTTGGGGGGAGGGGTTCCAACTCTTTTGGGTAGAGGTTCCAACTTTTTTTGGTAAGAGTTCCAACTTTTTTGGGTAATAGTTCCAACTTTTTTGGGTAAGGGTTCCAACTTTTGGGGGGGGGGGGTTCCAACTTTTTTGGGTAGAGGTTCCAACTCTTGGAGGAGGAGTTTCAACTCTTGGGAGAGGGGTTCCAACATTTTTAGTAGGGGTTCCAACTGTTGGGGGGGTAAGAATTCCAACTCTTGGGGGGAGGGGTTCCAACTCTTTTGGGTAGAGGTTCCAACTTTTTTGGGTAAGGGTTCCAACTTTTATGGGTAATAGTTCTAACTTTTTTGGGTAAGGGTTCTAACTTTGGGGGGGGGGTTTCCAATTTTTTTGGGTAGAGGTTCCAACTATTGGGGGAGGAGTTCCAACTCTTGGGGGAGGGGTTCCAACATTTTTAGTAGGGGTTCCAACTGTTGGGGGGGTAAGGGTTCCAACTCTTGAGGGGAGGGGTTCTAACTTTTTTGGGTAGGGGTTCCAACTTTTTTGGTTAGAGGTTCTAACTTTTTTGGGTAAAAGTTTCAACTTTTTTGGGTGAGGTTATTTGTGATATTACACTCTTTTCCATTACCGATTTAACAGGTAACCGGTATCCACTTTAAAAAGTGATCAATGGCTACAAAAATAGAAAAATTACATCGAAGGCCCAAAATGAATCTCGGTACCGTACCGAAAAGGGGAATTCGGTATTGTAGCCTGACCCCTGTATTGGAAGAGGGCAACACTACTATACCGCCAACCTACTTTTCGGTACCATACTGAAAAGTAGGTTGACTGACACGTAGGTCTTAAAATCGGTGAAACCGGTTGCTCTTTCAAAGTTGCACCACCAATACAGTTGTAACATCCAAAACAGTCGGTACCTTATCCTTTTGATATTACACTTTTAACCTTTTGATATTATAATTCATCAAATTAACATTCAAAATCATCCAATAAATATTCAATTTAGAGTTGAAACATATAAATATTCATGTTTTAACGCCGGTTTCACCCCGCATCCATTACACCATTATCGTTACTATTGCAGCAGCCGTTATTGTTATTCAGAACCATGAAAAATATAAAACAAACAGTGGAAAGATTAAAAAATGTACAGGTGGCAATCATTATGTGCGTGTATATGGAAAAAAAACTTATGGTCCATTTGGTAAGAGGGAGAGAAAGTTGGAGGGATGGAAAAAAAAGGAGGGATAGGCTTTCCATCCTTTGAGGAAGGAAACAAAAATTCTCTCTTTTTTGTTGGGTATGATGGATGGAAAGTTGGAATTGAAGGAAAAATGAAAAGAAAGAAAGCACATAAACTTCAATTTACCATTTTATCCTCACAAAAAATTGATATAATGCCCATATATATTTCACCTATAAACATTTTTCTCCTACAACTTTTGAAAATGTTAAAAAAGAAAAGAAAAGAGTATGTTGTTGTTTAACAGCTCACATGTGACAAGTCAAATGCCTCACCAAATGCAATGCGGTGTAAAATTGAACATGTGGAAGAGTTGAAGAGTGAAGAATTTTGACAAGGGTAAATAAGTAATTAGAGCACTGTAATTTAAAATAGCCCATTCTTTCTTTAGTTTTCCGCCCACAATCGGACATATTATTTTTGGTGGGCGGGATGGATGGTCTTTCCATCCAATTTTCTTTTCCACCCATTTTTCCTTCGAAACCAAACAGTGGAAAATCAATCTCTCCCTCCCATTTTTCAATCTCCATTTTCCATCCTCTCCATTTTCTCTCAAACCAAACGCGGGGTTAGACAAAATCATTTAGTTGATACCGATTTTAAGTGGTGAAAAATCAGTAAATGGACAAAATTATTGGATATGTTTGGAATACAATGGAAATTTAAAATATTGGGAACACTCCGTAATCTCCAACTTGTAAAGGTTAGGAAGCACTGGTACGTTATGTAGGATCTTGAAATAATATCAAGCACTCAAATATCTCTCTCACACACAAAAATTTAATCAAAGCCCAAGAAAATAAAACATGAAATCAAGAAACAAAAAAAAAACTGAAAAAAAGACAAAGAAAAGGACTGCATAAAGGTTCTGCCATTCAAGAAAAAAACAACCATAAAGAAAGACTAATAATAAAAAAACAATTCTAATCCTATTCAATTTTAATTAAACTACACCAAACTAACTAGAACACTTTATGGGTCAAAACTCTTAAACTCATTAAAACTCTAATTTTAAATTAATACTAAATAAATAAGGAATAAAACACTTGGAGAGTTTGGGTCAAACTTCAACAGCCTCCCTTGAACCAAACTCTTCAATTATGATCATCCCCATCATCCGCTTCAGTTTCACGAACGCATCAGATTTAAGTGGCTTGGTAAAAATATCTGCAACTTGATCTTCTGAATAACAATACAAGATCTCAATCTCACCATCAATAACTAAGTCATGAATATAATGGTACTTCACATGAATATGCTTGGTCCTCCCATGAAAAACTGGATTCTTTGACAAAGCAATAGCTGATTTGTTATCACAGAAAATATTTGAAGGAATTTTCTATGCATGCTGCAAAAATCCAAGCATATGACACAACCATACTGCCTGTGTAGCACTACTGGTGGCTGCATTATACTTTGCTTCAGCAGTAGATAGAGCAACAACTTACTGTTTTTTTGAAGACCAGGAAAAAATTCTTGAACCAATTTGAAAACAATACCCTGAAATACTTTTGGGTTTTTCCCCATCACCTCCCCAATCATTATCTGTATATCCTATAAGTTCACAAGAACCAATAGGAGAATAAAAAATACTATCACTCTGGGTACCTTTAACATACCTCAAAATCCTTTTTTGCTGCTTGTAAGTGGGATTGATGTGGAGATTCCATGTATCTACTAATGAGACAAACTCCAAAAATAATATCAGGTCTAGTGGAAGTCAAATAACGTAAACTTCCTACCAACTGCTTGAAACATGTGGGATTCACCATCTCACCATTCTCATCTTTACCTAATTTCAATCTTTCTTCAACTGAAGTCAAAATAGGATTACAAGAATCAATTTTGAACCGTTTAAGGATATCCCTAGCATACTTCTATTGGAAAATAAAAATCCCAAGAAAATAGGACATCAAACCCATATTAGTCATCTCAAATTGAGAAATTATTGCCTCTCTGAATTTCTCAATTAACTTCATATTATTCCTTGTGAAAATAAGATCATCCACATACAAACACATAATAATGATATCTCATTGGGAATTAGTTTTGACATACAAAGTGTGTTCATAGGAACATTTCTAAAAATCATTCTCAACAAAATAAGAATTAATCCAAGTATACTAAGCTCTAGGGGCTAGTTTAAACCCATACAAATCCTTTTTCAACTTATAAACTTTGTTTTTCTTCCCTTTATTCACATAACCAGCAGGCTGCTCAACATAAACTTCCTCCTCAAGGACACTATTCAAGAAAGCAAATTTCATATCCATTTGAAATATCTTCCAAGAATTATTAGCAGCAAGAGAAAAAATCATACGAACAATATCAAGCCTAGCAACAGGAGCAAAAACCTCAAGATAATCAATACCTGATTTTTGTTTGTAACCTTTGGCTATTAACCTCACTTTGAAGCGATCCACCTCTCCGTTTGGCTTGTATTTGGTTTTGTACACCCATTTAACTCCAATACCTTTCTTTCCATTGAGAAGAGAAATAAGCTCTTATGTATTATTTTTCTCAATGTCATGAATTTCTTCATCCATTGCATTCACCCAATGTTTATCCCTGCAAGCATCACTAAAAGAAACAGGATCACAATCTCCATATAAAGTAAAATTTACCAAATCCTCATATGAAGGATCACTTTCAGTGCCAATCACATAATCCTCCAATCTAGTTGGGGTGTGTCGTTCACGATGTGAATGCCTGGATGACTCTAGTTGCGGGGATTGAACAACTGAGGACTATTCAACTGGCTTATCACTAACTAAATCATCAACATCAAAAAGAACAAGTGTAGCTGACGTGTCTTCCTTTTGGGACCAATCTCAAACACCCTGCATATCAAAAGTGACATCCCTACTAATAATCACTTTTTTTGCGATGGGATTATACAACTTGTACCCCTTCGTAACTAAACTATATCCAATAAAAATACAGTTTTCAGCTTTATCCTCAAGCTTTTTCCTGAGTGGATCAGGAACATGGGCATATACAATACAACCAAACACTCCCAAATGCTGAATACCAGACTTTTGATCACTCCAAATCTCATAGGAAGTTTTTCCCTTAAAACTTTTGGTAGGAGACCTGTTCAAAACATAAATAATACAAGCAACAACTTCTGCGCAAAAACTTTTAGGCATATTTTTAGATTTCATCACTCATCTAACCATATCCATAATAGTTATATTTTTTCTCTCTGTCATACCATTCTGCTGGGGAGTATACCTGGCTGTCAATTGATGCTTAATACCATTATATCTCAAAAAATCATCACAAATCATATATTCCTGACCTCTGTCTGTCCTTAAAACTTTAATTTTTTCCCCACTCCGTCTTTCAACATAAGCTTTAAAATACTTAAATGTATCACATGCATCATATTTATTTTCAAAATATACACCCAGGTCTTTGCTAAAATCATCAATAAAAGTAATAAAATACGTATTCCCACAATTGGAAAGAACTTCAACTGAACACAAATCAGAGTGAATCAAATCAAGGGGTCTTCTTGACTGCCAAGCTTGTTTATCACGAAAAGGATCTCTATCTATTTTTTTAAAACACAAGTTTCACAAACTTGACTAGGAATATTAATAACAGGCAAACTAAAAAACTAATTTTTTCCGGGCAAGAAAATTTAAGGTATGAAAATTTACATGCCCAAATCGCATATGCCATAACCAATTATCCCCAGAAATATTAGAACTAAAGTAAGGTAAATCCTGACAATTAATTTGTAAAAGGAACAAATGATTAGGAGCCATAATTAACTTTGCTATTAGTCCCCTACGACTATCACTAATTGTACAAACACAATTAAAAATTCTCATATCATACCTCTTTTTTGACAATTGCTCCATACTCAATAAATTATGGCTAAGACCAGGAACATAACAAACATCTGAAATAGCATTCAAATTAAGACCCATCTTTTAAATTGATACATAACTCGTAGTTCACAGGTCTGATTTTAAAAAAATAATAATATAAATTTTTCCTTTTCCCTTTATGGAAATGGTTGAAGCATTCCCAAATTTAATGTCTGATTGAACAGATTCATCAAATACAATGAATATCTCCATGTAACCACACGTGATTACTGCAGCCTGAATCCATATATCACTTATTCTTTTGAATATCATCCACTGCACTATCAGCAAAAAATAAAGCTTCTGAATTATCATCATTGCCCTTTATAATTTTAGCATGATAATTCTTATCATCGGGTCTCCTTAATTTATAGCAGTCTTTTTTATAGTGCCCTAATTTTTCACAATAGTAGCACTTTATCTTGGATTTATCACGTTATTCACCTCAATTATTACCTTTGTATTTTTCTCTACCAGATCTTTTTTGCCACATACCTTGGTTATTTGAATGTTGCTCTTTTTGATTTGATAAAGATTTATTGTGGGACTTATCTTTCACCTTTTTGAAACTCGTCTAAGTCTACAAGAATTTTTCTCCTAAAATCTCAGTCTTTTAATTCAATCTTTGATCATGGGCTTGTAGAGAACCCATCAACTCATCAACTGTCAGGGAATCAAGATCTTTTGACTCTATGATAGCTGTGACAATAGACTCGAACCTCATTGATAAGGTCCGAAGAATTTTCTCCATAAAACTAGAGATCCTTCACATCCTCCCCGTTGTCTCTCATCTGATTGAAAATAATCAACATCCGCGAGAAATAATTAGATATACTCTCTGATTTTTCTATCTGAAGAAGCTCAAACTATCTGCGTAGGGTCTGCTACCGAACCTTTTTGACCTTGTCTTGTCAAATATAACAATTGATCAAGCCATCTCATGCCGCCTTTACCGTCAAAACATGAGCAATCTTGTCATAAATTGACGAATCAATTGCTCCATAAATATACATTAATGCTATGTTGTCTTTCTTTCAATTAATTATTAATTCATCCTTTTGGGCTTTTGTGTGAGTTAGTAGATCTCCAGGATCTGTGAACCCGTTTGTCATAATATCTGAAAAATCCATGATCTTGAAAAATAACTCCATTTGTGTTTTCCAATGTTGAAAATTTGACCTTCCATCAAAATTTTCAACCGGACATTGAACGAACTCGTTCTTGTTTGTCATCTTTGAAGTTGGCTTGGATATCAAATGTATGATCTCAAAATAATATCAAGCACTCAAATATCTCTCTCACACACAAAAATTTAATCAAAGCCCAAGAAAATAAAACATGAAATCAAGAAACAAAAAAACAAAAAAAAAACTGAAAAAAAAGACAAAGAAAATGACTGCATAAAGGTTCTGCCATTCAAGAGAAAAACAACCATAAAGAAAGACTAATAATAAAAAAACAATTCTAATCCTATTCAATTTTAATTAAACTACACCAAACTAACTAGAACACTTTATGGGTCAAAACTCTTAAACTCATTAAAACTATAATTTTAAATTAATACTAAATAAATAAGGAATAAAACACTTGGAGAGTTTGTGTCAAATTCCAACAGTATCATTACTTGATCCTTTATTACAAGAGTCGAAGCTGAGCATAGTGCATTGCATGAAACACTACTCCAAGGACAGTTTCTCTCTGAGTTCAATTTTGCAGCTCTCGCCTCCAATCTCAATCGCAAGGAGCATCAGATGATGCTTCAAGGCAATGGTTCAACCTCCTCCAATCTCGATCGATGATGTTTGAAGTAAAAACACTGAAAAAGCCTTAGCAATATTTTGAGAAAATACTGAGGGAGAGAGAGAAAGGGGTGAATCTTAGATAAAATCTCAATCGATTGAGTAAATGTGTGTTTGTTAACCCAAATTAAACACTTAAAATAAATGTATTCGACACTTATTTATTAAACTCGTTTGATAACTTAAATTTGAATATCTTAATATATTAAGTATTCCGTAAAAATAAGCTAAAATATTAAGTAGTAGATCCCTTATTTTTGAAAGCTGAAAACGTTCAACAAAAATATTTTTAATAATATTTACAATATGACAATTCAACCTCGAAATATTTCACAATCCTATTAAAACTCTAATTAATCTTCTCTCCAAATCCTCAATCTACCTCACCGTTTCTTCGCTTCTTCAGGTAAGTCCTTCTTCCCTTGTCTTCTTCATTTCTAACATACATACATACATAATTACACACACTATGACACACACATACACACATAATTCACACACTTTGCACACATATACACATGCTATAAATTTAAATAAAATTAATTTTATTATTACGTTTGTTAAATGTAGACTACAATATGATAATAGTGATTATGATTTATGTTATGAATTCAACTAATTTGATATATCATAGTTTTTATTAGATAAAAGCATATTTTATAAATATTTTCAAAGTAAAGAGTTGAAGGGTAAAATTAAAAATTAATTTATTTTCAAGCGTCAGCTTTGTATAGTTATCAAACAGTTTAGTTCAATTTACTACTTAAATTTCAGTGAGTACCAAACAGTCTGCGAATTCATCATTCAGCATTCAACACTAAAAATTCAGCATTCAATTTTCAGTATTCAGCTTTTAGTTTTATCAAACACCATCTCAGTGGTAGGCGAGAGTTGGCAATGACTCAAATTTTTGTTTTGATTGGTTAGGTGACATCGTTGTTAAAAATACCTATTTTGATTGGTTAGGTAACATCATTACTAAAAAGACCTATTTTGATTGATTAGATAATGTTATTTTTAAAATCTTATTGGATGATACAAGTGGAGCAATTTCATTGCTTGAATGAGATGAGAACAGCTATTTTATTGGAGCAATTTTATTGGATTATTCAAGAAACCGTCGTTCATGGTTGAGACTTGAGACACGAAATCACTGAAGATTTGGAACATGAATGATTCGAGAACAGCTATAAACTGAGCAAAACGTTTGGAAAAACACCAACAACAGTAGCAGAATAGCAGCAAGCAATGAGAGAAACTGCCATGACCTAAAAATATACTCCTTTATGAATTTCCCAGCTTTAACCTTCCATCTACTATCATAATACTTGTTCACATCTTGGATCACTTTGTCCAAGAAGGGCACTTTTGTCAACTTCACAGACCTACTCATCCCATTCCACAGGTTAGCCACATCTTCATCATTCTTCAATCGGTTCACTATAATCCCTTTCTCTCTCAGCAACTTGGCATCCTCCGCCGTATCAATAATCCCATTCATTAATTCTGTGTAACGAGTCAAAACCAACGGCCCAGATGCATTGCAGGATTCATAAGCAACCAAGTTCCTCAAGATCACTTCTGAGTTTACATCTAAACTAATGGTGGGTAGGTATAATGTAACCGTTTTACAATCAAATCCAAAATTTAAAGTGCCACCATTAGTGGATGAAAATTTCACACCAACTTCGGAGAGTTTTGTGACAGAAGGGATTGAAATCTCCTCAGCCAACGGGGGTTTGTCACTAGAATTCTCATTTTCTGGCTTAATGTTTTCTTTATCATGGGGGAAGCAGAAGTATTCAGAACCTTGTTTCAAGACTTTGAATCCAGGAAGCTTAGAAACAATTGTCCATGGTAGTTTTAATATGACTTTAATAGGTCTTGAAAGTAATAATCTCTTGATGGAACGTAGTGCGCCGTGATCTAATTTGGAAATAAACTTCCAAACCTCACCAAAGCATTGTTTAATGTGACTTGACTCCCCCAAAGAGTCTCCTTCACCTTCACCTTCCTTTTCTCTATCTTCCTCGGCTTCAGTTATTTCCGTTGGTTCCTCGAATTCCGGCATGAATACATGGTACAAAACATCAAGCAAATGAGCACGCTTTGAAATTTGAAGATTTGGGTGTTCTTCTTCCATGAATTTGAATGGAGAAAGCTCTTTACATAAACCCATTAACATTGAAACCAGCATGTTGTCTGCTAATTCCATTGATGAAAATTGAATTTCTAACATCTTTCTCAGTAGAAATAATGGAATTTGATTCTCTAGCATCACTATATCTCTGAGAATAGCATTATATGCAGACTTTCTTCCTGCAACATCAACCAAATGTGACATTCTTGATGAGACTCTAGTTAGTTCCTTACCTTGTTTGAACGCAAAGATTTGAAGGAACTCAAGCAAGAACGAAGCATCAACAGCCATCATCCAAGCCAATGTTTCGCCATTGAAATCGAGGTACTTGTGGTAATAAGCTCGAATCCTAGGCCCATACTTTATCAGCTTGTCAACTACATGTTGAAACTTGAGGTTTTGAAGCTGTTTCTGGGTTCTCTGTGCTGCTGCGAGCTTATATCTCTGCATTTCATAAAGCTCGGGAAGCCAATAATGGTAAGGGCCTAATGCAACTTCTTGTGGGGTGTAATAATCTGGGTTGCTAGCCATTAGGGGCCTTGGGACATTGAAGATGCTGACTGGGATTTCATGGGTATTTTCTTCAAGCTCTTCATCGAGGGCTAGGCGTATTTGAATGACCCATTGGTGCTCATCAAAGCTTGAACTTGTGCTTAAGTTAGATTTCATTGAAGATGAAAGGGAAACCATGTTTTTTCTGGTTTTAGGAGAGAGAAATTTGTGGAAGTTTGACAGTTTCTGGTGTATTGGGTTGATGGGAGAGTTAAGAAGAGGGTTCTGAATTGGTGGGTGTAATATGAAGAGCACAAATGAACCTTAATTAAATTGGTTTTAGTCTTACCTAATAAGTAATGCGTTTCACATGTTCTTTTTTTAGGGTTTGTACGTTTCTCGTGATATTTTTTTTTTGGTTAATCGCAAATTACACCCCAAAAGATCGTTAGAATTTTAATTTACACCTTCAAAGATAAAAAATTTTAATTTGCACTATCAAATATATAAATTTGTATCGATGCGCACTTGAAGCTAACAGCCGCCAGTTTGTCGTCTAAAACTAGTTAGGTAAGTTACACTTAGACCCCTCAAGTTTGTCACTTAATCATTTAGACCTCTCACATTTAGAATATTACTCCTACACCTCCTGACGTTTGTTTACGTGTAACACATAACTCCTTGTCGTTGATATTTGTTAACATAACTGTAAAAAAATGATTTTATCTTAATAAAAAATTATAATTTTCATACTACCTTTTATTTTGTGAGACCGTTATACTCTAAAGTTCAAAATCAAGCTTAACATTTGAATGACCAATATAATGCAAGTATTTATATAATATTTTTTATATCCAATGCAATACATCACTTGAATAGAATTATTTTAATGCCCAATTGGAGAACATTTTTAGTCATATTTGGATTCTCAGGAGATGTAGGTATAATATTTCAAATGTGATAGGTCTAGGTAATTAAAGTACAAGTATGAGGAGGTTTACATATAATTTAGTTTTAGACGGCAAAATGATGGCTATTAGCCTTAGGTGCGCAATTGAGATTTTTGATCTTTGAGGATACAAATTGAGATTCAAACAATCTTTTGGGGTATAATCTGCGATTAACCCTTGTTTTTGAGTTGTGCATTTCTCGTGATTATTTTTTAGGGTTAATCGTAAATTGCACCCTGAAATATCGTTCGAATCTCAATTTGTACAAAGATTTTTAAAATTGAGATCTTACCTTGGATCGATGGGAGTTGTTCTAGGATCGGATCGAGAATCGTAAGATCCTACTTATTAAAGAAAATAGAACTAAAAATTAACACAGTCAACAACATAGATTTTAATGAATCAAACCTTATCTCTGTACTTAATGTAAATATATGATGATAGACATATATATAATATGCATACCACAAGCTAATTCAAATAAAATTGAGAATGTTGCTCAAAAGGTAGACCTTTCACATTAATGTTATAACATTCAAGTTACAAAGCAACGAAGAGGCAAATACAGTAGGGCTGTAATAGCAAAATCGAAAAATTATAATTTAAGGTTGTAGCAGGTAAACATTAAAGAGAAAAAATAGAGATAGCACATTCTGCTTCAAAATGAGTAAAAAAATAGCTTGTGTGGCTTTGCAAGCTATTTTTTGAAGGATCTGGATCTGGATCCACATTGATTATACTGGCCAACGATTTTGTAAACGATCCGGATCGATTTGTTAAATTGGGATCGTATGATCGTGGGATCGTAGGAGTCGGATCGCGATTTTAATAACCATGATTTGTACCCTCAAAGATAGAAATCTGTATTAATGCGCACTTGAAACTAACAACAGTTAGTTTACCTTAAGAGTTAGTTTGCCTTCTAAATCTAAATGAATAAATTATACCTAGACCATTCATGCTTGTCACTTAATCACCTAAAACCCTCACATTTGAAATATTACATCTACATCCCTTAAAAATCCAAATATGACCAAAAATATTTTCCCAATTGGGCATTCAAATAATTCTGTTCAAGTGATACATTGCATTTGATATAAAGAACATTATATAAATACTTGCATTATATTGAACATTCAAATGATAAGCTTGATTTTGAACTTTAGAGTATAACGGACCCACAAAATAAAAGGTAGTATGAAAATTATAATTTTTTATCAGGATAAAATCATGTTTTTTAATTGTTATATTAATAGATATCAACGACAATGGGTTATGTGTTACACGTGAACAAACATCAGGGGGTATAGGAGTAATATTATAAATATGAGGGGTCAAAATGATTAAGTGATAAATTTAAGGGGGTCTAAGTGTAATTTACCTGACTAGTTTTAGTTGCCAAATTGACGGTTGTTAGTTTTAGGTATGCATTGATACAAATTTATATATTTGAGAGTGTAAATTGAAATTTTTAATATTTGAAGGTACAAATTAAAATTCGAACAATCTTTTGAGGTGTAATTTGCAATTTACCCTATTTTTTAAATATATCATTTATGTTCTTTTTCAAAGTGACATTTCCATTGTCTTCTCTTCCAGTATGGTCTTTAGGCACGTGATCAAAACATGAAAGTTATAATGATTTTATATTTTGTGGAATGACGGGTCATTAGGTTTCATAATTCTCCTTTCTCATTAACTTTAATATAGGATTAGTTTTAATTTGGATAATAACTGAATTATCTCGTCAAATCTTTTTAATAAATAAATTAACAAAAATTCAAATATATATAACACAAGATCGACAAACTATTAGTATATCGGAAATAGAGTAAGCACATTTTAAAAGCAATACGATTAAAACACACTACAAAACTAATAACCACTCTTTTTTTTATAGACTCTTTCGGACTTTCATTAACTAATAAAATTGATCATTAATTACAATCAAAAAAATAAAATATCCCTTACCTCAGATGGTATGCAGCCTACCCAATTCCTTGGTAGAAAATGGTTAATTAGGACGTCTTAGTCCATGCGAAACTCGTGCAGTTTTGCTTTATATTATCTTCATCAGGCTTCAGTTGTTTTTCTTCGACTTGAAGACAAAGTAACATGGGAGCAGTTACTTTAATTAATGCACTTTGTTGTATATGATTATCAGAGTTTGGCGTGCCTGCATAAATATTTGTATCTTTACCAGTACTGGGCTACTGAAGCCTTTTTCTTTTAGAGTATTTAAGTCAATTTATGCTTAATTCGATTAATTCTTTCTTTGATCTAATCAAAGGTAGATTATTCACATCGAGGCTAAGGTATTCATGAAAGATAAATCTCTCATGATATTGTCAAAATTTAAACTCAGGACGATTATATTATTTATTACCACTTAAACTACTCCTTAAGATTAATTTATTAGAGTGCTTTGAATAGAATCACCTAAAATCACGTTTTTACAATAGTAAGAATCAATAATAAAATGACACACCTTTCCACCTATTGTGCATGTGTATTGGAAGATGTTACAGAGTATTTAACATCTTTTTTTTTTCTTCAACGGTAGAGTATTTAAGTTAATTTATGTTTAATTGGATTAATTCTTTCTCTGATTAAGATTTTATTTTATTTTATTTCTTAATTTATTTAAGATTCTAGTTTCCTAATTGCTTTAGAGTTTCTACTACTATTTAAAGTCTTAGGTTAAAATAAATTTTTATTATTGAATACAATTGAGATAGTTGTCTCTTTTCTTCCCAATTCTTCTGATATTCTTTTGGCTTTTGAATCTTGTGAATCCACTTCAACAACCTCAATTTCAATATCTGAGTGAACTCCTCTGTTTAGGTGTTCCGTATAACATACCAGCCCTCTATCAGTATTCATTATCTCACCTGGACTTTTCCTTACCTCAAAATTAGGCTCAATAAGAAAGGCAGTATCTGCAGATGGAAAAATTCTTTCCCTAAAAAAGAATGATTTTTTAATTCCTCTGTCCTCTAGATTGGAATTATTGACAACTGCTCTGCAACCCTTTGGACTTGTAGTTCCCTTTCACCCTTGTTTTCTCCAATTTTTGGAGTTGCAGACAAAATCTCCTCTTGTATCGTAAGACCTTCTACATTACCACCAACCTTGGTGCTAGTACAGCCTTGTGTCGCCTCCAACTTGTTTACAGCCTCTAAAACAGCAGCATCACTATGACCATTTGACCCATCCTTTCCAGAGTGATCACCCTTATGAAAGTTTACCCCAAAACCATTAACACCTTCTTGTCACCTCTCTGGATCTTGGATCTGTGTAGTATGCAAATCTGTATTTCGAATACCACCGCATTTATGTTTAAATTCCTTCCTTTGATATTTTTTCTACTGGTCTTGAATTACTTTCTTTCCCTTACCCTCTTTCCTAGGACCATCCTGAATCATTTTTGCTACTTGAGTATTCCCCTTATCTTGAGTCTTTCCCACATTTGTCTCCAAAGGCTACTCGTATTTGTTAGTATCATTATCATTCTTCTTGCGTCTACAATCCACAGCCATATGCCTTTGTTTCAAACAAACTAAGCAATACTTGCTATCCTTTCATAGATAATCTTCTATACCATTTTCCACTTGCCCCACCCATATCCAGCCAAAACCTCTTAGGATTATTAGCCAAAAGATTAACTTCAACACATGCTCTAGCTATTCCAGACCTAGTTAGCTACAAAGTGGGATTATCAATAATTAATATCCTACCAACAGGACTAAGAATATCCCTCAAACTTTCCTTGTTAAAAAGGTGGATAGGCAACCCAGGCAAGGAAATCCAAATAGGCATAACTGGAGGTTCCCCTCCAGGTTGGAACTCAGGGAACCATTTAAAGAATCTAAACAAGAAACCCTCTATATGTGGCATCCTTAAGCCAAGTTCCTACATAATCTTCATACAAACTAAATCAAATAAGAACATGCCTAGGATCTAAAATACCCACTGTAAATTCACTTTTTAGAGCCCATCGTGTGCTAATAAATTCCTTGATGACACCCAGCGATTGCTTCCCATAAGAAAAATACTGCTTGGATAAAACATGAGTCTCTTCTAGAGTCCAGTACATATCTGGCTATCCATTGTTGTAAACAACTCTCTTTATAGGTCTTTGAATAGTATCCTCGACTCTAGTAGAAGGATGAACCTTTGAATTGATTTTTGAATTCAATATATTTTGTTGAAGATTAATTGATGGAATAGAAGGATGTTTGAACAAAGAAGCATAACTTCGTGTTAAATTTGGTGGTTTTGGAGGAATAAATCGTTGATTTTGATCCAACGACATAAACTTTGCAAAAAAGGTAGAGACAAGTCAGAGCTACTCTCTCTAGCTGCTAGCGTTACCTTGACTCTCTCCATCGGCTAATAGGACATGTGAATTGGTGGCTGAAGGACGAAAATTATGTGGGTTTTCTCTATCAGGCACCTTGACAAAGGTCTCGAGGCAGGGTTTCATAGAGGGAAGGGAGGATCTCGGGTAGGAGCACACCGGGGCCTTCCTGAGGTCATGGTCCCGCGATGACCAGTCGTGATCACTAACCTTGGGAGCCCCTTTTTGCCTCGACTGTCATACTCTTCCTTAGGGGCCGCGTCTAGGCTTCATTTGGGAAAACGTCACATATGCCTAGTTAATGTTAGGACACGTGGCACGCGGTTAACAGCCACTGGTATCGCCGCGGTTGATATAGGGTTGGGTTGGCGTGAGTGTCGGATGATTGTGACAAGCAGCCCTTCGGGCAGCCCAATCTGTTCGGGCACTGTGCTATAAATAACCTCATTACTTGCCCACTGCTATGAGATTTCTGGGCTGGTGAAAGCACTCATTTACTCCACCTACCCTATGCCTAACTGGTTGGTCCCTTAGTTAATAGGTTACTCAAGTTCCATCCATCCTATCCACTTTTCCTACTAATCTCCTTTGATTATCCTTGACATAGACACGTGTGTCAACCTCTTTTTAACTCCCCACTTAAAAAGGGTTTATGTTAAATTCACTAAAAAATGAGACCAAAAGACACTTAGTTATACTACTAAGAAATGTTATGATTTGACACTTAATTTTGAGACCAGAATTTAAGGCTTGTTTTAAATTTTAATGAAATAAAAAATTAGAGCCCATTTCAAAATTTTTTTTTTCGATAAGTAAGTTGAAAATTCCATAAACCGAAAGGGGAACATATACAAGGTGAATCAAAGGGATGGGAAATCTTCTAGACATTTGGACAGAAGATCCACTATCCCATTGCAAAAGGAAAAAAAAATCTCAAAAAATGGGCGAACAAAGGAAAGCAAAGCAGAGAAGTCTGCACAAAAACATAACAGAGCAGCACCATCCAGAACAATCAGCAGTCAGATAACCCCAGCAGCACAACAAAGAAACCCAAGACAGGAGCCTTCACAGCCAAAGAAAAGGAAACAGAGAAGTCCAGACCAGCCTAGCAGCCGTCTAGGAACAGTCCAGGAGCAATCCAGCACCAAAACCCAGCACATCACCATCAATCAGCAAAGGCACCTAAGGCAGAAAAACTGCACAGGACCAAGAAAACCCTCAAGGAGGATAAAAAATATCCACAGGCAAGGCCCATTGTTTTTGCAGCCAAAGATTAGGAACAATTTTTTTGTAACCCCTGCTCAAGTGAAGTTTAAATCTAATGCAATCCACCACATCTTTAGAGATAGTCACCACATCTTTATAGTCATTTCTAAAAATCCTAGCATTTCTTTCTCTCCAAATCACATAGACAACAGTTGCAAGGATAAGCCTGCTAATCAGTTTCCCAAGTCCTTTCCCCTTAACATTAGAAGCAAACCAATTAACCAGATTTCTCCACTCCAAGCTAGGCCATTGGACATTGTGTTTGCTTTGCAAAAATAGCCAGATTCTCTTGGTAAAAGAACAATCAAAGAAGAGGTGGACATGAGTTTCAGTCACCTCTCTGCAAAAGACACATTGAGTTCTTTGAAGAATTCCAAAGGAAACTAATTTATCTTGGGTAGTAAGCTTCTCTTGAACTGCCAGCCAAAGAATAAAGCTATACCTGGGGACAGCTCTAGAGAACCATACAATGCTAAGCCAGTTTTGAATTTGCCCTTTATTTCTGAGCTGTTCCCATGCAGTATTGGTGCTGAAATCAAGAATGGGGGAAGGTAACCATTGTAAGGTGTCCTCACTATCTGGATTTGGTTTCATATTAGCAGGGATCCCTCCTTTCAACTCCAGAAGGTCCTCATGATCAGCCAAAGGTCAAGCCCATTCCCTTCCATCAATAATACTGCATACCTTAGCCTCTATACCTAGACCAGAGGCTCTCAAAACTCCATCCCGCATATTATCATAAATTGGCTCTTCAGGATGCCAAGGGTCCAACCAAAGAAAGACAGTGTTCCCATTACCAATTTTATATTTAACAAGGGGCTTAAAAACATCCCTCAGGCACAAAATCTTCCTCCAAGCCCAAGAGGAATTAGAAGGAATCTTAACGGACCAAAAACATCTCCTCTTCAGCAAGTAGGTCTCAACCCAGTCCCTCCATATTGATCTAC
Source organism: Ilex aquifolium (assembly GCA_951799425.1). NCBI lineage: Eukaryota > Viridiplantae > Streptophyta > Magnoliopsida > Aquifoliales > Aquifoliaceae > Ilex > Ilex aquifolium. The sequence goes on along the minus strand of OX637410.1, from coordinate 14,126,055 downwards.
CAGATCTACAAATAACATTCCATACATGTTTAAGTATAGCAGCTCTATTCCAATCCTCAATCCCTTTAATCCCTAAGCCCCCTTCTTGCTTAGGTAAAGACACAGTATCCCATGCCACTTTTGCGCCTCCAGGCTTTAAATCAGCTCCAGACCACAGAAACCTTCTCAAGATCTGTTCAATAAGAACAATGACTTTCTTGGGAATGATAAACATTGAGGACCAATAAGACTGAATGACAAAGAGAACAGAATTAATCAGTTGGACCCTCCCTGCATAAGATAAGAATTTGCTGCTCCATGAACTAACCCTCTCAGTAATTCTGCCAACAAGAGAGTGGCAATCAACAGCCTTAAGTCTGGTGGTAATAAGAGGAATCCCAAAGGTACCTGACAGGCAGTTCCCCAATTCCAAATCCCAATTCTTGCACAATCGCTATTCTTATATCAGGATGCACACTAGAAAGGAAGACATGACTCTTGGATAGATTTGGTTTGAGTCCTGAAAAGACCTCAAACACTTAAAGAACCTCTTTAATTGCTTTAATAGAATCAAGAGTGCCTTTGCAAAAAACCATAAGATCATCCGCAAAACAAAGATGGGAAATGGACTCTTTCTCACACCTCCAGTGAAATTTAAACCTCCCTTGTTGAGTGATAGACTTCATCATCCCATTAAACACTTCCATAACAACCACGAACAGGTAGGGGGAGATTGGGTCACCCTGCCTAAGGCCCTTTTTCCCAGCAAAGTATCCAATTAATTCACCATTAATACTAATGGAATACTTAGGGGTGGTAACACAAGTCTCAATCCAATGTAACATCCTTTGAGGAAATCCCATATGACAAAACATTTCTAATACAAACTCCCACCTCACATTATCGTATGCTTTCATGAGATCAATCTTGAGAGTGCACTTTGGAGCCCTTTCATCCAAATGATAATTTCTAAGCAATTCTTGTGAAACAAAATATTGTCAGAGATTCTCCTGTCTCTAACAAAGGCTGCCTGTGATTTATCCACCAAATCAGGGAGAAACTCTTTGATTCTATTAGCAATAATCTTGGAGATACATTTATAGATAACGTTACAACATGAAATAGGTCTGTATTCAGAAAGTTTGAAGGATTGGGAACCTTGGGAATTAGGGCAATGATAGTGGAATTAACCTCTTGGAACAGCCTTCCATTCTCAAAAAAAGAAAGAATAGCATCAGTGACATCTCGTCCAACAATATGCCAGGATTTCTTGAAAAATCCTACAGAGTAACCATCAGGCCCTGGGGCTTTGCCCTCCTTCATGGAGAACATGACCTTTTTAATTTCCTCCCTAGTAACCATTTGTTCCATTACACAAGCCTGCTGCCCAGAGATTCTTCGAGTGATGAATTTCCTTACCCAATGCATAGGAATCAGAGGCTGAGGGTGCAGAGAGCCCAACAAATTTTCATAGTAACATAACACCTCCTCTTTAACCTCTCTCATATCAGTAACTCTGGATCCATCCTCCTTCTCAATTGTAGATAATCTCCTCTGGATTCTTTGCTTGCTAACGGTTTTAAAGAAATACCTTGTATTTTGGTCCCCCATGTTCAGCCATTGGACCCTGGATTTTTGTCTAAGAAAACTCTCTTCAACCTCTCTCAAATGGACATATTCTTGAAGCTTCCTCCTTTCCTCCTCCCAGGTTTCTTTATTATGAGGATTTCTATCAAATTTCCTTTGTACATCATCCAAAGCTTGCTTTGCCCCCATAGCTCTTGTGGAGATGTCACTATATGAATTTTTGTTGAGTTATTTTAGCTCTTTCTTCAGCACCTTCAATTTTTGGTAGACCCAAAACATAGGAGTGACCATGATCTGTGCATTCCAAGTGTTGCTCACAATTGGAAAGAAACCCTGACGCTTGGTCCATAAATCAAAAAACTTAAAAGGTCTTCTACCCTTGGGTTGACCCTCCCCGAGTTTAAGTACGGCCATTGAGTGGTCAGAGATCCCAGGAACCAGGAAAAAACCTTCGGAAGCAAGGTAGTTAGTAGCCCATGATTCATTAACTAGGATCCTGTCCAATTTGCTGGAAATAATACGCCCGTTATACCTTTTGTTGCACCAGGTGTATTGATTACCTGAGTACTTTAAATCCTCAAGCTCTACTCTAAAAAGGCAATCACAGAACTCATCACTGCCTTTATCTCTAGCATTATTCCCCCCCAACTGTTCATCTATAGACCTCACAACATTAAAGTCACCCAACACAACCCAAGCTTTATTCATCATATATGCATGTCTTTGCACTAAGCTAATCCACAGTGGTCTTCTAAGCACTTCAGTAATTTGGCCATAGACAAAAGAGGGAAAAAAGACACTCCTGTTGGCCAAGTAGGTAGCCTTATAATGGATAACCTGATCATTTTGGTCCAGCCTCTCAACCTCACAAACAAGAGGATCCCAGCATACCCAAATCCTGCCCGTCGTGGACCATTCATTGTTATTAATCAAATTCCAACCAGGGAACATAGTTCTAAAGATCCTTTCATTATTAACTCTCCTAATTTTTGTTTCCACCAAGCCACAAAGCCCTACTCCAGATTGACTAATCTGTCTCCTCACTTCAGCTTGTTTAAGAGGGCCATTTAGCCCTCTCACATTCCAACATGAGATATCTATCATTTAAGATTTGAGATTGGAGGAGTACCCATCCCCTCATGAGTTACCACCAGGCCGCTACTAGCCTAATTCTTGAGCTTTCCCCTTACTTTCCTGTTCTTCTTCCTTGTAGAGGTAGTCATCAGTTGTTCAATTTCATCAACCATCTTGATTTTGTCAATCATGGTACTTGGTTCAGGTGATTCAAAATCACTAGCATCAACAACTTCCTCCCCTTGATCCATAGACACCAGTGCCTGAAATTTGTTTGGGGAAGAGACAGCTCCACCCACAGCACTAGGACTAGTTTGGATCTCGATGGTAATCTAGCCACCATTCTCTTCATTTATTTTCTCCTTCCCTTTATCTTTGGCTCTATTCAAAGACTCCATATTTCCTCCATCCTTTGCAACCTCATGAATAGCCACTGGATGGTTAGAGATACTTCCCTGTTGTACCATTCCACCATTAGAAATTACTTCATTTGCAAATGATGTGCCTTCTTTAACCAGAATCCTAGACTCTGTAAGCATCTTAGGACAACCATGTCCAAAAACCTTGCATTGGTCACATCTTGGGGGCTTCCATTGGTATTCCACTCTAATTTCCATTGTTTCAATATCTCCTTCCTTTTCTCCTTCCATCAGTAAATCAAATGTCTCTGGGAATGGCGGTCCACATCAATTTCAATACAAATTCTCTCAAAAGAAGTTCTACTACCTTCTTTAGTGAGTTTATCCATGTAAAGTGGTTTGCCTACAACACTTGCTATGTAACTGAAACCCTTGGGTGTCCAGTATTCATGAGGAATATTGAAGAACTTCACCCAGACAGGTATCTTCCTCAGTGCTTCCTTGTGCAATTTAAGCCTAGGTTGCCATTTCCTCAGAATAATGGGTTGGCCCCCTATATGCCATGGTCCACCCTCCAAAACCTCATTCCGGTTACCAGTGCTTGAAAATTTGAAGAAAAAGAAACCCTCCTGATTGGCAGTGACTTCAAACAACCCCTTCGCACTCCACATTCTCAACGCAGATGCCTTAACCAAATTATAAGGCAATTTCTTGCCAATAAAATAACCCACAATGCTTGCCTCCCATTTAGAGCAACCCTATTGAGCAACTTGCTTGGGTGGTTGGACCGTAATCCTACCATTGTTCTTGCTAGGGGCCATAAATTCCATCTCAATATCTGATCTGGGGTTATGCCTCACTTTGCTAGCCCAAGAAGTGCCTGATTGCTTCTCTGCCAAAGCATTAGCAAAAGACACTTGATTAAGAGAAGGGTTGGAGGGGGTACCTGTTGATGCACTCGGTGTTGCTCCATTAATCTATTTTCCTAGCAATCTTGCACTAGATCTGCTCCCATGGCCATTTCCAAGCTCACCCCTACCACCCCAAGTGGAAATATTACTGCCAGTCCTTCCTCCACCTTGTGATGGACTACTTCCACTTCCACGGCCAGCGACCAAACCTTTATGGTTCAAAGCCCCTTGATCAAAATTCCTATTGGTCTCAACCATCGTCCTTAGCATCTCATTTTCGAGCATTAGCTCCGCAAGGTTACCTGGCTCCACCTCGTTACACCGGGTACCCTCTGGATTAACAAGGGCCAAACCAAGGGAACCGCATTGTGCAGTGGGTATATCCACAGAAGTAACAGCTAAACGATCACCATCATAAACATCACTTGGAACAGAGCATCCTACCACCACAGAAGCAGCTCCTTTTGGGGTAACCTCCTTGACAGTGGTATTCCCGTTAGATTCATTCCCAGAAGCTTTGTGCATCACTTTAATGACCTGTTCATTTGATGGACCTAGCACCGAACAAGCATTTAAGCCGAGAGGAGTAAACTCCTTTCAATTTCAAAAGGGGTTTCCTTAGGGATTGACATGGAAATAAACGGGAAAAGACAAAAGGGAAAGGACAAAGGGAAAGACAAATATGCACTAGAGGCAAGAAATGGATTCAGGAGGGAGTAAATTAGGAGTTAATGGAAGAGATTTGGGTTGGTGAGAAAAGGGGGAAAGAGGCGGTGGGTGAGGTAGGGTTTCATCGGAGCTTTTTTGAAAGAGAAATGTATTACTCACGCGCTGGACTCTTTCATTTCAAAATTTGATTTGTCGCTTGTTCTAAATTTTGCTTCAGATATTTTGCTTAATTTTTATTGTCTAAGGCAAGGTAAATTATTGTCTAAGACGGGGCTAGAAGTTCTTATCAAGGTGGTAGTACAAGCAGTGCCTAAATATGCAATGTAATGTTTTAAATTACTCCTATCCTTATGCTCGGATTTGAACAGCTTGGTTGCAAATCTCTAGTGGGGTCAAAGTGCAGATGCTAGGAAAATTCACTCGGTGTCCTGTGATAAGCTGTGTAGGGCGAAGAAATATGGAGGGTTAGGCTTCAAGAATATTGCTACTTTCAATCTTGCACTCCTCGCTAAACAGTTTTGGTGTTTGCTCAAAAATCCGGACTCAATGCTATTCAAAGTACTAAAAGCAAAATATTTCCCGAATTCCACAATTATGGACGCTCAGCTTGGTTGACGTTCCTCCTATACTTGGAGGAGCATTTTGGAGTTCCTAAAGGTTATCCGAGCTGGGGTTTGTTGGAGAGTGGGTAAGGGTCTAAATATTAGAGTTAAAGATGATCGTTGGGTGCCGAGACCTTCTACTTTTAGAGTTATTAGCCCTCTACCAAACTTGCAAGAAGACACCCTTGTGCATAGCCTGATAGACAGGGACAAGAAATGTTGGAATATGGAGGTTTTGAGACAACATTTCCTAGACTTTGAAGTGGAAATTATAGCATCTATCCCCATCGCTGAACAATTTCCAAAGGATATTTTGGGGTGGCACTACACAAAGTCTGGAGATTTTTCTATTTGAAGTGGGTATCATGTAGTTATAGAATTGGGTCTCCACAAAAATCATGTCTTGGATAATGCTTCGTCGAGTAGGGAGGTACCTCGCTAGGAAGAATAATAATACTTGGGCCTAAAAATTTGACATAATTTGCTGACATAATGATGTGACTTCATAAAAATTATTAGATCAACACCAAGTTTCAATATTTGATGGGGTGTACAGTTAGTAATGCCTCTTTGGAGGTTGAGATCTGTTGGCCTTAGATTAGGCTTGAACCTTGATTAATTAAAGAAACAAACAAGAGACAAACAGGGAATACATGTGAAGTTCTGGAACTAGATTTTTTCATTCTATCTCTTTAGAAAAGTCTCTTACAAACTTTATATAGACACTCCATATCTATACTATTAATAAAAGTACCTTAACATGAAAATCTTTTAATTTCCTATATTATCCCTACTTAGATTTCTATATTCAATCATATCCTAATCTCTTATCTTATTTGATTTAAATAATGACAATTTAATATATCAATGGTGTATACTACACTATGGGAAAGTTAATAGACACTTTTATTCAAGTCTTTTCCTTCTCTACATGATGGAAGTACAATTGCAACTACCATTTAAGGCAATAAAAACATGATAAATAGTATGCCATTACGAATCAAAGCTATGGAAGTTAAAAGAACTTGGTGCAAATGAAGGGACACAAAAAGTCATAAAATCTAAATGTTTAATGAATTACAAAGGACATATGTGCCAAGTATAAATCCATCCCACCCTCAATCCATAACAACCATTCAGTTACGCAAATTACAAGAAGTCTAATTTAACAACAAAATCTTCATTTTAAATTTGAAATACTAAAAATAAAAAATTGGAAAACATTGCTTGGTATTAAAATATCAATTAAAACATTAAAGACTTGATTATTCCAATTGAAATTTCAAGAACTAAGTTAAAACATGACTCATACTTGAAGAGTATAAAGCTTATAACGCTCAAATAAAAATTATACTTCAACCTAGGTTACGTGTAACGCACGTGTGCATCAACTAGTAAATACAAAAGACATGTTTGGGTTGTTAATGAGCCAGTGAAAGCAGACGCCTTGGGGCTGCATGATTATCATGATATTATTAAGCACCCAATGGATTTATGTACAATTAAGACTAGGCTAACGTAGAACTGGAACAAATTTTCGGGGGAATTTTTATATTTGTTGTTATAGCTGTTATGTAATTCGATATTTTGTATATATAAAATTTATTGCATAATGCTGAGAAATTTTTTAATTATTGAAATGGAGAGTTGGATTTAATTTTTTGATTCTTTAGTATTTTTTTTTTTAATTTTCTAAATTTTTATTGTATGGTATGTATTGAATTTGTAGGTGGTTTAATATGCAGTAAATTTATAGCTTTTGCCTAGAAAATATATCTTAGGTAAAAAGTTCACTTATTGAATATTTTCAACTTTCGTTGGGTAAGGTACACTCTTTGCCCTTGAAAATAAGACATTTGAAATAATAAATATTGGGATTTGACATTGAGGGATAGGATCCCAGTGTTATTTATTGTGTTTTGTCATTTAGGGTGATATTTCACGTGTTGTGGGACAAATGAAAAAATGAAAAAAAAAACAAATTGTGAATGTTTTTGGCAAGTTTGTATGTGAATGTATTTGGCAAGTTTGCATGTGGTCCAATAAAGATTTTTTTGCTGTCCCATCATGGTTGCATTTGAGTTTTTGAAGCTATCTTGACTTTGCCATTGAGTCTCCATAAGTGATAAGATCAAGTTCTGTATCTTGGCTTATGGATAACGTGACTTTAAATTTATGTAGGGTACATTAATTTGTTTTGTTTTCAAGTATGCCCTTGAGGTTCTGGTAATACCACGTATCCCCCTTCCACTAATTTTGTCATCTATCCCAATTTCCATAACTAAATGACCCACCCCTTGAAGAAGTATTTGACACCACTAACAATGTCTTAGTCATTATGGTACGCCTACCTCGTGTTTTTCATTGTGCTTTGTCATATAAGGTGAGGCTCTCGATCTTCCTGTTGCTAGGGGTGTCTACTGGATAATGCCGTATGACTAATTTGTAAATATAAGGTGTGAACAAATTTTGAGGGGTTGTGTAGATTTTTCATTCACATAATTGTATGTGCACGAACAAATGTATGTTAGGGTGGAGCATCGTGTGTTATATGTTGCGCTTTGTCATTTAGGTCCCGTTTGATAACTGCGTTGTGTTTTTTTATTTTTCTTTTTTGTTTTCTGCTTTTGTAAAAAGTAAAAACTATCAAAAAAGTAGGACCAAGGGCGACCCGCGACATTTTTGGGGCCTAAAGCGACAACTAAAAAATAGGCTTTTTATTTTTAAAAATAATATTTTATTTAAAATTTATTTTTCTCGCTTTTGGAGATACCCACTACCCAAGCTTAAAATGATAATACTAATAGAGAACTATAGACTTTGTGAATTTTATAGTGTATAAAAATAACAAATAAACAAACAAAGGTGGACGGTCAAAATAAAAAATAAAAAAAAGATAGATCAGTTGCCCTTTGTTATCTAGAGAGCGAGAGCGAGAGAGATAGATAGATAAAGTGAAAGTGAGAATCTGTTGGTCTTCCAAACTCTTTTATCATGCACACACATGCACATAGGAAAAAATGTTGAAAAGTTTCACATTTTATTGCTACTTTTTGAACTATTCAATTCAAATCTAACTTTAATTTTATTATTGGGCTTAATTTTTATAAAGGTAATTTTTTTTTAGGCTAGCGGTTATACTTACAAAAAAATGTAGTCTAACTAAAAAAATAGGGCCAAAAACTCAGACTTTGGTAGTCTTACAATAGGGTCGGCCCTGAGTAGGACATGCTTGGTATACATTTTAGTATTATTTTGTTCAAATTGTTTTGAAAACATTGAAAGTGTTTGAAAGAGAAAAAAAAATCGTTTCTAAAAACTAGCGAAAATGAACATGAATTTCAAACCACGTGTTTTCATTTTCTTTTTAATAACTTAAAACTATAAATGTTTTCAAAAGCCACCTTGCGGTGAATTTCCTTGTGCTAATTCTACTACTAATGGGTACAATTCAATTGATGTATTATCAACTCTTGTATTTTTTTTTTTGGGGTTTTTTTTATAGATTTTAGTTTGATATAATCATCCGTGTTACACACAAATAAATGATACGGTGGAGAACCTCATGTTATTTATTGTGTTTTGTCGTTCGGGTGTTTTTCCTCGTGTTGATGCTACTATGGGCCTTTACAAATCAATTGCCACATTCTTAAATAATACATTTAAATCAACTTTGTGAGTTCGTAGAGTTTTTTTTAGTTAATAATTGTTTTCACACAAAAATATGTTATGGTGGGACATCTGCTTTTGTATGTTTCTTTTTTTTTTTTTTTTCGGAAGGTAAAATGTATTAAATAGAAAAAACAGATATACATAGGGTAATCACCCACAAAATGTACAATGTAGTCACGTAGGACTCAAAGACAAACAACAAAAAAAGCCACAGCTCAAAGTAAAATTCTGTAAGAGATGCCTTGAGTAAAAGTATCTCTCACAGAATTTTGACAAGAAAACATTGGTATACAAATAGAGCATGAAACCAATTCATCCAACTCGATCAATTAAATCAAACCAGGACCAATTCTGCCCCAAAAAAAAAAAACCACTGATATGCAAGATCAAGTGAATCCATTGCAAGCCATTATAGTAGCAAAAATCAGCCCCAGCAGAACACTCCAAAGCAAGAATAAGGGATCAGCATCAGCAAACAAGAAGCAAAAATATGCACCAGCAAAGCAGTCCAGCACAACACCATGCTCACAAACATTATAAAACGTGTAAATGTCGGCCTTGCTTCTTGCGGTCTGATGGTGGAAATAAAATGACTTGAAGCAAGATGCTCCCCAAAGATGCTCCCCAATAGAGTCCAGACCCAAAGAAAAAGACATTCCAACATGAACATTCTTGCCGCTTTGAAAACGGAGTAATATGATTCCCATGAGGCCTACAAGTCCTGTGTAGAGATTCAAGAAAGGAGGAAGAAGAGCTAATGCAGGCAATCCATCAAACCCCAACAGTGAACAAGCTGCCTATTTACATCACATAGCTTGAACTTGAGGGAAGCAATTTTGCTTCTAATGGCCATTTGAACAGCTTTGGAGACATAATTAGAATCCCTGAAGAGATTTCTGAATCTTCTGTTGTTTCTCTCCATCCATAAATGGTAAATAGTGGCCGCAAGGCTCAATCTAAGAAGAACCTTTAGCATTGATTTTCCAATCCAATTAGAAACAGCCCATTCAATCAGCACGTTCCAGGGTCTAGGCTGAAGAGTGATACCTGATATGGCCAAAATAGAATTCCAAATCTTAGCTGAGAAGGAGCAGTCAAAGAAGAGGTGATGGTGGGATTCATCAGCCTCTCTACAGAGGATGCATTCAGTTCCAAGATGAGCTGCGTAGGACTGCATTCTATCAAGGGTGTTAAGCTTGCATCCAATAGCAAGCCAAAGAATGAAGTTGAATCTGGGGACAGATTTGCTATTCCAGACCAGCTTATGCCAAGTAATTGGAGGGTCTTTACTCCTAGTAGCCTCCCATGCAGATTTGGAAGTGAATTTATAATTAGCAGTTGGGGACCATTTCACCACATCCTCCCTACATGAATCCAGCTGATAGGAAGGAAGATTCCTGATGATTTCTTGAGACGCAAAAGAAGAACAAGCAGGCCATTGCCATCTATTGTCGGAGATAATGCAGCTAACCATGCAATTTCTTGGCAAGTTAGTCCCCTGGATATCCTCCAAGCTGCAGACAAGACAAAGAGGCCCAAATTTATGCCAGTTATCAGACCAAAGATTAGTCTTATTTCCATTTCCAATAATATGAACCATAAGAGGTCTCACTAAATGCCTAGCTTTGAGAAGATTGAGCCAATTCCAAGAGCAGGCATGGGGAGTTTTCAAATCCCAAAAACTTCTACCTTTGAAATAATAAGCATGGATCCACATGACCCAAAGATTCTGTTTGTCAGTGAAGAGAAGCCAAATGTATCTTAGCATTAAGGAGATATTCCACTCTTTGATATGCTTGATCCCCAAAACTCCTTCTTTTTTTGGCTTACATATTTTATCCCAAGCAACCTTAGCAGCATTGCATCCCAAAACAGTCCCACTCCAGAGGAATTTTCTCATCATTTGCTCAATCTTATCAATAATCTGTTGAGGGAGGAAGAGGTGGGAAGTCCAGAAGGTTTGAATACTACTAATAACCGACTGGATGAGGAGTCTACCAGCATAAGAAAGACATTTATTGTTCCACGATCCCACTCGTTTCTCAATTCTAACAAGTAAATCATTACAGTGGAAATTCATTAATCTGGATGAGATAAGAGGGATACCCAAATATGTCACTGGCAATAGCCCCTCAGGAAAGCCAAGAAGACTCTTAATCTGATCCTTAACATCATCATGAATACCACACATGTAAATATGACTCTTGGAATGATTAGCTTGCAGCCCAGAAAAATCCTGGAATTGATTGAGGGCTGAGTTGAGAATGCTCACAGAATTAAGGTCACCATAGCAGAAGAGCAAGAGATCATCAGCAAAGGAGAGCTGAGAGAGCAGGAGTTTCTTGCACCTCCAGTGAAACTTGAATACCCTGGAATCTCTTATTTTAGATTGAATAAGAAGAGACAGGATCTCCATTGCAAGCACAAATAAATAAGGAGATATAGGATCACCCTGTCTTAGACCTTTAGAGCTGCGAAAAAAACCTGCCAAATCACCATTAATATTGATAGAGAAGCAAGGGGAAGAGATGCATTGCCAGATCCAAGTTCTCATAACAGGAGGGAAATTAAAAGCTTCTAAAACATCCATCAAAAAACTCCAATTAATAGAATCAAAAGCCTTCTTTAAGTCAACTTTAATAGCACATCTAGGAGATCCCTTGTTTCTGTGGTAGTCCCTCAAAAGCTCTTGAGCCAGGAGGATGTTATCACCAATCCTTCTACCAGGGATGAAGGCAGATTGGGACTGGCTGATAAGGTTAGGGAGGACATTTTTAATTCTAGAAGCCAACAGTTTTGAGATGACTTTATAAATAGTGTTGCAATAAGCAATAGGTCTGAACTCATTCATAGAGGAAGGATTAGGGCACTTGGGGGCTAAAGCAATGATGGTTGCATTCATTTCTTTAAGGAGTTTACCAGTTGCAAAGAATTCCTTAATAGCCTTGATGATATCATTCCCTATAACAGGCCAAGCTTTCTTGAAAAAATAGGCATTATACCCATCAGGTCCAGGAGATTTGAAATTATTCATAGAGAAAAAAACTGACTTGATTTCCTCATCAGTAACCATCTCAGACATACTAGAGGCTTATGCATCAGTCACTTTGTTGTGGACAAAAGACTCCAGCATAGATCTTCTACCCACAGTAGATACCAGATTACAGGAGTGAGAAAAGAGATTCTTGAAATGGTCAATAGCAACTCTCTTAACCTCCTGGTTCCCTTCAACAATAACTCCGTTATCATTCTTAATAGAAATGATTTTCTTCCTATTTCTCCTATTGATCACGGATTTAAAGAAGAATCTTGTGTTTTGGTCACCCTCTTTGAGCCAAAGAATCCTAGATTTCTGCTTATACATTAACTCCTCAGCCTTAGAAGCAGCAAGGAATTCAGCTAAAAGAATCTTTCTCTCCTCCCACTTAGAGTGGTCATTAGGATTGGTATCAATGCTTCTCAGCCAATCATCAAGGTCAAGCTTGGTCTTGACGACCAAATCAGAGATTGGCCCTTTTTCTCTACAAATAGATTTGAAGATATTTTTAAGGAGCTTAAGCTTCTTACAAACATTGAATTGATGAGAGCCTTGGATAGGTTCACACCAAGAAGCAGCCACAAGGTCTAAAAAATCAGTTCTATCAGCCAGGTGATTGAAGAATTTGAAAGGAGCATTCCTGTCTCTCATAGGATCACCAAGTTTTACAATAATAGGAGAGTGATCAGAGATACCTGAAGGCAAGAATTCAGCTTCGGAATGGTGGAAAGAAGAATTCCATCTCTCATTGACAAGAGCTCTATCAAGTTTCCTTGAGATGCAACCAGAGCCAAGCCTATTATTGCTCCAAGAGTGAAAGATGCCAGAAAACCTGAGATCCTCAAGCTCAGAACTCTGGATGCAATCCTCGAACTCCACCATATCTTGTGTCCAATGACCGGAGCATCCACAAGATTCTTTAGGATTTCTAATGACATTGAAGTCACCCATGATGATCCAGGGGTCATTATAATGAAGACTAGCCTGCGTAGTAAGATCATGCCAAAGCCTTCTTCTTTCAATCCCTTCATTTTGAGCATACACAAAGGATAAATAGAAGTTGAGTTGACTACCCAGCTGTTGAACATGACAATGAACAACTTGGTCAGATTCAGACACTCTTCTAACAAGAAGGGAATCAGGATTCCAGGCAATCCAAATTCTACCATAAGGGTGACTCAAGTAATTATCGAGAGTAACCCAGTTCATGAACAAGTTATCCATAATTCTGTTCTTGTTCACCAATCTTACCTTGGTTTCAATAATGCTCATTAGGTCAAGTCGCTGGCCCCTAACAAGCTTCTTTATTTCTTCCTGCTTAGAGGAGTCATTTAGTCCTCTAATATTCCAGCAGGAGATAGCAATCATCAAGAGAGAAGAGTTTTGCTGAGCCTAAGGCACTCAGCCTTCCTACTCCCCCCATTGCCATGGGATTTTCTCTTATATTTTTTCTTTTTCTTTTGAGATGCAGTGCTATTAATCAAAACATGCAGAGAATTCATAGGGTTCTCAAGACGCGGGCCAACTTTAGGAGGATTAGATGGAGAGAGCGTGGAAGGCTTTGGGCTAATATCCACAATCAGATTGCCACCCTCCTCAATAAGACAGTCGAATCTATTATTGCTAGAAGGGCCAGCAAGTGATTCAGAATGGGGGGAGTGGAAATGGGGGGAGACAACATTCACCTGAGAATCATTCTGTAGGCCTGCATGTTGAAGACCAGGGGTGCCATTGACGTCGCTAACCATATGGGTTTGAGAGAGAGGATCAACCATGATAGTTTTTCCTTTATCAACCACAGTTGGAATTGGCTCCAGAGGGTTATCAGATAATGATGCGGCTAGATTAGCAGCAGAAGGAGAAATAATCTGAGTTGCAGAAGAAGGACATTGGGAGTCAGAGTGACCAAATATTTGGCAGTGGCGGCAAGCCCTTGGCTTCCATTGGTATTCTACTCCGAAACTCACTGTGTGCTGAACATCATCACCCCCTAGCTGAAGGTCGAAAGAGTCAATCAGTTCATCCTTTGCACTAACTTCAACACAAATGCGTGCAAAATTGATTCTTTTCTTGCTAGAGGTTAGTGAATCAGCATAGAGGGGTCTACCAACTGCACTAGCCAAGTAGCTCAAACCCTCCTCTGTCCAAAATTGGAGAGGAATGTTATACAGCTTAATCCAAAGTGGGATGGAAGAGTGATCTTCTTTTGAAATAATAACATCAGCCTGCCACTTTTTTAGAATCAAAGGCCTCCCCTGAAATAGCCAGGGGCCTGATTCAACCACCTTAGATCTTGCTTCTTCACTTTCAAACTTAAAGAAGAAGAAGCCATGGTCATTCGCAAGAACCTCCAACAAACCCATGCAGTTCCACACTTTGTGAGCAATGAATTTCACAGAAGAAAATGACAGTTTCTTTTCTATGAAATATCCTACCAAACAATTACTCCATTCAGCACATCCTTTGATCGCCACTTCAGGAGGAGGAAGAACAATAACCTTATTGTTGAGTCTCTTTGGCTGGTAGAATTTCAGTTTCATCCCCTCTTGAGGAGGGGTGGAGTATGAATTGGGATTTTGGGTATTTCCCGCTCTTCCAAATTTCAAAACTTGGTTCCATGGAGTTTTGGGAACTCCTTTCACTTGCTGGTTATTACCTGGCTTATTACTCACAGGACAGACAGGAGCATTCACCACCACAGGGACAGCTGCCCCAGACTTGGCACCAAAGAGGGGCAAACTAGAGGGGGCTGAACTAGAGGAGGACAACTTGGGGCCAGAAATAGGACCGAGCAGCAAAGTGTTGTCTGATCCTGGACAGTGAATGCTAGATTCAGCGCCATTAATGGCAGGGGAGGGGTTAATGGGGGTGGATTTGGAAGTATCGGTGAGAGGAGGTGAGGGATTTTTCTCGCCACCATTAATGACTGGATCATTAATGAAGGAGCAAGGACCCATGATGGAGGAGAAGACTAGATATCAATGAAAAAAAGGAGAGTGGGTGTGGAAGGAGGGGGTCAAAGGGGAAGAAGAGGAACAGAGGGTGGCCATGCCTGCAGGTGGTGGATGATGGGTGGTCGGTGGTGATGGGTTTAGCTTGATTTGGTGATGGGTAGTTGGGTGGAGGTGGGATTTGCTTAGATTGGAGATGGGTGGATGGGTAGTGGCGGGATATACTGTGGGGTTTCGGTGGTGGTTGGATGTCAGGCGGTGATGGGTTTAGCTTGGGTTGATGGCGGCTGGGTGGTGGCAGGATCTGGTTGTGGTTGGGTGGGTGGTGGTGGGATCTGGTGGGTGGTTGTGGTTGGTGGTGATCCGCTGGCTTCTTTACTGTAGCAGCCGTGAATTTCGGTGGTGCTTGGATGCCTGGCGGTGGTGGGTTTAGCTTGGGTTGGTGGCGGCAGGGTGGTGGTAGGATCGGTGGTGGTTGGGTGGGTGGGAGGTGGTGGGATCTGGTGGTGGTAGGGTGGGTGGGTGGTGGGTGGGATCTGGTGGTGGTTTGTCGGTGGTGACAGGGGATCTGGTTCTCTCTCGCAGTTACTGTTCACCAAAGCCTCATTAAGATCCCTTGTCAAGCTTTTGTATGTTGTGCTTTAGCATTTAGGTGAGACCATTGCAACTGGGGCGAGAGTACAAATCAATTGACATATCGGTAGATAAAAAGGGTAAGGAATTTTTTTGGGTGTTTTTTTTGATAGATTTTCCTTTGATATAATCATTTGTTAGGATGGGGCACGTTGTGTTATTTATTGTGTTTTGCTATTAGGGTAGTGTTTCCCATGCTGATGTTACTTGAGCTGTTTACATATCAATTAGTTGACACATTTGTAAATAAAAAATGTGAATAATTTTTTTTGGGTTTGTGTTCACTCAAACATATGTGAATGTGGTCCAATAATGATATTTAGATGCACAATAATATTCCACAACAGTGAGAAGGACGATGCTACATGTAGACCAAGAGGGACCATTCCTTCCCCCCCCCCCCCCCCCCCACCACCACCACACATAAATCGTGGTAGGAAACTCTGGCTCTTGCAATTAATGTGTAATAACTTCAAAGCTTGTGCATGACAAAGTTCACCTTTTGTGGTAGTCATGAGTTCAAGTCACAGGAAAACAACTCTCTGTATACATAGGGTCAGACTGAATATATATGATTATTCCCAAATATTATAGTGACGTGAAGCTAATGCACTAAGCTCCTTTAGTTTTGTTTTTTAACCATGATGGCATGGGAGAGGAGGATCCAAATTTGAGTCATCTAGATGATACTTTATCACTAAATTATATCCGTTATTATATCTATTAGGGTTTAGAATGCAGAACAAATGTAGTATTACTTTTGTTGAGAACTAAGTTGATTAGATATCCAACCCCCCCCCCCCCCCCCCCATTTATTTGCAGGTTGGGTGCATTGGTGAGTTAGGGATTAATTTAGTAAAAAAAATTATTTATTTTACAACACCCGCATAATTATTGTGTACAATTATCGCTCCATTACAATAAATGAATTCTGTTAAATTTACAATTTGTTCACAAATTGGAGGGGGTTAAGTGCAATATACAATATAGTCGGTGAAATAAGACCGAGACTTAGTTCAGGGAATTTTTTTTTTTTAACCCTTTTAATAATCTCAGAGGTGGGCTATTCTCACCCCACAAATATACATTCTCACCCCACTAAAATTTGTATAATCAAACTACAAAATTTATTTCTTCTATATCCACCCCATTTTAACTAAGTTCACCCCATGCTATAGACACCCCTTAACTAGAGTTTGATTCATTATCTCCTCTCATACACTCCATGAATGACAAAATTGTGGGCCTTTCAACTGTTCAACTCATCAATAATGCAGAAGAACCTTGCGGGGTGATGCCAGTTGATGAGGGCCTATTAACATCCAACAAACATACTGTAGACCAAATCCTTAGCCTATTTGGTGAATCAACAAGTTTGGTGCAAGTTTGTGCACACAGACTATGTTTTTCATTTGTAGACAAATTACATATGCCCATTTCATGTAATATATACAACTGCGACTGCCACAATAGTGTGTACAAAACAGTGCTTGCCTTATAGGTAAGGATTGCATCAGCAATTAATCAAATTCCCCAAAGTCATAAAACCAAGAGGGTGAAACATACATATATAATGCTAATATATATTTCACTAGAAAAAATCATATTAAAATTTTTTTCGTATAGTGTATGAGAGAAGATGGTGAATGAAACTCTAATTTTGAAAATATAAAAGATAGACTTATTATTAAAGGGGTGTATATATAGCATGTGGTGAATTTAGTTAAAATGGAGTGAGTAAAGAGGGGGTGAACTTAGTAGTTTAACTATAAAAATTTTAATGGGGTGAGAAGAGATATTTGTAGGGTGGGAAGCATCCCATCACAAGCCTTTGATCGGTAAACCTGAGCACAACATTCCCAATGGTTGTCTAAATATATATTTTTTGGTAATGACTTTTTATTGTTAAATATGGACTATAAGAATAGTAACAAACACATGGTGGGCTCATCACCATGGAGAGACTCCAGGGGCGGAGCCAGAAAAGTAGTCCTGGGTGGGCACTATAACAAGCTTTAGATTTTTTTTAGACCAAGTAAAATCATACATTTATATTTATTACATTTATTGTTGACATCAAATAAAATTATTTGACATAATAGGCCCAAAAATTAGTTTACATGGTGCATACGAACAAAATAAATAAAAAAAATTAATTTATTATTTTACAAAAAATGATGTAATTATAATCATTTTCAATTGACCCCAATGCATTTTTTTATCATTTGAAAATGTTGTTTGATGATTTTGTTATAAATAACATCGAAAATGTCATTTGTTATATATACTATCATACTATCAACCATCATCTTATCACCGATTTGGTTACTTAAATAATTTTTTATATTCCTTGTACTAAATTTTTTTTATAATAAAAATTAAAATAATAAAGTCAATGTCAAAGGCACAAGTATTTAATGTCTATGTTGTAAAATCCCACTAAGAGGCTCCATCCACTCTGACACAAGCGAAATTCCAACCTTACCTTTTTGAGTGCTCTCCATACATGTGACAATCAATTAATCTATATTTTTTAAGAACACTTCTTCTTTTTTTTCCCAATATAGGATTAACAGAAAGAGGTAATGTGTATGTTTCTAAACTATAAAGAGGTAATGTGTTGTTCGATCAAACTATAGGTAGGTAAGAAGTAGTATTTTAGAAAAGTCTCTAGCAAGCTTTATCTAGACACACCTAAATATAGACATTTCATATATTCTAGAAAAGACTCTTACCAGCTTTATCTAGACACACCTAAATAATTCTAGAGTTTTCTATCTTTAGGCCTAATTAAATACAACAAAACATGACCCAAACTCATATTGACATTTTATGACCCAATTACAATAGCCCAAACACAAAATAACACAACAAAGTATTAACTTTAATACTTTCCCTTAATGCTTTGTTGTGTGACACCCAACATTTCCCGAGAGTATTGAAACTTGTCATTCGGAAGTGCTTTGGTGAAGATGTCCGCCACTTGATCTTCCGTCTTGTAATACTTGAGTTGAATCTTAGCATCCTCCACGGCCTTCCAGATAAAGTGGTGCTTGATTGCAATATGCTTGGTTCGGCTATGGTAGACGGGATTCTTTGTCATTGCTATCGCGGACTTGTTATCACACAAAATTGGAGTAGGCTCTCCTTGCTTCTCACCAACATCTTCCAAGATTCTCCTTAGCCATATTGCTTGTGATGTCGCCAATAATGCCGATACATATTCGGCCTCGGCGGATGATTGTGCTACCGTTTGTTGCTTCTTAGATGTCTATGAAAAGACACCCGAGCCAAGAGAAAATGCATAACCGGAAGTGCTCTTCATATCATCCACACACCTGGCACAATCACTATCGCAAAATCCAATCAACTTTGCATCCACATTTTTTCTTAAACAAAATCTCACAATCAAGGGTACCTTGGATGTATCTCAAAACTCTTTTTGCCGCCCCAAAATGAGTTTGGCTTGGACTATGCATAAACTAAGATAATAAACTTGTAGCAAACATAATGTCTAGCCTTGTAGCAGTCAAATATAACAAATTTCCAACCAAACTTCTATAAAGAGAAGCATCAACATCTTTACTTCCATCTTATTTTGTCAACTTTTCATTCACCACCAAAGGTGTAGCAACCGATTTGCAATTCACCATTTTAAACTTTTCAAGGAGAGTTTTTGCATACTTTATTTGGGAAATAAAAACATCTTCATTTTGAAAAACCTCAAATCCCAAGAAGTAATGCGACAAACCCAAATCACTCATCTTATATTTTTTCATCATGTCTCTTTTAAATTCTTCAAGCACCTTTTCATCATTTCAGGTAAAAACAAGATCATCAACATAAAGAGAAACAATAAGAATACCGGTGTTACCTTATTTTTTTTACGTACAAGGTTGGCTTACTTTTGCTCTTTTGAAAGCCTTTATCGTTGAAATAGGAATCGATCTCGCTATACCATGCTCGGGGTGCTTGTTTCAACCCATATAATGCATTCTTCAACTTGTAAATTTTATCTTCTTTTCCTTTGACAACAAAGCCTTGAGGTTGATCTACATACACTTCTTCCTTCAAGGCTCCATTTGAGAATGCGGATTTCACATCAAGTTGGTACAAGAACCATCCCTTTTAAGCCACCAAAGCAATAAGTGCTCTAATTATGTCAAGCAGAGCCACCGATACAAATGTTTCTTGATAATCAACACCCGGTTGTTAAGAATACCCTTTTGCAAAAAGTTTTGCTTTGTTCTTTTGAATTGACCCATCTGGATTAAGCTTTATTTTGTAAATTCACTTCACACCAATCACTTCTTTTTCTTTGGGTCTCTCCACCAACTCCCACGTCTTGTTCTTTTCAATCACCCGAATCTTTTCTTTCATTGCTTTCTTCCAAACTTCTAGTTTAATTGCTTCTTCAAAGTTCTCCGGTTCAACCACACAAAAGTTGCATCTTGCATACACATCACTAAGACTTCTCATTTTTTTTGGAGTTGAACTTGGAGATAAAGAACTTGAGCTTGATGGAGTTGATTGTGGACTAGAACTAGGAGACATTTGATTTGGAACATCAAGATCCTCATCATCTTCTTCACTCCCCACCTCTTCATAAGTAGGAGAAAAATGATTTTGCACCTTCTTTTCTTTCCAATTCCAAGAGGCTTTTTCATCAAAGATGACGTCTTTTGAAATGATCAACTTATATTTCTTCAAATTGTAGAGCCTATAGGCTTTTGATTGAGTGCTATAGCGCACAAAGATATATTTTTCACTAACTTCATCAAGTTGATGCATCTTTTCTTTGGGAACATGTGCATAATAAATACACCCAAACACTTTCAAGTGATTAACCGAGGGCTTTCTTTTACTCCAAGCTTCAAATGGAGTTTTGTATGAAAGAGTTTTTGTTGTACATCTATTCAACAAGTAAATCGCCGTGTTAACGGCCTCGCCCCAAAAAGTTTTGGCAAACCCTTTTCATGAACATTGACTTAAACATTTCTTCATTTGTTCTATTTTTTCTCTCCGCCACTCCTTTTTGTTGTGGAGTGTACCCAACGGTCAATTGTCTTTCCATCCCAATATCTTCACAAAATTTCATAAATTCATTAGAGTTATACTCACCACTTCTATCACTTCTTAACACTTTCATAAGGTGGCCACTTTGCCTTTCAACAAGACTTTGAAATTTTCGAAAAACATCAAACACATCCGATTTTTGTCTCATAAAGTAAACCCATGCCATTCTAGAAAAACATCAATGAAAGTAATGAAATACTTGTTACCTCCATGGGTCGTTGTGTGCATAGGCCCACACACATCGGTATGAACAAGCTCCAATGGTGTTTTAGCTCTCCATGCCTTGTCTTTTGGAAATGTCTCCCGGTGTTGTTTCCCAAGAGCACAGCCTTCACAAACTTCTTGAATCATTGGTAATCCATGCAACATGCCTTTTTGTTGTAGATACTTCAAACTTTGAAAATTCAAGTGGCCCAATCTCTTATGCCAAATCCAAGTCACATCCAACACATTCATCTTCAAAGCAACATTTTTTGCATACCTCAAAGTGAGCGGAAATCTTCTATTTTTCTCCATCTTGATTGTTGCCACCATTTGCTTGCACCCCCCCCCCCCCCCCCCCTTTTTCATTTATCTTGCAAGTATCATCTTCAAAGTGAACTACATACCCATGATCCACCATTTGACCAATACTCAACAAATTTTGCTCCAAGTCCGAAATTAGTAAAACATTCCTTATGTATCTTGTTCCTTTCTTAGTCTCCACCGCAATAGTATCATTTCTTTTTGCTTGGACTAAGGCACCATTACCCATTTTGAGTGGCGAATTGAAGGAAACATCAAGGTTGGCAAAAATGCTTTCATCATCGGTCATGTGGTTACTACAACCACTATCAACAAACCAAACATCACATTTTTTTCTCCAAAACTTTGTGACACGCATAAAGCATGTTCCCATCAAATTCTTCTTTTTTGGTAAAATTAGCTTGTTAGTTGGTTACTCTACAATCCTTCTTCACATGCCCAAATTTTTTGCAATTATAACATTGTGACTTTCCCTTAAACCAACAATCTTTCTCCACATGACTATTTCGATTACAAATTTTACACTTTCTTTGGGTGGACTTCTCATTTTCTTGTCTTTGAAAATTCTTCTTGTGAAAATTATTCTTTCCTCCACCTTTTGCATTATCAAACTTACCTTTTCCTTTTCCACTTCCGATTGATTGAAATTCCAAGAGCTTCCTTGAGTTTTAGAACCACTAACATTGAGCTTAGATTGGAAAGCACTTTCAAGTGACTTCTCCATTTGCTTACTCAATCTTTGCTCAAATGAATTAATTGAACCCATCAATTCTTCAACCCTCAAGGTTTCAATGTTCATAGTATTTTCAAGAACCGCAACAATGGGGTTATAGTCCGTCGTCAACGTAATTAAAAAAAATTTCACAATTCTTTCATTAGTTATATTATCCCCATGTATTTTCATTTGGTTCACAACTTCCATCAATCTAGAAAAATAATTTTGCAACACTTCAACATCTCAAAATCTCTTCTCAAAGATTGAAGTTTAATTCCTCTTACCTTCAATTTGCCCCGATACTCCTTTTGAAGAATATCCCAAGCATCCTTTGGCTTGTTCTCGTTGATAATCCTCAGAAAAATCTTGTCTGAAACTCTTTGTTGAATCATTAAGAGAGCTCTTGCATCCTTCCTCTTATGTGCTTTTAATATTTGTTATTGAGCATCCGTCAAAGAATCGACATCTTCAGGGTCATCATACCCATCTTCAACATACTCCCACAAATCATTTGAAATAAGTTGGATTTTTATTTTCACACACCAAAAATCATAATTCTCATCGTCAAATTGTGGAAACGGAGGTGGTTGAGCTCCAAAACTTTGATTACTTGAACACGCCATGTTCTTCGGCACCGGGGTTTGTTTTCCCGAACTAAATCTTCACGCCCAGATGTTGTCGCCGAACCAAGCTCTGATACCACTCTGTTGGCCTTAGATTATGCTTGAACCTTGATTAATTAAAGAAACAAACAAGAGACAAACATAGAATATATGGAAAGTTTTGGAACTAGATTTTTTCATTCCATCTCTTTAGAAAAGTGTCTTACAAGCTTTATATAGACACTCCATATATTCTAGAAAAGTCTCTAACAATCTTTATCTACACACACCTAAATATAGACACTACATATATTCTAGAAAAGACTCTTACAAGCTTTATCTAGACACGCCTAAATAATTCTAGAGTTTTCTATCTTTGGGCCTAATTAAATACAACAAAAAATGACCCAAACTCACACTAACATTTATGACCCAATTACAATAGTCCAAATATAAAATAACACAACAAAGTATTAACTTTAACAAGAGCGCCTAACAAAGTCAAGCACTTTTTGTGGAGGGTGGCACAAGGTATTTTACCTACACAATGCAATCTACTTTGGACACAAATGAGTGTGGATAATATTTGTAATTTGTGTGGCTTACCTGATGAATCCGTGGAGCATATTTTTTTGGAGTGTGAGTTTAAGGTAGAGGTCTAGAAAGTAGCTAAGGTTCAGCTTCTTTCGAAACTAAATTTTCCATTTAAAGAATGGTTTTTGCTTCTCTTCATCTGCTACGTCCAGAGACGTACATTATGTTTAGTGGTGGTTATTGTTTGGGCTCTGTGGTTTAACAGGAACAAAGTTCCCTTGAGTGAAGTGTTGCAGACTCCACTCCGTGTTGTTTATTTTTATACTACCTTCCTAGAATAGTTTTGGGTAGCGACAAGACCAGCTTCTAGGCTAGAGCTATTGGGGAGTGATCGAAATAGTCGTCGATGGTTTCATCCTTGACCAGGAGAGATGAAACTCAATTTGATGGGGTTGTTTTTGAGGAGGAAGGTTGTTCTAGCATTGGCATTGTGATACGAGATGATGAAGGCAAGTTCCTGTTCGGATTTTGTAAGAAGATTATTAGGATGCTCAGCGAGGAGATTATCAAGGCTATGGCGGCATCAGTTGTAGCTACTCTGGCAGTGGAAGAAAATCTCCAAAAGTTATTTTGGAAGGAGATTCTAAAGCTGTTATTGAAGTGGTCTGCTCATGGAATATGCGAATGTCAAGTTTTGGTCATTTTGTGGACCAAATCTTGTTGTGTGAACAGCAGTTTTATGGTTTCTTAGCATCTTGGGTTCATAGGGATGGAAATTTGAGTGCATGCTGCCTCGCCAAGCATGCTGTCAATTGTTCAGATTTTATTTTTTGGAGGGAAGGATGTCCGACTTTCCTGATACCCTTCCTTCAACATGATGTATCCTCTTCGAATTAAAAATTTTTTCTCACCGTTTCTTTCCAAAAAAAAAAAAAATTGTATTGTCAAGTTTATACCACATCATTTGGTCCTATTTGTTTAACATTACCCTTGAACATGACAAAGCAAGGTGCTAAATTAGTAGATTCAATTATGTTATAAAACCAAATAAAGATTAATTACAACTTATTTTGGTAAGTTGCAATTCATGGGGACAAGTTATTATAGAAAAAGTTGGGATCTATCCGAAAAACCTAAGAATCGATACCAACATTGTAGAATCAATCAAAAATATCAAGATCGACTATAAACAACTATATTTTAAAGGAAAAAGAGACCAAAGGTCCATTACAGACAACTTATAGGCTATTAAGCCCAAGCATAAAATTTTTGGATTCAAAAGTACAATAAATGTCAAAAGACTCATCTACCCTTTTCTTTAAAAAAAAGTGTTGACTATTGATGCGGGGGATTGAAAAAAGTCTCTAATTTTATGTGGCGTGTAAAATTACCAACGGTATATGCATAATATATTACCAACGGTAGTCCCGTGAGATACACGAAATTTATAATATCTATATTCATCGTCATCGTCACCGTCACTCATACCACACCCTGCCCAAACATTATCAAAAATTACTTACTATATGCTAAACTAATATTTTATAAAACTTAAAATATAAAGTGGTTGATAAAGATGACAAGAATTTTAAATGTGAAGAAGTTATCAAAATGTTGGAAGTGAGTGCAAAAGTCACATGTTAAAATTCAATTGAAGGATGCCAATTAAATTATTTAAAATAAGATTTTGAGAGGATTTGCTTCTCTCTCTCATATTGATTCTTTTATAGAGCCTGTTTGGATGATGTTTATGTGAGGGTTTGTGAAATTTTTCTAAACCCAACTCATATGTTTTGTTCATGGAATTGAGCAATGTACCACATCCAATCTCATGTTTGACAAATAACACCAATACGTATGGAGCCCATGGATTGATTAATAATATTTGTCATGAAATTGACCAAATTCACCCAAACCCATGGTTTTGTTAAAACTCATTTACATGAATTTTACCTTAAGGGCCTGTTACAGACCGGAATTCCAATTCCGAGCCTCATATTTGTAATCAAATATGGGATATCAGGGTTCATTGGACTGTTTTTATTAAACTCATCAGTGTATACCCGGTGGTTCCGGATATGGCAGTAGTTTTTAAAATGAGGAATAGCTAGCCACATGAATATTTCGGTGTGGTCCGCCACCATAAAGCTGTTGCAGTACTTAAAAAACATGGGCTAAGCTTAACTTGCATCTCGAAAGATCACTCAAAATTTAATTTACATCTTTAAAGTTTAAAAATATAATTAAATTTACACCTTAAAAGATATAAATTAGTACCAATATGCACCTGAGACTAACTCTGCCCATTTTTCAGTTTAAAAAGTTTAGGTTCATTATAAATTATATCCTCTAAGTTTAAATATTTCATATTTATTATCTGAAAAAAATTATATCCATTAATGCTCGTTAAATAACTCTTAATTGTATCGTATCATAACATTTTCGTGTCGTGTTCAAGTCAATAAAAAATATTTTTAAAAATTTTAAAAAAATATAAAATACCTATTTTTTGCCTAAAATACTCGTTAAATAACTATTTCCTTTATATAGTTAGACATAAATCTTTTGATTGTCCGATCAAATTAAAGTTAGATATAAATAACACAACTGTAGACAAAAAATAGTTAGTTAACAAGTATTATAAACAAAAAATTGGAATTTTTTAATTTTAAAAAATATTAAATAGTATTATATGAATTGTCATAAATATGAATTGTCATAAATGTCATAAATGTGCAATTGACCTAACACGAAAATATTTTTTGTTAAAAATATTTTTTTATTGACTCAAACACGACACGAAAATGTTATGATACGATACAATTGAGAGCTATTTAACGAACATTAATAGATGAAATTCTTTTTGAATCATAAATGTGAAATATTTAAATTTTGAGATGTGCAATTTATAATTAACCCAAACTTTTTTAACCACAAAATATATGACACTTAGTCTCAGGTGCACATTGATACATATTTATATCTTTCAGGATATAAATTAATATTTTTAAAGTTTAAGAGTGTAAATTAAGATTCGCATAATCTTTCATGGTACAAGTTGAGATTAGGCTTAAAAAATGGAGGCCAGCTAGAAAATTTGCACGTCTCAGTCAAAGCATGCAATAACTTGAGAAAGAAAAACTTTATATCTAGCTGCCACCACCTCCCAATGTCCTTATCAATTTTATGAACTTTTTTTTTTTTTTATGAGCTTTGATATATTCTCATTGTTAATACATTATTCTATACTTTTTTTTAAAAAAATATTACGGTCAGAGTGTTCAAACCAATTTACGTGTACTTACACTAATCTCCTCCCCGATCTGATCAAAGGCAGACCATCCACGTTGGGACTAGAGAATTTAGTAAAATAAGTTAAAAAAGAAAATAAGGGTTTCCTTGTTAGAATGGACAATGAAATAAAGATTATAATATTTTTCGCTGTCCAATTTCACAAATTGGACAATAAAAATAAATTGAACAATGAAATACGTAAGACAGTGGAATAAGATTTATCTAGATTGTGTATTTCACTATTTAGCTTTGTTTAACTATTTTTAATATATTGAAAACTTATCTACTTTACATTTTTTTTTAACTCTTATGATGCAATAAAATGAATTTTGTGGCATTTATTTTATGGTAAATGCATTGTATTTTTTGATGTTGAAAACAAAAGATAAGTCTTGTTTCAGACTTTTCAATGATTGTACACACAATTGTTACATAGTTTTAAAACCCGGCCCGGACGTCAACTCGACAAAGAGACCGGATCAATGGGTCACTGGTTCAACCGTTGGGTCACTGGTCGGACCGATAATATAAAAAAAAATTAAAAAAAAATTAAAAATACTAATAAATAGTCTAAAAAATTACAATAATTATAAAAATAACATCAAACATATAAAGTTAAGTAGAGAAAAATCATCAAACATGTATCCAATTTCAATGTATTCAATTTTCAATACAACTTGTAAAGTTAAGTAGAGAAAAATACCTCTATTGAAATTCAAGGCTCCAAGTCTAAGTCCAACTCTTTGACAATGCATCAATCTAAGCATAATTCATATAATTTGCACTCTTCAAAGTTCAAAGTTCAAAGTTCAAACTCCCTTTTTTCAAGGATTGTTCTCTGTGGGGGCTAGTCAGGTTGATGTTGCAGATTTTTCGGCTATTCCAGATATTGTGACTGATGCAGATGATGTTGGGTTGTGTGCTATGCCGACTTTGGAGGAGGTGAGACAGATTGTGTTCTCTATTGATTCTGATAGTACTCCGGGGCCGGATGGATTTTGCAATCATTTTTATCACTTTTGCTGGGACATTGTGGGAGCAGATTCGCTGGCTGCAGTTCAGGATTACTTCCGGGGTTCTCCTATGCCTCGAGGATTCATGAGTACGTTGGTGATACTTTTGCCCAAGAAGGAGTCACCTTCTACTTGGGCAGATTTTTGGCCGATCAGTTTATGTAACGTGAGCAATGAGGTGCTGACAAAGATCCACGTTGCTCGTCTGTCGTCTTTGTTGCCGCGTATCATATCACCGACGCAAAGTGGATTTGTGCCGGGCCGAGTGTTGCAAGACAGTATTCTTTTGGCTCAGGAGTTGGTTCATGATTTGGGGAGAGGTTCCCGGGGTGGGAACGTCGTGCTGAAGCTTGATATGGCTAAGGCATATGACAGGATGTCTTGGACATTCATCCTCTAGATGTTGCAGGCTTTTGGGTTCTCTGAGTGATGGATTTCTTTGGTTCGGTGGACTATCTAGGGGTCGTGGTTTTCTGTGATGGTGAATCAGGTCAGTCAGGGCTTTTTCCAGTCGCAGGGGGGCTGCGGCAAGGTGACCCCCTTTCTCCTTGTTTGTTCATCATTGCTGCAGAGTATCTCTCTCGAGACTTGGACTCTTTGCATGCTCGATTTTCGGGGGTGGCTTATAGTACTGCAGTTGGGGTTTCGGTTTCCCATTTGGCTTTTGCTGATGACATTATTATTTTTGCTAATGGGTGCCGGTCGAGTTTGCAGCGAGTTATGGATTTCCTTCATCACTATAAGGCTGCCTCTGGTCAATTAGTTAGTCAGGCCAAGAGTAGTTTCTATATTAGTTCGCGTGTCTCACATTCTAGAGAGGTGATTGCATGGCAGACCACTGGTTTTTAGAGGCTTGACCTTCCGTTTATTTATTTGGGGTGCCCTATCTACTTGGGTCATCTCCGGATCTCGTACTTTGATGAGATGATTTGGAAGGTGCGCGAGCGGATTTCTGAATGGGCGAATCGCTTGCTGTCCTTTGGAGGTAAGCTTACCTTGATTCGTCATGTGCTCACGTCGATCTCTATCAACTTGTTTCACGTGTTGAGGCCTCCTGCGGATATTTTTCACCAGTTAGAGATGATATTCACTCATTTCTTGTGGGCTAACACAGCTATTCACTGGAGGATTCACTGGTGTCACTGGGCCGAGGTATGTTACCCTATAGAGGAGGGCGGCTTAGGGGTGCGTTCTTTTTCTGACTTAGCCGAGGCTTGTGAGGTAAAACTGTGGTGGAGTTTTCGTGCTCAACAATCACTTTGGTCCACTTTTATGAGGGCCAAGTATTGTAGGTTCACCCATCCTAGCCTGATTGAGTTTCGTTACCCAGCTTCACCTTTTTGGAGGCGATTGTGTGGGATTCGAGCTGTGGCTGAGCCGAGGATTAGATGGTTAGTACGGTCCGGTGAGGTCAGTTTCTGGTATAATTGTTGGTTGGGGGAATATCCGTTGGCTTTAGTGTGTCCGGTGCCAGCTTCTGGGGTTCCGGTTTCTGCTTACTGGGCGGGTCGGCAGTGGGACAGAGGCTGATTGTTGGGGGTTTTGTCTTCTTTAGTTGTTAAGCAGATTGTGCAGATTTCGATTTCGGATCAAGGGGTTGATCATATGAGGTGGAGTTTGTCTTTGGATGGGGATTTTTCTTTGAGGACTACTTGGGCTGATATTCGGGGTGTGGCTCCAGTACGGGCTGGGTTTTCTTGTGTCTGGCAGAGGCATATTCCGACTCAAGTCTCCTTCTTTATGTGACGGTTGTTTCATGGTTTTCTGGCCACAGATGATGGCTTAGAGAGATGGGGTTTCCATGTAGTATCTCGGTGTGTGTGTGTGTGTATGTGTGTGTGTGTGTGTGTGTGTGTGTGGTGGGGCTGTAGAGACTCTTAGGCATCTTTTTCTGGATTGTCCGCTTGCAGTTCAGGTGTGGGGTCACTTTTATCGGATGTTAGGGACCAGATGTTGGTCGTTTCAATCTCCTTATGTTTTGATGCTTCATTGGCGGCGTTGTGCTCCTTCTGCAAGTCACGTGCGGGTTCTGCTACCGTACTTCATTCTGTGGCACTTATGGAAGGCGCGTAATGCTTATAGGTTTGATGGACGGGCCTTTCAGGTGCCCGTTGTGGTTAAGAGGGTTGTGGCCGATATGCAGTTGGTTGGGCTTGCTTTTGGGTTTGCTCCGAGTCAGTTGCGTCGGGATGAGTCGGTTGAGTTTGTGGGTTCTCTTAGGGTCTTGGCCCCTCGGCCTCGGCCTCGGCCTCCTCGTTTGGTTGCTTGGACTCGTCCTGTAGCGGGTTGCCTAAAGATCAGTGGTGACGAATGTTCTAAAGGCAATCCGGGGCTGTTTGCGGCAGGGAGTGTTATTTGGGACCACAAGGGTCGGGTTCTCAGGGCTTTTGACTTGTTTCTGGGGCATTAGTCTATTCTGTATGCGGAGCTACAGGCTGTATGTGCTGGGTTGGAGTTGGCCACAGATTTGGGAACTTCAGAGTTGGTAGTGGAGTCGGATTCAGCTACAGTGGCTTCTTGGGTTTCTTCTCAGGGTACTAGGTGCTGAGGTGCTGGGTTTATGCCTACCTGCTTGCTCGGATTCGGCGTCTGTGTGCTTCTCTCTCGACTTGCGTTTGCCATGTCCTGCGAGAGACGAATCAAGCTGCAGATTTCATGGCTAATTGGGCTTGCTCTCAGCAGCTCAATCAGCGATTTCCTGATTCGTCATCCCTTCCTTCTACGATTGTTGGCATCCTCGCCTTGGACGCTCGACAGACTCCTCACATTCGTCGATGAGTTTTATTTTCATTTCTGTTTATTTATTTTTTGGTGGTGAGTCACCACCTTACTTTTGCTTTGACTTTCTTCCTCCCATTTTGTACTTTTGGAGGCTTGGCTCTCTGTCCTCCTCCCTTGTACTTTTTTCCTTTTAGTTATAGATACAGGTAGGGGTCCTGCCAAACCCCCCACCCACACTGGGTGGCTTTTATAAAAAAAAAAAAAGTTTAAAGTTCAAACTCAAACTGTAGGAAGCTCTAAACTCACAACTTTTCTTTATACTTCTGTAAATCAGATTGAATCACAGCTAGTAAAATAATCAAACACTTAAATCAGAATTCTGCAAATCATATTGCATCATAACTCATAAAATTATCAAAATTACATCATAACTCATATTCTAATTTTTTTTTTTTTTTGTTAGTACCAAGATAATCAAAACATCAAATGGACAACCATTCAAAGTGCAAAATCAACACATTCAATTATATATTAGCTAGGTTAATCCTAGGCTTCAAAGAAACTTGCACATAATCCAAAAAAATCGAAAAACAAACTCAAAAACACAAGCCCAGAAAAAAGAAATTGATTGCCAAGTGACTATGATAAACAAAATAAAAAACAAAACAGGGAGGAAAAAATCTTCATTTCAAGATCAACAACAATAATTTCATATATAACACTTGGCCTATAAAATAAACACATAAAATCAGTCAAACTGCGTAATCTAAAAACCACAAAAAATAAAATCTAAACGGTGATTCTGAGAGAGGCCCAGAACCAGAAAGTGAATCATCTTCCCCAGAAAGAAAACTTTCAATATAGTGACTGATTAAAGTCATTGAGAGAGAGAGAGAGAGAGAGAGAGAGAGAGAGAGAGAGAGAGAATGGGGGGGGGGGGGGGACGGAACTCACCTCGGATCTGGTGGAGGATGTGCTCAGTCGCTGGTGGAGCTGTGCGTGGAGTTGTGCTCAGTCGCTGCTGCCTGGTGGTCTGGATCGATTTAGGGCAACTGAAGGCCTGGATCGATTTAGGGCAAAAGAGCAAAATGCTCAAAATGTGCAAAAAACTAACATTTGTACAAATAATTTTAAACTGTCTGGTTTGGTTAACTCGCCCGGTTCTCACGGGTTCACTGGTTTTTGACCGGTTCAGTGGTTTGATCCCGGTTTCTATGCACAAATGTTATTTTATGAGAACCGGCCCGGTTTGAGCATCGGTTCACCGGGTTGACCTGCCGGGTCAGACCGGGTTTTAAAACACTATTTGTTACATAGCATCTTCCATAATAATGTTATTGAGATCTAAAAATTTAATCTAATTTACTAAATTTCAATATTTGATGTGACTCACAGTCAATCTAATAACTATAATAAATTAGATCAACAAATTAAATTAATAAATTAGGTTTCAATTGCATTACTCCCTTAGTGCGGTAACGATAAAAAAAATTGATACTAGGACTTGACTACGGTAATGATAAAAAAAATTAAGTATCATACATCTAAAATTTACTATTTTAATGAGTGTTTTTATAATTTTAGTGGGTCATTTTACAACTAAAAAATTTATCACTTTTATAGGTGATTTACTATATTTGTGGGTGTTTTTACCACTGTTCTGGATCTTTTTTGTCACTATTGTGGTAACTATTTTAACAACTTTTCTTCTGTACAAAATATATATATATATCACTTTTGTAGGTAATTTATTATATTTGTGGGCATTTTTACCACTATTGTGGGTGTTTTAACTATAATTATGATAACTATTTTTATCACTTTTTTCAGTATCACAACACTGGTAAAAATACTCACAATAGTGGTAAAAATATCCATAAATATAATAAACGGAAGTATGAAACCGAAATTTATTTTTTCGGTACCATAGTCAAGTCTTTGATATTGAGATACAAATTTCACTGGGAATTAACTAGTGGTGGTGAATATAGTGAAATAAAATTTTAAATATCCAATTTCTCTAGCTAGGATAATGAATTCGATAGAGAAATACAAATTTATGTTCGATTGGTAACAGTGAAATACAAATTTCAACCAAAAGTGAATTAGATAGTGAAATAAACACTTTCATTCTCCAAGTGAAACAAAAACTTTAATGAGCAATTTCATTAGTTTAAAACAGTGAATTAGATAGTGAAATACAAATTTTATTGTCCAAAATTCTTAAACACAATTTCATTCCCCCAAAAAAATAAATAAAATTCCCCTTTGCAAATCCATTCCCAGATAGCCCTAGAACACTCTATACCACCTCTTCGTCAACGTTCCTTCTAAACATTTATATAATAAATAAGCTAAGTGTTTGAATCTTATCCTCATATATTTTTCTCACTCATTTTTGTCACAAGTTGAATTATTTAATTTTTTTATTAATTTTTTGATTTAATATAATTCTTTTTAAGGCATTGTTCATATAAGATAGTGTACACATGTTGATATTTTTTTGAGGTCATATATTTTGCCAAAATTTTGTCTATTTTTTTTATAAAAATAATCGAGAGAAATTAATTTCAAATTTCGAATTTTATGTTACATCATGCCTTGAAGTACAACTTATGATTAATATATAATATTTGAACTATATCAACATACCATTACAGATACACAACACAAGTGAGTAGTATAAATCCCAAGACTATATATAATATATGGAGTGCCATTAAAGAACTTCATTATTATGATGATGTGCGAACTCGAAACGTGAGAGAAATGTTCAAGTTGAAGAGTTCAAGACTTGTGAACAGTTGTGTGTGAGTAAATAGTGGAGAAGAAGACGATCTGAGGTTGAGTTTGGTGGCTTTGGACAATGAAGCAATAAACCAAGAACAATGGTACGAGCTGGAGACAAGTAACAACATACATATTATAGTGGTTCACCGACTGAAAAGTGTGACTAATCCACTATAATGGAGTCTCGTGCTCCTGAAAGGTTTTCTATTATTTAGGAAATGTTACAATTGTAGAGGTTACAATTTATTTAGTCCCTTTACATGGGTGAATGCCTTTGTACTTATACCCACATGTAGAGGGGTCCTCGTGTTAGCATCACATGGACTCCAAATTTGTTAGGATTTTGTTTAGGGAATATTGGGCCGTTAGAAGCTACATTATTTAGGTGTGACGTGGTCTTCTGGAACATGTTGAGCTGACATTATGGCATGTCTTCAAGTTTGGATATGTTGTGGTCATCCGTACTTATAGAAGATCATACTACGAGGTCGTTCTGCTTCGGATGACCTCTTATCCTTTTAGTCAGCATGTGACCGGAGGAGCTCGTTCCACCTTCCTAAGCTGGAGATGTTGCTTCTCCTTATGATGTAGCATGGACGACTTGGGTGCCTGTACCTGAAGTCATACTTGGGCGACTTAGATTACTTTGATTGAGGATGCAAACCAGGGTTAATTTTTTTTTCTTTTTGTCCAACCTCCACATAAATATTGAAAATTGATGTTCAAGTACTAAATTTCTTAAATTATATCTGGGCGTAATTCAGGTTGATCCGCTCAAATGACACTCCTAGTTCGCTTAAGGGAACACTTGAGCCAGGATGGAGCTGAACCGCTCAAATTACCCTCCTAGGTCGCTGAACTTATATCTAATGGTTTTTTTTCCCTCCAAATATTGTTGATATATATTCTCTTTTCTTTTTTTTGTGATGTAGAATATCCATGGGAAAGTGATCCGAACCTAAGTTCTACGCATCATAAGTGATACTTTAATCTCCAATTCTTTTGTTTTTTTTGTTTTTGGTAAGAGATGTTTGTTTAGAAAATAAAAGTAAATAACGCTTTAATGTATTTTGTGAGCCCTTTATTTTATAGATATCATGTATGTTTTTGCCTGTAATAACATTCTTACTTTGGCAAATAATTATCAAATAATTCATTAGAAATTAGTATTGTTATATGTTATAGAAGAATAGAAATGTTACAGCAGTTGTGATTTAGTATAGTTCTATTCTAAATTTAGAAATCTCATGCTATTATTATTATTATAATCTTTTTACTGATTAGCTGAGAGAGAGAGAGAGAGAGAGAGACTAATCCTAAGATAGTGACCACAGAAACTTGGCTAATAGCTCTTGATACTTTCAATGCCATCCACTTGAAATTTTTGGTCATCATATTTTAGTGATGTCTAAAGAATTCATTTGAAATTTTAAAGTTGAAAAGTTGGAGAACTCATCCTCGAGTTTGTATATACTCTCAATCTTAAATTCTATCACTTTGTCATATAATATTAGACTTGCAAAGCAATCATCATAAATTAGAATCACATTCCAACTACTTTGGTGGTATAAGCCAATCAAATTAAATTCGACATCAATAATTGAAGAAATGGAAAAGCTCCATAAACACTTATTTTTTAAAAGAAAAAGGACCCAACGTTGAACAACATCACATCCACCAACATATATTTATGCAATATTAACAATAATTAACACAAAGCCAACCCACAAAACCATCTTTAACTTGGTGCAGGACCCCCCATCCAAAAAAAAAAAAAAAAACCCACCCCACAAACACCGAGGGGAAAAAACACACGGATGAACACGAAATCACTGAAGATTTGGGACATGAATGATTCGAGAACAATTATAAACCGAGCAAAACGTTTGGATTGTCACCAATAACAATAGGAGAATAGCAGCAAGCAATGAGAGAAACTGCCATGACCTAAAAACATACGCCTTTATGAGTTTCCCAGCTTTAACCTTCCATCTACTGTCATGATACTTGTTCACATCTTGGATCACTTTGTCTAAGAAGGGCACTTTTGTCAATTTCACAGATTTACTCATCCCATTCCACAGGTTGGCCACCTCTTCATCATTCTTCAATCGGTTCACTATAATCCCTCTTTCTCTCAGCAACTTGGCATCCTCCGCCGTATCAATAATCCCATTCATTAATTCTGTGTAACGAGTCAAAACCAACGGCCCAGATGCATTGCAGGCTTCATAAGCAACCAAGTTCCTCAAGATCACTTCTGTGTTTACATCTAAGCTAATGGTGGGTAGGTATAATGTAACCGTTTTACAATCAAACCCAAAATTTAAAGTGCCACCGTCAGTGGATGAAAATTTCACACCAGCATCAGAGAGTTCTGTGACAGAAGGGATTGAAATCTCCTCAACCAACGGGGGTTTGTCATTAGAATTCTCATTTTCTGGCTTAATGTTTTCTTTATCATGTGGGAAGCAGAAATATTCAGAACCTTGTTTCAAGACTTTGAATCCAGGAAGCTTAGAAACAATTGTCCATGGTAGTTTTAATATGACTTTAATAGGTCTTGAAAATAATAACCTCTTGATGGAACGTAGAGCGCCGCCATCTAATTTGGAAATAAACTTCCAAACCTCACCAAAGCATTGATTAATGTGAGTTGACTCTCCCAAAGAGTTTCCTTCACCTTCACCTTCCTTTTCTCTATCTTCCTCCGCTTCAGTTATTTCCGTTGGCTCCTCGAATTCCGGCATGAATACATGGTACAAAACATCAAGCAAATGAGCGCGCTTTGAAATTTGAAGATTTGGGTGTTCTTCTTCCATGAATTTGAATGGAGAAAGCTCTTTACATAAACCCATTAACATTGAAACCAGCATGTTGTCTGCTAATTCCATTGATGAAAATTGAATTTTTAACATCTTTCTCAGTAGAAATAATGGAATTTGATTCTCTAGCATCACTATATCTCTGAGAATAGCATTATATGCAGACTTTCTTCCTGCAACATCAACCAAATGTGACATTCTTGATGAGACTCTAGATAGTTCCTTACCTTGTTTGAACGCAAAGATTTGAAGGAACTCCAGCAAGAACGAAGCATCAACAGCCATCATCCAAGCTAATGTTTCGTCATTGAAATCGAGGTACTTGTGGTAATAAGCTCGAATCTTAGGCCCATACTTTATCAGCTTTTCAACAACATGTTGAAACTTGAGGTTTTGAAGCTGTTTCTGGGTTCTCTGTGCTGCTGCGAGCTTATATCTCTGCATTTCATAAAGCTCGGGACGCCAATAATGGTAAGGGCCTAATGCCACTTCTTGTGGGGTGTAAGAATCTGGATCGATAGCCATTAGGGACCTTGGGACATTGAAGATGCTGACTGGGATTTCATGGATATTTTCTTCAAGCTCTTCATCGAGGGCTAGGCGTATTTGAATGACCCATTGGTGCTCATCAAAGCTTGAACTTGTGCTTAAGTTTGATTTCATTGAAGATGAAAAGGAAGCCATGTTTTTTCTGGTTTTAGGAGAGAGAAATTTGTGGAAGTTTGACAGTTTCTGGTGTATTGGGTTGATGGGAGAGTTAAGAAGAGGGTTCACATGTTCTTTTTTTTTTTTTTTAAGACATATCACAAAACCAATAATTATCCTTTTTTGTGGACTCTTTCGACTTTCATTAACTAATAAAATTGGTAATTAATTACAATCAAAAGCAAAATATCTATGCAGCCGACGCAATTCCTTGGTACAAAATGGTTTGTTAGGACGTCTTAGTCCATTACCTATTTAGTAATGTGTTTCACATGTTCTTTTTTTTTTTTTTTAGGGTTTGTACGTTTCTCGGGATATTTTTTTTTGGGTTGTGCGTTTCTCCTGATTATTTATTTAAACATATCATTTATGTTCTTTTTCAAAGTGACATTTCCATTGTATTCTCTTCCAGTATGGTCCTTAGGCACGTGATCAAAACATGAAAGTAATAATGAGTTTTACATTTTGTGGAATGACGGGTCATTAGGTTTCATAATTCTCCTTTCTCATTAACTTTAATATGGGTTTAGTTTTAATTTGATAATAACCGAATTATCTCGTCAAATTTTTTTAATAAATAAATTGACAAAAAATTCTAATATATATAACACAAAGTTGACAAACTATTAGTATATCGGGAATAGAGTAAGCACATTTTAAAATAATACGATTAAAACATATCACAAAATCAATAACTACCCTTTTTTTTGTGGACTCTTGCAACTTTCATTGGCTAATAAAATTGGTAATTAATTACATATCAAAAACAAAATATCTATGCTGCAACGCAATTCCTTGTTAGAAAATGGTTAGTTAGGACGTCTTAGTCCATGCCAAACTTATGCAGTTTTGTTAGGCTTCAGTTGTTTTTCTTTGACTTGAAGATCTTTTTTTAATTTGGTCAAATACAGACCATCCATATTTAGATTAGGGTATTTATGAAGAACAAATATCTCATAATCTGACATCATATGGTTGACAAGATTCGAATTCAAGATATCTGTGCATTTATAGCTCGTCTCTACTACTACTTAAATTATTCCTTAAACTTTATTGAAACCCTTTTGAACCGCATCATCTAAAATCACGTTTTTAAGCATCAATAATAAAACGACACACCTTTCCACCAATTGTAGAGGTGTATTGGAAGATATTATTGAGCAATCTCAATCATTCCCCCACTACTTGAGGAGTGAAAAATATCATGCACAGGACTAGTAGTGGCCCTTGGTCCCCTTTCACATACTCCTCCTAAAACATTATCTATGCACGAGGAGAAGGGGGCCCTAGGCCCCTAGTCCCCTTTCACATACTCCTCCTAAAGCACGCCATGCGCAGGATGAGTATTGAAAAATGGTGGACCTTAAAAGTTGGTTACCGTTAGATTCGAATCAAATCAAGAGATGAGTGAAAGATAATTTTTAAAATTTGATAAGATCTATGCAAATGTTTGGTAATATCGTTCTGATTATCTGATGCTCCAAGCACTTTCATGCAAGTAATAAGTCAATTGCTTCATCAATATAGCTATAAATTTTTTTTTGTGCACTTCGATAATATTGTCATTTATAATGCTAACCCATAGGAACATATAAAACACCTTGGACAATTTCTTTCTGTCTTGCACAGAGAAAGCTCATTTTATTTCCTTTAGGAGATACTACAATATCGAAAGAGATACTATATAGAAAATTATAACATTTTAAGGTTAAGTAATAATTTTTTAGCGTTGTAAATTATAAATTCAAAGGACATGATTGATCACAATGGTATAAGTTTTAAAGGTCTAGTTATTGTCCGTAAATGAGAAATTACAACTTATTGAAGTTCTTCATGGTCGATGATAATATTTTGTGATTGACAAAAAATTACCTCAATTAATTGTAGCTTCACTTTTAAAAAGTGTAATTTAACTTTCGAAAATATTAACTTTTTGATGCAACATGTATAATGGAGGACTACAGATCAAGACCGTAAAAAACAGCATTGATTCAGGCACCAATCAAGATTGATTTTAATGACAATGTTAGAAAATTACAAAAGACCTTATTCTAAAAAAAATTTGATAATCTGAGCAAGACAAAAGACTTCAACCCTGCCCCTTTTAAGTCAAAAAAACACCATTTATGACACATTTTAGGTATTTTGTTATTTTCATCTTGTTGTTTGTGGTATTTTTGTAGTATTATACATTTGTTTGGTTTAACTAATAATTTAGCACCATTACCGTTTCTTATTTAAATTATGGTAAAATCATATTGAACAATTTTTGATTAAAATTCAGAGACAAGTTCTCTTTTAAATTCAATTCAATTTAAATTATAGTTGGTATTGTCCAATCAAGATTTTGTCTTCACTTTTTGTTAGATCACTTTCAGTACAGCTATCAATTTTTTATTTTTTTTCCGTAGTATTATCCCAAGGTATGACTATGTGGCTCAGATATATTCCTGATGCATTCCTGAAAGCTTGGACAGAGCCAAGCCTAAAGTATATCCCCAACATGAAACATGGGTTGATGCGCGCACGTGCTTCACCAGGAATATTGTATTGCTACCATGCATTTCTTTGGATGTTGGAAACTAAAGCCCAATATCCTTCAAGAAAGGATTTGTAGGTTGGTTGAACTGGAACTATAAGGATAAGAAAAAGAAATAGTCGAAAGAAGTATACGTTGGCCAATAATGTTTAGATCTTTTATCTGGAACATATGGATGAATAGAAATAGGGAGTGCATCAATTCCACACTCACTAATCCTAAGATAGTGGCCAAAGAAGCTTGGCTACTAGCTCTTGATACTTCCAATGCCTTCCATGGACCACAACTAGCTAACCTAGGAAGACCTAACAGGATGATTAATTGGATGTTTCCATCTACAAGTAGGAACAAATTAAACACTGATGGTTATTCCAAGGGAACTCTAGGTCCTTCACGAGTAAGAGGACTTATCAGAAATGAGCAAGGATAATGGCTACTTGGATGTTCATCTTGGATGCTTGTTGCGCATCAAGGTTTCGTCCAGAGTTCATATGCTACAAGCATCCAAGATGAACTCTGGACCAAACCTTGATGGGCACAATCTCACATGGGTGGCTATATCATGTCAAAGTTCCAAGCATCCAAGATGAACTCTGGACCAAACCTTGATGGGCACAATCTCACGTGTGTGGCTATATCATGTCAAACTTCTTGAACAGATTCTTGGCACCAATCACTCATATGCCATTGTCGTAAAAGTATCGAATCTAGTTCACAAAACTCTCACTTATTACAGAGTTTAAAAAAATACAAAAACTAAGTTGTCTTACCCCTATTTTATGTCGTGGAGAAAACACCCACCATTCATACACCATCCATTACATTCAATTATTTTTGTCTTGATCTCTGGAGATTCGACTTACATGGAAAGTTGGTTTAGCTAGAGGTGTAACCATCATCTCCTAAGGCAATATCAATTGCCTTAAGCCAGCTCCATTTTAGTTGACTGCTAGCTCCAATTTGAAGGGTTTCAAATGATTAATCAACTTGTTCAGAGTTGATTCTATAGTGTTCAACACAATAAGCACCCACCGCTATAAGTGTTTGCAAAAAAAAATTGTCTGTAATGTCATTAACATTATATATTTATATATTCTTCCCTATGTTACCATATTTACTCTTATAAAATTATATTTTATTTGATTTTACTCATTAGTAAATCACTCACCGTAGATGAATATTGAATCCACTTATAAATATTGAGTCCCACTTTAATTAACATTCAATGAGAACCCGAATTTGTTAGCTTAGTGGTAACTCAACCATTTGATAAATCTCTCATGAGTGGTAGGTCAGGGGTTCGAATATTCAACGAGAGTAGTCACTTGTGGCCATTGCTCATAGATTTTCTCCCTTGTGTGGAGAGGCGGTTTTGCACAAATTTCAACATAGTCCAATACATGAGCAAGAGAATACTATGATGATCTATTGGGACGGCTGAGATATAAAAAAAAAACATTCAATGAGTTCTACATGATTACCCATCAACCATCAAATTGGACAATAAATGTGAAATAAAATCTGAAAAACAACAAGTGAGTGCTTGCCAAACATTTATCACATGCTAAGTTAATTTTCATAAAATCTAAGAACTTTTCATAAGGTACTCAATTAAGTACGTGAAAAATCAGACTTTTAGAAGATAGTGACAAAACACTAATGAATTTAAATGAACATATTACCAATTAGGGGTGTAATTTGGATAGGTTGGGCGGGTTAAACCCTAACCCAATTTTAAGTATAAAATTTTCAACTCTAATCTTAATCTTCATCTTAATCTTAATCCTAACTTGACATCAATTCGAGATACTCAACCCAAGTGCTGCCCGAGTTAATTTTGGGCAAACTCGGGCTGAATTTGGGTTACCCAATTCAAGTCCAATTTGGGTTGGCAATTCGGGCTCAAAAAATAATAATTATAAAGGGTTTTTTAGGTGTGGGTACAATTTTTTAGACTTATTTGAGCAAAAGTGTATAGATAAGTTGTTTACTCTATTAAGTACAATTTTTATAAAATTTTTTGTGTTTAGGTACAAAATTCAAATGAATTAAAATCATTTTTACTTAAATACTCTCCCTTAAATTATGAGTCATCATTGGCAGTTATTTGAGGAAACAAATATGTAAAGATTAACAATAGTAATGGGAGATAAAATAGGGGCATTAATAATCAAAACCCTTCTTCTTCGGCAACAAGATTCTATGGCAATGAGATTTGATTAGAATGCCACAAATTATATGTGAATAAACACTGAATTTTCCCCAAAAAAAAAAAAAAAAGAGAATTGGCCAAGATGTTTTGTTAGATATTATGTATTGTTCGTTGTTAGGATGTATGGAAAAAAGAATTTCTTTTTATTTTTAATGGTTGTAACTGTTTTTTAATAGGTGTAGCTATTTTTTAATGGGTGTAACTGTTTTGAAATGGGTGTAACTATTTTCTTAATCGGTGTAACTATTTTTTAATGGGTGTAACTATTTTTTTAATGGTATAACTATTTTTTTAATGGGTGTAACAGTCACAATCTCATGCAATTGTTAAGGCATGATGGTGTAACGATGCCACGATACTAAATGGTGCAACTATTTAGTTTATGTAAACAACTGAATGACAAATTGGGTTGGTGTCATAATTTTGTGTAATTGTTTTGTGTAACCGTTTAGTTTATTAGAATGCATGAGTAACTGTTTGGTGTATTATAGGACAATTGTAT
The DNA here is from genome assembly GCA_951799425.1 of Ilex aquifolium. Taxonomy (NCBI): domain Eukaryota; kingdom Viridiplantae; phylum Streptophyta; class Magnoliopsida; order Aquifoliales; family Aquifoliaceae; genus Ilex; species Ilex aquifolium. The sequence continues at coordinate 14,084,528 of OX637410.1, read as the reverse complement.
CTGATTGATATAACTGATTAGTATAATTGTGTTGTTATAATGTTAATATAAATAGAGTAAGAGAAAATAGGGAGAGAGAGATAACATGTTAGAGAAAATATGCCTCTATTTTATCTCTCATTGCTTGATTGTAGCCAAAATATATGGAAAGAATACAAAGGGTTTCAACCCATCAGTTATTTATTGAATGGAAATATTGACATTTTTTAAAAATATGCACTTTAGCCCAAATAAGATTTTGTGTTGTATTTTTGCTCAAATAAGTCTAAAAAATTGTACCGGCTTCCAAATCACCCAATTATAAATTAGGTGTGAGAATTTGTACAATATTTTACTATTACATAGGCCTATACAGCCAACTAAGATGAAGTCCATTAAGACAACTTATTAATGGTATAAAGTTGAACCTTCTTTATATAAAATTTTAAATCTTAACCTTAACCTTAACCCTAACTAGACCTCAACTCCAGATACTCAACCCGAGTATTTCTCGAGTTAATTTTGGGCAAACTCGGGTTGAAATTGAGTTGCTCAATTCAGGTCCAATTTGGGTTGACAATTCCGACTCAAAAATTATAATCATAAATTAGGTGTGAGCCTTTGCACAACGTTGGACTATTGCATAAGTCTATATAGCCCACTAAGATAAAGTCCATTAAAACAACTTATTAATGGTGTAACTGTAAATGTGAACCTTTTTTATAAAGGGGAGAAGGGAGAGGGGAGAGGTCATTTGAGTTGTCTATCTGATGTACGATGACAACTCCTTGTTTTTCTTTTGTCTTTTTTACTTATACCAGATCGGTTGTGTAAACTTCTTTCACCATCTATAGTCCTTATAAATCATGTTTCACTTTCCCTTTAAATAATAAATAATAATAATAATATTTATATACATGAATTCAGGTTGGGTTCGGGTTGAGCCAGATTTCATCATTTCGGGTTAGGTTAGAGTTGAGCCTGTGAACCCGAGCTCTTAACCTAAGCCTCACTCGAATTCAATTCTGGTTGAAATTTTTGAACCCTAACACTATTTTTTTCAGATTGGATTCGGGTTGAGCCAAATTTCATTATTTCGAGTTGGTTTCGGGTTGAGCCCGTAAATCCGAGCCATTAACTTGAGGCTTACCCAAATTCAATTTAGCTTGAAACTTTTTAACCCTAACACTAAAAGCCTCAACCCTAACACTATCGTTTTCAAGTTAGGTTGGAGTCGATTGGTTCAGGTTGCATCCCTATTACCAATCCAGCAAAGTTGGGCTTAAGTCTATAAACAATACATAGTAAACAATTTAACAAGGCATAATTTGAGCAAGTGAATTCGAACTTAATTTAATTGAAAATATTTAGTACTTACATGGAGATATTTAGTATTTGGATTGAGTTAAAAAAAAAATTATATGGCATAGTGGTTGGGTGAGAGTATCGAGTTTTAAGAACCAACCCTATCTTATTCCACACTCACGACTTCGGGTTCAACTCAAACAAAACCCATATTTCAACCTAAAATTTGTGTAAACTTAGAATTAAACCTGAATGATTGCATGAATTTTCTTTTGGGGATTGAGCATGTTAAACAACTATTTATTCTAAAAATTTAAACTATTAGAGATGGATGTAACATAAGTATTTATTTAATACTCGCATTCACGTGTAGCCCCTCTTTGGGTGGTCTATTCATGTTATTCTTTTCATTTTTATTTTTTGGTAGAAAGGAGGCCTGGTGAGATTTGAACTCAGAATCTCTAGGCTCTGATATTATGTTAAACAAATATCTACTTCAAAAATTTAAATTATTAGAGAAGGGTGTAACATAAATATTTATCTAATAAGTATGAATTTTAACTTTTTGAATATCTAAACACAGACATCAAACGGCTCAATCAGATTGAGGAGTTTTATACCTTGGGAAACTCCGAACTTATTTGCCCGAATCACGAGTAAATATTCAATGCAACGTTAATATCATGTCACCATTGATGACATGGTATCACCAATCAATAATAAAACTCTAAATGGATAAGGTAACCTCACTTCAGCTTAGAACATATCCAATCCTAACTCATATTTAGACTCAAATTTCAATTTGAGTCTAAATGGTCTAAAAACCTTCTCCAATCTCGGACTCAAATATATACCAAATTAACAAAAAACTTATTTTGCACCCAAATTGAAGAAGACTCAAATTATATACCAAATTTTCAACGATAACTTTTTTATCTTATCTGAAGCCAAAAGACTTCTTCGATGACTTGTTTTCTGCCTTTTTTTCCTTCTCTCTTCTACGTTGTTTCTATCGCCAGCCGCCACTAAAGCATTCACAGATCATTTGAAAACCTATAGGTAAGCTTCTTCCTATTCATCTTCCATTTTCTTGATTTCTTGTATTTTTCAAAACTCTAATCTCCTTCATCTTTCATACTATATAAACCCTAAACCTACCTATCAAATTTGTTTTCTATTTTTTCGAGTTAAATATTATCAATAATGCAATTGTAGGCCTCTGATTCTTCCTAAAATTTCAAACCTTCACTATCCACAAATTTAGAATATTAGTCTTTTTTATCTTTAATCATCCATTTTTGTTAAAAATCATCCATTTCTTGTGTTCTTTAGACCAGACTCATATCAAAGTAAATATTTTTTTTTATTTATCTAGATTTACAGAAGAAGATAATGGATTAGAACAACCTGAGAATTCTATGGTGGTTTTCTAATTTTATTATATTTTTTGTTTCTTTTATTCCCAAGTGATGTTGTATCCATAGTTAATTTTTTTTTGAATTACTCATTTATGGAGAGATATAAAAGTTTCATTTATTCTATGAGATTTCATGATTTGAATGATACAAAAAATGAGTTTTGAGATAATAAAGAAATTTTTTAAAGATTTGAGTAGATATCTGAGTTTGTCCGTTGGAGTACTCTACACTAAATCAAGTTTTTTACTCAAATTTGAGTATAAATTTGAGTTATGGTTGAAGATACTCTTGCATGGAAGAAGAGTGGCGAGTTATTTGTTTATATGACAGGTTAGTTATTAATTTTTGTAGGGTCCATTTGTTTATTGTTTTAATAGTATTGGTTAATGATACCACATTGTCTTGTCATATAATATCACAGTTATAATGAATATTTTCTCCCGAATCACACCCCTACCATTTATTGTCCAGCTATGGAGAGCTAATTAGCAAGAAATTCCAAATAAATTACGTAACAAGACCGCCTAATATTCAACAGTAACCCAATTACATTGTTCTAACGAGCATAATCACCATGCTTGTCCTGGCATTACTTGTTCTTTTGGATTTTGACCCTTTTTTTTTGTCATTTACCAACCTGGGTGAAGTTAATCCAGTCAGAGACTCTTTATCTCTTTATCTGGTACTATTTTGGTTTGCTACATTTTTTTTTTCAATTGTGAAAGTGTTCAGATCAACTTACGCGTATCTTGACTAATTTTTTCTTTTTTTCTGTACATATCGTGTATGCTATTGCCTGTAATAAAATTCTTACTTTTTCAAATAAATCATTCAATATTACTCATTGTTATGTGTTATAGAAGAATAGATTACTTGGAGTGAATTCTAACATTTTAAATCGGTTTCGACTTTAAAGATTAGTAATGTAACTCGATTAATTACTAAGTTGACCTAAATGAATGGTAACTACGTTTTCCTTTTGTTAATTATAACTTTTAATTTCATACCTCTTTCAATACAAAGAAAATGCGGAAAACATTTTAACTTGGTGCACCCCACAAAGAAAACCAAACCACCCTCAATAGAGAGAGAGAGAGAGAGCATATGAGCATGCAATTAAGCATTGTTCCAGAGAAAAATCTCTCTGAAAAAGGTTCATATTACTGGCCATGGCGTTCTTCTTCTTGGCAGAGTCTTATTGAGGCTATGTCCACCCAATGGAAAGGCAAGAATCTGCAGAATTCTATTAGGAAGCTATGTCTTGCTGTCACAGTTTATGTTTTATGGGGTGAGAGGAATCATAGAATTTTCACCAATGAGTATAAAGATCCAGGTACTACCCAGATGACGGTTTTGAATATGATAAGAATTAGGCTCCTCTCAATCAAAATCAAGGACACCCCTCTTCATAGACAGGCTGCTTCTCCTGGGCAACTTCCAAACTCTTGTTTTTGCACATGATGTAATTTCTGTTTGTATTTACAGGCTGTGTAGTCTGTGGGGGGTGCAAAATGCAGCCCCCCCTCCCCCCCCCCCCCCCCCCCCCCCAAGACTTCCTATGCCTGCTTTTGATGGAGTGACTGCAAGTTGTTGTTGTCTTCTTCATGTTTCTTTGTTTTGTTCTTTCCTCTTAGGGATTGAATGTTGCTCTGTACATTTGCATTTCTTCAATACATCTTCCTGTTTATTTACCCAAAAAAAAATAATAAATGGAACAACAATACATTGCTTTGCTACCATACAAGAAACCATCACTCATGGTTAAGACTTGAGAGGTACAACACACTAAATCACTAAAGACGTTCATGAGTGATTTGAGAACAGCTATAAACAGAGCAAAACGCTTGGAAAGTCACCAACAACAAGAGTAGAATAGCAGCAAACAGTGAGAGAAACTTCCATGACTGAAACACATAAGCCTTCATGAATTTCCCAGCTTTAACCTTCAATTTACTGTCATAATACTTGTTCACATCCTCAATCACTTTATCCAAGAAGGGCACTTTCGTCAATCTCATAGACCTACTCATCCCATTCCACAGGTTGGCCACCTCTTCATCATTCTTCAAACGATTCACAATAATCCCTCTCTGTCTGAGTAACTTAGCATCCTCCGCCGTATCAATAATCCCATTCATCAATTCTGTGTAACGAGTGAGAGCCAACGGTCCAGATGCATTACAGGCTTCATAAGCAACCAAGTTTCTCAAGATCACCTCTGTATTAACATCTATACTAATGGTGGGTAGGTACAACGTAACAGTTTTACAATCAAACCCTAAATTTAAAATGCCACCATTAGTGGGTGAAAATTTCACACCTGCTTTGGAGAGTTCTGTGACAGAAGGGATTGAAATCTCCTCCACCAATGGAGGTTTTCCAGTGTCGTTCAAACTAGTATTGTCATTTTCTGGCTTAACGTTTTCTTTATCTTGTGGAAAACAAAAATATTCAGAAGCAAGTTTTAAGACTTTGAATCCAGGAAGGTTAGAAATAATTGTCCATGGCAATTTTAATATGACTTGAACAGGTTTTGAAAATACCGAGCCTTGATCTAATTTCATAATTAACTTCCAAACCTCATCACAGCATTGTTTAATGTAATTTGCCTCCCCCAAAATGTTATTTTCTTCATCTTTACCTTCTCCTTCCTTTTCTCTCTCTTCCTCGACTTCAGTTATTTCCGATGGTTCTTCCGATTCCGGCACGATTGAACTGTACAAAACGTCTAGCAAGTGAACGTGCTCCCAAACTCGAATATGTGGGTGTTCTTCTTCCATCATCTTGAATGGAGAGAGCTCTTTACAGAACCCAATCAACATTGAAACCAACATGTTATCTTCTAATTCTACTGATGAAAATTGAACTTCGAACATCTTTCTCAGTAAAAATAATGGAATTTGATTCTCAAGCATCACCATATCTCTGAGAATGGCGTTGTGTGCAGATTTTGCCCCTGAAATATCAAGCAAATGTGACATTCTTGATGAGACACTGGTTAGTATCTTTTTGTTACCTTCTTTGATTGCAAAGATTTGAAGAAATTCAAGCAAGAATGAAGCATCAACGGCCATCATCCAAGCCAACGTTTCGCCATTGAAATCGAGGTACTTGTGGTAATAAGCACGAGTCTTAGGCCCATACTTTACGAGCTTTTCAACAAGTTGATGAAACCTGAGGTTTTTGAGTTGTTTCTGGATTCTTTGTGCTGCTGCGAGCTTACATCTCTGCATTTCATAGAGCTCGGGACGCCAATAATGGTAAGGGCCTAATGCAACTTCTTGTGGAATGTAACAATCTGGGTTACTAGCCTTTAGGGTTCTTGGGACGTTGAAGATGCTGACTGGGATTTCATGGGTATTTTCTTCAAGGTCTTCGTCTAGGGCTTGACGAATTTGAATGACCCATTGTTCCTCATCAAAGTGTGAACTTATGTTTGAGTATGACTTCATGGCAGATGAAAGAGAAGCCATGTTTGTGGTCTGAGGTGAGAGAATTTTTTCAAAGTGAGGAGTTTTTGGTGTATTGAATGATGAGAGAGTTAAGAAGAGGCTTTCAGTTGATGGGTGTAAAATGAACAGCACAAATGAAGTTTAAATAGGGTTTACTCTACGTAATTAGAAAAGCGTTTCTCACATTTTCTTCTTTTTTTGTTTGGGTTGTGCGTTTCTCATGTTAATTTTTGGAAAGTGTCGTTTCCACTGTCTACTCTTTGTGAAAGAAAGTTAGGCAACACATGCAAGACTTCCAGTATGGTCTTTATCCACGTGATCAAAAACACAAATACGGTTTAGTTTTAAAGAATTCGGATAATTGGCGGATTGTCCGATTTTATATAAATATAGGTAAAACACATTCTTTGACATTACAACTAAAACACGCCTCACGGTCCATAGGATATAACCCTTTACCTACAAGCAAGAACGGATGTCACACACATTTGTGGATAAGTTTTTTTTTTGGGTAAGTAAACAGTATATTGAAAACCAATGAGAATATACATGGAAGAGAAACACTTGTCTGCCCAAAAACATGCAGGACAAGAACAAAAAACAAACAAAAACAGGAAAATCTAGGGAGAATGCTGAAAATTTTCAGTATTCTCCAAAGATTTAAACCCAAAAACATTCTATGTAATTAGCATAGATTCTTCATCATAAACAAAAAGAGAACTGGGTAGCTGCCATGAGTGAGCAATTCTTCGATTCTCTATGTTATCCTTAATCTTCAGCGACATTAACCTATTCCTGACAGTGTTAATGATAACTTGCTGGACTGTCATAGGATCCTTCTGCTGGTTCCTGAATATTCTGTGATTTCTTTCATTCCATAACATATAAACCGTGGCTGCAAGACAAAGCTTCTTGATCACAGTGGCAAGGTTCTTCCCCTTCCAATTGTGTGCTGACTGGAAAATAAAATCCTGCCAAGGTAATTGTTGCCAAGACATGTGACACTTCTCCATAACATAATTCCAGATCCTTTCAGAGTAGGAGCAATCAAAGAATAAATGAGAGTGTGTTTCAGGAGCTACCCTACACAAGACACAACTTAAATCCACACTTTGCATATAGTTATGAATGCGATCCTTGGTTGAAAGTCTGCATCTAAAGGCAAGCCAAAGAATGAAGCTCATCTTTGGAATACATTCACTAAACCAAAGAAGCTTGTGCCAAGGAACCAAAGGCTGTCTATACCTTAGTTCCTCCAAAGCAGAAGAAGAGGAGAAGGAGCCATTGGGGGTAAGCAACCATTTAACAATATCTTTCATATCAGGTCTAGGAGAGTAGGATGGCATGGATACCTCAATTCGCAGCAAGTCATTGTTGTTTCTAGCATTAGCCCTGGGCCATCTCCATTGATTACCTTGAATAATATGGCAAACTTTAGCATTCATATTGAGGCCAGAATCATACATAATTCTAGGAGTCCATCTAAGTATTAGTGGACCAGCAGGATGCCAATTATCAAACCATAGTGATGTTTCTCTCCCATCACCAATAATGTGGAGCAAGAAAGGTCTAGCAAAATCCCTTATCTTCAAAAGTTTCCTCCAATTCCATGAACAAATGTGTGGGGGTTTGACAGTCCAGATGCTTCTTCCTTTCAGATAATAGTCCCTCACCCATTTAGACCAAATGTTGCTTTCATCAGAAATTAAATGCCAAAGGTGTCTGAGCATTAATGCCTTGTTCCAAGCCTTTAGATCCTTAACACCCAGACCACCTTCTTGTTTTGGTAGGCACACTTCTTTCCATGATACTTTAGCTCCAACAGTCCTAAGCTCAGCTCCTGTCCAAAGAAAGGCCCTTAGTTTCTGTTCAACATTGTTAAGGACACTCTTGGGAAGAATCAAGTGACAAGACCAGAAGATATGCATATTGGAGAGGATTGAGTGAATGAGCTGTAATCTTCCTGCAAAAGAAAGGAATCTAGAAGCCCATGATCTAATTCTTGCTTCAACAGATTCCACCAAAGCAGCACAATCATTGACCCTTAACTTCGTAGTGATGATAGGGATACCCAGGTACCTAATAGGTAAGTTGCCCAACGGAAAACGGAAACATTCCACAATTTGTAACTGTTGAAGCTCAGAGACCCCAGAAAGAAAGATATTGCTCTTTAAAGGATTAGCTTTAAGGCCTGAAAGAACTTCAAAAGTCTCCAAGGAAGTCTTCAACACTCTAGCAGAAATAATATCACCATGACATAACAAGAAAAGGTCATCTGCAAAACTCAAATGAGCAATTCTTTGTTTACTGCATCTCCAGTGGTATTTGAACTCTTGATTTGCATGAATATTTCTCAAAATGATCTGTGTCAGAACTTCCATTCCAATAACAAAAAGATATGACGACATAGGATCCCCCTGCCTAAGACCCCTCTGACTAGAAAAGTAACCAGCCAATTCACCATTAACATAGACAGAAAACTTTGGAGAAGTAATGCATGCTTTAATCCAGTTGATCATCATCAGTGGAAAGTTGAGAGCAGCTAAAGTATCAATCAAGAAGCCCCATTCAATCATAACATAAGCCTTCATAAGATCCACTTTTATTGCACATTTAGGAGGCCCATCATCCTTATGGTAGTTTCTCATAAGCTCTTGAACTAATAGTATATTATCCCCTATTCTTCTTCCAGCTATAAAACCAGTTTGAAAAGGACTAATGAGCCCAGGAAGAAATGGCTTAATTCTATTGGCAATGATCTTTGAAATAATCTTATAGAGGGTGTTGCAACAAGAAATTGGCCTGTAGTCACTCATGGTAATGGGGTTGGGCACCTTTGGGATAAGGGATATGATTGTGGAATTGAATTCTTTGAGCATTTGACAAGTGATAAAAAATTCCTGAATAGCAGAAATAATCTCATCTCCAATAATAGGCCAAGCCTTCTGAAAGAAACATCCATTAAAACCATCTGGCCCAGGGGCTTTATTAGCATGGAGAGAAAAACATACCTCTTTAATTTCAGCACCTGTAACCTCCTTACAAAGCATTCTAGCTTGATCCTCTGAGATAGTGTGCTGGATAAGGTCCCTGATTGTAGCTTGCCTAGCAGTAGATTGATGACTGCTGCTTCTAAACAAATTCTGGAAATAATGGACTGCTTCATCTTTGATCTGCAAATCCCCTTTAGCCATCGTACCATCCTGTCTTTTGATAGAAGTTATCCTAGATTTGTTTCTATTGCTTGTGACGGTTTTAAAGAAAAAAGAAGTGTTTTGATCACCAGCTTTGAGCCATTGAATTCTGGATTTTTGTCTTAAGAACTCCTCTTCAATTCTTATAGCCTCAAAGAATTTCCTAAGCAACTCCTTCTCTTGAGTCCTAAGATCATGGTCCAAGGGTTTTTCATCAAGTTTCCTCTGGCAGTCGGCTAGAACATTTCTTGCTTCATTGGCTCTAGTAGAAACATCACCAACCTGAGCTCTGTTATAATTCTTGAATTCATGCTTCAGCAGTTTAAGCTTTTGGCTTACTTGGAATTGCATTGTACCCCTCACATTAGTATGCCACACATTGTTGACAATATCAAGAAAATCCCTTCTATCAGCCAAAAAATTGAAAAACTTGAATGGATATTTCCTTGATCTTGCTCTCTGTCCCAACTTGACAATGGCAGGGCTGTGATCAGAGATACCGGAGGTGAGAAAATCAGCTGAAGATCTTGTGAATAGCAAATTCCACTCCTCATTAACCATGACCCTGTCAAGTTTTTTAACTGTGCAATCTTGAGGGTTTCTCCTGTTACACCAAGTAAAGAGAACACCTGAGTAGCAAAGGTCATCAATACCAGAATTTTGGATACATTCCTCAAATTCATCCATGGCTTTTGTTCTTCTGTTGCTCCCCCCTTCAATTTCCTGCATATTTCTTACCACATTGAAGTCGCCCAAAACTGCCCATGGTCTAGAAATATTGTTCCTAGCATGAGACTCTAGATTGCTCCAAAGTCTTCTCCTTTCTCTATCATCATTGGCCCCATAAATGAAGGAAACATGGAACACAAAACTACTTTCAAGATGTTGAACCTCACAGTGAACAACCTGATCCAATTCTTCAATCTTGGTTATCCTGAGGATATTTGGGTTCCAACCAACCCAGATCCTACCAAGAATATGACTGGAATAATTATCAAAAAAGTCCCAGCCTCTGAAGACAGCTCTCATAATGCTACCCTTGTTAACAGCCCTGACTTTGGTTTCAATTATACCAACCAAATCCAGCTGCTGCTCAAAAATAAGTTTTCAAACCTCCAATTGTTTAGGGGGAGAGTTCAATCCCCTAATATTCCAGCATGCAAAATTGATCATTTATGTCTTGGTGGATGATGGCCTTGGGATGTAGAAATCCCCCTTTTACCTCTGTTTGGTGACTTGTGCTTTTTCCTTAGCTGCCCAATTGGTATACCATCAATGTTCTTAATTTTTTTAACCAGAGCACTTGTTTCAGGAGAAGCAGATTTTTCCAAATCTAACTGCACAGGACCTTGCAGTTCAATAACAAGATTATCAAATTTGTTGCTAGTGGTGATGTTTGTAGTTACCTGAGGAGCAGGGGTGGTGGTATGAAGCTCAGTGATAGTAGTCTCACAGAACATCATTTGGTTGCTTGTGCTTCCAATATCAACGCTTCTTTGATCAACCTTGTCACTCTCCTTTTCTTTGCCAACTTCAACAGTGGAGGCTATCTCTTTGCCTTTGTCTGCTTGTTTCTCCTTTCTTGTCCACTCTTGCTTTCTTGCACAGTTCGTACTAGTGTGGCCAAAAACATTGCAATTGACACAAGTTTTAGGCTTCCATTGATATTGGACCATAATTTCCACAGTCTCCACAACTTGGTCAGGTTGGGAACCTTGCATTTTCAATTCAAAAGAATCAATGGGGACTTGAGCAGCATCAATCTCAACACATACCCTAGCAAAGCTAATTCTTTGTTGTGTCTCTGTTAGCCCATCAGCATAAAGTGGCTTCCCAACTGCACTGGAAATATAGCTAAGACCTTCTTCATTCCAATACTCAAGTGGAATGTTGTAAAGCTTCACCCAAACTGGAACTTTAGTATGTGCTTCCTTCTTAAGAATCATTCTAGGTTGCCATTTCTTGAGGACCATAGTTCTACCAGAGAATAACCAAGGGCCATCTTCTAGGACTCTAGTTCTTGAACTGTCATCAAAAAATTTGAAAAAGAAGAAACCTTGCTCATTAGCAAGCACCTCTATGAGGCCTTGAGCATTCCACATCCTTTGGGCAATCATCTTAACCACTGAAAAGGGCAAATTTTTTTCAATAAAGTAACCAACCAAACTATTTTCCCAGTTCTTACAACCTGTATCTGCAACCGCAGGTGGTGGCGCCACCACTATTTTGGACCCAATTCCTTGAGGTTCAAAATATTTTAATTTCATGTGGTTGCGGGTAATAGAAGGAGCTCCATGACCCGGATCCATTGCAGTTCCTCTTTTCAGCACACTGCACCATGTAGCTTGTGTAGTCTTGTCACATCTTTTACCGGCTGATATGGGTATGGGGGTGGGGGTTTTGGCTGGCAAGCCAACTATACCCATAGGAGTAGACTGTGCATGCTCTGACAGCACAGCAGGTTCTTGGGGAATGGGAATATCATGAGATCTCTTCTCACCAAGTGGCGCGTTTGCTTCACCTTCCATGTTCCTCCCTTTTGCTGAATCTTCTTGTGACTGTACTCCATTTTCATGAGTAGCTTTTACAGCCATCCTATTCACTGTGCAAATTGTAGAACCATTTGGGATGTCATTAAATGTTGCTTCCCCACCATTAAGACCTGGGCTACATGGATGCATTGATGAGGTTGAACAATCAGTAGCTGGGCAAGCTTCTGAAACTTTGGAGAGTTCTGGGGGAGTTCCAGCGGGTATCTGATCAGACATTTTAGATACAGCAGCTTCAAGTGTTTGGTCGGTTAGCATGGTGGGAAGGTAGTGGAAGGAATGAATGGAGGTTGCATCAGATTTGGAGTAAAGGATGGGGGCTAAGACAGGCTAAGACAGGGTCACGATGAAGAACAAAGAAGGAAAAGGACAACAATTGTAGAAAATAAGTGAAGGAGAAGACTGAAAGATGTGGGCAGTAGCTAGGGATTCAAGGAGGTTGGGGACAAAGATCTCTCATTGCTCTCAATCCCTTTAATCACGCAGGAGAACAGCTTCACCGTTTTCAAAGCATTTGAAAGTTTGAATATATTAAAGTCATTTTGATATTTTTTTTAAAAAAATTATATGGTTAATTTATTATTATAAAATATAATTGCAAGGACTTCAAATATAAGTATGTTTATCTAATGAAATAAATCGGGCCTAGGAAGAGATTGAGAGAGATGAGTTTAATATAAATTTTAAGTTTCCCTCACATCCATATTAATAATAAAAGAGTTCTAAAACCAAAAAAAAAGGTAAAATACACTTTTAGTCCCCAAAGTATGCATTTAGTATCTATTTGGTGTCCAATCTTTCAATTGTGTCTATTTTGTTCCTAAGATTTCTAATTTGTATCTAAGTGGTCCAATTTCAAACGCCGTTAGAAATTTGTTGGCGGTTTTGGTCATGCGTCAATCATGTAGTTTCTAATTTTATGTCTATTTGGTCCCTAAATTGCCTAATATGTGTCTATTTGGTCTCACGTGATTTGCGCGTGACTAGAGTCATTAACGATTTTTTTACGAACGTCTGAGATTGAACTACATAGATACAAATTAGAAATTTTATGGACTAAATAGACACAATTGAAAGATTGAGGATCAAATAAATAATACACGCATATTTTGAGGACTGAAAGTGTATTTTATCCAACAAAAAAAACTTATGTCAACACACCAAAACTTACACTTTCACATCTTTTGAAGTTCTCGATTTTTTTTTTAATTTATGTAAATGGTGGGTTAAGAATAGATAATCAACAATCTAATCATTTCTTGATAGATTGATTAAACTCATGGTTACACTTTCTCTTTCTATTGTACCCTCAAAACTTGCTTTTTCAAGCATGAGTAGTCACAAAACTAGGCTTCACAACAAGAAGATGGAGGATGATTTTCTTTCAAACTCTTGATTGGTAAATTTACCAAAAAATATTTTACGAATTCAATCATGAATGAATGAATTCTATGATCAAAAAATATTCCAAATTCACTTTGATGGATAATTGGGGATATGTGTTACAAAAATATTCATTTGGTTTGTTGATTTCGATGTCTTTGTTTTTTGGGATCTTCTTTGTTTTTACATTTACACAACTCAAATGAAACCTAAAAAGCTATAACTCAAATCCATATCTTCCTTGGATGATTGAATCTCATCAACTTTTTTAGTCAAATCTACTCATCCAACGGATGATAAGCATTGAAGTTGTAATTTTAAAATTTTATTTGAATTTTGTAATTTTTTTTTTTTTAACATTTGTTGTCTCTCTCACTCCCTTTCTCTCGCATCCAAATAATGAAAGTATTGACTCGTGTCTTATAAATGTCGTATGTCTGTAACTTTCATGTGGAACAGCATTTTCATATGTAACCGTCCGGAATTAATTTTCACTTTTGTTTTCGTAATTAGAGTACTTTCATAGAGCAGATGGAGAGAGACAGCCATCTACTTTTGAACCGGTCAACAATCCACATGTATGAATTTTATTAGGGGCGTCGATTCGTATCGTGCTGAATTAAATTGCGTGTCAATATTTTTATATCATGTCTTTGTTATTTATGTCATGCTCCGATGACTTCTATGAAGTTCAATAGAAATTTTATCTTCCGCATTTTTTCTGCCTATTTCTATCACATCTCTAATTTATATTACAAGTTGAATCATGTTATTGTGATTTATATATTTTCTTCTTTTTTTTTGCGTTGTAGAATATCCATGGGAAAGAGATCCGAACCAAAGTTCTACGTATCATAAGTGATACTTTAATCTCCAATTCTTTTGTTTTTTTTTTTTGGTAAGAGATGTTTGTTTAGAAAATAAAAGTAAATAATGCTTTAATGCATTTTGTGAGTCCTTTTTTTTTTTATAGATATCATGTACGCTTTTGCCTGTAATAACATTCTTACTTTGGCAAATAATTATCAAATAATTCATTAGAAACTACTATTGTTATATGTTATAGAAGAACTAATTATTGTCTGTGCCTGAAGACACAGACTAATAAAAAATGATAAACAATAAACATATTTGTATTCATATCTAAAATCAAATCACGAACATAGAGGAGAGATAAATGAATTTAAGCATCAGTTGTAGTGGGGGTGAGAGGTGGTGGTGGTAGGAGACGGTGATGGTTGTGGTGGGTGGCAATGACCGTGGTGGTTGTGGTGGTGACGGTGGTGGTGGCGGCGGCGACGACAGTGGTGGTGGTGGCGGCGACGACGACAGTGGTGGTGGCGGCGACGACGACGGTGGTGGTGGCTGCGGTGACGATGGTGGTGGTGATGGTGGTAGCGGTGGTGATGGCGATGACGGTGGTGGTGGTGGTGACGGCGATGGCGATGATGATGGTGGTGGTGGTGGTGGTGGTGGTGGCGGCGACAGCGACAGTGGTGGTGGTGGCGGCGGGGCGGTTGCGGTGGTGGTGGTGGCGGCGGCGACGACGACGACAGTGGTGGTGACGATGACGGTGGTGGTGGTGGCAATGGTGGTGGTGTTGGTGGTGGTGGCGGTGGTGGCATGACGATGGCGATGGTGGTAGTGGTGGCGGCGATGGTGGTGGCGATGGTGGCGGCGATGACGACAACGGCGGTGGTGGTGGTGAGGGTGGCGACGACGATGGTGGTGGTGGCGGGGGCGGTGACGACAACGGTGATGGTGGTGGTGGCGGTGGCGACGGCAGCGGCGGCGATGGTGGCGGCGGCGGCGGCGGCGGCGACGACGGTGGTGGTGGCGACAGTGGCAGTGGTGGTGGTGGTAGAGGTAGTGATGAGACGGTTTCAAACACTATTTTTTTTTTATAAAGTAGTTATGAAAAATAATTTCTAGAAATACTTTTAAAAAGTCACTCCAAACATACCATTCGTAGCTTATTTTTCCTATTAAATTTAGGGTGTTAATATTAACCGTTAGATTAACTTTAAAGTAAAATTTAAAGCGATTTGAACCTCGAAGAGCAAAAGTCATTTTGTTTATCTTTTGAAATTTGAATTGTAAGTTACTTTATTATATAGATAGAAATGTTACAACAGTTGTGATTTAGTTTTGTTCTATTCTAAATTTAGAAATATCATCCTATTATTATATATGCGTGATCATATTTTAAGTACATAACTTTAATATCTTAAAAAATATCTTTTTACTGATTGGCTGAGTGAGAGAGAGACTAATCCTAAGATAGTGACCACATAAGCTTGGCTACTAGCTCTCTATACTTTCAATGCCTTCCATTTGAAATTTTTGGTGATCATATTTTAGTGATGTCTAAAGAATTCATTTGAAATTTTAAAGTTGGAGAACTCATCCTCAAGTTTGTTTATACTCTCAATCTTAAATTCCATCACTTTGCCATATAATATTAGACTTGCAAAGCAATCATCATAAATTAGAATCACATTCCAACTACTTTGGTGGTATAAGCAAATCAAATCAATTCGACATCAATAATTGAAGAGATGGAAAAGCTCCATGAAAACTTTTTTTTTTTTTTTTCGGTAAGTAAGATGAAATTCCATAAACCGAAACGGGAAACATATATAAAGTGAATCAAAGGGATGAATGATCTTCTAGACGGAAGATCCTCCATCTTATTGCAAAAGGAACAAAATAAGATTTCAAAAAAGGATCAAACAAAAAGAGTACAAAAACAGAGTACTCTGCACAAAAAACAGGAGCAGCGGTCCAGCAACACCATCCAGCACCAAACCCAGCACAAACAGTAACAATAAAATCAAGCCAACAGTCACCAATCAGTAGTCAAACTGGACGGGAAAGGCACAAACAGCAACAACAAAATAACCACAGCAGTTCAACAAAGGCACCCAAGGCAGGAACCTTCTCAGCCAAAGCAAAATGCAAAAGCACATCAAGAAGAGAGACATGCCACACTCCAAAACATGGCACCAGGAACAAGAAAACCCTCAAGGAGGATAAAAAATATCCACTGGCAAGGCCCATTGTTTTTGCAGCCAAAGATTAGGAACAGTTTTTCTGTAACCCTTGCTCAAGTGAAGTTTAAATCTAATGCAATCCACCACAAATAGTCACCACATCTTTATAGTTATTTTTGAAAATCCTAGCATTTTTTTCTCTCCAAATCACATAGACCACAGTTGCAAGGATAAGCCTGCTAATCAGTTTCCCAACTCCCTTCCCCTTAGCATTAATAGCAAGCCAATTAATCATATTCCTCCACTCCAAGCTAGACCATTGGACATTGTGTTTGCTTTGCAAAAATAACCAAATTCTCTTTGTAAAAGAACAAGCAAAGAAGAGGTGGGCATGAGTTTCAGTCACCTCTCTACAAAAAACGCATTGAGCTCTTTGAAGAATTTCATAAGAAATTAATTTATCTTGGGTAGTAAACTTCTCTTGTACTGTCAGCCAAAGAATAAAGCTATACCTGGGCACTGCTCCTGAGAACCATACAATGCTATGCCAGTTTTGAATTTGTCCTTTATTTTTGAGCTGTTCCCAAGCAATATTTGTGTTGAACTCAACTATGGGGGAACAAAAAATTTAGATTATTTCTCGATTTGTGTGTGTCATCCTTGCGTAGGGGTCATGCTAATCTTCTCTGTATCGTTCCAATTTTATCAGATATCCCCGAAGGGACATAAAAAAAAAAAAAAAAAAGGACCCAAAATTGAACAACATCACATCCACCAACATATATTTATGCAATATCAACAATAGTTAATACAAAGCCAACCCACAAAACCATCTTTAACTTGGTGCAGGACCCCCCATCCAAAAAAAAAAACCCACCCCACAAACACCGAGGGGAAAAAACATACAGATGAACATGTAATGAAGCATTGTTTCATTGAAGAGCTTTAGCTGATTATTTAAGAAACCGTGGTTCATGATTGAGACTTGAGACAGCACACGAAATCACTGAAGATTCGGGACATGAATGATTCGAGAACAATTATAAACCGAGCAAAACGTTTGGATAGTCACCAATAACAGTAGGAGAATAGCAGCAAGCAATGAGAGAGACTGTCATTACCTAAAAACATACGCCTTTATGAGTTTCCCAGCTCTAACCTTCCATCTACTGTCGTGATACTTGTTCACATCTTGGATCACTTTGTCCAAGAAGGGCACTTTTGTCAATTTCACAGATTTACTCATCCCATTCCACAGGTTGGCCACCTCTTCATCATTCTTCAATCGGTTCACTATAATGCCTCTTTCTCTCAGCAACTTGGCATCATCCATCGTATCAATAATCCCATTCATTAATTCTGTGTAACGAGTCAAAACCAACGGCCTAGATGCATTGCAGGCTTCATAAGCAACCAAGTTCCTCAAGATCAATTATGTGTTTACATCTAAACTAATGGTGGGTAGGTATAATGTAACCGTTTTACAATCAAACCCAAAATTTAAAGTGCCACCGTCGGTGGATGAAAATTTCGCACCAATATCAGAGAGTTCTGTGACAGAAGGGATTGAAATCTCCTCAACCAAAGGGGGTTTAATCTAACTTGACTCCCCCAAAGAGTTTCCTTCACCATCACCTTCCTTTTCTCCATCTTCCTCGGCTTCAGTTATTTTCGTTGGTTCCTCGAATTCCAGCATGAATACATGGTACAAAACATCAAGCAAATGAGCACGCTTTGAAATTTGAAGATTTGGGTTTTCTTCTTCCTTGAATTTGAATGGAGAAAGCTCTTTACATAAACCCATTAACATTGAAACAAGCATGTTGTCTGCTAATTCCATTGATGAAAATTGAATTTTTAACATCTTTCTCAGTAGAAATAATGGAATTTGATTCTCGAGCATGACTATATCTCGGAGAATAGCATTATCTGCAGACGTTCTTCCTAACACCATAAGGTTGTTAACATTCGAATTCAGGATATCTGTATATTTACAGCTCGTCTCAATTACTACTTAAATTATTCCTCAATGTTTATTGAAGCCCTTTTAAATCATGTTTTTACAGCATCAATAATAAAACGACACACCTTTCCACCTATTGTAGAGGTGTATTGGAAGATGATGGTGTAAACCTGCGCGAATGAGCTATGTGACTGGATTATGTGGTATGAACGATCTGTGTGGGGCTCGATATGGCATCTGAGCTACAAGGCTCGTGTATCGAAGGACGAATGCTCTAATTAACCGACATGTAGTGCGTGTGATACAGTAGAAGTATAGTGGTTCACCGGCTAATGAGCTCGGCTAGTCCACTCTCTAATGGAGACTCTTGCTCCTTTCTCTTTATTGATCAATTGAATGTGTTACAGTAGAAATCTCCCGGTATTAGGGTTTCCAGTTGCTCTCTTTTTATAGCCTCATACTTACCTCTAATTCGGAATTACCTCCTTTATCGAAGGGATTGCTCCCTATCTTCATCTATCATCTCGGAGTTACCTAGACTTCCTATAGCTGGTTCCAAATGGCTTGGTTTTTGCCTTTTATCATGGGATCCTCTCCTTTATTGTAGGAGAGGATCCTTGCTGGTAATGTGTTACGCGCCTTGGATTAGCTGAATTCCCATTATGAATATATCTGCTGTCGACTTGCTGTCCTCTTAACATTTATCGCCTTATGTCTTCAGCTGGGAGTACAAGTGTTGACTGGTCGAGCTCAGATCGTGGCTGGCTGAGCCCAGTTTATTTTCCCTATCCTCCAGAGCTGAGCTCTTTTCCTGAACTCGTGTCTGGGGTTTATTTTAAGTATCATCAGTTGCCCCCCAGCCCTTGCCTTAGGATCTTAGGCAGGGGCTGACCTGTATTCCAGTCAGAGTTAAATATGCACGTGACTTGAAGATTTTTGACGGTTAGTAGAAATCATGACTCTCCTCGATTCCCGCGCATGTCTCAGCCCACGTTCCCCAAGCTTTAAATGCCCCAAAACGGCTACCTGAACCGTTTCTGCGCACTATTCATCTTCTTCTCTACTCTTCGTCTCTATTCCCCTTGCGATTTCAGACGATCTTACCCGAACTTTCCTGATTTCTTGCTTGAAAACGAATTCCCAACCTTCGTCTTGAAGACTCGCATCGTCTCCTTCCCCCGATTTTGCTCCAAGTTCCTGTTTGCCGCTGTTCCCGAGTTAGGTACGTTCTTCGCCTCTTTCACCTCCTCCTCTGCTCTGGATCCCTCGGATTCGAGGTGGTTGCTACATTTTTGGGCCTTTCGGTTCTTTTACTTTTGGAATCGTGACCATTGCCTAGCCCCACTTCCTTATTTCGTAGATTGGAGCTCTATAGTCCACATTATTGCCGTCGGGAGTTACTGCGCTGACCCAAGGGTCATTAGGGAGAGTTTGATCAGTGTTCCCCCTCTTTATCGCTCCTTTAATCTTCCTTTTTCCTGCCCAATCATGTCTGCCTCCTCCGGTGCTACTTGTTCCTCTATCTCCCTACTGGGCAATAGGTCTGGGGACACTGATTTAGGAGACGTGGGTGACGAAATTGATAACTTTCCTGGTGTGGAGGCTGTAGAAACTGAGGTGGGTACCGAGGAACCTCCCTCTACTTCTTCTCCCATGCCCCCCAGACCTGATAAAGGCAAAGTCAAGGTGAGTGGAGTCGGGGTTGAAGAGAAGACCTCATATTTGGGGTCGGCCTTCAGGCATGCCGAGTCTGTGGGCTACAGTAAAGAGGCCCCTGAGCTAATGAAGGCTTATAAAGTTCGGTACGGTTTTCCTCCTGGGGTCGAACCCTGGTGTCCAGACAAATCCGTCTACTATGTAGAACAAGTACGCAATAGGGTCTGCTTCTTTCTTGCGGCCTTTGATAACGGTCTTCGCTTCCCTCTTCACCCCTTCATCAAGGTTGTTCTGCAACATTTTCATGTGTGCCCTTCCCAGATTTCCCCCAACTTCTATGGCGTCATGGTTGGTTTTCTAGTCATCTTCAGGAAGCATAAACTTGGGGTTCCCAGCATTTCCTTGTTTCTAGAGTTCTTTAACGTTAAACCGACCTCTGAAGGCTTCTTGTATGCCTCTAAGCGTGCCAACGTTAGGCAGCTTATTTCTAACATTCCGACCTCTCACAAGCACTGGAAGGAGCATTTCTTTTTTGTCGGGGGCACCAATTGGGAGTATAATCCTGCTGATAAGAATGATACTCTCGGTATCCCTACGGCTTGGACTGAACCAGACAACTTGCGTGAGTCTTTACTTGAGTCGACTGAGCTCTGGTCTGGAACTTATAGGCCTATTGCCTTTCTCTTACTTGCACACTTTTCTTCTTTTCAGGTGATCGTTTTGAGCTCAGCCCTGAAGATCAGAAGGTGCTAGCGAAGTTGGCGAAGATCAAGCCGGAGAAGTACGCCGACCTGATTGAGTCGAGAAATTTGGTGCAGCTAGGTCTGAGCCTTCCTGTGGCGACTTTAGCGATTCCATTATCTGTTTTAGGGGCTGACGAAGGTAATTTCATCGTCACTTGTTTTCCTCTCTTCATCATTTTTCCTTTTCTTCTTTTTCTCCTTACATCTCTTTACTCCATCTAGACTTTCCAGGTCCTTCTACCATGAAGTCTACTCCAGAAGAGATTCAGGCTAAAGTTGCAGAACTGATGAGAGGTGGCCGGTCTGGAAAGCGCAAGGATCGGGTCAGCTCTGGGAGTGGTCCAAACACTCGAGCTAAAATTCCCAGGTTGGAGGTGCCTTCACCCCCCTCTGCTACTACAGAATTGGTTCCCATCAAGGCACCGCCTTCCTCATCCGGCATTCCTCAAAATGTAGTCATCGCTCCTCCTCCAGCGGCCCATCCTGGGTCGGTGCCTGCTCGAAAGGGAGATCAGGGTTCCCCTTCCTCCTCTGAGGTTGAGAAAGCTTTGGGAGTGATCCCTGATCTCCAACCCAGGAGGTTCTCATACACTGCTTCTGGGAAGGCAGAGAGAAAATCTGAAGAAGATGAGGATTCCTTTTTTGACAACATGGATCTTGCTGCAGGGGCTCTTTCTTCTATTTTCTCTGAGTCTGATGTTCTGAAGGCCGCTTCTATGCCTCTTGAGGAGTCCATTTCTTCAGCTCTTCAGGGAGCTGCTGCTGTAAGCGCTATCACTTCTCCTTCTTCACTTATTTTTGTTTCGTGGTCTCATGCGTTCTTTCACATTTTCAGGCTGTCCTTCATGTGAATGGTCTACTGCATCGGGTTCGGTCCCAAGAGAGCTCTTTTCAGGTCTTGAAGAAGTATAAGACCAAGGTTTCTGAATTGTCTCTTGAGAACGAAGATCTCAGAGCTCGGGTGGAGAGCCTCAAAGAGCAGATGGAGACCCTCAACGAGCAGACGGTGAAGCAAGCCTCCGACCTCAAACACACACTGACAGTCAAGGTCAGAGCTGAGGAGGGGGAGAAGAAAGCTCGAGATGATCTGAAGTTGGTTAAGGAAGACCTGCAGCTTAAGGTTGAGGCGTGGTCCAAAGCTAACCAGGAGGCTTTTGATGCCAAGAAAGAGCTCATCCGGGTTAATCAAGATTATCTCGCCCTCAACGAGGCAAACGGCAAGCTCTGCGAGGAGCAGAAAGACTTGGTCAGTCAGCGGGATAATGAGATCACCGAGCTAAGAGATGAGACCACTACTTTGTGGGCTACTGGGTGGCTTGCCTTTAGGCGCAAGGCTATGAAGGCTTTCCCTGATCTCGACTTCAACTTCTCTATTCCTACTGAAGAAGAGATGGAGGATTCTGGTTCTGAAAATGAGGCGGAAGCCTCTGCCCCCTCAGCCACAGCCTTGAGTCAAGACGCACCTGCCTCTGGGACCTCTGGTGCTCTTGCCGTAATTCCCGAACTTCCAACCGCAACCCCTGAGCTCCGTACTGCATCCCCTGCTGCTCCTATTACCACACCTCTTTCAGCCGACTCAATGACTGAGGCCCATGCTCAAAATCCAGATTTATCGGAAGCAGGGACCCAAGGCATTACCGGAAGCTCTTCCCTTGTTTCTGTTGCTGCTGGCTCATCCACCGAGCTGCGAGACCCTTCAATTGCTCCCTCTCTAGATACTTAGAACTTTTACTGTGCTTATGTAACTTTTGTTTTCCTTTGTACTTTGAACTTGTTGCTTTGGAATATCAATTTCGTAGGGCTTTTCCTGAATTTCGCCTTGAATCGTGATATGTACTGTGTTGTGACTTGAGACATGAGCTAGATGGTTTTGCCATTTTCCTTTCTTCTCCTTGCACGGTTTTGCCATTTTCTTCTTCTTTTTTTTTGTTTTGCTTTATGCTTACACATATCTTTCTTCCCCCTTTGCTTTGAGGGGTGCTGTGCATTTCTTGAAGCAAAATTGCTAAATTTGAAGAGTACAGGAGACTTGGTGTTATGCTCAACTGTTTCTCCTGAGCTTTTGAGCTCGGTAGTTGGTCTCTTAGGGATCCAGTCCCTATTCTTCTTTATTCTGAGCCGCTCAGATTGATATTCTGAACTGGTGTGCTCCTTCTGAGCTACATAGCTCGAGTTTGCGAGCCTATGAGCTCTTGCTGAGCTATACAGTTCGTCTTTTTGACCCTAAAAGCTCTTACTGAGCTTTTTGGCTCTTTTGTCTGAACTTAAAGGTTGTTTCTGAGCTTCATGGCTCTCTTGCCTGAAATAGATAACCAATTCCGATGCTCCATATTTCTGAGAATAGAAGACTTTCTTCTACGTTTCACATTTCTCTTCCGGCCACCTTGCTTTGAGGAGTGCTTTAGGCCTTCTTTAAGCAAGGCTATGAACTTTTACATGCTGTTAAGTTTCTTTGATGAACCGAGGAACCCACCAGGAACCCTTCCTTTCTAACGTGAGTAGGGCTCTTAGAATTGCAGGCCTTCAAGACTTGCTATACAGGTGCTCTTGTTTTTGACTGGGCTGAGCTCAAATATGGAGGATATGTTGCTTGGTGGGGTCAGAACTCTTGTAGGTTGTTTTGAGTGCAAATAGGAGGGGTCGCTTCTTTTCCCGCTTTTTCTCCAATCGTTTTCCATAACCGCAACCACTTTCCATAACCGCATCCACTTTCCATAACCGCAACTACCTTTATTAGTTAGGAAACTAAACAGGCAACTGATTCCCCCTTTCTTGACTCTTGGTTTCCTGAAAAGCTCCCAACTTTTCCTAAGCTTCTTACCATCTGTTGAATTCCTCTTTCCCTTTCTTGCATGAAATATTCTTGACTTTCTTCTTGATTTCTTGCATCTTTTTCCTTACCAGCACTTCCGATGGCTGCTTCTGCTTCTTCTCTGTTCCAGGAACGCACCTCCTTTGGAATCGAATGGAAGTGGCACTGTCGCTACCTGTCTCCTTCAATACTTAAATCTACTGATTTGGTGGATATCAAGAAACGGTTTTTTCCTGATCTTGACTTGCCTTTGCGAGTCCCTACCCCCGACGAGCCCTGCAACTACCTCCCTCGAGGGGAAGTCTGCTTCTTTGAAGGTGCTCTGGACATGGGACTTCGCCTTCCCATTCATCCGGCCGTTGGGCGAGTTCTTGCCTACTATGGCCTGTGTCCTTCTCGCTTTTCTCCACGAGGATGGGCTGCTATGGTAAGCTTTTTCTTGTTCTGCCACCTGCACGCCCTTGGCAGGTTCCCCTTCGTCTCTGAGTTTCTATACTTCTTCGAGATTGAAGAAGATGATGCCCCCTGCTTCAGTTTCTTCCGTTGGAGGAATTTCAGTTTACGTCATTTGGTTCTAGATCTTCCCTCCAATCCTGAAGGGTGGTCTAAGCGTTTCTTCTTCGCCTCTGGAGAGTCCTGGAGGTCTCCTGAGGATCGCTGCCGTAAAGCTAGGATTCCTCGGTCCTGGAAGAGCTTTTCTCGCATTGGTAAGCTCAAGCCGAGCTCTTTTGAATATTTCCTTTTGAAGATATACTCTTACTATGTCCCTGCTGTGCAGGTCCATCTGATCTGGATGTACCAGGGATGGTGAATATCAACGAGTTGCTGCTTGTGGAATCTAGGACTTATTCCGAGCTGATGACGAGTGCAAACCTCTATTTGCTTGGGGCTGAGGCTACTGAGTTTGAGTTTTCCTCTGTTCCTTACTCTTCCTGGACCTCTTTCTCTGATTCTGATGAGGACGGGGATTCTGACGAGGATAGGAGCACCGGCACGAGTTCAAGGAAGCGTAAGAGGGATGGCTCCCCTTCGCCTGACTCTCTGTCCACCATCTTCCTTACCTCCATGGGTCAGAAGCTTTTTGATTCACTTCACAAGGCTGAACAGGAGAGGGACGAGCTAAAGAAGGAGAATGCTAGCCTGAAGGAAGAGGTTGCTGAGCTGAAGTCTCAACTTAAAAAGGACTAGGATCTTTGTTTCCTTGTATCTTTCTTTCTTTTCTTGAACGATGCCAGACTATGACTCTTTTCGCACTTTTCCGAACGTTTATATTCTTGGATACTCTGAATTATAGGTTTCTCATTCTTGAGTATGCATGCCCATATATGAACTCTTGGTGTTCAGAACACGGACGTAGATGGAGAACAGAATATCATGTTTGCACTGACCTTAGTTCCTGTCTAGTTCCAGAGATCTGACCGCGAACATTGATGGAAAACAGAAGATCGTGTGTGTACAGACCTTAATCTTCAACTGACAACGCGGGTGATATCCGCTGTTCTGAACACACTGGGGTCCGCGAGTGTGTAGGCAGTGCACCAGGAAGAGACCAGCTTTGGATTTGACTGTTGGTGTCTCCAAGAAGAGGTCAACTTTGAATTTGACTGTTGGTGTCTCTAAGAAGATGTCAGCTTTGAATTTGACTGTTGGTGTCTCTAAGAAGAGGTCAGCTTTGAATTTGACTGTTGGCCTAGAAGCTTGTATGAGCTGAAGAGCTCATCTTGCACTTTATAAGCCCAAAAGGCCATCGTTCGTCTATGAGCTGAAGAGCTCACCTTGTATTTTATAAGCTTAGAAGCTTATCGCTTGTTTATGAGCTGAGGGGCTCATCCTTTTTTTTTTTTTATAAGCTTAGAAGCTTATTGCTAGTTTATGAGCTGAGAAGCTCATCTTCTTTTTTTATAAGCTTAGAAGCTTATCGCTAGTTTATGAGCTGAGGAGCTCATCTTCTTTTTTTATAAGCTTAGAAGCTTATCGCTAGTTTATGAGCTGAGGAGCTCATCTTTCATTTATAAGCTTTGAAGCTTATCGAGTATTTATGAGCTGAAGAGCTCATCTTTCATTTATAAGCTTTGATGCTTATCGAGTATTTATGAGCTGAAGAGCTCATCTTTCATTTATAAGCTTTGAAGCTTATCGAGTATTTATGAGCTGAAGAGCTCATCTTTCATTTATAAGCTTTGAAGCTTATCGTGTATTTATGAGCTGAAGAGCTCATGCCTTTACTTTGGAAGCCATTGAAGGATGAATAAAAGACTTGCTCATTCTTATTTAAAAATAGCTCTATTACAAATAACACTTACTGAAAAAACTTCTTAAGGTGCTCGGCATTCCACGAGTGAGGTAGGATCTTTCCCTCCTCTGTTTGCAATTCGTAATTCCCTGGTCGGATTACCCTTGACACGATATAGGGCCCTTCCCAATTGGGCCCCAATTTTCCATGCGTGGGATCCTTTCTTGCAAGCAGAAGCCTCCTAAGTACCAAGTCTCCAGCCTTGAAGCTTCGGTGCCTTACCTTCCTGTCGTAATACCTTGCAGTTTTCCTTTGGTAAATGCGGACACGATGCAGAGCTCTGTCCCTTTTTTCATCAAAGAGATCGAGGTTTAATAGGAGAGATTCATCATTGTGGTCGGCATCTGCAAATTCCACCCTTGGTATTGGAGCCCTATCTCCACAGGGGCTACTGCCTCGGTTCCAAATGCCAGAGCGAAGGGGGTTTCCTGAGTTGCAGATCTGACGGTGGTCCGGTAGGCCCACAATACCTCAGGGATGTATTCCACCCACTTGCCTTTCAGGTTTTCTAGTTTGGTCTTCAAGGCTGACTTTATGGTTCTGATTGTGACCTCTGCCTGCCCATTGGATTGGGGATGTGCAGGAGCTGAGAAATAGTTCTTGATCCCAAGCTCAGCACAAAAGCTTTTGAATTTCGAATTGTCGAACTGCTTTCCGTTGTCAGACACGACCGCTCTGGGAACCCCAAACCTGCAAACTATCGATTTCCAAACGAAGTTTTGAACTTTTTGCTCAGTGATTGTTGCCAAAGGTTCGACCTCTGCCCATTTGGTGAAGTAATCCACTCCTATGATGGCAAACTTGCACTGTCCCACACCGGTGGGGAGGGGTCCTAGAATGTCCAAACCCCACTGCTGAGAAGGCCATGGGCTTACCACCGAGGTTAGGAGCTCAGGAGGACAGTGGGACGCATTGACATGCTCCTGGCAAGTCTTGCATTTTCTTACTAAGTCGGTGGCACTTTTGAGCATGGTGGGCCAAAAATACCCTTGCCTTAGTACTTTTCCTGCCAAGGCCCGAGCCCCTATGTGATTGCCGCATATACCTTCGTGCACCTCTCTGAGTATATAATTGGCATCCTCATCTCCCACACATTTAAGGAGAGGCGTTGAGAATCCACGCTTGTACAGACCTCCTTGCAGCAAGGAAAATCTGGCTGACCTGGCCCTTAGCTTGGATGCCTCCTTAGCATCACTTGGCAAAGTCCCATTCTGCAGGTACCCTATGATGGGGTCCATCCAGCTCGGCTGAGCTTCGACTGATAGCATGTCCTCTTCTTCGATACTTACTGAAGGCTCTGGGAGGTGCTCCACTGGTATTAGTCTATCCAAGTCTTCTTGCGAGGCAGTTGCTAACCTTGCCAACGCATCTGCTCGTGAATTTTCTGCTCTGGGCACATGTCTGATCTTAACCTGCACAAATTTTTTCATTATTTCTCGTACCTTTTTGAGGTAAAGGACCATCTTTTCGCCTCTCGCTTCGTAGGCCTCTTCTATCTGTTTTACCACTAGTTGAGAGTCGCTGCAGATCTCCAGCTGCTCTGCTTCCATAGAACAAGCAAGATTAAGCCCAGCGATGACAGCTTCATATTCTGCCTCATTATTTGAAGCTTTGAACCCAAATCTGAGGGCATATTCGACGTCTATTCCTTCTGGGGAGGTTAGGATCATTCCTGCACCGCTTCCCTGAGCATTGGCAGCTCCATCTACTGAAAGCTTCCATATAGGGAGGTCTGGTATTAAATCCGTGGTTTCCATAGGCGCTGCTGCTGTGAACTCTGCGATAAAATCTGCCAAAATTTGCCCTTTGATGGCAGTTCTTGGCTTATATCTGATATCAAACTCACTGAGCTCTATGGCCCATTTAACCAACCTCCCTGAAGACTCTGGCTTATGCAATACTTGTTTCAACGGCTGATCTGTTGGGACCTCGATAGTATGAGCCTGGAAATAAGGTCTAAGTCTTCTAACTGTTGTAACCAGGGCTAGAACAAGTTTTTCCATTTTTGGATATCTCTCCTCTGCCCCCCTCAGAGCTCTGCTACAGTAATAGACTGGTTGCTGAGCTCTGTCTCGCTCCCTTACCAGCGCTGCGCTTGTCGAAAAATCTGAAACCTCCAGGTAGAGGGTGAGGACTTCCCCTTCTAAAGGGCTTACCAAAACGGGGGGTGAGCTCATATAGTTTTTTAGGGCTTCGAATGCTTCTTCACACTTGGCATCCCACTGGAATGCCTTATTCAAGATCTGAAAAAATGGCTGGCATTTATCGCTTGACCTAGACACGAAACGGCTCAGGGCAGCTATCCTGCCGGTCAAGCGTTGCACCTCCCTTGTGTTGGATGGTGATTGCATCTCCACCATTGCCCTAACCTTTTCTGGATTAGCTTCAATCCCTCTGCTGCTAACAATAAAACCCAGGAATTTTCCTGCCGAGACCCCAAACGCGCATTTCGCAGGGTTGAGCTTCATTTTGTATTCCTTCAGGATTCGGAACGATTCAGCTAAGTGCTCGATGTGGAGCTCTGCTTTTAATGACTTTACTAGCATATCATCGATGTAAACTTCCATGGACGCTCCTATCTGTTTTTGGAACATCCTATTTACCAACCTCTGGTAAGTAGCTCCAGCGTTCTTTAACCCGAAGGGCATGACCTGGTAACAGTATGTTCCCTGTTCAGTTACGAAGGAGGTCTTCTCCTGATCGCTGGGATCCATCCTGATCTGGTTGTATCCTGAGAAGGCATCCATGAAGCTAAGGAGCTCATGCCCGGCTGTGGCGTCCACTATTAGGTCAATCCGAGGTAACGGAAAGCTATCCTTGGGGCATGCTCGGTTCAGATCAGTAAAGTCAATGCACAATCGCCATTTGCCACTAGTTTTCTTAACGAGAACCACATTCGCCAACCAGGTAGGGTAGTCAACTTCCCTGATGGCCTTGGCATGGAGGAGTTTGCTGACCTCCTCATTAATTGCCTTTTGTCTTTCTGAGGCAAAACTCCTCCTCTTTTGTTTGACTGGTTTGCAAGCTGGATTCACGCTTAGCTTATGGGTAATAACCGAAGGATTAATTCCCTCCATGTCTTCCTGCTTCCAAGCAAACACTCCTACATTCTCTTTTAGGAACTGGATGAGGAGACCTTTGAGCTCTGCGTTTAGTCTGGAACCCACATAAACAAGGTGTTCTGGCTTTTCATCAAGCTGAACTGGTTCCAGCTCTTCCGATGGCATTGGTCTTGTCTCCATTTCATCTCTCATGTCGAGTTCATCCAGTTGGATGTTCTCAACCTCCTTCTTTTTCACGGAAGCCATATAGCATTCCCTTGCTACCCGCTGGTCCCCTCGGACTACTCCGATTCCACTATCTGTAGGGAATTTCACGACTAAATGGTAGGCAGACGGGATTGCCTTCATGGAGTTAAGGGATGGCCTCCCAAGCAAGATGTTGTATGCAGAGGGTGCATCGACCACTAGGAACTTTACGGTGGTAGTGGCTTGGCAAGGTGGGTCCCCTAGGGTGAGCACGAGCTGGATCGAGCCTAGGGGGAGCACCCTTTCTCCGGAGAATCCCAGCAAGTGAGTGCTTACTGGCTCAAGTCTTTCCCTTCCTATATCCATCTTGTCAAACGCAGGTGCGAAAATGATATCTGTCGAGCTCCCATTATCGATTAGAACACGATGAACAGTTCTATTAGCCACCACTGCTCGCACCACCAATGGGTCATCATGAGGGTACTGGCATCCCTCCAAATCAGCATCTGAAAAAGTGATAGTTGTATCTATGCGTGGTGTTTTGGATACAGCGTGCACTTCGAGAGCTTCTTCGGCTCTGATCCGGCGGAGGTGTGCTTTCCTGGCCGAGCTAGATTCTCCGCCTCCTGCGAACCCTCCTGATATTACTCTGATCTCCCCTAGAGGCTGCTGGTGCGGTGCCGGTGCCTGCTGTCGGGGTGGTGGAGGTGGAAGAGCTCGATTCTGGTTGTCATTGGCTACAAAACGATGTAACTGACCTCGTTGGATCAAAAACTCGATCTCCTTCTTTAATTGAATGCAGTCATCAGTGTGGTGACCATGGTCTCTATGGTAATCGCAGTACTTGGTGGGGTCTCTTTTGGCTGGATCTACCTTCATCCGAGGTGGCCATCTTAAGAACTTCTCGTTTTGGACCTCATACAGAACTTGCGATACAGCGGCAGTGAGTGGGGTGAATCGCTGGGGTCCATATCTGGGCTGCAGTTCAGGCTGCATGGGGCCCAGGCGATGTCTGACATTTCCTCTTCTTTTTGGCGAGCGGTCCCTATCTCTTCTGGGAGACCTCTCTCGCCCTTTTTCCTTCCTGGGACTCCTGTCCCTTCTCTTCTCCTCTTTTTCCTTCTCCTTTCGTGAGGATGTTCCTCCTACTTTAGAAAGGAGTGCCTCTTCGCCATTTATATACTTCTCTGCCTTGGCTAGCACCTCAGCCATGCTTGCCTGAGGGTTCTTTGATATAGAGAACATCAAGTCCTTTGATTGCACTCCCAACCCTGCAATGAAAGCAGTTATGGCGAATTTTTCGTCTGGGACGTCTACCTTCAATGTCTCCGAGTTAAACCTTTGGACATAAGACCTCAGGTTCTCTTGGGGACCTTGCTTCACGTTCAGCAGGTGGTAGCTTGGCTTTCTGTATATCCGGGCTCCTATAAAGTGAGATACGAAAGCTATGGAGAGCTCTTTAAAGGATGAGATCGAGGCTGGTGGGAGCCTGTGAAACCAGGCTAAGGCAGAGCCTTTCAATGTGATGGCAAAAGCTCTGCAGCGTACGGGATCCTGGTATCCATGCAACTCCATCTGGTTTTTGTAAGTGTTGAGGTGATCTACGGGATCTTTCGTCCCATCAAAGACCTCTACTTGTGGCATCCTGAATTTTGGTGGAAGGGGAAAGTGTAGCACTCCAGTGGTGAATGGGGACTCGGTTTGCTGCACTAGGACGTCCATTGTAACCGGAGCCTTACTCTTTACAGCCTCCTTCATGTGGCTGTGCTCTTGTTGGATGTCTTTGAAGCGTTGTTCCCAGCGCTGCTCTTTCCTGTCCGGTGGATAAGGGAATGAATCATCCCTATCGCCCCCGTCGTTCTGACTTTGCATCTCGTCGTTATGGCCATTCCTAGGGGGTACATAAGGAGCATGCCCCCTGGTCTGGCTGCTTTCTCCTCCTTCGTCGACCTCTCTGAGGGGGTCCCAGTGTCGCTGTTCCCTGTAAGGGGGGTTATCATGGCCTTCTTGGGCCGGTCGTGCCTCCTGTGGGCGTTGTACGAGCTTTGATAGCTCTGCATTTTCCTTTAGCAATCGTTGGTTGACGAGGCGAAGGGCCTCCAACTCGTTATTAATGGTGGAATTCGCCTCCTGGATGTTCCCGGGTTGTCTGCCGTTAGTGGCTTCCTGCTGATCTTGCATTCGTGGTAGGTTTGTTTGACTTCTGCTCATATTTCGAGTTGTTAACATCAGTCACTGAGGAATCAGCTTACTTGTAACAGGAACAGTCGTTCCCACAGACGGCGCCAAACTGATGGTGTAAACCTGCGCGAATGAGCTATGGGACTGGATTATGTGGTATGAACGATCTGTGTGGGGCTCGATATGGCATCTGAGCTACAAGGCTCGTGTATCGAAGGACGAATGCTCTAATTAACCGACATGTTGTGCGTGTGATACAGTAGAAGTATAGTGGTTCACCGGCTAATGAGCTCGGCTAGTCCACTCTCTAATGGAGACTCTTGCTCCTTTCTCTTTATTGATCAATTGAATGTGTTACAGTAGAAATCTCCCGGTATTAGGGTTTCCAGTTGCTCTCTTTTTATAGCCTCATACTTACCTCTAATTCGGAATTACCTCCTTTATCGAAGGGATTGCTCCCTATCTTCATCTATCATCTCGGAATTACCTAGACTTCCTATAGCTGGTTCCAAATGGCTTGGTTTTTGCCTTTTATCATGGGATCCTCTCCTTGATTGTAGGAGAGGATCCTTGCTGGTAATGTGTTACGCGCCTTGGATTAGCTGAATTCCCATTATGAATATATCTGCTGTCGACTTGCTGTCCTCTTAACATTTATCGCCTTATGTCTTCAGCTGGGAGTACAAGTGTTGACTGGTCGAGCTCAGATCGTGGCTGGGTGAGCCCGGTTTATTTTCCCTATCCTCCAGAGCTGAGCTCTTTTCCTGAGCTCGTGTCTGGGGTTTATTTTAAGTATCATCAGAAGATATTACTGAGCAATCTCAATCATTCCCCCACTACTTGAGGAGTGACTAGTAGTGCCCCTTGGTCCCCTTTCACATACTCCTCCTAAAACATTATCTATGCACGAGGAGAAGGGGGCCCTAGTCCCCTTTCACATACTCCTCCTAAAGCACGTCATGCGCACGATGAGTATTGAAAAATGGTGGACCTTAAAGTTTGTTACCATTAGATTCAAATCAAATCATGAGATGAGTGAAAGACAACTTTTAAAATTCGTTAAGATCTATGGAAATGCTTGGTAATATCGTTCATAATATTGTCATTTATAATGCTAACCCATAGGAACATTTTATTTCCTTTAGGAGATACTACAATATCGAAAGAGATGCCATATAGAAAATTATAGCATTTTAAGGTTAAGTAATAATTTTTTTAGTGTTGTAAGTTATAAATTTAAAGGTGTAGTTATTGTCTTTAAATGAGAAATTACAACATATTGAAGTACTTCATGGTCGATGATAATATTTTGTGATTGATAAAAAATTACCTCAATTAATTGTAGCTTCACTTTTAAAAAAGTGTAATTTAACTTTCGAAAATATTAACTTTTTGATGCAACATGTATAGTGGAGGACTACAGATCAAGATCGTCAAAAGCAGCATTGATTCAGACACAAATCAAGGTTGATTTTAATGAAAATGTTAGAAAATTATAAAAGACCTTATTCTAAAAAAAAAATTTGATAATCTGAGTAAGACAGAAGACTCCAACCCTGCCCCTTTTTAAGTCAAAAAAACACCATTTATGACACTTTTAGGTATCTTGTTATTTTCATCTTGTTGTTTGTGGTATTTTTGTAGTACTAGATATTGCACATGTGCGTTGCACGTGAATTATTTTTGACAATAATTTTGATTTTATATTTATCATATTGGTATATAGGTTAATTTATTTAGAACTTGAATATTAATAAAAATTTCTTCAAAATGTGTTTTTGTAATTTATGGGTCCTATTTTATAGTTTAATTATAAATATAGTAAAATACATTGGCCACATACCCACACATACTTACCATAACAATCTCCTCTTATAAAGATAATAAATAATCAAACTAATTTGGTCTAGTCTAATTGACAACCATTCGATCTCTTAAGACTAAATCAGCTAAGATGTCAAGTAGGCAATTCTTCCCAAATGTAAGACTTAATTTTTTATGTCGCCCTTTTTTAGGATTCTATTATGTCTTCTTTTGAATTTTTCCTTAATTCTCTGTAAATTTTTTGTTCTTTTATATAGATGTACTGTGCTAAACATATAATATTGATTTACCAATGCATACTCCTATTAGATGAATACACAATTTTATTTATCAATAATATTTTTTAATGTGAAATTATCACTTGACACATTGGTACATATGTGTGTTGCACGTGGACAAGTTTAATTTATAGTGCTGATGTTATTTTTTATCATTATCCTAAAATAATTAAATATACACCTACGAATCAAAGTATATGCCATTCGATACTTGTCGTCTAAATATATTATATGCTACTATGTGTTCCAACCACAATAATCTTCTAAGAAGTTAGATTACATGCTAAATTAATTACTTCATGATTGATTGATCACCCTATGAATATCGAAAGACTGATTGAGACTATATGTTCCGGAAGGTAAAATTTTGTATTAGAAAAAAGCTTTACAAGAAGCAAAGAAAGTACATAACTCAGTAGCAGGATGTTCCTGAACAGAGCAAGCTATACAGGAAGCAAAAGATGCAGCACAAAAGTATGCACAAACAAGCAAGGACATACCAGAATACAAGGAAAACCAAACAAAGAATTCAAGTGGAAGTGAGCCAGACTAAACTCACTTCCAAATGAATTCCAAAAGGAGAAACATCATATAAAAGAATACAAAAAATCTTGAACAAGAATCCACTGAATAGCCAGAAAGAAGATCAAGACTTGAGGGAAGCCATTTTGCGTGTGATAGCCAATTGGATGACCTTTGAAGCAGTTCGCCCTGAATATGCAAAAGTCTCCATCCATTTGTGATAAACAGAAGTTGATAGAGCATCACAACCCAACCCAAAAAGCAGTGCAGTCCATTGACGCAGAGCAGTCCATTGGCAGCATCATCTCACACAATATACCATCAGCCCAACCCTGTACAACTGCCAGCTCAAGCCAGATCAAGATGGCAGCAGCAATGGACCGTGAATCAGTCAGGAAGAGGCATCAGCTGAACAGTCACAGTTCACGTGGCTGTTCACGTGACTGTTCAGCAGTCAAAGTAGTAAAGGCTCACAATTGTGAGCCATTTGCATTCAGCACCATAATTGTAGAAGATGGGGGATCAGCACAGAGTATTCGATGACCAGGCTGCGTGTTGACAAGGAGCAGTAGTACCAATCCAAGGAGAAGATTATAACAAGCAATTGTGCGGTAAGCCCCATAACTGCAGCATTCTAAGATTGAGCGGGGAACTCTTGAACTTAGCAGACATGAGCCTGTCTCTAATCGTTTGCTTGATGATATGAGTCAGGGTATTACAATCCCTGAATTGGTTGGTAAAAACTCTAAGATTCCTTTCCATCCAAATGTGATAAACAACAACCGAAAGACTCAGCTTCAAAACCACTGCATAGGTCGAATTCCCCTTCCAATGGAGAGCTGCCCAACTAATGAAAGTGGGCCAGTTAGTAGGTGACCACTGTGTTCGACTGCAAGACAGGATGTGAGTCCATAAAGCATGGGAATATGAGCACTCAAAAAAGAGGTGATGATGAGACTCAGGAGATTGCCTGCATAGGATGCAACCGAGGTCAGTTTGGCTGGGGGGAGGATGAGCTCTGTCCTTGGTGTACAATCTCTGTCTAATAGCAAGCCACAAAATAAAACTCATTCTGGGTATGAATTGTTTGTACCAGACAAGCTTATACCAAGAGATTTTTGGTCCAGTATTTCTGATATATTGCCAAGCAGAAGAGGTAGAGAATCTGCCATTTGAATTGAGGGACCATAAGACCTTATCTTCGGAAAGCTGATTGGGAACGTAAGCAGGCATGGAGCCAACAATTCCAATAAGGGCAGGAGAAGAAGCATTATGCCAATTCCATTGATTCTCCGAGATAATGCAACAAACTCTGGAATTCATGTTGAGGCCAGAGGCAAGTATAGGAATATTTCCCCATCTAGAGAACAGAGGACCATTAGGATGCCAGTTATCAAGCCATAAGAAGGTGTCATTGCCATTACCGACTTTGTGCAACAAAAGGGGTCTTGTTACCTCCCTTAGCTTCAAGATATTCTGCCAAGTCCAGGAGCTAACTGGAGTAGCCTTGATTTCCCAAAGACTTCTTCCTTTTAAGTGGTAAGCATGGATCCAAAGTGACCACAAGGCCTCTTTATCAGTGAAGAGCCTCCATATGTGTTTCATGAGCAAAGCATTATTCCATTCCTTGAGCCTTTTAATACCCAGTCCTCCTTCGTCTTTGGGTTTGCAAACCTCAACCCATGCAACTTTAGCCCCAGTGTTCTTTAATTCCACACCCTTCCATAAGAAAGCCCTCATGAGTTGTTCAATTTTTTCAATCACAGAATGTGGGAGAGCAAGGTGAGTGGACCAGAAGACTTGAATGCTGCTAATAATAGAGGTTACAAGCTGAAGCCTACCTGCATAAGATAAAAATCTGTTAGTCCAAGATTTAATTCTTGCTCTGATTTTCTCCACAAGCCCTTCACAGTGCAGATTTTTAAGCCTAGAAGTGATGAGAGGAATGCCCAAGTATCTGACAGGGAGTTCTCCTTCAGTAAGTCCCATAAGCTAAATAATTTGGGACTTAGTTTCAGGAAGGACTGCACACAAGTAGATATTGCTTTTTCCGTGATTGATCTGCAATCCAGAAGCAGATTGAAATTGTTGTAGAGAGTGATTAAGCACCATGACAGAATTTAGATCACCATGACTGAACATCAGGAGGTCATCAGCAAAGGAGAGGTGGCTGAGCTTGATCTTTCTGCATCTCCAATGGAACTTGAAAGGATGTAAAGAGGTATTTCTTTGGACAATAAGTGTTAGCACTTCCATTGCAATGATAAAAAGGTAGGGGGATATGGGGTCCCCCTGCCTAACTCCCCTCTTGCTTGGAAAGTAACCAACGAGCTCACCATTAATATTAATAGAGAACTTAGGAGAAGAAATACAAGCATGGATCCAATTTCTCATTCTACTGGGAAAGTTAAAGGCTTCTAATGTCTCCATCAGGAAACTCCAATCCAGAGTGTCAAAGGCTTTCATAAGATCAATCTTAATGGCACATCTAGGGGAGCCTCTGTCATTATGGTAGTTTCTTAATAGCTCTTGTGCAAGAAGAATGTTGTCCCCAATGTTTCTTCCGTGAATGAATGCAGCTTGGTTAGGGTTGATGATCTCAGGGAGGGCTTTTTTAATTCTGGAGGCAATGATTTTAGAGATGACTTTATAAATAGTGTTGCAACAAGAGATAGGTCTGAACTCATTCATGGTGCTTGGATTAGGAACCTTAGGAACAAGGGCCAAGATGGTGGAGTTTATCTCCTTAAGTAGCTTACCTGTAGCAAAAAATTCCTTGATAGCAGCACAGACAAGATCTCTTATAACTGACCAGGATTTTTTAAAGAAATACGCATTGTATCCATCAGGTCCTGGAGCTTTTTGATCTTTTAAGGAGAAGAGAGTTCTCTTGATTTCTTCATTGGTAACCTCCTGACACATTTCAGCAGCCTGTTCATCAGAAAGTCTTTTCTGCATCACATCAAAAAGAATTTCTTTTCTTTCACTGGTTGAGTAAGTTGAGCTAGTTGAGCCCAAAAGGTTTTGGAAGAAATCTATAGCTTCATTCTTAACCTCCAACTCACCATCAGCAGTAGAGCCATCACTTCTCTTCAGAGATAGGATCTTCTTTTTGTTTCTCCTATTAACCATGGATTTAAAGAAAAAAGAAGTATTCTGATCACCTTCTTTTAACCATTGAATCCTTGATTTTTGCTTGAATAAAATCTCTTCATTCCTAGCAGCAGTAAGGTAAATGGAAAGGAGCTGTCTCTCTTCCAATCTCAAGTTGGAGTCAGTATGATCGTTATCCAGTTTGGCTTGACACGTTTCAAGAGCCACTTTGGCCTCAAAGACCTTTGCAGATGTCTCCCCCATTTCTTTGCTTTTTCCTTTGAGTAATGCCTTTAGTCTTTTGAGTTTGCAGCATAATTGGAATTGGAGTGATCCATTGTCCCAGACATCCCAAGCTTGATTGACCAACTCAAGAAAGTCACCTATGTCTGCCAGATGGTTAAAAAACTTGAAAGGAGTCTTTCTCCTCTTGATTTCTTCTCCAATTTTAACTACAACTGGGCTATGGTCCGAAACACCTGGAGCTAAGAATTCAGCATTTGACTGTTGGATCTTGCTGTTCCAAGCCACATTAACAAGAGCTCTATCAAGTTTTCTTGAAATGCTGCGTCCCACAATTCTCATATCAGACCAGGTAAACTGAAACCCATTGTATCTCAGGTCAACTAATTCAGCATCCTGCAAACAAGAATCAAAATCCTCCATGGAGCTAGTCCATCTCCCTGAACAACCCTTTGTTTCCTGCAGACTTCTGACAGCATTAAAATCTCCAAGGATCAACCATGGTTCAGAACAAAAGATGCTTGCATGATATCTAATATTTCTCCATAGGTCCCTTCTATCATGCACCTCATTAGATGCATAAACAAAAGAGATGAAAAAAAATAGATTACTGTCAACATGCTGTACATAAAAATGTATAATCTGATCTGTCTCAGATATTTTACTAACATTCAAGGTATTGGGATTCCACCCCACCCAAATCCTACCCAACGTATGACAATTATAGTTGTCCACATAGCTCCAGTTCCTGAACACTTGTCTCATAATGAAGCTTTTATTAATGGATCTTACCCTTGTTTCCAAAATGCCAACAAAATCAAGCTGATTAACTCCAATAAACTTCCTCATTTCTTCTTGTCTAGAGGTTTTATTTAGCCCTCTAATATTCCAGCATGCAACTTTTATCATTGTAATAGGGCTTGGCTGAGCTTAAGGAGCTCAATTCCCTTACGTTTGCTCTGCTCAGAGCCCTTTTTTTTCCCTTTTCTCTTTTTGGTGTTACCCAGTGTAGTGTTGCTGGTATTAACCTCTGATGTTTCAATAGCGCAAGCTTTTTCCTTTAAAGTTCCACAGGTAGAAGACTGATGGGGAGAAATTTCAACAATTAACTGACCTTCTTCCATTTCTAACCCAGAAAATTTGTTGGAAGAGGGAAGCAAGGCATTACAATCAGCAAATGGAGAAGCAATTGTGTTTATAGAAGTTACCAGATTGTCTACCAGCTGTGTGGTATTCAAAATCTCATTAGCAGGATTTGTAGAAATGGGGGGAGCCTTTGGAGCAGAGCATTCAGCGATCTGAGTGGTGAATGGGACCTTGGTTTGTACTCTCTCCACAATTGGCATTTCAATGATTGTGGTTTCAATAATTGCTTTCCCTTTGTCTTGGTTGGCCTTCTGTTGTAGTGTTTCTTTAGGCTTCCAAATGCTCATTCTAGGGCAATTAGTTTCACTGTGCCCAAAAATATTGCTGGCAAGACAGACCTTGGGCCTCCATTGGTACTCCACTTTAATTTCGACCATACCTGATTTACCTTCTTCATCCAGTTGCAGATCAAAGGACTCCACCAATTTAGTATGAGCCTTTACTTCAACACAGACTCTTGCGAAGGAAATCCGCTTTTTATTAGATGTCAGAGAATCGGCATGCAATGGCTTCCCAACAGCACTGGCAATGTAGCTTAATCCTTCTTCACTCCAGTATTAAAGAGGGACATTATGTAACTTAATCCATAGGGGGATCACAGACTGGTCTTCTTTGGAAAGAATAAGGTCAGGCTGCCATTTCCTGAGGATAAGAGGCCTACCAGAGAAAAGCCATGGGCCATCTTCAAATGCTTTGGTTCTAGAAGCATCACACATGAATTTAAAGAAATAGAATCCCTTCTCATCAGCTAAAACCTCAAGCAGTCCTAACCTGTCCCAAATCTTGTGGGCAATGTGATTAACAACAGAAAAAGGGAGCTTTTTTTCCACAAAATATCCAACCAAGCATGTTTCCCACTCAAGACTACCTCTGCTTACAACTTCATTTGGTGGTTTAACCACGATACGTTCCTTGTCTTTTGTGGGTTCAAAGTATTGTAGCTTCATCTTAGGGAAGGGACCACCAGCTTGTGACTGCTGTGTTCCACTCTTGCCATGCCTAACCACTTGGCTCCATGTACCAGCTTTAACATTACTCTGTTTCTGCTTTTGAGGAGTTGCTGTAGCAGTGTTTTCCCCAAGTGGGGAATGAGAGACATTAATCAACTCTTTCGGCTGAGAGTTGGCAGAAAGAGTATTAACTTGGCAATTAGCATCACCATCAATGCTATTCAAAACAGTGACAGGGGAGCTAGTGGCTTCTCTGTCATTTTGCATATTCACTCCATCGGGATGAAGCAAAGATGAAGGGGCCTGGGAGTTCATCAGAGGTGTGGTAGATAGATGGGTGAGAGGGATTAGAGACAATATTGATAGATTTGTAGTGCGAATCGAAGAAGGGTGTAAGAGGGTTTGGTGAACAGTGACCGAAGGGAAATGGGTTTGGTAAGCATTATATTTTCGAAGGATCTGGGTGGGTTTGGGATAGACTTGGGTTTTGGAGGGTGGAGGGAGTGGGTTGCAGGAGAAGGAGACGGAGAACGTGTGCCGGGCAGCTGGTGGTTAATGGCGGTGACGAGGAAGAAAGCAGAGGCGGTGGTTACTGTAGCTGCCCATTTTTTCACTTTTCACTTTCTAGTTTCCAGCACCTTTTTTGTCCACATGCTTCTGCTGCAATTCTCTGGCTACACTTGCTAAGAGTCCATAATCATTGGTTGCATGAATCACAATGATACAAACTTTGCGAAAGAGAAGTTTCATAAAATCACCACATAAGATATTGTATTTTTATAATAGAACACATGATAATTAAATAAATCATCATAATGCGCCTTTAAATATAAATCAAGAGCAAGCTACAGCTTTAAGTTCCATACAAATTAATAGTATAAGATATAAATGTTTTAGCTACAAAGACTTGTTTCTTCTGCAATATTATTCTTGAAGGATTAGACTTTTGGGAATTCCCTATGACTAACTTATCCCTAGTTAAAGAAATTTAATTTTAAATTTCATTGTTAGATTTATCTAAATATATAAGATATTAGTAATTGATGGAAAGTTCAAAAATCAATTTTTAAAAGGGTTTAACTCCTAATAAATTTCATAAGTCATTGTTATAATTTGATATTTATTTTCAAGAACTCTTAAGACTTATTTGCACTATTTCTAGAATCCATAAGGTCTATAAGCTAGATAAGTTGTAATACATATTAGACCAATGAAAATTTTTAGTTTTATATTAAAAAAAAAGATAAATCAATTAGAGTAATCTCTGGATCAAGGATAATATGGATTTTATATTATTGTTAAATTACAGTTACGAAATTATAATATGAACTTTTTAAAATTGTGCTGGGATAAAATTAGAAAATAATTTTTTTTATTAGTGACTTTTATGGATTGTATATTGGTAATCATTGAATTTGCAAGTTTCTTTAAGGGTACACACAATGCAAAATTTTTGTGATTTAAGTCATAAGTGTTCATATATTTATTTAAGGACAAAATAAAAATTCAAAAGTTTTAAACGAAATCATTAGTGTGAGGTATAATTGTCTTTATAATTTTATTTAAGGGTAAAAGAGGAATTCAAAAGTTTTTCATCTAAGGTACTTTTATTAGTAGTATAGATTACATATTTGTTTAGTTTAACTAATAATTTAGCACCATTACGGTTTCTTATTGGCATTTAAATTCAATTATATTGGCATTTTTAGGAGTTAACAAAACTCTTAAAAACTGTAATCTGGTATCATTATGAAATTCAACAAATTATAGTTGGTATTGTCCAATCAAGATTTTGTCTTCACTTTTTCTTAGATCACTTTCAGTACAACTATCAATTTTTTATTTTTTTTTCCTTAGTATTATTCCAAGGTATGACTCTGTGGCTCAGATATATTCCTGATGCATTCCTGAAAGCTTGGATAGAGCCAAGCCTAAAGGATATCCCCAACATGAAACATGGGTTGATGCGCGCACGTGCTTCACCAGGAATATTGTACTGCTACCATGCATTTATTTGGATGTTGGAAACTAAAAAGTCTTTATTTTCAAACTCCAACCCAAATTATCATATCACACTTACGGGTGTTCATAGGCCGGATTGTCCATGGGTCCAGTTATCCGACCCGAAAAATAGACCTGAAACTTAATAGGTCCGCTAGTTGGTCCGTTTGAACCCAAGCTCAAACCTAATATCCTTCAAGAGAGGACTTGTAGGGTTAGTTGAACTGGAACTACAAGGATAAGAAAAAAAAAATAGTTTGACAAACTATTAGCATATCGGGAATAGAGTAAGCACATTTTAAAACAGTACGATTAAAACATATCACAAAATCAGTAATTATCCTGTTTTTGTGGACTCTTTCGACTTTCATTACCTAATAAAATTGGTAATTAATTACAATCAAAAGCAAAATATCTATGCAGCCGACGCAATTCCTTGGTAGAAAATGGTTAGTTAGGACATCTTAGTCCATGCCAAACTTGTTTAGTTTTGCTAGGCTTCAGTTGTTTTTCTTCGACTTGAAGATCCTTTTCCAGTTTGGTTAAAGACAGACTATTCATGCCTGGATTAGGGTGACAAATATCTCATCACCTGGCATCATAGGATTGTCAAGATTTAAATTGAGGATGTGTGTGTATTTACAACTCGTCCCTGTTACCACTTAAACTATTCCTTAAAGTTTATTAGAGTCCTTTTGAACAGCATCATCTAAAATCACGTTTTTACATAATTAATAATGAAACGACACACCTTTCGACCTATTGTGGAGGTGTATTGGAAGATATTTTTGAGCAACCTCAATCATTCCCCCACTACTTGAGGAGTGAAAAATATCCTGCACAGGACTAGAAGTGGCCTTTGGTCCCCTTTCACATACTCCCAAAACACGCCATGCGCAGGAAGAGTATTGAAAAATGTTAGGACATTAAAGTTGGTTAACATTAGATTCGAATCAAATCAAGAGATGTGTGAAAGATAACTTTTAAAACTCGTTCTATGCGAATGATTGGTAATATCGTTCTGATTATCTGATGCTCCAAGCACTTTCATGTGAGGAATAAGTTTATTGCTTCATCAATGTAGCTATAAATTTGTATTTGTGCACTTTGATAACATTGTCAGTTATAATGCTAACACATAGGAACATATACAACACCTTCGACGAGTTCTTTTTATCTTGTGCAGAGAAAGCTCATTTTATTTTCTTTAGGAGATACTCCATCCGTTCCTAAATATCTGTCGTTTAAGGTTTTTGCACAGGGATTAAGGAAGTTATTAAATAGCTCTAATATGAGTAAAAAATAATTGCACAAGACTAAAATACCCTTATTCAATATGTATTGGGAAGGAAAGGAATATGAAAAACACTTAGTCTACACCTAATCTAATACATTGAAGAGTTAAGGGTAAATTTGGAAGAAAAAATATTAATTGTGTTTTGGTTTCATTAAACGACAGATATTATGGAACAAAAAAAATTGTGTAAAACGACAGTTATTTAGGAACGGAGGGAGTACTACAATATCGAAAAAATACTATATAAAAAATTATAACATTTTAAGTTTAAGTCATAAATTTTTAGTATCGTAAGTTATAAATTCAAATCATGAAGGGTATAAGTTTTAAAGGTCTAGTTATTATTTGTAAATGAGAAACTACATCTTATTGAAATACTTCATGGACGATGATAATATTTTGTGATTGGTCAAAAATTACCTCAATTAATTGTAGCTTCACTTTTAAAAAGCAGCATTAATTCACGCACCAATCATGATTGATTTTAATGACGCTTGATGATCTGAGCAAGACTGAAGGCTTCAACCCTGCTCTTTGTAAGTCAAGGAACACCACTTATGACACTTTTTAGGCATTTTGTTATTTTCATCTTGGTGTTTGTGGTATTTTTGTAGTATTACATATGTGTTTGATTTAGCATCATTACAATTTCTTATTTATATTATGGCGAAAACATATTGAACAGTCTTTGATTAAAATTCAAAGACAAGTTCTCTTTTAAATTCAATTATCTTGATATTTTCAGGAGTCAACAATTCTGTTAAAAACTCTAATATGGTATCATTATGAAATTCACAAATGAGCAATGCTATGGTATCATTATGAAATTTAGTTTACAACTCAAATTTGCATCTCAAATGAAAGGAGATCATTAGATCAGTGGGTCTCATTTAAAAAAGTTGATGAGACTCACTCATCTAATGGTCCCTTTTCATTTAGAATATAAATTTGAGTTATAAATTTGGGTTACATAATATTTGCCTTCACAAATTATAGTTGCTATTGGCC
This sequence comes from Ilex aquifolium, assembly GCA_951799425.1. Classification (NCBI taxonomy): domain Eukaryota; kingdom Viridiplantae; phylum Streptophyta; class Magnoliopsida; order Aquifoliales; family Aquifoliaceae; genus Ilex; species Ilex aquifolium. The sequence continues at coordinate 14,040,997 of OX637410.1, read as the reverse complement.
AATCAAGATTTTGTCTTCACTCTTTCTTAGATCACTTTCAGTACAGCTACCAATTATGACTATGTGGCTCAGATGTATCCACGATGCATTCCTGAAAGCTTGGACAGAGCCCAGCCTAAAGTATATCCCAACATGAACACTAATGGGACATAACTTAGGAATATAATTTGAGGACTTAATGCATTTTGACTATTGAAAATTTAATGTTGGGACCTAATGAAAATTTAATGGCCACAATCATTAAGTCTCAAATTATATACTTAAATTGTGTCCAATAATATAGCTCCAACATGATATATGGGTTGATGCGCGCACGTGCTTTTGTATTGCTGCCATGCATTTATTTGGATGTTGGAAACTAAAAAGTCTTTATTTTTAAACTCCAACCCAAATTATCATATCACATGTTCATGGGTTGGTTTATTCACGAGTCCTGTTATTTAATCTAAAAAATAGGCCTGAAACCTGATAGGTCCGATAATTAATCCGTTTGAGTTTAAGCTCAAGCCTAATATCTTTCAAAAGATGACTTATAGGGTTGGTTGAACTGGAATTATAAGGATAAGAAAATGAAATAGTCGAAAGAATTGCGTTGGCCAATAATGTTTAGATCTTTTATCTGGAATATATGGATGGATAGGAATAGGGAGTGCATCAATTCCACACTCACTAATCCTAAGATAGTGGCCGAAGAAGCTTGGCTACTAGCTCTTGATACTTCCAATGCCTTCCATGGACCACAACTGGCTAACCTAGGAAGACCAGACAGGATGATTAATTGGATGCTTCCATCTACAAGTAGGAACAAATTAAGGTTTGGTCCAAGATGAACTCTGGACCAAACCTTGATGGCCACAATCTCACATGGGCGGCTATATCATGTCAAAGTTCTTGAACAGATTCTTAGCACCAATCACTCATATGTCACTGTCGTAAAAGTATCGAATCTAGGTCATAAAACTCACTTATTACAGAGTTTAAAAAAATACAAAAACTAAGTTGTATTTGAAGGGTTTCAAATTATTTGTAAATGAGAGTTTAAAACCAATTTGAAGGGTTTCAAATGATTAATCAACTTGTTCAGAGTTGATTCTATAATGTTCAACACAATGAGCACCCACCGCTACAAGTGTTTGCCAAAAAAAAATTCTCTGTAATGTCACTAAAATTATATATTTATATATTCTTTGCTATGTTACCATTTTTGCTCTTACAAAATTATATTTTTATTTAATTTTACTCATTAATAGATCACCCACCGTATATGAATATTGAATCCACTTGTAAATATTGAGTCCCACTTTAATTAACACTCAATGAGAACTTGAATGTGCTAGTTTAGTGGTAACTTAACCACCTGATAAATATCTCATGAGGGTAGGTCAAAGATTCGAATATCCAACGAGAGTAGTCACTTATGATCATTGCCCATAGATTTATTCCCTTGTGTGGAGAGATTGTTTTGCACAAGTTTCAACATAGTCTGGTACGTGAGGAAGAAAATACTATAATGATCTATTGGGACAGCTGAGATATGGAAAAAAAAAAAAAAATTCAATGAGTTCTACATGATTACCCATCAACCATCAAATTGGACAATAAATGTGAAACAAAATCTGAAAAACAACAAGTGAGTGCTTACCAAACATATATCACATACTAAGTTAATTGTCATAAAATCTAACAACTTTTCATAAGGTACTCAATTAAGTACATGAAAAATCAGATTTTTAGAAGATAGTGTCAAATCACTAATGAATTTAAATGAACCTATTACCAATTAGGGGTGCAATTTGGATAGGTTGGGCGGGTTAAACCTTAGCCCAATCTTAGGTATAAAATTTTCAACACTAACACTAACCTTAACCCTAACCTGACCTCATCTAGAGCTACTCAACCCGAGTATTGCCCGAGTTAATTTTGGATAAACTCGAGCTGAAATTGGGTTACACAATTTGGGTCCAATTTGGGTTGGTAAGTTGGGTTCAAAAATCAATAATCATAAATTAGATGTGAGCCTTTGCACAATATTAGACTATTACATAGGCCTATAAAGCCAATTAAGATGAAGTCCATCAAGACAACTTATTAATGGTATAAAGGTGAACCTTCATTAATATAAAATTTTCAATCTTAACCTTAACCCTAACCCGACTTCAATTCGAGATACTCAACTCAAGTACTGCTTGAGTTAATTTTAGGCAAACTCGGGTTGAAATTGCAATTCGGGCGCAAAAAATAATAATCATAAATTATGTGTAAGCCTTTACACAATGACTATTACATAGGCCTATATAGCCCACTAAGATGAAGTTTATCAAAACAACTTAATAATGGTGTAAAGGTAAACCTTCTTTATATAGGAGGGGAGGGGAGAGGGGAGAGGTCATTTAAGTTGTCTATCCAATGTGGGATGACAACTCCTTGTTTTTCTTTTGTCTTTTTAATTTATCCCACATCGGTTGTGTAAACTTCTTTTACCATCTATAGTTCTTATAAATCATGTTTCATTTTCCCTTTAAGTAATAAATAATAATATTTATATTTATATAAATATTATACATGAATTCGGGTTGGGTTCGAGTTGAGCCAGATTGCATCATTTCGAGTTAGGTTAGGGTTGAGCTTGTGAACCCGAGCTCTTAACTTAAGCCTTGCTCGAATTCAATTCAGGTTAAAACTATTGAGCCCTGACCCTAAAAGTTTCAACCCTAACACTATTTTTTCCAAATTAGGTTCGGGTTGAGCCAAATTTCATTATTTTGGGTTGGTTTCGAGTTGAACCCGTAAATCCGAGCTATTAACTTGAGCCTTACCCGAATTCAATTCAGGTTGAAATTTCAACGCTAACTCTAAAAGTGTCTAACTCTAACACTATTTTTTTTTTCTTCAGATTGGTCCATTCAAGTTGCACCCTATTACCAATCCAGCAAAGTTGGGCTTAAGTCTATAAACAATACATAGTAAACAATTTAACAATGTATAATTTGAGCGAGTGAATTCGAACTTAATTTAAATGAAAATATTTAGTACTTACACAGAGATATTTAGTATTTGGATTGAATTTAAAAAAAATAAAAATAAATTTTATATGGCATAGTGGTTGGGTTAGAGTATCAAGTTTTAAGAACCAACCCATTCTGCACCCAAATTGAAGGAAACTCAAATTCTATACCAAATTTTCAATGGTAATTTTTTATCTTATCCAAAGCCAAAAGACTTCTTCAATGACTTGTTCTCTGTTTTTTTTTTCATTCTCTCTTCTACGCTGTTTCTATCGCCAACCGCCACTAAAGCATTCACAAATCCTTTAAAAACCTGTAGGTAAGCTTCTTCATTTTCATCTTCCATCTTCTTGATTTCTTGTATTTTTCAAAACGCTAATCTCATCCATCTTTCATACTATATAAACCCTAAACTTACCCATTAATTTGTTTTTCATTTTTTCGACTTTAATATTGTCGGTAGCGCAATTGTAGGCCTCTGATTCTTCCTAAAATTTCAAACTTTCACTACCCACAAATTTAGAATATTCGTCTTTTTATTTCTTCAATCATCCATTTTTGTTGAAAATAATCTTTTTTTTTTGTATTCTTTAGACCAAACTCATATCAAAGTAAATATTTTTTATTTATTTATCTAGATTTACAGAAGAAGATAATGGATTAGACTAATCTGAGAATTCTGGGGTAGTTTTTTTTTTTTTTTTTTTCTTTTTATTTTCAGCTAATGTTGTATGCATATTTAATTATTTTTTTTTGAATTACCCATTTATGCAGAGATATAAATGTTTCATTTAATTTATGAGATTTCATGATTTGAATGATACAAAAAATGAGTTTTGAGATAGTAAAGAAATTTTTTAAAAGATTTGAATAGATATCTGAGTTTGCCTATTGGAGTACTCTATACAAAATCAAACTTTTTACTCAAATTTGAGTCATGATTGAAGATGTTCTTGTATGGAAGAAGAGTGGAGAATTATTTGTTTACATGACAGGTTAATTATTAATTTTTGTGGGGTCCATTTGTTTATTTTTTTAATAGTATTGATTAATGATATTACATCACCTTGCCATATAGTATCACAATTATAATGAATATTTTCTCCCGAATCACACCCCTACTAGTCATTCAATATTACTCATTGTTATGTGTTATAGAAGAATAGAAATGTTACAACATATTTGATCTAGTATATTTCGATTCTAAATTTAGAAATTTTATCGTATTATGATATATGTATGATCATATTTTAATTGTACTTATGTTTCACATATAGTTAAGAGATTCCATGATCTAACTTTAACATCATAAAAAAATCCAGTCTCGTAGATGTATTAAATTCCATCACCCATGTGTTTTGCCATGTGATATTAGATTTCAAGAAACGATCATCATACACTAATATGAAATCCCAGATATTCTGGCAATGTAAACCAATCTCTACATGAAATCGGTTTCAACTTGGAGTGAATTCTAACATTTTAAATCGGTTTCAACTTTTAAGATTAGTAATGTAACTCGATTAATTAGTAAGTTGACCTAAAAGAATGATAACTACGTTTTCCTTTTGTTAATTATAACTATTAATATCATTACTCTTTCAATACCTTAATCGTACTCCAACATCAATACAAATTAAATGCAGAAAACATTTTAACTTGGTGCACCCCATAAAAAAAAAAAAAAAAAAACCACTCTCAATACGAAATATATATATATATATATATATATATATATATATATATATATATATAGAGAGAGAGAGAGAGAGAGAGAGAGAGGAGATGAGCATGCAATTAATTAAGTATGGTTCCGGAGAAAAATCTCTCTGAAAAAGGTTCATATGTTCATATTATTGACTTAATAAATTGAACAACAATACATTGCTTTGCTACCATACAAGAAACCATCACTCATGGTTAAGACTTGAGAGGTACAACACACTAATGGTGCGTTTGGTAACGTTTTCGTTTTTATGTTTTTTTTTATAAAAAAAACTAAACTAAATTTTGTTTTTTTGTTGATAAAAATTAAAAATATAAAACATGTTTGGTAGTCATTTATATTTAAAAAATTGTGAAAACAAAAATAAAAAACTTATTTGGTATTATACCAAAAATTTACCACCCAAAACCACCACCCAACCCCCACTGACCACCCAAAACCACCACCCAACGCCACTGACCACCCAACCCCACCCACCGAAACCCACCCCCAACCCCCACTGACCACCCAAAACCACCACCCAACTCCCACTGACCACCCCCAACCCCCACTAACCACCCAAAACCACCCACCGAAACCCATCCCCACCACTGAAACCCATCACCAAAACCACCCCCAACCCCCACTGACCACCCCAAACCACCACCGAAACCCCACCACTGTGGCAGAGTCACCACAACCACCGAAATCCAAAACCACAACTACCGAAACCCAACCCCAATCCCGCCACCGAAACCCACCCCCACCACCACCGAAACCCACCCCCAACAATCGAAACCCCCAACCCCAACAATCGAAACCCACAATCCACCCCTAACCCCCACCATCGAAACCCACAACCCACCCCCACCACCACAACCACCGAAGTCCAACCCCAACCAACAAAACCGACTACCCATCTCTAAAACCCACCACCACCCAACCCCTCCACCACCCCCAAAACCCAACCTTGAAACTCCCCAGCAAAATCATCAGAGAAGAGAGAGAGAGAGAGAGAGTGAGTCGAGAGACCTGCGATGGAGCAATCCTTCGGCTTCGGTGATGGCATCGAGAGAGAGAGAGAGAGAAAGAGATAGAGAGGGAAGAAAGAGACGACAGAGAGAGGTGGAAGAAATTGGCCTTTTATACCCAAGCAAAAAAAGGGATGATTTTTGTTGCTATGGAAGATCGAAGCCAAGACCTCATTAACACTTTGCGCGTGTTTCTTTTTTGGATGTTTTCAAAAACATCATTTTGAATGTTTCCATATTTTAGCCTTGTTTTTAAAACGGGGATGTTAAAAAAAAATTAAAAATAATCACCAAACGTATTTTTGTTTTTTTTTTAACCATAAAATGAAAACAAAAACGAAAAAAAACAAAAACTGCCTGTTACCAAACGGGGCCTAAATCACTGAAGATGTTCATGAGTGATTCGAGAACAGCTATAAACAGAGCAAAACGCTTGGAAAGTCACCAACAACAAGAGCAGAATAGCTGCAAACAGTGAGAGAAACTTCCATGACTGAAACACATAAGCCTTCATGAATTTCCCAGCTTTAACCTTCAATTTACTGTCATGATACTTGTTCACATCCTCAATCACTTTATCCAAGAAGGGCACTTTCGTCAATCTCATAGACCTACTCATCCCATTCCACAGGTTGGCCACCTCTTCATCATTCTTCAAACGATTCACAATAATCCCTCTCTGTCTGAGTAACTTAGCATCCTCCGCCGTATCAATAATCCCATTCATCAATTCTGTGTAACGAGTGAGAGCCAACGGTCCAGATGCATTACAGGCTTCATAAGCAACCAAGTTTCTCAAGATCACCTCTGTATTAACATCTATACTAATGGTGGGTAGGTACAACGTAACAGTTTTACAATCAAACCCTAAATTTAAAATGCCACCATTAGTGGGTGAAAATTTCACACCAGCTTTGGAGAGTTCTGTGACAGAAGGGATTGAAATCTCCTCCACCAATGGAGGTTTTCCAGTGTTGTTCAAACTAGTATTGTCATTTTCTGGCTTAACGTTTTCTTTATCTTGTGGAAAGCAAAATTGTTCAGAAGCAAGTTTAAAGACTTTGAATCCAGGAAGGTTAGAAATAATTGTCCATGGCAATTTTAATATAACTTGAATAGGTTTTGAAAATACTAATCTCTTGATGAAACGTACCTTGCCATGATTTAATTTCATAATTAACTTCCAAACCTCATCAAAGCATTGTTTAATGTAATTTGCGTCCCCCAAAATGTTATTTTCTTCATCTTTACCTTCACCTTCCTTTTCTCTCTCTTCCTCGACTTCAGTTATTTCCGATGGTTCTTCCGATTCCGGCACGATTGAACTGTACAAAACGTCTAGCAAGTGAACATGCTTCCAAACTCGAATATGTGGGTGTTCTTCTTCCACCATCTTGAATGGAGAGAGCTCTTTACAGAACCCAATCAACATTGAAACCAACATGTTATCTTCTAATTCTACTGATGAAAATTGAACTTCGAACATCTTTCTCAGTAAAAATAATGGAATTTGATTCTCAAGCATCACCATATCTCTGAGAATGGCGTTGTGTGCAGATTTTGCCCCTGAAATATCAAGCAAATGTGACATTCTTGATGAGACACTGGTTAGTATCTTTTTGTTACCTTCTTTGATTGCAAAGATTTGAAGAAATTCAAGCAAGAATGAAGCATCAACGGCCATCATCCAAGCCAACGTTTCGCCATTGAAATCGAGGTACTTGTGGTAATAAGCTCGAGTCTTAGGCCCATACTTTACGAGCTTTTCAACAAGTTGATGAAACCTGAGGTTTTTGAGTTGTTTCTGGATTCTTTGTGCTGCTGCGAGCTTATATCTCTGCATTACATAGAGCTCGGGACGCCAATAATGGTAAGGGCCTAATGCAACTTCTTGTGGAATGTAACAATCTGGGTTACTAGCCATTAGGGTTCTTGGGACGTTGAAGATGCTGACTGGGATTTCATGGGTATTTTCTTCAAGGTCTTCGTCTAGGGCTTGACGAATTTGAATGACCCATTGTTCCTCATCAAAGTGTGAACTTATGTTTGAGTATGACTTCATGGCAGATGAAAGAGAAGCCATGTTTGTGGTCTGAGGTGAGAGAATTTTTTGAAAGTGTGAGGAGTTTTTGGTGTATTGAATGATGAGAGAGTTTAGAAGAGGCTTTCAGTTGATGGGTGTAAAATGAACAGCACAAATGAACTTTAAATAGGGTTTACTCTACGTAATTAGAAAAACGTTTCTCACATTTTCTTCCTTTTTTGTTTGGATTGTGCGTTTCTCACGTTAATTTTTGGAAAGTGTCGTTTCCACTGTCAAAGAAAGTTAGGCAACACATGCAAGACTTCCCGTATGGTCTTTAGCATCTTAAGGTATTAATTTTTTGAGCAATGCTATAAAACTCAAATGAAACCCAAAAAATTGTAACACAAATACATATCATCCCTTGGATGAATGGATCCCATCAATTTTTTCAGTGGAATCCACTCATCTCACACTCATCTAAGGGATGATATTCATTTGGGTTTTAATTTTTGAGTTTCATTTGAGTTATATAACATTTTCCTAATTTTTTTCTGATATACTATTTTAGATGGAGTTTTGCCGAATCTTTTTTAAAAGTGGGCCACATGAATTTAAAAAGATGTAATTAAAGAAAATAATGAAAAAATATTTATGTTACCTAATCAATGCTCAATTTTTATTTTTATTTTTGCATTGTGCCGGGATATTCTATATTTTGTTTAGTTGCTATATTTTACAGTTTCTGATTCCCCATAGATGTGTGTAGGTATCTTGCAATCGAATGTGAGGCTAATCACTAGACTAGAAGGTCCAATATTTTTGTTTTGGCCCTTATATTTAGTAGAAATATAAGGGCCAAATTATTGAGGCAATGTATTTGAGGATTTAATTTGCACCTATAGGTATTTATGCACATCACCGACAGAAATTTTTTTGCAGGTTGTCCATATCTTGCCACTGAGACATGGAATTGCTCCCAAGTTCTCTCAAACAAGTATACGTGGAAAACTACCAAGTGGTGTGATTAAAGTCCTCAAGTCGGTATCATCAAGATTTATGAGATCTATTTGATATACCGAGACTGCTTATAAGTGTATTTAAATTTGCTCAAACAATTACTTGCTATTTTAAAATGAATGTGTAGTGTATTTGTTTTCTACGATTGATATATTTGCTTCTATGTTAATCGGTTATAGCTATTTTCATGTATTTGTTTGATTTCATGGTTGTCATAATTTGGTTAGGCAAATTATGTATACAAGTTAAAGAACTAATACACCCAATGTATTAGCCAATTGATATTTCTGTACTTTACCTTTCATCAAATTTATATGATTATGTTATGTTTAAAAAAACTTGAAATTGAACGTTTCGCACTATTTTTTGTTATGAACTTTATCTACGCACACATTGTTTACATTGTTGTGATGGTTGAAAATTTTTTTTATATTAAAGCTGGACTGTGAGGTGATGGTGTGTCCAGTAATTGAATTTCAATTTTGATTGTAACATATAATAATTATCTATACAAGTTGTTATTTTCTTGAGGTCCTATTTTTAAGAGAAACTCCGTCCAAATTTTTTAAAATAACAAAAAAAAAATATTTTGATTAAATATTGACTATTTTTGTTTAGCATAATTTAATGTCTTCAAACACATGCATTTCTTCTAATGGCATAGGTTTACGGATTCTTCTAAGTTGACTTTAAATCAAAATTGTATGGGCACTAATGTGAGTTATAATTAGGTATATAATTTCAAGTATATGAATTTTACGGGTTTTTAGTTTAAATTTATGAATTTTTTATTATTAAAGTTGTATTTTTTCTATCTCTTCATTAAAATTTGTCTTCGTGAGAATATTCAAATAGTAATATTTTATTGAGCATGGATGCAATGTGCAGATGTTTAGGATATAGTTTAGGTTTTAAGCTTAATGTATGTCCATGTTCTTTCTTTTTTTTTTTATATTCAATGCTTGATTTTTTTTTTGTCCCCATAATTAATGTTCGATTTTTTGAATTATACAATACCTCCAGGCACGAGTTATCACTAATTATTAAATAACATGTGTATATGATACATTCTCCCAACAAAACCCATAACCACTTGTGGACGAAAGTGAATCTTCAAATAGTAATACTTTATTGAGCATGGATGCAATGTGTAGATGTTTAGGATATAGGTTATGTTTTAAGCTTAATGTATGACCATGTTCTTTTTTTTTATTTTGTTTTATGTTCAATGCTTGATTTTTTTTATCCCCGTAATTAATGTTCGATTTTTTGAATTATACAGTACCTTCAGGCACGAGTTATCATTAATTATTAAATAACATGTGTATATGATAGATTCTCCCAACGAAACCCACAACCACTTGTGAACGAAAGTGAATCTTCACTCCCTCACCTCACCCCCAATATTCTTCAAAACCATTGTATTCCATATATTCGAGTCTCTTCTACTCCAATTGTGAAGTATATTGGCCCCACAAGACAAGTCCTATGGTAGGTGTTTTTTGTCTTTCACAAATCTACTATTCTCTTTATTAAAGATTCTACTAGTCGTTATCATGCATTTTGATTCTTTCATTAAGATATTTTCTTGTAAGTAAGATTTAATATAAATTTTAAGTTTCCCTCACATCCATATTAATAATAGAAGAGTTCTAAAACCAAAAAAGGGTAAAATACACTTTTAATTCTCAAAGTATGCATTTAATATCTATTTAGGGCCCAATCTTTCAATTGTGTCTATTTGGTCCATAAGATTTCTAATTTGTATCTAAGTGGTTCAATTTCAAAACGCTGTCAAAAAATTGTTGACGGTTTTGGTCATGCGTCAATCATGTGGTTTCTAATTTTATGTCTATTTGGTCCCTAAAGTTCTTAATTTGTGTCTATTTGGTCCATAAATTGCCTAAAATGTGTCTATTTGGTCTCACGTGATTGGCGCGTAACCAGAGCCGTTAACGATTTTTTTACGAACGTTTGCGATTGAACTACATAGATACAAATTAGAAATTTTATGGACTAAATAGACACAATTGAAAATTTGAGGATCAAATAAATACTACACACATATTTTGAGGACTGAAAGTGTATTTTACCCAACAAAAAAAACTTATGTCAACGCACCAAAATTTACACTTTCACATCTTTTGAAGTTCTCGATTTTTTATTTATTTATGTAAATGGTGGGTTAAGAATAGATAATCAACAATCTAATCATTTCTTTATAGATTGATTAAACTCATGGTTACACTTTCTCATTCTATTGTACCCACAAAACTTGCTTTTTCAAGCATGAGTAGTCACAAAACTAGGATTTTCTTTCAAACTCTTGATTGATAAATTTACCAAAAAATATTTTACGAATTCAATCCTGAATGAATGAATTCTATGATCAAAAAATATTCCAAATTCACTTTGATGGATAATTGGGGATATGTGTTATAAAAATATTCATTTGGTTTGTTGATTTCGATGTCTTTGTTTTTTGGGATTTTCTTTATTTTTACATTGAGTAATACTACACAATTCAAATGAAACCTAAAAAGTTACAACTCAAATTCATATCATCCTTAGATGATTGGATCCCATCAACTTTTTCAGTCGGATCTACTCATCCAACAAATAATAAGCATTTGAGTTGTAATTTTAAAATTTTATTTGAATTTTTCTATATTTTTCTTTTACATTTGTTGTCTCTCTAACTCCCTTTCTCTCACACCCACACAATGAATGTCTTGACTCTTGTGTCTTATAAATGTCGTATTCTCAAATGAGGTGTCGGTGACTTTCATGTGGAACAGCATTTTTCATGTGTAACCGTCCGGAATTAATTTTCACTTTTGTTTTCGTAATTAGAGTAGTTTCATAGAGCAGTTGGAGAGAGACAGCCATCTACTTTTGATCCGGTCAACAATCCACATGTATGGATTTTATTAGGGGTGTCAATTCGTATCGTGCCGAATTAATTTGCGTGTCAATATTTTTATATCATGTCTTTGTTATTTATGTCATGCTCCGATGACTTCTATTAAGTTCAATAGAAATTTTATCTTTCGCATTTTTCCTACCTATTTCTATCACATCTCTAATTTATATTACAAGTAGAATCATGTAATTGTGATTAATTTGTGACTCAATATAATTTTTATTTCAAACATTGTTCATATATATAATTTACACATGCTAATACTTTTTTAGATCTTATATTTTGAGAAAATTGTCAATTTTTTTAAAAAAAATAATGGGTACGAATTAATTTTAAATCATGTAATTAAATAAATGGAAGAAAAAAATTACTATTTTATACAATGGGATCAATTTTTTGAGTGCTCAGATTTTATGTTACATCGTACGTTCAGGCACGGATTATGTCTAATAGACAGTGTTATCAGAACCAAGTCGGACCTGTTCAACCGTGACCCGGGACCTAGACCGGTCCGGTTCTATAATTAGACCATATAAAGAATCGAATCGTCTTAGAATCGTTAAACCGGCCGATTTTGAGCCAAACCCGTGAATCGGACGGTTCTTCTAAACTGGGCGGTTGAAATCTCAACTCTTTTATAAAATAAATAAATAAATAATCCTCTATTTGGGACATTTTGCCCTAAATTAATGGCATGATGCAGAGACCACTTCTCACTGCACTTCGCCGTTCGCACTCCCAATCTTACTTCCTCAGTTCAGTGGCCAGTGGCCACTCCAACGACCAACAGGAGCAGCTTTAAGCCTTCAACACAGTAGGCTTCAAGCTTCAAGCCTCTCTCTCTCTCTCCGTGCCAACTAATCAAACATTTATTCATCAATTTTAAAGGCAAACATATGCGGTTGCCATCTGTCTTTATTATTAATTTATAGTAAATTATATGCATTGTAGCTAAATTATTATATTTTATAATATTTTTATATTATTGACCGGTCCGACCAATTGACCAAACGGTTGAACCAATGAACCATTGACCATGTCCCCTTGCCGGTTCGATGAACGGTCCGGTTTTGATAACATTGCTAATAGATATATAGAGTAGCGCGATTATGGAAACTCTACACCATAATCTCTTGTGGAAACTTTTTACGTGAACCGTTACATTATGATCTAATGGTTACTAATCGAAGTAGACCAAAATTTCATGCAATGACTTATCAAGTCTCTTCGATTAGTAACAGTTAGATTGTGATGTAACGGTTCATGTAAAAAATTTCCACCAAACATTATGATGCAGATCTTCCGTCATCACGCTACTCTATAATTATATAGACACACAAACACATGCACGTCAATACTCATGCCCAAAGACACTATACCATACAAAAAAACCAATTAACTTTTCAAATATGGTCACAAGGAATTATTCCAAAACAAAAGACACAAAATAAGACAAAAGAAAAAAGACACATTTTGCTACACCAAAGGCAAATTAACAAAACATGAAATATTAGTCACATGACATAAAAGACCAATTCACCATACAAAACTTTATCAACTTTTATCTTTTTTTACAAACCTCAACATAGTGAGTGAGAAGTTTTATTCATAAAAATGTTTAAAAAACCATTTCGGGGGAGGTATTTGGTGATTTACCCCCTTATTTAGCCTAAATACATCAAATTAGTCTCTCCATATTGTGGGTAGAGGATCACGTCCAAGTCATCCTTCCGTTAATAGTAGACCCCTTCCTTCATTCGATAACATAATCCATATTAGAGCCTAAATACATCAAACTGTTACAACCCACGTCTAACAATTCAATCATAGAGCTTATGACACTCAACAAGAAACAATAAAATAAAATATGATGAACTAATTTAATGGAAGTAAAAGAGGGATTCGATTGATAAAAAAGAGAAGACTAAATAAGATATTCCTCAAATAAGATATTCCTCAAGATCACAACAGTATATCGTTTAAAACATTCAATTACAAAAAACCTAAACCAAAAAAAGTGATATCAAAAACCAAATGCATTGGCATCCACCTTTGGCTAAAGGAAATGAAATATACCATTATCTTCTTAATAGGTTTGAAGCATGTAAAATCTCGTATCTTGATGCTCACAAATTGTCTGCATGTAGGGCATCTATATTTGAATCAATATAAGCAAATCATGCTCACGCCTCTTCAATAGCATTATCCAATGCACATCCCAATAAAATAATAATGTTATCTACATTGAGCGTATATGAAATCCGATTACGTTCCGTTAAAATCCATATATTTGTTTTCATATCCAATAATATCCCATGATCAACCAAAAACAACATGAAAATCCAACAATCATAAGAAATTGCACACAAACAATGCATAAAGCTGAAAAATAAAATTAAATCAAAACCTAACACAAATAACTATGAAAAAATGTAAAGAATTTATGGATGAAGACTAAGCAATCAATATGTGTGTACGTGAGATTCTGAGAACCTCCAACCTATAATGCCAATCTACTTGATTCCCTTGAAGGCATCTGACAATAACTGGAAAAAATTCCTTCCTCCTCTCATAATATAAAATGAACACTATCAATACACAACAAAACCCAAATTGCTAGATTTGAAATCAATAACAATAGAACTAGATAAACCCAGTAGAAAAGTGCTCGTTGTGAGCATTTCTAAAGCTTACCTGAATGTGATGCTTACAAATAATTTGCCTATGAATGTGGTAATTCTTCTTTTCATCCGGAGAATTTTACCATGGACAAATTTGATAAAAGCATAAATCATTTGAAAATTTTTACCCTTTTTCTACTGGGAAAAACGGTGTCGCTTTCGCTTCCGAGGTGCCACCTGAGGCACTAGCCACTCATTATCGTTTCCATATAGACACTCTCTCTCTCTATTGTTCTATTTGTTTAAAATAACATATCAAAACAATCCCAAGTATCAACCTCAGGGACCATTGATGCAATTTACCCTTTATAAAAAGGAACAAATTCAAACAAATCCTACAAAAATAGGCCACCTTAAGCAATAGAAAATAGGCTACACATCCAAAATAAAATATTTCTATTGATAAAATCAATGCATAGCAGAAAAGAGCAATAACCTTCTAGCATATTAGTTTAGATGCTACCGTCCACCGCTACATCGCGAAAACATCCGGCACACAACCTATCACATGAGGTGCGTTATGGTGGCTATGGTTTATCGGAGGTAGGATGAAGGGGTGGATTCAAGCTCTTAGTCAGAGCTTTCTTTACCGACACTATATATACACACAAACCGTGCACCAAACCCAAAATTCTCGTCGCCTGAACTCCACCATATCGAACAACACCCAAGCTCAAATCCATGATTGTAACAAATCTGAAGAATACGGGAAAATCAGTTGTTAATAGGTGGTGAAAAATACAAAAGAAATAGGGAAAATAAGCTTGAGGTCAAGTGAAGAATTCCATTGAACAAGTGGTGTTCTTGCAAATAGGAAGACAGAAGTTTGTGTGTTTGTGAGAGAGAGAGAGAGATAGAGGGAGAGAGAAACTGATGGTATATACAAAAAGATCAAAAACAATTATTTCCCCAAAATTTAACACCAAATATGTGTTTTGCGTGTGTGTGCGTTGGGGACGGGGGGAATAGAGAGGATAGGGGAAAGGGAGGGGTTTTGGCATGTATGTGGGTTTCTGCTTGTGTTTGTGTGTTCTATTTTTGTATCTCTGTGTGTGTTGTTAAAATTAATACTTTGTTGTGTTATTTTGTATTTGGGCTAAAAATGTTATGTTTGTAATTGGGTCATAAAATGTTAGTGTGAGTTTGGGTCATGTTTTGTTGTATTTAATTAGGCCCAAAGATAAAAAAAACTCCATAATTTTTTAGGTGTGTCTAGATAAAGCTTATAAGAGTCTTTTTTAGAATATATGGAGTGTCTATATTTAGGTGTGTCTAGATAAAGCTTGTTAGAGACTTTTCTAGAATATATGGAGTGTCTATATAAAGCTTGTAAGAGACTTTTCTAAAAAAGATATGGAATGAAAAAAAACTAGTTCCAGAACTTCCCATGTATTCCATGTTTGTCTCTTATTTGTTTAATCAAGGGTCAAGCCTAATCTAAGGCCAATAGAGAAGTATCAGAGCTCGGTTCGACGACAACAACTGGACGTGAAGATTTGGTTCGGGAAAACAAACCCCGGTGCCGAAGAACATGGCGAGTTCAAGTAATCAAAGTTTTGGAGCTCAACCACCTCCGTTTCCACAATTTGACGGTGAGAATTATGATTTTTAGTGTGTGAAAATGAAAACCCAACTTATTTCAAATGATTTGTGCGAGTATGTTGAAGATGGGTATGATGACCCCGATGATGTCGATTATTTGATGGATGCTAAAAAACACAGAAGAGGAAGGATGCAAGAGCTCTCTCAATGATTCAACAAGGAGTTTTGAACAATATTTTTCCTAGGATCATCAACAAAACTAAGGCAAAGGATGCTTGAGATATTCTTCAAAAGGAGTATTGGGACAACTTGAAGGTAAGAGCAATTAAACTTCATCTTTGAGAAAAGATTTTGAAAATATGAAAATGAAAGATGGTGAAGTGTTGAAAGATTATTTTTCTAGATTGATGGAAGTTGTGAACCAAATGAAAAATACATGGGGATAATATAACTAATGAAAGAATTGTGGAAAAAATTTTAATTACGTTGACGGTGGACTATAACCCCATTGTTGCGGTTCTTGAAAATCCTAAGAACATTGAAACCTTGAGTGTTGAAAAATTGATGGGTTCAATTAAATCATTTAAGCAAAGATTGAGTAAGCAAACGGAGAATTTACTTGAAAGTGCTTTCCAATCTAAGCTCAATGTTAGTGGTTCTAAAACTCAAGGAAGCTCTTGGAATTTCAATCAATCAGAAGGTGGAAAAGGAAAATTTGATAATGCAAAAGGTGGAGGAAAGAATAATTTTCATAAAAAGAATTTTCAAAGATAAGAAAATGAGGAGTCCACTCAAAGAAAAGTGTAAAATTTGTAATCGAACTAGTCATGTGGAGAAAGATTGTTGGTTTAAAGGGAAGCCACAATGTTATAATTGTAAGAAATTTGGGTATGTAAAGAAGGATTGTAGAGTAACCAACCAACAAGCTAATTTTAACAAAAAAGAAGTTGATGGGAACATGCTTTATGCGTGTCACAATGCTTTGGGGAAAAAATGTGATGTTTGGTTTGTTGATAGTGGTTGTAGTAACCACATGACCGGTGATGAAAGCATTTTTGCCAACCTTGATGCTTTCTCCAATTCGCAAGTCAAAATGGATAATGGTGCCTTAGTCCAAGCAAAAGGAAAGGGTACTATTGCGGTGGAGACCAAGAAAGGAACAAGATACATAAGAGATGTTTTACTAGTTCCGGAATTGGAGCAAAATTTGTTGAGTGTTGGTCAAATGATGAAGCATGGGTATGTAGTTCACTTTGAAGATGATACTTGCAAGATTTATGAAAAAGGGGGAAGCAAGAAAATGGTGGCAACAATCAAAATGGAGAAAAATAGAAGCTTTCTGCTCACTTTGAGGAATGCAAAAAATATTGCTTTGAAGGTGAATGTTGTGGATGAGACTTGGCTTTGGCATAAGAGTTGGGCCACTTGAATTTTCAAATTTTGAAATATCTACAACAAAAAGGCATAGTGCATGGTTTGCCGATGATTCATGAAGTCTAAGAAGTTTGTGAAGGTTGTGCTCTTGAAAAACAATACCGGGAGGCATTTCCAAAAGACAAGGCATGGAGAGCTAAAGCACCATTGGAGCTTGTTCACACCGATGTGTGCGGGCCTATGGACACAACGACCCATGGAGGTAACAAGTATTTTATTACTTTTATTGATGATTTTTCTAGAATGACATGAGTTTACTTTATGAGACAAAAATCGAAGGTGTTTGATATTTTTCAAAAATTTCAAAGTCTTGTTGAAAGGCAAAGTGGCCACCTTATTATGAAAGTATTAAGAAGTCATAGAGGTGGTAAGTATAACTCTAATAAGTTTATGAAGTTTTGTGAAGATATTGGGATGGAAGACAATTGACCGTTGGGTACACTCCACAACAAAATGGAGTGGCGGAGAAAATCAAGCACCACTTTATTCGGGAGGCCGTGGAGGATAATGAGATTCAACTCAAGTATTACTAGACGGAGGATCAAGTGGCAGACATCTTCACCGAAGCATTTCCGAAGGACAAGTTTCAATACTTTCGGGAAATGTTGGGTGTCACACAACAAAGCATTAAGGGGGAGTATTAAAGTTAATACTTTGTTGTGTTATTTTGTATTTGGGCTAAAAATGTTATGTTTGTAATTAGGTTATAAAATTTTAGTCTGAGTTTGGGTCATATTTTGTTGTATTTAATTAGGCCCAAAGATAGAAAACTCTAGAATTATTTAGGTGTGTCTAGATAAAGCTTGTAAGAGTCTTTTTTAGAATATATGGAGTGTCTATATTTAGGTGTGTCTAGATAAAGCTTGTTAGAAACTTTTCTAGAATATATGGAGTGTCTATATAAAGCTTGTAAGAGACTTTTCTAAAAAAGATATGGAATGAAAAAAAACTAGTTCTAGAACTTCCCATGTATTCTCTGTTTGTCTCTTATTTGTTTAATCAAGGTTCTAGCCTAATCTAAGGCCAACATTTGTTCAGTGTATGTATTTGTGTGTATATTCTTTGTGTGCGAAGTAGAGAATGGAGAAATGGGAGGAGAGAGAGAAATATCTTGAACTGTCGCCGGAGTTCCAAGCTGGAGATAGTGAGAAGAGAATGGGGAGAGAGATTATGTATGTGTGTGTGTTAGGTTTGTGTGTTCGGTGTGACAGAAAGGAGACAATGGGGGAAAAGAGAGAGAGAGAGATGGGACTGGAGATAAGACACAAATGAGAGGAAAATATTCAGGGGATAAAATTCAACTTGTGAAGTGTTTTATTAAAGTAAAACAAATAACTAACTCGATTGTTGAATAAGAACTCTTATAGAATTTGATCAAGGTTTATATTTAACTCTACGTCCTTAAGATATTTATGTTTTACCCCTACACTGGTGCTTATGAATCTACTTGAATGTCTTGAAAAATGATCAACACAAACAGATGAAGCACTGCACAACTAAACAACTAACTAGATCTGTGTTTTGTACTCTCTCATATTAACACTCTTAGCAACGAAAATAATGAATGTAATGATTCTATTAATCACGAATCCTATAAGTGTTTAATGTAGAATAAATTTGGGTTGTTTATAGATGCAAAGATAATTGTTCGGAATAACCACCACTGATCAAATACAACCAGAAAAGTACCAAAGATGCCCATTGATGAATAACATGAAACAATTGAAAATTGGATCGGTGGGAAATTCATATCTGACCTAGTGCAAATTTGGAATTCTAATGGGCGGAAAATCAAAATGGGGAAAGAATTGAATGATCCATTTAGCAAATAAGTTTTATCCAAAAGGATAATATTATATCACACCTGTACCCAAGTCCGACTTAAGTGGGGCGGTGCATGCGCACGTGTGTGGTCGAATCCAAATCCATCTAGGTGCTTTCTTGTCCACAAAAGTGAGGTATCCCTTGGGGTCAACCCTTGGAGCAATCTTGGAATATATATGCTCACTTAAGATTTCATACTCAACTAATGTAGGATTCATGTTAAATTTCACATGTGCCAAACTTTATTTCTAAATTTCAAGTGGGTCACTTTACAATCTATTCTCTCACATTTTACTCTATTTGGGCAAGTGAATATATACTTCGTTATTCTATTCGCGGAATAGAATACGAATTTATGAAAATTTACTCAAAAGTCAAAACGATCAGTGAATACTATTTTAATTTAGGCTCAAAGTTGACAAAAATCAATTTTTTTACCCAAAAACCTTTTGTCTAACAGTTTTATCTCATTCCATACAAAAAGATTAAAGAAAAAGAGTTTTTTTTTTTTTTTTTTTTTGGGGGGGGGGGGGGGGGGGGGGGGGGGGATTTGGTTTGTTCCTGGCCTTATGATTTGTAATGATTGAACTTAATTTATTGACATAATCATTATATGTTATAAAGACACTTTAAACATACGTCGGAAATCATATAAAATGCATCAGTAATCATAGATAACATGGTACATTAATAAAAGTACATGGTCATTTCTATGTCTTGAAGTCAACCAAAAACAACCGAAGTAGAACTTTCACATGTATATATATATATATATATATGAAGACTGTCGTGGCTCTTGTAGGTAAACGGTCATATCCTATATGGGCCGCGTGGCGTGTTTTAGTTGTATTATCTAAGAACTAGTAATTGCCCATGCCTGAAGGTACGAAATAACAAAAACAATTCACCAATTAAAATTTTACATATAAGCGCAAATAATTTTTGCCAAACAAAGGCCGCATTAACAACAGAGACAAATTGAAAAACTGTCTAAACATAAATTAAAAAGAAAATTTTACTAACAATAAAAATTACAACTTAATATAGATGACGTGCCGTTCATTTGCTCGTTAATAACAACATAACAATTAAAAATTACAAAAAACAAACAAAACAAAACAGATATCAAACAACCATACATTAAAATATACTTGAATACATGACCAAGCTCATGCTAATAGTGGACACGGTCAGAGAAATGGCTCTATATATGTGTACATGTAGAACAACAATTATAAATTCGTTATAGGGTTCAATTATAAGATTCAATAGAGAGTAAATCAACAAAAGAGATAATACTTCTACCTAATATGTCCAGCATCCTAAAAAAAGGTTCTTGGGCAAGAAAGTCCTATGTCAACATAATTTTCATGAAAGATTGCTTACCTTGCTTGACTTCTCATGAGAGCAACTTCTTTACTTTCAGCCCTTTCACTGGAAATTGGGAACATTTCATGGAGGCATAATTTGGGAATAGCCTCCATTGAGGCATGACCATTTTTTGGCATCAAGATTCTCGGACATTAGCTAATCTAAAGCAACAGCAACGCAACAGATTAACAGTCTCAAATGATCATACCATGAAATCATGCCTTGACAAACTAATTACTTTCTCTATTGCTACTTTAAGCTCCACTACAATAACATTCGTCGCAGCGTGAAAACCTACACATTCAACTAATTTAAAACATGATTCAAGAGCTAAGAACATGAACTCTCTATGAAAAATCCCACGAATCACATTCAACTATGCAATGTAAACAATAAATCTGCAATTGTTTGAATAGAAAACACACCTAAGCTTAGAAAAAATATTTTATACCAAAATAACATCATTTAGGGATAAGTTTGGACATACAAATGTACACATGGAATCCACTCGCACATATAGATTTGCAGTTGTTTGAATAGAAAATACACCTAAGCTCAGAAAAAATATTTTATATCAAAATAGCATCATTTAGGGATAAGTTTGGACATACAAATGTACACAGGGAATCCACTCGTGCATATAGAATCTAGACCCAAAAATAGTTCTGCGTTTCTACCAACTACCATCCAATATGAAACTTAGTCATTGCCACAACCAACACAACTCTATAGAGAAAAAATTTCAATCTACACACTACTCAACAAAAAAATTCCTTAGAAATAACAAAAATTTTACTTGAAATTACCTTACAACTACTGTCGTATCCCCAAATATGCCCATAGATTCAGTCAATTCATTGCGTTCTTGATTGCTACTACAACCATGGGGAGTCTCCAACTTCATAACCCTCTACCTGGATATACTAAACATGCCCATAGATTTGTCAAACAGATTCATCACTAATCCTAAATCACATTCATTAGCTCATGACATCAAAGTTAGGCAATTGCATAATACACAAAGAATGACTAAACAACGGCCAAAGCTTAAAACTGGTTGATGTGAAATGAGTGGACACAACCTCCCATAGTGAACACAATGACTTTTCTTCATACCCATTTCAATAAAATACAATTCAACCAAATTAGATTATGAAATAATGAGTACCACTAAGAAAAAATTGAAAAACAAAAATGAAGTGAAGAAAGAATAGGGAGCAAATTTTCATGCCCAATGGGAGATTTTGCCATTATCTTCACCCAACCCCTTCTATTGGTCATAAACTAATCAAGGTGGCTGTTATAAGTCAAAGAAGCGGAAGATAAGAAGAACGGATGAATCACAAGCTGTAAATATAAACAGATAATCAAATATATTCCAAAAATTACAAATAAGGCAATACTTACAACACTAGCACTAGAGGGCTAGTGGAGATAAGGTTGCAGAAATAAGACTTGCATAAATAAGGCTCTTCATTTGCATTATTATGAAGGCTTGAATACAATATGAGAGAGGTAAGGGGAAATTAGTTTCTAGGCTTGTAATGGTCTAACAAGACTTCAGTTACAAGTGAAATGCAGAGATCCTTATATAGGCGTAAGGGAATCTCTGAAATGATTTCCTTTTTGCTTTAACTCTGGGTAGAAAGACTTTCACCTTCTACTTTCGGTGGAAAAGGTGGGGTAAATACTTTAACTCAGAGTAAATGCTGACAGACGGGACTAGTGGGCCCTGCCGTTGTCTGGGAATCCACTTTCGGTGGAAAAGTATAGGTAGAATGCTTTTACTAAGGGGAAAAGCAGACTGATGGGAATCTGTTGGTACTTTACTAGGGGAAAGTGCCAGGTAAATCTTGTGATATCTTATCGTTACATGTGACAGACAGCTTTTCTATCTCTTGTGGAGACAGTAGTGATTGAAGCTATCACAAGTAAAGGTAAGCATCACGGGGTAGTGATATCTGCCTCATCGAGGTCATCGTAGCCGGCATAGGGGTCCTGGGCATCCTGGAAAGGGTCCATGGATGGACTAACGGATCCTGCTGAAGAGGCTGGAGATGACGAACTCTGACTGGTAGCTTGCTGAATTAGTTCCTGAGCCATCTTGAGGAGCTCAGATGCTGATGGTTTAGACGGCTTACTAGATTCCTTAGAGGAGGACTTCTTGGGCTTAGTTGATGAAGGTCCTGTGAGCTCATTAGGGTTTTCTTCTGTGGAAACCCTAAGAGTGGGGAGAGCCTTCTTGGCTGGAGTTGGTGGAGGCAAGGCTGTTGGAACCGCTACTGGGGTTGGAACCTTGACTGGAAACTCCTTCTGAACAGTTTCAATAATAGAGCTGTATTGAAATCTGGGCCACCATTTGACAGAAAATTGTCTGACAACATAGTGGGCAATAATTTTCCATTGCCATCTACAAATCCATGGGATCCTGTACCTGCAAATAAACGTTAGCAAATTGGGAATAGGAAATAGGGACTGTTGTTTACTAGGAACATATGCAGATGAGAAGTATGTAATCTGATCTTGGAGGTCAGCTGGAAAGATTTCAAGAATGGGGCCGTGAACTTGCCACCACCTTACAAACTAGGAAGGAATCTGGTTTTTGAAATCTTTATCGAACTGAATGAACCAGGAGTGAGTTAAGGACTCGTCCTGATAGAGCATAAGCTTAGACCATGACTCAATGTAATCATAGTAACTAAACTTTTTATTATGTCCTTGAAGATCTCAGAGCAATGAGGGGTGAGATCCCCATTCTTTGAGGGACATAATTTTCTTGATGAACAGGGAATGGTAAATAGTTTTACTCGGGTCATTTTTATCGGGTATGGGTTTGATAAAAATAGACTGAGTAAAGAACAGGATATATTGATAGAATTCAAATGATTGTTCTGGATCGGATGGGACAAAAGTCCATTCTTCTCCAAGATAAGCATCAACCAGGTCATTTGGGTTGCTTAGGTGAGCATGAGCTGGTTCAATAGCAAACACATTATGAGCTGGGCTCTTATCAATGCATTCCGTTTTTAGGCCTTTTGGGGCTGGTCCATAACGGTAATATGGGTTGACTAGGAGGTCAGTTTTAGGTGGCGCTTGCTGGGCCATTTGGGAAAAGGTAAGTGGGTTAACAAGGGTAGGGCGGACTAAAGGGCCAACTGGTCTACCAAGTGGTTGGAAGCGGTTAGCAATAGCAATGGCACTAGATGGGCCAGAAAATTGGCCAACTGGTTTTGGACTAGGAGGGGCCAAAACTATTTGTTTTTTCTTATCATCCTTCCCCGGGTTTTTAGAGGAAGTACCAAGTTTATTGGATTTCCTGTCCGCCATGGGATTCCTGCAAAAATTCTCGAGTTAGAAAATCAGGTATGCAGTTATTACTGCCCTTAATATATTCTATGTCAAAATCAAAAAAACTTAAAATAGATTGTCATCTTGCAAAAATTTTGCTTACTAGCAATATTTTGAACATCTTTTTCCAAAAACATATTTAGCAGATTAGCAATCAACTCTAACAAGGAATTTTTGGTTCAATATATCATCCTGGAATTTTGAGATACACAAGACAATAGATAAAATTTCTTTTTTAATAGTACTATAATTTGCTTGTGCTTTGTTCCAAATTCCGGAATGAAAGCGAACAATTTGTTCAAGAGAATTAGGAGTTTCTCGCTGAAGGAGAATACCGCCGTAGCTAATATCAGAGGCATCAGTCTGGATGATTTTGAAAGAATCAATTGAAGGAATACCAAGACAAGGCAAAGTTTTGATGTATTTTTTGACTTGCTTGACAATAAATGTATGCTCAAAAGTCCAAGGAGAAGGTTTTCCTTTGAGTCTGTCATACAGAGGTTTGATGGTTTGCCTGAAATTCTAATAGAAGTCAGAAACATAATTCAAAGAACCTAGAAACCTTTGCAACTGGGTTTTATCAAGAATTTCATCAGGGAACTTATCTGCAAATTGAATAGCTCGACTGATAGGAATAATGGTGGACTGTTGGATATTATATCCAAGAAATCTCACAGTGGTTTGAAACAGTTTAATCTTGCTAGCTGAGATGACTAGACCATTATGTTTAACTATTTCTAAAAATGCATGTAGATGTTTCCAATGTTCATCTATAGATTTACTAAAGATGAGAATGTCATCTATATAAACTATAGAACAATGACTTAAAGCATTAAAAATTTCATTCATAATATTTTGAAATTCACTAGGTGCATTTTTCAAACCAAATGGTACTACATTCCATTCGTAGTGACCAAAAGGTATTGTAAATGCAGTTTTATATCTGTCTTCTGGGGATATCTGTATCTGCCAGAACCCACTTTTCAAATCAAATTTTGAAAATATGACAGCATTTTTAAGTCTTTTAATTAAATCTTGTTTGTTTGGAATAGGGTACCTGATCCATTCCAAAACAGCATTTAATGGTTTGTAATTAATAACAAGTCTTGGTGTGCCTCTTTCTAACTCTGCATTTTTAAGAACATAGAAAGCTGGGCATGACCAAGGGGATTTTGACTTGCTAATAATTTTATTTTTAAGTAATTCAGCAATCTCCTTTTTACAGGTTTCCATTATTTCATAGTTCATCTGAATTGGCCTAGATTTAGTTGGAATGTCTTTCTCACTAAATCCTTTTATATAAGGAAGTTTTACACTATGTTTTTTCCTATGCCAGAAGGTTGTAGGAAGGTTAGAGCAAACTTCTTCTTCAATCCTTTTCTGAAATTGATTAATTTTTTCAATTAAGATTGGATTGGTTAACTGTTCTTGAATTCTTTTGTGTTTAATTTCTTCTTTAAGAAATTTCACATGATGGGTTTTTTGATTAATTATTCTGAGATACTTAGAAATTGATTCATTTTTAAGTTGTTTTAATTCTTTAACTTCATGTTTAAGAATAAATTTAAATGTTACAGATTGCCCTAAAGGATTAGTGGATAATCCCTCAATATTTGTGGTAAAAGGATACAACAAATAGATGAAAGGTAATCCTAGAATATCTTTATCAGTCATATCTTTTACTAAGATAAATGATGTTTTAAAGCAAACATTATCTTGGCAAATATGAGCTTTTGGCAATTTGTAAGCAACATTCATTTTACTGCCATTGGCAGAACTTAATCTTTCAAATGTTTTTTCATAATATTTAGTAGGAATAATTCCTTCTTGAATACAATTTACATCTGCGCCTGTATCAATAAGGACAATAGTGTCAAGTATAAAATCATTATTGATAATAATTCTTACTTGAGAATACCATTTTTGTAAATTAATTTTATTAACAGAATTGATTTGATTTTCAGTTTGCGGACATCCATCTTGCGATGGCAGCTTCGTTAAACCAGAATTTTTCATGGAAGAGATGGAGGTTACTGGTATCTGCTGGAAAAATGTCCTGGTTGATGTTTCAGTATCTGATTGTTCATTATCTTGAGTTTGTTTTTTAGGACAGGGCTCAAGAGTACTGGTATTGGACATAGATAAAAAACTTAAAGTTTCAGCAAAGATCTTATCTTGTGCTTTTAAATCTTTTATTTCAATTTTAAATTTGTTAACTTCATTTTGGAGATTCTGTAAGGTGAGTTCTTTCTTTTTCTCCTTACTAAATCTTTCCATAGTTTTGTTAATACTAATTAATTGTTTTTCACTAGAAAGATGTTTGTTATCTTTTTTAACAAACAAATCTTTGAGATTTTTTATGTATTTAATTTTAAGTTCAGGGTCTTCAATTTTGCTGATCAAATCTATGAGGATTTGTTCTTCCTCAACTTGTTTGGTGATTACCCTAATCTGTTTACAGCAATTGTCCTTACATCCTAATTTGATGTCAGGTTCACTGGAATCACTTGAAACTGATTGGTAATCTGAAGAACTTTCTGGGCTACTAGTGGAGTCTGAAATATCCTGTTGGTTATTTAGTCTAAAAATTCTAAGAATTTCTTCTTCTTCATTTTCAGCTAAATTTAATCTTTTAACCTGTTTTTTAACTGGGCAGCCTGGACTAATGTGGCATGTTTTACCGCAGTTAAAACACTTAATATCATCCTGGGTTTTACCTTTGCCCTTTGAGTCTTTTGAGTTTTTCTTATAAGTTTTAGACTTAGAAGATTTATAGGGTTTCCTGCTAGGTTTTTTATAAAAATCAGGTTTGGAGAATGTTTTCTTACTACGTTTGTAGTGAGACTTGCTTTTAGAATAAGGCTTAGAAGTTTTATGGGGTTTATGTTTTCTGCTGGTTGATGGTGCTACTGGAGGGAGACCATATTGTTCACAGAAATTTCTCATTTCGTATTTAGCTTTCTTCTTATCATTTTGTAATTGTTTACTAAGTTTCATATCAATACACATCTTAAGACCTTCCTTTTGAATGGTACTGACTAGCTGGCCATAAGTTAGTGAATCATATTCTATGATTCCTGTGTCCTTACTTAGGGCTTCTCTAATCTTATGGGCAAACAGATTTGGTAAACCATTTACAAATTTTTCTTTCCATAATGATTTATTACAATCTGGACGAAGCATTACTCGCGATACAAAAACATCTTTGTATCATCTGAAATCACTAAGTGTGGGGCACCTAAGGTTACTAAGCTAGTCATGGATTCTAGCTTCAATATTACTAGGTGTACCAACAAAGTGTTTAATTATGGTGAAGATAAGGGTATTAAGTCCATCAGGCTTTGCTCTTCCAATTCTTTCATCAAAGACTGGGATTCCCTCATCATCAAGAAGTACAGCATGTCTAATTTCATCTTTTGAATCCTGGGTAAGATAATTATCCCACCAGTTTCTCAAAACACCTGTGAATCCTGAGGTGACTAAGTCAACTAAGTCAGGTTCAAGGCTATCAAGGTTACTAACATAGCTATTAATAACCATAGACATGTGATGAATTTTATTCAATATTTCTTGTTCACTCAAACCATCTATGTTCCATTCATAGAGTTTGTTAGATTGGACAGAAAATTGATTACTAATATTTTTTCTTCAAATTGAAGATCAGGCGGTGTTGGCCTAGGATACCAATTTTTACTGATACTTGTTGGATTAACATTTGAAAAAGTCAACTTATTAATATGTTGAGTTTCAAAAGCTTTTTTCAGTTCTTTAATTTCAGGATCAGAAGAATTAGCTTCAGAATCTGAAGTCTGGTTAATAACTGTTACTTGGGAAGTTTGGGATGTCTCTGGTTGGGCATCTAATCTTTTCAACAGTTGATCAATTTTCTGGATTCTGAGACTATCAGCAATCCCTAATTTGGATCTGTCTTCAGGTAAGCGGACTAGAGGTTTCTCTAATTTTTTGCTTGAAGACGTTTCAATTTTATCAATTTTAATCTCAATTTTATCTAACTGCTTTCCTATGGTAATTAGGTTTTGATTAGTAAAATTTTTTTGCTCAATTATTTTCTTTTCAAATTTTGCTAAATTGTTTTGTTCTGCTGTCTTTTTTTCAGATTCACTACCAGGGATTTTGAAAGGAGATGCAGTAATTTCAGTGTTGGCTTGCGTAAAAGTAAAAGTTTCTGTGGGAGGATGACTAGAGGATACTGTCCCTGAGTCATTTGTCTTCCATTTATGTTTTGTAATAACTTTTACTTCTTTATGGCAAGAATCAATATAATAAAAAAATAAAATTTCAGATTCCAATTGGTGCATTAATTTTACCCATTGGATCTTAATTTCATGTCTTTGTTGAGAATTAAATCTTCTGAAAAAATCTAGTCTTTTAGATTCATTTTCCTTAGATTCAATTTATTTTAGCAATTTAATCATATTAGGCATAAAAACAAGATTAGTTTCCCTTTTAATCACTAGGAGTTGGTGACTAATTGGGCCATTAGCATTGCTTTCTAGTTCACTGGCAGTAGGAGATGGGGTGAATTCTTCTTGTTCGTTTTCCCTATCTTCTTGTTCCTTGAATCTAGAATAGGAAGTGCTATGAGGAGTATAGTAGGGTTTACTGATCTGTGATGAGGAATTATCTATTTCTTTCAATTTAAATCTTTTTTCCAATTCTTCTGAAATTTCTTTATCTCTCCTAGATATACTAGAATAAGAGTCAGATTTTCGTTCTTCATTAATCCTAATAGGTTTATTAATCAAACTAGGAGGAATTGATGACAAGCTAGATCTATGAGATCTTGCACCATCAAAGGATATTCTTACTGAGCCGTCAGTAAGCTGTTGAACATATTCGACATTAGTGGTCTGAATTTTAGTATCTTTATTATAATTTTCATTTTCAACTATCCAGTGTTCTGGTAATTCAACATCTTTCCACAAAAGTCTTTTAGGGACTTGCGTGTTGGATTCACTAGTACTAGCTTGCATTAACAATGTACTTTCCTTAGGACTTTTACTTAATGCATGTACATTTAAATTAGTGGTAATGCATTTGTAATAGATCCTATAGATGAGTACTATGGATTGAGTTCCAGCTTCAAGTTTTGTAATATCACCGTTAAGTTTTACACCTAAAGTAAGGGCTTTGGGTGTTTTATCACAGGTTAGACTCAAGGTAAAGTCTGGGAAACAATTAAAATATACAGGTTCTTGATGGAGGCCTGCTTCCATTATCCCTAAAATACTAGGTTTATAAACTGTGAATCTTCCATCTCTTAAGGTTAGCAAAACTGAAGTACTTGTTCCCATTGTTAATAATGGTTTAATTGCAACTTGTACTAGACCTAAATGGATAAATTTAAATCCTCTAGACCTATGTCTTTTTAAAGCTTCCTTACTGAGGAGCTGGCAAATTTCTTCCTCATTTCTGAGATGATGAACTTGTTCAATAGTTTTAACTTGCAATGAAGCATTAAAGGCTGAAGGGAGCCAACTAGTTTTGTAAATTTCCCTATGGGGTACTTTTGGAATGTTCCAATCACTCCATTTTATCTTAGACTCATGATATTCATGTTCTTCTTCATTTACTATATTAGGTATAATATCAAATGAAGATCTAGATGAGCTAGCCATAGAATTAGATCTGAAAAGTCTACTCATTGTTAAATCAAATTTCTTCAATTTTATAAATTACAAATAAGTTTTAACCACATGATGCATACCCCCTAACATACTTACCTCACGGTATGTCTGTTATCCCTAAACTGCCTCTCTCTAGGACTTACAAACGGGACTGGTCGACTTTCTCTCTTGGGAGACAAAGGGTAGGTGATCAGGTTAAGAAAAAACTTATAAGTGATTTACTGGAATTGAAAGAAATAGAGATTTAAAACAAGTAAGATTGTTCAAATATAATTTCATGAATAACTTTCCTAGGTCGTTAGATGGCTCTGATACTAACTATATGGCACTTTTTTTTTTTTTTGGCAGATTCATGTACTATAAAATACGTAGCTGAAATATAAACAATAAAATATAAGAAAAATTACCTTCTTAGACCAATCTGCAATATCGCAAAACAGTCCACCGAAGGCGTCAAATTTTTTTCTAGACTTTTTAATGTATAATCATTCATTCATAAGACAAAAAAATACATTAATGAAATCAATTCATGTAACTCACCTTCAAATTCAACAAATTCTCAAACCCAGGACATTTATCCACAATCAAACAAAAAGTAGTAAATAAAACCCATAAATAAATATGCCATTACATTCCACTCTGAAAATAAAGCTAAATAAAAACAGAAATAAACAACTTACAAAGATTCGAATTGGAGCAAAAATGAAGAAGAACCATATTGCAAAAAGCTTTTAAATTTGGAGCAAATTAAAAAAGAAAGCGTATGGAGACATCACAAACAAAAGTTTCATATTTCATAAATTTCCCAAAAATTTATATATCAAAATGTTTCTAGAAGTAGCAGTAAAAGAAATATTATTGCTAAATTAACCAACCTCACTGGACCCGAATCTTTCAATTGCAATTCAAGGCCACCCATGACCACAAATCTTCAAAGCACCCAAAAATAAACATAGCCCACAAAACATCAAAAATGTATAATTGAATGCCATCAGTGTTTAGGAATTCTAATAATATCTTTGCCTATGTAGTCCAAACATGTTCCAACACATTTTATGAGGAACCCAACATTCTAGTTGTGGGTCTTAGAGTGTGAGGCTGATGGTGGCTATGGGCTGGTTGGTTGAAATTGACAGTGGTGTGGTGGTTAAAGGCCACTTGTGTAAGGCATTTCAAAAGAAAGCATGATTTTCCATAGTAAGGATCAAGTGAGGTGAAAATATCATATCAACAAAGCCATAAAGAACACCCCATAAAATTGTCCATAGAGGTTTTAATCCTTGAAAGGAACAGTTGCACCGAATTGTGAAGAATTACACTTACAATAGCCAAATCATAGCATAATAGAATTTTGCAAAACCAAGCAAGATTTTTTTTTCTTGAGAGTACATTAAATTGAAGAATTCATTCGAAGTTCAATAAAGATTTTACCTCATAGCACTGGTAGTTTGAACCTCACAGAGTTGAATAGAATATGATGAGAAACTTGAGAAGACTGAATAATGGAAAAGACAAAAGAAAAATGCAGTAAGACATAAAGATACAAATTTCTTATAATGCAACAGAAAACAACCAAAGCCTAAACAACATAATACATATAGCTCATTGTCCTTATCCACCTTTTATTGTACTTATATTACTTCCTATGAAATGAAAAGTTACTTCTTATCAAAAAAATTTAAAAAGAAAAACCATAAAAAAAACTCTAGGCAGTGACATCAAGTATGGTTGTTGTAGCACCAAGTAGATCTAATCTTCATTATTCTGTTTGCATGATCAATTGTTGCCCCTAACACCAAAGTTCCAATCCAAGCATAAAGTCATTTAATCCCACATGTCACAACTCACATATGTCCATAACACCTATATCGAGATATGTCACAACTCACATATGTCCATAACACATATAGAGATACACGTACAAAAATATGTAGAATTCCCAAACCAAAAGAATGACTAACAATTCCAATTAATAACATTTCACATAAATCTCTTCTTGAACTATCACCAAAAAAAATATAAAAAATCATGTTAAGAAATAATAAAGTGTGCAGAACTTGATACCTGAAATGGAAGAAGTACTGCAAGAGAGAAGACCCAAATTTGAATATAAGCCAATGTGTGACTATTCAACTTTGCACCAATGTTAAACCATGCACAAAGCTCTTGATAGTCCATGAACTTTTTTTCCACATGTTTTGCTAAGTAAGAAAAGCTTTATTCCACTGTTAAAACAAACCTATCAAATAATTCAACTAAAACTACAACAATTAGTCCTATTAACTTTAATAAAGTTCATAATAATTATTTATGTACACGGGAAAAATCTGGAAGGCTATGGTTATAGTATGGTTATTTCTAGTAAACATCTACATAAGCAATCCGAATACATTTGTATGTAGCCTATATTAGAAAAGTGAAAAATCAATCACATATGAATCAAAAAACTAAAAAATAGCCATGACCTCCTTAAAAGTATATAATCCAGTATGTGCACCATGAGATAGTAATCATAGATCATAAAGTACTTCGTAAAACACACTCATAAAGTCATACAATGAATTCACATTTAACCACACAACAAAATACAAATTTTCCATACCAAAATTAACCTAAACAAATACAAAATTAGCCTTAACAAATAAAATCACAAAAAACCCATGAAAAAAAGGGGAGATAAAGTAATTACAAAATTTGCACCAAATCGAAGCTAAATTAAATACAAAATTCACATCAAATCAAACATATTTATAATACTCACATTAAATTGAATCTAATCAAACCGAACTCAAATTGAACCTACTCTAACCGAGTTCTCAAAATTGAAGATAGTGTTTGAGTATGTTAAGTGTGTGTGTATTGACAGAAAAGCAAAGGGTTTGGGGTAAAGGTAAGGGTGAGGTGTTTTGGTGTGTTATGCGTTTGTGTGTGTGAGTGTTCTGCTATGTGTGTGTGTATGTGTGAGTGTTTTGTGTGTGTGTGTGTGTGTGTTTCTGTGAGTGCGTGGGTGGGTTTTTTGGTGTGTGTGAGTGTTCTGTTATGTGTGTGTGTGTGTTTTTTTGTGAGTCGGTGGGTGGGTTTTTTGGTGGGGGTTGGTGGGTTGGTTTTGCAGACGAGGTAGGGGTTCCAGAAGGGGGAGATCTAGGGGGGTTCCAGAAGGGGAAGAGCTTTTGGGGGGGTTAACATAAGGGGGAGAGAGATTGAGGGGGTCTGCGTGCGTGTGTGTGTGTGAGAGAGAGGGAGAAACAGAGAAGAGGGAGAAATACCTAGGTTGTGGTGGTTGCGGTGGCTGGCGATGGCGGTTTGTCTGTTCTGATGGCAATGGTTGGGTATAATAGAGAGAGGGAGAGAAGTGGAAGAGGGAGGGGAGAAAAAGGGAAGAGATGGATGTGGCAGAAGGCATGGCCCTTGAGTGTCTGACGTGCCAAATGACAGTTGTCAGGACAGAGAGAGGATGTGATAGATTTAAGGGAGAAAATGTGTATGAGATAAAAATTTAACATATGATGTGTTTTATTATACAGATATAACGATCTATTTATAGTTTGTCAATTTTGTATAGTTAGATCTAATCCGATTATTATCCGAGTTTTTAAAATTAAACCCATTTTGATTTTCTTGTTTTGATCAAGTGCATAAACACCATACTGGAATTCTTGCATGTGTTGCCTAACTTCTTTCACACAGAGTAGATAGTGAAAACGAGCCTTAAATATATAATAATATTATTTAGACATAATTTATTACAATCATTGAATTGATTGCGGGTCTCAATAAATACTAAGATTCACTGTCAATCCAGTGTTTATGAATGATTAGATCAGTAAGACTAAATAAACGTTGCTCTAAAATATATAAGATCTTTAAAAAATTCACATGATAAACACACTTACCCAAAAAAAATATATGTATATGAGAGGTATAAAAAATTAACATAAGAAACAAACTTACCCCAAATATATACATGAGATGTTTAAAAATTTGACATAAGAAAAACACTTACCCAAAAAAAAAATTATTATATATGAGAGATGTTTAAGAAATGAGAAACGCACAACCCAAAAAAGTAAAAAAAAAAAAAAAAAGAACATCCTAAAACTAGGCCTATTGGAAGTAAATCAGTGTTTAAGAAGAAATTAAGACCGGATAGGTCTATTGATAAATACAAGGCACGATTAGTAGATAAAGGCTATAAACAAAAAGAGAATGTTGATTATTTTGATACTTACTCTCCGGTGACTAGAATTGCATCTATTGGATTGTTATTTGTCGTTGTTTCTATTCTTAAGCTTTTTATACACCAAATGGACTTGAAAACCGCATTCTTAAATGGTGGTTTAGAAGAAGAAATTTATATGGAGCAACCCGAGGGGTGTGTAATTCCCGAACAAGAGCAAAAAGTATGTAAATTAGTGAAGTCCTTATATGGACTAAAACAAGTTCCTAAACAATGGCATGAGAAAATTGATAAAGGGATGTTATCAAATGAACATGTGATTAATGGTGTTGATAAATGGATTTATTTTAAATGTTTTAATGATGGAGTTATTATTATTTGTCTCTATGATGATGACTTACTTATATTTGGGACTAGTTATAATGTTGTGATTGATACCAAGAGATTTCTTGCATCTAATTTTAATATGAAAGATATGGGTG
Organism: Ilex aquifolium; assembly: GCA_951799425.1. Taxonomy (NCBI): domain Eukaryota; kingdom Viridiplantae; phylum Streptophyta; class Magnoliopsida; order Aquifoliales; family Aquifoliaceae; genus Ilex; species Ilex aquifolium. The sequence continues at coordinate 14,006,783 of OX637410.1, read as the reverse complement.
ATGCTATTGTTATTTTGGGAATCAAAATTTTAAAATATAATGATTCCATTATTTTATCACAATCGCATTTTGTTGAGAAAATGCTTAAGAAATTTGAATATTATGAGTGCACACCCTTATCTTCTCCTTATGATGCTATAGTGCATTTAGTGAAAAATAATGGTGATAGTGTAGCCCAGAGTAAGTATGCACAGATTATTGGTAGCCTTATGTTTTGATGAATTATACTCGTCCCAATTATGCATATGTTGTTGGTTGATTAAGTAGATATACTTATAATCCTAGTGAGGATCATTGGAATGCAATATCAAGACTAATGAGATATTTGAGAGGCACCATTGATTATTGTTTATCTTTTTGTGGTTATCCTTCTGTGTTAGAAGGTTATTGTGATGCTAACTGGATTTCTGATATAGATAAGTTAAAGTCTACTAGTAGTTATGTGTTCACACTAGCCGGAGGGGCAGTCTCTTGGAAATCATCCAAGCAGATAGTGAATGCGAGATCCACTATGGAGTCAGAATTAATAGCTTTAGAGAGAAGGCTTGTTCTGAAGCAGAACGGCTAAGGAATTTTTTAGTGGATATTCCTGTATCATTATTTACTAATCCAGTTCCACCTGTGATTATGCATTGTGATTGTCAGGCTACCATAGCTTGAGCTAAAAATAAAATATAAAATGGAAAGAGCAGTCACATTCGGATGCTACATACTATTGTGAGGTAGCTTATTGAGAATGGTACCGTGTCCATGGAATATGTGAAGTCAGAGATGAATCTTGCGAATCCTCTGACTAAGCCACTGGCGAGGAGGCTAGTGAGCGAGACATCGAGGGGGATATGACTATTGCCTATTTTAGGGACTATGTGATTGATATCCAACCCCTATGATATGTGATTCCACATATTGAGTTAAATGGGAAACGAAGTCACAGACAGTCTCTGAGGGACACTGTCACATATTGTTATCCCACTTAGGCACCGAAGCTTAATGTGAAGGTCCATCCCTATGGTGTCATGATAGTGCCGCTGCAGTGAGGAGGTTGAGCTGTTGCTCTTAATAAATTATTGGGATGGGGTGTTCAACTGCAACACACTCCTGATGGATGCTACTTATATGTATGTGAAGGTGGAGCCGCCTTCTATGTGACATGGGCAAGTCGCTAGAGCACACATGAAAACTTAGGACAGGCGCGCCCAGACCCAAAACCCCTCTTTAAAAAACAAAACACACCCTGTGCACACAAACCCCCCCTCCCCCCCCAAAAAAAACACACATCCCCTCCCTGTACACTCAGCACCACACACCAACACGTGGGCTCTGACATTTTTTTGATTTTTCGTGTATTGGGTTTGAATTTTTGTTGTTTCAGTTCTTATGGTTTTGTGTATTGTGTTTGAATTTATAGGTTTTGGGTACTTGCAAAATGCGTTGTTCATCCACGATCTTAATGTAAATTGTGTTGTTTTATTTTTTTGATTAATCTTTTTATTATTCTATTTGATGGACTATTTTATTAAGTATATTGGTTGTTGTCTTTAATGGCATTTGTTTTGTTGTAAGGACTAAGGAATTGCGTATAGATGTATTGGTTTTTTTTTTCGGAATGTAAAATGTATTAAAATAAAAAAGATATATAAGGATAATCACCCAAAAAATGTACAATGAGGTCACATAGGACTCAAAGACAAACATTAAAAACCCAAACATGTATAGATGTATTGGCTGTTGGGTCCTCCCTGATAGAATGATAAACAAAATCAAAATCAAAATTTAAAACATAAATCGAAATCAAGTTTGAATTCAAAAATTGAAACCAAAAATGAAATAAAAATCAAAGAGATTTTTAGGGGTGGAATGATTGACAATGGGTTAGAGGTAAAATAGAGAAAACTCTTTTTTTTCGGGGAGGGGGGAGCCTGCTCAGGTGGGTTGATGGAGGTGGTGTCAGGCGTATGAGTTTTGCAATGGTTGTTTTGGTGTACTATATTTGTGTGTGAGGCGCTGAGAATGTAAGAGGGCAAAGAGAGAGAAGAGAAGAGAGAGACTGAGAGAAAGAGAGAGAGAGAGGAGATGGACTCCAACGGTGGCGATCAATTCCAACGTCGATTCCAACGATGGTGGGTGGTGGCGCTCGATTCTAGCGGTAGAGTCTTGCACAAAGAGAGAGAAGGGGTTGGAGAAGAGAGATAGATGGCGTTGGAGAGAGAAAGGGCAATTTCTTTTATTTTTTTGTGAGACTATTTTATTTTTACATGTATGCCCAATATTTTGAGAGTATAATGACCAAAATACCTCTCAATACCCTCATGTGCTTCGCACATGACATTTTTCGTCACTTTTTTGGACGAAAGTTAGGGGTAAGGACCAAAGTGAGTCAATGTGTGAACATTGATGACGAAATTAACGAAATTAGAAGTTTATAGGCGAAAATGCAACAAGTGACAAACCTCAAGGACCATTGGTGCAATTTATCCTTTTATAAATGGCCATGGATTGTACTTCACATTAAATGTGAGGATTGTGATGAGTGTGACCTTTACAAACAAAAAATATCAAATTTCTGTAGCTCATTCACGTGATCGTTGGTCTTACTATCGTAGTTGAGCAGATCACATTGTGTAGAACAAAAACTTGGACCTTCAACCTTGACAGTGGAAACCCTAGCCTACCCCAATTAAATCTTTTGAGGTACTAAGCTTCTTTCTCCATATATTTATGCTCAGTATGAATTGCATATTTGCCATAAGCTTTGCGGCAATGGCCTGTTTTCGTCAATGGCCTATTTGTTTTTGGCAATGTCCTGTTTTCGGCAATGTCCTATTGTATACTCTACCATTGATTTTTTGTTTGATTGATATGAATTCACTATATTCCCATTTAGTAGGTTGAATTTATGCCTGCATTTGATAGGCAACTATTCTTATGACATTCATTGGATTATGTTTCTTGGGTTTTAATTTATTCTTTCATTTTGTTTAATTTCAGGTACACTACTGATAATAGAATTTTATTTGTTTATTGGGTTGATTGACATTTGATACTTATTTATTGTTTGGATTGTGCAATAGATGCTTAGTGTTAGATTAATTTCAATTTCTATAATTAAATCAAAGTAAGAAAAAATAGTCCAAATTTACAACTTTTTTGTTACACAGTGCCTTTACGCACGTTATGTTTAGGCAGGACGATGATTAATATTACTATGTTTTTGTAGTAGTTGATAAATACTATTGGATTTTGTGAACTCTATTTGATTAGGTTCAATTTAAATTTAGTTTGAGATTTTCTGTTTTTAAGTCTTGAGATTTTCTTTTCTGGGTGTTAATCAATGACATGTGGTAATCATTAGCTCAAACAACGTAAAAATTGATCATAGTACATGAGGCAGGTAAAGAATATGGTGTTGAATTTGTTGAGTGTGTTTTTATTCTAAGTGTAAGTGTGTGTGCGCGCAAGGGAGGGAGAGAGAGAGACATCTAAATTTTTCACATACCTAAATTACCTATGCACATTTACTTCAATATCAGACATCTAGCAAAAAAATGGAAACTTCTCACCTTAGTTGTATTGGTAAATGGTTATGTTTAGGCAATACGGTGGTATGATGGTGAGTTTAGCATCTTAAGGTATTAATTTTTTTCTGATATCCTATTTTAGATGGAGCTTTGCCAATTTTTTTTTAAAAGTGGGCCACATGAATTTAAAAATGTGTAATTAAAGAAAATAATGAAAAAATATTTATGTTACCTTATCAATGCTTAAATTTTTTTTTTTTTTTTTTTTTGCATTGTGTCGAGATATTCAATATTTTGTTTAGTTGCTACATTTTACAGGTTCTAATTCCCCATAGATATGTGTAGGTATCTTGCAATCAAATGTGAGGCTAATCACTAGACTAGAAGGTCAAATATTTTTGTTTTGGCGTATTTAGTAGAAATATAAGGGCCAATTTATTGAGGCAATGTATTTGAGGATTTAATTTGCACCTATAGGTATTTATGGACATCACCGACGATAAATTTTTTGCAGGTTGTCCATATCTTGCCACTGAGACATGGAACTGCTCCCAAGTTCTCTCAAACAAGTATAAGCGGAAAACTACTAAGTGGTGTGATTAAAGTCCTCAAGTCGGTATCATCAAGATTTATGAGATCTATTTGCCTTTCTAAATTTGATATACCAAGACTGCTCATAAGTGTATTTAAATTTGCTATGTGATTTGAAGAAATTCCAATTACTTGTTATTCTAACATTAATGTGTAGTTTCTTTTTTTTTCTACCATTGATATATTTGCCTCTATGTTAATGGGTTACAGTTTTTTTTTTTTTTGGGTAAGTAAACAGTATATTGATAACCAATGAGAATATACAAGGAAGAGAAACATTTGTCTGCCCAAAAACATGCAAGACAAGAACAAAAAACAAACAAAAAACAGGAAAATCTGGGAAGAATGCTGAAAATTTTCAGTATTCTCCAAAGATTTAAACCAAAAAACATTCTATGTAATTAGCATAGATTCTTCATCATAAACAAAAAGAGAACTGGGTAGCTGTCATGAGTGAGCAATTCTTCGATTCTCTATGTTTTCCTTAATCTTCAGCGACATTAACCTATTCCTGACAGCGTTAATGATAACTTGCTGGATTGTCATAGGATCCTTCTGCTGGTTCCTGAATATTCTGTGATTCCTTTCATTCCATAACATATAAACCGTGGCAGCAAGACAAAGCTTCTTGATCACAGTGGCAAGGTTGTTCCCCTTCCAATTGTGTGCTGACTGGAAAATAAAATCCTGCCAAGGTAATTGTTGCCAAGACAGGTGACACTTCTCCATAACATAATTCCAGATCCTTTCAGAGTAGGAGCAATCAAAGAATAAATGAGAGAGTGTTTCAGGAGCTACCCTACACAAGACACAACTTAAATCCACACTTTGCATATAGTTATGAATGCAATCCTTGGTTAAAAGTCTGCATCTAAAGGCAAGCCAAAGAATGAAGCTCATCTTTGGAATACATTCACTAAACCAAAGAAGCTTGTGCCAAGGAACCAAAGGCTGTCTAAACCTTAGTTCCTCCAAGGCAGAAGAAGAGGAGAATGAGCCATTGGGGGTAAGCAACCATTTAACAATATCTTTCATATCAGGTCTAGGAGAGTAGGATGGCATGGATACCTCAATTTGCAGCAAGTCAATGTTGTTTCTAGCATTAGCCCTGGGTCATCTCCATTGATTACTTTGAATAATATGGCAAACTTTAGCATTCATATTGAGGCCAGAATCATACATAATTCTAGGAGTCCATCTAAGCATTAGTGGACCAGCAGGATGCCAATTATCAAACCATAGTGATGTTTCTCTCCCATTGCCAATAATGTGGAGCAAGAAAGGTCTAGCAAAATCCCTTATCTTCAAAAGTTTCCTCCAATTCCATGAACAAATGTGTGGGGGTTTGACAGTCCAGATGCTTCTTCCTTTCAGATAATAGTCCCTCACCCATTTAGACCAAATGTTGCTTTCATCAGAAATTAAATGCCAAAGGTGTCTGAGCATTAATGCCTTGTTCCAAGCATTTATATCCTTAACACCCAAACCACCTTCTTGTTTTGGTAGGCACATTTCCTTCCATGATACTTTAGCTCCAACAGTCCTAAGCTCAGCTCCTGTCCAAAGAAAGGCCCTTAGGTTCTGTTCAACATTGTTAAGGACACTCTTGATTCCTCCCAAGAGTGTCCTTAACAATGTTGAACAGAAACTAAGGGCCTTTCTTTGGACAGGAGCTGAGCTTAGGACTGTTGGAGACTAATCCTAAGATAGTGGCTACTAGCTCTTGATACTTTCAATGCCGTCCATTTGAAATTTTTAGTGATCATATTTTAGTGATGTCTAAAGAATTCATTTGAAATTTTTAAAGTTGGAAAGTTGGATAACTCTCAATCTTAAATTCCATCACTTTGTCATATAATATTAGACTTGCAAAGCAATCATCATAAATTAAAATCACATTCCAACTACTTTGGTGGTATAAGCCAATCAAATCAAATTCGACATTAATAATTGAAGAGATGGAAACAAGGAGGATTCCAAGAAGCAACATCACATCCACCAACATATATTTATGTAATATCAGCAGTAATTAATACAAAGCCAACCCGCAAAACCATCTTTTACTTGGTGCGGACCCCCCATCCCAAAAAAAAAAAACAACCCTACAAACAACGAGGGGAAAAAACACACGGATAAACATGTAATGAAGCATTGTTTCATTGAAGAGCATTAGCTGATTATTTAAGAAACCGTCATTCATGGTTGAGACTTGAGACAGCACACGAAATCACTGAAGATTTGGAACATGAATGATTCGAGAACAATTATAAACCGAGCAAAACGTTTGGATAGTCACCAATAACAGTAGGAGAATAGCAGCAAGCAATGAGAGAAACTGCCATGACCTAAAAACATACGCCTTTATGAGTTTCCCAGCTTTAACCTTCCATCTACTGTCATGATACTTGTTCACATCTTGGATCACTTTGTCCAAGAAAGGCACTTTTGTCAATTTCACAGATTTACTCATCCCATTCCACAGGTTGGCCACCTCTTCATCATTCTTCAATCGGTTCACTATAATCCCTCTTTCTCTCAGCAACTTGGCATCCTCCGCCGTATCAATAATCCCATTCATCAATTCTGTGTAACGAGTGAGAGCCAACGGTCCAGATGCATTACAGGCTTCATAAGCAACCAAGTTTCTCAAGATCACCTCTGTATTAACATCTATACTAATGGTGGGTAGGTACAACGTAACAGTTTTACAATCAAACCCTAAATTTAAAATTCCACCATTAGTGGGTGAAAATTTCACACCAGCTTTGGAGAGTTCTGTGACAGAAGGGATTGAAATCTCCTCCACCAACGGGGGTTTCTCATTAGAATTCTCATTTTCTGGCTTAATGTTTTCTTTATCATGTGGGAAGCAGAAATATTCAGAAACTTGTTTCAAGACTTTGAATCCAGGAAGCTTAGAAACAATTGTCCATGGTAGTTTTAATATGACTTTAATAGGTCTTGAAAATAATAACCTCTTGATGGAACGTAGTGCGCCCTGATCTAATTTGGAAATAAACTTCCAAACCTCACCAAAGCATTGTTTAATCTGACTTGACTCCCCCAAAGAGTTTCCTTCACCTTCACCTTCCTTTTCTCTATCTTCCTCGGCTGCTGTTATTTCCGTTGGTTCCTCAAATTCCGGCATGAATACATGGTACAAAACATCAAGCAAATGAGCACGCTTTGAAATTTGAAGATTTGGGTTTTCTTCTTCCATGAATTTGAATGGAGAAAGCTCTTTACATAAACCCATTAACATTGAAACCAGCATGTCTGCTAATTCCATTGATGAAATTTGAATTTTTAACATCTTTCTCAGTAGAAATAATGGCATTTGATTCTCTAGCATGACTATATCTCTGAGAATAGCATTATATGCAGACTTTCTTCCTGCAACATCAACCAAATGTGACATTCTTGATGAGACTCTAGTTAGTTCCTTACCTTGTTTGAACGCAATGATTTGAAGGAACTCAAGCAAGAACGAAGCATCAACAGCCATCATCCAAGCTAATGTTTCGCCATTGAAATCGAGGTACTTGTGGTAATAAGCTCGAATCCTAGGCCCATACTTTATCAGCTTTTCAACAACATGTTGAAACTTGAGGTTTTGAAGCTGTTTCTGGATTCTCTGTGCTGCTGCGAGCTTATATCTCTGCATTTCATAAAGCTCGGGACGCCAATAATGGTAAGGGCCTAATGCAACTTCTTGTGGGGTGTAAGAATCTGGGATGCTAGCCATTAGGGGCCTTGGGACATTGAAGATGCTGACTGGGATTTCATGGATATTTTCTTCAAGCTCTTCATCGAGAGCTAGGCGTATTTGAATGACCCATTGGTGCTCATCAAAGCTTGAACTTGTGCTTAAGTTTGATTTCATTGAAGATGAAAAGGAAGCCATGTTTTTTCTTGTTTTAGGAGAGAGAAATTTGTGGAAGTTTGACAGTTTCTGGTGTATTGGGTTGATGGGAGAGTTAAGAAGAGGGTTCTGAATTGGTGGGTGTAATATGAGGAGCACAAATGAATCTCAATTAAATGGGTTTTAGTCTTACCTAATTAGTAATGTGTTTCACATGTTCTTTTTTTTTTTTTTTTTTTTTGGGTTGTGCGTTTCTCCTGATTATTTTTTTAAACATATCATTTATGTTCTTTTTCAAAGTGACATTTCCATTGTATTCTCTTCCAGCATGGTCCTTAGGCACCTGATCAAAACATGAAAGTAATAATGAGTTTTACATTTTGTGGAATGACGGGTCATTAGGTTTCATAATTCTCCTTTCTCGTTAACTTTAATATAGGTTTCGTTTTAATTTGATAATAACCGAATTATCTCATCAAATCTTTTTAGTAAATAAATTGACAAAAAATTCTTATATATATAACACAAAATTGACAAACTATTAGTATATCGGGAATAGAGAAAGCACATTTTAAAACTGTACGATTAAAACATATCACAAAATCAGTAATTATCCTGTTTTTGTGGACTCTTTCGACTTTCATTAACTAATAAAATTGGTAATTAATTACAATCAAAAGCAAAATATCTATGCAGCCGACACAATTCCTTGGTAGAAAATGGTTAGTTAGGACGTCTTAGTCCATGCCAAACTTGTGCAGTTTTGCATTGTTGCCGTCATAAATATATCTTCTATTTTTTACGATAGCCAAATGTGGTATTTGAGACAGCATTTTTGCCACCGTGATAAAAGCAAAAGTGTCGAATTTTTTGTGACAACTTTTTAGGTATTTTGTTATTTTCATCTTCTTGTTTGTGGTATTTTTGTAGTATTATATATTTGTTTGGTTTAACTAATAATTTAGCATCATTACGGTTTCTTATTTATATTATAGTAAAAACATATTGAATAATTTTTTATTAAAATTCAGAGACAAGTTCTCTTTCAAATTCAATTATCTCGATATTTTCAGGAGTTAACAAAACTCTTAAAAATTGTAATCTGATATCATTATGAAATTCAACAAATTATAGTTGGTATTGTCCAATCAAGATTTTGTCTTCACTTTTTCTTAGATCACTTTCAGTACAGCTATCAATTTTATTTTATTTTTCCTTACTATTATCCCAAGGTATGACCCTGTGGCTCAGATATATTCCTGATGCATTCCTGAAAGCTTGGAGCCTTGGACAGAGCCAAGCCTACGGGATATCCCCAACGTGAAACATGGGTTGATGCGCGCACGTGCTTCACCAGGAATATTGTATTGTTACCATGCATTTATTTGGATGTTGGAAACTAAAAAGTCTTTATTTTCAAACTCCAACCCAAATTATCATATCACACTTGAGGGTGTTCATGGGTTGGATTGTCCACAGGTCATGTTATTCAACCCGCAAAATAGGCCTAAAATTTAATAGGTCCGTTAGTTGGTCCACCCGAACCCAAACTCAAACCCAATATCTTTCAAGAGAAAGCTTGTAGGGTTAATTGAACTGGAACTACGAGGATAAGAAAACAAAATAGTTGACAAACTATTAGTATATCGGGAATAGAGTAAGCACATTTTAAAACAGTACGATTAAAACATATCACAAAACCAGTAATTATCTTATTTTGTGGACTCTTTCGACTTTCATTAACTAACAAAATTGATAATTAATTACAATCAAAAGCAAAATATCTATGCAGCCGACGCAATTCCTTGGTAGAAAATGGTTAGTTAGGACGTCTTAGTCCATGCCAAACTTGTGCAGTTTTGCTAGGCTTCAGTTGTTTTTCTTTGACTTGAAGATCCTTCTCCAGTTTGATCAAAGACAAACTATTCATACCTAGATTAGAATGACAAATACCTCATCGCCTGGCATCATAGGATTGTCAAGATTCATCTAAAATCACGTTTTTGAACAGCATCATCTAAAATCACGTTTTTACATAATCAATAATGAAACGACACACCTTTCGACCTATTTTCGATCATTCCCCCACTACTTGAGGAGTGAAAAATATCCTGCGCAGGACTAGTAGTGGCCCTTGGTCCCCCTTCGCATACTCCTAAAACACGCAATGCGCAGGATGAGTATTGAAAAATGTTGGACATTAAAGTTGGTTACCATTAGATTCGAATCAAATTAAGAGATGAGTGAAAGATAACTTTTAAAACTTGTTAGGATCTATGCGAATGATTGGTAATATCGCTCTGATTATCTGATGCTTCAAGCACTTTCATGCGAGTAATAAGTCAATTGCTTCATCAATATAGCTATAAATTTGTATTTGTGCACTTTGATAATATTGTCATTTATAATGCTACCCCATAGGAACATATACAACACCTTCGACAAGTTCTTTCTATCTTGCGCAGAGAAAGCTCATTTTATTTCCTTTAGGAGATACTACAATATCGAAAGAGATACAATATAGAAAATTATAACATCTTAAGATTAAGTAATAATTTTTTTAGTGTTGTAAGTTATAAATTCAAAGGACATGATTGATCACAAAATATTGTGATCAATCATGAAAGGTATAAGTTTTAAAAGTCTAGTCATTTTCTGTAAATGAGAAATTACAACTTATTGAAGTACTTCATGGTCGATGATAATATTTTGTGATTGATCAAAAATTACCTCAGTTAATTGTAGCTTCACTTTTAAAAAGTGTAATTTAACTTTCGAAAATATTAACTTTTTGATACAACATGTATAGTGGAGGACTACAGATCAAGACCGTCAAAAGCAGCATTGATTCAGGCACCAATCAAAGTTGATTTTAATGACAATGTTAGAAAATTACAAAAGACCTTATTCTAAAAAAAAAAATTGATAACTTGAGCAAGACAGAAGACTTCTACCCTATCCCTTTTCAGTCAAAAAAACACCATTTTTTTTTTTATGTTCAATGCCTGATTTTTTTTTGTCCCCATGATTAATGTTCGATTTTTTTAATTATACAATACCTTCAGACACGAGTTATCGCTAATTATTAATTAACAGGTGTATATGATACATTCTCCCAACGAAACCGACCCACAATCACTTGTGGACGAAAGTGAATCTTCACTCCCTCACCTCACCCCCAATATTCTTCAAAACCATTGTATTCCATATATTCGAGTCTCCTCTACTCCATTTGTGAAGTATATTGGCCCCACAAGACAAGTCCTATGGTAGGTGTTTTTTGTCTTTCACAAATCTACTATTCTCTTTATTAAAGATTCTACTAGTCGTTATCATGCATTTTGATTCTTTCATTATGATATTTTCTTGTAAGTAAGATTTAATATAAATTTTAAGTTTCCCTCACATCCATATTAATAATAGAAGAGTTCTAAAACCAAAAAAGGGTAAAATACACTTTTAGTTCCCAAAGTATGTATTTAGTATTTATTTGGTGTCCAATCTTTCAATTATGTCTATTTGGTCCCTAAGATTTCTAATTTGTATCTAAATGGTCCAATTTCAAACGCCGTCAGAAAATTGTTGACGGTTTTGGTCATGCGTCAATCATGTGGTTTCTAATTTTATGTCTATTTGGTCCCTAAAGTTCTTAATTTGTGTCTATTTGATCCCTAAATTGCCTAAAATGTGTCTATTTGGTCTCACGTGATTGGCGCGTGACCAAAGCCGTTAACGATTTTTTTACGAACGTTTGCGATTAAACTACATAGATACAAATTAGAAATGTTATGGACCAAATAGACACAATTGAAAATTTGAGGATCAAATAAATACTACACATATTTTGAGGACTGAAAGTGTATTTTACCCAACAAAAAACACTTATGTCAACACACCAAAACTTACACTTTCACATCTTTTGAAGTTCTCGATTTTTTTTTTATTTATGTAAATGGTGGGTTAAGAATAGATAATCAACAATCTAATCATTTCTTGGTAGATTGATTAAACTCATGGTTACACTTTCTCTTTCTATTGTACCCACAAAACTTGCTTTTTCAAGCATGAGTAGTCATCGTTAAAAAAAAAAAAAAAAGCATGAGTAGTCACAAAACTAGGCTTCACAACAAGAAGATGGAGGATGATTTTCTTTCAAACTGATTGATAAATTTACCAAAAAATATTTTACGAATTCAATCATGAATGAATGAATTCTACGATCAAAAAATATTCCAAATTCACTTTGATGGATAATTGGGGATATGTGTTACAAAAATATTCATTTGGTTTGTTGATTTAGTTGTCTTTGTTTTTTGGGATCTTCTTTATTTTTACATTGAGTAATACTACAGAACTAAAATGAAACATAAAAAATTACAACTCAAATCCATATCATCCTTAAATAATGGGATCCCATCAACTTTTTCAGTCGGATCTACTTATCCAACAGATGATAAACATTTGAATTGTAGTTTTAAAATTATATTTGAATTTTGTAATATATTTTTTTTTACATTTGTTGTCTCTCTCACTCCCTTTTCTCTCACATCCAAACAATGAATGTCTTGACTTTTGCGTCTTATAAATGTCGTATTCTCAAATGAGTTGTCCGTGACTTTCATGTGGAACAGCATTTTCTAAGAGAGACCACCAAAAATTGTTAATAACAACCACCACACAATTGTATGATTGGGATCAAGGACTTTAATGTCTTCTAGATGTCAAGTCACCGGAAGATAAGAAAACCATGTATTTAAAGAAAACATGCCCCAAAACCATGTATTTAAAGAAAACATGTATTTAAAGAAAATATGCCCCAAATCAATTATCAATCTCACTATCACACCACAGTTTGCATAACCATTTACCAATTATTGACTCATCATAATAATACAAACAATACACTCAAACTCAACTTTATCCATCTAGCACTTCATAGTCAAAGTTAACACCCACACCAGCCACACACATCCATATGTATATGTATTTAGCAAATTCAACATAACAAATTAATTACCACTTATTTACACTCCATATAAGAATTGCTACAACAAAATTCAAAACTCATCAAACCTAAACAATATGGCCAAAACTGAAGAGAAAAATAGCATGGCAAAAGCTAAAGAGCCTTAATAAACATAAAGAGAAATAGAGATAACAAATTCAAAGTAATTGGAAGTCACCAAATCCATACAAAAAAGTTAAAATTAAACAAAAAAATATATCTAGAAACTCCAAATATTACTTATTAGTGAGTGGAAATCCGAGAGCACCTTTAAACTCATGTGAAAATTGCATGCATTAGACAAAGTATTTTTGGTAGATTTAATTCGTGCAATGTTACATGTACAAATACAGACACAAATGCTGACATGACAATAGCACCACACTATGTAGAGATGCAAAAAATGTTGACACAGCGACAATGCCAAACCCACAAAAATGTCGAAATGGCAACAACACCACTGAGGCGATTCGCTTCCGTGGTAACCAAGAGGAGGAGGAGGAGGAATTAATCCATGGACTCAATTGAGTAGAGGTTCTCTACTCAGGTCTAAATAATGAAACTCTTAACATATTGTTCTAACAAATACAAAACTTACACGATAGATCTATTCACTAACGAAAATTATATCTCATAAAAAAATATAAAAAAAATGCATAAACTATGGGGGAAGATAGTAAGATAAGTACTGGTTGGTTAGAATTTAAGAAGCAACTTTTAAACGTCATGCATTGAACTTATGTATGCACATGCATTGCTCTAATTGATGGCCTAGCAAATACCCGAAAACTCCAATGGACCAAATTACTCAAATAATCGAACAAAGTATCGAACACAGTAGACCAATCACCCATCAAAAAGAATTTTCAAAACCCAAATGAAATAAATTCGTGCCAAAAACTATTGGGCGGAAAGGAGGGAAGAAGTGGTCTGAGTCGGTAGGGGTTTAGATGTGGCACGAAAAATTATTTGACAGTGTTTTTTTCAAGGCAAATTATGTGTTTCGTGTTTTTCAAATGACCTCCATGAACTGATACATATTCAATTTACTGTGCATAAAAATCAAGATACAACCACTATTAAGCTTTATGACAAAACCAAAAAATGACCATTTTAAAATTATTATTAAGAGGTTGGAAATGTTTTTGATGTTATGCATGAATAATAAAATTTGGTCTCAATAGGTCTATAGCAAGCAAATGGCTCTCACTATAACAGGGTAATAGGATCATCAACATTAAAATACTCAAATAATCAAGTCATCCACACACTCATAAATAAATCAAATACAAATTAAGGACTCAAAATATGTATCCAGATCATATATTGAAAAAAAAAAACACATGATCTTAACTGCACGCATTCCAATGACACTTTACAGTACTCTCTTTTACATCAACATTTTTCATTGTTGTATTGTAGGAGATTTTCGTTTTCCTAGAAGAGAGAAAAGCATTGTGGTGAAATTATACAACAATATAATTTGTATCTAATTGCACCTAATTACACTACACACTCTTCCAAAATTAGTGGAAGCAAACTTCACCTCTTTTTGTTCCAATCATATAATTGAATCCCATTCGCATGAGCAAATTGAACTAACACATAGCCGTCATTTAATAACTTAAACAATCTGGATTATCACAATAAATCAAACCCACTACATAAAACTAAAATCAAATAACACATAACATTCCAAAATCTAGTTGGAGACAGGAATAGGTCTTTTTTTTTTTTTGGGGGGGGGGGGGGGGGGGGGCTTGGGGCAAGGAGTGTTTATTGATCTGAAGCAAAAAAAATAGCAATATTTTGTGATCTGTGGCTAGGAACCATATGTTATGTGGTTATGTGTACCTTCTTCTTACCTATCTGAGCCCCAAACTTGATTTATGCTTTCTAGTTTCTACCCAACCTACTCAATGGCATCATTGAGATAAATATACAACTAATTACATTTAGACAAAGCCCGTGGATAGAGCACTTACTTCAGCATTCAAAAGCTAGGAATTTGTTAGCCATTTGTTTTACTGCCATTAACCTACAACAAAATCCACCAAGAAAATTAGTCCTACTGAACATAATAACAAATAGTTGGTCGGCAACACCAACAGGTGATAATTATACAATTTAACAGCACACAATAATCACAAAAATACCAATTAATTAAAACTTTATGTAGCCGACTTTGCATTCTATAAAAATTCAGGGTTTTTCTCCATGGGTCTCTAAAATCAAGTAATTTCATGATGTAACAACAATTTAACCTTTATCCAATTAAAATATCTATCAACAGCATATAAATTCAAACTATTATACACCAATTTCGAAAACTCTAGCATTCAATTTCTTACAAAAGATAACAACCCAATTTTGAAAATATAGCATTCAATTTCCTACAAAACACCCAATTTAATACCTAATTTGAAAAAAATCATAGAAAACATTAGAAAAATGTGTTTGCTATGTGTGAATGTCAATGTATGTGTGATGTGCGACTGGTGTGTGTGCGCGATTGTGGGGGGTGGGGGTGGGGGGGTGTCGTGTGTGTGTGTATATGCGATATGTATGCGTATGTGCGATGGGTGTGTGTGTGTGCGCTCTGTTGGTGTGTACTGTGTGTTCGGCTGCCTTTGTGTGTGTGTGTGTGTATGTGTGTATGTGTGTGTGTGTGTGAAAGAGAGTGCAACTGGAGAGATGAAACAGAGAGAGACAGAGAGGAAGGGTGTTACGTTCAATCGTAACTCATTGTGTGATGGGTTTGAGAGCTGGTGGTGGACTGCCCTGCTGAGTGGTTTTACTCATTTGTTTCCCTATTTTGCTGGTTAGGGATGGAAGTAAATGAGTAAAAGTGGTAGAAAACAGAGAAGAAGAAAGAAGAATGGGATAGGTTTTCTTCGAGGGAAACCTTAAGCCTCCTGTCAACACAAGTGATGAGAAATAAGTTTTTGCATATCCATTCCATCTCAAGAGGTTACAATAAATAGAACAATTCTAACATAAATAAACAACTTTCCCTAAAAATCAGCAACTAATAAGCAAGAAAATCTCCTAAAAACTATGGGAAACAGAGCAATCTAAATCCCTAACAACTCTCAACATCTCTCACAGAGACTTATTCAACTCCCAGAATATTCTCAAATGCTAACATTGGTGAGTCCTGCAATGTGTATGCAACATTCATTTCTCCTACAAACCACCCTTGTCCTCAAGGGTAACTTCAGGAAATCATAACTGGAGTTCATCAAGCTATTCCCAGGTAGCATCTGAAGGTGATAGTCCTTGCCAGTGAACCAGAACTTCTTCTCGACCCTTTTTCTTGCGCCGGTCAATAATTGCTTGAGGCTTGGAAGTGATGGAATCTCCACTCTCTGGAACGACGGGCAGGTAGTTTTGAATTTCCACAGCTGCTCCAACCTTCTTCTTGAGTAGAGAGACATGAAAAACGGGGTGGAGCTTCGAGTTTTCAGGTAACTTGAGCTTGTACGCCACTGGTCCTATTTTTGCCAGGATCTCGAATGGTCCATAATATCTTGGAGATAATTTGAGGTGTCACCACAGTGCTAAGGATGCTTGTCGATATGGTTGCAACCTGAGGTAAAAATCTCCAACATTAAAGCTTTGGTCAGTTCGGCAAGCATCATAGAATTTCTTCATACGTTGCTGGGCTGCATTCAATTGCTCTTGCAACTCTTTAATAACCAACTCTCTATCCTGCAGTTCTTTGTCCACAGCTTCAACTAGAGAAGTGTCTGGAACATATGATAAAAGTGTGGGAGGAGACTTTCCATATACGATCTCATATGGAGTTTTTTTGGTAGAAGAATGAGTGTTTGTGTTGTAACAATATTCAGCCCAAGGAATCCATCGCCCCAATTCTTTCGGCCTATGACTTCTAAAACAACGAAGGTATATCTCAGCTGTTCGATTCACCACCTTAGTTTGGCCATCAATTTGTGGGTGGTAAGAAGAGCTAAAACTGAATCTGGTCCCTTGCAAGTTGAAAAGCTCTTTCCAAAATACACTGGTGAAAGTATCATCTCGGTCGCACACAATACGTTTTTGGCATGCCATATAACTTGAATATTTGCTCGAAGAATATTTGAGCTACGGAAGCAGCTGAGTATGGATGGGAGATAGGGATGAAGTGTGCAAATTTGGAGAGCCTGTCCACAACCACAAAAATCACAGACTTCCCTTTAGAGTTAGGAAGTCCTTCCACAAAATCCATTGATAAATCAGCTCATACTTCTATCGGAATTGGGAGAGGTTGTAATAATCCGGTCGGCTGAGATTCTCGCTTTTTTGCCTTTGGCATGTTTCACAGTTCTTGACATGCTCGTGGATAATTTTTCTCATGCCTTACCAATAGAAAACTGACTTCACTCTTTGCAATGTCTTGTGATACCTCTCATAGATACTGGAATGTATTTCTTTGACTATGAGAGGGACAAAAATAGAGTTAGCCAATATATAAATTTTATTCTTAAAAGTATAGGATACCTTCTCGATAACCCCATGGCCCAATCGCTTCACCTTTTTAACAAAGCTCCACTAATTTTTGCAAATCAGGATTGCTTAGGACTTCCTCTTTAATTGGCTCCAACCAAGTGGAAATAGGTGCTGATATGGCAATCAATTCACCCTCCTCATGCTTGCATGAAAGTGCATCTGCGACACAATTCTCTTTCCCCATTTTATATTCGATGGTGAAATCAAATCCCATTAGTTTTGCTAACCACTTTTCCTATGCAGTGGTGGTAATTTTTTGCTCCCACAAATACTTGAGGCTTCGTTGATCAGTTCGCACAATGAACTTTCTTCCCAGCAAGTAAGGCCTCCATTTTTTAATTGCAAGAATTAGAGCCAACATCTCTTTCTCATAAGCTGATAATAAATTTTTACCTTGCAAGGCTTGGCTAAAAAAGGCGATGGGTCTATTGTTTTGCATGAGAACCCCTCCAACACCTGACCCTGATGCATCATATTCAACAATAAATGACTGGTCAAAATTCGGAAGAGCTAGTACTGGACCTCTAGTCATAGCCTTCTTGAGGAATTCAAATGATTCTTCTACCTTGGGGCTCCATGTGAAACACCCCTTTCTCAACATTTTAGTCAAAGGCCCCGCTAATTTTTCATAGTGTCGAATGAACTTCCGGTATTATCCAGTCAACCCAAGGAAACCACATAACGCCTAAACCGTGTTTGGCTTAGGCCATTCTTGCATGGCAACAATCTTTTCTGGATCAACAGAAACTCCTTCAAAGGTTATGATATGGCCCAAGTATTTCACTTCCTGTTGAGAAAAGGTGCATTTCTCCCTTTTAACAAATAACTTGTGAGTTCTCAGAATTTTTAAAGTAATCTCCACATGCTTCAAGTGTTCTTCCCAAGATTGGTTATAAATTAGAATATCATCAAAGAACACTAAGAGGAATTTACAAAGATAAACCTTGAATACCTCGTTCATCAAGGACTGGAAGGTGGAAGGAGCATTAGTCAAACCGAAAGGCATCACCATGAACTCGTAGTGTCCTTCATGTGTCCGGAATGCAATCTTTTGAATGTCATCTGGATGCATCCTTAATTGATGATAGCCAGATTGCAAGTCCAACTTGGTAAAAAAATTTGCCCCATGGAGTTCATCCAGCAGTTCGTCAATGACTGGAATAGGAAACTTGTCCTTGATTGTGATTTGGTTCAAACCTTGATAATCAACGCAAAACCTCCAAGAGGCATCATGTTTTTTCACTAGCAATACAGGAGATGAATAGGGACTTTGGCTTGGTCGTATCATTCCACTAAGCAACATATCAGCCACCAACTTCTCAATCTCATTTTTATGATAATGAGGATATATGTACGGCCTGACAGAAACTAGTCCACTCTCTGGCTTCAAAGGTATCTTATGGTCATGGGTCCTTAAGGGAGGTAACCCACAGGGCTCTTTGAAAATATCTTCATAGGATTGTAAAACATGCTGCAGCCTTGACTCCATTTGAGAATGATATGATAAGTTACCCGGTGGCTTATGCAATGAAAGAGAATAAATTTGCAACAAGACTCCTTTCCTTTTCCTTAGCTCCTTGGTAATTTGTCTTGCATTCACCATCTTATGCTCTGAAGCAGCTAGGTCAGTAAGCACCACCTCACTTCCCTCAAGTTGGAACCTCATTTGAAGTTTGGAAAAATCCCAAACAATAGGTCCCAAAATACTCAACCATTGAGCACCAAGAACAGCATCACATCCCTCTAACAGTAGCAAATAATAATCTGCAGTATAGTGCGAATTCCCTTGCAACGACCAGAACTTGGTATTTTTTCTCCATTGGCCACAGCAACCTCAAACCTTCCTTCGGAATTGGGGACGACACCAAGCTTATAAGCAGCCTTGCTATTCAAAAAATTGTGAGTACTCCCTGAGTCAATCAAAAGGGTGACCGTGAGGTCGCCAATTCGACCCCACACCTTCATTGTATGCGGAGCGCGCGCGCCATAAATAACATGGATGGAGATTTCAGGGGATTCCTCATTGGCCTCATTTTCCGCGACTTCCATTTCTACATCGTCATCTTCCTCATCTGACCAGGTCCCTTCAAGGAAAAATAATTTTTTGCATCGATGACCAGGGTCAAACTTCTCATCACAGTTGGAACACAATCCTTTGTCTCTCCTTACCTTGAGTTCTACTGGACTTAGCCTCTTGATAGGCACGGAGTTTGTAGTTGGTGTCGAAGAACGATTTGGAAGTAATTTTTGAACTTCTGATTGAGTGGTACGGCGAGTGGAGTGGTTACGGGTCTCGTACAGTCTTGCTAACCCAATTGCAGCAGAGTGTATTGGATTTGCAGGCTTGTACATTGGTTTTGATAGTCTCCTTCAATCCGCTTACAAAACAGCCCACATGTTGTGCTGGCATTAACCTCCCAGCTCGTATCAACAACATCTCAAATTGGGTTTGGTAGTCCCTAACCGAACCAGTTTGTTGCAACTTCATGAGATCGCCAAAGAAATCTTGACATTGGGTTGGTCCATATCTACTATGCAGACCCTGTTTGAAAGCTTCCCAGGTGATGATCGGAGTCTCTTCCTTCAATAATTGGTACCACAATTGCGCATTGCCTTCCAGATTGAAAGAGGCTAGTGGCACCTTCTCCTCTTCTGCCGTTTAATGGAACTCAAAGAAATGGTCTGCCCGGCAAATCCAGCTAGTCGGGTCCTATGTCCCAGTGAAGCATGGAAAATCCAGCTTTACTGGCTTAGGTACATACCGAGTGGTGGAGCCTTCTTAATTGGTACCTCCATTACTAATGGTTTTGGCACCGGTATTCCGATTTTGGCTGAGAGAACTCTCCCCTGATCCAGGAGCTTGATTGGTAGTGATGTGGTCAAATCTAGCATTCATTGTGGCAAACATCTCTTGCATCTCTTTAAGGATTCTTTCTTGTCCGGCATTTAAAGAACCGACCTCCATCTCCAAGCGTCCCAACCGCTGCTCCTCCATGCCTGGCTCTGATACCAACTTGTTACGTTCAGTCGTAACTAATCGTGTGATGGGTTTGAGAGCTGGTGGTGGACTGCCCTGCTGAGTGGTTTTACTCCTTTGTTTCCATATTTTGCTGGTTAGGTATGGAAGTAAATGAGTAGAAGTGGTAGAAAACAGAAGAAAGAAGAATTGAGATAAGCTTCGAGGGAAACCTTAAGGCTCCTGTCAACACAAGTGCTGAGAAATAAGTTTTTGCATATCCATTCTATCTCAAGAGGTTACAATAAATAGAACAATTCTAACAAAAATAAACAACTTTCCCTAAAAATCAGAAGCTAATAAGCAAGAAAATCTCCTAAAAATTATGGGAAACATAGTAATCTAAATCCCTAACAACTCTCAACGTCTCTCACAGAGACTTATTCAACTCCCAGAATATTCTCAGATGCTAATATTGGTGAGTCCTGCAATGTGTATGTAACAGAGGGAGGGAGGTACCTGGGATGCTGATTGATCAGCGGTGGGTTGAAAGACAAAAGACAAATCGCATGGAGAAAGAGAGAGAGAGAGAAAGATAGAGGGAGGTTGAATGACTGAGTGGGCATGTGGGTTGGTTACCATTGTGTAACATGTAAGAGACTAGGAGTGAATAAGGTTTGAGCGGGATTTTGTTTTTGTGTGGGATCCATTGTGGTCTTTGGATTAAATTGAAGAATTGAGATGAAATCTGGACCATCGAATTAAAAGTGAATTAAATCTAAGCCGTCCTTTTGATTTCCCAAATGAATTAAAATTGAATTAAATTTTAAAGTGAAAATGGATTCAAAAGTGGCTCTATCTTATTATTATAGATTTTATTAGGGCTGTTAATTCGTATCGTGCCGAATTAATTTGCGTGTCAATATTTCTGTATTGTGTCTTTGTTATTTATGTTGTATACGTAATAAAACTCACGAAAAAAAAAATATTATGCGTATCTATTAATCGTGTCAATTTTAAAATCGTATCATATCGAGTTCATATCGATGAGTCCGAGTTGACACCCTCGAATTTTTTTATATCTATATAATAAGACATGACTGATTTTGAATCCTTAAATTAGCCTATCACAAGAATAGCTAAAATTCATACAATCCAATAGCTCAAAATCATCTCCAAAAATATTGTTTCCCAAACTTAAAAATTCAACTTGGCCCATACTTTTGCACGCTAACCAACGTCAAACTAAGTCTTCTCTCTGATATTTCTTTCTTCTATCTCGCCTTTTAAATTTTATCTTTCACATTTTTCCCATCTATTTCTATCACATCTCTAATTTATATTATAAGTTGAATCATGTAATTGTGATTAATTTGTGACTCAATATAATTTTTATTTTAAACATTGTTCATATATATAATGTACACATATTAATACTTTTTTAGATCTTATATTTAGAGAAAATTGTCAATTTTTTTTAAAAAAATAATGGGTACGAATTAATTTTAAATCGTGTAATTAAATAAATGGAAGAAAAAAATTACTATTTTATACAATGGGATCAATTTTTTTAAGTGCTCAGATTTTATGTTACATCGTACTTGTAGACACGGATTATGGCTAATAGATACATAGAGTAACGCGATTATGAAAGCTTTGCACCATAATCTCTGGTGGGACCTTTTTACATGAACCGTTACATTATGATCTAACAGTAACTAATCGAAGTAGACCAAAATTTCATGCAATGACTTATCAAGTTTGGCTCTTAACTAAAAAAGAAATTTAAAGGCCCTTCGATTAGTAACCGTTAGATTGTGATCTAACGGTTCACGTAAAAAGTTCCCACCAGAAGTTATGATGCAGAGCTTCTGTCATCACGCTACTCCATATATATATAGACACACACACATGCACGTCGATACTCATGCCTAAAGGCACTATACCATACAAAAAACCAATTAACTTTTCAAATATGGTCGCAAGGAATTATTCCAAAATAAAAGACACAAAATAAGACAAAAGAAAAAAGACACATTTTGATACACCAAAGGCAAATTAACAAAACATGAAATATTAGTCACATGACATAAAAGACCAATTCACTATGCAAAACATTATTAACTTTTATCTTTTTTTATAAACCTCAACACAGTGAGTGAGAAGTTTTATTCATAAAAAAGTTTAAAAAACCATTTCAGGGGAGGGATTTGGTGATTTACCCCCTCATTTAGCCTAAATACATCAAATTAGTCTCCATATTGTGGGTTAGAGGATCACGTCCAAGTCATCCTTCGGTTACCAGTAGACCCCTTCCTTCATTTGATAACATAATCCATCAAAATTCTTGGCCATTTTGAGGGAGAATCCACCCTTTAGATGGAAATCAATTCTGGAGCGATAACTAAGATGCGAATAAAGCAGTAAAAGTAAAAACCAAGCCATACATTACTCGATTCAATCCCTGAGAGCCACCTCTATCACTTACGCCTACTCTATTGACCAAAAAAAAAATTAAACCTATTTTGCCAATTTTATGTAGATTCAAAAACTACCCAAAACCTTAAACATTTATATCCACTATATAATTTTTAATTCAATATTAGCCCCAACGAAGTTGATATATTTTTGCCTTTTGAACAGTAAATCTAAATTGAACCCTGAAGCAATAGCGCTACTGCATTCCCTCCAAAAAATCGCAACAGTAGAGAATTCAACAGGTAGGTAAGAAAAAATTCATCATCAAATTTGATATGTGCTAAACAACTCATAAGGAAAGATTATAAGGACAGAATAATATCATTGACCATGGGCTAAACAACCAAAACTCTTAATTTTGGGCAAGCTAATTGAAAATATTACATTTTTTAATTGTTACAACCCACTTCTAACAATTCAATCATAGAGCTTATGACACTCAACAACAAACAATAAAATAAAATAGGATGAACTAATTTAATGGAAGTAAAAGAGGGCTTCGATTGATAAAAAATAGAAGATTAAAAAAAAAAAATGGATGAACCATTTAGTTAACAGCCATTTGGTGAGAAAGCAATATGAGATCCAAGAGTAACCTATTCATCCTACTATTTCTTACATTTCTCTACCACATATTCACCACCTCTAGCAAACTTCAACTTTCAAACAAACCCAAAAACAGATATTACCAATTTTGAACAAACCACCCAACTTCAACAATCAAAAAATCCCAAGCAATAATCTTACTGCAATCAAATATCTGCAATCTATGGGTTGGGCCCTAAAGTTTTATATAGACAGACTGGTGACTTTTTCGGACAGCCGTCATACAAACAAACACAACCCAGAAGACACATGCAGCTTAAAAGACACCATTGAATAACTGTTCATTCATGAACATACACAAACTCAAAAATTTAGAACTGGAGGGAAACGAAAATTCGGTGCAAATTTTAAATCCAATGGATATTAGAAATTAAATTTCGGATTAAGAAATTCGAGCTCAATTCGTTAAACGAATTTTCTCCAAAAAGATAAGGATGAGTCTAAACCACACCCGAGCCCGCCCTGGCCGGGTCGGATCGGGTCGTGGTCATGGTGGGCAGCGCGCATGTGTGGTCTAACTGATGGCATATAGACACTCGTTCCGCTCATAAAAGTATGTTATCCCTTACGGCCCAACCCATTGAGCAAACTTGGCATATATGTACACAAGTAGAATTTATTCCTCAACTAATGTGAGATTAGTGTCAAATCCCACACTACACAACCTTTATTTTAACAATTCAAATGGGTCACTTTGGAGCCTATTTTCTCATTTATTTTCTTATTTAATTTGAGTAAGTGAATATACTACGTTATTCTCCTCACGGAGTAGAACACGAACCCACAAGAGTTTACTCGAAACGATGAGCTGATCCCATTTTAATTTAATGTGATAACTTGGTATTCGAAAATTAAAAATCAGATCACAATTTGGGTGTGTGCGGTTAGGGGCTCGAATATCGTAGAGTCGGTCTGTGGGTATGAAATTGTTAAAGAGTGTGTGGGGATGTTTTTATGTTAATTTAGTAGATTATGATCAATAGCATATTATCAGCATTTGCCCAATAATCTTTACTGCAATCAAAGCATAAGCAGTTCAATTAAATACACCAAAAGTAACTAAGTAACAACAGTAGCTTAAGTAGTTCAAATGCCAAAGATACAACTCAAAACAAAAACACATATGCCATCCATAAAGTAGTCCTCCATCATGACAAACACAAAATCCAAATAGTACACCAACGGAAACAAAATCATAGGCATATGTCCATGCCTACGGCACTTCTCAAAACCACACTAAAAAAGTCACTGCACACCTTTTTCAAAACCACCACCACCACCTAGCACGAACGAAACTAACCAAATTGCCGAACAAAACTAATTCAATAAAATATTAAAAAATCAAGAAAGGTGAAAGCACAGACCAAGAAGCAAATAAGATATTCCTCAAGATCACAACACTATATCGTTTAAAACATTCAATTACAAAAAAACTAAACCAAAAAAATTGAAAATGCATTGGCATCCACCTATGGCTAAAGGAAATGAAATATACCATTATCTTCTTAATAGGTTTGAAGCATGTAAAATCTCGTATCTTGATGCTCACAAATTGTCTGCATGTAGGGCATCTATATTTGAATCAATGTAAGCAAATCATGCTCGCGCCTTTTCAATAGCATTATCCAATGCACAGCCCAAGAAAATAATAATATTATCTACAACTAGGGTATATGAAATCCGATTAAGAACCAACTTTGTAGTTCCGTTAAAATCCATATATTTGTTTTCAGATCCAATAATATCCCATGATCAACCAAAAACAACATGAAAATCCAACAATCGTAAGAAATTGCACACAAACAATGCATAAAGTTGAAAAATTAAATTAAATCAAAACCTAACACAAATAACTACGAAAAAATTTAAAGAATTTATGGATGAAGACTAAGTAATCAATATGTGTGTACCTGAGATTCTAAGAACCTCCAACCTATAATGCCAATCTGCTTGATTCCCTTGAAGGCATCCGACAATAACTGAAAAAAATCCCTTCCTCCTCTCATAATATAAAATGAACACTATCAATACGCAACAAAATCAAAATTGCAAGATTTGAAATCAATAACAATAGAACTAGATAACCACAGTAGAAAAAGTGCTCGTTGTGAGCATTTCTAAAGCTTACCTGAATGTGGTGCTTACAAATAATTTGCCTCTGAATGTGGTAATTCTTCTTTTCATCCGGAGAATTTTACCATGGACAAATTTGATAAAAGCATAAATCATTTGAAAAATTTTACCCTTTTTCTACTGGGAAAAACGTTGTCGCTTTCACTTCCAGCGTGCCACCTAAGGCACTAGCCACTCATTATCGTTTCCCTATAGGCACTCTCTCTCTCTCTCTCTCTCTCTCTCTCTCTCTCTATATATATATATATATATTGTTCTATTTGTTTAAAATAACATATCAAAACAATCCCAAGTATCATACGAAATTACTGTGGATACTCATCAGGGAGGACCAAACAACCAATACATCTATACACAATTCCTTATTCCTTACAACAAAACAAATGCCATTAAAGACAGCAACCAATATACTTAATAAAATAGTCCATCAAATAGAATAATAAAAAGATTAATCAAAAAAATAAAATAACGCAATTTACATTGAAGTAAGTCACAGTTCTCGGCTTACTTCTGAAAGTTTTATTTGGTGCAAATAATACTTTCTATTAAATCAATAAATTAGTTTACAAGTATATATATAGCCCAAAAAAATCAGAAAAACACTAGACTATCCAAAAGATAAATATACCCCTATTATAAAACTTATATACACTCTCACAACCCCCCTCAAACTCAGGATGCGAGCCCGAAGAGCATCGAGAGTTTGCCAAATAAGAATCGAAAACAAGCTGAAGTGCGAGACTTGGTGAAAAAATCTACAAGCTGTAACGAAAAAGATACAAACAGTAAAGTAATAGTGTCCAGCTGAAGATGTTGACGAATAAAATGACAATCAATTTCAATATGCTTCGTGCGCTCATAAAATACTGAATTATGAGCAATCAGGATAGCACTTTTATTGTCACAGTATAGAGGAGTAGGAGAGGATAGTACAACTCCCATGTCAGCTAAAAACCAACAAAGCCAAACTATCTCTGCGGTGGTGTGTGTCATAGCACGATACTCAGCCTCAACAGTAGAACGAGCAATAACTGATTGTTTCTTACTCTACCAAGAGATAAGAGAATCACCTAGAAAAATACAAAAATTAGTGGTAGACTTGTGATCAATACTATCCCCAGCCCAATCAGCATCAACATAGGCATGTAAAGTCTGAGAGGAGGTTGATGATAATAATAAGCTCTGAAATATAGTGTTGCGTGCATACCACAAAATACGAAGTAAGGCAACCCCATGAGTAGTACGAGAAGATGAGACAAATTGACTAACAATATGAACTGCATATGCAATATCTAGGCGAGTAACGGTAAGATAAATCAAACAACCAACCAGTTCACGATACAATGTAGCTTGAGAATTTGGCATTTAATTCGATAGGAGTAGCAACGATCTTATCATCTGTTAAGTTACTGTGGTGAATAAGCTCATTGGCATACTTAGACTGGGATAAAAGGTAGCCTTTAGGAGAAGAAGCAACTTCAATACCCAAGAAATAACGTAGAGGACCCAAATCCTTCATCTCAAACTCAAGTAAAAGATGGTGCTTCACTTTGTCAATAGCAACAATATCGGGACTAGTGATAATCATATCATCCACATATAATAAGAGAAGAATTAATCCATGGGTAGAACAACAAACAAATAAAACAGGATCATGAGCACTAGAAACAAAACCAATCTGAGTAACAACAGATTGAAAACGTTCATACCAGGCTCTGGGGGCTTGCTTTAGACCATAGAGAGCCCGACGCAAGCGACAGACATAACCAGTAGGATGAGAAAGACTAGGAGGCGGGCACATATAAAACTCTTCATTGAGATACCCATTCAAAAATGCATTTTTAACATAAAGTTGAAATAGAGACCATCGATGAACTGCTGCAACAGAAATCAAAGTACGAATAGTAGTTATTTTGGCAACAGCAGCAAAAGTTTCCTCATAGTCAATACCCTATTCTTGAGAAAACCCTTTAGCAACTAACCGAACTTTATAACGCTCAAGGGAGCCATCAGAATGAGTCTTAACCTTGTAAACCCATTTGCAACCTACAACATTTTTACCAGCAGGCGAAGGAACTAAATCCCAAGTACCAGCCTTATCAAGAGCAGCCAATTCATCATGCATTGCATTAATCCAATTAGGATCAGTACAAGCCTCTTTATAAGACCGAGGTTCAAAATAAGAATGAATAGAAGTAAGAAAAGCACGATAAGAAGGAGAAAAACACGTATCAACAAAACCAAGTCTCGCAGGTGGATTGCGAGTGCGAATAGGATACCGTCGTTCAGGTTGAGCAGAGTCCATTAGATCAAAGTTGGGCCCATCAGAGCTGATGCTCACACAATGTGGAAGATGCAATTTTTTTTCAAGAATAGACCAAAGGATGAGGAGAGGTAACAGAAGGATAAAAAGAAGAAGATAAAGAAGAAGTATTGACTGAAGAAGGAAGATCAGAAACATCAAGAGGGGGGATAAACTCTTCATAAGACTCATCCAAGGGAAAAGGATCAATATGCACAAGTTCATCCCTTGAAACAGGGGCTATTTGAGAAGGAATCAAGAAATATGGAATGCGCTCAAGAAAAACAACATATCGAGAGACATACAACTTTTTAGATCATAACACTGATATCCCTTTTGATTGATACAATACCCCAAGAAAACACATAAAACAGAATGTGCATTCAATTTATTTCGATCACGCTTAGGAAGAAGAACAAAACAAGTCGAACCAAAGACACAAAGAAGAGAGTAATCAGGAAGTTTCCCAAGTAGCTTTTCATAACGAGAAGCACCTGATAGAAGTGGGGTGGGCAAACGATTTAATAAATAAACCGCTATAAGAACAGCTTCACCCCCAAAAGACAGAGGAAATAGATGTAGAAAGCAAGAGAGCACGAGCAGTTTCAAGGATATGTCTATGCTTACATTCAGCAACACCATTTTGTTCAGGGGTAACTGAGCAAGATGATTGATGTATAGTGCCAGATGCATCTAGGAAGTCAGTGAAGTCTTTCAACCAATATTTCCCACGCAAATCAGAACGAAGAACTTTTGTATCAGTAGAAAACTGAGTGTGAATCATGGAATGAAAATTGCAGTAAATTTGAGAAAAAACATATTTATGTGCCATCAAATATACCCAACAATAATGACTATAATCATCAATAAACTAAACATAATATGTAGAGCCACCTTTAGTGGAAATAGGGAAAGGTCCCCATACATGAGTATGAACAAGAGAAAAAGGCGAAGTAGACAAAGAAGCACTTTTATTAAAAGGTAAAGTAGACATCTTGGCAAGTTTACATCCACTACAAGCAGAGATGTCACTTGGAGATACATTGACCAAAATACCAGAGGAAATTAAACTCTTTAGATGCTCACTAGACAAATGACCTAACCTAGAATGTCAAAAATAAAATTGGAACGAATTATTTAGTAGACAAAAGGAAAACAACTTGGGAGAACCAAACTCCAGAGGAATATGTAAGTGCTCTAGAATGTATAAGTCACCAGCTCTACGCCCGGTCTCAATCTGCTTCTTGGACTTCTGATCCTAAACAACACAATCATAAGAAGAAAACACAACATCAAATCCTGAATCGGAGAGTTGACTAATCGACAATAAACTGACAGATAATTGTGGAACATAAAAAACATTTAAGATAGAAAGAGAGGAGAACAAAGAGGGAATAACAGATCCAACAGAAGTAACTTGCCTGGTAGAACCATTAGTTGTAACAATATTTATAGGAGAAGAGGGTGAGACAATTACTAAGAGAAGAAAGATTAGGAGTCATATGATGTGAGGAACCTGAATCAAATATCCAAGTAGAAGGTGATATACCTGAGATACGCGAACCAATCAAACCAAAATGAATGGTGGACATAGCTGAGGCATGAGACTGATCTGTAGTGGAAGTAGCAAGCATAGACTACAGTTGCTCAATCATCTACTGAACAATACTAGGAGAAACAGTGGCAGGATCAAATGTAGAAGCATGAGAAAAGGACCAATGAATAGAAGCACGCCCTTTCTGAAGTTTTGGACAAGAAGCTTTCCAGTGCCCTTTTTTACGACAAAAGTTGCATTCATCAATCTCAACACATGATTTTAGTTTTCCAGTAACCTGTGTGAGTTGTGCAGATGGAGTAAGCAATAATGGAGGTTGTGCAGTGGGGGTAGCAAACACTGACCGAGAAGAAGTGACCACATGAGCCACCTTAAATCGAGTCTCTTCAGCAGTAAGTTCCCGAACAGCTCCATCAACTACAGGCAATGGGGTCGATGAAGAATAGCACCACGAAGAGGCTCAAATTGGTCTCTAAGAGCCATAAAAAATTGGACCAGCATTTGTTTCTCCCTATAGTGCACATAACTATCTAGTGTCTGTAAGTCTGATGATTCCATGAGTGCCAACTGATCCCAATAAATAGTCATCTGATTGTAAAATTCTTGAATAGATTTATCTCCTTGTGTTGCACCTCTAATTTCCATCTCTAATTGATATTGCTTTGCAAAATTAGATTCTAGATACAAGTCTTCCAAATAATTCCATACGATTTGATAGGAGATGAGGCTCTGATACCAAAAGTTTTATTGGGTGCAAATAATACTTTCTATTAAATCAATAAACTAAATTACAAGAATATATATAGCCCAAGAAAATCAGAAAAACCCTAGACTACCCAAAAGACAAATATACCCCTATTATAAAATTTATATACACTCTCACAGTCACAACATCAAGATCGTGGATGAATAACACATTTTGCAAGTACTCAAAACCGATAAATTCAAACACAATACACAAAACCATAAGAAGTGAAACAGCAAAATTCAGACCCAATATACAAAAATTCAAAAAAATGTCAAAGTCCACATGTTGGTGTGTGGATGCACAGAAAGCGGATGTGTGTTGGTGTGTGGGTGCACACCACAGAGTGTGTGTTTTTGCGGAGGGGTTTTGGGTCTGGGTCTGTCATGAACAGAAAGGGTTTTAGGTCTGGGTGTGTGAATCGAGAGAGCACCGTCGTTGGGTGGCGCCTTCGATGGCAGTGGAGAGAGGCTGTTGGCAGCAATGTTTAGAGAAGGGAAGGGGAGGAGAGAAATGGGGGATGGGTTTCATCGATGGAGTAGTCGAATTGCTCGATGCTGGGTTGCTTAGTCGTCATGCCGGTGGGAGGTGTGTCTTGGTCAAAGAATATTTATATAGAGAG
Organism: Ilex aquifolium; assembly: GCA_951799425.1. Classification (NCBI taxonomy): domain Eukaryota; kingdom Viridiplantae; phylum Streptophyta; class Magnoliopsida; order Aquifoliales; family Aquifoliaceae; genus Ilex; species Ilex aquifolium. The sequence goes on along the minus strand of OX637410.1, from coordinate 13,975,901 downwards.
AGCGAGAGAAAGAAAGAGAGAGAGAGAAAGGCGAGAGAGAAATGGGGGAGAGGGGCTTGATCGACAGAGGCAGAGAGAGAAGATGGGTCATGGGCGGGATGTTTTCTCAACCACTGAATTTTGGTTGTGATGTTTTATGAGGGTGAGATGAGAGGAGAGGGACCTAAGAGAAGAGAGAACGAAAAGAGATGAGATCAGGGAGGGAACGGGGGGAGAGAAAAGATTGGGGGAGAACGAAAAGAGAGAAAGCATTTGATTTGCAAAGATAGGGGAAGGAACAGAGATTTAGGGCGTCAAAGAGGCCACCATGCAGAGAGACCGCGTGATTATAGGGAACAAAAAACCTAACTTATGGGCGGGAAAAAAAATTGAGAATCATTTTTGTTCGTTGGATCAACAATCTCAAAATGATCTGGGATGCAAAAAGCTAAACATAAATTTAGGATTCAAAACTCTTCGTACTTTATTATACTAGTTAGGTGTACACGTGCGTTGCACGTGGACTATTTTGAGTGAAAAATCGTAAAATAAAGTCGTAGACTACTTTATTTGAAATTCATATTTTTAGTAAATTATTTTATTTGAAATTCATATTTTCAATAAATTACTTTCTCTGAAATTCATGTTTTTAGTGAATATTGATGATCAATCAATCGATAATCACTTTTGATAAGCAAATCCCAAAACAAAAGCAAAAAAAATACGTACTAAATATGATAGTTGATCATTTCATGAGTAAATTTGGAAATGACTTTTTTGCCTAAGATACAAACATTACCACTAAAGAATGCAAAGAAGATAAAAAAGAGAAAATTTTCATTCCTGATTTAGATGGGATATGATGGTATTAAGATATTGTATTATCATGATCAAGTCACCTTTTTGCCTGAACGATACCTGGGAGAATTGCAAATAAAATTGAAACAATATGTTTAACTATGACAAAAATCTAGAAGAAGCACATAAAAAGTATTTTAAGAAGTAATATATAGATATAGATATAGATAACTATAGATTGCATTGCCTTTATTTTAATTTTAAATTATGAAAAAGGAATGCAAAAGTTTTTGCAGATATTGATTGACATTTAAAAGTAATATTGATATAGATAAAAATATAAAATAGTAGCTCAAGAGTCACAATCACAAATAATATTACCATTAATGTTCTATTCTAACTCTAAAAAGGTAGTATGGGCATTAATTATATTATTATGGTTAATATAGTCAACCAAAAGTTTTTCACTTTTGTTCACATTTATATACTAGCAATAACCTGTGCCTAAAACCACTGTGTAATATTTCAATTTATAAAAATTTATTTTTTCTTCTTTTTACACAATTACACAATCTAGAATCAATCTTAGCCCTTAATTTTTTTTTAAAAAAAAATAAGACAGTTTCCTCTAAAAATAGGACTTTAACAAAATATCAATCTCAATATTTCATAATCATTCCTAAAAACGCTAGTGATTGGTACAAAGTTGTTTATTATTGAGAAAAGCTTGTATTTAAAGAAAAGATGGTCTGAAACCCCACCCCACCCCAACTCAGGTATTTCTCTCCATCCCTCCCCTCTCTATGCAAACCCCCCAACCCAAAAAAAAAAAATTCCTCCTCCCTATCTCTCTAAACACACACACACACCCCCTCACACCGAAACCTCTGTTTCCTCTCTCGCTTTCTCACGATCTTTGATTTCCTCTGTAGTCTCTCCCCCCCTCTCTCTCTCTCACACACACACTCTCTATAGATATGTGTGTGTTTAAGGGGGGGGGGGTGTATGTGTAATAATTCCATGAAATTTTGCATTTACATCGTTGCCTCCTTTAATTAAGGATTAGTAACTTGCCATTGCTACTCAAGGAGGTATTTTTGAATACTCTTAAAAGAGAATGGTAGTTTAATATGCAATAGAAAAGGAAAAAGGGCCAATGGTAACTCCATAGCCAAAACTGGAGTTTTGGTGTGTCGCAATCTCCCTATGACTTCAACAGGTTACGATGGCAACGCTATGGAATATATTGAACATATGTTTAGCTTTATTATCAGCCACATTCGGCTGAATTATTATTTCGACTCAAACCGACATAAAGTTACTAGATATCAATTTACGCTTTGTGAGATTAACTCATTACCGGATTGATCCGTTAACCCTCTTAATAAATAGGTTGACATGAACTGAATTATGTTCGACACAACTGCAACACAAAATATATTTGATTATGCATGACTATAAAAAGGTCACGTATAGATTGAGCATATTTTGTAATGACATGAAGTACTCATGTAATAAATCCAACAGGAACCAATTAATATCAACCCTAGTTTTCCCTCATCTTTAAAGGGAAGCTCCTTACATAATCCTCTTAACTAGGGAAGTAACATATAATCAGTTGTTTCTGACACCAGGTAATGGTGAGCACTCTTTACAGTTGTCTCATTTTCATGCAACATAATCTACCTAGGCGATAAATAGAAATCGAAAAATTTGTCAAAAAATAAAGAATAGTTCTAGATTTTACAAAATAAATGGGTATGAAATAAACTTAAACTCCTCTCCTACGTCTAAATCCCAGGACTCTCTCTCCTGTCTTTAGTCTCTCTTCCCTCTACAACAATACAACAACTCACCTACTCAATCCTCCTCCCCTCTCTCTTACTTCTCGGTGCAAGATCATCAGTCATTACTCATTATCTTTCCGGGAGTCACAAAGAAATTTGATAATTGTTATTTGGTCGTTCTCCCCCTCCCTGTCATCTCCTCTCCTTACAAAGCTAGCATATGAGAACTCGAACCGTGCAACTTCCCGGGCTAGAAAGCTGGAAGTACATGTCTTTTTGAGATTCAATCTTGTTCTAACTGCTAAAATTCTCTCTTTCTGTGTGCGCATGTCTGCTTTAGGGGGTATGTGCACAGGCAAGTGTGTGAAGTAGTGGATCTCTTTCTTCTGAGTGCACAATGTGTTAGTAACTACTTCAAAGTACTCAGTAAGAGAGAAAGAAACACAGAAATCCTTGTTTTCATTTTCTTCTAGTAAATGAAGACAAGAAATCACCATTGAGGGAAACCTTTTCAAGAGTCACCAAAAGAATTTCAATTGAGGTTAAATCTCACGTAAATTCTACCATTGCATTCTCTTCAAATTCTTCCACGAGTTTTCTTTAACAAGTAAAATCATTCCACAAGAATAAAGCTTCTAAAGCAGTTTGGGTTCAAAACTTCATTGCAGAGATCTAACTCTACATAACTCCTCTCTCTTACAAATAAGTTGAAGTTGCATCCATTTTCCAAAAGGTGAAAGAAAAAAAATTTGATTGTTCCATTTCAAACAGCAAATATATATTCAAATATAACAAAGACGCTAAATCCCAGAATCAATTACAAAACTATCACAAACATTTAACATGTCCAAAAGTTTCAAGCTTGTAGAGTTGAAGACAGTTCTTTACCTTGACACGAGGAAAGGGACCAGAGCTTCAAGATTGTAGTTTCCAGTTGTGAGAGCAACGCTGACCATAGCATGTCAACAAATCCCTCTTTCGTTCAATGCCTCTCTCTGACCTCAAATGGTCTCATACTTGTTGGACATAAGCTTGTTCTGCAATCCGTGAAAAAGACACTTAACAAGTTGTCCGACAGCATGTCCAAGTAGCGTCCCGCTAGCACTCAATGTGTGAGCTTACAGTTTCAAAGGGGAACCAGACAGCTAAGAGTGCAATGACCCTTCCATACCTTCCATTCCTCTGAAATCGATAGAGCATGTTGTCTATTGGCAAAATATAAAGCTGAGATGGAAGATATAGGTATCAGATGATGCAAGCACAGCTCCCTGTTCCAGATGGACATTCTAGCTGACATCTCTTTGTCATACTTCAAAGCTGCATAACCACCATTCAACAACATCTACTGATTACCAGCCATAGTGCAAATTTTTCATTTTCTTCTAAGAACTGGATTGTATGACAACAACTCAGTGGTCAAATCCATGCATGAGCATCTGCCCTGTGTAACTAAGCATCCTCGAATAAACCTGCACATAATCAACCATTTTCGGGTCCTCCAGTCACTACCCTGGGCCCCAACTCTACCCTTGGCTTAGCTGAAAGTCCTCTGGCTAACATCTCTTCGTCATACTTCCGAGCCATATCGACCATACCCTTCTGCACCAAAGCATCAATCAAAGCAGTATATGCAAACTCATCGGGACTCAAACCATGCTCTTCCATCTTCTTCCAAACAATAAACACTGGTCGAAGAAAACCCCATCTCCCAAATTTCCTCATAAGCATTACATATGTATCCATCCTTGGACGAACTCCACTTTCAATCATTCGATCAAACAGCTTAAGAATCTCCTTAGGCTTTTCAAGGCTCCCAAAAATGCAATTATAGGTAATCGCATTCGGCTCGCAACCCTTCATAGACATCTGACCAAGAATTTTATATGCTTCTTTGTACCTCCAATTATCACACAAAAGCTTCACGATTGTATTATATGTTGCAACATTGGGTTCACAACCCAATTCCACCATCTCCCGATATAGACTAACGGCCATATCAACACCTTCGGAAATCCCAATAGCACGGATAACTGTGTTGTATGCCACCACATCCAATTTAATCCCTTTCTTCTTCATCTCCTTATACAATTTCACAGCTTTCCATGGCTTCCCACTCTTGCATTGTATATCCATATATATCGAATACGAATGCAAATCTTTACAAACAAACATTTTATCCATCTCCTCCCAAAACTCTCTACACTTACTCCACCAGCCCATTTTAAACCAACCGCGAAGAATCATATTATAGATTTTGGTATTCAGATCAAAAACCAAATCCTTGGTCTTATTATTGTTCTTTCCAAAGCACAGCTCTTCGGCTTCAATTACATGCTTGTACTCACACAATGCGTCAATTAAATTCGAAAACGAAGTTTCGTCCTTCAAATTAAACTGTTCCATTCGCTCATATGTATTCACAGCCTCTTCAACAAGGTGTGCAGATACATAACGCTTGAACATTACACGAAACGTGGTATGATCAGGCATTGAATAAGCATTTTCTCTCATCTTCTCAATTAAATTCCAGGAAATATCAAACTCGAAGAACTTACCCAGAATGTCAATCATCCGATTGTAGGTTTCGGTCGTGTGCTCAAACCCACTTTCGGTTTCGACCCAGCTGAAGAATTCAAGCGCTCGTTTCCAATCATTGCTGTAACATGAGAGGGTTTCGAGCACTGTGGTTTTGCTAAAATCGACTGAACTAGGGGTTATTGAAGGTTTATGGATTGGATTGTGGGGAAGGTTCGATTTTGATGGTGATTTTTGGGTTTTGGGGTTTGGAAACGAATAGGGTGTGGAGGGTTTTGGGTGAAAATAGGAATTTGTCGGAGGGGAAGTGTGGAAAAGATGGGAAATTTGGATGTGAGGGAGAACAGAGTAAGGTAAGCGAAAGGAGTGGCATCGAGAGGAGATCGAAGAAAGCATTCTATGATCGTTTGTTTCATGATGTTTAGGTTCTTCGCATACTTTTTAATCGTTATCATGGGAAAATTAGGGATAAATTGGGAGTAAATGTCCTTACCATTTTCTAAATTTAAATTTAAATTTAAATTTGGATAAAAAAAAAATTTGGGTTAATTGTACTAGAGGTCCTCAAAATATGGAGTTTGTCTTATTTTAAATTTTTAATCCAAATGTTTCAATTACACTATTTTGATCCCTGAAGTATGGTCTCTCAAGTAGACAGTGTTCACATTGTTAACGATTTTTTATCATAAACTTATCACATGATACTTAAATATGGACAAAAAATAATTTGGATAACTCTTGATCAAATTTCTACTCAATTTTGGTTAAATACCTACCTAAATTACACAGTTTTGATCATGAGTTATCTAAATTTTGGTCAAAAGCTATTTATATTACATATTTTTTTGTCAAGAGCTATCCAAATTTTGTTTAAGAGTAATTAAAATTATTTTTTGTCCATATGTAGCTATTACATGACAAGTTTATGATAAAAAATAGTTGACAGTCTGGACGTTGTCTGCTTGAAGGACCATATAGAAATATATTCAATATTTCAAGGACAAAAATGATGCAATTGAAACATTGAAGATCAAAATAAGACAAACATCATACTTTAGAAACCTCTAATGCAATTAACCCAAACAACTTTTAAAATCTTCTCTATCCAAACACATATCAAATTAACGAAGATTCAAAATTTTGAGTTTGTTCTATTCTACTATTCAAAATTTATTTTAAAAATTTAACTAGATATTGCATACGTGCGTTGCACGTGAATTATTTTTGACAACAGTTTTGATTTTATATTTATCATATCACTATATATAGGTTAATTTGTTTTGAATTGGAATATTACGGGAAATTACCTCAAATGTGGTTTTTGTAATTTATGGGTCCTATTTTATAGTTTAACTTTCAAAGTTTAAAGACAATAAATGATCAAACCAATTTGGTATAATTTAATTGGAAATCCTTCGATCTCTTAAGACTATACCAACTAAGAGGTCAAACGGTAAATTCTTGTCAACTGCAAGGCTTAATTTTTTATGTCGTACTCTTTTAGGATTCTATTATGTTCTCTTTTGGATTTCTCTTTAACTCTCTGTAAATACTTTGTTCTTTTATATAGATGCATTATGCTAAACTTATAATAGTGATTTATTGATGCATACTCCTATTGGGTGAATATACAGTTTTATTTATCAACAATATTTTTTAATGTGAAGTTATCACTTGACATATTGGTGCACATGCACGTGGACAATTTTAATTTATAGTGATGATGTTATTTTTATCATTATGTTGAAACAATTAAATAAATATAGAACCACTGAATAACCAAAAGGGTATAGCCTCACCTTAAATTTTTCCAAAAAAACTCTTATATATTGAAATTTTTAAGAAATAATTAAAGTATGTGTAATTTACCTGCCACCAAGAACACTACAAAGGGTTGTGGTCTAGTGGCAAAGGCGTATTGGATAAATGCATATATTTTTTTTGATCAACATTATATTTTTTTATTAAACTGAAATGATCGGCTTGTATGGTAAATAATTATTAGATTATTTGATGCTTTTGTGTTGAAAATTTTCACTATATGATAAAATTGAATTAAAATTTAGTTGTACTTGAGTGATTATGTGATGATGAAAATAAACTATAAATTGTTAATTATTTGATAAATTGATCAGCACTGAATTATTATTTTTTTTTTTTTGGTTTTTTTTGGCGAACCTCGACGGTATGGGGGAATTTTATTGATTCAAAATTAAATTACACCTGGCTAGAGGGGACGTATGTACCTTACCCCTTGATGCAATCTAATTACATTAGATATAATAAAAATGAAGGTAAAAAAATGCATGCAGAGTACAAGAAATAATAAAAGAAAAAAATTACTAAGCATGCTACCTTTACACTTAATGCATGTGTCCTAAAACCCAACTCATAAATAGACTGTATTAAAAGCAGCCCTGAAATGGACAAGGTGAGCTGAGAGCATGACATTTAATCTTGAGCTGGGAGTTTGAGCTAAGAGCATTAGTTGAGCCACTAAACCTGTAGAGTGAGCTGAGATGCAAACTAAAAGGGCCTATTAAATTATTTGAGCGTTCAGAAGACTAAGCAGCGTATCAGAAAATGCAACTGGATAGTCTTTATGATAAGCTATCAACTCTGATAGATAGGTCATTTGATAGGCCACTGATCTTATTAAAAAGATAAGTAGCCTATCTGATAGTGAGTCCTGGAAGCATCTGATCATGTCCAATTATGATGATTACGTTGCAGCAAAGAAGCAGGAGCATGAATCTTTTCTTCAGATCATAAGAGAAGATGAATATCCAGCTAGAAGACCAATTGACCAGAAGAAGACAACGAGTAAAAGATGAATATCCAATCTTACTGCAGCAACCAACCATAAAACCTCTGAAAGAAAGATGAGAAATCTTCGAAGAATGCACCACTTGAAACGAGGATCTATTTTTCCAATAAGGCAGTTGAATGGGCACCAAGGCCAAAAAAACTCCTCCTCTTGCAAGTATAGAAGATGAATATCTAGCAAGAGTCCATCATTGAAGTGAGAACTTCCAAGATTTCTGACCAGATTGTGAGGCAATTGATGTGCAGACAGTGGAAGATGAAGAGGTCTTTGCTTTAGAACAAAGGTGAGCCACCATGAACTTAAGCAGTCCAAAAAATCGTCTGAGACAGTCCAAAAAAATAGTCCAGAACAGTCCAGTTGAAACAGTCCAGCTGAAACAGTGACGTGAACAGTAACTCAGAAAAAATTCCAGCTGCAGTAGATAAGAGAGACAAGACTCCTGTTGCAAGAAGAATCCAGCTGAACAGTCCAGTAAACAATGACGTGAACAGTGACCATGTCCCAGAAGTCCTGCAGGTATCCCTGATATACACATTGATTTTATCCAAATTGAATAAATAAACTCTGGACTGTGTAAAATATTTGAGACCGTAATCTTTATGTCTGCTGCTTGCACATTTTGAACCATCCAAACTATTAAGAAGTAGAGAACATCTGTTGTTGCCTGCATTGTCTGCGTTTTGTGCTGCTTGAATGAACCTGCTCCATTAGAAATAGTCATTGAGTTGTAATTATAAGGAGAGCCCCATTGTAAACATTTAATTGGAGAGATTCCCAGAAACAGAACTAACTTTCTTTCGAAGGACTCTTAGTTGCATAGAGTCCTGAAGCATGAGGAGTTTTGTAGAACTAGGGAGGGAATCTGTAGAAGAATAGGACGAATAATACATATCCAACACCCCTTTGCTTGTTAATGAATCTGCCACTGAATTAATTTTTTTGATTTTATTAAAAATAGATAATATTCAAAAAAAATTGTGTGGAAATCAATTAATATAGGTCATATACAAAACTAAAAAATTGACATTAATGACAACTTATTGAATGATCTTGTGAAATAAACTTATGATTTCATCCTTGTTTAGATGCCATTGTGTAAGTCCCTTTTTATTCCCTCATATTATATGATAAATTGTAACTATGTGTACAAAATTCACCTAATAAGTTTTCAGATATCTACATATATAGCTTATGATCAGTATGTGTGCAAATCCAGATAACATACATTCTTCAGAAACCTGTTGTGGCAGAATTCTCTAGAGAACATACTTGGTCAGAGTTCATGATCATTAGTTGCATGAATCACGATGATACAGACTTTGCGAGAAAGAAGTTTGATAAAATTGCCACAAAATATATTGTATTTTTATAATAGAACACAAGATAATAGGATAATCCAGCAAATCATCATAATACACCTTCAAATATAGATTTGGTTGCAAATACAACCATGATCAAGAGTGACTTGTAGTTATAAGTTTCATATAAACCGATAGGCAAAAGTCGTAAATGTTTTAGCTACAAATGCTTGTTTCTTCTGCAACATTTGTATGATTGATTAGATTTTTGGGAATTGGAAGAGACAAAAACTAACTCAAGCTTATATCTAAGCAATTCTCTAGAGCTAACTTATCTCTAGTTAAAGAAATTTAATTATAGATTCATCTTTAGATTTATATAAGTATATAAGATATTAGTAACTGATGAAAAGTTCAAAAGTCGGATTTTTAAGGTGCTTGTATCCGTATAAATTTCACAAGTAATTTTTATAATTTGGCATTTATTCTCAAGAATTTTTAAGACTTGTTTGCACTATTTCTAGAATCTGTAAGGTCTACAAGTTAAATAAGTTATAACACCTATTACACCAACGAAAAAAAATAATTTTACATTATGAATTCATAAAAAAAAAGAAATTAGTTAGAGTAATCTTTGATTCAAGGATAATATGGACTCTATATTACTGTTAAATCAAAGTTACATAATTACAATATGGACTTTATTAAATTGTATTGAGGTAAAATTACAATAAATGTCTACATATATTTATTTAAGCATCAAATAGAAATCCAAAATTGTTTTACATTTAGATCAAATTATTAGTGTGAAGTATAATTGTCCTTATAATTTTGTTTAAGGGTATAAAAGGAATTTAAAAGTTTTTCATCTAAGGTACTTTTATTAGTAGTATAGATTTAGATTATTATATTCTATTCTACTTTAAATTTGAGTTTGTTCTTATTTAAATTTAAGTTACGATTGAAGATATTCTTACATCATGTCAGTTTTGTCACATAATGTAATCTTAACTCAAATTTAAATTAATATTTGAATAAAAAAATTGATTTGATATAAATGATTCTCATAGACAGACACAAATTTAAAGGGGTACAAACTCTATTTTTTTGATATTCCAATTGTCCTAATAGATCACCCTGCTCACGTACCCGATTAATGTTGGACCTTGTGTAAAGTCGTATCCCTACACAAGGGGATAAATTTATGGGCGGTGGCTCTAAGGAACTACGCTTTATAAGATATTCGAACTCCTGACTTACCCTCATGAGAGGGTACAAATTCAAATTTAATGGAGGATGATCATTGAATTTTTAAAGAATAATGAAACATGACTATTTTTTTTTGGGTACATCGGAAAGTTAAAACAAAAACTAAATAGAGATCCTAGAAAAGGCTACACCAGTTAGGTCAGCCAACACATTCTTCGCTAATTGTGGAGGGGGAGCATCAAGCTCGACAAAATGATCCAGTTGTTGGACACCAATGTTAGCCAGAATATCAACACACTGATTTCCTTTCCTGAGGGTGCGAACAATGGGGATGTGGTTCAACTCCATAAGCCTTCTGCAGTATGAAATAATGCCTCTGTTCGGGTGAGTATCCTCCGGTTCCATGGACAATAGTTTGGCTGCTTCAAGCAAATCGGTTTCCACTATGATCTGTGTGATTTTCCTCTTTTGAACAAGCTCCAGTCCCTTGGAGATTGCTCATAGCTCCGCTTGTAAGGTAGTAGTGTCCTCGATCCTCCCATAGAAGCCAACAATCCATTTTCCTTGATCATTTCTAATAATTCCTCCCACTCCTGTAGATCCGGGGTTTCCTTTGGAGCATCCGTCTGTGTTCAGTTTATTCCAACCTGAATTGAGAAAAGACCATGCAATAAGTCTGGAAGAGGCATTGTCAGAGACAACATGAACATTATGAAAAGCTTTAACAGTATCAAGAGACAGAAGTCTCGCTTCCCTAGCATCAATTCTTGGAGGGGTTACAATATTTGAAATGCTTTCCCTATTCCTATCTTTCCATATACACCATGCAATACAAACACACATAACAGGCCAATTAATTCCTTTCCAATTCATGATCTTTCTGATTTTAAAATTCAGATCAATCCAATCAAGTAACCCTCGCAGCTGGGCAGTTTCCTCCCCTTGGGACAAATTGAATAATTTCCAAACTCTTTGAGCTTTAGGACAAGAAAAAATAGCATGCAAGGAGGTTTCGTCAGAGTATTTACATCTAGAGCAGCCTTTAATGGGAAGTTCTCAACAAAGGCAGCCTTTGAACTTCTCACTAGGTCCAGTCCACATAACCTTCTTTCTCTTGACTGGAATTGAATTTGAAAAATGAATCTTCCCCAAAAATTGAAACAGTTCTTGTGGTTTATTCAACATGATAGAAACATGACTATTGGAGTATTGGTGATTTAAGTAAAAGTTAGATTTTTTTTTTATTGAAGTAAAAATTTGATTCTCTCTTTTAACTTGGTATGGATTTAGGGATACAATTAGAGAAGATTTTTAGAGACTTTTTATTTAAATTTAAATTTAATTTAAATATGGGTTTTGAAAAAAAAAAATAGCTAACGCTGGGAGATTTTTAAGCTACACAACGAGGTTGGTCTAATAAAATGTGAAAATTGAGAGTGAGTCCCCCTAGATGAATTTATAATGACTTGAGTCCTGGAAGGAAACTTATTTGGGGGTAAATCCATGTTTAAACTTATATGTAGGTATTTAAGTCCACTTATTTTTTAAATCTCAAAATTACCCCTAACGGTGTTAGTTTTGTCCAGTTATGAAAAGTCATATATGTTAGATCATTGAGGTATATATGGAAACTCTTGATTGAGTTATATATGAAAACTGTTTATTAAATATTATGACAATTAACGGAAGTTTTATATGGAAATTATATATTCTGATAGTTATATATGGGAAACTTAATGTACGAATAAATTGTTGGTCTATTAAATCAAAATCAGATCATAAAATTTCCTTAACAACAGTAATGCATAATATATGGAGACTGAACAATGCCAACAGAGTTCAGTAACACGAATGTTAATATATAGTAACATGAATGTTAATATGATTGAAGTTACAATTAGAGTCGTGTTACCAGTACAGTCATGTTATTATACTGACACTAATGTTACTATAATGAATTTTAACATACAATTGTAAACCTTGAGACGTATATTATGCAACATACACTTTAATATTCACAGTAACATCAAAAGTTAGTGCTTAATAACACATCTAATTTTACAAAATACAAGACAATATTTTGTTACAGTAACATCAATTTTTTAATGATTTTAGTGAAAATACGATCCACAAATTAAAAATTTATAAAATGAAAAGTAGTAACACACAATCGACAGTTGAATTACGACACTCAACACTAATTGTGAACATCAAAATTCTGAACTCCATTTTTCGGTTCACGTACAGTAACATGAATTTTTTCTACAGTAACACAACCAAAGAATACTCGATTGTCTTACACAACAAAAAAATCAACAAAATCGAAATCTATAACACTTTAATTTAGTACTAATGTATGAGTTCTCTTAAATCTTGATTACAAGGTACCCTAATTGTTATTATTTTTTTATCATGTTACTATTTTTTTAGTGACCATGTTACTATCTTTGTTGAGTATGTTACTATTGTTATTTTTTAAATATTAATATTCAATATTAATATTTTGTTGATAGAGTTCAAAGTAAACTGGAATAATAAATTGAAATTGTATTTTATGGAATGTAATGAGTGATGATACCTAAAATAAACTCCGAACATGAGCCCAGATACAGAGCTCAGCTCAGGAGGTCAGGTGAAGGATTTCATAGCTCAGAGGCCTAGAGTCAGAGCTCCCTATAGGTGAAACCGTAGCAAGGAGGGGAAGGAGACAGCCGAATGATAGCAGGTACCGGCAGGATAACTAAGAAGCAAGAACCAAGGCACGAAACTCTCAACCCACCTCAATCCTCTCCAAGCATTAAGGGGGATCCCACGATAGAAGACAAAGATCTCGGGGTACAGACCATTTGAAGCCAGCCATAGGGAGTTTAGGTAACTCCGAAATTGGAGAGGAAGATAGGGGAAGATCCCCTCATTGTAGGAAGGGATCTCGGATTAGAGGTAAACATGAGGCTATAAAAAGAGAGCCACGAAGAACCCCAAGGGGAGGACAAGAAAATTGTAATACATTCAACTCGATCAATAAGAGAGAGAGGAGCTAGAGACTCCATTGCAGAGTGGATTAGCTGAGCTCAGGGCGGTGAACCACTATAACCCCGTTTGTGTTATTGCCCATTTATTCCTTTCCCCAAAACGTCAATTAGCATTACTAGATTTGAGCCTTATAGCTCAAATACTATACCTAGCTCTACACAGACCGTTCATACAAAATAATCCTGTTCCGTAGCTCATTCGCGTAGATTTACAACATCAGTTTGGCGCTGTCTGTGGGAACGACTGTTCCTATTTACAAATAAGCTGATCTCTCAGTGACTGATGGTAACAACTCGAAATATGAGTAGAAGTCAAACAAACCTACCACAAATGCAAGATCAGCAGGAAGTCACCAACGGCAGACAACCCGAGAACATCCAAGAGACTAATCCCCCCATTAATAACGAGATGGAGGCCCTTCGCCTCGTCAACCAACGCTTGCTAAGGGAAAATGCAGAGCTATCAAAGATCATACAACGCCCACAGGAGGCACGACCGGCCCAAGAAGGCCAGAATAATCCCCCTCATAGGGAACAACGACACTGGGACCCCCTTAGAGAGGTCAACGAAGGAGGAGAGAGCAGCCAGACCAGGGGGCATGCTCCTTACCTACCCCCTAGAAATGGCCACAATGATGAAGTGTAAAGTCAGAACAATGGGGGTGAGAGGGACGATTTTTTCCCTTACCCGCAAGACAGAAGAGAACAGCATTGGGAGCAACGCTTCAAAGACATCCAGCAAGAGCTCAGCCACATGAAGGAGGCTGTAAAGAGCAAGGCTCCGGTTACAATGGATGTCCTAGTGCAACAAACCGAGTCCCCATTCACCACTGGAGTGCTACACTTTCCTCTCCCACCAAAGTTCAGGATGCCGCAAATAGAGGTCTTTGACGAAACGAAAGATCCCGTAGATCATCTCAACACTTACAAGAACCAGATGGAGCTGCATGGATACCAGGATCCTGTACGTTGCAGAGCTTTTGCCATCACATTGAAAGGCTCCGCCCTAGCCTGGTTTCACAGGCTCCCACCGGCCTCGATCTCATCCTTTAAAGAGCTCTCCATAGCTTTCGTATCTCACTTTATAGGAGCCAGAATATACAGAAAGCCGAGCTACCACCTACTGAATGTGAAACAGGGGCCCCAAGAAAACTTGAGGTCTTATGTCCAAAGGTTCAACTCGGAGACACTAAAAGTAGACGTTCCAGACGAAAAATTCGCCATAACTGCCTTTATTGCAGGGTTGGGAGTGCAATCAAAGGATCTAATGTTCTCCATATCGAAGAACCCACAGGCAAGTATGGCAGAGGTGTTAGCCAAGGCAGAGAAGTATATAAATGGTGAAGAGGCACTCCTTTCCAAAGTAGGGGGTACATCCTCACGAAAGGAGAAGGAAAAAGAAGAAAAGAGAAGGGACAGGAGTCCCAGGAAGGAAAAAGGGCGAGAGAGGTCTCCAAGAAGGGACAGAGACCGCTCGCCAAAAAGAAGAGGAAATGTCAGAGATCGTCTGGGCCCCATGCAGCCTGAACTACAGCCCAGATACGGACCTCAGCGATTCACCCCACTCACTGCCGCTGTGTCACAAGTCCTATATGAGGTCCAAAACTAGAAGTTCCTAAGATGGCCACCTCGGATGAAGGCAGATCCGGCCAAGAGAGACCCCACGAAGTACTGTGATTACCACAGAGATCATGGTCACCACACTGATGACTGCATTCAATTAAAGAAGGAAATCGAGTTCCTGATCCAGCGAGGTCAGTTACGTCGCTTTGTAGCCCATGACAACCAGAACCGAGCTCTTCCGCCTCCACCACCCCGACAGCAGGCACCTGCACCACATCAGCAGCCTCTGAGTGAGATTAGAGTAATATCTGGAGGGTTCGCGAGAGGCGGAGAGTCCAGCTCAGCCAGGAAAGCACACCTCCGACGGATCAGAGCCGAAGAAGCTCTCGAAGTACACGCTGTATCCAAAGCACCACGTTTAGATACCGCTATCACTTTTTCAGATGCTGATTTGGAGGGATGCCAGTACCCTCATGATGATTCGTTGGTGGTACGAGCTGTGGTGGCTAATTGAACCGTTCATCGGGTTCTAATTGATAACGGGAGCTCGGCAGATATCATTTTCGCACCTGCATTCGACAAGATGGACATAGGAAGGGAGAGACTTGAACCTATAAACACTCACTTGCTGGGATTCTCCGGGGAAAGGGTGCTCCCCCTGGGTTCGATCCAACTCGTGCTCACCTTAGGGGACCCGCCTTGCCAAGCCACCACAACCGTAAAATTTCTAGTGGTCGATGCATCCTCTGCATACAACATCTTGCTTGGAAGGCCATCCCTTAATTCTATGAAAGCAATCCCGTCTGCCTATCACTTGGTCGTAAAATTCCCTACAGAAAATGGAATCGGAATAGTCAGAGGAGACCAGCGTGTAGCAAGAGAATGCTACATGGCTTCTGTAAAAAGGAAGGAGGTTGAGAACATCCAATTGGATGAACTCGACATGAGAGATGAAATGGAAACAAGACCAATGCCCTCAGAAGAGCTGGAATCAATTCAGCTTGATGGGGAGCCAGAACACCTCGTCTATGTGGGTTCCAGACTGAACAATGAGCTCAAAGGTCTCCTCATCCAGTTCCTGAAGGAGAATATAGGAGTGTTTGCTTGGAAGCAAGAAGATATGGAGGGAATTGACTCTTCGGTTATTACCCATAAGCTAAGTGTGAACCCAACTTGCAAACCCGTCAAGCAGAAGAGAAGGAGTTTTGCTGCAGAAAGACAAAGGGCAATAAATGAGGAGGTCGGCAAACTCCTCCATGCCAAAGCCATCAGGGAAGTTGACTACCCAACCTGGTTGGCAAATGTGGTTCTTGTCAAAAAAACCAACGGTAAATGGCGACTGTGCATCGACTTTACTGACCTCAACCGAGCATGCCCTAAGGACAACTTTCCCTTACCTCGGATCGACTTAATAGTGGACGCCACAGCCGGGCACGAGCTACTTAGCTTCATGGACGCTTTCTCAGGTTACAACCAGATCAGGATGGATCCCAGCGACCAAGAAAAGACCTCCTTTGTAACGGAACAAGGAACATACTGTTATCAGGTCATGCCTTTTGGATTGAAAAAGCTGGAGCCACTTACCAGCGGTTGGTGAATAGGATGTTCCAAAAGCAGATAGGTGCATCTATGGAGGTCTACATCGACGATATGTTAGTAAAATCACTGAAGGCAGAGCTCCACATCGAGCACCTAGCTGAATCATTCCAGATTCTAAAGGAATACAAGATGAAGCTCAACCCTGCGAAGTGTGCATTCAGTGTCTCAGCCGGAAAGTTTCTGGGTTTCATAGTTAGCAACCGAGGGATTGAAGCTAACCCAGAGAAGGTTAGGGCAATGGTGGAAATGCAATCACCATCCAACACAAAGGAGGTCCAACGCTTGAAAGGCAGGATAGCTGCCCTGAGCCGTTTTGTGTCTAGGTCAAGCGATAAATGCCAGCCATTCTTTCAGATCTTGAAGAAGGCATTCCAGTGGGATACCAAGTGTGAAGAAGCATTCGAAGCCCTGAAAAATTATATGAGCTCTCCTCCTGTTTTGGTAAGCCCTTTAGAAGGGGAAGTCCTTACTCTCTACCTAGCAGTTTCAGATTTTTCAACAAGCGCAGCGCTGGTTAGGGAGCGAGACAGAGCTCAGCAACCAGTCTATTACTGTAGCAGAGCTCTGAGGGGGGCAGATGAGAGATATCCAAAGATGGAAAAACTCGTTCTAGCGTTGGTTACAACAGCCAGAAGACTGAGGCCCTATTTCCAGGCTCATACTATCGAGGTTTCAACAGACCAACCGATGAAGCAAGTGCTACATAAGCCAGAGTCCTCGGGAAGGTTGGTTAAATGGGCCATAGAACTCAGTGAGTTTGATATCAAATATAAGCCAAGAACTGCCATCAAAGGGCAAATTTTGGCGGATTTCATCGCAGAGTTCACAACAGCAGCGCCTTTGGAAACCACAGATTTAGTACCAGACCTCCCCATATGGAGGCTTTCAGTAGATGGGGCTGCCAATGCTCAGGGGAGCGGTGCAGGAATGATCCTGACCTCTCCAGAAGGAATAGATGTCAAGTATGCCCTTAGATTTGGGTTCAAGGCTTCAAATAACGAGGCAGAATATGAAGCTGTCATCGCGGGGCTCAATCTTGCTTATTCTATGGAAGCAGAGCAGCTGGAGATCTACAGTGACTCTCAACTGGTAGTAAGGCAGATAGAGGAATCCTACGAAGCGAGAGGCGAAAAAATGGTCCTTTACCTCAGAAAGGTACAAGAACTGATAAAGAAGTTTGTGTAGGTTAAGGTCAGACACGTGCCCAGAGCAGAGAATGCACGAGCAGATGCATTGGCAAGGTTAGCAACGACCTCACAAGAAGATTTGGATAGACTAATACCAGTGGAGCACCTTCCAGAGCCTTCAGTAAGTATCGAAGAAGAGGACATACTATCAATCGAAGCTCAGCCGAGCTGGATGGACCCCATCATAGGGTACCTGCAGAGTGGGACTCTGCCAAGCGATGCCAAGGAGGCATCCAAGCTGAGGACCAGGTCAGCCAGATTTTCCTTGCTGCAAGGAAATCTGTACAAACAAGGATTCTCAACGCCTCTCCTTAAGTGCGTGGGAGATGAAGATGCCAACTATATACTCAGAGAAGTACATGAAGGGATATGTGGCAATCACATAGGAGCTCGGGCCTTGGCAGGAAAAGTACTGAGACAAGGATATTATTGGCCAACCATGCTCAAAGATGCCACCGATTTAGTAAAAAAATGCAAGATTTGCCAGGAGCATGCCAATGTTTCCCACTTTCCTCCCGAGCTGTTAACCTCGGTGATAAGCCCATGGCCTTTTCAGCAGTGGGGTTTGGACATTCTCGGACCCCTTCCCATCGGTGTGGGAGTTTGCTATCATAGGGGTGGATTACTTCACTAAATGGGCAGAGGTCGAACCTTTGGCAACAATCACTGAGCAAAAAGTCCAAAACTTCGTTTGGAAATCGATAGTTTGCAGGTTTGGGGTTCCCAGAGCGGTCGTGTCTGACAATGGAAAGCAGTTTGACAACTCAAAATTTAAAAGCTTTTGTGCCGAACTTGGGATAAAGAACTATTTCTCAGCTCCTGCACATCCTCAATCCAATGGGCAAGCAGAGGTCACAATCAGAACCATAAAGACAGCTCTGAAGACCAAACTAGAAAATCTAAAAGGCAAGTGGGTGGAATACATCCCTGAAGTATTGTGGGCCTACAGGACCACTGTCAGATCTGCAACTCAGGAAACCCCCTTTGCTTTGGCCTTTGGAACCGAGGCAGTGGCCCCTGTTGAGGTGGGGCTCCAATCACCAAGGGTAGAATTTGCAGATGCTGAACACAACGATGAATCTCTCCTGTTAAACCTCGATCTCTTGGATGAGAAGAGAGACAGAGCTCTACATTGTGTCCAAATTTACCAAAGAAGAACTGCAAGATACTACGACAGGAGGGTAAGGCGCAGAAGTTTCAAGGCTGGAGACCTGGTACTTAGGAGACTTCTGCTTGCAAAGAAGGATCCCACGCATGGGAAGTTGGGACCCAATTGGGAGGGGCCCTATATCGTGTCAAGGGTAATCAGACCAGGGAACTACGAACTGCAAACAAAGGAGGGGAAGGTCCTACCTCACTCTTGGAATGCCGAACACCTTAAGAAATTCTTTCAGTAAGTGTTACCTGTAATAGAGCTATTTTTAATAAGGATAAACAAGTCTTTTATTCACCCTTATATGGCTTCCAAAGTAAAAGAATGTGCAACAAGCTCTACAGCAAACGATAAGCTTCTAAGCTTATAAAGAACAAGATGAGCTCTTCAGCTCATAAACAAACGATAAGCTTCTCAGCTTATAAAACACAAGATGAGCTCTTCAGCTCATAAACAAACGATAAGCTTCGCAGCTTATAAAACACAAGATGAGCTCTTCAGCTCATAAACAAACGATAAGCTTCTCAGCTTATAAAACACAAGATGAGCTCTTCAGCTCATAAACAAACGATAAGCTTCCCAGCTTATAAAATACAAGATGAGCTCTTCAGCTCATAAACAAACGATAAGCTTCCCAGCTTATAAAATACAAGATGAGCTCTTCGGCTCATAAGCAAACGATAAGCTTCTAAGCTTATAAAACACAAGATGAGCTCTTCAGCTCGTAAATAAGCGATAAGCTTCTCAGCTTATAAAACACAAGATAAGCTCTTCAGCTCGTAAATAAGCGGTAAGCTTCTCAGCTTATAAAGTTCAAGATGAGCTCTTCAACTCATACACAAACGACACGCTTCTAAGCTCATAAAAATTCAAAGCTGGTCTCTTCTTGGAGACACCAACAGTCTTTCCCCCACGACTAGTAGTCCTTGTGCACAGCCTACGCACTCGAAGACCCCTGGCGCTAGAAGGAGGGCCACTTTCGAAATCAGTTAGGAATTAAGGTCAGTGCAAACACGATCTTCTGTTTTCCATCAATATTTGTGGTCCGACCTATGGAACCAGTCATGGACTAAGGTCAGTACAAACATGATCTTCTGTTTTCCATCTACGTTCGTGTTCTGAACACAAAGAGTGTGCTGAAATAAGTTTACAGAATTCGGGATGAGCTCCTCAGTTCATAAAGATTCAAAAATGAAAGATCTGGTATTCAGAGTGTCCAAAAATACAAACGTTCAAGAAAAGTATAAAGAGAGCCATAATTTGGCATCGTTCAAGAAAAGAAAGGAAATACAAGGGGATAGAGGTCCTAGTCCCTTCTAAGCTGAGACTTCAGCTTAGCAACTTCTTCCTTCAGGCTAGCATTCTCCTTCTTCAGCTTGTCCCTTTCTTGCTCAGCCTTATAAAGTGAATCAAGAAGCTTCTGACCCGTTGGGGTAAGGAAAATGGTGGACAGAGAGTCAGGGGAAGAGGAGTCATCCCTCTTACACTTCTTTGAACTTGTGCCGATGTCTCCACCCTCGTCAAAATCTCCTTCCTCGTCAGAGTCAGAGAAAGAGGTCCAGGAAGAGTAGGGAACAGAGGAAAATTCATACTCAGTCGCCAGGGCCCCAAACAAATAAAGGTTCTCATTCGTCATCAGCTCAGAATAAGTCCTAGACTCCGCAAGCAGCAACTCGTTGATATTCACCATCTCTGGCACATCCAGATCAGGTGGACCTGAACAAAAAAAAAAACATAGTAAGAATGCATCTTCAAAAGGAGATGTTCAAAAGAGCTCAGCTCGAACCTACCAGTACGAGAGAAGCTCTTCTAGGACCGTGGGATCCTAGCTTCACGACAACGATCCTCAGTAGACCTCCAAGACTCTCCAGAAGCGAAAAAGAAACGTTTAAACCATCCTTCAGGATTGAAGGGAAGGCCTAAAACCAAAGGACGTAACTTAAAATTCATCCAACGGAAGAAGCTGAAGTAGGGGGCATCGTCTTCCTCGATCTCAAAGAAATACAGAAACTCGGAAACATAGGGGAACCTGCCAAGGCCATGTAGGCGACAGAACAGGAAGAAGCTTACCATAGCGGCCCATCCTCGTGGGGAAAGGCGAGAAGGACATAGGCCATAGTGAGCAAGGACTCGCCCTATGGCCGGATGAATGGGAAGGCGAAGTCCCATGTCCATGGCACCCTCAAAAAAGCAGACTTCCCCTCGAGGAAGGTAGTTGCAGGGCTCATATGGAGTAGGGACTTGCAAAGGCAAATCAAGATCAAGAAGGAACCGTTTCTTGATGGCTTTCAAATCAGAGGGCTCTAAGGTTGAAGGAGATAGGTAGTGACAGTGCCACTTCCACTCGATTCCGAAGGAAGTCCGCTCCTCGAACAAAGAAGAACCAGGGGCCGCCATTAAAGATCACGATGAAAGCAGAGAGTAACCACGAAGGATCAAGAAAAAGGAATTCAGCAGATGATAGGAGGCTTAGAGAAGATTGCGAGTTTTTAGGAAACCAAAAGCCACAATAAAGGGAGTTGGCTGTCTTTTTGGTTTCTTAATTAATAAAGGTGGTTGCGGTTATGGAAGACGGTTGGGAAAAAGGCGGGAAAAGAACTTTGCAGCTCATGAAGTCCGTAGTCTTGCTTGAAGAAGGGCTGAAGCACTTCTCAAACTGCTCTTTGAATATTCTTCATGTTTGAGCTCAGCCCGGTCAAACTGCACAAGAATATTCTTCATGTTTGAGCTCAGCCCGGTCAAAAACAGAGCACCTATATAGCAAGTCTTTGAGACTTGCAGTACCAAGAGCCCTGCTCACATCAGAATGGAAAAGTTCCTGACGGGCTCCTCAGTTCATCAAAAGAACTTCGCAGCTCATGAAGTCCGTAGTCTTGCTTGAAGAAGGGCTGAAGCACTTCTCAAAGCAAGGGGGGTAAGGGAAGTACAAGAAAAAGAAAACACAGAAGAAAGTTCAGAAAAATAAAGCAATGAAAGTTGTTTCAGAAAGGGTCTATTAAAAGAGCCATGAAGCTCAGAAGGAGCTTTTAAGTTCACAAAAAGAGCTATATAGCTCAGTAAGAATTCCTAAGTTCACAAACTCGAGCCATATAGCTCAGAAGGAACTCGCCAAGTTCACAATATCAAGCTGTGTGGCTCAGAATGAAAGAGAAAAGGGAAGGGATCCCTGAGATACCAAATACCGAGCTCAACACCAAGTCTTCTATATTCTTCAAATCTAGTAATTTTGCTTCAAGAAGTCCACAGCACCCCTCAAAGCAAAGGGGGAAGGGGAGTATATAAAGCAAAACGCATATAAAGCAGAACAAGTAAATGTACAGTTCGAAATCGAAATTCGAAGGTATATATGTGCTAAGCCAGCAAAGGGAAAACAAATGAAGATCACAAAGTAACACAAGTCCCAGCCCAAGGCAAGGTTACATCTCAAAAATTTTTTTTATTACAAATAAGAGAGATTACAAAATCCTAAGTTTCTGGAGGAGGAGTGGACAGAAGATCCTGCAGCTCGGCGGATGCAGCCTCAATAGGAGAAGCAGAGCCCGGCAGCTCAGAAGGAAAGGACCCAGAAGCTGGAGGAGGAAAATTCTCAGGAATGTTGACCCCAGGAGCCTCCGCCCTGTCTAGTAGTGATCCTCGCTCAAGGGCTTCGGACACCAGATCAACAGAGAAGGATGCAGCACGAGCGATAACTGGAGGAGCAGGTACATCTTGGACTGAGGCTTCAGGAAGAAGAGCTGAGTTGTCTTCCTCACCATCAGAGTCGGTTTCCAATTCCCCCTCTGTTGGGATAGGCAAATTAAAATCCAGATCGGGAAAGATCTTCGAAGCTTTACGCTGAAAAGCAAGCCACCCAGAGGCCCATTGGGTGGTGGCTTCATCAGCCAGCTCGGCAATTAAATCACTCTTTTCCTTGAGCTCCTTATGAAGAATCCCATTGGCCTCGCAAATGGTGTCATATTCTCTCTTTGAGAACTCAAGAGAGTTGCGGGCGTCAAAAACATCCTGATTAGCCTTAGCCCAGAGCTCAGTTTTATGCTTCAGCTCCTCCCCCACAATCCTTAGCTCGTCACGAGCCTTCTTTTCTCCTTCCTCAACCTTGAACTTGGCTGCTCTGAAGCCCTTGAGGTCAGAGGATTGCTTCTCCAGCTGTTCAGTTAGGTCCTTCACTTGGTTTTTGAGATCCTCGTTCTCAAAAGACTGCTCCGCAACCTTAAGCTCGTACGCCTTCAGAACTTTAACAGAAGACTCAGAAGACCGAACTCTCCTCAGCAGGCCCTTTACATGGATGGCCATCTAAAGAGGCACAGAAAAGAAAAAAAAAAGTAAGCAGTAAACAGCTATAACAAAAGGTTAAGCAGATGTCTAAGAATATCAAGACTTACAGTAGCTGCTCCCTGAAGAGCTGATGCGATGGACTATTCAAGCTCCATAGTGGTAGCCCTCTTGACGTCAGACTCAGGAATAATAGAGGAAACAGCCCCTGCGGCGAGCTCCATGTTTTCAAAAAAGGAATCTTCATCTTCCTTCACGTCGGGTAGCGTCCCCTTCTTGCTCTCAGGACCCACTGGAGTTGTCTCAATGACCTTCCCTGAAGAGCTATATCTGAAACTACCAGGTCGGACACGCGGGATCACTTCCAAAGCCTTCTCAATCTCTGACGAGGAATGAGAAGTCTAACCTCCCGCTGAGATAGGCTGGGTTTTTGGAGAAGGAGGGGTCTTCACAATCTCAGATGAGCTAGGTGGAGGAACCAGGTCTTTGACAGCTGAAGAAGAAGTTGGTTCCCCCACTTTCTGAACTTTGATTTGAGGAGCAGAGCTACTCCCAGAACCGGCCTGAGCCTTCCGCTTGCTGCCTCTCCCACTTTTTGACAACTTGGCCTGGAGTTCTTCGGGGTTAAGCTTCATAGTGGAAGATCTGAGCTAAAACAGTCAGACAAACAGAAATAAACAGTAAGATAAAGAAACCCTTAGGAAAAAGGGGTTACCAGCAGCTCCTTCAGGTCTGACAATAGAAATTGGAAGCGTAGCCTCAATCTCTACCTCAGGAAGGCTGAACCCTCTGTCCACCAAAACCCAAGGCAGAATAAGCTCGGAATACCTCCTGGGGGTGCACTTTGCTAATATTTCCCTCGCCTCTTGTTCCTCAATGCTGAGCTTGAGGCGAGTACCTAGAAAACACAAAGGCAGAGCAGAGTTAGGAGCTCATGGCCCTCGAAACGAAACACGCAACTAACCCAATTAAGGACTCACCCAAGTTGTCCGGACGAGTCCAGGCCTTGGGAACACCAAGAGTGTCCGACCTGTCAGCAGGGTTGTATTCCCAGTCGGTGCCTGATGAGCACATAATATTGCATATTTGAAGGGCTCATTACATGCATTATAACTCAACTTTTGCATTTAAATACTTAGTGTTAGCCAAAATTGTCAATAATGTTGATATTTTGATGTTGCATGTTTTTATACCTTAAATCATGTATTTTATAACCTTGTGGCTTGATGGAATTTTGGGTGAATGCATGTAAAATGATGTAAATGACATGATTTAAACCCCCATGGTGTTATATGAGGCTAATGGAGTGTGTGGGGTAGCTTTAAGGATGGTTTGGAGGGGAAAGAAATCCAATTTTTGCTCACAGTCTGAAAACCTTCCGGAAGGTGTATGTCGGCCTTCCGGAAGGTTTTGCTAAAAACCCTGGATGCCTTGTTCACAGCTAATACCTTCCGGAAGGTTTTGTCCACTGGATTGAACCTTTCGGAAGATTTTAGCTACTGGAGTAAAACCTTCCGGAAGGACTTGTCGACTGGAATGGACCTTCCGGAAGGTTTTGCCTTGGGTTTCTTTTTGACTGCCAAAATCTTCCGGAAGACTTGTCTACTGGAATGAACCTTCCGGAAGGTTTTGGCTACTGGAATGAACCTTCCGGAAGTTTTTTGCTACTGATGTCGACCTTCCGGAAGTTCTTGCATTTGATTCTTTTCATTTAACTGTTCTTTCAGCGACCTTCCGGTAGGTGTATGTCGACCTTCCGGAAGGTTTTTGCACTTTTCTCTAGACAGCCTGTAACTCAACTTTGCGGCTTGGAGGGTCCCACATGCACTTCTCCTACATGCTTCCTGACATCCCTTACACATCCTGGAGCCTCCCTCACCCCTGCATTGATTTGGATGAGTCTTGATAATTAATGAAGAGAGAGAAGAAGAAGGAAGCTGGGTGGGCAGACAGCTCTGCCTCACCCCCTGTCCAGCCCATGTTGCTGCACCCCTAGTGATGGAGATCAACTCTGTAGACCTCCCTCTCTCTGCAGGCACGTTTTGGGGGGAAAGCAAGAGTCTCCTTAGGGGGGTATTGATTCATTATGTAGTAGGGGGTTGGCTACCTAAGCTTAGGAGTAGATGTAGAAAGCTCCAAGGTTGAAGATGATGAATAGTAATTTCATTTTTGCATTTTCTTCATTCATGTCATTGCTGTAAGCTACATTCCTCTTGTAATCTTCATTTCTTACATTGTAATCTCCTTTATTTCAAGTATATTGCAAGTTAGTTACATGTTCTTCATTTCACCATTTATGCTTTCAAGTTCTTCATTTTCATGCTTTAAATTGGGTATTGTATTTCTTTCTTCTTAGTTTAAGATTTCTTGCATTTAGTTAAGGTCCATGCTTCATTTCTTCTACATGTCTTCCATTTACATTAATGTATTTCCTTTCAAGCATGAGTAGCTAGATTTAAGTTGGTTAATCCAAGAGAAAATTCCTCTTGGGAATACCATGTTCAAATCTTCTTCATTCCTCCCTTTAGAGTCAAATGGTTCAGTTTGACGGGGTTGAGAGTGGATGAGTTGGTGAGCCTTTGATATTCCGTAGGCCTAGTCACGGTTTATGCTTAGATACTCACCAATCTCGTCCCTAACTTCCCCCGAATCAATCGTTCATTCATGCTCAATCGGAGGAAGGCTTTGAGTTGATTTGGTATTCCCATTGGAATGAACCCTTTGGATTAGCCAACACTTGCTTTCTTGCATTTTCATTTTGAACAAAACTCACCAAAACACAAATACAAGATTTTACACTTTCTTTTCAGTTTTGCAAAATCACTTTCACAAAACTCCCTTTCCTTCCCTGAGGAGACGACCTTGGAATATTTTCCAAGTAAAACACACGACCACAAAAGACTCCTTTCGATTGGGGAGCATTTTTGTGCACACCGCATCTCATTCCATCTATTTTGTTCATCACATTTCCATTCACATCCATTTTGTTGTTGTTTCCTATGTTCTTGCATCATCCGGAGGGAGAGTGACACTCCCCCATCACTATAAGCCACATGCACACATTGAGGGTGAGGGTGATGTTACGAGGTTAGGAACGACGTAATTATCAATCAATCAGTGCCCCCGACAAAAAAGAAATGTTCCTTCCAGTGCTTGTGGGAGGTCGGAATGTTAGAAATAAGCTGCTTGACATTGACACGCTTAGAGGCATACAAGAAGCCTTCCTGAGAGATCGATTTAACATTGAAGAACTCTAGGAATAAAGGAAGGGTAGGGACCCCGGGTCTAAATCTTTGAAAATAACCAGAAGACCCGCTAAGACACCCCAGAAATTAGGAGAAAGTTGAGAGGGGCACACATTGAAGTACTGCAGAATGGTCTTGAAAAAGGGATGTATAGGAAAACGAAGGCCATTATCGAAGGCGGCCTCAAAAAAACAGACCCTCTTGTTAACCTGGGCAACGAAGGGAGTAAAACTGTCTGGGCTCAAGAGCTCAACGCCAGCAGGGAACCTATAGCGAGTACGCAAAACGTTTAACAAAAAAGGATTGAGCTTGCTAGGGCCCATTTGCTCAGCTAGCTTATAGGCAGCTCCTAAGTACGTTGAGACATCAGAAATCCCAACTCCACTGACCTTGCCCTTGTCTTTGTCTGTCTTAGGGGGCAGAGGGGAAGATGGTAAGGGGAGCTCCTCGGTGTTGACCTCGGAATCAGCGACATCAACCCCAGGGAAATTGTCTATCTCGTCACCTACTTCCCCTAATTCGGTCTCTTCCTCGGCTGACCTATCTCCTAAGAGTGAAACAGAGGAACGAGTGGCTCCAGAAGAGGCTGACATGGTAGGAAGAGAAAAAGGAAGATTAAAAGAGCGATAAAGGGAGGGGACACTGGTCAGGCACTCTCTAATGACCCTTGGGTCAGCACAGTAGCTCCCAATGGTAAGAAGATGAACTATAGAACTCCAATCCACGAAGTGGGGCTAGGCAATGGTCACGATTCCAAAAGTAAAAGAACCGAAAAGTCCAAAAATGTAGCAACCACCTCGAATTTGAGGGATCCAGAGCAAATGAGGAAGTGAAAAGGGCAAAGGACGTACCTAACTCAGGAATAGCGGCGAACAGAAGCCTTGAGCAATATCGAAGGAATGAGGCACTGCGAGTCTTCAAGACGAGAACTGAGAATTCGTTTTCAAACGAGAAATCAGGAAATTTCGAGTAAGACAGTCTGAAATCGCAAGAAGAACGGAGATGAAAGGCAATGAAGAAGATGAACAGTGAGGGTCTTTGATAACCGTTCGGACATTTATGACTTGAAAGGACGTGGGCTGGAACATGCGCGGGAATCGAGGAGGGCATGATTGCCAGAAAAACCGTCAAAAAGGCAGTACATATGCACAAACCAAGGTCAGTCACGAGGGGACTCTAGCTCGGCTTAAAACAGCTCAGCCCCTGCCCAAGCTCGCTTGAACCAAGGGCTGGGGGGCAACTGATGATACTTAAAATAAACTCCGAACATGAGCCCAGATACAGAGCTCAGCTCAGGAGGTCAGGTGAAGGATTTCATAGCTCAGAGGCCTAGAGCCAGAGCTCCCTACAGGTGAAACCGTAGCAAGGAGGGGAAGGAGACAGCCGAATGATAGCAGGTACCGGCAGAATAACTAAGAAGCAAGAACCAAGGCACAAAACTCTCAACCCACCTCAATCCTCTCCAAGCATTAAGGGGGATCCCACGATAGAAGGCAAAGATCTCGGGGTACAGACCGTTTGAAGCCAGCCATAGGGAGTTTAGGTAACTCCGAAATTGGAGAGGAAGATAGGGGAAGATCCCCTCATTGTAGGAAGGGATCTCGGATTAGAGGTAAACATGAGGCTATAAAAAGAGAGCCACGAAGAACCCCAAGGGGAGGACAAGAAAATTGTAATACATTCAACTCGATCAATAAGAGAGAGAGGAGCTAGAGACTCCATTGCAGAGTGGATTAGCCGAGCTCAGGGCGGTGAACCACTATAACCCCGTTTGTGTTATTGCCCATTTCTTCCTTTCCCCAAAACGTCAATTAGCATTACTAGATTCGAGCCTTATAGCTTAGATACTATACCTAGCTCCACACAGACCGTTCATACAAAATAATCCTGTTCCGTAGCTCATTCGCGTAGATTTACACCATCAATGAGTTTCAAATTTGAATATGAACGATTTTTGGTAAATGCCGATTTCTTGTTTTTCGGATAAGGAAACATTGTGGCTTGGAAGAGTATAATCAGATTTGAAGGCGATTATGAAGTAGATGTATATGGTTGGTTATTGTGTCCATACACGTCGTTTATAACATTCTTATATAGAAAAGTTATAATAGTAAAATCGACAAAAAAACAGACTTAAAATCAAATAAATTAACCGACTTATCACAAAATAAGAGCAACTCCAACCGGCTCAACAAATGGTACTTTTTAGCTATTTTGCTGAGTTAATCCAAAAAATTTGGCTCCCACCGGCTCAACAAACCACTCGCTAATCTGCCTCCCCCATTCTCACTCATCAGTTCTGGCTAGCAAAGCTCTCTCTCATCAAAGCTCTCTCCCCCCAATTTTGGGTTGTTCTTCGTGCTCCAATCTGCATCTCTGTTTCCCATTTTGTCTCTTCTGAGTCGTCGCCCTGTTTGGACTCTTTGAGCTCAAACCACCTCCCTCATCCCAACATATTCATTCACCTTTCAGCTCTCACGTTCTCTTTCCTCCCCGATCAGGCATCCCCACGTCCCATTGGTTCCCCAGGTTCTCTCTCTCTCGCTCTCCGCGTGTGTGTATAACAAGATGCTTAAAACTTGATGTGATATTATTGAATCTGTTGTTTTTTGTTTTATTGCTATAATGTTGCTGTTATATGATTGTATTAAGAAAACCCACTTGGATTTGTGTCTTAGTGTATGTGACGGAAATATGCAGAGAAAAAAAAGTTCAGAAAAACCAGAGAAGATGGGGTTTTGAGTAGGTTGGTTCTGAAATAACTTAAGAAACCTAGAACGAGCCTGATTGGCTAACCCATTCTTGGGGATGACTGAAAATGAATTGGGTATTTGATGACATAACCATTCATGCTTTTCTAATTTTGATCACAAGTATTTGAAATCGAATGTTGATTTGGGTTCAATTTTTTCAGATAACTGTGTTACGCGTAGTTTGAGGTTGTGCTTTTATTGGTTTCCATGGGTTTAACTTTGCTAGTGATGTTCAAATGTATATTATTGTTCTTTTTGTGAATTTACGGAATAAAATCATTCAATAATATGTTTCTTGTTTTTGCTGAATTATATTATTGAAAGTTAGTTGAAGTAGTTAGCTAAAATAGAGAGCGTGGTTGGAGGGAATTTTAATAAGTAGCTAGCTAAAATATAGAATTCAATATTTAAATATATTTTGGGTAACTATTTTGCTGAGTGTGGTCGGAGATGCTCTAAGTCTACGGCGACTGCCTTCAAATTTCCCTAATAAAATTGCCATGCCGTTTCAGTTCTTCACTGACAATAATGGCGGCTTCACTGCAAATCAACATAAGAACCTTTACACCCCAGGCCCAACACTTGCGATCCAAATCCATCATCGACCATTCCCGTAGACCAGCTAAAATTCGCTGCTCCGCCACCGCACCTACAAAAAGCTACACCATCACTCTACTTCCCGGCGATGGAATTGGTCCCGAAGTCATCTCCATCGCCAAGCATGCCCTCAAACTCGCTGGATCTCTCGAAGGTACATCAAACCCTTATCTCAAAATCCCACCTTTATTTTCCGTTTTGGTAGTAGAAAGAGAGGAAAAGGAAAAGAAATTTTTTAGTGAAAAACAGTTTGAATGGTGTACCTTATTCTGTTTTTGAGGTCATAAACAATGAAATTGAAGTGTAAAATTTGTTTTTTTTTTCTCTTCCTTAATCTTTAAGGAGCCAAGGAGAGTTTTATATTTCAGGGTTTAGGGTTTGGGGTTTAAAAGTAGAATGTAATTGGGATTATGATAGGGATTGAATTTGGGTTCAAGGAGATGCCTGTGGGTGGAGCCGCGTTGGATTTGACCGGAGTTCCATTACCGGAGGAGACCCTTTCGGTGGCAAAGCAATCCGATGCAGTTCTTCTTGGAGCAATTGGAGGGTGATTATATTTCTTTTTCCTTAATGAATTTGTTGTATGCGACGAGTCGTGTTGTTTTGAAGTTTGCATTGGTTTGGTTCTATTTGATGTTTTGGTCTTTGTAAGGTATAAGTGGGACAATAATGAAAAACATTTGAAGCCCGAGACTGGATTGCTTCTGCTTCGGGAAGGTCTTAAGGTATTCGCGAATTTGAGACCAGCTTCTGTTCTACCACAGGTAATCTTCGTCTTAGTGTAGCCAAGTCTTGCCGATTTGTCATATTTTTGCTTAGCGATGCAGTTGTGTCGCGCGTTTTGAATTGTTTGCGGCAATGTAATCATCATTCATCATCATCATCATCTAACACTCCAATATTGTATGGATGCTAAGGGTATATAAAACTAAACTCTCTCTTATTTTAAGTTTCCGGAGTATGATCATTTCAGAAATGGCATAGTGACTATTATCTAGCAAGAACTTATCATTTTTTAGATTACTGGGGTGCATGGCCCAATACATATGGCTCAGGCTTAGTGTTTCAATCTGGTTAATATGAATGCTTGGTGCTCTACTCAGTTATATGACCATATCAGGTACCATTTATAGTGCTTTGCAGGTGGATAAGTTGATGAAAAGATGGACAAATTTTAGCTTCATCTTCCTGACACCACATGATATTGTTACCCATTTGCTAGCCATGTCCCTGAAAATCAAGATAGGTCTTCAAATTGTTCATTTGAAAAGTGGAAACCCTTCTTATTGGATGGTCATGATACTTTGCAAAAATCAATGCCAAAAGTATAATACGTTACTTGGACAAGCTGATTAAAGATATGGCAACAAATGATTAAAATTGCATTTTTCTTAAGGTTTACAAGTTAACTTATTTATTGGTGCAAAAATTTGTCAGAGAAAACTTGTACAGTTGACATTGTAGAAGCCTTTGGTGCATATAAGATGCAAGTACTAGAATTAGTTTGGAACTCAAGTTTCTTCGTTTAGATTAGTTGTCTTTGAGTTCTAAGGAGACAAATGAAATAGAAACTAGCTCTTTTCATTTATGCTCACTTCTATGCAACAAAGTGTTCGTGGAATATTTACTGGAGGTCTTTTTTTTTGTTCTGATTTTTTGTTTTCATCTATTCCAGTTAGTGGATGCTTCAACTTTGAAGAAAGAAGTTGCTGAAGGTGTTGACCTAATGGTTGTAAGGGAGCTTACTGGAGGTTAGTGTTCATTGGTCTCAGCTGGGCATTCCGCAGGGTACTCGTATTTTTTTCTTTTTATTATTTATGTGGAATATTCCTTCTCTTGTTTAATCACTTTTGTTGCAATAGGGATTTATTTTGGAAAACCGAGGGGTTTTAGCATGAATGAAAATGATGAGGAGATTGGTTTCAACACCGAGGTGTACGCAGCCTATGAGGTAATTTTCTGATTCTACTTTCTCTTGCAAGTGAACTTCTCTTGGATGTCAGACCTGTTATTTCTTCTCCTTTCCAACCCCATCTCATCCACCATAAACTACAGAAGATCTGTTCTATTTTTTATTTAACGGCTAATTTAGGAGTGGAAGTGGAATAGGTAAGCTACGGTGTTAGTCATTGAACATTTATTGCTTCATGTACAAGAGGTGGTATTAATTCGTAACCACATGTATCATATAATTCAATTATGGATAATGAAGATGCAAGAAAAAGATGGTGAGAGAAAAATACCCATTGTCCACCCAGAAGAAGACTTAAGATGAATCATCTTACTGTTAAAGTGGCGTCCCTAATCTAAGGAGTTAGTAAATAAACATTTATTTTCTTGTTCTTACAAGTCATAGATTTGTTGCCTGTGATTTGGTAATTGTTGAAGGGGATAATGTGTGGTCCACATAATTTTCCACAGAAATGTCTCGTGAGGGACCCTCATCTGACTGGGTTTTTAGGTTTTCCACTGCCCTTTGTTTTAGACATGACTATTTTGTTTCTATAGTTTGTACGCTGAATATCTTTTGTTTGATGTGAAATGTTCCTTGCCAGATTGACCGCATTGCTCGCATAGCATTTGAGACTGCTCGGAAGCGCCGTGGGAAACTCTGTTCTGTTGATAAAGCAAATGTCTTGGAGGTATATTTATAATGGTAGAATTTTGTGGATGAAAGCACCACTTTAAGGAATGTTTTACAGTTTTAAGATATTTGGCCAGGCATCAATGCTTTGGAGAAGAAGAGTTATTGAAATAGCCTCAGAGTACCCTGATGTTGAGCTCTCACACATGTATGTTGACAATGCTGCAATGCAGCTTGTTCGTAATCCAAAACAGGTTTGCCTTTATCTTCAGAGCAGTTTAGCATGATTTTTCTCTTTGTGGTTTTCTCAAGCTTGTCCAAAGCGTGATTTTAAGGTCAGCAGTGTTGTAATTTCTAACTCCACATTTTGCAGTTTGATACAATCGTAACAAACAACATTTTTGGTGATATTTTGTCTGATGAGGCTTCAATGATTACTGGAAGTATTGGGATGCTTCCATCTGCTAGTCTTGGTGAATCGGTATTGGCAATCATTTGTTCTTTGGTTTGGCTGGATTCTTGGCACTGTTTTCCTATGGATTCTTGGCACTGTTTTCCTGTTCATCATGAAAGGAAGTTATCATGGACTTGAACATAATGGAAAATTTTCATCTGTAGGGACCTGGACTATTTGAACCCATACATGGTTCTGCTCCTGATATTGCTGGACAGGTTGGATTTACCCCTAAAATAAGCTCTTATTGTTTCAAATAAAGTATATTCATTCATTCCAAGTTATTTCGATTTTCTTTAATCATGAAATATTTGGGTTCAGGATAAGGCAAACCCTTTGGCAACAGTGCTTAGTGCTGCTATGCTTTTGAAGTATGGCCTAGGAGAAGAGAAGGCTGCCCAAAGAATCGAAACTGCAGTGCTGGATACTTTGAATAGGGGATTCCGTACCGGTGACATATACTCGGCAGGAAATGTACGTACACATGTTGTGAATCATCGTTTTGTTCAATTGCCTTTTTGTTTGTTATTTTCTCCTATCTTTTGCCCCTATAGGTTGTGTTGGTTGTATTGTAACAGCTTCCTTCACTGGTTAGTTGCTGCCATGTGCAAGGAAGGGAAAATGAGAGAGAATTCATGTTGAATAGTTATGAAGGGGGAGAGGGAGGAAGGTCATCATTTAAACTCCAGATTGCACATATCTTGATCTGCTCTATACGTTTTTTTTTTATTTTTTTATTTTTCTTTAGTTTTTAATTGGCCAGTGTGGTTAATGGAATTCAAAAGGATTGGGATTTCTTCATCCTGCTGCAAATGTGATCATGTAACATATTAATCCTATTCATTGAAGTTCTCTCTCTCCCAATATTCATGACTACGTTTAGAACCCCACAAGTAGAATATTTTTGGTATATTGATACAGAAGCGTGAAATAGGAACCTGATTGTTCCACTACTTTCCCTTATAGTGAAAGATTTATTACAAACCATGAGAAAAGGATGAAATATGTCTTTTTTTCTATTGTATCCTTCCCTAATGTTGTTCCATTTTCATAAATTCTTAGGAAGTAAGTCAGATCTTCATGATAAGTGGTTGCTGACATTTACTGTTGAATACTTAACAATTTCTTTGAGTGTATGTAAATGACTTTGCTTGTCTCTTCAGAAATTAGTAGGATGCAAGGAGATGGGCGAAGAAGTACTGAAGTCGATAGATCCCAAAATTCTTGCTGCCATTTGAGTTGCAGTCCAAGAAGATATTTAGAGCAATATATTTGTGAAGCTCAGTAGGAAGACACTTTTCTTGGACCCAATTGAGAATGAAGGTTGTTCGGTTTTTCGACATTTATGTTTTTAGCCCCCTTTTCATTTTATTGTACCTTAACAATGGGCTGAGGATTTTAGAATTTTCTTGGCATTTTGAAGTGTTTTAGAACTCTACTGTTGTAACTTGGGCAGAATCTGGCTGTCAATGAATATGATATCTTAACTTGTTTAGCAGAGTGTCATTGAGTCGAGTTGTCTTGTGTTCAGTCCATACTTAATACTAGTCAACTCTCGTCTAATTTGTTTAATTAATTGTGTCAAATGGCTCGATACTGCCCAATTTTTTTGTTGACTGTATTATGTTTGAATTGACACATACCACACGTTTGATTTCACTAACCAAAAAAATATCAATTTATTGATGACATTGTAGTATTGTACCAATGCACTCATACTTTCTAATGCTCTTCTTTGTTTGATTTATTCCACTTTTTCGTGAAGTCTTAACTTGCAAGTCTTATTGGTGTTGTGCATAGGAGTGTCCTATTATTTTAGGTCGTGTCGAGTATTAGTCAATTCTAAATTAACATATTTAGCTAATCGTATTATGTCGTGTCGATCTATTTATTTTTGTGTTATGTTCGCGTTGATCCATATAACTTGTGAATAAAAAATTTAATGCTCAGTTTTATATTTAAAAATTCATTATCACTTTTTTTATAGAAGAATTAGTTCACTACTTGATTAAATATAATAAAAAAATTAGTATTTATTCTTATAATACTACTTAAACATGTTAATCATGTCAATTTCGTATTATTCGTGTTTGATATTGATTCAACCCATTTATTATTTGTGTTAATGAATCGTGTCATATACGGATTTGTGTTAAAAATGACTAACCCTAACCATCTAATTTTATGTTGATTTCGAGTTGTATTTTCGTATTGTGTCAGAAATTGCCATCCTAGTTGTGCACATAATGGACACATTATCTCCCCCTAAACCTTTTTGCTACCCTAAAGACCCCTCTTTTCTCTATTTGATATTTCTTCCTCTTCCCTTGCAACAATGTTTCTCTCTCCCTATAACCAACTCCCTTGAATCACCACACCTTTACCCATCTCCCCTTAAGACCATTCTCCCCGGAATGCTTGTCAGCCACCACCCTTCCCCCTTCTTCTATCCTTTCTCTATATATAGGTAGGGTGCATACCTCTTCCCTTACAATTGTTACACCTCGCCGCCACCCCGCTCCTCCTCCCTCATTGCCGCTGCTTTATGTGAAGTTGGTTTCAAATGTTGACAAAATTAAAGGACTATGTGATTGAATTGAGCTATGAATTTCACCAAAATTGTACTTAATTGAGGAATTTTTTGATTGAATTTCCACTGGGTGGTTGATTGCTAAAGGTTAGTGCCATCATAATTGTTTGGTGAGAAACAAAAGAGAAGTTATCAAAGTTAAAAATTTAAGGGTATAAATCTCAAATATCTCGTTTTTGTCAATAACTATACTTGTTTTTTCATCATGAGTTGTTTATGCAACCTTTTTTATCCAAAAATTAGAAAGCATTTTTTTTATTGGACCATTTAAATATAAATGTGAAGGTTCAGGGATGGACTTAAAAAAATCGACACTTTAAGGACGAAATAGGGAATAGGATAATTGTTTAGGCGTGGAAATTATAGTTAATTCTCCACAAACTAGTTTAAGCCACTGCAA
This sequence comes from Ilex aquifolium, assembly GCA_951799425.1. Classification (NCBI taxonomy): domain Eukaryota; kingdom Viridiplantae; phylum Streptophyta; class Magnoliopsida; order Aquifoliales; family Aquifoliaceae; genus Ilex; species Ilex aquifolium. The sequence goes on along the minus strand of OX637410.1, from coordinate 13,940,039 downwards.
GGACATTTTAGTAATATCAAATTTGCAATATCTCCAACCCAACCCCCTTTATACATAAATATTAAATGCACACCCAACTTTCCCGAAAATATCAAGTCCATTGTCATACAAATTTGAAAGCCCCCATTGTTTCACAACTTTCACTACCATCAGAATCGCCAAACCTTCTGGTACACCATCCATCCCAGGTGGAAATCATGCCTTTGTTATGAATTTCATCATTCGTATGTGTCTATGATATATATTCATTTTGGTGGGTTTATGTTTTGTTATGGATGAAGTTATTGGATACCCTTAAGATTAGCTGTGCTACTTGAGAATTGAAACTGATAAGAATTTGGTAATTGTTATTTTTAGCCTATCATAATTTTACAGATTTATGAATTTCTGTCTGGGTTTTTGTTGTTATGGGCTTTGGTATGTGCTTTGTGACTGAGAAATTACTTGGCTTGTTGAAAACAATTGAGTCTGAAGTTTTGAAGGGAAATTATTTGATGGGGTCTTGATAATTTTCCCAGCTGACATAAAATAGGGTTCGTTTTTTCTTTCCTAGGAATTATGAGGGTACTTTGAAAGTTTTGCTTTTTCTAGATGATTAAATATTGTTTACTGAGATCTCTTGATCTGATTTCTGGTGATTATATGATTTTTCACATTTGAATTGAGAACGTATACCTGGTTTACTGCTTCATTTCCTCTGATTGAATTTTGTTTCAAAATCTGATGATCTATTAGAAGCTAAGAAGAATGAATACGGATATGGGATACAAGATACGTGTACGATACGATACAAATATGGCGATATGAAAAAGTTCCAAAAAATAGGATGCGGGTACGGCTGGGATAGTCTATAAATATATATTTTATATTTTTACTATTATGTAATGATTTGATAGCTATAATTTTTAGTGATTCTTTAATAATAATAAACAACATTAACAATTTTTTATTTTCAAAAAGTTACCTATCGTCTCACTATGGTACATCTACAAAGTGAACGTGATAAATTAAAGGAATAAAACCAACATTTAACTATATTGTTTATTTAGAAGTATTTGTTGCTAAAATTATAGAGTAATCAACTCATTTAAACTTTTTGAATATGTGATAATGGATAATACTTGGAAAACACCCATATGCCTTCCAAGTCATATAAATTTTTGTTAATTTATTGCATTATATGTGAAATCAAAAAGGAAGGGGTAAAAATTAAAACCAAAAATTACACATACTTCTCCGTAAATCGAGGTATTCATATATTTTATTTATTATTAGATATGTTTAATGTGCATCCGATACATATCCGATGTATTGTATCCGATACAGATACGTCGACCTTAACGTAGTATCCGTGTTTCATAGATTAGAAGAAAAGAGTGTGTTGGCATTGGTGAGGTTGAGTTTGGAGAAATTTGAGGCACATGTGTGATTGGAGATGGGGTTACTTCTTGAACTTGGAGTGTTTACTTAACTTCAAATCTTGATCTTTGGACCTGCTCGGCTTTGTTTTGGCTTATTATCTTACTCTGAATTTTTACAAGTGTTGGTTTTCATTTATTTCTTGTTTAGTGGACATGACTTCACAATCAGAACACAATGTTTGTGTTTTCTGTGGGATTTTAGATGAGTAGCTTGTGGTTTTTCTCACATTGGAATGGACCTAGTACTTTTTTTGGCCTCTCTACCGCTAAAGGGGTTACAATGAGTTGGTTCAATTTGAGTACGATTCATTAACACATTTTTTCTACAAATCATTTTCTGCTTCCAGAAACAGCCAGTTCTTTTCTTCAAATCTGCGGTTGCTATTTATGTCTTGAGATTTGTGAGAGATAAATGTTTGTATTAATATTTTGAATCTTTAGGCACAGGGTTATTATTGTGCAGAACAAATTATGTATATCACTTGGTTCAATCATGTGCAATCATTTTTGTTTTTGGCCACTTACTGCAACATAATTGTCTTTTGCCACCATTTTAGGTTGTTGCTTATCTTTTTATCCATGCCAAAAGAGAAATTGGGTTAAATGGATGATTTGCCAGATCAGCTAGTTTGGGAAATTTTGGGCAGGATCAAGAAAACCATAGACAGAAACTCTGTGTCTTTGACTTGTAAACGTCTTAACAAACTGGATAATGAACAGAGAAAATTTCTTCGGGTTGGTTGTGGATTAAATCCTGCAAATGAAGCCTTAACTTCCCTCTGTAACAGATTTCCCAACTTGGAGAAAGTGGAAATTATTTACTCTGGTTGGATGTCCAGATTAGGAAAACAATTAGATGATCAAGGACTTAGCGTTCTTTCAAACAACTGCTCTGTTCTGAATGATCTCACCTTAAGTTACTGCACTTTCATCACCGATGCTGGTCTCAGTTTTCTAGCTTCTTGTTCCAGACTTTCGGCGTTGAAGTTGAATTTCACCCAAAGAATCACTGGTTGTGGCATATTATCTGTCGTTGTTGGCTGCAAAAACCTCACAGTTCTCCACCTTACACGATGTCTGAATGTTAGCAGCGTTGAGTGGCTGGAGTATCTTGGCAAGCTTGAAACACTTGAAGATCTCCGCATTAGCAATTGTAGGGCAATTGGAGAGGGTGACTTGATAAAACTTGGAGCTGGTTGGAGCAAATTGAAAAGGTTGCAATTTGACATTGATGCTAATTACCGTTATATGAAGCTCTATGATCGGTTGGTGGTAGATCGATGGCAAAAGCAGTTGATCCCATGCGATAATATGCTAGAGCTCAGCTTGGTGAATTGCATTGTCAGCCCAGGGAGAGGGCTTGCCTGTTTGTTAGGAAAGTGCAAGAACTTGGAAAAGATTCACTTAGACATGTGTGTTGGGGTGAGGGACTGTGATATCATAGATTTGGCTAAAAAATCAAGCAAACTTCGGTCAATTTCCCTCCGAGTCCCATCAGATTTTTCGCTTCCTCTTCTAATGAGCAACCCTTTGAGATTGACAGATGAGAGCTTAAAGGCTGTGGCTCAAAACTGCTCGCAGCTTGAATCAGTCAGATTATCTTTCTCTGATGGGGAGTTTCCTTCGTTTTACTCATTTACATTAAATGGAATCCTTTCTTTAGTGAAAATGTGCCCAATACGAGAACTGGCTCTTGATCATGTGTATTCTTTTGACGATCTTGGGATGGACGCTCTTTGTTCAGCTCAGTATCTTGAAATCTTAGAGCTTGTGAGGTGCCAAGAGGTTACTGATGAGGGGCTGCAGCTTGTAAGCCAATTCCCTCAGTTGTCTATTTTACGGCTTAGCAAGTGTTTGGGATTAACTGATGATGGGTTAAGGCCACTGGTGGGCAAGAACAAATTGAAATTCTTAGCTGTTGATGATTGTCCGCGAATATCTGAAAGGGGTGTTCAAGGAGCTGCAAAGTCTGTGACTTTTAAGCAAGACTTGTCATGGATGCACTGAGTTTCCCCAGGTAAATCTGGTTTTGTCCTCTATACCTTATGGTGCGTGCTTATGCATATTGACAAGAGCGCATTTTATTCTTCTTTTGGTGACAGATCATTTCTACGCGAACTCTTTGGACTCATAGTTGCAATGTAAACCTCAAATGCATAAACGTTGGGTAAATCGCTTTAGTTTGATTTCTCATTAGCCCCCCCTCCTCTTATTATATTAGTTTAGTCATAAAGGAATTAAAAGAAAGCCTTTTGACAACCTTGCTAATGAATAGAAAGGGGATGCGCTCAAGCATGCGAAGAAATCGTCTCTTCCCTTGTTCGACTACTGAAATACCCATTGCGGATTGACACTACATCTTTTTGTAGTCGAAATGTGTTTTTATTTGTGCCATAGTGTATAACATACTCAGATGCTGTCCTGATTCCTGTGACTACAATAGGTGTGTATGTAATTAAATGTATGAATTGTTTGGGTTAAATCTGGCATGGGTGGATTCTCCAGACTCCAATGGTTTCTTTTTGGTGGATTGCAAGGCAGGAGGAGGTATATTCATTCTATGCTCTCCACATAGCTCCTCGCAGCAAATCAATTGTGCCATTTTTCCCATAAGCAAAGCATCTGACAGAATACAAAGTAGAACAAAGATGCATCTCCAAAACCACAACATCCATAAAAATTGATCTTTAACATGGAACTACTAGAAGGGACAACGAGGACATTTTCATCAGCAAACCCTAGTTTTTACACCGTCAATAGTGATGTCACGTAATCATATTTATCAATTACTAGTGAAAGCACACGTGCGTTGCACGTGAACTATTCTAAAATTCACATAGGATAAAATATTTTTGTTATATAGATTATAAGATTTTTATTGTTTTAGATTTTTTAAAAAAACAAGTGGTCTTTGACTACGTCACCGTAAAAAAACACTTTAACCACATATTAAGTGGTTTTCTAGGAATTAAAATGGGCATGTACCCTAATATTAAAAAAAATATTGAGGACTTTAAGACCACATTAAACATTCAACTCAAATTAAAGTACAACATGCTAGTGTTAGTTGAAATGTTATTCAAGATAAATTCCTATTAGAACATTACTCAATTCAAGATTTATTATTGTACTACTTTTAACTCATAAGTGAAATTAGAAATCGTATGAGGATCCCAAATCAACAAATAATGTAACCATTAGGCATAAGAGATCACACACGTATTAACGAAAAAAATTGCAAATTTTTTTTAAAGTAATGTAGTGTAATACATGATTTTGTAGTAACACTTAAAATTGCCCTCATCACAAGTGAGTTCTTAGAATATCTTGTTACAAAGTTCAATACGGCGACTACTCCATGCATTTTTCCCTAGAGATTCACTCCACCAAAGTGTCAAGGGCAAGCTACATGTTCTACCACCCTGTAAATTTTGATATCAAGTTCTCCAAAATATGACTTCTTTTTTAGATAAAATAATAAATTAAATTATGAGGAAAAAAAGCATTTGCTCTCAGTCTTTTAAAACAAAAGGTAAAGGGTATAATAAAAGAGTCAAGTATAGTGTTATTTCCATCATTTTCATGGCAATATCAATAGTAATATTTTTATTGTTTTTGATTGTCAATGAAAAATATAACATGACTCGAGAGCACAATTTTTTTTTACTTTTCTGTATGAAGTAGAGAGTTGATAAAAGTAACAAACAAATTCATGAAATTGGATAAATCAGCTTGCTAAAAAGAAAAGCTTTTTCTCTTTGCTCAAGTCCGTTTTGCTCTATCAAAATGTTGGTGCAATCATGTTGTGATGATATGCGAAGTTTGTTTGGAAGACGAACTAATGTATTCACTGCATAGAAGGGAAACAACCTAAATTTTTTAAATATTAATTACTGTGATTATGGTATGAAAAATGCTAATAAAAATCAAGATATATATTAGTATTATCTATATTATAAATGAGATGTACACTGAATATTTATTTTTTGAAGTATAAATAGATGTATAGATATAGATATAGATATAGATATTCATAGAGATTATATATGTGGAAATGAAAGTATATGAAGGGTTATTTGGATATTTAATTGGTATTGAGTAATTAAATACATAATGATATAGTTGTTTTTAATCATTTTTATAGGGGTATAAAGTATATGAAGGGTTATTTGGATATTTAATTGATATTGGGTAATTAAATACATAATGATATAGTTGTTTTTAATCATTTTTATAGGGGTATAAAGTATATGAAGGGTTATTGGATATTTAATTGGTATTGGGTAATTAAATACATAATGATATAATTGTCTTTAATCATTTTTATAGGGGTATTATGGTCTAACAAAAGATTTTCACTTTTGTTGGCATTCTATAGTAACTAGCAATGTAACACGTGTGTTGCACGTGAATTTTTTTGTTGAAATATTTGATAAAATACATAATTTTTTTTAATTATGTAGTTAAATTAGATATTATACTTAAACTATTAATACTCTCTTCATAACTATAAACATCAAATGAACTCATTTTTTGTGATTCTTTTATTTGAATTATTAAGTAATAAGGGTTATAGATTTTTATTTTTTTTTAATTTTTAATTTTTGTCTTTCCTGTTTTTACTTTGTGCCTCAATAAGCTTTTAACTAAATTATTTTGATCATGAATGAAGTGAAAAACTATATATATTCATTTTTGGGCATTGAAGATGATATTGTATCAATAGAGTTGTCCACATGTATTAATATTGGGATTTTGAAAAAAAACTCGCATTTTGTTACGACGGGCTTCTACATATGATTATTAATATAAAGAAGTATTTATATATTATAAATTTTGTTTGAATTCATGATGAATAATATAACATTGATTAAAATGGTAAGAAATTAGCCTGCAAAGATGTTTGGGCAAAACATTTTATGTTTCTCCTTTGTGTCTTGTTAGGAATGGTAAGAAATTGAACTTTAGGGATCTAAATTGTATACAATTAAGAGATGCTATTTTAAGAACCAAACATACCCTTGAAGACCATTCAACCGTCAAAAGCAGACCCCTAGTCAGAGACGTAACGTACCAATAAGTCAGCGTTCGACATTCTGGTGTTTAGTTTAGACCATTCTCCTCTCTCTCTCTCTCTCTCTCAAATTCTACTGAATTTGCGTAAAATTTCTCGCAAATTTTCCATTTTTGCTTCAGTTAATCAGAATTTCTCTTCCAAAAACCTAATCTCTCATTGCAAACAATGAGCTCAATTCATCTATTCCTCAGTAATTCAATTTCACCAGCAACATATCTCCATCGTTCATGTACCCTCCAAAGTGGAAGATTTTCAATTCCATCCAATAACTTCAAAGTCACTGCATGTGTTAATGCGGAAGTGAAAGCACCAGGTTTGGCGAAACTAGGGTTTGGGGCTGTTACTAAGGAGGTGATGGAGGATGAAGGGAGGGTTCTGGTGGGGACGTATGCTAGAACTCCGGTGGTCCTGTCCAGTGGCAAGGGTTGTAAATTGTATGACGTTGAAGGGCGAGAGTATTTGGACTTGACGGCTGGTATCGCCGTGAACGCGCTCGGGCATGGTGATCCTGACTGGATTAGAGCTGTGACGGAGCAGGCAAATTTGCTCACGCATGTTAGCAATGTTTACTACTCAATTCCACAGGTATGGATTTTGAAATTTATCTTTCATTGAGATTTTGATTATGGGTTTGAATTGATGATATTTGAATGGACTTTTTAATGGTTTCTTTGAAATGGGTTCAAGTGTAAATGTAGGCCTGTCATTCGTGTCAAAAAGTATCGCATCCGATTCGTTTATTAATTCGTATCATGAATAAATCGTGAATAATTGATATATAAACGAGTTGTACCCAATATTTCATTTGTTTGATTAACTTTACCCATTCCCAATTTATTTATTAATTGAGTTGTGTCGGGTCCACTTGTTTACGAAATGGGTGAACTAAACCCTCTAATTTTATGTTGTATTAACCGGTCGTGTGTCGTGTCATATTTTAACAGCACTACTGAAATATGATTTGTTAGCTGGCTTTTATGCTTGTGTTTGATGCGGAAAGCTTATGTACTTTTGTATACAAATAGGGTGAATCACTAATTTATATACAGTCTGGTTTGTGATTTTTTTCTACATGTGTGTGTGTGTGTGTGTGTGTGTGTGTGTGTGTTTGGCACATTCAGAATTACGGTTGAAGGCCACATGTATGGTTACATTTCCCTTTAATTTTCCTTATGTTGAGTGAGACGTTTTTGTGAGAATGTTAAAGCTGGAGGTCTTATTGTTGATCATTGGAAACAATCTTGTCGGGGAGATGAAGTGTTCATAACAATGATGGAGATAATGTGAAGAGAAAAATACAACCTTCATTGAGAATGTGGTTATGGACTAATTTGCTATAATATGTTCAGCTCAAGCTGCTTGTGAGCACTTGGCTCAGTTTATAGCCATAACTGGAAAATGGTTCATTGTTAAAGCAAAACTGAAAGGGCTTGTGGTGGAATCCAAGGTTTTGCCCTTAGGGATAAATTTAAGCTTTCAAAATTGAAGTTTAAGGTTGAATTCGAAGTGCAGATTTACTTAAGGGGCACCTAAAAGTAGATTATGAAGGCTACGCAAAACACTTTACAAGATAAGTATTACAGAAGTCTAAACAAATCAATTCAATTTATGCATAACAGATCAGGATGAACCTTAAAATTGCCAAAAGTTAAACTATTTTGCATTGTTTCTCTGTTGTTTGGGTAATTTAGTATTTATTAAAGATGCTATTTTCTCACAAGGAACTTTATTATGTATGTCTTTGTATTCAATGAAATCAATTAAGGAATACTTAGTTGAATGGCAATACAACTGTTTGCTGACAGAGCACTGTCCTTTTGTTTCTATGCTATCAGATTGCTGCATTTTCCTTGTATCTGTTTGTAAAGAAGAAAATGTTTCGTTCCTGTAGGTGGAGCTTGCAAAACGTCTCGTTGCTTGTTCTTTTGCTGATCGTGTTTTTTTCTCGAACTCTGGGACAGAAGCAAATGAAGCTGCTATTAAATTTGCTAGAAAATTTCAGAGAATTCTGCATCCTGAAGCGATTCATCCACCAACAAAGTTCATTTCCTTCTCTAACAGCTTCCATGGGCGGACCTTGGGTGCTCTTGCCTTGACTAGTAAAGAGCATTACCGAGCACCTTTCGAACCCATTATGCCCGGAGTTACTTTCTTAGAATATGGAAATAGTCAAGCCGCAATAGAACTGATTCAGAGTGGAACAATTGCTGCAGTGTTTGTGGAACCTCTCCAGGGTGAAGGTGGCATATATAGTGCAACAAAGGAATTCTTACTATCATTGCGTACTGCCTGTGATGATGCTGGGTCTTTACTAGTTTTTGATGAGGTAAGCTGCTAGCTTTCGGAGATTATTATTGTGAATTCAAATCCTTTTCTAAGATTTAGGAAGTATCTGAATATAGCTGCGTGCCAATCCTTCTGTTGGTTCTGGCTAAAGAAGATATCACTTAAGGGTACGTTGTAAATCCTCGTTAAGAAAAAGTATGATCAAGCTCAAGGAAATTTTATATTGTGTATATGTTGAGGAGGATCCATTTGACTAGTGACTGGTCTTCTATGTATCCATTTTTCCATTTGTCAGCATGTTAAATGGGACGAAGTTCTTCAAAAACTCTAAGGACCTAGATAAAGAAACCACCTTTCGTTTTTCTATTTTATTGGCAGCATAGGCTATTAATTAACTGATAGCTGCTAGGGTGGGATTTTTAAAACCCTAGAGATCACTGAAGAATGCATGTAATCACTTTAGGTTGTATATGCATTGATTTGACAGCAGACAGATCTGACAGGAAATGCATGTACTGGATGATCTTTGCTTGGAAGTTCTTTATTAAGCAGTTGCTGTTACAACTTAAGAGTGTTCGGGAAAAACTTTCTTCTATAGAGGCATTGTGCTCTGTTTTTGGTACCAAAAAAAAGACAAAAAAGAAGAACGTTGTAGGCATATTAAACTAGCTGCAGATCATTAGTATCGTGTATCATAAATATGGGGCCAAACTCTCTCTCTCTCACATCCTCTTTTAGTTTTGAAATATTAGGTCTTAATTTCTCATTGATGTGCTAGCATGTTGGTAACGTAGTACTATTCCAGTCATCTTTCAATTTGCAAATAACAGGACAGTTCCTAGAAGAATTGTGGCAAGTTCACTTTCCTTTGTCAGCTCCTCCTAGCTGGCTTGTCTGGATGTGATCCATCTATGAAATTTCATAGTTTTTTGTAAAGTCAAGATAATTAAGTACACGGTAATGAGCTTTGGGTATTGGATAACATAAGTAGCTTAGCTTCCAAATGAGTGACTCATAAGGTCATAACATAGAAGCGGTAATCTGACAACCTTAATTTCTTGGAATCAGAGGACATAAAATGTCAGATGAAACTATTAGCTTCATTTGTTGGGTTCAATTACCCTACCCTATTTATGCTTTCAGTCTAAGTGTATATCTGTCTAGTTTCTGATGCTGAATTGCTCTGATTATAGTTCACCTCACAAGAGTATTTTGTTTTTCTCCCAATATCCCTAGGTTCAATGTGGCTTGGGCCGAACAGGCGATCTCTGGGCACACGAAGCCTATGATGTATTCCCAGATATAATGACTCTTGCCAAGCCTCTTGCGGGAGGTCTACCCATAGGAGCCGTACTAGTGACTGAAAGAGTTGCTGCTGCCATGGAGTTTGGAGACCATGGAAGCACTTTTGCTGGGGGCCCCCTTGTCTGCAATGCTGCAATCGCCGTTCTGGATAAAATCACAAAGCCGGGTTTCTTGACCAGCGTCGCCACAAAAGGTAAATACTTCAAGGACATATTGATGCAGAAATTAGGAGGAAATTCACATGTGAGAGAAGTACGAGGCCTGGGTCTTATAATTGGAATAGAGTTGGATGTATCAGCCTCGCCACTTGTGGATGCTTGCCGGCAGTCTGGTCTTCTAGTACTAACGGCAGGTAAAGGCAACGTTGTTAGGCTTGTGCCGCCACTGATCATCTCCGAGCAGGAACTCGACCGTGCAACTGAGATCTTGCTCAAGTGCTTGCCGGTGCTTGATGGGTAAGAAGCATACACACAAGTCATTGTTTCATCCGACATTCTAACGGCACTTGATGGGTGGGACAAATTGTAATTTAAAAAATCGTAAGTCTTGTGTTATTGAGCTTCTGGTTTCTCATTTTGATTCAAAACTTCATTCTAGCAAAACTTCTGTTACATCCCAGGTTGTGTGTTCTCAAAATTTGGAAGTTCTTCTTCCAACTATCCTAATGTTATGATTGCAAATGGAACTGGTTATTGATGAATAGTTTGGGATCGGCTCGGATTAAAACTTGTTTAATCTCATTTATTGAACAAATTAAGCTCTACTTTTTAATTCTAATTCTCGTTTGATAAACTAGCGGAGTCTAAGCAATGACTTGTTCAACTTGTTTGGTTCATGATGAACCTGAGTTTGATCTTCAACATGATTTTGAATTTCAATTTAAGTTTGAATATAGGTTTGAGTTCGATTCATTTAATTAATCGAGTGAAGTTAGAGTTAGACAAAGAAATTAACATAACGAGGTTAAATAAGATGTTTGAAGATCGTTATGAGCTTGAAGTTGATGTAAGCCAAAATAGGTTAATAGGATGTTATTGGGCTTTAAAAAATTGGTTTAATTTATTGACATAATGATGTGTTAAATTCCAATAAAAAGATATAAGAGTTATAATTATAATAATACCATAGATCATAAAGAAATCATCATCACATACTTTCTTTGGCTGTGTTTGATAACCGTCTGTTTGTGTTGTTTTTTTATTTTTTGCATAAAAAAAAAAATTCAATAACGCGTTTGGGATATGCTTTTATTTTTTTAAGCTACATTGTTTTGAAAACAAGGTCCAAATCTGTAAACACCCAAAACTAAAAACACAAGTGCACATTATTCCATTACCAATTAATGAGGTCCAGCCCTTAGTCACACGATTCGCCTACATAACCCCTCCCTCTCAAGCTCCGAGCGCTAATTCACTCTTTGAGAACGAATGAATTTACTTTTATGAATTTGCGAATTCATTTTCATAAATCCACTAATTCAAATAAACCACAATAAAAAAATTATATTAATAAATTTTAATACTCCATTTTTTTTACTTCCAACTGTACTTGCCTCAAAAAAGAGAAATTTCTAGTCAAATCTCACACGAAAGTCAAACTTGAAAGCTAAAAAAAAAGGGGAAGAAGCCACTGCCTTTTATAAGCAAGTTAGCCCTCCCCATCCCCCCTTATTTGTCGATGTGGAACAAAAATAAAAGGCATTAGAATGCCTTTGTCTCAAGGTTTTTTTTTGTTTGAACTGCTCCTTTACTTTTTTTTTTGTATTGATTTCTTTACTCATTTATTATATATTTATATATAAATATTAATTTTGAAAATCTATTTTTAATAATTTTTATATAATTTAAATATATATGACACTCTCAAGACGTTCCCGCTCTGAGATTTTTTTGAATTTTGCCGCTCTTGCTCTCGCTCCCGTTCCCACCCCTGTTTACGCTCTGTGTGATCTAGGTCTAGCCTTTGAATCTCATTAGCAACAAACTAAGGGTTTTTTTTTTTTTTTTTGTGCCAACTATAAAAACCACTTTTTCCTTTTTTCGTCTTTTTCCCTCATCTGTCTTTCTCTCTCACTCGTCTCTTTTCTGAAACCCAATTAAGAAGACAAAGAAACCGAAGACGAAGATGAAGACCTACATTATCTCTCTTTACTCGTTTCCCCCTTTTTCCTTAACTTTATATCATATATATACATAGATCAATGAATATATAGGTATAGATCTACATATATGATGTTATATATATATACTAGTTATTCCCCGTGCCTGAAGGCACGGAGTAATAAAAAAAATGGTCAACATATTTGTATTCACACCCAAAATCAAATCACAAACATAGAGGAGAGATAAAAAAATTTAAATACCGACTGTAGTGGAGGTGAGCGGTGGTAGTGGTGGTGGGCGACAGTGGTGATGATGGGAGACGGTGATAATTGTGGTGGGTAAGGCGACGATCTTGGTGGTGGTAGCAATGGTGATGGTAGTGGTGGTAAGGTGGTAGCAGCGACAGTGGTGGTGGTGGGTATGGTAGGGTGGAGATAGTGATGGTGGTGGTGGTGGGGTGGGGGTGGGGGGTGGTATGGTGGTGGTAATGTGGGGGTGGTGGTGGTAGAGGTAGTGGTGTGGCGGTTTCAAACACTACTTTTTTTTAAAGTACTTATGAGATACAAATTTAGGTTACATAGTATTTCCCTTTAAAAAGTCACTCCAAACACACCATTAGGGGCCTATTTTTTGTATTAAATTTAGGGTGTTAATATTAGCCGTTAGATTAACTTCAAAGTAAAATTTAAAGCGATCTGAACCGCGAAAAGCAAAAGTTATTTTGTTTATTTTTTAAATTTGAATTGTAAACTACTTTATTATATACTAGTTATTGTCTGTACCTGAAGGCACAGAGTAATAAAAAATGGTAAACAATAAACATATTTATATTCATATCCAAAATGAAATCACAAACATAGAGAAGAGATAAAAGAATTTAAGCATCGGTTTGTAGTGAGGGTGAGAGGTGGTGGACGGTAGTGGTGGTGGCGGTAGGAGACGGTGATGGTTGTGGTGGGGTGGCAATGACCGTAGTGGCGGTGAGGGCGACGGCGATGGTGGTGGTGGCGGGCGACGACAGTGATGGTGATGGTGGCGGCGACGATGGTGGTGGCGGTGGTAGTGGTGGTGGCGACGATAGTGGTGGTGGTAATGGTGGCGACAGCGGTGGTGGTGGCGACGACAGTGGCGGTGGTGGCGGTGGTAGTGATGAGGAGGTTTCAAACACTATTTTTTTTTTTAAAGTATTTATGAGAAATAATTTTTAGAAGTATTTTTAAAAAGTCACTCCAAACACACCCTTAGAGGCCTATTTTTCCTATTAAATTTAAGGTGTTAATATTAGCCGTTAGATTAACTTTAAAATAAAATTTAAAGTGATCTCAACCGCGAATAGCAAAAGTCATTTTGTTTATCTTTTGAGATTTGAATTGTAAGCTACTTTATTTTATATATATCTACATGTGTGTGTTTATTTGTGTTTGTATTTGTGTATGTGTGTTGTACATATGGATCTCTGTGCGTATATGTATGTGTGTGTGTTTGTGTGTATCTCGTTTGTGTGTGTGTGTATGTCCTAGCATGAGCATCTCGTCTGTGTGAGGGTGTGTGTGTCAACAAGAACATCTTCAATTGAAGTATTTGGGATTAAAATATTAATCAAAATAACACAAATAAAATATTACCCAAAATATATAATACCAAACATGTTTTTTTTTATAATTTTTATATATAAATGACTATCAAATATGTTTTATATTTTTAATTTTTAGCACAAAAAAAAAAAAATTAGTTTTATTTTTTTATAAAAAAAAAACGTAAAAAAAAAAACGTTACCAAACGCACATTTTGTCTTGTCTTTGTTTTGTTTTTTTGTTGGGATTTCAACTTCTCTCTCAGAGACACTCATGTGCTTGTGTGTCTGAAGCCCCAAAAACTCCTACCAACAAGAGATGGTCTCTCAGTCCAAAGGGTGAGTAGTGGTGTAGAACTCAAATGCCTCGAGTGGTCCATTGCTCTCTCTTAGGAAACTATTTCACTATTTTTAAGAGAACCCTTCTATATCTATGTGATCATAGTGTCTTTTAGAGTGCTACACACCGACATTTTCTTCTGTTCCTAAAGAATGTTCCTTAATTTATCATGATGGTACCACAAATTATTCAAGGTTATGTTTGGCCCAAAAACAGTTAAGAGACATGTACCCAAAAGGGGGCCGAATGATGACTTTAGAATCTGTGTTTTAGTTCGAGACAACTAAGGTTGGGTGAACGAGCTAACCTCTCAATCCCTAGTTTCCCAACTTGTGACCCCAGCTCAGACTTCCTAACTCGTGACCTCAACTCAAACCTCCCAGCTCATGATTCCTAGCTTGGGAACTGCAGATCGGGAGTCAGCACCAACTTGACCCTCACGCACACTACGACAGCGACAACTCACACTTTCTAGAATGTCACGTCACGCCTAGGGAATGTAGTCTCGAACGGTCAAATATTTAATCATATGGATTATAACAATCCCGAAGAGTTCACGCTGATTACGCAATGACCATACTCCTACACACTATAAATAGAGATCAATCCCTCACATTGTAAAGGATCAAATATCTATAAATTGACTCTCAAGGGCATTGTAATCATCTTTCCCAAGCAATAGAAAACTCATTTAGGAGCAAGAGACTCCATTAGAGTAGATTAAACATGCTTCCAAGCTGGTGAACCACTATAAACCCCCTGTCTGTTGATTTCCATTCCAGTAAACTCCATTAACATCCCTTATGATTCTCAAATCCATTTCCCTTTTTTGAGCCCCGAGTTCTGCTACACAACCGCGTAAATTATACCATCATATCATATTAATTAGAAATGTGTCACTTCCTCCATTACCTTGAAGAATGCCCAAAACAAGCCAACATCACTAGTTCAAATAGTTTTTGAGTAACGCTATATGAATTTAAAAAGTAGACTTAATAAATACAAATATTGAATAAGTAGTGGGTCCTAATAAATATTGAAACTCACAGTGAAATCAATGGTTATAGACTCGAGCGAGCCGGGTCTTGATTCAGAAAGATGACGGGCCAAAAAGTATAAATAGGGGGTGCTACAACTTTAGAATTGATCACCCAAGTGCAGGTTGTGCGAAGTAATATAATACTCGGAAGTCCGAGGTCGAACCACAGGGAATTGTGAAAAACTTAGAACACAAAGAAAAATAAAAGAAAATTTGTTTTGAAATAATTATTGTAGAGATTTAGAAAACAATAAATTTGTTTTTAAAACAATAATAGAAAATACTAAAGCATCGGGTACTCCCTCTCAATTTCATACGGTAATAATTAAAGACTTAAGGCTTAATTTGAAACAGGAATTAAATGTCAGTTAATCCGATTAACAAATCAAGTGATAAATCCAAAGGTTATAATCAAAAGACTACTAGGAACCTGAATAATCATTCAATCATATTATTTTATGAAATAATGTTAATCCTTCCAGCGTGGAATAACCAGTGATTTACACGCAGGGAAACTCAAGCAATCGATGTACGTGGCACAACAACTCAGGAGTTTATACAGCATAAACACTTTGCTAAAAGATTAGGGATTAAATTAACACAATAACATAAATCCTTAAGTACAAGAGTCAATAAAAATACCGTACTCCGTCGAGAGGTTTTCCCCTAGCCCTAGCTTAGCCTTCTAGCCAGACATGGTAAAAAGATGGAGAAAAAAATAAATAAAATAAATCCTAATCTAATCCTTTCTCTCAATAGATGAGAGCCTCTATTTATAATAAAATAAATCCTAAGTACAGGTTGAAAGGAATTCATTTCCCAAAAAGATGTCTTGTAAGGTTAAATCCCGTGCATAAATCTTGGGCCCCGCGGGTACAAAATCTGTCCAGATTTCGAGCTTGAATTTCGCATATTTAGAGACTGAATCACGAAATTTTCGTGAAATAAACTTCTGTAGCCCTTGAAGTCTTCTTTCCAACCCCACAAAAATCAGGTCAATCCGATATCGGAGTCAAAAGTTATGAATGAAATACTGAAGATGTGTCAAATCCTTATCTTTTAGGAAACTTTCCTAATCCAACTTTAAATGAGTTTTCTTCTCACTTAAACTCTTATAAGGATTAAAATTCTGATTTATCTTCAAGTCTTCCTATCCCAATCTTGACTCTTCAATCCTTATCAATTGTGATTCTTCCTATAGTGATTGCTTCACTTGCATTATCCATTATTACTTTAAATCAACCAATTTACCTGCAAAATAAACCAAACAACTAGAAAAAGTATCAAATTAGAAAATCAAGGAATTTAACACATTTAATCACAAATAATATGCAATTAACCAATTATTAAATATAATAAAATAGCACTTTTGATGGTTAATCAGAGGGTTATAAATTTCCCTTCTTATTTGGAGGCGGAAAATGAATCAACATCTCGATGTGATACAACATTTTCTAATTTAGTTGGGAAAGAACGACGAAGTCCATCCGAACCATCCAATGAGGCGTAATTCGAGAGGTAACTCGCCAAAGAGAGTGAACGTTCCTTATTGTTGTCAACTATCCCGCCATTCCAAATGAATGGAGTAAGAGATAACATTTTCTGTAATTGTAGAGGCAAAAAATAAGGTTTTACCTCTGACAATATGAAATTAAGAACTGTGATTTTATATAATCTCTGAACTTGATCTCCAAGCCCTCCTCCTGCAAAACGAGCAAACTGCCCAAGATCGAAGTGCTTCGATCGAAGGCACTCCGATGTTTAAGTCAGTAACTGAGTGATATGAGTTGCACGAAGACAAGGAGAGTCCAGCGTACCTTTCACCTTGGTCTCCTGTTCTTTTTATAGTCTCTATTCCCCTTAGGGTTTCCGTTAGTTCAGAGGTAAAGTGGCACACCTTCCTTTCTTTCAGTGTTTGAGTTTGGGAAGTCTCTGACTCTTCTCCCATAATCTCTCCGAATATCCGTATTCTCATAGATTTCGTTTATCTAATTGCCTGAATTGTAGGCATCTTTTTAGCACCACGTTTATTGTGTTTAAACAACTCGGTCGTAACAGTTCGGTCATGACGAACACCTAGCTCATTCCTTCCTTTCTGAGCTTTCTGATCAGCTCGGTTGCTATTTGTTTTCAGCTCGGTCAGATCTACCTAGCTGTCTGTTCGGCCGAGTTTTATCCTCTACTAGGTCGGACGAATTTAGCTCGGCCGGATAGCCTAGCTACTTGCTCTGCTCTGCTCTGCCGAATAGCCTAGCTGCTTGATCTGCTAGGCTGAACTAACTTTAGCTCGGTCCCACTAGCCTAGCTGCTTATTCAGTCATGGTAGTGTCATTGCAAATAATTCCAGCACGTGCAACCTGCCACGTGTCCAAGTCTAATTTGTCAGATGATGATCAGATTTTATCGACCCCTTCAGTAATTTCATACACGACCCTATATTCCTGACTTTATAAAAGAATGAGATATGGGCCGATTGCTCTTACATTTTCTAACCCCAAATTGTCCCCAAAATTACTTTTTAAGTCTATTCTTTAATTTCATATAACATTGTTCATAGTCTTTTATGATCTTTTTACGCCAACTACCCCTTTATGATGAAAAGTTAACCTATGTGTGAGACTGTTCATCTGGCGTAATTATAACATGGCTTGCATGTACCCCATATCACTTCGATGTATGCACGAGTTTTTTCGTTTTTTGTTCTAAAGAATCAGATAAATAAATATTTCTGAGTCTCATAAATATAATAAAATTATTTTTATTTCAAACTTGTTTCAATCGTACTGAATGTACTTCAAAATATAATTTAACAATTATATTAATCTCACTACAACCTTCGGATTAACTACGGGCCTCATTAAATCTTGTAACTTACTATTAATCTAATAATTTCACTACACCATTAAGTTAATAAATTATATCAAAATTTTAAATTCAAATAAAATTACTCTTACACACTGCATTGCACGATAAGATGAACATCAAAGGGTCACTTTTGTTTTCTTTCATAATAGAGTAAACTACGCATATAACTCTTAGATTATTTGTGTCAATTGAGTCTTTATGTCTGCCTCCGTTAGAGTGTGTCACTCACGTGACTATATGACACAAAAAGATAAAAGAACTCAATTGATATAATTAGAGAGTTCAGACGCTTATTGACACGAGGGTCATAGTTTAAGAGTCTAATATTTATATTTTTTTTTTTGATAAAGTCATATGATTAGTTTACTCCAACTATTTGTGTCACGTGATTAATTTAGTTTATTCTAATTATTTGTGTCACGTGAGTGACACACTTCATTACTTTTTATTAAAAAAAATTAACGAATGCAAACAGAAAGGTTCAATTAATATAATTAGAGAGTTTAAAAACTTAATTAATAAAAAAAATTAAAAATTTAATTAATATAGAAATCATAGTTTGAAACGCATATGTAACTTTTACTCTTTCGTAGTAAATGGATTGCTTTTACTGCATCCAAAAGATTTTGCATGGGCGCGGTCTGTTGGACCCACGTTATGCACCCCACAGAACACTAACCTGGGGTGGGACGAACCAACTGAACCGTTGATTGACGTGATGAAAACCTTTCTTCTTGGTCCATGCACGGCTCTGATCTGATCCCGATCAGAGCCGACCAACTCATTTAGTGGTCTATAAACGGCACCACATGGTTACAATTTTGCACCTGTGAACCACCCAACCCTCTATCTGGTTAAAAGCAGGTTTAACGACAATATCAAAGCCAATCAAACAATCCTTTCTCTTCGATGCCACTGTGACGCTTTGACATTACCAGTTACGTAATCCGACGGCAATAAGGATATCAGATTTCGGAGATCATGCAATAAATTTTTTTATTTTTATGTTTTAGTGTTATGCACTTTTAGGAGTGTCCACAGCGCGGCCTGTGAATTTTTTTTTCACTGCGTCTGAATAGGAGAGGTTTAAACCCTTACTAAGGTGATTTATTGGACAGATCGGATTGGGCTTCGCCGCATTCTAACCCGTCATTCATTGGACGGGCCTATTGGGTGGACTTGCGGGGGACTTATTGGATGAACTTTTTATATACAACTTCATTTAGAAATAAAAAATATTTTTGTAACTTAATATTTTTATAAATTATATTTTTGAATTAAAAGTAGAGTCAAAATGGACAAAAAATAAATAATGAATAATTTTATTTATAAATAAGGGAGAAACTGCATTACAATAGAATGAGCGCATTCCAATTATGTTGACATTTACTCACCTATCTATCTTTTTCAAATTTCAAATTTAATGTGTTTAACTTTTTTTCAAAAAAAGGTAGCACAGGCTATTCAGGCTGGGCTGGGCGGGGCAGGCGAGTTCTTGGCCCAGGTTTTAACGGACTTTTTGTGAGCGGACTATTGGGCCGAGTAATGGGTTTGGGATAGGCCCAAGCCCTCTCTTGAAGGATGTTGGGCTCGGGCAGGCCAACTATTAGGCTAATCAAATTTCAAACCTATTTTTTTCGGACCGAATAACGGGATCTGTGGGTAATCCGACTCATGAACACCCCTATGCACTTTTATTAAAAGAGGAACAACAAAATTCGAATTTGTCATGCACTATTATACCTTGATATATTGGGATCAATTTTTTTATTTTTTATTTTCCGGATTTGTACGACATTAGACTCATGTCATAAGTTCTATAATGTTGGACTCATGTCATTTTGTATGTGTTATTTTAATATTATTTTCATATACATAAATATAATCCTGAATCCAAAATCTTGAAACTAAAATCTCTTTTGCTCTCAATTAAATCCATTGGATATATAATTTTATATTCCCATAAATTTATGACCTGCTTAACCTCTATCCCTTATAAAATAAAACCAAAATTTATTTAATTCTATGATAATTATTGTGCTCGTCTACTATGTCAAAAAAAAGTAGAAATTAAAAAAAAATCAAAACTAGTTTATGCACTGTAAATAAATTAAACCAGTTTATCTATCAAAATCAAATTGTGTATGTTTGATACAATCCCCTTCCCGACTCCTGGTAGTAAATCATTATTTTTAAATACATTTTTGGAATTGGGTTTGAATTTAAATTGTGTATGAAATTACCAATTACAGCTTTTATCAGAGTATATCTAGTGAGTGAAGGTCTACATTTCTCACATTCGGATAAGTTTACGGTACCATTTTTTTTTTTTAATACCATACATCATTACAAGTTTTTTGGTTAATTTTTAAGAGTTATTATAATTTTTATGGTTGAAATTATAATTTTTGAAGTTACTTTTGATCGAATTTTAAGATCGATCTCAAATGAGACACAAAAATTACAAATAACTTATAAAAATTATAACTTGTTTTTTAAGTCATAATATTTTTGTAAAATTTAATGGTACAGTACTAAAATTTTTTGTTCGAGACCGTATCTCCTCTCAGAGTAATGTTACATAAACTTAAAAAATATACTTGATAATCATCTTGAAGTTGAGTGGAAGTTTGATTTAAGGACAGAACTAGAGAATCAAATGCGGATTTCGTCTGCTATTATATGTTAGATTTTACCTTTTATTTGCTTTTAAGCTTTAGGATCTTAAAAGTTTTGTTTCTATCAGACATTGGCTGTGCAATTACCGAGAGCAACTTCAACTCGGCTCTCAAAAAAGTTATTTAAAATATATTTAAATATCGTATTTTTTATTTTAGCTAGTTATTTTTACAAGTTCACTCCAACCATGCTCTCTATTTTAATTAACTACTTCAACTAATTTTAATTAATTTTCAATAATATAATTAAAAATAGAACAAAAACCTTTCTTGTTGTTCGTCTGGATTTCGGACTGGGAAGAGAGGGAAAGAAAGGGTGAATTTGGGGGTGGGGAAGAGAGGGATTTATAGAAGGTCGAGCTTGGATTCAGAGAGGGCCGACACCAACCAGAGCATTGAAGGGATTTTGCAAATTTGGGCACTCGTGTTTCGACTTAGATTTGGGCAGAGAGAGATGGAGATCCATACCTAGGCGAAAGATGATGAAGACCACCTCTGTGATGAACGCGGAAAAGGACAAATAGCGAGCGAAAGAAGAGCACCACTTCTGGCGAGTGAAAATTGAATTTAGTAAAATAGCTAGTGGGATAAAAAGTGGGTTGGATATAAATTTTAGGATTGGCTCTTCAAAATAACTAAGAATGGCCTTTTACCGAATTGGTTGGATACGCTCTAACGAGCTTTTGACCAATCCCAGACAGTTTTGAAAAAATATTCTCAAATAAGAGTGGTTTTGAAAGTAATTCCCAAATGCAGGTACTTTTTAAAAACGTCAAACCGATTGACGTTTTTATGCTAAAGACGTCAGTCCGTTTGATGTTTTTAAGCCCAATCACACGGCCCAGTAAACCCCTTAAAAACGTCAGACCGTTTGACGTCTTTTAACTTCTTCCCTCATATTTCACTGAAGTAAGCCTTCCCTCATATTTCACTGAAGTAGCCGCAATGTTTGACTGGTGTGCAAAGAAATAAATGGATTTATTTTAATGTTTTATCTTGTTTTAATTTATATAACAGTAATGCTATTGGGACATAGAAAGAGGACATAAAATAAGGACTTAATGATATGGCATCTGACTTGGATTTGCCACGTCATTAAAATTTCTCCAACTAGTTTAATCATATTTTAACACTTCTTTATCTCACTCTCTTGGTCTTCCACTTTACTTGGTCTCTTCTTGCCTCAGATCTTGTCCAACCGACGATCTGTGAGTGAAAAATCACCCGGATCATCATTGTCAAATTTTTCGAAAAGAAGTCTTGATACAGTCACCGGGGGACGAACGCCGAGATGGGTGGAGTTCTGGAGCGATGCCGCCGTGGATCGGCGGCGCAGAAACTCAAATTCGTCGTCGTCTTCGTCATCATCGCCAAAACGGTACATCGACATGCCAAGGTCTGAAATGCCCAAATGGGTTGACGAGTACATAGGCCATATCGGGTCAGTTCTGAGACAAGGTGGGTGGGCTGAATCGGATGTTTCAGAGATCATACACGTCTCAGCCTCCGGGTTCTTCGAATGCGACATGGTTTTGTTGGACAATCAAGCGGTTCTTGATGCTTTGCTTCTGAAAGCAGATAGGTTTTCGAATTCGCTCCGTAAAGCGGGGTGGAGCTCCGAGGAGGTTTCAGATGCTTTCGGTTTTGATCATCATCATAGACCGGTTCTGGTTACCGGCAAACATCGAGATTCTTTTTCTCTTTTAGATTTTCGAAGCCTCGGGTTCTCTTTTAGATTTTCACCTTCAGAACATCCAATATCATCGGATAATTCTCCGAAGAAATCAACAACATAGACTTCAATGAGGAAAAACAAAGCATTTTTGTACATCATTCGGTGAAATAGAGAGTAGCATTTTTATACATCATTTTTATACCCCATTCGGTGAAGAAAAACAAAGCTTTTTTATATGCCAAGATTTTTTTTGGGTTAAATTGTACCAGTTTTTTCAAATGGTGAAAATATGTCAGTGCTTGAAAACTTCACTTGTTTTGCTTGAAAATGGTTGTGTGTAGTCCTTGGATTTGAGTTAATTGATTTGGAGATTTTTGCCGTTCAAATTTGTGTGCAATCAGCTTTACAGAATTATACTACTGGTAATAATTGAGAACAATTCAGAGATATACATGTGAAAACAATCAGGTTGCTACTGGCTTTTGAAAATTATTTTATTTTATTTTCCATGTCTGAACTTGTAATATGTATGATCCACTTGACTTTGAATGAGCACTTTGTTTAGAGACAAGATGGGAACCTGTTACAGGTGCTGAAGGGAATGGCCTGGTTTGTCACCTATATCATTCCACGACAAATGTCGGCAATAGAAGTACATTAGAGTGAGCACTGTGCACTCAGGTTGACATGCCACTGATTGCCTAGCAATCAAACAAGCCATTGACAGATTAATCTACTTGGATTCATTTGGTTTGTACTTCCATAACAACGATACAAAACTTTAGGGAAAAAAATAATATAAATCTACTTGGATTCATTTGGTTTGTACTTCCATAACAACGATACAAAATTTAGGGAGAAAAATAATATTAATCTACTTGGATTCATTTGGTTTGTACTTCCATAACAACGATACAAAACTTTTGGGAGAAAAATATTTTCTGCCCAAAGGCAGATAACCAAACCATATGGAGACAAGGCAGTAAAGAAGAATAACAATCACTAATCTCAACCAAGTATTATAGAAAAAACCAAACAACACTAGTCTTATATAAGCACTTTTCAGCCCACTTCTTTAACTTCTGTGACAACATTACAGACCATTGGATGGGCAAGCACATGCATTACTTCAATTGCATGCTTTCATACAATCTTCTCCTTTCTAGACCTGTCATACAAAAATTATTCAATCAAATAAAAGTCAAAATTAAAACATAAAAAGTTGTACTTAACACTTTAAAAAGTACCTGGTCATGCTTACATGCTATTTGTTTGGCCAAGCATCTCAACTATTTCTCTTTACTGAAGCTAGAAGTAGGTAAATCTTGAATACCATATTTACCATTGGAAACTTGATATTGCTTATTCTAAGTAATTAAAAAATAAAAACCATAAGTTGAACATCAAAAATACAAGTACAACTTTTGAACAAAACATAAAATACTTACCCAGATATTATTTTCAAGAAAATTTGGATGAGTTATGTTTTCCATTGCATATCCTCCATATGATTAGTTTGGATTACCTCTTTGAGTGACCCCCCACAACAAGGCCATATTTGTCTGTCATAAAACATACACAACTTAATAAATAATATAACCCAAAATGTTAATAGAGTGTTAATAAGTAAATTTTTCATGACTCACATTACTAAAGGGCAATATAGGATCCAATGGAGGGTATTGTCCATCCCCCACACAAACATTAGTACTTCGTGGGATTTGTGAATCCTACAATTGTTTAGAGTTAAAAACAGTACAAGAATTTCAATAACTATGAACTTTCAATTTGTACTCAAGCAATGTTGTATAAAATAGGAGATTATAACATTCAAGTCATACCCTCACCACAATGCTCTCTTGCGTTCCAATTACATCAATTTTACTAGTAGGTGGACCATCAATATGACTAATGGCACTGTCTTCTGTCATTTCACATTCCTAAAAAATACAAAAATATTGGAAACATTTAATAAATATGACAAAAAAAATTTAGCATACACAACTTATTCGTACCTTTTTCTCTCTTTCTTCATTGCTAAGATGTCCATGAGTTATCATCCTTTTTTTCTTTTCATTTTTTTTCCTAACAATTTGTTCCATTTTAGACTGCTTCCTTTTGAATGGTGGACGACATTTGCTTCGAACTGCTACTGGAGTGAGTATGCTCTGTGCCTCCTTGGATATAACATTAACAATACAACCAGAATTCCTACCAATAATCAAGTTTGGTGTTGATTGATTAATTCCACAAGCACCTCCATTTTTTTGTAGGTTCTCCTTTAATATATGTATGAAGTTCATCACCTCCTTACACTTTTCTTCAGATTCTGCCGCCAAATCTGCAATGTCACTAAAAGCATTACACATCTTATCATATCGTACTGCTTCAGGTGTAACACTCCAAATATCATAACTAATTTTAACTTTTGTGTGACATCTTTTCACATCCTTCCTCCATCTCCGCATGATGTATTTCTCTGGAACGGAGGAGATGTCGGGTGCGATCATACCAACACTAATGCAACGGATTCCATCAGAACTCCGCAGTTAAGCGTGCTTGGGCGAGAGTAGTACTAGGATGGGTGACCCCCTGGGAAGTCCTCGTGTTGCACCCCTTTTTTGCGTCTGACCCGAATTTTCGGTCTTCAAGACGCTATATTTCGTGCGGCGCACATTCGGTGGACGGTTTGTGGAGGTTGTAGAGCTTTTAATCGCGATACTGTGTGTCGGGGAGAAAATGAACGGAACGGAAAGGAGGCGGCTTATAAGAATAAAAAACGGAGGAGATGTCGGGTGCGATCATACCAGCACTAATGCACCGGATCCCATCAGAACTCCGCAGTTAAGCGTGCTTGGGCGAGAGTAGTACTAGGATGGGTGACCCCCTGGGAAGTCCTCGTGTTGCACCCCTTTTTTGCCTCTGACCCGAATTTTCGGTCTTCAAGACGCTATATTTCGTGCGGCGCACATTCGGTGGACGGTTTGTGGAGGTTGTAGAGCGTTTAATCGCGACTGTGTGTCGGGGAGAAAATGAACGGAACGGAAAAGAGGCGGCTTATAAGAATAAAAAGCGGAGGAGATGTCGGGTGCGATCATACCAGCACTAATGCACCGGATCCCATCAGAACTCCGCTGTTAAGCGTGCTTGGGCGAGAGTAGTACTAGGATGGGTGACTCCCTGGGAAGTCCTCGTGTTGCACCCCTTTTTTGCGTCTGACCCGAATTTTCGGTCTTCAAGACGCTATATTTCGTGCGGCGCACATTCGGTGGACAGTTTGTGGAGGTTGTAGAGCGTTTAATCGCGATACTGTGTGTCGGGGAGAAAATGAACGGAACGGAAAGGAGGCGGCTTATAAGAATAAAAAGCGGAGGAGATGTCGGGTGCGATCATACCAGCACTAATGCACCGGATCCCATCAGAACTCCGCAGTTAAGCGTGCTTGGGCGAGAGTAGTACTAGGATGGGTGACCCCCTGGGAAGTCCTCGTGTTGCACCCCTTTTTTGCGTATGACCCGAATTTTCGGTCTTCAAGACGCTATATTTCGTGCGGCGCACATTCGGTGGACAGTTTGTGGGGGTTGTAGAGCGTTTAATCGCGATACTGTGTGTCGGGGAGAAAATGAACAAAACGGAAAGGAGACGGCTTATAAGAATAAAAAGCGGAGGAGATGTCGGGTGCGATCATACCAGCACTAATGCACCGGATTCCATCAGAACTCCGCAGTTAAGCGTGCTTGGGCGAGAGTAGTACTAGGATGGGTGACCCCCTGGGAAGTCCTCGTGTTGCACCCTTTTTTTGCGTCTGACCCGAATTTTCGGTCTTGAAGACGCTATATTTCGTGCGGCGCACATTCGGTGGACGGTTTGTGGAGGTTGTAGAGCTTTTAATCGCGATACTGTGTGTCGGGGAGAAAATGAACGGAACGGAAAGGAGGCGGCTTATAAGAATAAAAAGCGGAGGAGATGTCGGGTGCGATCATACCAGCACTAATGCACCGGATTCCATCAGAACTCCGCAGTTAAGCGTGCTTGGGCGAGAGTAGTACTAGGATGGGTGACCCCCTGGGAAGTCCTCGTGTTACACCCCTTTTTTGCGTCTGACCCGAATTTTCGGTCTTCAAGACGCTATATTTCGTGCGGCGAACATTCGGTGGACGGTTTGTGGAGGTTGTAGAGCTTTTAATCGCGATACTGTGTGTCGGGGAGAAAATGAACGGAACGGAAAGGAGGCGGCTTATAAGAATAAAAAACGGAGGAGATGTCGGGTGCGATCATACCAGCACTAATGCACCGGATCCCATCAGAACTCCGCAGTTAAGCGTGTTTGGGCGAGAGTAGTTCTAGGATGGGTGACCCCCTGGGAAGTCCTCGTGTTGCACCCCTTTTTTGCGTCTGACCCGAATTTTCGGTCTTCAAGACGCTATATTTCGTGCGGCGCACATTCGGTGGACGGTTTGTGGAGGTTGTAGAGTTTTTAATCGCGATACTGTGTGTCGGGGAGAAAATGAACGGAACGGAAAGGAGGCGGCTTATAAGAATAAAAAGCGAAGGAGATGTCGGGTGCGATCATTCCAGCACTAATGCACCGGATCCCATCAGAACTCCGCAGTTAAGCGTGCTTGGGCGAGAGTAGTACTAGGATGGGTGACCCCCTGGGAAGTCCTCGTGTTGCACCCCTTTTTTGCGTATGACCCGAATTTTCGGTCTTCAAGACGCTATATTTCGTGCGGCGCACATTCGGTGGACGGTTTGTGGAGGTTGTAGAGCGTTTAATCGCGATACTGTGTGTCGGGGAGAAAATGAACGGAACGGAAAGGAGGCGGCTTATAAGAATAAAAAGCGGAGGAGATGTCGGGTGCGATCATACCAGCACTAATGCACCGGATCCCATCAGAACTCCGCAGTTAAGCGTGCTGGGGCGAGAGTAGTACTAGGATGGGTGACCCCCTGGGAAGTCCTCGTGTTGCACCCCTTTTTTGCGTCTGACCCGAATTTTCGGTCTTCAAGACGCTATATTTCGTGCGGCGCACATTCGGTGGACAGTTTGTGGGGGTTGTAGAGCGTTTAATCGCGATACTGTGTGTCGGGGAGAAAATGAACGGAACGGAAAGGAGGCGGCTTATAAGAATAAAAAGCGGAGGAGATGTCGGGTGCGATTATACCAGCACTAATGCACCGGATTCCATCAGAACTCCGCAGTTAAGCGTGCTTGGGCGAGAGTAGTACTAGGATGGGTGACTCCCTGGGAAGTCCTCGTGTTGCACCCCTTTTTTGCGTCTGACCCGAATTTTCGGTCTTCAAGACGCTATATTTCGTGCGGCGCACATTCGGTGGACGGTTTGTGGAGGTTGTAGAGTTTTTAATCGCGATACTGTGTGTCGGGGAGAAAATGAACGGAACGGAAAGGAGGCGGCTTATAAGAATAAAAAGCGAAGGAGATGTCGGGTGCGATCATTCCAGCACTAATGCACCGGATCCCATCAGAACTCCGCAGTTAAGCGTGCTTGGGCGAGAGTAGTACTAGGATGGGTGACCCCCTGGGAAGTCCTCGTGTTGCACCCCTTTTTTGCGTCTGACCCGAATTTTCGGTCTTCAAGACGCTATATTTCGTGCGGCGCACATTCGGTGGACAGTTTGTGGAGGTTGTAGAGCGTTTAATCGCGATACTGTGTGTCGGGGAGAAAATGAACGGAACGGAAAGGAGGCGGCTTATAAGAATAAAAAGCGGAGGAGATGTCGGGTGCGATCATACCAGCACTAATGCACCGGATCCCATCAGAACTCCGCAGTTAAGCGTGCTTGGGCGAGAGTAGTACTAGGATGGGTGACCCCCTGGGAAGTCCTCGTGTTGCACCCCTTTTTTGCGTATGACCCGAATTTTCGGTCTTCAAGACGCTATATTTCGTGCGGCGCACATTCGGTGGACAGTTTGTGGGGGTTGTAGAGCGTTTAATCGCGATACTGTGTGTCGGGGAGAAAATGAACAAAACGGAAAGGAGACGGCTTATAAGAATAAAAAGCGGAGGAGATGTCGGGTGCGATCATACCAGCACTAATGCACCGGATTCCATCAGAACTCCGCAGTTAAGCGTGCTTGGGCGAGAGTAGTACTAGGATGGGTGACCCCCTGGGAAGTCCTCGTGTTGCACCCTTTTTTTGCGTCTGACCCGAATTTTCGGTCTTGAAGACGCTATATTTCGTGCGGCGCACATTCGGTGGACGGTTTGTGGAGGTTGTAGAGCTTTTAATCGCGATACTGTGTGTCGGGGAGAAAATGAACGGAACGGAAAGGAGGCGGCTTATAAGAATAAAAAGCGGAGGAGATGTCGGGTGCGATCATACCAGCACTAATGCACCGGATTCCATCAGAACTCCGCAGTTAAGCGTGCTTGGGCGAGAGTAGTACTAGGATGGGTGACCCCCTGGGAAGTCCTCGTGTTACACCCCTTTTTTGCGTCTGACCCGAATTTTCGGTCTTCAAGACGCTATATTTCGTGCGGCGAACATTCGGTGGACGGTTTGTGGAGGTTGTAGAGCTTTTAATCGCGATACTGTGTGTCGGGGAGAAAATGAACGGAACGGAAAGGAGGCGGCTTATAAGAATAAAAAACGGAGGAGATGTCGGGTGCGATCATACCAGCACTAATGCACCGGATCCCATCAGAACTCCGCAGTTAAGCGTGTTTGGGCGAGAGTAGTTCTAGGATGGGTGACCCCCTGGGAAGTCCTCGTGTTGCACCCCTTTTTTGCGTCTGACCCGAATTTTCGGTCTTCAAGACGCTATATTTCGTGCGGCGCACATTCGGTGGACGGTTTGTGGAGGTTGTAGAGTTTTTAATCGCGATACTGTGTGTCGGGGAGAAAATGAACGGAACGGAAAGGAGGCGGCTTATAAGAATAAAAAGCGAAGGAGATGTCGGGTGCGATCATTCCAGCACTAATGCACCGGATCCCATCAGAACTCCGCAGTTAAGCGTGCTTGGGCGAGAGTAGTACTAGGATGGGTGACCCCCTGGGAAGTCCTCGTGTTGCACCCCTTTTTTGCGTATGACCCGAATTTTCGGTCTTCAAGACGCTATATTTCGTGCGGCGCACATTCGGTGGACGGTTTGTGGAGGTTGTAGAGCGTTTAATCGCGATACTGTGTGTCGGGGAGAAAATGAACGGAACGGAAAGGAGGCGGCTTATAAGAATAAAAAGCGGAGGAGATGTCGGGTGCGATCATACCAGCACTAATGCACCGGATCCCATCAGAACTCCGCAGTTAAGCGTGCTGGGGCGAGAGTAGTACTAGGATGGGTGACCCCCTGGGAAGTCCTCGTGTTGCACCCCTTTTTTGCGTCTGACCCGAATTTTCGGTCTTCAAGACGCTATATTTCGTGCGGCGCACATTCGGTGGACAGTTTGTGGGGGTTGTAGAGCGTTTAATCGCGATACTGTGTGTCGGGGAGAAAATGAACGGAACGGAAAGGAGGCGGCTTATAAGAATAAAAAGCGGAGGAGATGTCGGGTGCGATTATACCAGCACTAATGCACCGGATTCCATCAGAACTCCGCAGTTAAGCGTGCTTGGGCGAGAGTAGTACTAGGATGGGTGACTCCCTGGGAAGTCCTCGTGTTGCACCCCTTTTTTGCGTCTGACCCGAATTTTCGGTCTTCAAGACGCTATATTTCGTGCGGCGCACATTCGGTGGACGGTTTGTGGAGGTTGTAGAGCTTTTAATCGCGATACTGTGTGTCGGGGAGAAAATGAACGGAACGGAAAGGAGGCGGCTTATAAGAATAAAAAGCGGAGGAGATGTCGGGTGCGATCATACCAGCACTAATGCACCGGATCCCATCAGAACTCCGCTGTTAAGCGTGCTTGGGCGAGAGTAGTACTAGGATGGGTGACTCCCTGGGAAGTCCTCGTGTTGCACCCCTTTTTTGCGTCTGACCCGAATTTTCGGTCTTCAAGACGCTATATTTCGTGCGGCGCACATTCGGTGGACGGTTTGTGGAGGTTGTAGAGCGTTTAATCGCGATACTGTGTGTCGGGGAGAAAATGAACGGAACGGAAAGGAGGCGGCTTATAAGAATAAAAAGCGGAGGAGATGTCGGGTGCGATCATACCAGCACTAATGCACCGGATTCCATCAGAACTCCGCAGTTAAGCGTGCTTGGGCGAGAGTAGTACTAGGATGGGTGACTCCCTGGGAAGTCCTCGTGTTGCACCCCTTTTTTGCGTCTGACCCGAATTTTCGGTCTTCAAGACGCTATATTTCGTGCGGCGCACATTCGGTGGACGGTTTGTGGAGGTTGTAGAGCTTTTAATCGCGATACTGTGTGTCGGGGAGAAAATGAACGGAACGGAAAGGAGGCGGCTTATAAGAATAAAAAGCGGAGGAGATGTCGGGTGCGATCATACCAGCACTAATGCACCGGATCCCATCAGAACTCCGCTGTTAAGCGTGCTTGGGCGAGAGTAGTACTAGGATGGGTGACTCCCTGGGAAGTCCTCGTGTTGCACCCCTTTTTTGCGTCTGACCCGAATTTTCGGTCTTCAAGACGCTATATTTCGTGCGGCGCACATTCGGTGGACGGTTTGTGGAGGTTGTAGAGCGTTTAATCGCGATACTGTGTGTCGGGGAGAAAATGAACGGAACGGAAAGGAGGCGGCTTATAAGAATAAAAAGCGGAGGAGATGTCGGGTGCGATCATACCAGCACTAATGCACCGGATCCCATCAGAACTCCGCAGTTAAGCGTGCTTGGGCGAGAGTAGTACTAGGATGGGTGACCCCCTGGGAAGTCCTCGTGTTGCACCCCTTTTTTGCGTATGACCCGAATTTTCGGTCTTCAAGACGCTATATTTCGTGCGGCGCACATTCGGTGGACAGTTTGTGGGGGTTGTAGAGCGTTTAATCGCGATACTGTGTGTCGGGGAGAAAATGAACAGAACGGAAAGGAGACGGCTTATAAGAATAAAAAGCGGAGGAGATGTCGGGTGCGATCATACCAGCACTAATGCACCGGATTCCATCAGAACTCCGCAGTTAAGCGTGCTTGGGCGAGAGTAGTACTAGGATGGGTGACCCCCTGGGAAGTCCTCGTGTTGCACCCTTTTTTTGCGTCTGACCCGAATTTTCGGTCTTGAAGACGCTATATTTCGTGCGGCGCACATTCGGTGGACGGTTTGTGGAGGTTGTAGAGCTTTTAATCGCGATACTGTGTGTCGGGGAGAAAATGAACGGAACGGAAAGGAGGCGGCTTATAAGAATAAAAAGCGGAGGAGATGTCGGGTGCGATCATACCAGCACTAATGCACCGGATCCCATCAGAACTCCGCAGGTAAGCGTGCTTGGGCGAGAGTAGTACTAGGATGGGTGACCCCCTGGGAAGTCCTCGTGTTGCACCCCTTTTTTGCGTCTGACCCGAATTTTCGGTCTTCAAGACGCTATATTTAGTGCGGCGCACATTCGGTGGACAGTTTGTGGGGGTTGTAGAGCGTTTAATCGCGATACTGTGTGTCGGGGAGAAAATGAACGGAACGGAAAGGAGGCGGCTTATAAGAATAAAAAGCGGAGGAGATGTCGGGTGCGATCATACCAGCACTAATGCACCGGATTCCATCAGAACTCCGCAGTTAAGCGTGCTTGGGCGAGAGTAGTACTAGGATGGGTGACCCCCTGGGAAGTCCTCGTGTTGCACCCCTTTTTTGCGTCTGACCCGAATTTTCGGTCTTCAAGACGCTATATTTCGTGCGGCGAACATTCGGTGGACGGTTTGTGGAGGTTGTAGAGCTTTTAATCGCGATACTGTGTGTCGGGGAGAAAATGAACGGAACGGAAAGGAGGCGGCTTATAAGAATAAAAAACGGAGGAGATGTCGGGTGCGATCATACCAGCACTAATGCACCGGATCCCATCAGAACTCCGCAGTTAAGCGTGTTTGGGCGAGAGTAGTTCGAGGATGGGTGACCCCCTGGGAAGTCCTCGTGTTGCACCCCTTTTTTGCGTATGACCCGAATTTTCGGTCTTCAAGACGCTATATTTCGTGCGGCGCACATTCGGTGGACGGTTTGTGGAGGTTGTAGAGCTTTTAATCGCGATACTGTGTGTCGGGGAGAAAATGAACGGAACGGAAAGGAGGCGGCTTATAAGAATAAAAAGCGGAGGAGATGTCGGGTGCGATCATTCCAGCACTAATGCACCGGATCCCATCAGAACTCCGCAGTTAACCGTGCTTGGGCGAGAGTAGTACTAGGATGGGTGACCCCCTGGGAAGTCCTCGTGTTGCACCCCTTTTTTGCGTATGACCCGAATTTTCGGTCTTCAAGACGCTATATTTCGTGCGGCGCACATTCGGTGGACGGTTTGTGGAGGTTGTAGAGCTTTTAATCGCGATACTGTGTGTCGGGGAGAAAATGAACGGAACGGAAAGGAGGCGGCTTATAAGAATAAAAAGCGGAGGAGATGTCGGGTGCGATCATACCAGCACTAATGCACCGGATCCCATCAGAACTCCGCAGTTAAGCGTGCTGGGGCGAGAGTAGTACTAGGATGGGTGACCCCCTGGGAAGTCCTCGTGTTGCACCCCTTTTTTGCGTCTGACCCGAATTTTCGGTCTTCAAGACGCTATATTTCGTGCGGCGCACATTCGGTGGACAGTTTGTGGGGGTTGTAGAGCGTTTAATCGCGATACTGTGTGTCGGGGAGAAAATGAACGGAACGGAAAGGAGGCGGCTTATAAGAATAAAAAGCGGAGGAGATGTCGGGTGCGATTATACCAGCACTAATGCACCGGATTCCATCAGAACTCCGCAGTTAAGCGTGCTTGGGCGAGAGTAGTACTAGGATGGGTGACTCCCTGGGAAGTCCTCGTGTTGCACCCCTTTTTTGCGTCTGACCCGAATTTTCGGTCTTCAAGACGCTATATTTCGTGCGGCGCACATTCGGTGGACGGTTTGTGGAGGTTGTAGAGCTTTTAATCGCGATACTGTGTGTCGGGGAGAAAATGAACGGAACGGAAAGGAGGCGGCTTATAAGAATAAAAAGCGGAGGAGATGTCGGGTGCGATCATACCAGCACTAATGCACCGGATCCCATCAGAACTCCGCAGTTAACCGTGCTTGGGCGAGAGTAGTACTAGGATGGGTGACTCCCTGGGAAGTCCTCGTGTTGCACCCCTTTTTTGCGTCTGACCCAAATTTTCGGTCTTCAAGACGCTATATTTCGTGCGGCGCACATTCGGTGGACGGTTTGTGGAGGTTGTAGAGCGTTTAATCGCGATACTGTGTGTCGGGGAGAAAATGAACGGAACGGAAAGGAGGCGGCTTATAAGAATAAAAAGCGGAGGAGATGTCGGGTGCGATCATACCAGCACTAATGCACCGGATCCCATCAGAACTCCGCAGTTAAGCGTGCTTGGGCGAGAGTAGTACTAGGATGGGTGACCCCCTGGGAAGTCCTCGTGTTGCACCCCTTTTTTGCGTATGACCCGAATTTTCGGTCTTCAAGACGCTATATTTCGTGCGGCGCACATTCGGTGGACAGTTTGTGGGGGTTGTAGAGCGTTTAATCGCGATACTGTGTGTCGGGGAGAAAATGAACAGAACGGAAAGGAGACGGCTTATAAGAATAAAAAGCGGAGGAGATGTCGGGTGCGATCATACCAGCACTAATGCACCGGATTCCATCAGAACTCCGCAGTTAAGCGTGCTTGGGCGAGAGTAGTACTAGGATGGGTGACCCCCTGGGAAGTCCTCGTGTTGCACCCCTTTTTTGCGTCTGACCCGAATTTTCGGTCTTCAAGACGCTATATTTCGTGCGGCGCACATTCGGTGGACGGTTTGTGGAGGTTGTAGAGCTTTTAATCGCGATACTGTGTGTCGGGGAGAAAATGAACGGAACGGAAAGGAGGCGGCTTATAAGAATAAAAAGCGGAGGAGATGTCGGGTGCGATCATTCCAGCACTAATGCACCGGATCCCATCAGAACTCCGCAGTTAACCGTGCTTGGGCGAGAGTAGTACTAGGATGGGTGACCCCCTGGGAAGTCCTCGTGTTGCACCCCTTTTTTGCGTATGACCCGAATTTTCGGTCTTCAAGACGCTATATTTCGTGCGGCGCACATTCGGTGGACGGTTTGTGGAGGTTGTAGAGCTTTTAATCGCGATACTGTGTGTCGGGGAGAAAATGAACGGAACGGAAAGGAGGCGGCTTATAAGAATAAAAAGCGGAGGAGATGTCGGGTGCGATCATACCAGCACTAATGCACCGGATCCCATCAGAACTCCGCAGTTAAGCGTGCTGGGGCGAGAGTAGTACTAGGATGGGTGACCCCCTGGGAAGTCCTCGTGTTGCACCCCTTTTTTGCGTCTGACCCGAATTTTCGGTCTTCAAGACGCTATATTTCGTGCGGCGCACATTCGGTGGACAGTTTGTGGGGGTTGTAGAGCGTTTAATCGCGATACTGTGTGTCGGGGAGAAAATGAACGGAACGGAAAGGAGGCGGCTTATAAGAATAAAAAGCGGAGGAGATGTCGGGTGCGATTATACCAGCACTAATGCACCGGATTCCATCAGAACTCCGCAGTTAAGCGTGCTTGGGCGAGAGTAGTACTAGGATGGGTGACTCCCTGGGAAGTCCTCGTGTTGCACCCCTTTTTTGCGTCTGACCCGAATTTTCGGTCTTCAAGACGCTATATTTCGTGCGGCGCACATTCGGTGGACGGTTTGTGGAGGTTGTAGAGCTTTTAATCGCGATACTGTGTGTCGGGGAGAAAATGAACGGAACGGAAAGGAGGCGGCTTATATGAATAAAAAGCGGAGGAGATGTCGGGTGCGATCATACCAGCACTAATGCACCGGATCCCATCAGAACTCCGCAGTTAACCGTGCTTGGGCGAGAGTAGTACTAGGATGGGTGACTCCCTGGGAAGTCCTCGTGTTGCACCCCTTTTTTGCGTCTGACCCAAATTTTCGGTCTTCAAGACGCTATATTTCGTGCGGCGCACATTCGGTGGACGGTTTGTGGAGGTTGTAGAGCGTTTAATCGCGATACTGTGTGTCGGGGAGAAAATGAACGGAACGGAAAGGAGGCGGCTTATAAGAATAAAAAGCGGAGGAGATGTCGGGTGCGATCATACCAGCACTAATGCACCGGATCCCATCAGAACTTCGCAGTTAAGCGTGCTTGGGCGAGAGTAGTACTAGGATGGGTGACCCCCTGGGAAGTCCTCGTGTTGCACCCCTTTTTTGCGTATGACCCGAATTTTCGGTCTTCAAGACGCTATATTTCGTGCGGCGCACATTCGGTGGACAGTTTGTGGGGGTTGTAGAGCGTTTAATCGCGATACTGTGTGTCGGGGAGAAAATGAACAGAACGGAAAGGAGACGGCTTATAAGAATAAAAAGCGGAGGAGATGTCGGGTGCGATCATACCAGCACTAATGCACCGGATTCCATCAGAACTCCGCAGTTAAGCGTGCTTGGGCGAGAGTAGTACTAGGATGGGTGACCCCCTGGGAAGTCCTCGTGTTGCACCCCTGTTTTGCGTCTGACCCGAATTTTCGGTATTCAAGACGCTATATTTCGTGCGGCGCACATTCGGTGGACGGTTTGTGGAGGTTGTAGAGCTTTTAATCGCGATACTGTGTGTCGGGGAGAAAATGAACGGAACGGAAAGGAGGCGGCTTATAAGAATAAAAAGCGGAGGAGATGTCGGGTGCGATCATACCAGCACTAATGCACCGGATCCCATCAGAACTCCGCAGGTAAGCGTGCTTGGGCGAGAGTAGTACTAGGATGGGTGACCCCCTGGGAAGTCCTCGTGTTGCACCCCTTTTTTGCGTCTGACCCGAATTTTCGGTCTTCAAGACGCTATATTTAGTGCGGCGCACATTCGGTGGACAGTTTGTGGGGGTTGTAGAGCGTTTAATCGCGATACTGTGTGTCGGGGAGAAAATGAACGGAACGGAAAGGAGGCGGCTTATAAGAATAAAAAGCGGAGGAGATGTCGGGTGCGATCATACCAGCACTAATGCACCGGATTCCATCAGAACTCCGCAGTTAAGCGTGCTTGGGCGAGAGTAGTACTAGGATGGGTGACCCCCTGGGAAGTCCTCGTGTTGCACCCCTTTTTTGCGTCTGACCCGAATTTTCGGTCTTCAAGACGCTATATTTCGTGCGGCGAACATTCGGTGGACGGTTTGTGGAGGTTGTAGAGCTTTTAATCGCGATACTGTGTGTCGGGGAGAAAATGAACGGAACGGAAAGGAGGCGGCTTATAAGAATAAAAAACGGAGGAGATGTCGGGTGCGATCATACCAGCACTAATGCACCGGATCCCATCAGAACTCCGCAGTTAAGCGTGTTTGGGCGAGAGTAGTTCGAGGATGGGTGACCCCCTGGGAAGTCCTCGTGTTGCACCCCTTTTTTGCGTCTGACCCAAATTTTCGGTCTTCAAGACGCTATATTTCGTGCGGCGCACATTCGGTGGACAGTTTGTGGGGGTTGTAGAGCGTTTAATCGCGATACTGTGTGTCGGGGAGAAAATGAACGGAACGGAAAGGAGGCGGCTTATAAGAATAAAAAGCGGAGGAGATGTCGGGTGCGATCATACCAGCACTAATGCACCGGATTCCATCAGAACTCCGCAGTTAACCGTGCTTGGGCGAGAGTAGTACTAGGATGGGTGACCCCCTGGGAAGTCCTCGTGTTGCACCCCTTTTTTGCGTATGACCCGAATTTTCGGTCTTCAAGACGCTATATTTCGTGCGGCGCACATTCGGTGGACGGTTTGTGGAGGTTGTAGAGCGTTTAATCGCGATACTGTGTGTCGGGGAGAAAATGAACGGAACGGAAAGGAGGCGGCTTATAAGAATAAAAAGCGGAGGAGATGTCGGGTGCGATCATACCAGCACTAATGCACCGGATCCCATCAGAACTCCGCAGTTAAGCGTGCTGGGGCGAGAGTAGTACTAGGATGGGTGACCCCCTGGGAAGTCCTCGTGTTGCACCCCTTTTTTGCGTATGACCCGAATTTTCGGTCTTCAAGACGCTATATTTCGTGCGGCGCACATTCGGTGGACGGTTTGTGGAGGTTGTAGAGCGTTTAATCGCGATACTGTCTGTCGGGGAGAAAATGAACGGAACGGAAAGGAGGCGGCTTATAAGAATAAAAAGCGGAGGAGATGTCGGGTGCGATTATACCAGCACTAATGCACCGGATTCCATCAGAACTCCGCAGTTAAGCGTGCTTGGGCGAGAGTAGTACTAGGATGGGTGACCCCCTGGGAAGTCCTCGTGTTGCACCCCTTTTTTGCGTCTGACCCGAATTTTCGGTCTTCAAGACGCTATATTTCGTGCGGCGCACATTCGGTGGACGGTTTGTGGAGGTTGTAGAGCTTTTAATCGCGATACTGTATGTCGGGGAGAAAATGAACGGAACGGAAAGGAGGCGGCTTATAAGAATAAAAAGCGGAGGAGATGTCGGGTGCGATCATACCAGCACTAATGCACCGGATCCCATCAGAACTCCGCTGTTAACCGTGCTTGGGCGAGAGTAGTACTAGGATGGGTGACCCCCTGGGAAGTCCTCGTGTTGCACCCCTTTTTTGCGTCTGA
This sequence comes from Ilex aquifolium, assembly GCA_951799425.1. NCBI lineage: Eukaryota > Viridiplantae > Streptophyta > Magnoliopsida > Aquifoliales > Aquifoliaceae > Ilex > Ilex aquifolium. Next base: position 13,902,069 of record OX637410.1, on the reverse strand, counting down.
CCCGAATTTTCGCTCTTCAAGACGCTATATTTCGTGCGGCGCACATTCGGTGGACGGTTTGTGGAGGTTGTAGAGCGTTTAATCGCGGTACTGTGTGTCGGGGAGAAAATGAACGGAACGGAAAGGAGGCGGCTTATAAGAATAAAAAGCGGAGGAGATGTCGGGTGCGATCATACCAGCACTAATGCACCGGATCCCATCAGAACTCCGCAGTTAAGCGTGCATGGGCGAGAGTAGTACTAGGATGGGTGACCCCCTCGGAAGTCCTCGTGTTGCACCCCTTTTTTGCGTCTGACCCGAATTTTCGGTCTTCAAGACGCTATATTTCGTGCGGCGCACATTCGGTGGACAGTTTGTGGGGGTTGTAGAGCGTTTAATCGCGATACTGTGTGTCGGGGAGAAAATGAACGGAACGGAAAGGAGGCGGCTTATAAGAATAAAAAGCGGAGGAGATGTCGGGTGCGATCATACCAGCACTAATGCACCGGATCCTATCAGAACTACGCAGTTAAGCGTGCTTGGGCGAGAGTAGTACTAGGATGGGTGACCCCCTGGGAAGTCCTCGTGTTGCACCCCTTTTTTGCGTCTGACCCGAATTTTCGGTCTTCAAGACGCTATATTTCGTGCGGCGCACATTCGGTGGACAGTTTGTGGGGGTTGTAGAGCGTTTAATCGCGATACTGTGTGTCGGGGAGAAAATGAACGGAACGGAAAGGAGGCAGCTTATAAGAATAAAAAGCGGAGGAGATGTCGGGTGCGATCATACCAGCACTAATGCACCGGATTCCATCAGAACTCCGCAGTTAAGCGTGCTTGGGCGAGAGTAGTACTAGGATGGGTGACCCCCTGGGAAGTCCTCGTGTTGCACCCCTTTTTTGCGTCTGACCCGAATTTTCGGTCTTCAAGACGCAATATTTCGTGCGGCGCACATTCGGTGGACGGTTTGTGGAGGTTGTAGAGCTTTTAATCGCGATACTGTGTGTCGGGGAGAAAATGAACGGAACGGAAAGGAGGCGGCTTATAAGAATAAAAAGCGGAGGAGATGTCGGGTGCGATCATACCAGCACTAATGCACCGAATCCCATCAGAACTCCGCAGTTAACCGTGCTTGGGCGAGAGTAGTACTAGGATGGGTGACCCCCTGGGAAGTCCTCGTGTTGCACCCCTTTTTTGCGTCTGACCCGAATTTTCGGTCTTCAAGACGCTATATTTCGTGCGGCGCACATTCGGTGGACGGTTTGTGGAGGTTGTAGAGCGTTTAATCGCGATACTGTGTGTCGGGGAGAAAATGAACGGAACGGAAAGGAGGCGGCTTATAAGAATAAAAAGCGGAGGAGATGTCGGGTGCGATCATACCAGCACTAATGCACCGGATCCCATCAGAACTCCGCAGTTAAGCTTGCTTGGGCGAGAGTAGTACTAGGATGGGTGACCCCCTGGGAAGTCCTCGTGTTGCACCCCTTTTTTGCGTCTGACCCGAATTTTCGGTCTTCAAGACGCTATATTTCGTGCGGCGCACATTCGGTGGACAGTTTGTGGGGGTTGTAGAGCGTTTAATCGCGATACTGTGTGTCGGGGAGAAAATGAACGGAACGGAAAGGAGGCGGCTTATAAGAATAAAAAGCGGAGGAGATGTCGGGTGCGATCATACCAGCACTAATGCACCGGATTCCATCAGAACTCCGCAGTTAAGCGTGCTTGGGCGAGAGTAGTACTAGGATGGGTGACCCCCTGGGAAGTCCTCGTGTTGCACCCCTTTTTTGCGTCTGACCAGAATTTTCGGTCTTCAAGACGCTATATTTCGTGCGGCGCACATTCGGTGGACGGTTTGTGGAGGTTGTAGAGCTTTTAATCGCGATACTGTGTCGGGGAGAAAATGAACGGAACGGAAAGGAGGCGGCTTATAAGAATAAAAAGCGGAGGAGATGTCGGGTGCGATCATACCAGCACTAATGCACCGGATCCCATCAGAACTCCGCAGTTAACCGTGCTTGGGCGAGAGTAGTACTAGGATGGGTGACCCCCTGGGAAGTCCTCGTGTTGCACCCCTTTTTTGCGTATGACCCGAATTTTCGGTCTTCAAGACGCTATATTTCGTGCGGCGCACATTCGGTGGACGGTTTGTGGAGGTTGTAGAGCGTTTAATCGCGATACTGTGTGTCGGAGAGAAAATGAACGGAACGGAAAGGAGGCGGCTTATAAGAATAAAAACCGGAGGAGATGTCGGGTGCGATCATACCAGCAGTAATGCACCGGATCCCATCAGAACTCCGCTGTTAAGCGTGCTTGGGCGAGAGCAGTACTAGGATGGGTGACCCCCTGGGAAGTCCTCGTGTTGCACCCCTTTTTTGCGTCTGGCCCGAATTTTCGGTCTTCAAGACGCTATATTTCGTGCGTCGCACATTCGTTGGACGGTTTGTGGAGGTTGTAGAGCGTTTAATCGCGATACTGTGTGTCGGGGAGAAAAATGAACGGAACGGAAAGGAGGCGGCTTATAAGAATAAAAAGCGGAGGAGATGTCGGGTGCGATCATACCAGCACTAATGCACCGGATTCCATCAGAACTCCGCAGTTAAGCGTGCTTGGGCGAGAGTAGTACTAGGATGGGTGACCCCCTGGGAAGTCCTCGTGTTGCACCCTTTTTTTGCGTCTGACCCGAATTTTCGGTGTTCAAGACGCTATATTTCGTGCGGCGCACATTCGGTGGACGGTTTGTGGAGGTTGTAGAGCGTTTAATCGCGATACTGTGTGTCGGGGAGAAAATGAACGGGACGGAAAGGAGGCGGCTTATAAGAATAAAAAGCGGAGGAGATGTCGGGTGCGATCATACCAGCACTAATGCACCGGATCCCATCAGAACTCCGCAGTTAAGCGTGCTTGGGCGAGAGTAGTACTAGGATGGGTGACCCCCTGGGAAGTCCTCGTGTTGCACCCCTTTTTTGCGTATGACCCGAATTTTCGTTCTTCAAGACGCTATATTTCGTGCGGCGCACATTCGGTGGACAGTTTGTGGGGGTTGTAGAGCGTTTAATCGCGATACTGTGTGTCGGGGAGAAAATGAACGGAACGGAAAGGAGGCGGCTTATAAGAATAAAAAGCGGAGGAGATGTCGGGTGCGATCATACCAGCACTAATGCACCGGATCCCATCAGAACTCCGCAGTTAAGCGTGCTTGGGCGAGAGTAGTACTAGGATGGGTGACCCCCTGGGAAGTCCTCGTGTTGCACCCCTTTTTTGCGTCTGACCCGAATTTTCGGTCTTCAAGACGCTATATTTCGTGCGGCGCACATTCGGTGGACGGTTTGTGGAGGTTGTAGAGTTTTTAATCGCGATACTGTGTGTCGGGGAGAAAATGAACGGAACGGAAAGGAGGCGGCTTATAAGAATAAAAAGCGGAGGAGATGTCGGGTGCGATCATACCAGCACTAATGCACCGGATCCCATCAGAACTCCGCAGTTAACCGTGCTTGGGCGAGAGTAGTACTAGGATGGGTGACCCCCTGGGAAGTCCTCGTGTTGCACCCCTTTTTTGCGTATGACCCGAATTTTCGGTCTTCAAGACGCTATATTTCGTGCGGCGCACATTCGGTGGACGGTTTGTGGAGGTTGTAGAGCGTTTAATCGCGATACTGTGTGTCGGGGAGAAAATGAACGGAACGGAAAGGATGCGGCTTATAAAAATAAAAAGCGGAGGAGATGTCGGGTGCGATCATACCAGCACTAATGCACCGAATCCCATCAGAACTCGGCAGTTAAGCGTGCTTGGGCGAGAGTAGTACTAGGATGGGTGACCCCCTGGGAAGTCCTCGTGTTGCACCCCTTTTTTGCGTCTGACCCGAATTTTCAATCTTCAAGACGCTATATTTCGTGCGGCGCACATTCGGTGGACGGTTTGTGGAGGTTGTAGAGCGTTTAATCGCGATACTGTGTGTCGGGGAGAAAATGAACGGAACGGAAAGGAGGCGACTTATAAGAATAAAAACTGGAGAAGATGTCGGGTGCGATCATACCAGCAGTAATGCACCGGATCCCATCAGAACTCCGCTGTTAAGCGTGCTTGGGCGAGAGCAGTACTAGGATGGGTGACCTCCTGGGAAGTCCTCGTGTTGCACCCCTTTTTTGCGTCTGACCCGAATTTTCGGTCTTCAAGACGCTATATTTCGTGCGGCGCACATTCGTTGGACGGTTTGTGGAGGTTGTAGAGCGTTTAATCGCGATACTGTGTGTCGGGGAGAAAAATGAACGGAACGGAAAGGAGGCGGCTTATAAGAATAAAAAGCGGAGGAGATGTCGGGTGCGATCATACCAGCACTAATGCACCGGATCCCATCAGAACTCCGTAGTTAAGCGTGCTTGGGCGAGAGTAGTACTAGGATGGGTGACCCCCTGGGAAGTCCTCGTGTTGCACCCCTTTTTTGCGTCTGACCCGAATTTTCGGTCTTCAAGACGCCATATTTCGTGCGGCGCACATTCGGTGGACTGTTTGTGGAGGTTGTAAAGCATTTAATCGCGATACTGTGTGTCGGGGAGAAAATGAACGGAACGGAAAGGAGGCGGCTTATAAGAATAAAAAGCGGAGGAGATGTCGGGTGCGATCATACCAGCACTAATGCACCGGATTCCATCAGAACTCCTCAGTTAAGCGTGCTTGGGCGAGAGTAGTACTAGGATGGGTGACCCCCTGGGAAGTCCTCGTGTTGCACCCTTTTTTTGCGTCTGACCCGAATTTTCGGTCTTCAAGACGCTATATTTCGTGCGGCGCACATTCGGTGGACGGTTTGTGGAGGTTGTAGAGCTTTTAATCGCGATACTGTGTGTCGGGGAGAAAATGAACGGAACGGAAAGGAGGCGGCTTATAAGAATAAAAAACGGAGGAGATGTCGGGTGCGATCATACCAGCACTAATGCACCGGATCCCATCAAAACTACGCAGTTAAGCGTGCTTGGGCGAGAGTAGTACTAGGATGGGTGACCCCCTGGGAAGTCCTCGTGTTGCACCCCTTTTTTGCGTCTGACCCGAATTTTCGTTCTTCAAGACGCTATATTTCGTGCGGCGCACATTCGGTGGACGGTTTGTGGAGGTTGTAGAGCGTTTAATCGCGATACTGTGTGTCGGGGAGAAAATGAACGCAACGGAAAGGAGGCAGCTTATAAGAATAAAAAGCGGAGGAGATGTCGGGTGCGATCATACCAGCACTAATGCACCGGATCCCATCAGAACTCCGCAGTTAAGCGTGCTTGGGCGAGAGTAGTACTAGGATGGGTGACCCCCTGGGAAGTCCTCGTGTTGCACCCCTTTTTTGCGTCTGACCCGAATTTTCGGTCTTCAAGACGCTATATTTCGTGCGGCGCACATTCGGTGGACAGTTTGTGGGGGTTGTAGAGCGTTTAATCGCGATACTGTGTGTCGGGGAGAAAATGAACGGAACGGAAAGGAGGCGGCTTATAAGAATAAAAAGCGGAGGAGATGTCGGGTGCGATCATACCAGCACTAATGCACCGGATTCCATCAGAACTCCGCAGTTAAGCGTGCTTGGGCGAGAGTAGTACTAGGATGGGTGACCTCCTGGGAAGTCCTCGTGCAAGAAAATCTTATTTCGAATTAATACTGCTATGGCATGCCTGCACAATATTCCTCTAAACTCAAACATGCGACAATTGCACTTCACGTCACAATCATTTTCTTGGAACCAAACCTTAAAATTTATGCTCTTCTTTTTGTCTTCAATAACAATATCCTCTGACACATCGTACTCAGAGATTGCACCATCCACTTTAACTGAAATCAAATCACAGTACATCTTCCCTGTCAATTCATTTTGAAATTCTTTAAACTTTGAGATAGTGAACATATGTTGAACTTGTTTCTCCATGTCATAAAGGCTTACACAGGGGACCTGTGAAGAAGACGACCTACAATCTTCATGGTTCTCCTTTTCTACCTTACTTTTCAGTGCATTCTCATACTGTTCCACAAATTGCTTTAAGGTAGTCTTAGAGTTGACAAACCCGTCAAAAAATGAATGCATGCTTTCATTTCGTTGGGTGGTAGACATTCCTGCCCAAAAACTATCTTTCACAAAACTCGGTACCCATCGATGTCTCTCATTGTACAACCCATTCAACCAATCATTATTATGCAATTTATATTTCTCAATCATCTCATTCCAATGATCTTCAAATTCAAAATGAATCAAGGAATTATAAACAACACTTTGCAAGGAAAACTTGATTGATTCATATTGCTTATAACCTTTCAACTTTTCAGGCAGCTTCTTCATTATATGCCACAAACACCATCGATGTCTAGCATTAGGAAAGATAATCTCAATTGCTTTTTGCATAGCTTTGTCTTGGTCAGTAATAATTGCATTTGGAGCTTTTGAAGACATGCATGAAAGCCAAGATCGAAATAACCAAGTAAATGTATCTGTGTCCTCATTAGATATCAACCCACAACCAAGCAAAGTTGACTGCCCATGATGATTCACCCCTACAAAGGGAGCAAATGGCATGTCATACTTATTTGTTAAGTACGTTGTATCAAATGTAATAACATCACCAAATTCCTCATATGCTGCCCTACTCCTCGCATCTGCCCAAAAAACATTTCTCAGGCGACCCTCGTCATCTAAATCCATTGTGTAAAAAAAGTTCGCATTTTGGCCTTGCATTTTTAAAAAATAGTTTTGTATTGCTGTAGCATCTCCTTCCCCAAGTCGTAACCGTCTTACTTTTTCAATGTAATTTCTACAATCTTTCTCCAGAAATGACATATTCTCATACCCCCCTGCCTCAACAACAAACGAATTATAATTTTTGTTTATTCTGATCCCAGCCCTATCATTTAATTCAATCTTCCTTTTTACCTGTGGTCTCATGACTCGATTGCATCGAAAGAATCGAGCTTTGCTCGGACTTAACCCATGATTATGGTCGAGTACGATGGTGCTCACTCGCCATCTCCCATCAGGACATAAAATTGATGTAAGCTTAGCCTTGCAATCCGTTTTTATGCTTGGATGCGGCTTAAAAGGATTGTTTGAAGTGCTTCGCGACTTGCCTGATCGAGAACATGCAACTGTCACATATTTCAACTTTCCGTCATCTCCTTTAATTGACGATCTTATTTTAACTGGGAACCCCAACTGCTTACCATAGTTTATGAAATAATCAACCAACTCATCATAATTGTTAAACATCATCCCAACTGTGGGCTCTTCTGCTTTTTCCTCTACATTCACTATGTTATCCATTTCAGCCCCTTCATTTTCTTCAATCATTTCCATATGTGAAGAGCTACTAGAAGATTCTCCTTCTATCACTATAACATATAAAATAAAATACTACTTTAGAGATGAATCTCACACACACGATTGCAAGAAACAGGAAATCAAGAGTTCAAGAATGCACCACACACTTGCATGAAACTTGCGGCAAAGAAAAAAAAAATCTATTGAAGGAGCTAATGTTCTGCCACTACAATCCAACACTTAAAAGACATAAAACAATACTAACATAAAATAATTCTTAACATGACTCCTAATGGAAATAATAAACTAATCATATATCTAATCTAACAAAAGTGATTCACCGCCAAATAACTTCAACAAGACTAAGAAGTCTTCATAGTTTCTAAAAAACTCTCATAAGTCAAAGACTTCTAAATAATAAAAATTATTCTAAAAGTTTAATAATAAAATAATAACTAATGCTATAGATTGGTTTAATCTCAATCTCCAACATATACCACCTCATATTTCGCATATTTTTCCAATTGTGTCACAGCAGGCATATCTAGCAAATCACAGTGCCACATAATTGATACAATTAGATGCCAAAAACTGGAGGATAACCTAAATTGGAAAGGACAACAAAGTAATATGAATACCAATGCATCTGTGAAAGCAAGCTACAAGAATAAAGAAATGTCACGGGGCTAAACCGCTAAAAATACTAGCACCCAATACGAAAAATAAAGTGGATCATCAGTGTATTCTTATGTTTTAAATCCGAGATTTGAGAGAATTGAGAATTTACCGTAGACGGTGTTGGTTGGGTTCATGGCGACTTGGTTTTCGGCATCTATCTCGATCACTACAGGTTCACTGTTTTTGGCCATTTGACGTGATACTAGATGAAGTAATTGGAGAGTCGAATGGAATGGGTCGCCAAAGACGTTATATTGGTGTTGATTGGGTTCCTTGAGTGCTAAGCCGAAGAGTGTCTTCAATGGAGAAGGGGCTCCGTTGCTGGCTGGAAGAAGACGAGAAGACAATGATGATCCGGCTGATTTTTCACTCACAGATCGTTAGTTGGACAAGATCTGAGGCAAGAAGAGACCAAGTAAAGTGGAAGACCAAGAGAGTGAGATAAAGAAGAGTTAAAATATGATTAAACTAGTTGGAGAAATTTTAATGACGTGGCAAATCCAAGTCAGATGCCATATCATTAAGTCCCTATTTTATGTCCTGTTTCTATGTCCCAATAGCATTACTCTTTATATAATTATCATAACTACCAATTAGTTTAGATAATTATTATAACTGCCCCATAATTTTTATCTTGGATTTTAATTTAGTCCGTAGTGATAGGTTTTTTGCCTTTTTTTTTATGAGTAAAATGTTAAATGTTTATTTAATAAAAAAAATTAATTAATAAATAAATTGTGAAATTTTAAAAATATATAAATGTTTTTTGTTATTTATTTATAAATGTAATTACATTCAATAAATAAATAATTATAAATTAAAAATACATAAATTTCTGACGTTGATATAAACCAAGTCCAGGCCATGAGCAGCAGCGCTGTAGTAAAAACCTTATATATATAATCTACTCTCTCTCTCTCTCTCTTAATGAAGTTGATATAGTACAGAATCGTGCTCTTCCATCCAAGGTATATGTGAATATTGAATCGTGTATAGTGAAGTTCATTTGCTTCCCTTCCCAGCATTTCATGCAAATACATTACATTGGTCCTTAGGGCTGTTAATCGAGCTGAATTCGAGCCTTTGTCAAGCCTAATTTACACATAAACGAGCTGGCTCGTTTAACAATTAATACATAAACGAGCCTTAAACAATGTTCAAACTTGGCTTGATTAACAGCCCTATTGGTCCTTCCTCGCCGCAGTGAGTTTCAGTATATGCCAGACCATATCAAGTACAAAACTAACAGTGTAACGGCGGCAACTGGCAACTTTGCACATAATTATGACGTTAAGGGTTCTGAAAGTCGCCCATGAAAGGCGGGTAAGTTCAAGCAGAGAGAGAGAGAGGGCGATAGAAGAGGAGAGAGATTAAGTAGGTTGGTAGAGAATCCTTTACGAGTAGAGAGGTTGCTGACTGATTCGTACAGCATATTGATTGAGCAGTCAGCATAGGGTTTTTTGAGAAATACGCCATTGTTGAACATTTCTTCGCTCATTGTCTTCATGTGTTGAAAACAAGTCGTTTTAACTCTTATTAAAGCTGCAGGGATCAGGGCAAATAGTTTTTTTTTTTTTTCAACAATGTTACCCACACTATCTTCTCATACCACTTCTTTGCACCACCTCAAATATATACAATAAGATTAAATATATACCATTAGATTAGTAAATTTCACAAAATTTATTAAATATTCAATGATTGTGATTGTGTTAAGGTGGTGTACAAAACATTTTTTTTTTTCTTTTTGTAACGAGAAAAGTTCTCTGTTTTACTTTATATCCATTACAATGAGAATACACTCTAGATATTTACAATCACTCACAAATTATCAGTATCAATTAAATCCAAAAGATACTAACTATGGTCAAACCTCTTATGTTCAAGTCTACGATTGTCCAAGTCCAACCGGCTCCGTGACCATGTGGTTAAGTAGTTATTCTTTGATATCACTTTGAGAGTAAACAAAACCATTAATTCTCTTGAAGACAATTGCTAGGTAATACGTCGTCTTTATAATAACATGTATACTATATCGTTTATTAAATTTTATTTAAATAAATGTGAATTATTTTACCAGTGAATTCCCATTAAAAAATTAATAACACTTAGTGATCTAACAATTCACGTTAATTTAATAAAGAAGATGTGGCAAATAATTAACCATAACATTATCAAATTGTGTTGTGTAAAACTCGAATGTTACTAATGAGCAAAATTTTTATGACTGATTGATTTGAGTTACACTCGGGTTTAGTGTTGTATTGTTCGATGTTAGATTATTTTGAGATTTTATCAGTCAAATGATTCGAATTTGGTTATATTTTCATTTTACTATTTTGTCATAAGACAAAAAATAAAGTTAAAAAAAAAAAAACATACAAGTGAAACAATATTACCCTTTTCCTTACTTTTAACAGAATCAATATTACTTATGGAATGAGGGCAACACTGCTGGATTGATAAATGTAGATTTCATACGACCTCCAATGTCAGATATCTCACAAACAAGAAAAGCAGAACGAGCAGAATACAGGGGAAAAAAAATGAGAAATCAGATTGGAAAAATCTCCTATTCAAAGTACTGAACATTTGATTATCTTTATGGTACTTACATCCTATCTGTAAATATTTCTGCGAAAGAAATTGAAGGAATGAGGGTTGGCCCCAAAGAATTTCAGACAATAAAGCAACCTGCGACAAAGGAATGTGATTACTTCCCTGGGTTAAGATCTCTGCGCTACCTGCAGTACCTTCGTAAAGAAAAACTCAGATCCTAACTACCCTCAGTACCGTCATGAGTGAAAAACATACTTCCACATTCAGTTCGAGAAGTGGTGAAGGTGGTGATTGGTTACAATATTTCACAGTTAGCACTTATTTGAGTATAGATGAAGGTGTGGCTCGTTATATCCACCCAACTTCGTTTGAAGAACAGATCATCAGCACATGCTTGGTCATTCTAGCTTACTCCATATGAATCCTCCTCAAACGCAAGATTTAGATCAGGTAGCTCAAATTTAGTCTCCATATCTCTGGCTTCCTTCTGCACTTGAGAAAAACTGTTTGGCGGGGAGGGTTGTGGTAAAGCAACAAGATCGTTGCTTGTGACAATTGGTGGCAAGATTGGAGGAACAGGGTCATAAGCTGCTGTTTCTTGCTGAAGTTGATCAGAAATTGCTTCCTCACGTGCAGCTGTTGGAACTCTTTCAGCTGCTGGCTGTGATTGCAAATCAAGCTGCAATGAAAGTAAGACAGTTAAATATTACTAAGTTTCAGTAACAATAATACTATTTTTCTTTATATTTTTTTTGAGGTTCCTTTTTAGTTTCTTGGCTGCCAGACATACAAGTAAAATAATTAACATAATGCACAGTAGGAAACCAATTTCCCAAACTGGCATGTTGGACAAATCGTATTGAGGAACCTTCCATTCTAGAATTTGTTGGCTGCTAGGCGTAGGAATATAAAATTTGAAGACAATACATGTCAAAAGTTTTTCGCATTTTCAATCCTGCCAATCTGGATTAAACTAATCGAAATTGAAAAATTCTAAGATACAGACCCTCAATTCAAGGTGAATTTGATGTCTGCATTCAATAGAACAAAGACTTGTAGCTTTTTTTAACTTAATCCCTACATATGGTGCTATATGTGAAAACATTCACTTGATTCTTATCAAGAACTTGCCTAAATAAACTGCAAGAGAAAGCAACAACATGCACCTTTCATGAAAGACAAAAAACAATAATTAAGTGATAACCAGGAGATTAACTACTAAAGCTATTCATATCATACCCACTTTCATTTCATTTGACTGTTACATTCAATTTATAACTAAAACCAGGAGATTGACGAGTGCAAGCTGTACAAGAAAACTCAAATTAAAAAAAAAAAAATATAGAAAACACAAAGAGAAGAGAAGAAAAAACAACTGAGGGGAAAAAAAATATAGCTCTTTAAACCATTAATGTAACTCTTTTTAATTCATACTTTATATCAGTAGCCCTACTTTTAAGCACACTTCTTGACAAAGTATTCAAATAAAAAGTGTTCGAAACTATAAAAATTTTGTTTTACAATAAGAGGCCATTCATGCAAAACGTAAGAATGTCAAAGTGATGACCTACACTTCCCAAAGAGAGGCAGCTGTGAGGGAGTCAATATAGTAGGACCACCTTAATGAAATGGTTGACAGGCTTTCCTTTGCAGCTAGTCTCCTAAAACATATAAGAGCATCTCTTTGACATGTCAAGTAAGCGGACAAAGTGTCGTAGGTAATCTTGAACTTTTCAGTCCCTAGTAAGTTTACATTGCCTATAAAGGATAAACTAACCATATGTACTATAGACTTTTTGCACTGCCGTGGTTGCAAATTCCAGACTACTAAAAGGAACTAAGCGTCAGATTCGGCAAACTTGGAAAAACTAATCTATTGAAACAGTTTCTAATTACTATAATTGAAACAAAATGATATTTATTCCACGATAAGTTGGGTTAAATGATACATGATACATCTGAGGAATTGCAACATATGCGAACAAACTAAGGTGCTAGATGATGTTGTACTTCTCTTCAGGCTAAGTGTACTGAAGCCTTACTACTTCAAGTTCCTAGTATAGGTAATTATGTCAGTGGTATACTCATATTGACGATGTACGATAAAGAAAAAGTTATTTACACAGTCATCTACAGTTAAATCAATTAGCACATGCACTTCACCCAAGTGCTCCACTAGTTGGAAATCATACTGAAAATAGAATTTATAGCACAATGAAGAATATACATAAATGATAGATCCTAATAAATTGACAAATTCCTCCTTTGATTACTCAACAACTAATTATATATTTAATAAAATGTGGACTCAATAGGGTAACACAAAAAACATAATACACGAGAGAAAAGCCTTGTAATAATTTCACCTTCATTCTCTTCAAGCTCTCATTTGTGGCTCTCTGTTTTTCCAAAGTACTGCAAATGGATGCTAGTTCCTGCTTGGAAATGAAGAATTTCAGTCATTTTGCATTACCAAAATTTTAATTTCTCAGTGAAGAAGCATTGATGAAAAATACCCTCTTCAAACGCCTTCTTTCCTTCAATAGCAAGACCTCCTCTTCTTTAAGTTCAGCTAAAGTCTGCCAGAGCCATATAATAAACTTAAATAAGAGGAATTACAACATCTAAAACAATATGAAGCTAACATTTCTAGTTCACCAAAAAAGTAAAAAAATAAAAATAAAAGGCTAAGCCTAATCCATGATCTTGAAGTTTGTCTAAAACTTTGACATAGGCTGTTTGAGATTTTTCAGATCGATCTGATCAGGTACCAAAATTCAAGTGGATCGTCTCCTAAGAAGCGAAGCATGGTGGACCGAGACATGCTCAACAAGATCATGAAACTAACAATCACCTTCTTCTTTCTTGACCTCTTGGATGTGGTTCTTTCACTTGTTCCTGTAATCTGCATATATATTAGACATTAGATATCATCAGTGAATCACTGCAATTTTATTAAGCAAATTCAGAGTGACAATAACTGAACAAGAAAGGCAAATCGATGTAATTGCGAAGGCCTACATCCATGACTCCCCGTCTCGCACGCCTATCTGATTTTCCTTTTTACTAATGAAATGATGTTCACAGCCAGGATTCACAGTTGGGATGGAGCCAAAAGTACTATGAAAACCGCATATTTCAAGAATTGAATATCAAGCTCCATGGCCTTTTGGTCCTTTTAAAAATTGTAAAACACTAAACAATTCCTAGGTTCATTTATTCAGAATGGGGAAAGCCCATCTTACATAAGAATACCCAGAAAGCATGGAGAAGTATTCACAGAACCACAAGACAAAAGAGAACTAGAAGCATACAAATGACCAAAAGTATATTGTTTCGCACTTCGTTTACTGTGTTGGTCGTATGCACATACATTCCATTTTTTAACAGTAAATCAAACTAGTCATATCCAGTGCAAGTGGGTTCTATTTGTGTTAAATAACTTGAAACAGGATCAGCCCTCATCTGAGTGTTTCCAGACAACAAAAGGTCAACGAAATAAGATAATCATTAGTTTCCAATTGCACCCGGTAGTTCACTTTTAAATAAGGCAGAGTTTGAAATAGTGTGTGTGTGAATTGCATACAACTCATGCTCCCATTATAAAATATGAATAGAATGCTCAGGCCCCCACCTTACCAAACAAGGGAAAAAAATTATAATTCTTCCACTTGAAATAAGTGTAATCAAAGCATTAGTTAAGAACGTTTTTGGTAAACATGTCAGCTACAATGATAGTTTGGTGACAAAAAGGATCCCCCACCCAAACTTCTCATCACGGGTTAATCCGGATCGCTTCGACCAGTGTATGTATATTGTGAGAGAGAGATCTTTCTTAAAATACAAAACCTGAAACCAATCCTCGATCGGTGATTCTCATCTCCTCCATTGTATCAAAAAAAAAACATATATTTCTACAGTTCGCACCATTTTGCAGCTAAAATGTTTGCCAAAATTCTACATTTATGGTGCCACCAGATTAAAGAACGAGCACAACAACTTATCAAGCATAAGAATAACAAACCCTAATCTAGCCCTTTAAACCTCCACAGAACTACAACAAAGTAATTCTTCTCCCCCACTTTTGACTAAAACATACGAATTTTCTACACACAAAAAATGGTTCAGAACAAGCTGTCATCATAATTCCACTATTTATATGTTTGTGTTGAGCAGTTTAGTTTTAGTATCCCTCCCTCATCTCATCCAAACGGACAATTAGCTATTCACAGTTGTGCGGTGCCTCGGAAAGTTCGCTCATCTTAGTGTCTGAATGGCATAGCTGGTGAAGGTATAACGACAAGTAGTAGATAACGAAGCCGTTGGAAGATACCAAAATATGTCGACCACATCAGAACATTTCCCATTAATTCCTAAACCACAAACAATGGTCCACCCAACTAATCGCAGACCTATTTGCCACTAACACACGCCACCGATTAAGCTGATACCCAAAAAACAAAAAAGTCATTTGCTCAAAATGCCCCTGTAAGGACTCTCAAAGTGGAGAGAGAGAGAGAGAGATTTGACTCTGAAGCCGGAGAAAATATTCAACAGAACATTCATTTGAGCTAATTTATTGATCTAATTTATTATTAAAATCTGTTACCGATTTAAGAATTACGATGAATTAGATTAACAAATTTAATAATAATAACCTCATATGATCTGAAATTCAACAAAAAATACAATTAATTAATTTCACAATTAAGGGTATAATAGTAATTTCATAATTTATATTCAATTTATCAGTTAATTTAGTCCATGGAAAATTTAAAAGGAGTAAATTGTTAAAATTCAATGGAAAATTGATTGAAACAAGATCTATAGTTCAAGGGGTATTTTATAATTAACCAACATGCGTATTTTACCCGGAGGTGAGGACGACCTGTTACCCATTTACCAAATCCAATGGCTAAAAGAAATACCCACTCCGACTGAGACTTTGACAGTTTTTCTGTGTCACTTCAATATTTTATTGACAAAATTGCCACTTGGGTGATGGGTGTTTTGGTCTTTTCGTACTGAAAGTCATGACACGGGAGACGCTGGAGTGGAGGGCGGAAAAGTGGTGAGAAAAAAACGTGATGAGAGTCGTTCAATCTTTCTTCTGACCAAAGGCGTTGAAGGAAGGTCACTAGTTTTCTCTTTAAAAATACTATTTAAGTAAGGGTAAATTACACTTATCTCTCCTGAACTATTACTTTTTTCCACCTTGTCCCTTCAACTATTAGATTTCTCATCTTGTACCAGAAACTAACACTTTTATTTCACATTATCCCAATCATAAACATCTGTTATTTTTTTTATACGAAAATCGCTAATGTGTCAGAGTAAAATAAAAAAAAATTATATAGTTTGAGGGACTAAATCACATAACTTTCCATTAAATATGTAACGAACGTTAATAATTGAGATAATTTAAAACTAATCATGTAGTTGAGAGTGCAATGTGAAAAATCTAATAGTTATGGGGGCAAAATAAAAAAAGGTGATAGTTCGGGTGGTGAGTGTAATTTACCCTTTAAGTAAAGTATATATAAATGAAGGGCATTCTGGTCAAAAAATAAAAAAGGAAATAACTAATGCCGATCGTGGACAATTAGGGATGAGCTCCGACGGATCGGTGAAATGACGGAAATAGTCTCGGAAAACTAACGAGGACCCTTTAAGTAAAGTATATATAAATGAAGGGCATTCTGGTCAAAAAATAAAAAAGGAAATAACTAATGCCGATCGTGGACAATTAGGGATGAGCTCCGACGGATCGGTGAAATGACGGAAATAGTCTCGGAAAACTAACGAGGACTATGCCATGCAAGGAAGGTATTTCTATCAATTTTGGAACTAACACAACGGTGACAGGTGATGGAAGCATTTTACAAGTTTCTATCTGACTTGCACTGAACGCGTCGCAGCAAATATCGTACTTTTCGAGGGGTATTTTGGTCAGAAGGAGAAAGGCATCGAATGACACGATACTTGGATGAATCTATCGTCGGCGAACAAGGAGACACACAACCACAACTACCAACAACCAGCTGAGTCATACACCGCCGGCCACCGGAGAAGTGATGACGATGTCAATAAAACTGACAATACCGCCAAAGAAGAACAGAAGAAAGAGAGGCACAAACTCTGACCTTAGATCTTGTTGTGTCTGAGCCGACTGAGCGTTTGGGAAGTGGACGGCTGGACTCTTCCAAACCACCATCGATGGCGCCACCGCTTCCGCTTCCACTTCCACCACCAGCGCCGCCGCTGAGAGAAGTGGCGCCGCTCCAGGAAAGCGGAGTGGTGGGGCTGCCCCTCGTGGTAGACTTAACCGTCATCGTCTTGGACCGGGGCTGGCGTACTCTCCACTCGAGCGGTAAAGCCGTCTTAGGCGGTGGCGTAGCCTGGTTCAGCGTCACCAGCAGCTCGACCACCATGGAGTCGTCCGTCATCGCAGCTTTCACCCACTCTTGGTCACTCATCATCACCTCGCTTTCGCGTCAGTTTCGACTATAGATGGAGAGAGAGGGAGAGACAGAGAAAGTGAGTTAACAGAGATGTGGAAAGGGAAAAGTGAAGAGAAGGGTGGTGGTTGCAAAGACAATCTGAGAAGACAGAAATAAATAATGAGGAGGGGGGTGGTGTTGGCAATGGCATGACTCGGGTTTATATATATGTGTGGTGAAGATGCCAATTGATTGACAATAGAGGGTACTTTTGTGTATGATGGATGGATGGGCCGATTCTATCTCTCTCCCCCCCTGTGGAGACTATCTGTGTGTGTGGACCCACCATTTGAGACGTGGTACTGACCGCCTGCTTCTACCTTTTATTTCTTGTTTCTAGGGTTGGGTTGTAAGGAGGTGTGTGATAGTACGCCCTCTTTAAATGCGAGTGGGTGAGAATTGTTGATGTTGTCTGTTTGAGTTTGCTTTTTTTTGCATAAATAAATGATGGCGCATATCACACTTTAACCGGTTTTTTTATTTTATTTTATTTTTATTGTTAACTAAAAATACTGCTTGTCTATTCATATTGTTTCAGGGTTGAATTGAATGAAACTGCCATAAAAATGGACAACCAAACATCTAAAACATTGATTGATTTAGGATGGTTTTTATCATTAACATTTGTGTTTGGTATTATGATCATTAGTTCGAGTTAATTTATATTTTGATTAATTTTTTCTTTTATCTGATAAAAAACAAGTTTCTCATGCCGAGATTAGGAAACTTCTTGAGCATGACCCAAATTTTATTTAGGCATGCAATTTAAGATAGTATAACTCTTTTTTTTTATAATTTTCTCCCTTTTTTGTGTTCTTTTTTATTATGAGAAGTGGCTTAGATGGAACTTGCCCAGTTTACATGGGGACCACTGTCATCCTACAAGAAAGGGGCAAGTGTTGCCTTTTATGATTGGAGCGTGTAGTACACACTCTTGCACATGCACGTACGAATTGTACTTGAACCCACATTTAGTTGTTCTCCTATAAAAAGCGTGACTGAGTGCCACCCTCCCCGCTCTCTTTGGGTCTTCTACTTGTCGCACATGTGTAACAACATTTTCGGGGCACGCGCGAGAGAAACTGGACGTGGCTTAATCAAGGGCTTTGACTTGAAAAAAATGATATAGTCTCAATTTATCCATCGAGACAATCACGATAGATAGAAATTTGATGTCACATGAAATTGAAAATATCATCGATCAACATTAATACAAATTAATGGTTAAAATTTTATTTTGAAATTGTCCAAAATGAACAAATCGTTTTTGTTTTCAAGAGAAAATCGAACTGAATCAGTAATTTAATCGAATTTTTAATATTTTAAGGTGTTTTATAATATTTCGAAATATTTTGGGGTATTTACACTGTTGTTTTAGAATATTTCAAGGTGTTTTTTAGATGATTTTGTATATTTCGATCAATATTTTTGAAAAATAATTCTTAAATTTTTTAATTAATCTTAAATTGCACCCCGAAAGATCGTTCGAATTTTAATTTATACCCTCAAAAATAAAAAATTTCAATTTGCACCCTCAAAGATAAAAAAATCTCAATTTAAACCCTTAAAGATAGATATTTGTATCAATGTGCACCTCAAGCTAACAACCGTCAATTTACTGTCTAAAACTAAATGAAAAAATTACACATAGATTCCCTCATACTTGTCACTTAATCACCTAAACTCTTCACATTTGAAATATTATACCTACATCCGTTGAAAATCCAAATATGACTAAAAATGATCCCCGAATTGTGCATTCAAATAATTATGCTTAAGTGGTATATAATATTGGATATAAAGAACATTATATAAATACCTGCATTATATTGGGTATTCAAATGGAGAGTTTGATTTTAAACTTTAGAGTATAATGAGTTTGCAAAATAAAGGGTAGTATGAAATTATAAATTTTTATTATGATGAAATCATATTTTTTAATGGTTATATTAACAGATATCAACAAGAATGAGTTATGTATTACACGTGCACAAACGTCAAGAAGTGTAGGAATAATATTCTAAATGTGAGGGACTCAAAATGATTAAGTGACAAGTATGAGGAGATCTATGTGTAATTTATCCATTTAGTTTTAAAAGGTAAACTGACGGCTGTTAATTTCAGGTGCACATTGATACAAATTTCTATCTTTAAGGGTGTGAATTGAGATTTTTTATCTTTGATGGTGTAAATTGAGATTCGAACAATCTTTTGGAGTGTAATTTGCAATTACCCCTAAATTTTTTATTCTGTTATCAAAAACAAGTCAAAACGTTTCTACTTTAAGTGACCAAAATAATACATTAAAATAAATTTTGATCCTTAATATAAATATGATACAAAAATAATAAAAAACGAGGGGAATTGAAAAATGACTTTCGGTGGGGTGGCCACCGGCTTGTTACTGGCTTGGTGAGAGAGTAAGTTTCACTTCCTCTCTTATGTTATTATGGAAATTGAAGAATCTGTGTGCTATGGTGCGCATGGTGGCAGTTAATAATTGGTTTTGAAGAAGACAGGATTGCCCATTTGTGGTGTGTTTTGACTTTGTGTGTTGCGATCAAATAAGTAAACTTGATGGTCATTTCAAAATATTAATGATATTTGGATGGCAAAGTTGGATTGAATTAGAGATTTTAAAAAATATTATTTTTTATCTAATCGAAACACACCCATCTGTCAACCGGTTAAGATTTAAATGGTATATTCTGTCATTTCGCGTGTTCTAGTAGCACATAACACTTATGTGGGTATCATGAATGCACCATGGCTAAATCTCTATCGAAGTTGGTCAAGTTCAAGTCGTATGCAGATTTTCCATTAACTTCACGACAAGTTCAATATAGAACAGAGTTAAAAAAAAAAAAAACCTGAAAATCAAAATTTTATACCCGAAGGTGTGGTCTACAAAACCCTTCTCTTACCAAGCCATGAACACCAGCAGATTTCAAAAGGATTTTGAGAACATGGGTTTTTGATTTCACCTTCCATTTGATTCATTCTGGTAAGTTGCACTTGCCCAATTCTTCTTAACTTATTTCTCTTTCATGCGATTATTGTAATAAACAGAGACCGAAAAGGCAAAATTGCAATTGATATAACCCAATAAATTTTTTTCTATTGTACCGAGAAATAAGGGATTTTCCATCTTGTTTTGATGAAAATGGAGTTCAAGTTGCTGATGTTTCATGTTCAGGAGAAATGGAAGAAGAACGAATAGGGAGGTTGACACCCTATTTGTCCCAGGCTCTGTGGGGTTTCATTTAACCAGTGTAGCCGTGTAGAGAGATTAAAATTGACTTTTTAAATCAGGTTGGGATAAACTTGAGTGAGATTTCTGGTACACTTTTTTACTTACCAAACACGAAATAAATGGCCCCACATATTTTTTCTCCTATCCTATTAATGTTATCTCCTTTAACTTGCGATTGAAACACTCCCTTAGGACCAGACAATTATTTATAAGAAACTTCACTGCACTTACGTCGAGAGACTCGAGACCTAAGCTAAAGTTGTAACAGGGGCGGCTCAACACAATTGAGGGCCTAAAATGAAAAATATAAAATGAGGCCTTCTATTTTTTAAAACTTATTTTAAATTTTTTAGTAATTTTTTTTTTTTTTTGCCTTTTGAGATGAAACTTTCTTATTACATTTTTGTTTTAAGTTTTTATGATATATATTTTTTTATTGATATTATGAATAGTCGGCTTAATACTTCTTTTAAGTTATCGAACTTATGAAAGATTTTATTAATGAGTAATGTTATTGTGATATAATTTAATGACTTAATGATTGTGGTCAGTAAATTATTAGTGAGTCCTATCATTAAATTATCAGTGGGTCACAACACTATCAATCCAATGATCACAATGTATTAAGTTTCCAAATTATGTCCCTAAATTATATCCCAACAGCATTAGTGTTTATTAATTTTTAAAATTTTCTTTTTATAGAGTAAATTATTGTAGAATGTCAATAATATTCCATAAAAAGAATGCATTTGAAAAAGAATATAATATTTTTATATAACTTAGTATTTCAAGTAAGATATTTTTTTTTCTGTTTGTAAATTTGTGTGAAAATACAACCTCGACCATCAATACTACATAAATTTTCATATTTGGTTAACAATCGAGATTAAAACAATATTTTTAAGATTGTTATCGTCTAGTGAGTTTAAGTTTTAAAATTAAATAGAAAATCACAAAAAAAATTAAACGCAATATTATCTACTAGATTTGTCTCGTCCTTGATTTTTTATGGAGTTATTTTTCTATAAATTATCTGTTACGTATGTTTGGTTGGTTTTTTAGTTTAGCATAAAAATGAGAGAGAGTGTGAGAGAGAGATTTGACTGGTAATATGAATGGATGATTTAAATCTTTTAAGCGTTGTTGTTTTATATTCTATTTAAATGTTACGTATTTGAATGGGAAAAATAGAAGGCGGTGCAAAAATTTAGACTTATTTAAGATAAAATACATTAAAAAACGTATTTGGTTCTAAGTGATGATGCACAAAATCGTCTTGTGCAAGATCAACAGTCAAGAATATATAAGGGTGTAATTAATGAGTAATTAACAAGCAATCAATGGCAATCAATGGAACTTAAAGCAATAAACAACAGATCAACACAGGGATTTATAGTGGTTCGGTCCGGTTGACGTACGTCCACTCTCGGGAATGGCAGCGGTGGCCTGGTGTTCTTTATTGATGAATAAGAGTCACCGGAGTGTTACAAAGCTTTGAGAGAGAGAGAGAGAGAGAGAGAGAGAGAGCAAGTGTGTAGTGAGCCCTGTCTCTAGGTGTCTGAGATGTATCAAGGTGTATTCAGCGTGTCTTTACCCTTGAGAGGGCTTACATTATATAGCTATGGTGAGGCGGTGCCGTGAGGAAGAGGTCTTCCACTATTTTGGTAAATATAATCATGGTAAGAGTGGACCTCTTTGGCAAGCACAATTAAGGTAGGAGTTGATATTCGTATCCCGTCATTCTCTCCCTCATGCTCCTATTTAGTCGGAGGAGAGTCCTAATTGGATTGGACTTTAGGCTAGACCTTCAGTTGGAGTGGGAGTACCGGAGTGCCAAGGCAAAAGGAGCACCAAAGGGGTAGGCGCCCAAGGGTGGCGCCCAGTGGTTGGCGCCCATGGGTGGTCATCCCCTTTGGGTGTCTTCCTTGGGCTTAGGTGTAGGCTTCTGGTGTCTTCCTTCTTGGACTTGAAGCATCATGACATGAGGAGAAAACAAGTGAGAGGTTGAGGAGGAGTGAGGAGCTCAACCATTGGGCGGCGCCCAATGGTGACGCCTAGTGGGCGGCGCCCATATGGCTTGGGTGTCTCTCATGTGGCGCCCCTTGGTATCCTTTGGTCCCTTCACCTCTTCTCCGCTCCTTTTAGGTGGGTTGACCCGGCTTGGTGGACTTTGGCGTCTTGGACTATTTCTTGGGCCCTTTGGCATTTGGGCATTTCTCGAATTATTTTTATCGGGGTTGCCTAGTCAAATTTGGGCTCGTCATTTGCCTCTCGTGCTCCAAGCTTCTGACTACTATGATAGGCAGAGGTTGAGGGCATGTGCTTCGTCTTCGCTTGAGTGAGCAGAAATTTTCTTGTTTCCTACTGTGCCTTTTCATCTTCGAAGACTTGCTGAATTTATCGGTATCGAATATAAAATTTTTTCCTCTATTTTTTTTTTTTCTTTGGGCGCGGGCCCTCCTTTGTCCTTTTCTCTCTTTTTTTTTTTTTTTTACTTTCTTCTTGCTTTGACTTGGGCGCTGGCTCCTGACCTCCACTTTCTTTCTTTTTTTTTTTTTTTCTTTCCCTTGCTTGGACGCTGCCTCCCTTCTCCCTCTTTCTTTCTCTTTTTTTTTTTTTTCTTTTCCTTGCTTGGGCCCTCTTGGGCGCATGATCATGCCTTCTCTTTTTTTTTTTTTTCTTTCTTCTTTCCTTGCTTGGGCGCCTTCACCCTTCTTTTTTTTTTTTTTTTCCTTTTCTTTGGCTTCCTTTGCTTGGGCGTGGACTCCTTCTCTTTTTTTTTTTTTTTTCTTTCTCTTGGCTTGGGTGTCGCCTCCATGGTGCTGCCTACAAAATTTTTTATTTTGTTTTTTATATTTTTTTTTGGACTCCCTGGGCACCGCCTCCTTCATGCCTCCTCTTTTTTTTTTTTGGCCTCCTTTGGGCGAGGAGACTTGGGCGCCTCCTTTGGGCGAGAGGGAGAGCTGGACGCCTCTTTGAGACTGGTAGGGTGCTTTGAGTGACGCCAAGAGGTTGGCAGGGCGCCTTGGACGATGCCAAAGGCCTTGAGCGCTGCTATGTTTGGGCAACGCCTTGATTCTTGCTATGGGCGACGTTCTCTGGTGCTTGGTCATTAGCTAACCTCGTCTTTGATTACAGGCGTCCTGTTGATAGGGCGATGATGGAGATTCTCTGTGCTTTTAGGGTGGTGTCTTCTCCTCCTCCCAAGAGGGCGAGGTTTGATGCCCCCAATGCTTCTTAGTTAAGGTCCAATGGCTAGATTGCTTCCCGGGAGCAAGATTAGGTGGTGCCCCCACTCCTTCTCTGACTGAGACTCATGTGTGTATCAAAGCTAGCTGTTGTACTGTTGTAGGAGTTGGGGCTCTAATGCAGACGGCTTGAGTTTCAAAAGTGTATCTGGCAAAAACAATGTTATCCCAACATTAAAATGTCTAACATGATTACCTGGAGAGAGAGACATACTGTTTGCATGAGAGCAAAGTCTGAGTTGTGGACGTCTCGAGAGAGGGCCACATGAGCTGAGGCCGAGCTACGTATAGCGTCGGTGGATGGCTGCCGTGGCAGAGGCTTGTAAGGTGATTACTTGCACGAGAGCAGAGTCATAGGCTGAGCTACGTATAGTCTCGGGTGATGGCTGCCGTAGCAAAGGCTTTCAAGGTGACTACTTGCGCGAGAGCAGAGTCATAGGCCGAACTACGTATAGTCTCGGGTGATGGCTGCCGTAGCAGAGGCTTATTAGGTGTGTCCCGCACTCCTATTTGGCTTTGTACTTGCTTTGTACTTGGCTTTCTTTCTTTATACTTTTGTCTTTGAATGCCTATAGGTGGCTGCTGCTTCGCCCTGCTTGTTTACAAATACGTTGAAGATCAATGAGGCAATCGATGTTCAGGCAGCGGAGAGGCGGGCACATGAGACTGCTGAAGAGCAGTTAAGGTTTGAGCGACAGGCACGAGAGGATGCCGTGAAACTGTTAAGGCTCGAGCGATAGGCACGAGAGGATGCCGCTGAGAAGTTGAGGCTAGCGCATGAAAGGGCTGCTCAACTTGAGGCTCGCCTTCGAGTAGCACTTGAGAGAGCTACTTGGCCAGAGGCTCACTCCATAGAGATGGAGGAGATGAGAGATGATGCTAAGGAGCTGGGCGCATGGTGGGCCCCTACTGCTGTTGGGTGCCTGGTGCTGGGCACCTGCTACTGGGTGCCTGGTGTGGGGCGCCTACTGCTGGGCGCATGAGATTGGGCACCTGAGGCAGGACGCCTGCTACTGGACGCCTGAGATTGGGTGCCTGAGGTGCTGGGCACCTGTTGTTGAGGAGCTGGGCGCCTAGTGTTGGGCACCTGATGATGTTGGGCGCCTGGTGATAGGCGCTACTGTTGGGCGCCTGGTGATGGCGCGGACGTCGAGGGACGCTGGACGTCTTTGGGCGTGGACACCAAGGGGCTCTGGGCGCTGGCCTGGGTGGTGCCAACCTAGGTGTTGGCCTGGGCTGTGCCTGCCTGGACGTCTGCTGTTGGGCGCCTGATGAGAGGGTCACTGTTAATTTATCTGGTTTCATGCCTTATGAGGCACCAGCAGTAGTTGGTGACGGGGAGAGCCTTGATTATAGTGGTTGTGGCTCAGGAAGTAGTGACTGATCGTCGAGAGTATGACGACTGTTGTCCTTTTGTCTACACCTTGTTGTTAAGCCATGTTCTGACTTTTATAAGCTGTTTGTAAGTTTCAGGAAAGCAAGACAATTCGGACACAATAATATTCGCAGAATTTCATAAAATAACAGCATAAATAAACTAAAACAATAAATGATAGATAACATGAGAGTCACTGGCTTCCATGATCGCTATATTGGATCTCTCATTCATCTTCGTCTTCCTGCGCAGGTACGTGTGGAGGGGGAAACACGTGAGCTCCCCGCGCGTTGAGGAGGGGCTGTTGGGCGAGGGGCGCCCTGACGTGGTCCTGGGGCGTTCTGGCGAGGGTCCCTATGATGAGGGGTTGTCTGACGCCCGAAAGGGACAAGCAGTGGCTCTCCTGTTGGAGGGAGTGGGACTCCTCCCGCGGGGTGAGGGGCGATGCCCCCTTGGGCGAGCATCAGCTGGATGATTTGCTGGTTTTGGTTCACCAGCAGTTGCATGGTTTTGAGGAATTGTTGCCCAACAACGGGGGTCGCCGTAGCAGACGGCTCCAATGGTGCAAGGGGAGGCGGAACCTCCTCCCGGTGAGTAGGGTTGTTGTCTCCCGGTTGTTGGCTCATCGATCTAGTAGTGATTGTCATGGATTGGAAAAGAGTAGAAAACTAGTCGTTCCCACAGACGGCGCCAAACTGATGATGCACAAAATCGTCTTGTGCAAGATCAACAGTCAAGAATATATAAGGGTGTAATTAATGAGTAATTAACAAGCAATCAATGGCAATCAATGGAACTTAAAGCAATAAACAACAGATCAACACAGGGATTTATAGTGGTTCGGTCCGGTTGACCTACGTCCACTCTCGGGAACGGCAGTGGTGGCCTGGTGTTCTTTATTGATGAATAAGAGTCACCGGAGTGTTACAAAGCTTTGAGAGAGAGAGAACAAGTGTGTAGTGAGGCCTGTCTCTAGGTGTCTGAGATGTATCAAGGTGTATTCAGCGTGTCTTTACCCTTGAGAGGGCTTACATTATATAGTTATGGTGAGGCGGTGCCGTGAGAAAGAGGTCTTCCACTATTTTGGTAAATATAATCATGGTAAGAGTGGACCTCTTTGGCAAGCACAATTAAGGTAGGAGTTGATCTCCGTATCCCGTCATTCTCTCCCTCGTGCTCCTATTTAGTCGGAGGAGAGTCCTGATTGGATTGGACTTTAGGCTGGACCTTGAGTTGGAGTGGGCGTACCGGAGTGCCAAGGCAAGAGGAGCACCAAAGGGGTAGGCGCCCAAGGGTGGCGCCCAATGGTTAGCGCCCTATGGGCGGCACCCATGGGTGGTCATCCCCTTTGGGTGTCTTCCTTGGGCTTAGGTGTAGACTTCTGGTGTCTTCCTTCTTGGACTTGAAGCATCATGGCATGAGGAGAAAACAAGTGAGAGATTGAGGAGGAGTGAGGAGCTCAACCATTGGGCGGCGCCTAGTGGGAGGCGCCCATATGGCTTGGGTGCCTCTCATGTGGCGCCCCTTGGTATCCCTTGGTCCCTTCACCTCTTCTTCGCTCCTTTTAGGTGGGTTGACCTGGCTTGGTGGGCTTTGGCGTCTTGGACTATTTCTTGGGCCCTTTGGCATTTGGGCATTTCTCGACTTATTTTTATCGGGTTTGGTCTAGTAAAATTTGGGCTCGTCACTAAGTATTTTTTTTTTGGAAAAGACCAAAAGGTCATTCAGTAAAAGTAAAGATTTGTGCAAAGCTAGTTGGAAACCAACGTTTTTTGTGGTAACAATAAACACAAAGCGGTAAAATCAGAGATGAAAACCGGTGCAGAATCTTCTACCTTCCAAAGTGGGTTTTGAATTTCGAAAGCAACGTCCATTTTTCCATTGTAGCTAAAATTTTGGGATTTACCTCCCTTTGAAGAATAACAAACCAAAGATGGTTCCACTATACTGAAAACATGGCTTTTGAAGGAGGAAAACTAAAGCAAAATCGTCAATGATTTGGGTTTCTCGTCCGATTATCATCCTTTGAATCGTCTTCCCTACTGTCCGAATCGCCTAACAGTATGAATTACTCTTTTTTTTTTTTTTTTGGTTTAGTTTTCATCTTGATAAAATCCAAACGAGCTAATTGAAAAATCCATGTTTTGTAACGGGAAAATAAGAAAACTAAAAACGTTTATGATGAATGCATGTATGTAAAATTGAAATTCCTAAAAAACAAATATTAAACATTTTTACATAAATAATTGTTTAGTGTATCATAGGACAAATGTAACTGATTGGTATAATTGTTTGTTGTAACGTTAATATTACATTATGTCTAAGTAACTATTTGGTGTAACTCTTTGTTGTATCAGAAGAAATGCATAGAATGGTGTTAACAAAACATGTAATGCGTGGTCAACTGTGGTTTTTTTGTTTGCTATATTATGAGATAAATTGCACTTAACGAAGAAATATAAAGAAAAGTTGACAGCTGCACAAGTAAAAAAATTTCGGTCAAAAATGATGGCAATGTTCTTAAACCATCACAATTCTTAGACTGTAGACGATTTCAACGAACTGATGAAATTAAAGGCAAAATATGAAGACAAATGGTTGAGATTTTATTGCATATCTTTGTAATTTTAAATGAACATTTTTTCCCGTGTAAATATGAGATATTATTTATGAATTCGAATTTCAATTCGATTACTGTGATCATTTCATGTTTAAAAATTTGTGTAACTCTTTGGTGTATCTATTTTTTGTGTATCTCATTAATGTAAATATATGGTACACCAGTGTAGCGTATGACGTTGGTTAATAGCAACAAAATATATGTTGTATCTCATTGGTGTCACTATTTGGTGAAACTATTGGGTATATGTTGTTGTTGTACCTCTTTGTTGTCGTACCTCTTTGTTGTCATTGGATGGTGCAACTGTCAGGTGTAATATTTTGGTTAAATGCTACAAGTCGTTGATTTCTCTGTTTGGTGTCCCTGCATGATGTACCTCTTTGGTGTGATTTCTTGGTTCACCCAATTTGGTGTATATAATTGGTGTAACCATGTCGTGATACTAAATGATATAACTTTTTTGTTTATGTAAACAATTGAATGATAAATTGGACTGGTGTCGTAATTTCGTGTAATAATTTGGTGTAACTATTTGGTTTATCATAACATATGAGTAACTGTTTGATGTATCATAGGGCAAGTATAACTGATCGGTGTAATTGTTTGTTTAAAGTTGATATCATATTATATCTAAGTAACCATTTGGTGTAACTCTTTGTTGTATCTGCTTGTGGCATTAACATGACTTTCTACAAGACTTACCAGTACACAAAAGAGTTTACCATTACAATTCTGTTTTTCTACTTGATGGTACAAAAAAAAAAAAAATTGTTTTTGTTTTTGTTTTGCTGTAATGTTCTCACAACCAATATGCTTGAATATGAAAAGAGTTACACCATACATTTACTAGTTCCCTTATTTATAAGCTTCTATAGTAACATGTCCACATAGAATGACTAAAAATAACATAGCAATGACAAATATGTAACATGAATTTAAAAGCAAAAGGTAGTGAAATTTTATTAATTTAAAAAAGTAATCTCATCACATAGGCTCGTTACAAGTTTTTTTGTTGTGGCTCTTTAACCGTCCACAACGACCACATCGAATTCACCTAATAAATTCTCCCCTTGACGTTATTCTATATTTTTTCGGTCGGCCAAGCTGCTTCTTAGATAATGGCAGCAAAATCTTAGTTTCGTCCACCAGGAAGTTAGGACGACCAAGAGTCAGGATTTATGTGTCTCCATAAATGCAAACCTTGGCTGAACAAAAAAAAAATAGATTTTGATAATAAAACATCAATACAAAAAATTAAGTTCATTTAGTGATAATCCTCAAACACATCCTCAGAGACATACAAAATTCGTAGGGGTTGGTTTGGTAATCTACAACCCAAATTATAAATTACACAAAATTCCAAAAAATATTTAACATTAAACTACTTGAATTTTTTAGGTTTGAAACAATAAAATCAATGGGTGTTTAAAAAAACCTTAGAATAATTAAATATTTACCTGTTGGTCGATGATGATTAGAATTTTGATGTGTATTCTAGAGGAATCCTCAATTGATGAAGAAACTGACTCTGGATCAAAACAAATTAAAAGAATAATTGATAATGAAGACCAATAAACGTCGACGATCAAATGTTCTATGCCGTTTCGGGAAAGTCCACAACTTGAGAAGAAATGGAGGGAAAAGAATTGGTAACAGACAATGGTTAAAGAATATAATGTTGTTCAAAATTCAAATGAATAATAAAATCTAATCAAATCTTTAGATATTTGATTAGAAAATAAGAGTAGCGCAATCATAGAAACTCTATATCATAGAGTCTAATGGGTACTTTTTACGTAGACTGTTAGATCGCGATTTAATAGTCACAAAACAAAGATTATCAAAATTAATTATCAAGACTTACCAAAATTAGCTCTTCACCAAATAAGAAATGTCAATCACATATTAATTATGATCCTAGTCCTATAAGGAAAGTCTATTTAACCTTTGTGAAATTAATTCTTTTATAATTAATGAATAAATGGTTTAAGCTTTAAATATTTTATTCTAATCAACCCATTTATACTTAAAGAATGACAACTTTAGTGGAAAATTTAGATTAAAATTAGGTTTGCTTATCAAAATCCATTACTAGCATTCTTTTACTGTGAAATCCAAAATGATTGATTTGTTTATGCTCTAGTTCAAAAAAAAAAAAAAAACTTTGTTCTTACTATAAATTGAACCCAAAAAAATATATAAAAAACATAGTGTGAAACTATCTTGCTGTACAATCTGTGTACTAAAACAATAATCAAGTTGAAATTTCTCATTTAATCAACAAAGGGATAGTCAACAATCTTCTTAGTGAAAGCCTTAAACTTAGTTTCAATATGAATTATTTTAAGGATATACTCTCTAACACCACCTACATTGTCATATTTCATACTCATTAGTTCATTCATTATGCCCTAACTTCAATCTTATTGGACACTTTGTACCTCTCTCCTATAGCTGTATAGAACTCTTTGACATTCTTGGTTTCAGACAAACCACTTATACAGTATTAAGAGATAAACCTTTCCATGACAATCATACTCAGTCAATTAGATCTCTCCCACTTTGCATAAAGTTTTTTTACTTTATGGGAGATTTCACTAGTAAGTTTAGAAGGTTCATTCTCTTTCAAGGTTAAGTCTATATCAGTAATTTTCAGGACAAACTTAATATCCTGCTTCCATCTCTTATAATTAGAACCAATCAGGACCTCAATGTTGTCATTATTATTATTCATAGCAAAAGAGACTATTCAAGGCAACGAAAATATAAACATTTAGCAAAATTGGACAATAAATAAATAAAATATGTTTTGAACATAATAAGCCATATTTTATTAAGAGAGTCCAAAAAAAAAAAACTACAAACTCCCCTTTGGGTAGAGAATGTAATATGCTATAGGTCATCTCCTTCATGAAACTAATCAATGAGAATACTCAAGTTTCGAAAAGTTTATTCCCTTCAGCTAGATAAACCCTCTAGACTATTGCACCTCTAACACAATATTTTATGACATCTTCAAATTATAATACACAATAATTCCATTTAGGCAAATAATTATATATTATAATTTAGAGACCATTTTGTAACAGAAGCATGAGAAAAATCTACAAATTTAATGAATGGACCACTTTGGTAGCAACTATTCATCTTAACGTATAGAATTTTTTCAAATCAGGATATTTTTATGACATCTTTAAATTACAATACACAATAACCCCATTTGGGCAGGTAATTGTATATTGTAATTTAAAGACCATCTTGTAACAAAAGTATGAAAACAATTTACAAATTTCAATAAATGGACCACTTTGGTGGCAACTATCCATCTTAATCCATAGAATTTTTCAAATCGGGATACAAATGCCCATAATTAAATATCATGTTATCAATCAATATGAGCTACTAACCAACATGTACTTTTATAGATCACGTATCATCAATCGTTGCATTCAAGTCTCACCTCTATTTTTACAATAAAAATTAAGTAATTTAAATTCAAATCTACAAACATTAATAAATAATATGTAGATCATTAAAAAAAAAAATTATCGTGTAAATCACTAGAGACTAGGATTGGAGTTATAGAAACAACCTCTACAAATTATAGCAATTCAATCAAAGTTGCATTAATTTGAGAAAATAATTAACTGATATCAATAATTTGTATGAGTAAAATCTGTGTCTATTCGTCAACTAGACCCATAAAGAATTAAAAAATAAATTTAATAAGTTGAACGAATATGACATAATCAATAAAGGTCTCAACATAAATTTTACAGCTGTCAAACAGACATTTGTTACTTGTTTGCATATGCACAAAGAGAATAAAATTTTTTTTTTGACCATATTCACAATCACCAAACAAGGCCTTCGTTATTGTACCAAGGCCATGTTTGGTACAACTTAAAACATGACGGTAAATAATCCATTAAAAACACAAAAGATAAACAATTATCTTGCTTGATTGGAATCTTGAATACTTGGTTCAAAAGTGACGGAGAGCAACCCAATTCATGTATATATAATATAAAGTTTTGATAACAAAATTTTTATTTGACTATAGCCCTAGCCGTCGTCAACGTTTCAACATAAACAAATAGCACGCGGACTCTAATATCAAGGTCCCTCGTTTCTAACCATGGCCACCATTGACGATGACGTAAAATTAAACTCAAAGCCGATGAAAATTAACAGTAAAATTATACATAAATTTATTGGGTTCTAAATTCATGTACGATAGGCTCTGATACCACATGTAAGAATTTTAATGATTCGTGTATGAAATTTAAAACACATAAATTACAAGGTTTAGAACATATATGTGTGAGAGATGATACTCAATCTCCAGGTTTCTTTCGCTGGAGGCAAAATCTTCCTCTCCTTCTTCAAAGCAATAAACGACTCTCAATGGGAAAGTCAAATTAGGTTATAAAGTGGAGAGGTGATCTAGCATGCTATTTATAATGAATCTAATGGGTTCTCCCATTATGGCCCACAATTAGATTAAGATTTACACTTAACCGCCTCAACCACATCAATTAAAGAGATGTACATAAGTCCATCAAAATAGATCACTTAACAATATTGAGTTCATCTCATTGGAACATAAATTCAGCCCATTTTTCACAAATCCAAAATTAACTATCAATTAATGGAAGTTCAATTTGAAAAAAATTCTAACAATATAATCCATTAGACCTATTAAAAAAAAAGACAAAACAGGTAATATTAATGAACTTGATATCTCTTGTTCAAGGAAGTTAACAACTGCTAAAGTTTATGCTCTGAAACAGTTAGTATTTTATACCTAACAATAGCAGGTCATTGATATTGGTTACAATTATTTTTATCTTTTTTTAACCCAAATAGGCAAAATAAACCAGATGAGTAACATCTATATAATAAAGTACAATACAATTCAAATTTCAAAAGATAAACAAAATAACTTTTGCTTTTCGAGATTAAAATCTCTTTAAATTTTATTTTAAAATTAATCTGACGACTAATATTAACACCCAAAATTTAATAGGTAATAGACTCTTAAATGTGTATTTGAAATGACTTTTTTAAAGTGCTTCTAGAACTTATAACTTCTAATATTTTTTTTTTTTTTAAAAAGTAGTTTTTGAAACCGTCTCACCACCACCATCCCCACCGCCCCACCACCACCACTGTCGCCACCCCCCACCCCAACCATCACCGTCACCACCACCATCGTCATTGCCACTCCAACACCACCACCACCACTACTATCGCTGCCCTACCACAACTATCACTGTTGCACAACCACCCCCACGACCTCACCACCATTGCCGCCACCCCACCACCCTCGTCACCACCGTCATTGCCCCACCGGCATCCCCACCCCACCGCCGCCACTGCCCCACCATTGATTGCTACTATCGTCGTCTATCGCCCACATTTACCACCATCATCATCTCATTTTTATATTTATTACCACTACCACCATCATTCAACTACCACCGTCACCCACCGTCAGCACCCACCGTCACCATTATTGCCCATCACCACTCACTGCCACCCACTACCACAACCCACCACCACCCGTTGTCGCCCACTATTGTCACCAACCACTATCACCCATCCCCCACCACACCTACCACCAACACCACCACCACCATTTGTCACCACCTATCACACTGTCGCCTAGAAGTACCTGTCATCGCCCATCACCACCATCGACACCGCCCACCACCACTGCCAATCACCATCACCGTCACCCCACCACCACCCACACCCACAATCACCACCCACTGTCACTCATGACTACCACTACCACTATCATCACCCAAAACTCACCACAATCATCATCGTTGCCACTCACGATTGTCATCATTACCACGGTCGTCACCACCCACTACAACCATCACCATCTCTTACCACCACCACTACTACCGCTCATCCCCACTACAATTTGTGCTTAAATTTTTTTATTTTCTCCTGTATGTTTGTGATTTGATTTTGAGTGTGAATACAAATATATTTATTGTAATTTTTTTTTTATTACTCTATGCCTTCAGGCATAGGCAATATCTAGTTAATATATATGAGATAAAAAAAACCATCTAATTTATTGGATTTACCCAACTGACAATGTAAAATAAGAATCAAAATTTTTAATTATCTTTAAGAGGTTTCCTAATAGGACTAGGATCACAATTAATATGTGATTGAAATTTCTTATTTAGTTCTGACTTAAATTTGAGAAGTCTTGATGATTAATTTTGAGCATTTTTGTCTAATAATTGTTAGATCATGATTTAAAGGTCTATATTAAAGGTACCTATCAAACGCTATGGTGCAAAGTTTCTATGATCGCGTTACTCTAAAAAAATAAACTGTCAATCAATTATGTATTATTTAAGGAAGGGTAAATAATTAATCTATACTACTAATAAAAGTACCTTATAAAATGAAAATTTTTTGAATCTCTATTTTATGCTTATAAAAGATTGTAAAGACCACTCTATCATTTCACAATTAAATATTTTAATTATCATTATATCCTTATATATTTAAATCTGTAAATTATCTATAACATCTTTTTGAATTATCTATTCTCTATGTATAAATTTCAGAGTCTATAAAAAAAATTGATTGACTATATTACCCTTAAAAAATATGTATCATTAAATTTTCAATACAACGTTCAAATTTTTTTAAAAAACTCTATTAATATAATATTACTCAGCTTGTATGCAAAGATAACATTATGCCTACATACGTGTTTTTCTTTTTCATCGAAAAGTTTAACCCTTTCATTTCTAAAATGAAAAATAATCGTATATATAATTTTTTAAAATTAATTTATGTTACATCAGTATAATTCTTCAATCACAGTAAACTTTTAAGTTGTACAAAGATTTTGTATAAAAATAGATATTGTAGTGTATTTTTAAGTAAAACTTGATTATTTTTATAGAGTAATATATTAAATATTATTCCAATTGACCTAACTAATTCATAATTACAGTAAGGTTCCAATGTGATTAGTATATTAACAATTACTTTATTTTATACTAGGAATCGTGAGGGCACTCTGCACAAGGGAGTCAGAATGTCAGGCCTAACACGACATCCCGCCAAAGGGAGTAGGACGCGTGGCATAAAACGCATAATCGGGGGCAGGCGAACAAGAATGCCCCTGCTGACATGAGGCTATTACAAGCAAGCACTTAATGAATTCTCGACTGATGGGATGTCTACATTGACACAAGAAACCAGGAAATGATGGGTATTAAATGCTCCAACGCCCGGACATTTAATAACTCATCCTCGAAGGAAGAACATTGAATGCTCTGGGAACCGAGCATTCAATATCCTCGCATAAAAGGAAGAGCTTTGATTGCTCGGGGATCCGAGCAGTTAATAATGGGGTCTTCCCCATACGGAATAGGGGGCACACTGCCCCACCTCTGAACGCTACCTATTTTCTAGACTATCAGCAATGATGAGTCCGGGTGGGTATAAATAGCTTTCAAAAACACATTGCAAAGGTACGCAAAATCACTTGCTAGAAGATACATAGTGATTTCTTCTTCCCCTCAAAAAACTGACTTGATCGTTGGAGGGGATACGCCGGAAAACACTCCGGCTTCCTTTCTAACCCGTTTTCTGTGTGCCAGGAACCCATCTTGACCCGTCGGAAGCATCGAGCGACCATGACAGCAATTTATCATTACTCCTTAGGCCCCCTTTGGCCTTCTCAACCCTTTCCTTGCTGAGGGGTCTTCGACGTTCGAGACCGGAGCGAGTTCACTAAGGGAGAGAGCTGTCTTCCATAACTATTGTGCGAAAATCGGTGCGCACAATTTGGCGCCGTCTGTGGGAAATCGATTCAAACTTTCTGAAGCACAGTGACCATGGTGAATACTCGTCAAAAAGGCAAGGGCCATCAACAAAGGAATATCGATTTGCCGGTACGCTCTACGTCAAGGACGAAGGACCCTATCGACAGCGTCAACCAAGGTCTTTCTGTGCACTCGAAAGAGCGCACCCATCAAACTAGCATGGGCATCGGATCTGAAAAATCCACCCCATTGGCCCGCCAACTGGCTGAGGTGATCGAGGAAAAATTTGGAGACCGGTTACGACAGTTGGAAGAAGACAACGTGAACGTCCTCAATCGGCTTGAGGAATTTGCCCTCTCCGGCGGAGGATCTCGAGACTTGGGGAGGTTCTGTGAACCCTCCATTAGGGTAGTTGGACCGGATGAGCAGCAAGGCGAGAAGCTCCAAGGCTCCAAAGCGATCGAGGGTCCGCGAGCAGGCTCCCAGGATCCCCGCCAAGAGGCCCAGGTCACTGGCTTGGGATGACCTCCGCAGGGGTTTGTCCGGGCGAGGAGGCGCAGAAGAATCCGAAGAAGATTCTACCCTCTCCACCCGACATCCTGGAGCAAGAGAGATAGCTGACCGCCGCCGGAAAGGCGGGGGAATACGTCACGTACAAGATGAGGACCTCAGGGTCCGATTGGATTCCACAAAAGAAAGAACTATCCGGGGGAAGAGTGCAGACGACGAGGTTATTCAGTCGTCTTTCACAAGAAGTATTGCGGAAATGGAGGTACCAAAGATTTTCGTGGTGCCAAGATTCAAGGTGTACAATGGGCGTTCCGACCCAGAAGCCCATCTCAGGCAATACAAGCAGATGATGTCCCTTTACCACACTGATCAGCGACTGTTGTGCCGGGTATTCTCAATGAGCTTGGGAGACTCCGTCATGAAGTGGTTCGAAATCATCCCCCCCGGTACCATAGGATCTTGGAGGGAATTAACCGGTCAATTCTCCGCTAGGTTATTCACAGGGAGTAAACGCCCCAAAGATGTCGGGTCTTTGCTAACCTTGAGATGGAGAGAAGGAGAAACGCTTCACCAGTATGCAGCACAGTATTGAGAGGAAGTGAATGAGGTGGAAGGATGTTCCGAGGTGATGGCAGCGACCTCTTTTAGGCTGGGCCTATCACGAGACACCGACCTCTACAGGTCCTTGACCAAGAAAACGCTGACAGATATGGGGGAACTTATGTCCAGAATAAACAAGTACTCCTGAGTAGAGGATAAGGTGATGGTGGCCAAGGGAAGAGCTTCCATCCCTAAGAGGAAGGAGAGAGAAAGGGAGGCAGCCCCTCCCCAGAGGGGACTTGGGCCTCCGTCGGGAGGATATTTCAAAGGGGTTCACACCCTGTTCAAGGAGCCCATTTATAGGCTCCTCCGTAAGATTCAGGGGGAGCCTTTCTTCAAATGGCCCCCCAAGATGCCAGGTGATCCTTCCACATGGAACCAGAGAGTGAGGTGCTTGTATCACCAAGATTTCGGGCACCGTACCGAAGATTGCAGGGTCTACAAGTCATTTCTTGAGAAGCTGGTACGAGAAGGACACTTAAAGGAGTATATCGAAGGGCCGGCTCCCATGGAGGATCGGGGAGCGAACGACCAAATCATCGCCCGGGGCAATGTGATTGACGTCATCCACGTCTGCCCTCTCGAACGCCCGACATCCAGAACCCTCAAATCCGACCTAAAAAGGGTGGCGTTTACAAGACGGGTAGATGAGACGGAAGGAGGGCGGCCAGACAAGAGACCCCGGACCAGCGGGGGGACATCACGTTTTCCGACGCCGACCTTGCCGGCGTGGTCCTCCCACACGAAGATGCCTTGGTGCTGACCTTAAAGATCGGCGACTTTGACGTTAAAAGAGTGTTGATAGACTCGGGGAGTTCTTCCGAGGTGATGTACCTTGAAGTCCTGAAACGCATGGGACTAGGTTGCTCGGATCTTACCAAAGTCAGCACGCCCCTTGTTGGATTTAACAGCTCATACGTCGTACCCTTGGGAAAAATAACGATGCCAGTTATCACCGGACCAGTCACAATCAACACGGAGTTTGTGGTGATCGACTCTGATTCACCCTACAACATCATCATGAGACGAGCCTGGTTGCATGCGCTAGGAGCGGTGCACTCGACTTATCACCAAAAACTGAAGTTCCCCACCCCGGAGGGTGTTAAAGAGATCTGTGGGGACCAAGCATCCACCAAAAGTTGTTTCTATTATGCAGTAAGGGCGGGGGTCGCCGACAAGGAGAAAAAGCGGGACCCCGATGAGGTCCTCAACAAATAGCAATTACAGTCCGGACGGCTAAGGGTCGATGAACCACGGGTGGATCCGGCAGATCGCTCGGTGGAGGATCTCCAAAAAATATTCTTGGCAGACGGGGACTAGGACAGGTATTTCTTGATCGGCTCCTTGATTAAGGCCAAATAATCACATTTATTATTAGGAAAGATTGACAGTTTAATTGTAAAAGTGTGATAAATATAAGAGTTTATCCAAGTTTGAGTGTTATGCTATTAAATGTTGATTTATGATAATTTGCAGGTCAAAAGCATAGTTTTGGGGTCAAACTATGGAAAGATGAAGCATAGCTCAGGAGGGATCACACTGGAACACGCGTCCGGACGGAATAAGAGTACGCGTCCGGACGCGATTGGCAGAAAGTTGATAAACGGAGAAAGGACCATTCTGGAAGGCGCGTCCGGACGGTTGAGAAGGTTGCGTCCGGACGCGTGTCAAGTTTCTTCTGCCGAATTTAGAATCCTAGTGGGATGCAACCTCTGGAGAATGTAATTTATAAATACAACCCTAGGACTTTGTAAAGGGGATCTTTTGCTGGCCTCTCTTTGTTTTTTAGTCTATTTTCTGCATCCTTTTACCATGTCTGGCTAGAAGGCTAAGCTAGGGCTAGGGGAAAATCTCTCAACGGAGTTCGGTATTTTTATTGACTCTTGTACTTAAGGATTTATGAAACTGTGTTAATTTAATTCCTAATACTTTAGCAAAGTGTTTATGCTGTATAAACTCTTGAGTTGTTGTGCCACGTACATCAATTGCTTGATTTTCCCTGCGTGTAAATCACTGGTTATTCCACGCTGGAAGGATTAACATTATTTCATAAAATAATATGATTGAATGATTATTCAGGTTCCTGGTAGTCGTTTGATTATAACTGTTGGATTTATCACTTGATTAGTTAATTGGATTAACTGACATTTAATTCTTCTTTCAAGTCAAGCTTTGAGTCTTTAATTATTATTGTACGAAGTTGAGAGGAAGTACCTGATGCTCTAGTATTTATTTTATTTATTACTGTTTTAATTACCAAAAATCACTTTTCCCCAATCAACAACTTTCCAAACAATTCTTTTTCCTTTTAAATTACTTTTATTGTTTGTGTGATTGTTCCTTGTTACAATTCCTCGTGGGATCGACCTCGGACTTCCGAGATTATATTACTCTGCTCAACCTGCGCTTGGGTTTACACTTTTAAAGTTGAAGCAAGTTTTTGGCGCCGTTGCCGGGGAATTGAAAGACAATGAGCCATTACATCATTGAGGTTTGCTTGATTTGAGATTCGTCACAGATCCGGTAATCTCGTTCCTTTTGTTTTTTATTTATTGTTAATTATTTGTTTCATTTTTCCTCAGGTTAGATATTTCATAATTTTTATTTTTATATTTTATATTTCTTTTAATGTGGTGTGAAGATTTCCCCGATGGAGGAACTGTGTGTGTTTTGTGATGAGTATGGGCATCCCATTGAGGTTTGCCCTTTAATTCCAACTGCTCGAAAAATTTTGAGGAATGGGACAATTGTCTTACCTAATTCGTCTCAACCGTACCCCGACCATTGTTTTGAAACTTTTTATCCCAATTTTGGTTGGGGGAATGAACATTATCAGTTACCTATATATGTCACATCACCACAAGACCCTCCCCAATATCCACCCTACCATGACCTACAAGAAGAGAATTTGGAAAATATTCTTAACGAATTTATGCAAAGCCAACTAGCTTTCAATGCCCAAACAAGTCAAGATATTAAAGAGATACAAGATATACTCAATATATTGATACAAAAACAAGAGGTTAAAAATAGTCAATATGAGAGTGATTCTTTTCCTGAACTACAAACTGAGGATGAATCCATTAATACTCTTGATAGTGAAGAATTAAGTGACATTATTATTCCACAAGAGGCTAATGAGCCCAAAGACCTTTCATTATCAACAAGTAGTAATGAGATTCACATATCTAATCTTGGTGAGGGTATGAAAGTTGAATTGTGTGCTATAATTGATAAAGATCTATTTTCTATCTCATTATTAGATTTGCATAAAAATGTAAATATCTCCCTTTTCTTGCATGTTCAAAAGATATATTGGATATATGAGTGGATAATTCGATTAAAGGAGTTACTTCGACACCACATTTTTAAGCCAATAAAATTGAATGGTCGCATATTCAAATCTGACTTTAAACCGGATTGAACGTGAGCTTTTATTTTTATTTGTACATAGTAGTTAGATTTTATTTTATTTTTTTTGTTTAATTTCAGTTTCATTTTTATTTGTTTCAATTTATAGTTTTTTTGTTTGTTGAGTATTTTATTTTTAGGTTTTAGCGTTGTTGCAGCACCAGGTATTCTTATTCTTTTTATCTTTATTCATTATTTTTATTGAGCAATAAGATATTTATTTTTACATTGAGGACAATGTTGGATTTAGGTTGGGGGTATGAGTATGCCTTGTGTTGTGA
The DNA here is from genome assembly GCA_951799425.1 of Ilex aquifolium. Taxonomy (NCBI): domain Eukaryota; kingdom Viridiplantae; phylum Streptophyta; class Magnoliopsida; order Aquifoliales; family Aquifoliaceae; genus Ilex; species Ilex aquifolium. Next base: position 13,861,970 of record OX637410.1, on the reverse strand, counting down.
AAATTCCTAGTTTATTTTTTTTAGTTTATTTACTTTGCTAAAAAAAAAATATAAAAAAAAAATTGTTGGTTATTAAATATTTAAATAACATTTTTATGCATAATTTGATACCACAATATAGAAATAATTTGCTTAACTTTAAATTTGTAATTGTTTAAGCATTATATAGAACTTTATTCTATATTTTTGTATTTCATATCATGTTCTTATAAAAACTCAAAATTTGTGCACTTTAGACTTTACCAAGTTGAAAATTTATTAGGTATTTTACCTTGAGAACTTGAAACATATAGTGGAGATGCATAAAAACCCTAGTGAGTTTTGATCCAATCTTTCTTGAAGGGTTATTTACATTTACTCAATAAAAAATATTTTTATTCAGCTATTCTCCTTCAATAGTCTCATTATTTTTGTTTTGGTTAACACCAATATTGTGAATGATTGCTTGACTTTGAATTATTTGCATGGGAAGTGTGTTATCAAAAGCTCTTGAGATATGATTTTAGGCCATCTTTGATTATTTGAGCCTAAACCTTATTCTTTGAATATTATTATCCCTAGAAGCCATGATTGAGCCTTTGAAGCAAAAATTTATTTCTTATACCCAACATATAATAACCAAGCCAATGAAAAAAATAATATCTTTTACCCTTGGTTATCCTGAGATTGAATTTTTATTGTTTATGTAATTTGGGAGATGTTGGTTAAGAAAAGAAAAGAAAAAAAAGAGTTTTACATACTTGTGAATATTTGCATTAGATGTCTTGCTGAAAAAAAAAAAAAAAAAAAAAAAGTTGAAAAAAAAAAGAAAGACAATATGTCTAGCAGTGGAAAAAAAACAGATTGAAAAAAAAAAAAAAAGAGAAAAAATAGCAAGCATGTGTTTGAAAAGAAAAAAAATATGAGCAAGTGATGTAAATTGTGCTTCTAAAGGATGGAGAGTGAAAGGCTATGGAAAGAAGTTTGGTTGTGTAATGTACATGTTCTCTCGGGATAGTCTTTTGAATTCCTGAATATCCTTCGTTTCAAAACCCTAATCCCAAGGCCCCATTACAACCTTAAATAAAGACCTATTTGATCTCAAGAGTGTATTGATGGATGCATGACTTGTGTGAATAAGGAAGAAAATGGTGATTATTTATTTATTGTGTGTTGATTTCCTCTCATGAGATTATGTCAAATCAATTTCTTTTGGATTACAATTATTTTAATGGAACATGTGAGCATTATTTTGTTTTGACTTAAATATCTTCTTCTCACATGTGATATTTGAGGGAATAGTCACTATAATCTGAGAGAATCTTTTATGAGTGAATTATCTAGTGAGATTTGGCATTGAGACGAATAGTTGATAGTTGTAGAGGTGATTACCAGATAAATTACTGACTTGGTATAGTTAACTCACACTACACACGAGTTTATATGAGAATATGATAAGGGCATACATGTATATACCGCATAGTTCTATATGTTGTTTTGCAGGTGCTTATAAAAAGTTTGTGTCTTAAAATTTCAATAGTGTGGTAGCAATTTATATTATAAATTTGTTATTCAGATGTTTGATCAAAGGTTGATGTTTGTGGGTATCATCTCTGGAAACCCTCACGAGACTATACTCGTCCACTAGGGGAAACCTAGGGGTTTAAAGGCTTATTGCATAGGCTAAATGCAATCGTGAGTCCTACGAAAGTGGTTTTGTCTTATTGTATCTTATTTTTGTTGCCTAAAATAAGTGGTTGTATTTGTTTTATTGATATTTGTCTTACTAGGGACTAGCAAGATCTAAGTGGGGGGGTGTGATTAAGGCCAAATAATCACATTTATTATTAGGAAAGATTGACAGTTTAATTGTAAAAGTGTGATAAATATAAGAGTTTATCCAAGTTTGAGTGTTATGCTATTAAATGTTGATTTATGATAATTTGCAGGTCAAAAGCATAGTTTTGGGGTCAAACTATGGAAAGATGAAGCATAGCTCAGGAGGGATCACACTGGAACACGCGTCCGGACGGAATAAGAGTACGCGTCCGGACGCGATTGGCAGAAAGTTGATAAACGGAGAAAGGACCATTCTGGAAGGCGCGTCCGGACGGTTGAGAAGGTTGCGTCCGGACGCGTGTCAAGTTTCTTCTGCCGAATTTAGAATCCTAGTGGGATGCAACCTCTGGAGAATGTAATTTATAAATACAAACCTAGGACTTTGTAAAGGGGATCTTTTGCTATCCTCTCTTTGTTTTTTAGTCTATTTTCTGCATCCTTTTACCATGTCTGGCTAGAAGGCTAAGCTAGGGCTAGGGGAAAATCTCTCAACGAAGTTCGGTATTTTTATTGACTCTTGTACTTAAGGATTTATGAAACTGTGTTAATTTAATTCCTAATACTTTAGCAAAGTGTTTATGCTGTATAAACTCTTGAGTTGTTATACCACGTACATCAATTGCTTGATTTTCCCTGCGTGTAAATCACTGGTTATTCCACGCTGGAAGGATTAACATTATTTCATAAAATAATATGATTGAATGATTATTCAGGTTCCTGGTAGTCGTTTGATTATAACTGTTGGATTTATCACTTGATTAGTTAATTGGATTAACTGACATTTAATTCTTCTTTCAAGTCAAGCTTTGAGTCTTTAATTATTATTGTACGAAGTTGAGAGGAAGTACCTGATGCTCTAGTATTTATTTTATTTATTACTGTTTTAATTACCAAAAATCACTTTTCCCCAATCAACAACTTTCCAAACAATTCTTTTTCCTTTTAAATTACTTTTATTGTTTGTGTGATTGTTCCTTGTTACAATTCCTCGTGGGATCGACCTCGGACTTCCGAGATTATATTACTCTACTCAACCTGCGCTTGGGTTTACACTTTTAAAGTTGAAGCACTCCTCTATGCCGGCTACTGAACAAAAAGCGATGGCGGATTTTTTGAGAAAAAATGTGGATGTGTTTGCCTGGAAGGCCAATGACATGAAAGAAATAAGTCCCGACGTCATGACTCATAGGCTCCATGTTGACCCCGCTCATAAGCCGGTGAAACAGAAACCCCGGCGGACGGCCCCGCACCACACCCAGACGGTAAATGATGAGGTAGACAAGCTCTTGGAGGCTGACACCATCCGGGAAGTCCAGTTCCCGGAGTGGTTATCTAACACGATTTGTGCAAAAAAAAAGGAATGTAAATGGCGCGTTTGCGTGGATTTTACTGATCTAAACAAAGCCTGTCCCAAGGACGACTTTCCTCTTCCAAAAGTGGACCAACTGGTGGACGCTACAGCCGGGCATCGACGCATGTCTTTCCTTGACGCCAGGGCAGGCTACCACCAGATCCCCCTTCACCCTGACGACCAAAAGAAGACTGTCTTTATCACCCCGAGAGGGGTCTACTGCTACAAAGTCATGCCCTTTGGCCTAAAGAACGCAGGGGCCACGTACCAAAGGCTCATGAACCGAATGTTCAAAGGGCAGATCGGGAACACCATGGAGATATATATTGACGACATGCTGGTCAAAAGCAGGGACGAAAATGATCACCTCACGGACCTAGGGATCACCTTCTCCACCCTTCGAAAATATGGGTTGAAACTAAACGTGGCCAAGTGTGTCTTCGGAGTAGGTTCTGGGAAGTTCCTCGGGTACCTCGTCAGCCGTCGTGGAGTAGAGGCAAATCCCGAACAAATACAAGCAATCATGAATGTACGAAGCCCCCGAACGATCCGTGAAGTTCAAAAACTCACAGGGATGCTGGCTGCATTAAACCAGTTCATCTCCCGCTCGTCTGACAAATGCAGGCCCTTCTTTGAAGCCATCAAGAGGTCCGAGAAGGATACCTGGGATCAAGAGTTCGAGGGTGCGCTTGGCGGAGTCAAGGAGTACCTCCGGATCCTCCCAACTTTGTCTGTCCCGACGAGAGGAGAAGTGTTGTTCTTATATTTGGTCGTGTCTGAATTCGCGGTTAGTGGGGTGTTGGTCCATGAACATGAACGAGAACAAAAACCGGTGTACTACGTGAGCAAGGCGCTGCTGAGCGCCGAGACCAGGTACCTCCCCCTGGAAAAGTTGGCATTAGCGCTTATCACGGCCGCAAGGAAATTAAGGCATTACTTCCAAGCACACCCGATCACGGTCTTGACAGATCAGCCACTAAAGGCAATTCTGAGAAGGGTAGACCTCCCAAGAAGAATAGCCAAATGGACGGTGGAACTAGGGGAGCACGAAGTACATTTCAAACCTCGTACTGCCATCAAGGGACAAGTGCTGACTGACTTCATAGCAAAGTTTTCTGGGGAATCACTTCCACCGGGAGAGCATTCCCCCCTCGAGGAGGTACCCACGACGGATAGTCAAGGCTCCTGGAACATGTGTGTGGACGAATCCTCTAACAGCAGGGGTTCCGGAATCGGAGTACTGTTGGTTTCCCCAGAGGGGAGGATCACAGAGCAGGCTGTGCGACTGGGTTTCAAGGCATTTAACAACGAAGCGGAGTACGAGACCCTAATCTCTGGGCTCAAGCTCGCTGACGCAGCAGGGGCGGCCAAGCTCACTGTGCAATGCGATTCCATGCTGGTGGTTAACCAAGTCAATGGAGAATTTTAGGCGAGAGACCTTCGGATGAAGGCTTACCACCATAAGGTGATGACTCTGCTCCAAAAATTCAGGAAAGTGGAGGTTAAGCAAGTCCCTCGAGACAGGAATGCCCACGCCGATGCCCTAGCGTGCTTGGCCTCGGCACTGGACTCTGATGCAACACGAAGGATCACAGTGGAGTATCTTCCCAACTCGAGCATAGATGAAACTTGTCGGGTAGCAACCATCTAGGAGGGTGAGAGAACACCCAGCTGGACTGATCCGTTGCTCAAGTTTATCCTTTCCAGGGAACTCCCTGAATGCCCAAAAGATGCCAGGAAGATAAGATTGAAAGCCCCGAGGTTTTGGGTTTCTCCCGATCAAATGTTGTACCGAAAGTCAATCTCTGGACCCTATCTCCTGTGCGTCCGCGAGGATAAGATTGAGCCCCTCTTGTATGAAGTCCACGAAGGTATATGTGGGGGCACTCAGGAGGATGGTCCATGGCCCACCGCATCATGTCTCAAGGGTATTGGTGGCCGCGAATGCAGAAGGACGCACAAGCCTACGTCCGAAAATGCGACCAATGCTAGAGGTTTGTTCCAATCATCCGACAACCGGCCGAGAACTTGCATCCGTTAACTAGTCCTTGGCCATTTGCTCAGTGGGGGCTTGACCTAGTCGGACACCTCCCAACGGCTCCCGGGAACACGAGATTCTTGATTGTGGGAACTGATTACTTCACCAAATGGGTAGAAGCAGAGCCTCTCGCCCACATCCGAGACACAGATACCAAGAAGCTCGTCTGGAAGAATATAGTCACAAGGTTTGGAGTCCCCCGTGCGCTCGTATCAGACAACGGGACACAATTCAACAGTGGGCCTTTTAAGTCTTTTTGCGAGCATCTGGGGATCCGAAATTATTACTCTACATCCGCATATCCACAGGCCAACGGACAGGCGGAGTCCTCAAACAAGACTATCATCGATGGAATCAAGAAGAGGTTAGAAAAGGCCAAGGAGAAGTGGGTGGAAGAGCTCCTAAACGTCCTCTGGGCGTACAGGACGACCCCTCGAAGATCAACTGGGGAGACGCCTTACGCTCTTGCTTACGGGGTGGAGGTTGTCATCCCTACCATAAGAACACAAGCCTTCGACACGGGAGACAACGACAGCCAGCTCGGCTTGGACATGGACCTTGCAGAGGAAAGAAGAGAAGTGGTAGCCTTAAGACTGGCTAAGTACCAAGAAGGGGTATCCAAACTCTACAACAGAAGAACCAGGCCCCGGAAATTCCAAGCAGGCGATCTCGTGCTCAGGAGGGTGATAGCAAACACCTGAGACCCTGCAGACGAAAAGATGGGACCTAACTGGGAAGGACCATACAAGGTCACTTCGGTAGGGGGTTCCAGATCATATAAACTGGAGGACTTGGAAGGGAACGCTGTAATTTGCCCTTGGAATGTAATAAATTTGAAGAAATACTACATTTGAGAATAAGCGTTGTTATGACGAATGAATAATTACGAAAAGGGCCTGGCCCTAGAAGTAGTCTCTAAGGACTTCAGCTTCCGAATAAACACATGATCCAGCCTCTTGGAAAAGGGCATGGTCCTGGAAGCAGTCTCTAAGGACTTCAGCTTCCGAATAAAGACAAGAGCCAGCCTCTTGGAAAAGGGCATGGTCTTGGAAGCAGTCTTTAAGGACTTCAGCTTCCGAATAAAGACAGGAGTCAGCCTCCTGAAAAAGGGTATGGTCTTGGAAGCAATCTCTAAGGACTTCAGCTTCCGAATAAAGACAGGAGCCAGCCTCCTGGAAAGGGCACGACCCTGGAAGCAGTCACTAAGGACTTCAGCTTCCGAATGAAACAGGGGTACGCCTCCTAAAACTAGCTTGACCCGAGGGCTGCGACACGAGAATCCCAGCCTTTAGTTCATATGCAGGGGCATTCCCCCTGAATGGAATATGACCCTTGCAGAAGGGCGCGTTTCGACCATTGCTTGGCAAAAACTGCCCTCGGGAGCCCTCACGAATGTCGAAATCGACCCCCGAGGTATGCTTGCACAAGTACATGGGTGAGGTAAACTAAGCTCGGCGTTAATAAAGGAGATCCCTCCACGGGACGCCAGATAGGGAAGATGAAACTAACCAGAGTGGAAGGTTGCGTTAGCTCGGCGTACTCTCCCCTCTAGCGGATACCCTCGGGGCCACTACTTGCCAAGGTAGTCAGCCAGGGAGACTCTAAGACCGAGGTAGGTGAAACCCCTATTATAGCTCCTAAACCCCGAGGGTCAGCCCTTCAAAAAGATTGGGAGTTCAAAGTTTGAAGATGGGAGTTACTTGTCAAAGACGCAAAACACAGTGGCAGAATATTGCAAGCAAAAACGAAAGGAAATGCATTGATAAGGAAAAAAGTGTTTTCCATTCCAAAAGAAAGGGGTTTTGCGTCCCCGAGCTACAAGAAAAAAAAAAGGGGGGGCTTTGCGTCCCCAAGCAACAGGAAAAAGTACAAAAGAAAAAAGAAAAACTCAAGTCCCAGCTACTGGAGGTGGAGGATTAAAAACTTCACCCCCATCGGCAAGGGGGGCCTCGCTGAAGAGCTCTTCTATACTTGGAGAAGAGGCAGCATTTGGAGCATCAGCAGTGGGCTCTGGCGGAGCAGGGACTGGAGAATCGGCCTCAGGAGGGGCAACATCAACAGGGGCCGACGCGACAGCGGCAGAAGGCTCCCCCATGTCTTGAGCTTGGGTGTTGGGAGCGTCTTCTGCTGCAGTCTCCTCCATAGCACGTAGTATGTCCTCCGATGGCACATACTTGTGCATTTGGAACAAAGGGGAGTCAGGAGGAACACCCGCTGCTTGGAGCGCCTCGTCCCAGCCCTTCTTGAAGAACTCCCTTTTGTTTTCCTCCAAGGCGGGCAGGACGTCATCAGCAAATTCCTCTTTAAGCTGCTCCACCGTCCTGTAGTTGGCCTCTATCTCCGATCGGACTTTGTCCAGCTCCCGAGTTTTGTCCAGCTCCCGAGTAAGAGTCGAGCAAGTCTGCTCCGACTCCTCCACCTTGGCCTCCGCCGAAGACAGTCACTGGGTGGCCGCGGTGATCTTCCGCTCGGCGTCGGCTAGGGCTGCACTCAGTTTTTCAGCGCTAACCCTGGCCGCCTCGCCATCCTTCAGCAACTGCTCAATCTGAGCCGCTTGGGAAGATAACGTCTTATCTCTGGCCGCGACATCTTCCCGGGCAGTGGCTAGGGCAGTCTCGGCTTTGGCCTTCAGCCTCTCAGACTCTTGAAGGCTTCGTCTCTGGTCATGGTACCGCTCGGCAATGACCGAGACTTGCTGGGCGGTCTGTTGAAGAAAAAGGGGTTAGAATCATGCTAGCAGAAAAGAAACAACTAAGGCAAGAATATGAGACTTACCACCAAAGAGCTCTGGATAATGAAACGGAAATGTTGGTTGGTCGGGCGGGTGCGGTGCTCGTCCATGTCCGCCCTAAAATGGAGCTTCTCACTTACGGCATAGGCAATGTAAGGATAGCGGACAATAGAGTCATCGACCTGGATCGGCCTGTCCTCCCTGTCCCGAGCGCGAGGGCACCATTCCTCGGCAGTTGATGTCGACGCAGATGGAGTAGAAGGAAATATTTGTTACGGCTGCTGGCTACCGCTTCCCCGACCCGTTCCATCAGGCCGGTGTCTGATCCTTCTCCCCTCATCAAGAGAAGGGTCTCGAATACGAACTTGACCAAGACCGGCGGCCCGCGGTAGTATCGGCAGCGTGGGAGCAGCAGCACATGGCAGGGTAGCAGCAGCTGGCGTAGTCAAGGGCGGGGGAACGTTGGTCCCAGAAGATGCGGCGCGGCGCTGGAGGTTCCTCGGCCCCTCCCAGCAGTAACGGCGGCCCTCCGGTTCAGGTAACTCAGGTTGAGGTGAGGCTGGCGCGTCATCGCGACTTCAAGAGCTTCTTCCGCGTCAAAGTTCTGGAGTATGTCAAAATCCGGCCAAGTCTCCCTCCCTGTCGTGCTGGCCTCGGCTTGAACGGTGGTAAAAGGCTCTCTGACCTCAGCCCTTCCTCTGTCAACCCCTTGCCCCTCTACCTCGGCCTCGGTGGCCCTGTCAGGATCGTTCTCCAAGTTTTGCTCCAAGTCTTGCTCGGCGGTCTCTGTGAAGAAATTAGACCACCGGGAAGGGTCGTAGGGCTGAGGAAGTTGGGAAAAGTTCTTATATCCTGGCGTGTAGTCCAGGAGTATGTGAGCAGCACGACCACGACCGTCGCCGACGTATCCCCAGAGAGTTACGAGGTCAGAAAAATTCACCAAGTGTCGCGGTGGCGGGGCGACTTCACGAGTAGAAACGTCTGCATGAAAGAAGAAGACTGTAAGATGCAAATCAATATAAAAATTAAAGGAAAAGGGAGAAAAGTCAAGAGAGGGAGCCGACGTACTTGTTGTTCGCCACTCCTTGTGGCAAGACAAGCCGTCGTACTCAGGGCCGATCCCCCTCTCCCAGGCTCCACTGAAGACTAACAGGTCGTCCTTGAATCCCTTGTCGGAATCAGGGAGGTGAGTGACTAGGTACATTGAAGGGTCCCGGGCTTTCAGATAGAAGGTCTGCTGGGGCATCACCCTCATTAGAGCGTAACAAAAAAGGACATCCTTGAGACCCAGGTTGACCCCGAGACGCCTATTGAGCTCTAGCACCCCCATGATTTTATCCTAAAAGTGTTAAGAGCGCATTGCCCTGGGAAGAGAAGGAATCTGGAAAGAAACAGAAGCAATAAAGGGGGAAGGGGGAATCTAATCCCACCCTCCATGTTGGCCTTGGTATAAAAGGGCATGGCGCCCTCGGAACCATCGTTACGATGATGGACTTGGGGGTCGAATTCATCAACCTCGACATTCCGAGGAATATCATAGTAAGTTTTGAAATTTATTATCTGTTGAACGCCCTTGACCTCATACTTCCTCGCCCTAGAGGTCCCGACCTCTTGGGCCTCGGCAGAAGGTTGGCGTCTTCTCGGCATGGCTTGGGAAAAGTAGAATGGGGTTTCCTAGTATTCTTTCGAAAAAGAGCCCTAGGGGACTACTGAATTCCAAACGTCTGGAAAATGAAGATCCTAAAAGACCCTACCAGGCTTGGAAGAAACGAAAGAAAGAACGGTGGTCAGGGAAATGACCAGACGCCGGAGAAGATGAAGAAACAAAAGAGAAAGAAACAGACTCACCAGGAAGCTGGAAAGATGAGTGGGAAACTCGAAGATGGCCGTTTTTTTCCTTCAGAAATATGATCGAGGGCAGGAGTCTGGGATTCTTCAGGCAAAGGGAAAGAAGTTGCAGCAGTTCAGGCACCAACTCCGACGAGTCTCCGGCAAAAATCTCTGGGAAGCTCTGAGCAGAAGTCAGGAATTCGAAAGTGACGAAGTGAGGGTGAGGGCCTGTTTATATAGGGTCTCTGGTGCCATCATTGACACACGAAGCACGAGGACAGGCGCATTCAATGCGCACGATCTCCAAAAGGCGGAGAAACGGCTGAAAGAGTATTGATGGGACAGTTATGACAGTTGAGCCCTTTCACCTTCTGACGACACGTCTACCCCTAGTAACAAAGGGCTGGGGGCAGTTGATGGGACATTTCTGAGATGGAAGCAAATCATGACACATGTCCTCGGCATTACAAGCCTCCTTCTCTACGATAGAGACACGTGGCTTCGGCGTCGAGAGATGAAGACGTTCGCAATATCAGTTCCAGGAGTCTTCTGATCTCAACTACGTACCCTCGGTGCCGAGGGTACACTCTGTCCAAGATTCTCCGATTGTCCTCGGCGCCGAGGGATACTAGCCGGGGCCATGCCCCTGCCTCATGATTCCTATGTCTAGAAAAGTTACCGACTGACAAACTGATTAACCTTGGTTAGACTAAGAATCATGAGGGCACTCTGCACAAGGGAGTCAGAATGTCAAGCCTAACACGACATCCCGCCAAAGGAAGTAGGACGCGTGGCATAAAGCGCATAATCGGGGGCAGGCGGACAAGAATGCCCCTGCTGACATGAGGCTATTACAAGCAAGCACTTAATGAATTCTCGACTGATGGGATGTCTACATTGACACAAGAAACCAGGAAGTGATGGGTATTAAATGCTCCAGCGCCCGGACATTTAATGACTCATCCTCGAAGGAAGAACATTGAATGCTCTAGGAACCGAGCATTCAATATCCTCGCATAAAAGGAAGAGCTTTGATTGCTCGGGGATCCGAGCAGTTAATACTGGGGTCTTCCCCATACAGAATAGGGGGCACACTGCCCCACCTCTGAACGCTACCTACTTTCTAGACTATCAGCAATGATGAGTCCGGGTGGGTATAAATAGCTTTCAAAAACACATTGCAAAGGTACGAAAAATCACTTGCTAGAAGATATACAGTGCTTTCTTATTCCCCTCAAAAAAATGACTTGATCGTTGGAGGGGATACGCCAGAAAACACTCCGGCTCCCTTTCTAACCCGTTTTCTGTGTGCCAGGAACCCATCTTGACCCGCCGGAAGCATCGAGCGACCATAACAGAAATTCATCACCATTCCTTAGGCCCCCTTAGGCCCTCTCAACCATTTCCTTGCTGAGGGGTCTTCGACGTTCGAGACCGGAGCGAGTTCACCAAGGGAGAGAGCTGTCTTCCATAACTATTGTGCGAAAATCGGTGCGCACAAACCCGTACACGACACGTTTAATAAACGGGTGAAAAATCTCAACACGAACACGACCCGTTTAATAAACGGGTAACACAACACGACTCGTTTAACCCGTTTAATTTTAAAAAAATTATATCAACAAATTTTAATACTTCATTTTTTTTATTGTCAATTGTATTTACCTCAAAAAAGAGGAATTTTTAGTCAAATCTCATAAAAATAAGACTTGAAGGCTTAAAAAAAAAATGAAAGAGGCCATTGTCTTTTATAGGCAACTCAACCCTCCACATCTCCCCTCATTTTCCAATGTGGGACAAAAACAACAAATATTGGTTTGCCTTTGTCTTTGAAGTGCTCCCCATCTCCCCTTCTTTGTCTTTGAACTACTACTTTACTTTTTTTTTTTTTTGTATTGATTTATTTACTTCTTTTTTTCTTGCTAATTTTTTAAAATAATTATTAATTTATTATTATATTAATTTTATTTAAACGGGTAAACGTGTGATAAACGGAACACGACCCGTTTATTAAACGTGTTTGGCGTGTAGGGATGTCAATGGACCGAAGCGGGGGCGGGGGTATAATCTTCATCCCCGTACCCGCTTAAAAAATCTTCGTCCATCCCCGTTAACGGGTATAATATTCATCCACACCCCGTCCGCGGGTAAATTTCTAATCCCCGTCCCCGCTTCCTCCGTACCCGCCCAAGCCCAAGCCTAAGAGGGCCAAGACCAAGCCTAAGCCTAATCTTATCCCCAAATGTGTAACTAAATCAAAAACCACTTCCACAAACAGAAACAGAGAAGGGGAATTTCCATAAACCCAATTGCAATATACATCTACAAACTATAGACACAAATAAATATCTGGAAAGCACCTATTTGGTAATAGTTAAAGATCTAACATTACCAATCTCATGCCAAAAAAAAAATGATATGAATTAGCAAACAACTAAAAACCAATATAAATCCAATTTTGTGATTCAGGTGGTCACTCATAATGGAGAACACCTAGAAAGTTCCTCAATTACAAACATTACAAAGCAATTAATAATAAAACAAGCTACCAACAACAATATTTTACCTGGAAAATTTTGAAAACCCACCAATATTTATCGTTCAAGGAAACAAGGAAAAAAAAAGTAATGCAGACATAGAGGAATCTTACCTGGTAAAAAAAGAAATCACAATATCTTCAGATCTTATCTTTTATTTTACTGCGGACAGATTTATTTGATATATACAGCCACGAATACTTCCCGATCACAATATCATCTTCTAATCCAAAACATCAACTACCAAATAACCTCCACACCAAATCTCTCTCTGTCCATTTACACCACCAACCCATTCACCTAGAACTCCTCTACCTCCAGTTACTGCAGTAAAGAACAAAACTATGCAAATACCAACAACAAATCACAAGAAAACCAGCAAAGAAAACCCAGTTACTCGGCTTACCTTCGATGAATACTTGAATAAGTTTGATTTGTCTTTACAATCGAAGAAATCAACCCCTGAGATGGGCAATGAAGAGAGAGAGAGATAAGTCGATGGTGGAGGCGGGCGGCTGATAGAATAAGTTAGGGCTTAGGGCTTTTAAGTTTTAACTGAGAGTATATATATATGGGTAACGGGGATAGGGCGGGGGTAAGGGTAAGTCCATCCCCGCTTTCATCCCCGCACGGGTTTATATGGGTATTCCCGTATACGTCCACCGTCCAATACGTATAGTCCATCCCCGGTCCAAACGGGACGAGTTTGGACGAATATCCGTTTTCCCCCGGTCTACTGCCATCCCTATTGGCGTGTCAACCAATTTATCACCCAAACCCGTTAAGATCTCATCCAAACCCGTTTAATTCGTGTCGATTCGTGTCGGTTAATCGTGTCGTGTCGAATTTTGACAGCACTAGCTAAAATATTGAATCATTACATAAGCTATAAAGAAAAATGTTCATCCAAATTTAATCTTGAAGAATTATACCCTAAACAAATTAAACTTTGGAGCTTCCAAAAGTAGTTTCAATAATAAGCAAAAACTAAAAAATCTTCATGTGAGGCTCAATTTGAGTATTTTTTTTATGAATTCTTGCTAATTGTTGCTTTCATTTTCTTAAGGTAAAGATACAAAAAAAAAAAAAAAAAAAAGTTCAAATTTTTAGTAGTTTAAGATATTACTAGTTATAAAAATAGAGGTAATAATCGACATTTTATTAAAAATAAATTAATTAATAAATTAGAAATAAAAATATAATTGTGTTTTCATAAGAAATATCAAATTAGAATAATACTTGCCATCTAAGGAGTTTAGGACTTAATAGAAATAAATTATAAGAACTAGGACTTAATTGTATTAATAAAAATGTGATAGGAGTTAATAATTTTTTTAGTGAAAAAGTAAGACTTATTAAAAATTTCATAATATCAACTATTTTCTTTTGATTTTTTTTTTTTCATAATCTCAAAATGGATCAGGTCCGATAAACGCTGCCCAAACCCGAATATGCAACCCATTAGCAGTGAACTCGAATCGATTCCCAGTTCTAGTAGCCAGTTAAAGAAGTACTTCCGATGTATATACAGGAGGGCCTAGGGTTTCCTTCAACCTCCTCTGAGCTCGTCAATGGCGTCGACAGCCATATCTCTCCAACTCAGACCCAAACACAGGTCATTTCGTAAACCTAACTTCCTTCACTACTTCTCATCTTCAACACCAGACCCTAATGCTGAACCCCAAAACCCCACCACTTCCTCCTCCTCCTCTTCATCCCAATCCCAATCCCAATCCCAATCCCAATCTTCTTTCTCTTCGTACTTTAGCGACGTCAGAGCCAGTCTCAAGCAACAATCCCCACCCCAACCACCTCGCAAACCATTTTTTCTCTCCTCCCCCTCGAATCCTCCGCAAGCACCTCCTTCAAAAGTGACCTCTCTTGAAGAAATTAGCAAGAACCTCTCCGAATTCCGCCGTCGCTCCGCCGCTCCACTCCCGGACGACAAATCCCAATCATCTTCTCAATCCTCTCGACACATCTCATTCCAAGAACTCTACAAGCGCAATGTCATCTCCAAAGGCGAAGATTCCAATAACAATGAAGCTAGCAAAGGCGGAAGGGAGCTCTCTTTCGACGCCATTCGCCAGAGCTTACGTCATCTCCGATCGCAGAAAAATCAAGGGTCTGGAGGAAACACAACCAACGATTCGATGTCACTTTCGAGGTTCAAAGAGAGTTTTAAGCTAAGGCCAGTTGATCCAAGTGTGAAGGAATCGCCGGTGGTGATTGGGGGGAGTGACAGGTTGCCCTCATCGGTGTTTGGGAAGGAAATGAGGGAGAAAAAGGAGATGGAGACGACGGCGATGAAGACAGAGTTTGTGAGGATATATAGTTATGGGGATTTGGGACAGAAGTTGAGGATGCTGAGGCCAGAGGTGGCAAAGAAAGAGACGCAGAAGAATTGGTTTTCGTTGGCGGAGTTGAACGAGAGGCTAATGAAGTTGAGGGAGATTGAGGAGAAAGAGTCGGAATCGAGGATTGGCGGGATTTCATTTAAGGAGTTGAGGGAGAGTCTGGCGAAGCTGCAGATGTCGGATGCTGAGAAGGCAAGGAAGACTTCGAGTAAGTGTGCATTTTGTTTCGTGAATTGGTGCCTGTGTTATCATATTAAAGTTCTTTATACCGTGTCGTTTGTGTTTTGTTTGTTGGGTTGGATTCAATTTGAATACAAGTGTTCGGGAGTGAATGGTCAATGCTATGATTATATTTACAGTAATTGGTACATCAATAGAATGGTTGGTCATAGTAATCTTAGTGTTCTGGTCTTTTGCATGTTTTTAATTTGTGGGATGTTCTGCTAGTCTAATTTTGTTGCATATATGCCTGGTTCCTACTTTTTGGAAGATCCATTAATTCCTTTTGAAGAGAAAAGCTTTGGTTTGTTAAAATTTGTCATGACCTTTTTAAATACTAGTTGAATTTTTGGCTCCTGCTACTAAACAAGCATAAAAATGTTCATGTAGTGTTTTATAACTGCAAACATGATTCCTTTGAGCAAAATTTGCACAATGCAGAAAGGATGCACTATCAACAAGTGTTGCTCTATTTTCCGTTTGTATTGTCCTTTTTAAAAAAAGCTCCCATTTTCCGATTTCATAAAAGAGACGACAGTGCCTCGTTTTGGGAGGGGGGAGGGTGGAAGGGGGAATAATTAAGCAACTATTACTTGAATATTTCTGCCACTTCAATCTAGAAATTGTTATCCAATCTACGAAAGTGTTTTGCAGTTCTTGTTATTCTTTTTGTTAAAGATATTTATTGTAAGTTTTTTTGTTTGTTGTCATTGCTGTTTCTTATTTCTCCATGTGCATGGTCATGTCTAGACGTTGTGGTCAGATCCTTTTTATAAAATGAATTGATGAATTATAACCAAATTGATTGTTGCAGTGGAGAGACTTAATGTCTTGGGAACTGCAAGCTTCATGTTGTCACCTCCAAAGGAACATTTAGTCGAAAAGGCAAGTATTTTTCTTTATTTTTATGCTCTTTCTTTTTTAGTGTAATAATTGTACTTCATTCCATCACGAAACGGTGAATTTTTACGTTGGTCTTTTTCCGTCCTTCTGAAGAAGACCTTAAGAGTCGGCACCATACAACAATGTATACTGTCTTTAACATAGTCCCACTTATAGTCTTGCAACCATAATCCTGTACGACAAGAACTTCCGAACCACACCTTGCAATCTTGAATATGTTTAGATCGCAAGCGATCAAGGAAGCACGGATACTCCGGCAAGGGTCGACGTGGAGGTGTCGGACACGTGTCGGACATGGATATGCGTGGGACACAGCCGGACACGTGTCTGACACTTCCACAAATGTCTTAAACAGAAAAAAAAAGAAAAACGGATATGGGAGGGATACATGAGGGATATGGTACCTGATCTCTTCTTCAGCCATGGATCTGAACTGGCCAGGTAAGTCTTCTTCGAACTCTTCCTCTTCTTCTTCTTTCTTCCTTCTTCTTTGCCCGTTCTTCTACTTTACCAGAGGGCTTGGCCCCTCTATCTCTCTGCGATTTCTCTTTGTGTGATCTCTCTTTGTCTCTGCGTTTTGTGGGAAACGGCTTGCCCTAGTTCCTGAAACCTTTTGCTTTTATATGTTTGTCTCTCTCTCTCTCTCTCTCTCACGTTTTGAACATATTAACATTCAATTTTTAAAAAAAAAATATTGTTCTCCTGACTAAAAACAAAACATTGTCCTTTTTTTTGTATTATCTATTTATTCGTTGTCAAATATATTAACCCATTGTCTAATTTAGTATTAGCCCACTCAATTGTAACATATTAACTCAATGTCTAATTTAATATTAACTCATTGTTCAATTATAAGATGTTAATCAATTGCTCAATGTTTATTAGGTCATATTATTATTGTTTTTATTTATATAAAAATATATAATATTATTTTAATTAGCCATATTCTTGTCGTGCCGGTATCTTATATTTTAAAACTTTGTCGTATTCCCGTGTCCGTATCATATCCGATAAGACACTCATGTTCGTATCCGTGCTTCTTAGCAAGCGATGTTTTGATGATTTAATCACACATTCTTTACAGGTTTTGTGTCCAATTCACTTAGAATTTCTATGTGGTACATTAACATCGAGCATGTTCTCTAAATGATGAAGGACTCATGTGCCCCCTAGTTTTGCTTCAGAGTATCTGTAGAATGACCTCTTAGTTAACAAAAGAGTGAAAAAAAAAAAGCTTTGATCAGCTTGCACATTCTTGAATAGGTCCGTGTTCATATGATGCGTCTCATCCTTTGAAGAATTTTTTTTTTTTTGTATTTTAAAAAGTGGATGTGGATGTATTTATTTGATTCCATTATGGGCATTTTTACTAGAAGCCTCTTAACCATTTCTCATTATCGATTGCATTGGCTCTCATGGTATAATGAGTCAAAGTGTTTTTTTTGCTATGCAGTATTTCCATCCGGATACCATGTCGTCTTCAGAGAAAATGAAACTTGAGCTTAAGAAAGTCAGAGATGAATTTAAGATGTCAGAATCAGATTGTGGATCTTTTCGTGTTCAAGGTAAAGCAATTTCAGCACGATTTTTTTTAATTTTTTTATCAAGGCTTCCCATATGAGGAGTGCATGTAATCTTTTTTATTTGCTTGAATAATTTGTGTGTAATGCTTTCCTTTTTTCTTATTAGTTTGCTCATATATATATATATATGCACACAATTACAAAGGAGTTGAAGGATTTGGTTGTATAATTATCAAATAGGAAAATGGTATTTGGAAGAAAAGACTAAGGTTATGATTCTAAGAGAATTCATTGTATTGTAATAGTGGCAAAAGGGGTTTCTGTGGAACTTGAGACATTGTTTAAAGAAACCTGCTGGCAAAATGATGTAGTTCAATTATCTGATGGCACAAAGGAGTTTTCATACCCTAATACATAAAATGGTTACGCTGGTCATGGGGGATGCGTCATCATAGATTATGCTTCTAGTCTGCATTCTGATCATCATGTTGATGATAAAACTCGTGCTTTGCCATAAGAACTTGGATTCCGTATCATGGTAAAGATATTGTAATGCTGTGATTCTTGCTCAGAAAACAGAACAAGATTTATATATGGTGTAAATGGGGATAACTTGAATTGTGAAGCTTGTGTTTTGAAAGAAAATGGTAGGAAGAAATACATGCATAAGTGCGGTTAAACCCCTTCCCCAACACCCCCCTCCAAAAGAAAAAAAGAAAAAAAGTTTAGGTAAGAATCTAGGATTAGGGAACCCTGTTAGTATGATGAGGCAAAGACTTCTATATGCTTTCCTGACTCAAGAAAAGCACATGACCTATTCTTCCGATGTGTCAAAACTGCTTAAGAAAAGAGCATTATGTGATGCCCTCAGCAACGATTTATATGTGAATGATATTCTGGTATTAAGAACTGGACTGAGTGGTGAATAAGAAAATTCAAACCTTTTCCTGGGCCAATGTGCATTGCTTGGGATTTGGATGGATTGCAAGGGTTATTTTTTTATTTTTTATTTTTTTTTGTTTTGGGTTCTGTTCTCTTGTACAATATATGTGCAAAACAACATAACCAAGTAAGTGAGGAAGGGATTTACACTGACAAGTATCTAAAACTTTATGATTGTTCAAACTTTTTTTTTAGAATTTATTAGCAAGAATTAATTGCAAAAGTGAAATGGCAAAATTATGCCTCAAGTACTTGTCCATAATATTATGTTTTCCAAGGGTTTGACATTGACATGCTATCCTTTATTTTTTTGCAGTGGCCCAACTCACAACAAAGATCAAGCATCTATCTACAGCTCTACACAAAAAGGTGACTTTGTGGATCAATTTTGTATATTTCCCATGTCAAATGGTTAGAAATATGTGACCGTGTTACATAATTGCCTTTGGGTGGTCTTGATATGACATTTTTTTGCAAGCTTTAATCTTGTACTTTTGTAGTGTGTGATTTTTTCACAAAGATGATTGTCGTTGATAGATAATAATAGACTTTACGATTTAATAATTGTTACTTATTTTAAGCATACTGAATTTACAATACACAATTTAAATCTACATTGTTTATGTTATTA
Source organism: Ilex aquifolium (assembly GCA_951799425.1). Lineage (NCBI taxonomy): Eukaryota > Viridiplantae > Streptophyta > Magnoliopsida > Aquifoliales > Aquifoliaceae > Ilex > Ilex aquifolium. The sequence continues at coordinate 13,843,090 of OX637410.1, read as the reverse complement.
GATTTAGAGACTCGCATTTTGAAGACGCAATATTAAATTCCATCACATCAATCACTTTGACAGTGTAATTGACTCCACACTGACTCCTATACCATTGTTGTGATTGCCTTCGTTATTGGATTCTTCATAATGGTAATTACCAACAAAAAATGAGGAAAAGGAATTTTATTCATCTAATGGTCATGTAAAAAATTCATGTGTAATTATTGTCTCGATTTGGGGTGACCATGAGCTGCCCAGCCTAAAAAAATTGGTGGAACACAAGACCTCAGGGTAGGGCTTGTGTGAGCCTTTGATGGCCCAACAAAGTTAAGGTATGGTTTTGAGCCTAGCTACTTTTGACCCGGCATGGCTTGTCAAAGAAAGGTGTCCCAGTGCACGAATTGAAAACACATTAGTCCATTCGAAAAAATGTCAATATGACATCCTTAAATCTTTATGCTTAGAGGGAACCATGAGAATTGTTGCTTATTGAAAGATACTATTAGATATTATAGAATACATTTAGCAGGTTGGCCCAACCTAGCACCGAGACACCCTTGGGGGCAGGGTGGGGCTTGGGTTAGGGATCCCCATGGCCCAAGGTTGGTCCGTGCCTGTGCCTATGCCAATATATGCTGAGTTATTACATAGGGTTGGCTTTCCCAAACCTGGTCCATCCCGGTCCATGGCCACCCCTGGTCCTAACACTTGGCCAAATCACAATTTTTTTGTGCAAGTAAATGACAACTTAACGAGTGCATTATGATTGTATTAGTATCATCTTCTTCAGTAGATTGTGCAGATTGACATTTAGCTTGTGCAAGTATTTTAATTGATTTACAGCCTTATTCCCGTTTTCCTCAAAATACTTCTCAATTTATCCTTCTTTTTTTTTGGTTTTTTTTTTTTTTTTTTGTGAATTGCATTTTTTATATCTCCAAAAAACTTCTTTAGGTTTTTCTTTTCCAAATACCCCTTGATGTTCCCCAGGAATTATCCAAATAATTTGGTTGTGAGCAATCAACGATCCAGACTTCATTGTTACCTTGCAGTTTTTGATTGTGGGTGTTGACATATTTGACCATTTGCTTAGCTAACCCCGTGCGGGAGGGTTGGACTTCTTGCTCCACTATCCTTTTGTTTTTCCCTTGGTTGCGCCAAATAAGAAGCCCAAGAAGGCAAGAAGTTATTAAATAAGTTTGGCTTATGACCATGGGTCCATGGTAATTGGTGTCATATTAAGTTGCCTATATTTGACTGTTTGCTGCCTGTTGTATATACCAAATCTTTGTCAAGGTTTAGGAATTGTTTCTTGAATTACACACCGCCTCCGTGATTTTGTGTGTCATTCACTTAATGCTGTGAAAACCTGTCAAATGCTGCTGAATTGCTGCCAGCATTATTGATGTGATATACTGATTTACTACAGTTGACTTGATTACAATGAAATAGTAGAGACATTGTCTTAGTGGTTTCCTACCCGAGTCATGGTAGATTGGTTTTATTAAGTTCCTTGGCTCCCATGTTCATTTATGTGCTTCATGTATTAGATCTTTCTTGCGCTGCCTTATATGCTCACAAGGTGATATATTTATTATCAAAATGCTGCAGGATAAGCATTCTCGGAAGGGTCTTATAGCCATGGTTCAGAGGAGGAAGAAGTTATTGAAATATCTCCGAAGAACTGACTGGGACTCCTACTGCCTTGTTCTCTCTAAATTTGGTCTCCGGGACAATCCAGATTATAAGCATTAGACAAGCATGTACCAATGTCTGTTTTGTTTGCAAATGAAATTGTTATGTTTTCATTCATTTTGGGAAAGATGGATTGGACTTTCTTAATTTGTTTCTTTCCCTTTCCCTTTCCCTTCCCCTTTCTTTGTGAAATGTTAGATGTCGTCATGGAACATGAATGTTCAAATTTAGATCATATAAAAGAGCAACCGGGGGTCAGAGATTTACGGATTGCCCGAGGCGCTGGTTAATTATTGGATTTGTTCAATTGTATATTTTGTTCTGTTTCTCCTATTTTAAGTTCTATACTTGTCTTGGCTTACTTTGATTAATCCATTTGATTGGTAGTTTGGCACCGACATATTTCAGCCACTACCTATTCGTCTGTGTGCGTGTGTGTGCGCGCGCGCACACACACACTTAATGCTCCTAGAATAACACTCCAATATGCAATTGAAGCTAGCATCTGAAGCTAATAAAGTTTCAGGAAGATCGCCATCGCCTATTCCCGGTGGTTGATGGAATCTGGGATCTGTCTGTTCTCCTAAGTAGAGATGTAATTGATAAAGTGAACTAGTAGAGAAAAATACAATACATTCCCACAAAAATATACACCCACAGAGAGAGAGAGAGAGGGAGCTGTCTGTTCTGAACACAGGTACAAGAAGAAAAAATGCACTCATGAAAGTTTTAAATGTACTACACAAGATGCACTCGTGACCACATTGTCTTATTGCATCTTAAGACAATTTTCTTGTGCGTTGGACATCAAAGCCGAAGCTGCAACAAGTAACACAATGCCATGTTTAAAATGTATAGATCCAGACGTAATGTCATCTCAAACAATTGATTGTATACAAAATATAACGTCACAAAAGTAAAAACAATCTTATTACAGGAGCCTAACTGGTTCCTCTAGAAGCTAGCCATCCCAAACCAGAGATCCATGGCGCAAGAAAAAATTCTTCTGGTTTTTAGTAAAAGAAGAATAAGAGGGTGGGATTATTTTCCTTAGTGATGGCCTTGAAAACACCATCCGATCTACAATACCGACATTCACATTATGGCAACCCTTCAAATTAATCTCCCTCAATGTTTCACAGGCACTCACCACTTCCTCCACCACTCTTGTGGTCACTCCCACGCAACCCTCCAAGTCCAACTTTAGGAGCCGGTGGCATCTCTTTCCAATCGCCGCCAGCCCTTCATTAGCGATCCCCGACCTGGGTGCACACAGAATCTCCAATTTGGGAAGTTCGGAACCTGTTCCAATATTCTTAACCCCTGCACAGAAATTGATCTGTACATGTCTGACATCACAGCAACTCTTGAAAATTTCAGCAATGCCAACTTCTGTAATATCTGAACAGGAGCTCAAATCAAGTATCTCCAAATTTGGGCAGATTGAAGCAAATTTTTTAAGGCATCCATCACTCAGGTACGGATTCCTTGCCAAATTCAGAGACTTGATTCGTGGGTTCTTCGTAAAATCAATAAAACAGTCTTCTTTCCCCAACTTTGTTCTCTTCATTTCAATTTCTTTCAGCAAAGAGCAGGTCTTTGCGATGGTGAAGAAGGTCAAATTGGTTAGCTTATAACATGAGCTGAGCTTTATAGTGACCAGATTACAGAGGTACCGAGACAAATCACTCATGTACTGATCAGTGAGGAAATCTACTTTTACAAGAGCTAAGTACTCAAGAGACTGGTATGTGCACAAAAGTGATGAGATTCCAGAGAAAGTAAAATTGGTGCAACAAGAAAGCGAGAGCCTTTTCAATGGGACACAAGCCTTTGCAATTGAATACAAAAACACATCGGAAATAACCATATCATAGAAATCAAGAGTCCTTAGAGCTCGTGGGCATGATAGCAAATCTTCAAAAGGCGAAGATGTAAGAGGAATGTGAATCCCATTCACCGAAATTGAGCTCAAATTGGGACTATTACGCAATACAAAATGAATCCCATTCTGGGTTATGAATGAACAATCCAATACTGCAAGTTCTCTCAATAACAAGCAGTTTAAGGACAGAGCAACAAGAGACCGATCAGTAATGAAATGATTTCCAGAAATGTTAAGTTTATGCAAGTTTTTAAGATTAGCAGACAGTGCCTCAATCCCACTATCAGCCACACCCACTTCACTGGAAGTCCAAACATCAATTTCACGGATCCAATCAAAATTATTAGAAGGGTAACTCATATCTAGCTCTTCCAACCAAGGCAACGAATCAGCTATTGCAACCAAATCACTGTTCCGTAAAACACAAAGATTTGCACACTTCAAAACCCTCAAAGTCTTCATGCTTAATCCCAATTCAATCAAACCCTTAATGGGCACACTTTTCTGATTCGAAAAGTCAATAAATTCGAGGTTCAACAAAGAAGAACATGCAATTTGAAGAATAATATCATCGATCTCTCCGCGACAGTTACTGAGATCTATGGCTTTGAGGTATCGGAATCTTTGAAGGAGTTTAGAGATAGTACCGTGGATGAGAATTGTTGGGTGGATTAAATTCAACCTTGTTCGGAGACGATTGGTGAGAGAGAGAAATTGTTGGCATACCAAAGAAAGGGGTTCGAAGTGAGAGTGGTGATCAAGTCGATTGAATATCATTTCCCAGCATTCCTCAGGCAAATCTTTGAATTTCTCCGACATTTTTTTCACTGCCAAGTACAAAAGATTGAGCTTTGGGCTATATACAGTAGTGAGATTTCAGAAAATTGAATGGAGATTTGAGAGAAATTGAACTTACCCCCGTACTGAGTTGAAGAACATACCTTATTACTTTCAGAATTTGGGAAATTGAGGAGAGAGAGAGAGAGAGGGTTTCAGTTAGGAACGGGCGTCGCTATATGTAGGACTAGCAGGAGCCGGAACGGATCTGGATCCTGTCAATTTCAAATTTTGTTTGGGCCCCACAACTAATGACACTTTACCCCCTCCAAAATTTTAAAAATCTGCTTAGAATCAGAACTTGTGTCACATTGCAGGGGGGGTTTTAATTGAGCCGAGTATTCGTTGACTATGCTTAGGCTCAGCTTGTGCAATTTAAGAATTGCTCTAAGTTCAGCTCGAGCCCGCTTATCGAGCTCAAAATATTGTTTAAACTCGGTTCAAACAGAATTTGAGTAAAAATAAGAGCAATGCTATAGCGACATAATTTAAGAAATTAATGATTGCGACCATTAGATTACCAGTGAGTCTCAACATTAAAGTATCACTGAGTCCCAACACTATCAATTCAATGATTATAATGTATTTAAGTACCCAAATTATGTCACTAAATTATGTCCAAATAACATTAGTGAAAATATAAACCATTAAAAAAAATTCAAATTCAAAAATTTCAAATATCCAATCAAAAAATTTCACAAATCTAAATTTTAACATAAACCTGAACATAAAATACCTCAAAATCACAACAAAATATACAAACTTAAATATTTTTTAAAATTTTACTGAAATAACCTTAATATCTGTAATAATTTATATGTATATTATGTACAAATAAGTAAAACAAGTAGGCTGGCGAATAGCTCGAGCTCGGCTCGAATACTAAACGGGCCTAAAAATTTGTTCATATTTGACTCATTTTATAATAAGAACGAGTCCAAGCCAAGTTAAAACCGAGCCGCCCGAATCATTTAAAAGCCCTACATTCTTAATTTTTATCTTTTGTTTGAAATAATACCTCCGGTTTTGGTTTTCTACTTTGCATATCTAAATTATTAAAGTATAATAGATTTTTTTTTTTGGGTTAATTTCGATCAACTTTAATAATTTAAATCTAGTGGGTTTCAATCGTGATTTCTGTGGATTCCACTAATATTCCAATGGGAAACAACAAGTTTAATTAACTTATAATTGAACTTGAATTTTAGGTCTGACTAATTCAATTTGATTGAAATTAATTAAAGTTGACAAATTAAATAAATTTAAATTCAATTTAATAGTGATGACGTGGTATCATCGTTGTATTGAATATTTTCTCACATACTAGGTGGATGTGGGTCCCACGGTATGACCGCACTGTCTCATCTTTCCGGTTATGTGTATGGACTAATGAAGAAAGACTATCATGTTGTTGTTGTTGAGATACTTTGCTTTAAATTTGAATTTCAAATGATGGTCATAACGTACATTTGTCTATCCACACAAATAAAATAATGTTCTTAAAGAGTACCTTTCTCTAGAGATTTGAATTTCAAATGTAGTATATTTCTTCATCAACCCACATCTACCTTCTCATATTTTCATTTTGGTATTTGAAGTTGAGGAATAACTCAAAAATGGGATTAGAATGATAATAAAATTCCATATATCATAGGAGTGGTCTGTTATCATATATATATATACTAGTTATTGTTTGTACCTGAAGGTACATAGTAATAAAAAATGATAAATAATAAACATATTTGTATTCATATCCAAAATCAAATCACAAACATAGAGGAGAGATAAATGAATTTAAGTATTAGTTGTAGTGGGGGTGAGAGATGGTTGTGGTAGGAGACGGTGATGGTTGTGGTGTGGTGGCAATGACCGTGAGTGGCGGTGGTGGTAGTGGTGGCGGCAACGATGGCATCGGTGGCGGTGGGGGCGACGATGGCGACACTGGTGGTGGTAGTGGTGGCGGCGACGGCGGTGGTGGTGTCGACGGTGGTGGTGGTGGCGATGGGGGTGATGGTGGTGGCGGCGACTGCGGTGGTGGTGGTGGTGATGGCAGCGATGGAGGTGGTGGTGATAGCGACGACGACAGTGGTGGTGGTGGTGGTGGTGATGGTGGTGGCGGCAATGATAGTGGTGGTGGCGGCGGCGACGGCGGGTAGTGGTGGCGGCGGGTGGCAGTGGTGGTGGTAGAGGTAGTGGTGGGACGGTTTCAAATACTATTTTTTTTTAAAAAATACTTATGAGAAATAATTTTTAGAAGTACTTTTAAAAAGTCACTCCAAACACATCATTGGAGGCCTATTTTTCCTATTAAGAGTTAGGGTGTTAATATTAGCCGTTAGATTAACTTTAAACTAAAATTTAAAGCGATTTGAACTGTGAAAAACAAAAGTCATTTTGTTTATCTTTTGAAATTTGAATTGTAAGCTACTTTATTTTATAGATATGTAGTGTGATTACAAGTATATGTATTGGCAAAAATAGCCTTGGTAACTAATACAATGAATATGTACAAATATGTTCTAATACACCCCCGCAAGCTATGCGGGGGAAGGGGGTGGAAGTACGCATAGAGCGGACTGCATTTCCTTGAATTTGGCCGCCGGTTAACTCTTGGTAAATATATCAACTAACTGCTCATGGGTCGAGGCATAAAGAGCACGCAGTAATCTCCAAGCAACATGTTCACGAGCAAAATGAATATCTACCTTGATATGTTTGGTGTGAGCATGTTGAACTGCCAAATAGGTAAAACTAATATTGTCGTTGTCATTGCGTGAATGAAAAAAATTCTAGTGATAAGAACGACCACGACCACCACGAGACCCAGGTGAAGAAGAATGATTGTCACGATTAGCTACAAATGCAGTAGACGAAGATGAATGAGTGTTCGCAATTTGTTGAAGGCAAATTTCACGAATAAATGATTATCTAGAAAGAAAGATTTGCTAAAAGGATGACTTGAATTAATAGAAAAGTCATCAATTGAAGAACTTAGAATTAACTTACATTCCCAATTGACAAGAAATCTCCCCTAATCTTAGTATAAATGCTAAGCCAACCATGAATGAAGTACTAATTACAGAATTAAAGAAGAAAAACAAATATAAAATTTCTAGATCTGGTAAAATTCTCTAAGCTCGCCTAAAAGTAAAGAGTATTTTTGCCAAAATGGGGAAGATGATATCTTCTCACATCAGCGGGCTCTCTGATTGGTTGGGAGCAAAGGCACGCGTCCGGACGTGAATCAAATGACATCCGGATGTGAAAGAAGATTAAACACATGTCCGGACTTGGATTAATGATGTCTGGACGTGGCCTTCTGGGAGTTTAGCCTATTTCTACCTCCAATACAACACCTCACGTCCAGACGTGGCTAAATTTCATCCGAACTGGCTTTTTGAGCTTTAATTTTCAATCTTTTCTTTTCTTTTGTGTAGTTTACTCCCATGTTTGACTATTCACCTCTCAATCTCACCATTTTACATTCAAAATAGACAAACATAAATTAAATCATGATAAAATCAAATATATCATTATTCTTATAAAATTAAGTCCAAACTCGTGATAAGTAACCTATAAATATACAATATTTAGGGTTAATCATGTACTATTTACGTATGTGTTTTAGGGGGTGGGTTGTGTAGAGGGGAAAAAAGGAGGTGGGTTGCATTTGTGCGTGTGTGTGAGAGAGAGAGAAGTAGGGAAGGGAGAGGGGATAGCTGGGTAGGGGGTTCTTTTTGCGCAAAAGGGAGGGGTGGCTGTGTGTGTGAGAGAGAGAGAAACAACGGAGGGAGAGAAAGAGATCTGGGTGGGGGGTTTGTTCAGCATGAGAAAGAGAAAGAGGGATACCAGAGCGGGGGTTGTCTTGCTAGAGAGAGAGAGAGAGAGAGAGAGAGAGAGAGAGAGAGAGTAGAGAGTGAAATAAATAAAAAAAAGAAGAAGAAAGAAGATGAAGAAGATGAAGAAGAAGAAGAAGATGAGAGGGCAACATCATGGTGGCTTCTCTAATAGTAGAGTGACGGGTGAGGCAAGGGAGGATGAGATGGATTTAGGGGAAAAAATATGTTGGAGATAAAATTTCAAATACTTAGTTGATTTATTAGATAGATGTTGGAAGATCTTAATAACCAAAAAAAAATGTATCAAATGATATGATACATATCAACGTAAAAGTAAAAGTAAGATAAAAAAACCCAACATATCAACGCCAACACATTAGTTTTTTTTTGGTCCTATATATTTATAGAAGGCCATAAGTGTTGATTTTGCACATCAAATAATTAACAGTAATACCACAAGTTGGAAGATAGGAATTCAAGATAAGAAAAATAATAAAATAAAAAATAAAGATATAATGTGGTTCAATATAACGTACTCACATCTGTATACTATACTTACATATATCCATGGACCAAAAAAACTACATATATTGATGTATTATTTACTGAAAATCTGGTCATCTAGTAACTAATTACATAATATTCAACCCTATTTATAGAAATAAAATAGAGTCACCCAAACTAATTCGGATACAACTTGATATTTATATTTCTTATCACATGTCTAATATACTTTTTTGTGGTATATATATATATTCGAGGTATATTAGGACCTTTCCAACTTTATTCCTATTCAATGTGGAATTCTCACATGTGGTGCCCCAACAAACTCCCACTTATATGTGAATCACGTCAAATTCAACTCCTCATTAATTTTGATCCACTACTTTCTTCAAACACCACATGTAAATCTATTCGAATAACCATAATTCTCTATGTCTTTCCAGAGCCGACGTCTTATCTACATCTTCTATGCGTTTGCGTTTTACTTGTTCCTGGGAGGATTTAATGGTCAATTGCTTTCCTGATCTGATCTATCAAGACAAAAGCCTAATGATTCGTAAACATACATACGAGACATCAAATAAATATTGGGTAGATGCTGACCCAATATATCCCAAATCATTGTCTTAAAATGACTACAACTCAAGAGCCCAAATCTTGAAGAACCATCTTCAATACTGGCATACTACATCACTTGAAGAATTCAACGAGAATCAACAACCCTTGATTCTAAAAATATATTTTTTTTCTCCTTGTGAATCCAAACACTTTATCAAATAATTTCAAGATTACATCCTTAATTTATACAAGATACAATCAATCTTCATACCACGTTGTATACATATGGAAGGGGAGTTTTCTATAATATGAACACCAACTTGATCGTTAAATCTTCAATAACATGCTTTGATTGTTCCACCAAGATCATTAACCCACTCTAATTTTTCACCTAGGATCATACCCACTCTGATACCACTTGTTAATTTTACATAGCAGATAATTAGCATTGATACCATAAGTTAGGAGATAGAAATTTCAAGGCATGAAAAATAATAACATAAAACACAAAGATATAATATGGTTCGATATAACATACTTACATCCATGGACCAAAAAAGCTACATCGAATTATTCATTGAAAATTTGATAATGTGATAACTGATTACATAATACTCAACTCTATTTATAGGAATAAAATATAGTCACCCAAACCAATTCGGATACAACTTGATCTTTATGTTTACTATTAAATGTCTAATACTTGATGTGAGATTATTTATCGTATATTTGGGCTCTGTGAATTTATTTTTTATTTGATTTGATTCCTAATAAACCTATTCGAGATATATTAGGACATTTCCAACTCTTTTCCTATTCGATCTGGAATTCTCACATGTGATATCCCAACAAACGAGAGCATATGTCGCTTGGGTATGACCTTTTAATTAAAAGTATCCCTATCTTCATCGTTTAAAAAACATTTAGATGTGAATCTACAATATTTGATTTGAACTGATAAATATTTATCTTTGTTTTAGATTCAGCATCTGAATCATATACCAATACTAATAATAATTCAAATTTTACGGTCACACCTTTGAACATGACCCATTTTAGGATAGACTTGTCCTATTGAATATAAGTAAAACTACAACTATGTTAAGGATAATTCAAAAATAAGAAGGACGTTAAAACAAGACTTCTTGTAATCAAGTTGGGTTTATTAAAAATAAATGTTCAAATTCTTACAAAATTCAGCTTAATTACCAACCCAATCAAGTTATACTCTATTTCTTCCGCTGTCAGTTTTATGCTCCGTTTGGTTGGAAGGATGAAAAGTAGGAAGGATGAAAAGTAGGAGGGATACACTTTCTATCCTTCAAGGAAGGAAAGTAAGAGAGATACACTTTCCTTCCTTTGTGTTTGGTTGGATGGATGGAAAATAAAAATGAATAATTTTTTTTTTTTTTTTTTTGTACTGAATAAGATTAGGGGTGACAATTGAGTCGTATCGTATCAGATTCGTGTTGAATCATTACGGAATTATGTCGAACATTAGTAAAATCTAACTCAATTCATTTAATTAATTGTGTCGTGTCGAGTTGTGAGTTGACTTGTTCATTATTATTATTTTATTTTTTATTTTTTATTTTTTTTATTTTTTTAAATTTATATATATATAAATACATATTTTATCATTGTATTTTTATATGAAATTAATGTATATATAATATATGTATATATTAAAAGATATATAGACAAATAAGATATATCTCAACACAAATAATTAATTTTCCATCCACTTTCCTTCCGATTTTGGAGGGATTGATTTTGGTGAGTTGGAAGGAAAGTTAATCCATCAACTTTTCCATCCTTCTTACTTTCCTTCTTTACAAAACATGATGTTTTATTTATCCCTCCCACTTTCCATCCTTCCAACTTTCCATCCTTCCACTTTTCTATTGTACCAAACGGAGCATTAGAAAAATCATGAGAGATGGATTCAACAGTATTTGTGCTTATTGTTCTTCCATCATGGTTAATTAGTATGTCTAGTGAGAAAAATGGAAAAAAAAAACTCAAGGTTGCTCAATTGGTAGTACGAATAAATTGTAAATTTAAACATTCTGAATTCGAATTTTGGTAACCCTTTCAGATCAGACCATGATAGATTTATCCTTCATAAATACCTTGGTCCCGGTGTAAAAAATCTGCCTTTAACCAGACTGGAGAGGGGACTAAGCCCGGACATCCCTAACCAAACCCATAAAAGGGCTACTCACTTATGCCATGCAAATTAATACCAAGAAATGCCACTACATTCATGAACAAAATACTAAGGCAACAACCAAAACAAAAAGGAAAAAAAATCACGTTTATTTTCAACAAATATCAGCAATTACAGAGTTTACTATTGTTAACAAGTAACAAATTTTGATTATTTTGACAGTAGCCTAACTCATGGATATCAAGAAGAGTTTATTTCCTAGACGGAGGAGAATCAGGCTGTGGTGGAAGCTGAAATGGAGGGAAGAAAGAAAGCGGTGGTGACAGCGGCAGCACTGGTTCATTAGAAACAGCCTCCGGTGCTGGTGGTGTTGACCAAAACGGTATTGGCTGTACTGGATTCTGGGGAATATCAGGAATCACCGGAGGTGGCAGGAAAAAATCCGGCGATTGTGGAAGTGGGAATGTTGGTGTCTGAGTTACGCTGGTATCCGGCGCCGGAGGAGTCGACATAATAGGTGGAGCAAAGGTAAATGGTAGTTGTGGTGGAAGTGATGGAAGTTCAGGTGGCGTAAATACTGGGACAAGAGGTGGCGCAGGGGTAAATTCAACTGGTGGCAAGTCTTGTTCGGGTGGTGAGAAAAAAGTGTCTGCTGGTGGAGAAAATATTGGAACAAGGGGGGGTGATGGTGTAAATATATCAGGTGGTAGGTCTGGTACTACAGGTGGGGGAAGGAAAAAGTCCGGTAAAGATGGCGGCGGAGGAAATATGGGAAAGGTTGGAGTGTCGGGCATTATATCTGGAGGTGATAGAAAAGGGAAGGTAGGTGGTTCAGGTGGTGGTGGTGAAGGAACTAAGGGTGGTGGAGGAAATATCAGCGGAATGTCTGGTGGAGGTGGAGAAGGAACTAAGGGTGGTGGAGGGGATGGTGGCGGCGGCGAAGGTAGTGGTGGTGGTGGTGACGGAGGCGGTGGAGATGGGACTAAGGGTGGGGGTGGTGGTGAAGGGGGAGGCGGTAATGGTGGAGGTGGTGAAGGTACAGTTGGTGGGGGAGAAGGAACTACTGGCGGTGGTGACGGCGAAGTTGGTGGGGGCGAAGGAACTACTGGTGGTGGTGAAGGAACTACTGGCGGTGGTGACGGCGAAGTTGGTGGGGGCGAAGGAACTACTGGTGGTGGTGAAGGAACTACTGGCGGTGGTGAAGGAACTACTGGCGGTGGTGATGGTGATGGGACCAGTGGTGGGGGAAGGGTTACAACTGGGGGTGGTGGGGAAGGTACCAAAGGTGGTGGTTGCACTATGAATGGAGGCGAGGGAGTTTGGGGCGGTAGTGGTGGAGGTGAAGGCACAAGTGGTGGAAGCGGCGGAGTCCGGGGAGATGGAGGAGGCAGCCGAGGTGATGGAGTGGGTGTTGGCTGAAATGGGTTGTTTGGAGAAGAACGGGGAAAAGGCCATTGGCCACAACTTCCAAACAGGTATTGATATAATGGGTCACAGTTTGATGATCCTCTTGTTCTTCCTCCACCACTGCTCCTCCCACTACCACCGCTGCTCCTCCTGCTACCACCACTGCTCCTCCTGCTACCACCACTTCTGCTGCTTCTACCACCGCTGCTTCTATGGCTTCTTCGCTTATCTTCTTCTTCTCTAGTACTGTGCTGGTGCTTGTTTTTAGGATGGTTTCTGGCTTCTGCCAATGTTGAAGTGATCAACAGCAATGCTAAGAGAGTCACAATCACAAAATTTGTTTTCATTTTGTCTACTTCATTCCTCAATTCTCTTTTCTGCTATAATTCAGAGGTTCATTCATTTGTCTGTCCACTTCCAAGAACCCTAGTGCGTATATATAGAGTAAATGAGGACCATCAATCCATATATATATGTATATATATAATATGGGGAGATTAACCATGAAATAAACTAAAAAAAATTATTTACAACTCAATTGAGTCCACATAATCTCATTAGATTGAATCATCCTCTCATTCTTATCTTGTCATAATTTTCAATGTAATACCAAAAATAATTATTCGTAATTTTACCCGATAATGTGATTAGATCATTAAGTGATTGGGATGTTAACGCAATATAAATATTAATAGGTTACAGTTGACAGATTAATAAACAAAATTAGGTTAGTATCAAATACGAAGAATAATGTAATGTTCATTTTGACAAGACTGAAAAACAAATCGAGTCAATATCATATTGTTTTATTACAAGTCAAACTAAGATTTATTACTCCTACACACAAGCTTTAAATGACAAAACAACACTCCATTGTATCAACCCTAAACTCTAACAACGAGAATGATGCATAAATATGCAGTAAATACTAAGTGATAGACTCAGCGAGAGCCAGCTAAATGCCACAAATATCAATGGATTGGACACAGACACTCTATCTCTATCTCTCTCTCTGCATGCAAAGCTCTGTGTGTAGTTAGTGGGGGGGGGGGGGGGGGGGGGGGGGGGGAGGGGGTGAGACAGTTTGCAGTTGAAGGGCGGGCGGAATGGGTGGGAATTCAATGGATGGAAGGGAAGGGCTGCCTAGTTTTACGTGCCATTTTTAGCCATTAACAGCCTTAAATGCCAAGACCAAATAGTAGAAGACCACAGATACTTGGTGTACATGGGGTACTGTCAATCTGTTCGAGTTCATCATATGGTGCAGCTCAAGCTCCATTCAATTGGTTTTGAGTTTGATCTCAGAGCTGATCGAATTCAGCTATTTAGTTTACATTCTTGCTCAAATTCAATTTTATAGAATATTGTAAGGATTTCAATTGCTCTAAAAGGTCTCTTGGATCCATCCTTCCCATAAACTAGAAAGCCTTGACATTAAGCAAAACCTTGTTTTGTCGGGGTATTAAGAGGTGATATTGGAAAAGAAGAAAAAAAAAAGAAAAAAAGAGGTGATATTGGATTAAATTAGTGCAATGGTTACTTAACACTAAGTTTGGATGACTTTGTTCATACATATCGCCTTGATTCTAAATTATCATCTAACGCCCTATACTTGTTATAAACCAATACGTTATAGTAGGTGGAATTAAACTGATATCATTGAAATTAGTATCTAAAATAACAAGAATATCCCTATAGGTTAGAGAGTTATGAATAGATGTAAGGTAAAACATTAGAACTTGGTCTTAATCCGACAGTTACCATGAAACCACATCATTAGGTTAGCAAATTAGGTCAAATTTTTAGGTACCAATAGCATTACTCTTTTAACTTAATTCTACACATTAATCCTTCATCCTAACATGAGATTAGTATTAGAACAATTGACCTACTCATCTAAATCTTAATCTAAATTAACATGGTATAATAAGGATAGGCTAAAATAATTGATCAATTATTATTATTACCATGGATTATATTTAGAGTAAATTGTTCATATAGTGTAGATGGGTTTGAATTGCTCTTGAGGATGCACTTGGATACATTTTTCCGGATAGTGACTTTGTCATATTTTCTGTCATTAAGAGATACTATATTAGAGAGGTTCGCCAGTTTTTTTTTTTTAAAAGGTTGGACACTAGTTTAACCAAGTACAACTTTATACTTATGATCAACTTTAACTTCGTACCCCGAGAAATGGTAAACTGAGACAGATCAATTCATATGTTTCCTCAAATGCCTTTTGTGTTAAATTTCAGAGGCACAAAATGGTGACATAGAAGCTTTGGCTTTGTTTGTTCAAGCAAAAACTTCATTCACACGTCCTCTAAAATACCATATCTTCAAAAAGACTCCTTGTATTATTTAAAACTTCATTGACACCCCTTGTTAGATTTTGTCTCCAAAGAGAAGTAGCGGAAGTGACTCTTTTACTAATTTGTCCCTGTAAAACTTAAATATTTACCTATATATTATATTTGACCAACTGTAAAGCACACAAAAAATGTGTATTTACTTATACTAGCAATGCATGAATATTTAAATAATAATTTTTTCTATAAAAAAATTAAATTATATTTGCAACTTAATTAAATAATAAATTATATGTTGAATTATTAAATTTTATTTTAATTATTACGAAACCTAATTAGTAACCTATTCTACTCCTCTTTGAATACCTAATTTATCATTTTTAAGGCATCTCCCAACTTTTTTAGACATTTCTTCTTTTATTGATACTGGAATTTTATTGTAAGATTTTCATTATTGAATATTTGTACATCTAAATATATTTTATTTTTTGTCAAAGCGATTGATTAAATTATAAATTATTATTTATATTATAATATCATAATATTATTACATACTAAAAAATTAAAAATGACATATATTTGACAATAAAATACAATCTAACAACTAATAATAATAATAAATATAGATTTGACTTTACTTTTTTATATAAATAGATATAGAGTAGTAATGCAACATTTTGGTGACAGTATAATAATGTAGCAGTTAAATAGGTGGAGAGGTGGTGGAAGGGGACTGGGCAGTGGAGGTAGTATCTTCTTGGTGGGTCAGTGTAGTTGTCTTTTGGGTGTGTGTTATAAGTGGGTCACTGGTATGGTTTCATATGGGTGTGTGTGTCACAGTCTTTTGTGTGTAACCAGAGAGTGAGGGAGAGAGGAGTAGAAGAGTACTATAGGTAACAAGAAAAAAATGTGCATGACATCAGCAGTAACGAGGGTGTGATTGGCATCTATAATATAAAACAGAGCGGCTTCAAGAGCAGCGATTCAGGTTCCTTCTCTCTCTTCCCCTCTTCTCTCTCTCTCTCTCTTTTGTCTTCTCTGAAGCACCCACGCACATCACACAACACATGCACCCAATACCCAATCTCTTACACCCACCAAACACACACACTTCACACAAATACACCTACCCACCACGCACACACACAAATCTCTCGCGTTGACCTGTGGAAAGCATCGATCGACTGGCGGTGGAGAAGGGGAAGAGAGGGGACACCCTCTTCTATCTCATATCTCTCCCGATGCCACACCCCAGCCACCACCACCTAGTCCCCAAGATGACGCCACCGGAGCCACCAACGAGATACTCTTCGTCTCCATCTCTCTTCTTTTCTCTTGACTCCTACCCTCCCTCATTTTTTGCCTCTGTCTTCCTCCCTTTATTTGATTCTTATCCCCTACCCACCCCATAGCCAATCGACAGATTCACCAAACATGATCATTTGCGCCTACAAGTTGTTTGATCAAATGCACCAAAGGTTTGTAAAGTAGTTTATATTTTGTACTGTACGTATTTGTTAATTGATACCAACATTTCATTGCCCTAATTATTTTCGTTTCTATGGTTGGAAAAACTACTTCGTTTATAGATTCTTTATACAGAGTGATATTTTATTTGGGTCATGTTTTTTGGGGAAATTTTGTCCAAGTTTTTTAAAAGAACAAATAAAAATTGTTTTGATTAAATATTTATGTTTTTTTTGTTTAGCATAATATAGTGCCTGCAGGCACAAACATTTTTTCAAATGACACATGTTTGCAAAATCCAGGTAAGAAATATTTATGGGCACTACTATTAGTTATAGTTAGGTATATAGTTTCAAGCATATGAACTTCATGCGTTTTTAGTTTAAATTTATGGGGCTTTGATTATTAAAATTGAATTTTCTCAATTTCTTTATTGAAATTTGTCTTCATGAGAATTTTCATATAGATAATATTTTGCTGAACATGTATGTAAAGTGTGGGCGTGTTAAGTATGCAATTTAGGCTTCCAGTTTAGTACGTTCATCTTCAGTCTTTAATTTTTTTTTGTCCATGATTAATGTTCGATTTTTTTGAATTATACAGTGTCTTCAGGCACGAGTTATCGCTAGTGAACATATAAACTAGAAGAGAGTGGAACATATAAACTAGAAGAGAATGCAGTAAAATTTCAGATGATACAAGGGGTCTATTTGAAGATAAGCAATTTAGAGGGAGTGTGGTTGAAGTTTTCCCTCGTCGGATTGTAAAGGGAGTAAAAAGACAGAAATATAACAAATTACAACAACACACCCTAACATTTGGGTTAATTATTATCCGGTCACCACAAAACATTTTATAAATTGTAATGAGACTTCAAGTCAACAATTTTCTCTAAAAATGATTTATTTAACCTTTGTCAATATTGCTAGTAGGGTGGAAACTGGAAACAGGGTTAAAATTGGTCGAAAAAAAATACGGGAGAGATACCCTAAATTGAAAGATAAGAATTTAAAGACAGAAAAAACAATAAAATAAAACATAAAGATATAACGTTATGGCAGCTGAAAAAGGATCTGCCAGCTGAGCCAATCCGAATAGTATTGGCAAATAGCCATGATCTTCACCTACTTATAACTTACCTAATGGAAGTATGCAATGTGACACCCCACCCAAAGATGAATCAGAATATTGTTTGACAAATAGCCACGAAATCTTCAACTTCTTTTTTTAATCAATGTTTTGATTGTCCCTCGAAGTTTTCATTGATGGATATAGACTTCCATTGATAAATCCAGTAATTACAACAAAAATAAGATTATGCTGATTTCCTAGAGAATCTCTATTACTTTGTTAACATCAATAGCTCCCAAATGTCCAACCGTTTGCAGCCAAAAATTAAAAAAACATTAGTTAAATTTTTTGGAAAGGAAAATGTTATTTGGATCTAATTTGCTGATGTTATTTTGATCTAATCTGTTGATGTTATTTGCCGACCTAATGTATCATAGTCCATTAAATTGGTAGCGGGTTCCAACTAATAATGAAATCCACTACCAATTCAATTATAAAGAGCGATTAAGTCAGCAAATAAGATCAACAAAAAAAAGGTCCTAGTAGCATTACCCTTTCGGGAAAAAAAATCATTGAGTATCACTTGACCTATTTGATTTGTAACTTTCGATACCGCACCAAATAATTTTAAATACCAGAGAATTTTATCCCTATGCTTAAAGAAAGCACAAATATGATGTCAGTTAGGTTCATACCTCTTGTAATATTCAAATAACAGATCATGGTATTCATCTTAATCTTCAAATAAAAATGGTCAACTATAATACTCAAGTATAGGAATGACACAAACGTGAAGATATGTTTGTCATAACAAAACATGACACAATTACCTTCAACAATGTCCAAACACTATGATTAATCCATCATATAGAACATGACATACTCTTCACGGTATTATCAATGGCCCATAATAAAACAAGCCATAGGAAAGAATATAAGTTTGGATTTCTCACCAAAATCTACACTGCCTGCCATGAAATTCTCGGCCTCCATCAAGAGAATGCATCTACTTAACTAATCCCTCCACACTACAATCTCTCATCAGTCTCTCTCTCTCTCTCTCTCAAACACATGGCCTTTTCAAGCTGGGTCTGCTCTAATAACCCAAGAACTATGCATGTCAAGATTGTTCATCCTGGTGGGCATATAGAGCTCCACGATAGGCCTGTTCTTGCAGCTGAAATACTGCTTCGAAACCCAAGATGTTGTGTTGCCCTTCCAAATGTCTTCCAGCAGCCTTGGGCTATCGTTGCACCGGACACCACGCTAATGCCCGGCCAAAAGTTCTACCTCGTGCCCACGGGCACCATTCGAAAGCTTCAAAAACTCTCTTTAAGGTATTCTCCTTCTATGATTCGAGATATTCGAACCAGTCGAAGTGGACAATCTGAAGGAGAAGATGATGGTGGTTTGGTTTCTACATGCTGCTTTATATCCTTGCTAACAGGGGTCAAGATTAAAACCAGCAGAGACGATTTGAGCAAGGAACAAAGATCATCAAGCTGTTTCGGATCATCGGAGACGAGGTTGCTAATGAGGAAGAGGATCAAGAATGTTAGTACAGAGAAAGAGAGTCCCAAGAGACTAGCACCTTTTGATTATTTACCAAGTCTAGAGAGCATAAGGGAAGAATAAAGTTGTTGGAAAAACCTTGTTTAGTAACAGTTTTTAACTAACTACCAAATGGAAATAATCAAGCAATGTTGTCTCTTCGCAATGACTTATTTGCATACTCTCTCTCTCTCTCTCTCTGACATTCTTCATTTGGCCAGTCTCTAGTTGTATGTCCATTTACTGAAGAGAGTTGTATCCGAAAACTATTAGCAATAAGAAAAAAAAACCTATTAGCAGTAATTCTTGCCCCTGGAAAGAATATATGTTTTGGCAAAGCAATCCTGTTCAAGGTCATGAACTTGCTTGGCCCGGGTAGTGTTAGAATTGTGAGCAGCCCATTGGGCCAACAGAAGGGTCATCTTTTTTGGCCCGATTTGCCCCAAAAAATATTTTTATTGTAATTCAAATTACTAAATAAAGAGTCTTGTTATAGCATGAATATAAACTTAATATTTATCTAATATTATAAGTAAGAAGTTGAATTCTCAATTTATAAAAGTATAATAATTGTTAAGATTAATTTAATTTTCATCTTCCCAAATTTTTTCCACCTCAAAAATATTCTATTTCCAATGTCAAACAACTAAACTAACACATTCTTCAATACCAGACAATCTCACTAATTCACACTTAACTCTCTCCCTAATTTACTCTTAGTTTCTTTCTATTCAATTTAATTTTAAATTACATAATTTAAATAAAAAATAATAATTTGTTCAAAATAAAAATATTGTATGATCAATGCTCATTTTTAATATTGTAGACTGTCTTCGCTCTTCAGACACGAGATTAGTACTAGTTGCCAAACAAATGAATAAGCCCATTAAGATTGGTCAACGGGTAATTCCGTCGATCAGGTTTTTGGGTTTGTTTTGTGCCCGTTCCGACTAAGGCGCCCGGTAGCCCGCTCATGATTGGGCCGATGATTGGTAGGCCGATCGGGTCAGACTACTCGAATTCTGAACTTTTGGATTAGGAATCAGACTATGCTCTGACTAGGGGTGTCCATGGGTCGGGCTGGGCTCGGCCCAATAAATTTTTTTTGGGTTGAGTTGGGTAGGGTAGACCTAAGCTCTTATCCGTGTGAGTTATCGGGCGGGCCTAGTCAGACTTCTAGTAGGGATATGCTACATGTAGCCCAACCTGCCACTCATTGGATGAGCCTGCGGTGGGCCTGTAGGCGGGCTTACTGGATGGACTTTTTATATATAACTTCATTTATAAATAATAAATATTTTTATAACTTAATATTTTTATAAATTATATTTTTGAATTAAAAGTGAAAATAGACAAAAAATAATTATGAACAATTTTATTTATAAATAAGGGAGGAATTGCATCACAATAGAATGAGTGTATTTTAATACATGAAAAATAAAAAAATACATTATTTATAATATCTAAATTTATAAAACTTCGAATTCCAACATTGGAGGACTTGTTTCCATGTTTTGACTGGGCTGGACAGGCAAGCAGGGTAGAGCTAAGCTTGGTCCAGGGTGGACAAGTGCCCCCCTCAAAATTTGTTTTTTTATTATCTATATAATAAAGTAGCTAGCTTTGTTTGTCTTAAGCTTTTCGCGGCTCAGATCGTGTGAGGATTATTGATCCGACGATCTTAATTGAACTTTCATTATTTGTAAAACTTTAAGACTCTTATTTCTCATATAACTCTCCCTCTCTCTATCTCATATATGAGATATATATATATATATATAACTCTCTCTCTCTCTCATAGACTTTTTAAACACACTCTCTCCCATCTCTCATACTCTCTCTCTATATATATATCTATATAATAAAGTAGAGCGAAGTTTGAATCCAAAAGACAAAGAGGGGTCCAGATCATTTTGACACAAAATATAAACAAATCTAACGGACAACGTAACCCCAACATAAAAGACGGTTCAGATCATCTCAAAATTTTTGATCCAATGGTCTACAGTTAGTTCTAAATTTTTTTTTCCCGCCCAACAACATTTAAATGAAGCTGCCTCTCTCTCTCTCTCTCTCTCTTCAAATCCGGGAATTTTTTATCTTTTTTTCTTATCATAATCTCTAAGTGATATTTGATCTTTATCGATCTTTACCTATTTCTACGGTCACTATGTAGCATAAACTTTTCTTCCAATTGGTGCCCTAATATACCTTCCCCTTCTATGAGATCCTCAAATCTCTGGTCTATTCGAACTCCTCTCAGCCACCGCCACTCACCATATCTAACACCACCGGAACGCCTCCCTTCCTTTCTTTCTCTCCATATCTGTCGCACAAAACAAAGGGCTACAAGCTATAGCACAAACAGCAGCGCCCCCTCCTCCTCTTTCTCTGGTTTTGCTCCTTTGGCACAACACACCACATACATCACCCACTGCCACAAACAGCGGCACCCCCTCCTCCACCAAGTCCTAATGACACAAACACCAGTGCCCACCTCTTAGAAAATGTCCCTTTCCTCCACCCACCTCATGTTCGTGGAAATTTCTCAAAAAGCTCTGAGGCAACCAGTGACACCCAATCCTTTTTACCATTTCTGCCATCTAAGCTATTTTCATTACATATATATTTGTGTAATTATTAAAGATTAAATTTTTATATTAAAAAATTTTTTTTTCTATTTTTTTTTTTGCCATGGATTGGTCCCTGATGCTGCTCAATGTGTCATTAGCGTCTTTGGCCTATTTAGTTCTTGGTACGGGTGATGTGAAGGAAGGAAAGTGCTGAATGAAGTCTAAGAAACAAAACCATATTATGCTTTTTTCCACTGGCTTTTGCTCAGTGACCAAGAGCCAAATGAAACATTATTGTTATAAAATGTTTCCCAATTGATTTGAATTATGCTTAGATTTTGTTTTATAGATAAGAGGAGTTTGTTAGTAACTACAAATATTAGTGTACATTTTTCTGGTCTTGCTCATTGACATCTTTTTTCTGTCATTTATGTTTTTGCAGAATACTCAAGAACCTGAATTTTTGTGTAAGCTGTCATCTAATGATGCATTCATGTGAGGTATGCCCATAAGTTGCAGTATTTCTTTAAAATTTGTGGATTTTGGGTTTATTTTGCTTGGATAGTCATTAGGTGTAGTCCACAAATTTGGTGAAGGATTTAGCAATTGGAGTCCTATGGTTTCACACTTATCTTCGACCTGTAATGTCTTTACGATGCCCAATTCCCAAACTTAAAAATTGTATAGTTCATAGTTATGTGTCCTTGGGAATAATTTAATGTAGTGGTTGAGAATGGTGGATACTTTCTATATTCTACTGGTGTCCACCACTTGATGCCCACAATTCGTATTATGTTCTTTTGGGTAAAAAATTCATTTTATGCTGCTTCTGCATTTTACTTACTACATATTCACTCTTATTGTACTTTATTGGCCTTTTCAAGAATGTATTGGCAGAGCAGTTATTTACTTATCTCTGTTTATTGAAGATTATGACCAGACCAACGACCAGTTAGCGACCTCTTCCTCCCCAACTTCGTCCTCAACCAGCTAGCAATGACATATGAGAGGTGACCTCATAGGATATATAAAAGTCAACTCTAGGATATATTTTTAGCTTTAGTTTAGGATGCATTTTCAGCTTTTATGTA
Organism: Ilex aquifolium; assembly: GCA_951799425.1. Classification (NCBI taxonomy): domain Eukaryota; kingdom Viridiplantae; phylum Streptophyta; class Magnoliopsida; order Aquifoliales; family Aquifoliaceae; genus Ilex; species Ilex aquifolium. The sequence goes on along the minus strand of OX637410.1, from coordinate 13,820,148 downwards.
TGATATAAATTTTGCTTGCTTTAGAATATGTCTTCAACTTTAGGACTGAAATGAAACATGAATGTCAAATAGGTGCATTTAGTGTATGACTACTATGAATGGGGGATTGAACATCGATGAATGTAGTTACTTGCTGATTTTCTTAGCCATGAATTGGTTCCTTTCTGAATATTTGGTAAGTGGTGCACTTTGGAATCTTACTCTTTTTCTTTGGCTTAAAATAATGTTGACTTTTTAATGGATGAAATTTCCAGGATCATCAATTGCAAATGTACACTGTTTGACAGAGTAGTATTCTATTCCCATATATATTTTTCAGCTATAACTTTGCTTTACTGTTGCGGCTTTAACATTGCTTTGTTTTCACAATGCTTATGGTATTTTTTTTTTCTCTACAGTTGAACAATATCTTTGATATTATTAACAGATTTTTTTTAATTATATATTACTTATTGGTCGAAAAAAGTGACAATTAACTTTTAAGTTGATTTGAATTTTTTTTTCAGGAAACTTTTGCCAAAATCAAATGAAATGGGGTTCATTTCAGCATAGTGTGAGTAATAAAGTGTAAAGGTAAAAACATTTGTATAGAATTAAAATACTTTGTTTTGCCAAATTGCTCATTCGACCAACATGTTATATTGGAAAAACTTTCGTGAATGAAAATTGAGTTATTATGTGAAGATTTAATAGTGTTGAAAATATTGACATAATAGTCAATTATGGTTATTTAAGTTCAGCTCAATTAGTATTTGTGGGTTCTATAATTTCTTTTTTGGTTACTAAATTTTTTTTCTCATTTGCTAATTTTTGTGGGTTTGATTTTTTATTCGGCCGATTCTATTGTGTCACACAGTGCCTTCAGGCACGGGCATTATCTAGTGTATATATATTATATCTATAATATAAAACAGGGCGACTTTAACAAACAAATCTAACGATCACAAATCAATTCATCCAACGGTCACAGATCCTCTCATTTCCCCCCAAATTTATCATTTTTCACCTGATTACGCCCAAAGAATAACGCGGTAATTATAGCACAGCTTTGAGGTGTCGATTCCACAGAGAGACAAACTAAAAGAATAGTAGACAAGAACAAAGAAACTAAAGAAAAATATTAAATAATTACTGGAGGACAAAGATTAATTTTAAATGCAAAGTAAAATGAAGCAAAATTACTAACTAAAAAAAAGTACTCAAATTTGACAAACAGTAAAGCGTCGGGAATCCCTTGCACAAATCTTGTATTTTAATTATTCTTAATTCATTGAATAACTCAATTGGGAATTCAATTCCCAAAATTCCCAACTGGAAGGTATAAATTTATAAACCAAGATCAAACCACATGTAACCCTTTTGAAAAATTATTCACCACTTTGAAAATACGTAAATTATTATCACTATTGAGAAAGTCCAATGACGACAATATACTCAAAAAGCGATATTGCAGCAAAGAATTAAATCAATATAGATAAATAATTGATCCAAACATAATCAAAGAACTAATCCATTCAATAGAAAAAACATGACTGAATCCATAAACAGAATAAATTCTATGACTATTCGGAGAAGAAACATCAACAATAAATTGAGAATGATAAAACAAAAGAGTCTTATTAATTAGAAATCAAATGCATAAATTAAAAATAAATAAAATATCATTTACTGTGCAAGTTCATCCTTCGCCTTACTTGAGAATTTAGTTACCCATAGATATGATGGACAACAAAAATCTCCCAAAAGAATAGAACAAATCAGCGGCCATCAGAGTTTTTTTCCCTGATCTGCGCTGCTCCCCTTGAACACAGTCGCCTCCTCCTCTGTTTTCTTCCTTCCAGCCGCCTAAAGCCAAGGAAAAAGAAGAAAAGTCCAGCCGCCACATCCACCAAAGAAAAAGGCCAAAAAAAGGTAGGGGCATGTTTGGTTTGCATCTCAAAAAACAGTTTCTGAAAACTATTTTTGAGATGAGTTTTAAGAAAGAGTTTTTAAAAATTTTTAGATTACAAAACCTGTTTGGTTATATATTTTTGAAAATTGTTTTAAAGAACAAAAGTTAGAAAATTTGTTTGGACAATTATCACAATTTTCATTCTCTTCGTCTCTCTGTCTCTCTCTCTCTTTCACTGTGCATCAAGACTACCCAACACCCACAACCACCACCATGAACCACCCAACACCCACCACCAACCCAAAAATAGAACCACCCAACACCCACAACCACCACCGTGAACCACCCAACACCCACCACCAAGACCACCACCCAAACCGAGAACCACCACCACCCAAAACCCACCACCACCGAAACCCACAACCACCACCCAAATCGAGAACCACCACCAACCCACAACCGCCACCGAAAACCGAGAACCACCAGCAACCCACAACCACCACCAAAACTGAGAACCACCACCAACCTACAACCACCCAAAACCCAAAACCACCACCCAAAACGCACAATCACCACCCAAATCGAGAACCACCACCAACCCACAACCACCACCCAAACCGAGAATCACCCAACACCCACAACCGCCACCATCAACCCACACCGAGAACCACCCAACACCCACAACCACCCAAACCGAGAACCCAGATCGAGAAAAAAAAAGGATCTGTTAAAGAGGAGGAGTTGCACAGAGAGAGAGAGGAGATGAAGATCTGTCTTCGTCTTCGCCGGAGATCTCTGGCTTCGTCTCTGTCTTCGCCGGAATCGTCTTCGTTGCACAGCCTCGTTGCAGAGAGAGAGAGAGTGGAGATGGAGAAAACAGTGAAGAACACGCCCTTTTACCCTTGAAAGAAAAAAAAATGGTTTTTGCTGCTAAAGAAGTTTGATGGGTGAACCTCATTAAAGAGAAGGAGTTGTTTCCCTTGTTTTTATTTTGCCTTAGAAAACAATGAAAACAATTTTTTGTTGTTCTCTAAAATCACATCTCAATTCTCAAAATTTTCTAAAATTTGGAGAACAAAAAAGCTAAACAAACAGGTTTTGGGTGTTTTTAAAATTTTGAGAACAAAAAACTGTTTTGCAGACGCAAACCAAACATGGCCTAGGTTTTCAAGTCTTTTTAGAAAAATTATATTTTCTTCCCCTTTTTATTCCAACATTTTCTGTTTCAGCCCCTAAAGCTCAAATCTTGTGTAACTTGAAAAAGATCAAGCCCAATAAAAATAATGAGTGTTGGGCCCACGTGATAGCATCAATTTCAGCCTTTTTACTCCATGGGCTGCCATCAAAATAAAAAAAAATATAAAAGTCCAATAATAAAGTCCCAAAAATATTAAATGTAAAGCCCAATTATAAATTATCTCTCACCAACCAATAATGCAATATTTAAGACTAGTCATTGCCCGTGCCTGAAGGCACTATACAACAAATAAAAAAACTTAAACAATTATCCAAATTTAAAAGAAATGACCTAAAAATATTTATATCAATTCTTCTTTTCGAAATATATTATCGATCATATCTTCCATATTAATAAAACTATCATAAAAATATATAAAAACTCTCCAAAATAACATCATATATACACATGCCTCCAAAAAAAAAAATACTAACATAACCCATTGAAATTTATAATTTTTAAGTAATAAATAAAATCTTACCCATTTATAAGACTCATGAATTTATTACCTCTAATATCACTCAATCTAATAACACAACATAATTAAATCCACCATATCCCCATGTAATAAATATCTCAAAAAAAAAAAAAAAAAAACTAACATAACACAATTAAATTCACAATCTTTAAGTTATAAATAAAATTAATCAAATCTTACTCATTTATAAAACTAATGAATTTATCACCATTCAACTTCAAATGACACAATATAATTATAAATTTAATCACTAAATGTCCAATCCTCCACATATAAATATACACACATACACAATATAATAATAAATTAATGTTTAATTAAAAAACAGGGTAAAAATCACAGACAACCCCTGAGTTTTGACAATATTACACGGACACCTCCTGACATTTTATAAATAACACAGAGATTTCCTGAGGTTTAAAATTCATTGCACGAAGACCCTCTCTGTCTCCCTTCCATCAATGTTGCTAACAAAAATGGATAATTTCATCCCAATAAATTTTATTATTTTTACAATTACCCTTTCTAAATTTAGTACCAAAAAAATTAAAAATTTAATAAAATCAAATAAAATTTAATTTAATACCCAAAAAATTGATATAATTTAGTATTCTAAAAAATTGATTAAATGAATTTCAATATTAATTTGATAACAATAAAAATTAATTTAGACAAAATTAAATGTCAATTTTTGATAAAATTATATATTAAATTACAATCTAAGGTTTATTTTGTGTTAAATATCAATGTACTACTTTTTATTTATATTAAGTGTTATTTACAAATTAAGTGGTAAAATACATGCCGTCAAATATATAAAAACTTTGAATTAGTTTCATGGAATAAATAATTGTATAATATGTAATTTCATCTATTTTATGGAATAAATAATATAGTATGAGAGAGAGAATATAAGATAGATAGATATAGAGAGTTATATGAGAGATGGAAGTCTTAGAGTTGTAAATGAATGAAAGTCTAATTAGGACCATCAGATCAAAACGATCTGAGCCGCGAAAAGCTCAAGACAAACAATCTAGCTACTTTATTATATAGATGTAAAATATTATAAAATCATGCTCAAATATATCTCAATGTGAATAGATATTAAATTCAATAATATAAATTATATCTAATTATTTCTATTCACATTTTAGCATTTTAATCCAATAATAAGATATTTAGAATGCACTTTCGCGCACTCATCTTTTTTTTTTTCCCTCCCGTCTGTCAGACAAGCCTTCTTCAGAGGCCATCTTTTTTTTTTTTTCCCCAGCCTCTGTCACCTTCTCTCTCTCTCTCTCTCTCTTTATCTCTCTCCCTCTATTTCTTATTAGCAGCAACACCACCACCACCGGCCCAGCGACACCACCAGCAACACCACTGCCGCTGCTAATCCCTCCCAGGTATGCCTCATCTCTCTCTCTCTCTCTCACACACACACACACACACACCCATCCTACCCCCACCTCTTCTTTGCACCCTCTATGCTCTCGCTCACTTCACACCCACAGCGCACAACACACAAATACACACTCATCACCAACACTCACCCACACACAAATTGCACACATACAAAAACAAACCCAACACACACACAAAAAACCCAGACCCATCACACACACACCCAACATAGACCCAGCACACATGCACCCACACCCACTCACCCACACACACATCACAAACAAACCCACACACCATTGCGGACACACACAAAACACAATATACACAAATTGTTTGGACACCAAGTGTTTGTTGGAATTATAGAAAGAAATTTTGTGTACTCTACCATTGTTTATTATTATTATTATTATGAATTTCCTGTCTACTGAAAAATAAAATCGTGGGTTTGTAGTTAGCCACAAGGAAGAAAAAGACCACCCATGGCCATAGAATCTATAGTATGTTTCTGTTTTTTCGGATTTGGAATCTATTGTTTATTAACTTAGAATTGGTGGCTCATTGTTTATATCTATTTGTGGGTTTTATCGTTTATCTTAGTTGGGGCGTTGTCAGATCCTGGTACAATTTGGATGAGAAATTACAAACAACAAAGGTCCAGGAGATGTTCCGGGCAATGTCTTGCTGGTAACCATTAAGAGTGTAGAAGTTGGCCATGTTAGCATCATTGTTATTCACTTGGTAAGTGATTTCCTTTCCATTCTTTTAACAAGTTGTCCTGTGTATATGAATTTGATGTTCTAATAAACTTGGTTACTTTTTGGATTTACATTGTTTGGATTGAATTTTAAATGATACAAGTTGTAGTGAAACCCAAAACTAATTTGAAATGTAGGAATTTCTACTGAAAAATAAAATCGTGGGTTTGTAGTTAGCCACAAGGAAGAAAAAGACTGCCCATGGCCATAGAATCTATAGTATGTTTTCTGTTTTTCCGGTCCTATTTTATTGCTGACTCTTTGTCGCTTTTGTTCAGTTCTAACCATTTGAGTTGCTATAACTTGGTGAATGAGCATAGTTCTCAAGTCCATATTCAATATTAATTATGTTGATAAAAGATTTCGTGTGTTTCATTTTCTTTATTTACAGGTGAATGCCAATATATTAGTGTTGCCACGTCCCGAATTTCACAAAAGCGTGTGTGTGTCTTAGGGTGTTGTTAGTCGCATGAATTGGGATGTTGATTATTCAGTGTTTATTTTATAAAATTTGTAGGTTAATTTTAGTTAACTTTTTTGATAATATATATGTTTATACATGGGTAGTATATATTGTAGGTCTTTACATTGGCACACATAAAAATCATGCATGTTGTTTGTTTGACCCTTAATTTCATTTATTAGAAAGTCGGCTTTTATTTTTCGGAACTTAGGCAGTGGATTTACCCAATCAAGAACCTGTTTGGATTACTTTTTGCTTTATTACTTAATCATTCAAGTGTTAACTATTTGGAGTGTATTTTCCTAGCAGTGCTAAATTTTGATTTTTAGTATTGGCTATGGTTGAATTCTTTGCACAAGGTTGCACACATTCAATCATCCATATTCGAAGTTGGTGTCAAGTGGAGTGATGTGGTGGGGTTTGAGTGCACCAGCTGTTGTTTGAGGCATTTATCTTGGCTATGAGATTCCCACTTTTTTTTTTTGACGTGTTAGCAGGCAAAGAATATGTTGTTCCATAGGATGATATTTGTCATGTTGGTAATCTATGAAATGTTACAATTACTGAGGCTATTATCCAATGTCCATTATTGTGAGAGTTTTATTTCATCACCACTATAATAATTGTATTTCAATTTATTTTAATTATTCATGCTTTAGTTTGTTAGAGCATAGCCTTAATTGTTAGTAATGTGTTTGTGTTTAGGTCTTATAGTTGAGTACTTAATGGTGAATCTTTCATGAATGTGGTGTTCAAGACTTCGTTGGCCTCTAAACTATGTTTATGTATTTGTGATTTTTAGGTACCATTAATCTTACAACTTTGTTGACAAGGTGGTGATTTAGTGTTTTAGTTCGAAATGGGCATGCATGCAGGTATACTAAGGATGCAATTTAAGTATTTGGGGATTCAGTTGAGCCTAAAGTGTTCACGATCAAGTTTTGGCTACTTTTGTTGACTTTACATTTTTGATCTTTTATTTAATGTTAATTTTTTATTTGCTTATTTTTGGTTGAATTGGGTAATGGAGTGGTGTGCGTGAATGTTGCGGGCAATGAAGCAGTTGTATACCCTGTTGTGTTCATTGCCCATGTGTCGTTACTGGGTTTTGGATCTTTCATTGCTCAGTTAACTTTGCTGGTTATTTGTTTTATATTCATTTTGTTGTTTGGGTATTTTATGAAAAGTGGTGATAAGTGATAGGATAAAACAACGAAACCAAATTGCAGGGTGTTGCATTGGCAGAATTAACAACAATTGAAATCAAACGTTGGGGTTGCATGGAGAAAGCTTTTGACGCCATGTCCTCGGGTAGGATTTTCGTTTTTGACTTGCTTGGTTATGATTTTCTCTTGGTTTAATTGCACAAGCTTTGCAAGAAAAGAATAAAGGTTTAATGTTTGGAAAAAGAAGAAGATATAAACACTTGCCTAGCTAAATATCGTCATACTTACGACAAGTTAAATGGGAGATACTACTTGCTTTGTTTAGTTGTATAATGTCTTCTTAATACCCATAGAGAGCTTACTTAGAACTGGATTGTTGGTTCGGCTTGGTATTGGAATATTATAATTTGTCATTTCATTGATTTTGGTCTAATGCAAATCTTTTTAATTTGCTGACACGATTCTCATGGAGTAAGATGAATTCGAAGAGCGCTTAAAGTAATTAAGGGTAACTCTTTCTATGATACAACCCTTATTACTAAGACTTTGATTTTGTTTGAGAGAATTATGATGTTATGATAAATAGAAACACAAATCTCTTCCTTTTCATCCCCTCTGACTTTTGTCAGGATCGAGCAATTTGTGCAGATTGATGGTTAACATTGACATTGGAATATGTGGAATTTTAACTATGTTGATCTTCCTCAATTCTTCCACTGCTTAGAACAAAGGCGTAGCATATCATTACCGGACAGAATAGAGTACCCCATATCTCTCACGTCGTTGCCCATCCATCATCGCCTCAACCCATCGAAGTAAACTGCCAGCGCCTCCCAGCTCTACCAATAGTCATGTAACTTTCTTCGAATCCAAATCCAAATCTTAATCCTAATTGTATTACTTAGATTGAATATCTTGGGGATGTGTGTATATGCTTTTGTTAGTTGTGGCTATGATTTTTGCTCCTACAATAAATTAAAGAGGTGAGTTTTGTTTGCTTGAATATAATTTTGGGCATGTGTTTTAGCTCTTACTGATTGTTGTTTGGCCACAGTCAACAACTCAAGGTGTAATTGAATAGTGGGTATGAAAAGGAGAATGCTTTCTTTTGCTTTGAACGTGAATGAATATGTACATGTAGGAATGGAATATTGTTGTCATGGAAATCAATGCATATCAAGCATATTATAGATATTAATTTTGATATGTTTGACACACTGATGTACAGATAAGAGTAGGATCGACAACGAACTATTCACATTAGTTCTTTCAATCACAAAATTGTAAGCTATAGTTTTGCTCTCGATTTAAAACTCTTTTTTTCATAAAATTTTGATGTATCTTTTTTTTTTTTTTTTCATTCTGTTAAGGTTTTTTGAATCTTTGAATGATTGATAGAATTTTGATGCACTTTAGTTTTAAATGATTGATAGAAATGAGTAGTGGTTGTGTTGCTATATTTTTTTAGTAGCTTGAAACCCATTTCGACAAGCTTATAATATTGGTATCAACATCTTTCTGAGCATTCCAGTTTTATGTATGTGAATAATGTAACTAAGATGTGGTCTCTCATAGTAGTTAAGTTTTTATTTGTTATCTCTATCATTTGATTGATATGAATCTTACTTACTTTAATCTGGTAATATATGATTGTATAAATAAAAACTTTCAATTTTATTCACATTTCGGAGTTGAAGTTAACTATAGGTTTTTGGAAATGGGTACAAAATATATAAATTGTGTATTTTTTTTTTTTTTTTGTGTGTGTACTATTTTTAGAGGGAATTTTGCCAATTTTTTTTTTTAAAAAAAATAGTGTCCTTAGATTGATTTTAAATCTTGATACAACTAATGTTCAATTTTCTTTGTATTATACAATGCCTTCAGGCACGGGTTGTGGTTGTATGGTAAATTATGATTGGAAATTTTGCCAAACTTATATTGATGATTGGGTATGTATTGATTATGTGGTGGTATGTGAATTATGATGATTGTTATGTATGATTGTAAGTTCTGTAGACATATTTAGATTTTTATGGGTTCCTATTTTTAGAAAAAATTTTGCCGAAATTTCTGGATAATAGTATGAACTACTTTAATTTCAAATTGACAGGTTGTTTTAGGTTGCAAAGAGTCTGTACGTAATGTAGTATTATTCGAGTTTTAATTTAATTTTTTGTTACGCCGTGCCTTCAGGTACAAGCAATTACTAGTAATATACATATTAGCTAGTTTACTTATGATTTTAACATTTATTTTACTAATTACAGTAAAAATTATAGATTGCACATTGAATTACATAATCGAATGAGTGATAAATACCAAAGTGATAACATGATTGTATATATAAATAACAATAAAGTTGTTATGCAATGGTTTCTAAGGATAAAAATTCACCAGAGTCAATTCTAAATAATTTTAATTAGCCTATATTTTGTTAAAAGATATAATTAGTTTTTTTTTTTTTATTGTTGTCGTTTGTACATACTATGTTTACTAATTTTTAGTTTATTGGGTTTAATGAAATTTTAAGTATTAAATATGATGTAGTTAAATATAAATTATTATCTTATTTCTATTGATTGTAAAAAAAAAATATATGAAAATATTTGTGCTTACTTTGACACGATTTTCTGGTTTCGTCCCATGCGGGCGGGCCCGGGTGGGCAAGACAGGTGGGTTTTTGGATCAGGTTTTAACGGATTTTTTGCACGCAAACTATTGGGTGGGTAATGGGCTTGGGGGTAGACACAAGTCCTCTCTTGAAAGATATTGGGTTCGGGCTAAAGCGAATCAACTATCAAACTTATTAAATTTTAAGCTTATTTTTTCGGGTCGAATAACGGGACCGTGAGTGATCCGAGCCATAGACACCCCTAGCTCTGGCTACAAATATTTGGCCATCCAGTATGTGGTATGAATGAGTTTAGTTTTTTTTTGGGAGAATTATACTCAGACCTCCTGAAGTTTGTCACTTAATCACTCAGATCCCCTGACATTTAAAATATTACACACAAACCCCATAAAGTTTGTACACACGTAACACTTAGACACCTACTGAAAATATATCCGTTAATAAATTACACCTAGACCCCTTGAAATTTATACACATATTATACTTAGACTTCTTAAATTTAAAATGTTATACTTAGACCAAAAATACTTCAATCAAAGATAGAATATCAAATATTTTAAATTTATAACCAAAATTCATGTTCTATTGTATCATTTATTGAAATTCAACTTTTTCTTAAAAAATTGTAATTAATATACAATTATACTATTTATTGGAATGAAACTAAAAAAACAAACAAGGGATCTAAGTCATTCTTAATAGAACATGAATTTTACAACCAAAATTCATGTTCTAGTATGTCCTTTATTTAAATAAAAGTAAAAATAAAAATCTAATTTTTTTTTAGAAAAAACATAGTTAGTATATAATTATAATATCTATTAGAATAAAATTAAAAAATTAAACAAGAGGTCAAATTCTAATGAACATAATATTTTTTAGCTTCAATTGGAATAGTTTGGTATTTTAATTTGGTCATTTAAACGACCAAATTAAATTCTAATAGACAATATAATTATATACTAATTACGATTTTTTAACAAAAATTTGAATTTGAATTTTTTATTTTATTTCAATAAATGATACAATAGAACATGAATTTTAATTGTAAAATTTAAAATATTTGATATTTTATCTTTGATTGAAGTATTTTTGGTATAAGTATAATATTTTAAACTTAAAGGATCTAAGTAATATATGTTTTCAAATTTCAGGAGGTCTGAATGTAATTTATTAATGAATATATTTACAACATTGGTTTAAGTGTTACGCGTGTACAAATTTTAAGGGGTCTGAGTGTAATACTTCAAATGTCAAAAGACCTGAGTGATTAAGTGACAAATCTGAAGGAGCGTGAGTGTTATTCTCCATTTTTTTTTTTTTGAACCAAGGGACCCACAATCCACTCACACTGGTATGAAAGAGTTTAGCTTGTTAGCTCCATTTTCTACCCTGCTACTCCATCCACCCATATGCGACACACACACACACACAGGTCATTATGGTAAGTAGCTTTGCGTTTATTGTTCCGGTTATGGTTAGGTTAGAAAGAGACAGGATACATCTCTCTGCAGATCCTGGAAAGTTTGCTGTATTTGTTAAATGATCTGAAAGGATTGATGGAGAAGAAGAGCTCAATTTCACAACAGATGAACTACAATCTCACCCACCTTCCTCCTCCACCTCCCTTTCCCAGGTGTCCACTCTAAGACCCATCAGGCTATATTGGTTTTGTTGTGGCAGGTGGAAGGGGCAACCCCTCACCCCCAAAACACACACAGTCACCAACACTTTGCTGTTGGTTTTCAAAAAATTGGGTCTTTGAGAAATCTGCTGTTTGTGGTTTTCTTGATCAAGGTCTACCAGGTCCAATAAGGACATTAGAAACTAGAAAGAGTTGTTTAGCCAGGTTGTAAAAGAAGCAATGCAGCTGAAAAAATCTGATAAAGAAGAAGGCAAGAAAGCAGCCATAGTTGATGCCAGTGAGATAGACAAGTTGAAGGAAGAAGATGATTCTCCTGATGAAATTATCTACAACCCTACTACCAACAGCAACAATAGCACAGCTACTGCCAGTGGGGTTAAATCATATCCAAGTGACTCCAGTACTATCAAAGGTATAAACTTAATTTTAGGACTATTCTACAGTTTATTAGTGTTGGTGACTGTTTCATTGGCCTAATTTTGGGTCTGCCTCAGCACATGAAAACACACCCAATCAGATCAAGAATATAGCGTTTATGTAAGCTGTAACTTTGATTCTTTGTTTTTTTTTTTTATGGGCATTTCCAAAATTGGGTCATGCTCTTATCTAATCTTTAGTCTAATACACTCAAACTTTTTTCTGAATAAATCAGCATAGAATAATTATTGCAAGAAATTGATATGGTTGAGGTCGCACAATTGATAGATCCAAGTACTTTTATATTATCCTTATGTCAGTTTCAGGTTTGATTAATCTTTCTTATTTTGGATTTTTTTTAGTATTTCGTGCTTTGTGGAACTTATATGCTGACTTAGTAGTAAAAAAAAATGAGAATACGTAATTGTTATTGATTCATTATATTCAGATATTGTTTGCTCTAATTCATCTATTTATTTACTTTTAGTTGGGGAGATCGATCTCACTCTGTCGAATCTTTCCCTCCTGCCATTGAAACATTGATCCATGTGATGCGTAGTTAGTGGTTTAACAGGACTAATTGTAAATATCTTACTATTCTTTACTTGATTTGAATATTTTGTAATAACCCTGTAATGTATTGACTTAGACGCTCCGAAAATGGGGTTGGCAAAATCACGGTTATATGAGATCTGTGCAGCAAACCACTGGAACCCCCCTATATTTGACTGTTGCAAGGAGGAAGGGCCAAGGCACCTGAAATTGTAAGTCAACTTTGTTCCTGAGAAAACAAGTCCTCACTTTTGCTCTAACTTGTAGAAAAATTGATGAAGAAGATAACTAGGGAGGGTTGAATTGATTCCCAGAAAGAGCAAGTATGACTAGCTAGTAGCCTTTCAAAAAATGTTGAAAAAATAATACACCACTTAAGAGTTGCTTTTAGGACTTATACTCATTCTTGCTTGAAATTGCTTCCAAGAAAACCAAAAATGGTTTGTTTCAAGGCACGCTATCGAGGTTGATGTAATAAAACTAGGTATCTGGGTCCTGGAAATATTGTGCTATTAATTTTTCTCATTGGAAACAGTTTGAATATCTGGCCAATGGACTGTGAGCCAATACAAGTTTTTTTTTTCTTTCTCAATTTTATTTTGGTATGAGCCGACAATTGGGCAAGCCAAGACAGGTTTTAATTTTAACATGCCTTGACTTATAGCCACAGTATGTGAAAGGCAATTAAAAATCATAGCTTCGATAGTTGTACAGATTTGTTAAGTAGTTTAAATGAAATTGTCTGATATATTGACTTAAAATTTAGCTAATTATCTCCTAAGATGTGTGCTCTCTATTAAAAGAATTCAGAACTCACACCATTTTCTATATATCTACGTTTGGCCACATGATAGTTGTTTAACTGGTATCAGCGGTCTCATAGTTGTGAATCACATGAGTCTCTTAATTACTTGTAATGCATTCACGCGGATGGCCAGTGCATAAGGAGCATGTTAAAATAAATGCATACAGAAGTTAGACATGTCTTTGTCAGCTTAGGCTTCTAACAAAGCAGCTAATGGTTATAAACTGTCATTTGTTCAACTTGAACAGAAATAACTTTAAGATTTATGCAGGTTCACTTTCAAGGTTATAATCGAGATACGAGAGGCCTCAACTACGATTTTGGAGTGCATTGGCAATCCTCGGTCAAAAAAGAAAACAGCAGCGGATGATGCAGCTGAAGGGGCACTATGGTACTTAAAGCATACAGGTTATCAACCAAAACACTGTAAGAAAAAAAAGGGGTTCTGATTATTAAGCTTAGATCAGCATATATATTTCATTTGTAATAAAGATCAATTACCAGTATAACATGGTGTAACATGCTGATAGTACAGATAGTATGTAGTTGGAATTTTTTCTCTTTGTTCATAGTGTTGGGATTAATAAGAAAAGTTGTTTTCAAAGTGCATTACTGAAATGCAGTAATCAATCCCTGTTAAGTGTGGGTTTGCAAATCTGTGCTAAAATCTATACAGTGCTTCCAAATGAGGTCCCGTGATGATCTTGGAGGTTATCTATTATGTCGACAAGGTTTTCAACTGTACGGTGTAAGAAGCATCAAGTGTGTTCACCTATATTTGTCAATGATCATAACCAGTGTACAAGACTCACAGCTATAGCATATGGTCTAGACATTACCCTCATTTTGGAGGGGCTTATTCCCGGTATAGACGGGTCAAAGAGAAGACAGTTTGTACACCAGGTATAGGGAAGAATATGGTTATGGCATTTATATTGAACAGGAATTGTTTCAACAATGATGAGAGGCAATAATCTGTAATGCAGCTCTGTTTGGAGCCATCTTAGCTGTTTACTAAAGTAGTTGTTGGCAAAGACTTATAGCCCAAAACCAAAGAAAAGAACTCCCTCCCAGGGTATCAACAGATTCTTATGTACTAACGTGACACAGCTGGTGCCTGTTGGTCTGCATGCACATACTCTTCCCCTTTCTCTCTCCAACATACACGTTTCAATCCGTCGCGACCCATAAGGGGGGCTTGGCTTACGTTCGCAACAAACATGAGACTGGTTATGAAACAAAGGATGTTTACATTCAAAGGGGGGCTTGGCTTACGTTCGCAACAATGATGAGAGGCAATAATCTCTCTCCATTCAAATTGTTCTCAATTGAATGGGATGTTTACAATAGATAGCCATGGGGGATGGCATAGTGAATTCAGATTGGAAATGAGGGAAAATTCTGATAAAATAGTTTCGGAGACTGGTTATGAAACAAAGGATCTCGAACTCCCGAAAAAACATGTCCATTAGCCACAACAAAAAAACAGTGCCATCTAGTCCTACTCCTATGATCTTTATTGCCAACATTGGATCGTCTATAACGATTCTCGTCTGTTGGATTATTACCCTGCCCTTTCATCATTATCCTTCAAATCAAAAAAAGAAAAAGAAAAAGAACAGGTAAAGGGATATAAAAAAATAGTTTAAAATTTCTTTATTTCTCTCTCTCTCTCTCTCTCTCTCTTCTCTCTTCCAACTTCTGTGCTGCTAAATGCCAACTAATCTGTCAGCAGCCTGTTGCAATATTAAACTGTGTAGTGTTGTTGAATGGTCTCAATGTCCAGACCCTTGAGCTTCACCACTGATTCAACATGCCCCTTGAGTGTATGAAGCTCCCTCAGCCTGACAAAACACAAAATTAAGAAATATATAAACTATAAAAAAAATGCAACAAGATAAGTACCATAACGTGTAATCAGAATCTGAATCCCCAACAAAAATCCAATATGATAATTACCTCGCGACTTCAGCCCGTCTCTTCGCCTGTTCAGCCATGTCAGATGACTCGCCATAGTTGTTTTTATCATTGAAGAGTTGTGAGGTATCTGGAGGTTGGAGGCCATGTAGCGTTCGTTGTGCCAAAGCCCATTGTGCCTCTCTCTCTCCCCGACCATAATCCTTTTTGCTTGTAAAAGCAGTCTGGATAATTTGTAGGGGAAAGTGATCAAACAAACATGTTGAACATTGTTCCCTGAATGAATAATATAGAATGTACTAATTGATCATCTACCTTATTCTCGAGCAGATTATTCCATGCCCTGCCACTCAATGCATACCGGATGGCGAACTTAAAAATATCCAGAGGGATGTAGAAGATGATACTATAGATCCAAATAACGCCGGCCCATCCCCAACCTATTCCATGCATTCTAGCGAAGCCCCAATTGGCATAGACAGCAATAAATGTAGCAATCTTGATAAAATAGAGAAGCAGAAATTCATCACAAGATTGTCTTTGTACACATATGCAGGGAAAAGAAACTGTGATTATGTGCAACTAACCAGCTGTGCAATTATAAAGGCACCCATAAGCAATAGACCAGGACGTTCTATGAAGGACCAGCTCCTGGATCGGGTAACAAAGATAAGTGCCTGACTCACGATGCTGACCTGGAGGTAGACGGCTGCTGTAAGCTCTCTATCATTGTTCCTAATCGATCTTACACCGAATTTGTCCTGCCAATGTCATTAATAAGTATGATATGAATTTGGATTAGAATGGTTACATAGCTGAGATAGCAAATGGGACAGCATGGAAAAGATTCTATTAGTCAAACAACAGGTCTGTCTTCTGTATTATCCTAGGCATATTTAGCATAATGATGTTTTCTTACAGAGAAGAAATCGGATTCATTTGCAGCCCAGAAGAATACAACAGTCATCACAGCTAGGTAAGTGCCAAGAACAATGCCAGTGGCAAAAATCTCCTTCAGCTTCCATGAGTCAGGCATGGGTGATGGCCTCACTTTGTCTTTAGAAATGGTCATGATGGTTCCATCATTGAGAATAGCAATGATCAGAACCATGAAAGGTGAGAAATCAAACTTCCATATTAATGCCAGGAGCATGAAACCCAACACAATACGGATTGTGATGGAAACCGCATAGATGGTGTAATTCTTCATCCTCTGAAAGATTGCTCTGCTTGTCAAGACAGCACTTACGATAACACTAAGTCCAGGCTCTGTGAGGACTATGTCTGATGCGCCTCTGGCTGCATCAGTTGCATCAGCCACTGCAATGCCAATGTCTGCCTTCTTTAAAGCCGGGGCATCATTCACACCATCTCCAGTCATCCCACAGATATGCTTCCTCTCTTGCAGCTTTTTCACAATCTCATACTTGTGCTCTGCATTCCACCCCATAGTGGTGTCAAGACATATATGAAAGGTTTGCATAAGCTTTTTGAAAAAACCAAAATAATTTTAATATGGTGTAATAGTGAATTGCTTTTCCTCCCAATCATATATGTTGGGCCTTTTCTAGATTATTGAATTTTACCTAGTAATTTCTGAGTGTTTGAGCCAAACTCTGCAGTGAAATCTCTTGAAACTCGGTTCCAAGACTTTGATAAAATGTAAAAGCACCCCCACCTCCCAAATCCAACAATTCTTCTAAACTGCAGATAGTGCCGGTGGATCTCAACTTATCAAAACTACCTCGTGTCATTGGATTCAGTTTACTTACCAGGGAAAACACCAGCAAAGCCATCCGCCTTCTCGATGAGCTCCTCAACTGGGAGGTTAGCTATATTCTCATCCTTGTGCTGACCGAGAAGGGAAGATGAGGGATACATGTTAGTTCCCATGCCAAGCCTGCGACCAGTCTCCTTGGCAATGGCAAGCTGATCACCAGTGATCATCTTCACATTGACACCAAGGTGGAGGGCACGCTTAATGGTCTCTGCACTATCATGCCTTGGAGGATCAAAAAGAGGCAAGAGACCTACAAAGATCCATGGCCCTCCTGCGCTCTCCTTGCTCTTTTCTGGCACCGTCTGTGAACAAAAGAATATCATCAATCAGGATTTGAGCTCTATGCAGCGAACTATAAGATGAAAACACAGAAGAATCTAGAATGTAAGTTCACCTGTTGAGCAACAGCAAGAGAGCGAAGACCGCGTTCAGCAAATTTGTCAATGATGGCATGAACTTTCTTCCTCATTTCTTCCTTAACGTTGCAGAGGTCGACGATCTGGTAGAGATTTAGATAATTAAGCATATATCAGTTGCAACTAGAGCAAGAAAAGGTTTTTTTTTTTTTACTGAATGATGTAGGTACCTGCTCAGGTGCACCTTTGCTAACTCGGTGCCAATTGCCACTGGAGTCGATGTACGTTATGGCTGTGCGCTTGTCCACTGGGTTAAAAGGCAGGAAATGCACCTCTGTGATCCCTGCTCTGGCCTGGATTTCACATTAGAGTAAAACAAAGTTTACTGAAATTATTTAATTCATCCAATACGTAATAGCTTTACCAATAGGACTTTTTTTCCTGATTTTGACTAGATGACTGCTCTGCCAGAGAATGAAGCTTCTTACACACCTACTCTAATGCGAAAAGAACTTTGCTGCTTTGTCTACATTTATCCAATCTCATTCGCAAGATGAACTGAGATTGTTCACTAGCCTACTCATACAACCATACCTACATCGGATTCATTTTCTTTCTTTTCCGAATTAAATTCACAATCGGGAATACAACATAGCTTATCAGTTCCTCAAAAATACCTTATTTCTCTGTCCTAGTTGTCGAATTCTAATGGACTAGAGCCGCGGAAACCTAGTAAAACAGTTCCCTAGTCTGAAAAAGTTGGTCCTTAGTGTCTTATGTTTCTCAAGCTTAGCTTGTCAAGCAATGAAGCTTGATTTTTCAACTCGATTATTGGTTGTTAGGCCCATTTGAAGAGCTAAGTGAAAAACTGAGCTCAAGCTACTGGCAGGCATCCATAGTCTGATCAAGTAATTTTTGCATCAAATCTCAACTTTGGCATTACCTCCTTGGGATCAGCCAGCATTCCAACAATACAAGCATCAATAGCATCCTGATTCTCCACCCTAGAAGCCCTTGCCCCGAGCAGTATTACCATTTCCTTGTCCACATCCTTTGCATAGACCTGCATAGTAACATAACACCATTGTTGAATGAATATAATGAAAATAAATGTTTCATGCACCTCTTGATCACTTTTTTTCTTTCTGTCAGTTTTATCTTCTTATTTTTTTTCAACACCCAAATCTTAAGTGTGTTCACTCAATCTTCGAACTTCAGATCAATAACAATCTTTCTATTTATGTCGACTTCTGTTTAATTTACCAACCTCAATAAGGTTTCTATCAACTGATAGCTTGTTGAGGGTGAGAGTGCCAGTCTTGTCACTACAAAGGACATCCATTCCAGCCATTTCTTCTATAGCAGTCATCCTCTTCGTGATAGCACCTTGCTGGGACAGCCGGTGAGATCCAATAGCCATTGTCACCGACAGTACCGTTGGCATGGCAATTGGAATACCTCCAATTAGAAGAACCAGCAGATTATCGATCCCGTTCCTGTACTTGCGGTGCTGAATTGGGTACATCACCACTAGCTCTATTATGATTCCCACCGCAATGGAGCATATACAGAAGTTACCAATGGCCGTCAACACCTAATCAAACCATCACCAGCAAGTGCAAGTTAGATAAGGCAGAATCAAAAACTAGAAAACTGTCTGGTTAACGTTGGAACTATCAATATAGGACCTTTTCCAAGTAACTAGATGCCACAATGTGCCATATCCTCTGATAATTAAAGAACTATATATATAAAATCATGTCCTCTACATCATGCATGTTAACCCAATTTTAATTCAAACGATTCTGTCCTCTGTCCATATAATGTCAAGAACAGTTGAACTTTCAAAACAAGTCAGTTTTTTCTTAACCAAGTCCATTCCTGAGGTTTCCACTTACTCATGATCTAGTGTTTCATAAGGCCCCAGGACATGATTCCAAGTTTGTCATTGTGGCCAATGATGTTAGTATATTACCTTTTGGAAGTGCCCAACTTGGTTTGTGCTGTCAACAAGGTGAGCAGCTTTCCCAAAGAAGGTATGGACTCCAGTGGCAATAACCACTGCCTCGATTTCTCCTTGTTTGCAGGTCGAGCCTGAAAAAACTTCATCACCTGGGTTCTTCGTTACGGGCAATGATTCTCCTGTGAGGGCAGATTGATCAATCTTCAGCGGATCTCCCTCCAAGAGACGAGCGTCTGCTGGTACGATGTCTCCCAATTTGATGCTGATTACATCCCCTGGTACAAGAATCGCTGCTTCCTGCTCAGTCCATCTTCCATCTCTCAGCACCTTAATTAGCAACATAAAACAGAACCACATTACATTCAGGGGGAATCTAACATGTATCTCATTTCAGTTTTGCCATAGTCTTTTATATTAAATACCTTGGTCTTGGGGGCAAGACCTGCCATTAGCGCTGCAGCGGCATTTCCTGCATTGTTTTCTTCTACAAAGCTTATAGTGGAGTTAATGACAAGCAATGTCGTTATACCAACAAAATCTTGCCAATCTGGTGGATCACCCTGTATTGGTTTGTTGGAAAATTAGAAATATGACAGATTAGATTGGTATTTTGAGAGAGAGAGAGAGAGATTTACCCCTCCATTTGCCAAAGCAATGGCCATGATGGCAGCACACTCCATAACCCATGACAAAGGATTCCACATAAAACCCAAGAATTTAAGAAACTTACTTTCCTGTTCCAGTGTCGTCATTAAAGCATCAAATTTTCCACGTCTACTTATCAAACGGAACAAGAAGATCAAAAGTACTTATATAAAAGAAAACTTTGCCTTTTTCTCCTCTAGCTTGTTTTGACCAAAGATACTGAGCCTCTGCTGCCCTTCTTCACTCGTCAATCCCTCTCTTGTACATTTTAGCTGCACGAATACCTCCTGAACCGGTATTCGTTCCTGTATATAAATAAAACATATTCTGATTAGGGAGTATTAATGCCTAGCTTCACAGCATGCCCTTTAGGCCACTATACAAGTTAATTGCTTAAAATAATGTTTAAGTATTCTACTAAGTTCATCTAATCTAATTTCAGATTTCGGGTGCAAAATTTTTTTTTTACATTCTGTACATGCCCAAACTAGTTATTAATAACAAGAGCATGTAAAATGACTACATCTCAAGAACTACAACTCAACAAAGCCTTTAACCCAACTATTTTGGATCGGCTACAAGAATCGTGTTTCTCCAATGTGTTCTATCAAGGGAAGAGCACGCAACACATTAGTGAAATTTCATGACCCATTTTAGTTCCTCACAGTTCATTACGAGAATTTATAATATGGCATTGCTGAGAAATTAAGCTAAAATAAAGTAAAAAAAAAATTCCTAGTAAGTCTCATTGTAGAAGCATTATGCATCGAAGTAGTTATCGCGTTTCTCAGATTAAAAATTGCCTTGGTTTTATCTCCCTTATGAGTAAATGTTTATGAAGCACATATATTTCGTCAATGTCGACGTACCTGTATCGAACATCGTATCAGATACGCATCATCCGTATCTGGTAATTAATAAAATATGTGGATATTTCGCGGATACTTCTAAATATGGAGTAAGATGTACACTTTTCAATTTTAAGCTATACACCCTTCTTTGAAGTTCACATACAATATAAAATATCAACAAAATTTCATCTGATTTTGAAGACATGTATTATCTATTATTATATGTTAAGAGAGTATACAAAAAATGAGTCACGTACACTATAATCTTAAAAATAAATACTTGTAAACACACCAACTAATTAAATGTGGTTATGATTCCTTTAATTAATCATGCTCATTTTATGAATATATCATAATAAGACGATATTACATCATTTTCAAGGTAAAAATTCTCAATTTTGCTTACTAATGTTAAAAAATTATTGAAAATTGTAATTTCTTATTCGTTAAATAATAGTAAAATATAAAATATATTTTATTATAAACGTATCTGGCCGTACCTGTATCCTATTTTTTAAAATTTTGTCGTATTTCCTAAGTAAATGTGTTACTGCTTGGCATAAAGTGTACAACTTGAAGTGCCACCCTTTGCAGATTACAGATGCCAAACATGGCACCATGAAAACACAACAAACAAACAGAAACTGTGACCAGAACATAAAGACCACCTATGATAAAACAAATGCTACATTTCTTAGAAAGTACTATTACACAGCAGCCCCCAGGTTACTCAAACAAATGAATCACCCATTAACACATAATAGGGAGGTGCCATGGTAACGGTTTAATGGACGCAGGTCGTAGTGGACACCACTGATTTATACGTGCATGATGAGTTTTAGGTCAGACAAAAGGTAAAAGAAGAAACCCTAATCAAGCAACATTAGCAATAATATGCCGTCGTTTCACGAGGTTGATCTGCCACTGTAGATTTATTAACAACACAAATATACTCGATTCACAATATCTGAAAAATCTGATGCAATGTGGAAGAAAGAAAGAAAGAAAGAACAGCAAGAAGAAAGATAAATAACATCAAGAAACCCAAAGAGACGAGAGAAAAGAAACGAAGGCTCATACAAGATCGACGCTCTCGTTCTTGATTCCTTCCAAGCTGATCCCTGCCATCTTCTCTCACTAAAAATATATACCCACAAAATCTTTTTTATATATAAACTTTATCTCCCTCTCTAGCAAGCTTCAGATACAGAAAAAAAAAAAAAAGGAATGGCAAAGCCCAAGAGTGCTCTTTTTTTCTATCTATTTGTTCATATATCAGCACCCTCTCTCTCTCTCCATCTCCATCTCCATCTCCATCTCCATCTCTCTTGGTATATTATGCTGCCGGTAAGAGCAAACAATAGGTATTTGATTTCTTATATACGTCTAACCTTCCATAGCAGTGGTGGACACAATGGTGGACATTGGCTTTATAACGAAAACCAACGAACGAGCGGGACTCTTGTGGCTCCTCTATAGCCCCGGTCATTCGGGTAGAGACAATATTGCTATCATCACAGTCTTTTTGAATAAATTTAGGTGACGGTCTAATCATATATTGCCACGTTTACTATGAGTGTCTGATGTGGCAACTGAAGGTAGAAAGTTTGATGTATGTGGGCTGTGAGGTGATCACTTATTTCCCTTGTTGTGGTGGGATATGACTTATGAGAGATGGAAACGTGGGAGGATTCTATTTAGGGCTGACGTGGCTATAAGCATGTGGATAATTTAGGTCACAAAGGGTATTAAGGTACTTGTGCACAGAAATACATGTAATTAGAACAAAATGGAAGTGTGCTCGACATCTATATAAATCTAACCCAGAAGGATGAATTTGGGCTTAACACGAGTTCAACCCAAGTGTGCTCAACATCTAACTTTGAGTTGTGTAACCCCAATATCAATTTTGAGTTCAACCTGAATTGAATCCGATTTTAATTTGAATTAAGTACCTTAAATTTGATTTCAACCCAAATCGTGTAACATAAATTTAAAATCTTAAACATGAGCAATACTTGGGTTGGAGAATTTGGGTAAAAAATTGGGTTCCGATTGAAGGTTTTGTAACCTGGTTTAAGCATATTTTTGTCTATCAATCTGCTCAACCCGTCCAAGTTGTCTTTGTTATAAAATTGAACTTAGAGTCTTAAAATAATAATCTAGAAAGTCTTTCCATTTAAGCTATCCAATGGTCAATTTACAATTGCTTTAACTGCTATTTTAGATGTGTCAATTTACTACTTTTTGCTCTGATTCGAACTTAATGTGAAATAAAATCCTGTTAGTTAGGAAATTTTAGGAGCCTTACTCAATGCAGCGACGAGCATGTTTGTATTGCCACATTGATTGGATTTGTTAATCCAATCCTTTCCATAACTGTGGCATGACAAGGTGGGTTTTGGTCATTTGCAAGTAGGGGTGTTCATAGGCCGGGTTACCTACGGGTCCCGTTACCCGGCCCGAAAAAAATAGGTTCGAAACCCGATAGTTGGCCCGCCCGAGCCGAAGCCCAATATCCTTAAAAAAAGGGCTTGGGTTTGCCCCCAAACCCATTATCCGGCTAGAAGCCCGGCCCAAGAGCGAGCCCGCCCGCCCGTAAGCCCAGCCCACTCACACTTCATTTGAAAAAAAATTATATTTTTAGACCATTAAATTTGAAATTTTGAAATAAGTCTCCTAATATCGAAATTTGAAATTTTAAAATTTTAGATATTATAAATAATGTATTATTTTCTTTTCCATGTATTAAACATATAAGTTTTAAATAGTAGAGTAATGCAAACGACAGATAAGTTAATAGGTGTCAACCTAGTTGAAATTTATTCATTCTATTGGATGTAGTTCATTATTTTATTTTTATCCATTTTGACTTTACTTTTGATTTAAAAATATAATTTACACAAATATTAAGTTATAAAAATATTCATTATTTTTAAATAAAGATGTATATAAAAAAGCCCGCAAGTAGGCCCGTCCAACAAGCCCGCCCAATAGGCTCACGGGTTGGGCTGCGGGTAGCCTACCCCTACCCGAAGTCCGGCCCTCCCGATAACTCACTTGGGTAAGGGCTTGGGCCTATATTATCCAGGTCCGACCCGAAAAATTTTGTGGGCCTAGCCTGGCCCAGCCCATGGATACCCCTATTTGCAAGCAAACCCATGTTTGGATAGTGTTGTATTATAGGCGAATATAATTTGGGCCCCATTCACTAACATAAAAAGTAATTGAGTAAATTACACTCACTCCTGACATTTGATTAATGCTCAGTTTGATATGATAGAAAAATGTAAGGATGAAAGTTGGAAGGATGAAAAGTTAGAGTGATAAATAAAACATCATGTTTGGTAAGGAAGAAATATAGGAAGGATGTAAAATTGATGGATTAACTTTCTTTCCAACTCACCAAAATCAATCCCTCCAAAATCGGAAAGAAAGTTGATGAAAAGTTAATTGTTTGTGTTTTTTTTTTTATCAAAGAATACATAGAGATGTATTTCATTAAATTGGGAAGTTTTGGTTACAATCATTCAGAAAATAAGTCTTAAGCTCTTGGGGAGGGTTACCTACCCAGTCCAATGGGAGCAGGCTGCGCAATGTGCAGTAGCCACCCAGTGAACTGCCCTGTTAAGGGCTCTAGGCTTGTGTAAAAAACTAATATTGTGTAATGTAGCAAAGTGTCTAATGTCTTCTATAAGGGTACTAACTTCCCATGGAGGAACATCTTATATGGCACTCAACTTGATGACATTTAGGCAGTCACATATGACAGTGGCATTTAGGGGTGTTCAAATTTTCGATTGGCCACAATTTCCTACCCTACCCGACCATACTTTACACTACTGAACGGCTAGCCGTAAGAATCGGGTAGGAATGCGGAATAGTCATCAATTTCCACATTCCTACCCTACCCTACCCGCAATAATTAATTAATTAATATATATATATATACACTAAAAAAATCCTAATCATATCACACGGTCACACCTCACTCCACTCCTCCTCCTTCATCGTTCAGTCCCATTCCCAGGTATTATCTCTTTCTCTCTCTCTCTCTCTTTGCACGATCTGGTGTGGTCTGGTCTGGTCTGGTCTGATTACAGGCCTTCAGATCTGTGCTCTCTCTGTGCGATCTGGTCATTCGAGGTTTAAACAGATCTGTACTCTCTCTTTGTGCGATCTGGTCATTCACGGTCTGATCGCAGACCTTCATTTACAAACAAAGTCTTCATTCACGGTCTGACCGCAAGCCTTCATTTGTGCGATTTGGTCATTCACGGTCTGGTTGCACACTCCTTGCTTCCTCACGGTCTGGTAGTTGTGTCGTTTTTGGAGCACTATTAGACAAAGCCATTTGGGCTTGGCTTGAAGATACATGCTTAAACATACATGTTGGTGCAATTGGTTCAGTTCAATTGGTTAAACATACATGCTGGTGATTTTTATAGAGTTATGGCCTTAGATAGAGGTTCAATTTTGGATAAAGTAATTTTATTGAACATGTAGTTGAGATTAAACATGGTTTTCCAATGAATAGGTCCTATAGCCTGCTAAAATTCGAGGGATAAACACTGGCTTGACTGGATTTGCAAGTTTAGTGGACTGTTTCTTGTGCTTTCAAGACATGTAATCGATTGACTGTATGTGTATTGTAATTTCTTTTTCTAACCAAGGTAAATGTGTAATTTCTTTTTCTAACCAAGGCAGATGTGTATTGTAATTTTTTTTTCTAACCAAGGCAGATATGTATTGTTTAAACTGGTGATTTATTGGAGCAGTTATGATTTTATTGTGTTTCATATGGTTTAAACTTAAATTAATTGTTATTGTATTTGTGTAACAATTATGACGGATTGATGTAACAATTATGATGGATTGATGTTCACGCTTTCTTGTGTTTTATTATAAATGATCCAAAAATTAATAGGTACAAAAGTGCTTACCTGACTTCCTACCCGATTAATCGGGTAGGAAGTCGGGTAGGAATACCACACCTGATCGGGTAGCGTAGGCCAAGAAAAAAAATTTCTGCAAAGTATCGGGTAGGAAGACGGAAGACTATATTTCCTACCCGTAGGATAGGGTGAACACTCCTAGTGGCATTCTCCAGGTTACAAGCATTTATCAGCAAACATGCTTGTCTTACTGCTTCTGCCTCTGAGGCTGGACTTGAAGGAACAGTGAAGCATTTTGCAATTCCATCCTCCAGGCTTCCCTGTGCTCCAATTAGTAAAGCTCCGCATGATGCCTTCTTAGTATCTAGCATGTAAGCCCCATCACAATATAGAAGAAACTCAGGCACCGATTGCTACAGCCTCTCCTCCTCCTCCACTAGTTCCTAATTCTTCCTATGGAGGTCTCTGTTACTCATAATTGAAGTCTCGTTCCACATACCTTTGACTCTGATGACAGTTGCCAATGCATTTGGGATTTCATCATTGAAAATTTTCTGGTTTCTTGCTTTCCAAATGGCCCAGCCCGCAGTAGCCATTCTCCCCAGGATTTCAAATACCTCCTGAGTATTCTTTACCATTTCCAGAATACATGAGGTTCTTTGCCCAATTGAAGTAAAGCCAATCATCCCCTGCATGTAAGACATTTCCAACCCAAACCACACTCTATTCATCCATTCACAGTCAAACAAGATGTGTTCAATAGATTCTGGGGCAGCACTGCATAATGGGCACATCAGTGCTAATGCACATTTCCTCTTGTAGAGATTCTCTTGCCACCCTTTAAACTTATCTCTTCTTTCCTCAATAGATTGTGTTGAAATGTATCTTATTTGGCTATATATCTTTTTATATTTACGTATATTATGTATACATTAATTTCATATAAAAATACAATAATAAAATATGTATTTATATATATATTTTAAAAAATTTTAAACAAAAAATTAAAAAAAAAAAAATTTCCATCTTAGTTAGGGGTGAAAATTTTCGACTCAACACGATAACATGACTCGAACTCGACACGAATTTTATGACACGAACTTGATTATAACTCGACACGAACTTGAAAATGACATGACACGCGAACAAGAAATATAAACGGCTCATATTCAGTTCAACCCATCAAATTTAAAATTGACACCATTAACCTGTTTATTTAAAAATAAACATTTTTTCTACTTTCTCGTTTATATGGTAACACGAAATTAACATGTTTAACACGGATTCAATTAAGTGAAAATAGAATATTAGCGTTAAATTTTTTATTCAAAGTTTATGTGGGTCAACACGAATACGAATACGACACGAAAATAAATAGATCAACTCGACGCGACACAATTAGTTAAATGAGTTGAGTTATGTTTGACTAATGTTCAACACAAACCCGTAATGACTCAACATGAACTTGACATCACACGACTCTATTGTCACTCATAATCTTAGCCAACACAAAAAAAAAAAAAAAAAAATTAATCATTTTTATTTTCCATCCATCCTACCAAACACAAAAGAAGGAAAGTGTATCATTCATATTTTCCTTCCTTGAATGATAAAAAGTGTATCCCTCCTATTTTCCATCCTTCTTACTTTTCATCATTCCTACCAAACGGAGCATAAATGACAAAGAGATCCCCTGACATTTCTAAAATTACACGAAGACCCCTTGTCGGCGTCAATAGGTGACATGCGTTAACATAAGTGATAAATAACTATTTTAACCCTTTAATCTAATTTAAAATAAAATAATACATAATAAATAATATATTAAATATATTAATATGTTAAAAAAAATCTCTCTCTTGCTCTCGCATCTCTCTCATCCCTTACACCACTACCACCACTCCTCCTCTCCCCCCTCTCTCTCTCTCTCTACCAACCTACAACAAACCCCATCACACCCAACCCTCCCAACCCAACTGTCACCCCCACCACCACCTCCAAACCCATCAATTAGGCCCCCGCCTCTTCCCTACAACAAACCACATCGACCCAACCCCAGTTGCCACCATCACCACCACTCTAAACCCATCATTTCCAACACCCTTCTCTCCCTCTCAGATTCCCCAGTCCTCCGCCCTCCGCCCCCTCCCTACAACAAACCCTATCGACCCAACCCCAGTTGCCACCACCACTCCAAACCCATCACTCACAACCCCTTCTCTTTCTTTCTCTATCTCTATCTTTTCTCTCCATCTCAAATCCCACAGCCCCCCTGCCCCTCCCCCTTCCCCTCCCTACAACAAACCCCATTGCACCCAACCTCAACTGCCCCCACCACCACCACCACCACTCCAAACTCACCATTCCCAACCCTCTTCTCTCTCTCTTCTCTCTTTCTCAAATCCCCCAGACCCCCGCCCCCTCCCTACAACAAACCCAATTGCACCCAATCCTTACTGCTACCACCACCACTCCAAATCCACCACTCCTAACCCCATTCTCTCTCTCTCTCTCTCTCTCTCTCTCTCCGCCCTCTCAGATCCCTTACCCCCTCCTGCAACAAACCCCATCACACCCACCCTAGCTGCCATCACCACCACAACTCCAAACCCTCTCTCTCTCTCTCAGAACCCCAGACCCCCGCCCCTTCGCCCCATTGCACCCAACCTTCCCAACCCCATATGCCACTGCCAACATCACTCCAAACCCACCGCTCTCAGTTGAACTAATTATCCTAGTTGATGGTAATTTTTGATTAATTTTAATCAAAATGTAATGGTTTAATGTTAGTTTTTATAATTGCATAATTAATGTTGTTAAAATGATAAATTATGATAATTTGTGGATAAGATTGTCTTAGAAAATGTTGGACATGTTATAGAGGATTAATTTTGGAATTAGATAAATTTTGTTCCGTAACATCACTATTTTCTGTTAGTTAGATTAACAACGGCGGGAAGACAGAAGGGGTGCTCGTGTTATGATTTTTAAATCTCAAGGGGTCACCGTGCAATTTTTGAAATGTGAAGGGGTCTTCGTGTTATTTGGTCAAATGTCAAGGAATGTGAGTATAATTTATCCAAAGTAATAATTTCATTGAAGGCAGCAAATGCTTTGTGTTTTCTTTTTATTTTTTTGGTACTCAAATGCTCATGTGTTTTCGACTATAATACCCTGGTCCCTCTTATGGTCAACTGGTCAAGTTTTCAAATGGGGTTATAATGGTCAATTCATGCACATTTCCAGTCCGTGATTATAGATGATGTGCACAACAAGCAAATATTCATTTGTGTAACCATTCCAATATTTACTTTAATATGTGATGCTTATCAATACTATTGTGAAAGACAACATATTCCACTAAAATAATGTTACTTGGATTTAAAATATTGACTTGATTTTTTTATTTAATCAATTATTATTATTAATTTAACTATGAGTCTTAATATTTATTGTGATTCATTACCTATTCAATAATTATACCTCTGGAAAGCAAGTGTCGACTAGCACACAACAATGAGGGGCAAACTGACTGGCAGCCTTTAAGGCACTCAAGTGTCGATCGGCAGACAGCTACCCATGACCTGGGCGTGCCCATCTCTATTAGACGAGTCCTACTTGACTAAGGTTTAAGATAGGACAAAAAAATTTTAGGTCTAACACAGTGAAAATCTTTTAATAATTACAGTGGCAACAAGATTCAAACATGTGACCTCCTACTTTAATATCATATTTAACAATTATCTATTTTAAAAACTTAAACTATTGAGAATGTGTAATTTAAATATTTATACTTCAACAATAACATTTCTCATCTCGATATGTAGAAGTTGATTCCTAAATTGTAATTAATTGCATATTTGAGTTTGAAAACCAATTTCTCCAAAATGACGGTAAAGATGTCTACTCTTAATTGCATAAGAGCATCTCCGGTCTTTTTTTTTTTTTTTGTACCCAAATTTAAATTTGGGTAAAAATGGTCTAAAATGTTTCTTCAATACTAGACTCATACCCATACCAAATGAAGAGGAAACTCTTTTTTAAACCCAGATTAAGGGAGACCATTTTTTAAACTCAAATCTTTAATGGTGATATTACACTCTCTTTTAAAGATCTAATGACTATATGTTATCCTCTTTTAAATTTGGATTTCTCTTCATTTAAATTTGAGTTTTTTTTTCTTTAAATTTAGATTTCTCTATTGGAGATATTTATATTAAATTAAGTTTTTTACCTTTTTTATTTACTCAAATTTGAGTAAGAGTTTAAGTGTTTATTGAAGATGGTCTAACTAGGGGATTGTATACGGGATTATGTTATTCTTAAAAGAATGTAGTGGGGTTTTGATTGGTAGAGTCACTAGCGTTACATGTGATCTCATACATTCAACTTTGCTAATTAAGTGCATGGCATAATCATGAAGCTTCTTATCAAAAACACCATTATGACCCTTTAGAATATCAGTTTTGGATGGTTATGGGGAACGAAATCAGTTCCCAAATTGATAGCTAATCATGGATTTAGATAGAAGGCCGGGTCCCACCCATTATCCAATAATAATAATAATAATAATAATAATTAAGAAATTTGAAGAAAAATTAATAAAGCAAGCAAAAGTTGAAACCTAGTAATTATCTTTCTCTATTCCTAACATGATAAAGTCAAGTCTAGTGTCCGTCTTTCTCTATTCCAAACATAGAAAAAAATAGAGTGATTTGAAAACATTGTTTTTGGCAAGCCTTCATTTGGGAGTCCTATTACGGTACAAAAATATATTTTTTCATATTATACTTTTATTTTTTAATCAATACAATAATTTTTGTTTTCATATTTTATTATTTTTTTTCAATTAATGATTGTAAATTATTCAAATCAAAGTCGATGACCCAGATCATTTTCTTACATACGAACTCCGTGGTAGCATAGCTTTCCCCTCACTTCTCCAATGAGACAAGGTTGGTCATCACTTATTTATCCAAGAGTCTATTATAGATGAAAGTCTTGTAAACCCGATAAGGACTTTATGAAGTTACGGTATTGAATTTTTTTTTACGGTACCATAATCAAGTCCACGAATTGAACCGTAATCTTCTTTGCCTAATGATAATTTGTTGTTGTTCTGCAAACTATGTGGGTTTTTAATTCTATCAAAAGAAGAATACTTAATACACGAGACAGTATTATTTGTTTTGACTGTTGTATATATGAATATTAATGGCTTTATGAAGGCTTGTGAAACTTTTTCATGAAGTCTATCTGGTTTCTAAATATCAAAAAGCAAGGGAGATCCCCCAGAAAGGACAAAGATGGAGAGTTAAATTGGGTCAAAAGTAGCATTTTTTCTGAAGGAATCAAAGAGCCAAAGCTTGAATGGATATGAAGCATGTAGTCTGTTTTCAGATAAAAAGTGGGTGAGAAAGCTGAGGATGTTCCCCGAGACCTAAGACTAAAATGCATCATGAGCTCCAATTTCCCAAACCCTGTTTACATTGATACCATTTGAACATGTTTGATATTTCCTCATTCAGTTCCTTCCTCATTTAGACCTTAAAAGTTTCCCCCAGTCTTTTCTTGATTGAACTCATAAACAGTACACTGCATACACAAGAGAGTCATCTATGGCAATTTAACCTTATCATAGACTTAGTTAATTGGAACGAGAACTGAAAATAACTTCTGCAACTAGCAGGTAAGATGCTACCTAATAATGCCTAGTCTTGTACAGTAGAACAGAGCTCAATAGACCCACAATCCAGCAACTCGTTGATCATCTGCTCTATATGATCATCTTCAAGAGGCTTGAATTGTTGGACACTTTCCCCTTGGCCTTCACTGCCTAACCAATTCATTGACAACCCGGCACCCATTTCAGCATCCCTTTTGGCCTCAATACACAAGGGGTGAGCTCGTTGGGCCACTTCTGTTGCAGGGTTGTTGCCCATTTGAAGAGATGTCATATGGCATCTTTGTAGTTTTGCAGTCAAAGTAGCAGAGAGAAGGTTTGTAGAGGACGATTGATACTCATTGTTATTGCTAGGGCAGTTTGTGCGAGCTCTTGGCCCGCTTATGAGCCTTGCCGCTTCATCATATGCTCGTGCCGCAGCCTCGGCTGTCTCAAAGGTGCCAAGCCATACTCTGGTCTTCCTGTGACAAGAACAAAAATGAAGGATCTCTTTTATTGCATATGTTTTTACATCAAACATTTTGATTTAGCTCCAAAGACAACTACTAAAGAAAAATGTTTGGAGGGAATTTACAGCAGAGGATGGCGAATTTCGGAGACCCAAGAACCCCAATGCCTCTGACGAACTCCCCTGTATCTCTGTTGAGGTCTAGCCATGATAATAAAGCAGCCAGAAACGTTTGCTGATGCAAAGGGTGTAAGTGTTTGTGATATGTCTGAGAGAGAATCAGAAGAGGAACCGTGTCAGAGTGATATAGTTGAGGCCTGAGGCTGAGGTGGTGGTGGGGGGGGGGGGGGGGGGGGGGGGGGGGGGGGTGGTGTTTGTAAGCTTTATTTTCGGCCTTCAGCTGGCAATCAATATGAAAATGGGCCAACTAGGATTCATGGCTTTCATCCCTTCCATCGGTTTAGATAGATCGAGATCCTATCTATTACACTTTTACTAAAACTTGTTTAATGGTAGATCATCGATTTAAGTGGGACCCATTATATATAAGTGGGTCTATATAGTGAATTATTTATTATTGAGTGAAAGTATAATATAAAATATCTAGTTCGGATTTAGATTGTAATTGGCATAATTTGTGACAATGCATTAGTAGAATTCATTGAATTTGGCTGATCAATGCGTATACCTTTCTTTAAGATTAAGAACTGGTGACATGGTGGAGTGGCTTATTATTCTTGTATCGCCAAGTTTGGGTAGGGAAGGTTAAGCTGCTTGTTTTTTTTATATTTGATTTTGGACACAGTACATGGCTCACATCACAGTTACTAAACATAGGAAACCTGCCTTTATGCCACGCTAAGGTCCAGACAGAAACAATGTAGCAGCCGAAAACTGCTTTTCCGCATGGGTGTCAACTCTGACCCGTTGGTATGAACTCGATACGAACCCGACACGAACGATAATAAAATTGATATGATTATTAAATACTCATAATAAATAGTCTAGACTAATGTTTAATACTCATAACACAATAAATAGATTTTTTTTTTTCGTGGATCTTAACTCGAACACGACACAAATAACAATGACACAACACGAATAACACGACATGTGAGTCACACAAACACGACACAGTTGACACCCCTACTTTTCAGTATGGTACCTTGCAGCCCATCTGATACCGCTTGTGAGTGCTTCTACTATACTGAAAAATGAGAATCCTTCTATTTTACCAAAAAATATTTTTCGGTATGGTACCATTAATTAGTTAGGACTATTGATCAAATTCTTAAGATTTTTTAGCAGCTGATGAGTTTTGAGTGGATGATACTTGTTACTTGTTGAACGGCTAATTAAAAGGTAGTTGGATTTCACTAAAAAATCAAGGGAGAATTACATTTAGACCATTGAGATTTGTCACTTAATCACTCAGTCCCCCTAACATTTGAAATATTATACACAGACCCCATGAAATTTGTCCGCGCGTAACACTTAGACTCCTGCTGTAAATATATCCGTTAATAAATTACACTCAAACCCTCTGAAGTTTGTAAACATATATTACTTAGACCCCTTAAGTTTAAAATAGTATACTTAGACCAAAAATACTACAATCAATGATAAAATATCAAATATTTTAAATTTTACAATTAAAATTCATGTTCTATTTGTATCATTTATTGAAATAAAATTAAAAATAAAAATTTATTTTTTTCTTAAAAAATCGTAATTAGTATATAATTATATTGTCTATTCGTTAAAACTTTTTTTTAGCAGATGAAATAAAATGTTTATTTGTTGAATTGAATGTTAATTTGGTGTTGTTTTGATGAATTAAATGTTTATTCAATGAATTTACATGTTACTTTGGTGTTGTTTTGATGAATTAAATATTTATTCAATGAATTTACATGTTACTTTGGTGTTGATTTGATAAATTAAATTTTTATTGGATAATATTGAATGTTAATTTGATGAATTGAGTGTTAATTTGATGAATTTGAATATAAATTGGATAAATTGAATGTTAATTTCTTGTTAATTTGATTAACTGAATATTAATTGGATGAATTGATTGTTAATTTGATTTTAATTTGATAAATTGAATATTAATTGGATGAAATTGAATGTTAAATAGTTGAATTTGATAAATTTTATTAGATGTAATTGAATGTTAATTTGTTGAATTGAATATTAATTTTGTTTTGATTTGATGAATTAAATATTTATTTGATGAAATTGGATGTTACTTTAGTATTTATCTAATAAATTGAATCTTTATTGGATGATTTTGGATGTTAATTTGATGAATTGAGTGTTAATTGAATTAATTTGAATATAAATTAGATGAATTGAATGTTAATTTAGTGTTAATTTGATGAATTGAATATTAATTGAATAAGATTGAACGTTAAGTTGATGAATTAAATGTTTCCTAGATGAAATTGAATGTGAATTTTTTTAATTGAATATTAATTTTATGTGAATTTGATGAATTAAATGTTTATTTGATATTGATTTGATGAATTGAATGTTAATTTAGTGTTAATTTGATAATTTGAATATTAATTAGATGAAATTGAATCTTAATTTAATTAATTTAATATCAAATATTTGAATTTTAATTATAATTTGATGAGTTAAATGTTTACTAGATGAAATGAAATGTTAATTTGTTGAATTGAATGTTAATTTGGTGTTGTTTTGATTTGATAAATTGAATTTTTATTGGATAATATTGGATGTTAATTTGATAAATTGAATGTTAATTTGGTATTAATTTGATTTACTGAATATTAATTGGATGAATCAAATGTTAATTTAGTGTTAATTTTATAAATTGAATATTAATTGGATGAATTTAATGTTAAATAGTTGAATTTGATTGTTAATTTGATAAATTTTATTAGATTAAATTGAATGTTAATTTGTTGAATTGAATATGAATTTTATATTGATTTGATGAATTAAATATTTATTGGATGAAATTAAATGTTACAATAGTGTTGATTTGATAAATTGTATATTTATTGAATGATTTTGGATATTAATTTGATAAATTGGGTGTTAATTGAATGAATTTAAATATAAATTGGATAAATTGAATGTTAATTTGATGAATTAAATATTAATTAGATAAGATTGAACGTTAAGTTGATGAATTAAATGTTTATTAGATGAAATTGAAGGTAAATTTTATGAATTGAATAGTAATTTTGTGTTAATTTGATGAATTGATTGAATCTATATTTGATGAATTTAATGTTAAATAGTTGAATTGAAATGTTAATTTGATGAATTGCATTTTTATTAGATGAAATGAAATATTAATTTGTTGAATTGAATGTTAATTTGGTATTGATTTGATGAATTAAATATTTATTTGATGAAATTGGATGTTACTTTAGTGTTGATTTGATAAATTGAATCTTTATGGTATGATTTTGGATGTTAATTTGATGAATTGAGTATTAATTGAATGAATTTGAATATAAATTGAATGAATTGAATGTTAATTTGGTATTAATTTGATGAATTGAATATGAATTAGATAAGATTGAACGTTAAGTTGATTAATTAAATATTATTAGATGAAATTGAATGTGAATTTTTTGAATTGATTATTAATTTTGTGTTAATTTGATGAATTAAATGTGAATTTGGTTTTAATTTGATGAATTGAATGTTAATTTGGTGTTAATTTGATAAATTGAATATTAATTGGATGAAACTGAATCTTCGTTTGATGAATTTAATATTAAATAGTTGAATTCAAATGTTAATTTGATGAGTTGAATTTTTATTAGATGAAATGAAATATTAATTTGTTGAATTGAATGTTAATTTGGTGTTGATTTGATGAACTAAATGTTTATTCAATGAATTTCCATATTATTTTGGTGTTGATTTGATAAATTAATTTTTTATTGGTTGATTTTAGATGTTAATTTGATGAATTGAGTGTTAATTGAATGAATTTGAATATAAATTGAATAAATTAAATGTTAATTTGGTATTAATTTGATGAATTGAATATGAATTAGATAAGATTGAACGTTAAGTTGATGAATTAAATATTATTAGATGAAATTGAATGTGAATTTTTTGAATTGATTATTAATTTTGTGTTAATTTGATGAATTAAATGTGAATTTGGTTTTAATTTGATGAATTGAATGTTAATTTGGTGTTAATTTGATAAATTGAATATTAATTGGATGAAACTGAATCTTCGTTTGATGAATTTAATATTAAATAGTTGAATTCAAATGTTAATTTGATGAGTTGAATTTTTATTTGATGAAATGAAATATTAATTTGTTGAATTGAATGTTAATTTGGTGTTGATTTGATGAACTAAATGTTTATTCAATGAATTTCCATATTATTTTGGTGTTGATTTGATAAATTAATTTTTTATTGGTTGATTTTGGATGTTAATTTGATGAATTCAGTGTTAGTTTGATGAATTTGAATATAAATTGGATGAATTGAATGTTAATTTGATACTAATTTGATGAATAGAATATTAATTGGACGAGATTGAATGTTAAGTTGACGAATTAAATATTTATTAGATGAATTTAAATGTTAATTTCAAAAATTGAATGTTAATTTGGTGTAAATTTGATAAATTGAATTTTAATCAAATGAATTTGTATGTTATTTTGTGTTGATTTGATAAATTGAATCTTTAGTGAATGATTTTGGATGTTAAAGGTTAGTTTGAATTGAATCATCATATGAAGAAGAAGAAGTGAGAGGGTCACAAAGGATATATGTCTTTGAAATTGGATATGAGTAAAGCCTATGATCGTGTTGAGTGGGGATTTATTGAAGCTATTATGCGAATGATGGGATTTGATGATAGGTGGATAAAGTTGATCATGATTTGTGTTTCTACAGTCTCATACTCTGTTATTCTTAATGGAGAGCAGATGGGATTCATTCGTCCACAAAGGGGTCTGCGACAAGGTGATCCATTATCAGCTTATCTTTTCTTGCTATGCTCGGAAGGTCTAAATGCTTTACTTCAAAGAGAGGCAGAGAATGGAGGCATCCAGGGTCTTGCAACTGGTCGAGGGGGTCCAATTTTTACACATCTCTTGTTTGCAGATGACAGTTTATTTTATGCCAGAGCTAACAGATCTAATGCATAGCGGATTAGGCGATGTTTGCAGACTTATGAGAAAGCTTCTGGACAGACAATTAATTTTTCAAAATCTGAGGTGGTGTTTTCAGACAATACCTATCTCGCGGACAGACTGACTGTTTTGAATGAATTGCCATTGAAGGTGGTGGTTAGTCATGGAAAATATATGGGTCTTCCATCAGTTATAGGCCGAACAAAGAGTCAAATTTTTTAAGGAATCAAGCAGCGTATATGGGATAAAGTGCAGGGTTGGCAAGGGAAGCTCCTATCACAGGCGGGAAGGGAAATATTAATAAAGGCGGTCGCTCAGGCTATACCTACATATGCTATGTCTTGTTTCAAACTTCCCTCAGGATTTTGCTCCGAAATTAATCAATTGATGGCTAGTTTTTGGTGGGGTCATAATTCGGAGATTAAGAAGATTCATTGGTTGTCCTGGCAGAAGTTATGTTTACCAAAATCAAAAGGTGGAATGGGCTTTCGTGATATTGAAGCTTTTAATTTATCTTTATTGGCTAAACAATATTGGAGGCTCCTTCAAAATTCTGAATCATTGCTCTTTAAAGTTTATAAGGCCAAGTATTTTCCTTCTACTTCATTAAAGGAGGCCACTTTGGGGTCGAATCCATCTTATTCATGGCGTAGTATATTGTCTTCTCGTCAATTGGTTGAAGCTGGTATAAGGTGGAGAGTAGGAAATGGAAGAAGTATCAATGTGAAGCTTGATCCATGGATTCCTAGACCACATACTTTCAGAGTTATTACACAAATGCCGAATCTCAGTGATGATACATCGGTTAGCTATTTTATTGATGATGTCTCGAGAAGTTGGAATGTACAATTGCTTCAACAATGGTTCTTGGATTTTGAAGTGCAAGGTATTCTGAAAATTCCAATTTGTCCAACGTTGCCAGCGGATAGAATCATTTGGCATTTTAATAAGTCTGGGAACTTCTCAGTTCGCAGTGCTTATCATTTAGCCATGGAGAGAAATCTTTTTCGGCCACAGATGGATATAGCATCTTCAAGTAATGTTATGGATCGTTGGCCGGGCTCTTTTATTTGGTCACTTCAGGTTCCTAATAAGATCAAAAATTTCTTATGGAGGTTATTTATGGATATTTTACCTACTTTGTGCAACTTACAAAGGAGAAGATTAATGGTTAACAATGAATGTTTTCTATGTGGTCACCCTTGCGAATCGTCCTTCCATTTATTTGTTATATGCCCCTTTGCGAAAGCTGTATGGAGTATGGCTGATATTCATTTTCCATCTGAAGGTGTATTAAATATTCAAGATTGGCTGGTTTATATTTCTGAAAAGGTTCCATCTAATGGGGTAGTTTTGATTGCTGTTATACATGGGCAATGTGGTTTAATCGGAACAAAGTTCGGGTTGAACAATGTTCCAGATCTCCAGAGGAAATATTTTTATTTTCCAGAGAATACATTCATCATTATCATGCTGTTCATTGTTTGAGGGGAAGATATAATATAACAAATGCATATGAGGAAGTGTCCATATGGAAACCGCCCCAAGAGGGAACATACAAGGTCAATTTTGATGGGGCTGTTTCCAGCTCCTTTAATTGCTCTGGAGTGGGAGTGGTTATTAGGGATTGTCATGGGAATTTTTTGGCAGGTTTAAGTCAAAGGATAGAAGGCATCTTAAGTGCAGACTGTGTAGAGGCTTATGCTGCATTTGCTGCTGTGTCTTTGGCTGTTAATCTGGGTTTTAATAGCATCATTCTGGAGGGGGACTCTAAATACATTATTCAAGCTATTTCTCAAGAGCAAGGGTCATTATCTGATGTGGGTAATTTTATTGATCAAGTTCATATGTTCAAAACAAAATTTCAAACTTTTTCCTCGGTTTGGATAAGAAGGAAGGGAAATGTAATTGCTCATAGTTTAGCCAAATTTGCTTTTAATTGTAATACTTTTATATTGTGGAAAGATGAGATTCCGTCTTTTCTGATATCTCATCTTCACAATGATGTATCTGGTATTGCTTATTAAATATATGATGATCGTAGTTTCAAAAAAAAAAAAGGTTAGTTTGAGACTATTTAAATACAAATTGAATAGTTTAGAGGCCAATTTTATAATTTTTTAAAGGCCAAACTAATAAATATGTATAATTTTAGGGATGGAAGTGTTATTAACTATTTGTTAAATCATGGCCGACAGCAGTAATTAACGATCGGCCAAAATTTAACAAATGGATTAATAACACTTTTATCCCTAAA
Source organism: Ilex aquifolium (assembly GCA_951799425.1). Taxonomy (NCBI): domain Eukaryota; kingdom Viridiplantae; phylum Streptophyta; class Magnoliopsida; order Aquifoliales; family Aquifoliaceae; genus Ilex; species Ilex aquifolium. Next base: position 13,780,758 of record OX637410.1, on the reverse strand, counting down.
ATTTTATATGTTTGTCAGTTTGATCCCTAAATTATCTATTTTATTAATTTAGTCCCTAAAGTATTCAATTTATGTTTAAATAGTTTTAGACGAACCGTTAACATCCAAAATCATCCAATAAAGTTTTAATTTATCAAATTAAAACCAAAGTAACATGCAATTTCATCCAATTAATATTCAATTCATCAAATTTATACTAAATTAACATTTAATTTAACATAATGAACATTCAATTCAACAAATTAACATTCAAATTTATCTAGTTATCATTAAATTCATCAAATTAACATTCAATTTCAAATTAACATTTAATTCATCTAGTCAACAATAAATTAACATTCAATTTCATTAAAATAACACTAAATTAACATGCAATTTGTTTCAACTAACATTCAATTTATCAAATTAATATTCAATTTCATCCAATTAACATTTAATTGGTATTGTTGTGAATCCATGGTTACTGTCGGTCCTAATTATTCTGTTACAACGTTTTTTTGTTATTACAACCTTTTGGGTTACAACATTTTAGGCTCTAGTTATAACCTTTAGGTACAATCTTTTAGGCTCTGGTTACAACCTTGGGGTACAACCTTTTAAGCTTTGACCTTTTAGACTCTGGTTACAACCTTTTTGCGATGGCGTTCCAACTTTTTGGGTTAGGTTTCAATTTTTTGGATTGATTACAACTTTGATGGTGGGTTTACATTTTTTATGGGGTGAGTTACAATTTTTATGGGTTGGATTTCAACCTTTTGGGTATATTGCAATTTTTGGGGTTGGTTATACAATTTTTTTGGATTGTGTTTCAACCTTTTGGGGGTGGGTTCCAACTTTATGGGTGTTGTTCCAACTTTTTTGGGTTTGTTACAACTTTAATGGTGGGGTGGGTTCTAATTTTTTATGGATTGGATTTCAACTTTTGGGGTATGTTACAATTTTTGGGGTTATAATCTTTTGAGATTGTGTTCCAACTTTTGAGGGGTGCATTTCAACTTTTATGGATTGGTTACAACTTTAATGGTGGGGTGCAACTTTTATGGGGTAGGTTACAATTTTTATGGATTGGGTTTCAACCTTTGGGGTATGTTACAATTTTTGGGATTGTGTTCCAACTTTTGGGGGGGTGGGCTCCAACTTTTTTTGGTTGGTTACAACTTTAACGGTGAGTGTAACTTTTCTGTGGTAGGTTACAATTTTTATGGATTGGGTTTTAACTTTTAATCTTTGGGGTATGTTACAATTTTTTGGGTGTTGAGTTCAAATATATGCCGATTTCACTCGTAATATAATTTTTTTAAGTGCACATGTAACGTAAAGAAGACCATTTATTTTTTGATACTGAAGGGGTCGATAAATTTTGATCATCATCTAACAATTAGACTTTGACACGTGGCAAGTAACACGTGCTGAAAAGAGTTATTTGAAATGACTCTACTACGACCGAGTAAGTAGCTAGGCTATTTGGACCGAGCTAAAGTTGGTCCGACCGAGCAAATGATAAGATCCGACTGAGCAGATAGTTAGGCTATCCCGATCGAGCTAAAATTGGTCTGACCGAGCAGAGGATAAAATTCAACCGAGCAGACAGCTAGGCTATTCCGGTCAAGCAGATGATAAGATCCGACCAATCATATAACTAGACTATATCCCGAAAAGTTAGAGACGGTGCTAGGCGACCAATGAGGAAATTGCCTAAATCATAAGAACACATAATTAACATGTGACCTAAATTGACTAATGAGAAAAGAAGCCTTATAAGGGTCAAACACGAATTAAGGAAGGACTGATTGAAATTTAGGTGTGCCACCATATTCCAACGAGGACGCTAGTCCTGAATAATTGAGGACAAGCTCCCTATAAATGTCGGTAACACTTAAGTCTAAGGTACGCACACTTTCTCTAACAAATTGAATACACTTTCTCATGTTATTACTGACTTAAACATCGGAGTGTCTCCGGTCGGTATCCTACCAGTCTACGACAGTTTGTTTGTTTTGCAGGCAAAGTGGATCTTGAGTACTCATCCCAAACAAATCTCTTTATTTTGATAGGTGCGGATTTTTCCCCCTACAATTGGCACCGTCTGTGAGAAACGACAACGATGAGTACTTGCAGATCAGCCATCATGACAACGAATAAGTGTAACAAATTGGCAGTTTTTGGTATTGTACCAAGTATTCATAAGCTGGATAAGAAATCAGTGGAGTATGGCTCTCTCGTCGAGTGAGCAATCAATACCACAAAGATGCCATGATCGAAATCTATTGTTTAATAGACATCTATGGATATAAAGAGAAAGTTGGATCTCTTCATACAAAGTCCTACACAGCAGCCCCATGGTATGAGAATCCTTTGACTTTGTTTTTTATGTTTCGCATGCTTATAATCTAATTATATATGTATCTGATCAATGTGATAGCCACAATCTGACATGCTTTAATGGGTAAGAGATCTATGAGAAAGATATGATTTTTTTTTCGTTATTCTATATAATGTTTTGGAAATAACTCGATTATTATGATATCTGATTTTTCCCGTTATACTATTTTATATTTATGAGGTAACTCAATTATTTATGCTGTAACTAATGACACATGGTATCTTTGAGATGATCCAATTTTTACGATGATTATGTGACCAATCTTGATCCAAAATAAAAGAAAAAGAAAAGAACTCATGGAGTTGCCCAATGAGAAAGAGATCCAAGAGGGTGAAAACTCGATAAGACAAAGAGATCCAGGAGGATCATTTACTTGATACTGAAAAGAAACCCAAGAGGGTCAATTGCTTGATGTTCGACTTGAAAGGACAACAAATATGAATTAAATGATATGGATTTGAGACAAATTAGAGTGTACCACTCAATTCCAAATAAGAAGGACCTACACGAGTAGAGATTAAGCCTCTAAAAAAATTAGCAAAGTCCAAGAATTTAGCTACACATGATCCCAATGGTAGTTGTCACCAACTTTTTCAGGAAAGCTTGTGATGATCTTCACATACTAAGACGAAAGTATCTGTCTTGGGCGTAGTGTGCCACTATGCTCGATGAATATTGGAGTGAGATCCAGCCTCATCAGGTGGATTGTCGTTCACACTTGTACAAATCTTTGGAGATCATTTCTTGTTAAGGGTGGTTCAAGTCAATTTGAGGCCTAAAGGCGAAACATTAAATGAAGGCTTTTTAATTTTTAGTATTATTTTTTTTAAAAAATAAATTTATTTTTAATTTTTTATGTGAAAGAGAGACAAAAGAATGATGTGTTAATATTGTCGAGAAATAAATTTCAACTTTTATTTTTGTTTTTTACTACAGAGAGGGAGATAGTGTTTAATTTCAACTTTTGTTTTTGTTTTTTATTTTTTTTTTCCGGAGAGAAAGAGAGAGTAAATATGAGTTGAGTTTTGAGTTTTTTTTTATTTTTTTAATTTCTAAGTTTTTAATGTTATGAATTGGATTATAAGTCCAAATTATTGCAATAAAAATTTAGGTTTTTTGGGTGTGGGTACAATTTTTTAGACTTATTTGAGTAAAAGTATATGGATAAGTTATTTACTTTATTAAATACAATTTTTATAAAACTTTTTGTGTTTAGGTACAAAATTCAAATGAATTAAAAACTTTTTTACCTAAACACCCTCCCTTAAATTATGAAGTCATCATTAGCAGTTATTTGAGGAAACAAATATGTAAAGATTAACAATAGTAATGAGAGGTAAAATAGGAGCATTAATGATCAAAACCCTTCTTATTCGGCAACAGAATTTTATGGCAATGGGATTTGATTAGAATGCCACAAATTATATGTGAATTGATGATACCTAAAATAAACCATAAGCACGAGCTCAGGAAATGAGCCCAGCTCGGGAGGTCAGGGAAGATATGTAGAGCTCGTCTAGCCACAATCAGAGCTCGTTCAGCCACAATCAGAGCTCGTCCAGCCATAGTTGAAGCTCCCCCCAAACGAAATGATATGGGAAGCAGTGAGGGGACAGCAAGATGACAGCGAACACCTCCGAAGTAATGGCCAAGCTGAAATTAAGGCATAAAACCCTTAACCAACCAGGATCCTCGCTAAAGATTAAGGAGGATCCCACGATAGAAGACAAAGATCTCGGGATAAAGTCCGTTAAACCAGCCATGTGGAGTTTAGGTAACTCCTCGATGGGGGAGAGTAAGGAGGAAAAAATTCCTTCATTATAGGAAGTAAAATCGGATTAGAGGTAAGCAAGAGGCTATAAAAGCAGGGCAAGCCTCCATTGAGAGGGAGACAGGCAATAGAGCCAAGAGGAACCCTAATTTCCTCCACACTACATTGTAACATACCCAACGCAATCAATAAGAAAATAGGAGCAAGAGTCTCCATTTAAGAGTGGACTAGCCGAGCTCCCAGGCCGGTGAACCACTGTAATATCGTTGTGTTCAAATCCCTTTCCTCAATTTTCCTAAGCATCTACCAGCATTTTTGGCACGAGCCTTGTAGCTCAGACACCACACTTGATTTCATGCACACTCATATCCTTTGCTCATCTTTTGTAGATTAACATCATCAGTTTGGCGCCGTCTGTGGGAACGATAGTTCTTATTACAAGTATACTGATCTTTCAGTAATTGATGGTCTCTACACGAAACATGAGTAAAAGTCAGATGAATCCCCCAAGAATGCAGAATCCCTAGGAGGTTACCAGTGGGAGGCAACCGGAAAACCTTCATGATTTCGTCCCCACCACGGAAGACGACCCACCTACGGTGGATCCCCCCGCTAACAATGAACTAGACGCCCTTTGCCTGGTCAATCAACGTTTACTTCAACAAAATGAGGAGCTCTTGAAGCTCTTACAAGGTCCTCAGCAAACGCAGCCAGCCCGGTGAGGCCCGAATGATCTTCTTCTCAGGGAACGGCAATGCCTCGATCCCCTCAGGGAAGCGAACGAAGGAGGGGAAAGCAGTCAAGCACCCCGTCAGCCGCCTAGGAGGGGGATTAATGAAGAAGCACAAAGCCAAAATGAAGGGCTGGAGAGGAATGATTTCCTTCCTTTCCAACAGGAGAGAATGGAGCAATATTGGGAGCACCGTTTCAAGGACATCCAACAAGAGCTCAGCCACATGAGAGAGGCAGTGAAGATCAAAACTCCAGTAACAATGGATGCCTTGGTGCAACAAACTGAATCCCCATTCACCCTCGGGGTACTGCATTTCCCCCTTCCTCCGAAATTCAGAGTACCTCAGATAGAGGTTTTCGATGGGACAAAAGACCCCGTGGATCACCTCAATACCTACAAAAACCATATGGAGCTGCACGGGTACCAGGATCCTGTGCGGTGTAGAGCCTTCGGCATCACCCTGAAGGGGTCAGCCTTAGCATGGTTCAATAGGCTCCCCCTAGCTTCGATTTCTTCTTTCAAAGAACTCTCCATTTCCTTTGTGTCTCACTTCATCGGAGCTCGGAGCTCGGATCTACAGGAAACCGAGCTATTATTTATTAAATATAAAACAAAGGCCTGATGAGAACTTGCAATCTTATGTATAGAGGTTCAATTCAGAATCTCTGAAGGTAGATATCCCGGACGAAAATTTTGCCATTACTACTTTCATTGCAGGATTAGGAGTGCAGTCAAAGGATTTGATGTTCTCTATATCGAAGAACCCTTAAGCAAGCATGGCTGAGGTATTAGCAAAGGCAGAAAAGTACATAAACGGTGAAGAAGAACTCCTTTCCAAGGTGGGGAGTGCATCCTCACGAAAGGAGAAGGAAAAAGAGGAGAAGAAAAGGGACCGAAGTCCCAAGAAAGAAAAGGGGCGAGAAAGGTCTCCAAGAAGGGATAGAGACCGCTCCCCGAAGAGAAGAGGAAATGTTAGAGACCGCTTGGGCCCCATACAGCCTGAGCTACAACCTAGATACGGACCTCAGCGATTCACCCCGCTCACCGTCGCGGTATCCCAAGTTCTGTATGAGGTCCAAAACGAGAAGTTCCTAAGGTGGCCACCTCGGATGAAGGCGGATCCAGCAAAGAGAGACCCCACAAAGTATTGTGACTACCACAGGGATCATGGTCACCATACCGATGACTGCATTCAATTAAAGAAGGAGATCGAGTTCTTAATTCAACGATGACAGTTGCGTCGTTTTGTGGCCCATGACAACCAGAATCGAGCTCTTCCACTGCCGCCACCTCAACAGCAAGCACCTGCACCACATTAGCAGCCTCTAGGTGAAATCAGAGTGATATCTGGAGGATTTGCGGGAGGCGGAGAATCTAGCTCAGCCAAGAAAGCGCACCTCCGACGAATCAGAGTCGAAGAAGCTCTCGAAGTGAATGCTGTATCCAAAGCACCACGCTTAGACACATCTATCACTTTTTCAGATTCTGATTTGGAGGGATGCCAATACCCCCATGATGATCCATTGGTGGTAAGGGCCGCGGTAGCTAACAGAACCGTTCATCGAGTTCTGATTGATAACGGGAGCTCGACAAACATCATTTTTGCACCTGCATTCGACAAAATGGACATAGGAAGGGAAAAACTCGAACCTATAAGTACTCACTTGCTAGGTTTCTCAGGAGAAAGGGTGTTCCCCTTGGGCTCAATCCAACTTGTGCTCACCCTAGGTGACCCGCCTTGCCAAGTCACCACGACCGTAAAATTCCTAGTGGTAGATGCACCTTCTGCATACAACATCCTGCTTGGAAGACCTTCCCTTAATTCTATGAGGGCAATCCCATCTGCCTATCACTTAGTCGTCAAATTTCCAACAGAAAATGGAATTGGAGTGGTCCGGGGAGACCAGCGTGTAGCAAGAGAATGCTACATGGCGTCTGTAAAAATGAAAGAGGTTGAGAACATCCAATTGGATGACCTCGACATGAGAGATGAGCTGGAAACCAGACCAATCCTGTCGGAAAAGCTAGAACCTGTACAGCTAGATGAAGAGCCCGAGCACCTTGTTTATGTGGGATCCAAGCTGAGCATAGAGATTAAGGAGCTTCTCATCCAGTTTTTAAGGCAAAACATGGAGGTGTTTGCCTGGAAACAAGAAGACATGGAAGGTATTGAATCCTCGGTTATCATGCATAAGCTCAGCGTGAACCCGAGCTGCAAACCCATCAAACAAAAAATGAGGAGTTTCGCCCCAGAGCATCAAAAAGCCATTAACGAAGAGGTCAACAAACTTCTACATGTCATAGCCATTAGGGAGGTGGATTACCTAATGTGGCTAGCTAATGTTGTCCTCGTTAAGAAGACCAATGGCAAGTGGCGCCTTTGCATTGACTTCACCGACCTCAACAGGGCCTGCCCCAAGGACAGTTTCCCCTTATCTCGAATAGACTTGATTGTGGACGCCACCGCTGGTCACGAGCTCCTCAGCTTCATGGACACTTTCTCCGGATATAATTAGATCAGAATGGACCCTACTGACCAGGAGAAGACCTCTTTCATAACCGAGCAAGGGACGTATTGTTACCAAGTTATGCCTTTCGGGTTGAAGAATGCTGGAGCCACTTATCAGCGCTTGGTGAATAAAATGTTCCAGAAGTAGATCAGAACGACCATGGAAGTCTACATTGATGACATGTTGGTTAAATCACTGAAAGCAGAGCTCCATATCAAACATTTGGCGGAATCTTTCTAGGTCTTAAAAGAATACAAAATGAAGCTCAATCCCGCCAAGTGTGCCTTTGGAGTCTCTGCTGGAAAGTTTCTGGGCTTCATAGTTAATAGCAGAGGAATAGAGGCGAACCCAGAGAAAGTGAAGGCGGTACTGGATATGCAACCTCCGTCCACTACAAGGGAGGTGTAGCGCCTAACAGGTAGAATAGTTGCCTTAAGCCGCTTCGTGTCCATGTCAAGCGACAAGTGTCAACCTTTCTTTCAAGTCTTAAAGAAGGCCTTCCAGTGGGATGCCCAATGTGATGAAGCGTTCAGAGCACTGAAAAATTATCTAAGCTCCCCACCTACTCTGGTGAGCCCGGTGGAAGGTGAGGTCCTCACTCTCTATCTAGCAGTGTCAGATTTCTCAACAAGCGTAGCGCTAGTAAGGGACCATGACAGAGCTCAGCAACCAGTATATTATTGTAGCAGAGCTCTGAGGGGGGCAGAGGAGAGATACCCAAAGATGGAGAAGCTCGTTTTAGCCTTAGTCACGACCGCCAGGAGGCTCAGGCCATATTTCCAAGCCCACACTATCGAGATCCCAACAGATCAACCAATAAGGCAAGTATTAAGTAAGCCAGAGACTTCGAGTAGGTTGGTTAAGTGGGCCATTGAGCTCAGCGAGTTCGATATCAGGTATAAACTGAGAACAACCATCAAAGGGCAAGTACTGGCTGACTTCATTGCAGAATTCACAGCGGGAACACCCACGGGGGCCACGCAGTTGGTACCTGACCTCCCCACATGGAAGCTCTCTGTAGATGGAGCCGCCAACGCCCAGGGCAGCGAAGCTGGCTTAATTTTGACCTCCCCTGATGAAATAGATGTTGAATATGCACTATGGTTTGAGTTTAAGGCCTCGAACAACGAGGCAGAATATGAGGCTGTCATAGCAGGTTTAAACCTTGCTTACTCGATGGAAGCAGAACAGCTGGAGATCTGCAGTTAGGGGTGATAATCGAGCTGAATTCGAGCCTAATTCAAGCCTAATTTACACATAAACGAGCTGGCTCATTTGACTATTTACACATAAACGAGCCTAAAAAAATGTTCAAGCTTGGCTTGATTAACAGCCCTATCTGCAGTGACTCTCTGCTCGTGGTGAAGCAAATAGAGGGGTCCTACGAGGCCAAGGGCGAGAAAATGATCATTTATCTCAGAAAGGTACATGAGTTGATCAGGAAATTTGTACAAGTCAAGATTATACATGTCCCCAGATCAGAGAACGCTCGAGCAGATGCGCTAGCAAGGTTAGCAACTGCTTCACAGGAAAATTTAGATAGGTTGATACCAGTAGAGCAGTTGGCGGAGCCATCAGTAGGAGTTGATAAGGAGGAAGTTTTCCCAGTCCTTTCCCCACTTGTTTGGATGGACTCAATCAGGGAGTATCTTCAGAACAGAACTTTGCCAACAGACCCCAAGGAGGCTGCAAAGATGAGGGTGAGGTCAGCCAGGTTTTCTATTGTACAAGGAAACTTATACAAGCGAGGATTCTCGATGCCTCTCCTCAGATGTGTAGGAGATGAGGATGCTGATTACATTCTTAGGGAGATTCATGAAGGAATTTGCGGTAATCATATCGGAGCTCGAACACTGATGGGAAAAGCTTTGAGGCAGGGATATTACTGGCCCACCATGCTGAAGGATGCCACCGACCTGGTTAAGAAGTGTAAGGCATGTCAGATACATGCCAACATCTCTCATTGCCCACCAGAATTCCTGACCTCGGTGGTAAGCCCCTGGCCCTTTCAGCAATGGGGATTGGACATTCTTGGCCCTCTACCCACCAGCGTAAGGCAGTGTAAATTCGCTATAATTGGAGTGGACTATTTCACTAAATGGGCTGAGGTGGAGCCTCTGGCCACAATCACGGAGCAAAAGGTTCAGAATTTCACTTGGAAATCTATAGTCTGCAGATTTGGAGTACCTAGAGCAATCGTCTCTGATAATGAGAAACAATTTGACAACCCAAAGTTCAAGAAGTTTTGTGCAGAGCTGTGGATAAAGAATTATTTCTTGGCCCCAGTCCATCCACAATCAAATGGACAAGCAGAGGTGACGATCAGGGCAATCAAAGCAGCCTTGAAGACCAAGCTCGAGTCTTTGAAGGGAAAATGGGTTGAGTATATCCCAGAAGTGTTGTGGGCATACAGAACAACCCCTAGGATAGCAACTCAGGAAACACCGTTTGCTTTGGCTTTCGGAACTGAAGTAGTGTCGCCTGTAGAGATAGGGATACCATCCCCTAGAACCGAGCTCGCAGACCCAGAGCATAATGATGAATCCCTCCTGCTGGACCTCGACCCCTTAGACGAAAGAAGAGAGAGAGCTCTGCAGTGCATTCAGAGTTATCAGAGAAAAACCGCAAGATACTACGACAGGAAGGTAAAGCACAGAAGCTTCAAGGTTGGAGACTTGGTGCTTAGGAGGCTTTTGCTTGCGAGAAAAGACCCCACGCACGGGAAGTTGGGGCCAAATTGGGAAGGCCCCTACGTCGTTTCAAGAGTGATTAGGCCGGGGAACTATGAGTTACAAACAGAAGAAAGAAAGATCATACCTCACTCTTGGAATGCCGAGCATCTTAAGAGATTCTTTCAGTAAGTTTTCCTTGTAATAGAGTTATTTTCAATAAAAATAAGCAAGCTCTTTGATCCATCCTCACATGGTTTCCAAAAAAAAAAGAAAATAATATTAATAATAAACAAATATATATGAAACGAGCTCTATAGCTCAAGATAAGTTATTCAGCTTATAAGGACCGGAACGAGCTCTACAGCTCAAGATAAGCTATTCAGCTTATAAAGAACGAAGTGAGTGCTACAGCTCAAGATAAGCTATTCAACTTATACAGAATGACATGAGCTCTATAGCTCGGGATAAGCTCTTCAGCTTATGTATATATATAAAAAAAAAAAGGGGGTGGGGGGGGGGGGGCAATGGGCTCCTCAACTCATGAAGTACAGAACGAGCTCTACAGCTCCAGATGAGCTCCTCAGCTCATAAACACACGATAAGCTTCTAAGCTTATAAAATTCAAGATGAGCTCCTCAGCTCATAAACACACGATAAGCTTCTAAGCTTATAAAATTCAAGATGAGCCCCTCAGCTCATAAAGAAACAATGAGCTTCTAAAGCTTATAGAATCCAGAATGAGCTCCTTAGCTCATCTGATAAGAGATGATCTCTTCAGCTCATAGAGAGGAAAAACGAGTTCCTCAGCTCATATATGCACATACTCGTTAAAAAAGAAAGATCTGATATTCAAGGATTCACGGATGCAAGCGTTCAAAAAGATGTAGAAGTAAAACGAAGTTGGGCATTTTCATTAATCAGAGGGGGAAGGGAATACAAGGAGGAAGAACTCCTAATTCTTCTTAAGATGTGACTTCAGCTCGGCAACTTCCTCCTTCAGGCGCGCATTCTCCTCCTTCAGCTCATCCCTTTTTTGTTCAGCCTTGTAGAGTGAGTCAAGAAGTTTCTGACCTGCTGGGGTAAGAAAAACAGTGGCAAGAGAATCAGGTGAGAATGAGCCATCCCTCTTACGCTTCTTTGAACTTGCGCTAGTATCCCCCTCCTCGTCAGAGTCCTCTTCCTCACTTATATCCTTCTCATCAGACTCAGAGGGAGAGGTCCAAGGAGAATCTGGAATGGAGGAAAATTCGTATTCAGTAGCCTCAGCCCCAAGCAGATAAAGGTTCTCATTCGTCATCAACTCCGAAAAAGTCCTAGGCTCTACGAGCAGCAGCTCATCAATATTCATCATCTCTGGCAAATCCAGATCAGGAGGACCTGCACAACAAGAATATAATAAGAATAAATCTTCGCGGAAAAAGTTCAAGGGAGTTCAGCTTGAGCATACCAATGCGAGAAAAGCTCTTCTAGGACCGTGGAATCCTAGTACGAGGACAGCGCAGCTCGGGAGACCGCCAGGACTTCCCAGAAGCAAAAAAGAAGCACTGAGACCACCCTTCAGGATTGGAAGGAAGGTCCAGAACCAAAAGGGGTAAATCAAAGTGCCTCCAACGAAAGAAACTGAAGCAGGGGACATCGTCTTCCTCGATCTCGAAGAAGTAAAGGAACTCGGCAACAGAAGGGAATCTACCATTGCCATACAGGCGCCAAAAGAGGAAAAAACTAACCATAGCAGCCCATCCTCGAGGGGAAAGACGAGAGGGGCATAGACCATAATGGGCAAGAACTCGCCCAATAGAATGATGAATGGGAAGGCGAAGTCCCATGTCCATTGCACCCTCAAAAAAGCAAACTTCCCCTTGAGAAAGATAGTTGCAAGGCTCGTCAGGGGTAGGAACTCGCAGAGGCAAGTCAAGATCAGGGAATAATCGCTTTTTGATGGCTACCAAATTAGAAGGCTCTAGTGTTGAAGGAGACAAGTAGCGACAATGCCACTTCCAGTCGATTCCGAAAGAAGTGCGTTCCTTGAACAGAGAAGAAATTGAGGCAGCCATCAAGGATTACGGTGAAAACAGAAACTAACCACGAAGATTCAAGAAGAGACTCAGAAATATTTTGGCAAGAAAGAAAGAAACAAAGGAGATATCAGGAGCCTTAAGGAAAAACGTAAGCTTTTAGGAAACCAAGAACCACACAGAAGGCAGAGTCGGCGGTTCTTTTGGTTTCCTAATTAATAAAGGTAGTTACGGTTTTGGAAAACAGTTGGGTAAATGCGGGAATGTGAGTCAGCACAAGGTAACCCCTCCCAATACATTCAATACAATTGGCAATAAGTCTGACCCCACTTAAACATAATTTTTCTCATACTTATTTGAGTTGAGCTCAGCTCGGTTCGCAGCCTGGCATCTCCATAGCAAGTTTTTGAGACCTCCAGTTCCAAGAACCATGCTCACATCAGGATGATGAGTTCCTTAGAACCCGGCAGCTTATAAAGTCCTTAATTTTGCTTTAAGAAGGACTGAAGTACTTCTCAAAGCAATGGGGGCAAGAGGAACATAAAACAAAGGAAAACAACTATGTTTCAAAGCAAAACCAGAAATCACATCGCAACACATCGCAATTCAAAACAAAAATTCAGAAATTTTCTTTCAAAGTTTGTGTTTGCATCAAGTTCAAGGTACATGAAAGGTGAAATAAGAGTCACATAAGGAAAGCCCTAAGGATCTAGGGAAGGCGTAACGAAAGGATTCTGCAGCTCAGCAGATGAGCCTTCAACAGTAGGAAGAAGGGAAGAGCTTCCAGGGGTACCAGTCACACGGGTCTCTACCCCCATTGATTCCAAATTTTGAGCAAGGGCTTCAGACACAAGGTCAGTTGAGAACGGTGTAGTGGCAGAGACAGTAGAAGTTGTAGCTGGGAGCTCGGGAATTGCAGCAATAGAGCCTGTCCCAGTAGAAAGAGCTCCATAAATCTCAGCAGGAGGGATGGACATCTCAACACCCTCTGGGATAACATTTGGAGGAGCCAAGCTGTCCCCCTCGCCATCTGTATCAGTCTCCTCTAGCTCTTCCTCGGTAGGAATGGTAAAGTTGAAGTCGAGGTCTGGATAAGTCTTTGTAGCTCGGCGTTTGAAGGTAAGCCATCCAGTGGCCCACTGGGTGGTGACATCATCCCTCAACTCAGCAATCACACCGTCCTTCTCCTGGACAAGGGCCTTCTGTGCCTCGAGCTCGGTGCAGAGTGCTGCATTTGCCTCAGTCACAGCAAGATAATCCTCCTTTATACTCTGCAAAGAGCTCTGAGCTTCAAAAGCTTCCTGACTGGCTTTAGCCCAAGCCTCAGATTTAAGCTTAAGCTCTTCCCTAACTTTTCTCAGCTCATCCCTGTCTTTCTTTTCTCTTTCGTCAGCGGCATCTTTGGCTTTTTGTAAGTCCTGAAGGGAAGAAGACTATTTTTCCAACTCCTCCTTGAAGCTTGCCACCTGAGCTCGGAGGTCTTCATTGTCGAAGGTGAGTTCAACAACCTTAAACTCGTACGCTTTTAAAGCTTTGACAGAGCTCTCGGAGGATTGGATTATATTCACCAAACCCTTAACGTGGAGAGCCAGCTGAGGGCAGGAGAGAAAGCAAGAAAAGATAAGTTTAAAGTTACGACATAAAGGATAAATGGATGTATAAGGATGCTAGATCTTACAACAGCTGTTCCCTGAAGAGCTGAGCTGATGGTCTCCTCAAGAGGCATGGAAGAAGCCTTTTGGACGTCAAAGTCAGTAAGGACAGAAGAAATGGCCTCGGCTACAAGATCACTGTTCTCGAAAAAGGAGTCCTCACTCTCCTCCACCTTAGGACGCTTTGCTTCGTCACGCCTAGTTTTCTTCGGAAAATATTCAATAACCTTCCCTGAAGGGCTATAGGTGAAATTACCAGGTTGGAGGTCAGGGACCAACCTCAAAGCTTCCCTGACCTTAGTCGAGGAAGGAGAAGCCTCGCCTGGCTCATTCGCTCGACTTGAAGTGGGCTGAACCCCTGATGGCAGGCAGGCCTCTACAATTGGTGGGGTGTTCAACGTTTGGACTTGCTTCGATGAGGTCGAGGTTGGAGAAGAAGAGGGCACCCCCAATTTTTGAGCCTTAGCCCGAGTAACAGGGCTACTTCTAGAGCCGACCACAGCTTTCCGTTTGCCACTTTTCCCATTTCTCGATAAGTGGTCGATCTTGGCCTGGAGTTCCTCAGAGGTGGGCTTCATTGCGGGAGAGCCTGGAAGGTCTAAGCCAAAATTACGTATATAAGAGGAAATAGGAAAAGAGGCAGCACAACTTATTAGAAAAAGGAATTACCTGCTACTTCTTCAGGTCTGACAACAGAAATAGGAGGTGGGGCTTCTACCTCTATCCCAAGAGGACTGAATCCTCTCTCAACCAGAATATAGGGCTGGATAAGCTCAGAATACCTTCGCGGGTCGCACTTGACCAACTTCAACTTTAGGCACAACATAAGTAAAGCAGAGTCATAAACTTATGATTCTCAAAGCAAAACTCAGTTAACTCGAGCAAGGATTCATGCAAGTTCTCTGGAACAGTCTAGGCCTTAGGGATACCAAGAGTATCCGTTCTGTCAGCAGGATTGTATTCCCAATTGGTACCCCCAACGAAGAAGAAACGTTCTTTCCAGTGCTTATGGGAGGATGGAATGTGAGAGATGATCTGCCTAGCGTTGGTTCGCTTGGAGATATACAAGAAGCCCTCAGAAGAGGTCAGCTTGACGTTAAAAAAATCCAAAAGCAGGGAAATGCTGGGAACCCCGAGCTTGTGGTCCTTAAAGAAAACCAGAAGACCCACCAGAACCCCCCAGAAGTTAGGGGAAAGCTGGGAGGGACAAACATTGAAATATTGCAGAACGTTCTTGATGAATGGGTGCAGAGGAAAGCGAAGGTCATTCTCGAATGCGACCTCAAAGAAGCAGACCCTCTTATGAACTTTGGCAACGTAAAAGGTGGAGTTGTCTGGACACCAGGGCTGGACACCAGCAGGAAACCCATAGCGGGCAGTGAAAATCTTCATAAAGGAAAGGTGGACCTTGCTAGGGCCCACAAGCTCGGCATGATCTAAGGCAGCTCCTAGGTATGATGTACTACCAGAAACCCCAACCCCATTGACTTTGCCCTTGCCTTTGTCAGGCTTGGGGGGCAAAGGAGAAGATGATGAGGGAAGTTCCTCGGTATTGACTCCGGACTCAACAGCATCAACACCAGGGAAATTATCGATTTCATCACCCACTTCCCCTAATTCGGTCTCTTCCTCGGCAGACCTACCTTCTAGGGGAGAAACAGAGGAGCGAGTAGCTCCGGAAGAGGCATGCATGTTTGGGCAAGAAAAAGGAAGATCAAAGGAACGATAGAGAGGAGGAACACCAGTCAAACACTCTCTAATAACCCTAGGGTCAGCACAATAGCTTCCAACAACGAGTATGTGCACAATAGAACTCCAATCCACAAAATGGGGAAGAGGAGACAAGCAACAATCACCGGACCAGAAGTAAAAGAACCTATGAGCCCAGAAACGCAATAACCACCTCGAACTCAAAGGATCCAGAACGAGAAAAGATGAAAAGCAAACAGGGAAAACGTACCTAGCTAGGAAAGAGAAACGAGCAACAATCCAGAGCGAAATTGAAGGAAAAAAGCACCGCAGATCCTCAAGTCGAACACAAAGACTCAGTTTTGGGCGAGAATCAGAAAACTTCAAGCTGGAAAATCGAAAATCGAAAGGAAAGAAGGTGAACAGTGGGAAGAGGCGGTTCAGATAGTCGTTTGGGTATTTAAAGCTTGAGAGACGTGGGCTGAAACGTGCGCGAGAATCGAGGAAAGCCATGATTGCTGCGAACCGTCAAATGGCTTTAGTCACGTGCAAGTCAGGGTCAGCCACGCGCAGATCTAGCTCGGTTTAAAAATAGCTCAGCCCTTGCCCAAGCTCGCTTAAGGCAGGGGTGAGGGGGCAACTGATGATACCTAAAATAAACCCTAAGCACGAGCTCAGGAAATGAGCCCAGCTCGGGAGGTCAGGGAAGATATGCAGAGCTCGTCCAGCCACAATCAGAGCTCGTCTAGCCATAGTTGAAGCTCCCCCCAAACGAAATGATATGGGAAGCAGTGAAGGGACAGCAAGATGACAGCGAACACCTCCGAAGTAATGGCCAAGCTGAAATTAAGGCATAAAACCCTTAACCAACCAGGATCATCGCTAAAGATTAAGGAGGATCCCATGATAGAAGACAAAGATCTCGAGATAAAGTCCGTTAAACCAGCTGTGTGGAGTTTAGGTAACTCCTCGATGGGGGAGAGTAAGGAGGACAAAATCCCTTCATTATAGGAAGTAAAATCGGATTAGAGGTAAGCAAGAGGCTATAAAAGCAGGGCAAGCCTCCATTGAGAGGGAGACAGACAATAGAGCCAAGAGGAACCCTAATTTCCTCCACACTACATTGTAACATACCCAACGCAATCAATAAGAAAATAGGAGCAAGAGTCTCCATTTAAGAGTGGACTAACCGAGCTCCCAGGCCGGTGAACCACTGTAATATCGTTGTGTTCAAATCCCTTTCCTCAATTTTCCTAAGCATCTACCAGCATTTTTGGCACGAGCCTTGTAGCTTAGACACCACACTTGATTTCATGCACACCCATATCCTTTGCTCATCTTTTATAGATTAACATCATCATGAATAAACACTGAATTTTTCCAAAAAAAAAAAAGAGAATTGACCAAGATGTTTTGTTAGATATTATGTATTATTCGTTATTGGGATGTAGGGAAAAAAGAACTTCTTTGTTTTTTTTTAATGGGTATATTTGTTTTTTAATGTGTGTAACTATTTTTTAATGGGTGTAACTGTTTTTTAATGGGTGTAACTACTTTTTTAATGAGTGTAACTGTTTTTTAATGTGTGTAACTATTTTTTTAATGGGTGTAACTAATTTTTTTAATGGATGTAACTGTTTTTAATGGGTGTAACTATTTTTTTTAATGAGTGTAACAATCACAATCTTATGCAATTGTTAAGACATGATGGTGTAACAATGGCGCGATACTAAATGGTGCAACTAGTTAGTTTATGTAAACAAGTGAATGACAAATTAGGTTGATGTCAAAATTTTTTGTAACTGTTTGGTTTATTAGAACGCATGAGTAACTGTTTGGTGTATTATAGGATAATTGTAACTAATTGATATAACTGATTAATGTAATTGTATTTTTGTAATATTAATATAAATAGAGTAAGAGAAAATAGGGAGAGAGAGAGAGAGAGAGAGAGAGAAACTGTTTGAGAAAATATGCCTCTATTTTACCTTCCATTCCTTGATTGTAGCCAAAATATATGGAAGGAATATAAATGGTTTCAACCCATCAGCTATTTACTGAATGACAATATTATCATTTTTTAAAAATATGCACTTTAGCCCAAATAAGTCTAAAAAATTGTACCGGCTTCCAAATCACCCCAAAATTTTTGATTGGATTTAATTTTTTGTGGCTTTTTTGTAGGGCTTAAAATTTAATGAATTTAATTTTTTTTGTGGGCTAGTGATGTACCTAAAATTACGAAGCCTTCTAAAAATTTGGGGTCTAACACCAATACTTTGTTTTCCATACTGTTGGGCGGCCCTGCTTCTTGTGTGATCATTCGGCATTTTAGATAAATTATCTCATGGATCCAAGAGCCCCAAAGTTTTTCCTTAGGCCACCGTGACTGCTACAACATAAAGAATGCTTAGACAGCATTGGTTTGGTCAATCCATGTGCCTCCTCAAGGCAAATCCTATGCAGACCACCTTGTGAAACTTACCTTGTAAGAATTTCACTAGATGGATGTATTTACCCAAGATATCTAGTTTAAGAGGTCAATGACTGAAAAATATTTTAGCTTAAAGCGGCTAAAATCCGGAATAAGAGGAATCAAAGTGTACCATTTGATTCCTAATGGGCAGCATCTACACGAATGGAGATCGACTCTCTATAAACACCTGCGAAAACCAAGAATTTAGATATGACATGCATCATGGAAGCCTAAGGGGCAAGGTCATTTACCTCTTTGAATAAGTATTCCAGAAAAAAATAGATTATTTACTACTATGAATTGCTAATCTTGGACGAATGTTTAGCATACAAGAGGTCTTCTTCATCCATGTCTCACGTGAGTAAAACGTCTTGATGGATATGGTGCTCACATGTTATTCAATATACTTTGAGATGGAAGCAAGAAAGAGATAGAAATTAATTATCCAGGCCCACTGGACTTGCATCTTGGACAAATATTCATGCTCAGTCGGATGGCAAATTCAACATTCTAGACGTAATTTAATATTTTTATGAGAACTTGACCCCCAATACATGTTTGCAAAGCCCCACCATACAAGCACAAGAATGACTCAGCTATAAGTTATGCTCACGATTCCTTCAGTCATACATGATGATACCTTGTAGTTTCTTATGGGACAATATCTGCCACCCACAGAAAATCATCATTGTTCTTCATTGCATGTGATCTTTGCTCTTGGGAAGGACTTTTCTTGTATTGCAGTCACCGGCCAAAACATGGATGCATCATTGAATATGGGCCAAGCAAAACCAACCTTGACAGATTATTTCTTGCTCTAACCAAAGTTCTAACCATGCAATGGAAGATTATACAGAGCACGCGTAGAGCCAAAATGAGCCTTGGGAGGCAGCTTGAAAAATCCTTGACGAAAGGAAAAGATCCAAAAGGATAACAAAATCCATGGTACTTCATCAAACACGAATCACAGCTAGGCATTTAAAAGTCAGACTTGCATGTGTCTCCGCAACATAGTAAGCCAAGGTCGAGGAAGATGTGAGTCGTACCGAGCTCACCTTCCCTCGAGTCGATACGGTAATTGATAGAAACTAAAAGTGCAATTAAGAACCACAGACTGAGATAATCTAGTTAGACCAAAGAGGTCAAGAAAATGAAAGAAGAGCTTGAGAATGCCAATCTCTTAAAGAAGAAAAAATGGACACTCCTAGTAGCAAACATTGATATGGAGGCAAGGCTTGGGTGGCATGACCCAGACCAAACAAAACGATACAAGCTGAAATAAGAATCGACGTCCTTTTATAAATGATATGCCTGAGCCCTTGAGTTGGGATGACTAATGATATATCACTTCAGGGTAGTACCTCCCATATGTAGACATGTTTGAGCTTTCGAACTATGCCTTTAGCGGAGTACCTCCCGTGACTAAATTAGATTAAGCTCGTAGCTAATCTTTTTGCGGAGTACTTGCCACATGAAAGATGTCTAACAGTGGAGTACCTCCTGTGAGTAAGCTTTAGAGTTGATCTTAACAACCAACCCTAAGATGGTTGAGCTTCAGAATTTATTGAGCTTCAAAGCTAATCTTTTTGTGGAGTACCTACCACGTGAAAGATGCCTAGCAGCGGAGTACCTCTTGCGAATGAATAAGATTGAGCTTCAGATCTAATCCTTTTGTGGAGTACCTGCCACATGAAAGACCTGAGAAGGTACTCCCGCGAGTAAATAAGATTGAGCCATAGAGCTAATTTTTGTGGAGTACCTGCCTTATGAGAGATGTCGCAACATCACAATGGAGTACCTCCAGTAAACAAATAGGATTGAGCTTCAGAGCTAATCCTTTTGTGGAGTACTTGCCACATTAACGACCTGAGAAAGCTTGGGCATAAGCCAACTTACTGCTAAGGCAGGGAGGAAAAAATACTGACAGAGGCAGGGACCTAGCTCAAGTGCAGCCATCCCATCAAACTTAGGCACATGGCTAGGCACGATGGTGTAAGCCAAAAGGGTAAAGTTTGAAGACCGATTAGATCGGCGGATCGGTGCAAGGGTCACAATAAGTGACCAAGAACTAATGCCCAACCCTTCAATGAGGCAGGTCCTCTTGGCAACGGGAAGGGGGCCACGATTGACGTTTTTCTTAAGTGTTGAACTCTCGAGCCCTTCATTGAGGTATGACCTCTTTGCTAGGGGAAAGTGACACAAAAAATGCATTTTCATAAAGAACAATACAAGGAAATTAATGAGAGAAAGGATTGTAAACAGAGAATATCTCTCAGTGTGGCACATGAAAAATATTCTCTGGGGGCAAGTGAAGGGGTCGATAAATTTTGATCATCATCTGACAATTAGACTTCATCACGTGGCAAGTAGCATGTGCTGAAAATAGTTAATTGGAATAACTCTACTACGACCGATCATGTAGCTAGGCTATTTGGGTTGAGCTAAAGTTGGTCCGACCGAGCAAAGGATAAGATCCGATAGAGCATATAGCTAGGCTATCCCAGCCGAGCTAAAATTGGTCCGACTGAGCAGAGGATAAAATTCGACCGAGCAGACAGCTAGGCTGTCCCGGTCGAGTAGAGGATAAGATTCGACCAAGCATATAACTAGACTATATCCCGAAAAGTTAGAGACGATGCTAGGCGACCAATGAGGAAATTGCCTAAATCATAGGAACACATAATTAACATGTGACCTAAATTGACTAATGAGAAAGGAAACTCTATAAGGGTCAAACGCGAATTAAGAAAGGACTGATTGAAGTGTGCCACCATATTCCAACGAGGACGGTAGTCCTGAATAATTGGGGACAAGCTCCCTATAAATACTGGTAATGCTTAAGTCTAAGGTACGCACACTTTCTCTTGCAAATTGAATACACTTTCTCATGTCATTACTGACTTAAGCATCGGAGTGCCTCCGGCCGGTATCCCACTGGTCTACGGCAGTTTGTTTGTTTTGCAGGTCAAAGAGGATCTTGAGTACTAATCCCAAACAAATCTCTTTATTTTGATAGGTACGAATTTTTCCTCCTACAAATACCATATCGAAAAGTAAGTTGGCGGTACTGAAGTGTAATCCCTAGTAGGATTGCAGCTGCTATTTTTGACTGCCCTTGAATTTGGGTGACATGTTACACCATGTATTGAACGAATGTGATCACAGAATGGAAGTTTTCGGGAACTCGGCCTCCAGCCTCCCATATGATGAGCAAGCACTCAAGGGCTAGCAAAAAGGGACAAGTGCTTACTTCAAGCTTGAATGAGACCAATCTGTATTGCTTGTATCCGTGACATACAAGAGGCAATGAATAGGAAAAAATATCAAACACTTGGAATATTTGCAAGCCAAGGCTTCATGAATGCGGTATTTTTAGCAAATATTTGATATCTTGTTCATAAACTTGTGCTAATTCTTCAGAAAGAGAAAAAAAAAGTTTAAGCGTTTGGTCAATTAAACTCAATTAGTAGAAGCATCCTTTTTCATGGCGTACCACAACAAGTGCGTAGGCCTGTCAACAAGTGCGTAGACACGTAACCGTTGAACCCGTCACCCTTTAACCCGACACGTAACCGACCACCATTGCGGGGTGATGATGGGTCCTGTGCAGTGTTTGTGTGTATGTGAAAGAGAGAAAGAGAGAGAGAGAACCATAAAGAGAGTAAGAAGTGGTGGGCGATTGCAATGGTGGTCGGTGTTGCCGTTGTCGTTTCCATTGTCGTTGGCTGGGTCGTTGAAGAGAGAGAGAGAGAGAGAGATTATATGTAACAAAAATATATGTATCTATATAATAAAGTAAATCTGAGTTTGAATTTCAAAACTTATCTTAAATTTTGAGCAAAAGATAAGTTATATCTAAGGGTCCATGTTATCTTTAACTTTTTTGTGGCTCAGATCAACTAAAAAATAATGATTTGACGGATCAGATTGACCAATGAATTTTGTTTTCCCACCCAACACACCTACCATTTATGCTTCCCAAATTTTAGACCTCTAATTCCCAAATTAAAACTTTTGAATCCCCCAATCTCACACCTCTATCTCTCCCTCTCCAATCTTCCCAAATCTCTTTTACGCTCACCATCTCTATGCCCAGAAACCTTGCTTTCCAAACTCAACCCCAAAATCTCTCTCATGGAATCCCTCTCAATATTCACCCCAAATCTTTCCCTCTGTCAAATCTTTCCCTCTGTTTATATGCTTTCTAAATATCCCCCTTTGTCAAATATCTCTCTCATGCCCAGCTCTTTCTCACGCCTCTCTCTATCGCTACCCTTTTCTGCGAAGCAACGCCACCGCCAACGACTTCCACCGCCACGACCATCACCAACAACAGCCAACAGTTGCCCATGTATCTCTCTTACACATCTTATCTCCTTTTTTTTTTCTCTTTCTCTCTGTCACCCGAAAGCCCTCTTACTATTCCTCCCAGTCTATGCACACAAATGTTCGACTCACGCACACCACACATACACACTCACAAAAGCCGACACCCACAGCTCTTACCCCAGTCATACTCCCTCTTGCTTGCTTGAATGTTTGAAGTGAAATTTTAGCAGTAGCTTGAATGCTCACTGCTCATGGTTTTTTTGGTAGTAGCTTGGGGCTTTACAGTACTTTTTCTCATCCCCTTTACATCGCTGCTCATCTCTCACTCTGTTTGTCTGTCTCTCTGTTTCTCTTCCACTCCGTCTCTCTCTCTCTCTCTCTCTCTCTCTCTCTCTCTCTCTCTCTCTCTGTTTCTCTCTCTCTCCGCTGACTCCACAATACTCACAGGACATCACACACACAACGCACAACACACTCAGGACATACACACACGACGCACACAATATGTTCGACAAAATGCCCCCAGCTCTATTCCCCTAACTATATGCACACACTCATCTCACCCACACACACAGAGCACACAAACACAGAGACGCATCATACACACACACACAACACATACGTATGACACCCCACAAACAAACAAAACGCACGCACAAAAATCCAGCAAAATGAATTAGCTACTTTGAAAATTAAAATTTTTTAAACAGAATACGCCAAAAATGTTTTTCCCTTAAAAATCCAGCAATCATCTTTCTTCATCCCTCTTGGTTGACCCAATGGAAAAAACACTGATACATGTATACTATGGTTTTTCCTTAATTACATCAAATTTTGAGCCCATTATTTTTGCCTATTTTCGTGTGACAATGAATATAACTTCCATGGGAAGGCAATGGATTTGACACAGTAGGTTGGGTGTGTTGATTTGATCAAAAGTCTAAAGGAAATGTTGGAACTTGAAAGCAAACTCTGTGGAATATGATGATAATGGGTATGATCGATGACATATAAGTTCTTGCACAATAAATTCGTAAGCCTTTCAAGTGGACTATTTGATAATGTTCAATAGTGCAGACACTTACAATTATTAGGTTGAAGTCACCAGGCATGTTTAAATTTTTTCTAATGGATTCTCCAAAATGTTATAGTGATGATTCAAATTTTTAAAGTTATTGGGTCAAATTTCATTTTAGCAGTGGGTCTTTCTTTGTTAATGTGTCCAAGCTTTTGCCAAGTCAATCTGTAATTCTATCTAACTACATTTGTGGTGGTTAGAGGTGTTGCTAGGTGGTTTTGAAAGAGTTGTATGGCGGCCTTTGATTTTGAGAAAAGTTGCGAATTTTGTTGGGACTATTGGGTTGTTTTGGGGAGAAAAGTTTTGAATTTTGTTGTGTGCGGTGGTCATAATCTATTTGAATTAATTCATTATGATTTATGTGTCACTGCTCATAATTTGTGTATGCATAATTCTGTGGGGAGACATATGCTTGGAAAAATAAGTGGTGAATGTGGATCTAATTCAACAAACACTAGGTGTGAAACCAAGGTTTGCATGAACTTTTAAAATGCCTTTTTTAATCGAGATTTAGTTGGTTTGTCTTTTGTATTCCCTTCCTCCTTGGTCTATGAGAATTATTCCAGATTGTAAGAAAGTCATTTTTTAAAATAAAGTTATTTGATTTCTTTAGTAATTGGATATTTATTTTATGGTTTTATGGCAACGATATTTAGTATCATTAGTGATGAAATCGGTTTTAAACCATTTTCTTTAGAATGTCGTGGATGCCATTATATTTTTCATATATGGCTATTCATTTAGTGAGTGCATCAAGTTTAACATTTTGGTAAATATTTGAATTATTATATTGCAGTAGTTGGTAAGTAGTTGAATTAAAGCAGGACTGTGGTGCAATGGTATGTCGATCATTGGTTTCAGGCATTTTTTTTTAAAAATAATTTGCACCAACTACTAAATTTGATTATATAAATGATGTACACCAGGTGATATTATTCAATGGTTATGTTTTTAGAGGAATTTTATCGATTAATTTTTAAAAAAATAGTGGGTCAATATTGATTGACGGTCTTTCTCAATTTTTTTTAATTTGTGATTTTTTTTTGTGTTATATAGTACCTTCAGGCATGAGCAATTGCTTGCAGTTCTATTGGGTACAAAGATGGAGAGACATTATGGCTTGATTTTTGGGGTTATTTGGTTTTTATGGAATGAGTGAATGTACTTACTTACTTATTCTTATTAGTTTAAGTTTGGTGTTAATTCAATTTATATTTATATGATAAATAGTGTTAATAGCACTATTAACGTGATGCGATGAGATTATTGATTTAAGTCATGTTTATTTACATAAAGATCTGATTCTATAAGTTATACACACAGGTCGATATTGATCAAGGATAATATTTTCAAAATAAATTTTGATGACATTTAAAAAAAATAATAGTTGGTACATACCAATTATTGAAATTTTGTTTGTTATAACAATTATTTTGATTTGAGTGTGTTATAGGTGGTGTAGAATTGTGATACACACCAACATGGATGCGGCTTGGGCTATTGTTTTTGTTGTTGTTACAAAGTGCCTTCAGGCACGGGTAATTATATATATATATACACACACACACATATATTATATTCTATTGAGTCTATTTATTTTACATATATGATATTACATATACACGCGTTGCGTTATAAGCTTAAGGACATCAATACCCTTGAATGGCATCATGTGCCAAGCACATGCTATTTTCTGTCAATGATTTAGACGGAAGTTAGTGCAAGGGACTACATTAGTGCAATAGGTGAACTTTAAAGATTAAATTGACGAAATTAAAAGTTTTAGGACTAAAGTTCAACAAGTGGTAAATCTTAGGGACTATTGGTGTAGTTTACCCATAAATATACGAGCGAGACAAGTGTGTAGTTCTTGATTTCATACTTTCTATAGCTTAATTAAGAAAGTTGTAATGCCTCTTGGTGCGGTATCATGGGATGATGTGGATCTAGATCAACGCTGTTGATTTTGTCTTGAATTGCATGAAAAACATACACCTCTTTTCTTGCACATTTGTTGCCAGGGCATGTATGACTATAAAATTATCGGAGTTAGATTGATCAACTGAAATATATTTCTCTTGCTATATTTCTCCACAATCATTTTTTCTACAATTATAGTTTTAATTATCTAATTTTCTACTTAGAATTAAAAATTTACAATTTATCTTCAAAGATTATACTGGCTAAATTGAAGCGTCTACACAATCTGTGTGATAAGATTTAGAGTGACTAGATAAAATTAAAAAGGAGAAAAAAATGTATAAAATTATTCTCAGATACATAATGTTATTGATCAAAATTTTATTTCATCTCTTAGAGGGGTGATTTTTCAATTTAAAATAATGTCTTTTGAGTAAAAGTCAGTTGCATGATCATTAATGTCTGAACATGTGACTTTTCTTTTACTTATTGTCAATTTTTATCTTTGTTTTTGTTTCTTCCTTTATGTTGGTTCTATTTTCATATATACATTCTATCTTTTGATAACTTGTCATATTCAAGTTTATTAATTCAATCAAATTTGATTATCTTTTAGTATGTAGCAACTCGAGTATCTGTTATATAATTTACCAAATGCTTGATTAATTCTCACCTTGCATTTGAATACATTCAAAATATCTATAATTAAACCTTCACAAATATTTTGTACTTTGCATTAAGCCTTGAATTGTGAATTTTGATGCAGCAATTTTTAGAATTTTCTATTCAAAGTTTGCAAATATTGACCAATGAGAACAAGTATCTTAAGTGTAAAACCCGAGTAAATTTGAATTTTTATGAAAAAAAGCAAAATGGTAATTAGCCACTACAGTACGAGTTGAAAACCTGAATTTTTTTAGAACTCGGATGATGAAACGGACCTCAACGTTGGATTCATCTCGCAAAATCTAGTTACCCAGTCAATTTTTGTTGAATTCCGAGACAGTCAGATTTTTCACGTTTTACGAGGCGATCGGGTGTCGTGTGACCTAAAAATGAGATGTGAAATTAAATTTTAAAAATTAGAAAATAATTTAAAACTAGTTCAAATAAAAATATTTTGAATTTGAACAGGGACAAATTTAATTGTTTCATGACGAAACTGGACTTGGGAATGGAAGACGTGTGACGCAACAAGGGCCAAGCAACTAAGGGATATAAATAGGGCAGAAAATTAGATTTTTGGAATTAGAGAGGAAGAGAGGGAAAAGAAAGGATTCTTCAACTTCTCTCTATGATCTACGGCTCTACGTTGGTCGGAATTCTTCGGGCCAAGAACCAAAGTTCATCTATATGACGAGGGTTACGCCTACGTACCAAAAATCGAAGGTTTTATCGAAGAACAAAAAACGGGATTTTAGAGGAAGAAAATATTAGAGCTTGTTTTAGATTTTGGGAGTTTTCTATCGATGTTTTTCACTTCAAGAGGTAGAGTTTTTTTCCTAATTAGGTTTATTTTCAACCTAGGGTTCCATATGATATGGGTAACATGACTTGAGATGAATTCTCTTGTTTGATGTACTCCTAGTGTAACTAGATCATGGAAAATTGTTATAAAAATATGCTAAACCAATATTGCATGAATTGAGTTTGTAGAAATTACTTGTTTGTGATTTCTTGAGATATATGATGAAATTGGGCATATTATGTGTTACATGATTTTATTGCCTTGAAGTGTTTGGTTAAATACCTATGTGGATTGAATGTGTTATTAGCATTGAAAATGTTATAACATACTTGGGTATTGAGAATAGTTAAAATCAATTCTAACATGAATTGAGTTTGTTGAAATTACTTGTTTGTGATTTCTTGAGATATATGATGAAATTGGTTACATGATTTATTGTCTTGAAGGTGTTTGGTTAAATGCCTATGTGGATTGAATGTGTTATTAGCATTGAAAATGTTATAACATGCTTGGGTATTGAGAATAGTTAAAGTCAATTCTAATATGAATTGGGTTCGTAGAAATTACTTGTTTGTGATTTCTTGAGATATATGATGAAATTGAGCATATTATGTGTTACATGATTGTATTGTCTTGAAGGTGTTTGGTTAAATGCCTATGTGGATTGAATGTGTTATTAACATTGATTTTGTTATAACATGCTTGTGAGTTGATGTTAATATATGCACATGATTTATTGACATTGAGGCTAATGATGGTGGTTATATGTTTGTTATGTAATTTACCATGGAAGGAAAAATTGTCAGATATTGAATTGTTCATAATGTGAACATGACATATTGAACATAGTTGAGAATTGTAATTGTGCATTTACATTGCATATGCACGGGTAGCATTACATTCGTGGGTATTTGACATGAGTGTGGGTGTGTGTGCATGTTTTTGAATCAAACACTATTCTTCGTGTTTGAAGCATAGACTCGGGAAGGTTGGACCTAGGTCCGGCTGAGTTGCACTGTTGCATGAAAAACTTGTGTCGGGTATAGCAAGAAGGGCTAGATACTCCGTCGGGTGCAAGACCCGGTTACTGGTTTATACACTTCTGACGGTGCAAGTCCAAAAAACTTTACCCGGTTACTGGTTTATACACTTCTGACGGTTTATACACTTCTAACGATGTACAGAACCGGCGATGAGATTCCAAAATTCAAATACCCAACAAAGACACATGGTTTATTTTTAAAAAAAAAGGTCATTGGATGTGTAACATCAATGGCAGGGGCTTAGAATGCCCGGATTCATACGCATGTCGTTGTATGTGTTAAGGGAGCCGGTAAAGGCTCGGGTTGAGTTGTATGTGTGAGTCTCATCTCATATCATGACATGACATTGATGATTCCATTGTTGAATTGCATATTCTTGAATGGAGTAATTGTTTCTTGTGAACATTTCATATTTCATCAAGGTTGGGAAGTAGCCTCTTTAAGAGATACTCTATTGAGCGTGACTCACCCTTTTATGGGGACAATATTTCAGGTGTTGGACATGTACCGGTGGACGGCTCTCATTCGAGCCCTCATTGATGAAGAAAAGTCAAAATGTGCCTTTTAAACTATGTTTTTGTAAAACTAAGATGTAAATTAGTTTTTGGGCATGTAATGTATGTAATGATTGTAATCGAACTCATATGGACTATGTTTAATGCAAAATTGCATATTGTTATATGAGTATGGATAAATGGACCCGGTGTGATCAATGTTGTATGATTGCACATGTTGCATTTTGGGTAGAGCTCTCCGTACAAAAGAGACTCTGCCCGAATTTTGTTAAGTTATGAATCCCGATAAATGGGGCATAACAGCGTGGTATCGAGTTACACAGTATCCACAGGTATTTCGAGGGTTGATAGGTGATCAACGAGGTAATTACGGACACCCGGATTTTGAGGCGTCACATTAAGCCTATTTGATAAAATTCAA
This sequence comes from Ilex aquifolium, assembly GCA_951799425.1. Classification (NCBI taxonomy): domain Eukaryota; kingdom Viridiplantae; phylum Streptophyta; class Magnoliopsida; order Aquifoliales; family Aquifoliaceae; genus Ilex; species Ilex aquifolium. Next base: position 13,752,083 of record OX637410.1, on the reverse strand, counting down.
ATTGTATTACAATTAAATTTATAGCATGCAAGGTGTGTATACCTAGACACATGCTCAAAGGTGAATGTCAAGATTTTTAGATAGTTACATTCTCGGCTTCATATGTGATGTGCTTCTTTTCAATTTGTTAACTAGAGGAAGAAGCACATGTGTTCTATTTTATCCATTTTTCTAAATAGTTGATTAATTGAACTTAATTCTACTATTTTATCGGTTAAGTAGGATGAACTGAGGTATAAAAGGAAAGACAATACACTAATTTAGATTTTCTCTATAAATATATGATTATTTTTTGTTCTTAGACAAAGCTACAGTATGCTATACAGTGTTAGCAAGGGGAATGTCTTCAAGGATGACGAGGAAGAAGACTATAGTATATACTTTTTCTTTACAATAACTACTTACATCACAAAAAGTTACTTATACATGTCCACACACTAATCATTGTGTTCATTGTGAAAGTTGATTTTTTAGAATTGACAATCCTTGGTAAAGGTCACAATGTGTGTCACCTGTTGGAAAAAATAAAAAACTCCAGTTACTATAAGCTCCATGGGGAATGATTTCAAGTATGTGCCTTACTGATGTGCCTTCAATGTTGCTTTTTCGTGATCACTTTCTGTCTTTAAATTTTAAGATGATCACGAAAAAGCAATGTGTACCGCCAGTTGCGTACACCGTTACACTTTTTTGGACTTGCACCGGCAGAAGTGTATAAACCAGTAACCAGGTCTTGCACCCGAGGGAGTATCTAGCCCTTCTTGCTATACTCGACACAAGTTTTTTTTTTTTTCATGCAACCGTGCAACTCAGCCGGACCTAAGTCCAACCTTCCCGAGTCCATGCCTCGACCACCAAGAATGTTGTTTGATTCAAAAACATTCACACACACCCACACTCATGTCAAAATGCCCACGAATGTGATGTTACCCGTGCATATGCAATGTAAATATACAATTATAATTCTCAACCATGATCAATATGTAATAAGCACATTATGAACAATTCAATATCCAACAACCTTTTCTATGGTAAATTACATCATAAGCATATAACCACCATAAACAACCTCAATGTCAATATATCATAGGCATATAACAACACCAACTCCTAAGCATGTTATAACACAATCAATGCAAATAACGCACTTAATCCACATAAGCATTTCATCAAACACCTTCAAGGCATAAGTGTAAACACATAACATGCCCAATCAATACATTTCTCAAGAAATCACAAACAAGTAATTTCTAAGTACCCAATTCATGCTAGAATTGATTTTAACTATTCTCAATACCCAAGCATGTTATAACATTTTCAATGAAACCAACATGCTACATCAACATAGGCATTTTATCAAATACATTCAAGGCACCAAATCATGAAACACACAATCATGCCCAATTATCACATTTTTCATAAATTTACCAAACAAGTAAATTCTACAAACTCAATTCATACAAGATTGGTTTAGCATATTTCTATACACATTTCTCATAATCTAGTTACACTAGCAGTATATCAAACAAGAGAATTCATCTCAAGGCAGGCTACCCATATCATATGGAACTCTAGGTTGAAAATAAACCTAATTAGAAAAAGAACCCTACCTCTTGAAGCATAAAACAACGGTAGAAAACTCTCAAGACCCGAAACAAGCTATAATCCTTGATTCCCCCAAAATTCCATTTTTTTTCTTCGTCAAAACTTTCGATTTTTGGTACGCAGGCGTAGCCCTCGTCGTGTAGATGAACTTTGGTTCTTGGCCCAAAGAATTCCGACCAACGTAGAGCCGTAGATCGCAGAGAGAAGTTGGAAGATTCTCTATTTTCCCTCTCTTCCTCTCTAATTTCGAAAATCTGATGGGTATGGGGAGAAAATATGATTTTCTCTTCTATTTATATCCCTCAGATGCTTGGCCCTCGTTGCGCCACACGTCCTCCATTCCCGGGTCCGCTTTCGTCCCGAAACAATTAAATTTCGTCTCGGTTCAAGTTCAAAATATTTTTATTTGAAATAGCTTTAAATTATTTTTTAATTTTTGAAATTTAATTTCACGTCTCGTTTTTAGGTCACGAGACACCTGATCGCCTCGTAAAGTGTGAAAAATCCGACTGTCTTTGAATTCAACAAAAATTGACTAGGTAACTAGATTTCGCAAGACGAATCCAACGATGAGGTCCATTTTGTCATTCAAGTTCTAGAACAATTTGAGTTTTCAACTTGTACCGTAGTGGCTAATTACCGTTTTGTCATTTTTCATAAAAAATCAAATTTACCCAGATTTTACACATGTTCTATTATATTATCATTGACATAAAAACCAAAAACAATCTAATTTTTTGACAAAAAAATAGTAATCGGTATAAATTTATCAAAGAGCTCATGAATTCAACACTTATTTGCATAAAACTGTAATCGACACAATATCTTCTATCTTTAATTGAGATAATTTTGTCATATAATAGATTCCGTTAGTTCTGTAACTAATAAAGGATCTAAGTGTAATATTTTAAACTTGAGGTCCATGTGTTACACACGCCTATAAACTTCAGGGAGTTTGGGTGTAATTTACTAATGAATATACTAACGGACATTGACGCCAGGAGTCTAAGTGTTACGCGCGAATAAACCTCCGTAGGTCTGTGTGTGATATTTCAAATATTATGGGGTCTAAATGATTAAGTGACAAATCTCGGAAAAATTTGGGTGCAATTTTTCCTTGAAATAATTATTTTCATGGTTCAAAGTTTTTTATCATGGTTTTTCATTATGTACTAGATTGAATAACATTTTGGTGAGCTTTCTGTCAATATTTGATACTCAATAATTCACGTACAACGCATGTGTGCATCAACTAGTTATAATCAAATCAATCACTATCACAAAGAAATATCTTTTGTCATTAATTCTCTGCTCTTTTTTCTTTTTGCCATGGCAATTTATTATGAATTTCACATAAAAAAAATTGGGAGAATTATATCTAGATCCCTGAGATTTGTTACTAAATCAGATGGACCCCCTCATATATGAGAAATTACATTGTTCTCGCATGTCAGTAATTGTAAACTAACATACCTAATAGAAATAATGAAATGGCAAAATTACATTTTAACAAAAATTGAAATCCAAATCAAACCCTAATATTTTATTAAGGAGTAATACTATTTGGACCTAATTTACTGACTTAATCACTTATAGTCATTGGATTAACAACGAGACCCAATATTTGTAGGGACTTACAACAATTCAATGGTTGTGATTGATTCTTTTTAGCAAATTAGGTCAATAAATTAGGTACAAATATTATTATTGTTTGCAAAACTCATATCCACGACCCCAAACCATAACCTGTTAGTCATAACCCTAAACCACGACCTGTTAGCCATAACCCACCACCAGTTTCACGCTGAACTAGAGATATCTGTGAGTGAAAGGGATACAAACTAAGTGTAAAACCCTCATTTATATAATCAAACAATAAAGGTACAATAAGGATAAAAAGAAGGCAAAAGGAAAAACCCTAATAAACTAGGTTATAACTCCAACACTCCCCCTCAAGCTAGGCGCAAAAATATCAACTAAGCCAAGCTTGACAACGGAGTCCCGAAGAATGGATAGAGTGACAGGTTTGGTAAAAACATCTGCAACCTGATCACTGGTCCTCACAAACAATGGAGTGACAATACCACAGCTAACCTTCTCCCGAAGAAAGTGAACATCTATCTTTATATGCTTCGTCCTCTCGTGTAATACAGAGTCAGAAACGAGCTGAATAGCAGATCGATTGTCAGAATATAATGTAGAAGAAAAAGTCACTGGAAATCTCAACTCACCAAGAATCAATCGTAGCCAGATAATCTCACATGTGTCAAGTGCTAGTACTCGATACTCTGTCTCTGCTGACGAGCGAGAGACAACTGACTATTTCTTGCTCTTCCAATAGATAAAATGAGCCCTTCAAAAAGCACAGAAACCCGTAGTAAATCGACCATCACACGTTCCCCCATAATCTGAATCTAAATAACAGGCTAGAGAACCAGTCTAAGATCCTGATGCATAGAACAACCCAAGTCCAGGACAAGACTTGAGGTACCAAAGAATATGATAAACTGCATCAAGATGAGGCTGACACGGCCTGTGCATGAACTGACTAACTCGGCTAACAACGAATGAAATATCTAGCCTAGTGTTGGCTAGATAGATAAGTCTATTTACCAACATTTGATAGACAGTCGGATCACTCAACTCCTCACCTTCAGCAGTAAGCTTTAGGTTTGGAATCATGGGTGATGATGCCGGTTTGCACCCCAACAACCCAGTGTCTGAGAGAAGATCCAGAACATACTTCCTTTGAGAAAGAACAATATCCTACTGCTACGGCCAACCTCAATCCCAAGAAAGTATCACAGAAATCTAAGGTCCTTCACATCGAAGGCCTTGCCAAGGTCTACCTTGACCTGTGCAATCCCAAAAATATCATCCCCAATAATAATAATATCATCCACATATACCAAAAGGATGACACACTGCCCAAAAGTATTCCGTCGAATAAAACATGTATGACCAGAATGACATCTGGTGAACCTTAAACATACAACTACACCACTAAACCGAGAGAACCAGGCTCGTGGTGACTGTTTCAATCCATAAAGAGACTTACGCAATCGACACACCTTCCAAACATACTCCCCCTGACCACGAAAGCCTGGTGGTGCATCCATATAAATAATCTCGTCCAAATCACCGTAAAGAAAAGCATTATTCACATCTAACTGATGAAGAAACCAAGAGTACTCCGCAGCCAGAGAAATAATCAATCGAACAGTAGTCAATTTTGCCACTGGGGCAAATGTAGCACCAAAATTCCGACCTAGTACCTGAGTAAAGCCTTTCGCCATAAGCCTAGCCTTGTGACGATCAATAATACCATCTGTAAGAAACTTCAAGGTGTAAACCCAGCGACAGCCAACAGGCTTCACCTCTGAAGGTAAAGAGACAAGATCCCACGTATGATTACGCTGAAGAGCGTCCATCTCCGTTTGCATGACAAGAACCCACTGGGGCTCCCGTATAGCCTCTGAAACAGAGCGAGGAACTGGCGTATCTGATAAGACCATACTATAAGCTCAAAATGTAGGAGACAGATCACCACAGAAATATAAACAGAGATCGGATATAAATTCTTGGCGGTCCAACCATAACGAACAATTAGACGGTGATCACGCCGCGATAACGACGCCCTAAATCATCATCCTCCACTGACAATGTCTCATCAAGGAAAGTAACTAGCTCAGTACCTGCAATCTCATCAGTACTAACAACAGGTGTATCAATATGCTCAACAAACTGAGAAGTATTACCTGCATCGCCTGAGGTAGAGGGGACATCAGCAGGGGGATGAGCGAGGGCGACAAACATAAACCTGCAAAGGAGAGACTGGTGAATTTGTACTAACAGGGACGAATGGCTCTGAAGGAAGAGAGACTGATGACTTTGTAGTGATAGTGACCAATGACTCTGGCTCCTGTGGAAATGGAAAATCAAAGGGAGTATCATCAACTGGAGGGACAGATACAAGATTGGAAGAAAAATAAGGAATATGCTCAAGAAAGGTAACATCTAGACTATGATACATACGACATCTGATAGGATCATAATCCCGATACCCCTTAGACTGATGACAATAGTCCACAAAGACACAACGAATCGCTTTATCATCAAGCTTATGGCGAGTAGAAGACCGATCCTGAACAAAATATGTGCAGCCAAAAACACGAGGGGGGACCAGAAAAAGTGTCCGCTCAGGGAATAAGACCTGTAAGGGAGCCCTATACTGAAGAACACGACTTGGTGTACGATTGCATAGAAAGGTAGAAGTCAAAACAACAAAATGTCAATAAGATTTTGGTACCCCCATACCTATAAGCATACAATGTACCATCCCTATTAGACTTCGATTTTTCCTTTCAGCAACTCCATTTTGCTTAGGAGTATATGGACAAGTAAGCTGCTGAAGGATACCCTAAGAGGAAAGGTGAGACACAAAGGCATCAGACACATATTCTTTGGCATTATCCGAACGAAGAGCACGAACAATGACATCGAATTGTGTCTTAATCATTAGGAGAAACTGAGTGATGATAGGGAGTACATCAGACTTTCTATGCAAAAGATAGACCCATTACAACGGGTATGATCATCTATAAATGTCACATAGTATCGAGCACCTGACAGAGCAGTAACAGAAGAGGGTCCCCAAATATCAGAGTATATTAGGTCAAATGACTTGGGTGACTGGTGCATGCGAGGAATATAACTGGTCCAAATATGTTTCGATAGGGAACATATAACACAGTCAAGTTTACCACCAACACAAGTATTGCTCAAAGTAGGAAATAACATACATAAATATTTAAAATTTGTATGCCCAAAATGGTCATGCCACAACTGAACAGATTGTGATGAAAAATCATAACGACAAGTACTAGGTAAAATACTAGCATGCAAGCTAGGAATAGATAAAGACAAAGCAGGTGCAGGTGCAGGTGCAGGTGATGGAGGTGGAGGAACTGGTGAAATTGGAGGTGAATCGCCTAGATAATATAATACATATCTCTCATGTCCCCTGATAATAATCCTCCTAGTACTCAGGTCTTGCAAATTACACGAATCAGATAAGAACACAACTTCACTGTGAAAATCTCTGGCTAACTGATGTATGGATAATAGATTCATGGCCAACTTTGGCGCATGAAAAACTGAATGTAATGTAAAGCCATCTAGGAGGCGGACTGTACCCCTACTAACAATAGGGGCATGTGTCTCATCTGCTAGCTAAACCTGTGTATGTAACTGCTCGTCAAAAGTAGTGAAGTGATGGGCCTCACCTGTCATATGACTATTTGCACCCAAGTCTAGCATCCAAGGAGCAGACGGACTGACGCGAGTATGAAAGGCATGAGGTATACCTGTAGTGGTGGCAGTAGCAAAAGTCGGACCCTAAGAAGTCAGGGCGGACATAAGTATATCCAATCGGGAAGTGATAGCATCCATATCACTCTGCCAAGGAGGAACAATAGGAGTAGCAGTAGGAGCAGCGTTAGTAGGTGGTGGTATCTAAGCAATAGCAGCAATACGACCACGAGGAGGAGGCTTAAGCTCCGGATGGAGCTTCTAACAAGCAGCCCTGAGATCTCCTGATCGGCCACAATAATCACACTGACGAGAATCCCCCTGTATGTTCTAATCTGGGCCACCCTGACGGCGCTGGTCCGAGCATTGTCCACCTCTGGCTGAGGATCCTGAACGAGACCCCTGCAATAGCTACAAGGGCTATCTGGTCGGTTAGAGGAGTCAAGGCCACAACTGGAAGTGATGTAATACGGACGCGGCGCTCATACTACTCAATCATCGCATACACCTCTTAAAGAGACGGAAGCCTCATCATCGACAAAATCTGTGAACGAGGTCCCTTAAACTCATCACGAAGCCCTATAAGAAACTTGTGAATCCTATCCTCCTGCTCTCGAATATGCAGGAATGCCGCTCCCTTGGGCTCTATCCTTGGAATAGCAGAAAAAGGACGTAGAGTCTCATACTCAAGCCAGCGTTGAGTCAAATAGCTATAATAATCCTGAACCGTCATATCTCTGTGCCGAGCATATGAGAGCTCCTGAGAAAGCTCATAAACTCGAACTCCCCATCCTGACTGAGAATACATCTCTGATAATGCGCTCCATAGCTTCGAAGCAAAGCTACGAAACTGGTGAATCCTGCAAACAGATGGCTCCATCGAGCCAAATAACCATTCAAGAATAGCGCAGTTCTTAGAGAACCACGTAGAATATCCAAGGTCGTCATCAGCCGACTTTGGGTGAGATTCCGTCAGCCAACCAAGCTTCCCTACACGGTCTAAGAAAAGTTGGAATGAACGTGACCACTCAGCGAAGTTACGGCCATTCAACAACTGTGTCGTAACCTTCTGAGAGATCATGCTCGGCATTGCTGGTAATACAATTGTGCCAGTAGGTACTGTATACTGGTCAAACATAAAAGTTAAAGTACTAATAGATGTCTCAACGGTAGGGGTCTCAATGGTAGAGGTGTCAACAGTAGATTTCTCATGTCCCTCAGTAGTAGTCATATCAACAACAATACTAGGGCACCCGTGACAGAAAAACAACTCTAAGATAAATATAGGGATAAAGTAAAGGAGAACAATAAACTTCAAGTCAAACAATAGCGACAGATAAAGAAGGTCCAGAAAGCTCCCAAATAATTAGGTCACAGTGCCCAGAAATTCAGGAAATATAAAAGTGATGTACTGCATCAAAAGCAGATCAACGGAGAAGAGGATCTGCTCCCTCCTAAAAAAGTCCTAGATACTACAACCTAACGGCACTATGATGAAGAGTGCGAAGGACGAAGCTACAACAAAAAACGCGACCCAGTAGTGGGCTGATGAGTGGGCTTGACAGTGACCTAGCAGTAGGAGTTGGGTTGGGTAGTGGGTTGCTGGGTTGGGCAGTGGGTCGCTGAGTTGGGTTACTAGGTGGCTGGGTTCGTTTGATTCATTGGATTGGGCAGTGGGTTGGTCTGGGTTGATTTAATATGGTTTTTTTCGTTTATTGGGTTGGATCTGGGGTGGTCTGGGCTGTCGATGGAGTTTGGGCTGACTGGTGGTAGTCGGTGGAGTTTGGCAGTCGGTGGTTTCGACTGGTGTTGCTGGGTTCGGTGGAGTGGGCAGTCGGTGGTTTCGATTGGGTGGTTTCAACTGGTTGCTGTCGGGGTTTACTGGTTTGATGTTTTTTTTTTGTTTTGTCGGTGGAGTTTGTTACCTACTACAGGCAGTTTGTTGATAAGGAGTTTTGTTTTGTCGGTAGAGTTTGGCAGTCGGTGGTTTTGTTGGTGAGGAGTTGTTCGACTGGCAGTCGGTGGTTTGTTGATGGGTTTGTCGGACAGGGGGCTGGTTTGTTGAGGAGTTACTGGTTTGGTGAGGTCGGTGGGTTTGTTGGGATGCTGAAGTCGGTGGGTTTTGCTTGGAAGGTGGGTTGTCGGTGGTTGTTTTTGGGTGAGGAGTTGGACATTGATGGGCAATCCGTGGAAGAGATTGAGAGATGGACTGGTCAGTATGGGCAGTCGGTGTGTAGGATGTCTGGTTTGTTTCGCTAGTTGCGATGATTGGCGGAGGCTAGGTTTAGGGTTAGGGTTGGTGGCTTTGATACCAACTAGAGATATCTGTGAATGAAAGGGATACAAACTAAGTGTAGAGCCCTGTTTATATAGTCAAACAATATAGATACAATAAGGATAAAAAGGTAAAAAGAAGGCAAAAGACAAAACCCTAATAAATTAGGTTATAACTCCAACAGTTTCGTAGGCCACAAAATTAATCCTCCCTTCCCACTTCCGACTACTAGCCAGCCCTCTCCCCTCTGACTTTCCCCACCCACCAATCGTATACCCCCCACTTTCTTCATTACTACTCACCATAACTCTAGTAAGTACCTCTATCTCTCTCTCTCTCACACACACACACACACATTGCTTTAGATCAAATCAAATTGTGAATCTCCACCTTCTCTTCCCCTATCTACAACCCTCTATCCTAGATAGAATCATCAAAAAACCCAAAACCCTCTCTCTCTATTCAAGTTCACTAATTTGGGTCGATTTATGTGTTATTGGTTGACTCTAGTAGTTGATTGCTGGATTACAAGTGGAGAGACCATCACATGTGCATTTTATGTGGTGATGGAGGGTGTGGGTGGGGAAGGGAGGTGGGGGCGAGGAGGGTGGAAGCTAGTGCATGTGTGATTATGATGGAGATTGACCCACTTGAAGTTGATTAATGGGGTAATCAACTTAATTAATGGGTTTAGTTACTTAAATTAACTGAACAAAATAAATACTATTAATTACTATATTTAGTTGCTTAATTAAGTGGGTGAGTTAGAGTTTATTTGTTAATCCAAATTCAGTACTTAAAATAAATGTATTCGGATCTTATTAATTAAGCTCGTTTGATAACTAAAATTTCAATCTATAATATAAAACAGAACAGACTTCAATAAGTCTATCTGATGGTCTTAAATAGATTCATCAACGGCCACCAACATCTCTCTCAAAACTATTCACATTGCATTGTGCCTTCAGGCACGAGATACCTCTAGTATCTTAATATATTAAGTACTCCTTAAAAATAGGCTACAATATTAAGTAAGAGACCCCTTACTTAATTCTGAAAGTTGAAAACACTCAGCAAAACCATCTTTAATAATATTTAGAATATGACAATTCTACTTTGAAATATTTCACAATCCTATTAAAACTCTAATTAGTCTTCTCTCCAAAACCATTAATCTATCTATCCTCCTTACCATCTTGATCGTCTTCTTCAGCGAGCGACATAGGTAAGTCTTCTTTCCTTTTCTTCTTCCTTGTCTTCTATAACACACATATACATACATAATTACACAAACACAATTACACACACGCGCACACACATACACACACACACACACACACTACACACACAGAGTTACACACACACACTCTATGCACACGCGCCCACACACACACTCTGTGCACATACACTGTTTATTAGTTATTGGTTATTGTTTACTTATTGTATTATTCAATTTTTTATTATTCTATTAGATAAAAGCATACTTTATAAATTTTTTCAAAGTAAAGATTATTAGGGTAAAACTGAAATTAATTTATTTTCATACGTTAGCTCTATGTAGTTATCACACAGTTTGGTTCAATTCGATACTTAAATTTTAGTGAGTACCAAACAGTCTACGAATTCAGCATTCAGCTTTCAGTTTTAGTTTTCAGACTTCAGCTTCCACTTCTATTAAACACCATCTTAACTTAGCTATTGATTTTGTTGGCAGAAGGGGTTATTAAATTTTAAAAATTATTAGGTTTTTTTTAGTCTATCTTTTATGGTGGTGGATTGCATGGTAGTTAGCGAATTTAGTGAAAAAATGTGTTGATGTCAATTAAGTTTGAAGATTTTTCAAACGAGTTTTAACAGCAGGGGCAATGTGTTATACGAGATCAAATCTCAAGGAAGTATGGTGTTATTTTTTATACTTGAGGGGATCTATTTGAGTTAGTGGCAAATGTCAGGGGGTTTGAATGTAATTTTTTCCAATAACTTTTAGTGTCTTGTTTTTTTCGCTATTTTTTTTTTTAACATTTAAACGAAAACGATTGTTAATGCTTGTAGCTTGTTTTTGTTCTTAGTCAATTTTGGACTAAAGCCATTTTGACAACCATATAATTTTTTGAACTGAATAACTTCCTCTTTCATCTCTGTTCTGTCTCTTTTTTGATAGATGATTTTCTACCATACTTCAGAACTTCGAGTCTTATTAGGAGAGGAGGTGGTGATAACCCCCGCAGTTTCGTCTAGAGCGGAATATCCAGTCATGGAAGAAGACTCACCCTAGCCACTGTAGTGACCCCACCCTCCATACTTTTAACCACAAATTATATTCGACTCAACTCAACCCAAGACAATATCTCAAATTCATTCTCGAAAGTTGGGGTTATCCAATAGTTCATTTATGAATGGGTGACATCTGTGAAATCTTCAAACTTGGGGATAAGTAGATGGCCACATAGTTGAGAGAATAGATTGATTAGAGCTTATGACTATAAGAACTCCGAAGTGATACAATTCCTTTGATTGCCCTTCTCAAATTTAGTGAAAGTTCTTTTTATAGAACCGGGAAAAACAAAAGTGCAAAAAATTTTGCAACATTATATTATATTTGGATCCAAATCAATGAACTCTTATTTAATTTTTCTCAATATTCATAATTGACCCAATTGAAGAAAATTGGATTTTAATTAAATCCATAATAGCTTATTATGGGACATCTATAACCTTTACTCAAATCTTAGACTCAAATTTAAATTTTAGTAAAAACAAACTCTAGTCCTTTACTCAAATTTATATCAAATGAAATGAGAGTTAAATTTTTACTCAAATAAAGACAGACTCGAATCTTTAATTAAATTTTCAATAGTCAGATTCACATTCTTTTAAAGATCTAATGATAATATTGTATTATCAATTAAATTTGAAGATGTCCTCCTTTAAAATTGAGTTTTTGCATCAAATCAATTTTTTTAATCAAATTTAAGTAAAAGTTTGAGTCAAAAGTTAAGAAAAATGTTATTTAGACTTAGAATACTTACTTGATCAATCACAACCATTGAATATATAGTGGGTCCCAATAAAATATAGTGACTCATAGTTAAATCAATGACAATGATTGATCAAGTCTATATTTTAAGTCCATGTGAAACCTTTCCCGAATCAAGCACTAATATATTTATATTTTTAACGTCTAATTACATCGGGTAATCATTCAAATTAAGAACAGAAGCGCGCTGCTTTTTCTTTCCCTATAATTAATTGAACCCATAGAATTCTATCTCTATCCATTTATTTATTCGACTGAGTCATCTTTAAATTGAATTCATTTTGTTCAGTTCCAAGAATTCAAATAAGGTTTTGTACCGATCCAATAAGAATAAAATATTCTTAGAATTCTCCATTGATACGACATGCTCTTTTTTCCATTCATTCCCTTTCAGGATCCGCCGTGGTCTTCTAAACATTACGGATAGTCCGGAGGAATCCTTCCCTTCATCCAAATGTGTAAATTATTTGCACCCTCGAACTTGAGAATATTCCAAAACGGTACTTGACCCACAAAAAGAAAAGGGGGGAAGTTTAAAAAGTTGTAGACGAAGTTAACCCATAATCTAGGGGTCAAATTGTAATTTAACATGATAAAACTATAGATTTCTGCAAATTAACACACTGTCCAAAACCCTCTCTCTTCCCTCCCCCGTCTTTCTGGTCTATTCAACAGTCTTCGCTCATTCTTCGGTGAGAGGAAATCCGAACCAGTGGATCAATATTCTCCGTCGGCCAGGGTCAGTAGTTTCTACTTTCTGATTTCTGTTTGAAGTTCATAGCATTCGTGTATGACCGATTCGAGCTGTTCAATTAACCATCGAGTAGCTTCTGATCATTACTAGGGTTTTGAAGCTGTAAATTTTGTTTTGGTTTTTTTTTTTTTGGGAAATTTAATTAGAATTTTGAAAAGTAAGGCACTTTTATTTAGAGACGAAGTTATTGATTCTGCTTCAAGTGTATACCATTAATGCTAAGCGATAGGTCCAGAGTGTAGCTCGATAACACATTGATTTGAATCATTGACCTTAGACCAGCTGGCCAAGAGGGCTAAGATGTTCGTTGAGATGAGGATGAAAGGAATGCCGAAGAATTTAGAAAATAAAATTTTTTGAGAGTTATACTCCAATTCTGGTTTCTGTTGGAAATACTCTCTTTTTCTTCAGACGAGAAAAAATAATGATTTAGCGAATTGCGTGGTAGGACATTCATTTTTAAGTTCTCTTCCTCATTTGCAAGATGTTTACAAGTTGGAACTATGTGTATGAGTGGTGGGCTAGGAATATTGTTTGATTTTATTTATTTATTTATTTATTTTTCTCTTTCTGCTGGTTTCCCTGGTTGGGTATGAATGAGCATTTTGTTTGTGCAAGTGTTGTTGCTTGATGTGATTTTCGATCTGTTTGATGCATACCCAAAATTAAAATTCAAGTTGTATTGCTGTTCCAGGAACTTTTTAACAAATTCTGTTGTATTACAAGAAGCAAAATCACAATTATAACAGCTTAAGAATGGAAATTGATGTTGGGGTTTTTGACGACCTTCGTGTTTCTCAATCGCAACACAAGAAGAGAAAAATTTCTCCGAGTGGCTCGTATTCCTGTTCATCAGCTGTGGTTTTGTGTGAGATTGAAGCTTCCTTACCTACTTTGCGATCGTCTGATTATTATATGGAACCTAGCTTGAGTGAATTGGCCACTCAAGAAGTCATGCATCCGGGTTATTGCAGCCGAGTTCCGGATTTTACAGTGGGACGACATGGTTATGGATGCGTCAAATTTGTGGACAAGACTGATGTTAGATGTTTGGATTTAGATCAAATTATCAAGTTCGATAGGCATGAGTTAGTTGTATATGGAGATGAAAGTGTCAAGCCTGTGGTGGGCCAGGGCCTTAACAAGGCAGCCGAAGTAACCTTGATGCTGCAAATAAGATCCTCAGTAGATTATAGAGGATATCAACTGAGGGAAATGGTGAGGAAACTGAGGCTCATCACGGAGAAACAGGGAGCACGCTTTATTTCATTTGACCCATCAAATGGTGAATGGAAATTCTCAGTTCACCATTTTAGCAGATTTGGTTTGAGCGAAGATGATGAAGAAGATATTGCAATGGATGATGTGGCTCCAGAAGTCCAAAACACTGTGGAGATGAATGGAAGTAATGTTTCCGAGATTGATGAAGAAAATGCCATAGTGGATCCGATTCTGCTTTCTCATTCTCTTCCTGCTCATCTTGGGCTTGATCCTGTCAAGATGAATGAAATGAGAATGTTGATGTTTCCTGCAGATGAAGAGGAGGCTGAGGACTTCAATGGCATGCTTTCACAACAACGACTACCTTATAGGAAAGAATCATCAAGATCCCCATTGCAACATATCTCCCGGATGACAGTCCATAGAACTAGTCCACCAGTGACTCGAAAGACCCCATTGGCTTTGCTCGAGTACAACCCTGGTAATTTTGGCTCAAGCTCTCCTGGATCCATTTTGATGACCCAACAAAATAGGGGCTTGCCTTCAAAGATGATAAAAGTAGAAGGTTTTAAGCTGGACCTCAAGCATGAAACACCAGTAACTGGGAGCCATTCCTGCAACATAGTTGATGCAGCATTATTCATGGGTAGGTCCTTCCGTGTAGGGTGGGGTCCTAATGGTGTCCTTGTTCACACCGGTGCACCTGTTGGTAGCAATGACTCTCAGAGGGTGTTATCTTCCGTGATTACTTTAGAAAAGGTTGCAATTGACAAAGTGGTCAGAGATGAAAATAACAAAGTCAGAGAGGAACTTACAGAATTTTGTTTTGATTCCCCATTAAATCTTCACAAGGAAATAAATCATGAAACAAAAGAAGTTGGAGTGGGTTCTTTCAAACTAAAGCTGCAAACCCTTGTTTGTGATCGTGTAATGCTTTCAGAGATATGTCGGAGCTATATAAGAATTGTTGAGAGGCAACTGGAGGTTCCTGGGTTATCCTCTTCTTCTCGTATCATATTGATGCATCAAGTAATGGTCTGGGAACTACTAAAAGTTCTGTTCTCCGTAAGGGAAATTAGTGGACAATTAAAGTCGGCGGAAGCTGACAATGAGGAAGACATGATGCCAGATATGAGGGAAAGTTCTCCGGATGTTGACCAGGAAGCACTTCCGTTAATTCGGAGAGCAGAGTTCAGTTATTGGTTACAAGAGTGTGTTTGCCACCGGGTACAGCATGAAGTTAGCTCATTGAATGAGTCAAGTGATTTAAAACACATATTCTTATACCTAACAGGACGACAGCTGGATGCAGCTGTGGAATTGGCTGCTTCTAGAGGAGATGTGAGACTGGCTTGTCTATTGAGCCAGGCTGGTGGATCCACGGTGAATCGTTCTGATGTTGCTCGGCAGCTTGATCTTTGGACAATCAATGGGATGGACTTCAATTTTATTGAGACCGACAGGATAAGACTTTTGGAGTTGCTTGCTGGTAACATTCGTGGTGCTTTGCATGACATAAATGTCGACTGGAAAAGGTTCGTAGGATTGTTGATGTGGTATCAGCTGCCACCTGACACTTCATTGACGATTATTTTTCGTACTTATCAGCAACTTCTTGATCATGGAAGGGCTCCATATCCAGTTCCTGTTTACATTGACGAAGGACCAGTAGAAGAGGCTGTAAATTGGAATGCAGGTGAACGCTTTGACCTTGCATATTATCTTATGCTTCTTCATGCCAGTGAAGGAAACAAATTTGGTGCTTTGAAGACCATGTTCAGTACACTTTCCTCAACGCCTGATGCACTTGATTACCATATGATTTGGCATCAGCGAGCAGTGTTAGAAGCAGTTGGTGCTTTCAGCTCTAGTGATCTTCATGTTCTTGACTTGGGGTATATTTCGCAGTTGCTTTGTCTAGGGCAATGCCATTGGGCCATCTATGTGGTGCTTCACATGCCCCATCGTGATGATTATCCTTATCTGCAGGCTAATCTTATCAGGGAAATCTTGTTTCAATACTGTGAAGTTTGGAGTGCTCAAGAACTGCAGCGTAAATTTATAGTAGACTTGGGCATTCCTTCAGAATGGCTGCATGAGGCTCTGGTGAGTCGGTGTTTCTCTCATCTTAATTTTACATGGATCAATCCTTCTGTTTTGCCGCCGTTTGGTGTATCTTGGCTTGTTCTTGTTAATTTGATATTGCAAATCTGGTGGCTGTTGGCATTCACTGCACCAACCTTTTGGTTACTTCTTAACTAGGCCCATTTGGCACTGTGTGCCAACATACATTGGGGCTTTTTCTGGACATCTTGATCAACTGTTATCTGCTTCCAATTATTACTGTCATTCTGTCATTGATACTGAGGTAGAGCTCTTTCCTTTTTAATTAAACATCTTTTTATTGACTGAGGACATGTTTCTGTGTAAATGCAGGCAGTATATTTTAATTACCATGGCAATCTGTCGAAGGCTCTTGAACACTTTATTGAATGTGCAAATTGGCAAAAAGCACATTCAATTTTCATTATGTCAGTTGCTCATTCGTTGTTTTTGTCAGGTAAAAGCTACCATATATTTTTGGTGCCATATATATTTCCATTGCCTTATTGTGCTGGTCTTGGTACTGCACTGATGCCTATTAGTTATTCTATAAATCTTATTTGCGAAACTAACGCCTAAAATTTTGTGGGCCTATATAGACATCTGCAAGTTAAAAACTGTGTGATTGCTGTAATATATTCTGGATTAGCAGTAAGTTTACCATAAATCATAAATTTATCGGAAACGAGTTAGGACATTACTGATTTTATCAACATCCTCGTCATGCAGCCAAACACTCCGAGATATGGAGGCTCGCAACTTCCATGGAAGACCACAAGTCAGAAATTGAAGACTGGGATTTGGGAGCTGGCATTTATATTTCTTTTTATCTATTAAGAAGTTCCTTGCAGGAAGATAACAATACAATGAGTGAGCTGGTACGAAAATCCTTCTAAATATATTGTGGTTGTAGTCATAAATATTGGGCTATTTTGCTATCTGGCACTTTTCATTTACAGTAGCAGTAAAATGAAATTGGTCTCAGAGAAGCTTTGTTGAGGTTACTGTTACAAAGTGCTGTAATTGAGCATGTACCTGACCTGAGCTGGAGACTGAATAAAAATATAATGCATGCATACTTCTAGGCGCGATCAACCAATAACTTTTCCATTTTGGTTTATTCACATCCATATTGGGCTAGCTGCTGTTTCATTTTGTATCCCTCCAAACTTTTTGTGTATCAGCATTAACATCAGCTGAAAGGGAAAGGGTAAACATAGCCATTAATAGTCGTAAACAAGAGCCTGGAGAAAGGAAATAGGAATTTTGTCTTCAGATCGACACTGCTGGCTCCAGTTATCTGAGCACTTCTCGATCAATCAAGTGAACATTGATTAGCAGGGAAATTTTTTTAAAGCCTAAAGTTTGAAGAAGAGATGCTCCAATTCATGGAGTAGAATTTGTGAGGTTGATTTTGAGCATTTGTAAATCGTAATGTGCTTGAACAACGAGATGTTATTTCTCTTGGCATCCAAGGAATAAATTTTTATGATATCCTTGGCAAACAACAGAAGGTGGAATTCAAAGTGTAGTTCTTAACTGAACTAAATTTGTCCTGCTAGGTATTTGCTATTCATTAGTACTTTCTAGTGAAGGATGATAACCCTATCTTACTTCTGGCAGGATACCCTTGAAAACAAAAATGATGGTTGCAGAGACTTCATTGGTCGCTTAAAGGAATCCTTAGCAATTTGGGGTAGCAGATTACCAGTTGATGCAAGGTATTAATATTTATTTATTTTTCTTAGGTTAAGAAAACATAAACTCATGCATGTTTACAGCTTAAATAAGATCTCTATGTCTTCTTGAAAATTCCGAGTTGTTTTCATGACCTGTTATTTACTTTTACCAAGCTGTGGTAATTATCATCAAATAGGTTTATGGTTGTTGAATTGTACAACTTGTATTGATCTCTCCATATCCTCCTCCATCTTTCTGAAGAGATTACAATGGTTTTCTCACAACCCCTATTGTGTACCTGACCCAAACATCAATTTGATTTAGACTTCTTACAGTGTGGATCTGGAAGAAAATCTCTAAATCTCTCTTGCTTTATTACAAGAACGATGCATGGAATATTTTATTTTTGTTAATTTTTTTATAGATATGTCTGTGCACATCTGGTGTGGGAACGCAGTTGTTTTACAGCCTGATCTCATATTGCCTTATCATTTGAGGCGCTTTGAGATCTTCCTTTGTACTGGATTGTACTCTTCATCAATTGTACTTTGATATTGCCCTCTTTCTTTTCATTTAATGGGATCTATTTTTTTTTTTTTCTGTTTGTTTTGCTAATCCCCATTCCACCCCCAGGGGTGGGGGTGTACGAGAAAAGTGTACTGCATCTTCAAAGTTTTCATTGGACCATCTCTGTTATGACCCTTAATATTCTAGTATGTGGATTAGCTTCAAATGCTTGGTTCCATTTACCAAATGCTATAAAATTAGTCCTACGCCAGCAATTTGAGCCACTCATAATAGCTTTCTGTGATGTTGATATCTCTCTAATTTAGTTTGTGGTTTTGCTCCATTGACATTGAAATAACTAAGCTGTTTAACAAATTCTTATTACAGAGTAGCATATTCAAAGATGGCAGAGGAGATTTGCCATTTACTTGTATCTGATAGCGGTGAGGGTTCAACACGTGATAGTCAGTTAAGCTGCTTTGACACCATATTTAGTGCACCAATCACAGAAGATCTGCGCGCATACCATTTGCAGGATGCAGTATCACTTTTTACATGTTATCTTTCAGAGGCAGCCTCATAGCGTTTTTCTCTTTCTTTCTGATTTTCTGATTAATTTAGCAGTTTATATGTGTTGTTATAAAAACCGAGAATCCTACATGAGTCCCGGTTGTAAACACGCATGGCGGAGGTTTCTTGTATCAATTTTTCAAGTTAGTTTTTTTTTTTTAAATATATGGTTGCAGTCTGTCTTGCTCGTCTTCAATTGTCGTCTTCCATTGTTTTGTGTGTCTTCTCCTGATTGACATTAAGGTAGTTGAGGGTTGCCTTTCTAAACGATGGTTCTGCTTTGGTGGGAAGTCTATGAATAGCACATTTTAGGTAGAGGTTATCAACTTTTGGGATGTACTCATCTTGTAAGTGTACTTATTACTATCTTTTTGGGTGAAATTTATCACTAGTTAGAGAAAAAAATTTCACACTTCTTGGAGGCTCTTTTTACATTTTTTGGTATCGAAAAATGTGAAAGTGGTACTCTAGTGTTTTCCTACTGCTCGGAATGAGATAAAAATTTATTTAAGGGTTATCTTTTGAGATGTTAAAACCACGGGGAGTTGTCTATGGTACCAAAATAAAAAAATTTGATAACATATTTTTATTTATTATATTTGTGCATATTTTTATCACTGTTGTAAGTGTTTTTATCAGTATTGTGGTATCAAAAAATTGGTAAAAATAATTATTACAACAATGATAAAAAAACTTATAAATGTGATAAATCACTCACAAAAATGGTAATTTTTTTTTTTTTTTTGTGTATTAAAGAAACGTGGTAAAAATATTTACAAAAATAATAATTTTTTTATAAAATAATATACAAAAATTATAAAAATACCCATTAAAATAATATATATATATATACTACTTCTAAAAGTACTTTAAGGTGAAAAACTTTTGTTTAACTAAAATAACTTTAATAAAATAGTTATTGTCTATTATAGTTAATTGGAGTTAATAAGTTTTAATTTTATAGGCCTCTTGAGTTTCTTAACTGATTAACAACATGTCTTCAAAATTCTTTGTAATGCAAATTCACAAAGACCTCATCAAGATGGTTATTTGCACGTAATTCGGAAACAAAACACAATGTTCCATTTTCTTTCTCTACTATTGATTCAGAGAGACTACAAAAAATGAATTAGGATGACCTGAATCCTGTATAAGCTTTTCCTTTGATTATTTAGTTTTGTTATCTTTTTTCCTTGTGTGGCTTCAAACAGAACATCATATCATATCAAATAGTTCTTTTTTGGCAGGACGTGGTTCTCATTGTCACCAGAAGGATATGCATCATGTTGTGTAACCAGTACCTCCTCTACTCTCTAAAATATGGACAGCAAAGCTTCCCCAAAGTAATCCTCACCAAGTGGTTCACTCTCCTGTGTTCACATCATCTAATCATTATTTAGTAGTGGTCATCATTCCTATTGCACCCATTGCTATTCCACATGTTGGAGCGATTTGCATTCCAGGTAACATTAGTTTGATGCGATGTGTACACTTATCATGTCCAATGTAACATTAGTTTGAGCGATTTGGGTAAAATCGCATTTCTAAATGTTCGGATGCCTGAAGACTTGGTCATGAAGATGTATTGTGACGATAAAGATGTCGTGTAAATTATTTTCAATAACTTTACATTTTTAGGTAACTTGTTACTTTGTTCGATCAATGGTTACGAGGAGAAAGCAAAATTGTAACATGTCAAAGTTGAAGTTATCTGACAATGTTTACAAAAGACTTGGTCAACACCCTTCTTTATTTTTGGCTATTGTTCAATTACAATTTAAGTCTTTTTTGAATTGTTTGCTTCAACACTTTAAAGTGGGATACTTCAAAAGGCTTTAGGTTTTTACTAGAATTAGTGACCATTATAACCTTTACTATTTTGTGAATAACCATTATGATTTGTCTCTCTTATGCGCCTAAAAAATTAAAATATAAATTAGTATTACAAACTAAAATATTTTATGTGCAACTGACCTGGACATCTATTAATAAATTTTAAAGGTATGATATCAAATTTTTTTTTTTTATTGGCACCGTAGTCAAGTCCAATCCTCGGAGACCCACTAAAATGTGGGATAGTCGATGGTTGATGAATCCTTGGTCTCATGTCAAGGTACCAATGCCATGTGCATTAGCACCCAGGTGGGTCAACCACAGTACAGTCGAGGCCATGGCCAGAATAAGAAACATCTGTCCTTAAGTAACTGGTCCCTAATTTCATAGCTTTATATATATACTACTCATAACCCATTCTTAAAGACACAATAAAACATAAAATTCGATCGTTCAAAAAATCGATCATATTATATTAAATAATAATTTTTTTCTTCATTTCTACATCATTTAAAATTTATTTTTACCCATAATATTTTAAAAAATATAGACAAAAATACGTAATCCAACAAATTTTCTTAACATGTGTATACTATCTTGTATGGATAATGTCTGAAATAAAAATTATATTATACTACAAATTAATCAAATATTAAATAATTAGACATGTGATAGAAATTAGTGATGAGATGGTTTTGGGGGAAAAAAGATAAAATTTCAAACGCCTAGTTGTTTTATTATATAGATATAAACAATACCATCACACATAAATTCATAAATTTTTTTGTATTATTTTTTAGGATTATTTATAATTTTATAGTTTTTTACGATCAATCCTAAACATTTGTGATTGAGCCTAACATTTTAGGATTGATCCAAAATTTATTAGAATCGGTCGTAAACTCTTAATAAGTTGTAAAGTGCTCCTAAAAAATTATAAGTTAAAACCATAAAAATTGTAAGAAAATTCTAACACTAGTAATTTTTTTAGAATTAATTCTAATTTTTTTAGTTGTAAATAGATGGATCAGGCTGTCCTATATATATATATATTTTGTGATTAATTAGTGCTGAAATTGAATCGAGTTATTCGGGATCTGTGAATAATTTTTTAATTTTTTTTTTAAAAAAATGAGTACGACAAACTCGATTCGAACAGAAAAAGTTTAGCTTGATTATGAGTCGTAATTGTGATGCGAGTGTAATGAATTTTAACTCTCGAAAACCATCTCTATACACGTGGAGATCAATAGCTGTGTACAACTCACTAGCACCCCACTAGGCTTAAAGCAGCATGCATGCAGTGGCGGAGCCACTCTGTCCCTTGCCCCCCACCCTATTTTTTTTGTCAAATTTTTTTGATGTATATATTTTATTATATTTTTAAGTTTGACCCCTATTAAAAAATTCTGATGGATTTTAATTCATTTAATCATTTTTACATTTGGGTTACTTTCTTACTCTCTGTATAACGTCTCTTCTCTCTCTCAATGTTGTTTGACCACTAAGCCAACCATTGCGCAATCTAATTAACGTATTTTTTTGTTAGTTCAACGGCTAAAAATGTTCGAATCAGTTTATGTACATCTCGATTAATCATTTCTCTAGTTTGATCAAAAACAGATCATCCACACCAAAATTAGGGTATTTATGAAAAAAAAATCTCTCATAATCTAACTCTAATGAATTGTCAAGGTTCAAACTCAAGATATCTGAATTTACAAATCGTCGCTCTTACCAATTGATCTACCATTGGAGTTACTTATTAATGCATTTGCTTTGACATAATGCTGCATGTTCTTTGAGGAAGAAAGAAGGTTATACTTTTATTCTTTCATTAGTGTGCACATTTTTAATTTGGGTGTTGTTGGTGGGGGCCAGGTGTGCTGGTCTCTTTGATGTTTCTCCTCCACTGTGTTGTAAGTTGAATTTGTCATGCTTTCCTTTTCATTGATGTTTGGTGCTTTTTAGTACTCTATCCATATGGATGTTGATCTCTAGAGTCTACAGGCCCTGCTAATAAAGAACATACAATTGGAAGAGGGTTGGAGAGCCCCACTTTGAGAGGCTGTAATTCGAACTTATTGGTCAAAGTTCATGGTCACTAATCCAATTGGAAAAAGCCAAATTAGTAGTGCCCTTCACTTTCTGTCTGTGTACTGCACCTATTAATTGTGTGAATAAAGATACTTCTTTATACTGCTCATATGTGTGATAATATTGAAGTTTACTTGTTGCATATATGAAAGGAATATCTGACTTGACTGGTGAAGAAGTTGATTAAACTATCATCGGTTCATTGTATCGTTTCTTGCTTATTATATGTTCTGTGATTGAAAGAGTTAGATATATGTAGTCTCTTCTTCGTATGTGAAATGATCATTTCGATGACCTGGGTAAATGACGTATGTATCACAATGAAATAATCTTATTGTTACATTATGATCCGTACTCCGATGGTGACATATGGATGATGTTCATCTCTTGATGGTGGAAGAAGTGTGAAGTTTTTAAAATAGGTGACAAGATCAGCACCATTGATTGTCACTTAAAAAGATGATTAATACTGTGGGGTGAATGTTGCTACTTTTGAGAGAGAGAGAGAGAGAGAGAGAGAGAGAACTTGTCTGTTCAAGCCAAACAAAATTTGAATAGCTCCAAAAGAAGCACTTTGTTCTCCTTTTTATTCTGTCTTCTCAATGGTCAAGGATGACATGGGAGCAGAATCACCTGGAGGGACAAAGCACCAGAAAATTATCTTTCGGCATATGGTAATACCTTTAGCCTACATAGAAATTTTGTAGAAATACCACGAGTGGTTGGTCCTAGGGGTAAAAATTTGGATTTTCTTGTTCAGTTCTTTTGAGTTTGAGTTTTTATTATTATAACAGTTCGGTGAGGCTAAACCTACACTATAGTGCTCAAAGTACGTAGTGGGATCTTAACTTTGGCCATGACGTAAGTGTGGTGGGTCTTCCGTACATAGCTATGTGATTTCAAGGGAACAATGCTTCTTGACAGATAAGTAAAGTAGTTTATCTGAATTTCTATTTTCTGTATAAAAGAAAAAAAAAAGTTTTGTAGAAATTCTTGATCAAAGGTTACCTTTAGCCCACATAATGCAATAGTTTATGCACTTCTCCATACACATGGCCAAGCAGTGTTCCTTTATATTGAGGGTCAAGAAAGAGTTAAAAGAGTTTTTTTTTTGCTGGATAGAAGAAAACTGTGATTTCAAGCTTTATACTGATTGAATTGGAGTCAGGAAAATGAATTAAATTGAAGGTGAAATGGTGAATGTTTTGAGGTGAATGTTTTGAGGTGAAAATTGCACAAACGTGAAAAAAATCATAAAAATGTGAAAAAAAAAATCTCTTATATATATATATTTTTTAAAAATAGCTCTACTATCACTTGAAAAAAGTCAAATACTTATTCAATGTTATTTATTATGTTGTTTTTTAATGTAAGCTAATCGTCTCAGTCACATATTACTGTCATTGGAACTTACTACATATTCAATTATTGTAATTCATCAAATCAGCAAATCATGTCAACTTTTTAAATATAAATAACATTTTCCATTTAAAAATTAGGCTGCCAATGGAATTCTGTACATTGAATGAAGCAAAAAAAGACAGGTTTTGTAAATTTGAGTGTAAGATAGAATTAGTCATATTTGAATGACACTTTGATATATTTTGTTTTTTCTAAGCTTGATAGAAGAGCACTACTGATGGAAAAAGCCTATAGCTTTCTACTCAAACCTCTTTGAACATCGACTTATACGGACAAAGAAATCTACTAAAGAGATTTGGGTCCATCTTGATGAGACAAAGCAAGCCAAACCCAACATATATATAGGACAGCACCTAAATATGATTCAACAGACAAAACACTCACACACTAGTATTTCTTTTTCCTTTATCAATCCTCCTGTCTTTTTCGAGGGATAAGTTTGTTTTGTTGTGTTAGAACTATCATGAGTTTGATTCACGAAAATCATCACTCTACACTTTGAATAAGACCACATACATTTAAACCATGCATCCTCAAATTCTACAACAAAAAGAATCTCGAACACTGGAATACCTAGTCCTTCCGCTTTCATTAATGTATGGAAAAAATGATGGTTTTCTCAACGGCTAGCTTTAGATTAACAATCATGTTATGATGCTAATAATTCATAAAGTAATTCAGCATAGGACAGCACTAAGGGAGCATGTAAGGACCTCTTCATATTAGTTTTCTCCATCTAACCTGTCGGCCACTTTATGCATCTTCATTGCAAAAGATAAATTACATCAACTTCTCCTGGTCGCTCATTTGAGATTCGTATCAGCACAGGAAAAGTTCATACCGAATCAAATTCCTTATCAAATTCCTTAAGGGTAGATGATGAAATTATCACCTTTTGGGAAGGCCTAACCAGTTTTTATGGTGATACCACCACTTTTTTCATTAAACTTCGTCATTTTAAAGTGATGTTACTATAGTATGATGTCGAAAAGTAAAATATGAATATCATAGTGATACCCTTTTAAAAGCTTGGTCCAAGTTCAAAGTTACAAATCTTTTGTCCAACTCGATCACATTTTATTAGAATATTTCTCCAAATCCACACGAGGAAAAGTTTCTCTTTTGCTTGTCACTGTCATCGAAACAAGAATGAAAAAACCCATATCCATGAATTTTTTTTTGAATGAATTTAACACGTCAGGTAGCACTATTATATAATGTGCACACTTGATAGGAGATTAAATATCCACACAAAATACTGGCGAAACAGATATACATGAAATCTAAAAGAATAGGTACTACTTACCATCACATGTCAATGAACAATTTTCTAATAAATATGATAGAAAAAAGTGGTGGGCAAAGTGCCTAAAACTAGCGAAAGGCTACGGTACCGAATGAGATATCATACCGAAATTTATAATCTTTTAAGGTGAAGTTACAAATTTTTTGAAGTGTAAGTTATAACTTTTAAAGGTCATGATCGATCATGATAGATTGAGATTAATACCGAAATTACAACTGTCAAATGTTAAATTACAATTTTTAAAGGTCAACTTATAACTCATAAGAAAGAAGTTACAATTATTCAAGGGAAGTTCATGATCAATCATGTGTGTTTGTGATTGATCATGATTCTCTTGAATAGTTGTAACTTCTCCCTTTTAAAATTGTAATTTTACCATAGAGTAATAAGTGGCCGTATTATATCAAAAAAATTTTATTCGGGACCATAGCCTTTCTCCTATAACTACGGTATCTATTGCTCTTATTTTTGGTTAGATTTTGACTACTAATGTGACTAATTCCTAGGCAATACAAAAGATGGGATTGGAGAGTACACTTCAGTCATTCAATCTTTCCATTGGGAATATTACCTAACAATTTCAAATCATGAATTCAACCATATGTCACACAAACTGAAGTACGTATCACTGTAAACCAATGTAACTTTGGTGGCCAAGAAAGGATAATATTTTACTTAACTAACACATGGGATGAGAAAAAAATCAAATAAGGTGGGGCTAATAACTCTTTCATTAGGTTTAATTACATTATTTAATTATTTTTTATGTCACATCTTTCTAGTCAATTGATTACCCACAAAGAGAACAAAAATGGTAATATTTTGCTTTCTTTTTGGAATTTGAGGGGAAATGACTTTGAGTTGGCTGAATTAATTTCTCTTTACTCCCACTAATAATTGAAGACTGGGTTAATTATACTTTTCGCCCTCAAAGATCACCCACTTGCCACTTTATGCCTTTTATGGAAAATATTTTTTGTACCTAATTTCGTGATCTTATTTGATAACACGATAGATTATAATCATTGAATTGATAGTGGGGTTCATTGTCAATTGAATGATAAATAATGATAAAGTCAATAAATAATATCATTAAATAAAGTCTATATAGCATTGCCCTCGTCTTAATCTTCTCATTTTTCCAAATATTTATTGGCAAAATTCAAAAGGAAACCTAAAAATATCGAAACAATAAGTATATATACAATGGTATTAGCTGTTGCAGAAGGACAACATTGACAGCTTCATAATCTTTTTGAAAACCCTAATTTATGAGGGTCACATTCAAACTTGCTATGAGAGTACACCAAAGTTCTATTCTAGTTTCCAAAAAAGACTCGAAATTTAAACTCATGCAGGTGGTAACTGAGTTATTCATGTCATGCTAAACCCTAAAATATTCTAATCTAAAATCTTGAACCCTAAACACTACGAGTTTTTACTGTGTTCAAGAGTTTTTACTGGTTAAAGCCTCAGTTTATCTCTATTTTTGTAATTAATACATGCATTTTTTATCATTTGCATTCTAATCATTGTGTCGTTAAAACTCAAACTAAGACGAATTAATCAATTGCAAGAGATTGCATGTTTATGGTTAAAAAGGTAGACTCAAACCTAAACAAGTCTAGCATATATATAAAGGGTAGTCACTGTATGCGGTTGGTGAGACTTGACCTCAAATCATGTCTGGAGAATAACTCTTCAACTACTCAAACAAACTCAATTTGCTTTATCTTATCAATCATATAGTTATTGATAAAGCTAAAATTATGAACACTTCAACCTTTCATGTGTTGGTAAAATTATGAACACTTCAACCTTTCATGTGTTGGTAAAATTATGAACACTTCAACCTTTCATGTGTTGGTTTAGCTTTCAAACAAGGGGCAAGACGACATACACCTATACGTGTCTTCAGCTTGGGGCTTCCCTAATCACATAAATCCCAAGTTTAGTTGATACTTGTAGTTTGCGAGCAAATACATACGTATGAGATTTGGGCTGGGAGTCCAAAAAGTAAATAGTTAAACCATTTCCAGTTATTAAAAAAATGGATACTTCCCAAAAATTAGGGTTCAAGTTGAGGAAAACAAAAGCACTCTTATTTACAGGTAAAGCATGTTTAGGAAAAAATATTCATTGCAACGGTAGTACGTCAGCATTACCATGTGGTATTATCAATCAATAATATATGGACAAATAAGAACATAGTCCCCACATAAACCAATAATTACATGTTCATGTAAGTCAATAACTAACCACTCTTCTTCTATGTAAGCTAATAATTACCCATGTAAGATTCACTTTGCCCGTTTGAAATTTTATTATTGATTAATGTTACCATATCTACAATCACCATTGCATTCAATATTTTCTCCACCTTTTCGTTTCCAAATGTGTTTACGCTTCAAGTGTTCAAAATTCCAAATCTAACCTTTTACATATAAATTTGGAAAGTCACGAGTAGGCCTGTCAAAATCTGACACAATACGATTAACCGACAAGAATTGACACGAATTAAGCGGGTTTGGGTGAGATCTTAGTGGGTTTGGGTGGTAAACGGGTTGACCCGTCAAACACGTTTAATAAACTGGTCGTGTTCGGATAAGACATGTCAACCCGTTTATCACACGTTGACTCGTTTAAATAAAATTAATATAATAATAAATTAATAATTATTTTAAAAAATTTGCTAGAAAAAAAGAAGTAAAGAAATCAATACAAAAAAAAAGTAAAGAAACAAAAGGCAGTGGCCTCTTCGACAAAAAAAAGAAGTAAATGAGCAAAAGGCAGTGGCCTCTTTGTACCGCATCGACAAATGAGGGGAGATGGGGTGGTTGACTTGCTTATAAAAGCCAGTGATCTCTTCCTTTTTTTTTTTCAGCCACTTTCATGTGAGATTTGATTGGAAATTTTTCTTTTTTGAGGTAAGTACAATTGACAATAAATAAAGTGGAGTATTAAAATTTGTTGATATAATTTGTTTAAAATTAAACGGGTTAAACGAGTCGTATCGTGTTATCCGTTTATTAAACGGTTCGTGTTAAGGTTTTTCACATGTTTATTAAACGTGTCGTGTATGAATTTACATGTTTTTCACCCATCACCCGTTTAACCCGACACGTAACCGTTTAACTCAACACAATTGATACCCCTAGTCATGAGTCTTATTTATAGATTTTTCAAAGAGCCACTGGAATATTGGGACATCCAAAAATGAAATATGGGACTATGACCATTTGGTGGGAGGGAATTAATAAATTCCTTTTTAGGTATATTCATTCCAAACCATTATGCAACACCAAAAAGCAAGTGATCCTTATCTTAGACTATCTTTTGGAAAACATAACCAAAGACTATACACGAAAATGGACAACCCAAAATACAACAACTGCAAAAAAAGACAAGAGTGGGAAGACAAAGTAAAGTAGATAACAACATTCAATGGGGCATATTTGCCACCAAAAGAGGTAGATGGTGTTCTTCATGAGTTTCAATCAAAAGCCTGATGACTCGAACAGTTCTCTCTCTCTCTCTCTCCCCCCCTCTTTGCTCCTCCTCTTACACATACGCACCCAATTGTTTCTATAATAAGGCCTTATAACTGTATATTCTCCTTCCATATAGGGCACCATAACATTTATTTCTAATCAATAACATTACAACCTTCTTGGTATTAAACACAATCTTTATCACCCACAAGGCTTGCTTCAAGTCCTCCATATGGAGGTACCAAAACTAAAGCCATGTACTCGCTCTAAAAGTCCAAGCATCATTTCAGTCTCAGAAACCCTGCCATGCCTGAATAGCTCAATGGAGATCCAAAAAGTACAGGGTAAACAAATGGAAAAACAAGATCAAAAGCAAGAAGTAGAGAAGAACCCTGATTTTATATTGGATTTAAGCCTCTCTAGCAAGGATTCAGATCAAGACATCAAGCCAGAACTCAATCTCATTGATTGTTTTCCCATGAGTTCATCAAGAAATCCACTAGAGACTCCTCAAGGTAATAAAGGTGAGCCACCACAAGTCTTCCCATGCAACTACTGCCAAAGAAAATTCTACAGTTCACAGGCCCTTGGAGGCCATCAAAATGCACACAAACGAGAGCGGACAATAGCAAAACGAGGGCAGCAGGTGGGTGGCGCTGCCCCAGCGGCAGCGTTTGGCCATGGCTCACACCCCCACCGTTACTCAAGCATGGCTGCTCTTCCTCTACATGGTTCCTTCAACAGGTCTCTTGGCATTCAGGTCCACTCTATGATCCATAAGCCAACTTTCTTAGCATCCACTTCTGGTTTTTCTCCCTTGTATGGACATAATGGGTGGTCTAGAAAGCCTATTGATCAGCAACCAGCGATCGGGCGGCTTGCACCAGGGAATTATCAGTTTGGGGCATCTGCAGGATCGTCATCAAGTGGTGGCGCTGCTAGATTCGATGGCTTTCACAAGTTTTCTCCGGTAGGCGATGGAGTTAAAGAACTTAAAGGATATAGGCTCGATAGTGGTAACCATTTGAAGACTAATCAAGATGAGTTACAGAAGCTAGACTTGTCCCTCAAGCTCTAAGTAGTTTTATCATTTTCTTTCTCAAATTTTGTCTTACTTTTTCTTTGTTGATCATTCAGAGTTTCTACCTTAACAAAGTTTTCTTTTAAATGTCCAATTGGTACATAGGGCTTGAGTGATTTTTTTGCTTCTCGGTCGATTTACTCCCTCTCTGTGTGTGTATTTCAAGCAAAGTTGCAGGTTTGTTGCAACAGTCATGGTTACTCCATTATGGTATGGCATGGGAGTCATGAATTCAAGTCGTGTAAATAGTATGTTCCAAAGATAAAATTATTTACGTCCGATCCTTGCTAGAATTCGATAATTGGAGTCTTGTATAGGCTGGTTTGATACTTGGAGGAAAGGTATAGTAAGAGGTATGAAAAGTTACTTAGAATTTGGAGGCAAATTCTCCAATGCATTCTCCCATGAATAATTGTGTTCACACTGATACAACTTTATAATGCAAATCCATCTTTCTGCACATTTGTCCATGGACTGAGTCATAAGGCTAGGAGAAGTCTATGGTATCGAAATTTATTTATTTTTAATTTTTTAAAAAAATTTAAGATTATTCTATAACTTTTGTGGTAATTTACAATTAATTTTTAAAATGTTAGAATTGATCATAACATTTTTAAGATTAATCGTAAAACTATCACAAAAATTATATTTAACCCAAAAAATTATAAATTTTGTTA
Organism: Ilex aquifolium; assembly: GCA_951799425.1. Lineage (NCBI taxonomy): Eukaryota > Viridiplantae > Streptophyta > Magnoliopsida > Aquifoliales > Aquifoliaceae > Ilex > Ilex aquifolium. Next base: position 13,721,114 of record OX637410.1, on the reverse strand, counting down.
TTGTAAATGAACCTCAAAATTTAAATTAAAACCCACAAAAATAAAAATTAAATTTCTTTTTTAGTGCCGTAGTTTTGAACAAGGTATTATTTTTTTTCTTTCATGTGATATCATATTTCTGACATTTGGAGATAGAGAAAGATTGATGTATGTGTCACTACCCAAGTAGACATCACCCGTACAGTTTGATTGATCTAATCCTATATTTTTTAATGAACATGGTTCAGTAGATGGATGCCACTTGGATGGTTGTGAAGATTGTTTGAATTATGGCATAGTGGACCCACTTGCAAACGAAGTAATAGACTATCCATTGAGCAGTCTTGATCAATAGGGTGGTGGAGTCATGTGGAGAGTAGGGTTTATAATGAGCCTTAGCTATGCAATCACATCATTTTTTCCATATAAAAATGGTGCAAATCTTAATTTCTTACTTAAGAGATCTCTCATGGGTCCAGATTGATAATCATTTTCATTATCAAAGAGTGATTTAAGTAAAAGATATGCTATTATTATACTAAAACAAGTCTACAATCTCAATGAAGGATGAATGAAGCCTTTGATTATGCCTCTCCCTCAATGATGGTCTTTTAATTAAAAGTCAATTGCTTTTTACCTCTTTATGATTTCGGACCTTTCGATTAAGGACATCTTATCTACTTGACGTTTAAAATTATATATATTACCTCCTTGTCATTATGTACCAAGATAAAATGATTACTTTTATTATTCTAATTAACAGAGAGTATACTCCACATGCTCAAACACCTGTTGTGTACTTTATTTTCATTGTTTCTCACAAAAAGAACATTATTAAAATGCATAAAATACCTTATAATATATGGTATAATACCTAAATAGGTAGGACATCAGTCCAAATCAAAAAACATGTAAGAAAAACATAAGTAATTTTCGATCCTAGAATAAAACCTCACTTGAGGGAGAAAAAAAAAAGACTCGACATGTTTGTTTTAAATGTGTTGGTTTGTAGTCATGTGTCTATTAATTTTATTGTCAAGAGTAAATCAAACGAAAAGTTTGATTTTAAAACATGGATATTATAGTAATTTTTTTATTCCATTAACGGCGTCAATTATTTTACTTTGATACGTAATCATAAGGGGGCAATATACATAATTTTAAGCATCAATGAAGTAAGGTGCTTCTAGTCGAAACCAAATGGGGATAAAAAATAATTAACCCTTTAATTAAAGAAAGAGATGATTGCTTGTGTTTAAGTTTTTTAAGGCGGGATTGAAATAATCGTTTTGATATTTGAAATCTGAATAATGAAAAGAGAAATTAAATAATCAAAATTATCGTTACATTTTATTGTGACATTTGTATTCTTTCTAAATATGAATTTCAACTTAACACAATCAGACAATAAAATTCGTGCTCTCAAAATTCTAAAGTTTGAAATTCAACTTAACACAATCATGTAATAAGAATCGTGCCCTCAAAATTCAACTCTACCATTTGTATGAACCCTGAATTCTCATTTCGTATACAGGTGATGCAATCAAATCATGATGATATGATTTTCAACTTGCCAACTTTGCCTTTTGAAGTTCCACCCAACTTTATAATAAGTTATTGATTCTCTCTTAAGAAAGTTGGACTTAAAGTAGTCGACATGGCTTGTGCAACATATAAACATCTGTTTGATAGGGGAGGGTCGTTGAGTAATGCTATTGTTGATGTAGGGTTGGTGGATTGGTGCCCACCTTTCCTACAATGCGAAGAGCTTACAAAATGTGTTCCTGTTATGTTTATGTTTGTACACATAGCTAGGTTTAAATCTATTATTGGATGGTGGGACTGGGACATCGTTGTTGATAACTTGATAGAGCTTAGTGAGTTATATAGGATAATGAAATGAAGGTGTACGGTAATGGTGGTTGGCACAGTACTGCTAGTGTAAAACACAGATCTGCAACTACCACTTTAACTCAACAAGCATATATATAGTTTCAGTAAATGCATGGACCACGACGAAACATCAATATGTCTACATCCATTGTTGATTTCCACAATTGAAAATTACCCAATGAATACACAGGACGGATTCAAAAATTTAGTAAAGGGGACGAAGGTATACGGATTGAAGATTGCATTCAAGGCTTGTCTTATGATCTATGAAACATAGATATGAATACAAGATACGAGATATGAGTACGATACGATACGGATTCGGTAATACGATAAAACCTAAAAAAAATTATATGGGTACGATTGGAATACATTTATAATAAAGTATATCAAACAAAATTAACAATTTTTACTTTAAAAAATGTGTAATATAGTCATACATAAAGTGAACGCGACTAATTGATGGAATTAAAACTAATATTTAACTAGTTGATTTACTTATAAGTATTTGTTTCAAACATTATACCGTTATAGTGTAAATAACTTTTTTTTTATATTCTTTTAACGTGTTATAGTAAATAATACTTAAAAAATACTTACGTTTTTCAAAATTAAATCGTATATTACTGATGTTTTGTATTGTATATAAATTTGAAAGAAATAGTTATATATAGATTAAAATTTAAAATTGTACATCTTGTTCCATGTGTAAAAATATCCACAAAATATCCGAGTAGGAATATTGCCATTTAAATCGCTTCGGTTCTTCGTTGTAGTCAAAAAAATTATAGACCATTTCAAAATTTTTCGAAAAATACCTCTTTGAATCCAAATTAATGAGATTACAAGGACCCCTTTTTAAAAAATTAGATTGTCTTTTAATATGTCGGCAATACCCGAGTCAACGTTATAGCTTTGACTCCACATACTAAGTGGTGAGCCCTTGGGGTGGACGGAGGTGGCCATTAGTAAAGATGATGGTACGAAAGGGACGGACTCTGTAAACATGTCAAAATTTTCAGTAGGTGCACATTCCCATTCCCATAATGATAGTGTGACCAAGTACAGAAATTCTCAGCACTGATAAAAATGGGATGTAGAATAGACAAGGAAGGAAATGCCTAAGAATATTCTCCATTAAATATCCCGTTAAGCATAATAATAGTTTGTTGCAATACACAATCACTTTATAAATCAAAACTATATGCAGAAATACGGAAATTATATTCATCATACGGACCAAAGCCGACCCCGGTCGCCACGAAATCAAACGATCAAAATTTTATTTTAGTGTAAAATTTTTTGTAGCTTTCGTTATTTTTTCCATCAAAATCTAATTCATTGACACTGTCAGAAAAATTAATAAAAAGTAACAGAAGGATTGTATTGTAACACTTTTCTTACTTTGAAGAAATTTAATTTTTGAAAATATAAAGTGAGAATCTTAAAAAATTTTAGGATATAAAGTACAATTCGCCCTATTTAATACTTGCTCGAAATTGTGAGGGCCGGTCATTAAAACAAGGCCCAAAGGGGGAGGCTGAGGCAAAAGGCCTCAGGCCGTTTGACTAACCAGTGTTAAGGCCCTTCAAATTAAATGTTTTGAAGGTGATATATATATTGGACAAGTGGAGTAAAGAAAATTGTTATACAACCAAAATTGTTTATTAAATTTTGTATACTAAATCAATGATTGGATTAATGAGTTTTATCAACTCTCACTAAATATTTAATACATAAAATTTTGTCACACTATTTGATATATTGTTTCCCAAATTTAATTGCATTATTGAATGCCCAAATATATTGAGACACTATAAATGTTGGGCGAAAAATCGTTACTGTTCAACACTTATCCTCCGAGGTAAGAAAGATGGAAAATAAGAGAAATATATTTTCTATCCTCTAAAAAAAGAAAGTAGTAATGATACATTTTCCTTCCTTTGTGTTTGGTAGGATTGATGGAAAATAAAAAATTTTTTTTTTTTTTTGTGCTTGGTAAGATGGAAAAAAATATTTTTTTTGATTTTTAATTTTTGATTTTTGATTTAAATTAATATATATATCAATTAATATATAGACAAATAAGATACATTTTAACATAAATAATTAATTTTTCATCCACATAAAAAGTAATGATTTAGGTGTGTCACATTCTTTAGGGGTATTTAGTTTGGTTTTGCAATATGATTTGGTAGAAAATATGAGATTGGGTACAAAAACGATACCGCAATTAGGCCCCTAGGATGACAATCGAGTCGTGTTGTGTCGGGTTCGTGTCGTGTCGAACATTAGTCAACCCTAACCCAACCCATTTAACTAATCGTGTCGTATCGAGTTGACCTGTTTATTTTCGTGTTCGTATTCGTGTTGACCCACATAAACTTTGAATAAAAAACTTAACACCCTAAGATTTTATTTTCACTTAATTGAATCTCTCCTCATATTTTTTCTACAAACTAAAAATTAACTTAATAATAACAATAATAATAATGAGTAATAATATCTTTTTTATACAATAATTATGTCAGTGTTTGATAAACAGTTACAAATAATTAATATTTTATTTCTATAATACTAATTAAATATGTTAATCGTACATCGCGCAACCAAATTAAACATCAGAAGTAATAGAAAAAACAAGTCATCAGAACATGAAAACTCATACATGCAACGAAAAGGCTAGGTCAATCTATTTTGAGTTAAAAACTTCGTGTTGGCGGGTCAATTCGGGTTAAGCGGATTGAACCCGAACCCGACCCATTAACATTTCGTGTTGACGGGTCGTGTCATACACGGGTTTGTACAAAAAAATAGTCAATCCAAACTCATTTATTCGTGTCGTGTTCGTGTCGAGTTATCGTGTCGTGTCAAAAATTGCCACCCTTATAGGCCCCACAAGATAAGGGTAATTAAGTATAATTTTCAGGGTAATAACTACGACTTTCAATTTATAAACTATGAGGGTGTCCACTATAATTGTTAGATTCCAGTGGGAGCGTCAGTGTAATTTTGTCAAATAAACAAGACCCAACCCTATATCCCGCGAGTTCACATCTCAAACCCTAACACTTGCGCAGCCCTCTCTCCGCCATAGCAGACGACGTCGCCGGCAATCACAGCTACGTCCGGTCAGGTAGGTCTCTTCCTCTCCTCTGCCTTATCCCCCATTCCGTTTTGTTTTTTTTTTTCCTCTGGACTTTTATTAACGAACCCGGACCTTTAACACACCACCGGCTCACCAATGTCCACCGATTTAAGTCACCACTACCATCGACCTCTGCACCATCCACCGGCGACCCAAAACATTTACACCATTAAAGTCGAGCCATCACCGGATTGCCGTCAGATAACGAGAGGGCTCAACCACTAATGTTTTTTTTTTTTTTTTGAGATGTTATTTGAGGGAAGAATGTTAAATTTGTGCTTTGTTCTTACTTATTAGACTAGAGTATTTGGATACTGAGACCACCATGGCCGATGAGGAACAGAAACCTTTGACATATATACCGGAGGTAATATTGAAGAAGAGGAAGAGCAATGAACAGTGGGCTATAAGAAGGAAACAGCAGTTGGAACAGAGGGTTAGGAAGATCAAGGGTGATAATTTTGTTATTAAGAAGCCTGAGCAGTTTATCAGAGAGTACCGTGACAAGGTAAATACTGTTTATGGCTTTGCAATCTAGTTAGCGCTTCACATGATGCTTTGATTATCCATTCCTGAATTTTCTGATGATTAAGTTCCATGATTCCCAGATATTGTTCTCTGTCTGTATTGATTGATCTATCTAAATTCATTTCAACCTTTTCGTTTGTAATGCTAGAAAGGACTTCTGTTATGCTCACTCTAAGTAGTGAGATAATGAATAGAAGGAAATTGCAGAAATAAGTGAAGAATTTTGATGTTTACTAACCAAAATCAACCTTTGATTCGTCAAGATCAGGCATGAAGGGTATGGAGGCTTTGTATGGGCATCAGATTTGTCAAATTTGTTATATTTTTTTGAGAACATACATGAATAAGGAAGCAGCTCCAATCTTCGTTTGTTAGGCACACTTGCTGTGTTCCTTTCTAATATAAAACATGTAGGTAGACACATATCAAGAAGTCAATATCATGTTTTGCATCACACTGCTAGTTCACATGTTTGGAAAGTCCATATACCATGCATGCAATATAACTATAAAGTATAAAACAGTATTTAGGGATTTTATCTACATAATTGTATGTCCATTCGGAAGAGTGACTTGCTTACAAATTATCAACGCCCCTGTGGCTGTATTGTGCATTGAGAGATGGGAGGCTTATAATGACAAGCTTACTTACTCTTTGTCATCTCTCTCTATTTTGGTTTCCATAGAAGTATTCCCCAATAAGAAAGCCGGCCTTCATTCATCATGTTCATGCATTCTCTTTAAATGTACTCAAACTCCATTGGTGTTTGCATGAAAGCATGCATTCTTAAGCTGATGTCAGCTGGAATCCTGCTTCGATACCAATGGGGTTTAGATTGCTGTCAACTCTGCTTCAGTCCATGATAATCATCTAATATCCTTCTTATCTGCTGTTTTGCACCCAGGAATTGGATCTCATCCAGATGAAACACAGGGGAAAGCGGCAAAGACGATCATTGGTGACACCAGAATCCAAGCTCCTTTTCGTCATTCGCATACAAGGGTGTGTGATTAATGTTGTTTTTTAATGATTTCCCCCACATTTCTGCATTTTATCTTTTGATTCTGATGTCTGCCAGTTTGTTTCTAGAAAAAAGGACATGCACCCAAAAACAAGGAAGATCTTGTATTCTCTGCGGCTGAGAAGGATCTTCAATGGTGTCTTTCTGAAGGCAAATGAAAGGATAATGGAAATTCTGCAAAGAGTGGAACCATATATTACATTTGGGTAGTGCAAACTGATATTTATAGTTGTTCTTTACTAGACGTCATATATCCTAGATGTTAAGAGGATATGTAGCAACGGTGGGGCATCGAAGTTTCTTGGGTTATTGGATTTGGCGATCCAGTTCATCATGTTTCCCCAATGTTATCTGCTTTATGTGTCCACCATATGATTGTTAGTCAATTTGTTGTTGATATTCACTTGTGGATAATATTTTTGTCATGGATGATAATTGCTTACCAGATTTCTTGCCAAATTCAAGTGTTTGATTAGCCACTTGTTGGTACTGTTTGGCAACTCTTTTTTTCCCATTAATTTTCTGTTGTGAGTTTTTTTGAACCAAAAGGTAAAAAAATAACATTTGATTTGTGCTGGAATTGCTTTTAAAAAGTTGAAAAACAAAACTCTTTTCGAAGTAATTTTTTTGGGTTTTTTGCCCCCTTTTTGGGTTTGGGTTCCTGCTCTTCCCCCAAGCTGAACTACATGCATAGTAGTACATGAATGCAATGTAGGTGTATGACTTATGTATCATGACATGTATGTATTACTTTTGAAAATAACCATCAAACATCGTAGCACTTTTTGATAAAAAAAATGTTGAAGTTACTTCTTTACTGAGCAAAGTACTTTATCGTGGCAAATGCTGCCCTTATTTTTGAAATGTGGCGACATTAGTTGAAGGCAGTGGACAACAATCACTAACATATTTGGCCTCAATAGTCTAAGAAGATTGGCATTTATATCTTGTTTATGGACATCCATTCCACAGCAGCAGGCTTGTAATCTGCAAGTCTCCTGATAAAGTGGTTGCATAAGTGTCACAACCATTGGAGCACCCTCCTTGCATGTTCACATTTTTTTTTGAGAAGATGAGCAATATGTTGCTCATTGCAAGCATCTATGTCATTTTCATTTTGGTTGTTCTTCTTCTCTGATTATGGTCCTAATGCTAGTTTGTTTGTGTTTGAAGATATCCTAATCTCAAGAGTGTGAAGGATCTGATTTACAAGAAAGGTGCAGTGAAAGCTGATAAGCAGATAGTTCCTTTAACGGACAATAATATCATTGAAGAGGTATTAGATATATTTTACTGAATTGTGTTGCAGTTGTTCCCCATTTACATTTGCTGCCCTAGTTTTAATATTTTGTCCTATTATTTTTTGTGCCAGGCACTGGGTCAGCATGGCATCGTCTGCATAGAAGATATCGTAAATGAGGTTGCTAATGTTGGTCCACATTTTAAGGAGGTCAGTCGTTTTCTGTGTCCCTTTGCTTTAAACAAGCCAGAGAAAGCATTACAGGGTAAGAAAAGGCTATTCAAGGATGGAGGAGACACCGGAAATCGTGAGGATCAAATCAATGAGTTCATTAGTAAGATAAATTAGCAAGCAGAAATCCAGTCCTGGATACATGTAATTTGGAGTGAACCTCAATCTGCATCGAAATTATTGGAATGTTGTAGCGCGTATAATTTGGCTTGGTTACTGAAGTTCATTTAAGCCTTGTCAGAGTTTTGTGTTTCACACCTAATGTAGTTGTTGGGTTAAGTGCTATCCAAGTGACTTGTGGGTTGTGAAATTATAATCTGGTCTGTTTTTCTGAGACAAAATGTTGTTAATGTCAACAATTGAAGTTAAATCGGGTGCAGTTGATGATACACCTTTGATGCTGTAAACCATCCTCAATGATCTGAAGAAGAAAATTTATCAAGTCGTGAAGGCGATGTTGATTATCGACTGTGAATTGGCTACATTGTCTTTTTACTAATTTAGACTGAAAATCTGCAGATTCCTTGGGAAGGATGTTCTTTACAGTTTACAGTTCAAGTCTTCACTCCTGCATTGAGGCAGCTAATGTATATTGATGGGAAAGACTTTGCTGAAGACTACATCCGGAATACATCTAGCACTAGCATTGTATATGCATATTCAAAGAAATCATATATCCAATGTTAATGTTTTAATTTGAATTTAAGTTAATTAAAAAATATTAGCAAAAGTGTCGGACCCGATCATTTGAGTCGAGCACGAGGGCTCGGGATGGCTTTGGTGGATTGGTGCTCAAGAGGTCCTGGAGTCGTGCACTGTGTCAGACAGAGCCATCACTGGTTTCAGGCTAGTTTGGATACATAGAATATGTAAGTCTGTTTTGGAATATTTATCTTTAGGCCCCATTCATTGTGCTCCCTTCTTTTTGTGCTAAATTTAGGCCTTTCTTTTGGTGGCAAATGGTATTTCTTGAACTCATATCCTCACCACCAAAGGTGGTGGTCTAGTAGTAAGTTGTACCCGTTTAGGATTGTTCTCGACTTCCATGTGATTATCAAGTAGGGTTCGATTTACAGGAGTAATACAATTTGCTGCTTGGCTTTGGTGATGTTGTGGTGACGGGCTGGCCTTCCAGGTTAATAACTATGGCTCAAATCTTTCACAGTGGGGGATCTTCATTGTAACACCCAGGGTTACTACTTACTGGTCACCCCTCCCTTTTTTCCAGTTCAAAAAAAAAAAAAAAACTCATCATATCCAAGCTAAAAAGAACTCATCCTCATCTCGCAATTGACATCGTTGAGGTTTATTTGAACAACCTTGAACATATCAAACCATATGATCTTTGACAAATTTGAATGTTTAGGATTGATTTTTATTTGGTTATACAGATTTGGGGGACTTTATTGAAAAATTGGTTATTTTAGAATTGTTTTAGTGAGTTAGGGTTTAACTTCTGGAATTTTTTGCTAAGAAATTAAACTTTATTTTAGCTCGAGTTTGATACGAATGCTCTCGTTAAGATTTTCACTAATAGCTTATAACTTTTATGATCAAAGAAAAAAATCAAACATCTCCAGTTAGACAAGGGTCAAGCATCAATCATAACATTCCATTTTTCTCCCAAGAAATCTCTAGCTCGTTCTATACATTTCTAGAAGACCCAAATTGGATTTTGTTACTACTTAGTTTTATACTTTTATTTTGTATGTGCCATCAAATTTCCACTGTGCTTTTGTCTAGCTATGTGCCATTATTGGTCCCTTCATTGCACAGCTCCTTCATTGTCTTCGGGCGGAGCATCTGGATTTAATAATGTTAGGTATGATAATGACATCTATGGATCACCTTCTGAAGCTATGTGCCGTTGGAGGATCAACATGACCGGTGCCATCGTCCTCCGGCAGCTTGACTGCAGAGTAAACACCTGCTCCGGCCAATGCTCCCAGGATGGGAGCAGTGAGGTACACCCATATGGCTTTGAAGTTGTTCGCAGCTATCGCCGGCCCCAAAGTTCTCACCGGATTCATTGAAGCTCCGGTGGTTTCCCTGCCATTTGTTTGACTCATCAGCATAAAAAATAAGTAAGAACTGACCAACTCTAATCACAAGGTTCATTTCCCATTATTCAAAAATACTTGGATCAGCCCCAACAGCCCAGTCCACAGGGAAGAACAACAAACAACTCTAACACGCTTAAGAGAATACCTACAACTGCAAATGCTTACCGGCCCTATTTTGAACTCAATAAAGCCTTCCTTTATAGACAAGGGGGAATCCCTTCGCTACCACTCTCTCCAACAAGTCGGCTATAATAGAATAGATAGGCCAAGCTTGTCTTTTTATTATCGGAGTTGAGGATATAATCATTCCTCAGGCAAGAAGAATAGACAGATATATTAGAACCCATTTGAGTTAAGTGTCATCACTTTGGTATGACAATAACTAGTAGGAGAGTTGGTCTAGGAGTTTCAGGACCTTGAAGTCATTCTCATCAAATAATCGTCCAACGCACCCATTTAGGGGTGGGGATATTAAAATCATCTCCAGTACACTATAGATCACTATTGGTCACAATCCACTCATATAAAATGGTTAAACGAAATTAATTGAAAATATAGTAAAAGAGATCTGAATTTGGTTTGAAAATAACATAAAAATATGAAAAGAAAGGCATGAGGTATTACCCAGCGATGAGTATGTTGAGCATGACAGTAGCTCCCACCGCGATTCCTGCCAGCTCTCCCACCTGCAGTGTGACAGGAAAGTATAATGGAAAAAGGGTTAATTACACTTTTCATCTCACTTTTCCCTACAACTACTGAATTTCTTAAATTCCCCATTCAATTACTTGAATTAGTTTCACATTGTCTCAAACACAAATGTCTATTATTGTTTGGACGAAAAATATCAACATATCCCAACAAAGTAATATCAACTAATTATCACCTGTCATGAGAATTATGATAGTTGAGGGGGTAAAAAGTGGCCTAAACCTCTTAGTTTTGGTCATAGAAGTGTCTTCATCATATTGGAAAAAGAAAACCATGAAGAAATAAATCAAAGAAGCATATGCTTACAGCTCTGGTGTCGGTGGCCACAGCAGTGACAACAAACATGAGATTGAAAGTAATAATGAACTCCAAAGCAAAAGCTTGACCATAGCCCCCTGAAGGAACAGTGACTCCCCCACCCATTATGGGGTGGAAAATCCCCTTCAATGCAAATGCTGCACATAATGATGCTATCACTTGTGCTCCAATGTACATTGGCACCTACCAAACACCCATTGGAACCCCAAGTCAGTGAAACAAATTATAGGAAAATCTAGATAAAAATTAGCTTATCAATAGAAAATATGGTCTTTAACAGAGCATATAATCCTAATAGTTCATGTAATAAATTTCAAATAGTTCAGATAAAGTTTTGTTGAGGTGAGTTGAGTATTTAGATCAAAATTAGAGCTTTATATAGAGTTTCGCACATGCTTCCACGGGAAGTGATTGAGGGCAGCGAAGGCAATGGTAACGGATGGGTTGAGATGAGCCCCTGAGATGTGGCCGGTGGACAGTATAACGATCATGACGGCGAGGCCGGTGGAGGCAGCCAGGCCGATAAGTGTCTCGGAGCCTTGTGTCTTTTGGTTCACTATGGCGGTGGCTGTCCCTGCGAAGATGAGAATCAGAGTGCCTATGAACTCAGCTCCTACCTGCAGGTTTTGGCATCAACCCATGAAAAACAAGCACGAAATATGTTAAGTTCAGACTATTATTGATCCTGATACACACCCACACATATGATTCAACTCCAACTTGCTTTCGACATTTAGCCCATTAACAAGAGAAACAAATGGAGTCTCTCTCATATACCTTTCTTGCAAGTGAGACAGGAGGTGGTGGCAATGCGCAGGAGACAGAGGGTAAGCTTCCCTCTTCCAAAGCCAAAGCTTCAACACTGAAGCACTTGCAGCTCTTGAGAAGAGATCTTCTAACACTGCCACTTCTCTCTGGTTTGAACCCACCAAAAAGAGGGGCACCAGGTGTCCCTGGTGTTACGGGTGTTGAGGGGGCTGAGGCAACATCTTCAGACTCCATCGCCATCTCCAAAGCAAAAATAGAAATGGAGAAATACGATAACGACAAAGTGGTACCAAGTGAGAGAAGCTTGAGCTCACAGTTCCATGTCCTTATGTTTTCATGGGAACTGGGCCTTCGTGCATTTATAGCAGCGAGGTGGTTGACTTGGAGAATCCCAAGAGATCAAAAAGCAAGAAAAGAAACCACTGGAGGGAATGGAAATGTGGAGGAAGAAAGTGGGGTTGGAAGTGGACGGTGGGACTGTCTGGGACATTTAATCAAACACATAGCATTTGGAATTTGAAAGGTGCCATGAACTTGTGGTTTTTATGTCTCTGCCACTTGGTTTTGTATATTTGCTCCCACTGTACTCAATGTCAATGCCTGCACTAAAATTGTGGAGTACACCATTGTGCACATTCCACAAGCTGAGGGTTGGTATCGTGGTTAGATTGTTTTTTTTATAACTTTGAAGCCTCTCGTCGTAAAAATAATCTCGATATATAAAAGTAAAATTACAAATATATAATTTTTTTCAAACCCTATAATGACAAAAGTTTCTTAACCTAGTTTTAGCGTCGGATTGTCAATTTTTTTACTATTGTGGACACAACCTCTTAGTTGTCAAAAGAAACATGTGGTGTCCAAGTTGTCAAAGGTTGGAGAACATGAGATAGCAGAGAATCATAGTTGGTAAACTGCTAGGGAGTGAGTGCTTTTTTAATAAATAAAAAAGGGAAAACTTCACTTTAGTACCTCATGGTTTAACCCATTTGCACATCACCTCTTTGTGGGTCAAAAATGACACATAATTCTCTTATGGTTATTGAACTAAAATGCATCGTTAAATTCTTCGTTTATTTTAACAATTTGTATCTGCTATGCCTATGCGCCTATTATGCAATTTGGTATAAAAAATACATGCTGAACACACAAAAAAAAACCCCTCAACTACTTCGTCTCTCTCTCTCTCTCTCTCTCTCTCTCTTATGCATCTCATCTAATGGTAACAACCATGATTACCAGTTTTTGTATGACGACAATAAACAACCATGACCACCACCCACGTCTTCTGTCACTGAGCAACCATCACCACTAACCTTTTTTTTGTCCACAGTCTCCACCATGTCTTTCGTCACCGATCTACCATCACCACCAGCCTCCGTACAATTTTGATTTTCTATCTTTGTTTTAATTTGGATTTCCTATATTGTTTTGATTCTAAATTTTTATTTCCATGTCGATTTCTAATTTGATTCTATTTTCAATTTAATTTTTGATTCATGTTTTGATTTTTGGTGAAGAAAAGTGAAATTGACATGTTGGGATATAAATTGAGTTTTGTTGAGGTTGAATTGTGAAAGTGCACTAGTTCGTATGGTGCAGGCAATGGGCTGCAATGAATGGCGCCGGAGTTAGGGTGGCTGGGTTGTCGAATTTAGTGGTGACGACGATAATGGTTAGACAGTTGGAGTTATTTTAAGATAATTGTCTTTTAAATTAAAAATAAATTAATGAGTATTAAAGTTATTTTATTGTAATAGTTGATAGAATTTAACGATGCATTTTAGTCCAATAACCACAAGTGGGGTTATGTCTCATTTTTTAAGTGCATGGAAGTGATGTACAAATAGGTTTTTTTTTTTTTTTTTTTTGAGAAACAAGATGGGAGAGAGGGGCGACCAGCAGGTAGTGACCCCTCCTGGGCGTGACCATGAGGGTCTCCCCCGATGTGGAATGTTCGGTTAGCCATAGTTACAGACTCTTTTAGAGTAGCCCGTCATCACACCACCACCGAAGCACTAATGAGTAAGGCATGGAGATCCCGTTGATCGATCCCTGCTTACAAATAGGTTAAACCACAAGCGTTAAAATGAAGTTTGCCCTAAAAAAAGATCTTGTTTTCCCTTAATAATACAGTGGGGCTGTGCTTTCTTAGTATCTTGATGACACTGAATAAAGTAGCCATGTTTTGGAGCATTGCTATCATAATTCACAAGAAGGCAAAAAAGAAGGGATAGTTGGTCTGGTCCTAGTGACGGGGGGCTTTCTAACCTCTAGTCAACTTGCTCAATTGCCTAGACAGCTAGCCTTTTCATGGCTATTGTTGTTTATGTGTAGGTGGGTGGTGATAATATTTCTTTCTTGTCAAGCTGATGGATCAAAGGGAGAAAACTGGTTTACTACTCTTTTGACGGAGAGACTGGAATTTGGTGTAACCAGAGACGCCCGAAGAAAATTTGAGGCTTAAAGCAATATTTGTAAATGAGTCTTTTTTTTTAATTGTTTCTATCCTTAATTTTCTAATTTTTTCATGTGATATGGTCGACCTTAAGTAAGACTATTAATTTAAAATTTTTCGTTACTAATATTTTTTTTCATTTTTTTTTTTTGTATATTTTGCATCTAAGATAGTTGTTTTGGATGTTTAACTCTCATCGTGAATATTTTTTTTTTATTATTTTGCTATATTATTTTATTATTTCTTATATTTTGGGATCTATTAATTATTTATTTGTAGGACTTTAACCTATTTTTCTATGACGTTTTGTTTAGTAGTAGGAATAAAGATATCATTTTTAGATTCAATTATTTTAAAATTTTCTCATTTTTAGAAAAAAATTTCATATCTAGATGATTATTTTTTAGTTGCCATATCTATGATACATAATCAACAAATTAGTTATAAATAACCATATGATATCTATAATTACAGAATATAACATGAGCTTAAAATTACAAAAAATGTAAAAACAATACAGTTTGATTTGTCATGGTTATTTGTAACATTAAAATTTGATATTTTAGTTCTTTCTTGATCAAAGTTTGCAGAATTAAGTGAGTTATATTATGTGGGTTTGATTTGGTATATGATTTAAAATGAAAAGTTGTGTATGTGTGTGTGTGAAAGAGATGGAGTTTTGTTTGTGTTTAATTGAAGACGTGAGAGAGAGAGGGAGGCGAGAGTTTTACTTTTACTGTTTTGTTTTATTACACTGAGTTTTGACCGTTGCAATAAAATGTGTGGATTGTATTTTTGGACTTAACTATTGAATCTGAAATTTAATTGTTAGGTGTACACTTTATTGAGACTTTTTATGGAGTTTATATTGTCATTTATTTAAAAATTTAGATTAAATTACATTGTACATTAAGAAATATAGAGCCTTCTTTGTAGTTGGGGGCCTAAAGCCGCCCAGCTTTTTCGGTTACACTGTTGGACAGGCCCCGGGTGTGACAATGAGATTGTTTCGTTCTGGTTATGAGTTGACTCAGAGAAATGGTCTTATGGTCTGTTCCGTCATTTTAAAGGCATCATCCTGATGGGAATGGAATATATGCCATGATTTGATGTTAAGCTCATGGCATAGAAATTGAGCTTTGTATCACTCAGGGAAGATGAAGCTAGTCCAAGGAAGCTGAGAATTTGTTCATTGCTTGCTTACAACATATGCTCATCACGATAGATCGCATGGAAAAGTTTTTTTTTTGGTTTAACAGTTTGGGCTGTTTGGGTTAACTTACGCGCATCTCGACTAATCCTCTCTCGCCAGTTCGATTAAAGACAGGTTATTCACGTCAGAACTACAATATTCATGAGAAATAAATCTCTCATAACTTGACCTTAAGGAGTTGGCAAGATTCGAATTCAAGATTTCTGAGTTTACAATTCATCACTTATACCACTTACAATCGACGATGATTATTGGAAGAAAAGGGATGCAAGTATAATTTGTTATCCAAAATATTGTGTATATATACTTAGATTTAGTAAACTTAAAAAACTGATGCAAATCCAAAACAGAAAGTCTATTAAGCAAGAGGGTGCTAACAAGTGCTCTTGGAGGGCGCCTACTTTTCTCGAGAGAGTGCCTTTGGAGGGGGCACAACTGTCTTAGATTATAACAGTATGTAATCTAATTATATAACAAAGTCATAAAACCTGAAACTTTGTCTTAAGATTGTTATCCAAAATATTGTGTATATAATTAGATTTAGTAAACTTAAAAAACTGATGAAAATCTAAAACATAAAGCCTATTAAGGAGGAGGGGGCCAACAAGTGCTCTTGGAGGGCGCCTGCTTTTGGGAGGAGGAGGCCTTTGGAGGGGCGCCTACTTTTGGGGAGAGGGTGCCTTTGGAGGAGCGCCTACTTTTTGGGGAGAGGGTGTCTTCTGGAGACAGAATACAAAATTTTGTTTTTTTTTTTAATTTAAAATATCTTATTGAACACAAGAACTAAAATACAATTTTTAACACAACTGTCTTAGATTATAACAATATGTAATCTAATTATATAACAAAGTCATAAAACTTGAAGCGTTGTCTTAAGATTGTTATCCAAAATATTGTGTATATAACTAGATTTAGTAAACTTAAAAAACTGATGAAAATCTAAAACATAAAGCCTATTAAGGAGGAGGGGGCCAACAAGTGCTCTTGGAGGGCACCTGCTTTTGGGGAGAAGGTGCCTTTGGAAGGGAGCTTACTTTTGGGGAGAGGGTACCTTTGGAGGGGCGCCTATTTTTGGAGGGAGAAGGTGTCTTCTGGAGACAGAATACAAAATTTTGTTTTTTTTTTAAATTTAAAATATCGTATTGAACACAAGAATTAGAATACAAAATTATGTCTTTAACACAACTATCTTAAATTATAACAATATGTAATCTAATTATATAACAAAGTCATAAAAACTTGAAACTTTGTCTTAATATTGTTCTCCAAAATATTGTGTATATAATTAGATTTAGTATACTTAAAAAACTAATGCAAATCAAAAATAAAAAGCCTATTAAGGATAAGGGCTCTAACAAGTTCTCTTGGAGGGCGTCTGCTTTTGGGAGAAGGTGCCTTTGGAGGGGCGCCTACTTTTGGGGAGAGGGTGCCTTTGGAGGGGCACCTATTTTTTGGGGAGAGGGTGTCTTCTGGAGACAGAATACAAAATTATGTTTTTTTTTTTAATTTAAAATATCATATTGAACACAAGAACTAGAATACAAAATTATATCTTTAACACAACTGTCTTAGATTATAACAATATGTAATCTAATTATATAACAAAATCAGAAAACCTAAAACTTTGTCTTAAGATTGTTATCCAAAATATTGTGTATATAATTAGATCTAGTAACCTTAAAAAACTGATGCAAATCTAAAATAGAAAGCCTATTAAAGAGGAGGGCGCCTGCTTTTGGGAGAAGGTGCCTTTGGAGGGGCGCCTACTTTTGGGGAGAGGGTGTCTTCCATTGGAGAGTCTTTGCATTAGCTTTTGTCATTAGGTTTAGCCAAATTACCTTTTGAAAAAAAAATCAGCCAAATTAATGTACCTTTGGCCAAAAAAACAACGAATGTGTCGGATTTTTTTAATAAAATAAGAGGGCATAATTTAAAAAAAAGAGGATTAAAATGAATAAGCACTTTTTGGTCTCCTCAATACTTGTGCCAATTGCTTTAGACGTTAATTTCTGTTAAAAGGGTAATGTTATATGAATTTTATTTGTTAACCTTATTATTTATTGTCATTCGGACAGTGTCACACGTGGACTTCACTATTAGTTAGGATTCACTATTAATTCAATGACTATGATCTAGATCTATCATGTCAACACAGAAAGTGACTAAATTAGATATAGATAATATTTTTCCTATTAAAAATGCCAACTGAGATAATGTGTTGTAATGTGTAGTACCAATGAAAAATTTCGGATCGGAAGAGAGAACAAAAGGAAAAGACACCGAAGAAAGAGTGATTGCTGATCAAGGGAATACCACTAAATTTGGAACATATGCTCTCTCATTATTTCCACAGGCTGCTACTATTTTCTTTCATGGTCTTTTCACTCTTGTCTTCAACTAAGTGTAGGCTTAGGTTAGGTGTAGGCCTGCATATATTCACATCACACCACATGTAAACAGGGAAGCAAGTGTTGCCAAGAGTAGCTCCAAAACCATTGATTGAAGGAGACAGACTTGTTGCAATGCATCACTTCACTGGCTTTTTTTTGATTTAGGCCTAATTGTTCATATTCTCCAGAGATCTTTGCTTTCTATTTAGTCATCAATAACATAGTCTAACCCACTAACATTATTCGGAGGATAGGACTTGACTGATTTATATTTCCATCTCCTAAGTTTGACTCTATGGAATTGATGCACGTATTTTACAAATGATTATTGCATAGATATTGATTTTACAAAGCAATTACAAGTTCAAAATACGTGTGATTAAGACAATTCCCGACTATGAAAATAATTTATTTTGTGAATAGTTTTTTCCCTTGGTAGATTACTTATTGGGAATTTAAGTGGGATCTACTCTATACACTAATACATGATCATACTAGATCTCCTCTATCCTTACCCATTAAATGAAGTCTATCTTCCTATATTTATGTTAATCAAGCAGGAATAAATTAAATGTGCATGCACTTTCTTCAAACACATTTACTATACTAGCAACACTATCGTTTAGAATTCTCACCTTCCTCTCCATCTAACTATAATTTTTTTGACTTCAAAATGAAAAGTCATTCTAATTACACCTCTTTAATTCATTGTTACTAGGTATGTCAATCGTGCGGGGTGAGGTGGGTTTGTGTTAAGTCTTAGTGGGTTCGTATTAAAAAGTATTTTATTTATATCTAATTCGTTTATTAATTAGTGTCTAACAAATCGTATCATATCAAGTTCGTGTTGTGTATGAATCGTATATAATTAGTATATAAACGAGTCGTATCGTGTATTTTTTTAATTGGTCTCATCCTTATTTGATTTGTTTATTAATCGTGTGGAGTAAGTCGTCATATTTTGACAACATTAAATGTTACAATATAATTTCAAATGTATGCAGTTGATGGTGCTCAAAATCTTTCTACCCGATTGCAGAACAGAATAGGACGTGGCCCAGAGGGGTTTTGTGTGCGCTTGTGGATGAGAGTGTGCGCAGTGTGTAGAAGATGACAAAGACAATAATGTAAGTGGTTCACCTCAGCCAAAAAACTAAGGCTACATCTACTGTGAAAGATACTCCTGCACTGTAAAACCCGAGAAAATTTCAACCTTTGTGAAAAAGGGCAAAACGGTAAATTGCCACTACAGTACAGGTTGTAAACCTGAATTTTTCTAGAACTCGGATGACGAAACGGACCTCACCGTTGGATTCGTCTCGCGAAATCTAGTTACCACGTCAAATTTCGTGGAATTCCGAGATAGTCGGATTTTTCACGTTTTACGAGACGAACGGGCCCCGGGTGACCCTGTACACGAAATTTTTATAAAGTTTCCAGGTTTGGGGAAATATTAAACACAAGTTAAAACAAAAATAATTCGAACTTGAACCGGAGCGAAATTTAATCGTTTCGGGATTAAAACGGACCCGGAATTAAATAGGACGTGTGGCGAATTGTGGGCCAAGTATTCTAAAATATAAATAGGGGGAAAAATTAGATTTTTCCCCATTGTTCAGCCGGTTTCAGCCGATAGAGAGAAAGAGGGAGAAAAGAGAGAAAAAAACTCACCTTCTCTCTACGATCTACGGCGCTACGGACCTCGAATCCACGCAAGCCAAGAATTAAAGTCGCTCTACTCATCGAGGGCTACGCGGCTATACCAAAAAGCACAAGTTTTACCGAAGGTCAAGGTACGGGATTTTCGGGAAGTGAGGGTTTTTGCTTGAATCGGGTCTTGGAACTTCCCTTGGTCGTTCCTCACGCTTCAAGAGGTAGGGTTTCTTCCTACTAAGGTTTAATTCCAAGCCTATAATGTTTTGATGGAATGGGTAGGATGATAGCCTATGTGTCTCTTGCCTATTGTTGTGAAATTGGGTGAATTGGGTATTGAAATGGGTAAAGGAAATCCTAGCTTGGATGGATATTTAGAAGTTACTAAATGTGATTTCTATGAATTGGATATGTGAAATGAACCCAATGTAAATTCATGTGTTATATGAAATTGTGGGCGTGTTATGTGTTTATATATATGCCTTGAAATTTTAGTATGTTGATAACATGCTTGGAAAGTGTATTATGGGAATTATATGCTTTTGATATGATTTTGCCATGGAATATGAGAAATGTGTTGAGAATGTTCATATGTCACTCATATCATATCGAACATTGTATTGGTGTAGTAATGGAGCACCACATTTCATATGCACGGGAACATCGCATTTTAGGAGGTGTGTGTGCATGGTTGTTTGTCTTCACCACACATGGTGGATGACGAGTGAGCTCGGGTAATATGGGTCGATGACCTAGACGAGTCGAATGGTTTATATGTTGATAGGGTTGGGGTAGCAAGAAGGGCTAGAAAATCCCTCGGGTGAGAGACCCGGTGATTGGATACGCACTCCGTTGGTATAAGAGCCCATAAAGTGTGTCGGTGTACGCGGAACCGTTGGTGGAAGTCCATGAATTCCGTGTAGGTTGGGTGACCTTTGGTGTGAGTCCATGAACATCCACCCCTACAAAGACCCTAGAATGAAATGTCATTTGATGTGGAACATAAATGACGGATTGGTACACATTGGCACTTGCATGTGTAGAGGAGCCGGGAAGGGCTCGGTTGATGTGCATGAGTGAGTCTCACCTCATTTCATAGCATGGCATTACATGTTTCAACATGGAATATATTCTTGTTGTGGATTGTTGATTTATAGCATGTGACATTTCATATGCATTTAGGTTGGGGAGTAGCCTCTTTAGGAGATACCCTATTGAGCGTGGCTCACCCTTTATGGGAAAAACATTTCAGGTGTGGGTTTTGCTCCGGCGGATGGCTCATTTGGAGAGCATCAAGCATGAAGGGGGCCGGCTTGTGGCCTTAGTTTAAGTTTTGTAAAACCTTTAACAAAATTCCATTTTGATGTATATGTATTATGGAATGAATTGTAATAGAGCTTGTATGAGATGGGTATTATATGGAAAATCTCATTAAACATGTATTGAATGAGTTTGGAGTGTATGGGGTAGCTTTAAGGATGGGTTGGAGGGGAAAGAAATCCATTTTTATGCTCACAGACTGAAAACCTACCGGAAGGTGTGTGTCGGCCTTCCGGAAGGTTTTGCTAAAAAGCCCAGCTTGCCTTGTTCACAGCTAATACCTTCCGGAAGGTTTTGCCCACTGGAATGAACCTTCCGGAAGATTTTAGCTACTGGAGTAAAACCTACCGGAAGGATTTGTCTACTGGAATGAACCTTCCGGAAGGTTTTGCCTTGGGTTTCTTTTTGACTGCCAAATTCTTCCGGAAGGTTTTGTTTTCTGGAATGAACCTTCCGGAAGGTTTTGGCTACTGGAATGGACCTTCCGGAAGGTTTTTGCTACTGATGTAGGCCTTCCGGAAGTTCTTGAAATTGATCATTTTCATTTAACTGTTCTTTCAGCGACCTTCCGGTAGGTGTATGTCGACCTTCCGGAAGGTTTTTTTTTAAAAATCAGAAACTTTCAAAATGCTTAGCCATGCTCTTGGGCTTTGTTTTCTTTGGTTCCTATGACATAAATGGACATAAATTGAGATATAATTGACCTTGTGGATGGTAAATCTGGATAAAAGCATGTGAATGACGTGGTGTCGGGTTATACGACTATCACGAGTATTTCCGCGGGTTGACGGATGGTCAACGGTTAATAAAGGACCCCCGGAAATTTGGGGCGTCACATGCACCGTTTAAAGTTATATTTCTTGAAGAAGAAGACAATAGTTACAGAAGACTTTGGCTGGGAGCCTTTCTTCGAAAAAATGCTATATTTGATGTTCTCTCTCTCTCTTCTATCTCCCTTTTTTGCTATATCTTACACAATAACCTTGTTTTCTATTTATACGTCTTATTCCTAGGGTTTCTGCAAAACTTCTTTCTTTTGGCTGATTCTGTTGTCCCCTCGTCATTTGTCCTATAGTTGATCTTGCTAACTGACGTTTTCTGTGCTCACTACCCCTAGAACGGAATGTGTGAGGTAACGCAACTGTCGGTGTATATTCGTTCGTTAGAGTTGTCACGCATTGTTCTCCTGCCCACGCGGCATGATTGGGGTTATCTTTAATCTGCTCGTTGCCGAGTTCTGATCTCTTGAGCAGACACTTATCACAAAGCTTGATGGGATTGGGCTGGCATATGTCCCGAGTTGAACGATCCAAGGCTTTCCATGGCCTGGATTGTGGACCAGCCCAGATATGGAAGATGTCATCCAGAAGGATCGCTTGGTTTGTGTGACACCCCTAAAACCGGGGGTCCTTTGTTAATTCGTTGATCACCCATTAACTCGCGGAATACCTGTGGATACCGTGTAACTCGATACCACGCTGTTATGCCCCATTTACCGAAATCCATAACTTAACAAAATTCGGGCATAGTCTCTTTTGTACGGGGAGCTCTACCCAAAATGCAATATGTGCAATCATATAACGTTGACCACACCGGGTCCATTTATCCATACTCATATAACAACATGCAATTTTACATTAAACATAGTCCATATGAGTTCGATTACAATCCTTTATATACATTACATGCCCAAAAACTAATTAACATCTTAGTTTTACAAAGCATAGTTTAAAAGCCACATTTCGGCTTTTCTTCATCAATGAGGGCCCGAATGAGAGTCGTCCACCGGCGCATGTCTTGCACCTGAAATATTGTCCCCATAAAGGGTGAGACACGCTCAATAGGGTATCTCCTAAAGAGGCTACTCCCCAACCTAGATGCATATGAAATGTTCACAGGTAATTCACAAACAACAATCACTCCATTCAAGAATATGCAATTCAACAATGGAATCCTCAATACCATGCCATGAAATGAGATGAGACTCACACATGCAATTCAACCCGAGCCTTTACCGACTCCCTCAACACATGCAATGCCATGCGTATGAATCAAGGCATTCCAAGCCCCCGCCATTGATGTTACACATCCAATGATCTTTTTAAAATAAACCATGTGCCTTTGTTGGGTATTCGGATTTTGGAATCTCACCGCCGGTTTCGTACACCGTTACACTTTTTTGGACTTGCACCGTCGGAAGTGTATAAACCAGTAACCGGGTTTTGCACTCGAGGGAGTATCTAGTCATTCTTGCTATACCCGACATAAGTTTTTCATACAACCGTGTAACTCAGCCGGACCTAGGTCCAACCTTCCCGAGTCCACGCTTCGAGCACTAAGAATGGTGTTTGATTCAAAAACATGCACACACACCCACACTTATGTCAAATGCCAATGAATGTGATGCTACCAGTGCATATGCAATGTAAATATACAATTGTAATTCTCAACTATATTCAATATGTCATGTACACATTATGAACAATTCAATATCCAACAACTTTTCTTTCCATGGTAAATTACATCACAAGCATATAACCACCATCATTAACCTCAATGTCAATATATCACGTGCATATACCAACATTAACTCTCAAGCATGTTATAACAAAATCAATGCTAATAACACATTCAATCCACATAGACATTCAACCAAACACATTCAAGGCAATAAAATCATGTAACACATAATATGCCCAATTTCATCATATATCTTAAGAAATCACAAACAAGTAATTTCTACAAACTCAATTCATGCTAGAATTGATTTTAACTATTCTCAATACCCAAGCATGTTATAACATTTTCAATGCTAATAACACATTCAATCCACGTAGGCATTTAACCAAACACCTTCAAGACAATAAAATTATGTAACACATAATATGCCCAATTTCATCATATATCTCAAGAAATCACAAACAAGTAATTTCTACAAACCCAATTCATGCTAGAATTGATTTTAACTATTCTCAATACCCAAACATGTTATAACATTTTCAAGAAACCAACATACTACATCAACATAGACATTTTATCAAACATCTTCAATGCACCAAATCATGTAACACACAATCATGCCCAATTTATCACATTTTTCATGAATTTACCAAACAAGTAAATTCTACAAAATCAATTCATGCAAGATTGGTTTAACATATTTCTACACCCATTTTCCATAATCTAGTTACACTGGGAGTATTTTACAAACCCAATTCTTGCAAGATTGGTTTAGCATATTTCTATACCCATTTCCCATAATCTAGTTACACTAGGAGTACATCAAATAAGAGAATTCATCTCAAGTCATGCTACCCATATCATATGGAACCCTAGGTTGAAAATAAACCTAATTAAGAAAAGAATCATACCTCTTGAAGCGTAAAACAACAGTAGAAAACTCTCAAGACCCGAAACAAGCTCTAATCCTTACTTCCTCTAAAATTTCCTTTTTTTTTTTTGTTTTTCGTCAAAACCTTCGATTTTTGGTGCTTTGGCATAGACCTCATCGTGTAGATGAACTTTGGTTCTTGGCCCGAAGAATTTTGACCAACGTAGAGCCGTAGATTGTAGAGAGAAGTTGGAGAACCCTCTATTTTCCCTCTCTTCCTCTCTAATTTCGAAAATCTGATGGGTATAGGGAGAAAATCTGATTTTCTCCCCCATTTATACCCCTCTTAGATGTTTGGCCCTCGTTGCGCCACACGTCCTCCATTCCCGGATCCGATTTCGTCCCGAAACAATTAAATTTCGTCTCGGTTAAAGTTTAAAATATTTTTATTTGAACTAGCTTTAAATTATTTTCTAATTTTTAAAATTTAATTCCATGTCACGTTTTTAGGTCATGCGACACCCGATTGACTCGTAAAACGCAAAAAATTTAATTGTCTCAGAATTCAACAAAAATTGATTGGATAACTAGATTTCGTAAGACGAATTCAACGGTGAGGTCCGTTTAGTCATCCGAGTTCTAGAAAAATTTGGGTTTTCAACTCGTACCGTAGTTATTAATTACTGTTTTGTCATTTTTCATAAAAATTCAAATTTACCCGGATTTTACAATTTGTCTTTGATGAGCCCATTGGAGGCTTTGGGCTCAAAGTGGGGCCTAGACTTAAATCCATCATCATCAGTTGTCTCCTAACCCCAAGTCGGGGGGATGACCTCTTAACCTTGTTCTGGGGTTAAAACTTTCTTTTCCATCGTAATG
Organism: Ilex aquifolium; assembly: GCA_951799425.1. Lineage (NCBI taxonomy): Eukaryota > Viridiplantae > Streptophyta > Magnoliopsida > Aquifoliales > Aquifoliaceae > Ilex > Ilex aquifolium. The sequence goes on along the minus strand of OX637410.1, from coordinate 13,695,970 downwards.
ATTACTTCTGTGGATGATAATTTCCAATAATTACAGGTACTGCCTCAGCAGCGTGTTTAATTTCCCCATACTTTCTTTTGATGGGAAAGGCGTGCTAGGACAGGACACGCGTCGCTTGGGGGAAGGCTCTTACTGTACAGTTCCTTCTGCATGTTCTTTTCCCACATCCCATCATGGCAATAAATTCCATATATAAGGGGGGAACTCCTATTGCCTTTTTACTGATATTTCGAATTCCAGTCACTTCGCGTTCCTTTTCCCTTCTTTTGGACTCTAAGGCGGCCGCTTTGAGTTCCTGGTGATTTTGAGAGTTCTGGGCTTCCCATCCTTCTTTCTGCAAGTCAACCTTAGCTCCTAGTTAGGTATGTTAGTATCTTCTTTCTCTTCGATCTGGATCCCTTTAACCCTCCCTGGTGGGGCTATAGGTTTCGTTTCATTATCTGGAGGTTTAGCTATTTCAAAAATCACACCGGTAGTTTTGCTTTCATTTCGCGATTCGTAAATTATCCCTTCTTATTGAGGTTATCCTTGCTTAGATCTTGGTGTTTAGTTCCCCTGTTTCTTACGGATTGCCCTTCACATCTGCCCCCTTGCACTCCGATTTATAGTTTGAACCACCAATAGGGAGAGTAGTTCTTGAGACCCCTTCCGCTTCCTCTTCCGCTTCTGCGTCCGGGGAGGGCAGTGATGAGGGTGCCGACGAGGTTTTGGCTTCTTCCTCCAGTGGTCATGCTGAGGAAGAGATCTCCTTTCCCCTTGCTGGTGAGGAGGTTCCTGTTGGCAACAACACGTCGGTTGAGGTCGACCAATTCTCCTTAACTTTAGCAGAAAGGTTCGAGTTCCTTCCTAGGGCGACGGATTCGAGGGGTCTAGGGTCGGTTCCCGAGGCTTCTACTTCCCGAGGCTTCTGCTTCAGGTGATTCTATTGGGACCCCATTGGCATTGCCCCCCATCTGCTCGAGTCGTACAAAGAAGAGGAGGTTCAAAGGCACTTCGTCTTCTGCCCCCAAAAAGAAGAAGGTCCGATGAGACCTGTTTGACCTCACCTGCTGTGTTGAGTCAACCTCGAGCCATCTCGACGAGGATGATTTAGAGGCTTTGAGGGAAAATATCTCTATTTCGGCTTCTATTCTACTTCATTCTCCTAGGGAGGATGAGAGATGTAACTCTACTGTCCCTTGGATGACCTGTTTCTTCGGTTTAGCATTCTGCGCTTGTCTTAGATTCCCTGTTCATCCTTTCATTCGAGATGTCCTTGACTTCTACAATGTGTGTCCAGCTCGGGTTTCTTCAAATGGCTGGGGCTTACTGGTTGATTTTCTCATTGACTAGTTTGAGAGTGGGAATACCTTTCTGCCCACCATTCGTGAATTTGCCCACCTCTTTTAGCTCAAGTCTTCTTCGGCGTTAGGCTTTGTTTATTTTGCCAAGCGGGTGAAGGCAAAGAGTTTGGTATATGAGCTTCCTTCTTCAAACAAAAGATGGAAGTCGAAGTTCTTCTTTGTTCGGGGTGACTCCTGGGAGTATTTGGGAGCGTCTGAATGCATTGCTGGTTGAGTGTCTAAAATAATGAAATCAACAGGAAAGACGAAGTTGTCTACTTGAATAAGGACATCCTCAACAATGCCTTTCGAGACTTTGACAGACCTATCTGCCAACTGGAGTATAATACAAATGGATTTGAGTTCACTCAGACCCAATTGTTGATAGACAGAGAAATGAAGCAAATTGACACTGGCTCCAAGATCCAGCATAGCTTGTTCTATTCTCCAATGACACTGGACACAGTTGGACACCCTAGATCCTTATATTTTAGAGGGATTTTGTGTTGAAGTAGGGCACTGGCTTATTCTATCAAGAAGGCTCTTTTTTGAACATTTTTTGCTTCTCTTGATTGTGCATAAGTCTTTTAGAAACTTGGCATAAGTGGAATATTGATTTTCACTTGTTTAAAGAGCTCGTAGATTTCTGGATGGTTATTCAACTTCTGTACTGTTTTGAGTCTTTGAGGAAAAGAAGCAGGAATAAGACAAGAAGGATCTTTTTCCTCTGATGGTTCTGGCTCTTTTTCAATTACAGGTTCATGCTCAACTGGTTCATTGAGTGGCATTGACTTAGGTCTTGGCTTTGGATTTAACATGTCTCTGATGGTTTTGTCAATCACCCTGCCACTTCTCAGTGTAGTGATAGCTTGAGCTTGGTCTTGTGGGGTTTCTATAATTGAAGAATTTTTCACATGAAATTGGCCTTATGGTTGTTTTAGTTGGGCAAGAAACTTGCCATTCTCATGTGTGGTCATTGATTGAGTCAATTTTTGGATGAGGCTTTTAGGATCCTCGAAAAACTGGGTGGTTTGTGCTTTGAAATCATTGAAAGCCTGAGTGGAATGAGTATTGTAGTCCATTTGGGTTTGCATGAACTGATTCAGTGTATCATCAAGACTTCTCTTGTGTGGTGGTTGGTATGGCTGATATGCAGGAGGTCCTTGAGGTAGTGGTTGTGACCTTTGTTGTGGATTCATAGGAGTTGGTTGTGTGTTCCTCCAACTGAAGTTCGGGTAATTCCGCCACCCTGAATTATATGTTTCAGAATACGGGTTGGAATAAGGCTTGTTGAAATTGGAAATTGCATTTGTTTGTTCCAACAAGACTTATTTGAATGCCGAAATGGTGGGACATTCCCCAGTAGGGTGTCCTGCCAACGCACAAATCCCACACACTTGTTCTGTGGGAGGGCCAACATCAACTTGATGTACCTTTTTCATTTTTAGAGCTTCAAGATTTTGGGATAGGGTAGTCATTTTTGCTCTCAGGTCATCATCTTCTTTCAAGACATACTTACCCCCTGGGGAAGTAGATGGTTTGGTTTCAATAGTGGTAGGAGAGGCTGAGTCCCATATCTGAGAACTATCAGATATGGTGTATAAAAAAATTGAATGCCTCCTCTGGACTCTTTCCCGTGAAATCTCCTTGAGCCATCATTTCAACAAACTGACGTATTCTAGTGGGCAAGGAGTCATAGAAAAATCCTACCAAAGTCTAATTTTTAAAAGCATGGTGTGGGCAGGATTGGAGTAGATCCTTGAATCTCTTCCAACATTGGTAAAATGTTTCTCCCTCTTTGACAAAAAAATTCATAATTTGCCTTTTGAGTGCATTGGTACGGTGTAGGGGAATTTTTTTTCTGAAAAACTCATTTTGTAACGCATGCCAATTTGGTATTGAATGGGCTTTTAAAGAGTTTACCCATTGTTTAGCTTTGTCCTTTAAAGGGAAAGGAAAAAGTTTCAACTTGGCCAGTTCAGAATTGTCTTGGAATGTTCCACATACCTCCTCAAAATCTTTTATGTGCAGATAGGGGTTTTCATATTCGAGTCCATGAAATTGAGGTAGTAGTTGCACTGTCCCCGCCTTTACATTAAAGAGGGGCGCATTTGCAGGAAACACAAAACAAGAGGGAACACTGTTTCGTGTGGGATGCAAGTAATCTCGCAGAGTTCGAATGTTAGGAACTTTCCCTTCTCTCACAGGAACTTCCCCTTGTCTCTCATTATTTTCCATGTTATTGTCAAAAGAGTATGCTATTGATCGAGCTGAAGATGGTTCAGACTGATTCACAGACCCAACAGATTCTTTTGGCAAATTTTGAAAGTGAGGATCATTCTCAGACATAAAATAAGAATTATACACAGTAAAAAATATATATATACACAAATGAAGGTCTTTTCACCTTTTACCTTAAAACACCTTTTTGGTTCCTCAGCAACGGCGCCAAAAACTTGACTTGATCCGAAATGTGTACACCCAAGTTCAGGCGGTCAAGTTGTAGTAATAATCCGGTTAAGTCCGGAGTCGAATCCACAGGAACTAATGTTGGTGTTTCAAAGTAAGCAGTGATAGAGACCAAAGTGACTGGAACCCTGGAGATTTAAAGTTATGATGTTTATGTATTTTCTTGGACAGAATATAAAATTCTTTCCAAGAGGATTTTCTAGACAAAATATAATATACTCTCAAATGTAAAAGTCACCATTTAGCTCGAGGATCTTTACATGTAGTCAATCATCCGATTGTTATACTTATACTTGAGAACTCAATTAACTCTTGTGTCAACATAAAGTTAATCGGAGGATAAAAATGGATTGTGAGAATTAAGAACATGGTTCCGATGTCTTTGTAGAGATTTACAAGAATTGTCTGTGCCAAGACTCAACCCGTCTACAAACAAGCAAGTGTTTCTACAAGGCATCCAACTATGGTGTTGTTATTCCATTCTTAGTTGAAGCACAATAATGATGAAGATTGAAAGGTAGTCATGAAGATCTAGCTGGAGTACTTTCAAAGGACCAATGAGTCTTCCTATGTCAAGAGTCATCTATGTCATAGAAAGGACTCATGGTTGTGCAAAGTACCTTAAGTTTGCTAGATGCATTCAATCATTTAATAAGCAAATAAGAAATAAACCATTAAGCATAAACGAAATGCACAAATATAACTTCCGAGCGATTTATACATGTCCATCACCTCTTACTAAAGAGTGAATGAGAAACTACTCACTCTTCATGGCTTTGGTAAAGCTAGAAAAGTGAGTGATTCTCATCCCTCCAAGTAGAGGAGTTTACAAGGTAAAACACACTATACAAGGAGCCGATCTTCGATGAAGAATGATTGAATCACGTTCCACCCTTCACGGGTTTGGTAAAGCTCTAAGAGAAGAAGGAAGCTCAAACAATAGAAGCAAATGAAACTAATAATGAAAGTAGAAGAAAGCTAGTCACTTTTGAAGGGTTTCCTCCTCAACCAAAAGATGATCTATCTCCCTCTATGTCTATTTATCTATAGCTAAGTGCAAGTGTATGCAAGTGTAAGTCTAAGTCTAAGACTAACTCCTAAGTTCAAGTCCCCTTTGAAGCTCCCACAATGGGAGTATTTATAGGCAAGGAGGAGGGGGCAAAGAAGTGTGAAAGAATAGTACAAGGTCTTCAAAGTCCAAGTGAATGCCCCAAGGTCCAGATAGAAAATCAACCACTCTGCAGCCTATTTGGGGACAACATTCGAACATTAGATGGCGTTCGAACATTGTCTCCTGTCTTCCTTGATGGGCGTTCGAACGCTGGATGGAGTTTGAACTTTCTACTCAAGTGGCCTTTGTTCTTCTGTGAGAGTAACTGCAACACGCCATATACCATTGCCCTAGCACTCTTCCAGGGGGTCCTCAAATAATTCAAGCCAACGTTCGAATGTGGACTGGCGTTCGAACGTGGTACTCAAGTACCTCTTTGTTTTTCTTCTTAGGGAATAGCTGCAACACGCCATGTAACATCACCTCAGCAGTCTGGTCCTCAAATAACTCAAGAGGACGTTCGAACATGGATTGACGTTCGAACGTTCATGCCTTGTTTCAAACTTCTCCAATTTTCTTCCAGAACATGTGGGTATTGCATGAAAGTTTGGTATCTATTGACTTTAGGCCTTTGTATAATCTTTCTCTTGAAATGTCATCATTGAAACTCTATCAAAGCATAATTAGTCTTAAAAAGGCATATTAAGTTGCTAATTTTAACTACTAATCACTGGTCTTAACCTTAGACCCCGAAGAAGCTATGCATGTTAGCTTCGGGAGAAAAACCAAGCATGCCATCCAGGGCCTAGCCGAGGTACCATGCACTTTCACCACCCTTATTTGACTATCGTCTCTGGCTCCCCTTATTTCTTATCTATGTTGTTTGTGTTCCTTTTGTTAGTCTTTGGCGTGTATCAAAATGATGGAGTTTCATCATGATCGTCTCTTGCCCAGCTGGTTAGTCAGTCTTTCTAGCAGGCTCCCTTGCATGCAGAGTTGGAGAAGCTCAAACTTACCGAACAACAGCTCAGGGCTGATCTGGCTGCAAAAGAGTGCGAGATGGGGAGTGCATTAGATGTTGCTGACGCTACTAAAGAGGGGAAGGGTTTGGTTGAGGAGAAGGTTGTTGTTATGGAAGTCGAGGTGGCTGAGTTAAAAAGGGCATGTGTTGACCTGGACACCCGCTATCAGGATTCTATGAAGGACGCTGAGCTAAAAGCTAAAGATGAGAAGTTAAAGTCAAATGAGGGCGAGCTGAGGTCCATGAATGAGAAGATAACTGAGCTTCTTAAGGCGAATGCTTCTGCCTTTGTGAAGGGTTTCATAAAATTTCAGGACCAAGTGGAGAGGGCATACCTTGACCTTGATATGGACTCCTTCATGCCGGAGATCGAGGCGTCAAAACCCGAAGATGCTGTCGGGGAAGCCACCGTTGAGCCTACTGATAGGGGTGAAGGGTCCTCTGCCTGAATTTTCTTTGTTTTAGGTATTCGACGGGGTGGACTACTTACTAATGTTGTTGTTATCTTTTTTTGTTGTATCAGATCTTGTAAAACTAGGACTTAGCTTCTGACTTTGACAACTCTTTGTGTATATTTTCTTTCTTTGAGGTCTTTAACGTGGTGAACGCCGTGCGTACACGAGGGCATGAGCTAGAAAGCCTGCAGCTTTAGGGGAGTTGGAAAACTCCTTAAGGGATGAAAAGCCGAGTAGACAAGCCCTCAGGCTAAAAAGCCTAGTTGAGGTCGCCCGGCTGAGAAGCTCGCGACTTTGGGGGAGTTGAGAAACTCTTTGAGGGCTGAAGAGCCGAGCCGAAATGCTCTTAGGCTAAAAAACCTAGTCGAGATCACATGATTAAGGAGCTCGTGGCTTTGGGAGAGTTGAAAAACTCCTTGAGGGCTGAAAATCCGAGCTGAAAAGCTCTTAGGCTGAAAAACTTAGTCGAGGTCGCGCGACTGAGGAGCTCGCGGCTTTGGGGGAGTTGAAAAACTACTTGAGGGCTGAAAAGTCGAGATGAAAAGTTCTTAGGTTGAAAAGCTTAGTCGAAGTCGCGCAGCTGAGGAGCTCGCAGCTTTTGGGGAGTTGAAAAACTCCTTAAGTCATTCATTGTGCAAGTTTGCTGGCTAGAATTTCAAATTTCATTGATTGAAAGTTGGATTACTACAATCTCTTTTACATCATCTTGTTTTTCATGGTCCTATTGATAATACTGCTTTAGATAATCTGCATTTCAGGAGTGTTGCAGTTCCTTCCCCCCTTCAGTTTGTAGCTCTTAGTTTCCAGGTCGGATCACCCTCTTCACAATGTATGACCCTTCCCAATTTGGACTGAGTTTTCCATACGTGGGGTCTTTCCTTGCTGGGAGCAATTTCTTGAAGACCAGATCGCCCGACTTGAAGCTTCTCTTCTTCACTCTCTAATTGTAGTACCACGTGGTGTTCCTCGATAAGAGAAGATCCACTGTAGCGCTTCATCTCTTTTTTCATCAAGGAGATCGAGGTTGACGAGCAAAGACCTATCATTCTGCTTGGGATCAAAGAGCTCAGTCCTTGTCGAAGGAAGCCCAACTTCGACCGGGGCGATGACCTTAGTCCCATAAGTAAGGCTGAAAGGGGTCTCGTTGGTGGCAGTCTGCACAGTGGTTCGACAAGCCCACAACACTGCTTGAAGGTGATAAACCCACTGGGATTTAGAAGCTTCTAGTTTCATTTTTAATGCCAACTTGATAGTTCGGATAGTGACTTCCGCTTGTTCATTCAACTGTGGGTGCGCAGGTGTTGAGAAATAATTCTTAATTCGTAACTCCGCACAGAAACTTGTGAATCCTGGATTATCGAACTGTTTCCCATTGTCTGAAATCAGGGCTCTCGAGATGCTGAAGCGACAAATTATTGACTTCCAAACGAAATTCTTTACTTTTTGCTCGGTTATTTTTGCTAATGCCTTAGCTTCTACCAATTGGTGAAATAGTCCATAGCAATTATTGCGAATTTACATTATCCAATGCCAACTACAAGGGGCCCCAAAATGTCCAGCCCCCACTACTGGAAAGGCCACGGGCTGACCACTAATGTGAGTTACTCGGGAGGACAATGCGGCAGGTTCCCATGAATCTGGCATGCCTGGCATTTCTTCACTATTTCTTTGGCATCATTAGCCATTGTGGGCCAAAAATATCCCTTTCGGAGCACTTTGCTGGCCAGAGTTCACGCTCTGATGTGGTTCCAGTATATGCCCTCGTGAATCTTCCTCAAGATGTAGTCTGCGTCGAGCTCAATAACACATTTCAATTGGGGAAAAGAAAAGCCTCGCTTATAGAGCTTACCTTGCACCATGGTGAATCTTGTTGCTTTGCTTTTCAGCTTAGCTGCTTCCTTTTTGCCGAGTGGGAGGTGTCAGTCCTGTAGAAAGGAAATGATAGGATCCATCCACGACGCGACCTCGTCTACCGGCATGACCTAATCTTTGTCGAGCTAGACGCTTGGCTCAAGTAGGACCTCCACAGATGTCGTCCCTGGGAGCTCTTGTTGTGTCGTGGCTAGCTTGGCAAGTACGTCAGCTCTACAGTTTGCTTCTCTGGGGATCTGGACCAGCTTGGCTACCACAAATCTTCTTAACATGTTTCGTACTTTCCTCATGTATAGCACAATCTTGTCGTCTCGGGCCGCGTATTCTTCCTCCACCTGTCTGACTACCAGTTGAGAATCACTGTGGATAATAATCTGATGTGCATCCATTGACAAAGCTAGGGTCAGACCAGCTATAAAGGCCTCGTACTCAGCCTCGTTGTTGGAGACTTGAAAATTGAACCTTAGTGCGTACTCCATATTATACCCTTCCGGAGAAGTCAAGATAAGGCCAGCTCCACTCCCCTGGGCATTCAAGGTGCCATCTACATATATCTTCCATGTCGGGACGTCAGTGATGAGGTTGAGGTTTTCTGGCTGGTCTTCGAATAGTGGGGTGAACTCTGCTAGGAAGTTTGTGAGCACCTGGCCTTTAATAGCCGTCCTTGGTTTGAAATTGATATCGAACTCGCTAAGTTCCATTACCCATTTTACTAGTCTCCCAGACGCCTCGGGTTTGTGTAGCACTTGTCTCCTTGGTTGATCAGTCGATACGTCAATGGTGTGTGCCTAAAAATAAGGTTTCAGTCTTCTGGAGGCGACGAGGAGGGCCAGGACGAGCTTCTCCATTTTGGGGTATCTCTCCTCGGCTCCTCTAAGGGCTTTGTTGCAGAAATAGACGGGTTGTTGTACCCTCTCCTTGTCCTTGACTAAGGCCGCGCTAACCAAAAATTCCAACACGACAAGATATAGGGTCATGACTTCTCCCTTCCGCGGGCTGACCAGCGCTAGAGGCTAAGCCAGGTATGTGTTCAAGACTTGGAAGGCTTCCTCACATTTTCCATCCCATTGGAAACTGGTCTTTAGTACTCTGAAGAACGGTTGACACTTGTCACTAGAGCGTGAAACGAATCGATTGAGTGCTGCAATTCTCCCGGTAAGGCATTGTACTTCTCCTTCATGTGGAGAGCCTCCTCCCCGTTTATGTACTTCGGCCATCATTGTTAGGAGGTTCTTGGCAATTGAAAATAACAAGTCCTTGGATTGGAGGCCTAGCCCAGACATGAAGGTTGTCAAGGCGAACTTGTCATCTAAATTCTCTACTTTCAAAGACTTCTGGTTAAACCTCTGCATGTAGCTCCGGAGAGACTCATTGGGCCCCTACTTGATGCTTAAAAGATGGTAGGATGGCTTTCGATAAGTCCATGCTCCGATGAAGTGAGACACAAACTATATAGAGAGTTCTCGGAAAGAAGAAATTAACGACGACTGTAATCTATTGAACCAGGCTATTGCTGACCCTTTAAGGGTTATGGCGAAGGCTCGACAACAAATGGGGTCAGGATAACCATGGAGTTCCATCTGATTTTTATACAAGTTGAGGTGATCCACCGGGTCCTTAGTCCCGGCGAATGCCTCTATCTATGACATCCATAACTTCTGGGGAAGAGGGAAATGAAGGATTTTTGTGGCGAATGACGACTCGGTTTGCTAAACCAGGGCATCCATGGTGTCAAGGGTTTTTCCTTTCACCACTTCCTTCACGTTTCTGAGCTCTTGCTGGATTTATCAGAATCTTTGCTCCCAAAAGTGATCCATGGCATCATTTTGGGGAGGTGGAGGACGGACTTCCCTGGGAAAGGCTCTGGCCCGGTTTTAGGCCTCATCATTTATTCGCTCGTTTGGCTGTCTTTGTCGGTTGTTTTCTCCAAAATGGATGTGTTCGTGGAGGTTTGTGACTCCATTAGGCGGCATCTGGCAGTCATGATGAGGAACGTCATTTTGAGCTAGTGGTGGATGATTAGGAGTGGAAAATGTAGTAATTAGATGGGTAAGTCTAGTCATTTATACACAATGGATTGATATATGTACTAATTTATTGAAAGTTTTGATATATGGTAGTAATGGGTGAAATGTTTTTATTTTGCAGGTGTTTAAGTAGAATGGGAGCTACCATAAGGGAAGTAAGTGGAATTTGAAGAGGCACTCACTGTCAAGCGCATCCAGATGGTGGAAGACTTGCGTCTGGACGCGTGTTTTTGAAAAGGAAAGCTCTGAAGGAAGAGGTGGAATTTGATTAGACTTCTTGGACTAGGAAAATATAAATAGGGGAATCATTATGATGTAAAGGGACGAATTTTTTTTTAGTATTATTTTTTTTCCTGGTTGAAGTTTAGGATGTCTAGCTAGGCCTTTTGACTAAAGCTAGGGGAAACTCTTCAATGAAGTACGGTAATGTTATTGAATTTATTATTTAATGGTATGTGATATTTGATTAGCACAAAAACATTACATATATTGTATGCTAATATGCCCTTTTATAATTGCTTTTGTCGTGAAATTGGGAAGAAATGCGTTTAATCTTCTCTTTGATGGAGTTTTATGTAAATATAGGTAAAAGGATGTAAATGATTCAAGTTAAGTCCCCATTGATGTGTTTGAAGTCAATGAAGATGAAGGGATAGCTTAAAGGAAGGCTTGGATGGTGAAAAAATCAAGAAAAATGCAGTTTGGGTGAAAATCTTCCAGAAAGTTTGGCTAAAAACCTTCCGGAAGGTTTTGCCTAGGTCGGTCTGCCTATTCACTGCCAAAACCTTTCGGAAGGTTTTGTCTACTGGAATGAACCTACTGGAAGGTTTGCAAAACTTTCCGGGAGGTTTTGCTTACTGGTTTGCCATTTTAACTGTTCCTGCACAAATCTTCTGGAAGGTTTGTGTCGACCTTTCGGAAGGTTTTGCCCAGATTGCCTAGACAGCCTGCAACTCAAGCTCTGCCATTTGGGGGTCCCACCTACACTTCTCCCACTTGTCCCCTGACATCCCTTAAACATCTACATGCTAGGCTTGTCCTAGCCTGCCAAATGCATCCAATCAGCCCCCTTTTGGTGGAAGGCCGGCCACACACCTATGGATCTCTCTATGGATGAAAATGTATCATTCATTATAGATTATTCAGTTTGTATTGCATTATAGAGTGAGAAGCTCTAGGTAGAAGACATAGTTAGAGAGAGAAAGCTTAGATGTTTACATGTTCTTCCATCCATTTCACTTTTAGTTCTTGTAAGACTTATGTAAACTTCATTTAATGTCTTTAATGTCATTTATTACAAGCACATTGCAAGTTTAGCTCTCCATTTTTTGTTTTCACCATTGTTACAGTAGTTTTCTTCATTTCAGGCTTTAAAATGGATATTGAATGTTTCTAGTCTTAGTTTAAGTTTTCTTGCATTAAACTAAGTTCCAATCTTCATTTCTTTGCAATGTCTCTTCATTTCATTTATGTTCTTGCATTAAATATGAGTAGCTAACCTTTAAGTTGGCTAATCCAAAAGAGAACTCCTCTTGGGTATGCTATTTCAACTCATTTTCATTCCCCCTCGTAGTGTACGTTGATTCGGTTCGACTGGATTGAGTGTGGACATGATTGTGAGTTTTTGATATCTCGTAGACTTGTCACGGGGTATGCTTGGATCCTCATCTCCATCCTAGTCACTCGTTTTTCATGAATCAATCGAACATCTAGACACTATTGGGGGAAGGTCTCGAGTTGAGTTGGCATTCCCATTAGATTGACCCCTTCGGATTAGCCAACACTTGTCCCATTTCAATTTCATCAAGATACAACCACAAACCAAACTCAAACAACAAAAGATTTTTACACTTTTTCCTTTTTCACCAAAATCACCTTCAACACGATTCACCTCCTTCCCTGAAGAGACGACCTTAGAATACGATTTTCAAGTAAAACACGACACTCGAAAGTCTCCCTGCGCTTGGGGAGCACTTTTGTTCACACACACACACACACATATTTTCATTCACCCACCATTATTATGTTTCCCCATTTCTTGCATCATTCCGAGGGAGAGTGACACTCCACTATCCCTATAAGCCATATCCACATTGAGGGATGATGTCCGGAGATTAGGGACAACGACATAAACGATTAAGCATTTTTGGCGCCGTTGCCGGGGAAGGCAAAGCGTTGAATTGAGAAGGTGATTTTCAGACGATGGAGGTAAGTCCCGTGAATTCTCATCATGGGCTGAGGTACGTCGCTCCTCGTATATACTTTTGTGTATTTGTTTTTTATATATGTATGTTGTTTTGTATGTGGGGGCAGGACGACCAAAATTGATTGGTTAGACAACCCTTAGGCCTCAACATGAATCCTGACCATGACCCACCCGAGGATGCCGATGACAACTTTGAGGAGTTGGGTGCCAATGTTAATGTCCCAAGGGGAGGAGGAATGCAAGAACCTAGAATTCCAAACCCTAGAATGTATTTCCCTCCTAGGAATGAAGAGAACAACATCCAAATTGATCCTCCGGCAAGGTCAATGAGGGATTACCTTCAACCGACTCGTAGCACCACTCCCTCACACATTCTCTTATCGGTCCAAGCTCAAGCCTTCCTAGTTAATCCGAGAATGTTGCAACTACTTCGTACATTACACGGAATTGAAAGGGAGAATCCTTATTTGCACATTAAGGAATTCGAGGATATAGTTGCAACCTTCATCACTAACTATGCTATGGAAGACATAACTCGTTTGAAATTGTTTTCCTTTTCCCATAAGGACAAAGCAAAAACGTGGTTGAATTCCTTAAGACCTCGATCCATAACCTCTTGGGCACAAATGCTCTCCGAGTTTTTAAACAAGTTTTTTTCGGTGCCGAGAACCACCGCACTTAAAAAGCAAATTTAAAACTTCTCAAAAAAGCCTAATGAGCAATTTTATAACTGTTGGGATCGCTACAAGGAATTACCACAATCCATTCCACATCATGGTTTTGAATCGTGGCAATTGGTGAGTTTCTTCTATGAAGAAATCACACTGAGCCATAGACAATTCATTGACATGATGTGCAATGGAGAGTTCTTAAACAAAGACCCCGATAAGGCCCTAGACTACTTTAGTACATTGGCACAAAATGCCCAATCTTGGGATATCACAGATCCCACCAATGTACCGAGGTTTTCTCCGGGTAGTAATCAAGCACAAGGGGGATGCATATATGATTTGAGAGATCGGGAAGATTTGCTTTCCAAAATTGCCAATTTTTCTAGGAAAGTGGAGAGTCTTGAGGTAAATAGGAGACACGAGGTGTCCAATGTTTCAAAGATCGAGGAGTCTTGCTCAATTTGTGAGAGTGTGGAGCATTCCATATCGGAGTGCCCCAACATTCCGGCACTTAAGGAAGTGTACCACGAGCAAGTTCATGCCTTTAACCAAATGAGGAAATCATTCTCTTCACGCTCAAACACTTACAATTCGGGTTGGAGTAATCACCCGAACTTTAGTTGGAGAAATGAGAATCCCACTCCTCATGGTTCTAATGTATATTCATCTCCCGTGCCTCCTAAACAAGGTCACTACCAAGGTTAAGGACAAGCGTCTAGCTCCCAATACCCTCAGTCCAATCCGCAAGGATATTCACAAAACCCGTCTCCACAGAATTTTTCGCAAAGTCCACCTCTACAAAGTTTTTCACAACAAGGACCATCCAATCCTCCCACCTACCAACCTCCCCATAAGAGGAATTTGGAGTATGTGCTTTACAATTTCATTCAACGCCAAACCACCTTTAACAACAACATTTTGGCTCAAGTCACAAAACTTATCAATGCCATAGGGATATCACAACAAGAGAAAGAAAAATTTCCCGCTCAACCCCAAGAGAACCCGAAAGTCCAACATGTGATTGAGTCGTCTGAACTCGTAAAGGAGAGTTGTGAGCAACTCAAATTGGTCACCACCATTCGAAGTGGAAAACAAGTTGATAAAACCATTGTGCCAAAATTCTCTCCTAATGCAACATTGCCAATAGAGGAAGAGACTAAGGGTGACACCGAAGGGGGTGAGGTGAGTTAGAAAGAGAAAGTGGTTGATGAAAGTGTTCATGCATTCCCCATTCCTCCCCTTTTTCCTAATCGTTTGAAGCCACCTATCATGGTGGCTAATTATTCTGACATAATTGAGATGTTCAAGCAGGTAAAAATCAACATTCCACTCCTTGATGCTATAAAGCAAATCCCATCTTGTGCCAAGATCTTGAAGGACTTGTGTACCGTGAAGAGGAGACTAAATGTACACAAGAAGGCATTTCTCACCGAGCAAGTGAGCTCAATCTCGAGGGCTAACACCCCACCAAAGTTCAAGGATCCCAGATGCCCTACCATTGCTGTCACGATCGGGAATTACCGGGTGGAGCAAGCTCTTCTTGATTTGGGGGTGAGTGTCAACCTCCTACCATACTCAGTATACCAACAACTCCATCTTGAAGAGCTAAAGCCAACTAAAATCACTCTTCAACTGGCGGATCATAGCGTCCGAACACCGAGGGGAGTAGTTGAGGATGTTTTAGTACAAGTTGATAAATTTTACTTTCTTGTTGATTTTATTGTGCTTGACACTCACCCCGTTGCAAACTTTAGCTCCCAAATCCCTATTATACTTGGTAGACCTTTTCTTGTCACATCTAATGTTGTGATCAATTGCAGGAACTGTCTTATGAAGCTTGCATTTGGGAACATGACTATGGAACTTAATATTTTCAACTTGTCTAAACAACCGGGGGATGATGAGGAAGTGCACGAATTCAATAGGATTGAATCCTTGGTGGAGGAGGACTTGAAGTTGTTGGGCATGTTCAAGTAAGAGGAGGAGAATGTTGATATAAAGGAGGATGACGAGCAAGAGAAGTTGGAGAGTTTGAGTGGGGTAGAAAAATGGACTCCTACATTTGAGAAACTTCAACACCAAGACAAGAAGATCTTTCCATCGAATGAGCAAAAACCAATCTTGGAGTTGAAGCCATTACCATCCAATCTCAAGTATGAATACCTTGGGGATGACAAGACCTTTTCGGTGGTAATTAGCTCAACATTGGAAGAAAAGCAAGAAGATGATATTTTGAAAGCATTGAGAAGGCATAAGAGAGCGATTGGTTGGACAATTGCTGACATTAAGGGGATAAGCCCCCTCATTTTCACACACCGCATCTACCTTGAAGAGGACTCCAAACCATCCCGACAACCACAAAGGAGGTTGAACCCAATTATGAAAGACGTGGTGAGGGATGAGGTGTTAAAACTACTTGACATGGGCATCATTTTTTTGATTGTCGATAGTAAGTGGGTTAGCCCCACGCAAGTAGTACCCAAGAAGTCGGGAGTCACGGTTGTTGCAAATGAGGAAAATGAGCTTATTCCGACGAGGGTGATCACAGGTTGGAGAGTGTGTATTGATTACCGAAAGCGCAACATGTGCACAAGAAAATATCACTTCCCTTTGCCATTCCTCGACCAAGTGTTAGAAAGAGTAGTTGGGCATCTCTTTTATTGCTTCTTAGATGGCTACTCCGGGTACAACCAAATTGAGATCGCTTTGGAGGATCAGGAGAAGACCACATTCAGTTGCCCCTATGGTACTTTTGCTTACCGACGCATGTCGTTTGACTAATTTACTTTCAAAAGATGTCTCATTTGTTTGGTCGGATAATTGTGAGGTATCTTTCAAAAAATTGAAAAGCATGCTTATTACGCCTCCAATTATGTTACCACCCAAGTGGGATATGCTATTTGAGTTTATGTGCGACGCGAGTCATTACGCGGTCGGCGCAGTGCTCGGTCAAAGGGATGACAAGAGACCTTATGTAATTTACTACGCTAGAAAAACCCTTAACTAGGCATAAATGAATTATACCACCACCGAAAAAGAGTTGCTAGCTATAGTATTTGCATTGGATAAATTCCGGTCATACATCATTGGTTCACCTATAGTAGTCTATACCGATCACTCTGTTTTGAAGTATTTGTTGTCTAAGCAAGATGTAAAACCGCGACTCATTAGGTGGATACTCCTCCTACAAGAATTCAATTTGATGATCAAAGACAAGAAAGGAGTTAAGAACGTGGTGGCGGACCATTTATCCCGACTGGTGGTGCAAGAGGCCGATGAGCACATTCATATCCCTGATTGTTTCTCTGATGAGCAGTTACTTTTGATTCATTCTATTTGTCCTTGGTATGCTGACATATGTAATTATCTTGCAACAGGACAAATACCACCGCATTGGAGCCCGGAAGATAGAAGGAGATTCATGGCGGATGTGAAATACTTTTACTTCGATAACTCGTACCTGTTCAAGTACTGCCCTGACCAAGTCATGCGGAGATGCGTACCAGAAAGTGAACAACGGGAATTCTTAGCATGCTGCCATTCGGAAGCTTGCGGTGGCCATTTCTCTGCAAAGAAGATTTCGGCAAAAATTCTACAGTCAGGTTTTTATTAGCCCTCTTTGATAAAAGATTGTATCTCTTTTTGTAAAGAGTGTGATAAGTGCCAACGTTTGGGTAGTGTGACCCGAAGGAACATGATGCCTCTCTCTCCCGTACTAGTTATCGAGATATTTGATTGTTGGGGCATCGACTTCATGGGTCCCTTCCCCGTGTCGTTTGGCTACCTATACATTCTGCTGGCAGTGGACTACGTGTCCAAATGGGTGGAGGCTATCCCAACCAAGACCAATGACCACCGGGTCGTGGTCAAGTTTCTCAAGGAGAACATTTTTTCAAGGTTTGGGATGCCTCGTGCTATGATAAGCGATGGTGGATCGCATTTCTGTAATAGGTCATTTGCATCCATAATGCATAAGTATGGCGTCACACACAAGTTGTCCACCGCATATCACCCACAGACTAATGGCCAAGTCGAGTTGGCCAATAGGGAGATCAAAAATATTCTAGAAAAAACGGTGAACCCGAATAGGAAAGATTGGTCCTGTAGACTGACCGATGCCCTATGGGCTTACCACACTGCCTATAAGACTGTCTTAGGTATGTCTCCCTACCGGCTCATCTATGGCAAGGCTTGCCATTTGCAAGTTGAAATGGAACACAAGGCCTATTGGGCCATAAAGACTTTGAACTTCAATTTGAGAATGGCCGGAGAGAATAGGAAGCTAGAAATGAATGAATTGGAAGAGATGCGTATGAGAGCTCCAAAATTTCAAAAGAGCGGGCTAAGATCTTTCATGACAAATCCATTGTGAGGAAGTTATTTGAGCCCGGCCAAAAAGTGCTCTGATACAACTCTCGTATCTCAATCTTTCAAGATAAACTCTGATCCCGTTGGGATGGCCCCTATCTTATCAAGGTGGCCTACCCCAATGGAGCTATGGAAGTCACGAACCTCGAAGATGGTAGGACATTCAAGGTCAATAGCCAAAGACTTAAGTCATTCTTTGAGGGTTTTGAAGGACAAGGAGTGGAGGAGGATTTGATGGATCCGGTCTACCCGGACTTATTGGAGGAGTAATTTTTCTTACGCTTTTTAGTGTACAGTTTTTTTTACTTACTTTAGCTGTTTATGTTTACTTACTTTAAATTCGTATATAGTGTTGTTTTCTTAGTTGCAAATATTGGTGTTGTTGTCAAAAGCTCAATTGCGAGGTGTTCTCTAACCCTACTCATCTTTTTACAGTCCTTTATTACATATCATATCTTTTTTGTTGCATTGAGGACAATGCATGAATCAAGTTGGGGGGTGAGGTGCACCATTTGTATTTTACACCAATTTTTGTGGAAATTTTTGTTGATAATACAATTTTTTGTGGTGAAAAATTCACCTTTCACATATCATACATATTTTTGTTCACAATAGTTGTAAATTATGTGAAAATTTTGAAATTTTTTTAGAAAATATCTGAATGTTGATCTGTATTCCCTCATTAAGAGTGTTATGGGTTGTTGACATGTTGATCTTTGTGTTGAATTGTGAAGATATGAGCACATTATAGAAGTTCATCCTATGCTTGAGTCGCACATATGTGTTTGTTTTTTAACTCACCAATATGAACACCTTGAATGTGTAATTTTGACAATTTACGGATTGAGTTCACATTTTAGTGCTTGACATACATAGTGGAGATGAAGTAAGTACCCATGAGAGCTTTAGTATCAATCCTTGTTGGAGGGAACTTACATTTACTCAAGGAACAATTCTTCAAATTTCAAATTTGTTCAGTAATCTCATTTTGCTTGTTTCGGTTAGGTACATTTGTGTAGTTGATTGACTTGTCTTGAAATGCATAATGCTCCCCCATGCTTATCTACAGGTGATCTTAGGCCGTCGTTGATTTATTTTGAGCCTTAGCCTTTTTCTTGGTAAAATTTTTATCCCTAGTGCCGTGATTGAGCCTTAAATTGTAAATTCGTTTCCATACCACACATTTGACCAAGCAGTGAAAAATGATAACAATCTACCTCACCTTGGTTGTTCCTAGAGCTGAAAATGAGTGATCATAATGAGAAGGAAGTATGGTGTGGAAACCCAAACAAGAGGGATGAATGATGTTGAAACTCGAAGAGTTGAGTGGAAAGAGAATGAAAATCCAAGAAAAGGAGAAAAAGGGAGTGCAAAGAAGAAAAGAATGATAAAAAAAAAGAAGGAAAATGTTAAGGAAAAGAAAGAAAAGAAACAAAGAGTGTGGTGATGGTGTTGGACTGAAAATCCCATGAAAAGGGAGATGTTTTTGAAATAAAAGTCACTCACTCGGAACAACCCTCTTTGTTATCCTATATCCTTCAATTCATTTGCCTCAATATCACCCTAAGGCCCCATTATAACCCTTGAAAGTCCTAATTGATCTAGAGAAGGATGGGGGATAACATTTTTTTAAAGAAAAAGAAAGGTTTATTTTGCTATCTAATGCCCTAGTATTCCTTTCATGAGATTATGCCAAGGTTGTTTCATTTTCATGCAAGAACTTCATTCTTGGATTATATGTGAGCATACTTCGTTTTGTGCACAAAATTATATCTCACATATACACATGGAGAGCATATCAGGATAACTATAGTGTGATTCATTGTTGAGAGACACCCTTGGTGAGGTTGCATCGAAGCTTAATTTGGATAGCCAAAGTGAATGTGAATTCCATTGTGTAAATGCTTAAATTACATGTCCATTGCACACACACACGAGTTTGAGAATGAGTGTGTAGGTGCATACTCTTGGCTAGCATTTAAAGCTATGGTGTTGCACATATGTGCTTGGTTCGGGCAGTTGAACGACGTGTTAGGTAGCTCTATGCTTAAAGGATAGGGGAATATTGCTCAACTTTTGATATTTGATAAGATTTAGGAATGCCCTTATTATTTGAACTCAAATTTTACATTTTGGGTATTTATTTTGGTAGTTTAAATTAGAAATCCATGTCTTGTGCTTTTAAAACATCAAAATCTTAAATCATGTTGCAATTTCGGAAATGACATTGGGCATGATCAACCAATTGTGGTTCATATGTGTGGTTCAATTTTTTGGTAGGTTAGTTGTTATAAATAGGGTGTTAAGATGTTTTGGAGTTGAGGAAAGTTGGAGTGGATGTGAATTTTTAAACAAATGAATGGTTTTGCAGCAAAGGCAAAACCTTCAAAAAGGTTTCCCTTACTGGACAGATGTGTCCCAACAATAAGCAAAACCTTCCGGAAGGTTTTGATTGACCTTCCGGAAGGTTTTGCCTACTGGATTTTTGCCTCAACCAGTAAGCAAAACCTTCCGGAAGGTTTTGATCGACCTTACGAAAGGTTTTGCCCAGAAACCTAAAAATGAGGGTTTTAAGTTCGTTTTTTTTTTAGAAACCCTTCACATTTCCCCCAAATTTCAAGCTTCCAAACTCTCTCCTCTCCCTCAAACCTCTTCTAATCTTCAAAACATTTCACCAAAGCTCAAATTCCTCATTCCTTTGCTTGATCCAAGTTGATTTTGGAGTGTTTTAGCCGAAAATTGTAAGAGTTCTCCGCAAAACCCTAGGTTTCCATTTTCCCCCAAATCACTCACCCTCTTTGATCTTTCCTAAACCTTCTTGACTCCATTACAATGACGAGGATGAATGGGATGTCCATGGTTATGTTTGAGCATGTAGAGAGTCTATGGTGGATTATTTTGACACTTCTAGGTCTTGGGGCACTGTTGTCCCTCATGGCCCGCACGAAGAGGACAGACCCGGACTCTCCTCCACCTACGGGCTCTAGCTCCCAGAAGAGGAGTGGAGAGGGCCCTAATGGCCAAGAGGAGAGGAGGGCCAAGGCCAAGCATGACGCAAGGAGACAAAGGATTGAGGAAAAAGGTGTCACGTGCGAGAGATACGTGGATAGAGTTTCTCTCAAGCCAAACAATGAAGTTGTGAGAATTATTGAGGCGCGTGGGTTACATGTATGGTTTTAGGAGGTTAAGGGATATAATTTGGGGATGTGTTGTGAATTTTACCAAAATTTTTCAGTATTTGGTGATGACGAGGGAAGGCTAAGGACCAATGAAGGGAAAAACATTCGAGGTGACCCCTGCCACGATCGCCACTGTGATGGAGTATGAGAGGCCTCCCCCGACTACCCCGGTCTACCCACACAACGTGGACGGGTGTAGGACTATTTCGGACTATGTGGCTCTCACCTATGAGGACCCGACCACGTTTAAGGGAATAACGTTGGTCGAGGGCCTCAAGCACTCGTAAGGGATAATGAATAAAGTTCTTCATTACAATTTGATGCCCCGGGGTTCGGAAAAGTACCTGAACATTGAGAAGTTGGCCCTCCTCCACGCTTTCATGACTGGGGTGGCGATGGATGTGGCATATCTGATTTTTTAGGAGATGCGGGAGTTTGCCAAGGCTGCAAAGTTGAAGGAAAATCTCCCCTTTGGCAGCCTCGTCACCAGACTGTGCGATCACGCCAAGGTGAAGCACTATGCTCACGATGCTATACTTCCCCCAGAGACTGGAGCTATAGGAAAGTCAAGAAGCAGCAAGAGAGCTGCCAGGGCTGGGGGAGAGATGCCTAGAGCCTCGAGGCTAGAGCCGTCAGCTACCGGACCATCTTCGTCTGCACCTCCACCACCTGCACCTGCTCCTGCCCGCACTATGTCATAGCGCATGGATGCACTGGAGTCCACCATGCATGGGCTGTCGATTATGGTGACGCGACTTTTCCAGCACACATTCCCGGGTGAGCCCATCCCCGGAGGACCTCCGCCGCAGCATACTGGACCCTTGACCATAGCTCTAGTGCCCTCCATGACTTGAGGTGGACAACAACGAGGAGTCAGAGTCTGAGGAGTCTGAGACCGAGGAGGAGGATGTTTTCGATGAGGATGATGATTGAGGACTTCTGTATTTTATTTTAAATTTTGGTTGTACATAGCTAGGGTTACTTGTGTCGGCCAGTAGAAACATCTTTAGGTTTTGGCCATTTTGTTTTGGAACTTGAACCCATTGTAACGAACTTTTGGAAATGATCAATGAAATACCACATTTGTCTTGTTTATCATTGTTCAAATCCATTTATTTAGTTGCAATATGATTTATGCATTTTAAGTGTGTGGATGTTTACTTGTATGTATGTATGAATTTTGTTTTAATTTATAGCCAATGGTTTAAAGTAAATGTTTGCTAGGCACTAGTAAAGCTCAAGTTGGGGGGTGTGATTAGCACAAAAATATTACATATATTTTATGCTAATATGCTCTTTTATACTTGCTTTTGTCGTGAAATTGGGAAGAAATGCGTTTAATCTTCTCTTTGATGGAGTTTTGTGTAAATACAGGTAAAAGGATGTAAATGATTCAAGTTAAGTCCCCATTGAAGTGTTTGAAGTCAATGAAGATGAGGGGATAGCTTAAAGGAAGGCTTGGAGGGTGAAAAAACCAAGAAAAATGCAGTTTGGGTGAAAACCTTCTGGAAGGTTTGGCTAAAAACCTTCCGGAAGGTTTTACCTTGGTCTGTCTATTCACTGTCAAAACCTTCCGGAAGGTTTTGTCCACTGGAACGAACCTTCAAACCTTCTGGAAGGTTTTGCTTACTGGTTTTCCATTTTAACTGTTCCTACACTAACCTTCCGGAAGGTTTGTGTCGACCTTCCGGAAGGTTTTGCCCAGATTGCCCAGACAGCCTGCAACTCAAGCTTTGCCATTTGGGGGTCCCACCTACACTTCTCCCACTTGTCCCTTGACATCTCTTACACATCTATAGGTCTCCCATCACCCATACTTAGACTTTGAAGGCTTGGGCATTTATGAGGAGGAGAAAGAAGAGGAAGAGCTGGGAGATGCAGGCTAGGCCAGTCCTAGCCTGCCAAATGCATCCAATCAGCCCCCTTTTGGTGGAAGGCTTGCCACACACCTATGGAGCTCTCTATGGACAAAAATGTATCATTCATTATAGATTATTCATTTTGTATTGCATTGTAGAGAGAGAAGCTCTAGGTAGAAGACATAGTTAGAGAGAGAAAGCTTGGATTTTTACATGTTCTTCCATCCATTTCACTTGTAGTTCTTGTAAGACTTATGTAAACTTCATTTAATGTCTTTAATGTCATTTATTACAAGCACATTGCAAGTTTAGTTCTCCATTTTGGTTTTCACATTGTTGCAGGTAGTTTTCTTCATTTCAAGCTTTAAAATGGGTATTGAATGTTTCTAGTCTTAGTTTAAGTTTTCTTGCATTAAACTAAGTTTCAATCTTCATTTCTTTGAAATGTCTCTTCATTTCATTTATGTTCTTGCATTAAATATGAGTAGCTAAACTTTAAGTTGGCTAATCCAAGAGAGAACTCCTATTGGGTATGTTATTTCAACTCATTTTCATTCCCCCTCATAGTGTACGTTGATTTGGTTTGATTGGGTTGAGTGTGGACGTGGTTGTGAGTCTTTAATATCTCGTAGACTTGTCACGAGGTATGCTTGGACCCTCACCTCCATCCTAGTCCCTTGTTTCCCACGAATCAATTGAACATCTAGACACCATTGGAGGAAGGTCTCGAGTTGAGTTGGCATTCCCATTGGATTGAGACCTTCGGATTAGCCAACACTTGTCCCAATTCAATTTCATCAAGTTACAACCACAAACCAAACTCAAACAACAAAAGATTTTTACACTTTTTTCTTTTTCACCAAAATCACCTTCAACACGATTCACCTCCTTCCCTGAGGAGACGAACTTGGAATACGATTTTCAAGTAAAACATGACACTCGAAAGTCTTCCTGCGCTTGGGGAGCACTTTTTTTAACACACACACATTTTCATTCACCCACCATTATTCTGTTTCCCCATTTCTTGCATCATTCCGAGAGAGGGTGACACTCCCCTATCCCTATAAGCCATATCCATATTGAGGGATGATGTCCGGAGATTAGGGACAACGACGTAAACAATCAAGCAATATTTTATTAATTCAACTTTTGTTTTCATAATAAGATTTTTGCTCTGTAAAGATTCTTGATTCATTTTGTCTTATACATTGATTACTTGAATTTCCCTGCGAGACAAATAACTGGTGATTCCCTGCTGAAGTTGATTAGTATTATTTCACATAATAATATAACTAGAGGATTGTATGGTTAAGTCAGGAATTAATTTGTTAGGAGAGTTTGATTTGTTGTAGACTCCGGGCACAACAAATGCTTACAATCGACAAGTAATTCTTTGATTCTTCTAAATAAACCTTTAGTTATAAAAAGTGGTATTTCTACATTTTTATTGATAAATCTTCCAACTGGAATCACTTGACAATTTGATTCTTGTTTGTGTATAGGAACTGAGTCTTTAATCATTACTGTATGGATTTGAAAGGATTCCCTGATGCTTTAGTATTTTACATTTTTTATTTAAACAATTCATTCTGATTTTATCAATTGAAACACTTTCTCTAAACAAATTGGTTACAAGATTTTTGATTGTCCTAAATTGGTGAATATTATTTTCTCTATTAATTCCTTGAGGGTTCGACCTCAGTCTTCCGAGTCTATATTACTTTGCACATCCTGCGCTTGGGTTTACATATTTAAAGTTGTAGCAAATTTTTGGCGCCATTGCAGGGGAATTGTTGAAGACAAAGGCACCATTGTACCAGCATTAAGGAAGTTTCTTGGTTTATGATTCTTCTCAAATCCGGTAACTTCGTTCTATTTTATTTTATTTATTTGCTGTTATTTATTATTTTTATTAATTGGTTGAGGTTCTTTGCTTTTAATTATTAGTTAGTTTATGAGTTCTTGGCATCATGATTTGAGTGGACGATTGATAAGAGAGGATTTAGGTACTCTATTTGAAAATTTATTTGGTTCATTTGATCCAAATCATACATGTCACACAATGGCTGCAGATCCTAATAATAACAGGAGAAATAATTTTTCTGAACATGAGGATCCTGATGAAAGAATAAGTAATCATGATGAGAATGATGTCGATAATCTGAATGTTAATCAAGGTCGAACTTTGCGTGAATATTTGCAACCTGCACATCATACTGCACCTTCATCCATCATTTTTCCATTACATGCCACAAATTTTATTTTTAAACCTGACATGATTACATTGCTTCCAAAATTTCATGGCATGGATTCTGAAAACCCTTACCTGCATATAAGAGATTTTGAGGTGGTTTGTGCTACATTTCATGATCAAACTGTTTTTGTGAATACAATCAGGTTGAAGCTCTTCCCTTTCTCATTAAAGGAAAAAGCTAAGACTTGGTTGCATTCTCTCAGACCTAGGTCTATAGGCAAATGGCCAGAGATGCAGAATGAATTTTTGAAAAAAAATTTCCTACACATCGTACAAACTCTTTTAAAAGGCAAATCATGAATTTTTCTCAAAAAGAGTCTGAAAATTTTTATCAAAGTTGAGATAAATTTAAAGACCTTCTTGCATCTTGCCCACATCATGGATATGAGAGCTGGCGTGTGTTAAGTTTCTTTTCTGAGGGTTTAACTCCTCAAATGCGTCAGTTTGTAGAAATGATATGTAATGGTGATTTTAAGAATAAGGAACCGGATGAGGCTTTTGATTTTCTATATCGTTTAGTCGAGAATGCACAGTCTTGGGATACTACGTCCCAAGAACCTTCTAAGAATAGGAATGTAAATTCTTCATCAACTAGGGGCAAGTACCAGTTGAGAGATGATGATAACCTAGGGGCAAGAATTGCTACATTGTCTAGGAGGGTTGAGACTATGGAATTTAAAAAAGTTAATGAGATTGATGTTGTTCCTAATGAAGAAATTTGCAGCATTTGTGAAATCCCTGAACATCCAATCAAGGAGTGTCCAACAATTCCTGTTTTAAAAGAAGTTTTACATGATCAAGCAAATGTTGCAAATACTTTCTCAAAGCCTTATAACAACCCTTATTCTAATACGTACAACCCTGGGTGGAAAAATCATCCTAATTTTAGTTGGAGGGGTGAAAATCATGCATCACAAATACCTCAACAAAATTCCTCTAATTTTGTTCCTTACACTCCACCGCCTAAGAGGAATTTTGAAGATGTATTATCTCAATTCATGCAAAGTCAAACTAACTTTAATAATCAAACCACTCAAGCTATAAATGATATCAGAAGTACTCTTACTAAATTGACTACTGCCACATGCCATCAAGAGAAAGGTAAGTTTCCAACTCAACCCCAACCTAATTCGCAGGGTCAATTAATGTAAATGAGACTGGTATTTCTGATACTGTACATGAGTAGGTTAAGTCTATCACCACACTTCGTAGTGGAAAAATAATAAATAAAACTATTCCCACTAAAGTTCAAGAATCTGAAGAAATTTTAAAACCTATGGAGAGTGGTGATAAACTTGATCAATCTGAAATCATTAAGCCTGAGAGGAATTTGACATCTGCACTATTCCCACATAGATTACTTACACCTGTCAAGCCAAACATGCACAGTGATATGATGGAAATATTTAAATAGGTTAAGATCAATATTCCCTTGTTGGATGCTATAAAATAGATACCTTCTTATGCAAAATTTTTGAAAGATTTGTGCACTGTCAAAAGGAAATTAAATGTGAAAAAGAAGACATTTTTAATTGAGCGGGTATCTTCCATCATTCAACATAGGACTCCACCCAAGTATAAAGACCCTAGTTGTCCTACCATCTCTTATGTTATTGGCAATCATAAAATTGAACAAGTTTTACTAGATTTGGGTGCTAATGTGAATTTGCTCCCTTATTCAATATATGAACAATTAGGGTTAGGGGAGTTGAAACCCACTTTGGTTACACTCCAATTGGCTGACCGTTCAGAGAAAATAACAAGGGTATGGTGGAAGATGTTTTGGTCAAGGTTGATAATTTTTACTTTCCTGTGGATTTTATTATTCTAGATACACAAAATGTGTTAAGTTCTAATGCTCAGATTCTTGTCATATTAGGCAAACCATTATTGGCTACTTCGAATGATCTAATTAATTGCAGGAATGGTGTGATGAAACTATCTTTTGGTAATATGGCATTAAAACTTAATATTTTTAATGTGTGCAAACAACCTTGTGAAATTTAGGATGATGTGCATGAGGTGAATATGATTGAATCTATTGTTCCAAACATTCCAAACAGAGTATATGATCCCTCTTTGTTTGATCCACTTGAAGCATGTTTGTTGGAACATTCATCTTTGTTAGAAATAAGTGAAAATAGTTCTGAAATTAGTGAATTGGCTTCCTTTTTGAATTCCTCACAGGTTTTTGAGGTGAAAGATTGGAAACCGAAGTTCGAGGAGCTTCCACCAAGAACCAATACATATATTCCATCAAGTGCTAAGGCTCCCAAGCTCAAATTAAAACCATTAACGGTTGATTTAAAGTATGCATTTCTAGGGGAAGAGAAAACATTTCCAGTAATAATCTCTTCTAATTTAAGTTCAGCATAGGAATGTATGTTGTTACAACTTCTTAGACAACATAAGAATGCTATTGGTTGGACTCTTGCTGATACTAAAGGAATTAGTCCCTTAGTTTGCACTCACAAGATATACTTAGAAGATAATGCTAAAACATCTAGAGAGATGTAAATGAGACTTAACCCACACATGAAAGAAGTGGTAAGAAATAAAGTGTTGAAATTGTTGGATATGGGGATAATTTACCCTATTGCAGATAGTAAGTGGGTGGTAAGTCCTACACAGGTGGTCCCAAAGAAATCAGGTGTCACTGTAGTTGCAAATGACAATAATGAACTTGTACCAACTAGGATAATAACTGGTTGGAGGATGTGCATTGACTAGAGAAAATTGAATTCGGTAACTAGAAAATATCACTTTCCCTTACCTTTTATGGATCAAATTTTAGAAAGGGTGGCTTCTCATATGTTTTATTGCTTTTTGGATGGTTATTAGGGATATAACCAAATTGAGATAGCCCTAGAGGAACAAGAGAAAACCACATTTACTTGCCATTTAGGTACCTTTGCATATCGAATGATGCCTTTTGGACTTTACAATGCACCCGCGACTTTTTAAAGGTGTATACTTGGTATTTTTAGTGACATGGTTGAGCGTTTTCTTGAAGTCTTTATGGATGATTTTACTATGTTTGGTGATTCATATGATGAATGTCTTTTAAATCTTGAGAAAGTGTTAATTTGATGTGAAGAAAAGAGTCTGGTACTTAATTGAGAAAAATGTCACTTTATGGTTCGAAAAGAAATTGTTCTTGGTCACATTGTCTCTTCTGAGAATCCAAGTTGATAGATCAAAAATTGAATTGATTTCTAATTTAGCTACCCCTAAGACCCTTAAGAGTGTTAGATCTTTTCTAGGTCACGCTGGTTTTTATAGGAGGTTTATAAAAAACTTTAGTTCTATATCTAGGCCATTTTGTCTCCTCCTAGGGAATGACACACCTTTTGAGTGGGGTGAATCTTGCCAAGAGGCTTTTGATAAGCTGAAGGGCATGCTCACTATTGCTCCAATTATGCAACCACCAGATTGGAGTCTTCCATTTGAAATCATGTGTGATGTCAGTGACTATGATGTGGGGGCAGTCTTAGGCCAACGAAATGATAAAAAGTCACATGTTATATACTATGCTAGTAGGACCTTAAATAATGCACAGATGAATTATTCCACTACATAAAAGGAATTACTAGTTGTAGTATTTGCCTTAGACAAGTTTAGGTCTTATTTAGTACGATCCCCTATTGTCATTTTCACAGACCATGCAGCTCTTAAATATCTGTTGATAAAGAAAGATGCAAAATTAAGACTGCTTAGGTGGATCCTCCTACTCCAGGAATTTGACATAGCAATCAAAGATAAAAAATGAGTAGAGAATATAGTAGCTGACCACTTGTCTAGACTTGTGAGTGATGTGCCTATGGAGACAATGTCAATCAAGGATACATTCCCTGATGAGCAATTATTGGCTATTTCATCATTACCTTGGTTTGCTGATATTGTAAATTTTCTTTTAACAAGTAATATGCCACCATCTTGAAATGCACTGGACAAAAAGAAATTTCTGGTTGAAGTAAGAAATTTCTTTTGGGATGATCCATATCTTTTCAAATATTGTTCAGATCAAATTATTAGAAGGTGTGTACCCAATGATGAGGTAAGTAGTATACTATCTTTTTACCATTCAGGGGCATATGGGGGCCATTTTTCAGTGAAAAAGACTGCTGCAAAAATTTTGCAGTGTGGATTTTATTGGCCAACAGTTTTTTAAAGATGCTTATAATTTTTGTAGAGCCTGTGAGCGTTGTCAAAGATTAGGGGGATTAACCCATTGAAATATGATGCCTCAAAATCCAATTTTGATAATAGAAATTTTTGACTGTTGGGGTATTGATTTCATGGGACTTTTTTTCCCATCTTTTGGATATATGTATATTTTAGTGGCAGTAGATTATGTTTCTAAATGGGTCGAAGCTATACCATGTCCGACAAATGATCAAAAAGTTGTTTTAAGATTTTTAAAAGAAAATATTTTGTCCAAATTTGGTATACCTCGAGCCATTTTAAGTGATGGGGGATTGCATTTTTATAATAAACTTTTTGAAGCATTAATGAAAAAATATGGTGTAACACACAAAGCTGCAACCCACTATCACCCACAGACAAGTGGACAAGAAGAGCCAGTAAATTGGGAGATTTCTTACATTTTAGAAAAAACAGTGAACCCTAATCGTAAAGACTGGTCATTATGACTAATTGATGGATTATGGGCATATCACACTGCTTTTAAAACCCCAATTGGCATATCTCCATATAGATTGATTTATGAAAAAGCTTGTCATTTACTTGTGAAACTGGAGCATAAAGCAAATTGGGCCATTAAAATGTTCAATTTTACGAAAATTACAGCTAAATGAGCTTGAGGAAATTCGAAATGAGGCTTATGAGAACTCTAGAATTAGCAAAGAATGAATGAAGGTGTTCCATGATAAAAACATTTTGAGAAAAACTTTTACACCTTCACAAAAGGTTCTTTTGTATAATTCTAGGTTACATATTTTCAAAGGAAAACTTCGAACTAGATGGAGTGGTCCTTATATTGTTAAAGAAGTTTTTCCTTATGGAATAGTGGAAATTGAAAACCCAACGAATGGAAATACTTTTAAAGTTAATGGGCAAAGATTGAAACCATTCTTGGAGGGAGGTGTAGTAGAAGTGGAATCCATCGGGTTAGTGGATCCCCAATATGAATAATATGTCTCTCACATTCAACCCAATTGTTGTATATTATTTGTTTTCTTTTAATTTCTTTTTTTATTTTTATTTGAGATGTTGCAGATGTACGCACACATGATATCATATCTAGTATGTTCTTCCTTACCCTTTTCGTTGTGATGCTATGTTGTCTACTTATACATTGGGGACAATGTACAGTTTTGAGACTTTAGATGCCCGGGTAAGATTCTTCCAGTATTACGCAAACAAACTTTTTGTTTGCGAAAGGTAGATTGAGTACTAGGATTTTGCTAGACTGGGAGTCTGGGACATTATTTGTTCGAGGAGGTGGGCCGACTTTATGGGACGGGAGTGACCTTGCATACCTGTTCTAGCACGCAAGTTTTACAATAATGCGGATGACTGTAGGAATGACATTTTTTGCACCTTTGTTCGGGGTAAGCACATTCGGGTTGACGCCACGGCCATTGCTAGGCTGACGGGGATGACTCAGGTCTGAGTAGCCAACCCGGACTACCCCCATGAATATTTAGGTGATGTGGTTGCGAGAGAGCTGCTCGGGGATGAGGATTTTGAGTGGACTACTGACTCTATGTTTCTTCAGCAAGGTGACTTGACAAACAAGTATAAGATACTGAATTTAATTTCAGCATCGAATATTTTGCCCCTGCTGAAGAACAACCATATCTATCCGAATTGGGCTCAACTGTTATATGCCATGGGTACAGGGCACTCCATTAACCTCCCCTCGTTGATTTTTGCCAAGATGCGACGAGCCATAGTGGGCCCTAAGAAATGGTCTCTCCCTTTTGCTGACCTGGCCACTGCGCTATGTGAGCAGACAAGAGTGGTGATTGATGCCACCATGGACCAGGCCCAGAGGATAGTAGTTTTCAACTCTGGCTCTCTACTGAAGAGTCAGAGTGTATCTAGAGCAGCAGGGGGAGAGGGGGCAAGCCGCTGAGCAGCAGGGAGAGGCTACATCTGAGGGGACAGTGCCCGTGGAGGAGCAGTGGGATCAGTTCCTCAACTTGGACGAGGATTTTGATTTACCAGTTGATGAGGAGACTGATCCTAGGACTGATAGACAGTTGTTGTTTGAGATATTGTGGGAGCAGAAGGAGATAAGGAGGGAGATGAGAGAGATGAGGGCTCAGATAAGGGGGCCAGGCCAGAGATCTTAGAGTCGTGCAGGCCCCTCATCGTAGTTTGATATATTTCTTCTAGGTCCCAGTGGTCTGTTAGGATTTTTAATAAAAAAAAAATTCTTTTTTTGTTGAAATCAAAGCCTATTTTGTCTGGTTAGATCATATGTAGGCTTGATTTAGCTATGTATGCAGTTTATAAAATTTGAATATAATAGAAGATGCATATTTTGTTCTAGTGTGTTATTAAATATCTAAATAACATTTTTATGCATAAGTTGAATACCACAATATAAGAATAATTTGCTTAGCTTTAAATTTGCAGTTGTTTAAGCATCACATAGAACTTTATTCTATATTTTTGTATCTCATAACATGTTCTTATAAAAACTCACAATTTGTGCACTTTAGACTTTACCTTGAGAACTTGAAACATATAGTGGAGATGCATAAAAATCCTAGTGAGTTTTGATCCAATCTTCCTTTGAGGGTTATTTACATTTACTCAAGAATATTTCTTCAATAGTCTCATTATTTTTGTTTTGATCAACACCAATATTGTGAATGATTGCTTGACTTTAAATTATTTGCATGAGGTAGTGTGTTATCAAGAACTCTTGAGATATAATTTTTGGTCATCTTTGACATTATTTGAGTCTGAGCCTTATTCTTTGAATATTATTATCCGTAGAAGCCGTGATTGAGTCTTTGAAGTAAAATTTTATTTCTTATACCCAACATAGAATAACTACGCCAATGAAAAAAAATAATATCATTTACACTTGGTTATCCCGAGATTGAGTTTTTATTGTTTATGTAATTTGGGAGACGTTGGTTGAGAAAAGATAATCAAAAGAAAAAAAAAATTGCGTACTTGTGAATATTTGCATTAAAGTTGAAAAAAAAAGTTGAAAAGAAAAGAAAGACAATATGTCTAGCTGTGAAAAAACAAATTTAAAAAAAGAGAAAAAAATAGCAAGCATGAGTTTTGAAAAAAATATGAACAAGCGTTGTAAATTGTGCTTCTAAAGGGTGAAGAGTGAAATACTATGGAAATAAGTTTAGTTGTGTAATGTACATGTTATCTCGGGATAGTCTTTTGAATTCTTAAATATCATTCGTTTAAAAAACTCGAATTTTTCTAGAACTCGGATGATAAAACGAACCTCACCGTTGGATTCGTCTTTCAAAATCTAGCTACCCCGTCAATTTTCGTCGAATTTCAAAAAAGTCAGATTTTTCGCATTTTACGAGACGATCGGGTGTTGAGTGACCTCAAAAACGGACCCGGGAATTAAATTTTGAAAAGTGAATAATAATTTAAAGCTAGTTCATATAAGAATATTTTGAACTTGAACCGGGACGAAATTAAATCGATTCGGGTCAAAATAAGACACAGGAAAGGAGAACGTGTGGCGAAATGAGGACCAAGCATTTAAAAGGTATAAATAGGGGAGAAAAATCATAATTCTCCCCATACCCATCAAATTATTCCAAAAATAGAAAGAAGAGAGGGAAGCTATAACTTCTATCTACGATCTACGGCTCTACGTTGGTCGAAACAACTCGAGTCAAGAATCAAAATTCATCTACGCGACGCCTACGTACCAAAAAGAACGGATTTTGACGAAGTTTAAAAGACAGGATTTGGAAAAATCAAAGGTTAGAGCTTGATTTGGGTTCTTGGAGCTTCTTACCATTGTTTTACGCTTCAAGAGGTACCTAATTAGGTTTATTTCCAACCTAGGTGATTATATGGAATTGGTAGGGTGTTAGAGGTATATAATACTTACCTATTGTTGTTAATTTGATTAAATGGGTATTGAAATTGGGTAAAATTAATTCTAGTATGAATTGATATTTAGAAATTGCTAGCTTATAATTTCTTGGAAAAATTGTGATATGTGGGCATGTTATGAGTTTATATTATGCCTTGGAGAATTAAGTGTGTTAATTGCATGAGATTATGTGATAACATGCTTGAAAATTTTTGTTGGGTATAATGTTGATATATGCTTGGTGATGTATTGACATTAAGATGATTTATGGTAATTATATGCATATGATATGATTGGTTATAGAATATGTTGAAATGTTGTTAAAATGGTTCATATGACACTCATAACATATTGAACATGAAATTAGTATCGCAATTGTACATTTATATTGCATATGCACGGGTAGTATCACATTCGTGGGCGTTTGACATGAGTATGTGTGTGTGTGTGCATGGTTTGATCAAACACCATTCTTGGTGAATGATACGTGGGCTCGGTATAGTTGGATTGAGGTTCAATTGAGTCACACAGTTTGCATTTAAAATAGGGTCGGGGTTAGCAAGAAGGGCTAGATTCTCCCTCGGGTGCAAGACCTAGTGATTCGAATACGCACTCTGTTGGTATTGAGTCCATAAAGTGTGTCGGCGTACGCGGAGCCGTTGGTGAAAGTCCATTAATGCCGTGTCGATTGAGTGCCCGTTGGTGTGAGTCCATAAATACCCACCCCAAGAAAGACCAGAGATTTAAAAAGGTCATTAGATGTGTAACATCAATGGCGGGGGTTTGGAATTCCCAGATTCATGTGCATGGCATTGCATGTGTTGAGGGAGCTGGTAAAGGTTCGGGTTGAGTTGCATGTGTGAGTCTCATCTCATATCATGACATCACATTGAGGATTCCATTGTTGAATTGTATATTCTTGAATGGAGTGAATGTTGTTTGTGAATTACATGTGAGCATTTCATATGCATCTAAGTTGGGGAGTAGCATCTTTAGGAGATATCCTATTGAGCGTGACTCACCCATTATGGGGACAATATTTAAGGTGCGGGACATGCGCATGTAGGCCGCTCTCATTCGGGCCCTCATTGATGAAGAAAAACCTAGATGTGGCTTTTGAAACATGTTTTGTAAAAACTTTTATGTTATTTAGTTTTGGACATGTGATACTATAAATGATTGTAAAGTGAACTCATATGAACTGTATTTTGCTTAAAATTGATGTTATATGAGTTTGGTATGATGTTGTATAAGTTTGGAATGGATTGGAATTGAAAAAAGATGGAAACGGGGGAAAACTTTGGTATGATGTTTGGTATGAGTTTGGTATGATGTTGTAAGACCTACTGATAGAACGATGAGCTCTTCTACAGGTAGAAATTTTCCAGTAGCCATTTCCTACCGGTAGAACTTGTACATCTTCTACTGGTAGGTTTTCCTTAAATTTTAGCAATTTTGAAATGTTTTTGCTAGGTCTTTGGGTCTTGGGTCCTTTTGTTTAAATGATATAAATGGATAATAAATGAGAGTAAATTAATGTATATTGGACCTTGGATGAGTCATGTGATTGAACGGTACACAGGTTTTGCGTTTGGGAGTGCCCAATACAAGGGAGACTCTGCCCAAACTTTGTGTTGTTGTGATCCCGGTAAAGGGAATGTTGTGCTGTAGTGCTGGGTTATGCGGTATTCACGGGTATTTTCGCGGGTTGATGAGTGATCAACGGGTTGATAAAGGACCCCCGGTTTTAAGGGCGTCACACACACAATTTTATATGGGAACATACCCGTAAAATTATTATATTGCGTCACACACACGGGTTGATAAAGGTTACAGCTAAGAATTTTTTTTTTCTGGTTGAAGTTTAGGATGTCTGGCTAGGCCTTTTGACTATAGCTAGGGGAAACTCTTCAATGAAGTACGATATTGTTATTGACTTTATGATTTAATGGTATGTGATATTTTATTAATTTAACTTTTGTTTTCATAATAAGGTTTTTGCTCTGTAAAGATTCTTGATTCATTGTGTCTTATGCATTGATTACTTGAATTTCCCTGTGAGACATATAACTGGTGATTCCCTGCTGAAGTTGATTAGTATTATTTCACATAATAATATGACTAGAGGATTTTATGGTTAAGTCAGAAATTAATTTGTTAGGAGAGTTTGATTTGTTGTAGACTCCGGGCACAGCAAATGCTTACAATCAGCAAGTAATTCTTTGATTCTTCTAAATAAACCTTTGTTTATAAAAAGTGGTATTTCTACATTTTTATTGTTAAATCTTCCAACTGGAATCACTTGACAATTTGATTTTTATTTGTGTATAGAAACTGAGTCTTTAATCATTATTGTATGGATTTGAAAGGATTCCCCGATGGTTTAGTATTTTACATTTTTTTATTTAAACACTTCATTCTGATTTTATCAATTGAAACAGTTTCTCTAAACAAATTGGTTACAAGATTTTTGATTGTCCTAAGTTGGTGAATATTGTTTTCTCTATTCCCTGAGGGTTCGACCTCGGTCTTCCTAGTCTATATTACTTTGCACAACTTGCGTTTTGGTTTACATATTTAAAGTTGTAGCGGTGGAGGTGGTACAAACAGTGCAGGCGGGGCTTGTGGGAGGTGATGCGCCTGTATCCATGCCACAACATCTTGGTTCTGTTTCATCAGCTGCATTGTGGTCTGACGATACGTCTTCAACTCGTTGAATGGGGCTGGGTCCGCTACCGGAGGGTTGTTTTCGTCGTTTACTGCCAGGGTTTGGAGGTTTTCTAGTAGGTTCTGCAGAGTTAGCGGATTTGCATGAGACTTGCTCATATTTTTGAGTGGAAACCATCAGACCTCAAAGTATATGAAAGAGACTTAAAGGAAACAATGAAAACCGTTTCCCACATACGGTGCCAATTTGATGGTGTTCGAAATCTTTCTACTCGATTGCAGAGCAGAATAGGACGTTGCCCAGAGGGGTTTTGTGTGTGCTTATGGATGAGAATGTGAGCAGTTTATGGAAGATGACGAAGACAATAATATAAGTGGTTCACCTCAACTAAAGGACTAAGGCTACATCCATTGTGAAGGAGACTCTTGCTCCGTTTGAGGTTATATTTCTTGAAGATGAAGACAGTAGTTATAGAAGGATTTGACTGTGAGCCTTTCTCCGAAAAAATGCTATATCTGATGTTCTCTCTCTCTCTTTTCTATCTCCCCTTTTTGCTATATCTTACATAGTAATCTCGTTTTCTATTATATGTCTTATTTCTAGGGTTTCTGCAAAGCTTTCTTCTTCTGGCTGATTCTGTGGTCCCCTCGTCATTTGTCTAGTAGTTGATTCTGCCGACTGACGTTTTCTGTGTCCACTACCCTTGGAACGGAATGGTGAGGTAACACCACTATTGGTGTCCCCTGTCCATGTGGCGTGATTGGGGTTATCTTTAATCTACTCATTGTCGAGCTCTGATCTCCCGAGCAAATGCTTATCCCCGAACTTGATAGGACTAGGCTGGCTTATGGTCCCGAGCTGAACGACCCTAGGCTTTCCATGAGTTGGGTTGTAGACTAGCTCAGATATATGGAAGATGTCATCCAGAATGGCTGCTTGGTTTGTCTTTTATGAGCCCATTGGAAGCTTTGGGCTCAAAATAGGGCCCAAACTTCAATCCATCATCATTAATAGTCATTCTTAAATCATACACATTCTCATGTCTAGGCCCAATTCATGAACCAAATTTGATGTTTTATATATTTTAAAACGATAAACTAATTTATAACAGTTTTATTTGAAAAACGAAAATTAGATTAGTAATGGACTAATAGTCATTATAATTAGATCAATAAATAAGGTCAGTAAATTAGGTTATATCAAGGATCAAAATTTTATTTTAGAATGATCCAAAATTTTTTGTTTTCAAATAAAATCAAAAACGAATTAGTGATTTAATAAAAATTCTAATATTTCGAAGTGTTCGGAATATTTTGATGAGTTTGAAGAAATTTTGTATATTTTCACTAATATTGAGGATGTTTCGTTATATTTCGAGATGCTTCGGTTCAATTTTTTTATTCGTTTATATTTTATTTTGGAAATATTTTTATAATTTTTTTTATTTTTTAAGAGACAAAAATAATACATCAAAATGAAATTTTAATCATCAGATAATATCTTGAATTAATATCAAGGAATTATTGTTCTTGCTTTTTTTTCCACTTCATTTTCTTTTTACTATGAATTTTAGATTAATTGCACTAGAGGTCCCCCAAGTATAGAGTTTATTTTATTTTGGTCCCTAATATTTTAATTGCATCATTTTGGTCTCTGAAGTATCGAATATGTTTCTATGTAGTCCCTCAAGCGGACAACATCTAAATTAATAATAGTTTTTTGATGATAAACTTATCACGTGATACCTAAATATGGACAAAAAATAATTTGGATGGCTTTTGACCAAAATTTGGGTAACTTTTGACCAAAAAAATGTAATATGGATAACTCTTGACCAAAATTTGAATTGAGCAACTCTTTGACCAAAATTTAGATAGAAATTTAATTAAAAGTTATTCAAATTATTTTTTCGCTCATATTTAGGTATTATATAATAAGTTTATAATAAAAAATCGTTAGTAATCTGAACGTTGTCTGTTTAAAAGAGTATATAAAAATATATTTAATATTTTAAAAACTAAAATGAAACAATTAAAATATTAGAAACTACAATAAAATAAATTATATATTTTGAATATTTCCAGTGCAATTAATCCATGAATTTTAATGACTTATTTTCTTCTACATTGATGCCGACTTCGGAATATGGACCTCAAGAGTACGTATACAGAGTACCAAAAAAACTCTTCACTTTCTTAGGCCAATTCCAAACACATGCATTCAATTTTCTTGTGTTTGATTTTAAGAGAGAGAGAGAGAGAGAGAGAGTATTCGTACTTTGTGTGTCAGCTCTCGTGACGGTTAGATTCATCACCGGAGCTCATCGCCGCCACGGAATCAACACCATTGTCAGCGGTGGGTCATTCGAAAGCATAAGGTACGTCAGTCTCTCTCTGTGTATTTTTCTCTCTCTCTGGGTGTACGGTTGAGGTAAGAGAATACTCTAACTGCCGACTTTTTTTTTCATTTCATCGCTGATGTTTTGAGGGCATGAGAGAGTATGCATGATGTGTTGGCAAGCCGAGTCAACGCGATTCAGTCGCTTGCTGTTACCGAGTCGACGCGGCCTATTGTCTCTTTAGGTCATCTTCACTGAAAACACAAATTTTTATATAAATTTGAGTAAAAAAATAAAAAAAAAAAACTTGATTTAGTATATACCTCTTTTTATTAGTGAACCCTAAATTTAAATGAGGACAAACTCAAATTTAATAAATAATAAACTATATTCATTTAATCTTTAAAAGATGATAAAATTTCATCATTAAAAATTTTGGTATAAATTTAAATCTCCCTTTATTTGTGTTTAAAAAAGAGTTTCTCTTCATTATTTAATATGGGTATGGGTCTATGGGCCTTGGAGAAGTTTGATAATATTTACTCAAATTTAAAAATTAATATCCATACCCATCAAACTTAAAATGGGTATGGGTCTATGGGCCCTGTATGTTATGTTTTCATTTTGAAAAATCGAATCACCAACCCTGGCTGATGAAAAGGAAAAAAAAGATTATAGCAAAAGCATATTGTGCTAATCTTTCTTCTTTCCCCTTTCCTTTCTGACGATAGTTCATGATAGTTGCTGATACCTTTTTGTCTTTCAGAGTGAAGTTGGAAACAATTCACTTCAAATGGCTTCCATGAAACAGAAAAAGCCTGATGAGAATGTCTCGCGGCTAGTTGAAGAGCAAAAGGTGACCATTTAGTATCAAGCTTTGACAACATACTGTAGGATAGGCATAATGGCTGTTTCATAATTTTCCAAACTGTGTAGCTTTCGTTGACTATCCTTTCGACTGCACAGAGGGAGAAGGAGGAAGATTTGAAAAAGATACTGGAGTTAGAAAGGCAGTTAGATGCTAAACAGAAATTGGAGATGGAACTTACAGGAAAACTAGAGGTGATGAAGCATCTGGGAATCGATGTTGCTGTGGTTCAGCAAAATTTCAAAGAGATGAATGAAAAATTAAAAGAGAAAATTGAGGAAATTTGTGATTTGGAAACTTTGAATCAAACTCTTGTTGTCAAAGAGCGCCAAAGTTCTACTGAGCTACAAGACGCTCGTAAAGAATTGATTGCGGTATGCTCTTTTCCTGTCATTTCATGCTTGTGGACATATGGTTTAAATGTCACACTGAATTAATGGTCGGAGTATTTAGATGAGCCATGAATTGTAATACATGGCTTTTAGTTGAAAACACGGTTCGCTGTATCAGAAATGGTTTCATTTGGAACACAAACCAGTGGCTCCTCCTAACGGGATGAAAACAAAATAGGAAAAGACTAGGAATAGAAAACTGAAATGGTTGTCTACAATCAAACAAAAAGACAACTAATTCATATATACCTGGATACTTGGGCTGATGCTATGAAAGCATATTGTCTCAGCAATAGAACCATATCTAGGCAGTTATGAAACATATGAAACCATAATTACTCATGGTGACTGAAATATTGAAAATGCTTTCAATATTTTCAGGGCTTGAGTGAGTTGATGAAGAATGATCCCACTAATATTGGGATAAAAAGAATGGGAGAAATTGATCTGAAAGCCTTTCACCATGGGTGCAAATTGTGGCTCCCTCCTGATAAAGCTCAAATCAGGGCCTTAGAATTGTGCTCCTTATGGCAGGAGAGACTGAGAAATCCTGACTGGCATCCTTTTAAAGTTATCACTTCTGGGTAAAATTCTTGGGTATGTTTTCTGAATATCTTCTAATTGATTTTCGCATACATGTGGTAATACCGTGCTGTCATAGGCGGAGGGAGGCAGGGGCCAAGGTGGGCACGTGCCCCCCTCAAATTTTTTTTTTTTTTATTAGTTAGGTATATGTACTATATATTTATACATATATATTATGTGTGCCCCTCCTCATTTATATTAGGCCCACATTATTTACCTAAAATAATTAAAAAATTAAGCTCATTTAAAACAAAAAAAATTGAGCTCACTATTATCTACCAAAACTTATTAAAAAATCAAATATTTGACCTATCACAATCCACCCAAACCTATTAAAAAAATAAAACTTTTAACCCAACATTAAAAACAAAATTTTTGGTCTAACATTAAAAACAAAACTTTTGGCCCACCCATCATTAAAAAACAAAACTTTTGGCCCACTTGACTAAAACCTATATTATCTTTCCTTTTTTTTTTTTTCTCTGTCTCACTCACTCCTAACTGCCCATTGCCCACTGCCCAGCCACAAGAAAAAGAGAAGAAATAAAGAGAAACTCAACACACGAGAAGCTCAGTTCCTTGAGTTTTTTTGTCCTTCCTTGCACCGACCTATAAAATTATTTTATACATTTATATTTACCCCCTAAATTTTTGGAAATTTTAATAATGGTTCTAGTCTTTTTTTTTTAATAAATTAGTGGACCACTAACCCTCTAAAATAAATATGTTAGTTTTGGATTGAGTCAATGTTCTATTTGTATATT
Source organism: Ilex aquifolium (assembly GCA_951799425.1). Lineage (NCBI taxonomy): Eukaryota > Viridiplantae > Streptophyta > Magnoliopsida > Aquifoliales > Aquifoliaceae > Ilex > Ilex aquifolium. The sequence continues at coordinate 13,655,542 of OX637410.1, read as the reverse complement.
GACGAAAATATAATATTTATGTTTATCTAACACAATGTTCGTTACTTTTTAAGAATAATTTTTAGTTTTCATTTACCATTTTTTTAGTAATAGTAGTCTATAACCTAATAAAATACGATTGTTTACAAAAAACAAAAGGTTGTAACCCAAAAATATTTCAAACTATTTTGAATAGGAAATTTCTCTATAAGATTGATAATAATATCAACTAAATTTTGTAACTAAATAAAGAATAATTTTACTACGTACTTGTGATTGTGCGCATTGATAGAAAATTAGTGAAAAATTAATTTACATTTAATTCATATACAAAATTTTAGAGATTTTAAAAAAATTTATATTTTATTGAAATATATAATGAGGTTAAAAAGTACTAAAAAAATTATTTTGTGTCTTTTTGTTAAAATTTTGTTTCGGTTAAATAAAAGTTGAATTTACTATTTCACAATAATTTAGTGTTGATTCTTACTTTTTTTTTTATTCTTGAACTGACTTTTTTTGTATTAATTTTGGCTAAATATTTTTTTATACCAATTATATTTTGCCTCCATCACAGATATTCATGGCTCCGCCCCTGGCAATATACATTTTTTTTTTTGGAAATTTTATGTTAAATGGACTTCATATATCAAATATAATATAATAAATATAAATATGTTATATAGTATGATTGGTTAGAAGGAAAAAAAATAGAGTGCATAATTAAATTGTCCACCCTGAACAAAATTTCTGGCTCCGCCATGTGTGATGTAGTGCATGTTCACAAGACTGCCCACATAGATGTCATGTAATTTTTCAGGACCTGTATCCTTGATAAGAATGCAAACTTCCCAGTGATTCCCCCATACTTTCCATTGTGGGCTTCATTTTCTAGAGGGACGCTGTGATATGATGTTAAAGCGTCTCTCATTTTACCATGTTAAACATTTATGGCGAGAAACCTGACTGTTTTTAACTGAACTTTTAGATGAAAGAAACCTTTGCATCATGCCTGCATGTTTGAATAACGATGGAACTGCCAGGATATTCAACATTGTGAATCATTATGAATGATGCAGGAAATTCTGAATGAGGATGATGAAATGCTACGAAATCTCAAGGAGAATTGGGGTGGTGAAATATACGATGCAGTTACCATAGCTTTGAAAGAGATGAACGAATACAACCCAAGTGGTAGTTATATGGTTCCTGAGCTGTGGAATTTTAAAGAGCAAAGGAAAGCCACCTTAAAGGAAGTTATTGTTTATATGTTGAAGGATTTGAAGACACTTAAGCGCAAGAGATCAGGTTTTCCCTAGGAAAACTTGTTTAGAAGTTGGAGTTGTCTGCCACTGAGGCTATGCCCTGTTTGAGACTAAGGCAGGCTCCTTTTGACTGCATTTTATCATGCTTTCCTTGTGCACATTCCAGTATGATTACTTTTTTGTAAAACGATCCACAGGGACAATAGCAACCCAGTGGCTTCCTTTTGAGTGATTAAACTCCAGGCGCAGCTTTCTCTTGTGCTTTGTGTTATTTATTATGAGCTTTTTACCCAACCCATGGGGTTTTGAAAAAAAAATCCCAAAAAATGGTGGGTTTGAAAGTATTTTCCAAACCTAGGAAGTTTTAAAAACGTCAGTTGGTCTGACGTTTTTAAGCCAAAAGACGTTAGTTGATCTGACGTGTTTAACTTAAAAACATTAGACCAAATGACGTTTTTAAGCTTGTTCTATGGACAGTATGCAACTTAAAGACGTCAGTCCAATTGACGTGTTTAACTAAACACGTCAATTGGACTGACGTGTTTATGTAGTCTGAAAGCATGGGTAAGTTTTCTTTGGATTTTGTTGTTGGTCTTGTCTCTGTGTTCTGTTTACAACCATCCAGTGGAGGGAGGACACTAGTTCCACTTTATTCTCTACTTCAAAAGGATGTTGATAGGGTCTCCCAAAGTTACACAATTTAACCCCAATGATGAGCTGGAAATTCAATATTCTAAATTTGCAACTTGATAATTTTTTTAAAATGGAGTTTGGATATGATAAATTTATCCCTTATAAATTTTTTAATTCTGGCGTGGATAGTATAATTGTATATTAATTATGATTTTTTAAGAAAAAAATTAAATTTTTATTTTTGATTTTATTTCAATAAATGATATAATAGAACATGAATTTTGATTGTAAAATTTATTTTCTATTATGAATAACTTAGACCCCTTGTTAGATTTTTTAATTTTATTCCAATAGATAGTATAATTGTATACTAATTACAATTTTAAAGAAAAAAATTAAATTTTTATTTTTGATTTTATTTCAATAAATAATACAATAAAATATGAATTTTGATTGTAAAATTTAGAATATTTGATATTCTATCTTTGATTGGAGTTTTTGTGGTCTAAGCTATGAAGCACGGATACTTCGTTGAGGTTGACGTATCCGTATCGGATACCTTATCGGATACGATACTCGTCGGATACTCGAGGATACATATCGGATACACCTTCTACGTATCCGATAATAATTAAATATTAGGATACTTCACGGATACTTTTGTAGTCGAGCAACATATATAATTTTTTAGTTGGACTTTTAACATCTCTTTTCGAATTCACATACCATACAATACATTAACAAAAAATTCATATTACTTCAAAGGTACATGAGTGTTTTTTAAGTATTATCTTATGTCAAAAGAGCATAAAATAAAGCTATTTTATTATAATCTTAGCAAAATTACTTCTAAATACTAGATAAATATATTAGCTTTGATTCATTTAATTAGTCACTTCACTTTGAGAATATACCACAACGACACGATATATATTTTCTTGAAATTAAAAAGAATTATTATTTTTTCTTATTATATGTTAAAGAACTACCAAAATATATAAGTATTAAGTTGGTTGAAAATAATAAAAATATTAAAAATATTTTATTATAGTCGTATCTTGGCCGTACCCGTATCCTACTTTTTTAGATTTTGTCATATCGCCGTATCCGTATCGTATTGTACCCGTATCCGTATCCGTGCTTCATAGGGTTTAAGTATAACATTTTAAACTTGAGGGGTCTAAATATTATACACTTATAAATTTCAAGGGGTTTAAGTATAATTTACTAACTGATATACTAACGGACATTGACGACAAGAATGTAGGTGTTAGACGCGTACAAACCTTAAAGGGTCAGCCTGTAATATTTCAAATGTTAGGAAATTTAAGTGATCATGTGACAAACCTCATGAGGTTTAAGTGTAATTCTCCTTTCTTTCTTTTTTGTATTACAGGGTGTCTAAATTAATTTACATTCACCTCAACTAATCTTCTCTTCAATTCAATTAAAATCAAGCCATCCACGCCAAAATTAAAAAAATTATAAGGAATAAATTTATCATATACAAACTCCACTTTAAAAAAATTATCAAGTTGCGAATTTAGAATATTGAATTTCCAGCTCATCCTTAAGGTTAAATTGTGTAACTTTGGGGGACCCTATCAACATCCTCTTGAAGTAGAGGATAAAGTGGCAATACTGTCCTCCCTCCACTGGATGGTTGTAAACAGAACACAGAGACAAGACTATCAGCAAAATCCAAAGAAAACTTACCCATGCTTTTAGACTATATAAACACGTCAATCCAATTGACGTGTTTAGTTAAAAACATCAATTTGACTGACGTCTTTAAGTTGCATATTGTCCACAGAGCAAACTTAAACACGTCAGACCAACTGACGTCTTTTGGCTTAAAAACGTCAAACCAACTAACGTTTTTAAAACTCCCTGGGTTTGAGAAATACTTTCAAACCCACTATTTTTTTGGACTTTTTTTTCAAAACCCCATGGGTTGGGTCAAAAAAGCTCGTTATTTATGACCCACATGGTCATGAATTTTCAGCTATTTTGGTCTGGTGAGGTTGAAAGTAAAACAATGTGTAAATGCACCAAACTATCCTACTTTTCAACTTTAGTCTATCTGGACCACAGTTTCTAGCTTATCATTGTTTATAACACACGCTTTTCATATCAAAATTAGTTTGCAAAACATGCTTTGAATAGAAACCTTGAAAGTGTGTTTTGCAAATGCCTTTGTACAATGAAAAACAGTAGGTTTCAATCACACTTTCATGTAAGCAACGGCAATTTAAAAATCACATATGCAATAAATTTTAAAAAGAGTTAATTTGGTTTGAAATTGTAAGTGCACATATGAGGAGCGTTAGGGAAAAGAAGAAAGATGAGTGTAAGAGGGAAATGTAATAGTGTGGGATGATGGGCATAAAGACGAGCCAGGGAGTGTTTTGTTAACCGGTCACCATCTTCCTTCCACGTCCATATGTACCTTGAGACTTGTCAGCTCCACCAGAGCAAAACACCATTTTGGTTCAACTGTGGTGTTTAGCTGTGTTATGTGGTGTTTTGCTATCTGTGTGTGTGTATGTGAGAGAGAGAGATTTGAAACAAGTGGAATCCAGAAATAAGAATGTTTTGGCCAATGTGAAAGTCAATACTAAGCAATTTTAATTGAAACTAGGTGATATGTTCTGAATTCGAGTCACCATAACTAAAATCCATGGCATATAATATCATGAAAAGCTTGTGTGTGGTGGTGGTGGTGGTGGTGGTTGTGGTGGTGAGAGAGAGAGAGAGAATCAAAGGAAGAGACACCCAAAAAAGAGTGATTGCTGATTAAGGAATAACACTAAATTTGGAACAGATGCTCTCTCATTTCCACAGGCTGCTACTTCTCTATTTTAGCATCTTAATTTGGTCGGCAAGGAAAAATTTTCTTTCGTGGTCTTTTCACTCGTCTTCAACTAAGTGTAGGTTTAGGCTAGGTGTAGGCCTGCCTTCATATATTCATTCACATCACATGTAAACAGGGAGTCAAGTGTTGGTAAGAGTAGCTCCAAAACCATTGATTGAAGGAGACTTGTTGCAATGCATCACTGGCCTTTGATTTTGGCCTAATTGTTCATATTCTCAAGAGATCTTTGCCGTCTGTTTAGTTATCAATAACATAGTCTAACCCACCAACGTAGTTGGGAATATAGGACTTGATTGATTAATATTTTGATCACCTCAGTTCGAATCTATGGAATTGATGCATATGTTTTACAAATGACTGCATAGATATTGAGTTTACGTAGCAATTTCAAGTTCAAAATACGTGTGACTAAGACGATTCTCGATTATGGAAATAATTCACTTTGTGAAACCATAAAAACTGGAGATAACCAAATAACTTGTGTGTGTAAGAGAATAAAAGGAGAATTAAATTAGTGTTGTTCAAATCGTTATAAGTAATGCTTTACCATTGAAATAGAACATGATCCTCGCTGCATTAGACATTATAACATAGTGCATTTGCATGATCTCATAGCAAAGGTAACCATGGTAGGTGTTGATGTTAAGGTTGATGTCTTTTCTCATGTTTTTGTCTTGGCTTGGCAACTAGTAGACATGTCTCTGTCCTCAGAACCACATGCATGTTCTAGGCATTTCATGTATCGCTACAAAGATACCATACAAAAGCACCATTGGGTAGAAGAAGTGAAAACGCCTCTACACATTATCTTTACCATCACATTGGCCAGCTATGCCTTCTTTTACCAATAAAAAAAATGTTGCATCACATTCTTGCGATTAATCTTATTTAGATTTAAAAATTTGACTTAATTTATTAATTTAATGATGTAATTTCATTGGATCAACACCAAGTTTTAATATTTAATGGAGCCTACAATCAATTCAAATGTCATAGTGAATTAGGTCTCAATAACATTACTTGATTCCTGTTTATTTCTTGCAAACTCTATAATGGTAACTGATGATGTCAGAAGAAATTATTCAGTTCGGACTTATGTCAGGCCAGGCCATCTATATGACGACCTGACATGGCAAAGGTCTAAGTTAGTCATAAGTGCACCAGCTTGGGAACAGCAAGAAAGGGCAAAAAAAGACTTTCATTAGCAAAGCCTACATTAAACAAGAAGAAACATTTCTAAAATGTCACGTCATTACTTCTAGAACGGCACGTCACTGTTAGGGGAGAGAGTCTATAACTGTCAATGATTATCTCAAATGTTAGAATTACACCACCCTTGTGTATACGTAGGCAAGTCATTACCTTGCCATAACATGTGTGAAACAACCCACCAACTGTAGCATCCTTCTTCTTCCTCAAGCAATATATAGCCAAGCAGGGTCGGCCCAATAGGTAGGCCATCTAAGTAACTGCCTGGGGAACTAAAAAACATGGGCCCCCAAATTATATTTGTCATCTTCACCTATTACTTCGGCTCAAGAAAAAGTTTTAGACACAAGACCAAATCATATGCAAATTCTTAAAAAAAAGTCCAACTAAAACCAAGAGGCCCAATAATCTCTCTCTCCAACAGTCAAATCACTAAAATGTCAAATATCACAACACAATTGAAGCTTACATCTCTCTCTCTTTCTTATAAATGTCAATGAAATAATCTACATTACCAAAAAAAAAAAAAAATTATTGTACACTTAGTCACCACACCATTAAAAAACCCCTACGTCTTTCTCATGATCCGTATTCTCTCTCTCTCTCTCATTAATGGCAATGAAATAATCTACATTACAAAAAAGAGTATTATACACTTAGTCACCACACCATTAAAAAACTCTTAACGTCTTTCTCATTATCCGTATATAGACATACAGACATCCAGATGTTTGTTATCATCAGATTTAAGTTGAAAAGTATTACATTTATTTAATCAATAAATTATTTTTTATATTTTTACTAATATGATTAATCTAATTCAACTATTACTTCTTTTTTTTGTGAAGGTATACTTTATTAGACAATTTAAAAGACGAATAAAGAGTCAAAACTTATAAAATCTCTATTTATCAAGTCTTATTATTCCATTATTATTAAACTTTCTCTTAGTATAACCATTTATTATTTTAAAATTTTGTTTTTCTTACAAGGATTTTGGGTCTTAAATACGTCAAGAAAATATGAATCCAAATATTAAAAGCATAAAACTTGAATAAGATTAATCACTAATTTTGCATCACAAAAAAGTGAGAATAACAAAATTTAAATGAAATTTAGTCATATATTAAAAATATATTCATAACACACTCCATACACCTCACACAAAACTCATCTACTTTTTCAGCTCACTCCTTTCAGATTTTTTATACCATAAATAATAAATTTTGTTTTATTTATAATAATGTTGTATCTGGAGTGAAATTCTCCCTAATATATTTTTACCTATCATAAATTCAAGTGGACCCACTTTACAAATAATACATGGTGGGTGATCCTTATGAAAAAAAATGGAGAAAAAAATATTTGAAAAATCTGGATCCGTTATATCCATTGACATGATCCATACCTCGGTCCTCACCCATTAAATAAATGGTTTTGAGAGAGATGTTGGTGGCTGTTGAATGAGTCTATTTGAAACCGTCGAATGAGCTTATTGAAGTCTATCATGTTTTATATTATAAATATTTATGTTAATCAAGCAAGTAATAAATTAATTGTCCATACACTTTCTTCAAACACATTAATTACTACACTCGCAACACTATCGTTTAGAATTCTCACATGGACACTCCTTTTCCATCTAACTATAATTTTTTTTCTTTAAAATGAAAAGCCAAACTAATTTCACCTCTTTTAATTCATTGTTATGTGGGGTAAGACGAGTTTGTGTAGTGTCTTAGCGGCTTCGTATTAAAAAACATTTCACTCATACTCGATTCGTTTATTAATTAGTATTTAACAATTTGTCTCATATCGAGTTTGTGTCGTATATAACCGATATATAAACAAATCATGTCGTGTATTTCTTTTAATTGATTTTATCCATACCCAATTTATTTATTACTCGTGTTAAGCCGAGTCTACTTGTTTAACGGTGGCTTAAGGAATACCTAAACCGTCTTATTTTATATTGTGACCGTATCGTCTTAACGGATCATATCATATTTTAACAACTCTAATTATTAGAATATAATTTCAAATCTACGTAGTCATTCTTCTTCTTCTTTTTTTGGAAAAGTTTACTTGGTCATTCTTAAATCGTACACATTCTACACATTAGCTAGAAATCGTAACCCCTAATACTAAAGTTGGATTGATCATCAAAATGTTAGTCCAAAGGCCGGGTAAGGTCGGATCAGGCCACCCTCGAAGTTGACATTTCCATGCCTTGGCCCAATTCATGAGCCACATTTTATGTTTTATATTTTAAAACGATAAACTTAGGGTGCGTTTGGTAACGTTTTCGTTTTTATGTTTTTTTTGATAAAAAAAACAAAACTAAATTTTGTTTTTTTAGTGATAAAAATTAAAAATTAAAAATATAAAACATGCTTGGTAGTCATTTATATTTAAAAAATTATGAAAACAAAAATAAAAAACTTATTTGGTATTATACCAAAAATTCACCAACCAAAACCACCATTGACCACCCAAAACCACCACCCAACCCCCACTGACCACCCAAAATCACCACCCAACCCCACTGACCACCCAACCCCACCCACCGAAACCCACCCCCAACTCCCACTAACCACCTAAAACCACCACCCAACCCCCACTGACCACCCAACTCCACCCACCGAAACCCACCCCCACCACTGAAACCCACCACCAAAACCGACCCCCAACCCACACCCAACCTACCACCGAAACCCCACCACTCTGGCAGAGTCACCACAACCACCGAAATCCACCACCACAACCATAATCACCGAAACCCAACCCCAATCCCACCACCTCCAATCCAACCCCCAACATCGAAACCCCCAACCCCAACAATCGAAACCCACAACCCACCCCCAACCCCCACCATCGAAACCCACCCCCACCACCACAACCACCGAAATCCCCAACAAAACCATCAGAGAGAGAGAGAGAGAGAGAGAGACAGTGAGTCGAGAGAGACCGAGATGGAGTAATCCTTCGCAGCGATTGGCGATGGCGATGGCAACAGAGAGGGGTGGAGTGATCCTTCGTCTTCGTCGAGTGATCCTTCGTCTTCGTCTTCGGCATCGAGAGACAGAGAGAGCAAACAGAGAAGCCATAAAGGGGAGAAAGAGATGGGCCTTTTATACCCAAGCAAAAAAAAAGATGATTTTTGTTGCTATGGAGGATTGAAGTCAAGACCTCATTAAAGCTTTGCGCGTGTTTCTTTTTTGGATGTTTTCAAAAACATCATTTTAGATGTTTCCATATTTTAGCCTTATTTTTAAAACAGGGATGTTAAAAAAAAAATAAAAACAATCACCAAACGTATTTTTGTTTTTTTTTTAGCCATAAAATGAAAACAAAAACAGAAAAAAACAAAAACGACCAGTTACCAAACGCCACCTTAATTTTTAAGAATTCTTATATCAAAACAAAAATATATTATGCTGGTTCACCAACCATGACTTGCTGATTAAGGAACGGTCCTTTTTGTGGACTTATTTAGATTTAAGTCTACTCAAAACAATTTATTTGGAAATGAGTCTATTTTGATCTTTATTGTCCAAAATACAATTTACAGTTATATTTAATTAAAACAAATTTGAAAATTAACAACTCTTAAATGTTAGGAGTTTTACTAGCATTAAAATTGTTTCTCTATCATATCTATCAACTAGTAATTGTCCGTGCCTGAAAGCACTGCGTTACTTGTAAAAAATGAAAAAAAAATTCTCCAAGGCAACAACACATATACAAATAAATCAGGAAAAAATACTAATAGAATCAAATCAAATTTACAATCTTTAAGTAATAAATGAAATCAATAAAATTTTTCTTGTATTCGTCACCATTACCATAATCCAATTCAATAACAAAACATAATTATAAACTCAATACATCCATGTAATAAATATCTCAAACAAAAAACTGTCCACAAATGTAATCATCTACATAACAAAAATAAGTTCACAAATACTGTCAAAAAAATAAGTTTTGCCATTTGGGATTCCACCAGCTTCCAAAAGAATGAATACAGCCTGTATTCATAAAAAATATTATATTTAGATATTTTTTCATTCTCTAAAAACATACAAATATTTTTTTTCAATTCATCCACATTCAAATAATAAAAAGATTGAAAAAACATATTTACCTGAAAAGTATCGCTTCATAAGTTATGATGTTCATTGTTCCTCTGTTGAGCCTCCCAGTCTTCTAAAGCTCGTAAACAGATTAAGTCATTTTCGATATCCTCTAACAGATCTTCCAATTCTATCATATCTAGGAAGTCAATCGGCCACAAAGATGGAAGCGTGTTAATAACAACGTACAACATTATTGGATTATTCAGACTGAAACATTTTTGTCTCAATTCTCTAAATAATGATTCTTTCTTTTTTATATGGTCTTTCAATTCTTAGTTCTCTCTATAATTATTGGATTATTCGGACCGAAACCTTTTTGCCTCATTTCTTTTTTATAATGATTCAGGATATTTTTTGGCAATTGTTTTGTTTTTATTGGTCACTTGTTTTTTTTATTTTATATTTTTTGTTTGCGTGAAAGAATTAGTAATTAGCTTGGATTTTTTTTTTTTTTTTGTGTAATTGGTATCACTTATTTTTTTTTTGTTGGTGATTAACTTGGGTTTTGTGTTTTTGTTTCTTGGGAGAATATTTATATTTTTGTTTGTGTGGAAGTGGTGATGGTGATTAGATTGATTTTGAATTTTTTTGTGCGATTGCAATTGGTTTCAATTGTTTTGTTTTTACTAGTCACTTGTTATTTTTTTATTTTATACTTTTTGTTTGCATGGAAGAATTAGTAATTAGCTTGGATTTTATTATATAGATTTTTTGTTTTTTTAGTGTAATTGGTATGACTTTTTTTTTATTGGTGATTATCTTGGGCTTTGTGTTTTAGTTTCAATTGTCTTGTTTTTATTGGTCACTTGTATTTTTTTTATTTTTTATTTTTTGTTTGCGTGGAAGAATTGGTAATTAGCTTGGATTTTATTTTATTTTTATTTTTTTGGTGTAATTGGTATCATTTATTTTTTTTTTGCTGGTGATTAACTTGGGCTTTGTGTTTTTGTTTCTTGGGAGAATATTTATATTTTTGTTTGTGTGGAAGTGGTAATGGTGATTAGATTGATTTTGAATTTTTTTGTGCAATTGCAATTGGTTTCAATTGTTTTGTTTGTACTGGTCACTTGTTATTTTTTTATTTTATACTTTTGTTTGTATGGAAGAATTAGTAATTAGCTTGAATTTATTATATACATTTTTTGTTTTTTTGGTGCAATTGGTATTACTTTTTTTTTTTATTGGTGATTACCTTGGACTTTGTGTTTTTATTTTTTGGGAGAATTTTTTTGTTTTTATTAGTCACTTTTTCATTGCGTTATTTTGGTGACTTGCTTGGATTTTGTATCATTATTTTGGGGGAATTTTTTTTATTTTTATTGGTCACTTGTTATTTTTTTTCTTGGAGCTTGGGGGAATTGTTTTTTTTTGGGAACTATATGTTTGCATGTAGTAGAATTTTTTTTTTTTTTGTATAAATAATAGCTTGAAGGGTGAATTTATGGATTAGATATTGGTGATTAGATTGAGTTTTATTTTGAGTCAACTTTTTCTATCAGAAATTCAACTAACTTTCAAAAAAATGTGTAGAACCTGTTAATTTTTATTTATATTTAAGATTTTCTCATTCTATGAAATCATAGAAAAAAATAAAATATTTTCTTATTTGAGTATTGATTGTGGTATTGTTAAATATGCAAATCTTGAGTAAATAAGCAATTAAAAATAGCAATACACATTTAACATATAACATTTTTGTATAATGATAAATTCATGTCAAAGCATGCACAACTAAACCAAGACAAAAATTAATTAAAAAGAACAAATATTTAATGATAATCACACAACAAATTTTTAATATGAATTAAAAAGAAAAAATTCATTACTACTTACCTGGTGAAGAAGAAAATGCGTATTTTGGTAATGTGTAGCTCTGTGAGAAAATAGTAATTAAATTGACAAAAATAATTAGTCAAAATATCACATACATACACCATAATTGAAATAGATTCAATTACAAAAGAAAGTAAGTAAGCAAGAAAGGGAGTGCTTATAATTATCAAAAATTTAGAGAAAAAAGAAACCCGAAATCAAAACACACATGAACACAAAAAAAAAAAAAAAATTAGACTGACATGAACACACACACACACACACACCCAAAAAAAAACCCAAAACACACAAAGGCACACACACAATGCTAACATAAACACACATATGAACACACGGGCACACAAAAAATTCAAAACACATGCACAGTTAGAGAGAGAGAGAGAGAGAGAGAGAGAGACGAAACCCAGAAACACTCAATGAAAACAGACATGATCACACACACACACACAAAAAAAAAACCCACAATGCACACACAGGCACACAAAATACACAATGGCACACACACAAAATCCAGAGGGACATACCTGGACTTATGGCGTTGTGTTGCAGTGGGTGTTACTCCGGTGTGGTGTGTGTTGCGGGGGCAAGGTAGAGACATAGAGGAAGGGGGAGAGAAAGGGGGTATCGTGAGATAGTTAGACTTGCTGGAGGTGTGTCGGGTGAGTTAGCAATTGAGATAAGGGATAGATAGGTTATTTGTTTTTAAAAATAAGAGAGTTAGAGGAGGAGTCTCAGGTAAAGGCAGATAGGCTATTTTTAAAAATGGGCGAGGCAGGGAGAAACAGAGAGAATTATAGTATGTGATAGGGAGATAGAGTTAGATGAGATATATGAGTCTTTTGTATCAGTTAGTATAAGATAAGGGAAGAGTGTTAGATGAGAGATAGGAGTGTTAGGAAAATATATGACGAGGACCATTGGATCAATAATATTAAAACAATCTCAGCCGCGAAAAGCTAAAGACAAACAAATTCTAGCTACTTTAACACTCAGACCCCCTGAGGTTTGTTACTTAATCACTCAGACCTCCTGACATTTAAAATATTACACACAAACCCCCTAAAGTTTGTACGTACGTAACACTTAGACCCTTGCTGTCAAATGTCCATTAGTATATCCGTTAGTAAATTTCACCCAGATCCCCTGAAGTTTTTAGGCATATAATATTTAGATCCCTCAAATTTAAAATGTTATACTTAGACAAAAAATACTCTAATTAAATATAGAATATCAAATATTTTAATTTTATAACTAAAATTCATGTTTTATTGTATCATTTATTGAAATAAAATCAAACATACAAAGTTATTTTTCTTAAAAAATCGTAATTAGTATACAATTATACTATCTATTGGAATAAAACTAAAAAATCAAATAAGGAGCGTAAGTCATTCATAATAGAACATGAATTTTACAACCAAAATTCATGTTCTATTATGTCATTTATTGAAATAAAATCAAAAATAAAAATCTAATTTTTTCTTAAAAAATCATAATTAGTATACAATTATACTATTTATTGGAAAAAAACTAAACAATTAAACAAATGATCAATCTGTAATAGATACAATATAAAAAATTAGATTTTTATTTTTAATTTTATTTCAATAAATGTCATAATAGAATATGAATTTTGGTTGTAAAATTTAAGATATTTGATATTCTATCTTTGATTGGAGTTTTTTTATCTAAGTATAATATTTTAAACTTCAGGAGTCTAAGTATTACATGCCTACAAATTTCAAGGGGTCTGGATGTAATTTATTAATAGTTATACTAATGAAAATTGATGACAGGAGTCTAAGTGTTATGTGCATACAAACTTCAGATGATCTGTGTATAATATTTCAAATGTTAGGGAGTCTAAGTGATTAAGTGACAAATTTCAAAGGGTCTAAGTATAATTCTCCATAAATATTATTTCGCATATCTTGTACTTTTGTTAGGACTATTAAAGGGAGAGGGAGAGAAAGAGAAAAAAAAAATGGAGGGAAAGACAACGAGTGGACAAGAGGTGAAAAATGACAAGAAGAGAGATAATATATTATAAATTATTTATACATAATACTACAATGATACTCTAAATATAGAGCATCACTGTAGCAAAAATATATTTTATCTACTCTGAACATTTTGTGTTGGAGCATGTTTTTTACCTTTAAATAGCTAAATTTTAGTTATTTTGCAGTTTTAGGTAGTGTGTTGATAAAACTGAAAGTTGAATGTTGAATTTTAAGTGCTAAATACTGAATTTTTTAATTCGCAGACTGTTTGGTATCAACTGAAATTTAAGTATTGAATTTAATCAAACTGTTTGACAAATATAAGGAGCTGAAGTCTGAAAATTATTATTATTCTAATTTTGCTCTTCTCTTTAATCATTTCTTCGCAATTGCTTTATTCCTATCACCACCATCACAATGGTGGTGGTAGTGGTGGCAGCAATGGTGGTGATGGTGGCAACAACACATTGGTGGGGGTGGGGGTGGGGGTGGGGGTGGCGATGACACAATGGTAATAGTGGTGGCGGTAGCGATGGTGGTGGTGGTGGTAGTAGCGATAACATAATAATAGTGGTGGCAGCGACATAATAGTAATAATAGTGGCGACGACACAATGGTGGTAGTGGTGGCGGCAATGTTGGTGGTAGCGATGGTGATGGTTGTGGTGGTGGCGGCGGTGGCACAATGGTAATGGTGGCGACAGCCATGGTAGTGGTGGTGATGGTAGCACAATGGTGGTGGTGGTAGTGGTAACGGCGGTGGTGGTGATAGTGGTGGTGGCGGCAGTACAATGGTGGTAGTGGTATATTTGTCCATTATGAGAAATTGATAAAATTTTTTCTTACTAACATTTTTAGCATTAAGTGATAAGTAGGTAGCTTACTACTTAAAATTTTAGCTTATTTTTAAAACGGACTTAAAATATTAAGTAGTATGAGTTTTAAGTTATCAAACGGGTTTAATTTTTGAACAATACTATTGGGACCTAATTTACTGGCATAATTTGCTGACCTAATTTACTGTGACATTTGACCTAATTCACTGTGACATTTGAATTAACTGTAGGCCCCATCAAATATTGAAACTTTGGTGTTGATCCAATGATTCCTATTAAGCCAAATCATTATGTCAGCAAATTAGGTCAGTTTTTAAGATCCAAATAATATTATTGTTAATTTATTAAGTGTTTAAAGTATTTAATTTTAAGCCTTAAGTGGTGTTATCTAACACCCCCTTAATCATTCTCTTGCAGATGTTCTTACTAAAAGATTAAAGGTTGAGGTTATTCTCATCCCTTAAATCTCTTTTCTCACCCCATTTAATCATCTTACTTCAAACTACTAAGTTCACCCCATTAATTGCTAAACCCACCCCATCTATATTTACTAATTAAAAACTAAATTCATTCAATTTTATTTCAAACTACTAGGCAATGATCAAATTTTTATTTTGGTATATTATTTCGGTACGAAAATATTTCAGAAGCAGAATAAAAATTAATAAAAAATTAATAATTATTTTTAAAATATTAGTTCAAAATATCTTAAAACACCTCAGAATATTCCAAAAAAATTAGTGAAAATATCTCAAAACACCTCGAAATAATATAGATTATCGTAGAACATTGTCTCTTTAATTACTATTTTTGTTTTGGTTTCTTTGACATATATTTAATAGTTTAATTAAATGATATATATAAGGTGAACTTAGTAACTAATGGGGTGGATATAGATGGGGTGAACTTAGTAGTTTGAAGTAAAAGAATTAAATAGGATGAGAAAAGAGATTTAAAAGGTAAGAATAGTCCCACCCAAGATTAAAATAGGACTTAGTCCCAAATAAATTTAAGTGGTAGAAGTCATTAAAAGTCTCCTAAAAAGGATTTGGCCCAATTTTCACAAATTTTGGGGTCAGGGTCAGGCCTACTCAGAAAAAATAATTTTTAGGCCAGTTCAGGCCTACTCAGAAAAATCCCATCCAAGCCTCTATCTTTTGGGGGGAAATGGTATTTATAATTAATTTGATAACTTAATTTGTTGACATTAGTTATTGGATAATAGATCCCAATCAATAATAAAGTTTATTGTTAATCTAATGATTATAAATGATTAGGTCAATAAATAAGATCAGAAAATTAAGTCCAAGTAACAATGTTATTTTTTGAGTGATATCAAGGATCAAATTTTATTTTGAAACGAGCCAAAAAAATTTGTTTTCAAAGAAAATCGAAATAAATAAGTAATTGAATTAATATTTTGAGGTGTTTTAAAATGTTTCGTAGAGTTTCAAGAGATTTTGTATGTTTCCACTAATATTTTGATGTATTTCAAGATGTTTGAATTCATATTTTTTATTAATTTTTATTCTATTTTTGAATTTTTTTTTAATATTTTTAATTTTTAAGTGATCCAAGTAATGCACCAAAATAAAAAAAAAATTATCATCCTGCAATCTCTTGAATTGATATAAGGATATGAATTTTAATGTCTTCTTAAAATTAATGTTATTTTACATGAAAGATTAGATAATCTCTTCGTCTTCTACATTCCCACTTCGGAATATGGACCTCAAGAGTACGTAAACAGTGTACCAAAAAAAACTCTTCACTTTCTTCAGCCAATTCCAAACACATACCATCAATTTTCTCGGGCTTCTTTTGATTTTAAGGCACAGAGAGACTATTCGTGCATGTGTGTCAGCTCTCGTGACGGTTGGATTCATCGCTGCCACTGAATCAACACCATTGTCGGCGGTGGGTCATTCAAAAGCATAAGGTACGTCAGCCTCTCTCTTTCTCATTCTCTTTGTGTGTACGGTTGAGGTAAGAGAATACTCGAACAGCTGATTTTTTTTCCATTTCGTTCGCTGATATTGCGGTGTATGATTCGAACATCTTTTGGTTTTAAATTGCCAAGTTAGATGGGCAGCAGCTCGGGTGAAGAGTCGGATTTGAGCGAATCGGAGATCAACGAATACAAAGAGAAACCTTATGAGGAACTGAGGAGTGGAAGATACAAAGTAAAGAGTCCAAATGGGACCCTTAGGTGCCCTTTCTGTGCTGGAAAGAAGAAACAAGATTACAAGTACAAGGATCTTTATGCTCATGCTTCAGGAGTGGGTAAAGGTTCCTTCAACAGAAGTGCAAAACAGAAGGCAAACCATCTAGCACTAGCAATGTTCTTGGAGAATGATCTTTCAAACGAGGCAGAGCCACAACGGCAGCAGCGTGTGGTTGCATCAGCTCCAGCAGAGCAAAACTCTGAGCAGAATGATCTTTATGTGTGGCCTTGGACAGGGATTTTTGTCAATATAGTTAATGAGCCAAAGAATTGCAAAGCTGTGGGTAGCGAAGGGTACTGGTTGGCTAAGTTTTCGAAATATAAGCCTTCAGGAATTGAGATTTTCTTGGATGATCAGGGGCTAGTTGCACAAGCTGTAGTCAAATTTGATAATGATTGGACTGGTTTCAAGAACGCTATGGAATTTGAAAAGTTTTTTGAAACTGAGCACCACAGTAAGAAGGAGTGGAATGTTGAGGAAAGTCATCATAATTCAAACATCTATGGCTGGTTTGCTCGTGAGGATGACTATAATTCAGAAGGGCCAGTGGGAGATTATCTTCGTAGAAAAGGAGTTTTGAAAACAATCTCCAACCTTGTCCAGGAAGCAACACAGGACAAAAACTATATTGTGGCCAACCTAGCAAATGAAATTGACATGAAAACCGAAAATTTGGATGAGTTACAGATTAAGTACAATGAGAAAACTTTGTCTCTTAGTAGGATGCTTGAAGAGAAAGACAAACTACACCGTGCTTTCTGCGAAGGTTCCCTCTCTCCCTTTTCCTCTCCCTCTTGTTCTGTGTGTGCCTATGCAACTATGTAGGAAAAAATGTCTGCTACCAAATGTTCCTAATTCTCCTGCATTATCTTCATATTTATGCATTGACGCATTACGGTAACATCGGAAGATTATGATTATATAATTATTCCAACTGCAAGTGTTTGGATTCTCAGCACCTGATGGGTGCACATCCAAAGTAGTCATGGTCGCATTTCAGTGTTTGAAAGTTGATCTGCTGAACAGTGGATGGAACCCTGAGCTTTCTGAGACAACAGAAAAGTGAACCATATTTGCTGAGATTGCCAATTAGAAAACCTTTAGAGGATCAATGGGCCAAAAAGGATGCTGCATTCACATAAACCACGTCATTCACAAATTATACAAGTAGTATTTTGCAATTGACACAGCTGATTGCATAATTTATTGTTACATAACCGTTGCAAATTTGTTCAGAAACAAGGAAGATGCAGCGCATTGCACGAGAACACATTAAAAGGGTGCTAGACGAACAGGAGATGCTGAATGTGGAGTTGGAGAAGAAGAAGAAACAACTTGATTTCCGGAGCAGAGATCTGAATAAGAGAGAAGCTTTGACTGAACGTGAAAGGCAGAAACTGGATGAGGAGAAGAAAAAGGTGATACATGTTCAGTTAGACGTATATGCATGAAGACATACAAATACATAAACCTTTTTGCATTTGTTTTTTTCTCTAACATCCAAGTGTTAGCAGTCATTCATCTGAGTACAATCTGCTTGATTGATTATATCCTTATTTTTGGCAGTTCCGTTCTGTTAATTTGGATTGACTGAAAGTTTGTTGATTTGTTCATTTCATTGATTCATCATTTTTGCTCATATTATACACAACATACTCGTATCCTATGGATTCCCGTCATCTGTGGGAAAAATGTTTCAATAATACTCCCCTGTATGTTATGTTTTCATTTTGAAAAATTGAATCACTAACCCTGGCAGATGAAAAGGGAAAAAAGAAAGATTATTACAACAGCATATCTGCAAAAGGTTCTTGCATTTCCTGTGTGACGATACTTCATGGCAGTTGCTGATACCTTTTTGTCTTTCAGAATGAAGTGAGAAACAATTCACTTCAAATGGCTTCCATGGAGCAGAAGAAAGCTGATGAGAATGTCTTACGGCTAGTTGAATTGCAAAAGGTATACCATTTAGTATTAAGCTTTGACAACATACTGTAGGATAGGCGTAATGGCTGTTTCATAATTCTAGAAACTGTGTAGCTTTCATTAACTATCCTTTTGAATGTACAGAGGGAGAAGGAAGAAGCTTTGAAAAAGATACTGGAGTTAGAAAGGCAGTTAGATGCTAAACAGAAATTGGAGATGGAAATTGAAGAACTTAGAGGGAAACGAGAGGTAATGAAGCATCTGGGAAAAGATGATTCTGTGGTTCAGCAAAAGATTAAAGAGATGAATGAAGAATTAAAAGAGAAAACTGAAAAAATGGGTGTTTTGGAAACTTTGAATACAACTCTTGTTGTCAAAGAGCGCCAAAGTAATACTGAGCTACAAGACGCTTGTAAAGAATTGATTCTGGTATGCTCTTTTCCTGTCATTTCATTCCTGTGGACATATGATTTAAATATCATGCTGAATTAATGGTCGGAGTATTTAGAGTGCCATGAATTGTAATACATGGCTTTTAGTTGAAAACATTGTTCGCCATATCAGAAATGTTTTCATTTGGAACACAACCCAGTGGCTCCTCCCAAAGGGATGAAAACAAAATATGAAAAGACTATGAATAGAAAACTCAAATGATTGTCTACAATCAAACAAAAAGACAACTAATTCATATATACCTGGATCCTTGGGCTGATACTATGAAAGCATTTTGTCTCAGCCATAGAACCTTATCTTGGCAGTTATGAATATTGGCTTTATCCTTGCTAAATAAACATACCGAACCATAATTACTCATGTTGACTGAAGTATTGAAAATGCTTTCAATAATTTCAGGGGTTGAGTGAGATGCTGACAAATGATCGCACTAATATTAGGATAAAGAGAATGGGAGAAATTGATCTGAAAGCCTTTCACAATGCGTGCAAGTTGCAGTTCCCCCTTGAAGAAGCTCTGATCAAGGCCTCAAAATTGTGCTCCCTATGGCAGGAAAGACTGACACATCCCGACTGGCATCCTTTTAAAGTAATCACTTCTGGGGAAAATTCTTGGGTATGCTCTCAGAATATCCCTCTAATTGATTTTCGCATGCATGTGGTACTAACGTGCAATAGTGCATCTTATTTTTCTGGACCTGTATCATTTGATAAGAATGCAAACTTCCCAGTGAATCCCCCATACTTTCATTGTGGGCTTGATTTTCTAAAGGGACACTGTTATGTTATGTCAAAACGTCTCTCCTTTTACCATGTTAAAATTTATAGCAAGAAACCTGACTGTTTTTAACTGAACTTTTAGATGCTGAAAGAAACCTCTGCATCATTCCTGTATGTTTGAATAACGATGGAACTGCCAGGATATTCAACATTGTGAATCATTATGAATGATGCAGGAAATTCTCAATGAGGATGATGAAATGCTACGAAATCTCAAGGAGGAATGGGGTGGTGAAATATATTAACCAACTGAGCCTACTCCTCCTACTCACAGTTAGTTACAGTGAACCTCATCACACTGCAGCAGCTCAGTCAAATCCAACTGATCAACACACGTGAAGCTGTTGTAACTAACTCCACTGCTCTGTCCAGCTCAGCAAGATCTGTAACAAGATTGATAGTTAGTTAGCCTAAGAATTGTCTATAAATACAACATCATGTACAGATTAAGCAAGCAAGGAAATAACTTCATGAAGTTATTCAGAGTTTCAGAGAAATAAAGAAGAAGAAGACAGAGAATTTTCATTCTTGATATATTTCCTTGCTTGCTTAATCTGTACATGATGTTGTATTTATAGACAATTCTTAGGCTAACTAACTATCAATCTTGTTACAGATCTTGCTGAGCTGGACAGAGCAGTGGAGTTAGTTACAACAGCTTCACGTGTGTTGATCAGTTGGATTTGACTGAGCTGCTGCAGTGTGATGAGGTTCACTGTAACTAACTGTGAGTAGGAGGAGTAGGCTCAGTTGGTTAATACACCCCCTCAAACTTATGGGGGTGGAACAACCATAAGTTTGTCTCTGAGCATCAAAAACCGAGCTGTGGGAAGACTTTTTGTGAAAATATCAGCTAGTTGATCCTTGGTAGAGATATAATGGACTGCAAGAGATTTCTGAGCTACCCTCTCACGAATAAAGTGAAAGTCAATCTCTATGTGTTTGGTTCTGGCATGGAACATTGGATTTGAGGCAAGAGCCAAAGCTGAAATATTATCACACCAAAGCTTGGGAGTAGAGGAAGGTTGAATATGAAGACTCTGTAACAGTTTCTGTACCCAAATAACCTCAGCTGTAGTATGAGCAAGAGCTTTGAATTCTGCCTCTGTGGATGATCTAGAGACAGTTTGCTGCTTCTTAGTGGACCAGTGAATGGGATTATCACCCAGATATAGAAGAAGACCTGTGGTAGATCTTCGATCATTAGGATCTCCTGCCCAATCAGCATCTGAGAATGCTGAAAGGCTAAGAGAACTAGGTTGATAGAGAAGACCAAATGTGCTTGTTCCTTTAAGATACCTGAGAATTCTTTTGACTGCCGCAAAATGGATGTCTGTAGGCTTACCCATGTATTGACAGACATGATTAACAGCATAAGTGATATCTGGTCTAGTGAATGTAAGGTACTGTAAAGAGCCCACTAGACTTCTATACAATGAGGGATCTGGTAAAAGAACACCAGCAGTCTTGCTAAGTCTAGAGGTGGCTGCTGAAGGTGTTTTGCAAGACTTACAGTCAACCATCTTGGCTTTGTGAAGCAAATCAGTAATATACTTCTGCTGTGTAAGAAAAAGTCCTGTAGATGTGGGTTGAACTTGTATTCCAAGAAAGTAATGAAGAGGACCTAAGTCTTTCATCTCAAAGGTTTGATGAAGATTGGACTTAAGGGTTTGAATGTAGTTGGAATCATTACCAGTGATGATTATATCATCCACATAAAGAAGTAAGATGGTGAGAGAGCCTGAGACAGATCTAATGAATAAAGATGGATCAGCTGGAGAAGCATGAAAAGAATAAGTGCTACGATGTGTGGTGAATTTCTCAAACCAGGCTCTAGGAGCTTGTTTGAGACCATAAAGAGATTTGTGAAGTTTGCAAACATAATGAGGAGTAAGAGGATCAATGAAACCTGAGGGCTGGGTCATATAGACATCCTCATGAAGAGAACCATGCAAAAAAGCATTCTTGACATCTAACTGGTGGAGAGGCCAATTAAAATTTGTAGAAAGAGCAAGAATGAGTTTGACAGTGGCATGTTTCACCACAGGGCTAAAGGTTTCATGGTAATCAATGCCAGGCTCTTGATGAAAACCCTTAGCAACAAGTCTTGCTTTGTACCTAAAGATTGAACCATCAGAATTTTGTTTGATTCGATAGACCCATTTACAACCAATAAGATTCTGATGAGGAGATGGTGGAACCAAGGACCAGGTACCTTGCTGCTGCAGTGCAGAAAACTCTTCAGACATAGCCTGTCTCCATTCAGGAGACTTGGATGCTGAGGTGAAGGAGGTAGGTTCAGCCAGAGTTGTAATAGCAGAGTAGACCTTTGGTTTGAAAATGCCAGACTTGGATCTTGTTGTCATGGGATGAGTAGAAGGAATTGTGTCTAATGAAGGTAAATCTGGAGGTACAGACACTGAAGACTCTGTGAGTACAGGACTAGATGGTAAAGTATGTGTTGTAGTAGGTGGTACACCATTTGAAAGAGAAGTTGGTGGAATTGTGTTTGGAGACTGAGATGACTGCTGAAATGAAGACAAATGATGAATAAGAAAAGGAGACACATCATGCTGGGCAGAGGAAGGATGTGGTCCCAACACTGAGGGTTGAGCTAAGGATGTGTCATTAGAAGAAGAAGGCAACCAATGATCAAAATCAGGAGGAGTAAACTGTGGAAAGTGAACAGAATTAGAAAAAGGAAACAATGTTTCATCAAATATTACATGTCTGGAGATAAAGATTTTGTTAGATTTAGGATCATAGCAGAGATAGCCTTTGTAATCAAAAGGATAACCTAAGAAAATGCACTGGGTTGTTTTCGGTTGAAGTTTATGTTTGTTATAAGGTTTGAGAAGAGGATAACATGCACATCCAAAGATTTTAAGAGTTGAATAATCTGGTTTGGTGTGATAGAGAAGTTCAAAAGGTGACTTGGATTTTGTAGTTTTACTAGGCATTCTGTTAATGAGATAAGTGGCTGCAGCAAATGCATGAAACCAGAAGGAAGGAGGCAAAGATGCTTTAGACAAGAGAGACAAAGCGGTTTCAGTAATATGTCGATGCTTCCTCTCAGCAATGCCATTTTGCTGAGGGGTGTGAGGACAGGATTTCATATGATGAACACCATACTGACTTAGATAGTGCTGCAGCTGAAGACAAGTAAATTCACCACCACCATCAGAGTGAAAGACTCTCAATTTATGAGAGAATTGATTCTCAACATAAGGCTTGAACTTAGCAAAAACAGCAAAGGCATCAGATTTATTTACTAATGGAAAAATCCATGTAAATCTAGTACAATCATCAACAAATGAGATGTAATATCTAAAACCATGAAGTGAAACTTGAGGTGCAGGCCCCCAAATATCACTATGTACAATCTGTAAAGGAAATGTAGAAAAAGACTTAGAAGGAGAAAAAGGAAGCTTAGACATCTTCCCATATAGACAGTGCTCACAAATGCAGGAAGTAGATGTAGCAGAAGAAGTAGGTAAATTCAGCTGAGAAAGAATCTGTTGCTGAACAGAAGTAGATGGATGCCCAAGACGATCATGCCAAGACTGATCAGTGATCCTTGTACCAAGATATGCAGTAGGAGAAGAGTGGAAATTGTTGAGAGCAGTGATTGGATACAAGCCATTGCTACTCTGACCTTTGTAAAGGACTTGCCCTGTGGCTTTGTCCTGAATGACAAAAGAATTAGCATCAAATATGAATTGACAATTATTATCAAGACATAGTTGTTTGACAGAGATGAGATTTGTAGCAATTGAAGGTACGCAAAGGACTTTGTTAAGTTTGAAGCAGTGAGAAGGAGTTTGAAGAAGAGATAGACCTGTATGAGTGATAGGTAACTCATGCCCATTTCCAATAGACACTTTGTCTTCACCAAAATAAGGAGAGACAAGAGACAGATCTGCAAGGAGGAATGGGGTGGTGAAATATACGATGCAGTTACCATAGCTTTGAAAGAGATGAACGAATACAACCCAAGTGGTAGGTATGTGGTTTCTGAGCTGTGGAATTTTAAAGAGCAAAGGAAAGCCACCTTAAAGGAAGTTATTGCTTATATTTTGAAGGATTTTAAGACACTTAAGCGCAAGAGATCAGGTTTTTCGTAGGAAAACTTGTTTAGCAGTTGGAGTTGTTTGCCACTGAGGCTATGCCCTGTTTGAGACTAAGGCAGGCACCTCTTGACTGCACTTTTTCATGCTTTCCTTGTGCCCCTTCCAGTATGATGACTTTTTTGTAAAACGATCCACAGTGACAATAGCAGCCCCAGTGGCTTCCATTTGATTGATGAAACTCAAGGCACAGCTTTCTCTTGTGCTTTGTGTTATTTATGACCCACATTGCCATGAATTTCCAGATATTTTGGACTGGTGAAGTTGAAAGTAAAACAATGTGTAAATGCACCAAACTATCCTACTTTTCAACTTTAGTCTATCTGGACCATAATTTCTAGTTTATCATTGTTTATAACTCACGTTTTTCATATAAAAATAAGTTTGCTAAACACGCTTTGAATAGAAACCTTGAAAGTGTGTTATGCGAACGCCTTTGTACACTGAAAAACAATAGGTTTCAATCACGCATATATGAGGAGTGTTGGGGAAAAGAAGAAAGACGAGTGAAAGAGGTAAATGTAATGGTGCGGGATGATGAACATGATATGTAATTGACATAGTAACCTATCTGATAAACCTAAAAGAAGCTGGTGGCATACATATATCATGTCTAAATTTCAAAGAGAAAGGTCTCAAACTTAGCAAGCATATGACCAATATTGGCAATGCATGGTGCCCCATCTTGAGTCAAGAACCTTCCAGATAAGAGACTAATAAGAAAACATAGCAAAACTATAGTGATGACGAATATAGGTAAAGTCAAAAAAAAAAAAAAAACAGAAACAGAGATAAAAATGAGAGTTTTAACTGTTATGTATCTCAAATTTTAAAAATTTTCATTATCCCCCCTATATTTTTAAAACAATTTATTGTTAACCCCTAACTTTTCAAAACATCTTAATGTGTAAGTATCTCATCTAGTGTATTCAAAAAGATCAATAACTTAATATTTAGTAACCATTTAGGATGTAATCACATAGATGAGTGTCACTTGTACTGACGAAGATACTTGTTAAATTATTTTGATGATGTAGAGAAAAAATAAATGATTTTTTTATATAAAAAAAAATAGGGATACAAATATGATTTATATCAAAAGCAGTTGGTCGACTTATAGTTCATTTTTATTATGGTATCATATGAAACTATTATTTGCGACCTTGATTTATTTATAGACATAAGGCTACATTTCAAGAAACAAAGAGAGGGAATTATCACAAATGAATTTTTATGATGGCATGAACCACTTTTGAGTTTTGTGCTCAAAAGTAATTTTTTCGATTCCATTGCATAAAAATTAAATTGAATAGGTTTTTCATAAATAAAAAATTATCATTGACAATGACCATTGACTAAATCTATTGAATTAAATTTTTGTCTATGTTGTTGTCGGCCTCCCTCAAGATAAAATCCTGGTTCCGTCCCTGTTCATGTTCATGTTCATGCTAGGTTGCATCCTTAATGCACGATGTACATGCAGTGGAGAGCTGCCTTTATGAGATTCATCAACAATACAAGAAACCAAGTTCTCCCTCCCCTGAAAAACTGCTTAACTACCTACTTAAACCAGGAGATAACAGAGAACTTGATCATACATAATGGAAAATGAACTTCTGCACCCATTTATGGCCAAACCAAGAAAATTGTATCATCCACGGAACACAAACCATGAAACGAACGATGCACAGAGACAGAGAAAAGAATTAAGCCATTCTAACGGCGTATTCATAACTAAGTAACTTTGTTTTACAGTAGTATACCAAAAAAAAATAAAAATGTGGCATCTTCATGCACACTCTTGTATTCCTATGCACAACTATCATTTTTTTTTTTTTTTGCTCATATATTGTTATTCATTTCCTTTGTTTTTCTATCAGTATTCTGTCAGTCCCTAACTCCGAGACCATACAAGACACCAGCATACTTATCCAGTGAATGTGATTCAGTAAAGTAGGAATCTTTCAACTTCTTGAATAAACGAGCTGTGACCAAACTATCCGAACCCGCCTGGTGACTAACACCAACCCTCTCAATTCCCAACGACTCCGCGATCTTGCTCAATCCACCATGAAGGCCATCATGGTACCTTAAGACATGCTTGATGTCATAAATGACTGGAAAATATTTATTAATCAATTCAAAGAACTCAGTTTGGGTATCAGGCATATTCTTCCCAGACAAGAGCTTAAGCAAGAACCCAAAATCATTGGCAGAATGGAAACCCACCCAAGTCATTTTATCATTCAAAACAGCCCCTGACTGGGTCAAGAGCTGCGAGAATTGCCTAATATGAATACCCTTTTTATTATTCGCCTTGAAATCAATCCCACTGCTACGCAAGAGCTCAATAGAGTCAGAGACATTGGCATCCTCATCAGGGTTGAATTCCCTGAAATTGAATTGCCAAATGCAGTATTTACCGTCGATTCTGAAGGTTCCAGCTCATTCTTCCAGCTCCATCAGTAATGGTTCCAGCTATCCTTGACTTTGCAGCCACCCTACTCACAGACAGACGGTGGACAGCTGAAGCTTTTGACAAAGCTTACCAAAACAATAAATGTGTTCCCTCACCTACTGATGGTTAGGTGAAATATGTTCCCTTCTTCTTGACTTTTTTGGCCAGAAAGCTCCTATAAGTAGGAAGCTTAGTGAAGGCCATAAGTATGCTCAAGATCAGTGAGGAAGAAACAGAGAGAGAGAGATTCGGGAGAAATCTCAAGTGAGAGTTTTGTATAAATTCTTGTATTCTATTTCCAGAGAGAAATAAAGAATTCCTCTTTGTTTATATCTTGTTAGTGGTATTTTTCTGGCCCTGGGTAACCAACAAGTGGTATCAGAGCTTTGGTTGGAGTCGCCGGAAAAATTTTCAGCCCACTGTTTTTTGCTCGTACGGGTTCTAAACGAACTCGAAATCAAATTCTGAGCGCACCGTTGGATTCCCCTCGTCGAAACGAGTGGAACCCCATTGGCCTCGCATCAATCCGACCTCGCCGGAAGTTCGCCGGAAAGTTCACCGGCCGTCGGAGTTGCTGTCGGAGCTCGCCGGAGCTTGCTGGATATTCTGCCTGAAAGTTCGCCGGAAAAGTTCGCCGGCCGGTACCGGAGAAAGGTTGAAGACGACGGAATATTCCACTCCGTCAAAGAATATTCCGTTAAGATACCAAAAACTTTCCGAGCCAGTTATGACCTCATTTTAGCTCCGTTTTTGGTGAACCAGGACTCTTTCCCAACTATTTCAACCGTTCTGGACGTAACGGTGCACTCCGTTTTGCAAAATTCAGCCCCGAATTTTTGATCGAGACATTTAGAGCCTAAAAACTCAATATGTCCATGGAGGAATCAACGTCGGGAGCCATGATCAAACTCACTGCCTCTAATTATACACTTTGGAGACCTCGGATGGAAGATCTTCTAAGCTGTAAAGACTTGTACGATCCCTTGGAGGTAAAAGGTGTAAATCCAGATCCGACAAAAGAAACGGAGTGGAAGAAGCTGAACAGAAAAACCATCGGTCAAATCAGACAATGGATTGACCACAGTGTCTTCCACCATGTTGCACAAGAGACTGATGCACATGTCTTGTGGAAGAAGCTGGAAGATATGTACCAGGCCAAGACTGCTCGGAATAAAGCCCTTTTGATAAAGCGGTTTGTGAATCTGAAGTTAAAAGGAGGAACTTCAATTGCCGAGCACACTAGTGAGTTTCAGAGTCTGGTAAATCAACTATCATCAACAGAGTTGAACTTTGGGGATGAATTAGAAGCTCTCTTGCTTCTGGGTTCTCTACCAGACAGCTGGGAGACGCTGGTAGTCTCTCTCAGCAATTCGGCTCCAGGAGACAAACTTACCATGTCAATGGTTAAAGATGCTCTGTTCAATGAGGAGACCAGGAGAAAAGATGTTGGCATTGATCAGTCAAATGCCCTCGTCACTGAGAGTAGAGGCAAACTACAAGGAGGTAACAGAGGCAGGGGTAGAGGAAGAAGTCAAAGTAGAGGAAGGTCACAAGATCCATGGAGATCAAATGACGGAGGAAGACCTACATACAAGTGTTACCATTGTGGCATGCAAGGTCACATGAAGAAGAACTGCCGCAAGTTGCTACGAGAGCAAGGCCAAGGCAGTAATCAGCCGAAGAAACAAGACGGAGAGACGCTAGTCACTCTCGTAGAAGACGTGGCCATTCTTTCTGCCAATGAGGAAACATGCCTTCATTGTTCAAACCATGACGCTGAGTGGGTGGTAGATACTGCAGCTTCATACCACGCCACTTCTCACAGCGATTTCTTCTCGACGTACAAAGCTGGAGACTTTGGTACGGTGAGAATGGGAAACACCAGTTCTTCCAAGATCGTGGGAATTGGTGATATTCAGATAAAAACAAATGTTGGTTGTATACTGGTATTGAAGGATGTCCGACACGTGCCCGACCTTCGGCTAAATCTACTTTCCGGGATAGCCCTCGACAAACAGGGCTACGATAACCATTTCGGCAATGGCACATGGAAGCTCACGAAAGGTGTCATGGTTGTCGCCCGAGGACATATTTGTGGCACGCTCTACAAGACCCATGTGAAGATTTGTTCAGACAGCCTCAATGCAGTTGAAAATGAGGCTTCACCAAATCTGTGGCACCAGAGACTCGGTCACATGGGAGAGAAGGGATTGTTTACCTTAGCAAAGAAGAATCTCATCACGGTTGACAAGGATGTTGCACTAAATCCTTGTGATCATTGCTTGTTCGGGAAACAACATCGAGTCTCGTTCAGTTCCTCTATGAAGAGGAGATCAGAGTTGTTAAGCTTGGTACACTCTGATGTTTGCGGTCCCCTGGAGGTGGAATCATTAGGCGGCAACAGATATTTTCTGACCTTTATTGATGATGCTTCACGGAAGGTATGGGTGTACTTCCTAAAGACGAAGGACCAAGTGCTCGAATGCTTCAAAAGATTCCATGTCATGTTAGAGCGGGAAACAGGAGCGAAGCTGAAGTGTCTCCGAACAGACAATGGAGGCGAATATACTTCCAGAGAGTTTGAAGCATACTGTGGAAATTATGGAATCAGACATGAGAAAACTGTTCCACGTACACCACAGCACAATGGAGTAGCGGAGAGGATGAATCGAACCATTGTGGAAAGAGTCAGATGCATGCTCAGTATGGCAAAGCTGCCGAAGCCATTCTGGGGTGAAGCTGTTCGTGCCGCCTGTTATCTGATAAACAGATCACCATCAGTACCGTTGAATTTTGATATTCCGGAGAAGGTGTGGTCTGGTAAGAATCCCTCCTATTCTCATTTAAGAATATTTGGGTGCAAAGCATTTGCACATGTATCCAAGGAGCAGAGGCATAAACTTGATGTCAAGACCACTCCGTGCATCTTTATTGGCTACGGGGATGAAGAATTTGGATACAGATTGTGGGACCCAAAGGCCAAAAGGATCATCAGGAGCAGAGACGTGGTGTTCCATGAAAACCAGGCATATGAGGACTTTGAAAATCCCACAAAGTCCAGCAGTTCTAGTTCCAGTGCACAGGACATTGTTCCAGACCCTGCACCATTACAGTTCGCCACAGATAATGATGGAGTGCAGGATGAAGCTACAGAAGCAGAACAAGATGATGATGAAGGTGTTGAGCAGGGGGAGCAACAATCCCCTCCACCAGATGTTGCAGGACCATCACAGCAACCAGAGGATGGTGTACCTCATATAGCTGATGAGCCTCAATCACGAAGATCCGAAAGAGGACGCATTCCGTCAAGTAGATATCCGGAATCAGACTATGTTTTGCTTACTGATGAGGGGGAGCCGGAGAGCTTCCAGGAGGCACAAGCTCATGCAGATAAAGACAAGTGGATGCAAGCCATGCAGGATGAGATGGATTCCCTGCAGAAAAATCAAACCTATGAGCTTGTGAAACTTCCAAAAGGCAAGAAAGCACTGAGGAATAAATGGGTGTTCAAGCTGAAGAAAGACGGCAGTGGAAAATTAGTGAAGTATAAGGCTCGATTGGTCGTTAAAGGATTCCAACAGAAGAAAGGAATTGACTTTGACGAGATTTTCTCACCAGTTGTTAAGATGACCTCAATTCGAGTCATTCTCGGATTAGTAACAAGTTTAAACTTGGAGCTTGAACAAATGGACGTGAAAACTGCATTTCTTCATGGAGATTTGAATGAAGAAATCTATATGGAACAACCGGAAGGTTTCGAGGTTCCAAGAAAGGAAAATCTGGTCTGCAAGTTGAAGAAAAGTCTGTACGGCCTCAAGCAAGCGCCCAGACAGTGGTACAAGAAATTTGACTCATTCATGGTGGGTCAAGGCTACAAGAGGACTGCTGCAGATCAGTGTGTTTACGTTCAGAGATTCTCAGATGGCAATTTCGTTGCACTCCTACTTTATGTTGACGACATGTTGATCGTCGGAAAGGATGCAATGAAGATTAGCCAATTAAAGAAGGAACTGTCCAAGTCCTTTGATATGAAGGACTTAGGCCCAGCTCAGCAGATACTAGGCATGCAGATTGTTCGTGATAGAAAAACCAAGAAATTGTGGCTATCACAGGAGAAATACGTTGAACGGGTGATCTAGAGGTTCAACATGGATACTGCCAAGCCAGTCAGCATCCCACTGGCTAATCATTTCAAGCTGAGCAAGAATTCCTGTCCCTCATCAAAGAAGGAGATTGAAGATATGGCAATGATTCCTTACTCTTCAGCAGTTGGGAGTCTAATGTATGCAATGGTGTGTACAAGGCCAGATATTGCCCATGCAGTGGGCATGGTGAGCAGATTTCTTTCCAATCCAGGGAAAGAACACTGGGAGGCGGTCAAGTGGATTCTCAGATACCTTAAAGGTACATCGAAGATATGCTTGTGTTACGGGGGAGTTGAACCAGTTTTGGAAGGCTATACAGATTCAGATATGGCAGGTGATCTTGATGGTAGAAAATCTACATCAGGATTTCTTTACACTTTTGCAGGGGGAGCTGTGTCATGGCAGTCAAGGTTGCAGAAGTGCATAGCTTTATCCACGACAGAGGCAGAGTATATTGCTGCAGCGGAAGCTGGTAAAGAAATGTTGTGGTTAAAGCGGTTTCTCCAAGAACTAGGTATTAAGCAGAAGGAATACAAGGTGCATTGTGATAGTCAAAGTGCTCTGGACTTGAGCAAGAACTCAATGTACCATTCCCGGACGAAGCATATTGATATTCGCTATCATTGGATACGCGAAGTGATGGAGCAACAGTTATTGAAACTAGTAAAGATCCACACAAAGGAGAATCCAGCAGACATGATGACAAAGGTCGTTACTCGGGATAAGCTTGAGTTGTGCAGAGACATAGCCGGAATGAATGTCTGATTACATTCTCTTCTGATGGTTCTGGAGGGGGAGATTTGAAGGTTCCAGCTCATTCTTCCAGCTCCATCAGTAATGGTTCCAGCTATCCTTGACTTTGCAGCCACCCTACTCACAGACAGACGGTGGACAGCTGAAGCTTTTGACAAAGCTTACCAAAACAATAAATGTGTTCCCTCACCTACTGATGGTTAGGTGAAATGTGTTCCCTTCTTCTTGACTTTTTTGGCCAGAAAGCTCCTATAAGTAGGAAGCTTAGTGAAGGCCATAAGTATGCTCAAGATCAGTGAGGAAGAAACAGAGAGAGAGAGATTCGG
This sequence comes from Ilex aquifolium, assembly GCA_951799425.1. Lineage (NCBI taxonomy): Eukaryota > Viridiplantae > Streptophyta > Magnoliopsida > Aquifoliales > Aquifoliaceae > Ilex > Ilex aquifolium. The sequence continues at coordinate 13,623,582 of OX637410.1, read as the reverse complement.
GAGAAATCTCAAGTGAGAGTTTTGTATAAATTCTTGTATTCTATTTCCAGAGAGAAATAAAGAATTCCTCTTTGTTTATATCTTGTTAGTGGTATTTTTCTGGCCCTGGGTAACCAACAGATTCCACATTCGGGTAAATTGCCCTGCTTGTCAAAAAATGTAAACCCAATCTGAATCAATTTCAAGATATCTATGTTGACCTTCATGTGTTGGTACTTAAAAGTCAAATCATTACAGCCAACTGGTTCAAGAACTACGCCTGGAAACTCGGTGTCCATTGCAATGTATGGAAAATCGTCGACTATTTCGCCAATAGTATCCAACTCTTTTTCAAGATTGTCACTCCACACGTCTCGAATTTCAATCAAATCGCTTTTGGCAAAAAGCGACATTTCTTAACTGTTAAAAAGTCGATCAAAGTGCAAGATCTTCCCAGAATCTGAAAAAATAAACAGAATTTGAACCGTCGAAACCTTAACGGGTCTTCACCGAAACCTTCTTGATTCTAACCAGAACTGCAAGAAAATACAACAGAGTATAGGTATAATCGAATCAAGAAGAAAACCAATTTCAAGTAAAACCCAGTAAAGTAATCAAGAGTAATAGACAAACAAAATTCATACAGAAATGGATCAACTGTTATCGAAGTCTACCTGTTGTAAGCAAAGATTCGAAGTTTATAGATATATGAGTGAATCAATCGAATATGAAGACACAAAGAAAAATATAAGTGAGAGACAAAGTTAGGGCTTCGACACAAAGGTAATGAAGGTGGCAAAGAGACAAGAAAGAATTTATGGCAAAGTTGGGGTATTTAAAGGCTTCGGAGTGAACAGATAAAGAGGGATGATGATCAGAGGGAAAATTCAAATAATTATGGGTAAATTACATATAGACCCCTTGAAGTTTGCCACTGAATTAGACACATCACCTCAGGTATGAAAAATTGCACTAAAACCCCTTATCGACGACAAACAATCACCAAACTGGAAAATATTGAATGAAACACATCATCTCATCAGTACTACGTGGTGTCAACATATGAAAATTTGCAGGCTTCGATGTAATATTGTTAGTGATGGGCCAAGCCCAAAGGCCCAACTCATGTTACAAGCCAAATGGCCTGACTCCAAGAGATTCAGCAAATCTAGCCCAATATGATCAACCCGGTCAAGCTCAACAAGCTCAATGAGCTACAGAGAGCACACAAGGTCAAGTTCAAGGAGCTACATTAGCAGGGAGCACACAAGGTCATCCAGGCGCCCAAAGTAGGCACCCAGGCCATCACGCCAGGCGCCCTACCCTCCTCCTCATGCACCCAGGTCTCCTCATCAGGTGCTCAGCCCTCCTCCTTCGCCTGCCTTGGTCTCCTCCTTGCCTCCTGATTCCAATGAAGCCTCCTACGACTCAAGCCTAGCCCATCTCAGGACCTCCTCCTACGGAATAGGGATACAAGGGAGAAAATATCGGAATAAGCACCGGAGATCTAATCCTACCATAACTGTACCTACCAAAGTGGTAGAATCCTACCATAACTATACTTACCAAAATAGCGGTGACCGCCTCAACTCACCGCCTTAGTGAACCTATATAATGTAAGCTCTCTCCACTTGGAGAGGCATCGGACAATCTACACACACCATACATCCAAGACCTCTACACCAAGTCTCTCTCCCTCAATGCACTGTAACTCTCCGGAGTACCATTATTCATCAATAAAGAACACCCGGCCACCGTCGCCGTTCCCGAGAGTGGATGTAGGTCAACCGGACCGAACCACTATAAATTCCCGTGTTGATTATCTGTTTACAGTTTTGATTCATTGATTGTCATTGATTGCTCGTTAATTACTCGTTAATTGCATCACTATTCATACTTGACTGTTGATCTTGCGCAATACCGATTTGTGCATCATCAGTTTGGCGCCGTCTGTGGGAACGACAAAGTTTCTATTACTCTACTTCTTTGCTCATTGAATCCGTGGCAATCACCACGAGATCAAGGTCTCAACAACCAGGAGAAAACAACCAGGCTCACCGGGAAGAGGCTCCGCCTCCCATCGTACCTGGGGAACCTTCTACTACTGTTACTCCTGCCACTGGACAACAACTCCTCCAGACCACGCAGCTGCTGGTGAGCCAGAACCAGCAGATCATCCAACTCATGCTCTCCCAAGGAGGAGTCCCACTCCCTCCACCAGGAGAGGAACAGCCTGTCCTTTCTGGACGCCAGACTGCCCCCCACCATGGGGTCCCTCACCATAATACTCCAGGGCCACGCTAGGGAGCCCCTCGTCCGGCAGTCCCTCCTCAACTCCACTCCACCTTGGGCGCCCCCCATGATACCAACGAGGGGTCTCGCCCACTCCACCTTGGGCGCCCCCCATGATACCAACGAGGGGTCTCGCCCACTCCACCTTGGGCGCCCTCCATGATACCAACGAGGGGTCTCACCCTCTCCACCTTGGGCACCCCCATGATGCTGATGAAGGGTCTCGCCCTCTCCACCTTGAGCGCTCCCATGGTGTCGCCTAGACGAGGGGTCTCGCCCCCTCTCACCAGGCACCCAGCAGCAAACGCCCAATCTCAGGCACCTAGCCTCAGGCGCCCAATCTCAAGCGCCTAGAAACAGGTGCCCAGTCTCAGGCATCTAGCCTCATGTGCCTAGCAGCTGATGCCCAACACAAGGCGTCCAATCTCAGGCGCCCCCCACCAGGCACCCAGCTCCTCAGCATCATCTCTCGTCTCCTCCATCTCTATGGAGTGAGTCTCTGGCCTAGTAGCTCTCTCAAGTGCTACTCAAAGGTCAGCCTCAAGTTGAGCAGCCCTTTCATGCGCTAGCCTCAACTTCTCAGCGGCATCCTCTCGTGCCTGCCGCTCAAGCCTTAACAGTTTCACGGAATCCTCTCGTGCCTGCCGTGCAAGCTACGCGGCATCCTCTCGTGCCTGTCGCTCAAGCCTTAACTGCTCTTCAGCAGCCTCATGTGCCCGCCTCTCCGCTGCCTGGACATCGAATGCCTCCTTGATCTTCAGCGTATTTGTAAACAAGCAGGGCAAAGCAACAGCCACCTATAGGCATTAAAAGCCAAAAGTATAAAGAAAGAAAGCCAAGTACAAAGCCAAAGAGGAGTGCGGGACACACTTAGTAAGCCTCTGCTACGGCAGCCATCTCTCGAGACTATACGTAGCTCGGCCTATAACTCTGCTCTCGCGCAAGTCACCTAATAAGCCTCTGCTACGGCAGCCATCACCCGAGACTATACGTAGCTCAGCCTATGACTCTGCTCTCGTGCAAGTAGTCACCTAATAAGCCTTTGCTACGGCAGCCATCACCCGAGACTATACGTAGCTCGGCCTATGACTTTGCTCTCGCGCAAGTAGTCACCTTGAAAGCCTCTGTTAAGGCAGCCATCTCCCGAGACTATACGTAGCTCGGCCTATGATCATGCGGCTCTCTCATGGGACGTCCACAGCTCTGACTTTGCTCTCGCGCAAGCAGCCTGCCTCTCTCTCCAGGTAATCATATTAAATATTTTAATGTTTGAAATAACATTATTTTTGCCATCTCTAGGCAGGATCTTCAAACTTAGGTCATCTGCAACCCGAGGGACTTCATTAGATCAGCGTACCCAGCTGCCTGGCCGCCCTGATCACCTAGATCAGCCTTTGCACGCCCCTCTATGCAGGCTTCCTCGCCAAAATGCCACCTACTTCAATGGAGCTTGCCCAAGGGAGCTCGCCAGGTCTCAGGCTCGCCCAAGCTCCCCAAAAGGCCTCATGCTTGCTAAAGCTCCCAAGGCCGCCCAGACCCCCTCGGGAGTGAGAGGTGGCGCCCAGACCCCCTCGGGAGCGAGAGGTGGCGCCCAGACCCCCTCGGGAGATGAAACAGGCGCCCAGACCCCCCAGGCTTGCCCAAGGCCACTCCGGGAGATGAAACAGGCGCCCAGACCCCCCAGGCTCGCCCAAGGCCGCTCCGGCTCGCCCAAGGCAGCCCAGGTTCGCCCAAGGTGCTCAAAATGGGGCTTATAATATATCAAATCGAAGCTCTCGACGAGCTCTACAAGACTCACAGCCTTTGGCTGTGGTTGATGCTGTAAAAAGTCAAAAAAAGACTCAGAAACAGCTGTTTTGGCCTCTCGAAGTTTTTTTTGAAAAAAAAAAAAAAAAATTCTGCTCGCCCAAGACACTTCCAGCTCTCCCAGGACACCTCCATCTCGCCCAAAACCGTTCATACAGCCCTCTACTCGAAGTTTTGACCGTAACTTTTGCTCCGTTGCTCCAAACAGGGCTTATAATATATCAAATCGAAGCTCTCGATGAGCTCTACAAGACTCACAGCCTTTGGCTGTGACTAATGCTGTAAAAAGTCCAAAAAAGGCTCAGAAACAGCTGTTTTGGCCTCCCGAAATTTTTTTCAAAAAAAAAAAAAAAATTTCTGCTCGCCCAGGACACCTCCATCTCGCCCAAAACCGTGCATACAGCCATCTGCTCGAAGTTTTGACCGTAACTTTTGCTCCGTTGCTCCAAACAGGGCTTATAATATATCAAATCGAAGCTCTCGACGAGCTCTACAAGACTCATAGCCTATGGCTATGACTGATGCCATTAAAAGCTCAAAAAATGCCTAAAAGCACAGGTTTTGGCCTCCCGAAGTTTTTCCAGTTATGCCGGTCAGCCGAAAATTCAACTGAATGCCCTCCTCTCCAAGTTCTATTGGACACAAGGCATTGAAGGGCAAATGATGGGCCAAGCCCAAAGGCCCAACTCATGTTACAAGCCCAATGGCCTGACTCCAAGAGATTCAGCAAATCTAGCCCAATATGATCAACCCGGTCAAGCTCAACAAGCTCAATGAGCTACATAGAGCACACAAGGTCAAGTTCAAAGAGCTACATTAGCAGGGAGCACACAAGGTCATCCAGGCGCCCAAAGTAGGCACCCAGGCCATCACGCCAGGCGCCCTACCCTCCTCCTCATGCACCCAGGTCTCCTCATCAGGTGCTCAGCCCTCCTCCTTCGCCTACCTTGGTCTCCTCCTTGCCTCCTGATTCCAATGAAGCCTCCTACGACTCAAGCCTAGCCCATCTCAGGACCTCCTCCTACGGAATAGGGATACAAGGGAGAAAATATCGGAATAAGCATCGGAGATCTAATCCTACCATAACTGTACCTACCAAAGTGGTAGAATCCTACCGTAACTATACTTACCAAAATAGCGGTGACCGCCTCAACTCACCGCCTTAGTGAACCTATATAATGTAAGCTCTCTCCACTTGGAGAGGCATCGGACAATCTACACACACCATACATTCAAGACCTCTACACCAAGTCTCTCTCCCTCAATGCACTGTAACTCTCCGGAGTACCATTATTCATCAATAAAGAACACCCGGCCACCGTCGCCGTTCCCGAGAGTGGATGTAGGTCAACCGGACCGAACCACTATAAATCCTCGTGTTGATTATCTGTTTACAGTTTTGATTCATTGATTGTCATTGATTGCTCGTTAATTACTCGTTAATTGCATCACTATTCATACTTGACTGTTGATCTTGCGCAATACCGATTTGTGCATCATCAGTTAGTAGTAAGTCTCTTTGTATTATATTTTTTAAATAACTCTTGTATGTTCTTGTGTTAAAATATTGTTCAACTAATGCCCAACTTATTTCGCATACAATCGAGTTATTTAGCTACGTTTATGTCGATTTATTTATCAATCGAGTCTGATAGATCAACATATTAATAATCTAGACTAAGTAAGACTAAACCAATATCCACCAACTTCATATCTTCGTATCGATTTCTTTTTTGAGTGATCGGATAAGGTACTAGGCCTAGTCCATCCAGTCATATATTGCGTATTAGATCAATTAGTGATGCATCAAAGTAAAGCCAGAAATTGGGTTGCGGGTAAGTCATAGTGAAATATGTCAAAATTGCTATTTATATCATATTTTGAAAACTGTGGCTCAAGTGCTTTCATAGCTCAGTTGGTTAGAGCACCCGTTTAGTAAGCGGGAGGTCTTGAGTTCGACTCTCAATGAAAGCATTATTGTAAAATAGTATTATCAGTACTTTTTATCGTTTTTCACCAATGAGAACAAGACACATATATATTTTATTTTTGCAGATTTTCTTGAGACTATAGTTATTTATTTTTTAACCAAAAAAAAAAAAAGAAGTTATTTAGGAATGTTGGGTTGGGCCTAATTCATGTTAAGCCCAAGGGGAGAACCCATCAAGGCCCAAAGACTCAGTTCTCAACAAGGGCACTGAGAAACTAGGGTTTTAAGTCTTCTTCACACATGCCGCTTATAATGCCACAAACGTTCTGCTGCTGCTTCTTCTTCTTCTTCTTCTTCATCTCTCTCCATTTGTTTAACACACAGAGAGACCCCGGTTCGTGCTTCCACAGCCCTCTTCACAGGTACCTATCTCTCTCTTTCTGTCTAGAAGTCAATTTCTCTCTCTAAAAGCTGTGATTTTCTATAAGGATTATGTTATGGTCCTTTTATACATGTTTGATCCAGTGGACTATATCTAGGAAATTTCTTTATAGAACCAGGAAGGCATATAATATACTCTCTCTCTCTCTCTCTCTCTCTCTCTCTCTCTCTCTCTCTCTCTCTCTCTCTCTCACACACACACACACACACACACGCGCGCGCGCGCGCGCGCGCTCAAGGATATGAATATCTCACCTCCCCTTCTTCAGTGGCAATGTCCAGTACTGCCTCTTGCGGAGCAGCCGCCCGTAGGTAAAGTATACATTGGTTTAATTGTGGGATATTATAGCTGAGAAGACAATGATAGGGATTACTATTGACAATTATCTTGCTTGCCAGTCTTTTTGATGTTGTTATCTATCACAATCGAATCCCTCAATTGTTGTGTTCTGACTTAGGGGGTGTTAGTTAGAAGGATTCTTTTTATAGGAATATTTGTAAAACCTTGAAATTGGGGCAGAGAATGATGTAGAACGGAAGATCATTGCCATGGAAGTGAAATAAGATATGGGGGGTTCATTGACCGATGGCCCTAAACATATTGAGGGATTGACTTCTAACCCGGTAGGTGAAGCAAGTAGAGCTTTTGTTGCTAAAAAAATAGAGCATTGGACCTGCAAACAAACAAAGCAAGAAACAAGAGATAGAAATCACCATAGGTATTGTAGTATTGTATCTTCACCATTGGTAATTTGATGTTGGTTCAATTGCCAGATTGATGATAACTTGTCTGAAGTTCTATTTTCTTATCAATTATGATATGTTTTGTGATAAGTTGCACAATGATGTTATCTTGCTGGATAATATTTAATATTGCACCTGACAATGATGTTATCTGTGTGCTCGGGTAAGCTGCTCTAAAGTTTTATTTGAATTGTGTTTTGCCTTTGGTGACAGGTTTGAGACACAGTTTGAAGAAACTATAAAAGATGTCTGGGTAAGTAAATATAACTGTTTTATGAGTAATGACTTGACTTAGGTTTTTGATTCCTATATTTATATCCTGGCGCCCTGTTTAAAGGCAGATTTTTCTTGTCCCTCCTCTCTAGCTCATTTAAGGGTTGACATCATTTGATTGAAAAGCTGAAAGTCAACTGGTTATTTATTGGAAATGTGTCATACCCTTGGTTATGACAAGCACAGTTAAGAAATCATTTTGGTTTGGAGTTGCATTAAGACTAAATCATTTGAGCTGTGAGGTTATTTTACGTGTTCTTTGATATGATTATACTAGTAGAAAGGTTATAAAACACTAACTTGCATCCCCCCCTTCCCCCAAAAAAAAATATCATAAAGATAATTATCTGCCTCTCTCTTGACTTCTTAAATTCTCATTTTTTTTTGTTTTAAATTTGTTGAATTTGCAGTGAAGAGGGTGTTGTCGCTGAGGCACCTGCTCCTGCTCCGGCTCCGGCTCCAGCTCCAGCTCCGGCTCTTGGAGAGCCCATGGACATCATGACAGCATTGCAACTTGTGCTGAGAAAATCACTGGCTCATGGTGGTCTAGCTCGAGGCCTTCATGAAGGTGCAAAGGTGATTGAGAAACATGCTGGCCAGCTTTGTGTATTGGCGGAGGACTGCAACCAGCCAGACTATGTCAAATTGGTCAAAGCACTGTGTGCTGACCACAATGTAAACTTGATAACCGTCCCCAGTGCTAAGACTCTTGGCGAATGGGCTGGTGTAAGTGAAAACCTTTTGCTGATTTACTAGTTTTTTTTACCCATGTTCCCCTTGTTACTGACATTATACCATTACCTCCCTCCCGTTCTCTCTCTTCCTTCTAAGTTTGATGGTAGATGGTTTCCTATATGTCTCTAGTCTCAGAATATGTGTTTGTGTGGCAAGCTTATGGGATACCTTAAATCAGATAAAATAACCAAATGGGAAAGATATCTTATTTTTTTGTACCATTCCTACTGTAATTAGATAATGTAGAGTGAATCTTGACGCAAATTCCCCTCCAGGGCCCCTGCCCTTCCCCTCCAAATAATGCACCTGATTATGTTACTCTGCCATCCAATTGTTTTGTTTTTTGAAATGAAAATTAGCAGCTATGCTTTGGTATTAACTTTGGTTTCCTTCACAGTTGTGTAAGATTGATTCAGAGGGAAAGGCAAGGAAGGTTGTGGGTTGCTCCTGTGTTGTTGTAAAGGTAGAATGCTAAAGCAACGAATTCCATATTATGAGTGTATTGGGGTACCTTTCCATAGGAATTTAATCCTTTGTTTGCCTCGCAGGATTATGGGGAGGAAACTGAAGGTCTCCACATTGTTCAGGAGTACGTCAAGTCTCACTGAGTGGCTACCATTTGAATTAGCATGTTTAGACTTTATAGAAACCTTTCTTTTTGTTTTGTTTGGGAGGGACTCGGTTTAGGAGATTTTCATTTGTTCAGGAACAAATTTTGATCATTGAGATTTTCAGGTACTTGCTTTTTATGTATGCTACTGAAAGTTCACTGTTGTTTGCAACCTGAATTTGGTTAATCTCCCTGTGAGTAGAAGAAGTGGTACCCGATATTTAATTTTACGAAATTGCTGGAGGTGTAAAATGATGGTTAGTCTGCCATGATGCATGTATTCAGATACTTAGAATGTTTAAAAACTCTTGGAAGCTTTGCTTACTCGGAAGAGAGCAGTTGCAGCTACATTCACCAACGGCCAGCTTAAAAAATGGCTGAAGACTTGCACATTTCCGGCTGTTAAAATTAGGTCTGCTTGTCTATGACTCGATCTTGGTACTAGTTTTCACTGCTTGCAGTAGGTAAGTGATTCCAAAACCAATGCTCGCAGTAGGTAAGTGATTCCAATTTCTCCCTCCCTTCTCCACCCCTCAGCACGCTGGTGGCACGCATGAACGTTTATAGTTTCTTATCATTATTTGCGAAAAAAGTCCTGTTTGATGCTAACAAAGGGGAAACATATCCAGTTTACCATAACTGATGGATTATTATTGATCCAACAAAACCTAGCAATTCTAATTCAAATATTGCTAGCGTAAACATGTATTTACACCTTTCATACTTGAGAAATAAAAAGGGGGAAATAGGCAAAAGATCAGCTCACTAACCTCCGTGTTGCCTGAAAATGGGGGATGCATGTGAATGGCTATGCAGCCATCTCCAACTTATATTTTTTTCAATATATTTTTTCTTCAATTTTTTTTTGGTGGATCATTCACAATTAATGAGTGAGAAATTCACTTGTATATAATGAGTCTTATTTAAATATGTGATAAGTGATCATTTGATGATACCCAGAAATGAAATCATTAGTTAACAGATGATCTGTCCAAGAGCGACCTCAAACACCAGCATTTCCAGCTCAGGATGGACACGTGGACCGAGCTCCCTTACTCGCAAACTAGCTTAGGAAACTAGAGGTTGTCCTTAAAGAAGAACGACCTCATACCAAGCTTTATTATAGCCTTGGGAGACCTTAATATATCATTGATACATCCAGGCCTTAAAGACACTTTAGCATCTTTTAAAATGTCACGTCATATCTAGAGAATGTAGTCTCTAACGACTCAATATTTCTTCAAAACGATTCTAACAAACTTGGGAATCACATGATAATGACAGAAGGACCACCCACCCTTTCCCCATGTAAAAGGATATTGAAGGCACTTTGTAATCTATTTTCTTCCCCAAGAAATATACAGTCCCAATAAGCAAGAGACTCCATCAAAGTAGAATAGTCAAGCTCTTAAGTTGGTGAACCATTCTAACCCTGGTGTTCTAGTTTCTTTCCCTGCTCTGTCCTCCCTCCAGGATCTATTGTAACGTTAAGCAGAGCCGCCAAACTCCACCTCTGGTTATTATCTTCCCTATCGTTCGCCTGCAAACCATTATCCACAAGTCTTAAGATCTTCAGCTTAAGCACTCTCCTCACACCTCAAGTTCCAGCATCATCAATATTGCAGTGGATCTTGCTCCAGCCATCTCCTACTCTTCATATGTTGCAATAGAATGATTCTTCCACTTTTAAATTGTACCGCCTTGATTTGCAAACAAATCTGGCACACAGGCTTTAACGATGTAGCAAATGAAACCCCAATTTGAAGTCACAAACAATTTTTTTTATTTTTATTTTTTAAGGAGACGAGTGATTAGTAGGATAGTAACCCTGGGCGTGGCCTTGAGAGTCCTCTATTGTGGATTGTCTAATTTGAGTCACAGTGGATCCTTGACTATAGAATGTCCAATTTGAATTATAGTTATTAATTTGGAAAAACAGCTCTTCACCGCATCATCACTAAAGCCAACTAACAAAACGCTTTATTTACGTCAAGTTGTATCACAGAAACCATTTAACTGGCTAATAATTAGGGTTTCTCTCTACCCAACCTGAGACGGGCCCGAAATCATATTTTCCAACCCGACGACCACGAAGAAGAAAAGGGTCTTTCGAGAAATCTGCTGCTGTTCCGAACGGAGGATCGGATTAATAATTGGATCAAGAATGTGTGATTCGGATTTAGTTTGATGGTGAGAGAGAAATTATTATTCGCTGATAATCCCATGTATTATTAGTTGATATTAGCATTCTTTCGAGCTAGAGATTCAACCATGTGGATAGTTGTGGTTGAATTTTTTGAAGTCAGGAAAATGTTACTTGAACTTCAAAAATTAAATTGATTTGTTGACTTCATTAATCATAATCGTTAAATAATTATTGGATTCTAATAATACTAAAATACACAGTTAAATCAATGACAGTAATTAATCAAGTCAATATTATAAATCTATGTAACATTGTTCTTCCACATGTTAGAGAAGGGATGGTTGGATCTCTTATGCTCCATTTGGTATGGTGAAAAAATGAAAGGATGAAAAATTGGAAGGATGGAAAAGTTGGAAAGATAGATAAAACATTATGTTTGGTAAGGAAGGAAAATAAAATGGATGAAAAAATGGATATATGAGCTTTCCTTCCAACTAACCAAAATCTATCCCTCCAAAATTGGAAGGAAAGTAGATGAAAAATTAACTATTTATGTTAAAAATGTATCTTATTTGTCTATATATCATTTGATATATACATATATAATGTATACATTAATTTCATATATAAATACAATGATAAAATATGTATTTATACTTTTTTTTTAAAAAATTATAAATAAAAATAAAAATAATTTATTTTTTCCATTTTACCAAGCACAAAAAAAAAATTAATCATTTTTATTTTCCATCCATCCAACCAAACACAAAGGAGGGAAAATATATTATTCCTACTTTCATTCCTTGAAAAATTGAAAGTGTATCACTCATATTTTTCATCCCTCCTACGAAAAACGAAGCATTAAAATTCATCGACACGATTGAGTGAGTGTTTTGGAGGATACCAACAATTATCTAAAAATGGTGATACAATAATTTCATAATATATGGGTGAATATAGAGAATTTTTTTTCCTAATTTAAGGTAATGTTTTAATATATAGCATTTAATGTTTGAACCATTTATGTTAGCACTTTAATTAGGTTTGATGCTAATATATCATAAAAGCAAAAAAAAAAACTAAGCATGGAAAAATATCGAATCTCACATTAAATCGACAATATTTTGAGAATATCACTCCCCTCTCCTATAAATTGCGTTAGGGTTTTCTCTATTTTCGCATTGCTTCACCTTTCTCCTTCTTTACGGCCACAATCAAAACCAAAATTAAGATAACCAAAGTTATATCTCGAATTTATCTAGTAAACCATATGCGTCATTCTTGAATATGATAAGAAATAGGTGTATCTGGGTTTTTTAACCATGTAGTGTAAATTATAGCAAAACTCTTCGATAGCGAATGCTCGTTTTGAGGATCGTGATACATAAGGTAAATATGTTTTCATTATTTTTCTTGCTATACTCGTTTTGTACGAGATAATAATATTGATTTTTCATCTAGTGTAATTTTAGCTTTATCAGTTTTTTTATTTTTTTTGAAGCATTGTTCTTTTGTTTAATTAAATCTGAATCAAAACCATCATCGACTTGGCGTGTAATCCTATCAATTGATCGGTTTTAATTTGAATTCAAATTTAATCAATTATGTATATATTGATACTTTTTACCGATTATTTGTATCCAAATCAATTTTTATATCTATTTCATTTTTAACATATACAAATATGATTAAAAATAAAATCCAACTTAAAATCAAAGTCAAATTCAGATCGAAGTTTTCAAATCGAATTTAAATTTGGATTAATTGAAATTCAGTCCAAATTTGACCATCGACATTTCTATTGACGAGAGATTCACTAATAGGTAGCGAATGGATCATACCAATGCCTTGCCTGCAATTCTAACCCATTAGTGTCGACATGACATGAGGGGCACTATTCAAGCACGGGCACGAACACGACACATGCACAAAATAGACACGACACCGGCACGTCCAAAGGTCCTTTTATTCTTTTCAAAATTTGGTCCAAAATGACATATTTACCCCTTCCAATAGCTATATAACACCAGTTTGAGGACTCTTGAAAATGCCATAATATATTTTTTTTACCGTGTACCTCTTTTTTTTCCTGAAGGAGCAGTGCATCTCATGCATTGTATTGTTTTTAATTTTTCTTTGCTTTTGTATCAGTTAATTAATTCACAGGTAAGCTTTGACTATTTCCCCCTTTAGGTGTAATATTTTTTATTGTGTTTTAATAAAACTCTTCGCATTACTCGATGTTTGGCCAAAAAGTTATAATCGATATTTATTTACTTTATATTGAATTTGGCCAAAAAATTATAATCAATATTTATTTACTTAATATTGAAAGACGGTATTCACCTGAATTAAAAATTGAGATTTATTTCAAATTTTATTTAAAAAAATAATATACAGTAAAAAAAATATACCCAACCCATGCAAATGTAAGGCACACCCAGGCCTGTCAACCAATCATAACATTCAAAATTCCTTTATTAAGTTACAGCTTTTATTTTTAGCAATGTTTGTTGCACTTCTATTAGCTAATAGTTGCTTCTTGGGTCTCTTTCAATCTACTTGTCTATCATTTCATATGTGACTTGCAATGTGTGAGAGAGTCCTATATGGTCTTTTTCATGAAGAGAAGCCTCGGGTCATATTAGACCAATTTTCGGGATACATACAATTACTCGTAAATCAGAGCTCTACATGTTACACGTTTCTATCTAGGTGGTTTAGTCTACAATTATCAGCCTCGAACTCTTAAACGTTGTCGCCAATTTCGCTATGCTCTTTGGTAGTAGAACATGTTTAGCAGATAGAAAATTTTTATCATTGACTGTTATCTTTAGCCATTTTTTATGGTCAGCTTACAGGTTGAGTTTGGGATCAAGGTGGTTATACATGCATGGGTGGTGTTTGTGTAAAAGCTTCATCTCTATCCCTTATGTTGTTTTTTCTCTCCTTTTCACTCTAGTTTCAGTATAACATTGGTTGTCCGGCAGTTGATAGACTATCTTTTCAAAGGATGGGGGACTTGGGGAGCTGCATTTTTTGTTCATGGCGATAGAAGGATCAGCATGAGACCAAATCACGCAAGAAAATATTTCACTTCATTTAGCGTATGATCAAGGACGGATTCAGGAATTTAATTTGGATGGGGGCGACCTTTAATTCTTGAAAAAATTTAGAGGGACGAGCACGAGCCTATATAGTTTGAGGGAATTTTGTGACTATACATCATAAAACGAGCCCTTATCGACAATAAGAATTTTGCAGGTTATAAATGCTCATCTAAGTTTCTTCGCGGAAAATTCTCTTCAATCAAAGACTCCAAGACGTCACTAAGAATTTTGAGGCTCACAAGTTTGAATGCCTCCACACACCTTTCTGCCTGTCTAATCTGTTCTTGTGCTGCAACCAACTCTTCTTGCCTCTGTTCCAAGTCCCTTGTGGCTGCTCTAATGACAAGGCTGTTACTTATCTTTGCCTCCTTCAGCAAGGATGAACAATGACCACCCGCTTCTACTTGTGGACCTTTGCCCAGCGATCGCACAGGCAGAGTACCTTAAGCTTGGCTTTTTGGGCATCGGAAACTTCACTTTCAATGGCTTTAAATTCAGGCATAAGGACTGCATTGCCATTGTTAACAACCACTGAACAACATTGCAGACAACATCAAGTAGGGAAGCACTCACAGATGATGACTTGTATAGACAGTTGCAGCAATATCGCGGTACTTGGAAAAGATGGCCCGAATAACAGGTGCGTTGCTAGGATTCACCTTGCATATCTGATGCAGTATGAATGGCGAGAACTTTGGGTATCAGATGCAAAGCATGAAATTTTGCGTGAAAAGTTTACATTATATGGACCTGGTCATTTATCCTCTTCATCATTATGGGAGTTGGCCCTATTGCCTGACAGTTAGAGGATGCTGCACATTCCTATGTACAAGGTAATTTTCATTTAGGTTCAACTACAAAACTCAATTGAAGACAATCTTATTATTGACTATAGGCTACACTTACAAGACACCTAGGTTAAAAGATCATTGACTAGAAAAATGGGACTTATTTTACAACACTTTTAAGTTCACCAAAATACTTGTCATTTTCTTTCACATCACAAATTGCAAATTGGTATGAAAAACACCAAGTCCCGAACTTTTTTTACCCACTTGACCAAAACAATTTTTTCTTTTTCGAGTCATCCTAGAATTTTTTTTCCCTGAGAAAAGTATCTCACCTTTCTACATTAATTATTATAAGAATTTCCTCGGGTTTGTATAAAAGCCCATCGTCTCAATATGTGATCCCATGTATCTTACTTCCAATTTTTGTTGATAACTTTATGATGCATAGTAGTTTCCAGCAAAATGATTGATCTTTCCCCTTTCATACATGGAAAAGAACAGTGATTTTTTACATTTTCATTTTAGTGCTATGAATATTTTTCATTTTAAAAGTTAAATTTAAAGTGATTAGAAGTGTTCATTGAAATATATTGTCGACTTAAGTCCGAAAATCGACAATCAGACTGCTTATCGATATTACCTTTTATTGAATTCTTAATTTGGCCAACCAATCACTGCTGTAGATGGGGTTTTGGACACTAGATCGTCCATGGTTTTAATATAGAATAAAATCATTAAAGCACACAAACACAAAATTCAAATAGGATTACTGTAATTACTGACAAGCGCGCCAGTACCCAAACATTATTAACCTTCCATCATTGAATTGAACAACCCCAAAAGCAAATCGCTTCTCAGATTTTTCAGAACGTTAATGGACTAACCTGTAATTCGGGACTGTTGGACACTGCAGATTGCACACACACACATTCAATTCTTTGTCCCAGCACCTCCACAGCAAGAATATGAAACGCCAATGGGTTTCGAAAGCCACGTAAAGGCAGAGCTAATGCCAGATGGGCTCTGCATGTCTTCCAATTTTCAGCAAACCCCCAAATTATTCTTCATTTTCTCTGTATATCTAGCTTCTCCATCTGGGTGTTTTGGCACTTGCACTTAGTCGTTAAGGGTTTTCGAGAGAGTGTCTGTGTAAAATTTGTGAGGGTTTCTGGGTTTTAGTGCTGTAGAGAAATGGCTTCTCCTTCTACCTCTTTTTCAGAGAAAGAGCTTGAGGAGCAGCTTAAAGAAGCGACAAGCAGCCTTCTTAAGCTCCCCTCTTCCACTGACGAGCTGCTCAATCTCCTTGATGTAACACCCTCTTCCTTTACTTGCACATATGTATCTGTTGTGTACATAATCACCCACACACACAAACCACCAATTTGGCTCATTGGGTCCTTTGATCAGGGCTAAACTTGTTGTGGATTGGTGATCGATTGTTATCAATGATTTATGTCTGTGACTTCAGCAATTGCTTAACCCAAAGTTTGGTTCTTTAAAATGTGTTATTGCTTGTTTGTCTGTTCATTGGTAGGGGGTTTATGGGTTTATTGGTTAGTGTTACAGAGCATTTGTTTATCCTTTATTGGATTAACATTGAGATTTGACACTTTGATGGATATGTGATTGAATCAATGCCAATACGTTAGATGTTTGTTGGTTGTGATTTGTTTTTTCTGTTTGGATGTTACTAATTTCTGGGTTCTAAATGGATTTGTGATTATTTATTAGACTAATTATCAGTAGGGTCAGATGATGCTGATTAGGATGATATGAATTTTATTTTCCAGTTACAAACTACTAATAATTGGCAATAGGGATATTTGAGATTTTATGGCATAAAATTGTACTTTAGAGTGTGGCATAACCACAAGCACTGAACTCCATTATCCCTCTTTCCTGTTCTTTCTTTGAATAATTTTCTTTGTCTTTTGTAACTAACATAGCTCCATTCTCTGGTTTCACTCTTTCTAGAAAGTAGAGCATCTTCTCTCCAAGGTAAGGCAAAGACAAGCTGGATCAATGCAAGATACAGTAAGAACTTCAGCCATCTCACTGATTGCTAAAGACCTGTTGAGGCATGCTGATGTGGATGTGCAAGTTTCAATTGCATCTTGCATTAGTGAAATTATTAGAATAACTGCGCCAGATGCTCCTTACAATGACTTAGAAATAAAGGTATTGAGAACATCTTCAAGTTGTTTTTTCCTTTTCGTTTTTTTAAATAAATTAAACCCGTTTTAAATACCTATTTTGTTTCAGCTTTCTCAAGTATTCATGCTTGTATAGTGTAATTACAAACTCTCACACAGTCTGTTTTTCCATTTGATTGATGCATAGGAATATTTCCAGTTGGCTGTAAAGGCATTTGAGAATTTGTCTCATATGTCTAGTCGCAGTCATATTAAGGCTGTTTCAATTCTTGGAAGCGTGGCATACTGCAGGTCTTGCCTCTTGATGTTGGACCTCGGGTTGGATTCAATTATTGTTGAAATGTTTAAACAGTTTCTAAATAACATTAGGTAAGAGCTCTAGTGGTGCCTTTATTTTTCTTTGTTATTCTCTCATCAGTGTATGCAGCCTTTGTTTATTATTTGAACTTTTATCTATTCTACTACAAATGCGGTTGTGCTTAGTCTGTGGAACAGGAAGCCAAATTGAACCTAGATTGGTTTGAACGGTGCATTGGTCCGTGGGAGAATATTTATTTATTTATTTATTTTCTTTGGGGGGGGGGAGCTAACACCACAAAAAAGCTTCGGTCTTAATGCCCGAAGAAGGACCCCCTGGAGAGTCAATTGTACTAAAGCCTGTAATCTTATTTGGTCATTCAAAAAGTAGGAAAAATGTTAGATGGGTAAAAGAAGGCTTACATTTGTAGAGGAGGTAGTTACATTGGTTCAGTTTGTATTAGGATGTATTCCTATATATTTTGTCTTTTTTCAAGATGTCATGTGGTGTGGCAAAGAGGATTGACGGAATGATGAGAGATTTTTCATGGGAAGGAAAGGGAGAGGGGAAAAATGATCGCCTCATTTGTTGGGGTGGTGTCTAGGCCAAAATCAAAAGGGGGACTTTCGGTGGGAAACTTGGTAGTTAGAAATGAGGCTTTGGTTGGTAAATGACTATGGAGATTTCCTTTGGAGCAAAATTCGCTATGGCATTTGGTTATTAAAAGTATGTATGGCTTGCAAGGCTAATAGGTGAGATGCTAATGGGGTTGACAGGGAAGCTACTAAAATCTTTGGAAATTCATTTCTTAGGGGTTACCTTGTTTTTTTCAAAGGGTTAAGTTCAATGTGGGCAATGGGTTGAGAGTTCATTTTTGGGAGGATATTTGAGTGAGGGAGTGATCATTCTGAAGTTCATTTCCTCGTTTATATAGACTTTCTTCTAATCACGATCATAGTGTTGTTCCGTTTGCTAGGTCGGATTCTAATCCAATTGCTTGGGACTTTCGTTTTCGTAGGAATTTAAATGACAGTGAGTATTCAAGATTAGTTTTTCTTCTTTCTTTGCTTAATCCTATCACTTTGAATCAAGCTTCTTTGGACAAAAGATGTTGAATCATTGATCCTTCGGGTTCTTTCTCATGTAAATCATTTTTCAATTCTTTGATTGATGATTCTTCCATTCCTCTTTTTACCCAGTATTCAAAATTTGGAAGGTTAAGGCCTCCAAAAGTGCAAGTGTGTGCATGGGTGATTGCTCATGGTAAGGTTATTACCTTTGATATGTTACAAAGGAGGAGGTCTTACACTAATCTGTGCCCACAATGGTGTGTTATGTGTAGAGGAAGTTGTGAGAGTGTGGACCATTTATTTTTACACTGTGTTACTGTATTATTCCTTTGCAATAAATTATTCGAGATGGTGGGAGTTCGGTGGGCTGCCCCACATTCAATCTCATCTATGTTTTTGATTGAATATAAAGGTTTGGGTTGTGGTGAAATGGGTGTTATTCTTTGGAATTGTGCTTTCTTTGCAATAGTAAGGGTCATTTGGATGGAAAGAAATGCTAGAATTTTTCAAGATAAAGAAGATGTGTACGAAGGGATGTGGGATCAAATTTATTTCCTTGCATCTTTTTGGGCCTCCGTTACAAAGAAGTTTGAAAGTATCCCGCTTTTTGGTGTTACCTCAAGTTGGATGGCATCGTGTGGGAGATAATTTATCTCTTGATGGCTGTTTTTTTTTTTTTTTTTTTTTTGTTTATGCTCTTTTTATGTATGTATGAGGGTTGGACTACTTGTTCATCCTTGCTTGCACTTTTTTTGGTTCTTATCAATGAAAATTTTGTTTCTTGTTCCCGAACAACGATCATTTAAGGTGATAACCCTATAGGTTCGTTCCCATTGTTCGATCATCTTCGAATCTTTTTTAGCCAAGAGCTTGACCGAGTCGTCACAAGATATAATGTGGATCGCTAGTGATTCTGTTTCCAGTGCAGCATTTCGCCTCCTATTACTAATGGGCCACTCCTGCTTTTCGTTCATCCTACTATTGGTTTGGATGGTTGGAATGTTACCAACTCTTCCTTCATAGGTTGACAAACGATATTAAGAAGACGAAAAGTAACTGCAAAATGGAGTGATATAACTATCGACTAGGGAAAAAGTATAAATTTCTTTGCTGAACACATGCATAGTACTTGACCTGACTCTAGTATTGTGAATTTGGTAAACTTCTGCTATTTAATTCCACTTCTACAGTTATTGACACTTGATCAGAACTCAAGAATCAAACTTTGCTTCATTTGATACTTTTGTTTTCAACTTTTATGTACTGCCATAAACTTCTTGTGTTTTGTGAAACTTTCTGAGGCATGGGCATGAAAAGAATATTCTTGAGTTATGGAGAGGGGTATAACATAGCCCCAACATCTGTTTTTCACACAATGATTACTATGTTGGGGCTCTAACCAGAATGAAAAAAAAAATCATGTGATATTATGTGATGGAAAGGAGGCTGCTCGTAACTTGGTGTATACAGTAATTTGTTGGTATATTGTGCTTGTGTAGATATCAACGTGTATGTGTCACGCAGCATGATACATTTCTTCTATGAATGATCAACAACTGATGTTTTATTCTTGCTCAACTTTAAGGTGCAACCACCCTAGTGCTGTATTCTTAGACATGGAGAAAATAATGACCTTGGTCATAGAAGAAAGTGAAGATCTCTCAATCGAGCTTCTAAGTCAACTTCTAACTAGTGTAAAGAAGGAAAAAGAGGTGATTCCTTTTCCTGGACCTTTAATCGTTAGTTCTGTTATACTCTTCCTATACTTTAGCAATCATACTTATTCTTTGTTTCAGAATGTTTTGCCTCTTTCTTGGAAGCTAGGGGAGAAAGTGTTGAAAAACTGTGCCGCTAAACTAAAATCTTATCTCCCAGAAGCAGTGAAATCCATGGGCATTGCTTTTGATGATTATGCTGATATAGTTGCTTCAATATGCCAGGATTCATCTGGAAGGGAAAATCTGGTGTGTTTCTTCTATATTTTCAGTCCTTTATGAAAGCCAATTGTTTTGTACTTCTGATTATTTAATGCTTTTGCTTAAGAAGAATGCATTGTCTGTGTGTGCCGAGGCTAAATCACTATACCTTATCTTTTTGGGGCAATTTCATTGTCTTTTTATTTGGTTATCGTCTAACCCTCTATCCATTGCTCTCATTCAAATATTTGTTTATTCACTTAGTTACCAGAGAAAGATGGCGAAAGTAGAGACTGCCTACCTTTTCTTTCTCTATATTTAGAAGCCTACAAGGTTATTTCCTCAGCAGTCTCATTATTTTGTGTGTAATTAAGTGCATTGTCGATAAAACTGGATAGGTTTTAGATTATTGAAATCTGTTCTTCAAGTGAGGTAGTTCTTCAAGTAGCACCTCAATGTCAACATAATTTGACAAAGACCTCTGAACCCAATGTACCCTCAGAAAATTTGCCAAAAACTAGTCATTTGCTTGAGTTTTGAAATCCAGATTCGATGAGTAGACATGCTTCAGGAAGATGAATACACGTTTTTAGAAGTGAAAAACTCAGATGAGCCGTCTCAGGAATCTGAACCTTTGTGGTTTTATTTGCTAATGCTATGCAGTAGTAAATATTAATGCAGCAAATTTACTCTTCTCCAATTGTGTCTTTCGATATATCATATCTATGACTAATCAATGACAACCATTTGTCTTTTTCAGGAGGCCAAAGAGCCTGCGCCACATGACAATTGTATTGGAGAAGTTGGTCCACATGGGGCTGGACCATCCAAGTCATTCATGAATGATGGGGCTTCTGAAAAAAAGAATGATGATCCTTTGGAGGGTGATGAGTCTTTGAAGACATTAGAACATTGCCATCAGATTAATCAGCACAATGCAAGAATGAATTCTGGTCCTGGAAATGTGGATGCCATAGCTGTGCAATGTAAACTAGATCCAGAAGCAGTTCCAAAGAAAAGGGATTGGAGACCTAATTCTTTGACAAAACCAGAGGAGGGATATGAGCATTATTGGATTAGTGAAGGATGGAAATCTCTTCGGATACCTCGTCGAAGGAAGTATCGCACAAAGAAAATTGGTACTCTATGTAAGGGTGGATTCTCCATGGAGCTAGCGTTGCCATCAGGATCTGAAAATGGAACTCAGCCTCACATTGTTTCCCCAAAAAAATCACATAGAGTGACCATGATTTCTCGCACTTCTGGAAGGGGTTTCTTGAAGAAGAAAAAGAACACTGGCAATAAGGAGAGACTTCTAGATTTGTTGTCTGTTTCAGAGGGAGATATGCTGAGAGCTCGGGTTGAGGAGAAAGCTTCACAGTGTAAAGCTGTCACTTTGAGACAGGATTCTGAAGGCACAAGAGATTCAAAAGCAAAACGAGGGAGAGGCCGAAGGAGAACTGTTCTTAGCACTAAGAGTGATGGGTTCAATAGTGATACAGAAGGAAGACAAGAGTCATCAGTCTGCCAATTGGATGCTAAAGAACGGAGAAGGGGAAAAGCTATCTCTACTAAGCATGTTACTGAAGAATTTGGTGACAAGGTATTGACTAAAATGAACTTGCACTCATTCTCAGAAAATTCGTGCTGATCTTAGTTTTTGTTATGCCTCTAAGCTCTTGATTCTTTCATTTTTTGGGTTTTGTAGAACATGGTTTCTATGTCTAAAACCAACTCACTAAATAGGGATGAAAGTCACTTTGAGGGAGCTTCTAAGGCAAAGCGCAAGAGGAATTGTACTCCTTTTAAGAAAGAGGTATGCCTTTGTCATTATTCAGCGTAGCTGGTAATGGTTCCTTAGATTTGCAACATCCAGTTATCCACATAAATCTGTGATCATTACGATGATGCCGTATACTCTTGAAATTACTTTTGTTTATATGCTCAAAGGCAGTCTGGGTTGATTTTCAATGTCCTGATTATAATTTGCTAATAGTGGAGACATTAAGTGCTTTATTTGCTCTTTGATTTTTCGGACCGAATATTTATTCCAAGCTTCCTTCTCCACCTTCAGTTTCATGGTTCCATAGAGAAAGCAGGGGCCTTGGTGTTACTTTAAGCATAGAAGAAGTTGTGCTACTCATATTTCATGGGCACGGTGAGCAAACCCAAAAGTAACAATTGAAATGTTGGTGTTTTGGATGTGTTAATATAATATAATTACAGAAAACACTTAAGTACTGTACTGTAGATGAAGACATTTAAAGCAAAAAAATACATGGAGAAGTTACACAAAAATTAAACTTACTAGATATGTTGATATTGTATGACAAAAAAAAAGTCAAAATATGTAATGTATGTTGATGTAGGATCGAGTCCTTAATTATTTTGGTCATTGAATAACAAGGAAGAACAGCAATTTTAGATCTCAGAGGAACCAGAGTATACTCTGTGCTTAGTTCAGTAAATTGGTATACTCTGTGCTTAGTTCAGTAAATTGATGATGCCATTGATGTGTAGGTGGACATCTTGGTAGACATATTGATATAATCTTTATTCTCCAACAATATAGTGGACAGTGATGATTTATAATGCATTATAGGTCTTTTGATATCTGTTTTTTTTTTCAACTGGATTCTTTTGGCATCTGAAATAACAAATAGCTATTGATGGCCTACATATTGGGCACTTAGTTGCTATATAACTTGCCAATATCTTGAAATCAACTGTTTGAATACTGATCCATTGAAGATTATGTCCACGATAAATCATGACATGTCATGTCAAATGTATTTGAGATCTTACTGTATAGTATTTTATTTCTCATCTTCTCTGATGCTCTTTGTATATGATAATGAGCTGGCCAGAGATTCTTAGTTGAACATTCTTAGACTGATGCTTCTAAGTTCTAATAGCATGAAATGAAGCTGCACATAACATGGCCTTACAACTTTGGAAATTTTGGATTGATGACCCATTTCTCAATATCTTAATTATATTTTTTCAGAGAATTTCATGAGTTTTTTAATAGATAATGGTATATAATTTCTCATCTCCCCACCCCGAGTTGAAATCTAATGGATTGGAATAATTTTGGCCGATCTCATGTTTAATTGTGTTCAAAATTTTCCCCACTCAGGCTTCCAAAGTGACTCGTGCATTCAAAGATTATTGTGAGAACTTGGTAGGCTTCAGCATAAAGGTTTGGTGGCCAAAGGACTTGACGTGAGTATTGTAGGGATACTGGATTATGCTACCAATTTCTTTTAATATTTCCTTTCATGGCTCTTTGTGTTTTCTTTTCCTGATATGGATTGAAAAATCTATATCACTATCTACTCGGCTATCCACCTTTGTTTACTTGATTTGCTGGAAATATATTATTAGAAGTTATTGTGTGCATATCATTACAGTGGGCATGTTGCACAGGCATGGTTCAAAGTATTGGCCGATACCGATACAAGTCGGTCGAGTCGTATCCAACTCGACACCTTTCGAGACGATTCCGTTACAGACACGTATAATCCCCGAGTCTTGCGGGAGTCTCGCAAGACTCGGCGGAGTTGTATCAGAGTCAATCCCTAGTTACCGAGTTATCATTACTGAATCGGCCGATACGGTTCCGCGATATGACCAAAATCTCTTGTCATGTTCAACATTTTTTTTTAGGTCGTATCGCCTGATACCGCGACCTTGAACCATGTGCACAGGAGATATGCTTAACAACGTTTACAGATTGTGAAATAGCAGATTGGATTATTGAATACCATAACAATCTCTATGTGAGACTAAAACCCAATAAATGAAGGGTATTTTGTTGAATATTGTGACTTAGCAAGTGCCCTGCATGGTAACTAACATATTGTAGATTTTGTTCTACAATAGAGACCTCTGGCTTGAAAATTTTATTCCTGAAAACGGTATCCTGAATTTGAACTACCTGATTGTATGGCCAAATCTGGGAAATCAAGATGACTAATCTTTATATATATTGTGAATGCTTTTTATATATTAGCATGACTTTATATTTTTTACGGGGGTTTTGGTTCTTTGGCTTTTTTGAGGGAGGGGGAGGGGGACATGAAGGTTCTCATAGTCGAGCATATATTCTGCAGGTTTTATGAAGGAGTTATTACTTCTTTTAACCACTCAAAAATGAAGCACCAGGTGAGATTATCCTAAACGAGTCCTATACTCTTCTTCTTGGATGTTATTTCTCATTACTCAAGAAAGGTATATAGCTGTCCCAACTGACGGGTTCTGCTTAAGGAATCTTCTTACAACTTGGCTTCTCTTAAGTCATGCTTCATTTGAATGGTAGACTATGATGTGTTTCTTTAAAGCCTTGACTAGCATCTTTATTGCTATTGTTGCTCTATTAATTTTTTTTTAGGTAGTCTATGTTGACGGTGATGAAGAGCTATTAGATCTCAAGAACGAACGATGGGAACTGATGGGAGATGTCATATTGCCAGGCCAGGTCAGTTCTTTGCCTGATGATGTCTTTTTTCTTGTTTACTTGTTTGTTTGTCCTTTTTATCTTCTAATTTTTTGTCCAGTTGTTTCTTAATGTGGACGATTGGTTATATTTACTGACAGGGGCAGGACACTGTTCCAGGTCCTAATGCGTCAGCTGATGTGTAAGCACTCTCTAACCTCATATTGGGCTCCACCTTTGAATTTATGTTGAAATTTACGATCACTTGAAACCAAATTTCTTAGGTTGATAGTAAATGGCCATCCTAAATTAGTTCCCTCCCTCAAATAGCACTTGTGAACTTTTGTAAGAGTTCTATATCACTTAGGAATGAAATATTGAGGACAGTTCAGGCTCAAATAATAAAGTATTAGGGTTTAGGTTTAGGAGAAAGAAGAAGATAGAGAAGGGAAAAAGAGATTGAAAAAATAATGAGTGTAGGATGTTTGTTACCAACACCCTAGCACCTATTTATATTGTATTGATATTGAGAACAATTACTATATTAGGAAAGTAGATCATAATAAGAAAGTAACAAAATTGGAAAGTAAAATAGAAAAAGAAATCTCCAACAATAGGAAAGCAACATAATAAAAAAGTAAATATCCAACATGGAATATTGGTGAAACATTGTTATTTGCATTGTACTTCCAATGTTTCAAAACTGCATACAATCACAAACAGTTAACAAGTGGATTACTATCTGCATTAGATTTTGTGCATAGTCATATCTGTTGAGTGTGTATGGTTGATCATTGTGGAACAGTAGCAGCGAGGCCAAATCTATCATATTTTCCATCTATGTTAGGGTTAGCATGGCAACTGGTTAAATGAGACAAAGGAGCCAAGGTTATTAAATTGTATGTTGTAAAAACGCAAGGCCACCTATTGGAATTGATGCAGATTTGCAAGTTATTTTGTTGTCATCTACACTGTTCTTATTTTATTTCACTGTATTTTAGGCTTTAGAGGGTTCGTTTGATAGATGTATTATGAGTAGATTAAATATTGGTGATGTAGATCGTCGTAAGGAAGAATTAGGGATGAGAAAGGAAGAAGAAGGGGATGAGAACAGAGAGAGAATTTGAGGAAGGAAGCAATATCAATATTCAATAATCAATAATAATCAAAGTCTTCCAAAACAAATACCATATCCCCTATATATATAGGGAGAGCACAAATCCTAAAAGAACTCTAAAAGAAATAAATAGTCAAAATGACAACTAAGCCCCTGAAAAGCAAAATGACAAATAACTCATAATCTCTACGTCTATGCCTACTATAACGAAATATAATCCGATTCCTATCATTTTCCCCCGGCTGAAAAGAACTCGCCTCCGGAGAGATATGATCATGATAATGCTCTAGAAGATCAGGGTCAAGCCGACGAAACTCCTCCTCAATAATCCATGAATCATCAGTCTCTGGACGATTTCTCCACTGAACAAGATAACGACGATATCTTCCATCCGAGGAGCCCACAATCTGATCGTCAAGTACATCTGCAATCTGGTCATGAAGCTGTGGTGGAAACAGTGGAAGAATAGGAACTGTAGGTGATGCTGATGACGAAGCAACTCCACCTGTAGGAACACCTGCTGGCAACATAGGAGGCTCAAAAATACCATGATAAGGAAACAAGTCCTCCACATTGAAAATAGGACTAATACTCATATTCGAAGGTAAGTCAAGGTAATATACATTAGGTTCAAGCTTATGAAGAATACGAAAAGGGCCAATGGCTTGAGCATGTAACTTTTTGAAAGAATTTTGAGGGTAACGTTCAGGACGCACACGAACCATGACATAATCTCCCACAGTAAATTCTTTATTCCTACGGTGAACATCTGTAGTCAATTTATAATTCTCATTACTTAATGTAATTTTCTGTCTTATGTCGGCATGCAAGTCATGAATATGCTGGGCAAAAGCTTCGGTTGAGTGTGAAAGGCGGGCATCAGGAGGTAAAGGTAATAAGTCAATAGGCTGTCTAGGGAAATGACCATAAACAATCTCAAAAGGGGATCTACCAATCGACCTGTTGACGGAGTTGTTATAGGCAAATTCAGCAGTAGGCAACAACAAATCCCAAGTTCCCATCTTCTCACCTACTAGACACCTAAGTAAATCTCCCAAGCTACGATTGACAATCTCAGTTTGACCATCAGTTTGGGGATGAAAGGCAGAGGAAAACTTAAGACTAATCCCAAAGAGTTTCCAAAGTGTCTTCCAAAAATAACTCACAAACTTGACATCCCTATCAGACACAATGGAAATAGGCAACTCATGTAGTCGGACGACCTCTCTAAAAAATAACTTTGCTACATGTGAGGCATCCGCAGACTTAGTGCAAGGAATGAAATGGGTCATCTTAGAAAATCGATCCACGACAAGTAGAATGGAATCATGACTACGAGCTGTTTTGGGCAATCCTAACACAAAGTCCATACTAAGGTCTCTCCATGGTGTATGTGGAACTGGTAATGGTATGTACAACCGAGTGTTTTGTTTCCTAGCCTTTGCTAACTGACAAGTGCGACACTATCCTAATAATGTCATGCCTCAAAGTGGGCCAATAAAATCTATCCTCAACAAGTGCAAATGTCTTATCCCTACCAAAGTGGCTTGCCAAACCTCCCACATATAATTCCCAAATCAGGAAATCCCTAAGTGAAGTACGGGGAATACATAAGCGTGACCCTCTAAACAAGTAACCATCTCTAAGGAGGAAGTCAATGTACTCATGACGGTTACCTGAACATCCTGAAAAATGATACCAAAGTCAGGATAAGAGGCATACTCATCTCTAATCCTGTCAAAGCCGATCACATGAACACTCATAATCTGTAAAACAGCAACTACACGGCTAAGAGCATCCGCAGGCTTGTTTTTAATGCCCGCTCGGTGGTAAAGAACAAAAGTATACTCCTGAAGGAACTCAACTCACCTAACGTGCCTAACACTCAATTTTCTCTGGGAGTGAAGGTATTTCAATGTCTGATGATCAGAATATAACACAAACTTATTTGGCAATAGATAATACCTCCAATGGCGGAGAGCTTGTACAACAGCGTAGAACTCTTTGTTATATGTAGAATATAGTTGTTTAGCGTCATTGAGTTTTTCACTAAAGTAAGTAATAGGATGACCCTCTTGATTCAAAACTCCACCTATCCCTACACCAGATGCATCACAGGCAACCTCAAACACCTTAGAAAAATCTGGGTGTTGAAGGACGGGTGCCTCTGTCATCTTGTGCTTAACTTCGTGAAAGGCTCTAGTTGCAGCAAGAGTCCATTGAAACTCTTCTTTTTTCATGCACTCTATGATGGGAGCCATAATGGAACTAAACCTCTTAATAAAACGTCTATAGAAGGTGGCCAAGCCATGAAAGCTTCAAACTTCAGAAATTGTTCTTGGCTTTGGCCAATTCCTAATAACACTAATTTTATCTGGGTCAGTTGCAATACCATGCGGAGAAATAACAAATCCAAGGAAAAGCACTTGAGTTTGCATAAAGGAGCACTTCTTAAGGTTCGCATAGAATCTTTCCACCCGTAATGTTTGCAAAACCTGTCGAAGATGATCCAAGTGCTCTTCTTTAGACTGACTATAGATCAAGATGTCATCAAAATAGACCACCACAAATTTCCCTAGGAAAGGACGCAGTATCTGAGTCATAACCCTCATAAATGTGCTAGGTGCATTAGACAATCCAAAAGGCATGACCATCCACTCATAAAGTCCATCCTGGGATTTAAAGGCGGTTTTCCATTCATCTCCTGGTCTAATTCGAATTTGATGATAACCACTACGCAAATCAATTTTGGAGGACCAAAGTGTACCGGCCAAAAGGTCAAGCATATCTTCAAGTCTCGGTATAGGAAATCGATACTTGACTGTAATTTTATTAATGACACGGCTATTAACACACATTCTCCAAGAGCCATCTTTCTTAGGGGTCAACAAAGGAGGGACAACACATGGACTAAGACTATGACGAACATACTCCTTTTGCAACAGTCCATCTACTTGCTTTTGGAGTTCAGCACGCTCAGTGGGATTCATAAGATAATGGGGAAGATTAGGCAACTGAAATCCGTCAATAGCATGCTGAACATCTCTCATTGGTGGCAACTCATCGGGTAGTTCCTTAGGGATCACATCGTGGAACTCTCTCAATAGACTATCAACCTCAGGCAAAAGATCGTCCTTAGATTCCAAAGGACTTTGGAAAACTTCTTTGACAACTAGAGCTACCACTACACCAGACTTTTTTCTCTCTTTTTCAAATTCCCTATGGGTCAAGATGTGAATGGCTTTCTTGTGAATTATTTGGGAAGATGACCTATGCTTTGAATTATTACCTTCTGAGGGTTTTACAGGTTTTAACTTAATGGTTTTCCCCTTATGCTTAAAAACATAGATATTTTTCCTCCCATAGTTTGTCACATCTAGATCAAAAAGCCACGGGCGACTTAACAAGACATGAGCGACATCCATGGGTAAGACATCACACCATATATGATCTGAATAGTCACCCATCTGAATAGGGACCAAACATCTATGTGAGACTGGTAAGGAGGTCTTGTCAACCCATTCAACCTTGTAAGGTTATGGGTGTGTCTCTGGCTTAAGATGCAACTGAGCTACAGTCGACTTAGAGATGGCATTCAATGAACTTCCCCCATCAATGACGACCTTGCAAACTTGACCGTCACATCGGACTAGAGTATGGAAAATGCTGGTGCGTTTCCATGTATTTGTGCTTGAAGGGGTGGATAAGATGCATCGCATCACATTGACACTGGTGTCATCGTTCTGCCATTCATCCTCACCTTCATCTAGTAACTCTAGGGGTTCCTCATCTAAAGGATCAACTTCTTAGTCAACATCCTCTCTGTCAAGTGAATTCTTTAACCCCTGGTCAATGGTCAAGGTACGCTGAGGGCACTGTTAAGCAATATGACCCTTGCCATGACAATGGTGACACTCTATGGAAGAATTGTCCTGGTGAGAACCCGTGAGTGTAGAATCTCGACCCCTAGTGGTATTACCTCTCAAGTTGGGGTAAGTGTTACCCCTGGATGTGACAGGCCCTGACTGGGTGACGCCTCGAGACTTATCAAATGGGATTGACCTTAATGGTTGAGATTCTCCCGTTTGATAAGACATGCGACGCTGAAAGAGTGGCCTAAGGTATTGTTCAATCTTTAAGGCTTTATAATATGCTTCCTCAACCGTTTCAGAAGAGTGTAAGTTAATCTCTCTCTTAATCTCATGTCTCAAGCCATTAATGAATTTTGTAACTGTTACTCAAAGCTCTTCCTTTATGTCACATCTCATAAAGAGCTCTTCAAATTGAGCTAGGTAATCAGTCACACTCGAGGTCAATTGACGCAAGTTCATCCACTTGTCCAAGAGTTGGCCCTTATAGTAACTAGGGAGATATTTATCTCGCAATCTTTGTTTCATCTCAGCCCATAAAGTAATGGGTTGTCCCTCTAAGCTCTCTTGGTCTCGTTGGACTCCCTGCTAATATCTCTTAGCTGAACCAACGAGTTTCATTTTGACAAAATGAACCTGATGGTCATCAGACATATCATACCAATCAAAATAGTCATCCATTTCATCCAACCAATCTAAGAAAACAACAGGATCTAACCTACCATCAAAACTAGGAGCATCTACTTTGACTCTTTGTGTGATATCCCTAGATTCTTCATGGACATGCCTATGTCGAGGATTATGGTGACGCGGAGGGGGAGGCCTATGGTATTGGACACGTGGTTGGAAGGGCTCACGATAACCATCCATATCACCTTCTGCTGAATAGTCAGACATGACTACTTCAATGGGATCCTCCTGAAAATTCTTACGACCTACGTTTCGTCCAAAAACGGTATTAGGAGGTGGCCTCCTATCTGGACACTGAAGTCGGCTCCCCTGAGCTACTTGTGGAGTGGGTAGGACACCTTGACATGAGTCAGTAGGATCTATCGGGAGAGGTAGGTGCCTAACATGGTGTGCCTGTCTGAATTTTAGGTGAAACTGGTGACTCACTCTGGTCATACTCTATTGGTCGTTTTTCAATAAACTTAGTGAATTGAGCTAGTTGAGTACTAACTTGAGAAAGTTGTTGCCCCATTCTTTTAACTTCCTCACGTAACAAGTCGACTGATTGTTTAGTGTCGGTCATATCAATGGTGAGGGTCTCAAATTTTTGTTCCAGTGCAGTATGGGACTTTGAAAGCTCTCGAATGGTCATAGTGAATGTGATGTAAAATTTGGGATAATGAAAAATGTCGACTAGACTAAAAATTAAACCAAGTAATAAAAACTATAAATAAATGCAAATGGTCACACATAAGAACAAGCTTATTGTGAAGAGACTCAAATAAACGTGAGACAAGCAACAATGGATTTAACAAGGAATTGGACAAGTTAAATTATAAAGGTGGTCTGTGGAAACAATAAACAAAGAAAGTTTAGGTAAAATTGTTTTTTTTTTTTTGACTTACCAACAAATATAAATACTAGTCACCAATTCTCAACGAAGAGAACTCGTACCTGGTGTTAGATACAACTCCAAGAGGATACTTGACAATTTAGAGGATGATCCTACGAATTCTAGAACTTTATGGGGTGTTTCTGCAATTTTTGGAACTTCTGGGGTGATGTTTCTGTAATTTTCTGAATCTGCTGGGGATGTTTCTGTAATTCTGGAACTTCTGGGGAAAGATTTTGCAATTTCTAAAACTTTTGGTGATAGTTCTGCAATTTCTAGAACTTTCTAGGGTGTTTCTGTAATTTTTGGAACAGCTGAGATGTTGTTGCAATTTTCAAGACCGAGACAATTCTGTTTTTTTTTGGGCTGGTTCTTTTTTTTTTTTCCGGTGATGAACAGTGAACAGTGCTTGATGAACAATGCACACGAATGAACAGTATTTTTTAACTGGATAGCGCGATGAATAGTGCCCCCAGATGAACAGTGCCGGTGAAACAGTATCTCGATGAACAGTGTTGATGTATTTTTTTTTTTTGTGATTTGTACGAATCGAAGTTGGGCTCTGATACCAAATTGATGTAAATCGTCGTAAGGAAGAATTAGGGATAAGAAGGGAAGAAGAAGGGGATGAGAAAAGAAGAAGATGGAGATGAGAACAGAGAGAGAATTTGAGGAATGAAGGAATATCAGTATTCAATAATCAATAATAATCAAAGTCTCCCAAAACAAATACCATATTCCCTATATATATATGGAGAGCACAAATCCTAAAAGAACTCTAAAAGAAATAAATAGTCAAAATGACAACTAAGCCCCTGAAAAGTAAAATGACAAATAACTCCTAATCCGTACGTCTACGCCTACTATAACGAAATATAATCCGATTCCTATCAATTGGATTGTATTGTTTTATTTATTTGATCAGGTCTAATACTTTGTTTGGTATACAAATTTGATTCCGTATTAATTTCAAAAACGTATACTAATCATATACTTATCGTATGTTTTTTGTACGATAGACATATATTATGGAGGTATTCTAATACCACTAAGAGAGGTGTTATTATAATCTAACTCAAATGTATTATTGTACACATTTACTATTGTTAGAGTTATTTCCTAGTTTATTAGGGTTTTCCTTTTTTTATCATTGTTTTACCTTTTTTATCCTTATTGTACCTTTATTATTTGACTATATATACAGGGGGCTCTACACTTAATTTGTATCCCTTTTCACTCACATCTATTCCAAGTTGGTATCAGAGCCATAGCCTAACCCTAACCCTAATCCTAACCTTCTCCATCATCCACCTACTGCCCAGACCATCTACACCGACTGCCCAGGCCACATCGACAGCCAACCTAGCAGCCAAAGCCCACCGACAGCATAGCCAAACTGACCGACTGCCATAGCCCACCGACTGCCCATCCTTTTTTACCCTTAGCCAAACCGACCAACATACTCAACCTCAAGCAGCCACCGACCAGCATAGAGCCTGGTTCTCCACCTTCAGCAAGTCCCAGCAACTCCACAACAATATTCTAGTAGCTCCAAGTCCCTGATTAACAAAAACATCCCAGAAGAGTGGCCCAACAATTGAAGTTTCCCAGTTGTGTACATGCAGCACATCAGGCTGCTTTCCTGATTTCACTATATAATCCAATGAAGCACGAGAGAAATAGGTGAACCTTTCAAAATCGAATCTAGACCCATACCGACTGCCCATATAATAATAATACCAGACCAGGCTGGGTCACTGTCCAGCCCACTCATCTGCCCACTGCCGGGTTGTGTTTTTCGTTGGGGCTTCGTCCTTCGCATTCTTCGTCACAGTGCTGCTAGGTTACAGTATCTAGGACTTTTTTAGGAGGGAGCGGATCCTCTTCTCCGTTGATCTGCTCTTGATGCAGTAAATCATTTATTTATATTTACTGAATTTCTGGGCACCGTGACCTGATTATTTGGGAGTTATTTGGGAGTTTTCTGGACCTTCTTTATCTGTCGCTACTGTTCGACTGGAGGTATATTGTTCTCCCTTATTTTATCCCTCTATTTATCTTAGAGTTGTTTTTTTTGTCACGGGTGCCCTAGTATTATTGATGATATGACTACATCTGAGGGAGTTGAGACTCCTACCGTTGAGACATCTGCTAGTACTTCCACTAGGTATAGGGATCAACAGCGCTCGGCCCAGCGCCGTCAGGGTACCCCACATCAGCGTAGACATGGGGATTCTTGTCAGTGTGATTATTGTGGCCGACTAGGACATCTCAAGGCTACCTGTTGGAAGCTCCATCCGGAGCTTAAGCCGCTTCCTGGCAACCGTACTGCTGCCATTGTTGAGGCACCACCACCTACAGTCATTGCTCCTGCTACTGCTCCTCCTTGGCAGAGTGATATGGATGCCATCACTTCTCGCTTAGATATACTTATGTCAGCCTTGACTTCTCAAGGTTCGACTACTACTGCTGCGACTACTACAGGTATACCTCGTGCATTTCATACTTGCACCAGTCCGTCTCCCCTCTGGATGCTGGACTCGGGTGCTAATGGTCATATGACAGGTGAGGCCCATCATTTCACCTCTTTTGACGAGCAGTTACATACTCAAGTTCAGTTAGCAGATGGTACACATTCCCCTATTGTTAGTAGGGGTACAGTCTGCCTCCCAGATGGCTTTACATTAC
Source organism: Ilex aquifolium (assembly GCA_951799425.1). Lineage (NCBI taxonomy): Eukaryota > Viridiplantae > Streptophyta > Magnoliopsida > Aquifoliales > Aquifoliaceae > Ilex > Ilex aquifolium. The sequence continues at coordinate 13,589,615 of OX637410.1, read as the reverse complement.
GTTCGGTGTTTCATGCGCCAAAGCTGACCATGAATCTTTTATCTGTACATCAGTTAGCTAAAGATTTTTACTGTGCGGTTGTGTTCTTATCTGATTCGTGTTATTTTCAGGACCTGAGTACTAGGAGGATTATTATCAGGGGACATGAGAGAGATGAATTGTATTATCTAGGCGATCCACCTCCGGTTTCACCAGTTTCTTCACCTCCACTTCCATCACCTGCTTTGTCTTTATCTGTTCCTAGCTTGCATGCTAGTATTTTACCTAGTACTTGTCGTTATGATTTTTCATCACAAACTGTTCAGTTGTGGCATGACCGTTTTGGGCATACAAATTTTAAATATTTATGTATGTTATTTCCTGCTTTGAGCAAAGCTTGTGTTAGTGGTAAACTTGACTGTTATATGTTCCCTATCAAAACATGTTCGGACCAGTTATATTCCTCGCATGCACCAGTCACCCAAACCATTTGACCTAATACACTCTGATATTTGGGGACCCTCTCCTGTCACTGCTCTGTCAGGTGCTCGACACTATGTGACATTTATAGATGACCATACCCGTTGTACTTGGGTCTACCTTTTGCATAGGAAGTCTGATGTACTCTTTGTCATCACTCAATTTCTCCAGATGATTAAGACACAATTCGATGTCATTGTTCGTGCTCTTCGTTCGGATAATACCAAAGAATATGTGTCTGATGCCTTAGTGTCTCACCTTTCTTCTCAGGGTATCCTTCAGCAGCTCACTTGTCCATATACTCCTGAGCAAAATGGAGTTGCTGAAAGGAAAAATAAGAGTCTGATAGGGATGGTACGTTGTATGCTTAGAGGTATGGGGGTACTAAAATCTTATTGGCATTTTGCTGTTTTGACTTCTACCTTTTTGTGTAATCGTACACCGAGTCGTGTTCTTCAGCATAGGGGTCCTTTACAGGTCTTATTCCCTGAGCGGACACTTTTTCCGGTTCCCCCTCGTGTTTTTGGCTGCACATGTTTTGTTCAAGATTCGGTCTCCTACTCGCTATAAGCTTGATGATAAAGCGATTCATTGTGTCTTTGTGGGCTATTGTCATCAGTCTAAGGGGTATCGGTGTTATGATCCTGTCAGACACCGTATGTATCATAGTCTAGATGTTACCTTTCTTGAGCATATTCCTTATTTTTCTTCCAGTCCTGTGTCTTCCCCTCCAGTTGATGATACTCTCTTTGATTTTCTATTACCACAGGAGCCAGAGTCATTGGTTACTATCACTACAGAGTCATCAGTCTCTCCTCCTCCAGCGCCACTTATCCCTGTTAGTACAGAGTCACCAGTCTCTCTTCCTTTGCAGGTTTATGTTCGTCGCCCTCGCTCTCATTCCCCTGCTGATGTCCCCTCTACTTTAGGCGATGCAGGTAATACTTCTCAGTTCGTTGAGCATATTGATACACCTGTTGTTAGTACTGATGAGATTGCAGGTACTGAGCCAGTTACTTTACCTAATGAGACATTGTCAGTGGAGGATGATGATTTAGGGCATCGTTATCTGCGGCGTGATCGCCGTCCAGTTGTTCGTTATGGTTGGACCGCCAGGATTTTATATCCGATCTCTGCTTATGTTTCTTATGGTGATCTGTCTCCTACATTTCGAGCTTATAACATGGCCTTATCAGATACGCCGGTTCCTCGCTCTGTTTCAGAGGCTATGCGGGAGCCCCAGTGGGTTCTTGCCATGCAGACGGAGATGGACGCTCTTCAGCGTAATCATATATGAGACCTTGTCTCCTTACCTTCAGGGGTGAAGCCTGTTGGCTGTCGATGGGTTTATACCCTGAAGTTTCTTGCGGATGGTACTATTGATCGTCACAAGGCTAGGCTTGTGGCGAAGGGCTTTACTCAAGTACTAGGTCGTGATTTTGGTGCTACATTTGCCCCCGTGGCAAAATTGACTACTGTTCGGTTGATTATTTCTCTGGCTGCGGAGTACTCTTGGCCTCTTCATCAGTTAGATGTGAAGAATGCATTTCTTCACGGTGATCTGGACGAGATTATTTATATGGATGTACCACCGGGCTTTTGTGGTGAGGGGGAGTATGCTGGAAAGGTATGTCGACTGCGTAAGTCTCTTTATGGACTGAAACAGTCACCATGAGTCTGGTTCTCTCGCTTTAGTGATGTAGTCATACGTTTGGGGATCACCAGATGTCATTCTGATCATACTTGCTTTATTCGACGGAATATTTCTGGACAGTGTGTCATCCTTTTGGTATATGTTGATGATATTATTATTATTGGGGATGATGTTTCTGGGACTGCGCAGGTCAAGGTAGACCTTGAGAATGCCTTCGATGTGAAGGACCTTGAATTTCTGCGATACTTTCTTGGGATTGAGGTTGCCCGTAGCAGCAGGGGTGTTTTTCTTTCTCAGAGAAAGTATGTTCTGGATCTTCTCTCAGACACTGGGATGCTGGGGTGCAAACCGGCATCATCACTCATGATTCCAAACCTGAAGCTTACTGCTGAAGGTAAGGAGCTGAGAGATCCGTCTGTTTATCAGAGGTTGGTAGGTAGACTTATCTACCTAGACAACACTAGGCCAGACATTTCATTCGCTGTCAGCCGAGTTAGTCAGTTCATGCACTGGCCGTGTCAGCCTCATCTTGATGCAGTTTATCATATTCTTCGGTACCTCAAGTCTTGTCCTGGACTTGGGGTTGTTCTATGCATCAGGATCTCAGACTGGTTCTCTAGTCTGTTATTCAGATTCAGATTATGGGGGAGCGTGTGACGGTCGATCTACTACGGGCTTCTGTTCTTTTCGAGGGACTCATCTTATCTCTTGGAAGAGCAAGAAGCAGGCAGTTGTCTCTCGTTCGTCAGCAGAGACAGAGTATCGGGCACTGGCACTTGGCACGTGTGAGATTATCTGGTTACGATCGATTCTTGGCGAGTTGGGATTTCCAGTGACTTCTCCATCAACATTATATTGTGATAATCGATCTGCTATTCAGCTCGTTTCTGACTTTGTACTACACGAGAGGACGAAGCATATAGAGATCGATGTTCACTTTCTTCGGGAGAAGGTTAGCTGTGGTATTATCACTCCATTGTTTGTGGGGACCAGTGATCAGGTTGCGGATGTTTTCACAAAACCTGTCACTCTATCCATTCTTCAGGACTCGGTCGTCAAGCTTGGCTTAGTTGATATTTTTGCGCTTAGCTTGAGGGGGAGTGTTGGAGTTATTTCCTAGTTTATTAGGGTTTTCCTTTTTTACCATTGTTTTACTTTTTTTATCCTTATTGTATCTTTATTATTTGACTATACATACGGGGGCTCTACACTTAATTTGTATCCCTTTTCACTCACATCTATTCCAAGTACTATTATAACTCCATAACTGATAGAACCAAGTTGTCATCAACGTAATAAACACTGGTTAAGCGTATATTTATTAATTCAACATTAACACAATGAAATAAATCCCAAACCAAAACAACAGTTTGGACTAAATAACTATTATCCTACGCTCATGTTGTGTATTGTCAAACACTAGATAAAATTACGTATTATTCTAATACACCATTTAATCTTGTCTTTTCTCCATCTGTATTGTATTATACTGGATTTCTTTATCCAATCCATCCATTTCTAATACAGCAACCAAACAAGCCCATAGTGTACAATAACACTAAGTCTGAAGTGAAATGAATAAACCTGCCAATGATTACTTGTATCTAAATTATTGATATGTAGGTTTTCCGATGGTGTGGTTGATTCTTCTGGTCCTGCAAGAAAGAAGCATGAGGTGAGATAGCTTTCATGAGACTTATATGTCAGTTGAAAAGCATTTCAAAATGCGTTATGATGATTTCCTTTAATATTGTGTGTATAGAACAAATGTGGTCATGCAGGCAGAGTTTTCTGCTAGGAAATTCCATTTTGTAGTGTAAAATAAGATTAATAGTTACCATTCTTTCTCTTGGACTATAAATTGAACAAAACTGAACTTAGTGATATGAATGACATGATAGTTCATTTGTATGAAATTTCATCTTCTTGCATTCAAACATTGCTGCCTCCTTAAAAAAGGATCTATCATCCATGAGAGGATGAAGCAATCTCTGTAGGTGTCTTTTTGTGGCTCTGTATTCTTTCATCCTATCCTGTGCAGAGTGAAACTACCACTACTGGATGCTTCATCTTTCCCTGTACTGGTTATAGACCTCGCCATTTAATAAGAATTTGTTGCATTTTGTGGAAGATAGAGTCTTAGAAAACAGTCCACTAGTTTTGCAGAAAAACCAGAGTACATGCATGTTGCTGAACCCAAAATACAAAAGATGATTCACTTGAAATGCTTATATTAACCTTCATAAATCATGATCTGGTTAATAATAGACAAGGTTGTCTGTACTAAGATTATGTATGAAACATGCAGGTATTGGACAATGGTGGTACTGAAACAATACTGTCTACAAGCAAGGAAAGCCAGAAGCTTGTCAGAAGCAAACTACGGCGAAATAGGGTGAGTCTGCTACCTACAGGTTCTCTAAGCTGACATCCTAATGTTTCTGATGCAATGTGTCTTGATGCTTGAAACAATTGTTTACAGGGGAAATCAACTGATCCTGGAAATCTTGACGCGTCTTCTAAAACGTAAGAGTTGCATTCATGCAATTAATGGACTCTTTTCTTCAGAATAAATGTAGTTGTCACTAAATGAAATCAACTATTTATGTAGGCATGAGCAGCATCCTCCTACTGTCACCCAGATGGACACACACAATATGTCCATCCCCCAGAGTTCACAGAATGAGGAAGGGGAAAAATGTCTGATGGAGATATCATCTACTCTGGGCACACCTATGTCTACTGGTCAAGATGCAGTGGCATTGAATGGCATGATTGATGTTCAAGGCTACAGCGTGAAGCCTAGCAATGCACCAGTCCTTAGGGCCATCTTTGCAAAGTATGGTGATATTGCTACCAACTGCCTATACAAGTCATCATCTGTGAGAGCTTCCTTGCTTGATGTTGTCTGCAGTGTTGTTCAGCGGCTCCTAACCAATGACAGCACAGTCCTTATGTCTTACATTGAAGCCATCGAAAGTGAAGTTTCCGATGCCGAGAAAGCTAAGCTTAAGGTATCCTGGCTGCGTAAGCACTTGACTAAGATCCATGAAATAGAAGCGGTTGGTCATCGGTCCTCCTTGCTAAAGGAGGCAAAGACAAGTAGCAGCCTTGCCATTAAAATGGCCACAAAGGACTTGGAACAGAAGCGAGTGGATCTGGTTGAAGCACAAGAACAGTTCAGACAGGCAGAAAGGTGTGTGGAGGCGTTAAAACTCGTGAGCCAAAAAATTGATAATGACGTCTTGGAGTCTGTGACTGAAGAGAATTTGTTGCGAAGAAAATTAGATGAACTTCTGTAACCTGCAAAACTATTAGATCCAGTAGGGCACCTCTCTTGCGGTGACCACAAGTTAAATGAAGTGAAACATTTCTTGTGTACTTCCTCACATCAGCCCTTTCATCTTGCTATGCAAACAGAACATACTTGCCGGGACATTGACATGCAGCTCCCCAACCCTGTGAAGATAATCCTACAATGCTAGACAACCTGTTTCGTGCAGTAACGGGTGAACAAGGTGAATGAAGATGGCAGGAGAGGGAGAGAGAAAGGGAGATTCTACACACAAGCATCCCATCTCCAACTCTCATTCATGACTTGGATCATACACTCACCAGTTCGAAGGTGGCTGAAGATCCCTCTCTAGCATACAGCTTATGGTGAGATTTCTCCCTTACGCTCAGCTTACGTCGTAAATTCATAGAGCAGCATCAGCTCTTTATGGAATGCAATGTTTCATGCCTGGACTAAACAAAAAAAGAGTTTTCCTTTGTATATGTAATTTAGAAGGAAAAAAAAATTAGTGTACACGCAAACTCTCTCTCTCTCTCTCTCTCTGTGTATGTATGTATGTGTTTCGTTTTTCTGTATGACTGTATGTATGTGGGCGCATGTTCTCTCTGAAAGGGTTCTTTGCTATGTATGCTCAGTAAATGATGATCATTGTAAGGTAAATTTCCATCCATTTCATTTGTTCAAAATGCTCATTTTATTAACGCAATCGTTTTACTGATTTCTCATTGATCTTGGAAAGGATAGGTGTGGGCATTGACTTGAGATCGATTCTCATCAACTGCATATATAGTAGCTTCTCCTCGCATCCCTCGGGACCCAAAAAACCAACGCGGTTATAAGGCAAAATTCCAGAAGTAACAATTTATGCGTGGAATGTCATAATACGATACAGATTAATTCAGGGGCATCAAGTGGCCTTTGAATTCTTTCCCAAGTGAAGTCATTGTCTATGGCATGTGTTACCAGTGCTTGCTGCTAATAGAGCACAATTGGAGCAGGCTGGGTTTGTTGAACCAGTCCTTTCAGGCCCTTTTAACACTATGGAATTGAATGGTTGCCTTCAAAATTGTACTACTGTATTTGGAATTGTGAAGGAAGTGAAGTCATCAGTCCATTTCATGTTTAGCAAAAGGGTAAATTCTTGTCTGAATTGACTATACTTCTTCACCCTCAACCCTGCTGTATTTGGTTGGTGGTAGTGGGGCATGAAAACAGAACGACCATAACTAAATAATGTCCATTTAAATATTTAGTTTGTAGTATTGCAAATCTATTTTTATTATCGTGGGATGACTAATCCGATAGAGCGTAAGATTAGTCATGCCTAAATATCAGGTAGTATTATTTGTTACCAACCACCACCATCACCCCCAACAACAGCAACCTCCACCCCTACCCGGGCGTTACGTCATCTGTCCAAGGTTCGGGCATGGGTTTTGGGGTCTAAGCCTGGGTTTAGCTCTCAAGTCTGGGTTCAAGCCCCGAGTCTTGGGTTCGAGGTTCCAGTCCTGCAGTCCACGGTCTGGGTCTAAAGTTTGGGTTTAACATTTGGAGGTCTGAGGTCCCAAGTCTAGGACCCATGGTCCGACGTCCAAGACCTAGGCTTTGAATCCAAGGTCTTGGGTCTCGCATCTAGCTCCCAGGTGCATCATCCAGGTTTGGTTTCCAAGGTCCGGGTGTGGGGTCTGGGATCCGAAGTCTTCGACATCCCAAGTCCTGATCCACAGTCTCGGGTCATAGTTCGAGGTATGAGATCGTGGAGTTGGGGCATTAAAGTAGTTACAATTATTTTTAAGGTTAATCTGAAATTGCACCCCAAAAAATCGTTCGAATTTTAATTTATACCCTCAAAGATAAAAAATCTCAATTTGCACCCACAAAGATAGAAATTTGTATTAATGCGCACCTCAAGCTAACCACCGTCAGTTTCTGTTTAAAACTAAATGGATAAATTACACCTAAATCTCCTCATACTTGTCACTCAATCACCTAGACCCCTCACATTTGAAATATTACACCTACATCATTTGAGAATCTAGATATGACTAAAAATGTTCCCTCAATTGAACATTCAAATGATTCTATTTGAGTGATGTATTGCATTGGATATAAAGAAAATTATATAAATACCTGAATTATATTGGACATTCAAATGGTAAGCTTGATTTTGAACTTTAGAGTATAACGGGCTCACAAAATAAAGGGTAGTATGAAATTATAATTTTTTATTATGATAAAATCATATTTTTTAACAATTATATTAACAGATATCAAATGACAAGGGGTTATGTGTTATACATGCCCAAACGTCAAGAAATATTGGAATAATATTCAATGTGAGGGGGTCCAAATGATTAAGTGACAAGCATGAGAGGATTTAAGTATAATTTATCCATTTAGTTTTAGACGGCTGTTAGTTTCAGGTGCGCATTGATACAAATTTTTATCTTTGAGGGTGCAAATTAAAATTTTTAATCTTTGAGGGTATAAATTGAGATTCGAACGATCTTTCAGAATATAATTTATAATTAACCCTTATTTTTATGTTATCTGGAGTACTTCAATCAGATTTACTTTTCATTCAGTAAAGAAATTAATTTAACTAACATGAATTTTTTAATTCTATTACTTATACACCAAATCATTGTAGTTATAATGGTAACGTACATTTCATCTAAATCTCAAGTTCATTAAATTTTTACGTTCATTTCACTCCCACTTAAACTTTTTAACGCGTACCAAACGCGACATTAAAGATTAGAACTAAAGTACAATATCTAATGGGGTTGACAATTTAATATAAAAAAAGCATCCTTTTATTATTCTTTTATATGATTTTTTACACATTGAAATTCAACTTAATGCACAAATATAGAAAAGAGAAAGCAATTAGTATTTTTAGAGAGTAAAAACATAAAAATATGAAACGTATCAGGGAGTAAAAGTCATTTTGAGATGGTATTATATTTAAATTATTGACTCTTGACCTTCGACCAGCAATATTTAGAGGATTTCTAATAGTTTCAGTTTAATTTCAATCCACCTTCCTTTAAAAAAAAAAAAAAAAAAAAAAGGTCGATCCAAATTTGGAAGGGATCATGTGTCGATTTCTAAAGTATAGAGAAGGTACGGGGTCAAATCACAAAAAGATAATCTACAATTTGTTGATAATAAAAATACAAATCTTTCCGTGTATGAATGTATGAGATATGATGATTTTCATGGACAAAAACTATGTTCTACTTACTATCAGTATTATAACCTGTATTTTTTAGGTCTATGTTTTTAAATAAAGAAATTGTACGGGTAAAAATTCGTCAATAGTTGAAATATGTCGAGGTTCGTCCATAGTCTTCGAGTATCATTCAATCCATGAGCTACAAGGTAGAAAAAGGTTAGAGGGACCCCCGGCGTTGAGCTAGGGGAGGCCCCTCCAATGCCTAAATCAGTACTGCGATCAATACCTGAATAGGCGAGTGTATAAACTAGAAAAATAATATAGGTGTGTGTGTGTGGAGTATGGAGCCGAGGTGCTCATACTTGAGGTCCCTTACCTTTGGGTGTTCACCCATCTTTCTAGAGGAAGTGTAGTGTTACTTACCGTTGAGAGGCTATGTTCTTTTGGTTAATACATTCTTGAGATATGAGTCTTTGCAGGTATTAAAAATTGTGCTGAACTCCAATTGGTCCATCAAGAAGACTGACAGCTTTGTCTTGGGAAGATAAACCAGGGGTCTCATTATGAAACACCCCATGTGATGTGGAGCCCTCTCCATTAATGCAAAATATGGTCCATCAACTATCCCCAACTTTTATTTCCTTCGTAATACTAGAAAGGGATGAAAGCTACGAAGAATATCCATGCTGCCTTCCGATAAAATATAGCTTAGAATAGATATGTCGAGATCTACCATATGTCATCGAAGCAATCATGAAGCCCGAATCAAATAGATAATAATATGCTTAGAGTCTTAATGCATTTTTCATTCCTAGCAGAATACCAAGATCAATATATGTAGAACTCGAAGATTCTATAATCAACGAGTGATAATCTCTATAATCGGAATAGTGCGCCTGTCAGATATCGTAATTGATACTTTCATGCCTGATCAGAAGGACAAGGACATTACAATGGTAGTCCCAACTAATAACAATGAACATATAAGAAATCCCTCACACCGAGTAAAAATGAGGTGCCTCATTAGAAGGCAGAATAATGGAATCCCAAGCACAACCATAAGATGCTGCAAGAGAGAGTCGAGTCCTGAATAGGACGACTATAATTGAACCTCAATCGCATCCAAAGAAGATAATAATATTCAAACCCCGAGAAGGACAATAACTGAATCCCAACAAAGGATTGTCAGGAGTTGTTCGAGGGAGACCCATCCACTGGCCCTTAGGAATGGCCCAAATAAATCTATCTACTTTAGAGAAGAATTGATTAAACTTGGACCATTGAGGTCATAAGAGCAGGTCCGAACATATATGTCCCTTGGCCTCGATAATCTTGAGCTAGCGATGAACTTGACAATGAGTCTTGTATTTTCCTGTAATGTTCAAGTAACATTTAAATAAAAACGTACCTTGTGAAATCGAGTCTTGAATGTGCTAAGCCCGTGGTTGGACGATTCAAGGTTCTTTCATATTTTGTTTGCAAGAATATTTACATCTGACCTCCAGAGTCTCGTGTCACCTCCTTAAATAAAGAGTATTCTGAAATGCAGGCTCTCAAATCTGTCGCCAAAAGTTTTTTGCCTACAATAGGACTTTTGGTGCTTTGGCCATGCAAAGGCTTATCCGTTTCCAGGGCCCGAAGCCCATCAAGTGCCTAATCATATAGGGCTTTGAATGCTTTCGCCATGCAAAGACTTACCCGTGTTCAGGGCCTAACCCCGAGTCTCATGCCACCTCCCTAAACAAGGAGTACTCTCGAGTCCAAGTTCTTGAACCTATCCCCGAGAGATTTTTTGCCTACATTAAGACTTTTGGTGCTTTGGCCATGCAAAGGCTTATCCGTTTCTAGGACCAGGGGCCCGCCAAGTATTTTGGGTACACAGACTTTAATCTCCTTGGAACCCAAAAAAACTATATCTGATGTCGCTATCTCGAATATTTGAGACGTGTTTGTGCTTGGCTCAAGGTTTTTGACCCCAGTGCTCATATTGGTTACCACAATATACAATCTGGATTTGTAGGTGGCATGTGTTGTACATTGATGAAACAAGATCAAGTGGCACCCTTATCAAAGCAACGGGTGCAATCAGAATGAACCCCTCACTGAGCACGACTCCAGTGAACGCCGAGGTAATACGCCGATGCTTTTGATATGGATATTCAAGCATAGATGATGCACCGATCTCTGATCATGACCGTGAGGGGGCTAGAATGTGAACCTCTAAGTGCACTTCTGGTGCTCGATCAAAGATCTAAAGGAAAAACTCCTCTTCGTGAGTGAGTTGTGGCGTTGTTTTGGGTAATTACAATGACCTAACTGTATAGAATTGCTGAGCAGAGAACTGAGAATTGAGCTTCATATGGTGTAATGAAGTTTTTTGACTGAGGCTTGACATCGATTAGTTTTTTCGCTGACACCGAACGTTGATCTCCTCTAGAAATGTCGATCAGTTGCCGCATTTCAAGACTTCTCCAGAATTTAAGGTAGACCGAGAGATTTCAATACAATGTGGCTGCCTTTCCAATGGCAAAACTCCACGAACGCCGTGTATAGAGAGAGCCCGAGCTTCATAATATGCCACGACGATGGATCTTCTTGGTTGAAACAACATCTGGGTGATAGATCGAACTTCTGAGTTTTGTTGAAGCCACTGAATATATGTCCTCGTGTATGAGAATGAGCTTTAGGTGAGTTTCCATTTTATTGTGACCAAAAGTGGAAGCTTGAGGTCCGCTTGAACACGATGAGCAACTTCTTGGCTACCCATTAGTGAGTGCCCGAGCACCATGGAAGTCGTCGATGATAGACAAGCCACCTAAACCACCACTAGGTTTCGATGGTGACACGGATAACTTTCTTTGCTGACGCTGTGGCTCCCACCGACCCAACTATCTTTGAATGGCCGAGTAGAGAGGCCAACCACCCAAGAAGCCGAGATTCAAGTAATGATACCGATCGTACGCGAGTGAGATCATTGGAGCCCTGAAATAGTGTCGGGTAAGCCGAAATTCTAGGTGAAATGCTTTCAATCGTTGGAGCTTTCTTATCAGTGGGAAAACTGGGTATATACACCGATTGCCTTGGATAAGATTGTCGAGCACTTCCCAAGATTGAAATGAAGCTGAGACTCCGACTGGGATTCATGGACTACGACACTCTTGGTGCGAGTTGCTAGGTTTGTCTATGCTTGTGCTTAAAAGATGATTTTGCTCCTCTGGTACTGTCCATATAGAAATTTGTTTAAATAGTATAGCCGAAGTGGTGGTACTGCCATTAGTAAAGAACATTTAGGGGGGGAGACCGAACAAGGCCTTTCGTCCATAGGCGATGCCGACCACCTGTGAGTCTCTTGTCTGAGATCGCGTGGCTTCGGGACATGCCCCCCACTGTGAGTAGTCCCTTGATGTCATGCCAAAATAAGAGGATTTTTACGGTTGAGACGTCTTAGTGATGCCGAGCAGTTAAATGCTGCAAATTGAGCTCTCGGACGGCTTTAGACTCGGGCCATTTTGGTTTTGAATTAGCTTCGGATGGGTATGCCGACCATCCACAAGGCTGTTGTGTTTTGTCGACTGATGGTGTTAATCTATCGAGGACAAGCAGAGAGTATAGTTGTGTGTGTGAAATCAAATGTAGGTGTCTGAGTTACAAGGCTCATGCAAATTAAACTGATAAATGCTTAGGGAATTGAGGAAAAAGATACGAACACAATGAAATTATAGTGGTTCACCGGCCTGGGAGCTCGGCTAGTCCACTCTTTAATGGAGGCTCTTGCTCCTGTTTTCTTATTGATTGCGTTGGGTGTGTTACAATGCAGCGTGGAGGAAAATTAGGGTTCTTCTTGGCTCTATCGCCTATATGGTCCTCCCTCTAATTGGAGGCTTACCCTATTTTTATAGCCTCTTGCTTACCTCTAACCCGGATTTACTTCCTATAATCAAGGGATCCTTCTCCCTTACTCTCCCCAATGGAGGAGTTACCTAATCTTCATAGGGCTGATTTAGGGGACTTTATCCCGAGATCTTTGCCTTCCATCTGTGGAATCCTCCTTAATCTTTGGAGAGGATCTTGGTTGGTTAAGTGTTTTACGCCTTGAATTCAGCTTGGCTATTACTTCGGAGGTGTTCGCTATCATCATGCTGTCCCCTCATCGCTTCCCATATTATCTCGCTTGGGGGGGGGGAGCTCTAACTCTGGCTGGACGAGCTCTACGTGTCTTACCTGACCTCCCGAGCTGGGTTCATTTCCTGAGCTCGTGCTTAGAGTTTATTTTAAGTATCATCAGTTGCCTCCCAGCCCTTGTCTCAAGTTAGCTTGGGCAGGGGCTGAGCTCTTTCTTCCTTAATTCAAGGCAAGGGCTGAGCTCTTTCTTCCTTAGTTCTGGTTTCCTGAAATTTTTTTTTATTTATTTATTTTTTTTTACCGGGCTGGGCCAACACGTGACTGGTCCTAACTTGCACGTGGGAGTGGCTTTGTGACGGTTTTTTGCAATCATGACCTCCTCGATTCGCGCGCATATTACAACCCACTCCTTTCAAGTTATAAATGCCCAAACGGTTATCAGAAACCCTCTTCTTCTTCCTTTCAACTTCCCTCTGTGTCCCTCTCCTCTCGATTCCTTGGCCTCTTGCTCAAAGTCGAGTTTCCTCAGTTTGATTCGAAGATTCTCATTGCTCTTCCCCTGTGATTTCTTCCTGGGTTGCTGCTCGTTGTCCATCCTCTGCTAGGTACGTTTCTTGTCTCCTTTTCACCTCTTTTCTCGTTCTGGATCCCTCGGGTTCGAGGTGGTTGCTGTGCTTTTGGGATTTTCGATTCTTTTACATCTGGTCTCGCGATCGTTGCTTGTCTCCTCTTCCCCATTTCATCGATTGGGGTTCTATTGTGCACATACTTGCTGTTGGAAGCTACTGTACTGACCCTAGGGTTATTAGGGAGTGTTTGACTGGTCTTCCTCCTCTCTATCGTTCCTTTGATCTTCCTTTTTCCTGCCCAAACATGTACGCCTCTTCTGGAGCCACTCGCTCCTCTGCTTCTCTCTTAGAAGGTAGGTCTACCGAGGAGGAGACTGACTTAGGGGAAGTGGGTGTCGAAATCGACAATTTCCCTGGTGTTGATGCTGTTGATTCCGAGGTCAATACCGAGGAGCTTCCTTCACCGTCTTCTCCTATGCCCCCCAAGCCTGACAAAGGCAAGGGCAAAGTCAGTGGGGTTGGGGTCTCTGGTGGTTCATCGTACTTAGGAGCTGCCCTAGAGCATGCCGAGCTCGTGGGCCCTAGCAAAGTTGACCCTTCCTTTGTGAAGATCTTCATCGCCCGCTATGGGTTTCCTGCTGATGTCCAGCCCTGGTGTCCAGACAGCTCCACCCTTTACGTTGCCAAAGTTCACAAGAGGGTCTGTTTCTTTGAGGTCACATTCGAGAATGGCCTTCACTTTCCTCTGCACCCATTCATCAAGAATGTTTTGCAATATTTCAATGTTTGTCCCTCTCAGCTTTCCCCTAACTTCTGGGGGGTTCTGGTGGGTCTTCTGGTCTTCTTTAAGGACCATAAGCTCGGGGTTCCCAGCGTTTCCCTGCTCTTGGATTTTTTTAACGTCAAGCTGGGCTCTTCTGAGGGTTTCTTGTATATCTCCAAGCGAGCCAACTCTAGGCAAATCATCTCTCATATTCCGTCCTCCCACAAACACTGGAAAGAACGTTTCTTCTTTGTTGGGGGCACCAACTGGGAATACAACCCTGCTGACAGAACGGACACTCTTGGTATTCCTAAGGCCTGGACTGTACCAGAGAACTTGTGTGAGTCCTTGTTTGAGTTGACTGAGTCCTGTTTTGAGAATCATAAGTTTCTGACTCTGCTCTGCTTGTGTTATATCTAGGTACCCGACCTGGACTTAGTGCTGAGGACGAGGAGGTGAAGTTGAAATTGATCAAGTGTGACCCGCGAAGGTACTCCGAGCTCATCCAACCCTGGGTTCTGATTGAGAGAGGATTTTGTCCTCCTGGGATAACGATAGAAGCCCCACCTCCCATCTCTGCTGTCAGGCCTGAAGAAGTAGCAGATAATTCATTTTTCCACTAAGTTGTGCTGCCTCCCTTCCTATTTCCTCATATAAGCGTAACTGGTTTGGCTTAGATCTTCCAGGGTCTTCCATAATGAAACCCTCCTCTGAAGAACTCCAGGCCAAGATCGACCAGCTATCAAAGAGTGGGAAAGGTAGCAAACGAAAAGCTGTGGTCGGCTCTGGACGTAGCCCCGTTACTCGGGCTAAGATTCAAAAATTGGGGGTGCCTTCTTCTTCCCCAGCTTCAACTTCGTCAAAGCAAGTTCAATCGTTGAACACCCCAACAGTCGTTGAGGTCTGCCTGCCGTCAGGGGTCCAACCCATTTGAAGTCAAACTAATGAGCCAGGTGAGGCTTCTCCTTCCTCAACTGAGGTCCAAGAAGCCTTGAGGTTGGTCCCTGGCCTTCAACCTGGTAATTTCTCCTATAGTCCTTCAGGGAAGATCATTGAATCCTTTCCGAAAGAATCTGGGTGTGATGAAGGAAAGCGTCCCAAGGTGGAGGAGAATGAGGACTCCTTTTTTTAGAACAGTGAGCTTGCTGCTGGGGCCATTTCTTCTGTCCTTACCGACTTTGACGTTCAAAAGGCTTCTTCCATGCCTCTTGAGGAGACCATCAGCTCAGCTCTTCAGGGAACAGCTGTTGTAAGCTCTAGCATCCTTATAAATCCATTTATCTTTTATGTCGTAACCTTAAGCTTATCTTTTCTTGCTTTCTCTTCTGTCCTCAGCTGGCTCTCCACGTAAAAGGTTTGGTGAATAGGATCCAATCCTCCGAGAGCTCTGTCAAAGCTTTAAAAGCATACGAGTTTAAGGTTGCTGAACTCACCTTTGACAATGACGACCTCCGAGCTCAGGTGGCAAGCTTTAAGGAGGAGTTGGAGAACCAGGCTTCTTCCCTTCAGGGCTTACAAACGGCCAAAGATGCTGCTAAGGAGAGAGAGATGAAAACAAGGGATGAGCTGAGAATAGCCAGGGAAGAGCTGAAACTCAAATTCGAGGCCTGGGCTAAGGCCAGCCAGGAAGCCTTTGAAGCCCAGAGCTCTTTGCAGAGCATAAAGAAGGACTATCTTGCTGTGACTGAGGCAAATGTTGCACTCTGCACCGAGCTCGAGGCACAGAAGATCCTTGTCAAGGAGAAGGACGATGTTATTGCTGAGTTGAGGGATGACGTCACCACCCAGTGGGCTACTGGATGGCTTGCCTTCAAACTCCGAGCTACAAAGACTTATCCAGACCTTGATTTCAACTTAACTATTCCTACCGAGGAGGAGCTAGAGGAGACTGATACAGATGGCGAGGGGGACAGCTTGGCTCCTCCAGATGTTACCCCAGAAGGTGTTGAGATGTTCATCCCTCCTGCTGAGACTTCTGGAGCTCTTCCTACTCGGACAGGCTCTGTTGCTGCAATTCCTGAGCTCCTAGCTACAACTTCTACTGTTTCTGCCACTACACCGTTCTCAGCTGACCTTGTGACTGAGGCCCTTGCTCAAAATTCGGAATCAACAGGAGCAGAGACCCGTGCAGTTGGTACCCCTGAAAGCTCTCCTCTTCTGCCTGCTGCTGAGGGCTTATCCGCTGAGTTGCAAAGTCCTTCAATTACGCCTTCCTTAGACACTTAGATCTCTCCTTGTGTTCATGTGATTCTATTTTTATTTTTCATGTACTTCGAACTCGTGTTCTGGAATACAAACTTTAAAAAGTAATCTCTGTTCTGAACTCTTGCTTTGAAATGTGATGTGACTTCTGTTTTGAGACATAATTTTTCCTTTGCCAATTTTGTTTTCCTTTGCCTTATGTTCCCCTTGCCCCCATTGCTTCGAGAAGTACTTCAGTCCTTCTTAAAGCAAAATTATTGACTTTATGGGCTGCCGGGCTCTTTTTATGAACTAGGGAGCTCATCATGAGCTTCAGGGCTCTTTTTATGAACTAAGGAACTCATCATGAGCTTCAGGGCTCTTTTTAGGAATTAAATAGCCCATTGCGAGCTCCTAGGCTCTTTTCTGAACTTTTGGAGTTCTTCGTGGGCTGAGTTGCTCATATCATGAACTGAATAGCTCAGCGCGAGCTACGTGGCTCATATTATGAACTGAATAGTTCATCGTGAGCTGCGTGGCTCAAGTCATGAACTGAACAGTTCATCGTGAGCTGCGTGGCTCGAGTTATGAACTAAATAGTTCATCGTGAGCTGCGTGGCTCCAGTTATGAACTGAATAGTTCATTGTGAGCTGCGTGGCTCCAGTTATGAACTGAATAGTTCATCGTGAGCTGCGTGGCTCAAGTTATGAACTGAACAGTTTTTCGTGAGTTGCGTGGCTCAAGTTATGAACTGAATAGTTCATTGTGAGCTGCGTGGCTCAAGTTATGAACTGAACAGTTCCTCGTGAGTTGCGTGGCTCAAGTTATGAACTGATTAGTTCATTGTGAGCTGCGTGGCTCAAGTTATGAACTGCATAGTTCATTGTGAGTTGTGTGGCTCAAGTTATGAACTGGAGAGTTCAATGTTCTGGGAATGTTGAACAGCTACCCATGAAAAAAAAACTTGTCGCTTTATTAAAAATCTCTTCGTTACAAAGGAGACTCACTGAAAAAACCTTTTAAGATGTTCTGCATTCCAAGAGTGAGGTAAGATTTTTCCTTCCTCTGGTTGCAGCTCGTAATTTCCAGGTCTGATCACCCTTGATATGATGTAGGGTCCTTCCCAATTAGGTCCCAGCTTCCCATGAGTGGGGTCCTTTCTCGCAAGTAAGAGTTTCTTGAGCACTAAATCCCCAGCTTTAAAGCTCTTGTGCCTAACCTTTCTGTTATAATACCTTGCTGTTTTCCTTTGGTAACTTTTGACGCGGTGCAGAGCTCTGTCTCTCTTCTCATCCAGGAGATCGAGGTTCAGGAGGAGAGATTCATCATTGTGTTCAGCGTCTGCAAATTTCACCCTAGGTGATTGGAGCCCCACCTCGACAGGTGCTACTGCCTCGGTTCCAAAAGCCAAAGCAAACGGGGTTTCCTGAGTTGTAGATCTGGCAGTGGTCCTGTAGGCCCACAACACCTCAGGGATGTACTCTACCCACTTACCTTTTAGGTTTTCTAGTTTGGTCTTCAGAGCTGCCTTGATGGTTCTGATGGTGACCTCTGCTTGTCCATTGGATTGAGGATGTGCCGGAGCTGAGAAATAGTTTTTTATTCCGAGCTCAGCACAAAACCTTTTAAACTTCGTGTTGTCAAACTGCTTTCCATTGTCTAATACGACTGCTCTGGGAACCCCAAACCTACAAATTATAGATTTCCAAACAAAGTTTTGGACTTTTTGTTCGGTGATTGTTGCCAAAGGTTCGACCTCCGCCCATTTGGTGAAGTAGTCCACCCCTATAATGGCAAACTTGCATTGTCCCACACCGGTGGGAAGGGGTCCAAGTATATCCAAACCCTACTGCTGGAAAGGCCATGGGCTTATCACCGAGGTCAATAGCTCGGGTGGACGATGGGAAATGTTGGCATGCTCCTGGCAAGTCTTGCATTTCTTGACCAATTGAGTGGCATCCTTTAGCATAGTGGGCCAATAATACCCTTGCCTCAGTGTTTTTCCTGCCAAGGCCCGAGCTCCGATGTGATTGCCACAGATTCCCTCATGTACTTCTCTGAGTATATAGTTGGCGTCTTCATCTCCCACGCATTTAAGGAGAGGTGCTGAAAATTCTCGCTTGTATAGATTTCCCTGCAGTAAAGAAAATCTAGCTGACCTGGCTCTCAGTTTGGAGGCCTCCTTGGGATCGTTTGGCAATGTTCCGTTCTGCAGGTATTCCATGATGGAGTCCATCCAGCTCGGCTGAGCTACGATTGGGAGCACTTCTTCTTTCTCAATGCTCACTGAAGGCTCTAGAAGGTGCTCCACTGGTATTAGTCTGTCCAAGTCCTCTTGTGAAGCGGTTGCTAACCTTGCCAACGCATCTGCTCGTGAATTTTTTGTCCTGGAAACGTGTCTGACCTTAACCTGCACAAACTTCTTGATTAGTTCTTGTACCTTTCTGAGGTAAAGGACCATTTTTTCGCCCCTCGCTTCGTAGGATTCCTCTATCTGTTTCACCACTAGTTGGGAGTCACTGCTGATCTCCAGCTGCTCTGCCTCAATGGAATGAGCGAGATTGAGTCTAGCGATGACAGCTTCATATTCTGCCTCGTTGTTTGAAGCCTTAAATCCAAATCTGAGGGCGTATTCGACGTCTATTCCATCCGGAGAGGTCAGAATTAAGCCTGCACCGCTTCCTTGAGCATTGACAACTCCATCTACCGAAATTTTCCAAGTGGGGAGGTCGGGTACTAACTGGGTTGCCTCCATAGGCGCAACTGTCGTGAATTCTGTGATAAAATCTGCCAGAACTTGCCCTTTAACTGCAGTACTTGGTTTGTACCTGATGTCGAACTCGCTGAGCTCTATAGCCCACTTAACTAGTCTTTCTGAAGACTCTGGCTTATGAAGTACCTATTTCATCAGCTGATCTGTCGGAACCTCGATAGTATGTGCTTGAAAGTAAGGCCTAAGTCTTCTAGCAGTTGTGACCAGAGCTAAGACAAGCTTTTCCATTTTAGGATATCTCTCTTCTGCCCCTCTCAGAGCTCTGCTGCAGTAGTATACTGGTTGTTGAGTTCTGTCTCGTTCTTTTACTAGCGCTGCGCTGGTGGAGAAATCAGAAACAGCTAGATAAAGAGTTAGAATCTCCCCTTCCAATGGGCTAACCAGAACAGGAGGCGAACTTAGGTAGTCCTTCAAAGCTTTGAATGCTTCTTCACATCGGGTGTCCCACTGGAATGCTTTCTTTAGGACTTGAAAGAAGGGTTGACATTTGTCACTTGACCTGGATACAAACCGACGCAAGGCAGCTATTCTCCCCGTCAGACGTTGGATCTCTCTAGTGTTGGATGGTGGCCGCATGTCCACTACTGCTTTAACCTTTTCTGGGTTAGCTTCAATACCTCTGCTATTGACTATGAAGCCCAAAAACTTTCCCGCGGATACTCCAAATGCACATTTGGCAGGATTAAGCTTTATCTTGTACTATTTAAGGATTTGGAATGACTCTGCTAGGTGCTAGATATGGAGCTCCGCCTTCAAAGATTTTACCAGCATGTCATCAATGTAGACTTCCATGGATGTCCCAATCTATTTTTGGAACATCCGGTTCACTAGGCGTTGGTATGTGGCTCCCGCATTCTTCAATCCAAAAGGCATGACCTGATAGCAGTATGTTCCTTGTTCAGTCACAAATGAGGTCTTCTCTTGGTCATTGGGATCCATCCTGATCTGGTTGTAACCTGAGAAGGCGTCCATGAAGCTAAGGAGCTCGTGTCCGGCTGTGGCGTCCACTATTAAGTCAATTCGAGGTAAGGGAAAACTGTCATTGGGGCATGCTCGGTTGAGATCAGTGAAGTCGATGCACAGCCGTCACTTACCACTGGTTTTCTTGACAAGAACCACATTTGCCAACCAGGTAGGGTAGTCAACCTCCCTGATGGCCTTAGCATGGAGGAGTTTGCTGACCTCCTCATTGATTGATTTTTGGCGTTCTGGGGCGAAACTTCTTCATTTCTGTTTGATAGGTTTGCAGGTAGGAATCACGCTGAGCTTGTGCGTGATGATCGAGGGGTCAATACCTTCCATGTCTTCTTACTTCCAGACAAACACTCCTATATTTTTCTTCAAGAACTGGATGAGAAGGTTTTTGACCTCTCTGTTCAGCTTGGACCCCACGTAAACGAGGTGCTCTGGCCTTTCATCAAGTTGAACGGGTTCCAGCTCTTCTGATGGCATTGGTCTCGTGTCCAGCTCGTCCCTCATGTCGAGCTCATCCACATGGATGCTTTCAACTTCTTTTTGCTTCATCGAAGCCGTGTAGCACTCCCTGGCTATACGTTGGTCCCCTCGGACCACTCCCACTCCATTCTCTGTAGGAAACTTTACAACCAGGTGATAGGCAGAGAGGATGGCCTTCATCTCATTAAGAGAAGGTCTTCCCAGTAGCATGTTGTATGTGGAAGGTGCATCCACCACCAGGAACTTCACGGTTGTGGTGGCTTGACACGGAGGGTCTCCCATGGTGAGAACGAGCTGAATGGATCCTAGTGGTAATACTCTCTCTCCGGAGAATCCCAATAGGTGGGCACTCACTGGCTCCAGTTTCTCCCTTCCTATGTTCATTTTGTCAAAGGCAGAGGCAAAAATGATGTCTGCCGAGCTCCCATTATCAATCAGGACTCGATGAACTGTTTTGTTTGCCACGACAACCCTTACCACCAGTGGGTCATCATGGGGATGTTGGCAACCTTCCATATCAGAGTCTGAGAAGGTTATATCGGTGCTCAGCCGAGGTGCCTTGGACACAGTATGCACCTCCAGTGCTTCCCCAGCTCTGATTCTTCGCAGGTGGGCCTTTCTAGCAGAACTGGATTCCCCACCTCCTGCAAATCCCCCGGATATCACCCTGATTTCCCCCAAGGGTTGTTGATGTTGAGCAGGGGTTGCTGCCGAGGTGGTGGAGGTGGAAGAGCTTGGTTTCGATCCTCATGAGCTACGTAGCGGCGCAAATGCCAACATTGAATCAGGTACTCAATCTCCTTCTTCAACTGGATGCAGTCGTCAGTGTGATGACTGTGATCTCTATGGAACTCGCAGTACTTACTGGGATCCCTCTTCGCTGGGTCTGCTTTCATCCGAGGTGGCCACCTCAAAAACTTCTCGTTCTGTACTTCATACAGAATTTGGGACACCGAGGCAATTAGAGGAGTGAGCTGCCGAGGTGGATATCTTGGCTGTAGCTCTGGCTGTGGAGGACCTAAGCGATCCCTTACATTTCCTCTTCTCTTTGGGGAGCGATCTCTGTCTCTTCAAGGAGACCTATCCCGTCCTCTTTCTCTTCTGGGACTTCGGTCCCTCTTTTTCTCCTCCTTCCCTTTATCCTTTTGCACGAACGAGCTCCCCACCTTAGAGAGAAGAGCTTCCTCGCCATTAATGTACTTTTCTGCTTTAGCGAGCACCTCTGCCATGCTTGTTTACGGATTTTTCGAGATAGAAAACATCAGGTCTTTAGACTGCACTCCTAAACCGGCTATAAATGCAGTGATGGCAAACTTTTCATCCGGGACACCTACCTTTAGTGACTCCAAGTTGAACCTTTGAACATAAGATCTCAGGTTCTCTTGGGGTCCCTACTTCACACTCAACAGGTGGTAGCTCGACTTTCTGTATATTCGAGCTCCTATAAAGTGAGATACAAAAGCTATGGAGAGCACTTTAAAGGATGAGATTGAGGCTAGTGGGAGCCTGTTAAACCACGCCAGGGCAGAGCCCTTTAGCGTGATGGCAAAGGCTCTGCAACGTACAGGATCCTGGTACCCAGGCAGTTCCATCTGATTTTTGTAAGTGTTGAGATGATCTACGAGATCTTTTGTCCCGTCAAAGGCCTCTATCTGTGGCACTCTGAACTTTGGTGGGAGAGGAAAGTGCAGCACTCAGGTGGTGAATGGGGACTCAGTCTATTGTACCAGGGCATCCATTGTAACCGGAGCCTTGCTCTTTACAGCCTCCTTCATGTGGCTGAGTTCTTGCTGGATATCCTTGAAGCGCTGCTCTCAATGTTGTTCCCTCCTTTCCTGTTGGTAAGGGAAAAATTCATCTCTCTCGCCTTCATCGTTCTGACTTTGTACCTCTTCGCTGTGGCCATTCCTAGGGGGTAGGTAAGGAACATGCCTCTGGTCTGGCTGTTTTCTCCTCCTTCATTGACCTCTCTGAGGGGGTCCAAGTGTCGTTGTTCCCTGTAAGGGGGATTATTCTGGCCTTCTTGGGCCGATCGTGCCTCTTGTGGGCGTTGTATGAGCTTCGAGAGCTCTGCGTTTTCCTTTAGCAAACGCTGGTTGACGATGCGAAGGGCCTCCATCTCGTTGTTAGTGGGGGAATCCCTCATGGGGGGATTAGTATCTGGGACGTTCTCGGGTTGTCTGTCGTTGATGGCTTCCTGTTGATCCTGCATCCGTGGTGGGTTTGTTTGGCTTCTGCTCATGTTTCGAGTTGATACCATCAGTCACTGGGAAGTCAGCTTATTTGTAACAGGAACAATCGTTCCCACAGACGGCGCCAAACTGATGGTGTTAATCTATCGAGGACAAGCAGAGAGTATAGTTGTGTGTGTGAAATCAAATGTAGGTGTCTGAGTTACAAGGCTCATACAAATTAAACTGATAAATGCTTAGGGAATTGAGGAAAAAGATACGAACACAATGAAATTATAGTGGTTCACCGGCCTGGGAGCTCGGCTAGTCCACTCTTTAATGGAGACTCTTGCTCCTGTTTTCTTATTGATTGCGTTGGGTGTGTTACAATGTAGCGTGGAGGAAAATTAGGGTTCTTCTTGGCTCTATCGCCTATATGGTCCTCCCTCTAATTGGAGGCTTACCCTGTTTTTATAGCCTCTTGCTTACCTCTAACCCGGATTTACTTCCTATAATCAAGGGATCCTTCCCCCTTACTCTCCCCAATGGAGGAGTTACCTAATCTTCATAGGGCTGATTTAGGGGACTTTATCCCGAGATCTTTGCCTTCCATCTGTAGAATCCTCCTTAATCTTTGGAGAGGATATTGGTTGGTTAAGTGTTTTACGCCTTGAATTCAGCTTGGCTATTACTTCGGAGGTGTTCGCTATCATCCTACTGTCCCCTCATCGCTTCCCATATTATCTCGCTTGGGGGGGGAGCTCTAACTCTGGCTGGACGAGCTCTACGTGTCTTACCTAACCTCCCGAGCTGGATTCATTTCCTGAGCTCGTGCTTAGGATTTATTTTAGGTATCATCATCGACAATGATGCCGATTAATGTTCAACGGCTCCAACCACCATTTGAGTGATGCCGAGAATATTTGTTTCCTCGGGGATGTGGAGTATATGCCAAGAGATTTGTAAAGACGGAGAGCCCGAGGAAAGGCATCAAATGATTGGCATTGGTTGGCATTTTGGTTTCCAAAGGCATGAGTTTTTGTTTATCAAATGGCATTCAGCGGTATCATTGATGGCTCCTTTGAGAACTTGAAGATGCTACAAATTGAGTCACCTTAGGTGATGGACAGATCACCTTTGGCATTTGATGGATTAACCTCCTTGGGGGTGATAAGCCAACCGCCTATCACGGAGTGTTTGATCATTCTCTAAGGGTCCAACACGTTTTCTTAATCAGTTATGAAGGGATCCTTGTACCCTGTTAGGTGAATACAAACTCAAGCACATATCAGCACACCAAGAGTGCAACTTTGATGGATTTGAGGTTTATTCTTGATGGTGTTATTTCACACGAATGAGCAATGAGTTTGGGTTCAAATGTATGGGATATACCTGAGCTACAAGGCTCGTGAATTGAATGTTCTGGTTAACCGAGGTGTAGTGTGTGCAACGCAGTAGAAATATAGTGGTTCACCGGCTGAGGAGCTCGGCTAGTCCACTCTCTAATGGAGGCTCTTGCTCCTTTTTCTCTATTGATGATTAAAGAAACTTACATAGTCTTTTTGATATTATTCCTCTCTCTCCCTCTGGTTGGGGTAATGTTCCGTACTTATAATGCTATTCCTAACCCTAAGAGATCTCTACCGAGATCTTTGTCCTTCATTCATGGGATCCTCCTTAATTCTGGGAGGGGATCCTGGTCAATTAAGAGTTTTACGCCTGGGATGTTGCTTGACTTCTGTTTTGGAGGTGCCAACTGTCCTCCAACCACTTCTCTTATTACTTCGGCTATTATTTCACTTGGAGGGAGCTAGAGCTCTGGTTTCCTGAGCTCTGGTACTCCAAACTGACCTTCCGATTTGGTTTTACGGGCTGAGCTCGTACTTAGAACTGACTTTGGGTATCATCAATTCTGTAGCTTGAGACATTAATCGAAGGTCGGGTAGACCATCATTGGAACCAATTGACTGCTTGGGTCTTTCTCATGCCAGTGCTTGAACTACAAGCAATTGTGATTTATTGTCGGTATCATGCATGCCAAAGTTGCTGGGTTTTGCGTTAAGATCATCTTGAAGGATCTCGGGAAAGGTCGGAATCTCTTGATTTTACTCGGCTCCTCTGAATTTTTGAAGATTGCAAGACTAGTCATCATTCCGTGATTCGTTCGAGTTCGCCGACCACCCTTTGGGCCATACCGACGGTAGTGAGACAAAAACCAGCCGAGTTCAACACCCATGACTAATTCCTGCGACACTTAAAACAACAAACAAAGTTGGACAAAGGAAGCTCCGCTTCCAATTAGTCATCAAAGGCTAAACATCATGGTTTTTTGTTGTCTGTGTTCTTGTGCTTGCATGCCTAAGTTCATTAAATGTGTAAGTGTAGCCATTGTCTAGTGACAGAGCAAGGTGTCGGCCATCTCAGTTTTTTGTCTTGACAAATTAACGTTGTTCTTACTAAGAGAAGTGAGAAGGAACTTGGCTTATATTTTTACACTTCATGGGACTCACTGATTGCCCCGTGCACAGCAACATGACATGGACAGAGAAATCGAGATACAAGGATGGCATCACCGAGCAAGGATATGCCGAGTCCCCCTCCTTTTTCCTTTATGACAGACGGATTATTGGCTTACTTCTATGGCCAACGGCAAAGTTAATAAAACAAAGGCAATTTTGATCCCACAGTAATTCGTGGTGGTATCTGAGAGCCCAACTGGTGGTTGGCTATAATTATCGGGCCGAGACATGCACCACACAAATTCTCTACTACATGAATGGGCGCATTCAAAAAAGCAATTACAAGGTACACTTGTGTATAACACCGTAAAAAATATAATTCAAACATGGTCGAAACATATGAGAAGGGCTCTTATCTTTGAATTTGCTAAACTCTGTGCACAAAGACATAACATAGTGAGATATTCCGAGCTCCATTAATATACGAAATATCAGCAGTGGATGCCGAGCGTCAGTTTGGATGTTCTGTGGATTAAAGCTTCGAGTAAACATTGAATCCATAGTAGTGGACAAATCAACGCCAAGCGTCAGTTTAGACCGAAATATCGTGGAGTGACTAAAGGTGAAGAGACCCAGTGAACAATCAAGGAGCTACTATCTTGGTTTTTCCTTTACTGGGATTGATGGGGATGGAGTATTATAGTGGCAAAATGTCCCCTTGCACTAGTGGACAAATCAACACAACTTACCATAAAAGCTTAGGGCATGTCTATATGAAAAGCTACTACATGTCACGTGTATACAATCTCTTTATGGTGGGGCTTTGCAAGGTTGGACTGTGCAGCCAACAAATATGCAAGAGGCTAATTTTCCAAAGATAAAAATAGAGTCCGAACTTAAAAGATTCAAACCAATCCGAAGCTTCAGGATGCACGAACTATCGCGAGGACTGGGCAGTGCTCACGGACTATGAAGATTTCAGAGCATATATATTTCGTTTTCCACAACGGTGCCAAATTGTATGGGTAAAAATCCGTCAATAGTTGAAATATGTCGAGGTTCGCCCCTAGTCTTCGAGTATCATCCAATCCATGCGCTGCAAGACAGAAAAATGTTAGAGGGACCCCCGGCGTTGTGCCAGGGGAGGCTCCTCCAATACCTAAGTCAATACTGCGATCAATACCTGAATAGGCGAGTGTATAAACTAGAAAAATAATATAGGTGTGTGTGTGGAGTATGGAGCCGAGGTGCTCATACTTAAGGCCCCCCTACCTTTGGGTCTTCACCCATCTTTCTAGAGGAAGTGTAGTATTACTTACCGTTGAGAGACTATGTTCTTTTGGTTAATACATTCTTAAGATATGAGTATTTGCAGGTATTAAAAAAAGTTTTTTTGCTGTGAGTACAATTTTTTAGACTTATTTGAGGAAAAACGTATGGATAAGTTATTTACTCGATTAAGTTCAATTTTAATAAAACATATTGTGTTTAGGTACAAAATTCAAATGAAATCAAAACTATTTTACATAAATACCCTCCCTTAAATTATGCATTTTCTTGATTGACAGTTATATATTTATAAAGATTTCATTAGATTTTTTCACTATCTCTCCCCTATTTTCTCTCCATTTCTCTATCTTTCCCCATTATTTTCCCCACCTCTCCCCTATTTTCTCTCTATATCTATCATTGATAATTTATTTTCTTTTTAAATATGTAAAGATTTGATTTATTTTTTCATCTCTCTCCCCTATTATCTCTCTCTCTCTCCTTATTTTCTCTCTCTATTTATATCAATATTAAAACAACACAAGTACACTAATCAGTTGCACAAATTAGTTACAATTGTCTTATAATACACCAAACAATTACTCATGCATTCTAATAAATCAAATAGTTGCATCAAACAATTACACAAATTTATAACACCAACCCAATTTGTCATTCAGTTGTTTACATAAACTAAATAGTTGTACTATTTAATATCGCGACATCGTTACAACAATCATATATATCAAATTTAGTATAGTGGTAAAGTCTTTTGTGTAATGATAAACCCAATTTAGGGTATATAATTGGTGTAATTATGTCGTGATACTAAATAATGTAACTCTTTGATTTATGTAAATAACAAAATGACAAATTGAGTTGGTGTAGTAATTTCGTAGAATTGTTTAGTATAACTGTTTGGTTTATTAGAACACATGAGTAATTATTTAGTGTATTATAGGGTAATTGTAACTAATTGGTGTAACTGATTAGTATAATTGTATTGTATAACATTGATATAAAGAGAGAGAAAAAGGGAGAGAATAAGGAAATAAGGGGAGAGGGAGTGCGAGAGAGAAAAAATAAGGGGAGAGAGAGATGAAAAAATTAAATCAAATCTTTACATATTTAAATTTTTTTTTATCAATGAGAGAGAGAGAGAGAGACAGAAATAGATAGAGAGAAAATAGGGAAGAGAGAGTGAAAGAGTAATGGAGAGAGTGGAGAGAGAGGAGAGAGAGTAATGAAAAATACACTTAGGGCCAAATAAGTTTTCTTAATGTAGTTTAGCTCAAATAAGTCTAAATTTTTGTACCGGCTTCCAAATTACCCTATTAAAAATTATGCTGGACTCCAATGGGTCCATCAAGAAAGTTGGCATCATTGTCTTGAGAAGATAAATAAGGGGTCTCATTATGAAACACCCCATGCAATGTGAGGCCCTCTCCATTAATGCAAAATATGGCCCATCAGAACTAACAGTGCAACCAATTTCTTGTGCTTTTTTTTTTTCTTGGTGGTTCTTGAGGCACGGTCACGTTCTTGAGCCATGTGAATTTTCCAACAATAATGAGCCATCCAGGTTCTTCTCCCCAACTTTTTGAGGCACCAATGTTTTCAGATTTAGATCCTTTCCTCTATATTTTTTTAATTATAGACTTAGCCCGGTAACTCCGACAACCCGGAGAGACGGCCTCACACAGAGGATCGGAAAGTCAGGGGATCTATTAAAAAATAATCTCGTGCTTGAAGACAATCTATAATATTAAAAATGGAGCATTGATCGTGCAACATTTATATTTTAAATAACGGTATATTCTTTTTTTTTTTATTTATGCAATTTAAATTTTAAGTGGATAGAGAGAAAATAAGAGAAAGGTAGGTGTCAATTAGTGAAGTTGTCCGGCATTGAAAAATGCATTGGTTGAATTGTTTGGTATTGAAAATTATGTAGAGAGAATGATGTTTTTCGATAGAAAAATTACTTTTGAAATGAATTTTGTACCATTGGATGAAATTGAATGAAGTTTAGATTAATTTTAACCGTTGTTATGTTTTCATAGATATACAATTCAAATTAATAACTGTAATATTTGATAGATTTAAAAAGTTCCTTTAGTCGTAATTATTTTACTATTATTCATATCTTTTTCATATGCTTTGTATTCGAAGTCATTAATCTTTTTTTATCCATCTAATTTCTTTCGATATCTTCTCTCACCATTGTTATGGTTCCATAGTCCCTTTCTCATCAAGTAACTACGAATAAGATAAGATCAATGACTATAGTTGTGACCGTCCAACTTATAATAGATACCGGTTGACCCTCAATTCAGAGGATCCTATGTAGGGGTGACAATCATATCGGGTCAGATCGTCTTCGTGTCGTATTATTTGGGGTTCGTGTCAAGTACTAGTCACCCTAACTCAACCCGTTTAACAAATTGTGTTGACTTATTTATTTTTGGGTCACGTTCATGTTGACCAATATAATATAAACTGTGAATAAAAAATTTAATGTTCAGTTTAACGTATTATCATTTAAATGAGTATTTGCGTATATTTTTTCTATAAAGTGTTAACGAGTCTTATCATATATGAGTTCGTATCAAGAAATGATTAACTCTAATCCGCTAATTTCGTATCGATTTCGAATCGTGTTTTCATGTTATATCAAAAATTACCACCCTAATACTATGGTAACAATGTTCAATCAAAACTCACATATAAACTTGATGACCCACAAAAGGGGATTTATGCACAATAAACAGTCGAGTGTGTAATTCAAGGTAATTAATGAAACAATTAATAAAGCAATTAATAATGAAAGGCAAAGATTGGGTCAACACAAGCAATACACAGATGTATAGTGGTTCGGTCAGGGTGACCTATTTCACTTTAAGGTGACCTACTCCACTTTAAAGGTGGCAACAGTGGCCGGAGGACTTTATTAATAAAATAGCAGGATGAAGAGAGAGGGAGCAAGGGTAAGATCAAGGTGTGGAGACATTGCTCTGAGAGATGTAGCTATGTAAAAGGTGTGTACAGAGATGTAGAGGTAATTAATGAAACAATCAATAAAGCAATTAATAATGAAAGACAAAGATTGAGTCAACACAAGTAACACACAGATGTATAGTGATTCGGTCAGGGTGACCTACTCTACTTTAAAGGCGGCAACAGTGGCCGAAAGACTTTATTAAAAAAATAGCATGTGGAAGAAAGAGAGGGAGCAATTGTAAGCTCTGGGTGTGGAGACGTTGCTCTGAGAGATGTAGATGTATAAAAGGTGTGTAGAGAGATGTAGAGGTGTGTCTCTCATGTGTAGAGGGTTTACAATTTATAGGCACAGAATCTTAGTTAAGGCGGTGGCGTGAAGGGATAGGTGACTAATCCTTCGAAGAGGATAGTTGCAGCTAAAGATAAGTACAATTAAAGATAGTCTTAATCTAGAAGAGTGGCTATCCTTGCAACTACTCCCCACGTGCGCTAATCTTCTTGGATTCCTTGAATGTTGAACTAGACCGAATCCATGAATTAGGCTTGACATGCCTTTTAGCTAGTTTGGGCTTACCCTATGATTTGGGCTTGAACCCAATTGGACCTAGGCTCGTCAAAACTCGTAATATGGGATCAATAACTATACTTGGGATCATCAAACTTATAATAGATGTGGGTTAACCCTCAATTCAGAGGATGTCATGGTGACAGTGTTCAACCAAAATTGACATATATGAGATTTCTAGAAATTAATTGGGGGTTCTAATGTAATGATTTTGATTTGAAGTGGTTGAAGTGAAAAAATACTAGATATATGTCAATTGTGGTTTCAGATGAATTGTAGCACCACGTGAAATTGGATACCATACGTCAATCTGTTCTAGATCGATGACATTGTTTTTTTGGGTACATAAAATGAATATGCAGAAGGCTACTTCACATATTCATTAGAAAACATTATCTCTCAACACCACACAGTTATCTGCAAGGAATCTTACCGTACTTACGTCGTGGCCAAAACTAAGGTCCTACCGCGTGCTCTGAGGGCTGAAGAATAGGTAAAAATCCATGAGCATATATGTTTCCCATAGATGGAGCCAAATTGTATAGGTAGAAATCCGCTAATAGTTCAAATATGTCGAGGTTCGCCCCTAGTCTTCGAGTATCATCCAATCCATGAGCTGCAAGGCATAAAAATGTTAGAGGGACCCCTGGCGTTGAGCAGGAGAGGCCCTTCCAATGCCTAAATCAGTACTGCAATTAATACCTGAATAGGCGAGTGTATAAACTAGAAAAATAATATAGGTGTGTGTGTGAAGTATGGAGCCGAGGTGCTCATACTTGAGGCCCTCTTACCTTTGGGTCTTCACCCATCTTTCTAGAGGAAATGTAGTGTTACTTACCATTGAGAGGCTATGTTCTTTTGGTTAATACATTCTTAAGATATGAGTCTTTGCAGGTATTAAAAAGAGTTTTTTGGCTGTGGGTACAATTTTTTAGACTTATTTGAGGAAAAGTGTATGGATAAGTTATTTACTTTATTAAGTTCAATTTTAATAAAACATATTGTGTTTAGGTACACAATTCAAATGAAATCAAAACTGTTTTACCTAAATACCCACCATTAAATTATACATTTTCTTGATTGACAGTTATACATCTAATCAAATATGTAAAGATTTCATTAGATTCTTTCACTATCTCTCCCATATTTTCTCTCCATCTCTTTCTTTCCCCATTATTTTCCCCATCTCTCTACTATTTTCTCTCTATATCTATCATTGATAATTTATTTTCTTTTTAAGTATGTAAAGATTTGATTTATTTTTTCATCTCTCTCCCCTATTTTCTCTCTCTCCCCCCATTTTTTGTAACCATTTCTCTCTCTCTCTCTCTCCCTATTTTCTCTCTATATTTATATCAACATTAAAACAACACAATTACACTAATCAGTTACACCAATCAATTACAATTATTTTATAATACACCAAACAGTTACACAGATATTCTAATAAACCAAACAGTTACACCAAACAATTACACAAATTTATAACATCAACCCAATTTGCCTTTCAGTTGTTTACATAAACTAAATAGTTGCACTATTTAGTATCGCGACATCGTTACACCAATCATATATATCAAATTTAGTATTATGCTAAAGTTTTTTGTGTAATGATAAACCCAATTTAGTGTATATAATTGGTGAAAATATGTCGTGATACTAAATGATGTAATTCTTTGATTTATGTAAATAACAAAATGAAAAATTGGGTTGGTGTTGTAATTTCGTATAATTGTTTCGTTTATTAGAAAACATGAGTAACTGTTTAGTGTATTATAGGGTAATTGTAACTAATTGGTGTAACGATTAGTATAATTGTGTTGTGTAACATTGATATAAGGAGAGAGAAAAAGGGAGAGAATAAGGAAATAAGGGGAAAGGGAATGAGAAAGATGAAAAAATTAAATCAAATATTTACATATTTAAAAAATATTTATCAATATGAGAGAAAGAGAGAGAGAGAGAGAGAGAGAGAGAGAAATAAATAGAGAGAAAATAGGGAAGAAAGAGTGAAAGAGTAATGGAGAGAGAGTCATGGAGTAATAAATACTCTCTTAGTCTTTTTTTTAAAAAATGCACTTATGGTCAAATAAGTTTTCTTAATGTAGTTTAGCTCAAATAAGTCTAAATTTTTGTACAGGCTTCCAAATTACCCTATTAAAAATTATGCTGGACTCCAATTGGTCCATCAAGAAAGCTGGCATCTTTGTCTTGAGAAGATAAATATGAAACACCACATGCGATGTGAGGCCCTCTCCATTAATGCAAAATATGGTCCATCAGAAATAACAGTGCAACCAATTTCTTGTCCTTTTTTTTTTCTTGGTGGTTCTTGAGGCACGGTCACGTTCTTGAGCCATGTGAATTTTCCAGCAATAATGAGCCATCCAGGTTTTCCTCCCCAACTTTTTGAGGCACCAATGTTTTCAGATTTAGATCCTCTCCTCTATATTTTTTTAATTATAGAGACTTAGCCCAGTAACTCCGACAACCCGGAGAGACAAGCTCACATAGAGGATCGGAAAGTCAGGGGATCTATTAAAAATAATCTCGTGCTTAAAGAAAATCTATAATATAAAAAATGGAGCATTGATCATGCAACATTTATATTTTAAATAACGGTATATTCTTTTTTTTTTTTATTTATGCAATTTAAATTTTAAGTGGATAGAGAGAAAATAAGAGAGAGGTAGGTATCGATTAGTGAAGTTGTCCGGCATTGAAAAATGCATTGGTTGAATTGTTTGGTATTGAAAATTGTGTAGAGAGAATGATGTTTTTGGGTAGAAAAATTACTTTTGAAATAAATTTTGTACCATTGGATGAAATTGAATGAAGTTTAGATTAATTTTAACCGTTGTTATGTTTTCATGGATATGCAATTCAAATTAATAACTGCAATATTTGATAGATTTAAAAGTTCCTTTAGTCGTAATTATTTTACTATTATTCATATCTTTTTCATATACTTTGTATTCGAAGTCATTATTCTTTTTTTATCCATCTAATTTCTTTTGATATCTTCTCTCACCATTGTTATGGTTCCATAGTCCCTTTCTCTTCAAGTAACTACAAATAAGATAAGATCAATGACTATAGTTGTGATCGTCCAACTTATAATAGATACCGGTTGACCCTCAATTCAGAGGATCCTATGTAGGGGTGACAATCATATCGGGTCGGATCGTTTTCGTGTCGTATTATTTGGGGTTTGTGTCAAGTACTAGTCACCCTAACTCAACCCATTTAACTAATTGTGTCGACTTATTTATTTTTGTGTCATGTTCGTGTTGACCAATATAATATAAACTGTGAATAAAAAATTTAATGTTCAGTTTTACGTATTATCATTTAAATGAGTATATGCTTATATTTTTTCTATAAAATGTTAACGAGTCTTGTCATATATGGGTTCGTATCAAGAAATGATTAACTCTAATCCGCTAATTTCGTGTCGATTTCGAATCGTGTTTTCGTGTTATATCAGAAATTACCACCCTAATACCATGGTAACAATGTTCAATCAAAACTCACATATAAACTTGATGACCCACAAAAGGGGATTTATGCACAATAAACAGTCGAGTGTGTAATTCAAGGTAATTAATGAAACAATTAATAAAGCAATTAATAATGAAAGGCAAAGATTGGGTCAACACAAGCAATATACAGATGTATAGTGGTTCGGTCAGGGTGACCTACTCCACTTTAAAGGTGGCAACGGTGGCCGGAGGACTTTATTAATAAAATAGCAGGATGAAGAGAGAGGGAGCAAGGGTAAGATCTAGGTGTGGAGACGTTGCTCTGAGAGATGTAGCTATGTAAAAGGTGTGTAAAGAGATGTAGAGGTAATTAATGAAACAATCAATAAAGCAATTAATAATGAAAGACAAAGATTGAGTCAACACAAGTAACACACAGATGTATAGTGGTTCGGTTAGGGTGACCTACTCTACTTTAAAGACGGCAACGGTGGCCGGAGGACTTTATTAAAAAAATAGCATGTGGAAGAAAGAGAGGGAGCAATTGTAAGCTCTGGGTGTGGAGACGTTGATCTGAGAGATGTAGATGTGTAAAAGGTGTGTAGAGAGATGTAGAGGTGTGCCTCTCATGTGTAGAGGTTTTATAATTTATAGGCACATAATCTTAGTTAAGGCGGTGGCGTGAAGGGATAGGTGACTAATTCTTCGAAGAGGATAGTTGCAGCTAAAGATAAGTACAATTAAAGATAGTCTTAATCTAGGAGAGTCGCTATCCCTGCAATTACTCCCCACATGCACTAATTTTCCTGGATTCCTTGAATTTTGAACTAGACTGAATCCATGAATTAGGCTTGACATGCCTTTTAGCTAGTTTGGGCTTACTCTATGATTTGGGCTTGAACCCAATTGGACCTAGGCTCGTCAAAACTCGTAATATGGGAACAATGACTATACTTGGGATCATCAAACTTATAATAGATATGGGTTAACCCTCAATTCAGAGGATGTCATGGTGACAATGTTCAATCAAAACTGACATATATGAGATTTCTAGAAATTAATTGGGGGTTCTAATGTAATGATTTTGACTTGAAGTGGTTGAAGTGAAAAAATACTAGATATATGTCAATTGTGGTTTCAGATGAATTGTAGCACCACATGAAATTGGATGCCCTACGTCAATTTGTTTTAGATCGATGACATTTTTTTTTTTGGGGTTCATAAAATGAATATCGAGAAGGCTACTTCACATATTCATTAGAGAACATTATCCCTCAACACCACACAGTTATCTGTAAGGAATCTTATTGCACTTACGTCGGGGCCAAAACTAAGGTCTTACTGCGTGCTCTGAGCGCTGAAGAATAGGTTTAGCCTCAACGAGTTGTTGTAACTGTGGAGACTTGAATTCAAGTATTGAACGAGGAAATCCGAGTTCTTACCCACTAGGTCAATAACTCGTTGGTATGACATTTTTTTTTTTTGACAACTAAGTTAATTTCATTAACAAAAAATAAATTAAAATTGGCAAGCATCGGAACAGAACCCGAATAAGAAATTCATCAGAAAATAGCAAGGACAAGAAGAAGAAGAAGAAGATGCTCTATAACCAGAAAAATTTCACCAATAACAATATCTTTCATATTACATTGCTATTAGAGTGGAATCCAATTTGGAATGATACAAGAAAATTAAATAAGGAAAAAGAATATATATATATTCTCATATACTAGAAAAATAGAAAAATAATATAGGGGTGTGTGTGTGGAGTATGGAGCGGAGATGCTCATACTTGAGGTCCCCTACCTTTGGGTCTTCACCCATCTTTCTAGAGGAAGTGTAGTGTTACTTACCGTTGAGAGACTATGTTCTTTTGGTTAATACATTCTTGAGATACGAGTCTTTGCAGATATTAAAAATTGTGCTGAATTCTAATTGGTCCATCAAGAAAGCTGACGGCTTTATCTTGAAAAGATAAATCAGGGTCTCATTATGAAACATCTCATGTGATGTGAGGCCCTCTCTATTAATGCAAAATATGATCCATCGGGAATAGTTCAATCAATTTCTTGTCCTTTTCTTTTTGCTTGGTGGTTCTTGAGGCACGTACACGTTCTTGATCCATGATCCATCATGATCCATCAGGAATAATATCATTCATGATTCATCAGGAATAACATTAATGCAAAATATGATCCATCAGGAATAATAGTCCAATCAATTTCTTGTCCTTTTCTTTTTTCTTGGGGGTTCTTGAGGCACGTACACATTCTTAAGCTTGACAACTTCTTCCCCATGAGCCATGTGAATTTTCCAGCAATAATGAGCCATCTAGGTTTTTCTCCCCAATTTTTTGAGGCACCAATGTCTTCAGATTTAGATCATCTCCTCTATATTTTTCTAATTATAGAGACTTAGCCCGGTAACTCTGACAACCCGGAGAGACGGCCTCACATAGAGGATAGGAAAGTCAGGGGACCTACTAAAAATAATCTCGTGCTTGAAGACAATCTATAATATTAAAAATGGAGCATTGATCGTGCAACATTTATATTTTAAATAACGGTAGATTCTTCTTCTTTTTTTAATTATGCAATTTAAATTTTAAGTGGATAAAGAGAAAATAAGAGGGAGATAGATGAAATTGCGGTTTTAGATGAATTGTAGCACCACGTGAAATTGGATGCCCTACGTCAATCCGTTCTATATCGATGACATTTTTTTTTTCGATACATAAAATGAATATACAAGGAATCATACCGCACTTACGTTGGGGCCAAAACTAAGGTCCTACCACGTGCTTTGAGCGTTGAACAGTAGGTTTAGCCTCAACGAGCTGTTGTAACTGTGGAGACTTGAATCCAAGTATTGAACAAGGAAATCCGAGTTTCTTACCCACTAGGTCAACAACTCGTTGGTATGACACTTTTTTTTTCGACAACTAAGTTAATTTCATTAACAAAAAAATAAATTAAAATTGGCAAGCATCGGAACAGAACCCGAATAA
Source organism: Ilex aquifolium (assembly GCA_951799425.1). Classification (NCBI taxonomy): domain Eukaryota; kingdom Viridiplantae; phylum Streptophyta; class Magnoliopsida; order Aquifoliales; family Aquifoliaceae; genus Ilex; species Ilex aquifolium. The sequence goes on along the minus strand of OX637410.1, from coordinate 13,553,212 downwards.
GAAATTCATCAGAAAATAGCAAGGACAAGAAGAAGAAGAAGATGCTCTATAACCAGAAAAAATTCACCAATAACAATATCTTTCATGTTACATTGCTATTAGAGTGGAATCCAATTTGGAATGATACAAGAAAATTAAATAAGGAAAAAGAATATACATATGATATGTACATACAACATTAAAAAAAAAAAGCCCCGAACACTATAGAAAAGGATCCAATAATAGGTGGGTATTGATGAGTTATTTTTTTGATGTTGTACCGAAAATTATTACAAAATAAGAATAAAAATTTAATCTAGTGAGGTTATGAAAAAATGAAGTTACTTAGGATTGATCTCAATTTTTATAGAATCGTAACTTGACGCCCTTGAGTTGTAACCGACCTTTTTTAATCGTAATTTTGTCCCAAATGAATTAAGTAAATCTTATTTTATTTGTTAATTTCGATACGGTATTGAATTTGGTACCACAATTTTATCCAAAATAAAATATATATTCTAACAACTGCATTAAAAATATATGCTCTTCCTTGTTGAAGCACTGCTTTCCATTTGCTAAAGATCATCTCTGTACGTCGTTATATGCTACTTCATGTGGAACGTTAAGTGGAAGCTTTATCATCTTCTATATCCAAATTGTATGCCTTGTATCACGTTCCCCTTACCAACGTAAACCATTGTCCACCACCCAAAGTTTTTCATCTCACTCTCTCTCTGTGCAACCAGTGATGGGTGAGCTGGTAAATACTTTATTTATAAATGTATCGTAATCACAACTTTCTTTTGTTGAGTCTCTGTGACGCACCAAAGTTATCGGATTTGGATCTTCTCCATTATATTTTCCTTAATGATAGATCAACCATCGTGAATTCAAGTGGAACCCAACATACGTGAAACACGAGTGTTCCACCACTGCATGAATGGATATATTTTGGAATCAAACGTAAATTGATAGAGCAGCATCAGATCTTTTATGGAATGCATTGTCTTACTGTATGGGACTAAATCAGGAGAGTCTTCCTTGTATACATAAGAAGGAAACTTAAATTTTAATACTCTCTCTCTCTATGTGAGATAGTTCACCATAGCCATTAGCAGATAAGTTTTACATCAACCGCTAAATCTTGATGTATCATTCACAAATCTGGCATATTCTATCCACAGCTTGCAGCTAGTAAAACCCAATTGGAGCAGGCTGGGGTTGTTGAACCAGTCCTTTTAGACCCACCAAAACAACATTAATTTTGGACGGTAGCCCTAAGAATTGAAACGCAGTGGAATAGTTAATTAGATCATCAGTCTCATGTAAGGATATATAATCTCATTAGCCAAGTCATAGAGTTGGATTTTAATCCGAATCCGATCTGAATTCGACACTTAATTTAAATTCAAATATAAATCATTTTATTAATAAGTCAGAATTGGATATATGAATATCTAACCCAATTGCGATCCGATTTATAATATATTTGAGTTACGTACGGACTCACATAAAATTATACATGTATAAGAAATAAACTATTAACTATTCTTTTCTACGTTCATATTAGTTAGGTAGGATTGATAATCATAGATGAAGTTGCATAGAAATTTGGCTATAATTTCCAAAATCAGGCTTAACTGAGTCATTTCAATCAGACTTCAGAAGATTTTTAATTCAATAGGTTGGCATGTCTACATATCATTGACACACCTGGAAAGCAAGGGGGAGATTTTAATTCAATGTTTTCAAATTTAGAATTCAGCAAGCATCAACAAGAAGAAAAAAATAAAGCCTTGGTGAAACTTTTCAGACCTTTGTATTTTTATTGTAGTCCATAAGGCTAATAAAGAAGATTTTTGGGCAGTTGATGCCCAAAAATATATATATATATATTCTGCCGTCTGACCAAATAAGATTCAAGTGATCATGACCAGGTAAACGTTTTTTTATTTTTTATTTAATGATAAGGGGTGTTCAGATCAGTTTATGCACACTTTAATTAATCTTTTATTTGGTCCAGTCAAAGACAGGTCATCTATGTTAAAACTATGATATTCATGAAGAATAAATCCCTCATGATCTGGCTCTAAGGGATTGCAAAGATTTAAACTCATGACGTCTGAGTTTACAGCTTGTATATGTTACCAAGTAAACATTTTTGAGCTTACCAACATTCTTCCCCATAAACCAAGTGAATTTTCCTAAGCTCAACTACTTCTCCCCAGCCCCACAAGCATCAAAGTTCATCACCGGTCATGAATTCAAGTAAGGCCCAGAAGATAAATGAGTTGCCACCGATATAGGTGAATAATCTACTATTTCAAACAAATTAAGAAAGAGGGTACAAGAAGAGATTTGAATTCAAAGGACAGTTTTAGTTGAATTATTATCAGGTCACAATTGGAGAGGGAAAGTGTAGATGGATGCATGAGAAAGATGAATCTATTACCAAAATACCGCTCTTTTAAAACATAATTATCAATGTACAGCCGTTTTTAACTTATTTACCAAACTACCGTTGTTTTAAAAGCGGATGTACGAAATCCGCTTTCATTTAAAAGCGGATTTAACAAGTACGATTTTATCCGAAAAAGCGGAGGTAACAATTCCGACTTTAACATAAAAGCGTATTTGACAATTATGCTTTTAATTGAACAATTGCAACACAAACTGCTCTGCTCTCGAGGCTGTCAGCGGCTTAATGAGAGTATTGACCTTTTGAAAAAGTGATAAATTACACTCATGCGGTTTATAGTTCTTGTTTATTACAATAATAGACTAATATTTTATGATATTATATTGACCCCTTTATTTGTTTCATTTTGATATTAGATATTTTTTTTCAATTTTTCACTCAAACTTTGTTCCAGCATTCTTTTTAACACTGTTATTCTTTATTTGAACAACAGTATCCTTAAATTTAAGTTATTTTTAATTTTTAATTTTTAATTTTATTTGAGTCAATTAAAAATTATTTTTAATCAGCTTAAATAAAATTTTAATGATACTCCTTACATTGTAAAAGATTTGTTTTCTTGAGGTCAAGGGTTCAAGCCCTCTTCTTCCCTCCCCCTCCCCCTCCCCCAAAAAAAAAAAAAAAAATCAACTCGTATTGAATTTTAATCAGCCCAAACTTTAATACATAAAAAAATATAAATTTTAATTGATTCAAATTTTAATAAATCAAATTTTAATTAACATGAATTTTAATAAGTAAAATAATATAAATTTTAATCGACTTGAAAGCGAATTTTAATCGACGCTAACAGTTCAGATAGAGTTTAAATCGACTTAAATTTTAATAAGTTAAAAAAATAAAATTTAAGGATATTGTTGTTCAAATAAAGAATAACAGTGTTAAAAAGAATGCTGGAACAAAGTTTGAGTGAAAAATTGAAAAAAATATCTAATATCAAAATGAAACAAATAAAGCGGTCAATATAATATCATAAAATATTAGTCTATTATTGTAATAAACAAGAACTATAAACCACATGAGTGTAATTTATCACTTTTTCAAAAGGTCAATACTCTCACTGAGCCACTGAAAGCCTCGAGCAGAGTAGTTTGTGTTGCAATTGTTAAATTAAAAGCGTAATTGTCAAATACGCTTTTATGTTAAAGTAGGAATTGTTACCTCCGCTTTTTCGGATAAAATCGTACTTGTTAAATCCGTTTTTAAATGAAAGCGGATTTCGTACATCCGCTTTTAAAACAACGGTAGTTTTGGTAAATAAGTTAAAAACGGTTGTACATTGGTAATTATGTTTTAAAAGAGCGGTATTTTGGTAATAGATTCTGAGAAAGATACAAGAAAGATGAACAAAATAACATTTTTAAGATGTTGGTATGTGAAGGTATCCGATGAAGACAAAACAAAGAGAGAATCGAATTTTTAATTTTTTTTGGTTCAATAGTTAGCATTATTCGGCTCAGTTTATGCACACATCGACTAATGCTCTTCTCGGTCTGATAAAAAATAGGTCATCCACCCCGGGACCACATGCAGTATTTTTAAAAATAGAATGAACCAAGAATTGGTACACAATTAATAGGTCAAAATAGAAAGCATACAACTTGGTCCTCTCAAGTACTAATTCATGTAATTTGGGTTCACCATTGTTTAACAAGTCAAAGTAATACTTTAATTAGAGACAGGTTATTGTACAAGAATGGTTAATTATAAAACAACCCTAAGATTGTGTGTTCGATTATAAGAGTAGGTTAGGCCTGCAGATGAATCGAACCTTTTATGAACAGTTTGTGATTGGCTCATGTTGGAGTTCATTTAGGTTCGTTCATTATATAAAACGAATTAAACATGACCTTCATTTTAAAATGTATTTAAAGGTGTGTTTGGATGAAGAGTTGGACCACATTGGAGATCTAAAAAATATATTTTCCTATCCAATCCAAACTCACCTATCATTGGGCTGGTTAGGATTTAATAGTTATATCCTATCATTTTCAGTGTTTGAATAACATATAGACACTTCTGTGGGACCCATGGAGAAAGGTGATAGAATATGATACCATTGACTCTTTTTGCCTCTAACTTCTCCAATTCAACACCATGTTTGGTTTATAAATTAACTTTTGACCAATTTTTAATAAAAAATTTTTACATGTAATTTTTAAAAATATTGCAATTTCATATCCTCTAGACGGATGTTCATATGTTACAAGGATTATTAAAAATTAACTCAAGCTCTCATTAAATAGTTATTTTATTATTAGTTATTAATTAATCTTATTCTAAATAGAATATTATTTTATTAGAGTTAGTTTATTATTTAAATTAATTGTTTTGTTCGAGAAGAGGTTTTGATCTTTTTGAGATATGTCGGAGCCTTGTTTTGACAAAACATATTTATTGAAAAAAAAAAAAGAGCAAGAGAGGGGGGAAGGCAGAAGAGAATAGATCATTTTCATTTAACTCACGTAGATGGGTTAAAATTGACTTTTCAAACTGGATTAGAATAAAATTCGAATGGAATTTTCGATGCATTTGTTACTTACCAAACGTGAGATATATGGGTCCCACATACTTTTTTATTCTATTCTATCAGAATTATCTCTTTTAACTAGCGATCCAAATATGATCTAAATTTTTTTTAAAAATTACTAAAACCCTTTTATAGTATTCATTCTCATAAGCTGTTTAAAATGTAGGATCTAAATGAATTGAATTGGAACCAAAATTTAGAACATCTACTTTGTACAAGATTGTGTTTCCTAAAACTAGGGTAAGCCTTTCTCGAATTTCATAATTTTTCCGGACATATCACACACACCTGCCTTTTCCTTCCTACAAATTGCTTAGGTAGAGGATCAGTACTAATTTATTGATCAAATTAATGTAGTTAGGTTTTTTTAAAAATACATGATCTATCTGAATTGAATCGGAATTAATTTATTTCGTTGAAGAATAATGTTATTGAGACCTAAAAAATCGATTTAATTTACTGACATAATTATGTGTCAACTGTCAAGTGATGGAGTCCCAATGAAATGAAAGAGTAAAGTCACTACAACACTATTGAATCACATCACCCACATCATTAGATTAATTTTTTAAGTCTCAGTAACATTACTATTCCTTTAAACTGAGGAGATAATCAAGAGCAATTCTATTTGGACCTAAAAAACTGTCTTAATTCACTATAACTTTTAATTTGATTATGGACCCCATAAAAAATTAAAATTTGCTCTTGATCTAATGATTTTAATGAAATCAAATCATCAGGTTAAATTCGTAGGTCTAAATAATTTTACTCGATGATCAATGAATGGATCACTACTCTAAAAAATGTCACTTTCTTATGCATAAAACATGCGTAGGAACTTGGAAGATTTTTTCGGATTCAGATCATCTCCATTACATTTTTTGAGTTAGTAATAGACCACTCACAATATGTGATTGAGGGATAAAGTTATAAATAATCCATTCCACTTGAATCGATAATAAATCAGACACTTTGTTGGTCAATTAATTACTATTTTCCATTTTGCTAAAGATCATCTCTGTAAAGTGTAACTAAGCCGCTCCATGTGAAAAGTTCAGTGAGAATTGTTATCTGTCCACCTAACTTTATGTCTCTTTCTGTCTCAGCAATTTAAACCATTTTATTCGTTCATTTTCCCCTACCCAAATCTCTCTCTCTCTCTCTCTCTCTGAAAGTTTTTATCCGTAGTAGGTGAGCTGGTAAGTTTTTTTCCTTATAAATGTATAGTAATCACACATTTCCTTACTAGGGTGTATCCTTTTCTTGCACTCCAAAACATCTTTCCTTCCCCCACACACCATCCCCAATATCCCATACATAATCAGAAACCAACCACAAACTCCACCGGAAAAGTCACCATGCCTTCAGTTTCCGGCCGAGATGTGTGTGTAACCGGTGCCGGCGGATTCATTGCTTCATGGATGGTAAAACTCCTGCTGGAGAAAGGCTATACGGTTAGAGGAACCGTCAGAAATCCAGGTAAAAATTGCTTTGCGTGGGTGTGTGTATACACACACATGCAGAGAGAGAGAGTTGATATGATATGAGCATACTAATGTTTTGTGTGTGTGTGTAAAACAACAGATGATCCAAAGAACTCTCATTTGAGAGAGCTTGAAGGAGCAAAGGAGAGGTTAACTCTATGTAAAGCTGATCTTCTTGATTATGAGAGTTTAAAAGAAGCCATCAATGGGTGTGATGGAGTTTTCCACACGGCATCACCTGTGACCGATGATCCAGTAAGTTGGTTTTGTATTTTTTTCAGTTTGGTTGATGAGAAAATGAAGGAAAAGAGAAGAAAATAATAACTTGCATAACATGTTTGGGGGGTCGGGTGGTTTAGTTAATGGGGTTCCACTTTATTCTCTTTTTCTTTAGTTGGTGTCATGGTCTGATCAGTAATGATATATATTCCCCTCTAGATTCAAAATTTAAAAAAAAATGAAAATGAAGCACCATTTGTTGGTGGGTGGGTCCCACATCATGTTTGCATATTTTGGTGAATATAATTCCATTGATCATAAGTGATTTTCATATCAAATAAGAGTAAAGATAAAGATAAGACTACCATTTCAGAATCCATACCAACTTTGTTATGGTTATAATTAATGATAATTTTTGTCTTCTAATAGCAAAAAAAAGACATAATTATCTATTAATATGTATAAACATTGCTTGACAACTCTGTTATTACGTAAATATACATTCACATAATTAAGTGAAGAGCAATGCTATAGGGACCTTATTTAGAGAACTAATGATGTAGTTTCAATGCAATCATTGGATTAGTTGTGAGTTTCAATGTTAGATGGAGCTCACAACCAATCTAATGGTTGTACATCATTAGATTCCTAAATAAGATCCATAAATAAGATTCAAATAACATTTCTCTTACATGAATATACATACATCTATATAATAAATCAGCTAGTAAGTGAATCTTTATCCCCTATACATTTTTCCCCAAAAAAACATCACATAACTTAATTTTATCACATGTTCAATCATTTAAAATATAGTTAATTTATAGTTTAACATAACATTTATTTCATATATTATTCATACACGATAGTGTATATATGTTGAGAAAAAAATTTCAGATTATGTATTTTGAAAAAAATTTGTCGATATTTTTAAAAAAATTATGGATAAACATAGATTTTAAATAATGTAATTAAAGACATGAAGGAAAATAAATATATTATTTAATATAGTGGGATAAATTTTTTTGGGCGTTCAAATTTTATGTTTCATCCGAAGACATGGGTTATGAGTAGTTCATGTATATTACATGACAACGTTGTTATTACGTGAATATACATTCATATATCTCTTTATCTATATATTAAGGGTAATCTGTGCCTGAAAGTATGGTGCAATGTGAATGGTTTTAAAAGGGATATTGGTGGCCGTTGGATGAGTCTATTTGAGACCGTCGGATGAGCTTATTAAAGTCTGTCATGTTTTATATTATAAATACAGATATCATGTATAATGACAATAAAAATAAAAAATAATCGGTGATAAATAAAATAAAAACTAATAGATGTCGAGAAGCTTAAAAAACTTTTAAAACACTATTTACCCTAAAAAAATATTTTTAGACAACATTACCCTTCTGATTAATTGCCCACATACTTTATGTTCATTATACTAATTAATTAAGGTGTATTACTAGTCTAAAAAAAATTAAGAACTCAAGTATGCTTTCTGGTCAAGCAAACATGTTTGTTATTGTTGTGATACAAGACTAATTGTGGTGGTTGCAATGGTGGTGTCAAGGAACAAATGGTGGAGCCCGCGGTGATCGGAACAAAGAATGTGATTGTTGCGGCGGCTGAGGCCAATGTAAGGAGGGTGGTGTTCACCTCATCCATCGGGGCTGTTTACATGGACCCCAATAGGCACCCTGATCAAGTTGTCGATGAGAGTTGCTGGAGTGATCTTGAATTCTGCAAGAACACTAAGGTTTCGGTTTCTCTCAAAGTCTCATATATACATTGATATGCCCATCAACACTAAGGTTTCGATTTGTGATAAACTGTATTATTCAGTATAAGAAAAATTGTTTTTCGTGATGAAATTTGGAGATAAATGAATAAACTCGACACTAAAATAAATCTTCTGATTTCTCACCAATTTTTTGATTGGTGTTAAAAGATCGGTGTTTAGGCGAGGTTATGGAGACAAAATGTACTCGTTGCCAAATACCGTTTGGTGACGATAAGCTTACTTTAAGCGATGGTTTTTTCCATTGCCAAAAGTAATTAAGTTTTGATAATTAAAAGAGTTCCAAAATGTTGAGCTTGACTTCGATAATTGACATGCCATCTTTGTAGAACTGGTATTGCTATGGGAAGGCGGTGGCAGAGCGGGCGGCGTGGGACGTGGCGAAGGAGAAAGGGGTGGACCTAGTGGCGGTAAACCCGGTGTTGGTGCTTGGACCATTGTTGCAACCAACAATCAATGCCAGCATTGTTCACATCCTCAAGTACCTGACTGGCTCGGCCAAGACTTATGCCAACTCTGTCCAGGCCTATGTCCATGTTAGGGATGTGGCATTGGCACACATCCTAGTGTACGAGACTCCTGCAGCTTCTGGGCGGTACCTTTGTGCCGAGAGTGTGCTTCACCGTGGTGAGGTGGTCGAGATATTGACCAAATTCTTCCCGGAGTATCCTATCCCCACCAAGTAAGTTCAATGCTCTTTTTTTTCCTCGAGAAATATTAAAAATATTGTGGTTGAGTGGGTAAAATCCAAAGCCCAGATCGTAGATCTAGTAAGATTTACAGTTCAATACACGTTATTTTAGCTATAAATTCTTAATTTTACCCAAAGAAAAATCACTCTATCCCCACTTAGGTCTCAATGGGATGAGTTTTCATAGCATATTTGGTCATCCACCAGCCACAATTTGACTCAACAGGCAATGATATTACGCCCCGTACATTTTAGAGTATTGTGTCGGAATAGTGTACAACAATATTCTCAAGGCGAGGCGTCAACTCATTTATTGTTTGAATATTCTTGAGTTGCACACATATACACATACGAAAGACTATGTCTTTTAAAATTTATCTCGATAATTATCTTATACAAATGGGATGAGAGATTTTAATAAGGTGTGTAGTATAAAAACTCGAAAATTTTAGTACAAATGACGTGTGAAATTTCTTTTGTTTATTGGGTGTGGGGGTGTAGTTACACCAACTTTTGACTTAAAATAATCAAACTAAAGATTCAGACATTTTATCCAACCAACTGTACCCACGAAATACTTATCCTAAAATTGACTCCATAAATAAATAAATAAATATTAATAGAAATGATTTTCATGGCCATTGAGAATCCTTACCTACCCCGACGTCTTTGTCATCCCCCCACCTTGAAATTGGACCCTACTTTCCCTTGTACCTAACCCCATTGCCAATTTTTTCATTATGAGGACGGCACTAACTAGAGTACATGACCCCATCTCAATGACTTTTTATTCCTGTAACTTGTTTCTTTCTTTCTTTAATGGGAATTTAGGTGTTGAAATTTTGTCCAAGACTAAAACTATTGTTGAAAAAGGTGATGATGGGACATTGGTTGCTTTTCAAATCTATTAGGATCTGTTTGAATGTTTATTTTTTTTGGAGGAGGGGATTTGGATTGAATTTATGAAATTTTCTCAAACTCAACCCTGAGGATTTGTGCATAGGATTCCAAAAAAAAAAAAAAGCCTATTCAATCTCATATTTGATAAGTGACATGAATATATGTGAGATCTATGTATTTATGTCAAATTATATTATTTAATTTACTAAAATATTTATTATTAGGTGAATATAAAAATAATTTTTTGTGTAAATTAGTCTTTTTGTCTTCGGGATTTCTCAAACCCCCATTTGTGGGTTTTAATCAATTACTCACTACTGATCGAGAACGGACCATGATTCATTTATCTTATGAATCTCGGCCCTCAATCTTAAACTAAACACGAGTTTAGAAGGTATATTGGACTACTTTCACAAAATCTATCCCTTAAATCCAAACCCACATACCAAAAATTCCCTTAAGGTGGGCAAGTAGGTCTTTTTGTGGGGTGTAAGGTTAGTAGCATATATCATTAGCAGAAATAATGGGGCCACCCCAAAATTAGTTGTCAAGACTAATTAATGTGTACCTTTCATAACTTATTGTGATTTGTGACTTCACTCATTATATCATTATAGAGACTAATTCTAGTTAATGACGTATATTGAGAGGGGTGGACCGAATATGTATATCTAATCTTTGCCATTATTTTTCTTGAGGTCAGACATGGAGAAAGCATTTATATGTTAAAATAATATGTCAACGAGTTTAAGTTAGAGAATCGATCTTTTTCTTGAGTTTAAGTACAAGTAATTACGAGTATTCGAGATTTATCATAGAAGAGTCGATCGTCACATTAGTTTCAGGCACAAATTAAAAAGTAAAATCTCATTTTTGGTTTGAAATTTTGGAAAGTAAAACTGAACAAGTCTTGTGGAAATGCAGGTGTTCGGATGAAACGAAGCCAAGAGCAAAAGCTTACAAGTTCTCGAACCAAAAACTGAAGGATTTGGGGTTGGAGTTCACCTCTGTGAAGCAGTGCTTATATGACACTGTCAAAAGCCTGCAGGAGAAGGGTCACCTCCCACTCCCTACCCAAAATGACGAATCCATTCGTATCCAGTCTTAGTTTCTCATCTCAGTCTAGCTGCCATTGAGGAGTGGCTCCTCCCACCCACCCACCCAAAAAAAAAAACAAGAAGACCCAATGGTAGCAGTGAATAATAGAAAATCTTCGTCCTTTGAACCATTAAAACCGTGATTATGTTACGTATTTTGAGGTTCGGTAAATGTATATGTTGATTGTGATCGATCATGTACCGATTGTTATGTAGACTTATTGGCATTGTTTTATGGTGATATGTGATGGGAGTCTCATTTCGTCGTAAAAGATAGAACAATTATGAAGTCACATTCACATCGACCCAACAAAATCAACTTTTACTTCGGATTTTTTTTTTTTACTTTCTGATAATCAAAGAAAAATAACACGGGTATAAAGAACAAAAAAGTGGGCAGCAAAGACGGGATCCATAAAGCCACCCCATCCAGACAATTACTGATCGGAAGAGGGCTAGCGAGTCTTATTAACCAATTGATGTATTGAGCTGGTTGATGCCTCTAGCCATAAGGCTGATGGGGTAAGTACAGTGTTCCAATATCCATAAAAGAAGAGAGATGTGAAAGTGTGTGTGATGTCTTATTGATCTATTTTCCTATGAAACTGGCCAAATGATACTTCAGTCCATATCTACTGGACTTCTCCTCTGAGGCAATTGCATGCTCATTATGTCCTCTCTAGGTAGACTATAAACTGATGCATGACCCGAATCGTTACACATCTGCCGACTTTCAGGTGCTGTTAAAGCCAGAAGGTGTGTGCCCTCCTTGTTTTTCCGGAAGACTAGGTACGCGATTCCAGCCAAATAAACCAACATACCTGAAAATCCCAATATTCCGCAAAACACGGTGCCCACGAGATTTATATGGCTATGAAGAAGCTTTCTGACTAAACTTACTGCAATATACTCCATATTAATGCCCATAATTAGGAAGCCAATGATCCAAGTGGCTGCTGAAATCTGCGGAAAAAATACAGTAAATAAAATGAACCCAAGAAATGTAAAATATGCAGATATTAAAGCCTTCGTAAGGATAGGCAAAACACAAAAAGCCTTCATAAGGATGATGTCAAGGATTTAGTAGAGTCGCCTCGGCATGCACATTCCACAGTGGCAATTGTTATTGTCTAATTTGCGTGCTTAAGCATACAATGATCAAATGTCCTAGCAGAATATCCTCATATGCAATGGTCAAAAATACATTTGATCGGATGCTCTTTTGAAAGTTACTTGTGGCTGTAGCCTTTTAATAACAAGATGAGCTAATGTTAACAGATTTCAGTTCCATGCAATAAAGAAGTGTGAACAGAATCTCCTGCTATCTAATCTACATAAAAATTGAGGATAACAATTACTATGCTTTTACATCATACATATGAACAATTAGTAATATAACTTGCAAGTCAAGGTGAAGTTTTACCATAGTTGGGTTGGCATGTGACCCCATCTTGGCCTTGCTGCTTGTGAATTTGAGAAGTGGGACAAGAGCAAAAGGGAGCTCAAATGCTAAGATCATCTGCCAAGAAATAACACAAGTTAGCTAAGCTTTCAGAATAAACTCGACGAAAAGGAAACAAGAAACGAATGCACCGTTCACATGGTTGAGAGGCAAAAAAATTGTTGGTACAGTAATTTGTTCCCCCTTTTTTTACGGACATGTTTGAAACAATGAAGATATGGGTGATTTTCGTGAATCAAAAAAGCAACATCCACTTGTATACAGTATTGAAAGTCCATTAAGAAACTGATGATTCTCAAAAACCCTTTTTTCTTTTTCTTCACCCAATAGTAAAATCATAAGGAAATTTATAAGTCTGTATTATATTTCAAAACAAAAAGGTAGTTCTAAACTGAATTTGATCTCATGTATGCAGCCACGTATGGCTTGACTTGAGAAGTTATTATTTAACAAAGCTCAATAAGAACCGAACCATGAATTAACATAAGATCCCCAAATTTTCCTTTACCATTGTCTAAGATGTTGGCCTGGGTGCAGTAAGTCTTCCAAAGACTCGGTGGAAGTGTTTAACCAATCCGACCCGTGGGTGCTTGTTACTGAGCTAGTTAAAAAAAAGAAGTTGCGCCTTCAGTAACAACTATAGCTTTTGGTGCAATGGTAAACGCTTCGGTCTCACCTACGATATATAGCTAACATACGAGATACGAGTACGATACGTTTTGGATACGACGATACGACAAAACCTAAAAAAATAGGATACGTGCATGGCTAGAATATATCTATAATAAAATATATTTTATATTTTACTATTATTTAACGACTTAAAAAAATAATTATTTAACAGTAGTAAGCAAAATTAGTAATTTTTACGTTGAAAATGATGTAATATCGTCTCATTATGATATATCTATAAAGTGAACGTGACCAATTAAATGAATCAAAAACAACATTTAACTAGTTGATTTGTCTGTAAGTATTTGCTTATAAGATTATAGTATAACCTGTTAGAGTATTTATATTCTGGGTAGTTTATGCATTTTACATTGTTTTGTTGTCCTATTATATAAGGGCCTAGTTTAGGCATTTTACATTATGTTGTTGCCCTACTATATAAGGGCCTACGTTGTGTATTATAGGTCAAGTAGTATTACAGACTTGTTTAGCAATAATAATATTTTTTCTTTCTCTTTTCGTTCTTCTTTATTTGATCAAAGTTTTTATGGTATCAGAGTATGGTTTCGATCCAAAATATATTGTAGCACCAAAGTAATTTAGTTAGAGAAAGAATATATTCTTGAATTAGGGCTGACATCATCTATGGTGATTTATTTTTTTGCTATTTTCTTCAACTTCTTTACTTCATATCAAGCCTAAGTAGTGCGACTAAATGTTCTTGGTGTTGGGTTGTGTGATTTGAGGGCTAGTGATTGGTGAGTTGCTGACTTTTTGTGGTTCTAAGGGCTGTGAACAAGGTCAAAAAATATTGTTCATTCGGTGAATAGTGCCGAAATTACTGTTCACGCAATGTAAATAGTACCAAAGTTACTGTTCATGTTGTGAACAGTGCCGAACTCAATTTTTAGTGCCATTTTTGTTGTATTGCCGCGTAAGAAACCTCAATTTGTTATGGGTATTTGATTTGTAAAGCTATTGAGTTGATTTGTGGCGAACTTTGGATTGTTTGGCGTTGGCTGTTTCTTTTGGTTCTAGTTTCTGCTCTTGGCTTCACTGGTATTCTCTTTGGCAGATGTTTTGAGTTTGAGAACAGAACTTTGAGTTTGCACTTATTTTGGACTATTGGGCTTTCGGCTATTTGATTTGGGCATTGTTGCAGGTGGTTTTTGTTGGGCAACCCCAATCTTTTAGGTTTGTTGATTTGGTATGGTGTTGATTTTGGCTTCTCTCTGTTATGTTGTTGGTTTGGTTTTTCTTCTTTTTTTTGTTGGGCTTTGTTTTGTTAGGCAACCCCAATCATTTAGGTTTGTTGATTTGGGCTAGTGCTGATTTGGGCTTCTCTCTGTTAGACTGCTGGTTTGGTTTTTCTTCTTTTCTTTGTTGGGCTTTGTTTTGTTGGGCATTGTTGCAGGTGATTTTCGTTGGGCTTTGGTTTTCTGTTGGACCTCTCATTGTTATTTGGGTCTTAATTTATTGAGCCTACACTTGGAGTTTTGTTGAGTTTATTATTTTCTTCCTCATCGTCTCTGGAACTTCGTGCTTGCTCTAATGCGGACTGGACTGGTGACTCTATGGATCGCAAGTCCACTAATGGTTTCTGTCTCTTCCTTGGTGATTCTCTTGTTTCGTGGAAAAGTAGAAACAAACTGTTGTGGCTCGATCATCTGCTGTAGCTAAGTATCATGCTATGGCCTTCACAACAGTAGAGATAGTTTGGTTGTGTTGACTATTTGCTGATCTTGGCATTTCCTTGTCTACTCCTACTCCTATGTTTTGTGATAACACCAATGCCATTCAGATTGCCCACAACTCGGTGTTTCATGAGTGCACAAAATATATTGAGATTTATTGTCACTTTGTGTGCCACCATCTTCAGCTGGGCACGATATCTCTCCCCTTTCTTCCTTCTACTGTACAACTAGCAGATTTTTTTACGAAATCTCACACCATCGCACACTTCCGTTTTCTTCTTAGCAAAATCTTGATGTTTAATGTTACCACATCATGAGTTTGAGGGGGGATGTTAGAGTATTTATATTCAGGGTAGTTTAGGCATTTTACATTGTTTTGTTGCCCTATTATATAAGGGTCTAGTTTAGACATTTTACATTGTTTTGTTGCCCTACTATATAAGGGCCTACATTGTGTATTCTAGGTCAAGTAGTATTACAGACTTGTTTAGCAATAATAATATTTTCTCTTTCTCCTTTCGTTCTTCTTTATTTGATCAAAGTTTTCATAACCAACTCATTTTTTTATACTCTTTTAACATGTAATAGTAGATAATACTTAAAAAACACTCGTGCCTTTAAACTCAAATAGAATTTTGTTGATATTTAGTATTGTATGAAAACTCGATAGTAAATGGTATAAATTAAAATTAAAAATTGTACATTTTTTTTTTCATGTGTAGAAGTATCTGCAAAGTATCCATAAATTTTATTAATTATCGGATACATATGATGCGTATCCATCATCCAGTATCCAACAAGTATCGTATCTGATACGCGTACGTCAATCATGACGAAGTATCCGTGCTTCTTAGGGTCCAAGAATTGAAATCAGAGTAAGGTCACGAGTTCAAATCCTAGGGTAGTTGCTGGGGGGAGATTGTTGGTCTGGATAGAGGTGCAGCAAGTTTCCCAGAGACTCGGTGGAATAGTTTAACCAACCCAACCCGTGGGCACTTGTTATTGAGCTAGTTAAAAGAAAGAAAGTGCTTTCACTAACTATAGCTTTTGGTGCAATGGTAAGCACTTCAGTCTAACATAAGAAATCAACTTAGAGCAAGTACAACAAGTGCATACATGATTGCTAACCATTTATATGTAGACTTCAAAGAAGACTAGTTTGGTTATGAAAAAAATAATAAATGAAAAACAAGGGAGAAGCGACCGCATTTAACCTTGGGCCTTACCTCTGGTGGAAAAGGTGTAAAATGGGGTTGTGTCCAAAGTTTTAATCTTACTATCACCAAGGGGAAAAAAGAAGATCGAAAAATGAATCTTGAATTTATGCATAAGCATAGAGAGTATCAGTTGTCATTTAAATGTGACCACATAAAACTGAGAAAACTACATCACTAAACACTGGATGTGTGGTACAAGTTGAACCTTACTACTGTTCTGCACAGCAGAAAACTCTAAATGCACAGTAGAGTAATGAGAGGACCAAAGCAAATGTAGTTTACCTGTGATATAATGATTAATTCACCAGCCCCAGCCGAGCCACCAATAAGTGCAACAATTAGACTTGGTACTATAGCTAAGCATCGAGTCAAGAAGTTCCGAACCCATGGCTTCATCCGTAAATCAAGAAACCCCTACAAAATAAAAGTTGGCGTATATATTGATCATATAAGTTAAAAAGACAAGAAGATAAGTGTGTTTGCAGTGACTACGAGTTTCCAGTGCTCCTTTCTTTGGGTTCCTAGACTTGGGCTCAAGAACTGGTTCAAAAGTAGGTGGTCGTGTGACATACCCAAAATAATTTGTAACAAGATCAATTCAGGTCATAGTAAGGAAATTTTATGCAATCCATCAATCGTGTTATGTATATTTCAACTGCACAAGTGTTAAGAGACATCCAACTGTGCAAAATGTTGCCCAATGGTGTTTTGCAATAAGTTACATGACCAGAATTACTAGAAAGGTCAGACCGGAAATTTTCTATTGAGTATCTATTACAATTTGGAAGATCCTTAATGAAGCATCCATTGCGGGAACAAACCCGCCCAAATATATGAAATGATTATGGTAGAAATCAGAAAATAGTTCCTCAGACTGGGAGGTACTACAGAAGTCCATTATCACTTCCCGTAGTTTAAGACCACACTTTTAACAGAGAAAAACAATATTGCATTTTAAAGGAAGCTTATCTTAATAATAAACGGAATAACAATGCTAATGTTTCAAGGTCCAATTATCCGAAACAATAACAAGCAAAAAGTGTGGGTTCAAGTTACTTTTTTCAGACATGAGAAAACTGATTAAAATTGTTGGCCATAACACATACACACTAGGGTGGGGGAGGGAAGGAGGATTGAACACACAACCACCTGCAGTTGAGGATGGTCAGTGCCACTGGGCATAGCAAACGAAATACCTGCATGACATACTGGCCAGCATATGTTCCAGTAATTGTAGAACTCTGACCTGATGCCAGCAAAGCTATTGCAAAAAGCTTGGAACTCCATCTGCCCAAAACATTCTGGGAATAATACATGGAACAATCACTATCACAAAAAAATAAAAGGAAGTGAAGCATAATGCATCAGGAAGTGGATGGCAAGAAAAAGAAAGGCAGAAGTACTATAAGCCTTGCTGCAGGAACTACAAGTCACGTACTCTAAGTAAAAAGGAGGCTTTGTTCAAGTCCAAGTCTTTGCAGCTCTTCTCATCATCCAGACCCAAATTTGAGGAATTGCAAACTGCACCACTCACTGAGATAACTGATAAATTAATGAGAAATGCCACCATTAGAGCAAAGCCACTTTCTATCATGTAAAATCTGCAAGCCTCCTGTAAACAACATAAGTCATTAAATGCGCTTGCTTTAGTTTAACAGAGTTAATTATCAATATGTAGAGGCAGAATTTTATGGAAATAAAGGGCGAGCAAACAAATGTTATCCTGGTGCCAGTGCGAAATAAAACAAACTTCGTTCAATAAAGCCTCAAATAATACAATGTGTCCAGATGTTCTGATTGTTCTGAAAGTCACTATGACAAGTGAAATGAAAATTGGCCTGAAAAACAGCTTAAGAATACGACTTCACTCTTCCTCCTCCTTGTCGTAAAAGAGACAATATGACAATTTACAAGTCACTTGGCAAAAGGAGCACAACTCTAAAGAAAAGGTAAGTCTTGCTGCTGCCATGGGTCTAATGAAATATTATGCTCCGCACAACTCTTAAGTTTGATTAATTATTTAGCTTGCTTAGTGTCAGTGGAATTTGATATTAGGCAATGATTGTCAATTAAAAAGAAGTGCCACCAAATGCAGATACTAAGATAGAATTTATTTAGCAAAGGATACACAAATTGACCGAGTTTAATGGCAGAATAAGATCTATGTAGCAGACCCCAAGTAGTCGGAATAACTAATGAAGCTTTTTGTTCAGTTGAGTTGTGGGTAATGGGTAGAAGACAACCATGGCAAATCCATATTCCAACAGCAGCCTACAGTAAATATTAACTGCCGAACTCCCAATGTCCCCTTCCCTCCCTCCACCCTCACAAAATGATGCCAATTTAAATTTAGATGTTCAATTTTACGCTTACTTCTTATACATGGTCAAATAAAAAAGAGACAAAACACCACATGTTCCAAAAAAATACTCGGAAATCGAGAACAGGGCAGTAGACTAGATGGCCTGGGTGTTGATATTCTATATACAGTTGGATCCTACATAGGATGTTCAACTAAGGAATGAGGTTTTTATTTTCAAGACCAACAGAAATACACATATGTTAGCTCTACAATCAAAATCTCAATAATTTTCTCAAATCAGACCACGTTTGAGCTATCTTTAGGCACAATTAACAACTTGAAAGCTGAAAAAGTAGTTCACTCAAAAATGTTACTTTGATGCCACTGGAAGATCGTGGAATTCTCCTTGAAAGCACCAGTGCGGAATGGAGGAAAAGATTGTGCCTGTGGCAAGTGCAAGAGAATCATCAAATATGAAGAATTTCAGGACGGAATGAGCCACTCCATTTAATCAATAACGAAAACTTACGGCATAACCATAGAACCAAGGAGTGAAATGGCAAGGCCAGTAGCACCACTTCCTCTGAATTGGGGAACAAAAAGCCCATTCAACACTTGTGAAGCATTGGGCTTTGCATATCCAAGCTCCATAAAGAAACATGCAGCAATGGTAAGGACCAGGAAAGCAATGAAGAACTCAAGCTTCCTCACCTGCAAAATGAGTACACATTAATTGTAATCCCCATCAGAGTTTCTGTAAATTCTTGATATATATTAATACCCCATATCGCTGTAATGCTAGAAGAACCAATGTACTGAGCCCCGTAAGAAGAACACCACACCATATTGGTATATTGAACAGCATGTTCAGTGCAAATGCAGTTCCAATCACTGGGCATGACAACAAGCAGCAATTAGGATCCAGATATATCAGAAGCCATTAAAAAATAAGTATACATGAATACTTTTCAAGCAAGTAGTTAAATGAGGCTGGTATCAATCCTACTGTAAAGTGGATATGCTACGTTGATAGAATATTTGGATGGTACAAAATTGGGGTGTGATTAATATTTCTAGCTCAGCATATACATTATGCATTATACATCTTAGAGAAAACTGAAGGGTACTTGGCTCATTTTTGTTAAAAAGTCATTTAATTTGTTATCATTCATCCTCACAATCTAGGATCCAACTTACATGCAGACACATCTTTTACAATATGACTACCCTGATTCTGGAAATGTACATATTGATGATGACGTATCTGTGTACGCCACATTAACAGATTGAAAGTTTCATGCTTGATCCTTCAGATCTAAGAACAGTGCCTCTTGTCCTTGGGCACTTTCACAGCGAAGCACGAATTCAGGTAACACAACTACAAGCATCAGAATTTACACAAAGTTTAATAGAATGCTTGCAGCTTCAAAGCTCTGTCTACTATAGCTTAAATATAATTATCAATCTTGAACATGAGATACATTACACTCCAACTCTAGTTCTTTCAAAAAAGTAAATCATTTTTACCACCGTATTACACTGTACAGAAAATAAGTCAGTGCAAGCGACAGAATAAATAAAAAATAAAAAATTCCAAAAGTACCCCAATATTCCCTATCTGAAGTAGGATTCTAAGAGAAGAAGCCACATAGACATAGGTCATCATCTACGGATCCAATTTCAGAAACTGGATCACTGGGCAAAAATGTATAGAATAGCGAAAGAACTATTGAATCTAATGGACATCAATTGCAGGCTTTCAGAAAGCATGGGTGCCATGAGTGTACATCATCTGTACATGTGCAGATGGTGCTTCCTTGATGGTTCCAGACAGTCAAGGGTCCCAGGTGAAATGGAATTAGATAAAGGCACTCGATTTATATCACATACCTTCAGGAATGTCACATGCAACTACAGCAATTTCAGCAATAATCCACAAGATGAAATTTGGCACCTTTGGATATTCATTTCTACAGTGCTCTGCTAAATGCTTTCCTACAATTTAGAAAAAAGCATACATTGAAACTGTCAGCAGATCAGCAACAACAAATTTGCAGAAAAGATTGGGTGTAGAGCTGATAGCCATTTAGATCTAGTGATGAAGATATCACAGACCTGTAACAACCCCTAGGTTCGCTGCCAGGGATTGGATAATGAGAGCAGAACATGAAGCCACTAGTATGACCCAAAGCAACTGCAATTGCATCCCCAGAGACATGGATGAATAAATTTCAAGGAGACGGGAACTCCAGCAGGAGCGCATCATGTATAAACTTCAACAAAGAGAAGATATACTCACCCCATACTTGTACAGAGCTCCTGCCCGCAGATCAGACTCAACTGTATGTTAGAAACATTATGAGGAAGGTAAACAAACGGACTGCATAGATTTAGTAACTTAAAGCAAACATAGAAATAGCATTCTTACGGTTTCCAGGATCAATATATGCAATAGAAACAAGAAATCCAGGACCCATGTACGAGAAGAAGTTTTTCCAGCTTGTCCTCTGCAGATATAAGACATAAAAAGGCCATCAAAAAAATTCCTCCACAATTTCTTATGCAAATTTACAGTGACAAGTATAGCAGCCAATACTGGAGAAAAATCGTTGATTAAGAACAAAAATCACAGTTTGTTACATCGGAACTGTTGACCAATTAGGAACCCAGAAATACAGCTTGGCAGAATTATTGTCTAAAGCCGCCGGCCAGTGCACTGAAATCTACCTTAAGCTAATAGCAGTTGCTCTATCTTTTAACAGAGAAACGAGCATGGAGCAGATCATATAAAGAAGTGATCCGCATCTCCAAGATCATACAACTCAGCAATCAATTGATAATAACTATTAACATCCAATCCATGCTTAGACCCCGAAATTCCTCATACAAGATGCACCATAATGAATTAAGAGCAAAATTAAATCTCAAATACAACAAACCCAAATCCATTCGCGATTCACCAGGCTGACCCATCAAATTCAGTCTTAGACTCAAAAATATAATAGAAACTTGGAGCCTATGTAGAGATCACATATCAAAGCACATGATGAGCAGATCAATGTACAATTATAATATTTAAATAAGATGAAAAAACTGGAACTTATGGGGATGTAATTAGTAGATAATTGGAACAGCAAAGGCTTGTCACTATCTTCATTCATATTTGAACCTGGACACTAGAATGTGTGACCATCAATTGAACTTATTTCACCATTTCTAGAAAGAACAAACCCTCCTTGTTGTAAAGTTAAGACACCCTTCAATGAAGTGAAATTGCAAGGACTATAGTCAGAATGCAAGTGATCTTTGTTCTATACAACTAGGTGTACAAAAAACGAAAAAAATAATAATTTCCTCTAAATAACTTCAAAAAAAAAAACCAAATTAACCAATACCTTGAACCAGCCATAATATCAACATTTAGCTTTTCAGCCTGCAAGACTAAGCTAGGGTTTGGTAAAAAAATTCCGGCATAACCCAACTAACCAAAATGATATCTACCTTATTTTCAGTAAACTATGCAATCAAAACTCACACAAATAATTCTATCAAAGAAATTCTTACTCCATTGAATGTATACAAAAAAAAAACTTAATTCAAACTGGTCGGATTAAATTCGTATTCACTTCAAAAAGAACATGCAGATGACAAATCATACTTACATCGGGTACGACAATCTGATCATATTCGATGTCGTCGATTAGCGGCTCATTCTGAGGATTTCGACTTCCCGTGCTGGTGATGAACTGCGGCTGCGCAGACGACGAAGCCGCCATTTTTGCCTGGCTCTACTCTGTTCCAAGGAGACAAAAACAAGCTTCAATCAATAAACCGACGAATAAAAACTTCAAACACATCACCTATACATACACATTCAACACACACACAAACTCTCTCTCTCTCTCTCTACATACATACATACATACATATATATGTATATATATACCCAGATCAGAAACGATGAAAGAATCAAAATTCTGGGAATTGGGTATGTAATAAAAGCTGGAAAGAGAGCTAATACAAGACCTTGTGAAGGGTGGAGCGTAGAAGAAAATCGTCTAGAGAGTGAAGGGTGTATCCAGCTACACTCAAACAACAGTCCGCAGTGATGAGTCCTGTTCTTGCACATAAATTTATAGACCTTGCATGAACAAAACACTGTTGATAATTATTAAAATATTGAAGGTCAATCTTAAAGCATTGTCTTTTCTGGATTTTTCTCCGTAGATTTTCGTAATTTTGGTTAAGGTGGATGATGCGTGGATTACTGGGATACTTTAATGAGAGATGACATCATATCAAGAAAAATTAAAAGTTCTTCTAAAAATTACATTTTGACCACTTTAACTTTTCTCTCTCTCTCACATTACTCCTTAACTATCCAGTTTTTATATTGTACTACTAACTATAATTATCAGTTTTTTAAGGTGTCCCAATTACAAAAACCAATATGAATTAGATATAAAAAAATATTTGTTTTGCCAACAAATTATGTGATTTTATTGAACTTTATCATAAAAATAAATGATAGGTGTGCGTATATTTCTCATTCAAATGCAAAAACGTTTTTTGTTTAAACACGAGAAACTAATTTAAGAGCTATTGAGATACTGTGAAAAATCAATAATAACTATTGAGTAATATACAAACAATTTTGGGCAAATAACACCTTATATTCTCAAAAATATTTACACTCTAAAAAAATAATTTGTTTTATATTACGTCCTCAATTATATGAAAATATAGTAGCAATGTGATCATTTTTAATAAAATTGTGTATATTCTCATGTAATATACTATTGAGTAATATACAAACAATTTCATACAAAAATAAAGAAAATAAAATTGTTAGATAAAGCAAGGACCATTTATTTTTGGACTACATTACTAACTTTTTTATATATATTTTTTGAACTGTACATTTTTTATATGATTCAAGGTATAATGAGAAATTTTAATACTTCGAATTATAATTTAAGAATTTGTTGATCTTTTAGAGCGCAAAGTATAATTCACCCTAATTAAAATTATAATTTAATGGCCTAATCTTATTTACACCCGGAAAGAAGCTTTAATTCTCAATTTATATCCTTAAATATTAAAAATTTTATTTTATACCCTTAAACATTAAAAATTTTAATTTGTACCCTTTAACATTAAAAATTTTAAATTACACCCTAAATTATATGAATTGACAACAATGTGAACTTGACTCAGACTAACATTCATTTTTTAGTCATAAATTGAAGAACGTGAAGTACAAATGTTTTCAAGCATGAAGTTGAGATATGTCTTACACAAGCCTAGAGCCTCCATTAAGGCAGTTCACTGGGTCGCAGCCAAAATGTTCAACAATTCACTCCCGTTGACTTGGTTAGCCCCCCCCCCCCCCCCTCCCAAGCTTTCGGCTTTACTTTTGACTGATTATAATCTCAATTTTCCTACTTAATGATACAATCTCTTTGTTTGCGTTGATTAAAAAAAAACATGAGAGAAAAAAATGAACGGTAATCTGGGTTAGGTTCACATTATTATCAATCAATAACATTAAGGGTATAAATTAAATTTTTTAATATTTAAAGTATAAATTGAGAATCAAAGTATTTTTCGGGGTATAAAATAAAATTAGCCTTAATTTAATTTATGGATCTAAACTGTAATTAGCCACAAACTTTAACTTTAGTTTTGGAATTTGATTCCATCTGGTTTTATATTAGGGCTCAGAAACCACGCGACTATATGTGGCCATGTCAGTAAAAAGATTGGGGATGGGTCCAAGGGAATTGCACGTGTTGTGAACCAACAAGTTTTCGTAGGCCCAGCAGCCAAGGGTCCCACAACTGGACGTTTGATTTTTGTTCGTAATGGGAACGAGGTCACAGTGTACTTTGTTTCTTTGGATCTGATTCGAGTATTCATGATGACCCCAACTGCTACGATGTTTTTTTCGCATAAATTACGTAGGTGCGTACAAAAAAATTACGGAGAACACTACGATTTTATGGGTTTTGATATAAGTACTATGTTTCGTTTGGTAGGAATGATGGAAAATAGGAGGGATAAATTTTCTATCTTTCAAGGAAGGAAAGTAGGAATGATACACTTTCCTTCTTTTGTATTTGGTTGGTTGGATGAAAAATAAAAATGACTAAATTTTTTTTTTTTTTTTGCTGGCTAAGATTAGGTGTGACAATCGAGTCGTATCATGTCAGATTGGTGTTAAGTCTTTACGGGTTTATGTTGAACATTAGTCAAACCTAACTCAACTCATTTAACCAATTGTGTCGTGTCGAGTTGCAGTTGACCTGTTTATTTTTATTTTTTTATTTTTTTTATTTTTATTTTTTATTTTATATATATATTTTTAAAAATTTATTTTTAAATTTTTTTAAAATATATATATAAATACATATTTTATCATTGTATTTTTAAAAGATCTATATAATAAAGTAGCTTACAATTCAAATCTCAAAAGATAAACAAAATGACTTTTGCTTTTCGTGGCTCAGATCGCTTTAAATTTTACTTTAAAGTTAATCTAACGACTAATATTAACACTCTAAATTTAATAGGAAAAATAGGCCCCTAAGAATGTGTTTGGAATGACTTTTTAAAAGTATTTCTAAAAATTATTTCTCATTAAGTACTTTAAAAAAAAAAAATTGTGTTTGAAACCGCCCCACCACTATCACTACCACCACCAACACCGCAACCACCACCGCCACTGCAGTTGCCACCACCATCACCACCGCCACCGCCACCGCCACCACCACCACCGCCACCGCCGCCGCCGCCGCCACCACCACCACTACCGTCGCCACTGCCACCACCACCACTGTCGCCGCCACTACCACCACCACCACTGTCGCCGCCACTGCCACCACCACCGCTACTACCACTACCACCATTGCCGCCACCACCACCATTATCATCGCCGCCGCCCTCGCCGCCGCCACCACCACTGCCGCCCACCACCTCTTACCCCCACTACAAACCGATGCTTAAATTCTTTTATCTCTTCTCTATGTTTGTGATTTGATTTTGAATATGAATACAATTATATTTATTGTTTATTACTTTGTACCTTCAGGCACAGGCAATAACTAGTATATCTATATAATAAAGTAGCTTACAATTCAAATCTCAAAAGATAAACAAAATGACTTTTGCTATTCGCGGTTGAGATCACTTTAAATTTTACTTTAAAGTTAATCTAACGGCTAATATTAACATCCAAAGTTTAATAGGAAAAATAGGACCCTAAGGGTGTGTTTGGAGTGATTTTTTAAAAGTACTTCTAAAAATTATTTATCATAAATACTTTAAAAAAAATAATAGTGTTTGAAACCGCCTCACCATTACCTCTACCCCCGCCACCACCACCACCGCCGCCGCCGCCACCACCACCATCACTGTCACCTCCACCGCCACCACAGTCACATTACCACCCACCACAACCATCACCGTCTCTTACCACCACCACTGCCGCCCACCACCTCTTACCTCAATTACAAACCGATGCTTAAATTTCTTTATCTCTTCTCTATGTTTGTGATTTGATTTTGGATATGAATATAAATATATTTATTATTTACCATTTTTTATTACACTGTGCCTTCAGGCACAGATAATAACTAGTAGATAAATAAGATACATCTCAACAAATAATTAA
Source organism: Ilex aquifolium (assembly GCA_951799425.1). Lineage (NCBI taxonomy): Eukaryota > Viridiplantae > Streptophyta > Magnoliopsida > Aquifoliales > Aquifoliaceae > Ilex > Ilex aquifolium. The sequence continues at coordinate 13,527,007 of OX637410.1, read as the reverse complement.
CTTTCTATCCATTTTCCTTCCGATTTTGGAGGAATTGATTTTGGTGAGTTAGAAGGAAAGTTAATCCATCAACTTTTACATCTTTCCTTAGCAAACATGATGTTTTATCTATCTCTCCCACTTTCCATCCTTCCATTTTTTCATCGTACCAAACGGAGCATTAATAAAATAAATAATTTTACATATTTCACATTCTTATTAATTAAATAATTAATAATATTTTTAGTTCTTAAAATATATATTTTTTATCAATTTAGTCCTTAATATATAAATTTTATCAATTTAGTCCATAAAATATTCAATTCGTGTTATTTTGATCCTTACATAGATGGACCGTGCAGTTTTTTGATGAAATGAGTCACTTGTCATTTTTTTAGACGGTATTACGTGTCCAACACGTGATCATTTAAAGACTAAAAATACTATTAACACTTAATTAAATAATAAATTATGATATCAAAATTTATTTTTCAATATCGGACGGATTGTTTGAAACTAGCTCACAAAGTGGGACCATGTCTACTCCGAAAAGAACACGTGGCAAGTAAATGAGTCTGTCAAAGTACGATTGGTTGAATTTGATAGCTTATTCTACCAACTCTGTAAGATAATTCCAATGGTTGGATAAGAAAAAATAATTTTTTGGCACATTATTTCCTTTTTTAATTTAATAAAATATGGGATGTATAAATGTGTTTTTATTATTATTATTTTTCCAATCAACAAGAAGACTTAAATGGAAGACTGATTCTATTATTTCAAATCAATTTTTTCTTTCAAATATGCCACGAAAAATAAATATCGGCACCATAGCATTATCCATTCTAGATAAACTTAGAAGACTGATTCTATTATTTTCATTTGCCGGGTCAATATATGTGACTTGCAATCTTAAATAAGGACTAAATATTTTCAAAATTAAGTCAACAACATTATAGGAATTCTATATCCACCTTTTAACTCTGGTTAAAATTCATACACACCCTGTTGTATATAAGTCTAATTTCAACGACATCTAGTCCTGATTCTAAAATTTTACTGTCATCCCTTATCAGTGTTTGTTAAATAACGACAAAAATGCTCATTTTATCACTTTCCCCCAAACTTTATACTGTTTAATATATTAAAGGGTCGTTTAATTGCAGTATTAAATGGGAGTTACAGAATCCTAACAGATTCAAATTTTTTAATCCAACTTTATACTACATTTTGTTGTAAAAATTATTTTGTATTATATATAGTCTTATTTCAAATGTTTATCCAAATAATACTTTTTATCCGTATTATTGAGTCGATTATAATACATGTGGAGGTGATATTATAATCTAGTTCAAACGTATTAAGTTATAAATTTATTATTATACCCACCAAATAAACAAAAACATTAATAACTAGATAACATTGATATTTTTTGGTCAATACATAATTAGTACTCTATTATCCCACTCTTAATCTAATGTTTTACTAAACACTGGATTACAATGTGAAGTATTTTTGTCTAATATTTAATCTTATATTTTATTCATTTATACGAAATTAGTATGTATTACCTAATACTATCCATTCTTTTACGGTAACTAAACGAGCCCTAAGCGTCTTTTACGGTACCTAATATATATATATATATATATATATATACTAGTTATTGCCTGTGCCTGAAGGCACAGAGTAATAAAAAATGGTAAATAATAAACATATATGTATTCATATTCAAAATCAAATCACAAACATAGATGAGAGATAAATGAATTTAAGTATCGGTTGTAGTGGGGGTGAGAGGTGGTGGTGGTAGGAGACGGTGGTGGGTGGCGACGACGGCGATGATGGTGGTGGTGGTGGCGGCGGTAGCGGCGGTGGTGGTGGCGACTGCGATGGCGGCAGTGGTGGTGGTGGCGATGGCGACAACGGCGGTGGCGGTGGTGGTGGTGATGGTGGTAGAGGTAGTGGTGGGGCGGTTTCAAACACTTTTTTTTTTTTAATGTACTTATGAAAAATTATAAGTTCTAAAAGTACTTTTAAAAAGTTATCTCAAACACACCCTTAGTGGTATCTTTTTCCTATTAAATTTGGAGTGTTAATATTAACCGTCGGATTAATTTTAAAGTAAAATTTAAAGTGATATCATCCGCGAAAAACAAAAGTCATTTTGTTTATCTTTTGAAATTGGAATTGTAAGCTACTTTATTATATATATATATATACTGCTAATAAAAGTATCTTAAGATGAAAAACTTTTAAATCTTTATTTTACCCTTATAAATAATTGCAAAGACCATTTTATCATTTTTATAATTAAATATCTAAATTACTATCATATCCTTATATATTTAAATCTCCAAATTATCTATAACATCTATTTTTATTATCTATTATCTATGTATAAATATCAGTTTCTATAAAACTTTTTGATTGACTATTTTACTCTTAAAAAAATATGCATCATTAAATTTTCAATAAAGTATGCAAAAACCTTCAAAAATTTCATCAATCTAATATTACTCATCTCATATAGAAATATAGCATTATGCCTATATATGTGTATTTTCTTTTTTACAAAAGAGTTTAATTCTTTTCATTTTTAAGATAAAAAATAATCGCATATATAGTTTTTTTAAAATCAATTTAGATTACATTAGTATAATTCTTCAGTCACAATAATTTTTTTAAGTTATATTAAGATTTTATGTAAAAATAGATATTGTAGTCAGTATTTTTAAGTAAAATTTAATTTTTTTTAGAATTTTAATATGTATGTTTGATAATATATATTATAAAATAATATATTAAATCTTATCTCAATTGACCTAACTAATTCCTAATTATAGCAAGGTTCCAATGTGATTAGTAAATTGACAATTACTTTTTATCTTATTCAAGGAATTACATGTAGAATCCCAAGTAAATGAATTTCAAAAAATTAATTTTTTTAAACATTACTAAAAAATAATCACAATCATAAAATTCTAAAAAACTAGAACTTTAACTATTTTTTTTTTATCTTTTTTTTATAGCTAGAACAAACAATTTTGGGAATATACAAAGTTTTCATAATCTTATAATAAAATATGAGTAATGAAAAATTAAGTTTGGTGAATTTAAAAAGATATTTAATTTAGATACACATATATCTAATATGTTTTATTAATTTTTGTATACGAAAATTATTTACGTGCAACGCATGTGATGCATTGCTAATATATAGTAAAGTACAACACAATTCAAATCTCAAAAGATAAACAAAATGACTTTTGCTTTTCGAGGTTGAGATCGTTTTAAAATTTTATTTTAAAGTTAATCTGACAGCTAATATTAACACCCCAAATTTAATAGGAAAAATAGGGCCCTACGGGTGTGTTTGGAGTAACTTTTTAAAAGTAATTCTAGAACTTATAACTTCTCATAAGTATTTTTTTTTTTTTTTTTAAAGTGACATTTGAAACCGCTCCACCACCATCACTACCACCCCCACCCCCACCGCCCCACCACCATCAGCACTACCACCACGACTAACACCACCACTGCCCTACCACCACCACTACCACCACCACCCCCACTCATCGCCCCACCACCAGCGCTGTCGCCACTTTTCCACCACCACCACCTCTTCCACAAAAATCACCACCACTGTCGTCACTCTACCACCACCACCATCCACCGACCTACCACCATCATCTCTGCTACCACCACCACCACTGCCGTCACTCTACCACCACCACCCCCCCACCACCATACCACCATCATCCCTGCTACCCCCACCCCTACCATCACCATCACTATCACCACCACTGCTGCCGCCGCCTTACCACCACCGCCACTATCCCATCACTACCCCTACCACCATCATCCTCACTGTCCCCACCACCACCACGACTAACCCCAACACCACCCCCACCACCCTAACCGTCACCACCCACAATCATCGTCATCTTATTCTTATATTTTATTACCACTGTCACCATCACCCCTGCTGTCGCCACCTTACCACCACCGTCACTGTCCCACCATCACCTCTACCGCCACAACCCCTACGGCCCCACCACCACTATCACCGTTGCCACTCACGACTGTCACTATTAGTAATGGTCGTTGTCACCCACTACAACCATCGCCGTCTCCCACCACTCGTCTCCACTATAATCGTTGCTTAAATTTTTTTCTCTCTCCTCTATTTTTGTAATTTGTTTTTGGGTATGAATACAAATTTGTTTGTTGTTGATTTTTTTTTATTGCTTCGTATCTTCAGGCATGAGAAATAACTATTATATATATACTAGACATTGTTTGTGCCTAAAGGCACTATGTAACACACACAAAAAATCGAAAGCAATTGTCTAGATTTCTAGAAACATTCATACCAATTCTTCTAACAACTAATTTTAGGAGACTTTATTATCTGAGTTTTTTTTAACCTATTTAATACATTGTTTTTGTAAAATTAAAATCCAACAAAGCATTTTGTAATAGATATTTTTTTCAACCAATCAATTATGACAATCAACAAATTTGTATAGTTATAACAAATATGAAAATTAAAAAGAATAATTTTTGTACTACGTACTTGGTAAAGGAGGAAAATAAATAAGTAAATAATTATTATTAAATACAACACGTACCATTAAACAAATAATAAAATAAAAAGTTCAATTTTAAAATCAAAAATTTCAAAATCATCAAGGTTTACAGTATAACGTAACACAAATAATAAAATAAAAAAGTTCAATGATCTGGTTGGAGTAAAGAAAGACACTTACTCAATGATAAATTCAAAAATCTTATATGATTCCAAATTTAGGAAGAACAAAGAGAACACTGCAAGGAAAAAAAACCAACAATATGTATTTTAAGTAGCAGGGAAAGGTATAACAATACTGAAGTAAATTACTAAAATGGAAAAAACTTGAGAAATTTTAGCAAGTTCAAGACCAAAATTGAAATATTGGATTAAAGGATTATTTGCTGCTAGTCCATACCCAGTCACAACTCCAGTTCACTAATTTTTATATTTTGCTCCATCTTTGCTTCCACCTATGTACATAGAGAGAAATAGTATTAAAAAAAATAATTTCACCCCACACTTTGTATGTTAAGATGACACACTTTGTACATAGAGAGAAATAGTATTAAAAAATAATTTCACCACACACTTTGTATGTTGCTTCCATCTTCATTATTTGTATGTTAAAATAATTCATAGTCTACACTCCAAACATTGTAAAGATATATAAATTAAAAATAAAAAAATTACATATAGAAGTCGAGTCAAGCCTTCCCGAAAATGAAGATCGAGGAAGGAAAGAGGCGACCTGAGAGCAGCGAAGCCTCGAAAGGGAGGTAACCAAGTTAAATCAAACTAAAATCTGAACTCATCGTCTTTTAACAAAAAAGATTAGTACTGAAGATTATGCTATCATTATACGATCACAAAAAGGTATCAGAATCCGAGTCTCGCGTCCATTCCGTCCAAGCTGGATGATTACATAAAAAGCTATTAAAATATCACATACACAATAATTAAAATAGATCGGCATACCCTTTAAAACCATGTGAGTAAAGAAAATTTAAGAGTTGTTAAAAAAAGTGGTAGTCAGTCAACCAAATTTTGTTATCATTTTAATGACATCACAAATAAACAAAAGCAATGAACAAAAATGTTGTATGCTATTGGAATCAGTCGATGGTGATTGACAAGAGCAAAGAAAAAATGCATTGCAATTCATAATTAAATTCAATTTCATTAGAAAGTAAGAAATGAAGGAAGGGAGTACTTACAATTATCAAAAAGTTTGGAGCCCAATTCAGATCGATCCAAATATTGTCACTCTAAACTATAGCCTATCAAAAAGAGATATTAAGCAGAATTCCAATGACACTCTTTAAGAAACTAAAAAAAATATTGTAAATCCATAAATATAAAAAACTATATTTTTAAGGAAGTGACAACATGAACAGTCAATAAATCAATCGGGGGAATCAAGACATACACATACATACTTAACGCGCACACACACATACTTAACGCGCGCGCACACACACACACACAACATAGAAAAACACACACATAAAATATAGAAAAACACACACACACACACATAGAGAGAGAGAGATAGAGAGAGAAATATCGTGATTGAGGCAGAGGGAGAGTGAGAGACTAATCACTGGCTTAGGCGGTGACTGGCGTCGGCGTGTGTGTGTTGGCGGGTGTAGGCAGAGACAGAGAGGAAGGGAGAAGGCATGTTAGAGTTTTCTCCTCTGTGTGTAATTGGGGTGAATGGGTTGCATCAGATAGGCATATGAGAGAGAGAGAGAAAGAAAGAGAGAGCAGCAATAGAGAGTGGGAGAGTGTGTGTTTAAATTTTAAAACATCTTAGAGATGGAAGCATGAGATATCTATATAATAAAGTAACTAGATTTCTTTGTCTTTACTTTTTCGCGGCTCAGATCGCTTGAAGAAATATTGATCCGACGATTCTACTACGAAATGTCCTCTCCCTCCAACTTTTTGAGCAAGACTTTCATTCATTCCACAATTCTAAGACTCCTATCTCTTTCTATCTCATACTACACATTAATTAGGTCGTTAATTATGATTCTAATTAAAAATTATTTTTAAAAATTTTAAATAAACAAATGGACATTAAATAAATATTCTTTGCGTCAAAACGAGTCGAATGACTATAATATAGGTCTTATTTTGTATTGAAATAAAAATACTATAATATTCTAATAGTATAATAGACGAATAATATATATATAATGTGATGTATTTATATACTAAGGGGGCTATCATCATTTATCTTGATCAACACCACATATAATTATGTTATGTTATTGAATTGGATTATGGTAATGGTGACGAATACAAGAAAGATTTTATTGATTTCATTTATTGTTTAAAGATTGTAAATTTGATTTGGTTATGTCAGTATTTTTTTTTCTTAATGTATTTGTATATTGATTTTTTTGTTTTACATAGTGCCTTCAGGAAACGATCGAAATTCCTCCTCTAAATTTCATTTTAATCGATTATCGGTTCGAAGTGATTATGATTAGTATTTGAATTGAACTGAATATAGTTGTCGAGTATAAAGTATTCTTACTTAAACTTAATTTTGCTTGAATTTTACGAGTATTCAAGTTAAAGTCAAAGTGAAATTATTGTAAAAATAATAAAGAATAACTAAATTAAAAAAAAATAATTATGACATCACAGTGAACGATAAGAATTAGTTTGTAGGTTTAAGATATAAGTGTTAATTGAGTCGAACTTAAATTCAATTCTCGGTTTGCCGTAATTATGATTAAGACTCGAATTGAACTGAATTTGACTGTCATGTATAAAATATAAATTATTGCTTAAACTTAAAGGGTGGGGTTATTCCCACCCCCAAATCTCCATTCCCACCCCATTTAATTTCTCATTATTAAAATATTAAGTCTATCCTTTCTATACTCACGCCATGCGACATACACCCCTTTTAAAAAAAAAAGAACGAAATAAGGAAAAAAAGAAAAAAAGAAGCAAACCGAAATAAGAAGGAAAAAAAAAAACCAAGCAAAGATTAAATAAACAAGTAAAACTACAAAACCACAAGACGCAAAACTGGACATGAAAAGGAAAAGTATCAAACACAAACACAAAATCGAACAAGAAAAAAAAAATAAGAAGCTTAGATACAAAACCTAAACAAGATTAAAAAAAACAACAAATAATCTGAAAATCATACATATATGTACACACATATACATTCTAAATAAAAAATTATTTAACTTGACAGAAATATCAAAACATACCAAAAATAATAAAAATTCATACAACAAACAGGAAACCAAATATAGAATTAAATTGAAAAAGTAATACTAACATGTATATCACTAGAAAAATTCATATTAAAAAAGTATTTTTGTGAGTGCATAAGATGAAATAGAGAATAAAATCATAATTATGACAAAATATAAGGTGAGTTTATTTATTAAACGGAGTGTATGTAGCATGGAGTGGACTTAATTACTAATAGGGTGATTATAGAATGAGTGAGTTTAGTAGTTTGATAATGAGAAATTAAATGGGGTGTGAATAGAGATTTGTGGGGTGGGAATAGCCCCACCCAAACTTAAATTCGATTGAATTTTACGAATATTTAAGTTGAATTCAAATGGAAACTGATTTTAATTACTCAACAAAATTTTTTACATCTACGAAAATTCACGTGAATTTTTTGGATGTTTTCTTCACAAAAGTTACATGAACTCACATTAGAAAAATAGTGCAGAGATAATGTTATGAACTTTAGGTAGAAACCTCCAGATAAACACATAGTTATGTTTTTTGAAATTTGAGATAAAATTTATTAAAAATGTGGATGTTTAACCAATAATAATTATATTTTCTCAAATTTTTGAATTAATATGTTGCAGTAGTTGTAGCGTGACTTTCGTTATATAAATGTTTAATTATATATGTTCTACATACAGGTTGAACAATATCAATTTGATCGTTATATTGTTGAAATTGTATTATACATTGCATTTATTTATGAAAAAATATTTACATTTTTTTATGAGTAACGTAGTGCCTTCAGGCACGGGTAATTACTAGTATATAATAAAACACCTAACAACTTGAATTTTATCCCCTACATATTTTCCCTCTCAAAAACATCACATCACTCATTTCTATTACATATTCAATCATTTAATATTTGATTAATTTGTAGTTTAACATAGTTTTTATTTTAGACATTTATCCATACACAATAATATACACATGTTGAGAAAATTTTGTCAAATTATGTATTTTGAAAAAATTGTTAATATTTTTAAGAAAATAATGGGTAAAAATAAAATTTAAATGATGTAATCACAGAAATGAAGGGAAAAAAATTGTTATTTAATATAGTGAGATCGATTTTTTGGGCGTTTGAATTTTATATTCCATCATGCCTTCAGGCACGGGTTATGACTAGTATATATATATGAAATATGAGAGTGTTAGAGTTGTAAAATGAATGAAAGTCTTCCTCAAAAAGTTGGGCGGGAAAAAAAATCGTGATCAATTAGAACCGTCAGATGAATATTTTTTAAGCTATCTCAACCGTAAAAAATTAAAGACAAACAATGCTAACTCTCTTATTATATAGATATAATATATACGTGCAATGAAATTTCAGAATTGGGAGGTGATGTTTTTGAAGTTAGGCCTTCTTATAGGGGGCGTGGATGAAATTTACCCTTTAACTTTTGTATTATGTGTGTCTTATATATTTCGGAAAATACTTTCTTATATTAAATAATTGTGTTATGATTTTGAAAAATAATTCATATGGTGTGTGGTATGGTAAGTAGAACCAAGTTTTGTCATCATCGAATGAATAAATGTAAATGCAATTATGCTAAAACTCACCAAAATTTACACAAAATTTTTTATAGTAAAATCATTGTGGTTTGTTAGATATACGAGTCACGTTTACTCTATTGAATATTCAGGAATTAAGATACTAACAATTTATTTGATGCACAAATTTAATACACACAACATATGTTCGACAATAACACTTTTTCATATACGAAATGGAATTTAATTTTCGCAAAATTCTTCGAATTTGGTAGATGAGACACCAAAGGCTTCTGGGCCCTCCTCAATGTGTTATTGTCAAATTTGTTTATTCTGGTGGAAAAAGTGGATGGACCCTTTTTGTTTGCTTACTAGGCCCTGTCATATTACACTTACGATGGTTCACAAATTTTCTCTTTTTGGTGTCCATTACATTAAAGTGAATACAACTTTTTTTTCAGTTTATTTAAGAATATAATTTCGATTAGAAGAATCTAAGTTTTGATCGACCTCCCGTGCAACATGTCATAACCACGTCAAGTCTAGTCTAAGCATATTCGTACTTTACAAAGTTGACTCCACTAACACCTCTAATACTTTCAAATAGCCATATGATATGCCCATCAACTGCCTAGCTTCATAGATTGTGTGTGGAATATTTTTTTTACAAGAATAGACAGAAAATCTAATAACTATGGGTGACATGGGCCCAGATCCAGGGCATAAGTTGATTGGGCTAAGCCCATGAGATTTACAAGAAAGCCAAACTCGGGCTAGGTACAACTGGGTCAAGCCCAAATGACTTCGAGTAAGCTCTGAGAGTCTCTCTCTCCATCAAATTTCAATTCCCTATTTCTCTTCTCGAGCAATTCTATATGAACTTAAAAACATTTACAGGGACCCACTACTTATTTAATGTCATATCTTGTTTTATTCATCGAATCTCTTATCTATAATATAAAATAGGATAAACTTCAATAAGTTCATGATCACAAATAGATTCATCCAACGACCACTAACATTATCTCAAAATCATTCACTTTGAATTATACATTCCTCTCCTCACTCTTCTCTCTCTCTCTCTAAGATCTTTAATTCTCACTTTTTTCAAATTAATTGATTAGTTTTATGTTATATCGTGTCTTCAGACACGAAATATCCCTAATATTTACGTAAACAACTCTCCCATTACACATTTTTAGTGCCAAAGAAAGCTACATCATTTATTAAAATTAATAAAAAAATAATTAAAAAAACTTTATTAATAAAAAATAAATAGACAATACTAAAAAATAATATTTCGAAACCTTAAAGCTAATACTTAAACTTCTAACACCAAAAAAAAAAAAAAAGTCCATTGATCTAGTTGAGCATTTATTTCTCCATTAATCCGATTACTACAATAATTAACATCAGATTAAGCAAGTTTAATTCTTAATTCTAAAGGAGGCTAAAACCAAATCCTGAATGAAGCTTTTTCAAGCAGCCATGGAGTTCTCAGCAGTCCATATAATATCCTGAAGCGCCGGCCGGAGCTCCTTGCTGAAAAACTGGTTGTACTCAAGCGTATCACCGCTGTCTTTCCTCACTTCCACCACCATAAATGGCGGTGCCATCTCAAACATCTCCGCCTCAACCGCCAACTTGCCTTTCCTACCACAGTCCATCCCCTCCAACCTCACCCTGGACTCACACTTCTTCACAATGAATTCCGCCGCCTTCGCCACCTCCTCCAGCCGAGAAATAACACTGCTCGCCGGCTTCGCCGTTCCAAACCTCAGCTCCTCCTTCTCCTTCCTCTTCTCCTCAAACAATGGCGATAAATCAAACCCTTTAGACAACGAAATGATATGAAACGCATTCAATGTCTCCGATTCTGACGTCGCTTCTCTTCCTTCAACCTGAAGGTTATCATCTTCTTCACTCATTTTCTTTGAATTTCTGGGATTCCCTTTCTTGAACCATGCTGTTTCGATCAACTTCGAGGTTGTGATTCGGGTACTGGGATTTGGGTCGAGCATTCTGGTAAGAATCCGGCGAGACTCCGGCGAAAACCACGGCGGACATTTGAACTCGCCTTTATGAATCTTCCTATACATGATCATGATGTTCTCATCTTGAAATGGCAAATACCCAGCAAGAAGAACAAAGAGAATCACCCCACATGACCATAGATCTGCCTTCGCACCCTCATACCCTCTATTTCCGATCACCTCCGGCGCAACATATGCCGGAGTCCCACACGCTGTGTGAAACAACCCATCTTTCTTTGATTGATCAGAATCATCAGACGAAGCTGATAATCCAAAATCTGTCACTTTCAGATTGCCCTCTTCGTCTAACAAGAGATTCTCCGGCTTCAAATCACGGTGAAAAACTCCTCGACTGTGACAAAAATCTACCGCAGAGATTAGTTGCCGGAAATAATTTCGAGCAACGTCTTCTCTCAAGCGACCTTTGGAGATTTTGGTGAATAATTCACCGCCGCGAGCATATTCCATGGCGATGTAGATCTTGGACTTGGTGGCCATGACTTCATATATCCTTACGATGTTTGGATGATTCACTTTCTTCATGACTGATATTTCTCGTTTCACTTGCTCCGTCATGCCAACTCTGATCACCTTGTCTTTCGATACGACTTTCATGGCCACGCTTTCGCCCGTTTGAAGGTTTTTGGCATGGTAGACTTTGGCGAAGCTGCCATGGCCGACGAGGCGGCCGAGCTCGTACTTCCCATGAATGTCCTTTTTGCTGTCCGCCATTGCCATTGATGGAGCTTGAAGAACAGGGCTTTACTGATCTGAAAGTTTCGCTGATAAAAGAGATGAAAAAAAATGGAGGGACAGGTTTTAGTGAGAGAATGGTGGGTTAGGATCAGGGCTAACCGTCTTCCACATGTTTCCGATGGCAGGTCCGGTCATGGACATTGCTCTTATTTGCCGGAGCTCTTGATTCAGGGTTCAAGTGAGAATGGCTCTTCATTTTTCTGCATTCCCTCGGAGAGTGAATTAATGAGCTGCTCTGAGTTTGAGACTTTGAGCTCTGTTTCTTCGTTCTTCTTATATAGGGAATTGGAGACAACAAATAATAATTCTTTTATTTTTAGGTGAATGACACTTTATACCCTAAAAGATTTTTAAATTTCTAATGTACACGCTAAACGATTAAATTTCTCATATTACACCTTAAATCTGACAAAAAAAAAGGGTAGCAATATAGTCCAAAAGTAAATGTTTGTTGCTTTTTTCGATGAGTTTTTCTGTTGCATTGGTCATATTATCTTATTTCTCTACAAAATTATTTGCATAATACAAAATTTTAAGTGTTTTAAATAAAATTGTACTCAATTGTTTTAAAATGAAGCAAATTGCTCTATTTTTGTTAAATTACAGGTGCAGTATGAAAATTTTAATCTTTTAGAGTACAAATTAAGAAAAATAAGATTTTTTGAGGTGTGAAGTGCTATTTGCTCTTTATTGTTTGGGATGAATTATATATTATAGCCACCTAGTTCGATTGTATGATACTTTATCTCCCTATATATATACTTTTAAAATCTGCATATGATTATTTTGTACTAAAAAGCAACAAACGTAGACAAGACAATCCAACATAAAAAAGAAATAACATAGTATATCATTAAATTTATTTAGCCATCTGTTAAAAGTATACAACATTAAAAAACATTCTATTCATTTCATAAAGAAGTTAGAGAAATTGATGATTAATTTTAGAGAGAAAACTTTAGAGATTTTACTTCAAATTTTGAATTTGACTGTTAGTTTTATGAAATTTCTAGCAGTTTTAATTTGATCTCAAATTATATAGGAATATTTAGAAATTTTCTAATTAAAGGGCTAATATAACACACAAATTCAAAAAATAAAAAATTAAAAAAATATATAATAAAATATAAAAACTTTATGACACAAAAAAATATATTTTTGTTATCGTAACGGGACTCAACTATAAGGGGGTTATCTATAATTTGGCCACACTGATTCTCCAAACCCACTCAGAAAGCAGGATCCTGGGAAATCCGCCAATTCTATGGTCACGGAGGAACACCGTTAACAGTATCACGTGGTGTTCAATGTACTTATACTCCGTTTGGTACAATGGAAAAATAGAATGATGAAAAATTAGAGGAATAGATAAAACAAAATGTTTAGTAAAGAAGGAAAATATGAACGATGGAAAAGTGGACGAATGAACTTTCCTTCCGACTCATCAAAATTAATCCCTCCAAAATTGGAAGAAAAATGAATAAAAAGTTGATTATTTATGTTGAAAAGTATCTTATTTATCTATATATCCTTTAATATATACATATATTATGTATACATTAATTTCATATATAAATATAATAATAAAATATGTATTTATATTTTTTAAAAAATTAAAAAATATTTTAAATTAAAAAATATTTTTTTTTATCTTATCAAACACAAAAAAAAATTAATTATTTTTATTTTCCATCCATCATACCAAACACAAAGGAAGAAAAATGTATGATTCATATTTCTTTCGTTGGAGGATAAAAAGTACATCCCTCATACTTTCCATTCCTCCTACTTTTCATCTTTCCTACCAAACGGAGGATTGGGTAGTAGAGTAAATGGGTGTGTTTGGATGCCCGGAAAAGATTGGATAGGATATCGAATTTATATCCATTCTAACCCACCACTCACTTACATTGGCTTGGATATAATGATATGTCATGTCCGATCCGATGTTTGGTATGGATATGAATGATATCAAAAACATTATTTAGGTTAACTTGACTATTTTATCCCTTAACATTTTTTTGGCGAAAAACCACTCCAACAAACATCAATTTACATCCACAACCATCCATGTCCCAGCCACATACACCTCCGTCCAGAACCATCCATTTCCACCTCCCCAACCCCCTCTCTCTCTATCTCGCATGGCAGTTGGATATAAACTCACACACACAATATATTTATTATACCCAACTTATATATAAATTCACACACACACACACACACACACACACACACACACACACACACACAGATAGTCAGATATATATATATAAATTCAGACATGCTGATTTTTTTTGTAAATCAGCCCATCCCCATCCACAATAAAAAAAACTCAATTCAAAAACCCTTGACCTTCGTCGTAATAGTGTACTAGTCAAGAGAGAGAGAGAGAGACCAAGATGGTTTGAAGCAGCTTGTCATTCGCCTTGGTCGTCGCCTTCACAGAATGATCAAACCCAGAAGATGGCTTGAAACGAGTGGAACGAGAAAGGAGAGGGGTAAATATGTCATTACCCATACAAAACTTATCAACTGAGATTTAAACCTAGGGGACAAGTGGGTTTATTTTAACTAGGCCTGTCAAAGTCCGACACAACACGATTAACCGATACAAATCGACAAGAATTAAACGGGTTTAAATGAGACTTTAACGGGTTTGGGTGGTAAACGAGTTGACCTGTTTAACACGTTTAATAAACGAGTCGTGTTCAGGTGAGTCCTCTCAACCTATTTATCACCCGTTTACCTATTTAAATAAAATTAATATAATAATAAATTAATAATTATTTTAAAAAATTAGACAAATTTTTTTTTAAATGATAATAACAGAAAATATATATATATATATAATTTTTAGTGATAGCCACATAAATTTTTTATTTATTTAGTGATAGTCACAAAAAATATAATAATAAATTAAAATTAAACGGGTTAAACGAGTCGTGTCGTGTTACCCGTTTATTAAACGGTTCGTGTTCGTGTTAAAGTTTTTCACTCGTTTATTAAACGGGTTGTGTATGTGTTTATATGTTTTTCACCTGTTTAACTCGATACATTTGACACCCCTAATTTTAATCCATGCAAGAGGGTTAATTGTTATTGTAGCAGTCGGGTTGAGTTTAGACCCAAAATTTATATCCTACCTCATTTTTGTCTTTCCAAATAAAGTATTTGTGGGTCTCACTACATTGTTAACCTTTCTTTATCAGTGTTTATCTACCTTATCCCGCTATCCAAATACCCCCAATGGGGGGGGGGGGGGGGGGGGGGTGGTGGTTCGATCAGGCGGTTGTTACAATCCAATCACGTGCTTTACCATTCCATAGTGGGTCCCAGTCGAATCTTGTGCATGTGTTTGCTTACTCATTTGGTTCAAGGTTTTGTCAGTTTCGATTTGGGGGGTCCCTTTGGCCTTTGGAGTACCAAGTTTCGGAGGAATAAAGCTGATCAAACCCCACACTATCAACTCCAACCAACAACAAAGGACTTACGTTAGATGTCTCTCTCTCTCTCCAACCAACAAAAGGACTTACGTTAGATGTCTCTCTCTCTCTCCAACCAACAAAAGGACTTAGGTTAGATCTCTCTCTTCCATTAATCGGATTCTTTATCCGGGTAGATTTGATCAGACTTGTTCTACTATCATCGTTGTAGTGAATATTTGAATTCTTTGTCAAGGGAGATTTGAACAGGACTTGCTCTGTCTCCTGTTGGTGAGGTAGAAAGGTCCCTCCAACCATCCAATATCAGATTGATTTTACAAACATCAAAACCCCCATGGAGCCTTATTAACCTTCTATCCCTAGCTTTCCATTGTGTTTCAATTACTAACAAATAAGGGGTAAGATTTCTATATGAAAGCATTATTTGTTAATATGGTATCAAGAAGCGTAATGAAAGAAGAATTAATTTACACGGGAGGTAAGAGCTTATGTCAAAAATAATGTTATTTGATAAGTGGTTATGTCAAAAATAATGTTATTTGAAATCGCTTTTAAAATATTTGAACTTTTTTTTGGTCATAATTTACCCCCATTGAATTATTTTTTTATTGTAGTCCCATTGAGTTTGATTGAGTTTTGTTATTTAGGTGTAATTTGCCTCTAAATGAGTTGTAAATTTATCTCCGGCTTTGACTTAATTTTTTACTCAAATTTGAGTAAAAAATTTGATTTGATACAAATCACTCCAACAGAAAAACTCAAAGGTAAAAGAGGACAAAATTGAAATTTAGATGAAGACAAATTCAAATTTAAAGAATAATAGAATATGACCATTAAATCTTTAAAGAAAATTCAAATCTGATCATTCAAAATTTTAGTAAAGATTTGAGTGTCCCTTAATTTGAGTCTCCAAGTTTAAGTAAATAAGGGCTGCAGTTTATTTTTTGTCTGTTTTTACTCAAATTTAAATTTAACTAAGGATTTAAGTAAAGATTGAGGATGTTGTAAATACGCATGTGGGAATCCTTAGACAATATATAAAGCCAAAATAAATTTAAATTCTGGTAGATAATTTGTAATATGAATTTAAAATTTTAATTTATAAAAGTAAAACGACGGTTAAAATTGATCTAAAAATTAATTTATACTTTGATTTACTGGTATAAAATTCATTTCAATTTTTTTTTCCCACTCAAAACCATCATCTTTGAGCCCCAATATCAAAACTTAACAAGCACATTCCTCAATGTCAAATAACCCCTATTTTTTTTTGGTTTAAAATAACGTCATTAATTCACATCTCTCTCTCTCTCTCTCTCTTACATCTCGCTTATTTTCTCTCTATTTACTTTAATTTTAAATTGTATAATTAAAATAATTTAAAAAATTTAAAAAAATTATTATTTTAAATATAAATATTGAACAATCAATATTTAATTTTGATATGCAGCATGAAATTATTGTTAGTTAAATAACACTCAGGCTGAATGGAGGAATCCTAACCAAGTCTAAAGCCTGTCATCCACACAGAAACAGTGGGCTATGCTATTGTTTCCTTTTTGATTTGGGCCATACATAGCATTTGCATTATATATGGGGTCAAAACAATACATTTGTATGCAAATTCTTTTGGTTATTCAGTACTGCCAGAGTGTTTTTGGTGCATCTGGGTATCAGAATTCCTCATTAATTGAGAGAATTTTAAGCCATGGCCAGCTCTGAAACAGCCATATTCAAACATGGTTATAATTAATAAGAAACCAAGTACAGGCATAAATTGGCCAGTCGATCGATCCTCATCTTGGCCCATTTCGAATCATATTTTTGTTGCTCGCCACTTGTTTGAGAAAATGTGTGTGAAGCAACCACTGATTATAGTGATCGACCAACCTCCATCGACCACGTTCCCAATCGTGACACAGATAACACACCTGAGAGACAGAAAAGAAAGGGGATTAAGTCATGAAGGGGACAAACTCAGTTCTCTCTGCTTTCGAGTTTCAACATCTCTGGACCAGTCCATAATATTCTGTTGAATCTGCACCTGAATGACTCATTAGATGTTTCATGCATCATCTATGGGTCAATTTTTTTTTTTTTTTCATTACAAAATCATTCCAGCATGAAATGATGAGACTAGGTAACCTATAATTCCTAACGTGAAAGGATAGTTTAAGCGATAACAAGATCGAGCTGTAAATTCAGACGTATTAAATTTGAATTTTAGTATTCTTTCGGTGCTAAACTATGAGGGACTTATCTGTTATGAATATCTTAGTCTCAATGTGGATGACTTATCTTTAACCGAACCGAGAAGAAAATAAGTTGAGGTGCGTGTAAACTTGGAAAAAAAAAAAACTAATTATTCCTTCTCGTAAACAATGACAAAAAAAGGGTAAATTTTACTGACACCCCTATATTTAAGTCATATTTCATTATACCCCCAATAATTTTTGAAATATCACTGAATACCCCAGTTAGTTTTTGTTCCTTAATAGAATACGTAATTTTACTAAATTACCCTTACTAAAACTCCCATTTTACTTAATTACCCTTACTCAAATTAATACAAGAATAATCTATAATTTTATCAAACTAACATCAAATTGACTTTTAATTTTGTTTGATTAATATTCAATTTTATCCAATTAATATTTAATTTTATCAAATAAACACTAAATAAATATTTAATTTCATCAAATTAGCACCAAATTAGCATTAAATTTTGCCAAATTAACATTCACATTCATGAAATTAGCATTCAATTGATCCAATTAATATTCAATTTTATTAAATTAATACCAAATTAATTTTCAATTTCATGAAATTAACATTCAATTTTATAAAAATCACATTAAACTTCATCAAATTAATATTTAATTTGATTTATCTTTAACACCAAATTAACTATCAATTTTATCAAATTAACATTAAATTCCATCAAATTAATACAAGATTTTACCAAATTAACGTGACATTGATCTTAAATTTTATAAAATTATAATTTTATTTTAGCAAACTAATATTCAATCTCATTAAATCGATATTCAATTTTATAAAACCAACACCAACTCAATATTCAATTTCATTAAATTAACTCTAAATTAACATTTAATTTCATCAATTTAACATCCAATTTATCAAACTAACATCATTTTTTTGATTGAATTTTAAATTAACATTCAATTTCATCAAATCAATACCTAATGGTGATTTCCCTTCCGTTAGAACAGTAACATTCAATTTTTTGAATTTAATATTTAGTTTTATCAAATTAATATTACTTTTTAAAATTAACACCAAATTAACATTTTGTTTGATACATTTTTTTTGTAAGAAACATTCTATTTAATTCAATTAGCATTTAATTTAATTAAAATTCAAATGATGTTTACTACTACTTTAAACTTATTAGTATAAATGGCCAAGGGTAAATTTGATAATTCATATAAAAGAATAAATCATCACATCACACTAGGGATAGTTTGTGAAATGTATATATACACTAAAGGGTGTGCAATGATATTTTAAAAACTAGAGGGGGCTTCCGGAGTTGGTGATAGAAGGAGGCAGAATAAAGATGGATTACATCTGGTGGTGCAGCTGTGTTAGGGTGGAGATGGTGGGGGTGTTGAATGGGCTGGCACTGTGGGTTGGAGTAAGGGTGGAATAAAGTGTGGGGGCAAAAAAAGTTAAATAATTATGCAATTCCAATTTTTTTAGTTTGCTACGGATATGTTTGTGTATATTTGACAGCCAATGCCTTGTTATTGGGGCGTGTTTGAATGACTGAGCATGATCTAAGATGTAGTGGGATTAAGTTAAAATTAAGGAACTCCATTAAGTTAAAATTAAGGAACTCCAAGGGTTGTAAAATTTCAATTCTTCAAACACACAATCCAAGTTAGTGTTGAACGAAAGAAGATTTTGATAATTAAAATCTGATTTTTAGTTGACTTTGAGCCTAAATGTGACACCCCGATCCATTTAACATAATATTCAGAGTACTAACAACCTTCATAAGTACTAAATGATATAGTCTCCAATGAATAAACTCTAATACTAATTTCATATGCATTTTAAACATATACATCCAACCTATTATAATTTACAGTCTCAGATGTAATACACTATTCAGTTATGATCCCTTACTATAAATAGTCATACAACTCGATGTTTATAATGTAACACATGCTCAACTCTTCGATAATAACCAAGAAAAAATCCGGAGTTCGAACAATCATGAACTTTCCCGTCACTTGCTAATATGAAAAAGGAGAAATATTGTACGGCGAGCATCAATAGCTCAATAAAGTAACTCAATTTTCAAGCAAACGAATTTGAAAATACATAGTTTAGCATGATTGGGCAAAAGAGAAACGAGCATTTGGTATACATATACAGGTAAAAACGTCATTTCATATAAACAGAGTCATTCAACTAAAAACAGAACATTAAAAGAGAGTTTAGAAACATACTGTATAGTGCTATACCAGTGGACAATCATCCTAATGTACCATTCAAGGTCCATACGAATTACAATCCAACCTTTTGAGAGACTTGCACCCCAGGAAGATACACTCTCTAGTCAAAGTTCAGTACCCAAGTCCAAAGACCAATTGGGCCACCCATGCATTTGCAAACTCAATGAATACCCTCTAAGGCCTCAAATTGGAATGTAAACCCTCTTGCTACTCGACGTGTGTTCACTTACATTTAGTTTAAAATGATTCTGGTATCTCATTTCATATAGTCAAATCAAACGTTCCGAACCACTGTGCATTACCACACTCAAAATCCTAATCCGGATCCGTAATTCATAGTCCAAGTTCTAATACCCTATCATATGATTTTAAAACATGCTAATAGTAAAAAATAATGTAAGATATAATTTAAAAATGAATTTGAAATACTTCGTCAGATCCAGAACTGAGAAGCCCTATCAGTCTCGATATTTTAATCTACAATAGCCAGAAGAATGAAACGATGTTATTTTTTAATGAATTTTCATACACATACTAAGTTTAACTATTTAAAAGTAATGTAAAATTGGTTTGGTTAAAATCCCTCGAAAAGTAGGTCAAACTGACCCTGGAGGTTAAAACAAACTTTTTCACACCTCCTCTTGATTCAACCATCAGATCAACCTTAAATTTTATAGGAACCTCTGTATATGTGCTAGGGTCATAACCTCAAAATTTGGGATTCATCAGACACTCAGGCTGTTCGTACCGGTTCAAATTGTACTAGTTCATCCAAACAAAACCCTTGATGAAGCGGTTGAACAAAGTTGTACTGGTTCATCCAAATAGAATCTGATGAACGAGTTGAACATAGTGTTGAACGGGTTCATCACCTATCAGAGGGATTTGCATCGGTTTAACTTATAAGATCCGGTTCTCCTCCTAATTCACCCTTTGTAACTCCACTCCGACACTACCACCAACCACAACATATCACCAAACAATCACCAAACCACTCCTTCACTTCCCAAGAACACACCCCAAGCAATAAAACCAACTAAAACATCCCCAAACTCAAGACCCATTTAATGAAAAACTCCCTTATACACTTTAAAACCATAAACCATGCATCTCTACTACTCCAAAGCTAAAACTAAGCACATACATGGATTCCTAGTGTTAAAATTAAACTAGGAGTATACCTTTTGATATTCGAAGTAAACTCCAGAGAAAACCCGTAACTCCGACCTTGCGTTTTCTTCTCTGAACTTCTCCCTAAGCTCTCTTTCTCTCTCTTCCATCCATCACCCACCCAGATAACACATGCGCTTAAAACCTCTTCAAGCTACTAAGTAGCTAGCAAGAGGTGGAAAAACCCCAAACTAGCAAGCGAGTTGCTTAGGAAAATATGCCATGCAATGGCATTTTCGTGAATACCATAAAATCTAAAAATTTTATTTCATTTTTTTATTATTTTTTTATAATTACATACATATTAAAACAAGTCCTAGAAAAGTACCCACAAATTTTTTTATAACTAAAATAAGCATTCAATTTAAATTCCCGAGTTCTTCATGTTACACCCCTGATTCCTAGATTCAGGTTTAACCTAACATACCGGATTTGCACTCTGGTTTCCTCTCACCTCACTAATCCATTTTTTACTCTATTTAAACATATCAATTAACATAAAAAGACCCCCACACTCTCTCTAACAATTTCATAACCACAGTCCGACTCTACGATATTCAAGTCCCTAACCGCACATACCCAATTTATGATCTGATTTATGATTTTCGAATACTAAGTTATCACACTAAATTAAAATGGGATCAGCTCATCATTTCAAGTAAACTTTTGTGGGTTCGTGTTCTACTCTTTGAGGATAATAACGTAGTATATTCACTTGCTCAAATTGAATAAGAAAATAAATGAGAAAATAGGCTGCAATGTAACTAATTTGAATTGTTAAAATAAAGGTTGTGTAGTGTGAGATTTAACACTAATCCCACATTAGTTGAGGAAGAAATTTTACTTGTGTATATATATGCCAAGTTTGCTTTATGGGTTGGGCCCTAAGAGGTATCATACTTTTATGAGCGGAGCGAGTGCCTACATGCTATCAGTTAGACCACACACGCGCGTCACCCACCACAACCACGACCTGACCCACCCAGGGCGGGCTCGGGTATGGTTTAGACTCATCCTTATCTTTTTGGAGAAAATTCGTATAACGAATTGGGCTCAAATTTCTTAATCCAAAATTTAATTTCTAATATCCATTGGATTTAAAATTCGCACTGGTTCGAATTTCCGTTTCCCTCCAGTTCTAAATTTTTGAGTTTTGTGTATGTTCATGAATGAACAATTATTCAATGGTATCTTTTAAGTTGCATGTGTTTTCTGGGTTGTGTCTGTTTGTATGACGGCTATTCGAAACAGTTACCAGTCTGTCTATAGAAACCCAAAGTCATTAACATTCTAAATCAACTTCATTACAACCATTAAGGCATAATTTCAACATTAGACAATTTGCATATCAGAGAGTACACAACGCAGTTTCTGGTTCACTGGGCAATTGAATTGCAGTACTACTTTCAATTACGTGAAGATTATTATATTCTGAGAGGCAGACGTTTTGATTTTCATAAGTATCAAGTGTGGAGGCGAAATCTGTCTTAAGAACATAATGTCAAACACTAGTCTTGATCCACTAAAGTTCAATCACAGTTCCTATTCTGTAAACGAGTCAGTTGATTTATTTACAGATTTATATGTCACTGTTTTGTTCTTACTTGTAACTATTTCGTTCTTGACTGTTACTGTTTTATTCTAAATTGTATGATACAAATCAGAAATGTCAATAAGTGATTTGTTATATTTGGAAAACCATAAACAACAGTTAGTTTCACCTGTGCTTGAATTACGATTTTTTTGTGTTACACAATGCCTTCAGCTACAGATTATTTCTAATGTATATATATATATATATATACTAGTCATAACTCGTGTCTTAAAGCACGATAAAATATAAAATTCGAGCTCCCAAAAAATCGATATTACTATATTAAATTTTTTCAACATGTGTATATTATCGTATATGAATAATTTTTGAAATAAAAATTATATTAACTACAAATTAATCAAATATTAAATGATTAAACATATAATAGAAATGAGTGATGTGATATTTTTAGGGAAAAAATATATAAATGATTAAACATGTGATAGAAATGAGTGATGTTATATTTTTAATGGGGGAAATATGTAGGGAATAAAAATTCAAGTTGTTATGTGTTTTATTATATAGATAGAATATTAATTTTGAGTCCATTAGGATTTAAGGGACATCGTCCTGGGCCTCATAGCCCGTGGGTGAAAGGGGCTTCCTAGACGAGTTTGTAAACATTCGCAACTCAGTTAAGCTCTTATAGGGCCTGACTTTGGAAAGAGGCTAGGCTCAGAAATAAGTACATTTTACGGAAAACTACCCAAACACTCTGGGTTGGGCTTTTCGTTTAGACTTAAAATACACTAATAAGTCCAGCTTCTCTAAATTTGGGTCAATTTTGGAGGTTGATTTTTGGTTCAAAATAGTTATATTGATAAAAATCGTGTATTCAAGATTCGACCATTCCGTAAGTTTAACAAAACCCTTGTATTTGCATGATGTGGTCAATTTTAACCGCAGATTTCTAAGTTGTCACGTGTGGCTCTTTGGTACAAGGATAGAATTGGAGTTTGACAATGAGTAGTGTCGTGTTAATGAAAAACTATGCTCAAAAGATTCAATCGCTACTGTTACTATAAAGACAAAAAAACCTAATGTGAATGCAATCCATTTAATGACAGTCTTGACCTTTCTTTATCTTAGGCAACGGTAGACATCATCAATAAATGTTATAAAATCGCTTATAACCTACCAGTCAACGTAGGTGAAGACTTTAAAATATTCATAATACAACCCACGACTACGTTACAGTATCAAAAAGTATCCTACTTTTTCCTGATTGATGATACATCACACTTGAAAAGTGTTACTATTTTATTTTATTAATTTTTCACGATCAATATTTCTCAATAATTCAAAACCAAATTAAAAATCACTTTCGATATCATACCGAAAATTTAATTTTATCCCAAAATACCTAACTTTGGATTGAAATTATGTGAGGTGATGTGCACTACACGGCAAGAGCGTGTGCCTTAAGTGTTGTTTTTTTTTTTTTTCTCGTCAACACCCCACTAGTATTGACTTTTATTATCAATCCTCAAACTAAACAACAAACGACCTACTGTTCCAATTTCGGCTTTGAATTGTACCATATTCAACACGTCATAAGCATTCAAATGCATGGCATTCAAAAAATTGCGTGTTTGAAGAAATAATGGGTTAATTTACCATCATCTCCACTCATATTTGTTCAAAAATATTCACTCATTCTAAGTCACAAATGAGTTTTTTTGTAGATATTTCACGACGAAATAGATGTCATGTCATTATCTTTAGAGAAACGAAGAATCAATGCACCTTCTACATTGCAACTACCACGACCACCATAACTACAAAAACAAAAATACACAATTAGAGAGAGTTAGGTTTCGTTGTGGTGGTTCTAGGTTTAAAAAATTAGTTGATGTGAAAGAGAGAGAGAGAGCACATAGTTGAAAATTATTTTATAGAGATTCACACACGAATATATTTTGTTTGACTATATGTTTTGAATAAGGACAATATTGGTGTCGGCTTTTGAATGGCTGTCCGGAAAACCCAAAGACTTACATAAAGTCGGATAGAATATAATCTCAAATCGCTTATACGGGTAATTAACGATACTTATTAACATAAACATTGGAGGTAGGAATCTATATCAACGTCAAATTATAAGGCAATGCAAGATAATGTGTAATACGTGAAAAAGTATAACCATTATTTCGACAAACCGCAAGGGAGATTGTAGTAATTATTCCAAAACAATCATAGCAAAAGACTAATTACACAAACTAAACTAAGCAAAACACAGAGTGCTATATAAAGGAAAAGGAAGATGAATTGGAAACGACAGGAACATAACAAGACCTCACGCAACTCGTTAATCATAAAAGAAAAGTTCATGATTCTTAAGGAAAGTACCAAGTAACTACTAGATGACCAATCGTGGTGGTACTGATCTGTACTACGTGTGACCGACTTTATGCCCTAAAAATCTTATGTTTGAGAGTGACATCATGCGTGGCATCATACACAACGAGTCCCCACACGTGATTAAAAAGTCATGGATTGACATTCTAGAAGCTCTTTTTGGGTGGTTGTGTCTGTAACTAGTTTTGCTCTTGAACCTTTCTGTGGGCAAGTTACTTTTAGGTATCTAGATTTTCGATTAATTATTCTTTTGGATTTTCTTATGGATAGGAAAATGTTATTTGAATTTAAAATATCGATTTGATCGATCGTAATCATTGAAAAAATGGATAGAAGATTCTAATAAATATTGGAATTTACGATTAAACCAATAACAGTGATTAATTAAATTTGTAAATCAAATGTATACAGCAATTTGATCACATGTGACATCATCGCTTTCGACCAACTACATCTCTCGATTCGAGTGAGGTCACTATGCATTTAATAGTTTGGTTCTTCGTTTGATTAATGGTTGGTCCCAAGACGGTTAATCTATGGACTTACGGCATATATAGAGAAAATATTGGATATTTTTTAAAAATTGTCGGCAACAAGGAAATCTTGGTGATCTTCACAAGAATAAGTCCTTGCACTAGTCTCCAATCACTGTGGATTTGGAGAGGTGCATTGCTGCTTTATTCTTACATACGATAAATTTTTTTTTTTTTTTTTGGAGGGGAAATTGAATCATTAACCTCAAGAAGACAAAACTTTTACAAGACAACGAGTATTATTAGACCAAAGGCCCATCGGTTTACATACGATAATTAAGGGTGTGTTTGTTAACTTAAATTCATCACTTAAAATGAATATATTCGGTACTTATTAATTAAGTCCGTTTGATAACTAAAATTTATTCTCTCTTAATATATTAAATACTTCTTAAAAATAAGTTACAATATTAAGTATGAGATCGCTTATTTAATTCTGAAAGTTAAAAGCGCTCAATAAAATTATTTTTAATAATATTTAATATATGACAATTATATCCTAAAATATTTTATAATCATATTAAAACTCTAATTAATTTTCTTTTCAAAACTCCTAATCTATCTAACCTTCTTACCGGTTGTCTTCTTCAACCACAGGTAAATCTTCTTTGACCGTCAACTTCCCTTATCTTCTTCTTCTTCTTTTTTTTTTTTTTTTTCCCCTTGTCTGCTGCAAACACGTGTATTGCAACACACATATACACCTACACACACAATTGCACTCACAGACACACGAATTGCACACACACAAATATTTTTAATGAAATTTAATTTATTATATTTTTTCAATTCGATTATTTATTAGTTGTTGTTCTTTTTTTTTATCAGATGTTATTATTCAATCATTGTGTTATCTAATTTATTATTGTTCACTTATTGTTATTCGATTATTTATTATTTATTATTCTTTTTTATTTATTAGATGTTATTGTTCACTAGATGTTTTTTTTTTTATCAGATATTATTATTCACTTATTATGTTTTTTAATTTGTTATTGTTCACTTATTGTGTAATTCAATTTATTATTGTTCACTTATTGTCATTCGATTATTTATTATTTATTGTTATTTTTGATAAGATATTATTATTCACTTATTGTGTATATTTTATAAATATTTTCAAATTAGATAGTGAAAGGGTAAACTGAAAATTAATTTATTTTCAAACGTCAGTTCTACGTAGTTATCAAACAGTTTGGTTTAATTCAGTACTTAAATTTCAATAGGTATATTAAACAGTTCACAAATTCAGCATTCAACTTTTAATTTTTAATTTTTAATTTTTAATTTTTAATTTTCACACTTCGATTTTCAATTTTATCGAACACGGTTTCAACACTAGACTAGACCAAAACTCACCTAAAATCTAGTTAGATCTTTGCAAGTAGTCATGTGAAAAATAATCAAAAGGAATCGTGTCAAAGTTGTGGTCTGCTGTACCATTATATATTTTTGTCATGTTGTACAATGCTTTTTCAAAATGTGTAGACTGTGGCATATTGAATATTGGGGGTACCGTTTGAATCTTGACAGACTTTTGATCACAACGACCACTTAGTCCTTTGTTTTTTTATTTTCCTACTTTGAAATGACAAATGCCTTGTTAAACTGGTCAAGGAAGGAGTTTAAAAGGACCAATGGAAAGGAAGCCAAGGTTATTATCCTAAGAGCTTATAAAAGCAATGAGATGTGACCTATATTAGCCCTAAGGGATAATTTAAATGATAATAAAAATGAGTTATAAATTCAGACGTTTTAACTTCTTGAGGTCAGGTCATGAGAGATTTATTTTTCATGAATACTTTAGTCCTGGCGTGGATAGTCTGTCTTTAACAGGACCAGAGAGAAAATTAATCAAAGTACACGTAAGCTAATTTGAACACTTCTGACCGTTGAACCAAAAAAAAAAGAGATGGGAAGTATATTTTCTTTTGGGATTTACCAAATATAGAGGCAAGAAATCTCTTTTTTTTTTTGTGGGATTTAATTACCTAATAATATATTTCCATTTGAATGTGCACTATTCTCTTTTTGTTTCTGCAATGTTATTTGAATCTAATTTATTATAGTTATTAAACCATCAAAAAGTTAAAGAAAAAGTGTATTAGAAGAGATTTCATTCCCGTAAATTCGGGACGATGTATTTACTTGAAAAACATAATTACTTTTATAAATCATTGATTGATAAACTAAGGCTCTTTTGAAAGAATTAATGTTTAAGAGCTCAAAATAGAAGATTTTGAAAGTCTTTTTATTCAATTTTCACTCATGCCATATATATCCAGGTTCTTTTTTCCCAATCAAACATATAGTCGAATCTGAGCAAAGTTTCCTTAAACATGTGTTTAGAATAAAAGACCACACCCTTTTTGAATTCCATGTTTTCTTCATCTTTTCCTTATTCTTTAGTACTTGGAATCAAATTTGTCCTCTATCTGTAATTAACTGCACTTGGACATGGTTAACTGGTTCATGTATGACACCCCAAGACTTAAGAGGGAGAGAGAAAGAGAGAAAGAGAGAAAGAGAAGTTCAATGAACCCAATGGCGGTCGTCCATCAATAGTAAAGTCTAATGGGTTAGTTAATTTTGACTTGGTTTTTTTTCTGGATTTAGGGTGAAAGTGGTTGGATCGGTCATGACCTCAGGACTGTGACGTTCTACTCCCACACCGTCCACTTTGGAATCGGTGATTCAACGTCAAGACGGTGTTTCATTTTTATTTTTGTAAAGTTGACAAAACATTACCAATCCCAAATAAACTAAATTAGAGTTGTTGACAAAATTGCAAGCAAGTTGGCACATTTATTTCTTATATATTTCTTGTCAACTTTGAGTTGTATACTTATTAGAGGTTATATTCTGCTCAACAGATCCTCGTTCAATTGACGATTGTCTAAATTATGTGACTTTGTCGATCTTATTATTTTTCTTTCGATGTTCTCCTATTTAATTGCATTCTTACACCGAAAAATGAAGTATACAATGAAAAATTATGAAAACTCGCTTATATATATTAAAACATTCAATTCAAAATCAATCGAAATCTCATGATAAATTTTTCTTTTGCTTTTTTATACACCGAAAAATGAAGTATATAATGAAAAATTATGAAAACCCGCTTATATATATATATATGTATATATTAAAACATTCAAATCAAAATCCATCGAAATCTCATGATATATTTTTCTTTTCCTTTTTTAATCTTAATTTTAGGGTACAAGTCAAGAAAAAGATTTTCAAGGGTTGGGTTCAAACTTCAAAGTCATCAAAAAATCCACGTTGACCCCATAGGCACCACATGCGATGCGATGCCCACTTGGCTTTGTGTAATCGGTGTTAAAGTGGTATCTGTTCACTACTCACTACCCAGTAGGCAGTAGCCAGCCAACTTTGACACATAATCCAGTTCAATGCACTTGTCACGCATTTCTTCTCTTCTCTAATTATGGGTGTGGGACCAATGCCAGCTAATATTTAATTAAACAAGTTTAAATTAAAAATAGATCATATCATACCCGATTAATAAAATATTAGACTGTGATGTGATACAAAACTTATTCTCTTTATATTCGATTCATTTATGATCGTGTATTTCTTTTATTTATGTTATCCCAATATTTGGCGTATTTTTGGACTGTGAGCGTGTTAAAGTTTAATTGAAATTAAAATTCAAATACGAACAATTTTATCTATTCAAACTGGTGTGAGTTTCTTAAATCGTGACTATTTAGATGATTATAGTGATACTTAAGGTCACCTCTAAGTCCTTTTTGATGCCTTATAAATCAAAGACTTTAACAATTTTCAACTAGCAACATAATTGACTAGAATATAGAAAGATAATTGGAATGTAAAGGCAACAGAAAGATTGACAAATATAAATGAACAAACTACCGCACTTTGCAATAAACAGAAAGGAAAATTATGGAAGTGATTGGTTACCAGTTAAAAGAAAATTTGCAAGAAAATAAAGTAAGTAAAGGAGATGCTAGCACCGATAGAGTTCTTGTGTTAATCGAGTGATCTTTTCTCTATGGTCCTGCCTTCAGTATTTATAGGAGATTACCTCTAACCGTTGATGCCATTTTTTTCGAACATGACTGTAATCATGGTCTCTTTTCTCGAGACACTCAGACGTGCGCTAACCTGTCTTCAACTAGTGGCTCTTAACGTTATGTTTCCTCATTAAAAATCATACATCATAATGGATATCACATTATCCTTTTTATGATTTCAAGCCAGAAGCTTATGTTAAAGAAATTTCTTGGTTTTTATATGGTATTACTATTATATTTTATGAACTTGTTACTCCAAAATTTGTTGCGATCGACATAATGTCTCAATTGACAGACAACTCTCACGAAATTGCTTGTGGATGGGTTCAATTACCTTATTTCAGGACTTTCTTGGATGAAATTTTAAAGTAATGAACACACAGAATGATGAACTAATAAAAGCAGATTCTTTTATTAATTCAATCGAATCAGTTTCAGTTATAGAAAAATTGAATTAACAGCATGTGATTACAACACTAATTACCTCCTAAAACTAAATTTAGCACTACTCTTAAATGCCCTGGGTCCTGTGGGAGGTTCAAGTTGTTTCTTAATTTCCATTTTTTCCTCCTTTTATAGTCACTCTCTTCAACGGTTTTTTCCTTTATTGATGGTTAATTGGCTTGTAACTCCCAGATAACTATTCCTTCTTTTAAACAAAGTTGTGGTTGGTCATTTCCAGCATTTTCTTCAGATTTTGACACATGGCAATCCTTTAATGACTTCAGGCTTGCAAACAATACATGCATCAAATGTCTTTATAATTTTATACTTTAAGTCCAAACAAGCCCTAAGACACAAGTAAAGTTTTATTCTCTAGCATTTATATATTCTATTGTCTCTTTGTAGTCTCTATATTTCTTTAATTTTATAACACGTTATCTTGTCTCTTTACAATTCTATATTTTATATTCTTTTGGCAAATAATTATTAATTTACTGTCTACTTACAAAATAAATTAGTTACCAACTCATTTCCTGATATATGGTAAAATTATTTATATGTCCAATGTTGATATTTGTCGATTATTATTGTTAATATACATATTTTATTGCATATATGTTTTTATCACGAGTCTTAGTATGCATAAATCACAATATGTATGATTTGCTAACGAATAAGTTATAACTTAGGTTGAAATATATTTTTACGTGTCGGATATATGTGTGATTTTATTGAAGTAAATTAAGTTCATTGACACGCTTATTGCTATGTCCTATTTCAATTGAGTTTTGTAAACTCTAAAACCGTGTTAGATAGTATCAATAATGTGGACATGAAAGTTATTAGTTTTTGAACCATTTAAAAAATTAAATAAGTCTATTTTATAATCACACTAATTTGAGATTAACCGAACATTATTTATAACATTAATGAGTTAAGGTTTTTGAGACTTTATCTGAATGAGTAGTTCATGTCTAAATTCTAAAAATCTATGTTAGAATTATTTTTTCATGTGTATCTACTAAGTGGTAAGATCTCAAGGAATAAAATAAGTCAATTAAATATAATTGTCAGTAATTTATTTAATTGATGGACATCTGTAATTTTAAACATTGAGAGATTATTAAGTATATAATAATAAGGAACTCGAATATAATTTTGAGATATGGCTCAGAAGATCAATAATAAGTTTTTAGTGAACTAACTTATTATTAATGGGCTGTAAGATGTTTGTTTTGGGTTGAACATAGGAATCTTAAACCCATTGGAAGTCCGGTCCTTATTTCTCCATAGGGTTTCTGTCGTAACCTATAGATAAACGTCTAGACTCTTTAAATCAGTATCAATTCATTACTCACGTTTTTTAGAGAGGCTAAGAGAGAGAGTAGAAGTTCGGAGGTCCTTCCAGCCCACACTGCATCCAGATTTTGACGTTGGGGGATATACGACAAAAGGTCACGAGGTTCGTCGAGCTGTCTTCCACGTTTGTTGTTAGATTCTGTGTTCGTGCTAAAACGAGATCAAACCAGAGCGATCTCGAAGATAAACCTTAGTTCCGCTTTGTAGGGTTTTAGCGGAATTTTTTTTTGTATTCGATACATACGCGCATCAATGATTCTTGGGATTTTCGATCCAACACTACCAAACAGACTTTGATTGTTACATCCTACAATCATTTTGAGATACTTAGACTCCATGAAATGAGCCGTGAATATGTGTGGCCAAGGTCTATAGTTCATCACACCCGGAATATTTACAAACTATTTTTAATTACAGATTCACCAACAATCTTATTTGAAGATAACGATTCTTATATTGCACAGATTAATGGAGGATTTATTAAAGGTGATAGGACTAAACATATTTTTTCAAAAATTTTTTACACTCATGAATACAACAAAGTCATAAAATTGAAGTAAAGTAAATACGATCTTATCACAATCTTGCAAAACTATTCATTAAAATTTTACCATCATCAATGTTCAAAAAATCAATATATGACATTGGAATGAGTCAAGTTTGTGACCAATACAATTGATTTCTTATCAGGGGGAGAATTTCATCAGGGAAAATATACACATCAAGGTACAAGACAACATGCACACTGCACTCTTCTTCCTTCATCTAGGTTTTACCCTATTGAGTTTTCCTAACAAGGTTTTAATGAGACAATATTAGTGTGTCTAATACTATTTTAAGATTCATTTGAATATGTATTTTTTTTTCTTTCGCTATGTTTTTTTCCCACGGGATTTTCCTATCAATGTTTTAATGAGTCATATTATCTTAGCACAATGGTCATTCAAGGGGATATATATTGTATATAAAGTGGATGACCCCAAATTTACTAATTATTACACCAAACAAATAAAAATTAGTGGATATTAGTGCATTGGTGTATAACCCCTACCCATTGATATATCAATTTTAATATTGTATTTGATGACCATTATGTTTCAGGGCCTATAAAAGGAGACTTTGGTTACATTATGAAATACACAAGTTGAGAAATTTTATTCTCTAACATGTCTATATTCTATTGTCTCTTTGTAGTCTCTATATTTCTTTAGTTTTATAACAGTAATTGAGTTCTATAAATATTATGAGTTCAGGATAGTTTGATTCACGTGTTCTCTTACATTTTGTTTTATAGATTCTCTTCGTAATATTTATCTTAAACAGTAAAATTTTACCGATGCATGTTACTTATAAATGTTATTTTTCCAACCAAAACTACATTAATATGTGTATTCTTTCATTATTTTTGCTACTAATTATTTATACTTTTCGTGCACAACACACATAGATGCAAACTACTACTATGGGTGCTATCTGGGGATCTGAGTTCCAGTCATTCCTAATTTGTACAAGAAGAATTGACCAGCACTTTGTTTGACAAAAGACTTGTTTTATATCATATAATTTGTTATATACTAAAACATAAACCACATAACCCAACATAAAATAAACAGTATTTTTAATGGCGTCATTGCCCATTACTGGGTGTATGAGAAAAAAAATATAGAAGATTGAACATAAAACACATAGCATAAGGCAACATACATGCACGAGCAAATAGATAAATGTATCATTGTTTTAAACGTGTTCTTGCCCATTAGTGGGTGCGTTAGAAAAACTGTAAACGTATTGGACTAACAAGAGTTTATTTTTGAGTTATCCAAGATTAATCTGTATCTATTCTATCCCTCCTGAGTCTTGACATTTTCATCAATACAGACCTAGATAATGGACCTTTTTATTATTAAAAAATGAAAAGACAAATCAAATTGGAATTGTGCCCAACACAAATTGATAAGAATTTTGAATATAAAAATTCAGCCTCTTTTAGTTTAAGGCAGCCTACTAAGTAACCATCATTCAGAAGTATTTGAATTTTTCTTTGAAACAATCCTTATCCGTTGAAGAATAAACCAAGTAAATAAACATGCTCCATGTTGTGAAGTATACTAATGTATTTTATCCAAACAACATGCTTTTGTGTGAATGCATTTGATTTTTTAACAAGAATGGTTTTATTTCAACTTAATTTGTTGATCTAATTCATCATAATCATTGGATTAATAATGAGTTTTAAAAAACACTGGGTCCAACTGTCGATTCAACAGTAGTGAGAGATCAAGCCAATAAATTAAATACAAATAAAATTACCCTCTCGTGAACTTGTATGGTTATACAAACTAGTGAGTCATTGTACACATATAAATTATGTTAAAACATGTGCGACATATCTATAAAGGTTTAGAGTATTTCCAACCGAACATGTAAAACTCTAAAATAATTAAAATTTAACTAATCAAAGACAAAAATCATACACCAACAAAATAGAGAATATTACTTTTTGGATAGCTAAACTAGATTTTGTTATTGGAAATGGTCTTAAATTTTAGTATCAAGAGATAAATTTTTGGATATGGTACCTCTTTTTTTTATTATTTTAATATTTTATTTTGTTCTATTATTTCAATGATCAATGATGACGAGTAATTCAATTCAAGTTTTGCCATTAAGATTCAAATTTTGTTGGTGACATAATGTTATTTATAATATAAAATATGATAGGCTTCAATAAACTCATCTGACGGTCTCAAATAAACTCATCTAACGGCCATCAACATCTCTTTCAAAACCATTCACTTTTTATCGTGCCTTCAGGTAAACATTACGCCTAGTACTTTTATAAATTATTCCATTAATATTCCCACAAAATATTCGTGCAGAAACACGGAGTAGACACTGATGAAAATATACAAGCCAAGCCAACCTTGTTTTTAATCTCTTCCGCCGACAGTATTGTTCAATATAATATATGGATAACGTGGAAAATGTTTGTAAACGTGACAGGAAAGCAAACTCATGCCCACTTATAATAGAAGTCGGCTATTTATTTATTTTATTTATATATATATATATATATAGAGAGAGAGAGAGAGAGAGAGAGAGAGTGGGGTCAATATGTGACTTCTACCCAATTGCATACATATGTCCAAGCTGATGTACATATACTTTATTTCTTTTCTTCTCTCTTCTTTCCTCAAGGTGGGCTTGACTTTGACAAATGGCTAAAGAATTTCAAGATTTCAACTCAACCGACAGGAAGAGAGACAATTACTTTTCTTTGAGTATCACCCCACCAAACTACTCTTTTCTCATAAATTAATACAAGAAAAAAGGCTCCTCATTGAGACAACTGTCAGTGGCAAAGTTTTCTTGACCTTCCTTCAACTTGCAAACACAGCTAGCTTCAACTCTATCTCTCTCTATATATACTTGGCTGTTCTTGGGTTCAGGAAAGACTTTTAGATCAGACCAGTTTGAGAGTGCCTGTGTTTGAAGAAGCTGTGTGTTCAATTCTTGGTAGAGAATAGTTCAGTGAGAGAAAAGAAGAAGAAGAAGAAGATTGTTTTTGAAGGGCTATGGAATATACTAGTCTTGTTGATTCTTCGTTGGATCTTAATGCCTATCCTCTTGGACTTTTCGATGAAGCTCCGGTAAGTGAAGACCTATCTTCTGGTTCTAATTCATGGGATAGATATAGAGGCTCTAGTGGTTTACTATAATCTTGATTGAGTTCTAAATTTACATGTTTTTTTTTTTTGGTTGTTTGCTTTCAGAAACAAGAGGTGAAAAGCAATTTCTTTGAGTTGGGATTGGGAAGGAAGAAGTCAGAGAAAGCAGAGGTGAGTCTTTTGAACATACCCATTTGCTAAAATACTTAAACCATAGATTATCTTGGGGGTTATATGCTGCTAAGAATGATTAGATTTTGGGGTTCTAAAGTTAATTTTTTTTTTGGGCTTTTCAGACTGGTGCTTTAATGGAGGAACTGAATCGGGTGAGTGCCGAAAACAAGAAGCTAACAGAAATGCTGACAGTGGTGTGTGAGAATTACAATGCTTTGAAAAGTCGTTTGATGGATTATGCGAGCAAAAACTCAGCAGGAACTGATCAGATCAGTACCACATCGAGGAAGAGAAAGGCTGAAAGCTCTACCAACCATTACAACAATGGCGTTATTGATGGGACTAATGGAAATTCAGAGAGCAGCTTAAGTGATGAAGAATCTTCTAAGAAACCGAGGGAAGAACACATCAAAGCAACCATTTCAAGGGTCTGTGTTCGAACTGAAGCATCCGATACAAGCCTTGTAAGTCCTTAGCTCTTTGTACTTTACAAACCATTATTTGAAGGTTAAAAATAAATAATTCCGAATCCCCTGTTATTACATTAAATGGTCGAATAAGGAATAAGGCATGAATTTACACGTTGTGAGATCAAATTCTCTAATTGCATAAAATCCGGGTTTAATCGTGTTGCAGCCATGAGTCTAATTGACGCTTGATTCGTGGTTAATGAAATTAGTTATATAAGAGCTCTTGATTTGAGGTGTTAAACAAGATATTGTTCCTAATACTGAGCAATTTTGTGTGCATTACAGTTAGTGAAGGATGGATATCAATGGAGGAAGTATGGCCAAAAGGTCACCAGAGACAACCCTTGTCCCAGAGCTTACTTCAAATGCTCTTTTGCTCCTAGCTGCCCTGTCAAAAAGAAGGTGAGCCAAATTCTAAGCTTCACTTCACCTATCAGTCCTTAAAGATACTTGATACTCTGGATGAATTCCTGGATTTAGGTCTTGTACTTAAATCGATGGATCGGTGTTAGCATTCTGATCTTATTTGTTCCCATTTCTGTCTTTCTTCAGGTTCAAAGAAGTGTTGAAGATCAGTCCGTACTTGTAGCAACA
Source organism: Ilex aquifolium (assembly GCA_951799425.1). Lineage (NCBI taxonomy): Eukaryota > Viridiplantae > Streptophyta > Magnoliopsida > Aquifoliales > Aquifoliaceae > Ilex > Ilex aquifolium. Next base: position 13,490,532 of record OX637410.1, on the reverse strand, counting down.
TATGAAGGGGAGCACAACCACCTACACCCCTTAAAACATGAGGCCACTCCGGCCTCCAATCGCTGCGTGACACTTGGCTCAGTTCCTTGCTCAGCCTCTCTCAGCTCATCAGGACCCACCATTACTCTTGATCTAACAAATCCCAGACCTAATGATGGTGCCAAAGTTGCTAATCCCAGAACTGATTCACCAAAATTTCAGCACTCTTTGGTGGAACAAATGGCCTCTTCATTGACCAAAGATCCTGGCTTCAAAGCAGCACTTGCAGCTGCTATTTCAGGAAGAATTATCCAAAATAATCAGAAGGAGAATTGGTGAAAAACCATGGAGAGGGCTTTGAGATTGAAGCAAAGTTATTCGTGTAAATACAACATTGGAGGAGGAACAGAGACGAGGGGACACTTTTCAGTGTGGTTGAAATTGGACGGGTTAAACCTGTTACCAAACAAAACCCAGACCCAAAAGCAAACTCACTCCAACCATTGGGCAATTGGGCATGGTGGTTGAGAGTCTTAAGACCATAGAAGGAGGTGCCTAGTTGAGGCCTCAGATGACAGATTCACTGCTACGTTCCCCTTTCTATGTCGATTGTTCATATATTTTAGTGCTCTCTCTGTCTCTCTCTCTCTTTGTGTGTGATTAAAAGAACACAGAATATTTAAGACCTTAACAAAATTCACAGGCTATATCGGCCACATGACAAGAAAAGACTTGAAAATTTCTCATGGTCCATTTCGTTCTGAGGCGAAGAGTTTCCTAGGCCTAAGAACAAACAATGCCAATCTAACCATGTAAGGCTTGCATCTGTTGTAGACAGAGAACCATTTCTGCACCACCCATTGAACCAATACTAGTCAGATGATTATACCTACGTCTTCTGCAGAGGTGTTAAAACTTGCATAATCACCTGCCCGGGATCTGCACCAGCCGGGGATAATGAAAACACAAACATCATCCACATCATGATAATGGTGAAAGGGCCAATGATCGAGGTTCATATTGTTTAAAGATAATTAAAAAATGCCGAGGCCAAAAATGGTTGAGATCACGCCATCACTATACAGAAGAGGCTTAATATCCATCTCAAAGCATAGGAAGCACCTTGTGCACATCTTCTTGGCATGCCAAATTCTGTTCTGAGATCTACAAAGTGTCGAACAAAATAAATTCATAATTGTTTGTACACAACTTCTTGCCCCCAACTACCCATAGCAGGACAGGGTGACTGAGCACCCTTTCATAGTGTAAATTACAACGCATGGACAGAAGTCCTTAACAAATTACTCCGTGGGTAAACTCAAATCCTCGATAGCTCCTGCTAATCCAAACTCAGTTGCCTCAGGTTGCTTCCCTTGGACCTTAGTCTTGGGGTTGTCATCTTTATCCCTTGCCTCTCCTGCAGCTATGCACTCCTGAAATCTGAAGCAGCTGATCAGATGATCGTTAGTCATTCCAGCCACTTGCATGAATGTGTAGACAACTGTTTGCCCCACGCCTCGGAACCCTCTTTTCACGAGATCTTTGCTTATCGCATCTGCTTTTGATGTCTTAATTGGGACCTGCCGTGGATAACGGAAATGACTAACTATAGGCTTATGGTTTACAAATCCCCATATGTATTTGCCAAAAGACCCAAACTCATCTATTATCTGCATCATCATCACATCAAAAAGAGAAAAAGTAAAATCAGACTGGATGGCACTTGTGTATATCCGCGGCATATGGCTCCTAATTAATCATCTCCTAATATAGCATAAATTCCTCGCCCATTGTATTTATCCATTTGCGAGTCTGGCGACCCCATTGAATAATTCTACGAAAATCAAAAAGTCAAATGACTTTTCTTCTTTCATCGGATGCTAATAACAGACCAATATCATGTTTCTCCAGAAATCAAAACCTAAGATAATCTTTAACTTCTGTGTGTACGATGGAATTATGGGCTGTGATACACTGATTCTTTTTCTATTGAGTAAACACAGCCATACAATCAGTTTATTTTAATACATGAGATATTAAAACCTAGAACAATTAGCATTTCATTAGATGGGGATCAGCAATTTCACCATTTTATCATGTACTTGACGTACCTTAAACATACAAAACCAAGTCTTCATGAGACCACAATAAGCAACATTTTAGTTTAGCAAGATGAATAATGCAGTTAAAGATAACAAGAAGATCAGCACATACCTTGCAAATTTGACGTGCATTTTCGATGATCCCTCGAAGCTTAAGCTCTGATAAAAGAGAGCTGGCAGCACTTCCTGGTGTAACTATCTTCTTCTCATTTAATTTTGAGACAGCAACTGGATCAAAGTCCTGAAAGACTTCTCTGCATACAAATACACGTTACTTTGAATGAGCAAGGATCCCATCAATTGTCAGGTCAACCATCTGATGGTTGCACTTATTTTCTGATTGCCAGAAGATTAGGGCAGATACAGATACTATGATTTGATACCTAAATAAGCGCCTTTTATTAAGAATTGCCGGCCATGTAAGTTCAGCCAAAGCAGCGGATAAGCTGAGCAATTCGAACAGTTTCCTGCAAGTTATCTAGGAAAATCAGAGGCTTACCGAGAGGGCCACCAAATGAAGTCATGTAAAGTAATAGGAAGTAACAAAACAAATGGAAGATAATGCCATTAGGCTACATACTTGTCATTGTGGACTGGAACTCCCCATTCTTCGTCATGGAAAGCAGCATAACATAAATCTTTTAAAAAAATGAAAACCAATTAGCCGATGGTATCCCATAAAAAGATAATTTCATAAAATCATGAACACATGAGGTCTGACACATACTCCACAGCTTCAGAGAATGCAGTATCCAATACATCCAAGACATAATCATGATCAATTTGGTGAAACTTCCCACCAACAAAAATGTTTTCCATGGAGTTTAAGAAGCTTTAACATCCAATCCATTTAGGATACAACCACATTTTTGTAAAAAAAAAAAAAAAAATTGTTAAAAAAGATGAGGCACCTAAAATATAAAAGAAAGCAGTCTTGCTAGCCACCACACTCTATGCAGTCATAATACCATCCAAATGAGTTTTTGATTTACTCCACTATTGATAAGGGGTTATCATCCTCTTTTTCATAATGGATAAGCCTGACACGTTATCTTTACTATAAGTTCTAACATTCTTTCCAATTCAAATGAAGTAATACTTATGGGATGCCACTCCCACGTGATTGATGAGTATTATTCACAAGGGATAGCTGTTATATCTTATTATCCAGAATAAGGACACTATGGAGGTAATGTCTGAGCCAGGAGACCAAATCAATGGTAGACTTCATTTGTACAATTTTAATAGTATTTTTTTTATTGAAAAGTACTAATTGTAGTAATTAGTTAAATGAAATTGAATTGAAAAATAAGTGAGATAAAATGCAGCTGGTGCAAAAGAGCTTTGCCCGTAAAACTCCAATTTCCTATAAACTCATCCCAAAAATTAGATTTGGAAATTTCCAACAAGTACACTTGCAAGATTTGGACATTGTTTCTTTGAACATGTAAAGGGGCATATCCACATCGTCAAAGTGGTGCCTTTTTGTTCATATACAGGACATAGTGCATGTTCAGCGACCACTCTGTACTTTTACAATGCCCACCTCTACAACATCCTATAAGCTCCACCAACACACTTGGCGTGGACCATAGCAGCCTAAACAGAGAAAACATTCTCAGTCTCTAGCTACCAAGATGCAAATCCAGCTTGTCCTCTACTCAAGGGCCACTATTAAGCAACACTTGCTACTAGTGTGGCCCATAACAATTTTTCACAAGTTTAGTACTGTTTTCTTACTTTTAAACAAGGCACTAAAGCACAATATCACCGTAATTTATAAGAAAACCTCTGGGTTTCCGCAATTTCATCATAATGTAACCTCTCTTTCAAACACTATTGCTCTTGTAACCTCAATAGCCAGGATTCAAACATTCTCACACATATCATACGCAGACAAACATATATAAATATACACTCCTATGCTAAATAGATCGAGATTATAAGTGTACATTGTGAGCTCAAGTCAGAAAATTAAACATACCAGTATTTGGCGTTACCCAAGCACACCTCTTCTTAACTGCTGCACCATCAGCAGAACCCACTGATACAGTATCACTATCAGTACCGACTTTCTCATTCTTTATACCGCATTGATTCCTCCGAATATGCTTCGGCGTCCGACTGATCCTCCCCGTCGACGCCCGACTTTGAGATGAATCCGATGACGCGTCCGACGAACAGGACGCATTCAGAGACAAATTCGACCTCAAAAGCTTATGGTCCTGCTGCTTCAAAACCGACGGCACAGTCAAATAGTTCTTGGACAATGGGGTTGAATTTGGTGATGATGGAGCTTTCTTTGCCCTGGCTTCATCGATTTCCTGGGGCTTCTCAACATTACTCTTCGGTTTTGACCCCGGCTTTCGCAATTCCACCGATCTCGCCTTGTTACCGGCCGGTACAAGCACCGGTCGGGTCTCTGAGTCAGCAGCACAGTTCATCGATTTCACTCGCGGTCCTGACATTGAAGCAGTTCCACTGTATTTGCCCCAAATGTGAACAAAACTTAGGGTTAGTCGGTCAGTGACTAACCTAGGGCTAGAACATTGATAGAACAGACAGATTGAAGAAGATGTGGAGGTGCATTGCGCAAATATGTGTTGGGAGTGTATGGAAAATCGAAACCCTAGAGAGCGGTGAAGGTGGGAGAGATGGAAATTGAAGATGTGGTTACGGAAAAAACCCTAGTAGTGACAGAGATGTGGTGGTGCATTGGCGACGATGGAGCTCAGTAGTAGGAGTTTGTGGTGGTTCGAAGTGGAAAATTGATGTACAAGTTTTGGAAACTTGTGGCAGCTTGATCATTGAAGAGCATAAATCAACGACGGCCAGTCATGGATGTTTCGAGAGAGAGACAAAGAGGGAGACAGAGACAGAGAGACTGCTTGAGAAAGTATAGTCACCGGTGATAGATTGCCACGTCAGAATTTAGATATTTTTTTTGGGACTAATCTCAAAATGCATCTAAAAGATGATTCAAATCTCAATTTATACCCTCAAAATTTAAAAATATTAATTTATACCCCAAAATACATAAACTTATATCAATATGCACTGGGATTAACTATCGTCTATTTTTCCGTTAAAAAAGTTTGGACTCATTATAAATCGCACCTTCAAATTTAAATATTTTACATTTATGATCCAAAAAAGAATTTCATCCATTAATACTCGTTAAATATCTATCATTAATATTCGTTATTTTCTTGTTGAGTCAATTGTATTGTGTTGTATATTTCATGTTTACGATAATTCATATAATACTATTTAAAACAAATTTAAAATAACTATCTTTTGTCTACAATACTCATTAAATAGTTATTTTCTGTTTAAAGTTAGACACGACACGACACAATTGAGAACTATTTAACGAGCATTAATCAATGTAATTCTTTTTAGATCATAAATATAAAATATTTTAACTTTGAGGGTGCAATTTATTATTAGTCCAAACTTTTTGTATGGCAAAATGGACGATAGTTAAGTTTAGGTGTACATTGATACGAATTTATGTCTTTTAGGGTACAAATTAATATTTTTAAACTTTGAAAGTGTAAATTGAACTTCGGTGATCTTTTAAGATGCAAATTGAGATTAACTCTTTTTTTTTTTTCTTTTTTTGGGTCAGAACATATATGTGATATATTCACTAACCTCGGCGTGCTGGTATGTTGTGTCGGAGTGGGGAAGAGATCGATAGAGGTGTGTGTAAATTGATCCAAATATTTCTAATTGTTAAACCAAAATATATAACTTTCTGATCCATTAAATATCATTTCTTTCTCTCCTCCATGTCAAACGAATCAGGTTGGAATCGGATTTTGATTGATCCAAATTCGATTTTAAAAGGTCGATCTTAATTTAATTTTATTATTTGACGAATTTTATTTTCGTGACTCATATTCTGAATTTGTTAAAAATTTCCAATCCGAGCCAAAAATTTAATCTAATTTAAATAACTTAATTTAACTAGGTTTTCACAAATTATATTCAAATTTTAATTAAATATTTAGAATGAGATCATAATCGGATTATCAGTAAAAAATATCAATCTTTATTTAAATAATAGAATTCGAATCAAAATCTAATTCATTGACATGTTTACTTACCATAATCTTTGAATATTACACTTGAAACTTTTAATTTTTTGTTTTTTTTGGGAGAATTACACTCAAACCCTTGAGATTTGTCATTTAATCACTCAGATCCCTTGACATTTAAAATATTACACACAGACCCTCTAAAATTTGTACGCATAACACGTAAACCCCTAATGTCAATGTTTGTTAGTAAATTATATTTAGACCCATGAAATTTGTAAATGTGTAATACTTAAATCCCTCAAGTTTAAAATATTATATTTTGACAAAAAATATTCCAATCAAATATAGAGTATCAAATATTTTAAATTTTACAACCAAAATTCATGTTATATTATGACATTTATTTAAATAAAATTAAAAATAAAAATTTAATTTTTTTAAAAAAAATCATAATTAGTATACAATTATACTATCTATTGAAATTTAATTTGGTCATTTAAATGACCAAATTAAACTACCAAATTATTCTAATTAAAGCTAATAAATATTGTGTCATTTACTGTTTAACTCCTTGTTTGATTTTTTTAGTTTTATTCCAATAGATAGTATAATTATATACTAATTATAATTTTTTAAGAAAAAAATAATTTTTTAATTTTAATTTTATTAAAATAAATGATACAATAGAACATGAATTTTTCTTATAAAATTTAAAATATTTGATATTTTATCTTTGATTGGAGTTTTTGTGGTCTAAGTATAAAATTTTAAACTTGAAGGGTCTAAGTATTATACGCTTACAAATGTCAAGAAGTCTGAATGATTAATTGATAAATCTCAGAGAGTTTAAGTGTAATTCTCTTTTTTTTTTGTTAGAACATGTGACGCCCCCAACAAGAACGATACGTATTCTGAACGCTAGGAAGAAGAACCAATACTAATTATTCCATGATTTTTTAGGTAGAAGGTGTAAAACACTTAATAGCAACTACTCACCATCCACCATATATAGTACACAATGCGACCCCATGTGTGATCCATTGACGCTCATGCTAGGACTTCCTAAGCTCACTGAGCCAACGCTTTGAGCATCTTCAAGTTGAATATTGCAACAATGTCTCAGTCCATAATCCAAAAACCAGGGGCGCCCAGAAATTTGGGGCTAATACGATTTTTTTTAATATTAATAATAAATTTATTTTTTAATTTTTCAAAAAAAAAATATTAATTAAGTTTTTGTATTCAAATTTTTGTTATCACAGTTAAACTTGAGAAAGAGAGAAGAATAATTGAAAAATTATGATAGTAAATTTAAATTTGACTTTTTTGGGATGTTAACACTTGATTTTTAGTAGATTTAGTTTTACTATTAATTTTTTTTTTTCAAAAATTGAATTTTAGTGCATTTTAATTTCATAGGCTGAATTAACAGGCCCAATCAGCTCAAATTAAAATATTTTGTTTGGACTTAAATTTAAGTTTTTTTGTGGGACCTATTTTTTTATGGATTTAAATTTTTTATTTGGGTTATTACTATACATCTAAAAATTATGAATTTTTTTTTTAAAGTGAGACTTGCAGACTTTATTGATCTAAGAGTAACTCTAACAATGCTATCTAAAATAGTTACTCAAAATATCTATATAATAAATTAGCTTACAATTCAAATCTCAAAAGATAAATAAAATGACTTTTACTAATCGCGGTTGAGATCGCTTTAAATTTTACTTTAAAGTTAATCTAACGGCTAATATTAACACCCTAAATTTAATAGGAAAAATAGGGCTTAAGGGTGTGTTTGGAGTGATTTTTTAAAAGTACTTGTAGAAATTATTTCTCATAAATACTATTGTGATTATTTCTCATAAATACTTTAAAAAAAATAATAGTGTTTGAAACTGTCCAACCACTACCTCTACTCCCACCACCACCACTGTCGTCGCCGCCGCCGCCGCCGCCGCCATCGCGTCGCCACCACCACCACCACTACCACCACCACCGTCGCCACCACTGCCACCACCACCACCACCACTGTCACCATCACCACGACCACCACCTCCGTCGCCACCACTGCCACCAACTCCGTCGCCACCACCATCACCGCCGCTGCCACCACCACTGCCGCCCACCACCTCTCACCCTCACTACAAACCGATACTTAAATTCTTTTATCTTTTCTCTATGTTTGTAATTTGATTTTGGATATGAATACAAATATGTTTATTGTTTACTATTTTTTATTACACTGTGCCTTCAGACACAGATAATAACTAATATTTAAATATTGTATTATCTACTTTAACTAACCATTTTTTTTAAATTCACTTCAACTAAGCTATCTATTTTAGCTAACCACTTCAACTAATTTTCAATAATAAAATTCAAAAAATAGCAATTCAACTATACATTGTATAAATTTAATCAATTATAGGCTATAAGAGTAAATATCATAAAAGATGGGCTACAAGAGTAAATATCATAAAATAAGAGCTCATCACATGTACTTAACAAAACAATGATATACTCTCTTTTTTGCTCATCAAAATCAACTGTCACCGCCTCTTCCAACACCACCTGCCACCGCCACTATCCACCCAACGCTCTCTATTTTAGCAGGAGAATTCGGAGAAGGCTTGGACAGTTAATGAGGTGAGCCACAATCGGTTTTTGATCTTCCTGAAAACCCCAAATCAGGAGCCACAAAAACAAAACCAAATAATCAAAGATTTTTGATCTTCTCATTTTGTGATCTAGGGAACCACAATCGGTGAACCACAATCGATTTTTGATCTTCTCATTTTTTGATTATTTTGATCGATTTTTTGTGATGAAAATAGATGGAGTTTCTGTGAGAGAGAGAAAGAGAATACCAAACAATGGAGTTTCTGTGATGAAGATGATGCCTACTGTGGACTAATTTGTTTGTGAATCTGTGATGAAGACGATGCCTTCTGAAGCTTCTGTTGAGGAATAGCTAGTCTTGGGAGGTCACCCGATCTAACGAGCCAATATTGGCTGATAGATAATACCGAGTGAAAGACATAACCTGTTGGAGCCAAAATTTATGAATTAACTATCTAAAATAGCTAACATGCCTCTTTTAACTATCTCGTTGGAGGTGCTGTAAGAAGGGACATACGTTGGTCACGAGTAGGGGTGTTCAAATTCCGACTAGCCGCAAGTTCCTACCCTACCCGACCCTACCTTACCCTACTGAACGGTTAGCCGCAAAAATCGAGTAGGAATGCGGAAGAGTTTTTGGTCTTCCGATTAAATCGGGTAGGAATGCGGAAGAGCTATCCATTTCCGCATTCCTACCCTACCCGCATTAATTAATTAATATGATTTTAATGTATTTCATATGGTTTAAACTTAAATTAATTGTTATTGTATTTGTGTAACAATTATAGTGGATTGATGTTCATACTTTCTTGTATTTTATTATAATTGTTGTTGTAATTGTTTTAGATTTTAATGTTATTGATTTATTGTGTTGTTAAATTGGTGTATGTTATTTAATTAAATTGTTAAAATGATTCAAAAATTAATAGTTACAAAAATGTTTACCCGATTTCCTACCCGACTTCCTACCCGATTAATCGGGTAGGAATACTACACCTGTCGGGTAGGGTAGGCCAAGAAAAAATTCTTCCACAAAGTATCGAATAAGAATACGAAAGTGCATATTTCCTACCCGTAGGGTAGGGTGAACACCTCTAGTCACGAGTTGATAAAACTTAAAAGAACACAAAGGAGGGAACTGCTGGACCCACTTATCCATTGAACTTCCACACATTCAAATCGTAACGTCTGCTTGTGCAAACAAATTCACAAACCAGAAACAATCAACAACAGTGGAAGAGCTAAATCCAACCCATTAATGGCTACAGCTTCTCTTCTACCCAAATCAATCTCACTCTTTCTCACAAACCCACCTTCTATACCCTTAACCCACTTCACCAATGTCTCCTTCTTGAACAACCCAACAGACCAACCTCTTTGCAGCAAAAAAACTATCTGTGCAAATGCCAAAAAAAAGAATCAGTGGCTTGACCCTTTCGACTATGGCGATGACCCCGAAATGGAGTATGGGTCATTATTTGCCGATGGTAAGCAAGAAGAGGATCCGAGGCCACCGGACAATCCCGATAACCCATATGGGTTTTTGAAATTCCCAATGGGATATAGTGTTGAAATAGCTTCTTTGGGGTTGAAGATTAGAGGGGATGTTCGTCGATGTTGTTGTGTGATCTCTGGTGGTGTTTATGAAAACTTGATGTTCTTCCCGGCGATTCAGTTGATTAAGGATAGGTACCCTGGTGTTCAGGTGGATGTGGTGACGTCACCTAGAGGGAAGCAGACTTATGAGTTGAATAAGAATGTGAGGTGGGCTGATGCTTACGATCTAGATGAGGATTTTCCTGATCCGGCGGAGTATACCGATATGATTGGAGTTATTAAGGTCAGTGGGCTATCACTCTGCTTTGCAGCATTAGAAGGTATTGCATTATGAGGGGAGTATGGATTCTTGTTCTGATACAGATTTATAGGGAAAAACCATGGTCATTCTGAAAATTATGAAGCTTGACTAAGTTTTTGCTAGTTTAGGATCATTCAAACTATAAAATAAACTGTATATCATTAGATTTTTGAAGTTTATTTTGTAAACGAGCCGAATTCAAATAATTTGTGACCGAGCTCGATTAGGCTCAGACAGCTCAGTTCGGGTAGAGTAGGTTTCTTTGTGGCATAATACAAATGTTATTGTCACCCAACTCTGATGAAGTACCTCAAACTTATCCTTCCAAACCATTTATACATCTCAATCCCTCTCTTCCTTAATAAAGTTTTTATAAATTTGAACTTCTAAGGTTTAATTTAATAGTTGATTATGCAGGCCTTGGGGGATTTTGTTGTTCATAAATAGATTATTAAGTTCTAAGTTTAACTTTGAAATTTTTTGCTCGGTCAAGGTCAGCCAGTCACAACCGTTCTAAATCTGGGCACTAGTTATAATCATAGAGCTAGACAACTGAGGCTTAAAATGAACATGGTAGATGGAATCTTTCTATCCAATTTTCAACTCACTAGGCTTAATTATTCAGGTTTATATTGTTATAGTGCTACTTTGTGCTTGCTTGCAGGGTAGGTATTACGACATGATCTTATCAACCAAACTGGCAGGGCTTGGTCATGCTGCATTCTTGTTTATGTCGACCGCCAGAGACAGAGTCAGCTATATATACCCAAATGTAAATGCTGCAGGGGCTGGATTGCTTCTATCAGAAACATTTACACCAGATAATATGAACCTCTCCGAGGGTGGATACCATATGTGAGTTTGGAGAAAAAACACAGCTGATTGGCATAGTCCGTATCTTATGAACCAGACACTCCGTAGTGTCTGGTTCTTGCAATTAAGGTTTCCTTGTGTCCAAAATATTTCATATGAACTTGTCTGATTTAGGTATCATCAGATGACTGATTGGTTGGGGAGACCAGGTCGTAATGTACCAAGGCATCTTGTCTCTCCACTAAAAGTGTTGATCTCAAGGAAGCTGAAGGAGGTCGTTGAGGCAAAATATAAGAATGCTGGTGCAGAGAAAGGAAAATATGTTGTGATTCATGGAATAAAATCAGATTCAAAAGCTTCTATGCAGTCTAAAGGGGATACTGATAGCTTGCTACCGATCGAAGTATGGGCTGAGATGGCCATTGCAATAAGGTATGCTATTGTGTGAAATACTTTCTCAAACTTCAGGCTGTGTATTTGGAATGATTTTTTGCCCTATGAAATCTCTGAACAATGATAAAAATCAATTACGGACATTTTGTGATGTGAACCCCAATAGACTTGCTTTGAGACCCAACAACAATATTGGAAAAACAACCCAAGAAAGCCAACTCAGGTCTATGGATGGAGAATCTGAACCCGTTGAGAACTCGTTTCAAGAACCTAGATTATATTAAAATCTAGACCCGTTGAAGAACCCGTTTCAAGAACCCAAATTACAAGGAGGAACGCCACAAATGTTGTGATTTACCTTTGATAAGTTCAGAAGTTCAATCAAGAACAAGAGGAGTAAACTCAACTCAACTCACAATCAAAATTCATTATATATTGTCTCCCCCTTTTTGATTGATTGAACGCCTATTTATAGGCTGGTCATTACAAGAAAAAATCCTAAAAATCCTAATATACTAAGGAAACAAATCCTAATCTACTATAGAAACAAATTCTAATCTACTAAAAAAACAAATCCTAATCTGCTAAGGAAACAAATCATAATCTACTAAGGAAACAAATCCTAATAAGAGTTTAAATAAATTAATAAGACATGTGTGGGCTAAGCATCCTCAAGCCCACTTATTCTAAACTAATAATAAAAATCATTTAAACAAATTGAAGGCCTTAACAACAACAGGCCCTATCTAACATGTTCTCCTTCTTTCAAGTCCATCTTGAGTGTTGGACTCTTGCTAGCTGCATCCTAGGTGGATTGCACCAACCCTTGCATTGTTTCCTTGATCTTCTTGGCTCTTGATCTTGTAATTGGTCCATCTGGACTTGTAAAGGATCTTTAAGAGTAGGCCCATCTTGGTTCTTATCATTTTGAGATGCAACTAAATTGTCAAATCTCTCTTGCGAACAGGGGTGTCAAACCGATCTTTGTCATCCCACATGAGAAAGAAAGGGAAAACGTGGAGGAAGTGGTTGGAAACAATGCTAGTATTGTGTTCATTACTACCCCTGGACAGGTATTGTCTTTCTCCACTCAAGTTAGAGTTCAAATTGCAAAAGAAAACTCCTCCTGTTGAAGTAGATTTAGTGTCACAATGATGGATAAACTTGTTAACAAAAACGTGATGAAGTATAAAGATGCCAAAAATCCTAATTTATCTTGTTATCTCCATTAGTATTTAGCATTCTTAGATTCTAATGGTCTATGTTTGCTTCAGCTTGCTGCTCTTATCAATGACTCAATTGGGGTGATAGCTACAAATACAGCCGCTATCCAACTTGCACATGCACGTGAGAAACCGAGGTAAGTTTCCTCTATGGAAGAAACACTCTCCCTAAACTTGCACCAATCAAACTCTCATTTTATGGAGGTCAATCTCTTCATCCCAAATAGCAAGACACATTCTTATGGGGTGAACACATTTGTCGGGTTCGAGCCTCATCCTCTCTGCCCCCCCATTCCTACCTAATATACTGTGTTGGGGTGCCTATGTTTTGCAGCATCGCATTGTTTTGTTCCGAAGAGAAAGGAAGACTGTTTGTTCCCAATGCAAAAGAGAAGAAATGTGCACTTCTTTCATCCAAGACAGGGAAGTTAATAGACATAGATGTTGAAGCTGTTAGAAATGCAGTCCAGATTTTCTCTATGCCCCTGGTTCTTGCATAGGTGACCCTTTTAACCTTTTTCTTCCTCCCCTCTCCTTCTTTGGGCTAATTGTATAGCTATGTAAAAATCAATGTAACATTGATATACCTTAAGTCCATATTGCTAATCAAATAATTTTTTGGTACAAACATATTCTTTACAAAATGAGTTCCCACAAATGTCTTGGCTTAATAGTGGCTTTTCATAATTGTACACTCATCTTCTATTGATTCATCATAATTGATGTCTTAAATCTATTAATAGTTTTAAGGGGATTATGGTGGAATTGAAGTCAGAGTTCCATTATTTCTCAAAACCTAACAATCCAATCAGGACTTCTCAGTCTCTGTTTGTTGCTCTTTTTCTGTCTTCCACCTGAAGTGTTAACTGACTATAAGAATTGAACTTGCAGGACCCTTTCTGGGGTACTGTGCCTAACACTAGGATATTACTATGCTACTGATTTGAGTTATTTGCAGTATTGATTATTGAAAAAGTAAAACGACAAAATGATAAAAACTTTTAATGTGCTATCTTGTGATTAGATGAAAAAAAGAGGTGAAGTATTGAAAAATTATTTTTTGACTCATAGTTCTAAGCGAGCGCACACCAATATCAAATAAATAATATATAATTTCTACTGGTGGATACCTTTTTCATGGTATTTGCTTTTAGGAAAATGCTATTTTGACTTAATTTAAAGATCTAATCTAAAAACTTAATGATGTACAACTATTGGATTGGTTGTGGGTTTCATCTAATATTGGAACTCATAATCCAATGGTTGCATTTAAGCCACACCATTAGGTTACCAGATTAGGTCCCTAAATAAGGTCCCTATAACATTGCTCTTGTTTTTATTATGAGTTTTTCAATTAACAGTAAGCAACAGATTCAAAGTAGGGAGTTGAGCAAGGTGGGATTCTAAGCCCTCGGCGTTTGAGAGGACCGAGCTGTCTCATAGCCGGAACCTCTCTGAGAGGGATTAAGAGGGGTAACGTTTCATGTGTGTGTCTTGTACTCTGCTTCAGCACTAGACTTAAAAAAAGTTAGTTGCTTTTTGGATAATAGCTTCCACAGTTTATTCGCAAACAATCATATTCCATTAACACAATATAATTACAAGATAACCCAAAATCCAAACACCAGCTCAACTTAAAACATTAGTAAATAGAGCCACTGCTCTCATGTCATATGTGTACTTTGAGCCTCTAATCTTCTGAGTGCATTGAGTATAATTATTTCCAAAAATGGGTAGGTTAATGTACTTTGAACTTTATTTCATACTTTTTAGGTCATTTTAGACACGTCAGCAGAATTTCAGTGACAGGATAGTTCTGTCCTTCCTAACCATCCAACACTAGCTCCTTTAAATCGTCATTAATTCTTTTGGATAATTAATTTTTATACCTGATGATTAGATCCATGGACCCTTTATTTCCTAACATATTACAAATTGATACATGGTTAAAAGAGTATATTATAAAAAGTGATACAACATTAAAAATAATAAAAATTTAAGTTACAACTAAATAAGAGTAAGTTATGATTAAAATATTTTAGATTGATAAACAATTATGATCAATCCCAAATGATCCATTTAGGGCATGTTTGTTTTGAGAATTGCTATACATAGTATTGAGAAATGTATTCTTTACATTTCTAATACCAATGAAAATTAGTACCGGTAATAGAAAGTATTTCAATCCCCTCTCATGTTTGTTAGTTCAATAGGTATTATCATAGGTCCCACAAACAACCATTTATTCTATCACATCTTGTATAATAAATATATAATTTTACCCTTAATATCATTCATTCCATTACTCTGTTTGTATAACGTTTTTGCATAATGTTTGGTATAATACATGGTATGACAATTCGTATGCTTAAACATAATACAAGAAAAAAAATTTAAAATAATTTTTTTAAAAAAAATTAAAAAATAAAAAAAATTGGTGATACTATACATTTAAATGTAATATAAGGAAATTTTTTTTTTTTTTTAAAAAAAAAATTATGACACCGTACGCTTAAACATAATACAAGAAAAAAAATGCAAAATCAGAATTTCTTTTCAAAAAAAATAATAAAATAAAAAACCGTTGGTGGCCAAATCTCATACTAACATTAAAGGTCGAAGGGTAATTCAGTCATCAACCTCCTTAATCCCATTGGTGGCCAAAACCCAAAAAAATAATACCACCTCCTAGGTGGTATTATATAAGCCCATGTACATGAGTGTCGGTGACTATAGTAAGCAGGTCTGTATTGCAAACCGAAAAATAGTACCACACGAAAAAAAGCAAACAAACAAGGTATTATTAGGCCCCACATATTATTTTTCTTAATCCCACCTCCTTATACCACTATTATCCTTCAATCAAACATGCCCTTAGTGTAACCTTACAAAATTTAGTTATATCACCTGACATTTCTTGTCTGGTCAAAGGTAAACCATTCACGTCGGGATTAGGGTATTCATAAGGGAAAAATCTCACATGAGCTGGTCCTAAGGAATTGTTAAAATTCGAATTCAAGACATCTGAATTTGTAATTCATCCATATTATCACTTGAACTACCATTCTCCCTCCTATATATATGTTTAATGGGTAGCTTGACAGTGCAGTTCTCCATTAGCTTCACAATGGGAAGCAAGCAACTTTATTTCTCTTATAATGTGAAGTGGGTGTGCCTCATTTTTACATCTTGTTTTGTTGTAATAATCACAAAACTTACTTACCCAAAAATAAAATAATCACAAAACTTAATGTTTAGCTTCTTTAAATTCATTCCATCGCATTTGCTTCAATTCGGTGCCATAACTGGTTTTACATTAGCAGAAACCAGTCTAATCGGATGAGATCCCTTCAACACTTTTTTTTCTTTCATTTTTTTTTTATCTTGGCATATTATCCACCAAAATTCAAGTCGGATTCGTTTTACAAATACTTTGACAAATAAAAAAAAATGAAGGCTAAATCTAGTCTAGACGGCTTCTAGTTTTGTCGTGATGTGAAATGATGATAAATTGATTTATCTTTTTAGTCTAAAATTATAGATAAAAATCTACCGAATCGCATATTTCTAACAATTCCTAAAAACTAACTCTACCAAAGAATAAAACTTTTGGGTTTTTAAAAAAAAAAATTATTTTTCATGTTTACCATCACAAATTTTGAGGAATGAAACGTTAGGTTAATGCAAGTATAAATTTATTTTATTTTTTTGAGTGGAATATGATGTATAAAAAAGACCATGTGATGATCACCTAAGGGCATATAAGATCATCCACGTGTTCACAATTAACGTGGTGTTAGGCAATGATTCTCACCAACTCATCAACTCAATAATTGACCATTACAAACTTATTTTAATATCCTGCAAATCTTTCTCTGCTACTGAATATATATAGTTATAGTTATAGTTATTGTGTGAAATCAAATGGGTTAAACATATCAAACTTTGTTCTTTTTTTTTTATAAAGTTATTATGAACTCAGTGTATAGTATGATAAAAGTGTAAGTTGGTGGGTTTCATAATGCTACAACCATTACAAAAGCCAAAAAAATTTAAAGTAAACCCTTTAAAACTCGTCTTATCGTAGTTAATAACTAAATATTTCAAATTTGAGTCTGCCTAGAATATTAACTTGATGTGCATAATTATACACATCCCGAATTTACTAGTTTAAAGTGATAGGTTTTAGGTTTGAAAAAAGAAAAAAAAACTCTTCACGCAAGCTACTATGGCCGCCCCCATACCATGAACATGAAATGACAGTCCCATGATTAATGGTTATGCATCTAATAAGAGCAATTATTGACCATTGAAAAAGTATATCCTATGGCTACAGATAGAAGAGGTCCACTGAGACTGGTGGTCTGGTGGAGGGTGCCACCTCAGTCAGCCCACACTACCTATATATTAGGGGTCATAGAGAGAGCAAAGAACCAAGAAAAAGAGTAAGAGAGGTTTTAGGAGCTAAATTTCTAGCATCAGTCTTATCTTATTATACATTGTCTTCTTATCTCAATGTCGCTTAAGATAGCAGTGGAGAGTTTGCCAAATCCACTGGTGGGGATGGTGGAGTGTTTGGTGGTGGTGAGAGAGTATGATGAGAAGAGAGATAAGGTGGCGGTGGAGGAGTTGGAGAGGCGGTGCCAAATTGGGCAGCCGGGGAAGCCTTCCCTCATCACGGACCTCATGGGTGACCCTATTTCTCGCGTACGCAACTTCCCATCCCATGTCATGATGGTAAGTTCATATGCATACTCAACTCAACTCAACAAAACATTCATTCTAATTATTTGGATTTGATTAGACGAATTACGCTTCTCTCTTATGTTTTATCAAGGATTCTATATATTTGTCATCTACATTATATCGAATGCAAGTATAGATACAAAATATAACTATATATAAAAGCGGTTGATATATAGTTTGCAATTTCGTGATCATATGCTAGGTCGACATAGTCTTTAGGCAAGTGAAATCCGAAAAAAGAAGATATAGGATTGCATTTTAATAGCTGCTTTAATACTAAACAGATTAATGAACTGTGAAAAAACATAAGAAAAGTTTGTTTTTATGTTGTTTCGATTACTGCATGTTTTATACATAAGTTGCTCATGTTGTGATCAACAGGTAGCAGAGTATGGGAAAGAGAGAGAAATTGCTGGGATTATCAGTGGCGGTATCAAAACAGTTAGAAGAGCTAAGAAAGACATGAATGACTTTCCAGTCTATGTAAAGCTGGCTTGTATTCTGGGATTAAGGGTTTCTCCTACACACAGGTCTCTCTCTCTCTCTCTCTCACACACACACACACACACACACACACAAAAACCAGCACCACAGAATGACGATCATATTCGACCATAAAGACAAGAGTAAATATTGTTCCTCGTATCCTGGAAAGGAAAGGACAGATTGGAATTGGATGGCAAACAAAGCATAAACATTAAGCCGCCATTATTGACATTATGATCTCTATGTTTATCTTTACAATCTTTCTCTTCCCTCCATCAAGTATAACTATATATTGTATAGTCCATTATCTTCTCCAATCTTCTCCGATCTTTGTTAATGGAGGGTTTTTCATCTTCTAAAACAATCCACAAGAATCCACTCACACATGCATGTAAAAAAGAAGAAAGCACAAAGGATATTATTATAAGGGCTAGTTGCATGCATGCCCACATTATAGATTGGCTTGCTTAGAATTTTTTTTACCTTATTGTGATTGGAACATATTCCGTACACCATTATTGATTAATTTAAGCAAAAGCTAGCACCCTTGATCAAGCATCAAATTAAGTCTCCGAAATTACCATATTCTAGTAAAATGTCCCCTACTTTTTTCAAATAAAACAAAAAAATTAGGGTTAATAGCTTTTGTGGACCCTAAAATATGTATTTTTTTTTCTCATTTTAGTTCTCATTGTATCAATTTTGTCAATTTGATTTTTAAAATATTTAATTCGTGTTATTTTGGTTCCTAATTAGACAACCCGTTAAGTTTTTTGATGAAAGAGATCACGTGTCATTTTTTAGACGGGATTACGTGTCCAACACATGATCATTCCGTCAAAAATTTAACAACCAGTCTATGTAGGAACTAAAATGATACGAATTGAATACTTTAGAGACTAAATTGATAAAATTAATACAATGATGACTAAACTGACAAAAAATACATATTTTAGGAATCAAAAATGTTATTAACCCAATTAGAGTTAATAGCACTTTAATTACTTTTTTCAACATACAATATAAGTGGTCTAATAAAATAAGGTTATTATTATTTCAAGAGATTTGAACATCATAATCTTTAAAGCTTTTACGGCATGACGTGGACGTCACAGTTTAAGTCGCGAAAACAACGTTTTTATATGCATGAAAATTTATATACATCTATTTTTTCAAAATTACACAGTGATGATGGTGTGTATTGACTCTCGTGCACCGAACTATATATCCTTATTTTAATCATTAAACCTTTGCATGCAGGCGGCTCGGCATTGGCACAAAACTTGTTCAACATTTAGAAGAATGGTGCCGGAAAAATGGCGCCGACTACACTTACATGGCCACTGACTGTAGTAATCTGCCTTCTATAGACTTGTTTACAGTCAAATGTGAATATGTCAAGTTTCGTACCCCAGCAATGTTGGTGCACCCTGTCCATGGCCACTACAAGCCACTAGACCCTGGAGTCGCAATTGTACGAGTCCCTCCACGACTCGCTGAGTCAATATATTCCCGAATTTTCGCCAACTCAGAATTCTTCCCAAAGGACATAGATTTCATCCTAAACAATAAACTAAATTTGGGCACTTTCATGGCCTTACCCAAAAAATCCCTCCCTAACTGTGACTCAAAAACTGACATTTTACCACAAAGTTTTGCTATTTTAAGTGTTTGGAACACCAAAGAGGTGTTTAAGTTAGTGGTGAAGGGGGTGTCAGCACTAACGTACGCCTTCTGCATGGGGACTTGGGTGCTGGACACCCTAATGCCTTGGCTAAAGTTACCCTCAATTCCTAACATTTTTAGGCCTTTTGGTGTTTATTTCTTGTATGGACTTCACATGGAAGGAAAGGGTGCTTCGCGACTCATGAGTTGTCTATGCACCTTCGTTCATAACATGGCTAGAGATGATACTGATTGCGGGGCCTTGGTGGCCGAGGTGGGGAAAAGGGACCCACTTATAGAGGCAATCCCCCATTGGAAGAAGTTTTCATGGGATGAAGACGTGTGGTGCATCAAGAGGCTTAAAGCAGCGAAGCAGGAAGATGAGGAGAGCTGTGGGCCCTCTGATTTGATTAAATCTCGACCATCTTCTTCAGTGATTTTCGTGGACCCTCGTGATTTTTGAAATTATTGTAAGTTGTATTATGTAGTTGTTTGAGATAAATTCATCATCTCTTCAATAAGAAAGGACAGAATCACTTATATTCTGATCAATAACCAGAAACCATACAATCCAATGGCCAATATTTATTAGAAAAATGCAATGAAATTTCTGAAAAGCTGTTCAAAAACGTTAGTTCAACGATACGAGTATTACTCGAATGATAGGATTTCAGTAATCTATACCTCAAGTTTTCGAATGAGTTGTGTAAAAGCTAATCAGATTAACCCAATGCTCGTACTTTAGGGATGATTTTATGTCACAACTACAAGTTCAAAAAACTATATGCTTGGAATGATTCTCTCTCTCATTAGAGTAAATCAGTTCTAATTGATGAATGATTTATCAAACTATAATACTATACGAGTCTAATTTAAAAATAGAATATATTGGAGTTCTTAGATTGATGATAAACTTCACTCAATATAGAGAGTCACATAAATTTAATGATGATAATACATTATCCTAAATGAACAGCGCTATGGTACTGACATTCTACATTTTGGTTTTATACCAAACAGTAGAATGGTACCCCAAAGGTGATAACGTCACACCACCCCCCCCCCCCCCCCCCCCCCCCCCCCTTTTTCCAAAAAAAAAAGGAATAGCTTCACCCCAAAGACAATAACTTTACCCAAAATATGGTAATTTCACCCCAAAAAATAATAAGTGTACTCAAAATACGATGACATAATTAAAAGGTGTAACCCCTTAGAATGTTCTATGGGATCAATCCAAAACATTTGAAATTGATTCTAAATGTTCTCAATCAATCACAAACATAAATAAACCTAATTGTTAGATAGATCAAAATACTCAAAAACATCTATGAATAGTTCTTTCTCATAGCAAAGAGAGAGAGAGAAGAAAGTGTTCGTAATAGGTGGATGAGAATGACAGTCCAAATGGGACATCATTTGATTGGAAAATTTCCAAATCCAGATCTGTTAGGTGTGGAAGCAAAGACCTTTTCTAAAGACTTCTTTAAACAAATCTCAATTAGATTTGGGGATTGCAGTCTTCGACGAGTCGAATCACAAAGGGAAGGCAAACCAAAGGTGTCCTCTGTAAACCATGGTTGAACATGCAGCATTAAAGAAAGAGTCAAAATATTTGGGATTGATCCCAAATGTTCTCAATCGATCCCAAACATAGAAAACATCATTGTTGGATAGATCCCAAATGTATTGGATCAAAGAAAATGTTATATAACTCAAATGAAATCCAAAAATTTGTAACTTAAATGCATATCATCCCTTGGATGAGTGTGAGATGAGTGGGTCTCACTGAAAAAATTGATGAGATCCACTCATCCAAGGGATGATATGCATTTGGGTTACAATTTTTTGGGTTTCATTTGGGTTTTATAGCATTGCTCATCAAATCAATCCCACAAAAAATTTTAAGGGACTTCGACATTTTGGGTATATTTATAATTTTTTAGGGTGAAATTACTATTTTTTGGGTAAAATTACTATATTTTGGATTGAAGTTACTATTTTTGGGCTGAACTTGGTATCTTTTGGGTGAAATTATTTATTTTTGGACTGAAGTTATCTATTTTTGAGTGAAATTACTATTTTTTTAGGCTGAAATTACCATCTTTCTACTTTTTAATATGATATGAAAAAAATAGAATGTGGACAAGCATAGTGTAACCCTAAATTTTAAGTTAAATACAAGTGACATTGATGGTTATAAAAGTACGTTCCAATGATCACTCTCTATAAGTCATCATTAACGTGTCGACCACTCACCAATTGTAGACATAGTGGTGAATGGATGAAAAAGTATGCAACCCTTTCGGCTAAAAAACCCTGATTTTCAGAAAAAAGAAGGAAAAAAATGATACTTAAAAAGAAGAAGAATCTAAGCCACTTTACATAGCTTTCACACCTGTAATGGCTTAACAGATGTCTAAGTCTTAGCCTTATATCATCTACACGTGTTGCACACTATTAAGAAATGAGTCCCGGATTAATCTATGGCTTAAATTTTGATATCGAAAAATAATTTTTTGATATTATATTTTTATTTTTTATTCAATCAAAACATGACATTTGGCGAGACATTTTATTTTTTATTCGAATTAAGATTTCTGTTTTTTTTTGGGGGGTGATACGCCCTCCTCTGCAACGCTTTTATTCCAACATATTTTATCTAATTTTATTTTATTTTTCTGTATCACTGATGGACTCTGATTGAATTTGAAGCATAAGCCATCATGGATGTGTTGAGCATGAAAATAAAATCAACCAGCAATGAGGCATCCCAAAATTGGTTAGACTTAGAATGACATTCACATTAATGCTGGATTAGGTACTTACATGGTCCTCTCCTCACCTTCTAAGCAGTAGGCAGTTTGAAGAAAGCTATTTTTTTCTTCTGTTTTTTTGTATGATTGAGCATGAAAAGCAGGACGTCCCAAAAAGAAGCATGAAAAGGAGGGAAAAAGGAGAGAAGTGTTGGTGTTATATTGTATCACATTTTTGTCGTCCTGTTAGCTACAACCAGGGGCGGCTTAAGGTAAATTGAGACCTAAAGCAGTAATATTAAATGAGGCCTATGTCGATAATACTAAATGAAGCTTTTTTATTTTTAGTATTTTTTTTAATATTTTTAATTTTTTTAAGTGAGAGAGGAGGATGTGATACTTTTTTTTGTTTTTTAAGAGAGAGAGATTTTATTTATTTATTTTTTAAATTTTTTATTTTTGATTGAAATTATAATTTTTTGATTGGGCTTAAATTTTTTTGGGCCTTTTTATAAGGCCTAAAATTTTCATGGATTTAAATTTTTTTATGTGGACTAGTTATGTATCTACAATTATAGGACCTTCTAAAAATTTGAGGCCTAAAACCCATGTTTTTTTTTTAATACTATTAGGTCTGCCTGGCTTGAACGATTATAGTACCAAATTTAATATCGTACCAAAGATTACTATAAAATAACAACTTTATTTAAGTCAAACTAAAACAATAAAAGCTAAGAACGTCTCTAATCCTGAATCAAATCAAGAAAAAATTTATCCTGAACCCAAATTGAAAGAAACTCAAATCCTATATCAAATTTTTAATAGTAATTTTTACCGGATCAAGTTCTTATCTCTCCGCCTCTATCTTCAAAGCCTCTGCCATCGCCGCCGACCACATCACCTCTCCCTACCTCTATTCTGTAACGGTAACTTTTTCCTTTCTCTCTCTCTCTCTCACACACACTCAATAAAAAACTTATAAATCTACCACTCAAAGAGTTGAGTTTTCCTGCTTTTTCTTTTGGTTAATATTAGTGAAGTTTGTAAAAAATAAGTTTTAATATTGGATAAAATGTTTTGATAGGCAAAAATAAAAAAAAATGAAATTTGGGACAATAAAGATTTTTTTTTTAAAACATTTGAGTAGATATTTGAATTTGTCTATTAGTGTGTTCTATATCAAATCACAAGTTTTTTACTTAAATTTGAAGATGCTCCAAATTACTGCTAAACAAGGTCAGGATCGATCCACAATGCTAGGATCCATCCTGATCCTACTAGTGAAGATTGATTCTAAATTATCCCATTTTCTCATAACTTTCCCATAAGAAGTCCCAATCTCACCCTATTTTTCTGTAACCATCGGTATGATAACAAAAGGTGAACCTTCTTGATCATACTGCAATGTGATTTTACTGAAACTTTTTTCAATACCAATCTCATAATTTTAGTGAAAATTTGAAGAAAACATGAAGAACAGAAGAATCCATCAGTAAAGAACTAGTGGGCTGCTATGGATAGCTTAAGATACCACCTCCCAAGAATTCAGTTATTAGAGACTCTGTTTCTCAAATTTGCAAGATATGATGTGATCAAGCAAGTTCAACCCAAATACTCAGCCCTCCTGGTTGAAAAAACAGACAGAATCCACTTTGATGCAACATATAATTTAGTAGAAAGGATGTTATTCACAATGTAAAACACAAATACTGATGCACCGCACGATCGCTACATCTAGAGCAAGCGGTATTTGTTAGGTATTACATTGTGGAAGCTTTAGCGAAACTCGAAAATCTGGAAAACTCATCCTGCAGAAGAACCTGTGGGTTTCCTTGTTCAACCTGCATAGGGCAAGGAAAAAAAAAGGTTAAAGAACCAAAGTACCTCATTAGTGACAAATCAATTTTAAAACTGATATATTCTATTGCTTATATTTCCTGGCATATAAAAGTGATTACTCTTGTCTAAAACACAATTTATGTAACCCATTGTTAGAGCATCTAACTCAAAACTAATTAACAATGAGTGAAGTAGTCCCTCAAGCGTATAAATCAACCTTGTGTGGTCTTAATCATGCAATGTGGGACACAAGTTCTATTTAAACCCTCCTTGATGTGGGACTTGGGCGCACACGTAGGGCTAACATACAAATAAACAACCATGCAAATAAAATTCAAATGGGTAAGAGACTTGGCCACTAACCACCCAAGACTCAGCTCTAATACCATAATAGAACATTCAACTCAAAATCAATTGATAATGAATAGAGAGACTGCCTAAGCATATAAACCAGCCTTGGGAGGTCCTATCATTCAATGTGGGATACAAGCTCTTTTTATACCCTCCCTCACATGAGACCTACGCTTGCACATGGGACTAACAAACACACAAACATGCATACCGCAAATTTCCATGGGATATTAGACTTGACCTATTGACAACCCAAGACCCAACTTTGATAACAAGTCAAATTATCCAACCCAAAACCAATTGGTGAGGAGTGGAGTAGCCTTTCAAATATATAAACCAACTTGAGTAGTCCTAATCATTCGAGTTGGATGCTCTAAGGTTGGTTTAAGGAATGCCTCTACCCATTGCCGATTGATTTTGAGTTGGATGCTCTAACATCCATTAAAAATTATAGCAAAATAACTCAAGAAATATTTAACCAGATACCGAGTAAGGTAGCTTTTCATAGGCATATTAAGGCCTCTTTCCCAGTGCTTAGAGGAAGCAAGACTAAAGGCATGAATTAAGCCCAGAACAGTATCATCACCGCCTGATGGACCGTCCAACCCCACCATCATATCAAGAATGCATTAACTAAACATATTTGTTATATGCTTAAACTTTTTAAGACAATGACAATACTTTCAGATCTAGTCCAAACCCTGGGGGTAATTATTCTTGAGTAGCCTCTTCAATCTCTTCGCGATAAAGGTCTATAAAGTTCTGTGGCTATTTTAACCAGAACAAAAAACAAAAAGTCAATGTGAAAAAGATAGAAGTCATCAAAATGAGCATACCAGGGTCCCTTTATCAAGAATCAAGATATTGTCCATGTTTAAAACTGTGGAAATGCGGTGAGCAATTGTGATCACCGTCATGCCTCTGCATTCACTAGCTATCACATTCTGTAGTTTCGAAGCTGTTTGAGTGTCTACACAGGCTGTGCATTCATCCAAACATAGGACCTGAAATTTTGATACTGTTAGTATACTCTCTCTCTCTCTCTCTCTCTCTCTCTCTCTCTCTGTGTCCCAAATTTTACGCTTTTACCTTGGAAGATTTGAGAAATGCACGTGCTAGGCAAAGGAGCTGTCGCTGGCCAACAGAAAACGATGTTCCAGACTCCTTTACATGCATGTCCAGTCCCCCTCCTTCTTTGACCTCCTCCTCGATATGACATTGCTTTAGGGTCTTCCAAATTTTTAAGTCATCAATCACCCCGAATGGATCTAAGTTATCCCTAGAAAATTGCACGTAATACAAATATATTGATTAATTAATTAATACGAAAGATTGTTGATGTCCTCAATTGATAATTTACAAGAGACTGTCCACGTTATATGCGTATGTAAAGCACAACTCCTAACATTTGCATCATCAAAGTTGTATTCCAGGTATCTAAATTTTCAGTGTACCTTAATGATCCTTCAAACAAAAATGGAGTCTGTGGAACGACAGCAAAATGTGAGCGAAGATCTCTCACAGAAACATCATCTATGTTTATGCCATCTACTACAATACACCCTTCACATATTGGGTTGAGACGGAATATTGCATTCAAGACACTAGATTTGCCAGCACCAGTTCTTCCAACAATTCCAACCTGATTGAATAACATCTCAAGTATGTCAACCTCAGAGCATGACTAACCAAACAACTGGAAAGGTTTTGCACAAAACTGTCATCAAATGTAAATTCTTAAGGAAAAAGACAATAAAAAAGGTGACAGTATATTACTCTCCACAAAATGAAAGTTCATAACAGGCACAGTTGCACAGACCTGTGTTCCTCCCGGAATGGTAAAAGTAAGATTACGCAATGCAGCAGGCAAAGAAGGCATATATCTAAGTGTCACATTCTGAAACTCGATATGCCCCTGAAGCGGCCAATCTGGATCTATTGGCTGGCATCCATGAAGTTCTTCTTGAGGGATGTCCATATACTACAATGAGTGGATCAATGCATTATCTATCGGGAGATAAGTAAATAGGTTAAAATATTTTCTATCTCATACCTGAAGAACCCTCTCAACAGATACCATTTCCTTCTCTGTTTCAGTGAAGCTCGTTAAAAAGTTTCCCAGTAAAGATACAATTGGAGCTGCATAAGAAAGAGCCAAGCCTACCTGTTGACAAGTGAGCCACCTTAGAAACATTTCTGGGAGCAGATGACCTGGAAGTTGCCGCAATACTTCAAACTTTTGGTTTATTAACCGAGTGTTTAAATCCCAATAGATGGACTTGTCAAGGCCCTCAAGGGCTTGTGTTTTAGTATAAATACTTAAGTTACACCCTCTTTAGCAACTTAAGCTTTTAGAGTAGATGGCGATTTGAAATTATATCTGTGCAGGAGGACCTATATTCAGATTTCACCGCTACCCTTATAATTAAAAGATGTCTACATGCTAGGCTCAAAATCTAGCCTGCACATGGAAAGACGTGTTGAAGTATAACTACTTGAGTTATACCCTCCCTAATAGATTATGCTTCTAGAGTAGATGGTGATTTAATAGCTTGAAAAACTTACCAGCCCTGGAGTACCTAGATTGATGGGGAGGTGTCCATGGGATCCAATAACAGCCATCACAGCAACAAATGAGACAACAAATGCTGCTAACAACTAACACAGTTCACAAGTTACCAATCATTAAAGCCAGTTGAAAGCATAGTGTAGCACCACGAAAAACCAAGCAAATACATTATGCAGTAAAACACAGAGCCTATGGCACACTCTCTCTTTCATCGCATTCTACCAATAATATAGTTGCATCCATACATAGAAGACATACCTGAAGGCGTAGGGAAAGCCACAAACTTGCAATTATCTCTGAGTAAGAAGTCCGTTGATACAAGGTCACATTCTCAGTGAAGCTGGCCAAGAAGAACTCCTGTAAACTTAAACAGATTACTTAGTTGCCCTATTTTAGTTGCCCTATTTTTTTCTGAATAACTAGATATGCACATTATATAAAGATAGCTAATTCACAATCTAAAGCTAATACTTAGGTAACAGCTCTTCCAGGTCCATCTCAGTCTCTCTGTCTGATCAAAATTCTGAGATTCTCCTCCTAACAGACTTAACTAAAGGCAAAATATAAAATAAAGAAAAAACTTCAAAATTTTCATTAGAAATTGCTCCTTTTTTACAAAATCCCACACAGGGATAGTGATGTTAACCTCCAAAATCTTGTCTATCTTATGTAATGACAATCGCAAATGTAACGCTGGTGAGTGCTTATGTTATACCAATTTCTCATGATTCAACGCATCTTGATTTCCTGCAGATGCAGAATTTGAACTGTTTTCATGGCATATTTCATTATCAGCTAGAATTTAGCCTCATTCTTCGATTAATCAGTCATTAGGAACTGTTTGAAATAGACCACGACTGAAATTGTGCTTGATACCAGAAATATCGATATTGAATTTGTTGACAGAGGCAGACCCAAACTGGTTTCAGTTTCTAGGCTTTGGCTATTTTTTTCCGTAGGAATTGGCAAACCTATCGAAATAACGATGAGTATCTGAGCAGCACTAAAGAGGATGAGGAATTTTTCATACTACTAGAAGAAGCCTCGGGTTCTGACCACATGCCAGTTGAAAATGAGCTGACGACTCAAAGGCAGTGGCTTGATGAAAATGAAGCCAGAAAATCAGAAAGAAAGAAAAAAAAGAAAAAAAAAAATTTGCCCTTACAGACCAAAGATGGTCACGAATTACTCTGCAAAAGATGATAATGAGGCACCCACACTTAGCCCAAAGAGCCTAATCATTGGCCCATCTATTGATCTTCTTGAAGATCCAGATTGGAGATATATAGTGATGTCTCTACTCGACTAACAGAAGTTGCCTCCAACACCAAGCTAAACCTGGTCTCCAAAAGCACAACCATCCGAGTTGATCCCGACCCTTCCCTGGCATGCAAGTCCAATCTTTTCACAAAATTTGAAGGACCCCAAAAATATCAGATAGGTGCACAGAAAAACATTTTAGAAGAACGGGGTGGGCACGCTTTTTCAAAGCTCTTGCATCTTTTTACTCTTCATCTTGGAAAATTTTAGCATCTTATTTGATATAATGCCCCATAGCAAAGCCAAGAAAACACCATGATGAAAAATTCTAGCCCTCTCATCCACAACAAATCCACTTTAGTGTTGTATCAAGAAAATATTTTGTTTATAAGCAAGCAGATTAATTTACTTCGGCAAACAAATTGCCTCGCATTTAATGAAGAGAAAAATATGGCAAAACAGACATCATCACAAGTTCACACAGTGTGAAGATTGCCCTTACTATATTCAGCACCCACTGAACATTTTTCAACATGCCTAAAGTAAGAATCTGATACCAAGTCTCAGCCTTGTTGAACGTGAAAACAAATCGAAATTATGATGGTAGGTGCATTTAAGAGAGTATGTGTTCTCATGAATGATGGCTGAAACAGACACAAAAACTGCATGTAATAATAGTATATTCATTCTGAAACAGTAACATCCATATATTTACCTCAGATTTGAATGCTCTTATAGTCGATGATCCATCTAGTGTCTCAGTAAATGACGCATAAATTGGAGAACGAGAAACACTGTCTAGCCTTCGTAACTCACGCGATGTTGACCTGTAGTAGAACTGAAGAATCTTTGATTTATTAGATAACCCAAAGGTGTATTTGCTTGCATCAACAATAAGTAAAGTTACTCGGTAGAATTCACTTATTAGATTCTTTCCTGCAAACTGTTTCAATCAATTTACAAAGGAAGCTCAAATGCCATATAATTAAGTCTCTCTACAATTCCTTCACATTCAAGAATCAGCTATATAGGATTGTTATCTTGTGTACTTTACAGCCTAAGATTAACAACCAACATATTTAGAAAAATGAAAGCAGTTTTGGAAATTTTTCTCTCCTATTACTATATCTTGTATCAGATTCCGTCGCTAAAGTGGATGGGTTGAAGGAGGTGTCTACTGTTGCCAATGAGGTATGTGCAGAAAGTTCTTTGGCATTGTTTCTGAGAGGATAAACAGGCAACTGACTTCTTCAAAATAATTCTGAACCTAATGGGTGGGTTTTCATGTTTTAGAATTTTTAATTGAATTCATCAGTGAACTTTCTACGTTCATAGCATTTTCCTGCAAACTTTGTAAATTGAAATAACTGATGCTGTGTTATGTTTCTGTCATATATCATTAGAGGAGTCATGGCTTGTCTACGAGGAATGAAAAGGTAGATGTAGAAGGAATGACTGATGTAACAGGTACCCCAGCAAAAGGAAGCTGTTTTCCCCTAGTTTGTTTTGGTTGGGCAGGAAAGAAAGAGGTATTGCTTCATTTTATCATTACATCTTTTCATATAACATGGTGTCTGGTAACTGAAATCCAACAGGCCAAGACACATGAGACTTGGGGTCAAGATGGATGAGGTGAGGTGTACTAAGGTGCGGCAAGAAGTCCATGTACTTAGTCCTTTATCACCACTGAACAACACGTCAAGTTGGCGAGCTGAGGCGTACTGAGGTGCGGCGAGGGTACCAAGTCCATGTACCTTTTTCACCACTGAACAACACGTCAAGATACATTTTAAGACTGAGTTTGCGGACAAATTGAACAAAACCTTGACAGTGGGTTAGAAGCATTTCAACTGGTGTCAAATGTGCCTCTTCCTTATGGTGGTGCAGCGGGTCCCACACAAATACATTAAGGAAGGTTTATTGTGATGACCTAAATCCAACTAGCCAAGTCTCCTCGAATTTCAAGCTAGGATGGATGAGGGGAGGGGAGGTGAGGGAAGGGTGTCAGGTCCTTGTACTTAGTCCTACATTGCCAAGAGAAAAAAGGTTACGAGCCCATACAGGGTGACCACTTTAACACATCAAGACATGTTTAAAACCGTGAGCCTATGGGAAAAGTAAAAAATATAACGATGCCACATCTTGAACATGTGGATTCAAGACATTACAGGGTAGGTTTTACATAAACAGAAAATTCACAAAACAAAATCTTCCTTCCTTTCTCTTCTTTCCACTGGTGGAACATAAAAGGTGCAAGTAAGGGACCTTCCCCTTTTTATGCTATCAAATTAAGAAAAATCTTCCCTTTCTCCTTCAAAATCTACTTCCTCCAACACATCTATCCTACCTATAAAGAGAGCATGCATACCAAGTCGAAATATTATTCACATCTATGATTGATTTATAGTTTTGATGCTTTAACAAGATATCAGAACTAGGCCCCGGGTGGTTAATGGATCAAGCCTCACACACTTTTGAATTCCCCTGGTTGTGTCTATTTTTGTCTAGCGATATGTTTATTTGCTTGTTTCAATTCGATTTGTTAGTCTAAGTACAAGCCAAGGTCGCGCATAAGGGAGGGGGTAAAGGAAGCTTCTATACCATATCAAAGATTTGGAACACCTAAGGTCTTTTTATGTACTTGAGGGGGGAAAAAAAATAAAATGTACTTGATGGACCACTCCACCCATTAGCAATGATAGGGCTTCTTCCTATACCTATGAATTCAATTGGACCTAGAAATGACACATTGGAAGAATCCATCGGATGGAGTAGATACTTTCCTTATTAAATAAGTAAAAAATCCCTCTCCAAACCATGCTTGCATTGCGTTGGATACCTTAACACTACCAAACAAACTTTATCAGCAGGTAGAGTGGTTGAATATGTGATCAAGCAGCATAGAAATCGAAAGGATATAAAACTTCAAAAAAAGGATAATAAAAATCTGTAAGACCCAAGTAAGAATTTATATGTTAATTGTGTTATCAGAAGTTTGATATTCCAGGTGTCAGCACTCATAAAAACTTTAACCAACATCTGATTCTCTCCCTCCCCTCCCCCTTTCGTATCTTAATGCACGTATGTAATTTATTCGGAGCTATTAGAGCGGGATCCACTTTTGGGGGAATATGAGTTGAAGCTATAACAATAATATTTCTAGTGGAATATCTTTCAAAATCCTGGAAAGATGGTTCACTAATAGACCGAGGGATAAGTAATTCGACTCATTCACATCCAGATCATGAGTGTTATTGAGATTTAGAAGTAAAAATCCAAAATTCATCAACCTTGGGTGTATGAGAAATAAAAGTTTATGAAATACCTGCAGTTTGCTGTAGATATACCAAAAAGGCAATAAAAGAAGTAAAAACAGGACCTGCACACATAAAATTTGAAAATGTACAGTCAAATAGTTGAACATATTATGTTGGATGAAACCCAAAGTAAGCTTGATGACAAGGATTTTTTAAAATCACCTGCACGTATGACAAGACAACAGCAATTCCTAAGAGGCCAACAAAATTCGCCAGAAGAATGTTGAGAATGAATGGAAGAGAATCATCAATTGTATAAAGATCTGAAGACAACCTACATAACAAGATCAATATGTAGGCTAGAAAAATCAAAAGTGGATAATCTTTTAAAGGATTTTCGCGCTACCTGTTAAGTATTCTACCAGTTGGGGTCTGATCAAAAAAGATAACAGGTGCATTGACAAGCTTATTTAATAGTCCATTGTGCATCTGAACAGCAGCACGTAAGCCACCAAATGCAAATGAGAAGGCCCTCACTAATGTTAGCAAGGAATTCACCACACAGAAGATGCAAAGTATAACCTGTGCCATCACCCGATGAAGTCAGCCCCAACAGGTAAATCTCAGACCAAAGTCCACTTGCATTTTCTTTGAATTCTATTTGAATTTTGGTATTAAACAATTGCATGCAAATGACTTGTTTTGGCAGTCGCCATTTGGCTTCCAGGTCATGCTTCTAAGCATGAAAATAATGTATAAAGGTTCCTACAGCTTAATAACACTTTGAAATCGAGCACTCTAAACTATTTTTTTCCTTTAAAATGGAAAATCAAAGGGAAAAAAAGAAAAGCAATTGGTTTTGAGAAACGAATACATTTCCGTATACATATATATCTCACACACACACATATATATATATATAGATCCATAGATATATATAGGCATAAAATTATTGCTCTCATTGGTAAAACACAGGGTATCATTTGATCACCAGGTAAAAGAACATTGAATACTCCTTTTCATAGTTTCCTGTTGAATCAACCCAATAAGACAGCCACAGATCATTTCCATTACGAGAAGCTTGCATTAAGGCGGCTGAAAGGCATGTAACAATTGTAATAAACCAACCAGAAAACGCGGCATAATTTCTGTGGAAGATAAAGAATCAACAAACAGTCAAACAATCAACAAATGAGCATCCAAATCCACTTCTCCAGCTTAAAACATCAAATTTCCTGTAGGGAGTAAAAATTTAGTTCATAAAGGATCATACTCACTTGTATACGGTGGGTTCCACTCTGCCCTCTTTCCTCAGCTCAGCATCAGTGATATCTTGGGCTTCCTCAGAAACATATATACCTTCACCCTCTACAAGGACCTCTTGTGGGGCTTTAATAAAAGCATGTTCACTACTTTCTTGGGTTTGAATTTGAGGAGATATGTCCAGTTCTTTTAGCGAAGAAAATGCTACATACGGAGAAATAGATGAATCAGCTGGATTTCCCACCCACTTCACTCGTCCTTTATCCATGACAACAACCGTGTCAGCAGCATATATTGCCTGTGGAGTGTAGCATACTAATCTTCAAGTTTAGTGGCCAAAATGGAATAGATGGGGAGTTAACAAGAAACATTAAAGATACACTAAATGTTTTTTCATCGGTAATCATGCACTAAATGTTTTTTCATCGGTAATCATGTCAAGCTTCATTTTCTTGTCATGCTATATTTTGGAAGAAGCGCATCAATCTCTACTTGACCAACATCCAGTGAAGCTTGACTCTAATAATTAACTACCAAAGAATGGTTATCGAATTGATAAAATCCAAAAAGCATATAATTTTAAAAAACCATGAGAACACAGTACAGTAACACACCACCAATGGGTTATGCAATCCCCAAAACATTTATAATTTTTACCTTATAATTCATAGTTCACTTTGCTCTTTTTATGGAAATAAAATGAAAGAGGCGCATAAACATTAAACTGAATCGCCCAAAAGTAATAGAACTGCAGAAATTTCAAGAAATCGTGTTCATCCGAAACTGAATATTGTAGTTTCAACCAGTAATGATCCATCTTACACTACATTATACTTCCCAGATTCCTGTTTAAATGAATTATGATCCAACACTAGCATTTTTTGACGAGAATGAACTCAGATTTATGTGTTAACAACTACATCTTGAAAATTTCCTTCAACAACATTAGACTGACTGTGGATATTATCTTTGACACAGCCCAAGAATTCTTGTCAAAATCTTGGCTCATTTAAAAAAGTTCTCCACCTCCTCAGTTCATAAAAGATTCCGAACTTTAATCGTCTACATACATCAACATCACATTGATATGCATTCCAATCCACTTTATTAATTGTATTATAACTTTAACTTGATTGTGTTTATGTTCCCAATACATAAACAGAGACGAAATTATGGGCCTTTTTGGCGAGTTCATATGCAACCCACATATAAAGTAAAAGGATTATGACAAGAGGCAGGAGTACAGGATAGTTATATTGAAAAAGACATTACAAGCTGCCCACGAATGGAGATGTCTCATCAAGCTGGGTACAAGCGGAGTATGAATGGTAACTTTGATTTACAGAAATTATAATAGAAATTTAATCTAGGGCAGCAATGACTTTCGTTGCCATTAGAATATCATCAGACCAGATTACGTTTAAATGCCTAAAGTAAGTCTGAGTTCAGTCCGCCCCTTCTTGCACCTTCAGTTTATGGGACCAAACCGATTAATGCCCCATAGCATATTTGATTTGTCATTCAATATAGCTTAAGACAGGAACTTTGCAGAGAATGGCATAAAAATAATGCTAACATTATCTCCCAGAAAATGTTAATATTGCCTTATTAACACACCTTTGATACTATGTTCTAATTAAGGCAGCGACTTTGTGAGGAACAGTCATACAATAGTATTTCCTCATGCAGTTGCCACAAAGGTAAAATATCTAACTTTTGCATGGGTGTTATTATCTCAGAGTAATTTCAGCAGATTATTAAGAAATGCAGAGATATTACCTGAAAGTTATGGGTGCAGAGAACTCGAGTCTGGTTCTTCATATGAGGACCAAGAATCGCATTGGATAGAATCCAGCGAGCAACTTGTGCATCAACTGCACTGAGGACGTCATCAAGCATGAATATGTCAGCTCCACTATAAACAGCCCTGTTCATTAGATAGAATTTTAGCATAGTTTTAGAAAGATGGAATAAGATACTTCGTACAGGTTCTTGACATTGCTACTCACATTGGGAATATAGAGATTAAATTACCTGGCAAGAGCCAGACGAGCTTTCTGTCCACCTGATAAGTTGACTCCTTTTTCTCCAATAAAAGCCTTATCACCTCCAACCATGCACGAAACATCAATATCCAGTGCACATTCCTGTAACACGTCTGAGTATCTGTTCAAATAAAACATACAGTTATTGATCAGAATCTAAAGAAAGCATCCACAACAGATTTGTCCTTTAGAAATTTTGACATATATAGCAAAGGACAAAAAAGATGATTTGCCTGTTGTGCATCACAACATGGAAAGAGATTAGCCAGTAGGACAGAAAATAAAGGCATTGGTATTTAATCAACTCCCCAATAACCATCAATTCTCTCTATTGCTTAGGTTTTATAGATTTGCACCTTTTCGAGTCGTAACCTTTTCCAAACAGAATATTGTCACGGATAGTTCCTGAGAGAATCCAGGGAACCTACAATTCCAAATAGCAAAGGTAAGCATAATAAGATTGCACTTCAAAGAGTATAGATACGCATGCCCGCACTAGGACAAGTTGATTAACCTGTGGTACATATGCTATTGACCCATTTGTATATGTCAATCCACTTATGAGCTTCATTTCTCCCAGAATTGAATTTAACAAGGATGATTTACCGGAACCAACCTGCAACCACATAATTTGTTAAGAAAACAGTCGATGATGTGTACGTCGAAATGAAGTTAGCTCAAACATTAGCCTTGTCTGGCAACTATGTCCTGATAAACCCAAGCTGGTAAATTCTTGTTACCACCCCTAGAGAGTACTAGAAGCTGGACAAGGCAATGTGAACAGTTTATCCAGCATTACATGGTACTTGTCAGATGACTTGCAAAGAAGATGTATTACGCATAAATAGGTTATGAAAAAAAAAAGGAAATGAAAACTTCTGGTACAACTTTCACCTCTCCAATTACGGCAACCAGGGAACCTTTTGGAATTGCTAGAGTTAAATGGTCTAACACCAGAACCCCTTCATCCTCATCACTGCTTGACCATGCACAACATGCATCACGGATGACAACCGCCATATCTTCAAATACAATGTCAGACTTAGTATTAGAGCAAGATGATGATGAAGAAACGCCTGTCTGTTTCAGTTGAGGGTCATGCTCAGAACAGGAGAGGAACTTGGTCAACCGCCTAGTAGATATAATAGCCTGTGATACAGTAAATGACGAAATGGAGAGTTCTATCTAATTACTGAACAATGTAAAGGCACTACTTTTAACACTCAAAGACAGATGAACCACTCACATCAATTAATCCATTAATTACCCATGGGAATGAGTTTAATGGAGAGATCAAACTATTAAAGAGAGCAAGACAAGTGAAAACCTGCAAATAACAAAAAATTTCTCAAATAAAAAAAACAATTGTTAGAAGATATTTTATTGGAAGCAAACATATGTGATCTTTTATATATATAGTACCGTTGCAGCATCAAGTTGATGTCCCGTCAATGTGTACAGTCCAAATGTGAGCAAAGGGAAAAGAGTTGGTGTTGTAGCCCAAAAGAATACGCACCATGCATCCATATACTTCCTAGTCTAACCAGAAAAGTTCAAGCAATAAGACTAATGATCTGAAGGAGCTGGCAATTTTTTCATTTTAAAACTACAGACAATTTCTTACTGATAAGTGAGCCACTTCTGAGGATCTTGTCTTCATCAACCAACTAGCAAAAAGAAGCTCCCAGCCATACATTTTCAAAGTGCGAATATACGTCAAAAGTTCTCCAGTCTTTCTAATTCTGTCAAATAGTGTATAAAAAAGGATGTACAAAATTTTCACACAAGATAAATTATTAATATCATATAATATTACAAGACGTAACCACAATATCAGCGCAGGAAATGTATATCCATTGGGGCTCTTTAAGAAGAACAGGTAGGCAGATGTGTCTTGCACATAAATTGAAAAAATGGCCATTTCATGTCAACATTTTATGTTGAATAAAATCACCCGGTGCTTGTAATCAACAAAGACCTTCTGCTTGACTATACAATAAAACCTGGGCATTCAAGACCTGCTTTGAGCCTAATGGAAAATAGAAGCCAAGGAACTATGTAAAAAGGGTCAAAATACTGACTCAAATTATGGGATCCAAGCCAAACGCTTCAGTTGAAGGAGGAACCCAGGAACGCTTCAACTGGCAAGAATATCGTATTCTGATCTAAACTCCATCCTATGTCTAGTCTCAATTTCATTGACATTTAAAAGAATCAAAAGGAAGAAGAAATGATAGGGGAAAAAATCATAGCTATGAATTACAACATTTCACACTCACTGCATTGGTAAGTCAAAAATACATTTTCCAACAACAAACAAAAAGATTAAACTATTCATACTAACAAGACAACTTTTGTTTAGGGAAAAAAAAGCATTTGAAAACAGCATGATTATAAATAAACCGGAAACTAGATCAAAACAACTAAAATGTGTTCCATATCAGATCAAGGATGTCCAGTAGCATGCCAACACCTCCTGCATTGATTTCACGAACTGGCCTTACCAAAGTGATGATGTATTTTTGTCGAATATTGAAATTACATAACAAAATTAGAACAGTGGACTACAAATAAAGATAACATGATTCATTTTCCTTACCACCTACGAGTGTTTTAAGTATTTGAAACAAACACACCAAAGGATTGGAAGTGCCAGCAATATTTTGGAGAATATCATTATGAAAATGATATATAAGTTCTGCAAACTTTAGAAAGGATTATATAGAAACATATACACACCTCTCATCCTTTTGCTCCATCATATTTTTTGTCACATTGGCAATCAAATTGGCAATCCATTTATTGACTGCACATAACATTCATTAGAAGGAATATTCTCTGGTTAATTAAAATATAAGATATTCCTGCGTGTCAAAATTCCAGCAGCATAACTTCATATCTCTGTTAACGAACATTTCCAAGAAGTAATTGCACTACTGTTCCTTTGTTCCTAACAAAAATAGAAACTATAAAAGTCACAATAAAATGACTAAGAATTACACCACATGCAACATTTTGTCATTACCATATCAACCACACATAGACTGGATTTCTAATGTAATTGCTTGGCATGATAACTGATTTGACTGAAGACGCTAAGAATACAGAGAAAAAAATATACTGAATAGACTCCCAACACTAAACGAATTAATCTGTGTCAAATTCATTAGCAACCCTACATATGTTAAATAGCTGAAAAAAAGCAGGAGAATTTGAGTGCTGACTCTCTCCACTACCAATGGACATCATAGGATTTACCCCCAAACTACCCTACAATTATGAATACGTAACATACAAATGCATACCTATTTTTTTTTATTTTGTTTATGCTTGCAAATTTACATATCAGCATCTATCCATGCAAGTACACATGCATAAGAACAAGACCTGAAATAAAGCGTTCTGGTTATTATAAATTTCACTAATGAGTCAAGCACCAACAACAGTTATACCTGGTATTAACAAAATCGTTATCCCAACTCCAGAAACAAAAGCAAAGTTGACTTGTGTGTACAGCAGATACAACGCAACTCCAATTTGAAAAGGCAAGCTGATACATTTGCATGAGAATTAGAATGGAACAAAAACACATACAACCCATTGATTTATTGATACATTAAGATGTTGGTATACAATGGCGATATAATAGTAGCTTTTATGCAAAGAATTAATATTAAACCATTTATTGGCATCGCACATACTCTATTAACTCAAACACACCTCAAAACAGTCATATATTTTCAGTAATATATACGCTGCTATGATGAATTGAAGAATCCCAAATCATCTTATGTATTTAGTTAGGAGCCATGCTACGTGTGCATCATCAAAAAAGACATCAAGGGCACTATCTATTTTATCATTTTTAGGATTTCTAAATATTAGCACTGTGTTTCTTAGTTAAAAGATATGTTCTATGTTTTTTAGTTAAAAAATCTGTTGGCAAGATATGCTCGAGTACCTGTTCAACTCCAACCAACCCAATTACAACCCCGGCCATATGCCAGTTCTGAATTTAAGCAGATGTTGAGAATGCCTTTCTACATGAAAATTAAAGGTTTCCAACCCCCTGGTTATTACTTTTGACTTTGAAATTCCAAAAAAATGTGAACCAAGGGAAGCAATGTCAACCATTGGTGGAGGTGGTCCAATGAAATAATAGAAAGCAGGAAACAAAAGAATGAGCAGAGAAGCATTGGATCCAAAGAAGGCCCATGTGCTAGAAAATAGCAACAAGTTCCATACCATATCTGTTCAAAAACCATGAAAAAATCTTGAAGACAACCAAACTTGAAATGCTTTCATATCCCAATTGTTGTTAAAATGTTATAGTTCAACCTGATAACGTTTAAACCTGTCTACATCGACGGAAATATTGCTTGCCCCTCACACTCTCCAGTCTCCAGTATACAGGAAAAAAAACACAGATATCTACCTGTGTGCATACTATAATTAACATATTAATTTTCCAGTTTTATTAAGAACCTTGAGATAAACTTGATAACATATTTGAGATCCTTCATAGGTTCCTCCATGAAAAGTCATAAAATGCTCCTCTAAATAGAAAAGTTCAGAACAAAAAAGAGTTGGGTCTTGCATGACAATAACTAGTTCCACCACACATATCTTCATCAAGGACAAGTCGTCGACATAATTAGCTTTTGACCTTTAGCAATAGATGAAAAAGAAATAGAAATGAACAAAAAACTATTTGAAAACAAGTAGAGTATGACATCAGTTTGAGGTGATAGCAAGAAATGCATGCCAAGAAAGGTTTGAAATAAAGAAATTCATGAAAAGTCTTAAAGTGTCTTCTTAAACATGCTAAATCATTTTAGTCATCAATTGTTATTGACTAAAGTAGAGATATGGTGAAAATATTGCAAGTTATAGAGCAAGAAACAACCACATTAATTAATAACCATTCACAAATCATTATTCCTAAGCTTTTAGAGCAGATGATTGTTTGACATGGTATTAAAGCCCAAAGATCCTAAGTTCAAGGATCAAAATATCGTTTCGAAACGGTCGAAACATCCAAAACGTTTCCGTTTCCAAGGAGACCGAAACGAATCAGTGATGGAATCAAAATTCTAATACTTCGAAGTGTTCCATAATGTTTTGAAATATTTTATTTTATTTCAATGCATTTGCACAATTATTTCAGAATGTTTCAATGTACTTCAAGATATTTTGGTATATTTCGACTAATGTTTTGAAAAATAATTCTTAAATTTTTTATTTTTTTCATTTTGTTTCCGAAACGGGTCGAAATGCTTCCGAAACATGTCAAAACGTTTTTGTTTCTTAGATGACCGAAACAATACACCAAAACGAAATTTTGATCCTTGCCTAAGTTCAAATCACACTAGACTTCCTCCCCTATTACAAACAATCACATGGAAAGACCACCCAAGCTGGGCCACATGTGAGGGTGAATATTAGATAAATATGCAAGTCACACTCCTTTCTAACAACATAAGCTTTTACATGAGATGATGGTTCATTCTCCACAATAAAAAAGGAGGATGCTTCATTCTCGAAGATAAAGAAAGTGTGAATTCGATCAACAAAAAGAAAACTCCAAGTACAAGAAGTAATGTGTGGGTGGGTGCACAATATGTATTGCATATTGCTGTATCGTCTCAAATACATTACAAGAAGTTTGAGGAAAAATCATTTAAAAAAATAAAAATTAACCTCCAGATATCATGAAAACTGTTGCATAAGTTGACAGTCCGATCAGCATCAACCGACATGAACGTCTGAATTTCCCCCTCAGAAAATTTGAACCTTTCGGATACGCTAACGCATAGGCACTGAAAAGAACATGTGGATTTGTGAGAGAATAATAGTTGTATATTGGCAGCAAGCAATTCAGTGACACTTACGAAAGTACATTTAGTACTGAGATGTCAAAAATTCAGCACTTATGTAATGTGCAATAAAAGTGTTTACCTTTCGATAAATAACAGTCATAATACTAGACCGTAGCTTCAACTTTAATTTGGAAAGATGAAAAGTATATTGAGTATCGAGGATGGATCTGCAAGATGGAACTAACAACCTTAAGACGTTACCCTCCAGCAAAATCACTCATTATAAAGATTGTAGCTAAAACATCAAGATGTCACACAAGAAATATAACAAATATATACTGACAAGAAAAGAATTTATATTATACCGGTGAGTAACTATGGTAGTATGGCTGATGTTTATGTTTTGGAAGCTAAAAGAACTAGTTGTGACTCTCTAAACATATGGCCTCTCTTCCTGTAGTTTATTATATTCTTATTATAAGCTAGAATTGCTATAGTAATTAGAATTAGTATTGACGGGGATTACTATCATTATTGGTAAATATCCTCTAACCTTAAAAATATACCCAAAAACCATGACAACATTGTTGCAGATAAGATCATGATTGATCACTTGCTACATCAAAAATAATATCAAAGCATTTGAGGAATTTTCTATGGTGTTTAATGATAAAGTGAGACTTGATCTAAAAAAAAATGAGTGAGGCGATAAAAAATATGGCAGGTTAAAGCACAGTGAAGTGGATAGCATATGTTGTAGGGAAGTTGAGTTCCTAGGAAAGATTGGGAGGTCATACCTACAGACCTGAGAACCAATTTTAGTTATTCTGATAAAAAGAGTTTGATCTGTAATTCTTCGCATATTGTAGCATACAAGCCAGCAAGAAATGAAACACCGATGATAAAGGAGTTTCTAGCCATTAAATATTAACACTGAAGAAAATCAGGTGACTTGTATCAGTGTGAGAAACACTCTTCTACAAGCTATGGCAGCAAAATTAATTTTGGGCACCAAAAAGAAAGAAATTTGGAGGTTGGATTTGTTTGATAAAAGAATGAAAAATATGTCATAGCTTGAATGATCATCCATTATGAAAAGCATAAACTCAAAATGCACAACCGAGGACAAAGGAAAAGAAGATGAATAAATGACATAACCAGACCTCTTATTCTTTTTTAGTTCACCCATAACACTAGCAAGCATATTCTTTTCAAAAAAAGTGAAAACAAATGTTAGACTTATGATAATTCATTACTAAATACAAGACCCTCGATAATGAAAACCATAACCTCAAAATGTAAAACTCAGGACGAGGAAGAATGAAATATTTTTGCATTACAACAATAAGAGTTACTTTAAAACAGATGTGAGGCCCAAGGATATTGCAAGAATATAGCCATCAAAATCCCGAGAACCTGTTCAAAAACAAAAAAAGAAGCATAAATATCGTCAATAGAAGTTCATCTAAAATCAATGCTACATAGTATGCATTGTGTCAACAGAAATATAACTAAAAAACAAGGGGACAATCCAATATTACATAAGGCAACATTTAGGGCATCACAAGAAGGCCAGTTCATGTAAATATTGATCCACAAGCAGTAAGGATTGAAGCTTGTAGATTTAGTTGGAGTTGCATGCCACATGCATACAAATGCTGTAAGACATGAAAGGACTCCCACATTTATGTAAAGCATTTTCCAGAGACTATGATTCACATAAAAACAGGAGTAACATGATATCGTTAATTACATGCAAACACAGAATTCTATTCAGCAGCCTACATATCCTGCTTTCGTTTAAAATTGTTTTCCCTTAGTAGAGGGAAAAATGGAACAATTGCAAATGCTCTACATCTGCAGCTACTTA
Source organism: Ilex aquifolium (assembly GCA_951799425.1). Taxonomy (NCBI): domain Eukaryota; kingdom Viridiplantae; phylum Streptophyta; class Magnoliopsida; order Aquifoliales; family Aquifoliaceae; genus Ilex; species Ilex aquifolium. The sequence continues at coordinate 13,447,573 of OX637410.1, read as the reverse complement.
CACAGCTAACCTTAAGCAAAGAATCAAGAAAAACAAGAGAGAGCAACAGAAATCCAAGAAATGAAACTACAACAGGGTAGTAGCATGCAGAATTGCAAATGATTCCTCAAAATCCTTCTCATCAACATAGCAACATAAATCAGCTCATCGTCCTTATTACTAGCATATTTGAAGAATCCATCATAATTCTTCTGAATAACTTGGCAAACATGCGATAATTTAGACAACTGCAAAACTATGAAAATGACATTTCAGAAAGATGCCAAGTATTCATCATCTCACATTCTCTAATAAATGTCACAAACAAAAAAATTCATTGCAAAAATTAATTCAATTATTGACATTAACCACATAATTAGCCTTTTTTTCTTTTTGAGAAATCCCATAATTGGTTCTTTAGGGTTCGACGTATACTATAAGATCAGGTATACTACTTAAAAGTTAAAAATCAGGTAACTTCTACATTTTTACTATTTGATCTCGAAGGCCCCACAGACAAACTCTATCTTAACCATTTCATCTTCCTCAAGGGAAGAATCAGATTCGCAATCTATAAGATGACACACTTTGTAAGTGGACACAAAACATTAGGCCTGTAGTTGCCCCAAATGGCAGAATTTAGATTCAGAAATGGTCCTTGTGGTCTATTCCACACTTAAAAGACTTTATGTCAACTTTTCCCAGTAATCACCAAAAGAATCAAGAAACGGATTCTTCATCCAATTATTATCCTGAAGAAGAAAGAAAACTATTAATTTATTCGCCAACCATGACTTACATCATCAAATGGTATCCAGTATTTCTGAAATCAGAACTGAAAAGAGTAAATGTTGAATAAAAAAACCTTGTTGAAGAAAACGAATCAGCTTGTTAAGAAGCAGTGGCCCAGCAAAACCAATGCAATCATTAAGCACCTGCAAAAAGTCAAGACTCTGTCTTAAAAATTCGTGATATAAAACTTTCCCAATTTTCAAGTATATTGAGATTCGAAAAAATTTCATTTGACCAACTAATGCACTGATTGTGAAAATAATACCAAAAGCTATGGTTTGTATTTAATGCACTTTACCCAACACCCTATATTAATAGAGACAAATAGGGTAAAGACCAAATAATGCTCTAAGGTTTCTCAAACAAGGTGGTTAATTTTAATGGTATGTCACTAAAGGTCATTCCTCAGCTTAGTCTTCCATGAATTGAAAGTCCTAGAAGGGTGGGACCGGATGTAGATCTAATCTCTGACAGTATTTGTGCAAAGTGACTACCCTCGAAATAGAACTCATAAAACTCATGATTGTTTGCCCAACATTTTTCACACTGCATCAGGCAACGACACCTACAAAATATATGACACTCAAAAAATCCAATGGCAGAGCCATAAGGGGTGTACCATCAAAATCATTATTGCATATTTCTTTCCTTGCCCAACATTTTTCCAGTACTTGAAGGGGCCTAAAGGTGCATGTGGCAGAAACACATCTTCATTTTCGAAGTGAGAAGAACTTCAGAATTCTAAGTGACCAAACCAAAATGGACATAACAATCGCTTAAATGGCTAAAAAAATTACAGACACATCCTATAGTGACTAACAAATGGATAAGAAACACGATTTAATTTTTCCTTCCCCTTTGTGGGCTATTTCGTCTTTTACTTTTCCCTTTTTCCCCCATATTTCAATATATAGGAAAAGAAAAGGAGACACACGCCCCTCATAAAATGAAATACCTTTAACAGACCTAGACGAAGATATGGCCATCCATAGGCGCAACAAATCGTGCTAAACAAGGAAGGATGAGAGCAATCATTTCTCTGTTGAGCGTGCCAACATTTTAGCAGCATATTATGGCAGGACAAAGGATCCATATCAGTGGGAAGCTGAAGTAAATCTTCAAAGTCAAGCTGCTTTATCACACCATGTTCCATCACAGAACCAATAGATTCGAATGTCATCAGATGCCAATAGCGTTGAGCAATTCCCTTTGACAACCAAGTAAGAAACAGAAACATTAATATACATTTACAGTCTTTGGAAAACCGAAAGAGGAGAAGAAAATATAAAGCAAAGTAAGGAAATGCATCTCACTTTGAGAATCAAACTTCAAGATGTCCTGTTTTATAAATGCAACGATTATAAAATTTAATTCACACATTCTTGATGTAGAACATTGGTTGGAAGGAAAAAAAAAATTCACTGGTAAACAGTGGGAGGAAAAGATTGAACTCAGTAGGTATGGATTAGAGTATAGACATGACATATAAAAACATAACTCCTGAGTCCTGACTACTACCTTCTGAATAAGGCAATGAACAAGAAAGCAATTGAGATAACCAAAAAAACTCTCCAGAAGTACAGCAAGAAACAAATAGCAGATTACTTATATTTATGACAATCAAGCAAATCCGACAATGAGGGTCCCAACTAAGGAGAGATATGTAAAAAGCAAGTCCGATTATGTCTATTCCTAATCCTAAATGGAATGTAATGACGTAGGGATCCATATGTAAACATAGTATCTATTTAGATACGCTCGAATGATCCCTTCTCGTAATGAGAATGTACATAACCCTATTCCGGTCTGGTCCAGTATGGAATGAACTTATAATCATGGAATCGACTCAATCATCAGATTGTAGATTATAAGTTCATAACCCTTGGGCTAGCACTTAGATTTTAACCGGCAGTCTAACATAGTATCAGGGCTTTAGTATTTAAAAGTTAGGGAAATTACATCAAGACCCCCTAAGGTTTGCCGTTAAATCACACAAACCCCCTCAGGTACGAAAATTTATATTAACAAACCTTCTGTGTAATTAACTGAACTGTTGAAGTAACCCTTTTATCCTTTAATAAAATATCAAACAAAATCCACCTAACCCAAACCTAAAAACATAGAAAACCCACAAATCAAACTAAATCCAAACTTGAACCTGGACCCATAAAATATCTCTCCCTCCTTCTTTCTCCCGCCACTACCATCCTCATCCACTTCTATTTAATAGCATTCACTACCACTAATCCCTTCCTCACCTCACCACACCACACCGACAATCATACTACATCTCTCTATATTTCAAACACACACCGACCACTAATCATTACACTACCATACAAAGATTAAAATTTCGTTTCGGTGTATTGTTTCGGTCACCTAGGAAACGAAAATATTTTGATTTGTTTCGGAAACATTTCGACATGTTTCGAAAATAGAATTAAAAAAATAAAATATTTAAAAATTATTATTCCAAAATAGTGGTCGAAATATACCAAAGTATCTTGAAATACCTTGAAGCATTCCGAAACAATTGTACAAATACATTGAAACATTATAAAACACCTCGAAATATTATGAAACCTGTCGAAATATTAGAGTATCGATTTCATCACTGATTCGTTTCGGTCTCTTTGAAAACGGAAACGTCTCAGACGTTTCGAGCGTTTCAATACAAAATTTTGATCCTTACCCCCATGGTCTCATCTCTTGTGTACGGTCAATGCCACCATCTCCTTCCAGCACCATGGCCACCACTCTGTCAACCAACACCATCATCTCAAGGATCTAAATTTTGTTTCGAAATAGTTCATACATTTCCGTTCAATGGACACAATATGTTTCGAGGTGTTTCGACTAATGTTTCGAGATATTTAGAAAAAAAAAATTCCTACGTGTTCCGGTAATGCCAAAACGTTTTTGCTCCTTAGGTAATCGAAACAATGCAACAAAAATAAATTTTGATCCTTCCATCAGCCACATTCAATTTCAGCACCCTCCTTATTGACTATAACACAACCAACCACTCAAGCAATTCTAGCTTTCATCGCGGATGAAAGAGATGGAGAGAGAATTGGAGTGCGAGTGTATGCTCACGTATGTGAAAGAAAGAAGAGTGAAGCTAGTGGATTCTAATATTGATGCATACCTCCACATCTATGGATCCAAATTTTTCTTCAATTTTATTTATTTGAAGCGATAGCGGTCAGAACTTATAGTGGTGATATAAAATGGTATACTGTTAAGAGGAGGATGGCTTAGAATAAAATGGGTTTTGGTAACTGGGTTTGATAGGATCTCGCATGGGTAATTTGTGCATTTTTAATTGAAAAAATACTGATGTTCTCAAGATTGGACGATAGTTCAAACTGATTCTGACATCAGGGGTAATATGTCACAATATATAAAACCTTAGGGGATGAGGGTGTTATTTTCTGTACCTAAGGGGGTTTGTTCGAGAAAGTAACAAACCTCAGGGGGTCTGGATGTAATTTAAAGTTTAAAGTTTTAGGATTAGACCTCCACAATGCTTTAATTCACTCGTTCATTGGCACATTTTCACTTACTTTTGTTTATTTACTTGGTGCACCCCTTGCCTCTGCAAGTATAAGCAAGGGAAGGGACACACATGGTATGGTGTAAGAGTTGATGTATATACTTATGTCCATTCTCTAATAGCTAAAACTTTTGGGACAACTTAGTGGTCTAACTCTAATAACTACAACAATGTGTAAACCATTCACTGGAAAAAAGATTGATTTCATTGGGTTTATACTGAGTAAAGAAGCTTATATATATACATACAACTCCCAGTCACTAGAAACTCTCAACACACCAATATTTAACTTTCCAGATATCACTTTAGCAGTAGAAGACATAAAGTGTGTCAGTCTGGTAATGTTGTCTTTTCAGATGTCCCTCAAAACAAGATCAATTGTCATAAAAAGAACATATGCAAAGTGTTAGGCAAGAATCAAAATATCGTTTCGAAACGTCAGAAAGGTTTCCGTTTCCAAGGAGATCGAAACGAATCAATGATAGAATCTAAATTCTAATACTTCGAGGTGTTCCATAATGTTTTGAAATATTGTTATATTTTAATGTATTTGCACAATTTTTTCGGAATGTTTCAAAATATTTCAAGATATTTGTTATATTTCGACTAATGTTTTGAAAAAATAATTCTTAAATTTTTTATTTTTTTCATTCTGTTTATGAAACGGGTCGAAACGTGTCGAAACACATCGAAATGTTTCCGTTTATTAGGTGACCGAAACAATACACCGAAACGAAATTTTGATCATTGGGATTAGGTAATTCAAAAGTTGAAAGAGGGTTTCTCTCATGCATCAATCATACCTAAGAGAGAACCAACGTTGCATCTCACTTAGAGGAGATGTGTTTGGTATTAAGAAAAGAGAGAAAGAAGAAGAAGAAGTGGAGGAGGTATACATATTGTTCTCCTCTCTCTGGAGGAGGAAAGCTATACATATTGTTTTTTCTTTCTCTGGGTTATGCAAATTGATTAAATTCTATGCTGAATTCAGGTCCTTTATTTTAGTCTACTAAATATATATCCTGCACGTATCTAAAAAAAGAATTCTGGTAGAAAACTAAGATACTATGGAAACGTCTTTTCAAACATGTTTAAGGTTTGTCATATATCATAAATATATAAGGCCGGATAGACTTAGCCAATAAAATAGGTAGAAATGTTGCTAAGAAATAAAAAATAAAAGAAAAACATTTCTTGAGCAATAATCAGATGATAGTATAAGTACATACAGGACCCGTGCGATGATCTTCTTCAATGTCCACTTCAAAAGAGAGAAGTGGCTCTTCAATCGAACTGCAATTCATGCAAGTAAACACGGTGAATTTAATTGAAAAAAACAAATACAAGAACCATGTGTGATATGCATGAAAATTTAAAATACAAAGGGATAGAAGAGCAAGTAAAGTGACGGATGCTACACTCTCTCAGAAAAATTAATAAATTATAATAGAACGCCTAGCAAATCTCTAATTTTGAATCACACAAGTAAGGGAGGAAAGGATTTAATAAGAAAGCCAACCAATGGTTATTTCGGAACTGTTTTTTTTTGGGTAAAAGTGGGGTTTATGAAAATGCATATTGGTGTGCCACACACACAAACACACAGATCTACATCAGGTGTCAAAAGTATGTGATAAATTTAATAAATGCTTCTCTTTACTTTTTTTTTTTACTGTTGATATATATTTGTATCAAGAATATTTATGTAAAATGTCTCTCTTCTGTTATATTGATATATATAAGAGGAGCTAGACCTACTTGGGTTTGGATTCTTTGGAATAATTCTCTTTCTGATCTCTCTCTCATTTTCTTCCTTCTCTCTTATGAATGAACAACTTTTCAATTTGTGCAATCTTATATAGAATTCATCAAGATGTCGCACGATATTTTGACAAATAAGACAAAAAAAGGAAAATACAGTTCATTACTGACATAAGAATTGCACAACATATATTTTGTCATTGTATAGCAAGGATTACAAGAATGACACCACCTGCTTTTGAGAGTGTCCAGCTTCATCCTGAAAATGTTAACCAAGATCGCAAACATGATATCCACTAAAAAAGCAAAGCTCTCTTTAAGACATCGTAAAGCCTGTCACAATAAACTTTTGGTGAAATTCAAATCCACCAGACAAGTAAACACAAATAATTTGTTTCTATGGTAATTAAAATGAGAATTAATCCATAAAATCTTAATCAAGTTCTGCCATTCATCTTAGGGAAAAAGTCTCTATCACAATTTACAAGACCTTTTTACTCACAGGTTGTTTAATTTTCAGAAATTCTCATAGTCCTCACTTTTGGGTATCTTCTATCACAATCTAGGAGACCTTCTTGCTCATAGGTTACGCCTAATTTATAGAAATCTTCAGAGACCTCGCTTGTATTATTTCCTAGCAATAACTTCCAGTTCAGCTTAAATTAATCAAAGAACATTCCAATCAAATAATGGAATTTGTAATTCATAACCTCTTCAGATCATTCGTATTCTAAAGCCATCAAATTGAAAATTGTTCAAAAAATAATAATTAGAAAGAACTTCCATTGAGTAGATTGGAAGTCTACAAATACATGATTACAGTCCACAATTCACTGATACAACGTTAGGTTGCTCAACTTCAGCTGAATGTGTCTTATATTTTGTCCAGCGTCAAAATTTTCTACTATGCAGGCTTTGGAATACCTCTGTTTTCTTCAGTCATCTTTGTGTTTGTCTTTGCCTCTGTTTTATCTAAAACTATGTGTATGGTTAGCCGTTTCCATTACAAATTAAAGTAAATACAAATGACTATCAAATAGATGGGGGCAGCCTCATAGAACAAAATCCATTTGGAATAACACTATATTGCTATACACATTTTCAGTCTGCAAGTAGGAAGCATAGCTGTATCTATGAATGCTTATGCATGCACATCTAGAGAAAAAGTCGCTAATAATTTTCTTCAGAAGATAAAATCAAGTAATACTGACGGAATATAAATGATATAGCAAATATTAAGATATCAGCACAAAACTTGTCATCCAATGAAGAAAGAAATAACTCCTCTCTAGGTCCCATTAAGAAACTGAATGCACACGCAAGTAAATTTTGACCACTTACAGCTGTTAAATTTAATCTTGGATGCTACTCTTCTAAATGAGTATCAAGCATGTTAATCATCACAAATGATCATCCAAGAGCGTACAAGAAATTCCCCACAAGGGCAATTTATGAATGTATGCCCAGAGTACTACCAACAAGGGGGAAGAGGAGGGGAGGGGTGGAGGGGAGAGAAATGTCTGACACACATGAATACATCCAGCATACTCAGTGCCTGCACTCAAATCTACATGGAACTCGAGAGGAGCACAATATATGCACAAATAAGTTTGAGTGACAACATTCCTAGAAATGTTATATGTCATTCGACCTAGATAATTCTTTCTGCAATTAACCTGATATCTACTGCAAATCAGGGGAAGACAACTTCAAAAATGAGAAAATAGTACCTCCAACGAAGAAAAGGTTCTATGCAGATGAGGGATCCCTAAAAAAGGTTTCATGATCCACCAAAAGCACAGGATGCGATAAGAAAAGACAGAAAACCAGTAGTCACACTTTGACACAAGTAGAACAGCAGCCTACAAAGTGGGGCACAAGGTAATTATATACTCAGAATAAAAAAAGAAGCTGTCATAAACCTATTTCAAGGTAATGTAGCAAACTTCTAAAAACTTACCCAAACAGAGAGTTGAGAGCATCTAAATAGCCATTCATGATATGCAACGGGGTAACCACTAAATGCTTTCCTCGCAATCAAAACTATGTCAAACAATGCCGTACATGCCCCAAGAGCAGGTAGAAGATGCAACATGACCTTCTCTGAAGGGTACAGCTGTGCAATTTCATCAATCAGTTAGTATATAATGCAGCTCTCCTCATGGGAAGATACCAAGGCAAAGCCTTACATCTAATGATCTCATTTAAGTAAATATTATTAATAATTGACGTCATGAATTGAGCCACTGCCCATTCAGCTGTTTATATGTTTACTGTTTTTATTACCTGTTTATATATTTTTACCTTACCTTCTCCCAGCAACAAAAACAAAATGATTGATTTGGTTGCAAAGGAGAGAGTCAATAGAACAGAAAGTTTTCATCTGCTTTCCCAGAAACCATGTGAGCATATCAATATTACGTGAATAACCTACCCTCCTACGCCCTTTGGCAGTTCTTTTTGTAATTACAAGAGCAGATATCATAGCCACAGTCACCATATTTACTCCAAAACCTATCACTGTAAATATTGTCAAGGGGAAACAAAATGATAACAACTCCTGTTATGTCTGTGTTGAAGAACAATATAATAGCAAAAGCTTATCATAAGGATATAAGTCATCGAAACACTTCGAAATTCCACTTCCATCCCATGCCTGATCAGAAGAATAGCATATTTTAGTATCACAGAAAAAAAAAAGTTAACAAAAAAAGTCAATGAGACATAATTCTGGATGCAGTGTTGTACAGGTTAACTCCACCCTCTGCTACGTAAATGGGAGAGCATAATAAAAGGAAAATAAAAATAGAATTCTTAAACCTATGTGTCTGTCCAACTTGAAATTAATGTCAGTTTATTCTTGGTTTTAATTCTTCTATTTTCGGGTGCGATCATACTAGCACTAATGCACCAGAGTACTAGGATGGGTGAGGAAGTCCCCCCTTTTAAAGCAATAGCCAAAAAAAAAAAAACTTCTATTTTTGCCTTTTCATTTTTTTTGGTCATGATTTTCGCCTTTTCATGATCAACCAAACAAAGGTTTGTTATGCTTGGTTTATGAGAAAACCTAGGAAAGCAATGGAAAAAATGGTATCAACCATGACAATCCAACTTTCTAAGGCAATTAGGCTGAGTAATCTACCCTGATTTCCAAAATCCCAATATTTATGTTTTCCTGTATTGAGAAATCTACCCTGTTTAGTTGCTGAGAAAATTAAGGAGAAAAGAAAAGACAACCGAAAGTTTGAGGTTTATCTAAGTGAAGGACTTGGTTTCCACTTTACAGGATCCCGAGGAGAGACAAACTTAATATTGAAAGTCCATTATTTTCTTTATGATAATTTTCTGAGCAACCAAACGGAGAATAAAGTTGGGTATGGAAAGAATTCTTGGTAATGAAAAATAAATAAATATAAGAATATCGAGAGAGATACAACTACAAACACAATGGAGATGAATACGAGAAAAGAAAGATTGTGAAAGATAAAAAAGAGCGAGAAACTTAATATTCAAAGACCCATTTTCTGTTCTTTAAAGTTGCTCAGAAAATTAAACAAATACGAGAATAGAAAGAGAAAATTATTGCATACGTATGGAGATTTAGGGCAAACGAGCTTCAAGAACTCCATGGCGAGTCAGTTCTTCGTCGACACAACCGAAGGCAGAGCACCAGAACAGAGAGAGACGGAGCACAAAAAGAAGGCTTCTCAACTGTCATTTACACTAGGAGTTAATGATTTAAAATGGTTCCACACACTTAAACACGATTAAAAATTATATCGAATTTATGTCAAAATTAAGTCAATTTTGACTTGATTAACATGTATATTTTAAACAGGTTAACATAATTTAGACATTAATCCGACCTAACTAATTATAGACCCGGTTAACCCATTTTATGGCAGTATAATTTTTCTATTATGTATGACTGATGTGGTCTTAACATTATTACTTATTAATTCTTGGTTCTATTATGATAATTGACAATATAGTTTTTAAAATTATTATGACAGTATACTAGTATAATTTTTGTTTTAATTTTTGGGTTGAAAGTTGAATGCATTTTAATTAATTTTCATTGATGAGATGTGGTATGTTAGTTGTAAAAAAATTATTTGAAATTTTGGATGAATGTTGTATTTATTGGTAATGAATTGGTGTGGAAATAAGTTATGTGTGTTAAACAGGTCTGTGTTATGTGTGTTAAACAAGTTAAACGGATCATGTTATGTTTGTTAACCTGAAAACGACTTGTTTGTTAAATGTGTTAAACATGTCGGGTTCAGATAATCCGTTTAATGACTAAGTTAGGTTAGTGTTTACACATTTCGACACGATTATTAAACATGTCAGGTTTGAGTTTTGAGATTTTTGACACAAAGTCGAAATTAGCCCAACACGAAAATGACCCAACCTGACACGTTTGACACCCCTAACGCACACGCACGCACTTCATCAAGGTGGCATAAGTAGACCCCGTCGATCAGATTCGAATTCGGACCTGAACTGGTTCAATCCGAATCCAAATCAATCCATTTGAATAATAATAAATTTTTTTTTTTTTAGTCCATATTCAAATCCATTAAAAATTAAATATCCAACTTGGATATCCGATCTTATATGATTAATTTTATTAAGTTGTATTTTATAAATTATACCTTCAATATAATTTTATTAAATAAATTCTTAATTTTTTCATTTTATAACATATTCGGATTTGAATTTGAATTACCAATAAAAAATATTGATTCGTACCTAACTAAATGAATTCAAATTCAGATTTATTTCTGACCAAAATTCGATTTCTTGAGTGTGTTTGCTTCTTGTGTGAAAAAATATTCAATATAACAGTGACAATTATGATGTAATATTACTATTACATTAAATACAAGAAAATTATGATAGACACTGAGATAAAAAAATGTGACAAAAATTATGACAAGAAACTGTGGCATGAAACAATTTCATATGTATAGATTTGAACAGTTAAATGAAAATGTAACTTGCATGTTTGAACTTAATTTTGTATAGTTTTCTTTGTTTGACCAAGAAAAAAAAAAATTGGGTTAATTTTTTTATCATTGGATCAAAATAAATAAAAAATAAATTAATATTATTTATTTTTTTATTTTTTAAAATTAAAAATTTCATTTTTTTTAACTGTAATATTAGATAAATTTACGCCTAGAAATAGGGTATTTTTGCAGTGGGAGAATATGGGATGATGGGCGCACAAAGATACTTTAACGGCCCAGTCCAAAAAAAAAAAAAAGTACTTTAATGGGTCGATCAGATTCGGCGTCACAAAAAATATATGAAGATTCCCACGTTTATGTTTGTGCTTTACACGTGGCGCACGTGAGTGACATTAGATAGTGCATTCCACCTCCCTTCGCATCGGAATCCACTTCGCTTTTTTTATTTCAGGAAATTTAGAGCTGGGTCCTTTTATATAGACTTATTTGGAGATAAGTTCCTCATATAAACATAATTGGTTTTAAGTTCATTTTTTGCTAATTTTACTATTGTAACCCTTCCATGTATAAATGTTATAAACGACGTTTATGAACACAATAACCAGTTATATACATCTCTTTTATAATTGCCTTCAAATTCGGCTATAATCTTTTAAGCCACAATATTTCCTTATCCGAAAAACAAGAAACCGACATTTATCAAAAACCGTTCATATTCAAATTTCAAACTCATTACATTTCATAAAATACAATTTTAATTTACTATTCCAGTATACTTTTGACTCTATCGACAAAATATTAATATTGAATATTAATATTTAAAAAATAACAATAATAACATACTCAACAAAGACAGTAACATGGTTACTAAAAAAATAGTAACATGGTAAAAAAGTAATAATAATTAAGGATTTAATTATGTCAAAGTGGACATTAACCTTGTAACTAAGATTCAAGAGAACTCATACATTAGTAATAAATTAAAGTGTTATAGATTTCAATTTTATTTATTTTTTTGTTGCGCAAGATAATCGAGTATTCCTTGGTTGTGTTACTGTGAAAAAAGTTCATGTTACTGTACGTTAACCGAAAAATAGAGTTTAGAATTTCGATGTCTTGATATTCACAATTGGTGTTGAGTGTCGTAATTCAACTGTCGATTATGTGTTACTACTCGTCATTTTGTAAATTTTCAATTTGTGGATCGTATTTTCACTAAAATCATTTGAAAGTTGATGTTACTGTAAAAAAACTGTTATCTTGTATTTTGTAAAATTAGATGTGTTACTGAGCACAAAACTTTGATGTTACTGTGAATATTAAAATGTATGTTACATAATATACGTCTCAAACTTTGCAATTGTATGTTAAAATTCACTATAGTAACATTAGTGTTAGTATAGTAACACGACTGTACTGGTAACACGACCCTAATTGTTACTTCAATCATATAGTAACATTCATGTTACTATATATTAACATTCGTGTTACTGAACTCTGTTGGCATTGTTGAGCCTCCCTATATTATGCATTATTGTTGTTAAAGAATTTTTGTGATCTGATTTTGACTTAATAGATCAACAATTTATTCGTATATTCAATTTCTCATATATAACTATAAGAATATACAACTTCCATATAAAACTTCCTATAATTATCATAATATTTAATAAACGGTTTTCATATATAACTCAATCAAGGGTTTTCATATATACTTCAATGATCGTTATACTTTTCATAACTGGACAAAACTAACACCGTTAGGGGTAATTTTGAAATTTAAAAAATAAGTGGACTTAAATACCTACATATAAGTTTAAACATGGACTTACCACCAAATAAGTTTTCTTTCAGGACTCAAGTCATTATAAGTCCATCTAGAGAGACTCACCCTCAATTTTCACTTTATTTTTTAAAGGGTGGGACAAAACCCCATGGACTATGGACAATTGTGAATAGGTTAGACAATGGATCGAACTTTGATTTAAATTTGAATTTGATTAATCGGATATGAATTAATATTTTTTTATCGATTATTTAAATTCGAATATGAATTCGTTATATTATATTTAATGGATTCGAATTTTGATTTATCAAATCCAATCCGTTTAACAATCTCATCCGAATTGTATATAAACCTTCAATTTTTATATTTTATATCCTAGGAGTTTATATCCAACAACATCTTTTTATCTCCCATTTTTTTTCCCATTGCCTTCTTCTCTATTTATAATTAAAATTGAAGTTGACATATTTAGTTTATGTTGCTTGTTAAGGCTTCAAATGAGTAAGAATTATATTTTTTTTTGTTGTACAGAGTTGAATTTATTACAATTTATGAGATATTTGTAGGTTGATTTACTTTGTATATAAATGGATCGGATTGAAATTTTAGACCGAATATCCGAAAGTTAATAGATTCAGATATGGATTAAAATTTTCAAATCCATCGGATAATCAAATTGCATAAATTGTAATCGGATTCGGATTTAGATATGAAAAAATTCGGTCTATATTCGATCCGTTGACAAACCTAATTGTAACCCGTATGTGGTAACCCGAGAATGAGCTAATGGTTGAATGGGTAGGAATGTGGATTGCTTTTTGGTCCGATTGTTCGACCCCTTAAGAAGACCCAACTGGTAGGCCTGCATGCTGATATATTGGACCACAAAATTCAATGAATTTTTTGGGTCCAAAAATGAATAATATTGTACAACTAGCAATAATCTATGCATGAAAACAAAATAATTAAGGGAAAATTTCATCCACACCTCCTCTAATTAGATCTAAATTCAATGACACTCTCTCCCGATTCTGAAACTTCACTGCACCCCCTTCTAGTTTATACTTTCAAATCAAAGACAACCATTTAACTGTAATTTTTAACTCTGCAAGTACAAAAAATAACGGTTTGATTATAAATTTTCTCAAAATATCAAAAATACCCTTATTTATGTAAATATACTAAAATGTCCTCAACACTTTTCCCACTATATATACCACACATTTTGTTGTTGGTGAAGGTCCAAAACGATTTGGGAATGTTGGAAGACATAGGGGACTGAAGTCAGTCATTATTCTTCAACTCGTTCTCCACAGTAATCGATCACTACCTAGGTTGATAAAAAAAATTATTTTTTTTCTTATAGATTTGTAAATGTTTTTCATGTAGATTTTTTAAAAAAATTTCATAAATTTTTTTTTTCTTTTCATGCAGATATTTTTAATTTTTTTCATGCAATTTTTTTTTTAATTTTTTTCATGTAGATAGTTTTAATTTTTTTGATGCAAATTTTTTAAAAAATTTTCATCCAAAACATTTGTTAGACTTTTAAGTCATTAAGTCTATTTTTTTATAAGTTGTTGGGTAAAAGGTACACTTTTTCGGTTTTTTATTTTCTTATATTACCTAAGTTCCATATGTTGTATGTTTTTTATTGTTGGTTATAAAATATAGGGTTTTAAATTTATTTTAGGGTTAATTGCACTGGAGGTCCTCAAAGTATGGGGTCTGTCTCATTTTGGTCCTCAATGTTTCAATTGCATCATTTTAGTCCCTAAAGTATTGAATATGTTTCTATATAGTCCTTCAAGCAGACAATGGCCAGATTTCTAACGATTTTTTATCATAAACTTGTCACGTAATAGTAAAATATGGACAAAAAATAATTTTTATAGCTCTTAAACAAAATTTGGGTAGCTCTTGACAAAAAAATGTGTAATATGGGTAGCTGTTGACTAAAAATTAGATAACTCATGATCAAAACTGTGTAATTTAGGTAAGTATTTAACCAAAATTTGAGTAAAAATTTGGTCAAGAGTTATCCAAATTATTTTTTTGTCCATATTTAAGTATCATGTGACAAGTTTATGATAAAAAATCGTTAGCAATCTGGACACTATCTGCTTGGGATATCATATAGAAACATATTCAATACTTTAGGGACCAAAATGATGCAATTGAAACATTGAGGACCAAAATGAGACAAACTTCATACTTTAGGGACCTCTAATGCAATTAACCCTTTATTTTATAGTTAAAAATAATTTTTCTATAATAAAATTACAATCGATAAAGTCAATGTCAAAATTCCATCTATTTCTAACTTTTCTGCTATCGTCTGTCCTCTACAACGTCACCTAGCTACTGTTCATACATCATCTTTCACATATAAAATTTAAAAATTATTTGATAAAATTTAATATTACTTAAATAAATTTGGTCTTAATATGATAAATTTAAATATTAATTTGGTTTTAATTTGATAAAATTAAATATTAATTCAGTGTTGATATAATAAAATTTAAAGTTAATTAAATAAATTTAAATGTTGCTTTAATGAAATTGAATGTTCATTTGGTGTTAAATTAAATAACTGACATTAATTTGATAAGGTTAAATGTTAAATTAATACAATTTAATATTCTATTTAATATATTAAATTTTAATTTAATAAAATTAAATGTCAATTTGGTGTTGATTTGATGAAATTAAATAATAATTTAATGTTAAATTAAAGAAAAAATATTAGTTTGATGAAAAAAAATATTAAATTAAATATAACTAAATGCTAATTTGATAAAATTAAATATCAATTTGTGTTGATTTGATGAGATGAAATGTTAATTTAGTTTAAATTAAATAAAGGACATTAATTTGATGAATCTAAAGGTTAATATAATAGAACTAAAAAGGAGTGCATTGAAATTTTAGAATCAGGAGGTGGCATTGTTAAAGATATGTTTATTTACAGGGGGTGTCATTGAAGTTATGTTTATTTACAGGGGGTATCGTTGGAGTTATGTCTATTTACAAGGAATGTGGATAAAATTTACTCTATAAAATATTCAGGGGTATTTTTGTAAATTAACAATCATCGTTAACACCGTAATCCGACAAACACTGATAGGGGTGACAGTGAAGTTTCAGAATCGGAAGGGTGTGACATTAAATTTAGACCTAATTATAAGGGGTATGGATGAAATTTTCCCATCTTAATATAACAAATAGTATTTTTTTTTTCCTTTCCTTTCTTTAATTACATAATTTGAAATTAATTTTTACTCATTATTTTTAAAAAAATCAACATAATTTTCTCAAAATACATTACCTCAAAAAATAACAATATCTTGCATTAGCATATATGAATAATGTCACATTGAACCGCAAAGTAATAAAAAATTAAATGATTAACTTGTAATAGAAATGAATGTTGTGATAGGAATGAGTAGGAAAAATATGTGGAGATAAAATTTAAAGTGCTAACTGTCTTATTAGATAGATACGAGTTTGAAATATTTATTATAATTTCAAATTTCAAATTATAGGAGCAATTAAACTCGCACTTATATACCATTAAGCCACCACAAAATATCTAGACAAAATATTTCAAGTTCCTCTCTCCTGCAAAAATTCTAGGGATCGAATGAATTCTAATTTCATCTTGGTAAATAAATTATGGGAAAATTTTATCCACACCCCCTTTAGTTAAGTCTAAATTCAATGACACCCCCTCTCGATTCTGAAACTTTACTGCCACCCCTGTCAGTGTTTGTCGGGTTACGACGTTAACAACAATTGATAATTTATAGAAATACCCCTAAATATTTTATGGGGTAAATTTTATCAACACTTCTTGTAAATAGACATAACTTCAACGACACCCCCTATAAATAGACCTATTTTTAACAATACCTCATCCCGATTCTGAAATTTCAATGCACTCCCTTTTAGTTCTATTATATTAACATTTAGGTTGATCAATTTAATATTTAATTTTATCAAATTAATGTCATCAATTTAAATTTCAATGCACTCTCCTATGTCTCTGCCTCCACCAATAGTTGAAGAAGATATCAATCCTACAATAATACATCACAACATATTGACATAACAAAATGGAATAAAAAAATTTTAAAAATGTGCATGAAAAAAATTAAAAATATCTACATGAAAAAAAAAACTACATGAATTTTTTTAAAAAAATTTGCATGAAAAAAATTTAAAAAAACTACAAGAAAAAAATAAAAAAAAATTGCATGAAAAATTTTAAAAATTTACATGAAAAACATTTAAAAATCTGCAAGAAAAAAATAAAAAAAAATATATTTTTTTACCAACTTAGGTAGTGATTGATCACTGTGGAGAACGAGTTGAAGAAGAATGACTAGCTTCAGTTCTTTATGTCTTCCAGTAACACCAAATCGTTTTTGACATTCAGCAACAACAAAGGGTATGGTATATATAGTGGGAAAAGAGTTGATGACATTTTAGTATATTTACATAAGGAATGGTAGTTTTGAAATTTTTAGAAAATTTATAGTCAAACTGTTACTTTCTGTACTGACAGATTTAAAAATTACCGTTAAGGTGGTGTCTTTGATTTGAAAGTATAAATCAGAAGGGGGTGTAGTAAAGTTTCAGAATCGGGGGGAGGTGTTATTGAATTTAGACCTAATTAGAGGGGGTATGAATGAAATTTTTCCTAAAATTAAATATTAAATTGATGACATTAATTTGATAAAATTATATATTAAATAGATGAACTTAAATGTTAATATAATATAACTAAAATGGAGTGCATTGAAATTTCAGAATTGGGAGGAGGTATTGTTAAAGATAGGTCTATTTATAGGGGGTGTCGTTGAAATTATGTCTATTTATAAGGGATGTGGATAAAATTTACACTATAAAATATTTATGGGTATTTCTATAAATTATCAATTGCCATTAACGCTGTAGCCTGACAAACACTGACAGGGGGTGGCAATAAAGTTTTAGATTCGAGAGAGAGTGTCATTGAATTTAGACCTAATTACAGTGGGTGTAGATGAAATTTTCCCATAAATTATTAGTCGGTGTCAACATTAAATAAATTTCACTCACATATTACAAAGCTTTAATTTGCGGTTTTAGTAGAACTCAAAATATATACGTTCTTAGGATTTATAACTTTTTATTATAAGTGTTTCAAATAAAGTGTGGTGTCAACATTGCATTCAATGAGGCAAAGGAGACAAATAGAAAATACCATATGGCTATTAAATTGGATATGGTCAAAGCCTACAAAAGGGTGGAGTGGGATTTTTTGAGGATCCGTAGTTAGCCTAATGGCCATCGCAATCCACCGTTAGGTCAAGGGTTTAAATCTCACCACTCCTCCTTTAATTTTTTTAAAAAAAAATGGGATTTGATCCAAAATGGGTGAACCTTGTAATGCAATGTGTAATTACTATCAAATACAATATTATGGTCAATTCTGAACAAGTAGTTAGAGTCATATCCTCCAGGTAGGGATGGCAGTGGACCGGGAAAAAACGGGTATTCGTCCAAACCCGCCCCGTTTGAACCGGGGATGAACTATACGTATTGGACGGTGGACGTATACGGGGATACCCGTATAAACCCGTACGGGGATGAAGACGGGGATGGACTTACCCTTACCCCCGCCCCCGTCCCCGCTATACCCGTTAAATATATATATATATATATATATATACTCCCAGTTAAAGCATCCTTGTACAAATACTCCCAGTTAAAGAGTTTTTGATTCCCAGTATATGATTCTAAATTTAGTACCTTGTGCATCCTTGTACAAATTCTCATTTTTTTCCTCATACTTCATATATCTTACTGCCACAATTTGAATGCTCATCTCTGTTATATGGTTGTGAATTGTCAAATTATAGCTAACTGAGATTTCAATACTATAGAAGAGTATTGGAACTCTTGGGCTTTTTATTTAGAATTTTGGATTATGTTGGTTTGAGTTTGGACTTGGGCCTAGGTTTTGGGTTGGGCGGGTACGGGGGAAGCGGGGATGGGGGTGGGGATTAGAAATTTATCCGCGGACGGGGATGGGGGTGAAAATTATACCCGTTAACGGGGTTGGACCGCGGATGGACGAAATTTGTTTAAGCGGATACGGGGATGGAGACTATACCCCCCGCCCCCGCTTCGGTCCATTGACATCCCTACCTCCAGGGGGATAAAGCAAAGAGACACCCATTCTCTCCCTACTTGTTTATTTTGATTTTAGAGTGCTATACAACACTGGTAAACAAGGCTCTGTTAGATGAAACACTGTAGGGTATAAGATGACCAGGAATACTTAAGTTATCTTTCACCTCTTATTTGCTGATGATTCCATCCTCTTTTCTACAGCCAATAGAGCTCAATGCCTTTAAATTATGGATATATAGAACAAATATTGTTATGCCACTGGACAACTAGTGAAATTAAACAAATCAGTAGTGACCTTTAGTAGAAATACTCCTTTGCAGCCTAAGAGTGACTTTATGTTAGCAAAATAACTACAACAGATTAGAAGGCTTTGATCGTGTATTCACTCTCTTTAAGGAAATTATGCCCCCACTATGTTGCTGCTGAGTTTGTGGCAAATTCTTCTAGGATTAACAAAGCCAAATAGAATTTTAGATAGCAAACTCTACAATTCTCCCAAGAACAGAATAGAGAAACGTTTTGTATATCTATATCTATTGAAGGATTTGTACAGGTATTTATAATACCTTAGAGATGTAAAGAAGAGACATAACTCTTGGGCCAAGAGACATGTAGCAGTTAATTAACTGCTTAATTAATACAAAATAATTAATTGTTTATAAGCCCTGGATACAAAATAATTAATTTCGGCCCAAGCTTCAAGCCCAAGATGCCCCAATGCCCAAGTTCTCATATTTTGACTTTAAATATTGTTTTATTTAAAGCCTAATCAAGGCCCATTGATTTGAAATATTTGGAGCTTCCCTCCAAATCTTCCCACCATCCAAACTTATAAAATTTGGTGTGTCCATTCTTTTAAACTCTTACACTCCCTTTCAACTTTTCCAATGTGGGATAGCTTACATTACTAACTAACTATTTCTAACAATCTCCCACTTAGATAGTAATGTAAGTAATCAAAATCAACTAAAGTTTATGCATATAGAAGGTGTCTTTCGACTTAAACCTGCTATTAGTATAAACATTTCAAAACCTTGTCAAAATCAATGGTTATTTAAATTTATTAAACCTTAGTTTTATACAACAAGATCAGAAATGTCATACACATAAACTTACAAGTTTCTCTAAATGTGTTCACCGTGAGCTTTAGCACCATATTATGGCCTTGTGCTACCTCCTAGTTTCATGAACACTTACACAAGTTTTATTTTCAAACTCTTGATAGAAGCGGCACCACTTCTTGTGTTCACATAGGTGAAGAACTGTTAAAGTTTCAAAATTTTGAACTTTCTTGTTCATAAAACCGAACACAAAGTCTTAATTAAGAATAATTAATATTCAACCTCCTTTTTCATAAGCACTATATATAAAACCTTGTGCTTGCTATCAATCACTAATAACTTGTTATTACCACTTAAACCTTCAAAATTGCTAAGCAACAAGAAAGGTAGAGTTTCCATTATTAGTGACAAATTTAGAATAGTTTAAGACCCATTGCACTCGTAGTGCTTTTAATCATATCTCTCGAGAGTCCTTTAGTTAATGGATAAGCCAGGTTTTTACCAGACCGGACATAGACAACTGTGATTATACCATCAAAAAGTAGTTGTCTAATATATTCATGTCTTAAAGCAATATGTCTAGATTTGCCATCATAAATCTTGCTAAAAGCCCTAGACATAGTTGCTTGACTATCACAGTGCAAAGAGACTGCTGGCATCGGTTGTGGCCACAACTTTATATCTAACAATAAATTTCTCAGCCATTCCGCCTCTTTACCTGCTCCTGCCAACGCAATAAATTCAGATTCCATTGTGAAATGAGTAATACACGTCTGTTCTTAGAAGCCCATGATATAGCTCCTCCACCTAAAGTGAAAATCCAACCAGACGTTGATTTGTTATTGTAAAACCCGAGTAAATTTGAATTTTTTTTTGAAAAATGGTAAAATGGTAATTTGCCACCATAATGCAGATTTAAAATACGTATTTCTCTAGAGCTCGGATGACGCAACGGACTTCGCCGTTGGATTCGTATCGAGAAACCGAGTTGCCCAGAAAATTTTCATCGAATTCCGAGATAGTCAGATTTTTCACGTTTTACGAGATAACTGGGTGTAGGATGACCTCACAAACGTTCCCAAAAATAAAAATTTTAAAATTTCCTTATAATTGAAGGAAAGTTCAAATAAAAATAATTAGAACTTAAACCGGAATGAAATAAGTCGTTTCGGGACAAAAACGGACCCGAAAGTAGGAAATGTGCGGCGCGATGTGGACCGCACAATTAGAGGCTATAAATAGGGGGAAATATCTGATCTTTCCCCACTTGATCAGCTGATTCTCACGTTGAAGAGAAGAGGAGAGGGAAAGGAGAAGAAAAATTAAAAGCTCCACCTACTCTCTACGATCTACGGAGTTCTGTCGGTCGGAATCATTCGGACCAAGAGTTAAAGTCGATCACATCGACGAGGGCTACGCAACCACACCAAGAACGAAAGATTTCACCGAAGATCCAAGGAGGAGATTTTTGGGAAATCAAGGATTTGGGGTTGGGGTCGTGTTCTTGAAGGTTCTATACTTCGTTTTACTCTTCAAGAGGTAGGGTTCCCTCCTACTTTGGTTATTTACAACCTAGAGTGTCCATATGGAATGGATAAGTGTATGAGGCTATAGGTCACTTGCTTATTGTTATGGAAATGAGGAAATGGGTTGAGAAATGACTTAGACCAATTTCTAACTTGAATTTGATATGTGGAAGTTACTTGTATAATTTCTTGTAAATTGGGATTATGTGGGCATGTTATGTGTTTATATTGTGCCCTTGTGAAAGAATTGTGTTGTTGACATAGATTGTGTAATAACATACTTGTGACATTGTTGTTGAGTATAAAATGTTGATATATGCTTTTTGATATATTGACATTGTGATGGATAAGGGTGATTATATGCATATGATATAAATTGTCATAGTACATGTTGATATGTGGAAATTGCTCACTTGACATGCATTGCAATTTGGGTATAGAATTGACATCACATTCATAGGCATAAGTCATGAGTGTGGGTGTGTGTGTGCATAGTTGGTCAAACACCATACTTGGTGATTGATAAGTGGTCTCGGGAAGGTTGGATCGAAGATTCCCTTGAGTCCCATGGTTGCATGAAAAACTTGTGTCGGGTACAGCAAGAAGGGCTAGATTCTCTCTCGGGTGCAGTACCCGACTACATAGTTCATATACTTACCGGCGGTGAAATTCCAGAACAGTGTAACGGTGTATGGAACCGGCGGTGAGACTCCGAGAATCCGATACCCAACAAAGACACTTGATTTTGTTTTATAACATACTCATTCAATGGGTATCATCCAACAATGATTTGATTTATTAACACATGAGTTTTAATTTAAAACGATCATTGGATGAATTTTCGTCAATGACGGATTTACTTCACAAGTGCATTGTATTGTGTTGTGGGAGTCGGTGAGGACTCGGGTTGAAGTTGCATGAGTGAGTTTCATCTCAATTCATAGCATGACATGGAAATTCCTATCATGGAATTGTATTTTCTTGATTGAAAAGAATGTTGCTCGTAAATTGTTGCATGTGAACATTCCATATGCATCTAGATTGAGAAGTAGCATCTGTATGAGATACTCTATTGAGCGTAGCTCACCCTATACGGGAAAATATTTCAGGTGCGAGATACACACCGGTGGATGACACTTACTCGGGGCCCCAAGGATGAAGAGAGACCGATATGTGGCTTTACTTTGGGTTTTTGTAAACTAATTATGAAAACTTAGTTTTTGACATGTAAATATATACAAATGATTGTAATAGAACTTATACGTATCATGTTTTATATGAAAAACTTCATTAAACATGTGTTGGATGATTGTAGAAAAGTTTGGAATGGATTGGAAATGAAAAACAGGCCAAACAGGCAAAACTGGGCAAACCGTACCGGTACGGCATACCGGTACGCTTTCAAAAAATCAGAGATTTTAAAATTGTTTTGTCAAGCTTTTGGGCTATGTGTTTCCTTCCTTCAAATGTTATAAATGGACAATAATAGAGTACCAAAAGTGGTATATTGGATCTCGGATGGGTCAATCAATCAAAAGCATATAGACTTTGCAGTTTTTTAAAATCCCAGTAAATGGGATGTGGTGCCGCGGTGTTGGGTTAACCGACATCCACGTGTATTTTTGCGGGTTGATGGGTGATCAACGGACTTATAAATGACCCCCGATTTTTGGGGCGTCATAGTTATCATTGATACTAGTTATCCAACTGGCATCAGTATAGCCTTCTAGTACCGAAGGGAATTTGTTATAAAACAAGGCAAATGACTTTGTCCTTTTAAGATAACCGAGAACTCTTCCAATAGCCCTCCAATGTTCGGTACTAGGATTACTTGTATATCTTGAAAGTTTGCATACTGAAAAGGCAATATCAAGTCTAGTGCAATGCATAACATACATTAAACTACCAATTGCACTTGCATAGTCTAATTGACTAACGGATCTACCCGAATTTTCTGCCAACTTGTTGGAAACATCAAATGGGGTATTAGCTTCTTTAATTCCCAAGTGGTTAAACTTGGAGAGAATCTTATCAATGTAATGAGATTGGCACAAAACAAAACCCCCACTATGTTTCTTAACTTTAATCCCTAAGATAGTATCAACTTCTCTCAAATCTTTCATTTTAAATTGAGAAGTCAAATATCTCTTAGTATCATTTACTCCTTGCAAATTGGTTCCTATGATTAACATGTCATCAACATAGAGACAAACTATTACACCATAGTCTTTAGTAAACTTGGAGTAAATGCATCTATCTGCTCCATTATGATTAAAACCATGAGATAATATGACACTATCAAATTTCTCATGCCACTTTTTAGGAGCTTGTTTTAATCCATACAAGGATTTCACCAATTTGCAAACCTTCTTTTCATTACCAGGAAGTACAAATCCTTCAGGTTGTTCCATATATACTTCCTCATCAAGATCACCATTTAAGAATGTTGTTTTTACATCCATTTGATGGATGTATAAATCATATATTGATGCTAAAGCAAACAACACTCTTATTGAAGTAATTCTTGCCACCGGAGCATATGTGTCAAAATAATCAACTCCTTCTTTTTGTCTAAATTTTTTTGCCACTAGTCTTGCTTTGAAGGTTTGTAGAGAACCATTAGTATTATATTTTCTCCTAAACACCCATTTACATCTGATTGGTTTACAACTAGGTGGTAAGTCAGCCAATACCCATGTTTCATTTGATAGAAGTGAATCCATTTCATCATTTATTGCTTCCTTCCAAAAACTGGAATCTCTTGATGCCATTGCATCACTATAAGTTTTAGGATCTTCTTCCAAATGCATAACAATGGGTATCTTATTTAAAATCTCATCTCTACTTCCTTCAACCAAGAAGACTATTGCTTGTGAAGAAATAAAATCAGAATCCAAGTTCTTCTCTTTTCTTACCCTTTGACTTCTCCTAGGTTCACTAGGAGGTTCAACTGGTTTTCGTTTATTATTTAAAGAAGAACTCTGATCCATATTAATGTCTTGTATAGTTAGAGGTTCAACATTTTCTCTATTTGATTGTTGATTGACATTTGAATTTCTAAGAAAACCTGTTTCTAAAAATTCAACGTCTCTAGACTCTATGATAACATTTGAGTCTATATCCAACAATCTATATGCTTTTGAATTTTCAGCATAACCCACAAAAATACTCTTAAGAGCTCTAGGTCCTAATTTGGTTCTTTTAGGATCTGGAACTCTATAATAGGCTATACAACCCCATGCTCTCAAATAGCTTAAGTTTGGCCTTCTTCCTTTCCATATTTCATATGGAGAAGTTTTTGTTTTCTTTGAGGGTATTCTGTTGTGCACATGACAAGCTGTTAATAGAGCTTCTTCCCATAGATTTGTTGGTAGTTTAGCATGCATAAGCATAACATTAATTATATCTACCAATGTTCTATTCTTTCTTTTAGCCAAACCATTTTGTTGTGGAGTGTAAGGTGCACTCGTTTGATGAATCAAACCATTTTCTTCACAAAAAATAGTAAATTCAATTGGAAAATATTCACCACATCGATCACTTCGTAGAATTTTAATTTTCTTTTCCAATTGATTTTCAACCAAGGTTTTATAACATTTAAACATATCAAATGCTTGATCTTTAGTTCTCATTAAATAAACATGAGTAAACCTAGAATGATCATCAATGAAAGTAATAAAATATCTATTTCCTCCTCTAGTTAAATGACCATTTAATTCACATATATCAGAATGCACAAGTTCAAGTGTTTCAGTTGTTCTTTCATTCTTTGGAAAAGGTTTATTAGTCATTTTTGCTTGTATGCATATTTCACATTTTCCAAAATTTTCATTTGTACATGGAATTAAACCATGCATAGACATATACCTAATTGATCCATAATTAACATGTGATAAACGAGCATGCCATAAATTAAAAGGAGACTCAAGAATATAAACAGAAACATCAACTTTATTAATGCTCAACTTAAACATGTCATCACATGAATACCCTTGTCCAACAAAGATACCATTCTTAGAAAATATAATTTTTTCTGCCTCAAAGACAGTCTTCAAGCCCTTCTTGCACAACAAACTTGCAGATATCAGATTCTTTCTCACATCAGGAACATGAAATACATTCATTAAAATCAGTTTCTTTCCAGAGGTAAACTGCAATTCAACAGTCCCTTTTCCATGCACCTTGGCAGTATCATGATTCCCCATCAGAACACTTTCATCATTTGCTGTAACTTCATAGTTCTTGAACAGATTTTTGTCATTACAAACATGCACTGTCGCATCGGAATCATACCACCAATCTGCAGTCTTGTCAGTTGTTGCCATGTTGCATTCTGTAATTATGCTGATTTTAAGTTCAGCAACCATAGCTATAATTTCAGAAGGACTAGGAGGACGTTCAACAATATTGACCTTCTTTTGTCCAGCGTTTGCCTCTGTCTTCAATTTCTTATAGAACCTGCACTCTTTCTTGAAATGACCATTCTTGCCACAAAAAAAAAACATGTCTTGTTCTTCTTTTTGTTGGCAGAATTATTACTTGAAGATTCAACATATTTCCTTTTATTTCCAGAAATATTACCAGTCTTTGCTGATTTCTTTGTATTAGACTCAATATTGTTTACTTTAGAACCAGACTTTGAAACATTTTTATTCTCACGACTGCGAGTTTCTTCTTCTATTTGGATATGCTTCATGAGTTGGTCTATGGTAAAATCTTCAGAAGTGTGCAACAATTTCTTTCGATAATCGTTCCAAGTAGTAGGCAATTTTGCGATTACCGCAGCCACTTGAAGTTGTTCATACACTTCTATTTTAAAATTCTTGAGTCTAGATACTAGGACAAGCAATTCATCTACTTGTTTTCATGATAGATTTATTATCAAACATTTTGAATTCAAAAAATTTCATACCGAGAAATCTGTCCGTACCTTGCTTGACAGATGTATATTTTTTCTCCAGGGCACTCCAGATTTCTTGTGGGGATTTGATTGAACGAAACAAATCGTACAATCGATCAGAAAGTGAATTCAGAATATAACCTCTGCAACAAACTTCATCCTCCATGCGTTTCTTGCGGGTTGCTATAGTTTCTTCATCATCTTTGTCAGATGGTTCATGAATAGTTGATAGATTTCTACTTACCAGATACGCAACACCCAATTCAGTAAGCAAGAAAAATAGTTTATCCTTCCAGAGTGTGAAGTTCATTCCATCAAAACGATTCAACTTGAACACTTCAGGATTAAACTTGAAAACAGAATTCGAACCAATAACCTCCATTGTTGATAATTTCCTTAAGATTATTTGCAAAATAACTACAACAGATTTGAAGGCTTTGATCGTGTATTCACTCTCCTTAAAGAAATTATGCCCCCACTATGTTGCTGCTGAGTTTGTGTCAAATTCCTCTAGGATTAACAAAGCCAAATAGAATTTTAGATAGCAAACTCTAAAATTCTCCCAAGAACAGAATAGATAAATGTTTTGTATATCTATATTTATTGAAGGATTTGTACATGTATTTATAATACCTTAGAGATGCAAAGAAGATACACAACTCTTGGGCCAAGAGAAATGTAGCAGTTAATTAACTGCTTAATTAATACAAAATAATTAATTGTTTATAAGCCCTGGATACAAAATAATTAATTTCGGCTCAAGCTTCAAGCCCAAGATGCCCCAATGCCCAAGTTCTCATATTTTAACTTTAAATATTGTTTTATTTAAAGCCTAATCAAGGCCCATTGATTTGAAATATTTGGAGCTTCCCTCCAAATCTTCCCACCATCCAAACTTATAAAATTTGGTGTGTCCATTCTTTTAAACTCTTACACTCCATTTCAACTTTTCTAATGTGGGATATCTTACATTACTAACTAACTATTTCTAACACTTTATTGCAAAAGATGGGAAAGTACTTAGGGCTACTAGCAGAGTGTGGAAGATCAAAGAGACAAGTACTGAATTGGTTGAAGGAAATGATACCAAATAAAATAGCTGGATGGAAGGATTAAACCATGCTGGAAGGGAGATTTTGATAAAGTCAGTGGTCCAAGAAATCCCTACATATGCTATGTCAATTTTTAAATTCCCCAAATCATTTTGCCATGTATTAGTACGTTCTAGTGGAGCAAGACTTCAGGGGAGAGGGGAATACATTGGAAGAGTTAGGGCATTTAACTAAAGGCAAAATGAGTAGGGGTATGGGTTTTAGAGATATGTAATCTTTCAACAAAACTATGTTAGCCAAACAAGTATGGAGAGTAATTCAGAATCTTGAGTCTTTGTGGGCGAAAATCCTAAGAGTGAAGTATTATGAAGGAAAGTTTTTGTAGCAGGCAAATCGAAAATCAAATGCATCATGGATATGAAATAGCATCATGGAAGGGAGAGAATTATTGAAAGAAGGTTGTTATTGGAAAATTGGAGATGGAAGTCAAGTACACTACTGGGAGGATAGATGAGTGCCAGGCTTGGGACTTATTCAAAATAGTATGCAAAGTAACATCAGAAAGGTTCAGGAGCTAATTCTCAACCCAAATAGGAGGTGGAACATTGAACTGGTATTCTCAACTTTTCCTCCTGAGATTACAAGGGACGTCATTGCTTTACCCTTGAGTGAAACACAATAGCTAGATAGAGTTAGATGACCATACACGAAAAATGGTTCTTACTTTGTCAAAAGTGGATATCATTTCCAGCTTCAGAGTGCAAAAAAGGCTCATACAAAGAATGCTATGGCTACTGCCTTTTCATAGTAGATTCCACAAGGTATTTGGAAATTAGTATGAAGTATCAAAGCTAATCCGAAGGTTTAAAGCCTTTTTGTGGAAAGTCAGTAATGGAGCTTTACGAACCAAATGGGATCTATGGAAGAGAAAGATAACCAAAACTCCAACTTTCCCTATTTTGTGGTGAAGAAGATGAAACACTAGAGCATATGCTTTTGCTTTCCCCTTGGAGTAATAAGGTTTGGAAAATTTCACTTTTAAGCATCAAGATTGATCGATATGAGGTGAAGAGGATAGAAGACTGGTTGATGAATCAACTCCGAAAGTTAAAAGACAAAGACACAATGACTAATGGGCAATCCTTATTGGCTTATCAATGTTGGTTGATTTGGAAAGCCCATAATAAATGAATCTATCATCATAGACAACCACAAGCCAGAGGAGTAGTCAATCAAGCTTTGGGAGCAGTAGTTGAACTCCACTCCAAGCAAGACACTCAAGACGGGACAGTTGGAATAGATAATACAGAATCTCAGTGGCATCCCCCTTCAAATGGCTGGGTGAAACTGAACTGCAATGGAGCTTATGAAGAGAAACGAAGAAAATGGGCCTATAGAGTGATGATACGAGACCATTCAAGAGTCTTTTTGAAGGGAGAAGCAAGAATCATGACCGCAACAACAACCTTAATCACAGAAGCAATTGTTGTGAGAAGAGCAGACTAGTAATGGAGGAGGAGTAAATGTTGCAGTAATTGAATCAGACTCCATGCTTCTCATCGACTCGATCACCAAAATGTTAGAGTATATACAAAAAGAAATAGAACCGATAGTGAGCGATAGATGACTATATGCTTCCAAGATTCCTATGATCAGGTGCTTAACTGACATGGTAGCTCAATTGAGTGTGTTAATTACCAAAGAGGCTAGGGAGGGAGTGGGATAGTGGCATCTTGTTAAACTATCTTTAGTATTTTTAATGAAAAGTTATCTTTCATGAAAAAAATAAAAATAAAAATAAAAAATAAAAAAATAAAACGTGGTGTTTGAAACAACTTTCAAATTCCCTTTAAATAATTTAAATTTATTTTTACCACTTAAATAATTGCATAAGCATAAGAAAAAAAAAGTGGCTTTTATTTTCATAAAAACACATTTTATTTTTATAGTTATCACCATCACCGATCTGTTGCCATCACTACCACTACCACCATCTTCACCATGCGCCACATTTCGCCAGTGACAATACCACCATTACCACTACCCACCATCACTATGCACCACCACCATCCCACCATAATCACTATGACCTCCACCACTATCCCTCACAATCACCACACTACCACTCCTCGCCATTGTCAGTGTCATTACCATCACTTGATGTAGAAAACTCACTAATTCAAGGAGTGTGAATCGATGAACCAGAATAACATAAAAAATCTAATTTGCTTATGATCACAAGTAATATAAAAATAGGATTTTTCAATATCTTCGTTGATTTTTAAGAATATCAATACCATTAGAAAAATAAAAATAAAAAGATTATCTCAAAATGTTTTTGTTTGATAACAAAAGCTATTAAATAATGTTTATAAACCAACATAAATAGGAATTATTGTTCCAAAAAAAAAAACATAAATAGGAAACCCTGACAATCTAAAATGATTATAAAAACCAATCTAAATATGAAATGAAAATACCCCTAATAGTAAGGGACAAGATAGAAAAATGCTTAAAATGGTCTAAACGTAATTTTTTTGCTGTAAAATGACTGGTTTGAAGGAAAAAATTTAGTTTTGTTTAGATTGTTGGGAGCTTTCTTAAATAGAATCTTTCGAATAATTGGATCTTCTGTTATATTCATGGGGTCCGTCTGCCCTAGGGCCATAAAGGGTGGGATTGAGTTACTCTCTGTTATTTTTTTTTACACAATTTTAATCGATTATAGATCACCCACTATGTACTCAAGTGAAACCCATTATTTATATGTGAACTCCTCATCATACAGTTGATGATCTACTATTGAAGGGAAATATAATAGAGAGGATCTAGATCAAAAAAGGTGCTAGTTAATCCCATTTCAATTAGACAAGGCACTAACCTCTATATGTTTGTCAAATAAATACTCATGTTAACTAACATATTTCTTTTAGAGCAAATTGTGGCTGAACATGGTATAAGTTTGTAGGTAGGGAGTTAAAAAGATTGACACACATGTATGACATCAATGTACTAGAAAGGATGAGTATGATGAATGGATGAGATGAGAAGACTCGAACTACTTATTAACTGTCAGGACCAACTAGTGGCAAAAGGTTTATCAGGTAGGAAGAGGTAGTGGATGTTCTCACACTAGCCAGAATGTCTGTCTTAGACTAGGTTTTTGTGTGTACTATAATGGCAATTGATGAAGGTATTTATAACACAAGTACTTGGGACAAGCAACGCTGCCCTATGGGCTACCCGCACCTACCTTTGTACAGAGGTCAATGTCGTACGTGACAACTGTGTCTACCTGCAACTGCTTCAATTGCAGTTATACTGATGTTTGTTCAATGCGTGCATGCCAAGTGTCCCAAGCATTAATTTGGCAGATGTGATATTTTCTTGGATGCAGCCTGGACTCGCCCATCGAAGAAGGGATACATCCTCTGAGGCAAGAGGGGATACCCGAGGTGGAGAATCGCAACTAGTCATTGAGGGAGCGTGACTACGGGAAGGACATATCTCCGGTGCCCCTAGTGCACGCATACCTAGGGATCTCCCTTCCTTTTGAAACTCTTTTTCGTGGCCTTTGTCAAGATGTCCAATCAAAGATATTCACATAGTTTCGATCCTTTAGACGCCAATCCACATATCTTATAATCATGTTGATCTAGACCATTAACCCTTGTACCTTAGGAGTCCATCTAGATCCAAGTTAAGCACAACCCAGTAAGCAATGAACCTTACACTTGGGAGACCAACTCGAGCAGACTAAATCTTTGAGACATTGCACGACATTAAGGTTGACAGTCATACTCGTCTGGCCTTGTTGTCTAGTTCTCCCACGGGAAAGGTTATATTGTCATGTCCCAAAGTGGAGGCCACTCCTCTTAGTCTCTTCGAACAATTAGGAAATAGTACACTATTGATTGACTTTACCACTGTGCGCATCCAATGAGTTGTAGATTCTCTTGAAGGGGCCTTGTTCCAAGGGTACTTCTTGAGGATTCGCTAGGAATTCCACTCCTACCAATCGCGATATCCAAGCCATGCGCCTTTACTTTCGCGGTAGGGAAATCATCTCGCGCAAAGGTTGTTTTTAGACTTCCATGGTGTCATTCTTGCCCCTCTTAGACAATGATTCATTCTATCATTTCTATTGTGACGACGGCTTGTCTCATCCCTTCACGATGTTTGATGCCTTCTGTGGTACTACGACTTATGCCAATTGCAGGACCTTGCAAGGACCCACCTTACCATGTCAGCTCGTGACTCGCTTGTCATTGATATTTTTATAATGTGGATACTTGTTCTGATTTTATAATCTTTTACAAAGTTTTTGAATTAAATCACACCAGTATCACTTCCCATACTAAAAATAAATAAAAATTCCACGTGAAAAGACCGTGCAAGAAAGGTCACAAAGTGAGACTTAACAATCCACCTATTTTTTCATCTCGGGCAATCAAGAAATCAGTAGGAGTTACTGTTTATAAGGACAAAAAATATGTGTGGGTCTGTGGCTATCAACTTTTGTCAGGCCAAAATGGGAGGAAAACATAAAGAATTGTTGGTGAACATGGATAGTTTAGATTTATCTTGAACACACACACACACACAAAAAATTTATAATAAATAGAAGTTGAACAAAACGAATATATGTGAGATAATTTAGTCATATTTTGAACCCAAGGAAAATCTCAATCGGGAAAGAAAATATCAATGTGGGCCAAAAGTTAGATAGATTGATTGATTAGTTCAAAAATTTCATCCCTACAAAAGAAAGATCCAAAATTCTTTTTTTATTTTTTTGAGTTTAACGGTTAAAAATGTTCAGATCAGTTAGGGGTGTTCATCCTACCTTACGAGTAAGAATTATGGTATTCCATATTTCTATCTAATATTTTGCGAAAGAATTTTTTCTTGACCTAACATAATTGATCAAGTATACTATTTCTACCCGATCCAAAACAATCGGGTAGGAAGTTGAGGAGGAAATTGGGTGAACATATAGGGCCTGCTTGGATTGTATCTCCAAAACAGGTTTTTTGTTTTCTGATACAAAAAACAAGTGAAAACTTGTTTGGACAACCTATCTTCCAGAATAGTTTCCAAAAATTTTGAGAACAAAAGGCTGATTTTAGAGAATAACTAAAAGGTGTTTTTGCTGTTTTGGAGAGAAAATACGGGGAAGAATGGAAACACGGAGAACAGCCAATTCTACATTAACGAGGTCTCCCCTTCAAACCTTCTTAACAACAAAAACATATCCAACTATAAAAAAACCCCCAAATCAACGTCTTCTCCTCCTCCCCCAAATCGCCTTCTCCTTCAGAGCACCTACTGATCTCCATCGACACCGAAGGTCGACGACGAACACAACTGTCCTCTCTCTCTCTCTCTCTCTCTCTCTCTCTCTCTCTCCTCATAACTCTCTTCTCTCCCGAATCCAGCAAATCTTTGTATATGTACAGATATGTGTTCAGTGTTCAGATCTGTACATATACACAGTTCTGTGTGTGTTTGTATATATATATATATATATAATGGGTGTGTGTTTTCTAGGCGCTGTGTGTGTGAATTGTGTGAGAGTGTGTGTGTGTGTATATATATATATATTGTGTATGATGGGTGTGTGTCTTCTGGGTATATATATATATATATATATATATATATATATATATATATATATTTCTGTGTGTGATGGGTGTGTGTTTTTCTGGGCGATTTGTGTGTATTGTGTGAGTGTGTGTGTGTCTATATATATATATATATATATATATATATATATATATATATATATATATATTGTGGGAAGGTGTGAGTGTTCTTCGATATTATTGTGTATATTGATTTTATTTTTTGATGAAGATTATTGAATATGTTTGATTTATTTTAAAGTTAGATTTATTGAATTTTTTTTATGAAATGATCAATCTAAAAATAATTTTCTTTTATTTTTTTATTAATTTTTGAATTACTATCCAAACATATATTTAGGCTGTCCAAACAGGTTTTACTATTTTCTGTTCTGTAAAACTGTTTTTGAAATCATCTAACCAAACAAGTTTTTTATCTCAAAAAATATCAAAACCATTTTCTCAAAACTCTTCTCAAAAACTGTTTTCGGATACCTGTTTTTGAAACGCAAACCAAACAGGCCCATATTTTTTAGTTATTAATTTTTGGATCATTTTAACAATTTAATTAAGTAGTCTGTATCAATTCATTAACACAATAAACCAATAACACTAAAGAAAACAAAATAAATTCAATAATATATAAACAATTACTATAAAATACAACAAGAAAGCTATAAATATTAATACATCATATATAAGAAAGTCATAAATATCAATAAAACATTAGAGTTTCTAGATTTTTTGATTTTAATTTTTATAGATTATATATATGCGGGTAAAGTAGGATAATAATACAAAAATTTTGTAAGTATTTTGTATTCCTACCCGATTTTTTACGAAATACCAAAAAATTTTCCATTAGCCTATCCGATTCTTTCGGGTAGCCAATCAATAGAGTTGGGTAAAATAGGGTAAGATAGGGTTGGAATTTATAGATAATCGAAAATTTGAAGATCCCTAATGCTAGTTTACGA
Organism: Ilex aquifolium; assembly: GCA_951799425.1. Taxonomy (NCBI): domain Eukaryota; kingdom Viridiplantae; phylum Streptophyta; class Magnoliopsida; order Aquifoliales; family Aquifoliaceae; genus Ilex; species Ilex aquifolium. The sequence continues at coordinate 13,413,403 of OX637410.1, read as the reverse complement.
ACATCTCGACTAATCCTCTCACCGGTTCGATCAAAGAAAAATCATCTAAACCGAAACTAGAGTATTCATGAGAGAAAAATTTATCACAACCTAATTTTAAGGAGTTATTAAAATTCATACTCAAAATATTTAAATTTATAATTCGTTTATGTTATCACTTGATCTATCCTCGAGATGAAATTCATTTTTCAGAAGGTAAAGGATTCTGGGAAAAAAAGAAAGGAAACGTATTCAATTCAAAATTCAAATCTCATAGCTCGCATAATGTAGAAGTGACAGACTGTGTAGGGCTGGCTTCCGAAAAAATTAAAGTAAGAAAAAGACAGTTGGGGCCGCATGTCCAATGCCATGTACTATAATTATGATTATGGTATCAAAAAGTTTTTTAATATAAATTAGGACTTTTTGTATTTTATATCTTGAAAAATGTTTTGATTTTTATTTTATATCTTAAAAATTTATTTTTCTCACATTACATCTCAAATATCATAAATTTATTTTAATGTAACATTTGGATTAACATCTGTTTCGAATTATGTTTGAACTGAACCGAACTTTAAGGTTCAACAACTACGATGGTGACTATTAGACTGTTCGTTAACCTCACAATACAAAAATTCAAGAAAACAGAAAATTGACAGAAAATACTAAAAAAATTGATAATTCAATTAATACAGTTTATCGAAAAACTAACACACACTTAACTGAATTTAACCGTCATTAGCAGAACCATAAACAAGCAAGAGTACCAAACTAGATCCACCCAGATCCAAACCAGATCGAAGCCATTACCAACAGAGGCATCACCATCGCAGCCCCACCAACCACCGATCCGGCGGCGGACTTCGTCGACGAATGATCAGCTGCGACGGCGGCGTGAGGCGGAGACGGAAGATGATGAACAACAACTGAGACCTTCATTCCACTGAAGCACCCACCATTGCCACAAATGAAGTAGTATCTCTTAGCTTTGTTGAGAGGAACGAAGTCTTTTCCACTGCTCCAGTTCCCCACTGCTCCTTCGGTAGTACAGTTATCGTAACCAGTCTGATTCACTTCGAATACATTATACTGTGTCTTCTGGTACCTAAACGCTGTCAAAAAAGAGCAATATCAGAGAGAGAGATAAGAGAGAGAGAGAGAGAGAGAGAGAGGGGGGGTTGAGTAGAGTTGGGTATGTACAGATGAGGTCCCCGACGTAGAAGGTGTGGTTGTTGGCCCAGAGAGTGTAGTTAACGCCCGGGTTCCATCCCTTGTTGGCTCCGACGATGTGGTCGGTGGCGGAGACGGCGGCGATGAGGAGGCAGAGTAAGAAGATGATAACGTGGGTGGCTGAGCTGGAGGACATGGTGAGGAATCAGCAACCACTTTTTTGACCAAAACTTGACAAGGTATTTGGAAGGGACTAGAACATGGGTTTTATATATCGGATCCTAGTGTTAGAGCATCTCGAAAGCTACTCTTCAGAATATTTAATCAAAATATATTAAAATATTATATTTTTTATTTCAAAGGGTTATTTTTATAAAATTATTCTAACAATGCTCTCTATTTTAACTAATTATTATTAATATTTTAAATTAAAAATATTACATAACTTAACACGTCATTAAAATGTAAAATAGCTAACCTCTTGTAGTGTAAAAAGAGTGATTTGACTATCTAAATATAAAATAACTAGCCAAAGAGACTCTCTAAATGTAAAGAGCCATTTAGTCGAAAGACAAAATAATTGACCTTTCGACTAAATGGACAGGCTAGCCAAAGAAGCTCTCTAAATTTTTCATTTGTGATTTGGCTCTTTATTTTAGTAACAAATGGAAAATAGTTAGGCCCTTGGAAATTCTCTTACATGTCAATTTTTTTTTTCTTACTAGCAATTCAAGCTCGTGCTGACTATTCCGTCGAACTCTGAGTTGATTATCGTAACTCGAATTGATTTTAAGCACATATCTCTTGAAAAACAAGGGTGAGTGGTCTTTTAAGGACAGACTTTGATGGTGTAAATCTACGCGAATGAGCTATGGAGCAGGATTGTTGGATATGATCGATCTGTGTAGAGCTAAGTATGGCGTCTGAGCTACGAGGCTCGTGCTTGATAGAGCGGGTTAATGCTTTTTGGGAATTGGGGAAAGGGAAGGATAATAAGATTATAGTGGTTCACCGGCCTGAGCTCGGCTAGTCCACTCTGCAATGGAGTCTCTGGCTCCTCTCTTTCTTATTGATTAAGTCGAACGGGTTACAGTAGAGTATTTTGGGTATTAGGGTTTCTCTCCTTCTTCAATGGGGGTTTGCCCTCCTTTTTATAGCCTCATGCTTACCTCTAATTCGAAATCACCTCCTTTTTCGAAGGGATCGTGCCCTATCTTCATCTATAATCTCGGGGTTACCTAAACTTCTTATGGCTGGCTCCGAATGGCGAGTTCCTTGCCTTTTATCATGGGATCCTCTCCTTGGTTTTAGGAGAGGATCCTGGTTGACAACGGGTTTCTTGCCTTGGATTGGCTTAATTCCCATTACGAGGGTATCTGCTGTCATTTTGCTGCCCTCTCGTTATTTCTCAGTTCGTGTCTTCAGCTGGGAGCTCTAGTACCAGCTGGCAGAGCTCAGACCATTGCTGGATGAGCTCTGTTTATTTTACCTGAGCTCCCGAGCTGAGCTTACTATCTAAGCTCGCGTCTGGATTTACTTCAGGTATCATCAGTTGCCCCCCAGCCCTTGCCTTAAGTCGGCTTAGGCAGGGGCTGACCTGCTTCCCAAAATCGAGTTAGATCTGCATGTGGCTGCCCCTGGTTTGGCACGTGACTTGAAGACTTTTGACGGTTTGCAGCAATCATGACTCTCCTCGATTCCCGCGCATGCCTCAGCCCACGTCTTTCAAGCTTTAAATACCCAAAACGACTATCTGAACCGTTTCTTTGCACTGTTCATTTTCTCCTCTGTTTCTCCGAATTCCTTGCCTCTGTGAATTCTTGAGCCCCAGTCTTGAAGCTCTCTGACTCTTGCCCAAAATCGACCTTTCTGTGTTTGATTCGAAGGCTTAGCAGTGCTTCCCCTCTTGATTCGGTTCCGGATTTGTTGTTCGCTGCTCTTCCCCCTCTAGGTACGTTTTCCTTATCCTTTTTTAGATTTTTCCAACTCTGGACCATCTATGTTCTAGGTGGTTGCTGCGTTTTTGGGCCCATAGGTTCTTCTATTTCTGGTCTCGTGATTGTTGCCTGTCTCCCCTTCCCCATTTCGTGGACTGGAGTTCCATCGTGCGCGTACTCGCTGTTGGGAGTTACTGTGCTGATCCTAGGGTTATTAGGGAAAGTTTGAGTAGTGTTCCTCCTCTATACCGTTCCTTTAATCTTCCTTTTTCTTGCCCAAATATGTCTGTTTCTTCTGGTGCTACTCGTTCCTCTGTTTCCCTATTAGGGGATCGATCTGAGGACACCGATCTGGGGGATGTTGGCGATGAGATTGATAACTTTCCCGATGTGGAGGCTGGAGAGGCCGAGGCTGGCACCGAGAAACCTCCCTCTACTTCTTCTCCCATGCCCCCCCCCCAGACCTGATAAAGGCAAGGTTAAGGTGAGTGGAGTCGGGGTTGAAGAAAAGACCTCATATTTGGGGTCTGCCTTCAGGCATGCCGAGTCTGTGGGCTACAGTAGAGAGGCCCCTGGGTTAATGAGAGCTTATAAGGCTCGATACGGTTTTCCTCCTGGGGTTGAACCCTGGTGTCCAGATAAATCCGTCTACTATGTAGAGCAAGTACGCAATAGGGTTTGCTTCTTTCTTGCCGCCTTTGAGAACAGTCTTCGCTTTCCTTTGCATCCCTTCATCAAGGCTGTTTTGCAACATTTCCATGTATGCCCTTCCCAGATTTCTCCCAACTTCTATGGCGTCATGGTTGGTCTCCTAGTCATCTTTAAGAAGCATAAACTCGGGGTTCCTAGCATTTCTCTGCTTATGGAGCTCTTTAATGTCAAACTGACCTCCGCTGAAGGTTTTCTGTATATTTCCAAGCGAACTAAAGTTAAGAAAATTATTACTGACCTCCCCTCTTCTCACAAGGCGTGGAAAAAGCATTTCTTTTACATTGGGGGTACCAATTGGGAGTACAATCCTGCTGATAAGACAGATACTCTTGGTATCCCTACGGCTTCGACAGAACCAGACAACTTGGGTGAGTCTTCACTTGAGTCGACTGAGCTCTGATCTGGAACTTATAGGCCTCTTGCCTTTCTCTTATTTGCACACTTTCTTCTTTTCAGGTGGTCGTCCTGAGCTCAGCCTTGAAGATAAGAAGGTGCTAGTGAAGTTGGGGAAGATTAAGCCAGAGAGGTACGCCGACCTGATTGAGTCTCGAAATTTGGTGAAGCTAGGTCTGAGTCCTCCTGCGGTGACCCTAGCTATTCCATTATCTGTTTTAGGGGCTGAAGAATGTAATTTCATTGTCACTTTCTTTCTCTTCCTTTTTCATCATCTTTCCTTCTTTTCCTCTTCTTTTTACTACTCCTCGTTCTATTCAGACCTTCCAGGTCCTTCTACCATGAAGTCTACTCCAGAGGAGCTTCAGGCTAAGGTTGAGGAACTGTTGAAAGGAGGCAGATCTAGCAAGCGCAAGGCCCGGGTTAGCTTTGGGAGTGGTCCAAACACCCGGGCTAAAATCCCCAGGTTGGAGGTGCCTTCACCCCCCTCTACTACCGAAGAACTGGTTCCCAATGAGGCACCGCCTTCCTCATCCGGCACCCCTCAAATTGTCGTTCCCCCTTCCCCTCCGGTGGCCCATCCTGGGTTGGTGTCTGCTCAAGTGGGAGATCAGGCTTCCCCTTCCTCTTCTGAGGTTGAGAAAGCTTTGGGAGTGATCCCTGATCTCCAACCCAGAAAGTTCTCATACACTGCTTCTGGGAAAAAGAGAAAATCTGAGGGAGAAGACGAGGATTTTTTTGACAACATGGATCTTGCTGCAGGAGCTATTTCTTCTATTTTTTCTGAGTCTGATGTCCTGAAGGCTGCTTCTATGCCCCTTGAGGAGTCCATCTCTTCAGCTCTTCAGGGAGCAGCTGCTGTAAGTGCTAGCACTTTCCCCCCTTTACTTGTTTTTATTTAGTGATCTGGCGCAATTTACTGAACTTTATATTCTCAGGCTGCCCTCCATGCGAAAGGTCTGCTGCACCGGGTTCGGTCTCAAGAGAGCTCTTTCAAGGTTCTGAAAACGTATAAAGTCAAGGTTTCTGAATTATCCCTTGAGAACGAAAACCTCAGGGCTCAGAATGAAGACCTCAGGGCTCAGGTGGAGAGCCTCAAAGAGCAAACGGTGTAGCAAGCCTCCGACCTCAAACACACATTAACCGTCAAGGTCAGAGCTGAGGAAGGGGAGAAGAAAGCTCGAGATGAGCTAAGGCTAGTTAAGGAGGACCTGCAGCTTAAGGTTGAGGCATGGTCCAAAGCTAGCCAAGAGGCTTTTGATGCCAGGAAAGAGCTCAGCCAGGTCAATCAAGATTATCTCGCCCTCAACGAGGCTAACGGCAAGCTCTGCGAAGAGCTCGAGGAGCAGAAAGGTTGGGTCCAACAGAGGGACAAGGAGATTGCTGAGCTAAGAGATGAGGCCACTACATTGTGGGCTACTGGATGGCTTGCCTTTAGGCGCAAGACTGTCAAAGCTTTCCCTGACCTTGACTTCAATTTCTCTATCCCCACCGAAGAAGAAATGGAAGAGTCTGTCTCTGATGATGAGGAGGATGTCTCGGTTCCCTCAGTTGCAGCCTTGAGTCAAGACATACCTGCCCCTGGGACTTCTGGAGCTCTTATCGTGCTTCCTGAGCCTCCAACGGCGACTCCTGAGCTCCTTGCTGCAGATCCTGTTGTTCCTGTTTCTGCACCATTTTCAGCTGACTTGGTGACTGAAGCCCTTGCTCAAGATCCGGAATCAACGGAAGCAAGGACCCAAGGCATTTCTGGAAGTTCTTCCTTTGCTTCTGTTGCTGAGGGCTCATCTACTGAGCTGCGAGATCTTTCAATTACTCCCCCTCCAGAAACTTAGGATTTTTTAGTTGCAATTTCTTTGTAATCTTCATCTTGTTTTTCTTTTGCTGGTTTATCACATATATATCTTCGAATTTCGAACTGCTCACTTACTTGTTTTGCTTTATATGCGTTTTGCTTTGTATACTACTCCCCTTGCCCCCTTTTGCTTTGAGGGGTGCTCTGCACTTCTTGAAGCAAAATTACTAGTTTTGAAGAGTATAGAAGACTTGGTGTTATGCTCAATGGATTCTCCTGAGCTATTGAGCTCGGTAGTTGGTATCCTAGGGATCCCTTCTCTTTTCTTTTCCATTCTGAGCCACACAGCTTGATATTGTGAACTTGGGAGTTTCTGCTGAGTTATACATGGCTTGTTTAATGGACCATTTCTGAAATGGATAACAAATTTCATTTTTTTTTTTTTTGACCTTTCTTCTGCGTTTTGAGAAGTACTTCAGCCCTTCTTCATGCAAGACTATGGACTTCATGAGTCGCTAAGTTCTTTTGATGAACTGAGGAACCCGTCAGGAGTTTTATCATTCTGATGTGGGCAAGGCTCTAGGAGCCGCAGGTCTGGGAGATCATTCTGAGGTGCAATGTTGCCAACCGGGCTGAGCTCCAATATGAGGAATATTTTGGTGGGGTCAGAACTTTCTTTGGTCGTTTTGGGTGCGATAGGAGGGTTGATCTTGTGCTAATTCCTTTTCCCGCCTTCTTTTTTTTTTTTTTTTTTCCATAACCATAACCGCCTTTATTAATTAAGAAACCAAAAAGACAGCCGATTTCCTTTCGCATGTCTCTTGGTTTCCAAAAAACTTACAGCCTTCTTTAAGTTTCCTCTAACCTGCTAAGTTTCTTTTTTCTCTTGCGAAAAACCCTGAATTTCTTCTTGATTCTTCGTGGTTACCCTTTCTTCGTGAACTTTAATGGCTGCTCCTATTTCCTCTCTGTTCCAAGAAAGGACTTCGTTCGGGATTGACTGGAAGTGGCATTGCCGCTATTTATCTCCATCGTCCCTGGAGTCCTCTGATTTGGAAGCTATCCAGAAACGGTTCCTTCTTGATCTTGATCTACCTTTGCGAATCCCCACTCCGGACGAGCCCTGCAACTACCTTCCTCGAGGGGAAGTTTGCTTTTTTGAAGGTGTTCTGGATATGGGGCTTTGCCTTCCCATCCACCCGGCCATAGGACGAATTCTTGCCTACTATGGCCTATGTCCTTCTCGCATTTCCCCTCGGGGATGGGCCGCTTTGGTAAGCTTTTTCCTGTTCTGCCGTTTACACGGTCTTGGCAGGTTCCCCTTTGTCTCTGAATTTCTGTATTTCTTCGAGATCGAAGAAGACGATGCCCCCTGCTTTAGCTTCTTCCGTTGGAGGAATTTTAAATTACGCCCTTTGGTTCTAGGCCTTCCCTCCAATCCCGAAGGATGGTCTAAACGCTTCTTTTTCGCTTCTGGAGAGTCTTGGAGGTCCACCGAGGATCGTTGCCGCGAAGCTAGGGTCCCACGGTCCTGGAAGAACTTCTCTCGCACTGGTAGGTTCGAGCTGAACTCTTTTGAGCATCTCCTTTTGAGGACGCATTCTTAAAAAAAAAATTTGTTGCACAGGTCCACCTGATCTGGACGTGCCTCAGATGGTGAACATTAATGAGCTGCTGCTTGCGGAGTCCAAGACCTATTCTGAGCTGATGACGGATGAGAACCTTTTCTTGCTTGGGGGCCTGGCCACGGAGTATGAATTTTCCTCTGTCCCCTACTGTTCCTGAACCTCTTTCTCTGATTCTGACGAGGAAGGGGATTCTGACGAGGATGGGGATACTGGCGCGAGCTCAAAGAAGCGTAAGAGAGACGGCTCTTTTTCCCCTGACTCTCTGTCCACTATCTTCCTCACCCCCGCAGGTCAACAGCTTCTTGATTCACTCCATAGGGCTCAGGAAGAAAGAGACGAACTGAAGGAGGAGAATGCTTGCCTAAAGGAGGAAGTGGCCGAGCTGAAGTCGCTACTTAAGAAGAATTAGGAGCTCTACCCTTGTATTTTCTTCTTTTCTTGAGTGATGCCGAACTATGACTTTCCTTATATTTTTCTGAACATTTGTACTGTTGGATACTCTGAATACCTGATCTTTCATTTTTGAAATATGCAACTCCTTACGAGTTGAGGAGCTCATTCCGAGTTCTGTAAGGTTATTTCAGCACACTCTTCGCGTTCAGAACACAAACGTGGATGGAAAACAGAAGATCATGTTTGCATTGCCCTTAGTCTCTGACTGACTGCACAGATCGAACTACGAACATTGATGGAAAACAGAAGATCATGTTTGCGCTGACCTTAATTCCAACCTGATTTCGTAGGTGATCCCTACTGTACTAAACATATTGGGATCCTCGAGTGTGTAGGCAGTGCACAAGAGCTACTAGTCATGGAGGAAAGACTGTTGGTGTCTCCAAGAAGAGATCAGCTTTGAATTTTATGAGCATAGAAGCTTGTCGTTTGTATGAGTTGAAGAGCTCGCTCTGTTCTTTATAAGCTGAGGAGCTTATTGCTTATTCATGAGCCGAAGAGCTCATCTTTGTATTTTATAAGCTTAGAAGCTTATCGTTTGTTTATGAGCTGAAGAGCTCATCTTGTACTTTATAAGCTTAGAAGCTTATTGTGTGTTTATGAGCTGAAGAGCTCATCTTGTACTTTATAAGCTTAGAAGCTTATCGTGTGTTTATGAGCTGAAGAGCTCATCTTGTTCTTTATAAGCTGAGAAGCTTATCGTGTGTTTATGAGCTGAAGAGCTCATCTTGTACTTTATAGGCTGAGAAGCTTATCGTTTGTTTATGAGCTGAAGAGCTCATCTTGTACTTTATAAGCTTAGAAGCTTATCGTGTGTTTATGAGCTGAAGAGCTCATCTTGTGCTTTATAAGCTTAGAAGCTTATCGTTTGTTTATGAGCTGAAGAGCTCATCTTGTATTTTATAAGCTTAGAAGCTTATCGTCAGCTGTAAAGCTTACTGCACATTCCTTTACTTTGGAGACCATATAAGGGTGAATAAAAAAAAACTCGCTTATTCTTATTAAAACAGCTCTACTACAAGTGACACTTACTGAAAGAACTTCTTAAGGTGTTCGGCATTCCAAGAGTGTGGTAGGACCTTCCCCTCCTCTGTTTGCAACTCGTAGTTCCCTGGTCTGATTGCCCTTGATACGATATAGGGTCCTTCCCAGTTGGGTCCCAATTTCCCATGCGTGGGATCCTTTCTTGCAAGCAGAAGCCTCCTAAGTACCAAGTCTCCAGCCTTGAAACTTCTGTGCCTTACCTTCCTGTCGTAGTATCTTGCAGTTTTCCTTTGGTAAAGTCGGACACGATGCAGAGCTCTTTCTCTCTTTTCATCCAGGAGATCGAGGTTTAATAAGAGAGACTCATCATTGTGTTCGGCATCTGCAAATTCCACCCTTGGTGATTGGAGCCCTACCTCAACAGGGGCTACTGCTTCGGTTCCAAAGGCCAAAGTGAAGGGGGTTTCCTGAGTTGCTGACCTGACGGTGGTCCTGTAGGCCCACAATATCTCAGGGATGTACTCCACCCACTTGCCTTTTAGGTTTTCTAACTTAGTCTTCAGAGCTGTCTTTATGGTTCTGATTGTGACCTCTGCTTGCCCATTGGATTGAGGATGTGCAGGAGCTGAGAAATAGTTCTTTATCCCAAGCTCATCACAGAAGCTCTTAAACTTTGAGTTGTCAAACTGCTTCCCATTGTCAGACACGACTGCTCTGGGAACCCCAAATCTGCAAACTATCGACTTCCAAACGAAGTTTTGGACTTTTTGTTCGGTGATTGTTGCCAAAGGTTCGACCTCCGCCCACTTGGTGAAGTAATCCACCCCTATAATAGCAAACTTGCATTGTCCCACACCGTTGGGAAGGGATCCAAGAATGTCCAAACCCCACTGCTGAAAAGGCCATGGGCTAACCACCGAGGTTAGCAGCTCGGGTGGACAATGGGACATATTGGCATGTTCTTGGCAAGTCCTACATTTTTTGACCAAATCGGTGGCATCTTTGAGCATGGTGGGCCAATAATACCCTTGTCTCAGTACTTTTCCTGCCAAGGCCCGAGCTCCTATGTGATTGCCACATATCCCTTCATGTACTTCTCTGAGTATGTAGTTAGCATCTTCATCTCCCACACATTTAAGGAGGGGCGTTGAGAATCTTTGTTTGTACAGATTTCCTTGCAGCAAGGAAAACCTGGCTGACCTGGTCCTCAGCTTGGATGCTTCCTTGGCATCGCTTGGCAGAGTCCCACTCTGCAGGTACCCTATGATGGGGTCCATCCAGCTTGGCTGAGCTTCGATTGGTAGTATGTCCTCTTCTTCGATACCCACTGAAGGCTCTGGAAGGTGCTCTACTGGTATTAGCCTATCCAAATCTTCTTGTGAGGCAGTTGCTAACCTCGCCAATGCATCTGCTCGTGCATTCTCTGCTCTAGGCACATGTCTGACCTTAACCTGCACAAACTTCTTCATTAGTTCTCGTACCTTTCTGAGGTAAATGACCATTTTTTCGCCTCTCGCCTCGTAGGACTCTTCTATCTGCTTTACTACCAATTGAGAATCACTGCAGATCTTCAGCTGCTCTGCTTCCATAGAATACGCAAGATTGAGCCCATCGATGACAGCTTCATATTCCGCCTCGTTATTTGAAGCCTTGAACCCAAATCTAAGGGCATACTCGACATCTATTCCTTCTGGGGAGGTCAAGATCATTCCTGCACCGCTTCCCTGAGCATTGGAAGCTCCATCTACTGAAAGTCTCCAGATGGGGAGGTCTGGTATCAAATCTGTGGTCTCCATAGGCGCTGCTGCTGTGAACTCTGCAATGAAATCCGCCAAAATTTGCCCTTTGATGGCAGTTCTTGGCTTGTATCTGATGTCAAACTCACTGAGCTCTATGGCCCATTTAACCAACCTCCCCGAGGACTCTGGCTTATGCAACACTTGCTTCAACGGCTGGTCTGTTGGAACCTCGACAGTATGTGCCTGGAAATAGGGCCTAAGTCTTCTGGCTGTTGTAACCAACGCTAGAACGAGTTTTTCCATCTTTGGATATCTCTCATCTGCCCCCCTCAGAGCTCTGCTACAGTAATAGACTGGTTGCTGAGCTCTGTCTCGCTCCCTAACCAGCGCTGCACTAGTCGAAAAATCTGAAACCGCCAGGTAGAAAATAATGACTTCCCCTTCTAAAGGGCTCACCAGAACAGGAGGAGAGCTCATATAATCTTTCAGGGCTTTAAACGCTTCTTCGCACTTGGCATCCCACTGGAACGCCTTTTTTAATATCTGAAAGAATGGCTGGCATTTATCACTTGATCTAGACACGAAACGGCTCAAGGCAGCTATCCTGCCTGTCAAGCGCTGTACCTCCCTTGTGTTGGATGGTGACTGCATCTCCATCATTGCCCTAACCTTCTCTGGGTTAGCTTCAATCCCTCTGCTGCTAACAATAAAACCCAGGAATTTCCCTGCCAAAACCCCAAATGCGCACTTCGCAGGGTTGAGCTTCATTTTGTACTCCTTTAGAATCTGGAATGATTCGGCTAGGTGCTCAATGTGGAGCTCTGCTTTTAGTGACTTCACCAACATGTCGTCGATGTAAACTTCCATGGATGCTCCTATTTGCTTTTGGAACATCCTATTCACCAACCGCTGGTAAGTAGCTCCAGCATTCTTCAACCCGAAAGGCATGACTTGATAACAGTATGTTCCTTGTTCAGTTACGAAGGAGGTCTTCTCTTGATCGCTGGGGTCCATCATGATTTGGTTGTAGCCTGAGAAGGCGTCCATGAAACTAAGCAGCTCGTGCCCAGCTGTGGCATCCACTATTAGGTCGATCCGAGGTAAGGGAAAACTATCTTTGGGGCATGCTCGGTTGAGATCAGTGAAGTCGATGCACAGCCGCCACTTGCCATTGGTTTTTTTGACGAGAACGACGTTTGCCAACCAGGTAGGGTAGTCAACTTCTCTGATGGCCTTGGCATGGAGGAGTTTGCTGACCTCCTCATTGATTGCCCTTTGTCTTTCGGATGCAAAGCTCCTCCTCTTCTGTTTGACGGGCTTGCAAGTTGGGTTCACGCTTAGCTTATGGGTAATAACCGAAGGGTCAATTCTTTCCATGTCTTCTTGCTTCCAAGCAAACACTCCTATATTCTCCTTTAGGAACCGGATGAGGAGACATTTGAGCTCTGCGTTCAGTCTGGAACCCACATAAACGAGGTGTTCCGGCTTCCCATCAAGCTGAACTGGCTCCAGCTCTTCTGAGGGCATTGGTCTTGTCTCCTTTTCATCTCTCATGTCGAGTTCATCCAATTGGATGTTCTCAACCTCCTTCCTTTTTACAGAGGCCATGTAGCATTCTCTTGCTATGCGCTGGTCTCCTCTGACTACCCCAATTCCATTTTCTGTCGGGAATTTGACGACCAAGTGATAGGCAGATGGGATTGCCTTCATAGAGTTAAGGGATGGCCTTCCAAGTAAGATGTTATATGCGGAGGGCGCATCGACCACTAGGAATTTCACGGTTGTGGTGGCTTGGCAAGGTGGGTCCCCTAGGGTGAGCACGAGTTGGATCGAGCCCATGGGGAGTACTCTTTCTCCGGAGAATCCCAGCAAGTGAGTGTTTACAGGTTCAAGTCTTTCCCTGCCTATGTCCATCTTGTCAAAGGCAGGTGCGAAAATGATATCTGCCGAACTCCCGTTATCGATTAGAACCCGATGAACAGTTCTATTAGCCACCACAGCTCGCACCACCAATGGGTCATCATGAGGGTACTGGCATCCTTCCAAATCAGCATCTGAAAAAGTGATAGCTGTATCTAAGCGTGGTGCTTTGGATACAGCGTGCACTTCGAGAGCTTCTTCGGCTCTGATCCGGCGGAGGTGTGCTTTCCTGGCTGAGCTAGATTCTCTGCCTCCCGCGAATCCTCCAGATATCACTCTGATCTCACCTAGAGGCTGCTGACGTGGTGCAGGTGCTTGCTGCTGAGGTGGCGGAGGTGGAAGAGCTCGGTTCTGGTTGTCATGGGCTACGAAACGGCGTAGCTGACCTCGCTGGATCAGGAACTCGATTTCCTTTTTTAACTGAATGCAGTCATCAGTGTGGTGACCGTGATCTCTGTGGTAATCACAGTACTTCGTGGGGTCTCTTTTGGCTGGATCTGCCTTCATTCGAGGTGGCCATCTTAAAAACTTCTCGTTTTGGACCTCATACAGGACTTGCGACACAGCAGCAGTGAGTGGGGTGAATCGCTGAGGTCCGTATCTGGGCTGGAGTTCAGGCTGCATGGGGCCCAGACGATCCCTGACATTTCCTCTTCTCTTTGGCGAGCGGTCCCTATCCCTTCTCGGAGACCTCTCTCGCGCTTTTTCCTTCCTGGGACTCCGGTCCCTTCTCTTTTCTTCTTTTTCCTTCTCCTTCCGTGAGGATGTACCCCCTACTTTGGAAAGGAGTGCCTCTTCACTGTTTATATATTTCTCTGCCTTGGCTAACACCTCAGCCATGCTCGCCTGAGGGTTCTTCGATATGGAGAACATTAGATCCTTTGATTGCACTCCCAACCCTGCAATAACGGCAGTTATGGCGAATTTCTCGTCCGGAACGTCTACCTTTAGTGTCTCCGAGTTGAACCTTTGGACATAAGACCTCAGGTTTTCTTGAGGCCCCTGTTTCACATTCAGCAGGTGGTAGCTTGGCTTTCTGTATATCCTGGCTCCTATAAAGTGAGATACGAAAGCTATGGAGAGCTCTTTAAAGGATGAGATCGAGGCTGGTGGGAGCCTGTGAAACCAGGCTAGGGCAGAGCCTTTCAATGTGATGGCAAAAGCTCTGCAACGTACGGGATCCTGGTATCCATGCAACTCCATCTGGTTTTTGTAAGTGTTGAGGTGATCTACGGGATCTTTCGTCCCGTCAAAGACCTCTATTTGTGGCATCCTGAACTTTGGTGGAAGAGGAAAGTGTAGCACTCCAGTGGTGAATGGGGACTCGGTTTGTTGCACTAGGACATCCATCGTAACCGGAGCCTTGTTTTTTACAGCCTCCTTCATGTGGCTGAGCTCTTGCTGGATGTCTTTGAAGCGTTGTTCCCAATGTTGTTCTCTCCTGTCTTGCGGGTAAGGGAAAAAATCGTCCATCTCACCCCCATCGTTCTGACTTTGATCTTCCTCGTTGTGGCCATTCCTAGGGGGTAGGTAAGGAGCATGCCCCCTGGTCTGGCTGTTTTCTCCCCTTTCGTTGACCTCTCTAAGGGGGTCCCAGTGTCGTTGTTCCCTATGAGTGGGATTTTTCTGGCCTTCTGGGGCCGGTCGTGCCTCTTGTGGGCGTTGTACGAGCTTTGATAATTCTGCGTTTTCCCTTAGCAAGCGCTGGTTGACGAGTCGAAGGGCCTCCATCTCGTTGTTAATGGGGGAATTAATTTCTTGGACGTTTTCGGGTTGTCTGCCGTTGGTAGCTTCTTGTGGATCTTGCATTCGTGGTAGGTTTGTTTGACTTCTGCTCATATTTCGAGTCGTTACCATCAGTCACTGAGAAATCAGCTTATTTGTAATAGGAACAGTCGTTCCCACAGACGGCGCCAAACTGATGGTGTAAATCTACGCGAATGAGCTATGGAGCAGGATTGTTGGATATGATCGATCTGTGTAGAGCTAAGTATGGCGTCTGAGCTACGAGGCTCGTGCTTGATAGAGCGGGTTAATGCTTTTTGGGAATTGGGGAAAGGGGAGGATAATAAGATTATAGTGGTTCACCGGCCTGAGCTCGGCTAGTCCACTCTGCAATGGAGTCTCTGGCTCCTCTCTTTCTTATTGATTAAGTCGAACGGGTTACAGTAGAGTATTTTGGGTATTAGGGTTTCTCTCCTTCTTCAATGGGGGCTTGCCCTCCTTTTTATAGCCTCATGCTTACCTCTAATTCGAAATCACCTCCTTTTTCGAAGGGATCGTGCCCTATCTTCATCTATAATCTCGGGGTTACCTAAACTTCTTATGGCTGGCTCCGAATGGCGAGTTCCTTGCCTTTTATCATGGGATCCTCTCCTTGGTTTTAGGAGAGGATCCTGGTTGACAACGGGTTTCTTGCCTTGGATTGGCTTAATTCCCATTACGAGGGTATCTGCTGTCATTTTGCTGCCCTCTCGTTATTTCTCAGTTCGTGTCTTCAGCTGGGAGCTCTAGTACCAGCTGGCAGAGCTCAGACCATTGCTGGATGAGCTCTGTTTATTTTACCTGAGCTCCCGAGCTGAGCTTACTATCTAAGCTCGCGTCTGGATTTACTTCAGGTATCATCAGACTTCATCACCCCACCCCATACTACATTTGAGACCTTAGTTTCAACTCAACTCAAGTATGATAAAGGTTTCTACAAATAGCTATTTGTGCTAAGAGACAATGTTCCGTGATACATATATGTGAAGTGACATATCTATATACTTATTTTATATACAAAAAATCAAAAGAAATATTCACACAAAAAGAGTTGTAGTTATAGATGGAAGGAGGGTGGTGATAAGTAGTTAAAAATATTCTCCTATGTAATAACAATACTATTTGAATAATACAAAAGTGGATTAAAAATTTAAAATCATGAGAATTGATGCCAGAACGAAGTCTCGTGCGTCTCAAAAGTCACGCCTAAATCATATCATATGCGCAAAGAATAGTTAATTCAGCTTATGGATACATTCCTTCCAAATTTCCAAATAAAAAGCAAATTGACTGATCAATCAATAGTTTACATAGCCGTTGAAGAATGTACAGCAAAAGGGGGGAAAAAAACTCAATAGTTTGAGGGGTGATTGCATTAAAAAGATGGCTGGGTGATAGAGTCGTTTCTTTTCTACTTTCGGCTGTATCTCTAATTCTCAATAAATATGATGCTAAAAGGTATTGAATTATCTTTCCAAAGCTATCAGAGGGTAAGATTATAGATTATATCGAAATCAAGACAAAATGGGTTGTTTAGAATTGATGATGTAACTCTTTTTTTTTATCATAACTTAACTCCATTAAGTCATATTTTGATCAAAATTATTAGTTGTAACAAATTCTGATTTTTATATAACTTTTGGTATGATACTTTTTAGATACTGTTGTGTTGCCAAGTAGTTGAAATAGGAAAGGTGGGAATGCCAAAAAACAGCTAGATTTTGGTGGTGGTGGTGGTGCGGGAATGAAATGAGATGAACCAAAAAGCAGGTATGGGTCTCTCTTTCTTTTGGAATTTTTTAGGTTTTAAGCAAATTAAACCCAATTAGCTAGCATATAGGATACATAAAAGACATTGCAAGCCGTTGTTAAGGGTAACTGTCTGTCTGTCTTACTAGCATACCACTTAAACAGTTTATGCTAAAGGGGGCCTTTATTAATACAGTCTGGATAAGTTTGAAATGATATTCATATAAATCTGGCCTTTATAACTAAAAAAATGATGCATAAAACAAAATATCAGTATAGTACCTACATTCTGCCCTAACAGAGCAAAAGTTTGACACACAATATAGTTCAAAAACAACTTTGCCACTTTCAAAAACTGACCCAAAAACAACTTTGCCAAACTCAAGGTGATGTTCTTTATCAATACAAATTCAAAAAATCTGTAGATAAGAAGTTCATTCAGAAAAAGATGATACACAAGTTCAGCAAGAACTGAAATTTACTCTTTTACATAGAAACTACCTGAAATAGCTTATGTACCTGCATTTGACAGGCTAGGAACATTAAACTAGATTCATCAAGGCATCCATTGGCTTTGAATCATCCCCTACAAATAAGTGTAAGTACATCAGATCAGTTACAACCGCTAAATAAACCATTTTCTTAGCCTTGGTCTGTGAGTTGATTCGTTCCTTGTATTAGCACTGTGGACTCCCCAGGACACTACACTGAAGCATCAGCATGGTCCTAACTTCTTGCTCCAGATACGATCCGACTGATGTTGCTAGAAGCCACAAGGTTTTATGTGCAACCCTTTTTGTAGTCCCTTCAGAGGCTATCCCAATGCTCTCATTATCATGGTATAAGCAATAGTGGCAATTCCAAGCTGGCAACAGGTGATCTTTTGAGCCCTCAAATGGTTGGTCAAGAGTTCTAAGTTCCACTTGTCTTATTTCTTGACCGCTTAACACCTATTGTATTTCTAATCCCTTTACTTTTCTCATGATTTACTGAGATGCTTTCCGTGCTGTGTCTCACAATTCTCATCTGCCCCTGTTCTTCTCTTTGATGACGAAGCCCTTGTAATGACTCCTCCTTTAAGAGCTTCTTGAGCTTTGGATCGTCTGGAATTCCATATGATCTCATCTCAGCATAGAATTCTCTAGCCTTGATCAACAACCCACACATTGCAAGGCCCTCCACCAGTGCAGCATAATGTGCAGAACCGGGCACTACTTCATATTGCTTCATTTCCACCCAAATCCTCAATGCATTTTCAGGTTGCTCCAATTTGAGGAACTTACCAAGGATTAGAAGGAAGGTATCCCTGCTTGGACCAAGTCCAGCTTTCTTCATATGGTTAAGAACTTCTAAAGTTCCTTCCAAACTTGCACCCTCAAGAAATGCATGATATGTCCCAATGGTTGGGCTGACATTTTCTCCTATCATCATAGCCAATATAGTTCTTGCTTCCTTTAACTTTGATGCTTCACAAAGGGGGCATATTATGGAGTTGTATGTGACAGAATCAGGTTGAAGACCGGTTTCTTTCATTCTGTCCACAATTTTGAGAGCCTCCTCTAGGCAGTTTTCACGAGTCAGTATATATGTCAAAGAGTTATAAACCTCCTGGCCGGGGACCCAACCTCTTTTTTTCATTTCATCATACAGTCTGAGAGAGTCAAACAGATTCCCGACCTTTGAGAAGCATGAAATCATGTATGTATAAGAAGTTGCATTCGGCATAATACAGCATTTTGACATTTCTCTCCAAATTCTCTTGGATTCGAATACATCGACAGATATATTACACCATCCATTCAGAATTATGTTAAATCCCTCAGTTTCCCATGGGAAGAGCTTCTTATTCAGAAGCATAAATTCTTCAGCCTCTTCAATGTTGCCATGTTTACAAAGAATATTCAAAAGTGTGTAGAATGCTTTCTGATCAGGTGACAATCTAAACTTCTCCATTGTCTGGAATGTTTGAATCGCCTTGCCTGGATCATTTGCAGCTGCATATCTATCCAAACACAATATGAGAAACAAAGCGAAGAACCATGATTTGAACAATAGATATTGGTAACTATGAGAAAATCCACAAATTTATAACTACATTAGGCAGCAGACAGCATTGCAAAGGCATTTCTATGTCGTATCATAAACACAAAGCAAATCAATAAAGTATTAAGTCTAAAAGAAATACTCTGGCCAATATTTATGCTCAAAAGCAGAAACTAAAACCACTAAAAAAAAAAACCATTCTCAAGTTTGAGACTGAATCATGTATTTCCATTTTCCTAGAATGATTAATACAACAATTATCCAGAACAATTAATCAATAACTAAAACAATATTGCGAGAGAAAGGCACAGGTAAGGGATACATATGAAGATAAACATGTTCAGTTAGCCCTATTATACAGTTCAACAGAGCAAAAAAACAAAACAAAAAAGGAATCAACTTTTAACTCTTAAAGCTGCTGCTTCTTTTTTTCTTTTTTTTTGACTCTTTAACTCTTAAAGCTTGAAATATAGAATTACGTATTAGATTGGTTGTCATAAAACCAGTCACACCACACTATGCTTTGAGATGCCAATCAAGGCAGCCTCAATTTCAATAAATCACAATATCAACCAGAAAATAGCAATGGAGTCATGAGCGATGCTCAATCTTACCTATCAATCATTATGAGCATTGCTTGCTGAGTATCCGTTGAAGCCAAGTGCAAGTCCCGAATTAAACACCAAGCAGTATTGAACTTTTTATGGTTACCCAATACCCATATCATCAAACACCAAGTTTTCTCAACATTACAACCCCATTTCTCACCCCATTTGTATACCAAAAATGCCAGCTTCCATTCGTCTCTCAAAACCCATATTGCAGAGTAAACCAAACCTTTATTGGGTTTGACACCCAAATTGTCAAGAAAAGCCACGGCTTCTTCTCCTTTTGAAGGAACATTCGTAGCATTTCCTTTGAGTAATTCAACGAATTCAGGAACACGTGTTTGGTTCCGTTCATGGGTTTCGTCTATATATTGACTAAAATTGATTATCTTATAGATGTTCTCGTTGTGAGAGAGTGGGAGTGTGGAGAAATTGTGGTTGTATGGCATGATGTGATAGGGACTGATACGTGTTTGATAAAATGGCTGAATGAAACAAAGTGCTAGACTTCGAAAAGACGACGACGGTGTAATGGGTTGGTGAACGACTGAGCTTAGAATGGAGCGGAGGAAAAGCTGAGAATGTGTTTGTTGGAGCCTCCTTGCGAGGGTGAGCAATGCCATCAGTTGGGAAGAATGGTTTCATGGTTTGTAAGCCAGGAGGAGGTGACTACATTTTGCTTGGGAGTTGGTGGGTATTTTATCTTCTTTGGTAAACCCTTAACCAAACCAAATAGCTAGTGCTTTTTTTTTTTTTCATAAATAGCTAGTGCTTCAAAAGGGATTTTTAATAATTAATATTTGGGTTATTGTGAAGTCAACTCAACCATGTCTTAATATTTTATTTTATTTTTGTTTAATAGTCAGGAATGTTCGGATTAATTTATGCGTACCTTGACTATTTCTCTTTCTAGTTTAATCAAATGCAAACTATCTACGTTGAAATTAGAGTATTCATGAGAGATAAATTACTCGTGACCTAACCCCACAGAGTTGCTAAAATTTAAACTCAGAACGTCTGAGTTTACAGTTCGTCTCTATTATCACTTGAGTTACTCATTGGAATTGTCCCAATTTTTTTGGACGCTACATGAACCTTATTTTATCATTAATCTCTAATAACAAGCACATTTTGTGTTAAATCATAAATTATCATATGTTTTTGTACCATCTTTTTAAAAATCAATTTTATTGTTTTTCTACCCTTGCGCTTATCGTCTAATTATTGTATCACTCTTCCTCACTGATTGTCGTAACAAGTTGTCTATACTTATTTTAAAATTATCTAATCGATTCTCTCTTAAATTGTCTCTGTTACCTTTACTTTTTTACGAGTATATTTATTTTTAATTATATATCTCTTAATTTTATTACACATTTATTTTAACATTTTTATTTTTATAATATTTAATTTTTGAACTTATTTTTTAGTTGTACAAAGCTCAACACCATAAAGTATAGTGGGTTTTATTATGGTTTTTTGAACAAAATCTCAATTCGATTGAAATTTGGATAATATTCAAATTTGATATGAAAGTCATTATTCTGGGTGAAAATAAAATAAAATAAAATAAAATGAAATCAATCTAAAAATTAAAAAAAAATCAAAAAATAAAACTAAGTGAAGAAAAAACTAAAGACTAGGGTTTTAGCTCAAGACCAAGCAGAGAGAGAGAAACCGAAGAAGAGACAGCAGAAGGTTTAAGCTGTCTGATAAGGAAGAAAAATGGGGGGCGGAACAGAGGCCAATGGAGCCAACGGAGTAGGAGGCGGTGGAGGAGGTTTTAGGGCAAAAATGGAACACTACCTCTACAGTGGCGAGAAGAAGCACGTCATGGCTGGTATGGCCGTCATCGCCGTCATCTTTGGCGTCCCCTGGTACCTCATGAACCGAGGTACGAATCCTTTTCTATTTATTACTATTACTCCTTGTATGATTTTCTATTTTGTTGCATAAAAAAGCTCGGAAAAGAAACAAAATAGCACAGAAATTTGGCGTCTTTAGTTTCATTTTTAGTGATATTATATCTGGAAAATGTAATTGGGAATTTCATTTCATTTCTTTTCTTATCAATTGTGTTTTTTTTTTTTTGGAAATCCAACCAAGTTATTGTAATGGTCCTTAAGATTTAGTGATTGTAGGAATTTCAACAAGCTTTTATGATTTGGTGAGATTTGAGAGTAGAATTAGGTTTTTCTATCTTGTAATATATTGAAAAGCATCTGGATAAGCACTATATCTGTGTGTTGCATCAGATTAATAGAAACTGTAGCGATGGGAGTGGAGATGGGTTTTAGCTTAGTACCAATGAAATTGATTCAAGTCAGGGACATAGCTTTGTGAGGTGAAACAATGACTTGCTCATTGTTGGTACTTTTGTATATCGGCACACAACAATTTTCCTTTTAACAATGATGAAAGACCGTGCAATGCTTGGATTAATGCATGAGCACAATAGAACATTGTGTCTTTTTGGATAGATGGATTTGAAATGGTGTGGATTTTAATTTGATTTGACCCTCAAGTCTATTGCTTAAGGATTTCGTACCTTAAAAATTGAGAGTTCAGCTAGACACTCGGATTGCTAAGGTTTCATGAACGATTCTAGTAGTTGTGGGTAGTGATGGAGTGTAGGGATGGCCTGAGGGGGCCATGCCCCCCCTGTATTTTTTATAATCTGTAGGTATGTATGTTACAGTACTGAGTCTACGGGCTGAGAGTTTTAGTAGTGTAAAGACTTGATCCCATATACATGTACTCTATAGATAGGAATTATGTGTGAAACAGTTAATAGACTTGACCCCAACACAATAAAATATTCTTCTATTCTTTCATCCCTAGTATGTAATAGCCATCAGCAACCAATTCTTCCCTTAACACATGGCCATGGTAAATAGAAATTCAATAAATAATAATACATTTCAATGGAAAATTACTAAAATAATCATACATTTCAAGTACATCCAAGTTCTCATTGTTTTTTTACCATCTACAGTTGAAAAAAGTTTTAACCCCTTAAAAAATTAGAAAAATCCCACATCCATTTTTTACTCAAGAGCAAAATTGGTGGATCAAGCCAGAATAAATTAATCAACCCTTGCTTTTTTATCCATAGATTGATGGGTTAGTATTTCTGATTTTTACTACTAAAAAAATTCTGATTTTATCTAGTATTTTTGGTTAGGTAAACAAATTTTTGTGTCATATTTCAATAAACTACAATTGATTTGATACTTTTGAGTTGAATAGTTTTTCCTTCAATCTGTTTGAATGAGTACCATAGTTACTGTTTTCCTCTCAATTCGAATTTTTGTTTGTTTTGGTTCATAAAATTTGGCCCCCCCAAAAATAAAATCCTGGCTTCGTCACTGGTTGTGGGAATCTACTCTCAAGCCAGACAACTTTTGATATCTCTTCCCCCTCCCAAATGTTAATCAGTCTGAATGTCTATCCAATCCTTTCACATCCACCATTCCAAAGGAGCCTATGGACGGGAGCAAGAGAGTATTTCTTTTAAAACAATACGGTGTTCCATATTTTCAAAGATCAAAGTGTAGTCACCAGAAAACACTAATACCTTAGCAAATTGGGAATTACGAGGAACACCCCCGTAATCTTGTGCACTTCCATTTCAGAATGCTGAATTTTGCAATCCAGAAGTTTCAACATGAGTAATTTCAATACGACAAATTGTCTAAGTAAATGGAGAGCCCATTCGTCATAGTTATAATTCTTGTGATTTGTCATCTATCGTTCAAAAGAAAACCTTTTATACTTTGGAATACCTCAACACATTTTCTACACGTTGGATACATTTGCCCATCTTACCATTTTTTAAAGTACGTAGCATACTGTGTTCCTGTTCCTGAGAAAACCTTTTATACTTTGGAATACCTCAACACATTTTCTACATGTTGGATACATTTGCCCATCTTACCATTTTTTAAAGTACGTGGCATACTGTGTTCCTGTTCCTGTTTTGCATTCCAGAATGTTCCTAATATTTTTGTTAATTCGAAGAAGGAAAAAAATCAATCGAAGGACATTTTGTTGTCAATTTTATGTCACGCCAACTCCCAAAGGGTTTAGATGGCCTTCCCTTTGAGGAGTTTGTGGTTCCATGTGCTTGAAATTTCTAGTTGTGCATTTCTCCTTGTAAATATCCTACGCACCCTGGCTCTTGCATTTCTTAAGGTTTCTAAAACTGTTTTGTGTGTTTCTTCGGGCACTTGTTGTCTAAGTATCTTCAAGCTCAAAAGTAATGCATTTCTATTTAATTGAAGGAACGAGGCATCAATCCCATCAAGATTATTTGGAAAAAGCTGATAAAGCACGGAGTGCAAGACTTTCTTCAAGTTCATCTTCAGCAAAATGATTAATGAAGCTTTCTGATTGGGTTTCTCCCATCACCATATGAAGTTTCGGGCATGTCATTTTTCTTTGTTGATCCAGAGTGACTTGTTACCAGAGCCCCAACAGGGGTAATCTTTTGTTCTTCGTTTTCTCATCAAGGTACAAAAAGCATTGCTTAGTAAAAAAACCCAGGCATTCTTATATATTAGGAAGTTGGCATTTTCTTTTCTCTAACTCGAATCTTAGTCAGTCTGGCAAAGACAACCCTTTTGCTCAAATGTTCTGAATCATTTGACATTAGAACTTCTCTCCTTGTTAGTTCTTGAGCTTTGTTTGTTAATCTCAATAAAATTGCAATGGTGTGAAATGCCTTTTTGGGGGTATCTGGCTGCAAGACTTTGCATAAACATTTTGTATTGCTGTGTGTTAATATGAGTATGCCATTACTGACTGTTGTGGCCTTTTGGCATAATCAGAAGGGTCTTCAATATGAGCATGAATGCCACCCCCTTGTTCAAGCTACCTCCAAAACTGAACTACAAATTTTTAGTTAGGTGTGATGAGTAGTTGGTTCTTGAGATCATCAATGCCAAAAGCAGGAAGACATTGCCTTTGATAGTCATTTACCAGTCACCCTAAAAGAAGAGCTTTTCCCCAAATTCAGTCTCCCCAAAAACTTTATTCTCAAACCCAATCAGTTTTAAATTTATTTTTCAAACCCAGTCTCTTTTTAAAAATGTCATTCCAAATGACGCCTTCATGGGTTAAAACGTCATTTGAAATGACGATTTTAAACTGAACTTTTTTTATTGAAAACGTCATTCAAAATGACGTTTTTAAAGGCATTATTTTTAATGACGTTTTTTAAAATGAATTTTCAAACGGTAACTAACAAACGTTAAAAAAAAATAGTGGGTAGAAAATGTCATTTGTAATGACGTTTTTAAAAACGTCATTGTAAATGACGTTTTCTACCCACTTATAATTGCCCCCAACTTTCCCAAATCGACAAGATGATGCATTTGCTGCTATAAAGCTACTTGAAGCTTTTCATCAATTCAAACGGCAATATGCAGAATTATGAAAGCCGTATCAGGCCCATCTTTCACCTTTTCCTCTCGGTACTCTACATTACATTACGCTGGAATGGTGATTGAAGTTTTATATCCTTCAGAAGTTCTGTGTCAAGCACTGTGTCCCATTGCTTCTCACCCATGTCATCCTGTGCAATGAGCCTGATAACTGTCAAGTGAACTCCTGGTGATTTCGCCATTCGTTTTCCATAAGCCTATGCTTCGCGATCATCATCACTGCCAAGAAAAACCACAGCCACCTGGTAAACTGATTGCAGGGGGGGCCAGGTCCAACACTTGACGGTTTAATGTCCTCAAAACATTGCTGTCGAAAACCATTTTGCCTTGGTGATTCCATTTCTTGTGAAATGGAAGTATTATTAGGGATGACATCTTGCTAAAAGCGAGTGAACAAATGTCTTGATGCATGAACTTGGGTAGTGAGATTGCGGTGAAGACTTGGACATTGACTAATTATGCATATTGCTGTTCGAATTGATGAAAAGCTTCAATCATTTGCTGTGAACGAGAGCAACCCGTGGAAGATTTTTGGCCTAGCTCATGGTTGATTAATAGTGGTGAGGATCGGCCATCAAGCTCCACCAGATTGAGTGCATAGACTGCAATTGGACTCTCTGTTAGGATACGAAGCTTCAAGTAGCTTTATAGCAGCAAATGCATTGTCTTGTCGATTAGGGAAAGTTGGGGCCCGATTATAAGTAGGTAGAAAATGTTATTTACAATGACCTTTTTAAAAACGTCATTACAAATGACGTTTTCTATCCACTATTTTTTTTTTTAACTTTTGCTAGTTAACATTTGAAAATTCATTTTAAAAAACGTCATTAAAAATGACCCTTTTTAAAAACGTCATTTTGATTGACGTTTTCAATAAAAAAATTCAGTTTAAAATCGTCATTTCAAATGACGTTTTAACCCATGAAAACGTCATTTGAAATGACGTTTTTAAAAAAGATTGAGTTTGAAAAATAAGTTTAAAACTGATTGAATTTGAGAATAAAGTTTTTGGAGAGACTAAGTTTGTGAAAAAACTCCTACATTTTTAGGAGAAAGGTAAATTCTTCTTTTTGGCTCTTTCATACTCTCTCAATGAGTTGTCACTTGCCTTGTTTGAGGTGTAACTTGATTTGATTGAAATATAATTTTTGATACCTTACTAAAAGTTTTGGTATCATAGAAATGCTTGATTACTATTCTAGACTAAACTATGGGCCAAAAAAGATAAAAGGGGTAGGGATAAGAAAGGTTACACAAATGGTCCAAACTTGGCAAGGTTGTGTTATTCTAATCTTTGCAGTAAGGTGATAACGGTTGCAAGGCTGTGCGAGATTCAGGCCAATGAGCCTTGGTTGCAGCCAAAGTCAGGTCCCATCGTCGAAAAAGTTCCAGAAGTTTCCAAACTAATACAAATATGCAAATTGGTACAATATACAGAAATTCAACAACCAGTGAATTTATACATAAAAATAGACTAAATTACATTGAAAGAATAGATCTGAAAGCTGCCTTCTTAAATTTCCTCATTTTTCTTTTTTATATTAGAAGCCCATCATAAATAGATGATGTTTTACAATGACTCCTCTATTCCCAGGCTTCGTTTCTTGCAATTTCCTTCAGCATCCATAGCAGCATTGCTTCCTGTTTTCTTCAACATCTACAGTGGCATCAGTCTTCTATATTTGAAAAACCACAAAAATGAACAAAATATAACAGCCCCGGTCACTCCTGTGATTATTAGGACCCATTTGAATGCACTTGGGTCATCAAAAAATGGAATTTCAAAATTCATGCCAAATATCCCAGCTACAACCCCAAATATGGCAACAACAAACGTCGCAGTTGTGAGTATCAATTCAAATTGTATAAGCTGGTTTCGGACATTATCCTGCAAGCCAAAATTTCAATGAACTATCAGAACAATTGTTTCAAGAATATGCGAGGAACATCATCGTGCAATATCTTCTTGTTGCCTTCTTTATTTCTCTCCTTTTGTTTTTCTTTTAATGTGTTGTGTGCAAGATTGTCAAAATGTGTATCGTAATTTTTTAAAAAAAATTGTATCGTGTTCATAAGATATACTTAATACTTTTTAAACATTTTTCCAAAATAAGAATACCATACAAAACTAAAAAAGACTCCAAGTTCCAAAACAAAATTTAACATTTCAAGGTTATAACATAATTCATCAATGTCAAAGTTTAAAGATTAGTAAATTCAAAACATCCTATTCTTAAAGTCTTATGTATCAAATATTCATCTTGATCTTCAGTTTCAATGACACTAATATCTTCATCATCGGATGCCAATAAGTCTCTACTTCCATTGTCTTTTTCAACCTTTTGTATGCCTTCATCCTCTTCATTATTTTTTGCAACTAATTGCTTTCCTTTGATTTTCTTATTTGAAAAAATATTTCTAGGCCCCACATAGAGACAACATAAATTACATAAAATATTAAATTGATTCAATGAATCATATATATATATATATAGCACATTAATCTTTCTTTCTCCTTTTTGAAGTTACATTACGTGTACCATAATGAAACATATCGTGTATGATACATTGAAAAACGATACACTTATGCTAAATGTATCATTTTACTCCAATATCAAAACGTATATCGTGTACCATAAGATATTAACAACCATGGAGGTGTCATATTTGCTCTATAATGTGTAGCTTGAGAAATTGTCCACCCCCCCCCCCCCCCCCCTTTTCTCTCTCTCTCTCTCAAATAAGCACACCGCCTAACATGACGTAGCTAAAAATACAGCAGCATGATGATCTTTGAATTCTTAACAGACCCATTTTCAGTTTTCAAAGAAGACAACCTATGAGACATGCATAAGCGGAAGGATGTTAAGATTAATGAATAACACCTGAATTAAGGTCATTAATGTTTAAGTGGATCTTGTACCTGAAATTAATTCAAAAGGGTTTATGCTAGTAAATAAAAAAAAAAGACACATACCAGCTGGATGTTGATGAAGTCTTCTGTGTCGTCAATGTACTCTTTTAGCTGAAACATGGGAACAAAACTGATTAATACACCGTGTCCATCCCCCAACCAACAGGGCATAGAAATACTATAATAAATACACAACATACCGATGTCAGCTTGTTAAGGGTGCTGTCAATGACAACAAAGTAAGCTTCCAACAGCATCTCAAGCTCTTCTATATTTTCTGTAGCACTTTCCATACTTCTCATGCTATCATGCCTGCTCCGAGCAATGCTCAAACTTTTCTCAAGCTTCCGGCCATCAGGTGGTGAAGATACAGGAGAAACTGGAGCAGAAACAGACAGTGCACCGTCAATTGATCTGTATCCCATCAAAGATTGATCACCACTGAGTGATGTCTCCATCCGACTTTTCTTCTCAGTGAGATACATTTCAGCCATATCTCCATCATCATCCATTAGCTGCTCTATCTCGTCCCTAACCTATGCAAATAAAGCTCAAAATAAAGAAAAATATCGAAGTAGGGGCACTTGTGCTGGATTAAATTAGTGAAACAAAGTATGGAAATACAGCACCTTTTGAACTCTCCGTGTCAATGCGACAAGTCTGCTTTTCAATCGACGAACACGTTCCAAGTTTAAAGTGCTGATCTTTGATGTAAGTTCATCTAGCAATGGATATGCTTCAATTTCTAATTCTGCCGCCTGATTAATGAAATTTCAAAATCAACAAATTGCTAATCAACTTCACCAGAGAAGATGCAATAAGCAAAACATGATATGATATCTTCATAATCAAATGCAAATATTCAAAAGAGAGAGAAAGAAAGAAAGCAGACAGATTTTCTATATATAATAATACCTTCTGAAAGTTGGACAGCCTAATTAATAAAGCTATTGGAATCGGACATTTAGGTAACCAGGGGGAGCTAGAAAATTACCTTAGTAAGGGCAAATTTTAACAATAATAATGTAAAAGGGCTAGCCTAACATGCTGAAATCAGCTTTAGGTCATAAAGAGAATAATATAACTTTTAGTCATTGCTGTAGTAGCTGTACTAGGAGGAGCAGTAGGTGTTGGCGTTGGCGAGCTGCCATTCCTTCTTGCGGTAAGTAAAGAATTCATGCCATCCCTCCCTCTGTTCTCAGTCTATCCATCTATTCTTGTTTGAATTAATAACAAATACATATACTTATATAAGAATTGGTAACGTTTTTAAGTACTTTCCTACTTTTTTAGGTATCTTTTGTGTTTCTAGATTTACTTCTTTTAAGTTTAGTCACTTGTACAGTGGTATACATATGCCTATATGTAAAAATATTGGTCCTATACTACAATTCATATAATTCACTCTATAGTATTGTGATCAAATGTATTTTTACTTTTACATCAAAATTACTTTTTTAATTAAAAAAATACCCAAATAGAGGTTACCACCGACATCTGAAATATTGATTGGTAATACTTCTAATCAATACATTTACAATGGTTCTCAACAAGGTTTCATTATTTTGAAAGTATTGCATATAATTTCAATTTCAATTCCATTAATTATATCTTCACAATATTTTCAAATTGACAACGATGAGAAAGAGGGGGCGATATATGCAGAGAGCGAGAGAGCATAGAAAGTTATGGGATGATTTCTCGAAAACATGATAATGAGATTCAACTAACTAAATATTAGTTAAGTCACTTGATCGTGAGTTTCAAGATTTAATATAAATGTGAGACGGTAAAGCGGATCAAAGTGCATTCAAACTTTTTTGAAATGGCAAATTTAATATTATATTGGAAAAAGAAAAAAAATTTGCACCCAAAGCAAGTGTGGCCCCGCAGCAAGCAACAATCACTTCAGAAATTGACATGGCACAAACAATTTGGTAGATGCGTGTTTAGCCTACAACGAAGTGAATTTTTCATGTACGCACCTGAGAATCCAGAAATGTACAAGCAGACTCCAGAGCAACTTCAAGAGCCCTGAACTCAAACGGCAAGTAATCCGGTGATGTGTTCCCAAACATGTCAAAATTCCTATTTCCTCTCCTGCTCAAGTCAGTATCTTCCGACTGCCAAACCTCACCCACTCCAGCAGTTGTCAGTCTCCGTTGTAGCTCCACTACATACTGCAATACGTAACTATCGAGAGAATTCAAAAGCAGAACCTCATCAGCTGTAATAATACATCGAATCTGCTCCAGATTTACAACTATGGCCTTCTCTCTGCCAAGGATTGTTGAGGGGTAAACAAACAATGGATCGAGCAGGCGTAGATCACGGGCAGGAAGATCACAACGACGCATCATAGTAAATTTGTCAACCTCAATGACTTGGGAGTTACCAAAAGTATCAACACGAATCCATGATCGAAGGCCTTGGCCACGCTTTTTCAAGCCTAGAACATCCACACCTTGGAAAGGTTGACGCCCAGACCCAGACGGCCTATAAGATAGATCTCTGAGATTCACAGCTGATGCAGGTTTTGGAGGCAGCAGGCGTTCTTTGAGGTCCGCCATCAAAAGAGAACTTTGGGGTGCAGCAAGAAATCGGAAGCTACAATTTACCAGAAGTGTTAAAAAAAGCAGTACATGGCTTCTTCATAGTAAATCTGGCAAAATTAACCCTCATCCATGCGCCCTGGTATAACATGTTAATGCAAATAAACCACTAGGCCACCTCAAAGGTACAAGTTGGCAATTTTAGCCTAACTAGGTGTGTACTACCATCATAAATATTTCAAAATTTCATCTTGGTACTCACAAAGACAGGCTACATTCCAGTTGCATTACTGGTACCAAACCATCAACAAAGAGAAAAGAGAAAAGGGGGTTGGAAAAGGAGAGAGAGGTGATTTAGTCGAAGTAACTAGAAAAATCCCATCTGCAACCTTATCATAAACAAGCATTACACTCCCACTAATTGTAGCTATTTTCCCCACAAGGATCACTTGTTTTATTGTTGCTACACAGTTTTTTCATTCATTTTCTCAAAAAAAAAAAAAAAATTAAAAAAAAAAATCTTCTTGTTGCTGCTGTTGGTAAAAGTAATGTTGTGATACCTGTAATGATAAATCATGTTACGCCCATAAAGCCCCATAAAATAGAGCATTTATAAAACCCCATAACAGAAGTCTTAATAGAACCGACCCAATATTGAGACAACAAGGTTTTATTGAGTCGAATACATTTATAAAGCCCCATAAATACAAGAACTGAAACCAGGAAGCAGTATATACAGTTAGACTACTCTCTGATTTCCTTGGAATTGGAGGATCCCTCAAATTTTTTTTTTTTTTTAATGGTTAGGATCTATCAACATAAACAAGTTCAATCGTGTTAAGAATTCTAAAATTCAAGGTGCTTTTCTGAACACCAGCAATGAAAATTTTGTAATCTAATCCCATTACACTGTACTTATCAATGGCGCACACATAATACAAAAAAAATATGAATTCTCGAGTAAGGGGAGCTTCATTCATGTACACGGAATCGAATATAACTTTAGACTCACCGCCAAGGCAGAAGTTAGGGTTTCGCTCAATCGAAGTTGAATTGCGAACGTTGCTTAACCTTTCGGATGACGGCAGAATCTGTAAATTAAATATGGATCTCTGATTGAGGATATATGTACATGTATATATCTACATAGATTGAAGAAAATATGAATCTTGGACTGGGAATTCAATCACAGAACCTGGAACTTCACCGCGAAGACAGAGGGGGTGGGAGGAGAGAGAGAGATAGAGAGAGGCGTCGGCTTATGTTTTGGGAAATGAGACGCGGTTGCAGTTAAACGTTAGGGCCTCAGAGAAATCATTCAGCTGAGTTCTTGACAGGTGACTGCAAAATTGCAGAAATTTATTTTGACTGTTCAAACCCGAATAATTACTGACCCGAGTTTCTAACCCGAAAAATTTGTGTTTCTCCCTCCCTGTTAGGTATTCAAATAACTAAATTTGCTTGCACATTGGGTGCTGGAAAATATTTAATATAACAGTGATATTTTGCTATTATCGACAATCACAACATCCCAAATGGTCCACTGGCAAGCCAAATTTGAAGAAAATTGGGTCAAAGCGACAAATTTTTGTTATAAATGAACCGAAATGTGATGAATATCAAACTGTTTGGGTTCGACTAGGCTAAAAATATTAAGTGAATTGGATTTTGTTATTGTGTTCAAAATCAACTTTAACTCGTTTATACACATACCACATTAAATATATGTCCACAAGTCTCACAAGCAAAACAAGCCGTTGTCGGTATTGGTGCTCGACTTAGTTATTAACCTAATTTTAAAATTAAAGTCGAACTTACTTCATTTGATAAATGAACGTGTTTGAGCAAACTTTTATCCAAACCAATCCCAAAATTTTCATCAACCCCTCGATTCATTTTAAGCTCTAAGTTATAAGAAGCAATCAAAACAAGTGCATAACAATCCTTTGCATCCAAGAACTTGCAAAACTAGTTACTAGGAACAAGATTCACCACAATGCCAATAGATGCTTTAAGAAATAACCATTTTTTTTGTTTGCTTTTCATATAATATTTGTATGAGTACAATGGGTAAATCCCAGGTCATAGTCCCATATTCGTATTTTAGAACATGTACAGAGAAACCAACAATCTGTTTCCCACTTCATTTCATTATATACACCGACACCGACACCGACACCAACACCGACACCAACACCAACACCAACACCAACACCAACACCGACCATCTTTCATTGGAGATGTGGGTTGAAATCAAACATGAAAACATATTGGTATTCAAATGTAAGGATTAATGTGAGACGAGTAGTCGCGAATCCCTGCTCCTTCCCATCCCATCCATTCTTCCCAAAGGTCCCAATCGGGGTCGTTTGTCCCTCTCATGGTTTCATCTACTCCGGAATCATACGACTCGTACATCTCCATCTGTGATGTGGTTGATTCTCCTCTCAAATTACTCATCACAACCTACAACATATCACCATAAAAACTAATTATTAGCTCATAGAAACACAAATTATGGAATTAAGGCCACACATACTTGAAAAGAAATTAAAAACTACTCCGTTAGGCGTTAGGTAAACATAGCTTGTGTACTAATTCTGACCACTAAAGGGTTTTATTAGAGATTGGACTAAAACCACACAGCGTCATGCCATATGCTAGAGTCCAGTCCGGGAGTTTGTTTTTTTTTATCCAAGTCCAGTCCGGGAGTTGATCTCTCCAAAATGGGGATAAGATTAAGATTGCCTACAACTTTACTCTTCCAAATCTTACTACAGACCAGAGACTTAATATAGGTATAGCCCACTTTGTGAATATACTATAGCGATACGATATATATTTTCTTGAAACTAAAAAGAATTACTAATTTTCCTTATTGTGTTAAAGAACTACCAAAATATATAAGTATTAAGCTGGTTGAAAATAATAAAAATATTTTATTATAGCCGTATCTTAACCGTATCCGTATCCTATTTTTTTAGATTTTGTCGTATCCCTAAAGTAAAAATAAGACCCTAATTTTGTTATGTAGTCTTAGTATGAGTCAAAGTTCAATAAATATAGTCTTATAGAAGCCTATGTTTAGTTAAAAAAATATAAGATCAAGTCCTAATGATCAATTAATAGACACATTTGATCTCACAAAATCGAGTCATTATCATTGTACTCTATTTTTTCAAATAGCAATATTATTAAAACCTAAAAATGTGATCTAATAATTTGATCAAACTAATAATATTTCTATAATTATCATTGTTAAATTTTTTTACCGGATAATAATACATGCTACATCATTACGTCAAAGTATTATATTATATTTTTAGATATTAGATATTAAAGTTAGATTTTTTTTAAGTTAAATCACCAACCAACACACGAGACACGAGTAGAGAGAGAGAGAGAGAGGGGGGGGGGGGGGGGGGGGGTAGAGAACATACATCATAAGCTTCGTTAATTTGGTGAAACTGAACTCCACAATTGCTTCCTCTGCAGACGTCCGGATGATACTGAAATTAGATCAAACACAAGAGTATTCAATCACAAAGCATAATAATATAAACAACCAAAGATAACTCGAAAATAGCACCAAATTCTACTAAAATTCAGAAAATAAGAAGTATTTGATAAATCTCGCAAAATAATTATATAAAAGAAGAATTTTTTTTTTAATTTTTTTATTGGCCTGTCTTAACATCAAATGCAGCAAAGAACTAATACCTGCAAAGCAAGCTGTCTGAAAGCTTTCTTAACCTCAGATTCAGAAGCACCGGGCTGAATCCGAAGAGTTCTGTATGGATCGGAAGCAGTCGAAGAAGAAACACAGCAAACCCTGAACCCATCATTCATCAGAACCTTTTTGTTCTTCTTCAAACTCTTAAATCCAATCCAAGAAGAAGAAGGCGGCGAGCCACACCCACCAACACCACCAATCATTCCAAAAGCAGTCGTCATTCTATATATCTTCTCTCAGCTCAAAAACAGATTTTTCAATTTTACCCAGACCACAAAATGAATCTATAACACAAATGTTATGTCTCCCTTTATATAAATATGGGTAATGTGGAATCAGAATAAAGAATATAAAGGAGCACTCAAAGAGTAAAGATAAGAATGGTATATTAAACGAAATGGGTACAATACAATACAACAAATGAGTGGAATTTCTGTGGTTTTTTTAACAATGGTGATCTGAAAGAAAAGTCAATTATAGAGAAAGTGGTGAGAGGTTTTTGGAACACAATAATGGACGGATTGATAGAGTCATACAGAACAAGTTCTTAGATGATGGGATTGGAGGGGGCTCTGCAGATAAAAATAGAAGGGAATGGTGTCGTGTCAAGTTTAGGTAAGATGGGGAATTGGGGATGGATGGAGGAGGAGGAGGGTCCTTATCCGTCGTGGTCTTTTTTCAGCGACGCCGAGTCTGTCAAGTTTTTGTGGTGTGGACATAAGAGAGAGAGAGAGAGAGAGAGAGAGAGAGAGTTCTTATCCCGACCCTTTGTTTGTTTTATGTTAGGTTATATTCAGACATAATTATTATTGGAGAATATTTTGAGGCATATGCTTTTTCTTTCAACTTTTTTCTTTGCAGGGCCGGCTCAATGGAAATGGGACTTTTAAAATTTATTATAAATATATTATATGCTTAATATTTTATTTAAAAGTCATTTTTTTTTGTTTTTTATTATAAAAATTTAGTGATTAAATTTTTACATTCAAGTTTTGTTAACATATTATTTTCAATGAGAAATAAGGCTAATTCATTCAATTGTTTTTGTGATATAGTTGATCGTAAATAAGAGTTTATAAATTTTAATTTAAAAAAAAAAATTAGTAAAAATAATTGTTACGAATATTGTTAATACTATTCTATAAGTAATACACACATTTAAAAAAAAATCTAATCTTTTAATATAATTTAATATTTTTATTGGATGTTCCAAACTATTTGTAAAACTTCTTTTAAGATTTCTCTTGATACATAAGTGTCTGAGTTAGAGATTGAGAGAGATGGTGGGCTACGATTTTTTAATGGGTAGGGGGTGAGAGAAAGAGAGTGGGACACAATAATTGCATAGGAGATGTATGCATTAATTGTGTTCATGGGTAAAAAAAATAGAGAGAGAGAGAGTGTATGTATGGTTGACTTTTGAGATGGCTATTGAAAGAGTTAGGGGTAAAATTTGGGTGGGTTAACCCAAGCTTTAACTCAAAAAAATTTAAAACTTAGGTGGATGGTTTTAAAAATTTAAGTTGGGCTGGGCCAAAAAAACTTTAACCTAAATTAAATTCGGCCAGTATTCGAGTTGAGGTCTTTGAGATTGAGGACGAGTTAGGATTAGATATTTTGTACTTAGGGTTATACTAGGATTGATTTCTCAATCTGTTTAAACCGTCCAAGTTGCACTCCTAGAAAGAGTTTCCTAAAGACTAAAAGGAGTAAAATATTTATTAGAAGGAGAAGGGCTTTTTTGTTTTAGTTTGAACTTTTGATGATATATATTTAATTGAGGACTTAATGACTGAAAAGTCCGTAGATTTTAAAACAAATAATTTTTGAAAAGTGTACCCTTTGACAATTTTTCCTATTTAATTGGGTTTATACATACTAAATTCTTTAGGTCATATCTAACACTAATTCCCAAAGACCATAACATTATTTGGAGCCCCTCCTTTTTGGGGGTCTTATGCAAACATTTAAGTTGTTTGACATATATCCAAACGTTTCAAGTTCGAATTTTGTTAATCTTTTGAGGTCACGCCATGAGGGATTTATTCCTCATGAATTTTCTAGTCTCGAGGTGGATGACCTGCCTTTGACTAGATCGGGGAGGAGAATAGTCGAGGTGCGCAACTTGAACACCCCTAATCGTTGAATAAAAAAAAAACTATTTCGTTTGGGTAAATTATAATTTACATTTCTATTTAATTTTAAATTTTCAATAATAAAAAAAGTTATTAGAGTTTTAATTAAATATTAATTTAGTCTTTATATCAAAATTTATTAATTTATTATGACAAAATGGTCTTTCATGACCAACACATGATTTGAGTAAAAGGTATATCTGTTTGGTAAAAAATATTTTACGTCTAAACTAGAAAATCTTACTTTATTTCATCTAATGTTAAGAAGAAGAAAAAACGACATAACCAAAATATAGAGTAAGAATTTGAGAGATATTATGAGATAAAGAGAGAAATATTGATGTGTTTGAGAGATATGTTTTTTATTAGACAAAGACACCCTTATGGGCAAGTCTTCCGACTTATTTTTGTGGGAATAAATTAGTAGATTTGAATATGAAGACTGGAATGAAACTCGGTTTAAATTTTAAGAATGTAATTGTATCAATTAAAACTTCAAAGACAAAATAACAATTATATGCATACTTTCGGACTATAAATCGAAAATTACCCATTTCATTTTGTTCCATCGAGTTCCTCGACAATTTGGCTAATTTTAATAGCACACCCCCCCCCCCCCCCCCACCACATGGGATAATATAGTACGTAAGTTTGGATTAGAGATGGCAGTGGACGGGGACAGGAGCGGGGGAGTAGTCTCTATCCCGTACCCATTTCAAAAATATTCGTTCAACCCCGTTAGCGAGAAAAATTTTAATCTCCATCCCCACCCATAATAATTAATTTCTATGGTTTTAAGAATTTTTTTTAAAAAAATCATAAAACCTCACAAATGAATATGCAAAAAGGATGAAAACTCATTATATAACAAATGAATCAAATCTTGTGAGGTACCATTGATTAAATCTTACTCTCATTGAGTGCGTATTTGGGTAACGCAAACTCACTATCATTTTCAAGTTCCAGAGTGTTAGTCTGAAGGCTTCTATATGTTGTCATTCTCTAATTAAATTTGCTTTGTGTTGGCCATAGGAGATTTAATTATTGCCTCAAATTTTGTCGATTGTTTTACTAAAAAAATAGGATAGAGTCGAAACTTAAAAAAAGGAAAGAGAATATGAAAAACTAAATGAAGAAATGACTTTAAATTGTAGAAATTATTAGCGTCACTGTTGACAAGATAACCACCGATTTAGGAGCTATAATTACATGCTTTTTCATTTAATTGTTTTATTTGTTATATATATATATATATATATATATATATATATATATATATATATTATCACAAGTTTAGTGGGCGCAGGGCGGTACGGAGGCGGGGCAGAGATGAATTTCAGTCCATCCCCAGTTTGGACTTTAACATTCCCCGCCAACTCTTTGTGGTGATGACTATTTTTATCTCGATAGGTTAATACAATATAATCTCTGATGAGCCTGAAATTAACTGGGCCAGGCCTAATAAATCAAGAAGAGGCCTAAGTCAAGTAAAAGCGACCCAGGCCCAACAAGTCAAGAGGGACCCAGTCACCAGCACCTAAGGAGCAGCCCAAGGGGGTCACCCAGGCTCCTGGCACCGCCCAAGCCCTGGGCGCCGCCCATGGGGATCCCTGGCTTTCCTTCGTTCCACGCTCTCTCTTCCTCAGCACCGCCTCAGTGGTATCCCTCCTCACCTTGCCAATCCAACCCAGCTCAGGATCCAGGAAGCCCGAAGGAATAGAAACACATGGGAGAGAATATCGGGATACGCACCATGGAGATCTAATCCTACCTTAATTGTACTTACCAAAATGGTAGAATCCTCTTCATCACCTCACCGCCTCACCAAACCTATATAATGTAAGCCTTCTCCACATAGAGAGGCATCACCTATGACCTTGAGACCTCACACATCTCTCTACACACATTGCTCTCTCTCTCTCTCTCTCCCAAAGTATTGTAATACTCCCGGAGCATATTCTCCTGACGACTTTTATTCATCAATAAAGATCTCCGGCCACCGCTGCTGTTCCCGAGAGTGGAGTAGGTCACCCGGACCGAACCACTATATATCTTTGTGTTGACTTCATATTTACTGCTTTGCCATTGATTTGCTATTGATTGCCTATTTACTGCTCATTAATTACACCCTTACATATACTCGACTGTTGATTTTGTGCAATACCAATTTATGCATCATCAGTTTGGCGCCGTTTGTGGGAACGACTAAGTGTTCTACTATCTTGCTATTCCATGACAATCACGACTAGATCGATGAGTTAACAACTCGGCCCCCCGGGAGGAGGTACCGCCTCCCCTTGCACCCTCGGAACCGTTTACTACTGTGACTCTTGTCGTCAGGCAATAGCTCTTGCAGACCATGCAGCTGCTAGTAAAATAAAACCAACAGATCATTCAGTTGATGCTCCCCTAGGGAGGCGTCGCCTCTCACCCCGTGGGAGGGGCCCCACTACCTCCAATAGGGGAGGAGCATCAACCCATCCCTCTCGGGTGCCAGGCAGGCCCCCATCATTGGGTCCCTCGCCAGAATGCCCCAGGGCCACACCAGGGCATCCCTCGCCCTGCAGTCCCTCCTCAGCGCGCAGGGAGTTCACGAGTTCCCCCTCCTCATGTACCTGCACATGAGGACGAATGAGGGAGCCAGTATGACGATCATGAAAGTCAGTACCACCACCCAACAGAAGATGTCCCCAACCAATGGGACGAGAAGATCAGAGAGGTGCAAAACCAACTGGGTGATGCCCTTAACGCTATCAAGGCACAAGCGCCCGAGACGGTGGACTACCTGGTAAGACGCATCGATACGCCATTCGTTGTTGATATAGTCAATTATCCCCTAACCTCGAAGTTCAAGATGCCTACCATCGAGATCTTCGACGGTACCAAGGATCCCCTCGACCATCTTGACACATACAAATCTCTCATGCAACTCCACAACGTGCCTGAGGAGATCATGTGTAGAGCCTTCCCCACTACCTTGAAGGGGTCTGCTTGTTAGTGGTTCGCAAAGATCAAACCCTATTTCATCCACTTATTCGCGGAGTTGAGTAGATCTTTCGTCTCCCACTTTATTGGGGGACGCCGACATCAGAAACCAGTGACTCACATACTCACCATCGAGCAGGATAGGGATGAAAGCCTTAGAGACTACCTCGCTCGTTTCAACGAAAAGGCTCTCCAAATTGAGGAACCAGATGATAAGGTCGTCCTGGCCGCCTTTATCGCTGGCCTCCGTTCCTCCAGTTTCATGTTCTCCATCCTCAAAAAGCCACCATCCAGTATGCCTGAGTTGCTGTTAAGAGCACAAAAGTACATGAACACCGAGGATGTCACCAAGGCTAGACGAGGTGAGTCCTCCCACGGGGGCGAGAAGAGGAAGGACAACTGTGAGGACCAGCGGGAAGCAGAGAACAAAAGGAATAGGATAGAGATAATCTCTGTCAAGGACCGCCTTGGTCCCCCGCCTCTGAGAGAGCGGCAAGCCTTCACGCCACTCAATGCTTATGTGGAGCATATCTTGTTCCAAATACAGGATGACCCTACAGTACGCTGGCCAGAGAAGATGAAGACTGCCCCAAATCGGAGGAGCCCGAACAAGTACTGCTGCTTCCACCGCAACCATGGCCATGATACTGATGACTGCTTCGATCTTAAAAGGCATATCGAGGAGCTCCTACAGTGCGGCCAGCTGAGACAGTACGTTGCTGGTAGAGGACAAGCCCCGCCTAGCAGGCACTAGGACGACAGAGAACACCAGCAACCCCTCGGAGAAATTCAGACAATCTTCTGAGGACTAGGAGGAGAAGTTGACTCGAACTCCACCAGGAAAGTCTTGACCCACCTATGAGACACCGAACACCTGAAGATTTTATCTATCCTTTATTATTTTAGTTAATTTATTTTGTTATTTATTATTTTATGAAATAAAACTCTGCGAAGATTATTGTGTCTGAATTGTCTTGCTTTCCTAAAATTTACAAACAACTTACAAAAGTCAGAACATGACCTAACAACAAGGTAGACAAAAAGACAAAAGGCACCCATCGCCAAGCGCCCAGCAGCAGACGCCCATCAGCAGCCGTCCAACACCAGGCGCCCATCACCAAGCTCCCAACAGCAGACGCCTAGACGAGGGGTCTCGCCCTCTCCACCTTGGGCGCCCCCCATGATGCCGCCCAAACGAAGGGGTCTAGCCCTCTCCACCTTGGGCGCCTCCCATGAGGCCGCCGAGACAAGGGGTCTCGCCCTCTCCACCTTGGGCGCCCCCCATGATACCGCCTAGACGATGGGTCTCGCCCCCTCTCACCAGGCGCCCAGCACCTCAGGCGCCCGCCCTCCACATCTCTATCTCAATAGAATGATGACAGCCATCTCCCGAGACTATACGTAACTCGGCCTATGACTCTGCTCTCGTGCAGGTAGTTTCTTTACAATCCTTTGCCACGACAGCCATCTCCCGAGACTATACGTAGCTCGGCCTATGACTCTGCTCTTGCGTAAGTAGTTACCTAGTAAGCCTCTGTCACGACAGCCATCTCCCGAGACTATACGTAGCTCGGCCCTAGCTCATGCGGTTCTCTCGCGGGACGTCTGCAACTATGACTCTGCTCTCGCGCAAGTAGTCACCTAGTAAGCCTCTGCCACGATAGCCATCTCCCGAGACTATACGTAGCTCGGCCTATGACTCTACTCTCGTGCAGGTAGTCTCTTTACAAGTTTTTGCCACGGTAGCTATCTCTCGAGACTATACGTAGCTCGGCCTATGTAGTCTGTCACAACAGCAATCCTCCGAGACTATAAGTAGCTCGGCGTCAGCTCATGCGACTCTCTCACGGGACGTCCACAACTCTGACTTTGCTCTCATGCAAACAGCCTGCCCTCTCTCTCTCTCTCCCTCTCTCTCTCCAAGTAATCATGTTAGATATTTTAATGTTGGGATAATATTGTTTTTGCTAGGCACACTTTTGAAGCTCAGGCCGTCTGCAACCCGCGAGACTACATTAGATTGACACCAAGCCAGTACTAGAAGCATGACAACTATGTGGAGCTACAGTCCCCATAGAAGACCGCACTAGAGTCTCAACTCCTACAGTGGGAAGGCGTGGGGGCACCACCGGATCCCGTTCTCGGGAAGCAACCTAGCCATTAGACCTTGACCGAGAAGCACTGGGGGCATCAAACCTCGCCTTATTGGGAGGAGGGGAAGACACCACTCTAAAAGCACAGAGAGTCTCCACCATCGCCCTATCAATAGGAGAAAACATTAAGAGAAAACAGGATTGGAGAAAGTGAGTTTGCCTCTTGTCCAATCGAAAGCCATCATAGTCTCCCTCTCTGGCAAAAACCCAGAATGCCAATTCGTCGCCCATGAACGCCTAACAGCTGCCTGCCAGAACGCAGCTTCCCACCCTCGTCGGTTTCGCTAATTCGTGCTTAAAACTCAAATTCAGAGAGATAGAAACATTTTTTGGAAAAATTTGTTGACCAATGGTGGTTTGTATGTCGTAGATCTCGAAAAAATACCCGAATTCAAAAAAAAAATCGCCTCAAACGGACGACAGTGCGCAAAGTTGTGGCCGTTCGAAGTTTTGTCATACCAGCGCCCGTGCCCAACACCTCAAGCGTCGCCCAGCTGTCCAGGGGCGTCGCCCAGTCAGCCCACTGGCCACTGGCGTCGCCCAGCGCCTAGGTCCTCGCATGATCTCGCCTATGCACATGGGGGCGTCGCCTGAGTAACCAGCTGCGTCGTCACATAGCCCAATCCAATCCACTCCACCAAGGGCGCCGTCGACTCCATGCCCAAGGGCACCGCCGACTCCATGCCCAAGGGCGCCACCACCTCTTCGCCTAAGGGCGTCGCCCAGCTTGGCCTCGGGCTTCGCCTGGCCCCCGCCTCGGTTTAGCTCCTCTCCTCTCATACTTGGACCGAAGACGACGATCCCGCTGCCGACACTACGCCCAGTCCAGCTCACAGGCAAGCGCCGCCAGACGAAGACCTAGAAAAAAAAAAAAAAATTATATATCCGATATCGATAAATTCAACAGAGTCCCCGAAGATGAAAAAGCACCGTGGGGGACAAAAAAACTCCTACTCACTCAAGAAAAGAAAAAGCACATGCCCTCAACCCCTTCCTCTAACAAAGGTCGAAGGCTTGGGGCATGGGGGGCAAATGATGAGCCCGAAATCAACTGGGCTAGGCCCAATAAATCAAGAAGAGGCCCAAGTCAAGTAAAAGCGACCCAGACCCAACAAGTCAAGAGAGACTCAGTCACCAGCACCCAAGGAGCAGCCCAAGGGGGTGCCGCCCATGGGGACCCCTGGCTCTCCTTCATTCCATGCTCTCTCTTCCTCAGCACCGCCTCAATGGTATCCCTCATCACCTTGCCAATCCAACCCAACTCAGGATCTAGGAAGCCCGAAGGAATAGAAACACATGGGAGAGAATATCGGGATACACACAATGGAGATCTAATCATACTTTAATTGTACTTACCAAAGTGGTAGAGTCATCTCCATCACTTTACCGCCTTACCAAACCTATATAATGTAAGCCTTCTCCACATAGAGAGACATCACCTATGACCTTGAGACCTCACACATCTCTTTACACACATTACTCTTTCTCTCTCTCCCAAAGCATTGTAATACTCCCGGAACGTATTCTCTTGGTGATTTTATTCATCAATAAAGATCTCCAGCCACCGCTGCCATTTCCGAGAGTGGAGTAGGTCACCCGGACCGAACCACTATATATCTTTGTATTGACTTCATATTTACTGCTTTGTTATTGATTTGCTATTGATTGCCTATTTACTGCTCATTAATTGCACCCTTACATATACTCGACTGTTGATTTTGCGCAATACCAATTTGTACATCATCAATCTCGACACAAAATAAATAGATTAAAATTATAATTTTTCATGTGAAATTAAAAATAACACGAATTGCTGATAAACGAGTTAAGTTAAGTGTCAAATACAATTTATTCGATTTGACGCGACAAACTTTTTAGCTAATATAATATGAAGGGAAAATTTGATGTTTTTAAAATTTTTGACCTATTATAGTATGAGTCATTGCAAAGTTTGAGTATCATTCACTTGATTTGTAAACACTGATCGGGGTGGATTATTAATTTAAATGCCTCTTTGTGATTAGTTAAGGAGAAATGAGTCCAAAACTTTAATTTTTTTTTATTGATTGTGTGTCAATCCAAAAATCACACGGTTATTAAATAGATCAATCAAATATTGATTAAATGGTATTTGACAATTCTAGGGGTGGGTCAGTAGTTGAACTCAAAAGTCTCAGGTTCAACTAGTGTTATCAGAACCGGATCGGATTGGCTGGTCAGATCGATTAAACTGTGAAGTGGGATCTAAAACGGTCTAATTCGTTAATTTCCTATTTTTTTTGCCCAAAATTCATTCGGTCATTGTCGCCTCTCCACTTCTCAGGCCTTATTCTCCAAGCGCAAAGACGAAGAAAATGTCGTAGATCTACAGATCTGGTGAATGGTTTGGTCCAGTCGATCTCCCTCTGCTCCTTCTCCTTTTCCTCCAGTGTCTCTCTGGTCCACGAGCAAATCTTGGTTCTCTGTCTAGTGCTTTGCAACTCTTTCTCTCTTTATCTCTTTATCTCTCTCTCTCTCTCTCACACACACACAACCACTTTCTGTAAGTGCAGTCCAACTTAGATTTTGGTCTGTGTATTGTTGTTCTTTTTGTTGTTAATTTTATTGACTTTTTTTTTTTTTATGTCAAGCATTAAGTGAACTGAAAATAGTTAATCAAAGTTAAAGCAAGATTTCTCTACTTAATTTTATTAAGTTTATGGTAAATTGTATGCATTGGGACATGTTTTATAGTTTTTTTTTTTTTTTATCTAAATTATTATATTTATAAATTTTTTTTATTTTTTTTAATTACATGACTGATCCGACCAGTTAACTCAATTGTTGAACTAATGAACCATTTGACTCGGTTGATAACATTAAGTTCAACACTTTTCATACCCCTAAGGGTTAGTCATCCTTATTTTTCATAAGACATGTTCTAAACCTGCTTGACCTACGGTGACCAATATATGAGCTCGAAGAAATAGTCGGCACATATCTAGATATCCTCTAATAAAAAAAAAAAAAAAAATATTTGATATAAACTAAAAATGACATAATACAAGCATGATTATGAAGGAACACTTTGAGCATAAGGAGGTACCGTTTTGAATTTTGAGATTAACTAAGGGGGGACTAGTCGATATATTTTGAAGGAACACTTTGAGCATCACTTTCAGGCAGACCACAGGAATCAAAGCCCCACCCCCACTGTTAATATAAAATACGCAAAATTATATTATATAAAGAAAATGTTGCCATCAAGATGTGACTATTGTATTGATATTTTAAGGATAAATCATCTAACGGTCCATTATTTTAAAGATCTACACTTGTTAAATTTTGATCATTAAGGTCTGAAAAGTTCCAGCCTGTCCTTGTCAGTTAGTCAACAGTATTGACTGAAACACTGTAGGACCGTTATATTCAAAAAAATTAAATTTGGTTATTGTACTAAAAATTATTATTTTTTAATGATCAAATTATACTTCTAAAAGTAAAATTATAATTAATTGAAATAATTCATAATTATAAAATTTTATTATCAATCATGAATACACAATAAAATTTATAATTTTTATAATCAATCGTAACGTTTTAAAATTGATCGTATCTTTTACAATTATAACTTATAAATTTCGATAGTGAATTTGATATCATACTCTTCCTCTTTTCACTTTGGTCAAATCCAAAACTTTAAAGTCAAACTATCTCAACGTTTCCCGTTTCCATCCCGTCACTCTCCCTGGTTCCCGGTTCTCTGTGTGCGTGAGCGCACTCACTCGAATAAAGCTTTGACTGTTGCATTTGGTGGGTTTGATGGTAGCGTTGGATTTGGTGGGTTTGTGTTGGAGGGTTGGTTCTAGTGGTTGGTGATTAATTCTAGTTGGAAAAATGGTCCGAGAGGTGGTGCTGGGTATTTTGGGATGAGAGAAGATCAGTTATTTTTCTGGTCAAAATCCTTGAATTCTAATTTTAGTGAAGCCAATTTAGAATTCGGAATTTTTTTTTTTACCTGTCCAAATTGGCTAGTCAATTGACAATCAACTAACCGAAACTTTAACTGCGGTGTAAAAAAAAAATTCTGTATTGTACCAATAAATTTTACTATTTTAATAAATGTTTTTGTAATTTTTATAGGTCATTTTACAAAAAAAAAAAAAATTT
Organism: Ilex aquifolium; assembly: GCA_951799425.1. Lineage (NCBI taxonomy): Eukaryota > Viridiplantae > Streptophyta > Magnoliopsida > Aquifoliales > Aquifoliaceae > Ilex > Ilex aquifolium. The sequence continues at coordinate 13,368,462 of OX637410.1, read as the reverse complement.
TATTTTTTTTGTGAATATTTTTACCACTGTTGTGTTAACTGTTTTTTTATAACTTTTGTGGTACTTGCAATCAATCCTAACATTTTTATGATCAATCGCAAGTAACACAAAAGTGATAAAAATAATTATCACAACAGTGTTAAAAATATGCAAAAAAAATAATAAATGTTGGTATAGTATTGATTTTTTTTTTTTTTTGGGTATCGTAAATTTTGTCCGGATAAATCTAAGCTGACATGATATCTACAAAAGTTTTCTGTAATTTCTGAAACCCGAGAGCAGAGTAGTATAATCAGAATAATTGCGCTGCACCAATCATTAAAGAAGGGAGTGCTTGCAAAATTAGGCCATTCGAGGTTCATATTTGTAATAGTAAAGCCACGGCTCTGCTATCAACACGTCGATTATCACAAATATCAGATTCAGATGGCAGACCAAACTAGCATAGACCTGACTCCGCTACCACCAAAATTTTTTTATGCCGTGCCTTTAAAATTTATCATTTTTGTGAATATTTTATTATTATTGTAGGAATTATTTTTACCACTTTTCTTCGATAACTATATTAGGTAGAGAGATCTTGATAAAAGCTGTAGTACACGCAATCCCAACATATGCTATGTCCATTTTCAAGTTTCCAAAGTCCTTTTGTAGAGAAATAACCTCAAACATTAAAAGGTTATGGTGGCGTAAGACATCAGGTGATAGAGGCATTCACTGAAAAGATAGGGAGACTGTTTCTAAGAGGAAGTTGGAGGGTGACTTGGGTTTCAGAGACATGGAGTCTTTCAACAAGGCAATGCTTGCTAAACAAGCTTGGAGATTAGCCCAATTTTCTGAAACTTTATGGGCTCGAGTACAATCTTTCTTGAAGGTGGGGAGAAAAAGTAATTCATCTTGAATCTGGAATGGTATTTTGGAGGGTAGAGATTTATTACTTAAAAGGTTGTTATTGGCAAATTAGGGATGGGAGACAAGTGAATATCTGGACAGACAGCTGGGTACAGGGATACAATCAAATCCCCAACACACTAAATTCTGGCTTATCCTTGGTCCATGAACTTACTAACCCCTCATCAAGTTCTTGGAACTACAGTCTCATTCATAATGTCTTTCCACATGAGATTGCTGAGACTATCATGACCATCCCCCTCCCTGAGACTAACCAGGTGGACAGAATGAGGTGGGTTCATACACGACATGGGAACTATGCTGTCAAGAGTGGATACCATTTGCAGCTGCAGCCTAATAAGCCTATGCAGAGAGCTACATCTTCCTACCAGGTACCACAAGAACTATGGAGGATGATTTGGGGAATGCAAGCTACCCCAAAGGTAAAGAGTTTTCTATGGAAGGTGGTGAATGGAGCACTTGCTACTAAATGAAATCTATGGAGAAGGAAATTAGCAAACTCACCCATGTGCCCAGTCTGTGAGGAGGAGGAGGAGGAGACACTAGAATACCTCCTCTTGCTGTGTCCTTGAACTAACCAGGTATGGCAGTCCTCCCCCATGACTATTCACGTTGACAAAACTGACATTAATAAATGAGTGGGTTTTCCATTGACCAAGCTCAGATGGCAGCAGCTGAAGTCAGACCTCAGGAAAACCAGTCTAAGGTTAAAACACCTCTGAACCATCAACACAGCAGCTGGGTATCACCCCCTCAAGGTTGGATTAAATTAACTGCGATGGCTCTTTCCTTAAGGAAAGACCACAAGTGGGTTTTGGTGTTGTGGTTCGTGATCATTTGGGTACTCTAAGCCAAGGGTCATCAGATATCCTAAAGGCATCATCAGCACACATTACTGAAGCCGTGGTTGTTAGAGCTGCCTGCAGGTTGGCAAAAGAGGAGGGTTATCAGGCTGTTATTGTGAAAACTGATTCAAAAGAGCTTGTTGATTTGGTTACTAAACATACAGAGGTGGGGATTAGGGATCTTGCCTCAATCCTAGTGGATATTTTGTATTATGCTGAACAACTACCTCAAGGCATCTTCAAAGCTATTGGGAGGGAAGCCAATATGGTAGTGCATGAGGTTGCTACTCAAGCGAGAGGAGTATTTTTGCCTGTGTGGACCACTTCTCCATCTCCAAGACTAAACCAGACAATGAGGAATGAAATTAGAACTGGGATAGGATAATTTCTGTTTTGGTATGTACTTGACTTGGTCCGTATGGACTCTTTTTAATGAAATTTTTGTTTCCAAACCCCCAAAAAAAAAAAACAATTATCACAATGTGGGTATTTTTACCATTTTTTTTGGGTACCACAACAGTAGTAAAAACACTCACAAATGTAGTAAAAATAACCACAAATGTGGTAAATGGAGGTATGGTACCAATTTTTTTTTTAATCAACTCTAACTGGCATAGCCAGCTTTAAACCAGATAGCTAAATGCACCTAACATGTTTGGGTGGGGCTATTCTCACTCTACAAATTTCCATTCCCACCCCATTAAATTATAAATTATAAAATTACTAAGTTCACTCCATCTATAGCTACCCCACTAATAACTAAAGTCTACCCCATTCTATACCCACCCCATTAATAACTAAACTTATATCAATTTTTATTTTTAGGGTTTCTTTCTATACCCCATCTCACATAGTCTATACAAAATATACTCAACCGGATTATCTACTAAAACTGAACAAACAATTATGTATAGACTGTGTGATACAAGTAGATAGACTTGATGATATTTTTCTTTTCCTTTTCAAGAAACTTAACTTCAAATGCAACCTACAATAAAGATTCCAAAAGATTTTTTTCTGTTTATTGAGAAATTGCGTGTGAAGATCTTTTTCTCTGCGAATTCCTTTAACCGGCGATTAAGAAAGCAAGAAAGAGAAGCGTACATAAGTATTAGAATACTATTTCAACGATGAGATCGGAAAAGATAGAGATCGAAGAAGATAGAGATCAGATGATGACAATTGAAGCAATTTGCATGAAAGGAATCTAGAGTGAAATCTAGATGAGTATATTTCGTGTATAGACCGTGTGAAATGAGTATAAAAAGAAACCCTAAAGGTGAAGATTGAGATGAGTTTGGTTATTAATAGGGGTGGGCTTAGTTATAAGTGAGGTGGGTATAAAAAGGAAGAACTTAGTAGTTTTATTATTTATAGTTTAATGGGGTGAGAATGGAGATTTGTAGAGTGGAAACGGTGATTTATGGAGTGGGAACGGAGATTTGTGGGGTGGGAATAGCCCACCCAACATGTTTTCCAAAGCACTATGAAGTTCACTATTCCCAGCCCGAAAAGAGTAACCTCAAGTACGCTACTGTCGCTACATGTACCTAACATGTTTTCCAAAGCACTACGAAGTTCACTATTTCCAGCCCCGAAAAGGGTAACCACACGTACATTATCGATTTCTATTGCAACCTAAACATATTGTAACCGGCACATTCTGAGTCAAACGAATGAAATTATTCCGGAAAACACAAGCATATGCACAGAAAACTTCTTAAAAGCCACTACTCTTCAGTGAAAAACTTTCAACATTTACAAACACACGTTGATATCCATGAGAGCCCCTAACTTTAGTTGGGTAGAATGAGGGGTTACCTCTACTTAGATTCAGGTTCTGCTGGATTTTGATCAGTTTCAGATTGTTGATCAGAGGGCAGAGTATGTTCCTTTGTAGAAGGACCAAAATCGCAAGGTTTCTTGAACTTCACCAAGATCATGGTCATGTTGTCGCATCCCTCCCCTCCGGCTGATGGAGCCAGACACTTGTCAAACACCCTCTCGCACACCACCGAAAGCTTACTTTCCTGCATAATTTATAACAGCTTTCTGTTTTAATTTTCACAAAGTATACGTATAATGTCCCGGAACAGGTATTAAGAATCTTACGGTATTCAATTGTTCCTGTACAAAGTCCACTAGCTGTTGGCTTGACATGCAATCCCTAGAATAATAAAGGGAAGAAGCAAAATAAAATAAAGCAATACCAATAATGCATTACAGCAGCATCAAGTTATAAACATGTGGATTTTATAAGCTGTTTAAAGCACACACTAGTACAAGACTTACCATATCCCATCACAAGCTAGAATGAGAAAATCATCATCATCGCAAAGCTCAACCTAGTTCCAAGACAAGGAAAAGAACGAATAATCATTGATCAAGGCTGGGGCCAAATTTGTACTTTCACTAGAGGATATTAAGCAAATATCTCACACTATCGAAAATAATCAGAGAAACTAAAAATATCCATATTGCTATGCATGAAATAAAAAGGATCAATGGAAAAATAGAGAATATAGATGCTACATACAGTGTTTATATCAGGATTGGCAGTTACTATTTGCTTTTCAGCAGGCAGTGATTTATTCTGCTTTAACTCCATGTCTCCTGAAACCATTAAATCAAGTTACAATAAAACAATTTACCCAAAAAAAAGTTACAATTAAACAAAAAGTAGGAAAGGAAAGGAATGTTCAAGAAATATATAAAGCAGATGTGAAGTACCAATAGCTCTTGCCAGGTTTAAACTCCCATTGACCCGTCCACATTGAACATAACCACCAGCTTTTAATATCCTTTCTTTCTCGGCCTCAAGATGAGGTTTGTGGTCTTCAGACAAATTATACGCCTGCATAAAAAGATTTGCACTTAGTACAGTCCTGCATAGAGCACTGATGGGCAACTATCTCATTACCCAAAAAAAAAGGCAGCACAGTAGCACTCCAATTAAATACAGGCACATTTAACTTCACAGTGTGGGATCCGCATATGCTGATTGTCATATTTATGTGGCATTATCTTGCTGGGCTGCCACCAATTTTTTTGTAACAAGATTGTTACCCCCATCATTATTGCTTTCTAAGTATTCACGATAGTTATGAGTTTTATGAAATGGCACAGAAGTAGAAAAGAAATAGTTATCTTACTGCCCTCTGAAACCCAGGGGTGAAATTGTAGTCTCTTAAACAAAAACTGATTTTTTCCTTCTCTTTACAACTGCTAAAAACATCCCCACAAACTGCAGTTTAATGAATTTCTATTCATATTGAGTGCGGTACAAAAATTATTTTCTTATGCTAATTATCTTTTCCAAAATGTGTAATTTATATTGTAAAATGCTCAAATAATATAATATTGGCTTAGAACTTTGACAGCACCTGACGAGCGAGGAAAAATTACCTGGCCCTTACGAGATATTACACAGCGAGAATCACCAGCATTTGCCACAACAAGTTGGTTGTTTCTAATAATTGCAACACATGCTGTGCTTCCAGAAGTTGGTCCATGGTAATCAGAGTGAGGTCCCTAGTTCATGAAAACATTTGATGAGCCTTAATTGCAAAATTTTACAGAAAAAATGCAGTGGGAAAAAAAAACCGAGACCTTCACAATAGAGCAATACTAATTGGATATTGAGATCGACTTAAGGACACCAGACTGGAAACGCTTTTGAAGTTAATATTATATGTGTAGATCATATCTCAAACGAGAACTTATAAAGACATCAAACTTATGGGTTGTACTTACCGAAAAAAAACTTATGGGTTGTACAGCAACACGAAGGAAAAATAACAAGGCAAAGATCCACAGATTTAGGCCAAGACACGTCATGCCACCAAGTATTAGAAATTGAGTCTAGCTTCTAGCTAAAAGGATGAACATTACCATTATACACGAACATATAATTGATTAGCCGTTAATTACACACCTCTTCAGAAGGCCAATCCCCAGTGAGGCCATTGACTGGACCACTCTTTGGAGACCATATCAAACCCTCAATCATGCCAGAAAATTTGTCTATTTTATCCCCCAGTATAGCTAACTCTCTCCAACCTCTTTGTCCACACATCATCTCATCCATTCTACATCAAGGAATACGAATAAGAAAATTAGTTATTTGGCATCTGGGAAATTAATTCACCGTCGAACGTATCTGCAAATTCCATTCTAGTTAGAACTATTTGCAATTAATGGTGTGATGAATGAAAAATGAACAAGATCTTAAGGAAGCTAGATTGTCTCCAAAATCTAACGTGTTAACATTGCACTAATGGCAATTATCATGACATTTCTCTTCTCAAAATTTTCTTTTTCCCACTATGGTATATCTAATCATATTCATCTTACAACCGAAACAAAACATGCAAATTTAAACCTTACCCAAAAGAACCATTCACAAGTGAAATAACCTACAGCAGCCCTAAATATCGTAATAATGACCATTCAGACAAGTATAAAGTTTAAATAACTATACAATATATGGACATATCACAAAGTATCAGAGGCTACACTGGCCAGTGAGAAAACCCAGCCTGGTTCAAAATCCTGTGCTGATGAGAACATTTGACTTACTGGTGAATGATACTTTCCTTGCTGTCTTGTGCAGACTTGGTTAGGATTACATCGTGACACCCGCAGAACATGTTAAAAGAACAACTGAAAATAAAAGGACCAAAGTAACCTGAGAAATGTTTTCTGAAGAGACGTGCCTAAGTCTCCAGCTGAGTAGGCTTCATGCTTGAGCACCTGTTGGTGAAGATACTTGGCGCAGAACTTCGCAACGGCTTTACCTGCAAATGGAATAATTTTCAATGAGAAGAAGATGTGGTGTCAAGAAAATGAAAGGAACATGTTAATCTGGGCACCCTGGTTAAACTTCAAAAACAAACAAAAAAAATGAAAAGCAAAAGAGAGGAGAAATTAATCCTACTCCACTAATACCAATAGGTGGCATTCAATCAAAGCAAGTATGTAAATGGGCAAGAAAAGGCCAATAATGAATCTTCAAAATCTTAAATTAAATTAAAGTAGTAACTACACCTAGGAAGCATGGATACAAATACGGGATAGGGGTATGATACGATATGATACGAATACGGCGATACGACAAAACCTAAAAAAATAGGATAAGGGTATGGCCTGGATACTTTTATAATAAAATTTATTATATATTTTACCATTATTGAACAACTTAAAAATTAAAATTTTTAGTAATTCTTCAACACTAGTAAACAAAATTAGCAATTTTTACATCGAAAAAGGTATAATATTGTCTTATTATGATATATCCATAAAGTGAACGTGACCAATTAAAAGAATTAAAACCAACATTTAACTAGTTGGTTTGTTTACAAGTATTTGTTCACACACCACACATACAAACAAAACTCATGAGTTAGTTCCTCATTCTAAAGCAACTGAATACAAAAGTAACCTTACATCAAGCTCTAATGCTACTATATAATTTCAAGTGTCTAGGCCCATACTCACGTGAGGAAGGATGTAGGGACAATTATATCCATTGTACTTTTCTCAATTGTACATAGACCATGACGTGTGGACAATGTTAGTTGATACGGGCAATTGCATGAAGAGATGTTTAGTGAAAGAATAATGCCAATCATACCAAATTTTTTGCCAAATTTTGCTTACCAAAATAAATAGATTGTTTGATCATTGGATCCTTAGTTTTTTTTAGTAGGACCTACCGATCTACTCATCCATGTTCCAAATGCATATTGAAGAAACTGATTATTTCTAGTTCTATCCTCAATGGAAATCACATGACACGGGCATATTGACCTATTGTGGCCGGGGTAATTTCCAAAAGTATGTGAAAGTTGCGATATTGATAGGGAACCTAAAACACTTCAAAAGGAAAAGCAAAAAAAAAAAAAAACACACAATAAAGTCTAACCGAGTTCCTATTTGTAACAATCTATAGGTAGAAAATAAAACTACACCAAGGAAAGAAAAAGGCTTCCTTGATGATAGAATCATGACTACGATAATAATTGGATGATCATTAAAGGTGACAATCGTGTCGTGTCATATCGGGTTCGTGTCGTGTCATTGCGGGTTCGTGTCGAACACTAATCAACCTTAATCCAACCTATTTAACTAATTGTGTCGTATCGTATCGACTGAACTGTTTATTTTTGTATCAAATTCGTGTTCATGTTGACCCATATAAACCTCCAATAAAGAACTTAACGTTAAGATTTAAGTTTAAAGTTCTATTATCAATTTAATTGAATACATGCTCAATTTTTTCTATAAATTTAAAATTAACTTAATAAATAGAAAAATAATAATGAGTAAAAATATTTTTTTTGTACAATAATTATGTCAATGCTTAATAAACAATAACAAATAATTAGCATTTTATTTCTACAATATTAGCTAAATGTGTTAATTGTGTCAATTTCATGTTGTTTGTATTTGACATTAACCCAACCCATTTATTATTCGTGTTAACGAGTCATGTCATTTACGGGTTCGTGTTGATAAATGATCAACCTTAACCTATAAAGCACGGATACTTCAAAAGGGTCAAAGTATCGGTATCAGATACTTCCCGGATACGGATACGCGTCCGATATGGCCGGATACATACGACTGGGAAGTATCCTAAAATTAAAAAAAATAAATTTGAATTTCGGATACTTCAGGATACGCAGGAGATACGTCAAGGATACAACGGGGTATTACTTGATTTTTTTAAAAAGAATAGGGGCACCAGAGCAAATATGTTTGAACCCTTATTTGTAAAAAATAAAATAAAATTATGAATGTATGATTATTATATACCTTTGATAGATGTGTGATTCACTTTATAAATCATAATTATTACATTAAATATAATAATAAAATTTTTAAAAAATATATTTAATGGACGTATCCTAGCCGTACTCGTATCCTATTTTTTTAGGTTTTGCCATATCGCCGTATCTGTATCGTATCGTATCCATATCCGTACTTCATAGACCTTAATCCACTAATTTCGAGTTGTGTTTTCATATTATGTTAGAAATTGCCGCCCCTACTTTACAGTCCTAATAGTTGATCCAATTAAGGAAGGGGATGTGCAAGAAATCACGAAGGGCAGCAGATTGAAGCTAACTGCTTTACCACGCTTCGATACTAAGCCAAAAGCAAGCCAGACAAATAGGTGACTTCTTCAAAGTGTGAGAAAAAGGCCAAGGTCTTTAGCAGGAGGAGGAGGAGGAGGAGGAAAAAGGGTTACAAGAAACTATGGGTAATCATCAAACTCTCTGCCTTCATTAGAAAAGGAACGGAACGAGTAGTTTATTGATGAAAGATCCATTTCAGGACCAATAACAACTAACAAGTAGACTTTAAGCAATAGATCATGTGAAGAAAGCGAATGAAAGTGATTATTGAAAAAAGTAAAGACTATCAGGGAAGGTGATTAGTGAGCACCAAAATATACCAAGAACAAACAAGGAGGGATTCGAGTCAAAGCCCCATACAGATGGAGAATATCACATACTATATAACAAGGACAATACAACAAATCAGAACTAACTCAATGACCCGCGCTCTCACCTCCATGGCCATCATAAACACCAAAGAGAGACGTGGAGCTGTCCAAATCTGGATAAGCTGCATGCTGCAGAATACCTCATATGAGAAAAGCACAAAAAACTGTGTCTATGAAGCTGAAAATTAATATGTAACCACCAAATATAGAAGGATTACATCCCTGGAGACCACAATCCATTTATTCTAAACTAATTCAAAAACACCATCTAAGTTTGATCAGTGTATATAACGTAAAACATAGTATTTTATGTTTTTAGTTCAAAGAATGAAGGGCAAATCTTCAATATTATCCTATTGCTCTTCCTTCAAAAACAGCAGAGGACACACTATTGAGTGAGTCTACATACTCTGTTAATACACATGATCCAAAATGTCAAACATACGTATGTCACAAATTTTATCATGGGACTGCAGATCAAGAGGTTACTGGTTGGTCCGGTTCGATCTCAGTTGGTTACTTCTATCTTCATAAGAAATCACTTTTATTGATGGAAATCAATTCGTTCGCTTCGAAGATGTAAAGAACATAATAAATTAACAACTAAAACGAAGATAATGATTAGGCAAATCTCAATGTTTCAAAATGCAATATGAAGGTCCAAACTTTAAATCAACCTGTTACACACTCACAAGCACAAACTGCATACAAAAAATCAGTTGTGTACTGAAAAGGTAGCAAAGAACACTTACGGCGTCTTCCATGGTTGAACGCCATCCTTGCATTGAGGACATACCATATCTAAGTCTGTCATTCTCACCATCTTCTGAGACCTTTTCAGTTTTGGGGGTGCTGAGATATATCCCCATGTCTACCTGGAACCAAAACTCAACACCATCAGCAGTCAGCCATAACATTAAACATAACATATGCACAGAGTTATATAAGTTTTGAACACAAGATACCTAATTCACTTCAGAAACAAAAGAACCACAATTAAAGTGACAAAAATGTGTATAAACCTATGTATAGTAGTGCCATTTCACACACACACACACACACAGATATATATTATGTAGTTAGCGTTCAAAATATAATTCACCAAGTATATAAGCTAAATATAATAAGAACATTTCCAAATTTAGCAAACTAAAGCAGTCATATAGAAATACATAAATATGCCAAATTAATGAATTGAGTATTTACCTAGAATATATTACTGCTTTCATATGCGCAATATATCCATTATGTATCTATATAAAATACTACTACTTTATCACATTTCATTTCTGAAACAAAAAACTTAACCAAAATTGCCAAAAAATGCTATATCGACATATTACGATATAACATTTCGGGATTGATAACAACTGGATTATCATCAAATACAAGAATGCAATTAATTGCTAAAATAACTGTAAAGCCCTCAGTGAGTAGGCTCTACGAAATTAGCACTCGTAGAGCCTACTGATCAAAATAAATCAAACGGATTAAGCAGATAATCGGATTGAATCAGGAAGATCAAAATGAAAACCACTATGGTCTCAGAAACACTCACCTTCCAGTGTTGGGAGTCCGTAACCACGATTCAGAACAGAGAAGAGCCGAGCCGAGCGCAAAGAGATAGAAAGATAGAGATAGAGATAGAGAGAGGATCAGTGTTTGTTCATGTATTCATCAATATAATATGGCTGTATTCGGATATCATGGGCCATGACAAAGGATGGGCTCTGACAGTTGGGCTTGCCCACATTACCACTTGACATGAAGCAGCAGGCTTCAATTTAGGAATTTCTATAATGGGCCTGATCTCAACTCCAAATTCAAGCTATATCGGCCAAATTAGGCTACAATTCTTGGCCACAACTTTTAGGATTCTCTATCAGTCGTGTCATGTTATATCGTGTATTTAAACCATACAACTCGTGTCTCCTCAAAAAAATTTTAATTTATACCCGACCTATTTATAATCGCATGTAGTCTAATTTGTGTTGTAGTGTTTCGTGTAACAATATTTAGCAATGTTTATATAGTATTCAACCAGATTTATTTTGTATTCAATCAAATTCGTATCGATTTATTTCCTTGACGAGTCTAGCAATTGGTAAATAGTGGCATTATTCATGCATGTAATATTCTATCTCTTGGCATTATTCTATCCCCCACCCACTAAAACCAAACCAACTAAAACCCCTGTGGACAGGGAAATTGTTCTTGATATGTTAGGTAGTGGCATTTTCTTAACCGAATCCAAAACAAAGCCCATGCCAGTTCTCAGATGCTGCTCCATTCTTAGATTCCTCCATCAAGAAATTATTTAACGATCAATCTCTTTCATATTTGGGTAGAATACACTTTTAATCCCCTAAGGATGCGTTTAGTGTCTATTTAGTCTTCAATCTTTTAATTGTATCTATTTGGTCCATAAAGTTCTTAATTTGTATCTTTGTGGTCTGATCGCAAACGTCCGAAAAAAATTCGTTAACGCCTCTGGTCACGCTTCAATCACGTGGAACTAAATAGACATAAATTAAGAATTTTATGGACTAAATAGACACAAAATTAGAAACTATGTGATTGACACGTGACCAGAACCCGTCACGATTTTCTGACAGACGTTTAAGATTGGAACACGTAGATTCAAATTAAGAACCTTAAGAGCATCTCCAAGGGAGATGTCAAATCCTAGTTAGACAACTCCAACATCTCTTTTTGACATCCTCTTCTCCTCCAACAACTATGTCAAATGTTGATGGTGCTACGTTAAATGCTGACTGTACTGGCCAAATAGGCATACTGCCAAATATCTCATCTCTCATTCAAATTCTATCATATCTCAACTTCCTACTCATGCATCGCATAAATCTGACATATAACATTTGACATATCGGGTGAAGTGTAAGGTGAAGATGTCAAATATTATATGTCAAATTACGACAAAGACCTTCAAATTTAAATTTAACACATAACATTTGACATCTCTCTTGGAGATGTTCTTAGGGATCAAATAAACACAATTGAAAAATTGAAGACCAAATAAATACTTTAAAGACTAAATGTATAATTTACCCTTCATATTTTGAAGCCAAGGTCTAGCTCAATTGACAAGGGGAAGAACTTTTGCCAAGTTTTCGATTTGGGTGTCATCTTCAATCACCAACATCTTTTATTTATCATTGGATTAGTTCACTTGTATTTGAAAACATTGATCTCACAACAATCATCATAGGTTTATTTGATGGCTGCTTCCCATACTTTCAATTCAGTCATCTTAAATTCGAGTCTTATAAAAAACAAACCGTTGTCAAAAAAGATTATTAGTCTAATATCTAAATTCGATCCCAACAAATGGTTGCACCACATTGGTCCAATCATATGATATAATGGTCTAACGTGGATTCCATGCAAACGGTTTGAACCTAACAAACTTGATGTAGTCTTGCCTACCAGGTCCATTGTGGATGACAAGTGATTGCTGACCAAGTCCATGTGAGTAGGTGAAAGCCCTTGACCTTAGCCTCCTGGTTATAAAAGTCCACATATAAGTGACCAACGACCTACCCACGAGTCATCATGGTTGGTGATTGCACCCACTCCTGGCGAGCCATGGTCAGACCCCGGTTTAACAAGAATTTTGTATCCTTCTTTATTCATTTTTGGACTTTGTTTTCATTATGGCGGTTTGAACTTATTTTTTATATGTAAAAATAAGATTTATATTCATGTTTTTAAATAGAAAAATATGTTTTCAATTTTTTTTTAAAAAGTGAGTTTTATGGACCTATTTTACATGAAAAAAAGAATTTGTTTTTTCAAAAAATAATATAATAATTTATTCAATTTTAATAATTGGGTACTATTTGGCAGATAATGCTATGATATATCCATTTTTTTTTAATTCTATATTGAAATTGATTAGAAGCAATAAATCTCGTTTTGATACATTTGTAGCCATTAATTTTAAAAATAATAAAATGATAAAATTAAAATTTATTATATTTTTATTGGACAAATAATAAAGATAAGATAATAAAAAGTATGAGAAATATTGTCGGACCCCACAAATATTGAGTGTAATGATAATACCAAGTTATTATTAATACATGATATCATTAATTAATAATAAAATATTAGGTAAATTACATCGACCCCCCTGAACTTAGTCACTAAAACATATTGACCCCCTCAGATATGACATATTACAATGACACCCCCTGTCAGTCCTAGTCAACTAACACACCTAACAGAAGTTTAAAAGGACTATTTTGCCCTTATTCAAAATAAATAAATCAACCTGAACCCAACCCAATACCATACCCGACCCTACCCTTATTTTGCCCTTGCATTTACCCCTCTATCTCTCTCCACTCCACTACCCACCGTAGAACCTCTCCCCTCTATCTCTGCCCACTGTCCACCATCGACCCCTCTCTCTGTGTGATCTATTGCTAACCATCCCTTGGTGGCTGGGTAAACAGTGGCGATGAGAGGAGGGTGGTGGTGGTGGCTGGGTAAATCGTAGTGATGAGAGGAGGAGGGTGGTGGCTGGATAAACGATGGTGAAAGGAAGTGTTTGACAGAGAATTAGAGTTGGTGAATTCTCAAATTTAAGGAGATTCTGAATTTAGGGGATTTTGGGATTTGGGTTTGGGTGTAGCAGAGAGAAGGGGGAAATCCATACCTGTGATGGTGATGGTGATGATGATGGTGCTGGTGGAAGTGGTGTTGATGGTGGTTGTGGCTCTAGTGTGGTCGTGGTTTTGGGCTGTGGCTTTGGTGTGGAGGTATTGTGGTGGTAGTTTTGGTGTTGGCGGTGTTGTGGTAGAAGGAGAGAGGAGAGTTGGTGGTGGTTGTGACTCTGGTGTGGCGGTGTTGTGGTGGTGGTGGTTTTGGGCTGTGGCCACTACAACAAAAAATATTTTTTGCGACGTTTTTTTTTGCGACGTTTTTAAATTTGTCGCAAATAGTTTACTATTAGCGACGATTTTTTAATTTCGTCGCAAATTTTAGTTTTGGTAAATTTTTTTAGCGACGTTTTTAAAAAACGTCGCAAATAAACATTTTACTTAAATAAGAAATTTAAAAAATATCAATTTAATTGACTTTTAGCGACGTTTTTAAAAAACGTCGCAAATAAATATTTTGTTTAAATAAAAACTTTTAAAAAATATCAATTAATTCACTTTTAGCGACGTTTTTTAAAAACGTGGCAAATAAACATTTTACTTAAATAAAAAATTTAAAAAATATCAATTGAATTGACTTTTAGCGACGTTTTTCAAAAATTTCTAAGAGCTCCTCCTCGTCAACCACTGCCCATTTTGTGTCAATTTATGGTTCCAATTATCTAATCCAAGGTTTAGGGATATAAAACTGGGGCAAATTGTATTGATTTTAAATTAAATAATCAAAATTTTCATTAGTTAAATGAGTTTGAAATCATAAAATTGCGCTAGTGGGGATTCAAAGACCAGTTCAAAGCATTAGAAACTCTTCCAATCTAATTCAATTGGACCCATCCAAGGTATAACAAGTGCTCAACTCTTTCTCTGTTTCTCTCGATATAGGTTAAAAATGTGTATCTCTATGTTGATATATACATTTATACATATATGAACTGTGTTCAGTGTTGTTCAAAGTTCCAAATTTTGTGTATGTTCCAGAGTTCTATATGCTTTGTTTCTATAGTAGTATGTATTTAATTGTTCCATCCAATTACGATTGTTTCAATTAGAAATCAGTTTTGTTGATTCTTCTTTCTTTTGTATGATGGCCATATAGGGTACTGTTGATGTTGTATGTGGGGGTCCCCCGTGCCAAGGCATAAGTGGATTCAATCGCTTTAGGAATAAAGAGAATCCCTTAGAAGATCCGAAAAATAAACAGCTTGCTGTGTTCATGGATATTGTGGACTTCCTGAAACCAAGACTAGTTTTGATGGAAAATGTGGTTGACATAGTTAAGTTTGCTGGGGGATTTCTTGGAAGATATGCTTTGGGTCGTCTTGTTGGAATGAATTATCAAGCACGGCTAGGGATGATGGCAGCTGGTGCTTATGGCCTTCCACAATTTCGCATGCGAGTATTCATGTGGGGTGCTCGTCCTTCAGAGGTGATTTCATTATTTTGTTTAATTTCAGACTCTTGATGAGGCACGTGATGAAATACCATACGAGGGTGAACCCAAGACAGAATTTCAGCACTTCATTAGATTAAGAAGGGTGAATTAGTTGTGTTAAGTAGCTTAGTGGTCTAATGACATGAAGAAAATGGTGTTCACATGTAGAAAGTACATCATATGTTGCATGGCAGGTAAGTCTGTCAATGAATTTGATTTTGCTTTGTATCTAGTTTGATACTTTTATTAGCATTTGATAAGGGTTCCTTGATTGGATTATTCTAAAACAACTCAAGTCTACTATGTTATGTTAACAAATCAGATTTGATATAGGCCAAACTAATCTAGAAACAATCCCACCCAAAAGATTTTAAGTATGTTGAATGTGTTTTAAATGATATCTACATCCGATTCCAAATAGCTAATGGGAGTTCCCCTCATCCTCTCTCTTATAATTTTCTTTGTGTAGTTGTAGTTTTTTTCATCTGTTCCTCATGATAATACACATGCAGTTTTCTTCCTCTTTGTCATCTCTCCTCTCCCTTGGCTTGTTCCTCATGATAATCCCAAGATTGTGTTTCTTTACTTGAAACAAATCATGGTGTTTGAAAAAGGGGGCAAGACATCGATTTTATTGGAATGTGTGGTAATGACAACTTTTTTGGGATTTGGTTGGAAAGAAATAACAGAATTTTCAAAGGCATGGAAGAATATGTGGAGTTGTTATGGAAAAGAATCAAGTTTTTTTGCTACCTTTTGGGCATTGATGTCAAAAGAGTTGGAAGACAGCTTGTAGTTAGATGAAAATATTGATAGTTATTGGTTGATGTATATTTTCAACTCTGTTTTTCCTTTTTTTTTTGTATTGTATTAGATCTGAGGTGGATTTCTTATCCACTACATTGTACTTTTTTACTTTGTATTTCATTGTAAGTGATGAATTTTTTTTTTTGGGTTTTCTATCAAAAAGGTGCTATGAGCACTATGGAGCCTTTGTTTTCGTTTAGGGTTGGTAGAGGTTTCTTGGTCTACTTTAAACTTGCACTAGTTTTTTGAACTCTATAAATCCTAGGTTTAAGTTGCAATTAGAACTTTTGTTTTGTGTAATAGTATTGTCGTGTTCCAAGTCTAAGTCATTGGCTGTGCAAATGGCTATTAGTTATTGCATGTTTACTTTTGTTGTTTTTCCGGTAGCATTTTGTTAATTTCTTAAAATATATAATGCTTAGTTTTCTGTCTCTTCTACGCCAAAGATGATCCTGATCCTCATTCTATGCAAGGGGTCTTTTGTTTTTTCAACTTGGTATACTATGAGGTGGTTCTTAAAATGGACTTGCAAACAACATAGCTATGCTTTTTATAATTTGCCTCCTCTGATGTATGTTTCCATTTTTATATCATGTAGAAATGCCAGGTTGTTCCTTATTTGGGTCAGAAGCTTTACCACATCAAATTTTTGATCGTCGCCCTCTTCAATTGAATGAGGATGATTACCAACGTGTCTGCCAAATACCAATGAGAAAGGTTTGGTAATTTCACCTCTCATTACGTGTTATGTACTACTGATGAAAATTTGAAACTTTTTGGTCTTTTGATCCATTCCATTGTTTGTTATTTTCAGGGTGCAAACTTTAGGGATCTGAGAGGTGTACTGGTTCGTGATGACAACAAAGTTGAATGGGACCCAGATATTCCAAGGGTGTATCTGCCTTCTGGGAAGCCATTGGTATGATTTGCTTTGTAATTTTCAATCTTTGTATATTTTTATGCTAGTTGTCGATTGAAAGTGATTATGTTGTCATTAATGCTAGGTACCTGATTATGCAATGACTTTTGTAAACGGAAGTTCATCAAAGTACGGAGTGGTTGGTTTGTGTTTCATAATTCTGTGAATAAATGCTAAATTTCAATATGTACTCATTTGCAAAATTGTGCAGACTGTTTGATATACTCTTTTTATTAGTTAGATATACTCTTGGGAAAGCTGTAACAGAAAACTTTATTTTACGATAAAGTGCAGAAGTTGCTGGATGAGAATGCCAGCAGAAAGTCAAAACAACAGGTGGGGTTGAGAAATGACATGTTCCATGTCAAACCATCTTCTGATGGTCAGGTATAACATAGATCTCTCTCTCTCTCTCTCGTGAAGTTTGAAACGTATGCTATGAATTCTAAGTTCTGTTTTTTACTTGCAAGATTACTTGAGGTGCATTCTTTACTTTGCAAGATTTCAGTTCTTAACGAGTTCATCTTTGATAACATTGATCTTTTCCTGGATCTTTGTTCTATCTACACTTTTTTTTTTTAAAGAAAAGAGGGAAATTGTTAAAGCCGGCTTTGGTGTGGCGATATTGTGGTGGTGGTTCTGGTGTGGCGGTATTGTGGTGGTGGTGGTTCTGGTGCTGGCGGTGCTGTGGTAGAAGGAGAGAGGGGAGTTGGTGGTGGTTGTGGGTTTCGATATTGGGGTTTTAATTGAAAATTAAACATTATTAATTTTTATTGGATTTTTGTTGAAATTGTGATAGGGTATTTTGAGAATTTTATATAAAAAGGATACATGTGTCATCAAATTTTAACGGTATGTTTAACTGATCTTGACGGCAAGGGTGCTATATGTTACACGCACACATACTTTAAGGGGACTTAGTGTAATTTTTTAAATGTGAGGGGGTCTGTCTGTTTAAGTGACAAATCTCAGGGGGTCCGATTGTAATTTATCCTAAAATATTAAGGAAGACAATTATTTGAGGTGGTGCAAATGATGTCAGCAAGGCTTAACCAGTCGTAAGATTCACCAACCACGAAGGCGACTAATGGTGCATTGACTATGCCTATCCAGTGCAGTGCAGTCTAATGCCGAAGTCCCCCGGAAGTTGCTATTAATTCATCACATTTATTAAATTGATGACAGCTCTTAACTAATATTAAAATTATCATAAATTTATTAATTATAATTAGATTTATGCAACATTGCTCTCAAATATTTATATTACAATCACCAGTAAAGATTGACAATTCTTCTTTGATTTTTATCTATTCTATTCTTATTTGAATTCCTTTCAATACTTTTTTTAGTAGAACTTAATGTATATAAGTGACTCCATTGCCAACATATGATATGTAATCTACCATTAAAATAAAAATAAAAAAACATAATCCGTTCCATTTTATGTTAATTACAATGAGAAATGTTATTTAGAGTTAATTTATTACCTTAATGTGCTAACCTAATCCATTACTACAGTTCGATTTACAGCAAATTCCATCTAACATTAAAATTTGATGCTATTTCAATGACCATAATGAATTGGATCAATAAATCTTTAAGGGTGGTTGAGTTTGATTTTTGGTAACTCAGAGTTCTCAAGTTTAATCTTTTCCCACATCTCTCTTAAGGGTTAATCACTTTTATCTCTTTAGTGACATGTTCTAATTCAACTCAAGTAAAAATGATTGACCACTAAATTCGAGGGAGTAATTAATAACAAAAATTCCGTATTAAAAAAAAATAAAAAAATATCTCTAATGAATACCATCACTTTTTGGTGGATCCCATTAAACTAATTTTGTTTCTCAAAAGGATAAGAGTTGGTGAGATTGAAGAGCTACTATACACGAGTCTGGGGGTTGGGGGTTGTGGGTTGTGGGTTTCAGGTCACTGTCTCACCAACTTCTTGTTAATCACTTTTTATTAAATAGTGGTGTAAAATATGTTTTTTTTTTTTGAAAGAGGTGTAAAATATGTTGGGTTAAATGGTTACGTATCGAGTTAAATGAGTGACGGGTAAAAAACATGTAAATCCGTACATGATATGTTTAATAAATGGATGAAAAATCTCAACACGACCCGTGTAATAAACGAGTAACACGACACGACTCGTTTAACCCGTTTAATTTAAAAAAAAATTATATCAACAAATTTTAATACACAATTTTTTTTACTGTCAATTGTATTTACCTCAAAAAAGAAGAATTTCTAGACAAATTTCACATAAAAATTAGATTTGAAGGTTAAAAAAAAAGGCAAGAGGCATTTGTCTTTTATAAGCAAGACAGCTCTCCCTATATCCCCTTATTTGTCGATGTCGTACAAAAACAAAAAGGCTTGGGTTGCCTTTGTCATGAACTGCTCCTATCTTCCCTCTTTTGTCTTTGAACTACTAGTTTACTTTTTTTTTTTTTTGTATTGATTTCTTTACTTTTTTTTTTTCTGGCTAATTTTTTAAAATAATTATTAATTTATTATTATATTAATTTTATTTAAATGGCTAAACGTGTGATAAACGGTTTGACAAGTCTCACCTGAACACGACTCATTTATTAAACGTGTCTGGCGGGTCAACCCATTTACCATTCAAACCCGCTTAATTCGTGTCGATTAATCGTGTCGTGTCGAATTTCACTTTCAATTAGATCAATAATATCAATATTAAATTTCAAAGTCTATATTTTTGTAATTTCACTTTCAATTTATAGTAACATTCTATGGTATCAAGTCTTTCTTCTTCATTCTATAAACATTTCTTTTGATCAATATCTCTTTTAAATAGAGAAATGTTTGTCTGAGTTTAACACTCCCACTTGACAGCGTAAAACGATGTATATAGCCAAATAGAAATTATATATTTTTTTAAAAAATTATCATTAATCACTTTATCAGTTTTTTTTTTTTTAATAATAGTTTTTTATTGACTATATACACCATACAAAATTTCCTCCGCTGAACGGTTCTAACCAGTTAGTGCCTGCATGACCTGTCGTCGTCTACTTAGAAGTCGGCATCATTAGGCGCGGTAGGTGAATGCCCGAAAGAAAATAATAAACGATAAAAAAAAAACACCTACTAGTGCTATGACTTTTATTTAAAGCCTCAACCCACTTCAACCAAATCAATACCCATACACTTCACCCACCCAACAATCCTCTCTCTTCATTTCCTCTAACATCTCCCAACACAACTTCCTCCACTTTTTACAGGTATTATTTCTTCCTTCTCTCTTTTCAAATGTCTCTTTTGATTCAATTATCATATTTTTCGGATCCGTCTTCAACCCGGTAAGGTTATTTTATTTTGAAATGAATGTTAGTGTTTCTTTCCGCAACGAGAATAACATTACGTATAATTATTCTGAAATTTTACATCGATAAAAGTTTCGTGCATGTTATTATTAGATGGATGTTAACTCATTTTGAATGAGCATAAAATATTACGTATGGGATAAAGTTGCGCACATAATGCTTAATTTTTGCAATAGCGAAAGTCTCGTGTGCTGTACTATTTTTTTTTTTTATAAATTTAAACATAAATGTAACGTCATGTACTTTTCCTAATTTCTGGTTTTTATTGTCATCTCTCAAAACACTTTACTACTAGCTCATATTTGCAGTTGAACGGCTAGAGCATCTCACGAGGGAATCATTGTAAACGGCGAAGGTTAACGAACGAGAACAGCACGTTAGCGAACCGGCGGTGAAGAAAATGAAGATCAACGTGAGAGACTCGACGATGGTGAGGCCGGCGCAGGCGACGCCACTGCGGAGCCTCTGGAACTCTAACGTGGACCTGGTGGTGCCGAACTTTCACACTCCTAGCGTCTACTTTTACCGTCCGACCGGTTCTTCGAACTTCTTTGACGCCGGAGTGATGAAGGACGCGTTGAGTCGAGCACTCGTGCCGTTCTACCCCATGGCCGGCCGGTTGAAGAGGGACGACGATGGTCGAATCGAGATCGATTGTAATGGTGATGGTGTTCTCTTTGTGGAGGCAGAATCTGATGGTGTGGTCGATGATTTTGGGGACTTTGCGCCGACTTTGGAGCTCCGGAAGCTCATTCCGGCGGTGGATTATTCTCAGGGAATATCATCGTATTCTCTTCTGGTCTTGCAGGTACGTTCTTCTTGTTTCTTACGAATCCAATATAATTACATTGAAATTTGAAAATTTCTAAATTAATCAAATTAGAGATCAAATTAATAGTTTAAATTCAAATATTGTTGGGTTGAAATTTTTTATATCATTTGGACTATAATTTTAATTTCAATTTTGATTAGATTAAAATTTATGTGAAAATCTTGATTGTCTATGAGCTCACTCATTAGGAAAAATTACACTTAACCCTATCCAAATGTGAATAGGATATAGGTTGTTAGGCAAAGTGGCATCAATTTGGACAATTGTGTTGTCAAAAAAATAAATAATAGAGGCACAAAGTCAAAGAAGCAATAGTGTTTGGGGTACTAAGTTTACTTTTCCTTCCACTATATATGAGAGTTGATGCAATTAATTTGACCAAATCAATTTCAACACAACCGGAGTCCAATCTAAAAATATATTAAATGGCATGGATGAGTAGGAAATACCATTTCAGCACAATATGAGGAGAGAGAGAGAAGGGGGGGGGGGGGGGGGAACATAAAAAAACCAAATGGAAGAAAAAACAAGAAAAACTATCCAATCTACTAGATCCTTTACATAAAAATAAAGATAAGAAACAATTTTATTCATCTCTAATATTTGACTTCGATTGAGGAAATAACTCGATCGGATGCAAGTTTAGATAGTACTTTAACTAGAATCTTACATTTTCAAAATTTAGCTTAAACTCGTCTCAAATTTGCTAATTCAATTGTCCAAATTTAGAGCTCAAAATTGTGAGCTAGGTTCAACCCAAGTTTAAAAATTATACCCATGTTGAGGTTAAAGAGTTAAAACTGAAAGTTTTTTTTTTCATTTATCATAGGACCCACAATCACTCACACTTAAAAATGTGAGGACAGTGAAATCCATTTAAACATACCCACCCACCCAAGGTTATCCGACGTGGGATAGCCCCAACTCTTACCCATGCAGGCTCAAAGACCTCACCCAACCTAGGGTCAGGCCCAACAAAAGAGGCAATTGAGCCCACACCAGAATCGCCCGGCCCATGCCCACGAGGGGCTGTTCTATTTTTATTGATCAATACGACCCACAACCACTCACATTTTAAAGTGTGAGGACAGTGGAATCCATTTAAACACACACCCACGCAACGCTACCCGATGTGGATAGCCCCAGTTAAAGTTGAAAGTTGAGTTTAGCTTTATGTCAAGTTAAGAGTTCCACGACTTTGTTAACTTTAGATTCAGCTTTTCAACTAGTTCGGCGTTGACCACTTAAGTTGGCACATGAGATTAATGGTTTGTTTGATGGAAAGATGAAAAAAAAAAAAGAGGGATGAAAATTATGAGGATTAGACTTTTCATCCTTGAAAGAAATAAAATTATTTTTTTTTTCTTTTGTTTGGTACGAAAGATGGAAAAATAGGAGAAATAAATTTTTTATTATTTTATATGATATGAGAAGATAAATGAATAAAAAAATGACAAAAAAATTACCATAATTACACTTCTATATGGGAGATATTTACTATAACTTTCGTGAACCCCACAAATGTGGTCCACTTGTACAAAGAAAATGACAAGAAAGGTGGGCCACACACACTCTAAAATCTGCCACTTTAATAATGGTTAAAGTGGTAATTTCAAAGAATTATTGCATCAGCACCTCTTCTATCCACTTTCCGCCCATTTTTGGAGTGATTAAAAATGGTGGGTGGAGAGGATACATTTTTCACCCACTTCTTCTTTCCCCTTAATTTTTTTCCGTACTAAATAAAGGAAAATGTCATTTTTCATCCACCAATTTTTCTATCAAACCAAACAAACCATAAGTTTCTTTTTTTTGGGTTCAATCTCTAATTTATAGAACTCGTAGAGTTGAGAATCAACAAATACTTTTAGGGAAAATGGAAAAACCAGGGTAGACTTTAGATTCCAATGGTCCAATATTAAACAAAAGATTACCATTTTTTGAAGGGTTTAAACAAATTAGATGGTGAATAATTGATAATCTACCTTGATATAAATGTCGGGTAAGATTAAACTAGTGAATTTTTTTTTCCTGACGTATATTAAATTATAAATTAAGGGTTCAGTCTAGTGAGATTACATTAAAATAACTTTTTAAAAATTGATTCTAATATTTTAACATTTAGATTGATTCTATCTTTCCATGGTTACTTTACCTACATTAATTATATTTTATTAAAAAAATATTATTTATTTAAAGGGTTAATTATTATTTACAGCCTTTAACTATTCCCTTTGTTGTAATAAGCTCTCTGTAGTTTCAAATGCTACAATATGTCTCCTCCAAGTTTTAAATGGATTAAATTAATTGACAACAATGGCTGAAATATGAAATTATCATCACACAATTCATCTTGTAATTTATTTTTTATATTTTTTTCTTGAGATACCAATTCTATCCATAGAAAATAAGAAAACGAAAAATCCAAAATAATAATACATCTGTTCAGCTCGCTAACACACTACACAACATGTTTGTCTTTACCTTTGGCTTCACCCCAACACCAACACGCATGCGCACACACACACATACACACTCTTCTAGGAATAGTTATGATTTTTTAACAAAATAAAAATCACGTGAAATTTTTATGTTTAACTTCCGTCATTTTGTATGATTTAAAATTAATTGTTAGATTTAATTTCAAAATATTGAAATTTAAAGAAGATTGTTTGTAAAAATTAAAACTTGAAGGAGTAAATAGTAAATTATCCAAAATTGAAGGGGATATTTTATAATTAACTCTTATTTAAAAGAATAAATCCGGATACCATATTTTTTTAATTCGAAATGGTAGCTTATAAATGCTTCCCTGTTTTCAATTCTGTTGATGGAGATTTCATGAACAGGCTTTGTCACATCAGCATAAATGCCTAATCCAACGGCCACATGCTTCGATGTTGATTGCGCAGAGGATGTAAATTCTACTTTAGAG
This sequence comes from Ilex aquifolium, assembly GCA_951799425.1. Taxonomy (NCBI): domain Eukaryota; kingdom Viridiplantae; phylum Streptophyta; class Magnoliopsida; order Aquifoliales; family Aquifoliaceae; genus Ilex; species Ilex aquifolium. The sequence goes on along the minus strand of OX637410.1, from coordinate 13,344,232 downwards.
TAGGGCTGTTAATCGAGCTGAATTCGAGCATTTGTCAAGCCTAATTTACACATAAACGAGCTGGCTCGTTTAACAATTAACACATAAACGAGCATTAAATAATGTTTAAGCTTGGCTTGATTAACAGCCCTACTTTAGAGTATCATTTCTCCAAAATTTATTATTTTAAAAGTTTTTTTTTTTATAATTTTTATGGGTCATTTTACAATTAAAAAATTTATCATTTTTATAGTTAATTTATCATTTTTTTCGATATTTTTATCACTGTTGTGGTAACTATTTTTATCACTTTTCTTTGCTGTAAAAAAATTTATCATTTTTGTAGGTCTTTTTACCATTTTTGTATGTGTTTTTATTATTGTTGTGGTAATTATTTTTATTATTTTTTTGGGTACCACAACAATAATAAAAATATCCACAAATATAATAAATTTTGGTGTAATATCAAAATTTTAATAATAAATTTTTTAGCACCATAGTCAAGTCTTAGGATTAGGGTCCCCGGGTTGAAACCCTATTTGGTCCCCGGGTTGACAGCTTTTTTGTGAATCAATGAGATCCTCCCTTCTAATAACTGTAGGTTTGGGACCCGAGCCCTAAATGAGTAGGATTTGGGCTCTCTCAAAGTGATAATCCACTTGCATGTGTGCATTATTTTGTATAAAAAGTTTAATATAACAAAATATTAATAGTTTAATATTAATAGGTTTTACAGATCCTGAATAACTGTCTGCCCTGCATGTTTGCCTTCAAGCTGTTCAGTTATAGATTCTAACCTAACACATTTATCATCATAACATTTTTCTGCCAACCGACCAGTTTGGAGGTGAAATGGTTAGTTGCAGTCACATCTAGTTGAGGTTTGAGAATGAAAGGACACACACACGTTCTGGTCGCTATATCAAGCATATGGTCCAGCAAGAGGTTGGGGATCAGGTCTATGTTATAATAAGATCCTAATTTTATTGCTTTATATAGCTGCAGAAAAGCACAATCTGAAACAGGAAAAACAATATAAATCTTATTTTAGTAATAAGCATATACAGATCATCAAACACAAGTCAACAGGGAAGGTTTTGTAAATTATTAGAAGTCGAGTTAAATGGGTTAAACAGAGGATGGTAGTTGAAGTAACAAATTTGGTTTATTGACTTAGTTGTGCCATTCCTCGATGAGTTGCCTAGTATTTAGGGATGGCAGTGGACCAGGGTGGGGGGCGAGAGAAGTAGTCTCCACCCAATACTTGTTTCAAAAATATTCGTCTACTCCCGGTCCACCCTTGTTAGTGGGGAAAATTTTAATCTCCATTTCCATCTTGCGGGTAAATTTTGATCCCAGTTCCTGTTTCCGTCCATAACAAGTTTTTGTGATTTTAAAGAAAAAAATAAAAAAAACCATGAAACCTCACAAATAGATTTGCAAGAAGGATGCAAACTCATTATATAACAAATGGATCAGACATAAAAACTTAAAAAAAATAATATATATAACAAATATATTTTTTACTTAATTATTTTATTTGTCCTATATGTATTATGGGTTTAGCGGGGCGGGGGATGAGTTTCAATCCATACCGGTACGGGTTTATACAGGTATTCCTGCATACGTTCACCGTCCATTTTTCTTTGGTCCACTGCTATCCCCACTAGTATCAAAGTTTAGGACAACTATGATGCTTATGTCATTGCGGTTCTGGAGAGGGTTGAATGTACATAATTTGCGGTTCTAGAGAGGATCGAATGTATATAATCTTAAATTCACTTCCGGACAGGTTGTTTTCATGATTTAAACCCCGACACTCCCATCACAACATGTCAGAGTCTAGGTTGGGCAGAATTTTTAAGTTGTCCTTCAGTGCTCGACTTGAGAATGCATTTGATGAGTCAATCTGGGTTGTGTTTATTATTAGCTGAAAGCAACATTTTTTTAACCCTCAGTTGGTATCCTATACTTTTCCCATTATGTTTGATTAGAAATGCTTGAACTAAAGAGTTGATTCAAATCTTGAATCCACTTAATACCACGAGCTTACAATGATTTTGGTTTCAACCCTTGAGCAGGTGACATATTTCAAATGTGGTGGAGTCTCACTGGGGGTAGGTATGCAACATCATGCAGCAGACGGAGCTTCTGGTCTCCATTTCATCAACACATGGTCTGATATGGCTCGTGGTCTTGACCTCACTATCCCACCTTTCATCGACCGGACTCTTCTTCGTGCCCGTGACCCGCCCCTGCCTCAGTTCCAACACATCGAATACCTGCCCCCTCCGGCCATGAAAACCACAAAATCCGAATCAGTTCCTGATACTGCTGTCTCCATTTTCAAGTTAACCCGAGATCAACTCAATGCCCTCAAAGCCAAGTCCAATGAAGATGGAAACACCATTAGCTACAGCTCCTATGAAATGTTATCAGGGCACGTATGGCGCTGCACGTGCAAGGCACGTGGACTTCCCGATGATCAGGAGACAAAGTTATACATTGCAACCGATGGAAGGTCCAGGCTCAGGCCATCACTCCCACCTGGCTACTTTGGCAATGTGATTTTCACTACCACGCCTTTGGCAATAGCCGGTGACCTCCAATCAAAGCCAACTTGGTACGCTGCAAGTAGAATTCACGATGCATTAGCTAGAATGGACAACGATTACTTAAGGTCAGCTCTCGATTACTTGGAATTGCAACCTGATTTGAAGGCCCTTGTTCGTGGCGGGCATACATTCAAGTGCCCGAATCTGGGGATAACAAGCTGGGCTAGGCTGCCAATTCATGACGCAGACTTTGGTTGGGGTAGGCCTATATTCATGGGACCTGGTGGAATTGCTTATGAAGGGTTGAGTTTTGTATTGCCAAGTCCAACTAATGATGGCAGCTTATCAATAGCTATTTCACTGCAATTGGAGCACATGAAACTCTTTGAGAAGTTCTTGTATGACATTTAAGGAAACAAACCGTCGGACCAACTCATGCTGATCAATCCGAGCCGGCTGATTTGGGACATGCCGGAGTATTTTTTTTTTTCCTTTGGTGGTTGTGTTTCTTCCCTACCTGTTTTCACACACCCTGTTTATGTTTGTTATTAAGCTACACTCTTGTTTATGTCAAACTGTGGGCTGATGTCTAGAGTACAATTGTCAAATGCTATTGATTACATTGTATTATTAATCGAAGACTCAATTTCATATAAGAGTAATGTTAAATGTTGTAAAATTGAGTTGATGATGCTAGTAGTCGATGTACAGAGTTAGATAGATACCTCTATGGCTCGATGCCTTGTACCTAAGATAGATTGGGTGGTTGGGGTTGTTATATTGACAATGCGTGAAGAGGACCCGGGAAAAAAAAAACTACAAAGGACATACTCGAGGGAATAATCTTTTTGATTGATTTCATATTTCCCTTTAAAGCTACATGGCTATGGTTCCTTTTTTCTTGCTTTCTTTTTCGTTTCCACATAGCTATTGTACAAAGTACAGCTTCTTGGTCTGTAGCCTTGATTCTTCTGCCTCTATTAAGCCCTCTATACTTTGTAAGCAATGTTACCAGATCCAAAAAGGTCTTCAACCAATCTCTCATTAAATCTTTGATTTACGAGATTAAATCGGGTTTTAACTTACCCTTGTGCATTAAAATTTTATCTATGAAATCAAAAAAGGACTTAACCACTCACTATAAATTAAATCTTGGGCTAACATCAATTTATTCCCTTGTGGTTTGACCTTAGAGCACATCACCTCCCTAATGTGCTACCGTTACATTTTTTTGTTAAAATTAACTGTGTATGCTTCAACCGCCTATATAACGGGTTGGATGGAGAACCAAGTGTTTAAAGGACCAAAATACCCTTCCAATTTTTAAATCCATTTAACCAAAAAAAATAAAATTTGTAAACTCATTTACCCTTGCAATCAATCTGTTCATCTCTCTATCTCTGTCTCTCTCTCCGGCTGGCTGGCTACCGAAGAGCTCTCTCCAATAGAACTGATGGTGGAAAGTGAATTGCCCTTTCGGTGTGCAAGCTGTTGATTCTCTGCACACCAAACTGCTCCATCCTTTCATTTTATGCACCACTTTCTTCATTTTCTTTTTCTCACCGGCACAGAAAATCCTAGGAAATGACAGAAAATCCCAAGTTGGCGACCATTGTTTTTTGGCTATGTTAATTATGTCATTCTATTTGATTTTGTCTTCCTTTTTTTTTTTTTTTTTTTTATAATTTTACTTCGCTTCTTTTCATTGAGTCCATGTTTCTCTCATGTGAAAGTACATATCGACTTATCCTCAGCGACCAGCAACGCCACCATAGATTTGTTTAGTGGTTCCTATTTTTTGGTTTTTCTGAATTCCAATTTTCGTCCTCTGATTTTTCTAATTTGATTTTCTGGTTTTGATTTTGAGATGAAGTGACTTGAACGATTAGGTTGCACTGGGTTGTTTTCCAGTGGGTGTGGCGATGTGGAGTGGGCTAGGGTGGTGCACAGTGGTTGGTGGTGGTACCAGTAGTGTGATTCAGTGTGTGGGAAGTGGAGAAAAAGAGTCAAAGATATGAGAGAATATTGTGGATGATAAGGGTTTTAAGGTCTTTTTGTCACTTCAGTTAACTGTGTTTGTGGTTCATTTTAGTCCAAATCTATGAAGCACTTATTTTTAAACGATAAGGGGGTGATTTGCTCTAAAGACAAACTGCAAGAGGATAAAATGAAGTTTGCCTTTAAATCTTTGATTCATGACCTCGAAAGAGGTGTAAACCAACCCTATGGTACTGATTTTTTTTTTCGGTATTACTTTGTACAGTAATATTTCAACTTTAAAAGAAAAAGTTACAACTATTTGAGGGAGGTCATGATTGAACATAAACACTCATAATTGATCATGAAAAATACGGTATCGATCACAACATTTCATGATCGATCATGTCTTTTGAAATTGTAACTTACACATTAAAAAATTATAATTTTCGGTACCAATACAGTCGATGGTACCATAGAAGAAGTTTCCCTGCATAAAATTTTTGATACACGACATCAAAAAGGGTTTGAAACAACTCCTTCTTAACAAACAGTGACTCTCTCTTCCGGAACATCTGAAAAATCAAGAGATGACTTTTGAGAAAGTACCAGTGTATAAATACAGAGATCATTGTTATCTTACATGACAAGTACCATAGGACTAGTAGAAACACCTACCAGAATTCCCACAAGCACAAGAAAATACTTTTAATATAAAAAAAAAACCCAATCTTCCCTATCCAAGCTTCCAATTTGATAGATATCAGTTTCACCTCGACAGATCAAAAGGGAATAAGAAGAACCAAACCAATGCTTAAACAGAGAGTAGCTGTTGAGATGAAGATAGAGGGGCTGTTTGGCATAGATACATCACTTCTTTTATTAGATACCTTCCCTTTCGCTGGCTTTGTTGAATACACAATTTCATGCTTTACCACATTCTTTGTGTTATTACCATCTCCTTGTTAGAGAAGAATCAAGATGTTCTCCCTGATTTGTGCATTGTAATTCACACGTGAGATTTGTGTAAAGACTGTCAATATAGATTAGGAAATATATTACTTGGTTGAGTGGAATATTATATTGTAGGAAAGTTATCCCTTGACTGAAGGGATCTCATTGTACCATTGGATGTATAATATATCAACGTGTGTTGGGTCTAGGTAGTAAGTCAGTGCTTAGACACTTTTCTATTTTACTTTGAGATTGTCTCTTTGAACTATTTCGCTCCTTCTAAACTGTTTCTGCCGTTTATGCCTTCATCTGTTTCATTAGAACCATATGATTTCGGAAGACGATTGATTTGAGATTTTTGTAAGAGGATTAAAATTTCGTTTTGTTACATAGTTTTGATCAAATCTAAAACAAAAATTTTTGGAAAACAATTGGAAATATTCCCACGACCCGAAAAGAAACTGATACCATTTATTATGTAGTAAATAAAGGACCTCCAAAGATGATCTGGAGTCCTACCCATATAGTCTTTATATAATAAATCAACTAATTACAAGATAAACGAAATCTTAAACAATTCTAATCTTCTCCTAACAATTCTCATCTTCTAGATAATCTCCTAAACTAATGAAAGACTAGCTGATTGATAACTCAACATGATGATAACTCCTCTAAATTCTAAACCAGCAGAATTCTCTTCATATGGCCCCTCAAGATGATGAGGGATGGCATCCACCATCAGCTTGGTTTTAAGATGTTTGAACCTTTGAGACAGTAGTGGTTTAGTAAAAATATCAGCTATCTGATCCGTAGTGGAAATATGGCGGACTTCAAGCTCACGATTGACCATTTTTTTTCTGGATAAAATGATAATCAATCTCTATATGTTTGGTTCAGGCATGGAAAACCGGATTAGAAGCTAGTGAGATGGCCGAAATGTTGTCGCACCATAAAATTGAAGTATGAGTGTTTGTAATGTGAAGGTCACGTAAAAGCAATTTGAGCCACGTGATATTAGCTGCAATTTGAGCAAGAGCCCGATATTCAGCTTTAGTCTAGGAATGAGCCACCGTGGGCTGTTTTTTGCACGCTAGGATACAAGAGTATTCCCAAGAAATAGACAGAACCCTGTAGTTGAGCAATGATCCGTGACATTGCCGGCCCAATCAGTATCAGAGTAGGCAATCATATCAAGAGGACCATTAGTGAAAGTAAGCCCATGATTTAACGCGCCTTTGACAAAACGAAGGATTCGTTTGACTGCAGTGAAATGTTTATTGAGTGGTTGATGCATATGTTGGTAGACATGATTGACTGCAAAGGATAAATCAGGTCGAGTGATTGTGAGATATTGCAGTGCACCGACAATACTGCGATATAGATGCAGATCATGAAATGCAAGCTCATTAGAAAAGGCAACATAAGGCTTAGTTGACATTGGTGAGGAATAAGGTTTGCAGTTGGACATGGAAGCTCGCTCAAGTAAAATCGAGGCATATTTGAGTTGAGAAAGACTAAGCCCAAGGGAGGTTCGGTGAACCTCAATGCCAAGGAAATAGGTGAGCTGACCAAGGTCCTTCATGATAAAAGTACCACTCAACGTCTGGATGAATGAAGCAATAAAGCTAGTGTTGCTGCTTGTAATTAGAATATCATCCACATATCAGTGATGTAGTTGGAGGATGCATTAACAAATAAAGATGTGTTTGCTTTGCTCGTATGAAACCCATGAGAACTAAGAAAATGGGAGAGCGTCGCAAACCAAGCGAGCGGGGCTTGTTTTAAACCATAGATAGCCTTGCGAAGTTTGCACACATGATTGGGATAATTGGGATCAACATAACCCTGTGGTTGGCTCATATACATTTCTTCATCTAAGAAACCATGTAAAAAAGCATTAGAAACATCCAGTTGACGGATGAGCCAATTATAATGAAGAGCCATGGAGAGAACTACACGAATGGTGGGCTGCTTGGCTACCGGACTGAAAGTTTTGGTGTAATCAAGGCCATATTCTTGATTGAAGCCTTAAGCAACAAGCCTTGCTTTATGCCGAGCCACAATACCATCGACATGAGTCTTAAACTTGTATATCCATTTGCACCCAATAATTTTTCGATTGGGAGGTGAAGGAACCAAAACCCAGGTGCTTTGGGTCATAAGAGCATTAAACTCCGAAGACATGGCATCCTTCTATTCTCTGTGCTTGTGAGTGTGTCCATAAGATGTTGGCTCAAGAGATACTGATCTGTTTGAAACAGTGGTAGTGAGTGATGTAACTGGTTTGGGTTTGAAGGTGCTAGCCTTTGAACGAATGACCATATGATGTTGATTTGTGGTAGGAAATTTTAGAGGGGTAGATGCAAGAGAAGAGGGAGGGGCAGCTATAGTGAAGGGAGAAGGGAATGGATTAAGGGACAAGGGGGAAGAATGAGTTATACTAGCAGAAGATGTGACACCCCAAATTTCAGGGGGTCCTTTATTAACCGTTGACCATCCGTCAACCCGCGGAAATACTCGTGATAGTCGTATAACCCGACACCACGTCATTCACATGCTTTTAATCGGATTTACCATCCACAAGGTCAATTATACCTCTATTTATGTCCATTTATGTCATAGGAACCAAAGAAAACAAAGCTCAAAAGCATGGCTAAGCATTTTGAAAATTTCAATTTTTTGGAAAAACCTTCCGGAAGGTCGACATACACCTACCGGAAGGTCGCTGAAAGAACAGTTAAATGAAAAGGATCAATTTCAAGAACTTCCGGAAGGTCGACATCAGTAGCAAAAACCTTCCGGAAGGTTCATTCCAGTAGCCGAAACCTTCCGGAAGGTTCATTCCAGAAAACAAAGCCTTCCGAAAGAATTTGGCAGTCAAAAAGAAACCCAAGGCAAAACCTTCCGGAAGGTCCATTCCAGTAGACAAGTCCTTCCGGTAGGTTTTACTCCAGTAGCTAAAATCTTCCGGAAGGTTCATTCCAGTGGGCAAAACCTTCCGGAAGGTATTAGCTGTGAACAAGGCAAGCTGGGGTTTTTATCAAAACCTTCCGGAAGGCCGACACACACCTTCCGGTAGGTTTTCAGACTGTGAGCATAAAAATGGATTTCTTTCCCCTCCAAACCATCCTTAAAGCTACCCCATACACTCCAAACTCATTCAATACATGTTTAATGAGATTTTCCATATAATACCCAACTCATACAATCTCTATTACAATTCATTCCATAATATATATACATCAAAATGGAATTTTGTCAAAGGTTTTTACAAAACTTAAACTAAGGCCACAAGCCGGCCCCCTTCATGCTTGATGCTCTCCAAATGAGCCATCCGCTGGAGCAAAACCCACACCTGAAATGTTTTTCCCATAAAGGGTGAGCCACGCTCAATAGGGTATCTCCTAAAGAGGCTACTCCCCAACCTAAATGCATATGAAATGTCACATGCTATCAATCAACAATCCACAACAAAAATATATTCCATGTTGAAACATGTAATGCCATGCTATGAAATGAGGTGAGACTCACTCATGCACATCAACCGAGCCCTTCCCGGCTCCTCTACACATGCAAGTGCCAATGTGTACCAATCCGTCATTTATGTTCCACATCAAATGACATTTCATTCTAGGGTCTTTGTAGGGGTGGATGTTCATGGACTCACACCAAAGGTCACCCAACCTACACGGAATTCATGGACTTCCACCAACGGTTCCGCGTACACCGACACACTTTATGGGCTCTTATACCAACGGAGTGCGTATCCAATCACCGGGTCTCTCACCCGAGGGATTTTCTAGCCCTTCTTGCTACCCCAACCCTATCAACATATAAACCATGCTACTCGACTAGGTCATCGACCCATATTTCCCGAGCTCACTCGTCATCCACCATGCGTGGTGAAGACAAACAACCATGCACACACACCTCCTAAAATGCGATGTTCCCGTGCATATGCAATGTGGTGCTCCATTGCAACACCAATACAATGTTCGATATGATATGAGTGACATATGAACATTCTCAACACATTTCTCATATTCCATGGCAAAATCATATCAAAAGCATATAATTCCCATAATACAAATTTCAAGCATGTTATCAACATACTAAAATTTCAAGGCATATATATAGACACATAACACGCCCACAATTTCATATAACACATGAATTCACATTGGGTTCATTTCACATATCCAATCATAGAAATCACATTTAGTAACTTCCAAATATCCATCCAAGCTAGGATTTCTTTTACCCATTTCAATACCCAATTCACCCAATTTCACAACAATAGGCAAGAGATACATAGGTTATCATCCTACCCATTCCATAAAAACATTATAGGCTTGGAATAAACCTTAGTAGGAAGAAACCCTACCTCTTGAAGCGTGAGGAACGACCGAGGGAAGTTCCAAGACCCGATTCAAGCAAAATCCTCACTTCTCGAAAATCCCGTACCTTAATCTTCGGTAAAACTTGCGCTTTTTGGTATAGCCGCGTAGCCCTCGATGAGTAGAGCGACTTTAATTCTTGGCTTGCGTGGATTCGAGGTCCGTAGCACCGTAGATCGTAGAGAGAATGTGAGTTTTTCTCTCTTTTCTCCCTCTTTCTCTCTATCGGCTGAAACCGGCTGAACAATGGGGAAAAATCTAATTTTTCCCCCTATTTATATTTTAGAATACTTGGCCCACAATTCGCCACACGTCCTATTTAATTTCGGGTCCGTTTTAATCCCGAAACGATTAAATTTCGCTCCGGTTCAAGTTCGAATTATTTTTATTTTAACTTGTGTTTAATATTTCCCCAAACTTGGAAACTTTATAAAAATTTCGTGTACAGGGTCACCCGGGGCCCGTTCGTCTCGTAAAACGCGAAAAATCCGACTATCTCGGAATTCAACGAAATTTGACGTGGTAACTAGATTTCGCGAGACGAATCCAACGGTGAGGCCCGTTTCGTCATCCGAGTTCTAGAAAAATTTAGGTTTACAACCTGTACCGTAGTGGCAATTTACCGTTTTATCCTTTTTCACAAAGGTTGAAATTTTCTCGGGTTTTACATTCTTCCCCCCTTAAAAGAATTTCGTCCCCGAAATTCACACACTTCTGCACACACAATTACACGCATATGCAACAGTCATATAATACTAAATGACTATAAGAATGTACCTCCATCCTCAAATAAGAAAGGATAATTGGCACGTATGGTGTCCTCACGCTCCCATGTTGCCTCCTCCACTCCTCGGTGCTGCCACAACACCTTCACTAGCCTCACGGTCTTGCCTCGCAAAACCTGCTTTCGGCTATCCATGACACGCACTGGTCCCTCCTCGAAGGTCCCATCCGCATCAACTATGAGCTCACCCCAATCTACAACATGCGTCGGATCTGGAGTATACTTCCGGAGCATGGAGACATGGAATACAGCGTGAACACCCGATAAAGTTGGCGGTAACGCCAATCTGTAAGCCACAGTGCCAACTCTCTCAAGCACCTCAAAGGGCCCAATATACCTCGGCGACAGCTTTCCCCGCTTGCCGAATCTGATCACTCCTCTCTTAGGCATCACCTTCAAGAAGACGTGATCTCCCACCTCAAATTCCAGAGGCCGCCGCCGCCTATCGGCGTAACTCTTCTGCCGGCTCTGAGCCGTGAGAAGACGCTTCCTTATCAGGTTCACCTTCTCCGAGGTGTCTCTAATCAAGTCTGGACCCGTAGAGGGTCTTTCTCCAACTTCAGTCCAACAAACCGGAGAGCGACAAGGCCTCCCATAAAGCGCCTCATAGGGTGCCATCAGTATGCTCGCCTGATAGCTGTTATTATAGGCGAATTCCACTAAGGGTAAATGCTCTTCCCAACTACCCTTGAGGTCTAGGACACATGCTCGTAGCATGTCCTCTAGCGTCTGAATGGTCCTCTCCGACTGACCATCTGTCTGGGGATGAAAGGCTGTGCTCATCCTCAACTGAGTCCCCATGGCTCGCTGGAAACTCTCCCAAAAGTGAGCCGTAAACCTGGGATCCCGATCCGATGTTATAGATACGGGTACCCCATGCAACCGGACTATCTCCTTTATGTACAACCTGTAGAATTCCTCCAGAGTGAAGGTTATCCGCACCGCCAAAAAGTGTGCCGACTTCGTAAGCCGGTCCACTATCACCCACACCGCATCATGTCCCCGCGATGTCCGTGGCAAGTGGGTCACAAAGTCCATTGTGATGTGCTCCCACTTCCACTCAGCCACTTCCAAGGGCTGGAGCAACCCTGCTGGCCTCTGGTGCTCGGCTTTAATCTGCTGACATGTGAGGCATCTACTGACAAAGTCGCCAATTTGCCTCTTCATTCCGCTCCAATAATACTGGCGACGAAGATCATGATACATCTTCGTGCCGCCTGGGTGCACCGCAAAACGAGAGCAATGGAACTCCCTGAGGATCTCCTCTCTCAGCTCCGCCGACTGGGGAACCACTACCCTTCCCCTAAACCGAAGACTGTCATCCGAGTGAATGGCCCAGCCCTCGTCACCAGTACCCGCCTGCACTCAGTCCCTGATGGATGATAACTCTGAGTCCTGTCTCTGTGACTCGATCACTCTGCTCAGTAGGGAAGGCGTAGCCACCAAACTCCCTAAAACACCCTGAGTCCGACCCCGATAATGCAGCCCAAATTGGCCCACGGCCTCAAGCATCCGCCATTCCCGGGAAGCCACACTAGCTAAGACACTCCGTGACTTCCGACTAAGTGCGTCAGCCACCACATTTGCCTTACCAGGGTGGTAATGCAAAGTGAAGTCATAGTCTTCTAGGTACTCCATCCACCTACGCTGCCTCATGTTGAGGTCCCGTTGAGTGAAGATGTACTTCAGACTTTTGTGGTCCGAAAACACTTCAAATCGTTCACCATACAAATAGTGGCGCCAAGCCTTCAAGGCAAAGACTATGGCCGCCAATTCCATGTCATGCGTGGGGTAATTTTGCTCGTGATTCTTCAACTGTCGAGAACCATAAGCTACCACTCTCCTGGACTGCATCAAGACACAACCCAGTCCGTCTTTGGAGGCATCGCAATATATCGTGTAGTTTTGTCCCCTTTCTGGAACAATCAAGATAGGAGCTGAAATGAGTCTCCTCTTTAGTTCTTGGAATGCCTTCTCACACGAATCATTCCACTCGAACTTGACCTCCTTCCGGGTCAATCTAGTCATAGGTGCGGCTAGTCGGGAGAAGTCCTCGATGAACCTCCGGTAATACCCTGCCAATCCCAAGAAACTACGTATCTCGAAGACTGACTTTGGCCTCTCCCAGCTCATAACTGCCTCGACTTTCTCCGGATCAACTGATACCCCCGAAGCCGACACCACGTGTCCCAAAAATTTCACCTCCGTAAGCCAAAATTCACACTTGCTGAACTTGGCGTACAACTGGTGGTCCCTCAAGGTCTGGAGAACAATCCTTAAGTGACCCTCATGCTCCTCCTCTATCTTGGAGTAGATCAGGATGTCATCAACAAACACTACGACAAACTGATCTAAATAGGGCTGGAACACCCTATGCATGAGATCCATAAATGCCGCCGGGGCATTCGTCAACCCAAATGGCATCACCGTGAACTCGAAATGCCCGTACCGCGTTCTGAACGCCGTCTTAGGGATATCTGACTCCCTAATCCTCAACTGATGGTAGCCCGTGCGAAGATCTATTTTTGAATAGACCCGCGCTCCCCTCAGCTGATCAAACAGATCATCGATCCTCGGCAAAAGGTACCTATTCTTGATGGTGACCCGGTTCAACTGCCGATAGTCTATACACAATCGAAGGGTCTTATCCTTCTTCTTGGCAAACAGCACCGGAGCGCCCCAATGTGAGGTACTCGGTCTAATAAAGCCCTTGTCCAGTAATTCTTGTAATTGAACCTTGAGTTCTTGCAACTCAGCTGGCGCCATCCTATATGGAGTCATAGAAATGGGTGAAGTACCCGGATGCAACTCAACGCTAAAGTCCACATCCCTATGGGGAGGTAATCCCGGTAACTCGTCCGGAAAAACGTCCTCATATTCACACACCACCCGAGGTAGACCCAATTCTTGTCTCGCCTCGTCCTCCAGGGTAAGGCTCGCAAGCCAACCCATCAATTGCCCATGCCATCGTGAATCATACACGACTTGAGGTAGAGCATCATGCTTTTCCCCCTGAAACTTGAAACAAACACCGTCCGGTGTATAGGCGGTGACCCTCTTCCTGTCACAATCAATAACGACCCGATACGCCGCCAACCAATCCATCCCAAGGATGACATCGAATTCCGACATGTCCATAACCCTAAGGTCCACGGTGAGTAGAATCCCCGAGATCTCTAGCTCACAACCCCGACATATCTGATTCACACACACCCTAGCTCCTAGGGGTGAATTCACATATAACGGCTCCTCCAAGGTATCAACCTCTAAGCCCAAATCCCTCACACATGATGCAGAAATGAATGAATGTGATGCACCAGAGTCAAATAACACTTTAGCCCATAGACGAGAAAGTAGAAATGTACCCTGAATGACTGACTGGTCCACTGGCTCAGCCTGAGGTGTAATGGCGTAGACACGCCCCTGGGTCCCCGAAGTCCCGGCCTGCATGCCCTGTCCTCGGCCTCGACCCATGCCTTGGCCCATCTGGCCCGACTGCGGAGTCCCCGCTCGAAAGGTGGTAGGGGCCTGAGTAGCGCCCTGGAACTGATACTGGTTTCCCTGGCCCGTGGTGGGGTAGGGAGGAACAAGGCGTGTCTGCGACTGTCCCACTGATGACTGGGACTGAGGTGTCCCATAGCTCTGGGATCCTTGCCTCTGCGGACAATCCCGCTTCATATGCCCCAGTTGGTGGCAATGGAAACATGTCTTCTGGCCCGCCTGGTAGGTAGTCCTGAAGTTTCTCCCGCCTTGGGAAAGCTGACCTTGGCCTTGGCCTTGATAGCCGCGGCCCTGTACTTGAGGAGCAGAGGTCCTCTGTTTCTTCCCCGAACTAGAAGAAGAGGATTGGTCATCCTTCTTCTTATCCTTAGCACCCGCCTCACGGATGCTTCGTGCATCGTCAACCTCCCTCTCAATGGCCATAGCTGTCTCGACCATAGAGTCCAAGTCTTGCAAGCGGAGGCCCACAATCTTTCCCCGGATGGATAGCTTCAACCCATCCTCGAACCTTCTTACCTTGGCCATATCCGTGGCCACGTAATCATCAGCAAATCGGGCTAATTCGGTGAACTTAGCCACATACTCCATCACTGTCATTGACCCTTGCTTCAAATCTAGAAACTCTCGGGCCTTTGCATGTCGAACGGCCGTTGGGAAATATTTACCCATGAAGAGCTCCGTGAACTCTCCCCATGTCATGGCCTCCAAGTTCTTCGAGGCCGTCACCCAATCCCACCACAATTGGGCTTCTCCCTCCAGCTGGAATGCAGCTAATCTTATCTTAGCAGCGTCTGAGGTGACCTCCATAGCCCCTAAGATCTTGTTGACTTGCCGGAACCAATGGTCGGCCACCATCGGGTCCGCCCCTCCCATGAAGACTGGAGGTTTGTGTGCTTTAAACTGTTGAAGATTACTCGCACCTCCATGCCCGGCACTTGCACTAGCTTGTGCAACAGTAGCCGCCATCATACCCATGGCTTCCGTAAATGCTTGTTGATCGAAGACCGGTGGTGGTTGGTTATTGTTCCGTCCACCGCCCCGACGTCTTCTCCTTCCACTTGCCATCTACACACACGTCAAATGGCAATGGCACACTAACTTAGTATCCCGAAGTAGGGACCAAAGTTAAGACATTTAAATCTTTCTCATTGTCTCACTAGTAGAGCGTATGCCTCCAATAGTGGACCCTTACGCTTTGAACCTTCCCGTTCATTTGCTTTCCCACTCTCAAGGTTAAGTTCTCTAACCCTAGTGTGTCCATTTCCATACACATTTTACCATGCATATAATACACATATCACATATCACATAACATGTAGCAATTTAAGCACATAACATGTAATGTACAATGAATGCAATGGTCTAAACCCATGCCCCATCAAGCCCTAGGTAAATCGCATACCTATGCTCTGATACCAAGCTGTGACACCCCAAATTTCAGGGGGTCCTTTATTAACCGTTGACCATCCGTCAACCCGCGGAAGTACTCGTGATAGTCGTATAACCCGACACCACGTCATTCACATGCTTTTAATCGGATTTACCATCCACAAGGTCAATTATACCTCTATTTATGTCCATTTATGTCATAGGAACCAAAGAAAACAAAGCTCAAAAGCATGGCTAAGCATTTTGAAAATTTCAAATTTTTGGAAAAACCTTCCAGAAGGTCGACATACACCTACCGGAAGGTCGCTGAAAGAACAGTTAAATGAAAAGGATCAATTTCAAGAACTTCCGGAAGGTCGACATCAGTAGCAAAAACCTTCCGGAAGGTTCATTCCAGTAGCCAAAACCTTCCGGAAGGTTCATTCCAGAAAACAAAGCCTTCCGGAAGAATTTGGCAGTCAAAAAGAAACCCAAGGCAAAACCTTCCGGAAGGTCCATTCCAGTAGACAAGTCCTTCCGGTAGGTTTTACTCCAGTAGCTAAAATCTTCCGGAAGGTTCATTCCAGTGGGCAAAACCTTCCGGAAGGTATTAGCTGTGAACAAGGCAAGCTGGGGTTTTTAGCAAAACCTTCCGGAAGGCCGACACACACCTTCCGGTAGGTTTTCAGACTGTGAGCATAAAAATGGATTTCTTTCCCCTCCAAACCATCCTTAAAGCTACCCCATACACTCCAAACTCATTCAATACATGTTTAATGAGATTTTCCATATAATACCCAACTCATACAATCTCTATTACAATTCATTCCATAATATATATACATCAAAATGGAATTTTGTCAAAGGTTTTTACAAAACTTAAACTAAGGCCACAAGCCGGCCCCCTTCATGCTTGATGCTCTCCAAATGAGCCATCCGCCGGAGCAAAACCCATACCTGAAATGTTTTTCCCATAAAGGGTGAGCCACGCTCAATAGGGTATCTCCTAAAGAGGCTACTCCCCAACCTAAATGCATATGAAATGTCACATGCTATCAATCAACAGTCCACAACAAAAATATATTCCATGTTGAAACATGTAATGCCATGCTATGAAATGAGGTGAGACTCACTCATGCACATCAACCGAGCCCTTCCCGGCTCCTCTACACATGCAAGTGCCATTGTGTACCAATCCGTCATTTATGTTCCACATCAAATGACATTTCATTCTAGGGTCTTTGTAGGGGTGGATGTTCATGGACTCACACCAAAGGTCACCCAACCTACACGGAATTCATGGACTTCCACCAACGGTTCCGCATACACCGACACACTTTATGGGCTCTTATACCAACGGAGTGCGTATCCAATCACCGGGTCTCTCACCCGAGGGATTTTCTAGCCCTTCTTGCTACCCCAACCCTATCAACATATAAACCATGCTAATCGACTAGGTCATCGACCCATATTTCCCGAGCTCACTCGTCATCCACCATGCGTGGTGAAGACAAACAACCATGCACACACACCTCCTAAAATGCGATGTTCCCGTGCATATGCAATGTGGTGCTCCATTGCAACACCAATACAATGTTTGATATGATATGAGTGACATATGAACATTCTCAACACATTTCTCATATTCCATGGCAAAATCATATCAAAAGCATATAATTCCCATAATACAAATTTCAAGCATGTTATCAACATACTAAAATTTCAAGGCATATATATAGACACATAACACGCCCACAATTTCATATAACACATGAATTCACATTGGGTTCATTTCACATATCCAATCATAGAAATCACATTTAGTAACTTCCAAATATCCATCCAAGCTAGGATTTCTTTTACCCATTTCAATACCCAATTCACCCAATTTCACAACAATAGGCAAGAGATACATAGGTTATCATCCTACCCATTCCATAAAAACATTATAGGCTTGGAATAAACCTTAGTAGGAAGAAACCCTACCTCTTGAAGCGTGAGGAACGACCGAGGGAAGTTCCAAGACCCGATTCAAGCAAAATCCTCACTTCTCGAAAATCCCGTACCTTAATCTTCGGTAAAACTTGCGCTTTTTGGTATAGCCCCGTAGCCCTCGATGAGTAGAGCGACTTTAATTCTTGGCTTGCGTGGATTCGAGGTCCGTAGCACCGTAGATCGTAGAGAGAAGGTGAGTTTTTCTCTCTTTTCTCCCTCTTTCTCTCTATCGGCTGAAACCGGCTGAACAATGGGGAAAAATCTAATTTTTCCCCCTATTTATATTTTAGAATACTTGGCCCACAATTCGCCACACGTCCTATTTAATTTCGGGTCCGTTTTAATCCCGAAACGATTAAATTTCGCTCCGGTTCAAGTTCGAATTATTTTTATTTTAACTTGTGTTTAATATTTCCCCAAACTTGGAAACTTTATAAAAATTTCGTGTACAGGGTCACCCGGGGCCCGTTCGTCTCGTAAAACGCGAAAAATCCGACTATCTCGGAATTCAACGAAATTTGACGTGGTAACTAGATTTCGCGAGACGAATCCAACGGTGAGGTCTGTTTCGTCATCCGAGTTCTAGAAAAATTCAGGTTTACAACCTGTACCGTAGTGGCAATTTACCGTTTTGCCCTTTTTCACAAAGGTTGAAATTTTCTCGGGTTTTACAGAAGAGGTGGCAGAGGCTGGATCAGTGGATGAGCTGGTATTCGGTGGTGTGGCAGTGGGAGTTGCTGCTCGCAAAGGAGCTGGACAAGGGGATGAGAGTGGTATTTGCAAGAGAGGTGTAGTAGGATGAGTGGGTATAATAGGGGGCTGGGGTAAAATAGGTTGGCTGGTCGTATGGGTTGAAGACGAAGACTGGGTCCCTGAGGTAGGTGGAGGAGAACTTAGGGCAAATGGAAAAATATGTTCCACAAATTTCACATGCTGAGAAATAAAGACTTGACGGGTTTGAATGTCCAGACATCGATAGCCTTTGGAAAAGGAACATTATCCAATAAAACAACACTGATGAGAGCGAGGTTGCAATTTATTCGCAGTGTAAGGCCGAAGCCATGGATAGCAACAACAACCAAAGGTCTTTAAAATGGGCAAATTTGGAGTATGAAAGAGTTGTTCGTATGGTGAGAGATTATGTGTAACTGGACTAGGCAACCGATTAATCAGAAATACCACGTTGCATAAGGCGTCAAGCCAGTAAGTGCTAGGCATGGAGGCAGTGCGAAGCAAGGTGATTGCAGCTTCAATAAGATGCCAATGTTTGCGTTCGGCGATGCCATTTGGTTCTAGTGTGTAGGGGCATGAACGTTGATGTAGAATGCCAAAGGAGGTGAATATATCAATCATATCATTATTAACAAATTCACCACCGTTATCACTTCGAAATTTTTTGAGAATGGTGGAAAGTTGGTTTTCAACCATATTTTTAAAATGAAGAAACTTATGATACACTTCCGATTTTTGATGCATGGGATATAACCAACAAAAGTGAGAAAAATGATTAATAAAACTGACATAATAGTGAAAACCACCAATAGATGGTATAGGCCAGGGATGGTCCCCAAACATCACCATGTACTAAATCCAAAGGAGCTTTCACTAAAGAAAATGACCTCGAAAACGACAATTTATGACTTTTCCCAACATTACAATGTTCACAATGAAAAGAACTACTATCAGAACTAGAAATATTATTACGAGAAAGTAACAAACGTAAAATAGGGACCGAAGGATGACCAAGTCGATTATGCCACATGGTTCGCAAAGGCCGAGAAGAATGCAAAGTATATGGAGAGGATGATGAAGAATTAATCAAGCGCAGTGGATAGAGACCATGCTTACTATCCCCCTTAAGTAAAATTTTATGGGTGATTTTGTCCTGAACAACAAAGCCAGTCGAGTCAAAAGAAACAACACAGTTGTTATCATGAGAAAATTTATGAACAGACAAAAGATTAGATGAAATTTGGGGAGTATGAAGCACATTCTTGAGAACAAAATTGGTTGTAGGAGTAGGGAGCAAACCGTTGCCAATGTTTTGGATGGGTAAAGAAGAACCATTGTCGACGGTGACGGTATCATTGCCTAGATATGGAGTATGCATAGAAAGGTTGGAAAAATTCGAGAAAATATGGTTGGAAGCTCCAGAGTCAATATAACAATTAGCATCCGAGGAGTAGGATGAAAGTCAACAAAGACTTGTGGTTGAGAGGTGGCAGGACCTTGATAAGAGAGGTCCAAATGAAACCAACACTGGGCAACGGTGTGATTTGCACGCCCACATATCTGGAAAGTTGGGCGAGAGGAGGGTTGAGATTGCTGAGCTCCCCCAGAATATCCACGTCCACGTTGACCATGACTATGAACTCCCCCTTAATATCCATGAGAAAAATTCTGAGAAAGACCACCACGAGAAGGACCACGAGCACCAGTAAAAGAACCTCAGGGGAAATCAGGGAAGCTATTTTTATTAGCTTGAAAGGCAGTAGTGACCTCCTTTGGTGTATCAGAGGATTCAATAGAAAGATTGATTTCCTTACTAGAAATAAGACTAAACAGATCATTCATGGAAATAGGAGACGGGCGCGTACGAATTGATGCCTTCATGACACTATATTCGCGTGGAAGACCATTTAACGTGAAGAGAATAACATCTTCTTTATGAACTGGAGCAGAGACAGTGGTAAGATCATCAACAAGTATTTGAATTTTTTCAAGATAGTCCTTCATAGGCAGCGTTCCCTTCTTGAAATTTTGGAGTTTTGTTTTTAGCTGCATAATATGAGACCTAGAGGTTGAATTAATTCAAGAGAAGAAAAGATATCGGTACAACTAGTGCAACCGAGGACATAGGGAAGAATATTGGGACTGAGAGTAGCAATAATGGCGCTAACGAGATGTTAATCCACCTGAGTTCATTCAAGAAATTTGGGGTTAGGAGTTTCTTCTCCAGAGTTAG
The DNA here is from genome assembly GCA_951799425.1 of Ilex aquifolium. Lineage (NCBI taxonomy): Eukaryota > Viridiplantae > Streptophyta > Magnoliopsida > Aquifoliales > Aquifoliaceae > Ilex > Ilex aquifolium. Next base: position 13,323,757 of record OX637410.1, on the reverse strand, counting down.
CAGGGAGCACAGCAGCTGGACACGACAACGTTCCATCAACATAAGCCAAGAACCCATGAACAAGCAAGACATGGTGAAACTGTATTTTCCAAGTCCTATAATTGGTGGAATCAAGCTTTATGGTAACAAGGGAATGAATGTTGGAAAGAAGAAATTGAAGACTAGATGAGAGAGACATGGCCAAGAGGAGCAGTCGGTGGTTTTGGTTTTTTTTTTTTTGTTGGTGTGATCTTAGTAGGATATGCAATGGGTTTGCTTTTGCTAGAATATTAAATGGTTGTTGGTGGTGTTATCTGGGTGGGAACAACAGTTTCACCAGGGAGTATTATATGGATATTCAGTGGTATTGGGAACAAAAAGAAGAAGAAAAGCAAAGAGAGAAAATAAGAGTCGTCAGTCTACTATGGCTCTGATACCACGAAGAGAAACTGACACCATTTACTATGTAGAAAATAAAGGACCTTCAAAGATGATCTGGAGTCCTACCCATGTAGTGTTTATATAATAAATCAACTAATTATAAGATAAACGAAATCTTAAACAATTCTAATTTTCTCCTAACAATTCTCATCCTCTAGATAATCTCCTAAACTAAAGAAAGACTAGCTGAGTGATAACTCAACATGATGATAACTCCTCTAAATTTTAAACCAGCAGAATTCTCTTAATATGAAAACGTGTGGAAATAGTTGGAAACATTCCCACCATCATCTCCTTCTTTGGAACAGGCAGGACAGGACCAAGACCCAACCCATTTGGTGAAATTTTGATTCCGAAACATGAATATCTCCATTCTCCACTATTTCGTCTGAAACGATCCGAAATTTTGGTTGGTGGAAATTGTCATGCATAAATATTTATAGAGAAAGAATTCTTACCATGAGCTTCTTGCTTGAATTTCACGAAATCCTCAGCAGCCAAATTTGACAGGACTTGCCAACATAAGATGATGAATAGCCATGCAACAAGATTTGTTTTCATTTTCCCTGGGCAAGATACCAAGTGTGTACTGTGCTAGTTCCTGGATTTTTTTTTTGGGGGGGGGTGGGGGGGTTGGAATGGGTTATAAATTGTGGGCTAAGGATGACCTGCTTGAATTCTAAGATATCGTATCACTAGTTATTGCCTGTGCCTGAAGACACAGAGTAATAAAAAAAGTAAACAATAAACATATTTGTATTCATATCCAAAATCAAATCACAAATATAGAGAAGAAACAAAAGAATTTAAGCATCGGTTTGTAGTGGGGGTGAGAGGTGGTGGGCGGCAGTGGTGGTGGTAGGAGACGGTAATGGTTGTGGTGAATGGCAATGACCGTGGTGGCGGTGGTGGTGGCGGCGGTGATGGTGGTGGCGGTGGTGGTGGCGGCGGAGATGGTAGTGGTGGTGGCGGCGGTGGTGGTGGTGGTGGTGGTGGTGGTGGCGGTGGGGCGAGGGCAGGGGTGGTGGTGGTGGCGGCGGCTACGACGTTGGTGGCGGCGACGGTGGTGGCGGCGGCGGTGGCAGTGGTGGTGGTGGCGACGGTGGTAGTGGCGGCGGCGGCGGCAGTGGCGGTGGTGGTGGTGGAGGTAGTGGTGGGGCGGTTTCAAACACTATTTTTTTTTTAAGTATTTATGAGAAATAATTTCTAAAAGTACTTTTAAAAAGTCACTCCAACACACCCTTATAGCCCTATTTTTCCTATTAAATTTAGGGTGTCACTCCAAACACACCCTTAGGGACCTATTTTTCCTATTAAATTTAGGGTGTTAATATTAGTCGTTAGATTAACTTTAAAGTAAAATTTAAAGTTATCTCAACCGTGAATAGTAAAAGTCATTTTGTTTATCTTTTGAGATTTGAATTGTAAGCTACTTTATTATATAGATTTTTGGGTTTGTGTACCCATGTCGTTTTCGAAAATTGACACCCCTTCCTGTAGTAGTACTAGTAGGCTCCTCTCTTTGCCACAGAAAATAAAAAGTAGGTTCTTCTCTTTGCGCATATATATCTATGCGCCGAAGATGGTTGGTATTATACTCAACATTCACTATCTGAGACGGTTCTCTTTGGTTCTTTTCCCATTGTCTTTTGGAGCATGAAACCATCTATAGGGGTGACTCAAGCTAATTTAAGACCTAAAGCGAAAATATTAAATGAAGGTCTTTTTATTTTTAGTATTATTTTTTTAAAAAAATTAATTTATTTTTAATTTTTTATGTGAGAGGGAGACAAAAGAAAGATGTGTTAATGTTGTCGAGAAAGAGATTTCAACTTTTGTTTTTGTTTTTTACCAAAGAGAGGGAGAAAGTGTTTAATTTCAACGTTTGCTTTTTTTTTTTTTTACTAGAGAGAGAGAGAGAGAGTGGGTGAGAGGAAATATGAGTTGACTTTTGAATATATTTTTTTAATTTCTAAGTTTTTAATGTTATGGATTGGATTATAGACCCAAATTATTGCAACAAAAATTTTGATTGAATTTAATTTTTTAGAACTTTTTTGTTGGGCTTAAAATTTAATAGATTTAATTTTTTTTTCTGGACTAATGATGTACCTAAAATTATGGGGCCTTCTAAAATTTTGGGCCCTAAAACCCATACTTTTTTTTTTGGGAAATTTGGAGGCCGATCCCCCTATATGGACTTATTTGGACTTAAATCCGTCAAGGAAACTTATTTGTTAAGAAATCCGTTTTTTGTCAATTTTACCATACTATCCCTTCTCTTTAGAAGTAAAATAAAACTAAAAATTAAAAATTCCTAAATCTTAGGATTTTGACTAACATTAAAAATTTTTCTCTCTCATATCTATCTATATCTATATATAGGTTAAGAGTTTGATTAACATTAAAATTTTTCCTCTCTCTTAACTATATATATATATAGTAACATTAAAAATAAAAAAATAGTAACATTCAAATACAAAAAAAAATTATCATTTGGACACAAAAAATAATACATTTAAACACAAAAAAATAGTAACATTTAAACATAAAAAAAATTGAAACATTCAATATTAATATTTTTAAAAAATAACAACAGTAACATGTTCAACAAAAATATTAACATGTTCAACAAAAATATTAACATGTTCAACAAAAATAGTAACATACTTAACAATAATTATTTCTCTCAAATTCAAACGCAAAAAATAGTACCATTCAAATACAAAAAATAGTAATATTCAAAAAAAAAATAGTAACATTGAATATTAATATTTAAGAAAATAATAGTAGTAATATGTTCAACAAAAACAGTAACATGCTCAAAAATAATAATAACATAAACAGTAACATACTCAACAAAATCAGTAACATAATAAAAAAAATAGTAACATGAATTTGAATTTTACTATTCAAATTCATAATAATTTTTTTTTGTATTTGAATGTTACTATTTTTAATTTTTAATGTTACTATATATATATATATATATATATATCTTATAGATGGATATAGATAGTAACCCATATATGGATATAGATAGATAAGAGAGAGGAAAAATTTTAATGTTAGTCAAACTCTTAACCTATATATGAATATAGATAGATATGAGAGAGAAAAAATTAACTTCCTTTCAAGAAAAGATATTTTTGAGATAAAAAAAAAGTGGACTTAAGTCATTATATATAATTTTAAATATGGACTTAGCCCCTTATAAGTTTCTTTACAGAACTTATCTCCAAACAAGTACATCTAAGGGGACTCACTTCCAATTTTCACTTTTTTTTTCGTACCGTTGGGCCGGCCTTGACCGTCAATTTCCCTTTGCAGCTCTCAAAAGCTGAAAAGAAACAAGGTGACACCTATATGACTAGAAAAGACCAGATCCACCACAAAGTCTTGACCGTCAATTTCCCTTTGCAGCTCTCAAAAGCTGAAAAGAAACAAGGTGACACCTATATGACTAGAAAAGACCAGATCCACCACAAAGTTAAGACATACCAAAAATTACAGTATTTTAAAGTTTAGTTACAATTTTTTAGATTATAAATTGTAAATGTAATAGACATGATCGATCTTATAATGTTATATTCAATCAAATTACAACTGATTGAGTTGTAACTTTTTCTTTAAAATGTGTAACTTTCTTTAAAAGTAGTAAATTTTTGTATGTTACCATTTTTTTTTCCGGCCGGCACAATAGTGCTATCCCAAAGGTAGGTGCTAAATTGAAGAATAAAGCTTAAATAAGTTAGGGCCAAGCTCAACATTTGAATAACCAATTAGTGGTTGCAGAACAAAAATTTTAAAGAGAATGAGATGCCTATGTGATAGACCTAACTATATTTCAAGTATCGCTGCCATGGGAGCATATGATTTTCTTTAATACTTATGCAGAAAGTTGGTCCATCTCCTCAAAACTAGTAAAAAAGATAGTTGAAAGAAATCAAGAAAAAGGGGAGCCAGATTGTTACTCAGGTGAAGAGAATATGAAACTTGTACGGGGAATAATCTGTGATTTGGTGTCAAGTGAAAGTTGTGAGTCTCTCTCTTCCCTGCAAAATGAAAACACAACCGCAGACAGAGATGGAACCGGCGAGAGACACTCAAATGCTTATGTAATTGAAAATGTTCAAGAATGACTAAGCGATTCCCAAGAAGAGTGCATCTGTTAGGGAACCGAGCTTTGAGAGCTCGGTCCTTAACTCATTGCTTCGGAGGTATTTGTACAACGAGCCCGAGCACCTAATTTAATCATCTTCTGTTTGACATACTTGTAATATTCGGACTATCATTTTTTACTCACATGATATTTTTTACGAGTGTCGCTTGACCAATGATATTTGAAAAATTGAACAATGGCTTTTTGTGTGTGTTTGTGTGTGTGCTTGTTTTGGGGGGGGGGGGGGGGGGGGGAGAGAGAGAGAGAGAGAGAGAGAGAGAGAGCAATCAATAACAGCAATTATTGCAGAAATACAGAAGACATTGCATTACAGATGCCGTTGGACTAGTAGAACTAGCACCAACAAGAATTCCCACAAGGAAAAAGGAAGTTAATTGGCATTTGAATAGATAAAAACAATCTTTCCTATTCAAGCTTCCAAATTGATAGATACCAGTTTTGGCTTGAGGAATCAGAAGTGAATAACAAGAACAAAACCAAAGCTTAAACAGACAGTAGCTATTGAGATGAAGAAAGAGGGGCTGTTTGGTAGAGATACATCACTTTTTTTATCAGGATGTGGTTGGCGAACTATATTTGCACCACCATTAGATCCCCTAGCTCTTGCTACCTTCGTTGAATAGACAATTTCTTGCTTTGCCACTTTCTGATCTTTGTCATTACCATCTCCTTCCAAGTTGCTTCTGCCTTTTACCTCTGCATGGGTTTTACAAGAGCAAAATGATTTTCGTAACACGACTGATTTGAGATTTTTCCAAGGATCAAAATTGTGTTGTGATTTATAGTTTTGGTCCGCTCAGAAATGAAAGGTTTTGGACATATACAAACAAATAGAAAATTTTGAAACGTGTGGAAATAATTGAAAACATTCCCATCACCATTGAAACCAGAGAAATGACCTCGTTTTCTTCTGGATACTTTGATTTCTCATCACTGATTTATTTCGACTTGTTTCGTCTAAGAAAAATCAATATTTTGATTGTTGGACTTTTCCTGCATAAATATGGATACAGAGAGAGAATTCTTACCATTAACTTCTTGTCTGAATGTCACAAAATCCTCAATAGCCAAGCTTGACAGGACTTGAGCACATTAGATGATGAATAGCCATGCAAGAACAGTTGTTTTCATTTTCCCTGTGTAGGGTACTAACTGTACTGAGTTTTTTTTTTTGGGGTGTGTGGGTGGGTTTCCAGGGGAGTGGGGAATGGGCTGTAGATTGTAGGATAGGGACGACCTCTCTTGATGGATAGGCTGGTGTTATATATAAACTTGGGAAAGATAAAAGTAGAATCCAAGATGGTAGTGGTGTCAAAACCATTAGGTGTCAATTGGCGCGCCCAACTTGTTTTGTGTTTATAGGTAAGGCTGATAATTTGTGACAGGACACGAAAACATGAATCAAAATTGACACAAAATTAATAAATTTATGATGATCATTTCTGAATATAAACCTGTAAATGACATGACCTGTTAAGACGAATAATAAATGGGTTGAATTAATGTCAGACACGAACAATACAAAATTGAAACGATTAGCACGTTTAATTAGTATTATAGAATTAAAATAATAAATTTTTGTTATTTTTTATCAAAAATATTTACTTAATTTTTATACAAAAAAAGATGTTTTTACTCATTTGTATTATTATGTCTATCAAGTTAATTTTTAGTTTATAAAAAAAGTGTGTGCAAGAGCTTGATTAAGTGATAATGAAATCTTAAACTTAAATCTTTGCGTTAAATTTTTTATTTATCAGGTTATATGGGTTAATACGAACACGACACGGAAATAAATAGGTTAGATCGATACGACACAATTAGTTAAATGAGTTGAGTTAGAATTGACTAATATTCGACATGAATCAGTAAATGACACGAAACCATTGCCACCCGTATTTATAAGTAAGAAAATAGACGATGAGTTCAAACTTGGCTGGAAGTATAACATTCTCCTTGGCTTGGTTAGTAGTGCCTGCCCATTCTGTCTCACCCGATTGTCGACCCATGAATTCTTCAGAGCGGGCCGACAGGCCGGGCAAACTGGACCATCGAAGAAATGCCTCAAAGTGCTGTATTTCTTGTGCCGATAGACTATTTCTCCTGCCACATTTGAAAATAGCCAGCAATTTGTTTGGTGCAACAATAACATTACTGAATTATGAAATGGGTGTCATGAAAGCGAGTCGTAAAAATAATCTCTCTATACACTGAGGTGAACTTTCATTCCACTAATTCTCCAAAACTAGTAGTAATTTCCGATTTGCCACAGCAGAAAGAAAAGTTTTTTATTTTTTTTGGGAGAGTGAGAGGTACTTGAACCTTTAACTTCAAAAAATAAAATCTTTCCAAGACTACAAATACCATCGGACGAAAGGGCTCTGGTACAGAAAGAAAGAGTAGGCTCCTCTCTTTCCAGATATATGTGATTCACATGGGATATGGTATGGTTGGCACTGTACTCAAAGTCACTGTCTGAGCCGCTTCTTTTCAGTTCTTTTCCCATTTTCTTTCCGTGCATGCAGGAATTTATTTCCCTTTGCTGCTCCCAAAAGCTGAAAAGAAACAAGGTGACACAAGTATGATTCACTTAATTTTTTTTTTCCTATGTGACTGTTTGAAAGACCAAATCCACCATAAAGTTAGGTGTAAGATTGAAGAATAAAGCTTAAATAAGTTATGGCCAAGCTCAACATTTAAATAACCAATTACTGCTTGCACAACAGTGGCTTTAATTAAAGAGAATGGGATGCCTACTTTTGATCTTTGGCCAGCTAATTGTTCAAATATTTGTAGAAGCTTCAGGCACAAAGGAATATGGTAGATATGCTGATCATGTGGAATGATTTAAATAACATGTTTTAGCGATTTTTGTGTATGGTATCGCTGAAATGGGAGGATATGATTTTCTTTAATAGAAATGCTAAAATTTAGTCCATGGACTCGAGACTCCTCGAAACTTATTAAAAAAAAAAAGTGGGAGGAAGAAATCATGAAGAGAAGAATCCCGACAGTTGCTCGGAAGGTGGGGAATATGAATTGAGAATAGGAAACTGATAGGAGAGAATGAGTGGGGCAAACTTTAGTGATTCTATATTGCTTCCCGTGGGTGATACCATTTTATAGGTGAGAGATGGACTTAACCATTGTAGAGTGTGCTAAGACCATGGATACTAGTTGGTGAATGAGCGAGAGTAGTCAAAAATGGTAAAAATGGATCATATAAAGCAATTATACCAAAGCGAGGAAAACTTAAATTATGATGATTTTAGGGGTTGGATTCAGTTCAAATCATGTAGCAGGAAAACTTAAATTGGGGTATTTTAAGGGGTCGAATTGGTTAAAAACATAATTTTACTATCTCAAAATCCAAAGATGTATACGGTAGTTTATAATTTCAAATTTTACTAACAATTGATCTTTTTTTTTTTTTTTTTCCGGTTAGTACCAACAATTGAGCTTATTCGACAAGCCCCCGAAAGAAAAATAGATAAAAACAGAGCCCAAAAACCGAACCACCTAACGACCCTCTATAAGCTCTAATACCACATCCTCAATCCTAGGCTTGACACCAACACCACCAAATGTAGCCTTGCCACATCCACCTCCCGGCATGTTGGCACCACCGTCCATGGGCACATTTCCACCACCACCACCTCGGTACAAATCAGCAATAAGACAATTGCTCAAAATTGCATCTTCTCAATCTCCTCCTTCCTCCACCTTCCGTTGTCTTTTGGAATCGTGCTCTTGTTCTTGACAATGGTTGTATTGTCGCCGGCGGATCCGATCCCTTCATACGACAGTTGACAAACATGATTGGACTTAGCATGATTTTCAGAAATCGATAAAGTGAAAATAGAACCGTAACCTACTTGAAGACATTATTGAGAAATTGAATGTTTGATTGATGAATTTTTTTTTGTATATTGAGAACTAGTTTCTCTCCACTACTCAAATCTTATCTATACTATAATAGATAGCAATGTTGTAGCTCTCTTTGAGCTCCAAACCTCCATCTCTCATTTCTTAAATTTTTTATTTTAAGATTTTTAAAAATCTTATGTGTTATCTTTCTATTGATGGGTATGGTATTTTCTCTTAATAATAGTATCCTAAATTCTTGAATTTTTATTGGTATTTAAATTATTACTTCGTGTATTCTTATTTGTCTATTCTTCAATCCTAATTTAAGATTCCTTCTCAAGTTTGGTAATTACCCCTAATCACTGCAGTACCTCTATCCCTCATAATATATATATAGACTAAATTACTACTTAAGTTTAGCTAATTGTTCCAAATCATGCAATGCCTCCATTTCTTCTAGGATGTTTTTTAGCTGACTAATAGATTTTTATAGTGGGAGAAAAAAAATTACTACTTACATTTAGCTAACTGTCCCTAGTCAGTCATTGCAATCCATTTCTTCTAAGATGTTTTTTAACTGACTAATAGAATTTTATAGTTGGAGTTCAAATTACTATTAAGCTACATAACGAATTTTCTAACTATGGAGGTTACTTCTCTTAAGCACGGCCACCGTAAATTTTATGTCAATTGTCCATGCATAGCATGGGTTAATTGTAATATGTTACAAAGGCAATGGAATGGTACTTTTTTTACGTGACATTGATGATGTAGTATAATCGTTACACCCAATATCACCATATCATCATTATCACGTGATGTCATCAATTAATTATAAAACAATAAGTAGGAATGATGAATCCCACTATCCTAACATGACTGAGTTAGTTATTGGTAGTTAGTAAAATAATGAAGCCCATTAAATCCACTTGGTATTTTATCAATAGTTGATGGCACCTGATGAGTGCGCGAAAGTACATTCTAAATACCCTATTATTGGATTAAAATGTTAAAATGTGAATAGAAATAATTAGATATAATTTATATTATTGAATTTAATATCTATGCACATTGAAATATATTTGAGCATGATTTTATAATATTTTACATCTTAAATATTGCATTATTGGTTGGTGAGAGATAATTTACAATTGGGCTTTTATATTTGTTTTTATTTTGATCGCAGCCCATGGAGTAAAAAGAGCTGAAATTGATGCAGTTGTCAATTGGACCCATCACTCAACAGATTTGGGCTTTAGTTTTTCCAAATACAAGTGGGTTTGGACTTTAGGGGCTGAAGAAGAAAAGCTGAAATCAAAAGGGATTGAAATAGAAAAGCTGAAAAAGAGAAGGGAGGAAGATGTTATTTTCAAACCAAGGAGTTAGACTTTTAATAAAAAACCCTTTTCCTTTTCCTTGCATGTGGCGGCTGGACTTTGGCTTTGACCTTTTCCTATATAAAGGGTTGGCTTTTTCATTCTTATATGGATTGTGGCTGGCGGCTGGAGAAAAAAACAAAAAGGTGGGAGGAGGCGCTGTTCTGGGCAGAGGGCGGACGACGAAGCAGTACGCGAGAATCAGGCCGATGACCACCGGTTTGTTTTATTTCTTTGGGAGATTTTTGTTGTCCATTATATTTATGGGTAACTAAATTCTTAAGTAAAGCGAGGGATGATCTTGCACAGTAGATGGTATTTTATTTATTTTTAATTTATGTATTTGATTTCTAATTAGAAAGACTTTTTTGTTTTACCATTCTCAATTTATTGTTGGTATTTTCTTCTCCGAATAGTCATAGAATTTATTCTATTTATGGATTCAGTCATGCTTTTTCTATTGAATGGATTAGTTCTTGATTATGTTTGGATCAATTATTTATCTATATTGATTTAATTCTTTGCTGCAATATTGCTTCTTGAGTATATTGTCGTCGTTGGATTTTCTCAATAGTGATAATAATTTACATGTTTTCAAAGTGGGGAATGATTTTTCAAAAGGGTTACATGTGGTTTGATCTTGGTTTATAAATCTATACCTTCCGGTTGGGAATTTTGGGAATTGAATTCCTAATTGAGTTATTCAATAAATTAAGAATAATTAAAATACCAGATTTGTGCAAGGGATTCCCGTCGCCTTACTGTTTGTCAAATTTGAGTACTTTTTACGTTAGTTACTTTGTTTCACTTTAATTTGAATTTAAAATTAATCTTTATTCTCCAGTAATCATTTAATATTTTTCTTTAGTTTCTTTGTTGCTGTCTATTATTCTTTTAATTTGTCTCTCTGTGGAATCGACACCCCAAAGCTGTGCTACAATTACCGTGTTATTCTTTGGGCGTAATCAAATTTTGGCGCCGTTGCCGGGGAGACGGTAGAAGAATTGTTAGATAGTTTTTCTTTTCAACAGTCTGCAAAAGCGGTAACTTCGTTCCTTCTTTTAGCTTGCTGCATTGTTATTATTATTATTATTTATCTTCTTTCTTTTTATAGTATTTTTATTCTTTTAGTGTTTCATTGCCTTGCATGCACAGATATAGAGACACCTTGGGTAGATTTGCTAGTAGGCCTGTGGTAGAGTTAGACTCAGATTTTTTAAATCCTTTATTTGACAATCCATTGAGTCCCGAAGAAATGGGTGAACACGAAGATCAACCCATTAAAACTCTTCATGATTACCTTCACCCTACACGCACATCCACACCATCATGCATCATGTTTCCAGCTAATACTCGCCAACTAGATTTTAAAACAGGGATGATACAGTTACTCCCTACTTTTCATGGCTTGGAAAATGAAAATCCATATGTGCACATTAGAGAGTTTGAGGAGGTAGTTGCAACTTTTCATAATCAAATTGCACTTGATGATGTCGTGAGACTTAAGTTCTTTCCTTTCTCTTTGAAGGATAGAGCTAAGAGTTGGTTATACTCGCTGAGACCACGATCTATTGGGACATGGAGTGAGATGACTCAGGTCTTCTTTAATAAATATTTCCCCCAACACAAGACCAATGCTTTAAAAAGACAAATCTCCACCTTTGCACAAAAGGATAGTGAGACTTTGTATCAGTCTTGGGAGAGATTTAAGGAGTTGTTGAGTATGTGTCCTCACCATGGGTATGAGAATTGGCGTTTAGTGAGCTATTTTTATGAGGGACTTACACCTAGAGAACGCCAATTTGTGGAGATGATGTGTAATGGTGAGTTCTTACAAAAAGATCCTGATGAGGCCATAGAATACCTCAATGAGCTTGCTGAAAAAGCTCACACTTGGACTGGACCTAGTGCTACTGAAAGCACAAATAGGTCACGACCTGCAGGGAACCCAAATGGTGGTGGAATTTACCATCTCAGGGAAGATGATAACCTAAAGGCTAAGGTTGAGATGCTCACTAGGGAGTTAGATGTGTTAAAGACTAAGGACTTAAAGCCAACACACGTGGCTAATCATGCAGAGTCTTTTGGACCATGTTTTGTGTGTGGCGGGGTAGATCACCTCGCCCAAGAATGTCTCACACTTGCTGAGATGAGAGGGATGTATGAGGAACAATGTAATGCCTTAGGTATGTACAAGAAGCCTTTTACACCTTACTCTGATACCTATAATCCGGGGTGGCGCAATCACCCCAATTTTAGCTGGAAGTCTGAAAATCAGCCACCTGCACAACCCCCTAGATCATACCCTGCACCTTATCATACACCTACATCTTCTAGGAGTCCTTTAGAAGACACTTTGCATGCTTTTATTGAGACACAGGGTAAGACTAACCAAAAGTTTGAATCTTTGATTGTGCAGGTTGTTGAAGAAAACAAAGAGATAAAAAGTCAAATGTCTAAATTGATGAGCTCTTTGAGTGTGAATGAGCGAGGTAAGTTCCCTTCTCAAGCTCAATCTGCACCCCATGGTCAACACATGGCACAAGATAATTTGAAGGATGTGAATGCCATTGTGACACGAAGTGGTGAGTCATTACACACTCCAACAACGGACAAATCAGATGATCAAGATAATAGTGATGCCGATCTGCCTAAGGAACCTGAGGTGACAAAGAGTCTTGCTAAGGTACCATTCCCTCAAGCTTTAAAATCAAGCAAGAGAACTCTGGATGCTAACAATGAAATCCTAGAGAATCTAAGGCAGGTAAAAATCAATCTTCCTCTTTTGCATGTGATTAAACAAGTACCTACTTATGCAAAGGTTCTCAAGGATTTGTGTACAATCAAGAGGAAGCACCATGTGAAGAAGACAGCATTCCTGACAGAGCAAGTTAGTGCTCTAATTGAGCAGCGGATTCCTCCCAAGTACAAGGATCCTGGTTGCCCAACCATTGCATGCAGCATTGGAAATAATGAGTTTGGGCAAGCTTTGCTAGATTTAGGAGCTAGTGTCAATCTAATGCCATATTCTATTTATTTGCAGTTGGGATTGGGTGAAATCAAACCAACCACTGTGGTATTGCAATTGGCTGACCGTTCAGTCAAAGTACCTCGGGGTGTGGTAGAGGATGTTCTAATTCAAATTGATAAATTTTATTATCCTGTTGATTTTCTAATCCTTGACACTAGTTCTGTTGTTGATACTACTTCTAAAATTCCTTTGATTTTAGGTAGGCCTTTCCTTGCCACAGCTAATGCTCTTATTAATTGCAGGAACGGGCTCATGAAGCTGTCTTTTGGGAACATGACTCTCGAGGTGAATATTTTTCATATTGCAAAACAGCCAGAAGATGATGACGAGAGCCATCAAGCATACATGATTGACTCACTCATGGATAAGGGAGTTTCTATAGCTCATGATTTTGATCCCCTTGAGTATTTTCTTATTCATTCTGAATGTAATTCTATCAGTGATCCATCTGATGTAGCTGATATTTGTGCTATTTTTGATAGAACTCAGGACTATGGCACTCGGACATGGCAACCGAAATTTGAGGAGTTACCTGAGAAAGGTGAAAAACAAATTCCTTCAAGTGTGGAAGCACCCAAAGTTGAATTGAAGCCTCTGCCTAAGGGCTTAAAGCATGTTTTCCTTGGTCCAGGTGATACTTTTCCTGTTATTATCTCATCTGAATTGTCTGAGTCTCAAGGTGAGAAATTAATTTGGACCCTGAATGAGCATAAGTCAGCCTTAGGTTGGAACATTGCTGATATAAAAGGTATTAGTCCCCTGATCTGTTCTCATAAAATTAATTTGGAAGAAGGAACTAGCCCTCGCAGAGACCCCCAGCGTAGGCTTAATCCCACTATGAAAGAAGTGGTAAAAAATGAAGTGTTGAAACTATTAGATGCAGGAATCATATATCCTATTGCTGATAGTAAATGGGTAAGTCCTACACAGGTTGTTCCTAAAAAGTCAGGTGTTACTGTGGTAAAGAATGACCTGGGAGAGTTAGTTCCTACAAAACTTGTGACTGGGTGGCGGATGTGCATTGATTACAGAAAATTGAATGCTGCCACCCGGAAAGACCATTTTCCTCTCCCTTTTATTGATCAAATTCTAGAGCGTGTGGCTAGTCATCCTTTTTATTGTTTCTTGGATGGTTATTCTGGTTATTATCAAATTGAAATTGCATTAGAAGACCAGGAAAAAACCACTTTCACTTGTCCTTTTGGTACTTATGCTTTTCGTAGAATGCCATTTGGATTGTGTAATGCACCTGCTACTTTTCAACGTTGCATGATGAGTATTTTTAGTGACATGGTTGAAAATTGCATGGAAGTTTTTATGGATGACTTAACTGTTTTTGGATCTTCTTTTGATGCATGCTTATTGAATTTGGAGAGAGTGTTGACTCGTTGTGAGGAAAAGAAATTGGTTTTGAATTGGGAGAAATGCCACTTTATGGTACCTTCAGGTATTGTCTTAGGGCATATTATATCTTCTAAGGGGATAGAGGTTGATCAATCTAAGATTGAATTAATCTCTAAGTTACCTACACCTAGGACAGTAAAGGATGTGAGATCATTTCTTGGTCATGCGGGCTTTTATAGGAGGTTCATACAAAATTTTTCCACCATATCTAGACCATTATGTGACCTCCTAGCTAAAGATGCCCCATTTGAGTGGACACAAGCTTGTCAAGAGGCATTTAAAATGCTAATTGGCAAGCTTACCTCAGCACCCATAATGCAACCACCCGACTGGACTTTACCTTTTGAGATCATGTGTGATGCTAGTGATTTTGCTGTAGGTGCTGTTCTTGGACAGCGAAGAGAGGGGAAGCCTTTTGTCATTTATTATGCTAGTAGAACTCTAAATAGTGCTCAAATGAATTACTCCACCACGGAAAAAGAGTTGCTAGCTGTAGTGTTTGCTTTGGATAAGTTTCGTGCTTATTTGATTGGTTCTCCTATTATTATTTTCACAGATCATGCAGCCCTTAAGTACCTTCTTACAAAGAAGGATGCTAAGGCACGATTAATACGGTGGATTTTACTTTTGCAGGAATTTGATATTACTATCAAAGACAAGAAAGGAGTGGAGAACGTAGTGGCTGACCATCTCTCGAGGCTCACATTTGAGGATACCTCTGACCACCTACCAATCAGGGATGATTTCCCCGATGAGCATTTACTTTCTATTACTTCTCTACCATGGTTTGCTCATATTGTGAATTATTTGGTTGCAAGTGAGTTACCGGTGGATTGGAGCGCTCAGGACAAGAGGAAGTTCATGACTGAGGTACGTAATTTCTATTGGGATGACCCTTTTCTTTTCAAATACTGTCCTGACCAAATTTTAAGGCGTTGCATTCCTGATGAGGAGATTGCCAGCGTCTTGGAATTTTGTCATTCCCAAGCTTGTGGAGGCCACTTTTCTATGAAGAAAACCGCTGCAAAAATTCTGCAGTGTGGATTTTATTGGCCCACCTTGTTTAAGGATGCGAATATCTATTGTCGCTCATGTGAAAAGTGTCAAAAGTTAGGAGCCATGTCCCGTCGTCATATGATGCCCTTAAACCCAATTTTAGTGATTGAAATTTTTGATTGTTGGGGCATTGATTTTATGGGACCATTTCCTCCTTCTTTTGGATATCAATATATTATTGTGGCAGTAGATTATGTGTCAAAATGGGTAGAGGCAGCAGCTTGCAGGAGCAATGATAATAAGACGGTAATTAAATTTCTCAAAGAAAATGTGTTATCTCGATTTGGTATACCACGTGCTATCATTAGTGACCGGGGTACGCATTTTTGCAACCGTTCTTTTGAAGCTTTAATGAAAAAATATGGGGTGGTACATAAGATCTCTACTGCCTACCACCCTCAGACAAGTGGACAGGTAGAACTTGCAAACAGGGAAATTAAGCAAATTTTAGAAAAAACGGTCAACCCGGATCGCAAGGATTGGTCTTTGAGACTAGTTGATGCGCTTTGGGCCTACCGTACAGCTTTCAAAACTCATTTAGGCATGTCACCTTATAGACTTGTTTTTGGAAAGCCTTGTCACTTACCTGTGGAGCTCGAGCATCGAGCCTATTGGGCCATCAAGAATTTCAATTTTGACATGGGAGAAGCAGGTAAGCTTAGGAAGTTTCAGTTGACCGAGTTAGAGGAGTTGAGAAATGATGCTTATGAGAACTCTAAAATTTATAAGGCTAAAATGAAAGCATTTCATGATAAAAATATTTTGAGAAAAACGTTTAAACCGAATGATCGAGTGTTTTTATATGATTCTAGACTCCATAAGCACCCAGGAAAACTTAGGTCTAGGTGGACCGGACCTTTTGTAGTGAAGAATGTTTTTGCACATGGGGCGGTGGAAATAGAGGATCTTAAGGATGGTCGGATCTTTAAAGTAAATGGTCAGCGCCTTAAAGTGTTAATTGATAGACAAGTTCCAATCGTGGAAGACATTCCACTTGAGGATCCGGTCTATCAACCTTGACCACACCATGCAGGTATGTTTTTATTTATTTGTTTTGTTTTATTTTATTTTCTTTTATTTATTTTATTTTATTTTATTTTATTTTCCTTTTAGTTGCTGTTGTTTTCTTTGTTTTTATTTGCAGGTTAGTTTCATTTTGTCATTTCAGGTTACCATCTTTGGTGCTTAGCGAACTACCCATGTCACTCATCAGGTGTATTCTACCCTTTTTAGTTATTCTCCATTCAAATTTGATTCTTAAACATTGAGGACAATGTTTCATTTAAGTTGGGGGGTGGTGGTGCAAATTCAATATTTAAAATGTTTGTTGGAACTCTGTGGCGTATTTGCATATATCAAATGTTTTTAATTTTACATCACACGTGCATCCTTTTCACATGTGTACTTATTCTCATTCATAGCCATCTTCGTGAATTCTTCAAACCCACCATAATCATTTTTTTTGCTGAAGCATTCACAGAACTCCTAATGCACTCATCCAAGCTTTGTGGTAAGATGGTGGTTTGACACATGTAGCTAGAGAACTCTTTTGCTTAAGTATTCATGTGAGTTTTGGAGAGGATTGAGAGCCTACAATGTAGCAAATTGTGACAAGCGTTCATTGATCTGTTGAATTGGGTACTTCTTTTGAGAATATCATTACATGGTTTGTGGTAAGATGGTGGATATACATGGGATATGACGAAGGTCAACTTAGGATCAACGTTTGAGCCTTTCAAGCTAACCCTTTCCACCATGGACCCCTAGTAGCCAAGTTTGAGCCAATAAACACATGTAGCCTTTTCTTTTCATATGCTTACATTATCCATACCTCTCCACATTGGAGTATAACCTATACACTGATTTTTCCTACCCTTGTTACTTCCAAGTGTGTACTAGATGTGGAATTTTCTTTGAAAAAAAAAAAAAAAAAGAGAAAGAGAAAGAAAAGGAAAGAACACGAGTTACAAGGTGTTCAAGTGAGTAAGCTTCAAAGAAAAAATACCGAGGCTGGTTAGAAATAGAAAAAAATACCATGGTGACATTATTATGTACCAAATTTGATCCAAAAAAAAAAAAAAAAAGAAAGAAAAAAAAAAAAGAAAAAAAAAAGAAGAAGGAAAAGAGGCATTATTCTATGACTTGAAAGGTTGAAGAGTACATCAAGTGAGAAATGTGGTTTATTGAGAGATTTAATGAGATTCCATTTGTATGTACTTGGAAGTTTTTGAATCCTTTTCATTTTTTTTATATAGCCTCAAACCTAAGCCACGTTACAACCTTTTGTGTTGACCGTTCTGATCCTAAGTAAGGTTTTGGGAAAGCGTGGTGGAAGTCTCATTTGTTAGTATTCCTATCATAAGATCAATGTTTGTTTGTTGCTTGTACAGAATTGCCTAATTCCCTATGAGAGTGTGTGCACACCCATTGTCAACTCCATAGAGAGAATCTCCCCACGAAACACTTTTATACCCGTGAGTTATGGAGTTGAACCTTTCGCTTGAGATGTTCTTGATGTTGCATGTGTCAGGGCTTCTGGTAAGATGGATATAGTTTGGAACACACACACACTCTGTGGACTGCTTCAGGTGGATTGCTTGTGATGGGGTTGTTGAATTCCTAAGATTGTTTTGATATGTGAATCTGGAAAGTGTGACTTGATTGTCTTTGTGTGTGATTTTCTATGTTTTCTTTCATTGTTTTGGCATGAAAATTGCTAGGGACTAGCAATGAGTAAGTTGGGGGGTGTGATGAGTGCGCGAAAGTACATTCTAAATACCCTATTATTGGATTAAAATGTTAAAATGTGAATAGAAATAATTAGATATAATTTATATTATTGAACTTAATATCTATGCACATTGAAATATATTTGAGCATGATTTTATAATATTTTACATCTTAAATATTGCATTATTGGTTGGTGAGAGATAATTTACAATTGGGCTTTTATATTTGTTTTTATTTTGATCGCAGCCCATGGAGTAAAAAGAGCTGAAATTGATGCAGTTGTCAATTGGACCCATCACTCAACAGATTTGGGCTTTAGTTTTTCCAAATACAAGTGGGTTTGGACTTTAGGGGCTGAAGAAGAAAAGCTGAAATCAAAAGGGATTGAAATAGAAAAGCTGAAAAAGAGAAGGGAGGAAGATGTTATTTTCAAACCAAGGAGTTAGACTTTTAATAAAAAACCCTTTTCCTTTTCCTTGCATGTGGCGGCTGGACTTTGGCTTTGACCTTTTCCTATATAAAGGGTTGGCTTTTTCATTCTTATATGGATTGTGGCTGGCGGCTGGAGAAAAAAACAAAAAGGTGGGAGGAGGCGCTGTTCTGGGCAGAGGGCGGACGACGAAGCAGTACGCGAGAATCAGGCCGATGACCACCGGTTTGTTTTATTTCTTTGGGAGATTTTTGTTGTCCATTATATTTATGGGTAACTAAATTCTTAAGTAAAGCGAGGGATGATCTTGCACAGTAGATGGTATTTTATTTATTTTTAATTTATGTATTTGATTTCTAATTAGAAAGACTTTTTTGTTTTACCATTCTCAATTTATTGTTGGTATTTTCTTCTCCGAATAGTCATAGAATTTATTCTATTTATGGATTCAGTCATGCTTTTTCTATTGAATGGATTAGTTCTTGATTATGTTTGGATCAATTATTTATCTATATTGATTTAATTCTTTGCTGCAATATTGCTTCTTGAGTATATTGTCGTCGTTGGATTTTCTCAATAGTGATAATAATTTACATGTTTTCAAAGTGGGGAATGATTTTTCAAAAGGGTTACATGTGGTTTGATCTTGGTTTATAAATCTATACCTTCCGGTTGGGAATTTTGGGAATTGAATTCCTAATTGAGTTATTCAATAAATTAAGAATAATTAAAATACCAGATTTGTGCAAGGGATTCCCGTCGCCTTACTGTTTGTCAAATTTGAGTACTTTTTACGTTAGTTACTTTGTTTCACTTTAATTTGAATTTAAAATTAATCTTTATTCTCCAGTAATCATTTAATATTTTTCTTTAGTTTCTTTGTTGCTGTCTATTATTCTTTTAATTTGTCTCTCTGTGGAATCGACACCCCAAAGCTGTGCTACAATTACCGTGTTATTCTTTGGGCGTAATCAGCACCACATGATTAATGTCTTGTGGTGTCACCGTTACATCAAATATTTTTTCCACTATGATTATATTCGGAGATATTAGGGGATAAAACTATATTGTCTAAATTTTTTTACTAAATCTTGTATATTAAATGATGTGCCAAAATTTGATGTATTGAATGTTTGGTTGAGTTGGTGATTCTACTAATTCAATCACCTACACTGATTTAAGATATAAAAGTTTGTAAGCATAGCATTGTTACCGGCCCCGACCCAACTAGGGATGGCAATGGACCGGGTAACAATGAGTATTCGTTCAAATTCGTCCCGTTTGGACCGGGGATGGACCATATGTATTGGACGGTGGACGTATACGGGGATATTCGTATAAACCCGTGTGGGGATGAAGACGGGAATGAACTGACACTTACCCCATCCCCGCCCCTACTTTACCCGTTATTATTATTCTATTATTATTATTATTATTTTATATATATATACATGTTGTTGTGAATACAAATCTACTTCTTATTGAATAATTTTTTCTTTTGAAAAATGTTTTGTTTTTGACTTTTTTTTTCATGTTTTTGGCTTGTAAAAGTGTATATCTTTGTGTTTTTGTATTTTTTTATGTTGGATTATGTTATGTTACATTATGTTGTGTTGCATTATATTGTGTTGGATTTATATGGGAGACAAGGTTTTAATTATATTATGTTGGATTATGTTGTAAATGACAAGCTTTTAATTATGTTATGATATTCGATAATTATGTTGAATTATTTAAAATGTTAAATTTATTTAGAATTTTGGATTATGTTGGCTTGGGCTTGGGCTTGGGCTTGGACTTGGACTTGGACTGGGGTGGGTAAGGTGGATAGAGGCGCGGGGGGGGGGGAGGGGTGAAAGTGGGGGACAGGGACGAGGATGATGATGAAAAATATACCCGTTAACAGGAGTGGACCGGGGATGGACGATATTTTTTTAAGCGGGTACGGGGATGAAGACTACACCCTCTGCCCCCGCTTCGGTCCACTGTCATCCCTAGACCCAACGAAACCAACAAAACCTGTTTTCCAGAATTCCCTTAAATGGAAAGACAAATGACCATTATCGTAGCACCATTTCGTTCAACTTGGAGTCCAAGTAACGAACTCTAGTACCTTCGAAAACCTTAATCCAAGTTCTTTTAGGATTTCCACATAGCCACTCTATATATAAGTGTTACTGAAACCCTAATTCCTCAGATATTCACTTCTGCATAATCAAAAATCAAATTGCCAATAAAACAGAGAGAGAAAAGAGTTTCTTGTGAAGAAAACATCGAACATGTCTGCGCGAAAGCAGGGGCGGAGCCACCCTTGGGCTAGGGTGGGCACATGCCCCCCCTAATTTTTTTTGCTTCATATTAAGTAAAAAAAAAAAAAATGTATTTTTCTAAAATAAAATTTAGATATATTTAATTGTGTCCACCATAATATTGTATTTTGGTGATATTGATTTGAATAGACCCCTACTTAAATGATTGTTAATTTTTTGAACAATGTTATTGAAACCTAATTTGAGAATCTAATACATTGCGATATTAAGTATAATAGTGAGTCTTAATATTTAATAAACTCTACTATCTATCAAATAGTCACAAACTATTGGGTCTCCATCAATTAAATTTCAAATTAGGTATAACTAATATAATTGTTAATTTTTGGACATGTCCGAATATGTTTTGAACATGTTGATGTTATTTTATAATTTTTTTAAAATTGTAGGGTTATTTCATTATTGTATAAAAATGTGTGTCGTTATGTAGTAAACTATAGGATCATAAATGAAAGATTGTTACTCCGATTTTATATATAAAAGAAATATTGTTGATAAAATTAATTTGTAACTCTTTCAAATAATAACAACATATTATGGTCAATTGTAAGTAATAATAATTAGTCGCATTCTCGATAAGAAGTTTTAATTATTATTTTTTTGTTTATGAGTATATCAATTTTAATATTCTATGTTTAAAAAGTATTAAATTTAATTTCAATAAATATAAATTTATGAACTTTTACGGTCTATAAAAAAAAATTAAAACATGCTAGTGTGCCCACTTTAAAAAAAATTTCTGACTCTGCCCTGAGCGAAAGCATGAAGAACTTGAGCAGCAGGGTCTATCTGGCCATGGAAGGAAGTGGTTCAGAGGTCCAATGATCGAAAAAGGAAGTTCTGGGTTGGTTTATTTGGCCACTTTGAAGGAACCAAAGTCGAGACTCACCTATTTTCAGGCACAGATGGCCGTTAAGTCAGCCCAGATTTCTGACTCCTGTACACTTCAGAAGGAGAGAATGGTCCTTTCAAATCTCCAAGGATGTCCATATATCCGATGGTGCTATAGTGAAGAGATTACTTACAGCAAGAGAGGTGAGATGGTTTATAACCTCTTGTTGGAGTACGGTTCCGCCGGAACCCTAGCCGATATGATTAAGAAAACAGGCAGGACAGGATTGCCTGAATCCGACGTCCTGCTCTACACAAGGTATATTGTTAGGGGTCTCCAATCTATTCATAGATATGGCTATGTTCTTAGAGATTTAAAGCCTGAAAATATCATAGTGTTTCCTATTACTTCTGCTTCGAATAGCACTAAGTATGTGGTGAAGATTGGTGATTATGGATCGGCAAAGAAGGTTATGAGTATGAATAAGAGGAGATTAAACCCATACCTGAGAGGAAATGTCAAGTATTTGTCACCAGAGGTGGGTTTTGATGGAAAACAAGTGCCTCCAGGTGATATTTGGGCTCTGGGTTGTTTGGTGGTTGAGATGCTAACTGAGAAGTCTTTATGGGATGGGAAAAAAGATAAAGAGATTGAGGATATTCTCTATGAGATAGGTGAGGGACATGGGCTGGTCATGCTTGAGGGTAAGTTATCTCAAAAAGCAAAAGATTTTTTGAAGGTTGTTTGGCAAAGAAAGTCAGAAACAGATTGAGTGCAAAGATGCTACTGGATCATCCATTTTTACAAGGATTGGATGATTAAGATGTTGGAAAATAAACTTGTTTAGAATTTTATTATTAAGGTGTGTTAATTTGGTGTGTAGTAATGGGCAAGAAATATGCAAGTAGTGGAAGACGAGTATTAGTGGGGTGTTAATTCTCAAATAATGGTGTCTTAATATTATAGAGGTTACTAGAGTTAGTGGGTGTAATGCTACCTTAATGTAATATTAGGGATTATATGTATGACCTATATAAATAGGGTACATGACCTAGAGTTCAAGTAAGTAGAGTTGAGTAGAAATTGAAGAGTCCAAGTTGAGTGTTTGATTGTAATTAACTTGTATGAGAATTATTTTTTCTTTGAGTATTCATATCATCCTCTACTTCTTTCCATTTTATTTCTAGTCCTCTTGACTCCAACAAGGTGGTATCAGAACAATTTTCTTGTTGTAGTAATTCTAACAAATTGGTATCAGAGCCAGCACCGATCCTAGAAGATAAATCTCATTCAGAGCCAACTTTCGATTATGGAAGTCTAGAAAACTCTCCATCATAGCCAAGTTTATAATCTTGAAAATCTAGATAGCTCACCTTCAGAGCTAGTACAATATTTGAAGTCTTGATAGATCGCCGTGATTGATGATCATGGAAGATTCACCAAATATGTATTTGTGGTGTGAAAAGACGATGTTCTCTAGTTACAAGAGAATGAAGATTACTTTACTTTCTTATCTCAAAACATGTGATTGAAGAAAAACGATAGAATGACTTGTCTAGAAGAATCCGAGAAAAGAAAAAGGAAAAGGCACTCGAAGTTCTTAAGAAGGCGATTCATCTCGAGATTTGAAAACTTATAGGAGATTCAAGTTCTCCAAATCATGTTTGGAAGATGATAGAGTGTGTAGTATCCAAACATGAAAGTGGGTTTTTACCCGAGGAGTATTGGGTACAATGCTTTGAAGAAGATGAGTATGTAAAAGAAGAAAGTGATTTTGAAGATATATTAATGGAGAATCAAGAGGAGCATCATCTTGATGAAGTGAAAGAAGTTGAAAAAGTTAAAGTTCAAGTTCAAGAGACTAAAGAGGATGATGAAAATGATGAAGTTGAAAAAGTAACTCAAGAAATTGAAGAAAAAGAATTTGTAAAGCATGGAGAAGAAATCAAGGATCCTTATGTGGTTAAGGATGTTAAAGTAAAATCTTATATAGTGACCATGAAAAATACTTTTTCAATCAAGCATGAAAGTGAAAGTCATCTTGTTGAGAACCATGTTCAAGGTAATCTATTTCTTGAAAATTTCACTAATTGTTACTTATAACTTGGTGTAGAGAATGTTCTAAGTGACACAAGTTGGGTAAATATGGAGGAATTTTTCGGTTCAAGAGAGTCACCCCAAAGAAAATTCAAGAAATGTGAGAAGTTCAAGAAGAATGAATGCAAATGCAGAAATGCGAAGAAGACAATGAACAAATTGAAGATAATGTATGACCATGTGCAAATTGATCATAAGCCCTACACTGCAAAGGAGATGACTTTGACGATTCTTGCTATTGAAGGAGGTGGTACTCAAGTTCAAGAAGTTTCCAATAATTCCATGAAGTCCCTCAACCATGAAGAGATTTGCAAGATAATGACTTGGAGGTGCAAAATCAAGTTTAAGAGGGGGCGTTGGAAAATAAACTTGTTTAGAATTTTATTATTAAGGTGTGTTAATTTGGTGTGTAGTAATGTGCAAGAAATATGCAAGTAGTGAAAGACAAGAGTATTAGTGGGGTGTTAATTCTCAAATAATGGTGTCTTAATATTGTAGAGGTTACTAGAGTTAGTGGGTGTAATGCTACCTTAATGTAATATTAAGGATTATATGTATGACCTATATAAATAGGGTATATGACTTAGAGTTCAAGTAAGTAGAGTTGAGTAGAAATTGAAGAGTCCAAGTTGAGTGTGTGATTGTAATTAACTTGTATGAAAATTATTTTTTCTTTTAGTATTCATATCCTCATCTACTTCTTTCCATTTTATTTCTAGTCCTCTTGACTCCAACAAGGTGGTATCAGAGCAATTTTCTTGTTGTAGTAATTCCAACATAAGATGGAGAGGTTGATGAAATAGAAAAAGTTTCAGATGAAGAAGAGGTTGACTCAGAATAGGTACTATTGTTTTCTGAAAGTGATGACAGTGAGAGTGATTATTCATCAGATGATTCAAGTTTCATATCTGAAGAAGATTGGATTAGGACAGATATATCTGAATCAAACAAATTAACTCAGATATCCCCTCTAAGTGGAATGCAACAGCAGATTACACTCCCAGCAGGAGTTTAGCCAAGATGGTTTCTGAAATCTCATTGAGTTATTTGTAAATTTTTCTTTGAATACTTACATCATAATTGTATATAGTTCCAGGTGATGATAGAGATAGTAAATTCTCGGGTTAGATATATTAAGTTTGGATGTCTGAGAGTTGAATGATTGAGTATAATTGAAAAGTAAGTTAATTTGTTTGTATCTGGTTTTTTCATTTAGTTGCTTGGCATCTAGGAATCTCTGTTTGATCTCGTCTCAATGGATAGAAGCAAGATGGTACAATTCGATATACTTAAAACTCTTCTTGATACTTAAACTTGAGCAATGTTATTAGAACCTAATTTATTAGTGTAAACAATGAATTAACTAAGAGCTCCATCAAAAAATAAAACTTGGTAAATAAAATAGGTTAACAAATCATGACAGATTTTTAGGTCTAATTATCATTATTCCTTAAACATTTATCAACAGGGGTCAAAAACTATCTGCATGGTGTACCAAGAAAGAGAAAACTAAGAGGGTGCTTATACTATAATTTTTTGCAAAAAGGTGGGGCATGTCACAATAATTATCTTGAAAGTGTTGTATAATAAACTTTGTCATCAGTAATATCGATTGACAGTCTTCAGTTTTATAACTAAGTCCTTATGCCAAAATTCAAAAAGTAAACATAGTAATACTATTTTTTTTTTCGCAGCAACGTAGTAATAAAAGTTGCATAAACACGGAGACGGTCAAATGCAGTAAACTAGAGACCAATCGCACGCCAATGGCGACAGTTTCATACTCAAATCAACAGCACAGAACAAAAAAAAATTATAAATGTGATAAGAAAAATTGTAGAAAAGCCTATCATAAAAAGTACCAACACATACAATTACAACCTAATAGTAGCTAATCCTAAGGTAGTTTAAGTGATAACAGTGACGAACTGTAAATTCAGACGTCCTGAGTTTGAATCTTATAATTCCTAGAAATCAGACCATGAGAGATTTATTCATCATGAATACCCTAGTCCTGGAAGGGATGATTTGCTTTTGATAAGACCAGAAAGGAGATTAGTTGAGGTACGCGTAAGTTGACCTAAACACCTCTGACTATTGAACGAAAAAAATAAAACCTAATCGTAGCTAATGTTTTCAAAAAAACAAAATACAATTAAAACAAGAAACTAACAAGTAATAGACTATGAAAGCAGTAAATTGAGGATGGGTGAGCATCCCCTCGATTACCTATTAACCAAGTGATCTGGGCTTCCTCCTTAATCTGTACAGATAACTTGAATAAAAATATATTCATCGTAGGTATCCTGGTTTCTCTGTGTCAAGTTTTTCCTCAAGTTATTATTAAGATTAATTCTTGGCATATCCAAGATGAGCAGATTATATGTTGTGCATAAAATGATTGGTTGTATGCTCTTAAAAAATGAAAAAGTTACTTAATTGTGAGTTGAACGTTATGATTTTGAACCACAAATTAGCCTCTCCACAATTCTATCCAATGTGGATGGATAGGAAAGTAGGATGCATAAAGATAACTTGAATGCCTCCTTAGAGCATCACCAATAAAGTTTTATATTTTAACTATACAAAAGTACATTTTTTCTATTTTAACTACTCACTTTTTTAATACATACTCCAATAAATTTTCTATATTTTAACAGCTTCTTTTAAATATTATTTCTTATATCTTTATCTTTGTTGGGACTATTAAAAGGAGAAAGAGAAAAAGGGAGGGGAGGGGGGAAGATAAAGATTGAACAAGAAAGGTAGGAAATGACAAGAGGAGAAATAATATATTATAAACTATTTATACATAATACTTAGAGCATCATTCTAGCAAAAATGTATTTTACCTACTCTGAACATTTTCTGTTGGAGCATATTTTTTGTCTTTGAATAACTAAATTTTAACTATTTTGGAATTTTAACTATTCTCTTACAGATGCTCTTAGATCGATAATGTTAATAAGAATTTATCGGCTTTTGTTTGAAAAGTTGTTGAGATTTTCAACAAATTGATTTGATTGTGCAGAGTGATCAATGCACTCAAACTTTCAAGAAAAGAATGCCAAACAAATGAAATATGCAAGATTTTTTTTTCCCTAATATTCAACGGTACAGGGAGGAGATTCGAAACCTTCACTAGCTAGTGCACCAACATAAGTTTAATCATTGGTTATTAAATTTTATTTAGTCAAATTAGTTAACATTGCCGACTTTACTGGTATCAAATGATCAGATTTAAAGAATTTAATGGTAAATGAATTAATTTCACCAATAAAAATTAATTTCACCCATCTTATGAGTGCTTTTACAACTTTTGTGGATCATTCTAAACCAAAAAACTTACCACATTTGTAGGTGATTTACAACTGTTGTGGATATTTTTACTACTGTTGTAGTAACTATTTTTATCACTTTTTTTCGGTACAAAAATAATTATCACTTTTGTGAATGATTTACCACATTTGTGATTATTATTACTACTATTATGGTATTTTTACCACTGTTATTGTAACTATTTTTTACTAATTTTTTCAGTACTTTAACAGTGGTAAAAATGGTACCCATTTTTTTTTCAATAGCATAGACAAGTCCAAAAATTAAAATTAACTATTTAATTAGACCTTATATCCAAACCCAACCCTACCCAGTTATATCAAAAGAGTTTTGAGCCCGATCCAACAAAACCTATTTTCCAAATTCCCTTAAACGGTAAGAAATATGACCGTTATCTTTCTAACACGGTTTCGTAAGGCTTGGAGCCGAAGTAATTATTGCAATCCTCTATCTACATGAACCCATGTCCTGTTAGAAGTATCATTTCTGACAAAAACTTAATCTATCTATTTTTAGGATTTCTATCTAAACAAACCCCTATCCTGTTTGAAGTACAATTTCCAATCAAAACCCTAATACAAGTTCTTTTAAGATTTGTATCAAGCCATTCTATATATAACTATCACTGAAACCCTAATGTTTACATATCACATTATCACTTCTCTACAACCAAACATAATCAATTTGCACGTGAAACAAAAATAGAAAAGAGATTCATGTGAAGAAAACACCGAAGATGACTAAGAGAAAGCATGAAGAACTTGAGCAGGAGGGCCTGTATGGTCACAGAAGGAACTGGTTCAGAGGTTTGATGATCGAAAAAGGAAGTTCTGGGTCCGTTTATTTGGCCACTTCGAAGAAAACCAAGTTGAGACTCATCCACTCTCCGGCTCAGATGGCCGCGAAGTCGGCAGAGATTTCCTACTCCGATACACTTCAGAAGGAGAGAATGGTCCTTTACAATCTCCAAGGATGTCCATATATCCGCCGGTGCTATGGTGTAGAGATTACTTCCGGCGAGGGAGGTGAGATGGTTTATAATCTCTTGTTGGAGTACGGCTCCGCCGGAACCTTAGCCGATATGATTAAGAAAGCAGGAAGCATTGCATTGCTTGAATCCGACGTCCAGCGGTACACAAGATATATTCTTCTGGGCCTTGAATCTATTCATAGATGTGGCTATGTTCTTAGAGATTTAAAGCCTGAAAGTATCATACTTTTCCCATCATTAGTGCTTCAAATAGTACTGAGTATATGATAAAGATTGGTGATTATGGATCGGCAAAGAAGGATATGAGTTTGAATAAGAGGAGATTAAATCCATATCTGATAGGAAATATAAATTATTTGTCACCAGAAGTAGTGTTTGATGTAAAACAAGAGCCCCCAGGTGATATTTGGGCTCTTGGTTGTCTGGTGGTTGAGATGCTAACTGGGAAGTCTTTGTGGGATGGGAGAAAAGATTCAGAGATTGAGGATATTCTCTATAAGATGGGTGAGAGTCATGGGCTGATCACGATTGAGGGTAAGTTATCTCAAAAACCAAAGGATTTTTTGAAGGGTTGTTTGCCTAAGAGAGTTAAAAACATATTGAGTGTAGAGATGTTATTGGATCATCCATTTTTAAAAGGATTGGATGATGAAGATGGAAAGGTTGAGGAAGAAGACAAAGTTTCAGATGAAGAAGAGGTCGGATCATCATTGGTATTGATGTCTAAAACTGAAAGTGATGACAGTGAGAGTGATTATTGGTCAGATGACTCAAGCTTCATATCTGAAGAAGAATGGAACATTAATTGGTCAGAACAGGAAGGGGTTATGGAACTTTTCACTGGGCCAAGAAGAAAGGAAGATGGCAACTTAACCCAAGTATCTCTAAGTGCATTGCGACCACAGATTAGAATCCCAACATGAGTTTAACAAAGACGGATTCTGAAATCTTAGGAGTTATTCCTTGAAGTCTTTCATCATAGTTTTGTAATTTTGATAGTCGATAATTGACAATTAGTTTGTTGCCATATATACATTTTTTTCAATTTGTTTAGTAGTTGCTTTGCATTTAGCAAATTTATTTGACTTTCCATTCTCTGCAGTCCATGGCACATTATTTATGTTTGTTTTTTTTTTAGAAATCCAAATTGAGACCTAATTTGTTAACTTAATTTATTATAACATTTATATCGACCATTGACACTATCAAACATTAGAACTTGAGATATAAAGTATTACCAGTGTACAATTTTAGAATTTTCTTGCGTGATGGTAGAAGAATCTGTGTACATTCTATCAATTAAGTTGTCTTTATTAGCATTTCTGTAGCACCAGGTTTTTCCAGAATCGTTACTCAATTAATCGAACATAATATACCAAAAATATACTTTCAAATATAGATTCAGAGCTCTAATTATCTCAATAAAAATTATAATTACAAATTTGATCTGCAAAAATCAATAAAACTTGCAATTTCAATTTAATATAAACTATATCGAGATTCGTCCATCTCCATTTATTCAAATATTTGCTCTGATTTTTTCTTTCCAAATCATCCTGAAAAATATTAAAGCGGGGAAGTATACAATACAATAAGAAATAATATGCTCAACGATAAAATATGAATGATCAAATAACAAATAACTCAATCGATAGGCAATCATGAACAAAAGAATCAAAATCAAATTCAATTGGCAATTATGGAAGAGAAGGTAATAAGCTAATTAATTTGATTGGCAAATTTTTTTTTTTTTTTTTTTCGGAAGGTAAAATGTATAAAATAAAAACAAAAACAGATATACAGGGTAATCACCCACAAAATGTACAATGAAGTCACGTAGGACTCAAAGACAAACATCAAACACCCAAAAGCCAAGGCTCAAAACACAAGTCTGTAAGAGATGCCCTTAGTAAGAGCATCTCCCACAGACTTGTTAACAAAAGAAAACATTGGTAGACAAAAAACCAAAACATAAAACCAATCATCCAAGAGGCAGAACACTGGGAAGCACCAGCTATGCAATACACTCAAGTAACAAGGGTAAATATGATTCAAAAGCAAGTCTTCTGACATGAGACTCCAAGTGACCATAACAAATCCAATCTGGTTAGGCAAAAGTTGGGCCAAGCAAAACACTTCACGTCATAGACCCATATCCTGCCACAAGCTCTATGCCGTTAGGCATTGAATTGGTAACTGCCATTGTAATGCTACCTGCTGGTTATGTTGACAATTTTCAAATCTCAGTGAAGCCATTCTGTCCCTAATGACCTGCAATATACAGTGAAGTATAGAATCTTGGTCCAAGAATTGATTCTTGAAGAGCCTGTTGTTCCTCTCCCTCCATAGGTAGTAGACAGAAGTTTGGAGGCATAATTTCTTTAACACAGTCAATAAGGACTTGCCTTTCCAACGTAGAGCAGCCCAATGAATAAAATCTGTCCAGGATCTATATTGCCAAGTTTGAGAGCACATGGTCATAAGCTTGTTCCAAATAACCTGTGAATAAGAGCAGTCAAAAAACAAGTGAGAATGAGTCTCAGTAGCCCCTCTACAAAGAATGCAGTCAACCCCCATATTAGGATTGAATAAGTGAATCCTATCTTTTGTGCTCAATCTCCCTTTAACAACCATCCACAATATAAAACTCATTCTAGGGATTGCCTGCATAAACCACACAATCTTGAACCAAGGCACTTTCGGATTGGTGCTCCTGATGGTCTCCCAAGCAGAACTAGTTGTGAACTTCCCACTTGTACTAGGATTCCATTTAACTCTATCCTCTCTTGCTTGATTAGGAACATATGCTGGCATTGAATTGGCAATTTCCCTGATTTCGGCGGTAGTGACCCTAGGCCAATGCCATTGGTTGTTGGTTATGATACAACTCACTTTTGCTTCCTTGGGCAGCCTAGAATCAGCTATAATCCTGGGGTCCCAATTCATTGTAAGGGGCCCATTGGGATGCCAATTATCATACCAAAGACTAGTGGAATCGCCATTCCCAATCGAATGGGAAAGGTGTGGTCTGAACAAGCTTCTTGCTTTCAATAGGTTTTGCCAGTTCCATGAACTAGTGCAAGAGCCCTTCACAACCCAGAGGCTCCTTCCCTTCAGGTGATAAGCATGGATCCACTTGGTCCATAAGTTCTCTTTATCATTGAACAAAAGCCATAGATACCTCATCATGAGAGCACCATTCCATTCCTTAAGACATTTAATACCCTGGCCTCCCTCCTGTTTTGGTCTGCATATCTCCTTCCAAGCTACTTTTGCCCCGGACGTAGTCATCTCAACCCCTTTCCACAGAAAAGCTCTCATAATCTGTTCAACTTTATCTAAAACCTGCACTGGTAAGCTAAGATGGGATGACCAGAACATGTGGATACTACCAAGCACAGATGTTATCAGCTGCATCCTCCCAGCATAAGAAAGAAACCTGTTTGTCCAGCTCTTGACTCTGCTTTAAATTCTTTCGATAAGTGGGAGACAGTGATTAGTCCTCAATCTGGTGGAGATCAGAGGAATCCCCAAATACCTTATGGGCAGGTTGCCTTTCGGGAATCCAAATAGATCAATAATTTGCTCCGTGTCACGAGGATCAACAGCTGCCATGAAAAGAGAACTCTTCTTGGGATTTGCTTGTAATCCCGATAGCCATTGAAACTGGTTCAACGCCTCCTTTAATGACGTAGCAGATTGAACATCCCCATGACAGAACATCAGTAAATCATCAGCAAATGTGAGATGACATAAATTCAGCTTTTTGCACCTCCAATGGAACTTAAATTGAGTGTTGGAGCCGATTCTTTGAATTGTTGACAATGAGAGGACCTCCATAGCCAAAACAAAAAGGTAAGGGGATAAAGGATCCCCCTGCCTTAGCCCCCTTGCACTGGAGAAAAAACCTTCAAGTTCTCCATTTGATTGGCAAATTGATGTTGTCTACTCTGGTTTATAACATTTGGGTGGAAAGAAATCGAACAATTTTCAGAAACTCGTACAAGGATGTTATGACTGTTTATAAAGAGACTGTGGAGGCCATAATACAGAAACTACACATGAGCAGAGGTTTTGGGAGAACTTCGTCAAATATATGGATGCAGAAAAAATGGTGCCTACCAGAAATAATTTTTGAACCCCCATGAAGTTATTGACTTGCGTAAGGCTAGCTTTTGATGCTATGGTTTTACTTGATGGATTTTGATGATGCAAATGATCTCTTCATGCTTGACACACGCTCTTTGGGACTCTCATGCTGAGGGGGTCCTTTTTTGGTCTTTTTCTTGGTGATGATGTGTTCCGATGATGCACTCTTCATGCTTGACATAGGCTGTTCCGATGTTGCTGCTGCTGAAAGTTGGATGGACAGTCAAGCTTTCTGCTTGCTTGGCTGCTGTCCCAAGGTGCTGAAAGGTTCTTTGTCCTCTTGTTGTTTCTTTGAGTTGATTGTGTTTTATTGATGGAGATCATTGTATTTTTGGGGATGGTAGATCATCTGTCTCAAATGAATATGAATAGATGATTTGTCATCCCACTTCACTTTATTTTTTTGCTCCTTTTTGGCTTTTGGATTTTTACATGTAGGTATCTGTTGAACATACAGATCATTGATCAATAAAATATTTATTTACCAAAAAAAAGAAAGAAAATCGACACGATACGTAGTTCAATTACAAACATAGCCTTATATTCAGTTCAATTCGATGACATGACAAGTGACACTTTGACATATAAATCCATTCATATTTGTACCGAATAATCACATCCCGTAGGGCCATAATCATAACTCACAAAATATATCACAAGTACACTTCGTATATGTACCAATCAACCCCCAAAATATTTAACTAAATTAGCTCAATAAAACTTGCAAAATTTCATATCAACAGAAAATCTTTAGGAATATAAATTCAGATGAATAAAAGGACACTTTTTGTATAGAAATTGAAAGACAAGCATATTGTATACTACATCGTACCTCAAATAACCAAGGGATATCAATAAATGTGATCACCATCATGTCAAGAACAACATATCCCAATTTTATAAAATTCGAGACTAAAATCACCACTCAATTTTGAATCCAAAACCTTGTTCTCTCTCTTTCTCCTTTCTCATTTCTTTCTTCCTTATCCCATGATTTTCCTACTAAGAGAATGACTATTTATAGCCAAAATTTATCCTCACGTCTCTTGTGTGATGCTATGAAGCTTGCATCAGAATGGACAAATGTCCATGCATTTTCTCTTTTTTTTTTTGTTAATACCTAGACACTTGTCAACTTGTGTCCCTTTTTTTTTTTTTAGTGACATTTGTCATCTTTATCATTTATGGATATACATTCGACATACTTTTGCATTTTTTTATATAATTCGTACATTTTAGATATTTAATATAATATTTATTTGACTCGTTTTCATATAAAGAATTCATATTTGAGGTCCATTTATTTGTTTGAAATTTTTAAAAATAGCTTTTATATTATATTTTCGATCACACAAATTATAATTTGCGCTTTAATTAATGTATTACGGATTAATTCTAATATGGTCGTTACCGTTTATGTTCTTTTTATTTCTTTTACTGTTTAATAAATTGTTAGAATATCATCAACAGGGTTTAAGAACTACAAACGCTTTGTGATGGATAGGGGTCATATTAGAGTAGATATCATTAATTAGATGGTGGTATTGGTATGGTATGGTAAAAAAATGAACGGAAAGTGGAAGAATGTAAAAAGGGAGAGATGGTTACAATCCTTTATGTTAGGAAGGAAAGGATGAATGATGGGTCTTTCTTCAGAGAAATTTTTTTGTGGGTTTAACAAACCATATGACATCAACAAAAAAAAATTGTACATACCCAATGAGTAGTTGTCATCTATCACCTTGTCAGAAATATTTTTGAAAAACCCAAATTATATGTACCACAAGACGTTTTTGTATCAGCTTCTCATTGGGTATACACACCATATAACAATGTCACATGATATGTTAAAAGCATACGCCCTTCCTTTCACTCACCAAGATTTATGAACACCTATATCAGACCATTCGATCGCCTTGGTTAGAATGGGGGATGAGTTACCTATGTTGAAAAATAAACTTGTTTTAGAGTTTATTATAATATTAAGGTGTGTTAATTAGATGTGTGTTAGTGGATAAGGAATATGCAAATAGTGGAAGACAAGAGTATTAGTGGGGTGTTAATTCCTAAATAATTGTGTTTTAATATTGTAGAGGTTACTAGAGTTAGTGGTTGTAATGGTACCTTAATATAATATTAGGGATTATATGTATGACTTATATAAATAGGGTACATGACCTAGAGTTTTCAGGAAGTAGAGTTGAGTAGAAATTGAAGAGTTTAAGTTGAGTATGTGATTGTAATCAACTTGTATGAAATTTTTTTTTTTTTGAGTGTTCATATCATCTTTTACTTCCTTCCATTTTATTTCTAATCTTCTTGATTTCAACAAGGTGGTATGTTATAATAATAATAGAGTAATTCCAACAACCTAAAAGCAGAAAACCATTCTAGCTTTTTGACTTTTGGGCAAGTAATCAGAACTTTCTACCAACCGTATCTAGAGCTTGGGCCACCCAAGTTGGGGGATCTCCTATGTTTAGAATACGTCAGAAGTTAAAGTTGCGGGTCAGGCTACAATACCGAATTCACCTTTTTGGTACCGTACCGAAGTTCATTTTGGACCTTTGATGGAATTTTCTTATTTTTGTAGCCATTGATCACTTTTTAAAGGACTACCGGTTACCTGGAAAGTGGATACCGGTTACCTGCAAAATCGGTAATAACACTTACCCCCCCAACAGTTGGAACTCCTCTCACATGGATCCTCCCCCCAAGAGTTGAAACCCCTACCCATAAAAGTTGAAACCCCCACTCATAAAAGTTGGAACTCCTACCCAAAAAAGTTGAAACCCCCACCCATAAAAGTTGGAATTCGTACCCAAAAATGTTGGAACCCCTCCCCTCAAGAGTTGGAACCCCTACCAAAAGAGTTGGAACTATTACCCATAAAAGTTGAAACCCTTATTCAAAAAAGTTGAAACCCCACCCATAAAAGTTGGAACCCCTACCCAAAAAAGTTGAAACCTCAACCCATAAAAGTTGGAACCCGTACCCAAAAATGTTGGAACCCCTCCCCTCAAAAGTTGGAACCCCAACCCAAAAAAGTTGAAACCCCAACCCATAAAAGTTGGAACCCTTACCCAAAAATGTTGAAACCCCTACTCAAAAAAGTTGGAACCCGTCCCCTAAGAGTTGGAACCCCTACCCAAAAAAGTTGAAACCCCCAGCCATAAAAGTAAGAAGCCTTACCCAAAAATGTTGAAACCCCTACCCAAAAAAGTTGGAACCCCCCCCCCCAAGAGTTGGAACCCCTACCCAAAAAAGTTGAAACCCTCACCCATAAAAGTTGAAACCCCTACCCAAAAAAGTTGAAACCCCCACCCATAAAAGTTGGAACCCGTACTCAAAAATGTTGGAACCCCTACCAAAAGAGTTGGAACTATTACCCATAAAAGTTGAAACCATTATGCAAAAAAGTTGAAACCCTCACCCACAAAAGTTGGAACCCGTACTAAAAAATGTTGGAACCCCAACCAAAAGAGTTGGAACTATTACCCATAAAAGTTGAAACTATTATCCAAAAAAGTTGAAACACCCACCCATAAAAGTTGGAACCCTTACCCAAAAAGTTGAAACCCCCATCCATAAAAGTTGAAACCCCTACCCAAAAATGTTGGAACCCCTCCCCTCAAGAGTTGGAACCCCTACCCAAAAAAGTTGAAACCCCAACCCATAAAAGTTGGAACCCTTACCCAAAAATGTTGAAACCCCTACCCAAAAATGTTGAAACCCCCACCCATAAAAGTAGGAACCCTTACCCAAAAATGTTGAAACCCCTACCCAAAAAAGTTGAAACCCCCACCCATAAAAGTTGTAACCCGTACCCAAAAATGTTGGAACCCCTCCCCTCAAGAGTTGGAACCCCTACCAAAAGAGTTGGAACTATTACCCATAAAAGTTGAAATCCTTATCCAAAAAAGTTGAAACCCCCACCCATAAAAGTTGGAACCCCTACCCAAAAAAGTTGAAACCCCCATCCATAAAAGTTGGAACCCATACCCAAAAATGTTGGAACACCTCCCCTCAAGAGTTGGAACCCCTACCCAAAAAAGTTGAAACCCCCACCCATAAAAGTTGGAACCCTTACCCAAAAATGTTGGAACCCCTCCCCAAGAGTTGGAAACCCTACCCAAAAAAGTTGAAACCCCCACCCATAAAAGTAGGAACCCTTACCCAAAAATATTAAAACTCCTACCCATAAAAGTTGGAACCCCTCGCCCGAACCCCTCCTCCCAAGAGTTGCAACTCCTACCCAAAAAAGTTGGAACACCCACCCATAAAAATTAGAACCATTACCCAAAAATGTTGGAACACCTACCCATAAATGGTAATTTGTTAAATTGAATGTTAATTTGGTAATGATTTGATGAATTAAATCTTTATTAGATGATTTTATATTTTAATTTGATGAATTGAATGTTAATTTAATGAATTAAATATTAATTTGATGAATTGAATTTTAATTTGGTGTTAAAATGACGATTTGAAAGTTTATTTGATAAAATTGAATGTTTATTTGGTATAAATTTGATGAGTTGAATATTAAATGTTATGTCACGCAATTGAATGCTAATTTGTTGAATTGAATATTAATTTAGTATTGATTTGCTGAATTAAATGTTTATTGTATGTAACTGTATTTTACTTTGATGTTGATTTGTTAAATTGAACCTTTATTGAATGATTTTCGATATTAATTTGATAAATTGAGTGCTAATTTAATGAATTTGAATATAAATTAGATGAAATTGAATGTTGATTTGAAGAATTGAATGTTAATTTGTTATTTATTTGAAAAATTAAACGTTTATTGTATGTAACTGTATGTTACTTTGATGTTAATTTGTTAAATCAAGGATTTTCGATATTAATTTTTTTAAGTGAATGTTAATTGAATGAATTTGAATATAAATTGGATGAGATTGAATGTTACGTTGATGAATTAAATGTTTATTAGTTGAATTTTAATGTTAATTGAAATGTTTATTAGTTGATTTTTAATGTTAATTTAATGAATTAAATGTTTATTAGGTAAAATTAAATTTTGATTAGAAGAATTGAATGTTAATTTGGTGTAAATTTGATGAATTGGGTATTAAATTGATGAAATTGCATGTTAATTGTTGATTTAATAAATTGAATACATATTCATTCGTCAAATTAACACCAAATTTATGTTCAATTGATGAAATCAATACCAAATATATATTCAATTCATACAATTTATATTAATTTAGTGTTAGTTTGATGAATTGAATGTTAATTTGGTATTGATTTGATGAATTGAATGTTAATTTGGTGTTAATTTAATGAATTGAATGTTTATTATATGAAACACAATGTTAATTTGTTGAATTGATTGTTAATTTGGTGTTACTTTAATGAATTGAATGTTTATTATATGAAACAAAATGTTAATTTGTTGAATTGATTGTTAATTTGGTGTTGATTTAATGAATTGAATATTTATTTGATGATGAATGTTAAGTTAATTTGATGAATAAATAATTTATTAGATGGAATTGAATGTGAATTTGATGAATTGAGTATTAATGTTGTGTTAATTTTATGAATTGGAGTTAATTTAGTGTTAATTTGAAGAAGTGAATATTAATTTGGTATTAATTTGATGAATTGAATATTAATTGGATGAAATTGAATCTTAATTTGATGAATTTAATTTTAAATAGTTAATTTAAATGTTAATTTATTATACAAAATGGAATATTAATTTGTTGACTTGAATGCTAATTTAGTGTTGATTTGATGAATTAAATATTTATTCAATGAATTTTTATATTACATTGGTGTTGGTTTGATAAATTGAATTTTTATTAGATGATTTTGGATGTTAATTTGATGAATTGAGTATAAATTGGATGAATTTGAATATATATTTGATGAATTGAATGTTAATTTAATGTTAATTTGATAAATTAAAATTTTATTGGATGGAATTGAATGTTAGGTTAATTTGATGAATTAAATGTTTATTAGACATAATTGAATGCGAATTTAATGAATTGAATATTAATTTTGTGTTAATTTGATGAATTGAATGTTAGTTTGGTGTTGATTTGAAGAATTGAAAGTTAATTTGGTATTAATTTGATGAATTGAATGTTAAATAGTTAAGTTAATGAATTGAATGTTTATTATTCGAAATGAAATGTTAATTTGTTAAATTGAATGTTAATTTGGTATTGATTTGATGAATTAAATCTTTATTTGATGAGTTTATATTTAAATTTGATGAATTGAATGTTAATTTAATGAATTAAATATTAATTGGATGAATTAAATTTTAATTTGCTGTTAATATGATGATTTGAATGTTTATTTGATGAAATTGAATGTTTAGTTGTTATAAATTTGATAAATTGAATATTAAATATTATTAGATGAAATTGAACGTTAATTTGTTGAATTGAATATTAATTTAGTATTGATTTGATGAATTAAATGTTTATTGGATGTAACTGTATGTTACTTTGATGTTGATTTGTTACATTGACCTTTTGGATGATTTTCTATGGTAATTTGATAAATTGAGTGTTAATTTACTGCATTTGAATATAAATTAAATGAATTGAATGTTAATTTTATGTTAATTTGATGAATTGAATATTAAGAGGATGTGATTGAATGTTAAGTTGATGAATTAAATGTTTATTAGATGAAATTTGTAAAACCCGGGAAAAATTGAACTTTTTCTGAAAAAGGGCAAAATGGTAATTCTCCACCCTTATGCGTATTTGAAATAATCATGTTCTAGACCTCGGATGAGGAAACGGAGTGCGCCATTGGATTCGCAACGCGAAATCTAGTAATCACCAGAAATTTCGTCGAATTCCGAGATAGTCGGATTTTTACACGTCGTTCGAGGCGACTGCGTGGCGAATGTAATTTTAAAGGTCCCCAATAATGGATTTTATAAAATTTCCTTATAATTGGATTAAAGTTCCAATAAAATTAATTTGGACTTAATGCGGGACTTAATGAATCGTTTCGGGACGAAAAACGGACCCGAAAGTCGAAAATATGCGGTGCGATGTGGACCGCACATTTTTGCCTATAAATATCCTAAAAAAATCAGCTTTTTTGAGAAATATTAGCTGAAACTTCAGCCTTTCAGCCGCCCAAGACCAAAGAAGAAAAAAAAAATTCTTTAGCCTTCCCGCTCCGATTTCGGGAGTTCCGTCCGTCGGAATTTGTCAATTCAAAAGGCAAAGTTCATCTACGCGAAGAGGGCTACGCGTGGGTACCAAAAAATAAAAGTTTCACCGAAGGTGAACGGGTGGGGGTGTACGAAAATCAAGATTCGAGTTGTATTTCTTTGCTCGGATTCCGTCGAGCTAGAAGGGAGAAGTGATCACGTCTACGAGGGCTACGCGTGGGTACCAAAAATGAAGATTTTCACCGAAGGTGAAAAATCGGGATTTGGAAAAATCAAGCTTCGAGTTGGGTTTTCGGGTCTTGGGACGTTCCTACGGGATTCTCACACTACAAGAGGTAGAGGTTCTCCTACTTGGGTTGATTTCTTACCTAAAAATGCCTATGATAAATGGGTTGGATATATATATATATATATATATATATATATATATATATATATATATATATATATATATATTGACCTATGTATACATATATTTATATGTATATGGTTATGGAATAATGAAGATGGTGGGTAAGTTGTTAGAAAATTACACTTGCCTATTGGTGGAATTTAGGTAAAATAATTTTATCCTAAATTGGTATGTAGAAATTGTCTATTGGAATTTCTTGAATTATGTGGAAATTGGGCATGATATGTGTTACCATGTTGTTTGCCTTGAAGGTGTTTGACAAAATACCTAAATGGATTGAAATTGTTATATGATAAATAACATGTTATGCCTTATGTGGTAAATGAAAATCATATGTGTACGATATGATTTATGTTGAAATTGTGAATGTCAGATATATATTTTGATATATCAATTGTTGTGATGAAGCATGAAATTTATACGTTTATAATGTAAATTGCCATGGAATGGAATTGATTATGTTAATTTAGTCCATATGGCATGCATTACATATGTGACATAATGTTATTGCAATGATACATCGCATTGCATATGCACGGGGAATTCACATCATGAGTGGTGTGTGTGTGTGCATGGTTGTTGTTAATACCATATGTTGGAATGTGGTAGAGACAGTTCATATGGCATTCATTACATATGAACCTTGCATGAGAGAAGAAATGGGTCATTACATTACATATGTACGGGAACATCACATACATGGATATTGTGTCATAAGGATGTTGTGCATGGGTGTTTGTACCACAATCTATGTGGTATTAAATGCATATGGTCATGGAAATTGCTCATTGACATTATTGCATATAGAGCATGACATTGGTAACTCCATTCATGGACATTAGTCATTAGTGGAGGCATGTGTAGGTGGTGCATGGTTAATCAACACCTTGTTTGGTGCTTGATATGTGGACTCGGGAGAAAAGTGGATCGACGATCCTTTTTGAGTCGCATGGTTGCATTGCATAAGTAAAACTTGTGTCTGGGTATAGCAAGAAGGGGCATGGCGACTTCCTCGGGTGAAAGACCCGGAATCACTTGGTTCAGTCACTCCCCTGAGGTGAAATTCCGGAAAAGTGACATGGTGTACGGAACCGGCGGTGTAATTCCAACAAGACACAAGATTTTGATATAAAATATACTCATCCAATGAGTATCATATTTTCCGTCGAAGACGGGTTCATTACACATTGCATTGTGTTGTGGGAGTCGGGAAGGACTCGGGTTGTGTTACATGATTGAGTCTCATCTCACTCATAGCATGTGGTACACATTGGCATTCGCATTGTGTGTGTGGGAGCCGGGAAGGGCTCGGGTCGAGTACATGAGTCTCATCTCATTCATGGGGCTTAGGTAGCCCGGTTTAACATACATGGCATTGGCATGTAAAGAGAGTCGGGGTGGACTCGGGTTGGATGTACATGAGTGGATTTCATCTCATTCACGGCATGGCTTAATGGCATTCCATCATTGAATTGCATTCTTGATTGGAATGGTTATGAAAATTATGGATGTTGCATGTGAACATTTCATGTGCATATAGGTTGAGGAGTAGCCTCTGTAGGAATTTCTCTACTGGGCGTTGGCTCACCCTATACGGGAACAATTTCAGGTGCGGGAGGTTCACCGACGCACGGCTCAAGTTTGGGCCCTCTTGGTTGAAGAAAGGCCGACATGTGGTCTTAGCCTTATTTCATGTAAAAACATTTGAAATATTATGTCTTTGGCATGTAAATTAAGCAAATTAATTGTAATAGAACATATGTGAATAATTGTTAATCTAACCTTGTATGTGATTTAAGTATGGTTAATTGGAGCCAGTGTGGCCAATGTTTACTTATACATGGACCCGGTGCGGCCATTGCTTTATATTTGACCTCGGATGGGTCTGGTAATTGTGTATTGCACATGTTGGGTTTTGGGTAGAGCTTCCCCATACAAAGGAGACTCTGCCCAAATTTCGTTAAGTTATGGACCCCGGTAAATGGGGCATAACAGTGTGATATCGAGATACTAGGTATCTACAGGTATTCCGCGGGTTGATGGGTAATCAACGGACCCCCGGATTTAGGGGCGTCACAAAATTGAATGTTGATTTGAAGAATTGAATGTTAATTTGTTATTTATTTGAAAAATTCAACGTTTATTAGATGAAATTGCACTTTACTTTGGTGTTAATTTGTTAAATCGAGGATTTTTTATGTTAATTTTATGAATTGAATTTGAATATAAATTGGATGAGATTGAATGTTACGTTGATGAATTAAATGTTTATTAGGTAAAATTAAATGTTGATTTGAAGAATTGAATGTTAATTTGGTGTAAATTTGATGAATTGAGTATTAATTGCATGTTACTTGTTGATTTAAAAATTGAGTATTTATTGGATGAGTTTGGATGTTAATTTGATGAATTATAATATCAAAAGGTTAAAAATGTAATATCCAAGGGATAAAAGTGTAATAAGATAGGAGATGTAAGTGTAATTATACAAACGTTCGGTCCACCATTCCCAGGACCGGTCTTAGTTTAAATTATATTTACACCCCTAAACTATAACACTACTTTTATTTTGTTCCCAATCTAACCCAACACAATTAAATTAACATTCAATTTCATGAAATTAATATTTAATCCATCAAATTAACATCAAATTAACATTTAATTCATCTAATTAATATTCAATTCATCAAATTAATACTAAATCGACATTCAATTCATCCAATTACCACTCAATTTATCAAAATTAACATTCAAAATAATCCAAAAAAAAAATTAATTTATCAAATCAACACCAAACCAAAGTAATATGAAAATTAATCAAATAAACATTTAATTCATTAACTCAACTCTAAATTAACATTACATTTCATCTAATAAACATTCAATTAATAAATAAACGATGGTAATTTGATAAATTGAGTGTATATTTAATGCACTTGAATATAAATTAAATGAATTGAATGTTAATTTTATGTTAATTTGATAAATTGAATATTAATTGGATGTGATTGAATGTTAAGTTGATGAATTAAATGTTTATTACATGAAATTGAATGTTGATTTGAAGAATTGAATGTTAATTTGTTATTTATTTGAAAAATTAAACGTTTATTGGATGCACGTTACTTTGGTGTTAATTTGTTAAATCGAGGATTTTCGATGTAAATTTTATGAATTGAATGTTACTTGAATGAATTTGAATATAAATTGGATGAGATTGAATGTTACGTTGATGAATTAAATGTTTATTACGTAAAATTAAATGTTGATTTGAAGATTTGAATGGTAATTTGGTGTAAATTTGATGAATTGAGTATTAATTGCATGTTACTTGTTGATTTAACAAATTGAGTATTTATTGGATGAGTTTGGATGTTAATTTGATGAATTATAATATCAAAAGGTTAAAAGTGCAATATCAAAGGGATAAAAGTGTAATATGATAGGAGAAGTAAGTGTAATTATACACACGATCGGTCCACATTCCCAGGACCGGTCTTAGTTTAAATTATATTTACACCCCTAAACTATAACACTATTTTTATTTTGTTCCCAATCTAACCCAACACAATTAAATTAACATTCAATTTTATGAAATTAATATTTAATTCATCAAATTAATATCAAATTAACATTTAATTCATCCAATTAATATTCAATTCATCCAATTAATACTAAATGTACATTCAATTCATCCAATTACCACTCAATTTATCAAAATTAACATCCAAAATAATCCAAAAAAAAATTAATTTTTCAAATCAACACCAAACCAAAGTAATATTAAAATTAATCAAATAAACATTTAATTCATTAACTCAACTCTAAATTAACATTACATTTAATCTAATAAACATTCAATTATTAAAATTAACATTTAAATTCAACTATTAACATTAAATTCATCCAATACATATTCATTGTCAAGAGTTGAAACCCCAAGAGTTGGAACCAACCCAAAAAAGTTGAAACTCTCCCCAAACCTCTACCCAAACAGTTGGAACTCTTACCCAAAAAAGTTGGAACATATACCAAAAAAGTTGGAACCCTTACCCAAAAAAATTGGAACCCCTCCAAAATAATCCAAAGAAAATTTAATTTATCAAATCAACACCAAACCAAAGTAATATGAAAATTAATCAAATAAACATTTAATTCATTAACTCAACTCTAAATTAACATTACATTTCATCTAATAAACATTCGATTAA
The DNA here is from genome assembly GCA_951799425.1 of Ilex aquifolium. Classification (NCBI taxonomy): domain Eukaryota; kingdom Viridiplantae; phylum Streptophyta; class Magnoliopsida; order Aquifoliales; family Aquifoliaceae; genus Ilex; species Ilex aquifolium. The sequence goes on along the minus strand of OX637410.1, from coordinate 13,279,719 downwards.
TAAAATTTTCGATGGTAATTTGATAAATTGAGTATTAATTTAATGCACTTGAATATAAATTAAATAAATTGAATGTTAATTTTATGTTAATTTGATGAATTGAATATTAATTGGATGTGATTGAATGTTAAGTTGATGAATTAAATGTTTATTAGATGAAATTGAATGTTGATTTGAAGAATTGAATGTTAATTTGTTATTTATTTTAAAAATTAAACGTTTATTGGATGAAATTGTACGTTACTTTGGTGTTAATTTGTTAAATCGAGGATTTTTGATGTTAATTTTATGAATTGAATGTTACTCGAATGAATTTGAATATAAATTGGATGACATTGAATGTTGATTTGAAGAATTGAATGTTAATTTGGGGTAAATTTGATGAATTGAGTATTAATTGCATGTTACTTGTTGATTTAATTAATTGAGTATTTATTGGATGAGTTTGGATGTTAATTTGATGAATTATAATATCAAAGGTTAAAAGTGTAATACGAAAAGGGATAAAAGTGTAATATGATAAGAGACCTAACTGTAATTATACCCACGTTCGGTCACCATTCCTAGGACCGGTAGTAGTTTAAATTACACTTACACCCCTAAACTATAACACTATTTTTACTTTGTTCCCATAACTGTAACATATTACAATATTTTTTTTTTCTTGTGAATATTTTGTTCCCAAAAACCTTATCTTCTCTCTCTACCCACTTTCCCGCCTAAACGACTGTTACTGGTCTTGCCTTCCCTCCATCTCTTTCCCTCCATCTCTTTCACTGTGCTGACTGATGTTGCCTTCCCTGTCGACTCCGCGTGAAACTCCATTACTGACTTTGTCTTTGATAAGTTCTAATGTAAGTGAACATTTTTTTAAGTTAATATCGTAATTTATATGGTGAAGCCATTTTTGTGGTTAATGGTTTATTTTATGTTTAGGGTGAAGAAGGAAGCTGAAACTATTAGGGTGAAGAAGGAACATGAAGCTGAAGCTGAAGATATTAAGCCATGTCGCCCAACAACCTCCTGGCTTTTTTACTAGTGGGAGATTTTTTTAAATCTAAATGCTAAATTAGTTGTGTTGATCTTATTTTTTTATTCAAATGATCTTAGATGCTTGTTTTCACTATAGCAAGGATTGTGTGAAGACAATCAAAGGGAAGGAAATAAAAAAAATGGACCATGGGGTATAAATGATATTATGTTGATCTATATTTTTTATTCCGATGATCTTTTTTATTCTTGTTTCCACTTTACATCCTTCATCTCATGTTGTACAACCTTTCGCTACTCAATCATCAGGCGATGAAAGAACTTGGCATCCAATGGAAGAATTTGAAACATGACCAGAAAGAAAAATATTTAGAGATGGCGAAGTCCTCAAGAGAAGAGTATTATAGTCGTAAAGAGAACTCTAACACAAAAGAAAAGGTTCAAAACCATAATATTAAATGGTTGATATGTTTTTTATCTGTTTTTTTTTTCTTATGCAACTGTTTGAAATTACAGCTCGGAACAAGATGTTCTCCCGGAATGATTGTGAAAGTAATAGAAAGGTTAAGTGAAGCACAAAAAAAGGCCGTTGAAGATATTGGATTTGGAGGCTTGTTACGGCTCAAATGTAAACTACTGAGAAGAGATTTGTGCGCTTGGTTGGTTGAACAGTTTGACCCGATATCATGTGTTTTGAACATTCATGGCAAATCCCTAAAGTTGTCTCCCATGGATGTGGAATATATATTGGGATTGAGATATGGAGGGATAGACGTGGACACGAGTGGCCCAACCGAAAAAATAAATGGACTGTGTAAGTCAATGTTCACTGGAATGAAGGATATTCCTTTGAAATATTTGAACGCAAAATTACAGGAAATGAAAGAAGATTCACAAGACTTTCTCCGTGTCTTTGTGTTATTTTCACTTGGATGTCTACTGTGCCCTTCAACAAAGAACTCCATTAGTAGTTCATTCCTCCATTCTGTGGTGGAAATTAGTTCTTTGGGAGAGAAGAACTGGGCAAAGTTGGTATTTGATGCCCTTCTAGAGGGAGTGCAACGATATAAGACAAATGAACAAAATAACATTAGTGGTTGTTTACTGATTCTAAAGGTAATGAAATGATTAATTGGCATATTAACAAATTTATACATTGTGATTGCAATTGTTTTTCTAATTGACAATAGTTGTGTGTTGTAGGTTTGTTATCTGCAGCGCGTCACTCAACAAGGGGTTTCTCTTGTGCCAATTAAAACGTGTCAAACTATTCCTTATATCGCATCATGGGGTGATGTGGAAATCAAAGAGGGTGTGACACTTTTTAAAAAATTGAAAAGTCTGAAAGAGGCAGAGGTATCATGTTACAACTTAAATGATATGTATGTATTTGAATTTGAATATAAATTTTGTATGATGAAAATGGTTGTTTTAGGTTCCAATTGTAGGAGTACATCTTGCACGCATAGAGCCACCTCATGCAGGCACACCTGAACAAAACATAGTGCCACCTCCTGCCGGGACCGAAGAAAAATCAAATGTATGTGTTAAAGATATTATATATGAGGGTAACAATATTTATAAATTTGTGTTGAAGAATATAATTTGATATTATTTTCAGTTGGAGCAAAGATTTTTCATCATGGAAAAGTCCATGGAGAAAATTATGGCGGATCAAGAAAATTTAGCTACCAAAGTCGCCTCAATGGTATGCATGATGCAGAAAATCATGGATGCCATGACAGAACTTAGACGTCCCAACTGCCAACATAAATGTGAGAATAATAAAGGAACCAATGAAGAAGTACCGAATGAATCCGACCATGCAAATCGGGCAAGGGTCTCACTTCAAATGGTTCAAACACCAGATATAAAGGCCCTGAAAGAGACAACAAAACAAACTTCAAACAAGTTGGTTTGGAGACATGACCTTCCAGACCTTTCATGCTCCCACTCGTGCACTCAAAAAAAATATACACCAAAGATTTTGCGAAGAATTTCGAAGAGGAAGCCGTCGAGATACTTGAAATCACCGTTCTACATTTTGAAGGTATGACAACATTATACCATCCATGATTAAATACCTTTTTTTTGTTGTAAATGTATGTGTTATTTTTTGAAGCAGAATGTTCAAAGGAGGAAGTATGAAAAAAATCAGATGTTAATGAATATGGATAGATATGCAGAAGAGAATGTTCAGAAGGAGGATGTGAATGTGAATGGAAATAATGAAGAGGATGTGGATAAGAATAATGAAGATAAGAAGGTAATTAATGATATAGAGGAGGAGGAGCAAATAAATGAAAATAAGAATAAAGGAACAATTGCATCATGGGGATTATTGGACGCGGAGAAGGAGAGTGTGACAGCAAGTAAGGTTAACAAAATTACACAAGGCTTGCACGAGCACCACACCCCGAGTGTAAATGGTAGTAAGGTTAACAAAATTACACAAGGCTTGCTACGTCACCACACCCCCACGGTGGCCATACATGAGGTTTGTATTCCATATTTAACATAAACAACTGTCCAATTATTACCACCTCTTTGTATTTTATAACTATAACTAGATTTCAGACTCTCTTTGTAATTTATAAGCAGATTTCAGACTCTAGTACTGCGTGGAACCCATCATTAGATGTGGAGTATCCACCCATCGACAAAATAACTACTGAAGACAAATTGTTTGTCTTCAATTACATATTTGACACGGCCCTTGACATGAGGTATGTATTTTGTTTCCTGAACAATCTATTATTGGAGCATCATAAAGTACTAATTCAATTCTTTAATGATACAGTGAGGTATTGGTGAGCATTGAAACATGTTATGCGTCGAGAGGAGCAATGATAAAAGCCTTAAAGCCAACAAAATGGCTAATAGATGTTGTGAGTTAGATAGATATTTATTTAGGATAATTTTAATATTGACTAATATGATAATGTTGTGGCTAACATGATACGAGTTTGATTTTCTATTGTTTGACCTCTTGAAGATACTAAATTTGGCACCATATATGATTCCTGAGTCCGTCAAGATTAATCCTTTAACAAAAAAGTCACGGTGGTACCTACCAACATGGTTTTCGGTAATGATCCATTTCACATTTATAAATTTAAAAATTATTTTAAACTCTCAATGTCTACTCATAGTTCTCTCCAATACCCAGCAAAAAGCACTGGGAGGAACATACAAAGAAAAAACATATGAGTTGCTTGAATTCCAAAGGTACTTTGTTTCACAGTTCAAGGACTGTGAAAAGGTATGTACTTGCTCCATTCTTTGAACTATTTTTTGCTCTATTTATGATGGAGCTTTTCTACAATAATAGCTGCATATAAATCATCAATCTCGTTTATGTATAAATGTAGATATATATACCCATCAACGACAAGAATATACATTGGTATCTATGCTTGGTTGATGTAGTGGAGCAACAAGTTCTGCTACTCGATTCATTGCCAATGCTACCCAACGAGCACCGATACATTGCCGTCAAGATTGTGGTTAAAGAACTAGACAGAGTCCTTGAACTTGTCGTACCGAACCACAGGCCAACATTGATCAACTGGCCCATAACTCAAGTGCAGTGGGCTCCTCGGCAGCCTAATAGTCATGACTGTGGAATTTTTGTTATCAAGATGATGTGTGCTCCAATTTTGGGTCCATCATTCAGGATTACGGTATGATACATTTTTTTTGTAGTGAACTAAATTTGTTTTAACATTTTAATTTGTGAACTCTTAATATACTGTTGTCTTTATGAGCAATCAAATCAAATGCGCATGGATATAGCAATTAATCTTGTTACCCATGTATACAATGAACCAAGAGACAAGATTATAACGAAGGCACGGGAGCGTTACAAGGATGGCAGTCAGAAAATGATAAACCTGTGGAGATATTAGTTTGGATTGGCCAATTCCAAAAGTTACACAGATTTTTTTTGTATATATTGTGCACTGGGATATAGTTTTGGGTTCCCAAACAGGAGGGTCTACCCTTTCCCAGCTATATGAAATATAGTAGAGGTTACTAGAAGTTTTGTAGTCTATTTCATATAGTCTTGAAAGGGCTGATAATATATTTTGTGGAACACAACATTACATTATTTGTCTCAAATTTTGAAGGCTTTGGAAGGTCTGGATTTGCTGGGTGCTCTTTGTGTGTGTTCTTTGCCAAGCCTGGATGAAGGGTGGTGGTGCAGGACCTCCAGTTTTGACAGTGAAACGATCTTGAGAGTAGAAAAGAAAGGAGATGTAGAACTAGATGAAAATGTAGAGGAGAGTGTAAAAAGAAGCAGATCTACTGTCAACCATCCGAAATTTAAGTCTCCTTAAATAATGGTTTCAATGGACAATAAAGACATTTATGACATGCCAACTGCAGTCCAAGGACTACCAAAACAGTACGCCCTTATTCCATTCCAGAAATTTGTATAATATCTACCAATACTCAATCAACAACCATTCTCAACAACCATTCTCACCAACCAATCAAAGAAATTACAAGAAGTTTGATTTGCATATCAGCCTTTCAATCAAGCAAAACGCCAAAAGAAAGCATATTAGCCTATCAAACCAACTCAAAAAACACGGCACAGAAGCCTTTCAACAAAAACAAACTTAGACAAAAATCACCAAAACCTTGAATATACTAAATAATTTGAAACAACCAGACAAAACAGCCTCCTTTGAATATACTAAACAATTTGAAACAACCAGAAAAATTTACAAATCTCCCAGACAACCTCAAAAAAGTTAGAGCCCAACCAAAAAAAATTAGAATCCAACAACTGTTTTTACCCAACCATTAAAGTTGGAACCCACTTCCCAAAGGTTGTAACTCATACTAAAAAGTGAGTGGGGAAATGTAAATAGCTTCCAAGAAGAGAACTGCAAGAACAAACAATCTTGCAACCACCAACAAAACTTTTAACCATTTGACGCCCTAAAAACTATCATGTCCCTGTGTTTGTTGTCAACATGTGTGACAAGACTTAGTGCTAACTCCTTCCTTGTATCTGCAGTAGGTTCCTACAAGAGCATGAAAACATTGCATTACCATGTTATAATTCGGTACCGGTTGTAAAGCAACACTATATGACATACTATAAAATTCAGTAAAGTATTATACCCTAATACGGATGTTTTGACCCAAATGCGGCGCTCGGATCAACTCTATTACGTACATCCCGCAATCAAATCCATTGCTCTGAACCGGCACCCATCTTGGGGTACTGATCGGCCATTTCTCTATGTGTTCAACATCATCCGCTAACTCAGCAAGTAGACGATGCAGTACCTTCACCTGTTCATGTTTTCAATAAATTTATATGAAACCTATTGTGGTTACACCTTTCACAAAATTTACGTGGTATGCATAAACTTACTGTTTTAACAGACTGAGAGAGTCGAATATGCTTCCTGCGAGGATCACGCAAGGTATCGAGAATCATCACCGCTTTATTTTTTACATCTACCACCGTTAAATACCAATGACTATTGTCATCATTAATAGGTATATATATCTACATTACAACACAAAGGTAAACCATGAATAAACTAAGACATAAATATCCAACAACATGAATAGGAAATATAAGAACAGTCTAAAAGCAATGTCGAACCTTATCGCATTTGTTAAGGTCACGGATTAAATAGGCATAGTGTTCTCGAAATTTCTCATCCAAACAACCATTCAATGGAATTGCTTGTTGCTACCAACAACAATCATAAATTAGTTCCGTGTCGGTGTAGATGATTTAGACAGTTAGTGAGTACACAACGCATATTTAACCTCGAAATACATTACCGAGAACCAAGTTGGCAAGTACCATCTCTCCTTTTTTGTGGTGGCGTCTATCTTTTCATCGGTCGACATAATAAAAGGCACTGCACTTATTATCTGTTAATTGGAGAAGAAGTGACATGTTAGTGTCATTTTGGGACTGATTCGCATTCTTCATAATAGTTGAATACAAAAATATAGTTAAAGGCAAAACACTTACAGAATCGCGCACCCAATTGGGTTCACGTAATGATTGCAAATCTGCACGACTCAAGAAATGGTGGGATTCATGAAAAGAAACAAAAACTTCCCTGCTTATTACAATCACACCATACATTAATGAATCATGTACCAATAACGCATACATATTGTGATAAGCAGGGAAGTTGTAGGATTACTTACGAATCCTTTAATGAAGAGTCCACTATGTAGGCCCATATATTTCTCTTATCCGAATCTTGGAGGTTCTGTATATGAGGGTACCCACCTTCAGGTTCAGCAGGGTAATCAGCCTCATCAGATGTACTGACTTCGACTTCATCCTGTCAATGTTATGAGCACAAACTTCCAAGACTTAACAATTAAAAAAAAAAGATGCAGGAAATAATACACCAAACAAAAAGAAAATTTTTTTACAAGCTTTATCGCCTCGCCACTATCAACTGGTGTGACTGTTTCTTTAGATTTGTCGCAAAAGTCGTTCAATTTGTCGGACAACTCTTGTATCCAATTCTTCATTGCGGCAAGCTCGTTAAACACCTTAATTGAATCGTCACGCATGGCTTTCTTGGTGGTGGCCTGATCCAACTCTAATCTTAAGAGCCTTGCTTCAAAATCCTAAGTAAATAGAAAATTGCCGTTTAAACAAACAAACAATATTGGAAATCCAAACATTAGCAGTAGGTGTTGAACAATACCTGTTTATGTAACTGCATTGGAACTCCCGGTTCTGAGTGGATGCCTTCCTTGACAACTGGTGGGTCACGGCATGAGAACTTTACCTAATTCAAGAATGCAATGGAATTTTATGTTATTATTAGCATATAATTCTGAGATAGCATGAATAAAGGACACAAAAAGGATTAAATCACACTGATTTACCTTGTCACTTTTGAAGCCTCCTAACTTGTTTAGAAGATGTATGCGCTTACTTATTTCATTGTCCCCCCATGATACAATTCGTGGGCACGGTCGAGAAACCAATGGTACCACCGTCTGTGTTTGTGGTGTGAAACAGTCAAAGTACCAAATCTATATGACACGAATGTAATACGATTAATAAAAATCAAAGTGCATAGAGGACTCTTGAAATCAACAATAATAAAAAAAAAAATGTTACCATGAGAACAAGAATGCAACCATTGACACTTTGACGTTTTGTCGTCTTGAAATCCCGTACCCCCTGAATGATACCATCAAACACATACTTGGCCCAATTCATACCCCTCAAAGATGAGACGTCCAATACCATGTGCAATAGTCTGTCATTGACTGTCTTTTTCATTGTGGGGCACAGGAACTGCCCAACAGCAAATAGAACAAAGTAACGCCGAAATTCTTCGGAATCCTCATTCAATTTCTGTAGTTTGTACTTTATGTCACGCAACGACAACTCCTTTTTGTTTTCAAAAATTGATTGTTGAAGATCCGCAATTAATGATGGGGAGCCGTTCATCTCAAATTCATCCCCCCCATACTTTAGCCCCAAGATCCATTCAACATCCACTGTAGTAAACATCATGGATTCGTTGTGCGCGTTCAGAGTACATGTATTAGGGTCAAATCTGTTCAAGATCCACTCGCATAAACCCCTTTTAATGCTGTTGATATTCAAACTAAGTAAACCCCCCAATCCCATTTCCACAATGCCTCGCTTTTGTTGAGCATTGCATGATTGAATTACTTTAACTAGCAAAGAAGGAGAGCAACGGGTACCAAGAAGATACTGCAAGATGTTTTACAACTTTAAATCAATGAATTAAAAATATTGAAATGGTTGAATGTAATGGCATTAAAGACACTACAATTTATACCTTAACCTTTCCTGATGAATATTTCGAAATATCAATTCTTTGGCGCTTACGAAGCTCTGGTTTTTTCTTTGTATTGCTTACCATCTTCGTCTCCCTGCACCATGCATCATGTTATTGGTAAAAGCTGTATAAGATCTAATAGAAAAAAAAAAAAATTCCAAACAAAAATGTTATATTTTTCTTTCAACATATTGTTGCATAAAGTATTGGATGAATGTTGTAAACCTTTAATTCTATTTAAACTATTAATGGATGGTTACAACTTTTTTGGATGTGAGTACAACTTTTTGTGGGATGTGGGTCTGATTTTTGGTGGGGTTCACAGATAAAGAGCGAGAGCGAGAGAGAGAGAGAGAGGAGCCAATTAGGGAAGTCCATACCTAGAGTTGCGGCGATGGCGATGTGGCAGTCGTGAGGAAATGAGTTGAGCGTCTACGGGTTGGGTGACGTGTAGGAGAAGCTCTGCAAAAAATATTAAACAAAAAAAATGTGGGAGGTGAAGGGGGAGAGGATTACTTGAGCAGGTTGGGTGAGGAGAAGCTCTACAAAAAATATTAAACAAACAAGACTTTGAAAAAAAAAAAAAAATAGACGTAATAAGAGCATGACTCAACTTTCTAAGGACAAAGTCAATAAAAAGAAATTTAGCTTGTAAATCCAAATTTAAAAGGAGTAAAGATGCATTTTGAGTAAAATAAACCAGTTTATCTTGAATTATATTCACACCACCTCACACTTTAAATATTATTGAGATTCCTTCACATTTCAACATGTGATAGATGTTAACAATTTCTTAAAAAGACTTTTTTAGCCTTGTAAGTGACCCCCTATTTCCCTTCTAGCAATAACCCGTGGCTAAATGCAGTTTCCCATCTAAAAAAACTCGTCAATTTGAAATAAATTTTCCTTCATTTGCTTTAATTAAAGAAATTGAATAAATCAAGTGTCCACTATTTTTTTTCAAAAATAGTCAACAGAATTTCCTATAAAGGTAGGAGCTTAAAAAAATCTAAAGCTGAGTTTATATATGTGAAACCCCGGAAAATTTGAACTATTCACAAATGGGCAAAACAATAACTTGACACTATGAACGGGTTGCGAACCTGAATTTTTCTAGAGCTCGGATGATGAAACGGACTTCGCCGTTGAATTCGTCTCGCGAAATCTAGTGACCATGTAAAATTTCATCAAATTCCGAAATAGTCGGATTTTTCACGTTTTACGAGACAGTCGGGTCTCGGGTGACCCCAAAAACGAAATTTTGGACAAAATGTGAGAAAATTGAAAATAATTTAATTAGAGTTCATAGAAAATAATTTGAACTTAAATCGGGACGAATTTTAATCGTTTCGGGACGAAAATAAACCCGAACGAAGAGGGGGCGTGTGGCGCGATCTGAACCACACATTGAAAAATATAAATAGGCTTAAAATTCTGATTTTCAGCAGATATTTCTGCTGAAATCAGTCTGGTTTCAGACGTAAAAACAGAGAGAGGGAGAGGGAAGAGAAAAATTTTGATCTCCAAGCTTCCCGCTCCGATTCCGGGAGTTCCGTCCGTCAGAATTCGTCGATTCAAAAGACAAAGTTCATCTACGCGACGAAGGCTACGCGTGGGTACCAAAAACAACAAGTTTCACCGAAGGTGAACGGGTGGGGGTGTACGAAAAACAAGATTCGAGTTGTTTTTCTTTGCTCGGATTCCGTCGAGCTAGAAGGGAGAAGTGATCACGTCGACGAGGGCTACGTGTGGGTACCAAAAATGAAGATTTTCACTGAAGTTGAAAAATCGGGATTTGGAAAAATCAAGCTTCGAGTTGGGTTTTCGGGTCTTGGGAGCTTCCTACGGGATTCTCACGCTACAAGAGGTAGGGGTTCTCCTACTTGGGTTGATTTCTTACCTAGAAATGCCTATGATAAATGGGCTGGATATATATATATATATATATATATATTGACCTATGTATACATATATTTATATGTATATGGTTATGGAATAATGAAGATGGTGGGTAGGTTGTTAGAAAATTATATATATATATATATATATATATATATATATTGACCTATGTATACATATATTTATATGTATATGGTTATGGAATAATGAAGATGGTGGGTAGGTTGTTAGAAAATTACACTTGCCTATTGGTGGAATTTAGGTAAAATAATTTTATCCTAAATTGGTATGTAGAAATTGCCTATTGGAATTTCTTGAATTATGTGGAAATTGGGCATGATATGTGTTACCATGTTGTTTGCCTTGAAGGTGTTTGACAAAATACCTAAATGGATTGAAATTGTTATATGATAAATAACATGTTATGCCTTATGTGGTAAATGAAAATCATATGTGTACGATATGATTTATGTTGAAATTGTGAATGTCAGATATATATTTTGATATATCAATTGTTGTGATGAAGCATGGAATTTATACGTTTATAATGTAAATTGCCATGGAATGGAATTGATTATGTTAATTTAGTCCATATGGCATACATTACATATGTGACATAATTTTATTGCAATGATACATCGCATTGCATATGCACGGGGAATTCACATCATGAGTGGTGTGTATGTGTGCATGGTTGTTGTTAATACCATATGTTGGAATGTGGTAGAGACAGTTCATATGGCATTCATTACATATGAACCTTGCATGAGAGAAGCAATGGGTCATTACATTGCATATGTACGGGAACATCACATACATGGACATTGTGTCATAATGATGTTGTGCATGGGTATTTGTACCACAAGCTATGTGGTATTATGGGAGTCTAATATGGAGATAAATTGCTCATTGGCATTCATGACATATTGGGCATAAGGTGATGTCACATTCATGGGAAACTTGCATGAGTGTGGGGGGGTAGTTGCATATATCAATCATCATGCTTGGTGGTTGGTGGATGGGCTCGGGAAAGTTGGATTGATTATTCAACTGAGTCGCATGGTTGCATGAAAAAGAAGAAAAAGATTGGGTCGGGGTTAGCAAGAAGGGGCAAGACGACCTCTCGGGTGCAAGGCCCGGTGTTTCGGATACGCACTTCCGTTGGTATAAGAGCCCATAAAGTGTGTTGGTGTACACGGCACCGTTGGTGGAAAGAGTCCATAAATCCCGTGTCGGTTGGGTTCCGTTGGTGGAAGTCCATAAACGCCCACCCCAAAGAAAGACCCGGAGATTTTCTTAAATTAGTTATTGGGTGAGTAATACCAATGGCGGGGGCTTGAGAAGTCCGGTTTTTATACTCATGGCATTGCATGGGGGAAAGGAGCCGGGAAGGGCTCGGGTTGAGTACATGAGTCTCATCTCATTTCATGGGGCTTAGGTAGCCCGGTTTAACATACATGGCATTGACATGTAAAGGGAGTCAGAGTGGACTCGGGTTGAGTGCACATGGGTGGGTCTCACCTCATTCGTGGCATGACATTATAGCATTACATCATTTAATTGTATATTATTTGATGGAATGGTTACGGATTTATGGATGTTGCATGTGAACATTTCATATGCATATAGGTTGAGGAGTAGCCTCTGTAGGAAATACTCTACTGGGCGTTGGCTCACCCTATACGGGAACACATTTCAGGTGGGAGAGATACACCGGCGGATGGCTCCATTTTGGACCCTCATGCTTGAAGAAAGCCGCATGTGGCTTTACTTAATGTTTTGTGTAATTACATGTTAGAAACTATATTTTGGGGCATGTAATGCGTAAAATAATTGTAATAGAACTTATAAAGACTATTGTTAGATTAGCCTTTCATGTTTTGATTTAAGTATGGTTAATTGGAGCCAGTGTGGCCAATGTTTACTTATACATGGACCCGGTGCGGCCTTTGCTTTATATTTGACCTCGGATGGGTCTGGTAATTGTGTATTGCACAGGTTGGGTATTGGGTAGAGCTCCCCATACAAAGGAGACTCTGCCCAAATTTCGTTAAGTTATGGACCCCGGTAAATGGGGCATAACAGTGTGATATCGAGATACGAGGTATCTACAGGTATTCCGCGGGTTGATGGGTAATCAACGGACCCCCGGATTTTGGGGTGTCACAATATATGTCATTATATATATCATTACCCAACACAATCCATTGCATAATGAAGACAAATTTACTCAATGAACCAAACAAATCAAATAAAAAATAAACAAACTAAGAGAAGCACATAACCTTGCAAGCAATGAGAGGAGCTTTCAACAAATGTAGTGGAGCAAGCAGCTTCACTCTCTATACAATTTTTGGTATCCAATTACGTGTGGCTACAAAATTGAAAAATCCCAAATAATTAAACAATCCCAATAAAATTATTAAGAACAAAATAACTACAAACTAAAATTCAATTGAATTTGTATAAATGTCAAACTAAAAGAAAAATATGTTAATTTTAATCTCCTCCACCTTAAAATAATGAAGTCAACATCACAAACTTGGATGTAGGTACACCTTTAATGGTTAGGGTACAACTTTAAAGGTAGGATTACAACTCTTTTGGCTGAGTGTATGGATAGGGGTACAACTCTAGTACAATGGTTACAACTTTTTTGGATGTGAGTCCAACTCTATTATTGGATGTGGTACAACTCTTTTTGGATGTGGTACAACTCTTTTGGATGAGGTACACATCTATTGGATGTGGTACAATTTTAATGGAGGGTTACAACTTTTTTTGGTTATAATTTTGGTGGTGGGGGTACAACTTTTGTTTGACCATAATACCCCTATAAAAATTATTAAAGACAACTATATCATTATGCATTTAATTACTCAATACCAATTAAATATCTAAATAACTCTTCATATATTTTCCATTCCACACAAATAATCTATATGAATATCTATATCTATATCTATATATCTTCCTAAACTTAAAAAAATAAATATTCAGTATACATCCAATTTATAATATAGATAATACTAATATATATCTATCTATGTCTATATTTCTATCTATATTATTTCTAAAAGTACCTTACAAAGAAAAAATTTTATTTTCTCTTTCAATCCTTAAAAAATTATATAAAGACAAACATATGCTATTTTCTAATTTAAATCTTAGACCATTCATATTCTAGAAATAAATATTCAATTACAAGTGTAATGAATAAATTTTTATCTATATCTATTCTATACTAATTTAAAATGTTAATTATTCTTCAAAATTTTTGAATCTATATTTTAACCTTGACAAAAATACTAAATCTAGAGAATATCCTTAATGACTTTTGCTCTCCCTCCCGCAAAGAATAACCTGTATGACTTTTGCTCTTCCTCCAGATTTAATATTTTGTATTCATTTCATATTCTTCCTACGGTCACCAACCACCATATATGTCCCACCATAATCTCTTTTTTATACCAAGCATGTATTACATCCAAAAAAACTTTAGTTTCTGAATACTGAAAGTCATTCATGTGAGAGCATCATGATTCTGGTTCTCCGTCTCCTTTGATCAAACGCTGAAATCAATATGAGTTGTTATGGGTTTTACTTTGAGAAAAAATATTGTGCATGCATTTATATTTACTAGATATTGTACACGTGCGTTGCACGTGTATTATTTTTTACAATAGTTTTGATTTTATATTTATCATATCGGTATATAGGTTAATTTATTTTGAACTGAAATATTATCAAAAATTACCTCAAAATGTGATTTTTGTAATTTATGGGTCCTATTTTATAGTTTAATTATAAATATGGTAAAATACATTTGTCACATACCCATACATACCTACCATAACAATCTCCTCTTTCAAAGTTTAAAGATAATTAATAATCAAACCAATTTGGTTTAGTCTAATTGGCAATTCTTCGATCTCTTAAGACTAAATCAGCTAAGAGGTCAAGACAATTCTCCCCAAATGTAAGACTTTTTTTTATGTCGCCCTTTTTTAGGATTCTATTATGTCCTATTTTGAATTTTTCTTTAACTCTATGTAAATATTTTGTTTTTTTATATAAATGCATTGTGCTAAACTTATAATATTGATTTACCAATGCATACTCCTATTAGATGAATATACAATTTTATTTATCAACAATATTTTTTAATGTAAAGTTATCACTTGACACATTGGCACATATGTGTGTTGCACGTGGACAAGTTTAATTTATAGCGGTGATGTTATTTCTTATCAGTATGTTGAAATAATTAAATATACAACTACGAATCAAAATATATGCCCTTTGATACTTGTTGTTTGGATATATTGTATGTTGCTATGTGTTCCAACTATAATAATGTTCTAAGAGGTTAGACTGCATGTTAAATTGATTACTTCAAGATTGATTGATCACCCCATGAATACTGGAAGGCTGATTGAGGGTATACGTTTTTGTGTGGTAAATCTACTATACTTGCTAAGAGTCCATAATCATTGATTGCATGAATCACAGTGATACAAACTTTGCGAGAGAAAAGTTTGATAAAATCACCACAAAAGATATTGTATTTTTATAATAGAACACAAGATAACAGGATAATTAAGTAAATCATCATAACACACCTTCAAATATAGATCAAGAGCAAGCTACAAGTTTAAGTTCCATACAAACCAATAGATAGAAGACGTACATGTTTCAACTACAAAAACTTGTGTCTTTTGCAACATTTATCTTGAGGGATTAGAATTTTAGGAAAATCCTCAAGACTAACTTATCTCTAGTTAAAGAAATTTAATTTTAAATTCATTGTTAGATTTATCTAAATATATAAGATATTAGTAACTGATGGAAAATTCAAAAGTCAGATTTTTAAAGAGCTTGATTCCGTATAAATTTCATAAGTCCTTGATATAATTTGATATTTACTCTCAAGAACTCTTAGGACTTGTTTGCACTATTTCTAGAATCTATAAGGTCTACAACTTAGATAAGTTACAATACATATTAGACCAATGAAAAAAATTAGTTTTATATTATGAATCCATAAAAAAAAAAAAAAAAATCAATTAGAGTAATCTTTAGATTAAGGATAATATTGATTTTATATTATTGTTAAATCACAGTTACGAAATTATAATATAGACTTTATTAAATTGTGCTGGGATAAAATTAGAAAATAAATTTTTATTTTTAAGTAGTGACTTTTATGAATTATATATTGGTAATCATTGAATTTATAGGGTTCTTCAAGGGCACACACAATGTCAATTTTTTATGATTTAAGCCATCATATATTTATTTAAGGACATAATAGAAACTCAAAAGTTTTAAATGATATTATTAGGTGAGGTATAATTGTCCTTATAATTTTGTTTAAATGTAAAAGAGGAATTCAAAAGTTTTTCATCTAAGCACTTTTATTAGAAGTATAGATTTATATGACAACTGTATACATGTATATTGACATGTAGATATAAGTTATATGTGTGTTAATGGTGTTCCAATGGTGGAGTTCAGTGAACATGCAATGTGCTTATTAGTTGTGGTGGCAAATGTTTTTCAATTTTGGTAGATTTCTTTGAGCTTACTCTATAGTACTCTTGAAATTGAACTGCTTAATAAAGTCTTGAAATTGAACTGCTTTAAGTTGGAATCTAGCTCATTATTTATGTTTTAATGTAATTTCTTGTAATAATAATTTGGCCAAGCAATACTTTACTAAAAAAATATAAACAAACGTTAGACTTCAAAATGGTCCATGCACACGTGCATCAACTAGTCTTATAATAACGTCCAAAAAAACCATTTCATGCAATTAACGTACAATAATCACCAACACCCAACAAACTCTATTTCATGAAATTGACTGTAAATCTCAATCAACACACTAAATATAGTATTTCATTAAAATAATCAACCCGAACATTTCAATCAAAATAACACCCATTGGAGTCAAAATAACCCTAACATTCAATTTTAAAGATCCAACGGTAAATTGCTGCTACTGCTCTGTGTGTGTGTGTGTATAGGTGGGTGGGTGTGTATCTATATGTGCAATGTATTTGTGTGGGTGGGTTTCTGTATCTGCGATATGTGTGTGCTAGTGTGTGTGTTCGACTGTCTAAAAATTGTGAGATGGAGAGACGTATAGGGTGTGGGATCTGTGTGTGTGTGTCTTGGATTGTGTGTGTGTGTGTGTGTGAGTCGTGAGACAGAGAGGTACCTGCGCCATGGCAGAAGAGCGATTTGGGAGAGAAAAGGAGAGAGTGAGATTGAGTTGGGTCTTCTTACGCAGAGGATCGAGAGGTGAGAGATTGAGAGAGAGAGAGAGAGAGAAATGGAGAGTGTTTGAATTGAGTCGGTTGGGGTGCCGTGTGGGTGTAGCTTTATGGGCGGGATTTTTTTTGGGTAAAGATGCATTGCAAGCCGTTTGATTGAAATGGAAAAAGTGAGATGAAATGTGAGCTTTTTATTTAAAAGTTCCATTATTCTGATAATGGATTCGGTTGTATAATAAATTTCACTCAGTCAAATTAATAAATTAAAATAAAGTCTTTTTTAGCCTTCTTAAAAAGACTTTTTTAACCACAAAAAAATAATATCACTTTTAATTATATATTTTGTACGTATAAATGTCAATTTTTATAAAACTTTTTGATTGGTTATATTACTTTTAAAAATTAGATGGGAAGATTATAAGTTTTAACAAAATTTTCAAAAAAACCTTCACAAATTCCATCAACATAATATTACCCACCTCATTTATAAAAATAATATTATGATTACATATGTATTTTTTTTTTATCAAAATGTTTAATCCTTTCATTTTTAAATTAAATATAATGTATGATAGCTACGTAATTTTTAGTTACATTATAATTTTTCGAGATTTTATGTGAAAATTTGATTTTTTTCAAAAATTTAATATACTTTATAATATAAATTATAGCATTGTATATTACATTTTATTCAATTGACCTATATTATAGCATTGTATATAGTGTATATATGGTTTTATATGATTTTACGTTTAATTAGTTGAGCAATGTATCATTAATTTTTAACCCAAATTTTTATCTCAAATCAAGGAAGACCATTGCATGAGTGGATCCCATTTAAAAAAAGTGATAGGATCCACTTATCCAATGGTCTCTCTGATGAAAATTTGAGTTAGAGATTTGGGATACATATTTTCCTAATTATTTTGGTACTTTTTATTAAAGACATAAATTATTTTTAATGAATTTGGGTCCCAATATAATTTACCCTAAACTAAAACCTTAATATATATCTCATTGTCTCTCTATCTCCCTCTCGTATACCACCTCCCCATCTCCCTCATTCTGTCTCTCTGTCTCTCTCTCTCTGTGAACCCCAGTATCATATATATATATGAAATTGCATCGTATATCTCTCGACCTCTCCTCTACCACCTCCCCATCTCCCTTAAATTAGGTCTCTCTCTGTCTGACGACTCCAATCGCCACCGCCACAGCTACAACGTCAGCACAACAGACAGCTCTGAAGGTTTTTCTCTATCTTTTTTCCTCCCTTCGTCCTCTGCTTCACACACACACCCACACACGCCAAACCCCCTCCCCTTCCCATGTCCTCTCTCTTTCCATTTCTCTTCTTTGTATTTTAGATTGAATTTGAATTTGAGAACTCGATTTTTTTCTTTTCAATTATGTGTATGTCAACTCAGGACAATAGCATAATGCATGACGTTTATAATAGAGACCAAACGATGTGGTAGTTGTGAAACCCCGGAAAATTTGAACTATTCACAAAGGGGCAAAACAATAACTTGCCACTATGAATGGGTTGCGAACCTGAATTTTTCTAGAGCTCGGATGACGAAACGGACTTCGCCGTTGAATTCGTCTCGCGAAATCTAGTGACCATGTAAAATTTCATCAAATTCCGAAATAGTCAGATTTTTCACGTTTTTCGAGGCGACGGGTGTCGGGTGACCCCCAAAGACGATTTTTTTAATAAAATTTGGAAATTTGGAAAATAATTTAGATAGAGTTTATATAAATATTTTGAGCTTAAACCGGACCGAAATTTAAGCGTTTCGGGGCGAAAACGGACCCGGGAAGGGGGGCGTGTGGCGCGATGTGGACCGCGCAATTTAAGGCTATAAATAGGGGCTAAATATCTGAAAATCAGACATTTTCTCAGCTGGTTCTCTACTGGTTTCAGACGTTAAGAGAGAAAGAGAGAAAAAATGGAAAACTTCAAGCTTTCTCCCTACGATTTTCGAAGTTCCGTCCGTCGGAATTCGTCGATTCAAAATGCAAAGTTCATCTACGCGACGAGGGCTACGCGTGGGTATCAAAAACAACAAGTTTCACCGAAGGTGAACGGGTGGGGGTGTACGAAAATCAAGATTCGAGTTGTATTTCTTTGCTCGGATTCCGTCGAGCTAGAAGGGAGAAGTGATCACGTCGACGAGGGCTACGCGTGGGTACCAAAAATGAAGATTTTCACCGAAGGTGAAAAATCGGGATTTGGAAAAATCAACTTCGAGTTGGGTTTTCTTGTCTTGGGAGCTTCCTACGGGATTCTCACGCTACAAGAGGTAGGGATTCTCCTACTTGGGTTGATTTCTTACCTAAAATGCCTATGATTATGGCTTGGTATATATATAGATATGTGTACATATTTATTTGGATATAGTTATGGAATAATGAAGAAAATGGGTAGGTTGTTAGAAAAATTACACTTGCCTATTGGTGGAATTTAGGTAAAATAATTTTATCCTAAATTGGTATGTAGAAATTGCCTATTGGAATTTCTTGAATTATGTGGAAATTGGGCATGATATGTGTTACCATGTTGTTTGCCTTGAAGGTGTTTGACAAAATACCTAAATGGATTGAAATTGTTATATGATAAATAACATGTTATGCCTTATGTGGTAAATGAAAATCATATGTGTACGATATGATTTATGTTGAAATTGTGAATGTCAGATATATATTTTGATATATCAATTGTTGTGATGAAGCATGAAATTTATACGTTTATAATGTAAATTGCCATGGAATGGAATTGATTATGTTAATTTAGTCCATATGGCATGCATTACATATGTGACATAATGTTATTGCAATGATACATCGCATTGCATATGCACGGGGAATTCACATCATGAGTGGTGTGTGTGTGTGTGCATGGTTGTTGTTAATACCATATGTTGGAATGTGGTAGAGACAGTTCATATGGCATACATTACATATGAACCTTGCATGAGAGAAGCAATGGGTCATTACATTGCATATGTACGGGAACATCACATACATGGACATTGTGTCATAAGGATGTTGTGCATGGGTGTTTGTACCACAATCTATGTGGTATTAAATGCATATGGTCATGGAAATTGCTCATTGACATTATTGCATATAGAGCATGACATTGGTAACTCCATTCATGGACATTAGTCATTAGTGGAGGCATGTGTAGGTGGTGCATGGTTAATCAACACCTTGTTTGGTAGTTGATATGTGGGCTTGGAAATGTGGACCGATGGTCACATGGAGTCACATGATTGCATTGCATAAGGAAAACTTGTGTTGGGTATAGCAAGAAGGGGCATGGCGACTTCCTTGGGTGAAAAGCCCTAAACCACTTGGTTCATACACTTCCCGGGGTGAAATTCCGCAAAAGTGTAATGCTTACGGAGCCAGGGTGAAATTCCAAAATCCGTTGCCCAAAGGAAACACAAGATTTTGATATAAAATATACTCATCCAATGAGTATCATATTTTCCGTCGAAGACGGGTTCATTACACATTGCATTGTGTTGTGGGAGTCGGGAAGGACTCGGGTTGTGTTACATGATTGAGTCTCATCTCATTCATAGCATGTGGTACACATTGGCATTCGCATTGTGTGTGTGGGAGCCGGGAAGGGCTCGGGTCGAGTACATGAGTCTCATCTCATTCATGGGGCTTAGGTAGCCCGGTTTAACATACATGGCATTGGCATGTAAAGAGAGTCGGGGTGGACCCGGGTTGGATGTACATGAGTGGATTTCATCTCATTCACGGCATGGCTTAATGGCATTCCATCATTGAATTGCATTCTTGATTGGAATGGTTATGGAAATTATGGATGTTGCATGTGAATATTTCATGCGCATATAGGTTGAGGAGTAGCCTCTGTAGGAATTTCTCTACTGGGCGTTGGCTCACCCTATACGGGAACAATTTCAGGTGCGGGAGGTTCACCGACGCACGGCTCAAGTTTGGGCCCTCATGGTTGAAGAAAGGCCGACATGTGGTCTTAGCCTTATTTCATGTGAAAACATTTGAAATATTATGTCTTTGGCATGTAAATTAAGCAAATTAATTGTAATAGAATATATGTGAATAATTGTTAATCTAACCTTGTATGTTATATAAGTATGGTTAATTGGACCCAGTGTGGCCAATGTTTACTTATACATGGACCCGGTGCGGCCATTGCTTTATATTTGACCTCGGATGGGTCTGGTAATTGTGTATTGCACAGGTTGGGTATTGGGTAGAGCTCCCCATACAAAGGAGACTCTGCCCAAATTTCGTAAGTTATGGAACCCGGTAAATGGGGCATAACATTGTGATATCGAGATACTAGGTATCTATAGGTATTCCGCGGGTTGATGGGTAATCAACGGACCCCCGGATTTTGGGGCGTCACAGCTTGGTATCAGAGCATAGGTATACGATTTACCTAGAGCTTGAGGGAAATGGGTTTACACCATTGCATTTCATGTGCATTCATGTTATGTGTTTTATTTGTTACATGATTATGTGCTACATGATTATGTGTTATGTGTAAATTGTATACATGGTAAAATGTATATGGAAAAGCGGAACACTAGGGTTAGAAAACATAACCTTGGGAGTTCGAAAAAGGATGAACGGGTTAGTTCATGGGTTAAATGTCTACTAGTGAGACGGTGAGGGAATTCTCCTTGTTTTGAACTTGGTCTCTACATTGGGATATTAAGTTATTGTCGTATGACAATTTAACTTGAGTAAGGGAATGGGCTCAGAGATTGTAATCTTGGAAGAGCCATTGTTTGTGAGTTCTCCCCTAGGAGCTAGGGTGAGTACTAAATGGGTATGTCGGGAATGTGAGTTAGGATTCTCGGGGATTCTACTCCATGGACATGTTAGAATTTGATGTCATCCTTGGGATGGACGGATTAACGGCACACTGAGTCGTTAGTAAGTGTGATCAACAGCGGGTCACTGTTTACACATTGGAGTGTGTATGTTTTAAGTTTTAGGGGAAGCGCATGACGTTTACCCCAAAGAAAGTATGAATTCCGTTGGTACGGGCAGTTGATGGGTTAGCTAGCAAGCTTTACCCTAGAGAACGAGGTGAGACATGATTTTGGGTCTACCTCAGTTGGTTATGAGTTATGGATGTTGCCTCCATATTGGGATGTAGACTGTTGTATTGAGTCACACCCCGGTACGTTGCCTATTTCTATGGCTCTGCATAGAATGAAGCAGGTAGAGTTGGGAGAACTCTAGGGAAAAAGAGTTTTGTTGGACCGAATGCTTCACCATAGGACGTTCGGTGTTAATTAACATATGATGAAGAAGGGTTACCTTACCTTATCTTCTAGTGGTTTCGGAAAGGGAACAGAGGTACACTTGATATTGTGATACCTCCAAGGACGGACTTGATTGTATTTGAATATAGTCCGGGAGAGTAATGGTTTATGGTTCACGACGGTTAAAGAACCACAAACGGAATTACCCAACGTACCCTAGGGATTAGGGGTATTGTCTTTGCCTTGAAGACTTGATGTCACTATCGATATAGTGCGGATGGTATCAATTGTAGCATAGGCACGTGGTTGAACGTGGTTGTGGGTGTGAATTTCGGGGACGAAATTTTTTTAAGGGGGGAAGAATGTGAAACCCCGGAAAATTTGAACTATTCACAAAGGGGTAAAACAATAACTTGCCACTATGAATGAGTTGCGAACCTGAATTTTTCTAGAGCTCGGATGACGAAACGGACTTCGCCGTTGAATTCGTCTCGCGAAATCTAGTGACCATGTAAAATTTCATCAAATTCCGAAATAGTCGGATTTTTCACGTTTTTCGAGGCGACGGGTGTCGGGTGACCCCCAAAGACGATTTTTTTAATAAAATTTGGAAATTTGGAAAATAATTTAGATAGAGTTTATATAAAATATTTTGAGCTTAAACCGGACCAAAATTTAAGCGTTTCGGGGCGAAAACGGACCCGGGAAGGGGGGCGTGTGGCGCGATGTGGACCGCGCAATTTAAGGCTATAAATAGGGGCTAAATATCTGAAAATCAGACATTTTCTCAGCTGGTTCTCTACTGGTTTCAGACGTTAAGAGAGAAAGAGAGAAAAAATGGAAAACTTCAAGCTTTCTCCCTACGATTTTCGAAGTTCCGTCCGTCGGAATTCGTCGATTCAAAAGGCAAAGTTCATCTACGCGACGAGGGCTACGCGTGGGTATCAAAAACAACAAGTTTCACCGAAGGTGAACGGGTGGGGGTGTACGAAAATCAAGATTCGAGTTGTATTTCTTTGCTCGGATTCCGTCGAGCTAGAAGGGAGAAGTGATCACGTCGACGAGGGCTACGCGTGGGTACCAAAAATGAAGATTTTCACCGAAGGTGAAAAATCGGGATTTGGAAAAATCAACTTCGAGTTGGGTTTTCTTGTCTTGGGAGCTTCCTACGGGATTCTCACGCTACAAGAGGTAGGGATTCTCCTACTTGGGTTGATTTCTTACCTAAAATGCCTATGATTATGGCTTGGTATATATATAGATATGTGTACATATTTATATGGATATAGTTATGGAATAATGAAGAAAATGGGTAGGTTGTTAGAAAAATTACACTTGCCTATTGGTGGAATTTAGGTAAAATAATTTTATCCTAAATTGGTATGTAGAAATTGCCTATTAGAATTTCTTGAATTATGTGGAAATTGGGCATGATATGTGTTACCATGTTGTTTGCCTTGAAGGTGTTTGACAAAATACCTAAATGGATTGAAATTGTTATATGATAAATAACATGTTATGTCTTATGTGGTAAATGAAAATCATATGTGTACGATATGATTTATGTTGAAATTGTGAATGTCAGATATATATTTTGATATATCAATTGTTGTGATGAAGCATTAAATTTATACGTTTATAATGTAAATTGTCATGAAATGGAATTGATTATGTTAATTTAGTCCATATGGCATGCATTACATATGTGACATAATGTTATTGCAATGATACATCGCATTGCATATGCACGGGGAATTCACATCATGAGTGGTGTGTGTGTGTGTGCATGGTTGTTGTTAATACCATATGTTGGAATGTGGTAGAGACAGTTCATATGGCATACATTACATATGAACCTTGCATGAGAGAAGCAATGGGTCATTACATTGCATATGTACGGGAACATCACATACATGGACATTGTGTCATAAGGATGTTGTGCATGGGTGTTTGTACCACAATCTATGTGGTATTAAATGCATATGGTCATGGAAATTGCTCATTGGCATTATTGCATATAGAGCATGACATTGGTAACTCCATTCATGGACATTAGTCATTAGTGGAGGCATGTGTAGGTGGTGCATGGTTAATCAACACCTTGTTTGGTAGTTGATATGTGGGCTTGGAAATGTGGACCGATGGTCACATGGAGTCACATGATTGCATTGCATAAGGAAAACTTGTGTTGGGTATAGCAAGAAGGGGCATGGCGACTTCCTTGGGTGAAAAGCCCTAAACCACTTGGTTCATACACTTCCCGGGGTGAAATTCCGCAAAAGTGTAATGCTTACGGAGCCAGGGTGAAATTCCAAAATCCGTTGCCCAAAGGAAACACAAGATTTTGATATAAAATATACTCATCCAATGAGTATCATATTTTCCGTCGAAGACGGGTTCATTACACATTGCATTGTGTTGTGGGAGTCGGGAAGGACTCGGGTTGTGTTACATGATTGAGTCTCATCTCACTCATAGCATGTGGTACACATTGGCATTCGCATTGTGTGTGTGGGAGCCGGGAAGGGCTCGGGTCGAGTACATGAGTCTCATCTCATTCATGTGGCTTAGGTAGCCCGGTTTAACATACATGGCATTGGCATGTAAAGAGAGTCGGGGTGGACCCGGGTTGGATGTACATGAGTGGATTTCATCTCATTCACGGCATGGCTTAATGGCATTCCATCATTGAATTGCATTCTTGATTGGAATGGTTATGGAAATTATGGATGTTGCATGTGAATATTTCATGCGCATATAGGTTGAGGAGTAGCCTCTGTAGGAATTTCTCTACTGGGCGTTGGCTCACCCTATACGGGAACAATTTCAGGTGCGGGAGGTTCACCGACGCACGGCTCAAGTTTGGGCCCTCATGGTTGAAGAAAGGCCGACATGTGGTCTTAGCCTTATTTCATGTGAAAACATTTGAAATATTATGTCTTTGGCATGTAAATTAAGCAAATTAATTGTAATAGAATATATGTGAATAATTGTTAATCTAACCTTGTATGTTATATAAGTATGGTTAATTGGACCCAGTGTGGCCAATGTTTACTTATACATGGACCCGGTGCGGCCATTGCTTTATATTTGACCTCGGATGGGTCTGGTAATTGTGTATTGCACAGGTTGGGTATTGGGTAGAGCTCCCCATACAAAGGAGACTCTGCCCAAATTTCGTAAGTTATGGAACCCGGTAAATGGGGCATAACATTGTGATATCGAGATACTAGGTATCTATAGGTATTCCGCGGGTTGATGGGTAATCAACGGACCCCCGGATTTTGGGGCGTCACAGCTTGGTATCAGAGCATAGGTATACGATTTACCTAGAGCTTGAGGGAAATGGGTTTACACCATTGCATTTCATGTGCATTCATGTTATGTGTTTTATTTGTTACATGATTATGTGCTACATGATTATGTGTTATGTGTAAATTGTATACATGGTAAAATGTATATGGAAAAGCGGAGCACTAGGGTTAGAAAACATAACCTTGGGAGTTCGAAAAAGGATGAACGGGTTAGTTCATGGGTTAAATGTCTACTAGTGAGACGGTGAGGGAATTCTCCTTGTTTTGAACTTGGTCCCTACATTGGGATATTAAGTTATTGTCGTATGACAATTTAACTTGAGTAAGGGAATGGGCTCAGAGATTGTAATCTTGGAAGAGCCATTGTTTGTGAGTTCTCCCCTAGGAGCTAGGGTGAGTACTAAATGGGTATGTCGGGAATGTGAGTTAGGATTCTCGGGGATTCTACTCCATGGACATGTTAGAATTTGATGTCATCCTTGGGATGGACGGATTAACGGCACACTGAGTCGTTAGTAAGTGTGATCAACAGCGGGTCACTGTTTACACATTGGAGTGTGTATGTTTTAAGTTTTAGGGGAAGCGCATGACGTTTACCCCAAAGAAAGTATGAATTCCGTTGGTACGGGCAGTTGATGGGTTAGCTAGCAAGCTTTACCCTAGAGAACGAGGTGAGACATGATTTTAGGTCTACCTCAGTTGGTTATGAGTTATGGATGTTGCCTCCATATTGGGATGTAGACTGTTGTATTGAGTCACACCCCGGTACGTTGCCTATTTCTATGGCTCTGCATAGAATGAAGCAGGTAGAGTTGGGAGAACTCTAGGGAAAAAGAGTTTTGTTGGACCGAATGCTTCACCATAGGACGTTCGGTGTTAATTAACATATGATGAAGAAGGGTTACCTTACCTTATCTTCTAGTGGTTTCGGAAAGGGAACAGAGGTACACTTGATATTGTGATACCTCCAAGGACGGACTTGATTGTATTTGAATATAGTCCGGGAGAGTAATGGTTTATGGTTCACGACGGTTAAAGAACCACAAACGGAATTACCCAACGTACCCTAGGGATTAGGGGTATTGTCTTTGCCTTGAAGACTTGATGTCACTATCGATATAGTGCGGATGGTATCAATTGTAGCATAGGCACGTGGTTGAACGTGGTTGTGGGTGTGAATTTCGGGGACGAAATTTTTTTAAGGGGGGAAGAATGTGAAACCCCGGAAAATTTGAACTATTCACAAAGGGGCAAAACAATAACTTGCCACTATGAATGAGTTGCGAACCTGAATTTTTCTAGAGCTCGGATGACGAAACGGACTTCGCCGTTGAATTCGTCTCGCGAAATCTAGTGACCATGTAAAATTTCATCAAATTCCGAAATAGTCGGATTTTTCACGTTTTTCGAGGCGACGGGTGTCGGGTGACCCCCAAAGACGATTTTTTTAATAAAATTTGGAAATTTGGAAAATAATTTAGATAGAGTTTATATAAAATATTTTGAGCTTAAACCGGACCAAAATTTAAGCGTTTCGGGGCGAAAACGGACCCGGGAAGGGGGGCGTGTGGCGCGATGTGGACCGCGCAATTTAAGGCTATAAATAGGGGCTAAATATCTGAAAATCAGACATTTTCTCAGCTGGTTCTCTACTGGTTTCAGACGTTAAGAGAGAAAGAGAGAAAAAATGGAAAACTTCAAGCTTTCTCCCTACGATTTTCGAAGTTCCGTCCGTCGGAATTCGTCGATTCAAAAGGCAAAGTTCATCTACGCGACGAGGGCTACGCGTGGGTATCAAAAACAACAAGTTTCACCGAAGGTGAACGGGTGGGGGTGTACGAAAATCAAGATTCGAGTTGTATTTCTTTGCTCGGATTCCGTCGAGCTAGAAGGGAGAAGTGATCACGTCGACGAGGGCTACGCGTGGGTACCAAAAATGAAGATTTTCACCGAAGGTGAAAAATCGGGATTTGGAAAAATCAACTTCGAGTTGGGTTTTCTTGTCTTGGGAGCTTCCTACGGGATTCTCACGCTACAAGAGGTAGGGATTCTCCTACTTGGGTTGATTTCTTACCTAAAATGCCTATGATTATGGCTTGGTATATATATAGATATGTGTACATATTTATTTGGATATAGTTATGGAATAATGAAGAAAATGGGTAGGTTGTTAGAAAAATTACACTTGCCTATTGGTGGAATTTAGGTAAAATAATTTTATCCTAAATTGGTATGTAGAAATTGCCTATTGGAATTTCTTGAATTATGTGGAAATTGGGCATGATATGTGTTACCATGTTGTTTGCCTTGAAGGTGTTTGACAAAATACCTAAATGGATTGAAATTGTTATATGATAAATAACATGTTATGCCTTATGTGGTAAATGAAAATCATATGTGTACAATATGATTTATGTTGAAATTGTGAATGTCAGATATATATTTTGATATATCAATTGTTGTGATGAAGCATGAAATTTATACGTTTATAATGTAAATTGCCATGGAATGGAATTGATTATGTTAATTTAGTCCATATGGCATGCATTACATATGTGACATAATGTTATTGTAATGATACATCGCATTGCATATGCACGGGGAATTCACATCATGAGTGGTGTGTGTGTGTGTGCATGGTTGTTGTTAATACCATATGTTGGAATGTGGTAGAGACAGTTCATATGGCATACATTACATATGAACCTTGCATGAGAGAAGCAATGGGTCATTACATTGCATATGTACGGGAACATCACATACATGGACATTGTGTCATAAGGATGTTGTGCATGGGTGTTTGTACCACAATCTATGTGGTATTAAATGCATATGGTCATGGAAATTGCTCATTGGCATTATTGCATATAGAGCATGACATTGGTAACTCCATTCATGGACATTAGTCATTAGTGGAGGCATGTGTAGGTGGTGCATGGTTAATCAACACCTTGTTTGGTAGTTGATATGTGGGCTTGGAAATGTGGACCGATGGTCACATGGAGTCACATGATTGCATTGCATAAGGAAAACTTGTGTTGGGTATAGCAAGAAGGGGCATGGCGACTTCCTTGGGTGAAAAGCCCTAAACCACTTGGTTCATACACTTCCCGGGGTGAAATTCCGCAAAAGTGTAATGCTTACGGAGCCAGGGTGAAATTCCAAAATCCGTTGCCCAAAGGAAACACAAGATTTTGATATAAAATATACTCATCCAATGAGTATCATATTTTCCGTCGAAGACGGGTTCATTACACATTGCATTGTGTTGTGGGAGTCGGGAAGGACTCCGGTTGTGTTACATGATTGAGTCTCATCTCACTCATAGCATGTTGTACACATTGGCATTCGCATTGTGTGTGTGGGAGCCGGGAAGGGCTCGGGTCGAGTACATGAGTCTCATCTCATTCATGGGGCTTAGGTAGCCCGGTTTAACATACATGGCATTGGCATGTAAAGAGAGTCGGGGTGGACCCGGGTTGGATGTACATGAGTGGATTTCATCTCATTCACGGCATGGCTTAATGGCATTCCATCATTGAATTGCATTCTTGATTGGAATGGTTATGGAAATTATGGATGTTGCATGTGAATATTTCATGCGCATATAGGTTGAGGAGTAGCCTCTGTAGGAATTTCTCTACTGGGCGTTGGCTCACCCTATACGGGAACAATTTCAGGTGCGGGAGGTTCACCGACGCACGGCTCAAGTTTGGGTCCTCATGGTTGAAGAAAGGCCGACATGTGGTCTTAGCCTTATTTCATGTGAAAACATTTGAAATATTATGTCTTTGGCATGTAAATTAAGCAAATTAATTGTAATAGAATATATGTGAATAATTGTTAATCTAACCTTGTATGTTATATAAGTATGGTTAATTGGACCCAGTGTGGCCAATGTTTACTTATACATGGACCCGGTGCGGCCATTGCTTTATATTTGACCTCGGATGGGTCTGGTAATTGTGTATTGCACAGGTTGGGTATTGGGTAGAGCTCCCCATACAAAGGAGACTCTGCCCAAATTTCGTAAGTTATGGACCCCGGTAAATGGGGCATAACATTGTGATATCGAGATACTAGGTATCTATAGGTATTCCGCGGGTTGATGGGTAATCAACGGACCCCCGGATTTTGGGGCGTCACAGTAGTAGGGTGGTGGTGTTTTTTGGCAACATTTGTCAATGTAAGGCGTGAACGGCAACCTAGAAGAAGTGGAAAGACAAAAGTGATATATTTATAATTACAACAGATGGTGGAATTAGGAAGTTGGGAATGTTTATTCATTTTTTAAGTTGCTAATATTATTAGATCTTGTTAATCTTTGTTAAGAAATCAAAGATACAAATTTTACAAAATGAAAAAATGGTAATGTAATTGATTTATTGATATCGTTTTTTATAATTATTTGATGACTATATTTTTGTAATTATGCATTACTAGGAAAAAAAATCACTGAATGTGGTGGTCCCGATGGATGGAAATTCTCAGATGTTAGGTGATCGATTGTGCTAGCCAATTTAGTTCGCTCCGAGGTCAGGGGTAGCACCTCACCATCTCCCACATTCTGTCTATCTGTCTATGAACCCCTCTACCACTTCCCCATCTCTCTCTCTCTCTCTGAACCCCTATATATATGTCTGTCGGTCTCTGTATGTGTTGGAACATAACTCGTATGAATGTTATATACCATGTTAATTTCATGTTATGATATAATTTATGTGCTACTAGTTCTGCGCATGTCACCTATTGTACAATATTGCTTAGAAAAATGGCAGTTCCAAGAATTACTGATGATGAAAGTCAACTGTTGATTTCTGCGCTTCTGGAATATAAACAAAGGGGTATAGTACTTCAACGAGGGAAGTTCACGGCCGACGGCTTCATAAATTTGTTCGCTTTGTTGAAAAGGAGGATGCCGGATTTTAGTTTGGACCTAATACAGCTTTTCAGGATAATATTTTTCTGGAAGAAGCTATATTTCACTATGAAAGATATGTTGAAAACAAGGATGTTTGCTTGGAGCACAACCATGATGTGTGTTGTCGGTGGTCCGATGGATGGAGCTACTAATTATTTACGTGTAAGTATTGATTTAAAAAAAAAAAGTATGAGTAAGGAAGTAGAGTAGATATTTTTTTTGTTCCCCTAATTTTATGGATTTTTAGTTCCCCGATACTAATGTGTAGGAAAACAAGTTTGCAAGCAAGTGGTGCATCAACACATGTCCTTTGTTTAAGAAACTAAAGGAAGTTTTCGAACCGGAAGAAGAGTTGGTTGAAAGCGTGGGATCGTCTTCGAGTCCTATTCCAGATAAAGAGGTTATTGTCCTTGACGATTAGGCTGGTTGGTGGTTCGTTGTTAGTAGTCTTGTCTATATGCTTCACACAAGCCATTTTGGGTTTTGGATGTCAATGGATGTGGTGATACAAAAAATTTTAAGTTATAATGCTAAATTTGTACGAACAGGTTATCATGCCTTCATTTTGTTTGAAGGCAACACCTTATTATATAAATCATATTATTATGTGTCATGTTACATATAATGGAGTTTGCATACCTGAATTTCCAGATTTGGACTCTCTTCTTATGAATTAAATTGAACTTACATGTAAAGTAGCTAAAAAATACAACCAAAGGTGTTTGTGAAAGAGGAGATTTGAAATGATAATCTAGCATAAAAATAAACGAAAAATAAAGCAATAAAAGACTGCAATTCTCCTGGGTACGCATTCAAATATGTTATTTAAACTGACATTCTGGCATACAGGTACCTAAGAACTTAAAGAAATGACATAACCATTCATCATAGCAAGCATTAAACATGCAGTATTATGAAATTCAAGGCTTTGTGATGCATGGTGAATACAGATGAAACATTCACCATTAACTCTCTCAAACACATTTGTCATAAATTGTTTTCCCCAGCTCCACATTACAAGATCATAACCAGATATGCCACTCACACCAGGGTGCACGACACACTGTGATTATCCCCCTTTGACCATAGTTCTTGCATAGCAGCCAGATCCATCATCATCCTGAATACGTTGTAGAAAAGAGCATTTGATGCTAGTACTGAGGCCTTGCTATTCTCCAGGAGAAGTCGGAGACTATCCCTGAAAGTACGTTCGAAAATTAACAATTAAACATGAACATTTGACACAACCCAACAACATAAGTTGAAGAGGAAAAAATTAAACTAGTAGTATGGCAGACAAATAACTTGCGACCCGCATTTGGCCCACTTGTTTCAATATGTATACGGCAAGGTGCAGCACCACAACCGCAAATTGGAGCATAGATGATTTCTTCAGATCTCACCATGTCAGACCACTTAAAAAATTGGCATTTGCCTTCCTAAATCAAGGCAACAATTGTTGAACTGAAACTAGCAAAATAAAAAAGGTCAAAAAAATTAAGTACTCAACCATCATGATCATCATCAAGAGATCGGAAGAGCATAAATGAACTCATCTTGTTGAGAGGATGCATTGCCTCTCCCCTCTTTCCCATACCCTCAGATAGACTTGGAAATCATGAAGGATTCTCTCCAATCCTATTTAACAGAGGACCAGTACCAAGCCAGTTGGAACACCAAAAGGGGATTTACCACTGAAAGTCCACTGACCTTCCATTGCCCACAAGTACCTGTGAATATACCAATACTAAATTAAAATAAGGCAAAATAAGGCTTTAACATACAAAAAATTCGTGGTTTCC
The DNA here is from genome assembly GCA_951799425.1 of Ilex aquifolium. Classification (NCBI taxonomy): domain Eukaryota; kingdom Viridiplantae; phylum Streptophyta; class Magnoliopsida; order Aquifoliales; family Aquifoliaceae; genus Ilex; species Ilex aquifolium. Next base: position 13,247,413 of record OX637410.1, on the reverse strand, counting down.
CAGTTTTGTCAAAAAGTTCTATAAACACCTATCTGTTTCCATTAAAAAAATTGAAAACCCTACTTCCTATTATCCCCCAATAACTCTCCAATTACAATAAATCAACACTTTTTCCAAAAAAATGGCATACACATACACAAGTATAATAAAATGTTACCTTAAGTTACAAGAGAAGAAGATTTGAACGTGGAAGAGTTAGATCTGTGAATCCATCAATTCAAACAAGAAAATCGACATAAAATAAATTACATGAACTTGAATAGGGCTAGGTTTAGGGATTTATCACTGGCTTGCTCCATGTCCCCTTTACTGGTTGTAACAATGAAAGCAAAAATTTAAAAGACCACCACACGAACCCCTATGTGCATATGCAAGTAATACATTACACCACTATGAATTTAACCCAATAACAAGGCAAATAATTGTCAATGAATGAAAAAGTTAGGACATGCGTGGACATATATTCGAAATTATTATCAAACGATATTTTCTAAGCAAGAAACAGTACATGTTTAGAATTCTAATACTTGGGATAATATTAATGTAAGACTTTGGTTACCATGCAATATTTGAAATAATGTTTAAGTAATCTGGATAATTCTTGGAATCTCAGGGGTTCATATGTACATTAATTCAAGTAAGTAAAACCATTTGGTGTGTTATCCTCCGGTATAGGGAAAACATTATGTTACCAAACAGTATAGATGCTTTCACCATGGATTCTCAAGCTGCTCTGGTAGGCCTGTTATAACTAGGCGTCCAGCACCTTCAAACTCAGCACCACGTCCTCTGTGGTTGGACTAAATGCTTTCGAAATGATGGTTTCACTGCCAAAGCAAACACAAACATACAACTCATCCAACAACATTTTTTTGAATGTGGGTACAACTATTTTGGATGTGGGTACAACTATATTGGGATATTAATGTAGCATACCGAATCTATATGACTGAACTTGAGTTCGATATCACACTCTCTCCCTCAAATGCCATCTTGCAGTAAAAACCCTACTGAAGCAGGAGAAGTAGAGAATAAGGAACAGTCCAGAAGTGGAGAGAAAAGGATGTGGTACAACTATTTGGGTTGGGGGTACAACTATCTTGGGATGTTAATGTAGGAGCAATAACCTCCAACCTCCAACTTCCAGAAGGTTTTACCACAGAATATTATACAGACAAACAGGTCCCATAAACCATTTTTCAGTTACCAATGCCCTAGATTAGAGACAAACCAAAAAAATAATAACACATTAATACACAAGTTGTAACCCACACAAACAAATTGTAATCCAATGTAGTTGTATCCCCGCCCAAATAGTTGGAAAATAATCCATAAAATTTGGAATTCCAAATTGCGAACAAGCTTCAACAATAGTTATGATGAGTGTCATATTTTCTCCATGGGGTGACTTAACGATGTGAGACATACCTTTTTAAACGATGTGATACACCATGGATTCTCAAGCTGCTCTGGTAGACCTGTTATAACTAGGCGTCCAGCACCTTCAAACTCAGCACCACGCCCTCTGTGGTTGGACTAAATGCTTTCGAAATGATGGTTTCACTGCCAAAGCAAACACAAACATACAACTCATCCAACAACATTTTTTTGAATGTGGGTACAACTATTTTGGATGGGGGTACAACTATTTTGGATGGGGGTACAACTATATTGGGATATTAATGTAGCATCAATAACCTCCCAAGGCAATTCATCGTCAAATCAGTGAAGCTCCTTATCTTGACTGGAAGCCAAGAAATCAGCTACACATTAGCTTCACAGTATATGTGAGAAATACAACTCTTTTTGGATGTGGGTACAACTCTATTGTGATGTGGTACAACTTTAATGAAGGGTTACAACTCTTTTGCATGCAGGCAAATTTCAAGCACCACAAGTTGGAACCCACCCCAAAAAATTGTAATCCACTCTAGTTTGTAACCCCAAACAAATAGTTGGAACATAATCCATAAAAGTTGGAATCACACCCCAAAAGTAGGAACCAAATACAATAAAAGTTATAACCCTACCCAACGTAAAAACTCCAAAACAAAGGGTAGAACCCACTAATTCAGTCAATTGCCAAAAATATTAATATATATATATATTTAAATATTAAAGAAGTATGAAAAAACCTCCAACTTCCACAAATTGGTATAGCTTACCACTGAATTAATTAGTTCTTCATATATGAACGAATTACTGCCTTATATATTGTGGCATCTCTCTTTATGTTATTGTCGTGTGTGACCAGTTTGAGGCCTAATTCCCTCCGCATTTCTGTGGTAGGTTCCTACAAGAGCATTTGTAAAACAACACTAACTTAACTCAACCACGCAAAATACAACACTATCTTGAAGTTAACAGTAACATAGTAATGTCATGTATGCAAAAAATTAACACCTGGATAGGGAAATCTGGACCCAACTCCGGCTGTTGGATCATCAATATGACATATATACCACAATCATACCCATTCTTCTGTACCGGCACCCAATTTGGCCGCAGAATCGGCCATTCATGCATTTGTTCGACATTGGTGGTCACCTCACGTATTAGATGATACAACACCATCACCTATTATTTTAATGCGTTAGATGACAGGTACTTCATTAAACATGCCCTAAATAATTTTTGTTGTACAAACGTTACCGTTTTCTTTGCCTGCTGAACGCGTATCATATTCCTTCGAGCATTAGGCAAAGTATCGAGAAGCATGATTTCCTTTTTTGGGACATCTACTACAGTGAGGTACCAATGCGAATTTGCATCATTTATTGGTAAATATATCTACAACCACACGAATATAATACAATGAGAAATTAGCATACACAAACACACACACAATTATCAACACCATAATTAATGAGAATGACCTATATGTATAAAATGAGAATGTCATACCTTATCACAATTTTTAATGTCACCAATGAAACGAGAAAAAGTTTGTCTAATAACTGAATTTAAGACATATTTTCCTTTATTCTTCATTGCAACTGCTGCTTGCTGGCAAAACCATTCATTAAATATAAACGATTAACAAAGATATATCATGAGTATCACACAATCCAACAATGAGTAGTATGGATACTTTACCGAAAACAATGTTGGGAAGTACCATCTGGCATTTTGGTTGGTGCGGTTGATCTTGGTATCAGGTGGTAGAACACAGTGAACCATATTTATCACCTGTTAATAAGGACAAAAATAAATTATCGGGTATTGTAAACTGTTTTGGCACAATAATTGATGGTAATACTGCATTCAAAATCAATCCACTTACATCATCAAGTATCCATTCTGTTCCCCATAAGGACTGCATTGACTTCCGAGTCGCCCGAAATATAGTTTCTTCAAAATCAACAAGAACCTCTCTGCATGTATTGAAATGGGACCAATTTGTAAATGCAGCATACCAATTATGCTGAAAGAATACGATTTGATAAATTATGGATTCACTTACGATTTTCCTAACAAATTATCCAGTATATACTCCCATATTGTCTCCTCGTGGCTTGGCAGGACTCTTGTTATGTGAGGGTACCCACCCTCTGGCATATCAGTATCATCTTCCTCCTGCAATGTTATGCACACAAATAACCAATATTACCTGGTATTCTAATATCCAAACAATTACAAAATTATGAAATGATTCACGTACGCTGCCGTCATCATCACCGTCATCATCATCAATAATATTTGTATCAAATACCTCATCACCTCTTTCTTTCTTACTCAATTCCTCAACACCTTCTGATTTGTTAACGATGGCCTTGACTCGGTCAGATAAATTCTTTAATAAATCTTTTATAGTAGAAAGCTCGACATCAACCTTGAGTGAAAAATCTTGAAAATCTAATTTCATTGATGTCTGTGCCACCTCTAATCTAGACAATCTTGAATCAAAATCCTAAACAATTGAACAATATGTGAACAAAGAAACAAGTTATGAACAAATGAACAATTTACATTTGGCTATTGCGTAATACAGATGGTTGTAGGGTGTTGAGTAATAAACATACATTTGCTACTACTTTGACGCGTGCATCAGTCGATGGCCGGTGGCACACATCATTAACCGTCACCTTAATCTACATCAACCATTCAATAGACATCCACAAATAATGGTAGATCTCATTAATATACAAAATAAACCATGATGTGTGTTGTACTGATATGATACAAATGACTTACCTTGTCATTTTTATAGCCACCTAATTCCTTTAGCCGCACAAGGCGCGCACCTATTTTTAGGTCATCCCATTCTCCGATGCGGGGGGAGGGTCGTGACGCCAAAGGAACAAGATTCTCCCCAATAGGTGTGACGCGTTCAAAGAAGAAAATCTACTTACACAAAAAAAAAAACTAATTATTATTAAGTAAAAGCAAAATTAGAAGGAAAGAATCAATGAGTATAATAGGTCACCATGAGGAGAATAATGCAACCCTTGATGCTATTGCGGGGAGCCATCTTGTACTCACGGACCGCCTGAATCAAGTAGTCAAAAACAAACTTTGCCCAGTTCTTAGACTTCAAAGAGGCCAAGTCTTCAATGATGGGCACAGGAAAACACCAATAACATACAATACAAAGTATCGCCGAAATTGTTCAGAATCTTTTTTCATTTTCTTTATTTTATTCCCTATATCAATCGTTGACAAGATAATATTTCCTTCAAAAATATCCTTTGTAACATCACTTATTCTTGATGCGGATACGTTGGTTTCCAAATCATCCCCTCCACAATGCAACCCCAAAATGTGCTCCACATCCTCTGGACAAAATTTGATGGATTTGTTGAATACGTTCAACAAGCAAGTATTTGGATCAAATTGTTCAAGTAACCACTCACAAAGGCCCCTCTTAACATTGTGGATTTTCAAACTTAACAAGCCCCCCATTCCAATTTCTTCCACCCCGTGTTTCTGTTCATCCGTTAATGTTGAAAGTAAGCTTACTACTTTTTGGGGTGAGCATCGGGTTGCAAGTATATTCTGCAAAAGTGTGCAACAGTATGCGAATTAGTGAATCCACGAAAATTGTTGAATGTAATGCTTACAAAAAATGTGAGTTTGATATTAACTTTTTTAACTGAAGTACTAGAGGTTGCACTCCTTGGCAATGAAATCCTTTTGGACGATTGATGCTTCACTTCTTCTCCTGCTTCAATTTGCCTCTTCTTGGTCCTGTACAATGCACTATGTTGTTAACCTTATACAAAAGAATCTGAGTATTCCAAACATTTCAAGAAGAAGTACTTACATTGTTGTAATTGTATTGAACAAAGAAATAGCCTGCCAAATTTAGCTCTGTCAGGGTTAGTAAACAATACACATAAACCAAACATAATGAAATCATTTACATATTAACTTATGGATATATCTATAAAAGTGAGAAGTCATAAACAATAAAATCAGACCATAAGCAGCCATAAGAAATATGCTCCTAATCAAACATAACCTAATCCACAAAGCTTTTAACACAATATAAACCATATCGAACTCCACCAAAAGTTGTAACCCACAACTCCTAAAAGTTGTAACCCACCACTCCGAAAATAACCAACCACTCAGAAATATTGTAACCAACCACATTGTAACCCACGAACTATATTTCTAAGTTAGGTAAAGAAATTTGGGTCTTCAACTTGCTCGTTGACTCACTTAAGTAGTTGCTTCGTGGTAGATGTTGTAGACGATGTCTCAAATCCATCCATACAAAAACAACCAAAGCCTCATGAAGTTCAGAAAATCAAATGTGTAATTTATTTTGGAAAGAGAGAGATGGGTTTTCGTTGGGGTTTCAATGGAAGCCGAGACAGATGGGTTTTCAATGGGGTTTAATGGGAGTCGATAGAGAGAGGAGATGGGCTCTATATACACACACGTATATAGAATATACACACACATATAGAGAGAGAGAGCTCCATACCTGGGTAATGAATTCTTGGAAGAAGACGATGAAGCCACAACCGGTGAGCTGTTGGGGGTTTAAAGTGTCCTTTGAGTTGCTATACCAAATAAACAGAGAGAGAAAGAGACAAGAGAGACATAAATGGGTAGAGGGAGACAGATCGAAGGAAGACACAGAGATGGGTAGAGGGACACAGACGCGAGAGAGAGGAGGAATGGAATGTGTGTGGGGAAGCCGAAAAGGGTGAGTGACATCGGTTCTTTTGGGTGTGGGGGAATAGGAAAGATTTTTTTCACTTTACACCCTAAAATATAAATATTTTGTTTTATATTTTGGCAACTAAAGATTAAAATATGTTCCAGTCAATTAATTGATAGTATTATAAGAATTATAATTTTTGACGGAATACATTCACAATACAAAAAGTTTTGGGATATAAAGTTTTTTTATTAACAAAAAAATGGGCGGCATATGTTCCCGCCTAAAAAATTTTTTTTTAAGAGTAAAGCAACCACAAAAAAGTTGAAACCTCACACTAAAAAAATGTAACCAAATCCATAAAATTGGATCCCATCCCAAATATTATAATCTAATCCATAATTGTTGCCAACATTTATGGATCGAGCAAAGTTGTTAAAGTCCACCCAAAAAGGTTAAAAGGCCAACACAAAATATTGTAACAAGAAGTAACTTTTGGAACACCATCCTCAAGGTTCCAAAGGTGGTTCCAACTTTTATGAGTTAGTGTTATTTGGGGTTAGGTTCCATTGGAACTAGAACCCCCATTCCATCATCATGTTGAATTGAATGTTAATTTAGTGTTGATTTGATAAATTAAATGTTTATTCGATAAATTTTTATATTACATTGGAACTGGTTTCATAAATTGAATATTATTATTTGATTTTGGATGTTAATTTGATGAATTTAGTGTTAATTGGATGATTTTGAATATAAATTGGATTAATTGAACGTTAGTTTAGTATTACTTTGATGAAATTGAATGTTAAGTTAATTTGATGAATTAATTTTTTATTAGATGGAATTGAATGTGAATTTGATGAATTGAATATTAATGATGTGTTAATTTGAATATAGGTTCGGTTCCCGGATAGAGATCAATCTTGAACTCAATTTCCCTGTGTGGTGGTAACCCGGGTAGCTCGTCTGGGAAGACATCCGGAAAATTTGATACTATTAACACCACGTCAGAATGGGATTTATCCCGATCATCTCCCATCAAACTAGCTAAGAAACTCAATTGACTTCTCGCCTTGGCTTTCAGAAATCTACTACCCGTAGTAGGAAATGGATGGGAGGAACTTCGGTCATTTATAAAACTGAAGACTACCCCTCCTGGTAACTGAAATGTAATCCGCTTGCGGAAACAATCCATTACCGCCCGGAAAGTGGACAACAAGTCCATCCCGAATATAACGTCATACCCCTTCATATCTAGAGCAACCAAATCCACAATCAATTCGTGCTCCCCAATACGAAGCACGCAACCCTTGCAGACCCGACTGGTGCCCAGCCGTTCTCCCGTAGGCAAGTCAATATTCAATGCATGTTCTAGCTTCTCGAACCCCAATCCCAAACTACTAGCATATGCAGTGCGTATAAATGAATGGGTAGCACCGGGGTCAAATAAGATTCGGGCCCAAGAATTATAAAGAAGAATTATACCTTCAACCACTGCATTGGAGGCATCTTCCTCCAGTTGGGTTAAGGCAAAAACCCTTCCTTGATTTGCACCGCCGGGGGCTTGAGCTTGTAACGACCTCTGCTGTGTTGGCCTTTGTAGAGGTGGCTTATTTGCTGGTAATTGTCTGGTGGCTTGATCGGTCCTGGGTGGAAATGATGGGCATTGACTTTTGTAGTGCCCAAATTCTCCACATGCAAAACAATGACGGGGGTCTGTGGCTGACCTCCCCGGTACACCTCCCGCTCCTCGGGCTGTCTGGGGTCTCTGTCCCCCTGTCTGATCTGGGCGACTATAGGGTGCCGCCCTCTGCGCTCCACTGCTACTAGCACCCGTCCGGATCGGACCTCCCCTCATAAGGCCCTGTCGCCGCTGAGTATCCTCCATGTCTCTCTCTACAAGTGCGGCTCTGTCCACCAAATCCCCATAGTCCCGGATCCTCAGAGCCACTAGTTTCTCCCTAATGGCAGGCCTCAATCCCTGCTCAAAGCGTTTGGCCCTGTTGGCCTCAGTAGATATGAACTCCGTAGCATAGCGGGATAGCTCATCAAACCTCATCTCGTACTCAGCTACAGTCAGGCTGCCCTGTCGTAGAGCAAGAAAATCGGTCTTCATTCGATCTCGGACAGATTCCGGGAAGTACTTGTCTTGGAAGACTTGATCAAACTCTGCCCAGGTGAGAGCATCCGTGTTCATTCTCCTTTTCACCGAGTCCCACCAATGGTCGGCTTCCCCCTCCAACAAATAGGTAGCCAAGACAACCCGCAAGTCCTCGGCCACTCCCATTCCGTCCAACATCTTCTTCACACGACGGATCCATCTATCCGCATCCAAGGGATTGGAGCTCCCTTGGAAAGTAGGCGGGTGTTGCCTCAGAAACTCTCGGAGAGCTACCATTCTCCTAGTCTCCCCTCCGTTGCCCGGTACTTGGGCTAAAGGATGTGCTCCACCATTGTGATTGTGGTGGTTGTTGTTACCATTTTGGTTTTGTACCAAAGTGGTGAGCTCCCTCAAACATTGGTAAATGCCATTCATGGCATCGGGAGGTGGTGGTGGTGGTGGATGTGCTTGATCGCCACGGCCACGCCCACGCCCACGTCCACGTCCACGTCCACGTCCTCTTCCTCCGTCCATCCTGCACATCAATCCACAATTTAGTTTATTGATGTACAAGACATCCTAGAGATTACTTTAATCTAACACATAAGGTTCGCAATAAACTAGACCAAGGAGTTCCTTCACCCTAATCCTACATCTCTAGTGATGATCCATAACCTACAGCTCCCATGTAAGATTTAAAGCCTAGGCTCTGATACCAACTCTGTAACACCCCAAAATACACCTTGGAAGCATTACTAGCCAATCACCATTCACATCATGAGAGCACTAAATAAATCCATAAACAATAAAGTTTCATCCATCAATCATTGATATTTAAACAAAATTCGGGCAGAGTCTCCTTTGTACGGGGAGCTCTACCCAAAACTCAACCTATGCAATTATACTATAATTGACCACACCGAGTCCCCAGATGCATCATAACATAAACTTTCATTCAACATATATCACATCCACACTATCATCCCAAAAGAATAGGCCAAACAATGGCATTTACATTCCCAAAAGAATTTAAACCATAATACGCAACGGAATTTACAAAAGATAACTAGACTACACACAGTTTCAAAAGAATATTCTAGTCTAGACAAAAGTAGGCATCAGCTCTAAATATCCCACGCGGGATCCAAGTATCCCTCTAGGGAAACCTCTCCATGGCCTGGCTCACTAGCACCGAGCTCATCCTCAGGCACAAGATCTGAAAAAGTTTAGCAGTAGGGGGTGAGCACGAAGCTCTGTAAGAAAAATCCTTCCAAACCCAAACAAGGTTTAGAAAAGTGTATAAAACGGCCGGTCTTGTTTCGCAATTAACATATATAACATTTGAAGTAAAACAGTGACATTTAACCATGATCTCAAGTTTAAATAGCAAGAATAAATTGAAGGGATGAATAACCACAATACACCATTTCAAATCCATTCTACCATTAATCATTTCAACAAGTTCTCCAAGGAATCCCATACTTCCCGAGAATCTTATCGAAATCATTTCTGGTATAATGCACGATAACCCACACTGTATGTCCGATACAACCCACGTTACTAATCCGTTACCATTAGTGATAGGAAAAGTTCGTATCCACACGGCGTACAAAGGCGTCTACCCACTCTAAGTGGTAGGAAAAGTTCATACCCGTGTGGCATCCGAAGACGTCCACCAGCTACATGATACCCGGCCAATAGTAAATCATGTTTGTATCGTACAATCACACAAGAGGTAAAATACCAACCAATAATCCCCATAATCAAAAATAGCATAAAACCCCCAATTTCCTTTCAAACAATTTCCATAAAATCCACAATTTCATCATGAGGCAATTTCAAAGAAATCATGAAGAAAAATCCAAGAGATCATGTATAATAGCCTTTCAATACTCAACACAAGCACTATAGTTTCTAAATTGAGAATAAAAGAAGAGTTCAAGAGGAAAACCCAACACTCTTGAAAACTAGGGTTTTTCAAGCAAAAGAGGGATTTCATGGTATACAACCCTAAACTTGTGTACAACATGTGAATAATTGCAAGAGAATCAAGAAACAACATACCCATAGCAAATACACATCATTAAGAGTCCAAAACATACATATATCATAACCCTAATCTCAATGTAAGTGAATGGAAGGAAAACCCCTACCTTAATGTTCTTGGAAAAATTAGGGCTTTGATCTTGAATCAACCATTCAATCCCTTGTTTTCTCTTGATCTTGTGTTTCTCTCTTTCTTTCTTCCTCTCTTATGTTTTCTAGGGTTTGGAGTGGTGTAAGGAAGGCTAAGGAGGTGACAAAATGTATTTATAGTGGAGGAAAAATCAAGGGTTCGCGAACAGAAAATTCGGATTTTTTTACAGTGGCTACCGGTAGCTGATTTTGGCTACCGGTAGCTCGGACACACTGGACCCTCGACTACCGGTTGGCTACCGGTAGCTGATTTTTACTGGACCATCGGCTACCGGTTGGCTACCGGTAGCTGATTTGTACTGGACCATTGGCTACCGGTATCTGAATTTGGCTACCGGTATCTGATTTTGGCTACCGGTAGTCACTACCCAGATTTTTTTACTTCCACTTCCAATGCATTTTTGACCCATTTAGAGGTCGAATTGGAAAATTTCCATTAGATACACTTTTGTAGCTCTAGATGTCTACTATCTACTGTCAAAATTTCAGGTCCTTTGGAATTAAGACTAAAAAGTTATGTCCAAAGTACTAAGAAGTATTCAATACCCATTTTTCCCCAAATTCTCGCTAAAGTGTATTTTAACTCCAGGACACTTCCTAACTTCCAATACATCCATATGATTTATTCTTACATCATTATCTATATATATGAATCACTAAACAAATACTTTACTATATAATTATAAGCATGCGGGGGTTTACAATAATATGATAGGAGAAGTTATACACTCCATCGGTCCACCATTCTAGGACCGGTCTTACTTCAAATTACACGTACACCTCTAAACTATAACACTATTTTCATTTTGTTCCCAATGTAACCCAACACAAAATATTAACATTCAAATTGATTAATTTAACATTCAATTTCATCAAATTAATACCAAATGAACATTGAATTCATCCAATTAATATTCAATTCACCAAATTAACACTAAATCGACATTCAATTCATCCAATTAACACTCAATTTATCAAAATTAACATCCAATTTTTTTTTAATTTTGATGAATTGAATGTTAACATTCAATTGATTAAATTAACATTCAATTTCATCCAATTAATATTTAATTCATCAAATTAATACCAAATGAACATTGAATTCATCCAATTAATATTCAATTCATCAAATTAACACTAAATCGACATTCAATTCATCCAATTAACACTCAATTTATCAAAATTAACATCCAAATTTTTTTTAATTTTGATGAATTGAATGTTAACATTCAATTGATTAAATTAACATTCAATTTCATCCAATTAATATTTAATTCATCAAATTAATACCAAATTAACATTTAATTCATCCAATTAATATTCAATTCATCAAATTAACACTAAACCGACATTCAATTCATCCAATTAACACTCAATTTATCAAAATTAACATCCAAAATTTTGTTAATTTGATGAATTGAATATTAATTTGATGTTAATTTAATGAATTGAATGTTAAATAGTTAATTTCAATGTTAATTTAAAGTTGGAACCCCTACCAAAAAAATTGGAACCCCTACCAAAAAAAGTTGGAACCCCTACCAAAAAAGTTGTAACCCACTCCAAAAAGTAGGAACTCCTACCCAAAAAAGTTGAAACCCCTACTAGACAAGTTGAAACCGATACCCAAAAAAGTTGGAACCCCTACTACACAAGTTGAAACCGATACCCAAAAAAGTTGGAACCCCTACCCAATAAAAGTTAGAACCCCTCCCCTAAGATTTGGAACCCCTACCAAAAATGTTGGAACCCCTCCCCCAAGAGTTGGAACCCACCCCCCCTCCCCCCCCCCCCCCCCCGCCCGGCCGCCAGGTGAGTTGGAACTCTTATCCAAAAAAGTTAGAATCACTACCCAAAAAAGTTGGAACCTCTGCCCAAAAATATTGTAACACAACCCAAAAAAGTAGTAACCCATCAACAAAAGGTTGTAATGCACGCAACAACCACAATCTTTCACATTTCTTTTCAAAATCACATCACATAATAAATGCAAGCCAATAGTTGGTATTTTTGAAATAAATGATATTAATATCTCCCACCTAACGTGGTTATGTTGCCTGAACATTCTTCATCTCCCTACAATTTCACTCTTTATTCCTTCATTCTCCAAACAATTTCACTCTTTATTCCTTCATTCTCCAGACCATTTCACTATTTATTCCTTCATCCTCCATACAATTTCATTGGAACGTTTAGAACCCCCATTCCACCATCATCCATCCAATTACGTGGGACGAGGTAACTATTATGTGTTTCGCATAATTTTGGTTATGAATGTTTACTAATTTTGATAGGCAATATGGGAAATGAGATCAGTATACAAACTAATATTGTCAAAACACTAGGTTTTTTTTTTTTTTTTTGCATTATGTACAATATTAGTTAATTGGTCATACATTTAACTAATATATAACATGCATCTGTTGTTAAATATTTGTGTGTAGGTATAATCAACACAAATGTCGTCAACATATTTACAAAAAGGAAAGCAAGTTATTATAGACCTAAATTGTGAAACCCGGGAAAATTTGAAATTTTTCTGAAAAAGGGCAAAATGGTAATTTGCCATTACTGCACGTATTTGAAATACATATGTTCTAGACCTCGGATGAGGAAACGGAGTGCGTCGTTGGATTCGCAACGCGAAATCTAGTGACCACCAGAAATTTCGTTGAATTCCGAGATAGTCGGATTTTGCACGTAGATCGAGACGACTGCGTGGCGATTGACCTTTTAAAGGTCCCCAAAAACGAGAAATATTAAATTTCCTTAAAATTAAGTTAAAGTTCAAATAAAATTAAATTGAAGTTAAACCGAGATCAAATAAATCGTTTCGGGATAAAATCGGACCCGATTAAGTGAGGGACATGTGGCGCGACTCGGGCCAAGTCTTAAAAAGTATAAAAGGGGCAAAATATCTGAAAAATCAGATATTCTATACCCATTTGGCCGGCTGGTTCAGGCGTGAGAAGAGAGAAAGAGAGAAAATCAATTCTTCAAGTCTTCTCTCTTGGATTCCCGGAGCTCCGTCGCTCGGATCGACAAGAACCAAGAATTAAAGTTGCTCTACGCGGTGAGGGCTTCGACTACGTACCAAAAATAAGGCGTTTCACCGAATATCCAAGGGTGAAGTTTGGGGAAAGTCTTGGTTTTTGAGTGATTTTGGTGTATAGAGATTGCCTACATCTCTATTGAGGTAGGGGTTATTCCTATCTTGGATCATTCTACCCTAGGTGTAGCTAGGTTAAGGATATACATATATATATACATGCATGTGTAATGATGTATATATGTGTTTATGGTTATGAGTATGAAAAGGTGAGCATGAAATTGGTTTAGGCTAGATCCTAGTTTAATTTTGATATAAGGATGTTACATGTAATTCATCATATGACTTATGGCTATTGGAGGCATGCTATGTGTTATGAAATGTGCCTTGAAAGTGTTGGATAAGCATGCTATGAGTTTATACATTGTGCCTATAAGGTGTTTGATAAAATGCCTTGATTGTTTAAATGGTTATTTGATGCCATTGGAATCACATGTTTGAATGTGTTATGGATGTGTTGACATATGCTCATTGATATGTTGTTTATGATGGTTTATGGAATTTACATGCTTATGATTTAAATTCCATGGAATGTGAGGATATGTGTTGATTATTGCTCATGTAGTATACATTACATATTGGGCATGATCATGGCATCACATTCATGGGACAATTGCATGAGTGTTGGTGTGTGGGAGATGCATAGATTTAATCGACACCTTGTTTGGTGCTTGATATGTGGGCTCGGGAGAAATTGGATCGACGATCCTTTTTGAGTCGCATGTTGCATAAGGAAAACTTGTGTTGGGTATAGCAAGAAGGGGCATGGCGACTTCCTTGGGTGCAAAACCCTAAACCACTTGGTTGAGTCACTTGGCCGGCGGTGAGATTCCAGAAAAGTGACACGGTGTACGGAACCGGCGGTGTGATTCCGAAAATCCGTTGCCCAAAGAAAACACAAGGATTTGGTTATAAAAACACCCATTCAATGGGTAGATTCCAATAATGATCGGATTTCATAACGATCATTGGAAGGATTTTTCCGTCAATAGACGGGTTGCATTACACTTTGGCGTTGCATTGTGTTGTGTGAGTCGGTGAGGACTCGGGTTGAAATGCATGGGTGAGTGTCACTTCATTCCATGGCATAGCATTGTTGCATTCCATCATAGAATGCATAAGTATGAGAAATGATTAATTATATGTTTATGTGATGATTACATGAGCATGTGCATCTAGGGGAAGAGTAACCTCTATAGGTTTATCTCTACTGGGCGTTGTGCTCACCCTATACGGGAAACAATTTCAGGTGTCGGGTTTACACCGGCGATTGGCTCCCATGGAGAGCATCAAGGGTGAAGGGGTCCTAAGTGCGGCTTTATCTCAAGATTTTGTAAACCTTTGTTTTACAATGGTTTATGACATGTAAATTTTGTATAAGCAAACTTATTTCATTCCCTTTTTGAATTATAATTGTATGGGATAGATTGTAATGGTCGTGTATGGATCTTGTGCAAAATGTAAAAATATAGTTGTACATGTCTTGGATGATGTGGAATTGAGTTAGGATGAATTGGAAATGAAAAATGGAGCAAGAAAGCAAATCTGGGCAGCAACTACTGGTAGTCAATGGGTAACTACCGGTAGTCGACTGTCCAATGTGTATTGGCTACCGGTAGTCAACTGTCTGCCCGGACCAGTCTTCGTAGAACTGTCATAAATTTTGATCCAACCGTTGGATTGAGCTGAAATTTTGCAACAACATAGTAGACATCTAGATCTACAACTTTCATGTTTTGAACTTTTCCATATTATGAAGCGATCATGGTCAAAATAGAGGAAAACAGAGGGGTTTCCACCAGATTGGTGCTAGTGTTGGTGCCTTCGTTACCAAACATCAACACCTCCTTAATTTCGTCACTTCTAAGCCTCCCAATCTTCGTGTAACATGTTCATATCTTCCCAAACATGGTTGAAACGTTTGGGATGAATATGGAATGAGTTATAAACCCGGTAAATGGGATACTTCTCGTGAGATGTCGAACCTAACGGCACTCACGGCCATTCCGCGAGTTGACGGGTTGTCAACGGGACCCCCGGATTTTGGGGTGTCACATAAATGAAGATGTAAGGGAGGACGATGTTGAAAATGTTGAAAATGAGAACATGCAGCAAAAAATGATGGATGAGTTAAAATCCGAAGAAGTTCTTGAAATGACGTTTGATTCACACGAGGAGGCAGGAGAATTTTACAACACATATGGAAGTTGTGCGAGGTTTAGCATTCGAAAAGATGACCTAAAGTGTGACAAGAACCACATGCCAATTTCAAGAAGGTGAGTTTGTTCAAGGGAAGGGTATCGGTCCGCAAAAAATGCAGACCACGTCGAACGAGTAAGGGAACCAAGAGGTTTAACAAGGGTTGGATACCTTGCAACATTGCGTGTGAAGTACGATAGGAAGACGGGAAAATGGGTTGTAATGGATTTTGTTAAGGAGCATAACCATCCATTGGTTCCACCCCGTGGTGTGCCATTTCTCCGATCACATAGGGGTGTTAAGAGTCCTGACAGAGCACAGGCTGTATCCTTGTGTAATGTTGGTATACGAACAAGTCAAATTAGAGATTTCATGTTGCAACAATCGGGAGGATATCAAAATGTTGGATTTACCACAAAGGATTTGTACAATGATGTAGCATCCCAACGTAGAGAAGAAATGAGGAACGGTGATGCGGAGAGCACATTGGCATACTTGAGCGCCAAGGAAGAGTTGGACCCTCTATTATATTTCAAGTATAACGTCACTGAAGACAATTCACTGAATTGTTTGTTTTGGGCGGATTCGACTTCCCGAATGGACTACAAGTGTTTTGGTGACGTACTAACATTTGATACTACATATCGAACGAATGTTTATAAGAAGCCATTTGTGATATTTGCAGGTGTCAATCACCACAATGCTACAACTATATTTGGTTATGCATTGCTATCTGATGAGACTGTGGAAACATATGTGTGGGTGCTATCAACTTTTCTTCATGCAATGGATAATAAGATGCCGATCTCGGTTATTACAGATGGGGATAGAGCAATGGCGGCTGCAATAGAAATAATCTTTCCACATGCAACACACCGCTTATGTAGGTGGCATTTGTCCCGAAATGCTTTCACAAATATAAATTCTGAAAATTTTGTCCAAGCATTCAAGAGATGTATGTGCACTCGATGTACACCGGAAGAATTTGAAGATTTATGGAAATCAATGGTTGAATCATTTGGACTGGAGACTAATAATTGGATTGCGGAAGTTTATGCAAAGAGATTCAAATGGGCCGAAGCATACTTACACGGGATATTTTTTGCAGGACAAACGAGTACACAACGGTCTGAAAGTATGAATGCATACCTAAATCGCTTCCTAAAAACACGTCAAAGACTGTTTGAGTTTGTTAGGCAGTACGATAGGGGCTTGGCACGAATCAGAGAGACCGAGGCCAATGATAACTACGAGTCAGAACACTCCGAGCCAGTGCTTACAACAACACTTAAATGCTTAGAAGAGAAAGCCTCCAAGACATATACCAGAAAAATGTTCTTCAAAGTTCGTGATCAATTGAAGGATGAAAGTCTATTTTTTGTAGTGGACAAAATTGAGAGCGTAACGCATCGAAGTTACTACTTGTCCCGGTTCACACAACCTGAATCTAGGTGGATTGTTCAATATTATCCTGGCATTCAAACGTTTAAATGTAATTGCATGAAATTTGAATCTGTTGGCCTTCCCTGCTCTCATACGATTGCCATCATGAAGTGTGAGCACCTCAAAGAGTTTCCTCCTAGCAGTGTGATGAAAAGGTGGACAATTACTGCAAAATCCGATTGTCAAACAAATGATGTGTTGCATACCTTGAGTTTCCCATCAATTTCTAGAAGATATGCTGGACTCATGTCTATGTGCAGCAAAATGTGCTACTATGCTGCACAGTCAATGCAAAAAACAAACGACGTGAGACATATGGTGCATCAGCAAACGTCTGCTCTACAAGCCCATCACGAGTCAGCAGCTGTACAAGCCATGAGTCAGCAGCTAGAGGTTATGATGAGAATGTGAAAAATGGCAAATTTGGCGTGGGTGACCCAAAATTTGTGAAGACTAAGGGAAATCCAGGACGGGTGCGAAACAACATTTCAATTACCCCACGAAGGTGTAGTAAATGTAGGGGTATCGGACATACTGTTAGAAAATGTCCACTACTTACGCCCCATTTGAATGATCCATATGAGAACATGCCATTTTCACATCCGGATGAATCGCACCAACCACACAATCTCCATTATTTTCCTCATGCATCACAAGAACCGGTCCTGGACGAGATGCCATTCTCACAGCCAGGTGGATCACAACAACCCTTCCCAACATATGAAGATGAAGACCATTGGACTCCTTTTTGAATGGCAAAAGTATGTTCCCTAATCAAGTGCATCAACATGCATCAAGAAACCAATTGTGCATTCCTAGCATTTCAACATGCATCAAGAAACCAACTGTGCATTCCTAGCATTTCAACATGCATCAAGAAACCAACTGTATTGTATATTCCTAGCATTATATTACAAACATAACATCATCACTTTGACATTACATAGCATCAACAAAAAACATCCACTTTACATTTACATACCATCAACAAAATACCATAACGTTCACTTTCAATTTACATACCATCAACAAAATTACATATTTACAATTGAACAACTAAAATGTTATCTACAATCCCACAACTAAAAAAAAGTATTACTCATTATTTTTTTGAGTTAACAACTTAATCTCCAACTGCTTCAGAGACTCTTTGGTGTCTTCCCCGAGCTGCCTGAGAGACTCATTGGTGTTGTCACGGAGCTGCTCGAGAGACTCTTTTGTGTCTTCACGGAGCTGCTCCAGAGACTCTTTTGTGTCTTCACGTAGCTGCTCCAGAGACTCCCTCATTTCTTATTGCAACTCCTCTTGGTTTGCCAAAATCTGTTTAAGCATTTGTACCATATTGTTATCCCCCCCTGCAGAAGTACTTCCTCCATCTGTCTGTAGTGGATCTTCTTCATAATCATATGTATCGGTTTGCCCTAAACTCTTTTTTAATGTGCATTCACCAAATGGACTCATAGGGGACTTATAAGTGTCCGTTGGGAGGATGACAATTCCATAATGTATCATGATCTTTGAAATTAAAATGGGGAATGGGAGACTTTTTCGCTTATCTTCAAGGTCAAACACCGAAACAATTTCATTAAATATCATACGAGGGAGATCTATACTTATCCCCTTCCCAATGGCATAGAGGAGATGAGCTCTATCAAGTCCAAATTGAGAATTGTGTCCTCTAGGATTAATATTACATCCCACTATAAGGTTTAAAACCCTATAATTGTTAGTGAGATGTCTTTGATAAAATGTGACTATTTTCGAAGTAAAAGGTCTACCATAAAGTTCTGTTGCAACATCCTCGGTGGTAGGTTTATCACTGAGATTCTTGTATGGGTATGTCACAGTATTCTCAACAATAAAGGGTGAAGGAACCTTCAATATCTTCGAAATCAAATCCGGATTCACTTCAAAATGTACATTTCTAATAAAAGATTTAAACTTCAAACCTTGCTTGTCAACGTCATTCATATTTGCATAAAATATCCTAACTAATCCATCATAAGCTTTAGCCTTCATATCTATTTCAACTATAGAATTCCAATGTCGCAAACCAAAAATGAGAGCACAATTCACATTTTTCATCTTATCCAGCTGAGCACCAGGCTCAATAACACAGGCCTATTACAAAACCGATTATGATAGAGCTCTTCACTATTTGCATTGAAGTAATTTGTTACATAGCCCTTCACTATTACATAATCAACATCTTGATTTTCTGTTATAATAGAGGGATTTGGACAACTGGAGGAATGGACAGGATAATTGGATTGATCACCAACCTGTGTATTCTTCATTTTCTCAATTCCACTGTAACAAGTGTTATCCACTTTTGGCCTATACTTTCCCTCAGCCTTCCTCTTCTTCTTTGTTTCCATCCAATTTTTTTTTGAATTCTCTTGAATCTCTGTTGTTCTGATAGAAAAAAAGGACATACCTAATCAAACATAATAACGAGAAATTAATCTATGGAACAGTTCACATCCTCATACACACACCAGACTCGTCGCATACACACGGTGACCACACACAGTCATATAAGAATACTTACTTACAGTGAGTTTGAATCGTTTTGGAGTTTGGTAACGATCGATTGGCTCAATTGTTTTTCTTGAAACTGGTTCTTCTTGAAATCAAAGGGATTTCGAAGGCGTTTTGGAGTTAGGGTTAGGGTTTTGGAGTTAGGGTTCGCTCACTTGTTCTTCTTCAAATCGATCGATTTCGAATGCTTGAAATCGATCTTAGATTAGGTTCAATGCTTGAATCGATTTGGCTGAAGGCGTGAATGGTGGAATGGTCTGGTTGAGACACAGTCGCAGGTCCCTCCTAATCTGCCTGAGACACGGAATGGTTGAAGACTATCGAGACTTCGTCTTTCGTCTTTAGGATTAGGATATAAAAGTGTGAAAAGGATAAGTAAGTGTAATTTTTACACTATATCGGTCCATCATTCCTACGACCGGTCTTAGTTCAAATTACACTTACACTCCTTTCATTTTGTTCCGAATGTAACCCAACACAATTCATCAAATTAAAACCAAAATAAAATTTAATTCATCCAATTAACACTAAATCCAAATTCAATTCATCCAATTAACACTCAATTTATCAAAATTATCATCCAAAATAATTCAATAAAAATTTAATTTATCAAATCAACACCAAAATAATATGAAAATTAATCAAATAAACATTTAATTCATTAACTCAACGCTGAATTAACATTACATGTAATAAACATTCAATTATTAAAATTAACATTTAAATTCAACAATTAACATTAAATTCATCCAATACATATCCATTCGTCAAATTAACACCAAATTTATGCTCAATTGATGAAATCAATTCCAAATATATATTCAATTCATACAATTTATATTAATTTAGTGTTAGTTTGATGAATTGAATGATAATTTGGTATTCATTTGAAGAATTGAACATTAATTTAGTGTTAATTTAATGAATTGAATGTTTATTATAAAATGTTAATTTGTTGAATTGAATGTTAATTTGGTGTTGATATGATGAATTAAATGTTTATTCGATAAATTTCTATATTACTGGTTTGATAAATTGAATTTTATTATTTGATTTTGGATGTTAATTTGATGAATTTAGTGTTAATTGGATTATTTTGAATATAACTTTGATGAATTGAATGTTAATTTAGTATTAATTTGATGAAGTTGAATGTTAAGTTAATTTGATGAATTAATTTTTTTTTAGATGGAATTGAATGTGAATTTGATGAATTGAATATTAATGTTGTGTTAATTTGATGAATTGAAAGTTAATTTAGTGTTCATTTGAAGAATAGAATATTAATTTGGTGAATTGAATATTAATTGGATGAAATTGAATAGATGAATTTAATTTTAAATAGTTAATTTAAATGTTAATTTAATGAATTAAAAGTTTATTATACGAAATGGAATGTTAATTTGTTAATTTAATATATTTTGTAAATTTGAATATATATTTGATAAATTAAATGTTAATTTAATGATAATTTGATAAATTAAATTTTTATTGGATGGAATTGAATGTTAGGTTAATTTGATGAATTAAATTTTTATTGGATGGAATTGAATGTTAGTTTGGTGTTGAATTTGAAGAATATTAATTTTGTGTTAATTAATGAATTGAATGTTAGTTTGGTGTTGATTTGATGAATAGAATGTTAATTAGGTGAAATTGAATGTTGATTTGAAGAATTGAATGTTAATTTGTTATTTATTTGAAAAATTAAACGTTTATTGGATGAAATTGCATGTTACTTTGGTGTTAATTTGTTAAATCGATGATTTTCGATGTTAATTTTATGAATTGAATGTTAATTGAATGAATTTGAATATAAATTGGATGAGATTGAATGTTACGTTCATGAATTAAATGTTTATTAGTTGAATTTTAATGTTAATTTAATGAATTTAAATATTTATTAGGTAAAATTAAATGTTGATTTGAAGAATTGAATGTTAATTTGGTGTAAACTTGATGAATTGAGTATTAATTGGATGAAATTGCATGTTACTTCTTCATTTAATAAATTGAATATTTATTGGATGATTTTGGATGTTAATTTGATGAATTATAATATCAAAAGGTTAAAAGTGTAATATCAAAGGGATAAAAGTGTAATATGATAGGAGAGGTAAGTGTAATTATACACACGATCAGTCCACCATTCTAGGACCGGTCTTACTTCAAATTACACTTACACCCCTAAACTATAACACTGTTTTCATTTTGTTCCTAAACCAACACAAAATAGTAACATTCAATTTCATCAATTAACATTCAATTTCATCAAATTAATATTTAATTCATCCAATTAATACCAAATTAACATTTAATTCATCCAATTAATAATGAGTTCATCAAATTAACACTGACATTCAATTCATCCAATTAACACCAATTAACACTCAGACCAATCTTCTTCTACCTATTCTAATTCGGATCTTCTTCCCACCTCTGCAAGATTTTTAATGCTTCAAGATGCTATGATGAAGCTAAAAGTCTTAAGAAATAAGACATGCTTAAATTTTGGATGATCATAAAAAAAATGCATTTCAGAATTTAATACAGTATCATTCCTTTTCTACGAATATGAGAGATATAGAAGCTCAAGTGGAGAAGAATATAGCAGGTACCTGGACATGGAAACTCACAATGCAGCCCTTGCATCATGTCCTGGAAGACCCTTCGGATTTACAGACTCCGTCTTTTCAGATTCCACCTTAGGTTCTCTGTTTCGATTGCATTGTTGTGTATCCAGATTTCAGATCTGTTTCTGCTTCGACTGCCGATACTTTCAATTTCTATGCTGCCTTGGAATTTCTGAGAATTCTCTTCAGTTTCTGGGCATGATTACCCAGAATCAGACCCTTTCTTTATTTGGTGCATTGGATATGGAGAAGAAATCTGGACCCATTTACTGTTCTTGTCTTCTCTTCAGATGCTTTCTCTGGGTGTCCTGCTTCAACATTTTTATTTCTTCACCATTCTTACAGACGTCTTTGGAAGCAGAGGACTTTTCATATACCTTTATATCCCAGCACTCCACGAAGAATTCCCTCTGCATCCTCCAAGATCTATCCACGTCTCTTGGTCTTCATGCTGGATATTCATCTTCTACCATGCTTCTGGATAAAAGCCTTTCGTTTCTCTTTGCTGTGGCATGCAGCCAACGCCTGAACATGTGCAAGATCTTCTCTTCTCTGCTATTTTGCAGGTGGTCAAAGGGAGAAGATCTCTCAGAGGTTATTTCTCTCATCGAAAATGCAAGAGTCTGTGTTTTGGTCTCCTTTGTTCACGCGTCTGTTCAGCTGTCCTATCTCATAGACTGTTCACCTTCTTCTCTGATAAGCAGGCTCCAAAGCTCAAACGTTCAACTCTTAACTCCCAGTTCTACCTCAAGCCTCCAGACCAAGCTTCCAGCTCATCAAGCTCAAACTCCTGCTCTCAGCTCATCAAGCATACATGGCTGTTTTTTAATGCTGAGCTGAGTTTTAGGTTACATGCATTAAAGAAGGAGCATGCTTTATAATTTTATTATTTCTTTAATTCTTGTATCATGAATGCATTGCTTCTATTTATTTTATTTGGCGTAAATTTGATGAATTGAGTATTAATTGCATGTTACTTGTTGATTTAATAAATTGAGTATTTATTGGAAGAGTTTGGATGTTAATTTGATGAATTATAATATGAAAAGGTTAAAAGTGTAATATCAAAGGGATAAAAGTGTAATATGATAAGAGATCGTAAGTGTAATTATACCCCCGTTCGGTCCACCATTCTAGGACCGGTCTTAGTTTAAATTATACTTACATCCCTAAACTATAATACTATTTTTTTTTTGTTCTCAATCTAACCCAACAAAATTAAATTAACGCTCAATTTCATGAAATTAATATTTAATTCATCAAATTAATATAATATTAACATTTAATTCATCTAATTAATAGTCAATTCATCAAATTAATAAATCGACATTCAATTCATCCGATTACCACTCAATTTATCAAAATTAACATCCAAAATAATCCAAACAAAATTTAATTTATCAAATCAACACCAAACCAAAGTAATATGAAAATTAATCAAATAAACATTTAATTCATTAACTCAACTCTAAATTAACATTACATTTCATCTAATAAACATTCAATTAATAAAATTAACATTTAAATTCAACTATTAACATTAAATTCATCCAATACATATTCATTGTCAAGAGTAAAAACCCCAAGAGTTGGAACCATCCCAAAAAAGTTGAAACCCTCCCCAAAACCTCTACCCAAACAGTTGGAACTCTTACCCAAACAGTTGGAACTCTTACCCAAAAAAGTTGGAACCCTTACCCAAAAAAGTTGGAAACCCCTACCCAAAAAAGTTGGAACCCCTCCCCAAGAGTTGGAACCTCTACCCCCAACAGTTGGAACTCCTACCAAAAATGTTGGATCCCCTCCCCCCAACAGTTGGAACTCCTCCCTCAAAAGAGTTATAACTCCTCCCCAAGAGTTGGAACCTTTACCAAAAATGTTGGAACCCTTACCCAAAAAAGTTGGAACCTCTACCCAAAAAGTTAGAAGCCTTACCCAAAATTGTTGGAACCCTTACCCAAAAATGTTGGAACCCCTCCCCCAAGAGTTGGAACTTCTTACCCCCAACAGTTGGAACTCCTACTAAAAATGTTGGAACCCCTCCCCCAAGAGTTGGAACTCCTCCCCCAAGAGTTGGAACCTCTACCCAAAAAAGTTGGAACCTCTACCCAAAAAAGTTGAAACTATTACCCATAAAAGTTGGAACTCTTACCCAAAAAAGTTGGAACCCCTACCCCCAAGAGTTGGAACCCTTACCCCCAACAGTTGGAACCCCTACTAAAATTGTTGGAACCCCAACCCAAAAAAGTTGAAACCCCCAGCCATAAAAGTTTGAACCCTTACCCAAAAAGGTTGGAACCCCTCCCCCCAAGAGTTGGAACCCCTACCCAAAAAAGTTAGAACTATTACCCATAAAAGTTGAAACTCTTACCAAAAGAGTTGAAACTATTAACCACAAAAGTTGGAACCGTTACCCAAAAAAGTTGAAACCCCTACCCAAAAAATTTGGATCCCCTTCCCTCAAGAGTTGGAACCCTTACCCCCAACAGTTGGAATCCCTACTAAAATTGTTGGAACCCCTACCCAAAAAAGTTGAAACCACCACCCATAAAAGTAGGAACCCTTACCCAAAAATGTTGGAACCCCTCCCCCAAAGAGTTGGAACCCCTACCCAAATAGTTGGAAATATTACCCATAAAAGTTGAAACTCTTACCCAAAAGAGTTGAAACTATTAACCATAAAAGTTGGAATCCTTACCCAAAAAAGTTGAAACCTCTATCCAAAAAAGTTGAAACCCCTACCCAAAAAAAGTTGGAACCCCTCCCCTCAAGAGTTGGAACCCTTACCCCCAACAGTTGGAACTATTACTCATAAAAGTTGGAACTCGTACCCAAAAAAGTTGGAACCTCTACTCAAAAAAGTTAGAACCCCTCCCCCAAGAGTTGGAACCCCTACCCAAAAAAGTTGGAACCCCAACCCAAAAAAGTTGGAACCCCTCCCCCAAGAGTTGGAACCCATATCCAAAAAAGTTGGAAACCGCCCCCCCAAAGTTGGAACCCTTACCCAAAAGAGTTGGAACTATTACCCAAAAAAGTTGGAACCCTTACCCAAAAAAGTTAGAATCTCTATCCAAAAAAGTTAGAACCCCTCCCCCCAAGAGTTGGAACCCTTACCCCCCAAGAGAGTTGGAACCCCAACTAAAAATGTTGGAACCCCTCCCCCAAGAGTTGGAGCCCTACCCAAAAAAGTTGGAACCTCTCCCCCAAGAGTTGGAACACCTACCCTACGAGTTGGAACCCCTACCCCATAAAAGTCGAAACTAAATTGTATGTTTATTTTGATGTTGAGTTGTTAAATGAAAACTTTAAATGTTTAATTTAAACCTTTAAATTAAACCTTTAAAATCTCACCTTCAAATCTCACCTGATTTGATGAATTAAATTGTATGTTATTTTGATGTTGATTTGTTAAATTAAACATTTATTGGATGATTTTCAATGGTAATTTGATAAATTGAGAAAAAAAAATCTTTTTTTAAGGATTTTCAATGTTAATTTAATGAATTAAATGTTGAATTAAAGAATTGAATGTTAATTTGGTGTACATTTGATGAACAAATTTTATGTTCCTTGTTGATTTAATAAATTGAATATTTATTGGATGATTTTGGATGTTAATTTTATGAATTATAATATCAATAATTAAAAGTGTAATATCAAATTAATGTTGTGTTAATTTTATGAATTGAAGTTAATTTAGTGTTAATTTGAAGAAGTGAATATTAATTTGGTGTTAATTTGATGAATTAAATATTAATTGGATGAAATTGAATCTTAATTTGATGAATTTAATTTTAAATAGTTAATTTAAATGTTAATTTATTATACAAAATGGAATATTAATTTGTTGACTTGAATGCTAATTTAGTGTTGATTTGATGAATTAAATATTTATTCAATGAATTTTTATATTACATTGGTGTTGGTTTGATAAATTGAATTTTTATTAGATGATTTTGGATGTTAATTTGATGAATTGAGTATAAATTGGATGAATTTGAATATATATTTCATGAATTGAATGTTAATTTAATGTTAATTTGATAAATTAAAATTTTATTGGATGGAATTGAATGTTAGGTTAATTTGATGAACTAAATGTTTATTAGACAGAATTGAATGCGAATTTAATGAATTGAATATTAATTTTGTGTTAATTTGATGAATTGAATGTTAGTTTGGTGTTGATTTGAAGAATTGAAAGTTAATTTGGTATTAATTTGATGAATTGAATGTTAAATAGTTAAGTTAATGAATTGAATGTTTATTATTCGAAATGAAATGTTAATTTGTTAAATTGAATGTTAATTTGGTATTGATTTGATGAATTAAATATTTATTAGGTGAGTTTATATTTAAATTTGATGAATTGAATGTTAATTTAATGAATTAAATATTAATTGGATGAATTAAATTTTAATTTGCTGTTAATATGATGATTTGAATGTTTATTTGATGAAATTGAATGTTTAGTTGTTATAAATTTGATAAATTGAATATTAAATATTATTAGATGAAATTGAACGTTAATTTATTGAATTGAATATTAATTTAGTATTGATTTGATGAATTAAATGTTTATTGGATGTAACTGTATGTTACTTTGATGTTGATTTGTTACATTGAACCTTTTGGATGATTTTCTATGGTAATTTGATAAATTGAGTGTTAATTTACTGCATTTGAATATAAATTAAATGAATTGAATGTTAATTTTATGTTAATTTGATGAATTGAATATTAAGAGGATGTGATTGAATGTTAAGTTTATGAATTAAATGTTTATTAGATGAAATTGAATGTTGATTTGAAGAATTGAATGTTAATTTGTTATTTATTTGAAAAATTCAACGTTTATTAGATGAAATTGCACTTTACTTTGGTGTTAATTTGTTAAATCGAGGATTTTTTATGTTAATTTTATGAATTGAATTTGAATATAAATTGGATGAGATTTAATGTTATGAATTAAATGTTTATTAAGTAAAATTAAATGTTGGTTTGAAGAATTGAATGTTAATTTGGTGTAAATTTGATGAATTGAGTATTAATTGCATATTACTTGTTGATTTAATATATTGAGTATTTATTGGATGAGTTTGGATGTTAATTTGATGAATTATAATATTAAAAGGTTAAAAGTGTAATATCAAAGGGATAAAAGTGTAATATGATAAGAGATCGTAAGTGTAATTATACCCTCGTTCGGTCCACCATTCTAGGACCGGTCTTAGTTTAAATTACACTTACACCCCTAAACTATAACACTATTTTTATTTTGTTCTCAATCTAACCCAACAAAATTAAATTAACATTAAATTTTATGAAATTAATATTTAATTCATCAAATTAATATCAAATTAACATTTAATTCATCTAAATAATATTCAATTTATCAAATTATTAGTAAATCGACATTCAATTCATCAAATTACCACTTAATTTATCAAAATTAACATCCAAAATAATCCAAAAAAAAATTAATTTATCAAATCAACATCAAACCAAAATAATATATGAAAATTAATTAAATAAACATTTAATTCATTAACTCAACTCTAAATTAACATTACATTTCATCCAATAAAATAATCCAATTAATATTCAACTCATTAAATTTACACTAAATTAACATTCAACTCTTCAAATCAAATTCAACTTCGTCTAATAAACATTTAATTCATCAAATTAATATTCAAATTTAAAAAATTAATATTAAATTCATCCAATTAATATTAAATTCATCAAATTAATACTAAATCAAGATTCAATTAATCCAATTACCACTCAATTTGTCAAAGTTAACATTCAAAATAATCCAAAAAAAATTTAATTTATCAAATCAACACCAAACCAAAGTAATATGAAAATTAATCAAATAAACATTTAATTCATTAACTCAACTCTAAATTAACATTACATTTTATCCAATAAAATAATCCAATAAATATTCAACTCATTAAATTTACATTAAATTAACATTCAACTCTTCAAATCAAATTCAACTTCATCTAATAAATATTTAATTCATCAAATTAATATTCAAATTCAACAAATTAACATTTAATTCATCCAATTAATATTAAATTCATCAAATTAATACTAAATCGAGGTTCAATTCATCCAATTACCACTCAATTTGTCAAATTTAACATTCAAAATAATCCAAAAAAAATTTAATTTATCAAATCAACACAAAACCAAAGTAATATGAAAATTAATCAAATAAACATTTAATTCATTAAGTCAACTCTAAATTAACATTACATTTTATGTAATAAACATTCAATTAATAAAATTAACATTTAAATTCAACTATTAACATTAAATTCATCCAATACATATTCATTCGTGAAATTAACACACAATTTATGTTCAATTGATGAAATCAATACCAAATATATATTCAATTCATACTTCTTTATATTAATTTGGTGTTAGTTTGATGAATTGAATGTTAATTTGGTATTGATTTGATAAATTGAATGTTAATTTGGTGTTAATTCAATGAATTGAATGTTTATTATTTACAATTCTTTTAGTTGAATTTAATGTTAATTTGATGAATTAAATTTTTATTAGGTAAAATGAAATATTAATTTGGTGTAAATTTGATGAATTGAGTATTAATTAGATGAAATTACATGTTACTTTGATGTTGATTTAATAAATTGAATATTTATAGGATGATTTTGGATGCTAATTTGAGAAATTAAGTGTTAATTGAATGAAGTTGAATATAAATTGAATGAATTGAATCTTAATTTGATGTTAATTTGATAAATTGAATATTAATCAGATGAAATTGAATGTTAAATTGATGAACTAAATGTTTATTAGTTGAATTTTAGTGTTAATTTGATGAATTAATTGTCTATTAGGTAAAATTGAATGTTGATTTGACTTTTTCTGTAACGCCCCAAGTACCACCCTGGATGGCATTACATTCTAACAATCATTTATACCATGAGAGCAACAACAAAAAAAAAAAAATCCATAAATAACCGGGGGTCCTTAATTCAACGAATTTCGGGCAGAGTCTCCTTTGTTCGGGGAACTCTACCCAAAACACAACCTGTGCAGTTATATTACACCGACCACACCGGGTCCATTTATCCATCAAATATTAACAACATTATCCGAAAAGATTTCCATTCACCACATGTAATATTCACAATAACATTCCCAAAAGAATACGCCAAGTCTTGGCCACAATATCAAAAGAATACGCCCACAATGGCCTTTACATTCCCAAATGAATTAAATTAAGATAACGCAGCGGAATAACAAAATACTAGACTTTACACGACCTCAAAATAATTTATCTAGTCTAGTACAAAATTAAATGACGTCTCTAGAGGTCCCACTCGGGATCCAAGTATCCCTCTAAGGAAGCCTCTCCTTGGCCCGGCTCATTAGCACCGAGCTCCTCCTCTAGGGTAGAATCTGAAAATATTCAACGGTAGGGGGTGAGCACGAAGCTCTGTAGAAAATTTCTCCCAAACCCAAACAAGGTTTAGAAAACATATAAAACGGGTCGGTCTCATTTCACAAATAACATATATAGTATTTGAAGTAAAACGAGGACATTTAATTAGATCCCAAGTTTACGCATCAACAATAATTTCATGGATAAATGAAACCAATATACAATTCATAAGTAATTTCCAAAACATAATCCATCCCACCATACACCATTTCCACAAGTTCTTGTGGCATCCCATACTACCCCAAAACTCTTGTAGAAACCGTCTATGGTAAAGTGAACAATAACCCATACTAGATGTCCGACACTACCCACGTTACTAATCCGTTATCATTAGTGCTAGGAAATGTTCGTACCCACACGGCGTACAAAGACGTCTACCCACACCATGTGGTAGGAAAAGTTCATACCCGCGTGGCATACAAAGCCGTCTACCCACTACATGACACCCGGTCAATAGTAAACCATGTTAGTATCGTACAACTACTCAAGAGATAACATACCAACAAACATCTCACATTACCACCAATACCATAAATCCCCAACTTTTCCATCCCACCTCACATGTAACATTTCAATAAAACAATTTAGGAAAAACACATGAGATCATCGAAATATCATTTTATTACTCAACACAAAACACTAAATTTCCTTTTTAAAACAAGACAAAAGAGTATCCAAGGAGAATCCACACTTCATGAATAAATAGAGTTTTGAAGTGAGGACATGTGAATGTTGGGTTAGGATATCAAGGGCCAATGGATGTAAAGCTTGAAATCAAGAACAATTAAACACAAGGTCTTGAAATTAAGAATAAAGGAATAACAAGGTGGGTCATCAATGACAAAAGAACAATCAAGCCTTGACGTCCATAGCAACAAATATCAAGCTTGGGAATCCAAAAGTGAAGGAACAATCAAGTTTTGTCATTTATAACAACAAACATTAAGATTAGACCTCATGAACAAGGGGGAAATCAAGAGGAACCCAATTTCCTTACAATTAGAATTTCGAAGGCACACCAAGAGATTTATCGATTACCCAAGCACAACATAGTTTAGAACATGTAATATTTAAGGTTAGGAATCAAGAGAAAAGGAGAAATCAAAGAAAACACAATCTCCTTGAAATTTTGGGGTTTCAAAGGCATACAAGGGATTTATGGCTATCAAGCCCTAATCTCGTTCATGATATGGTAAGGGATTACAAGAGCAACAAGAAATAGAGATTCCATAACATACATATAAGATTTGGAAGCAAAACATACATAAATATAAACCCTAACCTCAATGTAAGAGAAAAGGAAGAAATCCCCTACCTTGATCCTTAGTTTTTGTGTGAAGAACTAGAAGATTTGATCATCTCCAACTTGAATCAACACTTCAATATCTTGTTTTCCCCTTCTTTCCTTCCTCTCTAAACTTCTCTATGGTTAGCATTGATGAATTGGGTGCAAATGGAAGAGAAAACACCCAAAACACGTCTGAGTCGTGAAGCCCTCGGTTTGGCGCGTCCGGACGCGTGTTTTGCGCTGTCCGGATGCGTGTTTTTGCGTCCAAATTTCTGCCATACGCGTCCGGACGCGTGTCTATTCCCGTCCGGACGCGGGTGACAGTATACCCGCAGCTTCCAGATCAATTTTGACCTATTTAGAAGCCGATGTAGAAAATTTGTGTGAAATACACTTTTGTAGCCCTAGATGTCTACTATCTACTGTCCAAACTTCAGATCAATTGGATATAAGGATAAAAAGTTATTATCAAAATACTAGAAGGTGTCCCACCTCCTTTTTACCCAAATTCTCTCTAAGTGTGTTTTCACTCCGGAATACTTCCTACCTTCCAATACACCCCATACTACCTCTCCCAATGTTTTTCGACCTTCCGGATTCAATGGAGAACTTATTTTGACCTAAAAATATTTAGAAACTTTCATAATCCTTCTTCTCAAGTTTACACACCTTCAAAACTTAAACTTTCCAATCCATTCCTAAGCCAACCAAATCCATCTCAAACCTCTCCAACACATATTTCCACATTTTTATAACAATTATTTACTATATATCTATTTACATATATAAAATAAAAATGCGGGGTGTTACATTTTCAATGTTAATTTGATGTAAATTTGGTGAATATAATATTAATTGGATTAAATTACATGTTATTTTGATTTCGATTTGATAAGTTCAATCATTTATTGGATGATTTTGGATCTTAAATTCGTCTCGGACTATTTAAATACAAAATTGAATATTTTAGGGATAAAATTAATAAATTAATATTTTAGGAACCATAAATATATATAACTTTGAGTATAAAAGTGTAATTAGCATTTTTTTATATTAGGACCGGTCCTTGGAAGCCACGATCGGTGGTAGCTTAGAAATGAAGACTTACACTTTCATCCCTAAAATTATACATATTTATTAATTTGATCCTAAAAATATTAATTTTTTAATTTCATCTTTAAAATATTTAATTTTGTGTTCAAATAGTCCTAGATAAACTTTTGACGTGCAAAATCATCCAATAAAATAATCCAATTAATATTCAACTCATTAAATTTACACTAAATTAGTATTCAACTCTTCAAATCAAATTCAACTTCATCTAATAAACATTTAATTCATCAAATTAATATTCAAATTCAACAAATTAATATTTAATTCATCCAATTAATAATAAATTCATCAAATTAATACTAAATCGACATTCAATTCATCCAATTACCACTCAATTTGTGAAATTTAACATCCAAAATAATCCAAAAAAAAATTAATTTATCAAATAAACACCAAACTAAAGTAATATGAAAATTAATCAAATAAACATTTAATTCATTAACTCAACTCTAAATTAACATTACATTTCATCTAATAAACATTCAATTAATAAAATTTTTGAAGGTAATTTGATAAATTGAGTGTTAATTTAATGCATTTGAATATAAATTAAATGAATTGAATGTTAATTTTATGTTAATTTGATGAATTGAATATTAATTGGATGTGATTGAATGTTAAGTTGATGAATTAAATGTTTATTAGATGAAATTGAATGTTGATTTGAAGAATTGAATGTTAATTTGTTATTTATTTGAAAAATTACACGTTTATTGGATGAAATTGCACGTTACTTTGGTGTTAATTTATTAAATCGAGGATTTTCGATGTTAATTTTATGAATTGAATGTTATTTGAATGAATTTGAATATAAATTGGATGAGATTGAATGTTACGTTGATGAATTAAATGTTTATTAGGTAAAATTAAATGTTGATTTGAAGAATTGAATGTTAATTTGGTGTAAATTTGATGAATTGAGTATTAATTGCATGTTACTTGTTGATTTAATAAATTGAGTATTTATTGGATGAGTTTGGATGTTAATTTGATGAATTATAATATCAAAAGGTTAAAAATGTAATTTCCAAGGGAGAAAAGTGTAATAAGATAGGAGATGTAAGTGTAATTATACTAACGTTCGGTCCACCATTCCTAGGACTGGTCTTAGTTTAAATTATACTTACACCCCTAAACTATAACACTATTTTTATTTTGTTCCCAATCTAACTCAACACAATTAAATTAAAATTCAATTTCATCAAATTAACATTTAATTCATCAAATTAACATTTAAGTCATCCAATTAATATTCAATTCATCAAATTAATACTAAATCGACATTCAATTCATCCAATTACCACTCAATTTATCAAAATTAACATCCAAAATAATCCAAAAAAAATTAAATTATCAAATCAACACCAAAACAATATGAAAATTAATCAAATAAACATTTAATTCAATAACTCAACTCCAAATTAACATTACATTTCCTGTAATCAACATTCAATTAATAAAATTAGCATTTAAATTCAACTATTAACATTAAATTCATCCAATACAAATGCATTCGTCAAATTTACACCAAATTTATGCTCAATTGATGAAATCAATTCCAAATATATATTCAATTCATACAATTTATATTAATTTAGTGTTTGTTTGATGAATTGAATGTTAATTTGGTATAATTTGATTTTTTAATCAATAAAATTCCGTCGAGGTTCCATTGAATGTTTATTATTCGAAATGAAATGTTAATTTGTTAAATTGAATGTTAATTTAGTATTGATTTGATGAATTAAATCTTTATTAGATGATTTTATATTTTAATTTGATCAATTCAATATTAATTTAATGAATTAAATATTAATTACTTGAATTGAATTTTAATTTGCTTTTAATATGATGATTTGAATGTTTATTTGATGAAATTGAATGTTTAGTTTGTATAAATTTGTTGAATTGAAGATTAAATGTTTTTGGATGAAATTGCACGTTACTTTGGTGTTAATTTGTTAAATGGAGGATTTTCGATTTAAATTTTATAAATTGAATATTACTTGAATGAATTTGAATATAAATTGGATGAGATTGAATGTTACGTCGATGAATTAAATGTTTATTAGGTAAAATTAAATGTTAATTTGAAGAATTGAATGTTAATTTGGTGTAAATTTGATGAATTGAGTTTTAATTGCATGTTACTTGTTGATTTGAAGAATTGAGTATTTATTGGATGAGTTTGGATGTTAATTTGATGAATTATAATATTAAAAGGTTAAAAGTATAATATCAAAGGGATAAAAGTGTAATAGGATAGGAGACTAAGCGTAATTATATCCACGTTCGGTCCGCCATTCATTGGACCGGTCTTACTTTAAATTACAGTTACACCCCTAAACTATAACACTATTTTTATTTTGTTCTCAATCTAACCCAACAAAATTAAATTAACATTCAATTTCATGAAATTAATATTTAATTCATCAAATTAATATCAAATTAACATTTAATTCATCTAAATAATATTCAATTTATCAAAGTAATACTAAATCGACATTCAATTCATTCAATTACCACTCAATTTATCAAAATTAACATCCAAAATAATCCAAAAAAAATTTAATTTATCAAATCAACACCAAACCAAAGTAATATGAAAATTTATCAAATAAACATTTAATTCATTAACTCAACTCGAAATTAACATTAGATTTCATCTAATAAAATAATCGAATTAATATTCAACTCATTAAATTTACAATAAATTAACATTCAACTCCTCAAATCAAATTCAACTTGATCTAATAAACATTTAATTCATCAAATTAATATTCAAATTCAACAAATTAACATTTAATTCTTCCAATTAATATTAAATTCATCAAATTAATACTAAATCGACATTCAATTCATCCAATTACCACTCAATTTATCAAATTTAACATTCAAAATAATCCAAAAAAAATTTAATTTATCAAACGAACACTATGAGAAATAATCAAATTAACATTTAATTCATTAACTCAACTCTAAATTAACATTGCATTTCCTCTAACAAAATAATCGAATTAATATTCAACTCATTAAATTTACGCTAAATTAACATTCAACTCTTCGAATCAAATTCAACTTGATCTAATAAACATTTAATTCATGAAATTAATATTCAAATTCAACAAATTAACATTTAATTCATCCAATTAATATTAAATTCATCAAATTAATACTAATTCGACATTCAATTCATCCAATTACCACTCAATTTATCAAATTTAACATTCAAAATAATCCAAAAAAATTTTAATTTATCAAATGATCACTGTGACAATTAATCAAATTAACATTTAATTGATTAACTCAACTCTAAATTAACATTACATTTCATCTAATAAACATTCAATTAATAACATTTTTTATGGTAATTTGATAAATTTAGTGTTAATTGAATGCATTTGAATATAAAATTAAATGTTGATGTGAAGAATTGAATGTTAATTTGGTGTAAATTTGATGAATTGAGTATTAATTGCATATTACTTGTTGATTTAATATATTGAGTATTTATTGGATGAGTTTGGATGTTAATTTGATGAATTATAATATCAAAAGGTTAAAAGTGTAATATTAAAGGGATAAAAGTGTAATATGATAGGAGACCTAAGTGTAATTATACACACGTTCGGTCCCCCATTACTAAGATCGGACCTACTTTAAATTACACTTACACCCCTAAACTATAACACTATTTTTATTTTATTCCCAATCTAACCCAACACAATTAAATTAACATTTTATTCATCTAAATAATATTCAATTTATCAAATTAATACTAAATCGACATTCAATTCATCCAATTACTACTCAATTTATCAAAATTAACATCTTAAATAATCCAAAAAAATTTTAATTTATCAAATCAACACCAAACCAAAGTAATATGAAAATTAATCAAATAAACATTTAATTCATTAACTGAACTTTAAATTAACATTGCATTTTATCTAATAAACATTCAATTAATAAAATTAACATTTAAATTCAACTATTAACATTAAATTCATCCAATACATATGCATTCGTCAAATTTGCTCAATTGATGAAATATTTTCCAAATATATATTCAATTCATACAATTTATATTAATTTAGTGTTAGTTTGATGAATTGAATGTAAATTTGGTATTGATTTGATGAATTGAATGTTTATTATAAATTGTTAATTTGTTGAATTGAATGTTAATTTGGTGTTGATTCGATGAATTAAATGTTTATTCGATAAATTTCTATATTGCATTGGTGTTGGTTTGATAAATTGAATTTTATTATATGATTTTGGATGTTAATTTGACGAATTTGGTGTTAATTGGATGATTTTGAATATAAATTTGATGAATTGAGTGTTAGTTTAGTATTAATTTGATAAAATTGAATGTTAAGTTAATTAGATGATATAATTTTTTATTAGATGGAATTGAATGTGAATTTGATGAAATGCATTTTAATGTTGTGTTAATTTGATGAATTGAAAGTTAATTAACTATTTATTTCAAGAATCCAATATTAATTTGGTGAATTGAATATTAATTGGATGAAATTGATTCTTAATTTTATGAATTAAATTTTAAATAGTAAATTTAAATGTTAATTTAATGAATTAAAAGTTTATTATACGAAATGGAATGTTAATTTTTTAATTTACTATATTTAATGTTAATTTGATAAATTAAAATTTTATTGGATGTAATTGAATGTTAGGTTAATTAATGAAATGAATTGAATATTAATTTTGTGTTAATTTGATGAATTGAATGTCAAATAGTTAATTTGTTAAATTGAATGTTAATTTGGTATTGATTTGATGAATTAAATCTTTATTAGATGATTTTATATTTTAATTTGATCAATTAAATGTTAATTTAATGAATTAAATGTTAATTACATGAATTGAATGTTAATTACATGAATTGAATTTTAATTTGTTGTTAATATGATGATTTGAATGTTTAGTTTGTATAAATTTATTGAATTGAATATTAAATATTTCTTGGATGAAATTGGACGTTACTTTGGTGTTAATTTGTTAAATTGAGGATTTTCAATGTTAATTTTATGAATTGAATGTTACTTGAATGAATTTGAAGATAAATTGGATGAGATTGAATGTTACGTCGATGAATTAAATGTTTATTAGGTAAAATTAAATGTTAATTTGAAGAATTGAATGTTAATTTGGTGTAAATTTGATGAATTGAGTTTTAATTGCATGTTACTTGTTGATTTAATAAATTGAGTATTTATTGGATGAGTTTAGATGTTAATTTGATGAAATATAATATCAAAAGTCTAATATCAAAGGGATAAAAGTGTAATAGGATAGGAGTGTAACTGTAATTATATCCCCGTCCGGTCCACCATACTAAGACCGGTCTTACTTTAAATTACAGATACACCTCTAAATTATAACACTATTTTTATTTTGTTCTCAATTTAACCCAACAAAATTAAATTAACATTCAATTTCATGAAATTAATATTTAATTCATCAAATTAATATCAAATTAATATTTAATTCATCTAAATAATATTCAATTTATCAAATTAATACTAAATGGACATTCAATTCATCCAATTACCACTCAATTTATCAAAATTAACATTCAAAATAATCCAAAAAAAATGTAATTTATCAAATCAACACCAAACTAAAGTAATATGAAAATTAATCAAATAAACATTTAATTCATTAACTCAACTCTAAATTAACATTATATTTTATCTAATAAACATTCAATTAATAAAATTAACATTTAAATTCA
Source organism: Ilex aquifolium (assembly GCA_951799425.1). NCBI lineage: Eukaryota > Viridiplantae > Streptophyta > Magnoliopsida > Aquifoliales > Aquifoliaceae > Ilex > Ilex aquifolium. Next base: position 13,209,422 of record OX637410.1, on the reverse strand, counting down.
ACTATTAACATTAAATTCATCAAATACATATTCATTGTCAACAGTTGAAACCCCAAGAGTTGGAACCATCCCAAAAAAGTTGAAACCCTTCCCAAAACCTCTACCCAAACAGAACACTTACCCATAAAAGTTGGAACCCTTACCCAAAAATATTGAAACCCCCACCCAAAGAGTTGGAACCCCTCCCCCAAGAGGTGGAACCTTCCTCCCACAAGAGTTGGAACCCGTACCCAAAAAAGTTGAAACCCACACCCATAAAAGTTGGAACCCTTACCCAAAAATGTTGAAACTCCTACCCAAAAAAGTTGGAACCCCTCCCTCAAGAGTTGGAACCCCTACACAAAAAGTTGAAACCTCCAGCCATAAAAGTAGAAACCCGTACCAAAAAATGTTGGAACCCCTACCCAAAAAAATTGGAACCCCTACCCAAAAAAGTTGAAACCTCCACCCATAAAAGTTGGAACCCCTACCCCAAGAGTTGGAACCCTTACCCAAAAAAGTTGAAACCCTCACCCATAAAAGTTGGAACACCTACCCAAAAAAGTTGAAACCCACACCAATAAAAGTTGGAACCCCTATCCAAAAAAGTTAAAACCTCCACCAATAAAAGTTGGAACCCGTACCCAAAAATGTTGGAACCCCTCCCCTCAAGAGTTGGAACCCCTACCCAAAACAGTTGAAACCCCAACCCATAAAAGTTGGAACCCTTACCCAAAAATGTTGAAACCCCTACCCAAAAATGTTGAAACCCCCATCCATAAAAGTAGGAACCCTTATCCAAAAATGTTGAAACCCCTACCCAAAAAAGTTGGAACCCCTCCCCCAAGAGTTGGAACCCCAACCCAAAAAAGTTGAAACCCCCACCCATAAAAGTTGGAACCCGTAACCAAAAATGTTGGAACCCCTACCCTCAAGAGTTGGAACCCCTACCCAAAAAAGTTGAAACCCCAACCCATAAAAGTTGGAACCCTTATCCAAAAATGTTGAAACCCCTACCCAAAAAAGTTGGAACCCCTCCCCCAAGAGTTGGAACCCCTACCCAAAAAAGTTGAAACCCGTACCCATAAAAGTTAGAACCCGTACCCAAAAATGTTGGAACCCCTCCCCTCAAGAGTTGGAACCCCTACCCAAAAAAGTTGAAACCCCAACCCATAAAAGTTGGAACCCTTACCCAAAAATGTTGAAACCCCTAACCAAAAAAGTAGGAACTCTTACCCAAAAAAGTTGGAACCCACACCCATAAAAGTTGGAACCCCTACCCAAAAAAGTTGAAACCCCCACCCATAAAAGTAGGAACCCTTACCAAAAAATGTTGGAACCTTTCCCAAAAATGTTGAAACCCCTACCCAAAAAAGTTGGAACCCCTCCCCCAAGAGTTGGAACTATTTTCCATAAAAGTTGAGATCCTTATCCAAAAAAGTTGAAACCCCCACCCATAAAAGTTGGAACCCTTACCCAAAAATGTTGAAACCCCTACCCAAAAAAGTTGGAGCCCCTCCTCCTAAAAGTTGAAACCCCCACCCAAAAAAGTTGAAACCCCTACCCAAAAAAGATGAAACCCCCACCCATAAAATTTGGAACTCTTACCCAAAAATGTTGGAACCCCTCCCCTCAAGAGTTGGAACCCTACCCAAAAGAGTTGGAACTATTACCCATAAAAGTTGAAACCCTTATCCAAAAGAGTTGAAACTATTAACCATAAAAGTTGGAACCTTTACCCAAAAATGTTGAAACCCCTACCCAAAAAAGTTGAAACCCCCACCCATAAAAGTTGGAACCCTTACCCAAAAAAGTTGAAACCCCTACCCAAAAAAGTTGGATCCCCTCCCCCAAGAGTTGGAACCCCTACCCAAAAAGTTGAAACCCCCACCCATAAAACTTGGAACCTTTACCCAAAAATGTTGGAATCCCTACCCCCAACAGTTGGAACGCCTACCAAAAATGTTGGAACCAAAGAGTTGGAACTCCTTCCCCAAAGAGTTGGAACTCCTCCCAAAAAGTTGGAACTCCTACCAAAAAAGTTGGAACGCCTCCCCCAACAGTTGGAACCCCTACCAAAAATGTTGGAACTTCTCCCCCAAAAGTTGGAACCCCTACCCATAAAAGTCGGAACTAAATTATATGTTTATTTTGATGTTGAGTTGTTAAATGAAACCTTTTAATGTTTAATTTAAACCTTTAAATTAAACTTTTAAAATTTCACCATGAAATCGAACAATGATTTGATGAATTAAATATTTATTGATTGAAATTGTATGTTATTTTGATATTGATTTGTTAAATTAAACCTTTTTTGGATGATTTTCGATGGTAATTTGATAAATTGAGAAAAAAAAATCTTTTTTGAAGGATTTTCCATGTTAATTTTATGAATCGACTGAATTTGAATATAAATTGGATGAGATTGAATGTTATTTAATGTTAATTTAATGAATTAAATGTTTATTAGGTAAAATTAAATGTTGATTTGAAGAATTGAATGTTAATTTGGTGTAAATTTGATGAATTGAGTATTAATTGCATATATTTAGTTGATTTTGATATTAAGTTGATTTAATAAATTAAATATTTATTAAATAATTTGATGAATTATAATATCAAAGGTTAAAATGTTAAAAGTGTAATATATAAGATATTACATGTTACAACTGGTGGTGCAGCGTGTTAAGAGCAACCGGTTTCACCGGTTTTAAGTCCCATGTGTCAGTCAAACTACTTTTGGGTACCATACCGAAAAGTAGTTTGGCGGTATAGTAGTGTTACCCTAAAGTTGCTCAAAAAAATCTAAAGGATCTTAATAGAAGAAATTACAATGATATCTCTGGTAGAGTGATGAAACCAAGGCAAGCTCTTCAAGAAATTCAAAAGGAAGCTAATAGAGATCTTTTGAATCTTCAATAATGGGAAAGGGTTATAGATTGTGGGCTAAGGACGACCTGTCTTATTGGAAAAGCTGGAGTTATATATAGGGCCTGTGATTGGTGCACATGAGGAGATTAGAAAAGAAAATGATAAAAAAGCTCTTAAAAGTAGCATAAGTAATATCCATTATCTATGTGTCTACAAATTCGGAAAGAAAAAGAAAGCTCCAAGATCTTAATGGTGTCAAAACCTTTACCTAGTCATCGGGCTAAGCTGAATTCTAAGATATCGTATCATTTTTGGGTTTGTGTACCCATGTCGTTTTCGGAAAGTGACACCCCTTCATGTTGTAGTACTAGTAGGCTCATCTTTGCCACAGAAAATAAAAAGTAGGTTCTTCTCTTTGGTTCTTTTCCCATTCTCTTTGGTTGGTTGGCATTATACTCAGAAGTCACTGCCTGAGACGGTTCCCTTTGGTTCTTTTCCCATTCTCTTTCGGAGCATGAACCATCTATTTCCCTTTGCAGCTCTCAAAAGCTGAAAAGAAACAAGGTGACACCTATATGACTAGAAAAGACCTGATCCACCACAAAGTTAGGACATACCAAAAATTACAACATTTTAAAGTTTAGTTACAATTTTTTGGAGTATAAATTGTAAATGCAATAGACATGATCGATCCTATAATGTAATAATCAATCATAGAAGTTATAATTTTTAAAGATCAAATTACAACTGATTGAGTTGTAACTTTCTTTTTATAATGTGTAACTTAACCTTTAAAAATCGTAATTTTTTTTATGTTACCATTTTTTTTTTCGGCCGGCACAATAGTGCAATAAGTTAGGGCTAAGCTCAACATTTGAATAACCAATTAGTGGTTGCAGAACAAAATTTTTGAAGAGAATGAGATGCCTACTTTTGATCTTTAGGCCAACTAATTTTTTTTTTTTTGGCAAGAAGGTGTTCAGACTCACGTTGACTACTTTCTCGAATTTTGAGTTGACTACCTTAACTTGAACTAGTTTAAAAACATGTTCCTGAGGAACATCTAATCGTTCAAAATATGTAGAAGCTGAAACATCAGTCACATAATAGATATATATATGCCGATTATGTGATAGACAAACTATATTTCAGGTATTGCTGACATGGGAGCATATGATTTTCTTTGATACTTATGCAGAAATTTGGTCCATCTCCTCAAAGCTAGTAAAAAAGATAGGAGAAAGAAATCAAGAAAAAGGGGAGCCAGATTGATACTCAGGTGAAGAGAATATGAAACTTGTACGGGGAATAATCTGTGATTTGGTGTCAAGTGAAAGTTGTGAGTCTCTCTCTTCCCTGCAAAACGAAAACACTACTGTAGACAGAGATGGAACCGGCGAGAGACATTCAAATGCTTATGTAAGTGAAAATGTTTAAGAATGACTAAGCGATTCCCAAGAAGAGTGCATCTGCTAGGGAACCGAGCTTTGAGAGCTCAGTCCTTAGCTCATTGCTTCGGAGGTATTTGTACAACGAGCTCGAGCACCTAATTTAATCATCTTCTATTTGACATACTTGTAATATTTGGGCTATCATCTTTTACCCACATGATATTTTTTATAAGTGTCGCTTGACCAATTGATATCTGGAAAATCGAACAATGGCTTTTTGTGTGTGTGTGTGTGTGTGTGTGTGTGTGGGGGGGGGGGGGGGGGGGGGGGGGGGGGGGGGGGGGGAGGGGGGGGGGAGTGAGAGAGCAATCTATAACAGCAATTATTGCAGAAAGACAGAAGACATTGCATTACAGATGCCATTGGACTAGTAGAACTAGCACCAACAGGAATTCCCACAAGGAACAAGGTAAGTTAATTGGCACTTGAATTAGATAAAAACAATCTTTCCTATTCAAGCTTCCAAATTGATAGATACCAGTTTTGGCTTGAGGAATCAGAAGTGAATATCAAGAACAAAACCAAAGCTTAAACAGACAGTAGCTATTGAGATGAAGAAAGAGGGGCTGTTTGGTAGAGATACATCACTTTTTTTATTAGGATGTGGTTGGCGAACTATATTTGCACCACCATTAGATCCCCTAGCTCTTGCTACCTTCGTTGAATAGACAATTTCATGCTTTGCCTCTTTCTGATCTCTGTCATTACCATCTCCTTCCAAGTTGCTTCTGCCTTTTACCTCTGCATGGGTTTTAACAAGGGCAAAATGATTTTCGTAACACGACTGAATATTTGAGATTTTTCAAAGGATCAAAATTATGTTGTGATGTATAGTTTTGGTCCGCTCAGAAATGAAAGGTTTCCAACATATACAAACAAAGAAAATTTTGAAACGTGTGGAAATGATTGAAAACATTCCCACCACCATTTCCTCACTGAAATCGGAGAAATGACCTCGTTGTTTTCTTCAAAACATTCAGAAACACTGAAATTTTTTGTAACTTCGATACTTTGATGTCTCATCACTGATTTATTTCGACTTGTTTCGTCTAAGAAAAATCAATATTTTGATTGTTGGACTTTTCCTGCATAAATATGGATACAGAGAGAGAATTCTTACCATTAACTTCTTGTTTGAATGTCACTGAATCCTCAATAGCCAAGCTTGACAGGACTTGAGCACATAAGATGATGAATAGCCATGCAAGAACAGTTATTTTCATTTTCCCTGTGTAGGGTACTGACTGTACTGAGTTATTTTTTTTCGGGGGGTGGGTGGGTGGGGATCCAGGGGAATGGGGAATGGGTTGTAGATTGTAGGATAGGGAGGACCTCTCTTGATGGATAGGCTGGTGTTATATATAAAATTGGGAAAGAAAAAGGGTTAATCTCAAATTGTACCCTGAAACATCGTTCGAATCTTAATTTGGACCCTCAAAAATAAAAAATCTTATTTTCACCCTCAAAGTTATAAATATGTATCAATGCGCACTTCAAGCTAAGAGCTGTCAGTTTGTCATCTAAAACTAAATAGATAAATTATATCTAAACCCCCTCATACTTGTACTTAATCAACTAAACCCCTCACATTTAAAATATTAAATCTACATCCTTTTAGAATTCAAATATGACTAAAAATGTTCCCCCAATTGGGCATCCAAATAATTCTGTTTAACAGATGTATTACATTGGATATAAAGAATATTATATAAATACCTGCATTATATTGGACATTCAAATGGTAAGATTGATTTTGAACTTTAGAGGATAATGAGCCCACAAAATAAAGTGTAGTATGAAAATTATAATTTTTTATTATGATGAAATCATATTCTATAATGGTTATATTAACAGATATCAACGACAAAGAGTTATGTGTTATACGTGCACAAATATCAAGAGGTGTAGGTGTAATATTCTAAATGTGAGGGAGTCTAAATGATTAAGCGACAAGTATGAGGGGATCTAGGTATAATTTATTTATTTACTTTTAGACGACAAACTGACGCTGTTAGTTTCCTGTGCGGATTGATACAAATTTCTATATTTGAGCAACTTGAGATTTTTAATCTTTGAGGGTACAAATTAATATTCGAACAATCTTTCATGTTGGAATGTGCGATTAACCCAGAGAGAAAAGTAGGACCAAGATGGTAATGGTGACAAAACCTTTAGGAATCAATTGGCCTAACTTGTTTTGTGTTGTTAGGTAGGGTGACAATTTTTTATTTGTGTTTATAGGTAAAGGTGACAATTTTTGATACGACACGAAAATACAATTCGAAATTGACAAGAAATTAATAAGTTTGGATTGATCATTTTTTAACACAAACTTGCTAAGAACACGATCTATTAACATGAATAATAAATATGTTAGGTTAGTGTCAAACACGAATAATATGAAATGAACACGTTTAACTAGTATTATAGGATTAAAATAATAATTTTTTGTTATTTTTTATCAAATATTTACATAATTCTTGTACAAAAAAAGATGTTTTTACTTATATTAATTATTATATCTATAAATTATTTTTTAATTTATAGAAAAAGTACTAGTATAAGTTCGATTAAGTGATAATGAAATCTTAAACTTAAATCTTTGCATTAAATTTTTTTTTCATCGGGTTATATTGGTCAACACGAATTCGACATAAAAATAAATAAGTTTGATCCACATGATACAATTAATTAAATGGGTCGAAGTATGGCTGACTAGCTCGAATAGAACCCATAAATGACACTATACGAACATGTCTGACACGATTGTTACTTTTTAGTTATAGATAAGAAAATAGACGATGAGTTTAAACTGGGCTGGAAGTATAGCATTCTCCTCACTTGATTCGAGAGTCTTCCACTATTGTAGTACTCTCTGAAAAGATTAGACGTTTGTAACCTTATTTTATGTACATATAGACTATTTCTCCTGCCACATTTGAAAATAGCCATCAATTAGATTGGTGCAACAATAACGTTACTCAATTATGAAATGGGTGTCATGGAAGCGAGTGATAAAAACAATCTCTCTATATACTGAGATAAACTTTCATACCTCTAATTCTCTAAAACTAGTAGAAAATTTGTATTTGTCACAACATAAAGAAAAAGTTTTTTGTTTTTTTGAGAGGAGGAGGAGGACTTGAACTCTGAATTTCAAAAAGACAAAATCTTCATAAGATATAAAGTAACATTGAACCAAAAGTCGTAGTACAAAAAAATAAAAATAAAAAGTAGGTTCGTCTCTTTCCAGATATATGTGATTCACATGGATATGGGATGGTTGGCACTGCACTCAAAATGGCTGTCTGAGCCCCTTCTTTTCAGTTCTTTTCCCATTTTCTTTCCGACCACGCAGGAATCTATTTCCCTTTGCTGCTCCCAAAAGCTGAAAAGAAACAAGGTGACACATTTTACTTAATTTTTTTTCCTATGTGACTGTTTGAAAGACCAAATCCACCATAAAGTTAGGTGGAAGATTGAAGAATAAAGCTTAAATAAGTTATGGCCAAGCTCAACATTTAAATAGCCAATTACTGCTTGCACAACAGTGGCTTTAATTAAAGAGAATGGGATGCCTACTTTTGATCTTTGGCCAGCTAATTGTTCAAATATTTGTAGAAGCATCAGGCACAAAGGAATATGGTAGATATGCTGATCATATGGTATGACTTAAATAACATGTTTTAGCGATTTTTGTGTATGGTATCGCTGAAATGGGAGGATATGATTTTTTTTAATAGAAACGCCAAAATTTAGTCCATGGACTCGAGACTCCTCGAAACTTGTAAAAAAAAGGTACGTAGGAGGACGAAATGAAGAAGAGAGGAAGGCCGACCGTTGCTCGGGAGAGGGGAATATGAATTGAGAATAGGAAACTGAGATAGAAGAGAATGAGTGGGCTTTAGTGATCATATATTGCATCCCGTGGTTGATACCATTTTGTAGAGTGTGCTATGAATGAGCGAGATTAGCCCAAAACTCTAGGCTTTGTTCTTAACTTGGGGTTGTTTAGATACTGCCGAGTTAGGTAGGATGAATGAGATCCCCTATTAGTCACAAATGGTAAAAATGGATCATATAACGTGATTCGACCAAAGTGAGGAAAATTTTAGGCTCTGTTTGGTTTGCATGTTAAAAACAGTTTTTTGTTTTCGAAAACAGTTTATGAGAGAAAAATTGTTTGGTAGTTTTTTTTGTTTTTTGTTTTTTGTTTTTTTTTAAAACTGAGAACAAAAACTGAATAGATTTTAGAGAACAAGTTAGAACTGTTTTTTGTGTTTTGAAAAACAACTTTTCCAGAATTTAGAAAACACCACCACTATTACCACCACCATACTTCCACCACCCTTCCATCACCATCATCACCACCACCACACATCCACCACCTCTAACACTACCACACTTCCGCCACCACCACCACACTTCTACCACCAACTTCCACCAACACCACCATCATCACACTTTCACTACCACCAAGTTACTGTTCAAACAAATTTTATTATTTTCTATCCCGTAGAACTGTTTTTAAAATCATATGAGCAAACAAGTTATGTGACACAAAAACCATCAAAAATAGTTTTCTAAAATTCTTCATAAAAATAATTTTCGGATACTGTTTTTTGAGACGCAAACTAATTAGGGCCTTAAATTATAGTGATTTTAGGGGTTGGATTGAGTTCAAATTGTGTAGTAGAAAAACTTAAGTTGAGGTATTTTAAGGGGTTGAATTGGTTAAAAAACAAAATTTCACTATCTCAAAAGCCAAAGATATGTACGACAGTTTGTAATTTCAAATTTCACTAACAATTGATCCTTTTTTTTCCCGGTTAGTATTAGTACCAACAATTGAGCTTACCAGCACCAACAAATGTAGCCTTGCCACATCCACCTCCCGGCATGTTGGCACCACCGTCCATGGGCACATTTCCACCAGCACCACCACCTCGCTATAAATCAACAGTAAGAGAATTGCTCAAAATTGCATCTTCTCAATGTCCTCCTTGCCCCACCTCCCGTTGTCTTTCGGAATCGTGCTCTTATTCTTCACAATGGTTGTATTATCGCCGGCGGATCCGATCCCTTCATACGAAGAGAATATTTGTTTCAGTTGACAAACATTATTGGACTTAACATGATTTTCAGAAATCGATGAAGTGAAAATAGAACCGTAACTAGTTGAAGACATTATTGAGAAATTGAATGTTTGATTGAAGAATTTTTTGTGTATTGAGAACTAGTTTTCTCTCCAATACTCAAATCTTATCTATACTATAATAGATAGCAATGTTGTAGCTCTCTTTGAGCTCCAAACCTCCATCTCTCATTTCTTAAATTTTTTATTTTAAGATTTTTAAAAATCTGATGTGTTACCTTTCTATTTATGGGTATGGTATTTTCTCTTCATAATAGTATCCTAAATTCTTGAATTTTTGTTGGTTTTAATTATGTAAATTATTACTTCGTGTATTCTTATTTTTCTATTCTTCAATCCTAATTTAAGATTCCTCCTCAAATCTGGTAATTACCTGTAATCACTGTATTACCTCTATCCCTCATAATTTATATATATACTAGTTATTTCCCGTGCTTGAAGACACAGAGTAATAAAAAAAATAGTCAACAATAAACATATTTATATTTACACCCAAAATCAAATTACAAAGATAGGAGAGAAAAAAATTTAAGCACTGGTTGCAGTGAGGGTGAACGATGATAGTGATTGAGGGTGGTAGTGGTAGTGGTAGTGGTGGTGGTGAGAGACGGTGATAGTTGTGATGGATTATGACGACTAGTTGTGATAGTGGCAGCCGTGGGTGACAATGTTGATGGTGGTGGTGGGGCAGTGGTGGCGATGGTGGTAGGGGTGATGGTGAAATAGTGGCAGTGGTAGTAAGGTGGCGGCATCGGTGGTGGTGGTGGGGCATTAATGGGATGGTGGTGGTGGTTGTTGTGGAAGAGGTGATGGTGGGGTGACAGTAGTGGTGGCAATGATGGTGGTAGTGGAGCGATGAGTGTGGTAGGGTGGCGACAGTGGTGGTGGCGGGTGACAGTGGTGGGAGTGGTGGTGGCAGTGGTTGGGTGGCGGTGGTGGTAGTGGTGATTGTGGTGGTGGTAGAGGTGTTGGTGAGGCGGTTTTCAAACACTATTTTTTTTTTAAGTATTTATGAGAAGTTATAAGTATTAAAAATACTTTTAAAAAGTCATACCAAACACACCCTTAGGGACCTATTTTCCCTATTAAATTTGGAGTGCTAATATTTGCCGTCGAATTGACTTTAAAGTTAAATTTAAAGAGATCTCAACCGCGAATAGTAAAAGTCATTTTGTTTATCTTTTGAGAATTAAATTGTATTATACTTTATTAGATATACTAGGTATTCCCCGTGCCTGAAGGCACAGAGTAATAAAAAAAATGATCAACATATTTGTTTGTATTCACACCTAAAATCAAATCACAAACATAAAGGAGAGATAAAGAAATTTAAGCACCGATTGTAGTGGGGGTGAGCGGTGGTAGTGGTGGTGGGCGACAGTGGTAGTTGACGACATTGGTGATGGTGGGAGACGGTGATGACTGTGGTGGGTAAGGTGATGACCGTGGTGGTGGTGGTAGTGGTAGTCGTGAGTGACAATGGTGATGGTGGTAGTTATAGGTTTTGAGTAACGATGATAGTAGTGACAGCCGTTGGTGGCAACGGTGGTGGTAGTGGGTGTGGGTGGTGGTGGACGACGGTGATGGTGGTTAGTAGTGGTGGTGGTGGTGGTGGTGGTGGGATGATAACGGTGGTGGTGAGCTATGATGATGGTGGTGGTGGGCGACAATGGGTGCTTCTAGGCGACAGTATGATGGGTGGTGGCGAAGGGCGGCTGTGGTAAGTGTACTGGGGCTAAGTGACAGTGGGTGGCTGCAGTTGTGGGCGATAACAAATGACGGTGGTTGGTGGTGGTAGGTGTGGTAGGATAGGTGACAGTGGCTGGTGGCGATGATGGGAGACGATGGGTGGTGGTGGGGGACAATGGGTGGTGGTGGGTGCTGACAGGTGGGCGGCGGTGGTAATGAGATGATGGTGGTAATGGTAATAAATATAAGAATAAGATGATGATGGTGGTGGTGGTGGGTGGTGGCCATGGACGACGATGGTAACAATTGGCGGTGGGTGGTGGTGGCGATGGGGCAGTGAGGGTGGGGTGGGGGTGGAAGTGGGGCAGTGGCGATGGCGGGGGTGGGTTAGCGATGGTGGTGGTAGTTGTGATGGTAATGGGCGTGGTGGTGAGGCGGTGGGGGTGGTAGGGGTGATGGTGGGACAGTAACGGTGATGGTAAGGTGCGACAGCGGTGGTGATGATGGTAGGGTGCGGCAGCGGTGGTATTGGGGATGGTGGTGGTGGGGGGGTGGAGGTGGTGGTGGTGGTAGGACGGTGGTGGTAGTGATGATGGTGGCGTGGTGGTGGTAGTGGTTACGGTGGTGGTGGTGGTGGGGCAATGGAAGTGGTGATGGTGGTGGTGAGGTGGTGGGTATGGTAGGGTGGCGATAGTGATGGTGGCGGCGGCGATAGTGATGGTGGTGGTGGTGGGGGTGGGGGTGGTGATAGTGGTGATGATGGCGGAGCGGTGGGGGGGGGGGGGGTGGTGTTAGAGGTAGTGGTGGAGCGGTTCCAAACACTATTTTTTTTTTAAATACTTATGAGAAATAATTATCTGAAGTACTTTTAAAAAGTTACTCCAAACACACCCTTAGGGGCTTATTTTTCATATTAAATTTTGGGTGTTAATATTAGTCGTTAGATTAACTTTAAAGTAAAATTTAAAGCGATCTCAATCGCGAATAACAAAAGTCATTTTGTTTATCTTTTGAAATTTGAATTGTATTGTACTTTATTATATAGATAGATAGACAGATTCAATTACTACTTAAGTTTAGCTAACTGTTCCTAATCATGCACTGCCTCCATTTCTTCTAAGATGTTTTTTAGCTGACTAATAAATTTTTATAGTGGGCGAAAAAAAATTACTCCTTAAATTTAGCTAACTGTCCCTAATCATGCACTGCCTCCATTTCTTCTAAGATGTTTTTTAACTGACTAATAGATTTTTATAGTTGGAGTTCAAATTACTATTAAGCTGCATAACGAATTTTCTAGCTATGGAGGTTACTCCTCCTAAGTATGGCCATCGTAAATTTTATGTCAATTGTCCATGCATAGCATAGGTTAGTTGTAAGGAAAATACTATGAGGATCTAATTTAAGGATCTAATGATGTACAATCAATGAAATAGTATTTTTTTTTCACGTGACATTGATAATGTGGTATCACCGTTGCTCTCAATATTTCCACGTTATCATTGTCACGTGGTATCATCATTCAATTATAAAACAAACAGAGCAATGCTACAGAGACCTTATTTTGGGATCTAATGATGTGATTTTAATGCAACCACTAGATTAGTTGTGGGTTCCAATATTAGATAGAGCCCACAACCAATCCAATAGTTGTACATCATTAGGTCCCTAAATCAAGTTCAAATAACATTTCCCAAACAATAAACAGCCTTGACGAACCCCACTATTTTAACATGACTGAGGTAGTTATTGGTAGTTAGTAAAATAATGGAGCTCATTAAATCCACTTAGTATTTTATCACTAGTTGATGACACCCAGGGGCGGAGCTACTTGTGGCAGTGTGGGGGCAATTGCCCCCACTCAATCTTTAATAAATACTACATATGTATTGTTATGAGAAAAATAAATTATGTCTGGTTTATACATTGCCCCCTTTCAAGTCTTTGAAAATTTGTATAGTGACTTTATTTCGTTTTCTTTTCACTAAGTTAGTGGTCTATTATCCTCCTAACTAATAAAATAAATGTAAAATGCTCTAACTCATATATTGACCGAAGACAATACATTTGTTATTTAATAGACTTCTCTTATTCTTTAAAAACCATCGTATTATTGTCCTTCATTCTTTTTATAAATAAGTGGCTCGTAACCTAGTAACACAAATTGATGCAACTAGTAAAATGTACAAATTCCAAAAGTATTTGATAAAACGTTATCGTATTGTACTTTAATATATTATTTCATTTGAACTGACACTTTAATATATGATTGAGTTAAAATGTGCTATGAGAAAATTATGGTTTTTTGTTTTTTAATATTTTATTCATTATTGCATTGATATTGTTTTTAACTTTCATATGATAATTTTTTTTGAACGATTTCATATGATAATTGAGTCTTGAATTGTAATACATAGTTTCTCAAACTTGAACTTTGGAATTTTCTTATATAAATATAATACTGAATGAAGTCCATATTAATCGAAGTCCAAAAAAATTTATTTCAACTATTTTATTTTTTCACTCATATTTTTGCCACCTCTAAGATAGAGTCCTGGCTCTGCCCTTGATGACACCACATGATTAATATCATGTGGTGTCATCGTTACCTCTAATATTTTTTCCACTATGATTATACCAGGAGATATTAAGGGGATAAGTCTATATTGTATAAAGTTGTTTATCAAATCTTGTATTTTAAATGATATATCAAAATTCGATATATTGAATGTTTGGTTGAATTAGTGGACCCTCTATTCAACCACCTACACTCATTTAAGATATAAAATTTCCTAAGCATAGCATTGCTACTGGCAAAACCCGATGAAACCAACAAAACCCGTTTTCCAGAATTCCCTTTAAACGGCAAGACAATGACCGTTATCGTTGTAGCACCTTTTCGTTCAACTTGGAGTCCAAGTAACGAACTCTAGTACCTTCGAAAACCTTAATCCAAGTTCTTTTAGGATTTCCATATAGCCATTCTATATATAAGTGTTACTGAAACCCTAATTCCTCAGCTATTCACTTCTGCATAATCAAAAACCAAATTGCCAGTACAACAGAGAGAGAAAGGGTTTCTTGTGAAGAAAACATCCAACATGTCTAAGCGAAAGCATGAAGAAGTTGAGCAGCCGGGTCTATATGGCCATGGAAGGAAGTGGTTCAGAGGTCCGATGATCGGAAAAGGAAGTTCTGGGTCAGTTTATTTGGCCACTTCGAAGGAACCAAAGTCGAGACTCACCCAATTTCCTGCACAGATGGCCGTTAAGTCGGCCGAGATTTCCGACTCCTGTACACTTCAGAAGGAGAGAATGGTCCTTTCAAATCTCCAAGGATGTCCATATGTCCGCTGGTGCTACGGTGAAGAGATTACTTACGGCGAGAGAGGTGAGATGGTTTATAACCTCTTGTTGGAGTACGGTTCCGCCGGAACCCTAGCGGATATGATTAAGAAAACAGGCAGGACAGGATTTCCTGAATCCGACGTCCGGCGCTACACAAGGAATATTGTTCTGGGTCTCCAATCTATTCATAGATATGGCTATGTTCTTAGAGATTTAAAGCCTGAAAATATCATACTTTTTCCTATTACTTCTGCTTCGAATAGCACTAAGTATGTGGTGAAGATTGGTGATTATGGATCGGCAAAGAAGGTTATGAGTATGAATAAGAGGAGATTAAACCCATACCTGAGAGGAAATATCAAGTATTTGTCACCAGAGGTGGTTTTTGATGGAAAACAAGTGCCTCCAAGTGATATTTGGGCTCTGGGTTGTTTGGTGGTTGAGATGCTAACTGGGAAGTCTTTATGGGATGGGAAAAAAGATAGAGAGATTGAGGATATTCTCTATGAGATAGGTGAGGGACATGGGCTGATCATGCTTGAGGGTAAGTTATCTAAAAAAGCAAAGGATTTTTTGAAGGGTTGTTTGGCAAAGAAAGTCAGAAACAGATTGAGTGCAGAGATGCTACTGGATCATCCATTTTTACAAGGATTGGATGATGAGGATGGAGAGGTCGATGAAATAGAAAAAGTTTCAGATGAAGAAGAGGTTGACTCATCAATGGTACTATTGATTTCTGAAAGTGATGACAGTGAGAGTGATTATTCATCAGATGATTCAAGTTTCATATCTGAAGAAGATTGGATTAGGACAGATATCTCTGAATCCAACAAATTAACTCAGATATCTCCTCTAAGTGGAATGCAACAGCAGATTATACTCCCAGCAGGAGTTTAGCCAAGATGGCTTCTGAAATCTCACTGAGTTATTTGTAAATTTTTCTTTGAATTCTTACATCATAATTGTATATAGTTCCAGGTGATGATAGAGACAGTAAATTCTCGGGTTATATATATTAAGTTTGGATGTCTGAGAGTTGAATGATTGAGTATAATTGAACAGTAAGTAAGTTAATTTGTTTGTATCTGGTTTTTTCATTTAGTTGCTTGGCATCTAGGAATCTCTGTTTGATCTCGTCTCAATGGATAGAAGCAAGATGGTACAATTCGATATACTTAAAGACTCTTCTTGATACTTAAACTTGAGCAATGTTATTAAAACCTAATTTATTAGTGTAACCAATGAATTAACTAAGAGCCCCATCAAATAATAAAACTTGGTAAATAAAGTAGGTTAACAAATCATGACAGATTTTTAGGTCTAATTATCATTATTCCTTAAACATTTTTCAACAGGGGTCAAAAACGATATGCATGGTGTACCAAGAAAGAGAAAACAAAGAGGGTCTTATACTAGAATTTTTTACAAAAAGGTAGGGCATGTCACAATAATTATCTTGAAAGTGTTGTATAATAAACTTTGTCATCAGTAATATCGATTGACAGTCTTCAGTTTTATAATTTATTTTAAAAAAAAATTTGAACATTATCTTTAAGATATTAAAATAACTAAATCCTTATGCCAAAATTCAAAAAGTAAACGTAGCAATACTATTTTCTTTTTTTCTCAGCAACTTAGTAACAAAAGTTGCATAAACACAGAGACGGTCAAATGCAGTAAACTAGAGACCAATCGCATGTTAATGGCGACAGTTCATACTCAAATCAAGAGCACAGAACAAAAAAAAGTTATAAATGTGATAAGAAAAATTGCAGAAAAGCCTATCATACAAAGTACTAACACATACGATTAAGTTGTACTAACACATACAATTACAACTTAATCGTAGTTAATCCTGAGGTAGTTTAAGTGTTAACAGTGACGACCTGTAAATCTAGACGTCTTGAGTTTGAATCTTAATAATTTCTTGAGATCAGACCATGAGGGATTTATTCCTCTTGAATACTCTAGTCCTGACCGAGATGGTCTGCCTTTGACAAGATTGGAGAGGAGATTAGTCAAGGTACAAGTAAGTTGATTCGAATACTGTTGACTGTTGAACAAGTAAGTCATGATTGGTGAATTAAGATTTCAAGTGAAAGGGGGTTTTTCAAGTGACACCAAAACTTTAGAAACTCTTTTCTAAATTGTTGGGACTACTTCCATACCTTATTATGTCATATTAGAAAGGTTATTTATATGTAAATGACATATAAAGTATATGATTATATAGGTAGAAAATATGAAAGATTAAATATAGAACCGAGAAATTACGAAATTAGAAATAGGAATTGATCAGTATATGCTATTTTGATCTAGTTGGTGATCGTATTGAGGTTGGAATAAAGGGTTTTGAATTGGAGTTCGGGAATCAAGGTGAGTAGTTTACTACTTCTTTTGGGAGGATTTTTTATATTAAACTTGTGGGTACGTATGTGTGCATATTTCATATATATGATATTATATATGTTGATGTTTGGGTTGAAATTAAATATTTTACAATTGTGAATTGTTATACATGTGAATCTTGAAAACTTATGGGATGACTTTATATCATTACTTTGGTGATGAAAGGGAAATGTATGCGTTGGGACTAAAACGACAGTTTTGGTGTACGTTGAAATCTTGTTTTATGAGACGGAGACTGAGTTACCAAGTCTAAATGGTAACGAGATTGAAGGTATACCGGTGTAATCGGTATAAGGATGTACACATAGAGCCAGTTACCAAGCTAGTGGTGAGAAGAGACGGAGCTAGTTATCAGGCTAGTGGTGACAAGAAACGTGGCTAATTACTAAGCTAGTGGTAACAAACATGATATGACAAATGTATTTGGGACTGAATGTGTGTGTTAGTGTTTTGTGTTATAAATGTATTTTCATTTATAAAGTTATTTGTAAACATGAGTGGGTGCTTTGGGTTATAAATATCTTTTCATTTATAAAATTTTTAGTGATCATGAGATCATTTTGTTTAAATGATTATGTGAGAGGAGTTGTGATACAATTTGTTGTACTTATGTATGTATCAAAATTTATTTTTGTATATAAACTGTGAGACTTATTTTCACCCTATTAGAGGTAGTTGCTATTCACGGGCCGTTGTGCTCATACAAACATTTAACATTTTTAAGGTGAGGATCAATGTGAGGAGTAAATTCACAGATAGACAAGGAATTAGAGAAATTGAAGATTTATTTTGTTGTAGGTCTTCAAAAATAAATGTATTTTATAGTTTTGAGATAAATATTTAATTGTTTAAGAACAATATTGCTTATGTTTGAAGTAGTGAATCTTATGGTTTGATTATTGTTTTACATGGATTTAGTAATGATGTTGGTGATGTTTAGTTTATTCTTCTGGTATTCATTAGGTCGGTGGAATAAATCACTTTATTATTGTCTTCCGCTGTATTTTACATTTATTATGCACAGAGTTTGTTGATTAAGGCCTTGGTGGCCGATCTGTTACCCACCCTACGTGATCTGGGGCGGGGGCGGGGGCGGGGGCGGAGGCGTGACAACCCGATTCAATTGTCTATACTCGGCCCAAAACTTTTTTGGAAACCCTTGACTATTAATCAAGACTTGAGCCATCTATCGAATCACTTTGTTCTTTCTCTCTACAATGCCATTTCTATGGGGTCTTGAGTGCAAAAAACTCGTGGTTAATACCATTTTTATCACAGTAAGCACATAAGTAAGAATTATCAAATTTCCTATTGTGACCACTTCAGATTCCAACAATATTACCTATGGCTTCACCTCGTTCAACTTGAGCTTTCTTGTAAATATTTCTAAAGCTTGCAAAAGCCTCAAATTTATCTCCCAAGAATGTAACCCAAGTATACCAAGAGTAAAAAAAAAAAAAAAAAGTATACCGAGAGTAATCATTTACTATGACTATGATGTATCTCTTACCACCTATGCTTTCGATTTGTGTAGGACCCATGAGATCCATGTGTATCTCTTAGTAGTTATGGTCTTCAATTTTTTTGTGAGGGACTTTGGTCTATTTCTCTAATTGACATGGACCACACACCTTGGTAGACAACTTACTCAACTTAGGTGCCCCCCTCACAAGTTCCTTGCTTGTGATTCAGTTTAGGTCTTTGTAGTCCCTGTGACCTAACCGTTGGTGCTATAGTGTGACTTCATCAACACTTGCCCAATGACACACTATCGAAGGATTTAGAGATACGAAATAATAGTTATCTCCTGACCTAACCCTTTCCAAAAAAACAATCCATTTTATCATTCAATACCATGCACTTGTCTCTTATGAAGTGTACCGCATTGCCATCATCACACAATTGGCTAATGCTGATTAGGTTAGCTTTCGACCCATCCACATAAAGGACATTATCCAACTTTGACATTCCCAATGGTTTTGAATGGAACCCTTTCCAACAACATTGGAGATACTATCATCTCCAATTGTGATAGTCCCACCACTACACTTCTTCAACACACAGAAGTGAGACTTCTCTCTAGTCATGTGCCTACAACAACCACTGTCCAAGTACCATTAATTACCCTCTTGGGCTTTCAAGGCAGTGTGAAATACAAAACACAACTCATAACTCAATGATGCAGCCATTTTCAAATAGATATACAAATAATACAAAAAAATACCTACAAGTGTCTATGATCTCAGGGTAACCACGCTCTGATACCAATTATAGTTCTAGGAGGGAAACCTAATGTGTATCTTCCCTCACGATTATATACGTGGAGTAATAGACACTTTACCTATAGGGGAGGTGAATAAGTTTTTCAATTTTAGTCCAACTGATTACAAATAAAAATTTAAATTACCACAATTACCTCTTCTCACACAAATTGAACAATGAATAGTGGGAACCCTTTTTAATCACAACGACCCATCTAAACCATGACGATTGATTTTAATTAATATCCAATTAATTTCCTCAACAATCAATCTCATGGTGATCCCAAAAATCCAAAACCCAATTTGCACAATTATGGTTGAATAGATACTCAATTAATCAAATCAACCAACACATAGTGCGCATGTGTGCAAACAGTCATAAGTGTATACAATAAACAATAAAGAACACAAGTGATTTGTTAACGTGAAAACCCTCCTAAAAAAAAAAATCGCAGAAAACTTTCTCGGTTCACCAAAGCCTAATCCACTACACGCTAAGTCAATATACAAGTACTCGAGTCTTATACCTTAACCAACACTATGGTTAGATGACATTTCCCTTATTGTCACTCCGACAAAGGCCCTCATTCGACGTCTAGTATAGCTTCACTTGAACCTCCCTGTTGCACGGTTCGTATAGGCCTTGAACAATCATGAGCACGCTAACAATCCTTGGTTTGCACACACCAATAGATTTATCAAACCATCAAGATCTTTTTCTCCAAGTTGTGAGGTTGAGTACAATCTCTAGTTGTCGCCTTTTTTGTCTTAGGGATCTAGGTTGTGGTGGAAGCTCTCAAGATAGAAAAATAATTTTCTCTCTTAAAAATCTCACAAGAGGCTTAACATAGGTATGAGAAAGGCTCTCCCTATTTATGAGTCCGGAATAAGAGTAGTCTTAGTAAATAAGAAAACTCAGATTCACGAATGACCGCTCGATCGGTGGAAGGGCGGTCACAGGGTAGTTTTTCGTCGCTCGATCGGTTGGAGGACGGTTTGTCGCTGGAATGAAAAACACGTTTCAATCCCGACTAAGACAAATACTGCTCGAGCGACTATGAAGGACCGCTCAAGCGATGCCTTCCATGACCTTTTCATATTTCCTTCCCTAAGTCATAAGTGATCGCTCTATAAGCAAGCTCATAGAGCGACTATGAAGGACTGCTCGAGCGATCCCTGTGCTGCCTTTCATGGCCCTTTCCCATTTCCTACCCTAAGTCATAAAGAGATCGCTCTATGAGCGAGCTCATAGAGCAACCATGAATGACCGCTTGAGCAAGCTGATGAGCACATAATATTGCATATTTAACGGCCTCATTACATGCATTTTAACTCAACTTTTGCATATAAGTACTTAGAGTTAGCCGAAATTATGAATAATGTTGAATTTTCGATGTTGCATGTAATTATAGCTTAAATGATAGATTTTATAACCTTGCAACTATGTGTGAATGTGTGGTGAAGATATGGACACTTTAGATGAGGATTGGGAGGCTTGGAAGGTGAAGAATTCAAGGAAAAATGCATTCGGAAGGTTTTGCCCACTGGAGTGAAGGATTTTGACACAGTACCGCTGTTTTCCCATTTTTGACCATGATCTACTTCGAATCTGAAAACGTGCAAAACATGGAAGTTGTAGATCTGGATATCTTCTATATTGTGTCAAAATTTCAGCTCAATTGGACGGTTGGATCAAAAGTTATGAGAATTCTACGAAAACTGGTCCGGAGCAGCAAAATGTACCAGTACTCAGTACCGGTACCCCAAACTCCAGTAGGCTTAGAGTACCGGTACAACGACCAAAGCGTACCGGTACGCTTGCCCAGAAGTGCCAGAACGCCTGCAACTCATCTCCAACTTCTTAGGAGGCCCACCTACACTTCTCCCACACCTACCCTGACATATTCTACACATAACCATGTCATCCTTACACAATTTCTTGACTTGGGAAGAGAAGGGATGGGAGAAGAGAGAGAGGATGATGGGTGAGCAGGCTAAGCCTGTGCTAGCCTGCCTAACCCATCTATTCAGCCTCCTATTGATGGGAGGCCTTTCACACAGACCCTAGGGACCCTCATGGACGAAAATGCAGAGTTATTCTCCATATATTCAGCATTCACACAAGATTTTGGGGGTGGCTACCTAAGCTTAGGAGTAGTTCAGGGAGGAAGATGATGAATAGTGCTAGGGAGATAAAATTCATGTTTTTGCATTTTCTTCACCCATTTCATTGCAGTAAGTTGTATTTCTCTTGTAATCTTTATTTCTTGCATTGTAATCTCTTTTAATTCTAGTGTAACCAAGTTTAATTCAATGTTCTTGCATTTCCATAATCTCTGTTGTGTTTCAATTGTCTTCTCTGCTACTTTTCTATTTTAGTGTTACATGAACTTCTCTTTGTAGTTTACCATTTCCTAGCATTAATACAAGTTCTAAGTTTCATTTTCATCTCATTTTCATTTTCATTTCCTTTACATGTCTCTTTACATTATGCATGTCTTGTCTTTTATCATAAGTAGCTAGATTTTTAGTTGGCTAATCAAAGGGAGACCTCCCCTTGAGAATCTCATTTCAACTCTTCTACTTTCCTCCACTTGGTGTACGGTGGTTCGGTTTGACTGGGTTGAGGGTGGATGAGGTTGTGAGTCTTTGATATTCCGTAGGTCTGGTCACGGTTTATGCTTGAATCCTCACCATCTCGTCCCTAGCTTCCCACGAATCAATCGTTCATCTATGCACCATTAGATAAAGGTTTCGAGTTGACATGGTATTCCCATTGGAGTGAATCTTTTGGATTAGCCAACACTTGTTTTCCAATTCATTTTCATTCACAAACTTCACTCACCAAAACTCAAACTAAAAGATTTTACACTTTCTCTTTTTGACAAAATCACCTTCACACACTTGAACTTTCCTTCCCTGAGGAGACGACCTTGGAATACTTTTCCAAGTAAAACACGACATTCAAAAGACTCATTGCGCTTGGGGAGCACTTTTGTTCACACATTTCATTCACATTTTGTGCATTTCATTGTATCCACCATTCTGTTGCCCCATCTCTTGCATCATTCCGAGGGAGAGTGACACTTCCCTTCACACATAGGCCATACACACATTTGAGGGATGATGTTAGGAGGTTAGGAACAACAACGTTTTTGATCAAGCACAAGCTCATAGATCGATCCCTGTGCTGCCTTTCGTGGCTTTTTCCCATTTCCTTCTCTAAGTCATAAAGAGATCGCTCTAGTGAAAACAAGCAAGCATAAATTGGTCCTTACAGATTTTTAATACAAAACCCATGCAAAAACTTGTCCTTTTGATTACTAAAAGGTATTGCTCAAAAAGGGGTGCGATTGTGACTAAAACTATGTTTTCAAAACTCATAAATGATTTAGAAAATCTTTTCTTTAAAAATCACTTAGGATTCATAATTGGATTGCTTCCAATTCCATTTTCATCCTAATCAACCTAAGTTAAAAATAACTAAAAGTTTATCTTAGGTATCTAGGTCATTACCTTGCCCTAAGCATGAATGTGCATACGAAGGTTGAATGATGTTACTTTAAAACTTGATCTCCTCCTTTCAATGATGCTTTCGGATCTTGAACTTGATAGTAGATAAGTTCACAGTCAACTCATTTTCTAAGTTATCAAAATCCAAACCCAATGTCATAGCATATGCAGTAAGTATAAAAGAATGAGTGGCACAAGGATCAAATAAAATATGTGTCTAAGGACTATAAAACAGAACAATACCTTCCACAAATAAAATGAAAATCTCTTCATCCTGCTGGGTCATGGCAAAGACTCAACCCTAGTTGCTATCGCCTGGTGCTACCCTTAATGGGTTCTTCTACTATGGTGGTTTCTGCAGTGGGGGTTTGTTCAGATTTTGTTGTCCCACAGCTTTAGTATTCTGTAGGTACTGTATCCGGTTAGGTTGTCCCTAAGGAGGAAAGATCAGACAATTAATTCCTCTGCACACAAAACATGCTCGTGGATCCAGTCCTACCTTCTCCTATAAACCCCCAGCTCCTCAAGCTGGTTGATTTATCTACCTAGCAGTCTTATCCAGGCGAAGATATTAAATGCCCCTATACATTCCTCCACTATTGTTGTCGGTCCTAATCGAGCCTCCTCTCGCCAGAGTTTGTCTTCTTTGAGTGTCCTCCATATCTCTCTATTAGTGCAACCCTCTCAACCAAGCCCTTGTAACTCTTGATTTTGAGAGCAACGAGCTTCTCGCGAATGGTAGGCCTAAGCTTTGCTCGAACCACTTGGCCTCAATAGAAACAAACTCTGTTGTATATCGAGATAGCTCATCAAACTTAGATTCATACTGAGCTACGGTCCTACTATTATGTCGCAAAGCTAAGAAGTCCGCACTCATCTTGACTTTCACAGACTCCAGGAAATATTTGTCTTGAAACACTTGGTCAACTGTCTCTCAAGTCATGGTACCCATGTCCTCCCTCATTGTCTTGACCCAGTCCCACCAATGGTCTATCTCTCCTCCTAGGCATGTAGCCAAACAAACCCGGACATCCTCAACAATCCCACTTTTGTCGCACATCTTTCTTATCCTACGGATCCATCTATCAACATCCATCGGGCTAGAACTACCTTAAAAAGTAGGCAAACATTGCCTTAAAAATTCTCTGAGAACCATCATCCTTCGATTCTCAATCCCATTAACTTGTCCTTGAGCCATAAGCTAGTCAACCCCATTGTGATTGGGATGATTCCCATTCTGGTTTCATACTACGGTGATCAACTCTCTCAAACACTGGTAGATACTGCTTGTAACATCTTTAGGAGCTTATGGGGGGTGATTATTTGCCATACAATTCTTCGAGACAATATTTTTTTTCAAATTAAACATTAACTAAAGTTAATGTAAATATAATATCAAGTTCTACAAACATTATTGAAGGCTCTAGAAGAGCTATAATTATGTTATCAAATGGAACATAAATCCTTATCAACGGTGATTTATATTCAATCAGATCAAAAAGAAATTTACTAAGTTTCAAAAATATACGACGTAATGAATTTCATATTGAGACTATGAAAAATTTTAATAGAAAATATCTCTATATTACTGGTATTATTTCTAGCTAGAAGCTGATATTATAGAAACTCTCTGCTTTCTCTTCTGGGTTGTACCATACCACTGTAAGAACAATTAAACCAAATAATGTGATGAGCCCGAATCTCACCGATCCAAAAACTTTTATATTTTGGAATGGCCGACTAGGTCACCTAGGGTCAGTAATTGTAACGCCCAAATTTCACATTCAAAGGCATTAAATAACTAAGAATCAACTGAGCCATTAGAGCATACTACAATATTATAAAATAAATCAATGCCAATCATCCACATCCTCTAGATAAATAAATTTTCAAATAAAATATAGGAACTCCTTTAAATTACATTCAAAACCAAAATAATCATCTTCCAACGAACTAAATAAAGAAATATTCCAAACTATTTATCCAATAAACCACAATTCAGAAATTTCTAAGCATCTGCTTCCGAATCCACGTAATGATCCATCTCAGCCTCCCAATTAACCTACTCACCTAGATTTATCCTCTTCAAATCCAAAATCTGAAAATATAATTATCGTAGGATGAGCAAAGTTTCAAAATGATAAAATAGTAAGTCACAATTGCTAAAATATCATTTAATAATTTGAGATAAAACAGTGACATTTAATAAGATCTCAAATTTACGATACCAAATAATAAAGTTCACAATAAGTAAAACTTACTCTCAAAACAACAATTAATCACAACCAATTATAACTCATGTACACAGGTAGACTAGCATGAATCCACATATCGAATATATCCTGACCCACACGCGCACACACAATCATCCAACCAATTCTCGCAATGATACACCACTTTAGGAAGGGCGTATACCAATGCTTCGACAGTGACAAATCATTCCCATAAATAGTATACTAACCCCTAACCTCAATCCCCGTAAGAAAATATTGCGAATTCATAAATCTCACAAAGAACCAAGTAATTTCACTACAAGTGATAGAGATCCTTCAAACCCCTCAAGGTAAAAAAATACATCTATGCAATCTACAATATACAGTCGAATGTAACCCACATTCATCACACCCACTCATACATGAAATGATTTTTCCATCAAACCCACATAAAATCGCGAATTATGGTTCCATAAGTATTCAAATTGAATAATTTCAAAAAAACATTCAAGAGGTCTTCAAGAACATATTTACATTGATCATAACAAAAAATTAGGGTTTGTGAATCAAGAACAGATAGATCTTGAAAGTAAATCATGTATTTTGCTCAAAAAACGATTCATGAATTCAATAAAACGTAAAAAACATTGTGGATCTATTATTTATATCATAATAAAGATGAAAACCATACAAGTATATAGCCCTAACATCAATGAATTAGTTTGAGAAAGAACCCCTACAAACATCAACACTGCCCCATCCCAAGAGCTATACATCATTGCTGCCATCAAGGAATATCAGATTTGGCAAAGCCAATGAATGAAAATAAAAATTCAGGAAAGAGAAGTCAAGTTCATTAGGTCCTCGCTTGAAGAATTCTATAGAGGATCTCTCAAGATGTCATGAAAATAGAAATCATCGAAGCAAAAGCAAAAGCAAAAGCAAAGGAAAGTAATGAATACAAAAGAACCCGGAGTTCCATTAACAAGATCATAAAATCGTGGCAACCATGCCAGTGCCACTACTAGTGCATGCATATATATCAAACCCAGACCAAAATAACATATGCAGAACAATGTCAGCACAAAGCTTAACAGTTCCAGAATAATCTGGCAAAATATTTATGCCTACAAAAGGAACAGCATACACTAAATTTAAATATTAATTTTCAATTAGTTTTGGATCAATAAGAAATTCTAACTAATGTGGTTTACAGTAGCATCAGAAACTTCTAAGTCAACTCAATTCAGAATAGGTCCATTCAGCAACATTTTACATTCTTAAAATGGGGCTGTAATATTTCCCCCGTGAACCAAAATTTTTTTTTTTTGACCCAACTCCTGTGAACCAAATCAGAACACCCAAAGCAGTAGTAATAAGCACCATAGTTAGAGAAGCACTTAAAGGTCATCTAATGTCATGAACTCAAAAGCAATTGTGTATCAATATTACTAATTCCACGAAACTAAATGACAGGAAAGGTACATTGACTTGACTGTGGCTTAGTATATTACTCAAAAGGAAATAACTTTTCTTGGGGTACATGGTACTTCTCTCCCTGCACTTACTATGCCTTGCGCTTGACCCTCCCTCTTAATAGCACAAAGTTTCAGTAGACCTAATCCTAGGTGGGAGACTCATGCCATAAAAATTGTGTTTATGTATTTTTGGAAAGTTCTAGGGAAACTTTTCACAACTGTATCACAAACTCCCATAATTTGCTTGGGTCGCGTCACACAAACTTAAAAACACTTCTAATATGAAAAGAAAAATCCTGCATGAACCATGACAATGTGTTTCGTGTGAGCAGTTGTCCTTTCTTGTAGAAATATTACAATAATATAAAAAAGAAAAACGAACTAAATATCCAAATCCTCACTGATAATGCTTTTACCCAGTCTCCCACATCCATGATCCCCAAATGATTCCATTTTGCTTTCCCATGCTTTTTAAGGATTTGCATTATTTGCCAACATTTATCCCCAGGTTTGTAATGATGTTTTATATTTGAAACAAAACCACATTCCTGTTTCACACCCTCCATTTGTTTGAAACATAATTCCGCTTCCATTATCCACAATTCCACACCATTTCCCAATGGGAAAATGAACCTTCCTGTGCCATTTGTGTTTTTTTTTCTCTCTAAATCCCATACATCCAGTACAAATGAGTGAAACATAGGATTCTATCAGTATAACTAAACTAGTTTGCACTCTTCTCTCAGGAAGAAAGAGGATTCACGTCTCCTCCTATAATGGTTAGGAGTACTAAACGAGCACGTCATCGATCCAAGGGAAGAAAAGGACCGCCTTTGGGGAAAAAAAATAAGGAAATTGCCCAAATTACTGGCTCTTCAGAAGAATCAGAACAAAGGTGATACTGTTCATTTGAAAGCCATCACTCCTCAATTCAGTTTTCTAGCTATACTTGGCCGCCATTACTCCTCTTTTCTTTTCTTTTTTTAATAGGAACCAGAACATTTGTATTAATAAATATGTGGTAAATTACATAAGAGGAGATTGGATAAGAAATCCAACTAAAAGCAATGAATAAAAAAGCCTATAGATCACATGAAACTCTCCATCCAAATAGAATAACAAGAAGCAAAATTTCTTTGAACTTTTCTGAAACCAAGGCCCAAAAAGATGCTAAGAAATGAATATGGTTCCATAATCCATCCACGCACTCACCCCGATTTTAAAAAATTATTGTATTCCGTTCTTTCCAAATAACCCAAAACATAACCATTATAGCACAATTCCAAAGAGTAACACATTTATCAAGTCTTCTCAAGCCGTTCATATCCTCCACAAACAGAGAATGTGATGTTGCAGGAATCACCCAACTCAATCCCACACGCAAAAATAGATGATACCACAACATTAATGCAACAAGACAACACAGAAATAGATAATCAATACTCTCAAAATAACCTTAACACATTACACACCATTAAATCTAAGAACGATTTACATGAAAAGACTCCAGAAGAATCATACATCCATTTTGTTCAATCACAAGACTCAAAAACTCACGAAAACATTATTAGGAATATCAAAAACTGAAATAAAATCAATGGTGTTTCTATCATCTAAATTCCTACGAAAATCAAAGTCCGATGAATATGGATAATCATACAAATGAAGCATAGACACGATGGAAGACCCATGATAATAAAATAAATGATAAGTTGTGGAAAAGAAAGAAAAGACTCTCCCACCCAAAGATCCTCTCAAAAATGTATTCTCTTCCCATTAGCCACCACAAGCCTAACACCTTGGAAAAACCTCGTCAATTCCTGATAAATGAATTTCCATGGAACTCGGACACTCCCCCTCTCAACTATATTAGCATTCCATCCATTGGTATGTAAATCATATTTGCTCGAAGGCAATTTCTACTGCTAAAATAAGGAGGTTTCATCAATACCAAAGAAGTTGACTTCACTATAAAGGCTAACGTCTATAGAAGTGCATCACTAGTTTCTATAAAATGAAAGAAATGAAAAAAGCATAGTATATAGAACGGTTGGTTACTCCCATTTCCAATCAAATCATGATCCCATCTTAATCAAATTCGCATTGATTAGGGCGGGTGCTCTAGTCCCCATATGATTTTCTTCAACCGCCCCAATTCCAACAACTAAAGAGAATCAAAGTTCAAGTTCTTCCTCTTCCTCAGCCAATTCCCGACCACCTTGACACCTTAATCTCAAGGAACCCCACCTCAGTATCATGAACATAGAGCGCCAACTGTAACAACCGTGATGCTATCGCGTAACAGAAAGGCAGTAATAACTAAATGCCAGAAGGAATTTATTTCCAATGAAAACCTCCAAAGTCACTTACCTAGTATTGCAATATTTATTGCCTTCACATTGCCAATTGAGATACCACCTTTATCCCTAGATCTAGAAACCACCCCCAACTTGAACAAATATCCTTTATCCCCTCACCACTACCTTGCCACAAAAAAACTCTCACAATTTTTTCAATTCACATAGCCACTCTCCCTAGAATTTAAATAAAAATAAAGACTATGGAAATACTAGCTACAATTTAATGCAACAGGGTTAACCTCTGCCTTTTGGACATGTAAGTCCTCTTCCACCTATCTAATCCTTTTCTCACTCTTTCAACCATTGGATCCCAAAAAGATAGTGATAATGGATTCCCACCCAATGGTATATCCAAATACTTCAAAGGTCACTCTCCCACCACACACGCCAAAATTCCAAACATCCTATTGATGTTTGCATGATCTGAATTATTACCACAATAACATTTTTATCCATATTCACCTTCAATCCTAAAACCAAACCAAACAAGTCAACAATATTCCTAAAAATTAAAAGTATTTCCATTTCTCCTATTGCAAAAATATTGTATCATCTGCAAATTGCAAATGAGAAACCGAAATGTTATCCCTACCCACAATGAAACCTTCTACAAGATTACAATCCTCGGCTCTTCTCACTAATCTACTTAATCCATAAACAAATAAAGTAAAGAGAAAATGAGATAAAGAATCACCTTGTCTTTAACGTGGTCTTCCAATGCCTTCCACCACTTGGTGGTATCCCGACTTTAAGTCTATCTTGGTGAAGTAACAGGCTCCCTCAACTAGTCAAATGGGAATCAGACATCTATCCTTGGTAAATGATATCAATTCTTTGATGTGATCTTGTTAAGGGCACGATAATCTTAATCCACACATATGCGCCACGAGCTTTCTTCGACACCAAGACAACGGAGAAATTCATAGAATGAAAATATCCAAAAATTCATTTTCTCCGCTTCCTCCATATCCTTTCACTCTCATGACACATTCCAAGAAACCCCAATCCACATGATCATAAGCTTTGTCAAAGTCAATTTTGAAAACAAAACAAATCAGTGTTGGAATGTGAAAGAACTAGGTTATAAGGAGAAAAGAAGAGCAATTATAGAATTGTTGATTAAAGAGGGACCCAATGTGGTTATTTTACAAGAAACTAACAAAGGAAAAATAGAGAGAATGTTGATAAAAAATGCATGGGAAACTAGATTTAGAAACTGGGTTTATTTACCTTATGTTGGAAATTTTGGTATTGTGATTGTATGGGATGAGAGAACTGTGAAAGTGGAGGAATCGGTCGAGGGTAAGTTTTCAATTATCAATAAAAATTAGGACTAATGAGGGGAGAGATTGATCGTTAATCAGAGTATATGGACCTAATTGTCCACGAGTGAGGAGTAGACTGTGGGAGGAATTAACAGGTTTGTACGGTCTTTGTAGTCCTTGGCAGTGGGTAGGGGGAGATTTTAATGTTATAAGGTATTTGTCTGAAAAAGTTGAATGATACACGTGTGACTAGGAGTATGAGGGACTTTGATTCTTTCATTAGAGAAACGAGCCTTAAGGATCTACTATTGGGGAATGATACTTGGTCGAATTTTAGAGAAAATCCAGTTTGTAAAAGATTGGATAGGTTTCTATTTTCATTTGAGTGCATAGTTGTTAGTATCGTACGATACGCGATACGTATCGTACGATACGTTCCGATACGAAGTCAAAACGATACGGATCGTAGGTCTGTATCGTTTTTGAGTCGTATCGTCCGATACACGATACGCTTTTACGATACGATACGTATCGGTACGATACGAACGATACGCGCAAAAGCTGTTTTTTTTTTTTTCCTGGAACGACGTCGTTTTGTATTAATAAGAGGCTGATTTTTTTTATCCCTGCCACTGAAACGACGTCGTTTAGTGGCTAGGGTTTACAAAAAAAAATAAAATCCCTCTTTTCCTCTCCTCTGCGATGTTTGCTGCCTAATTTATTTACAAAGCCAAATAATTTTTTTTTTTTGTGAATTATTACAAAACTGCAACTGCCTTTTTGGTCCCTAATTTATTTACAAAGCTATTTATTTTATAATTTATTTGGTCCCTAATTTATTTACAAAGCTATGGTTGTGAACTTTGCATTATAATATAAGTGAACTATGTTGATGACTTGAATAGTTGGTGGAGTATTAATGAAATTCTATGTTTTTATGAGTGTAATCTTTTTTTTTCAAAGGTATATATATTTTATTACTATTTATTTAAAATTACACCGTATCTTACGATACACGATACGATACACTATTTTTTAAAAACGATACGCCTTCCGATACACGATTTGATAACTATGTTTGAGTGGGAGGAGTGTTTCCTGGGAGTAAGGCTAGAGATTCTTTCGAGAGTTGGATCAAATCATTGCACAATTATACTTGATTCATCTCAAGTTAGACGAGGTCCATGTCCTTTTAAGTTTGAAAATATTTGGCTAGAACACCATGCTTTCAAGAGACTTTTTAGGAATTTGCGGGAAGCAAGGAATTTTCAGGGTTGGAAAAATTTTAAATTCATAAAAAGTTAAGACTTTGTGAAGCAGAAAGTGAAGAGTTGAAATAAGAAAGTGTTTGGGGACATTAGGGTCACTAAAAATCTTATCATGAATAGAATTGGAGAGCTTGATAGAATTAAAGAAAGTATCGATTTAGATCAAAACTTGAGGAGAGATAGATGGGAATTAAGAAATCAGTTTGAACAGGTGGTTTGTAAAGAAGAGATCAATTGGAGGCAAAAGGCTAGACTAAAATTGTTAAAAGAAGGGGATTATAATTCTAAGCTTTTTCATAAAATTGCAAATGGGAGGAAGAAAAAGTTTATCAATATGTTGAAGTTGGATAATGGTGTGATTGTAGAAATGAAGGTATGATGGAGAGTAAGGTTGTTGAATTTTTCACTCAGTTAAATTCATTCCCCCCCCCCCCCCCGAGGGAGGGATTTGTGAAAGACCGATAATGGAAGGATTATAATGGAGTCCTATTGATGATGCAAAGGCTAGGCGATTGGAGCATGATTCAAGATCGCAATATCGCCCATCGACTCGAAGAGCACTGATACATTGGTCACGGCGTCGTGGCATGGTATCGAGCGATACGCCAAAAAATGCTAGATAGAAAGCATAAAAATATTTAAAAAATCTTGAAATTTTTTTATAAATATAAGCAACTACATCTATGCATCACATGTCCAAAGTGCATCATTTAACACATTAACATAGTGAAAATCAAACATAAGGGTACTACCGAAAATATTTATCATTAATAGTTTCATATAAGTATCTAAATATAAATCTAATGTATTTTTAACATTTAAATTTGAATATTTGAAAAATTAAAAGATAATTAAAAAATATTTAATTAAGAAATGTAGTTGTGTATAATAGTACTACGTGGTCAAACACTTGTTTTAAGTAGAATTAAAATATATTGATCTTACTCGGTTAAAGAGACACAGTCGGAGAGAGAGAGAGAGATGAGGCAAGGCGAGGACTGCGACGAGAGTGGGTGAGAGAAAACTTCCGATCAACTTGGACTCTTAGAGGTAGTCGTTGTTTGGAAGGATGAACCTCTGCTTTCTTCTACCAAAGAAGAAGAGGGGTTCCTAATTTAGGGTTTTAAATTTGATGAGTTGCATCTTGATATGCTTTCTACCGTAGTAGGTCTCTAATTTTTGCTTTTTTTCATCTCAACCCCTTTTAAATTTGAGCAGGTCTTCTCCCCTTTTCTTTTTATTTTGTTTTTTGCTGCTTGTCTGACAGTTGGAGACGAGTGTACTCGTATCGGGGTTAACTCGGTCTGAGTCAAACAATTTGTTTCCGAGTTGAGTCAATATATCCAAGTCATGACAGAGTCAACGCTAATTCAAAAGAGTCGCGTGATATTTTCGTAACTTGCAATGGTATTGGATCGAAGGTGGCCGCAGTGTTTTGAAAAGCAAGCCTAGGCAAGAAGCGAAGCGAAGCGAGCAATGGTCACCCTGCATAGCGAAAGCAAAGCGAACTTAAGTATAGCGAGGAAAAAGCGAGCTTAGGCGACGAAGCGAGAAAAGAGCACATCTGACTGCAGTTTTTTTATTTTCTCCTCCTCCTCTTCCTCCTCCTTCTTCTTCTTCCTTAACATCAACTAAACCCTAGTAGAGAAGATGTTATATGTGTATATGTATAAAATAAATTGATTGATTCATTTGATAGTATCATAGGGTAATCTGTCTTGTTATGATTAGATGATGTTGAATGCTCTACTTTGTGGTGAATGCTTTTGTTAATCAATTTGCTTAGTTAATAAAATTGATTAATCAATTTACTATATGCGCTATTTGATTAATCAATTTATGAGTGCTCTATTTAGTGGTAATATTAATCAATCACCGTAGGATTCAAACCCATATTTGCTATCTTTCCATTTAGATAACGTGATTATGTCAATTATTTTTAGAATGCAATAATATTCAATATTTAATATATTGTATATTTAAAATATGTAGATGTTTATTATTTTGGTTGCATTTAAATATTTTGCATTTGTAAAGTTAAAACTTGAATTTCTAGGAGTAATCAAAGTATCAAACTAAAATATTTGCTTATTTTTTATATTATTCGCTTTACTTCGGTGAAGCATGTGCTTTGCTTCTCGCCTAGGCCCTCGGGAGACTAGTTCGCTTTACACCTTAAATAACACTAGGTGGCCGAGTCAGATATGATTCAGCCAAGTCGTATCGAACTCGGCCGATAATTTGAACCATGGGTTGGAGAGGCCGTTTAAGGAGGAATGTTGTTTTTGAGTGTGGTCGTGATACAACCACTAGACCGGATGGTTTTACTTTAACTATCTATCAGGATTGTTCATAAATAGTTAAAGAGGATTTAATGAAAGTTTTTAGAGAATTTTTCCAAAATGGCATGGTCAATTCAATTACCAATTCTTCTTTCATTTGGTTAATACCCAAGAAAGATAAGTCCATAAAAATGAGGAATTTTAGGTCAATTAGTTTGCTGTCTAGCCTCTTCAAAATCATTGTAAAAGCCTTGTCATTAAGGTTAAGACTTAAGAGAGTCATTTAAGTGGTGTTTGATAAAACTGAAAGCTGAACACTGAATGCTGAATTTGTTAATTTGCAGATTGTTTGTTATCAACTGAAATTTAAGTATTAAATTTAATCAAACTGTTTGACAAATATAAGGAGCTGAAGTCTGAAAATTATTATTATTCTAATTTTGTACTTCTCTTTAACCATCTTTCCGCAACTGTCTTATTCCTATCATCACCATCACAATGGTAGTGGCAATGGTGGGGACATAATGGTGGTGGTGGCGACAATGGTGGTAGTGGTGATGACATAATGGTGGTGGTGGCACAGGCACAATGGTAGTGGTGGCGACAACGATGGTGATGTTGGTGGTGGCAGAAACACTGTGGTGGTGGTGACAGCAACACAATGGTAGTGACGATGGTGGCGATGGTGGTAGTGGTGGTGGTGGCGGCGGTGGCGGCAATGGCAGTGGTAGTGGTAGTGGCGATGGCACAATAATGGTGGTGGTGGTGACGGCGACAGTGATGGTGGTGATAATGGTGGCACAATAGTGATAGTGTGGATGACATATTGGTAGTGGTGGTGGCGATGACATAATGGTAGTGGTGGTGATGACGACACAATGGTAGTGACAGTGGTGATAGTGATGGCGACAATGGTGGTGGTGGTGATAATGGTGATGGTGGTGGTGACAAAGGCACAATAGTAGTGTTGGCGGCAACAATAGTGGTGGTGACGATGGCATAATAGTGGTGGTAACGGTGGCACAATGGTGGTGGTAGTGGCAGCGGTGGTGGTGGTACAATGGTGGTGCTGGTGGTGATAGTGTTGGTGGTGATGGTGATGACACAATGATATTGAAAGTATACTTGTCAATTATGAGAAATTGATAAAATCCTTATTTACTAACATTTTCAGCATTAAGTGATAAGTAGGTAGCTTGCTACTTAAAATTTTAGCCTATTTTTAAGAAGTGCTTAAAATATTAAGTAGTATGACTTTTAGGTTATCAAACAGGTTTAATTTATTAAGTGCTTAAAATATTCAATATTAAACCTCAAGTGACGTTATCAAATAGCCCCTTAGTAATACTATTTATAAGTGTCAAGGGGCTTTTATTAAGGACATGCAAATTCTTGATGTGGCTCTTGTAGCGAATGAGGTTGTGGGAAAATATAGAGATAGAGGTAAGGAGGGATTTGTTTTCAAAATTGACATTCATTACTCCTCACATTTCAAAACTCGTATACTATGAAGTTGTTATGCGATAGAGTGAAGTATTTAGCATCTTTTTAGGCCATGACTTTAAATATGTTTCATGACACTCCTCTATCACTTTCCAACATAATTGGAAAGCTAATAGTAGTTGAAAGTCTCTTTTGTTTATTTTAGTTTCTATATTTTTCCACCATTTACTTGCTTTTCCATCTTTCAATAAAACAAAAGTTTTGTTTCCTATCAAAAAAATAATATTAAATAAAATGCTGACATAATCATTAACAAAAAAAGAGATTAAACTAAGTGTTGCATAAAGGAATCAAAGGGTTTACGCTAGAAGATCAGTCAAGACCCCTGACCAAGACAACTAATTCTATAGGTAAACAATAAACCAACCACTCGATGCACACAAAATACATGATCTTTTAATAAGATACCTTCTATCAACAACATAATTTAAAGTTTAGGACGTTTAAGGATCAACCAATTAGCTAGCCACCAACAACACACAATTTCCATTCACCATTTCTGAACTAGATAATCTTAAGGCTCAGGGGACGCCACGCCTCAAAATAAGAGAGCAAATCACTTCAGAAGTGAGAATTGGTATAGTACAATTGAAAGTGGCAACAACCTTTGCCAAAGCCTAGCTTATAAACCAACTGTTTTCTATTTCTCTATTAATTCTAATAATTAATTAAACGAAAAATTCGATCCACTCTCACTGTCAAATTGAAAAACATGACCTAATAAGAAGTAATTAATTCAATATCAACACTGAACCAACACCTTTGCTATCAATTGGATATCCGATTTAGTTGGCTATTCGTCTAACACATCAAGTTGCTGCCAGTGGAAAACATTCAACCATATCTCCAATTGCAACAACATCGTTCAACCTCAATTTTTGAGAAACAATGCATGAGGATTTCAGCACGAGTTAAGTTAAATGTGTCCGACTTTGTGGACATACTCAAATAAATGTGTTTCTTGACTGGATACATTGTGGAGAGTTACTTAAGATGGTATTAAATGAATGAGATACAAAAACCCTATATTTGCGAAGCTTGCCTTAAGGAATTGTATGTTTATGGTGGATTAAGGAGCAAAAAATATTTTGAAGTATTGTAATGGGTGAATTCCAAACTTAGGGAGGAAATGAAGCTAGACATGTCGCATCACTTTCTTCCTTTCAACTACAAGCAAAGGATTGTTCTCCAATTTATGTACTTAAGGAAAGTCTTTTGGATTCAGAAAACAACTCTCAGAGATATTTTTTCCTTTTGGAAGATACAAGAGCGAAACAATCAACCTATTGATATTGGAAGACCCAACGGATTCTTCCAATTTCATAGGTATAGGAAAAAGCCCCTATCAAATAGAAATTTTTTCTTTCGATCATATTTCAATTGTTAATACGATGAGAAGTCACAGAGGGTACTTCCCCTTCTAAGAGCCATTCTAATCATTCTTATCCATCAATAGGTACACAAGGCATGTCCAGCACTAAAACTGAAGCTAGAGCTGAGATAAAATGTTGGACTTGTCACCCCTATTGATACTTTTCTTACAAAGTGTGCACTAGGGCAAATGGCAAATGGCAAATGGCAATAGAAGAGTGCAGACCGTGACTCACTTAACCATATACCATGACTGTAATAAATTTAAAGGAACAGGTTCCACTGTTATCTTTCTCACCGAGAAATAGGATATTGATATCACAAATGCTACATGAGAGAGTGGATAACAGTTTAATATGCATTACAATATTATCTTAGCATACAACAACTGTCTTTACTAGTGACAATCAACAGTTGCCCAAAATATGTTTATAAAGCAGGATATTCATATTTTTTTATCAAGAATCCTCAATCCACCATAAAAGTAAAAAAGGAAGCTAAAGCTAGAAAGCTCAAATCCTAAATATCAATTAACTTTCTGTAAATAAACAAAAATAAACAACAATTGAACCAGTTGAAATCTGCTGAAGAACTCTAAATACATTACCATACCTGCAAGTCCAGAAAGCAGAAATCCCATGCAATGCCTCTTCTGGAAGACCTTGAGCACGCCACAATCAACTGGAAATCAAAGTGCGACCTGAATCATTCCACCGCCGACCTCTTCTTACTTTTCTTATCCTTGACCTTCTTGCTTGCCCCATCCTTTGTCTTTATGACAGGTTCAATCTTTTTCTTCCCTCTCTTCTCACCAGACTCTTCTACACCTTTTAAAGCCAACTCATCTTTCCCTAGCTTCAGACTACCTCCCTTGACTACCTTGCCTAGTTTCTTTACCCTCTTGCCTCCATTCACCTCGCCCATAATTCCCCTCATGGAATCTCCCTTCTTTCTCTTCTTAACCCCAGATTCAGCAATGCACAGATTACCATTTTCACTCTTCTCACCCACATCATCATCATCATCATCACTGCCAGCCTTCACCTTGCCCAATTTCTTCCCCAGTTTCTGCCCATTCAACTCATTAAGAATCTTTTCCTTACTTGCACCACCATTCTTTTTCTTTTTTCCCACAAATTCACCACTACCCAATTCAGCATCCACACTTTTCTCACTCTCATTCCCATCCCCGTCCTCATCACCTCCCAATCTATTAACATCCATATAGCAAACCTCATGAATCCTTCCCTTTTTCATGCCCTTATTCTTCCTCAATTCCCCATCTCTCTTCCTCTTCTCCTTCACCTCCAAGTCAACGCCACCCTCTTCCCTAACCCTCTCCTCACTCTTCTTAATCCCCTCAATCTTCAACTTCATATCTGGCAATGCCTGATACAATGGCAATGCCAAGGAATCCGATAACTTCAAATGCAGC
Source organism: Ilex aquifolium (assembly GCA_951799425.1). Classification (NCBI taxonomy): domain Eukaryota; kingdom Viridiplantae; phylum Streptophyta; class Magnoliopsida; order Aquifoliales; family Aquifoliaceae; genus Ilex; species Ilex aquifolium. The sequence goes on along the minus strand of OX637410.1, from coordinate 13,171,572 downwards.
GACCTCACATCACCCCACTTCTTGGGGAGAACCTCAACAACACCAGTTACCGCCGCCGCCACATTATCAACTATTTCTCTAGTCTCCATAGAAGCCTTTCCAACTTTCAGCACATTACTTGTTCCCGTCCTCAAATGCAACAACCCAGATGATAAAACCCTCTCAGTTTGTTCCTTCCAATTCTTGTGAGTCAAATCCACTGGCAAAGGCAACTTCTTTTTCTTAAAAAACTCCTTCCCCAACAGCTTAGGAAGCAAAGGGACAACCCTTTTGTCCACAAAAAACACGTCGTATGAGTCGCATAACTTTCTTTTTGACTCAAAAGGCTTGTAGTCTGACTTGAGCTTAGAGAGCTTGATGACTTTGGATATGGGTAAGTTCTGGATTTTGATGATTTTCTTGGCGATGTCTGAGGAGAGTTTGGACTTGGGTCTGTCATCAATAATAAGGCAAATTTCGGAAGAGTGGTGTTGAAGTGGGTGTAAGAGGGGGATTTTGTAAGGGTTTGTGCGCGGCTTTTGTGGGATTTTCTTGAGTGTTAGGTTGAGGTAGATGTAGTCGTCTTGCGGGATGAGTTGGGGCTTTCGGGTCTCGGATTGGGAGGATTTCCATTTGAGAAGAGCATTCACTGCTTTTTCTATTCTGTCTCGGCTAACCCTGGAGGTTCTGGTCATGGTCGGCTCAACGGTATATTCAAAAAAGCATGGGCTTTAAGCCCTACATATTAAAAAGGCCACAAATTTTAGAGTTCAATAATGAGATATAGATCAATGATTCAAAGTTAAAACTCATTATAATTTAGCTTAACATGCAACTCTTATCATATAATTAAGACTCACACATAGACTGCCATACACAGAGAGAGAGAGAGAGAGAGAGAGAGAGAGAGAGAGAGAGAGAACCTGGGATGCGTGTGGCTTCGAAGAGAAGGCGGCGAGAGAGGCGAGAGTCCCTGAGACTCGAAGAGGAGAAGGCGCTAGGGATCAATCGACCGAGAAGAAGAAGAAAGGGGCGAGAGTCTCTGATACTCGAAGAGGAGGAGGCGCTAGGGATCAATCGACTGAGAAGAAGAAGAAGAAAGAGGGGAGAGTATCTGAGACTTGGAGGATGCGCTAGCAATTTTAGGATTTTTGTGCACAAATTAGCATGTATATATTTTTTTTAAAAATTATACATTGGATCCAGTTGGATTGGGTAGGAATGTAAAAATTTTGTGGCTATTTTGCATTCCTACTCAAAAAATCAAAAATTCTTTCATTAGCCGGCCGATTTTTACGGAAAGATTAAGTCAATAAAATAAAATTTAAATTTAAGTCAAAAAATGTAGTCCACCTCACACATACACATTTTAAATGATAGAGAAAAATGGTTAACACTTGGATAAAAAAATATAATAAGTATATTTCTTCTATAAATAAAAATAAATCAAACGCATTTTCTATTTTTCTTAAACTTGATTTTGTTCCTATTTAAATACAAAAACACTAACTAATTAAATTGTTTATTTTCATAAAGCATCCATAATAAAAAGTAATTAATATCAAAATAAAATTCAATAAATTTATTATCCGAAAAAATAAAACACAATAAAATAGTAGGTGAACGTTGCATACATAAACAATTTAAGGATCATAAAAAAATAGTAAAATAGTAAAATAATTCAATAACAAGGAATTACAAATGTATACTGATAGTCAATCATGTAATACCACAATTTTTATGAACAACATACAAAACAAATAAAAAGAACATAAAAATAGTAATGAAACAATATATTGTGTCCCAAAAAGTGCAAGTCAAGCAAGAGATAAGAAAGATAAACAGATGTTTAGATTTGTTTGCTAAAAAATATGTACTTAGTTAAGATGATCTATATACATTTACAATTCCTATGAATTATACTACTGAATAGTTGTACGCAGATAGCATATGTATTAAATAACACATATGTAATATTTAACATATCTTAGATGCCTAAATTATTAAAAAAAAAAATTATGTGACAACACGTTGTAACATTGAACATCTTTATTATGACAGTACCTTATAACGGTCTACACATAATTTGACAAATTAAAAAAATGCATAAAATATAGAATAACACATATATTACATTTTACCATTGTTTATCATCCAGTAATCAATTTGTCTTAATCGGTTTCATGGACAAAGACTCGACAGTGAGGGACGAGTAGAGACTATAATTGTTGCGAGATGCGTAAACACTTCGATCCTTTGGAAGGAAGGAGCCACAGTAGGGCCCTAGGGCCCAACCATTAAAATAGTCTTTTAGACCCCCCAAAATTTATGGCCCCAATTTAATTTTTAGTCTTTAGTTCAACTTCATGTTATGAGGTCCTTTTGAATGGACAAAATTAAAGGCCCAATATATTTCACAAGTATATCTAAAGTATTATAAAAAGTTCTAAAATGTAACAATTTCACAAGTCTGTGTAAACCTTATAGAAAGTCCTAAAATATAATAAATTCTTCTAAAAAAATATACAAAAATAATGACTTCTAAGTATAAAAGTTACAATCCTTGTCGATTCTTTTCACTAGTATTTCCTTGACTCTCACCACCTCTCTTCAACTCTTTCTCTCCCTCCCACTCTTGTCTTGTTTTGGTTCTTTGTCATTATCTCTAACAAGCCTCCCACATTTGTCTTGCTTTGGTTCTTTGTCATTATCTTTAATTTTCTTGTTGTCACTTTAAGTCTTCGTTCAATTTATTAATGTGTAACATCCTGACTTTACAATTGCACCCAATTTATTGTTTGATCCCGCCCAATCTCAAAACTCCTAAAAATAAATCATACTGCAACTTTCTATAAAATGCCTAATACTTATTAAAAAAGTATTATCTTCCTAAAATATTAAATGAAATCTCATGTAAAATTCTTGCTTTAGGCCCCAATTTGTGTTGGGCCACCCCTGGTTTCTGGTCGATGATGGCGGAGTAGGAGTATCAGCCATTGATGTGTGCATGTGTGTGAGATAGATAGAGAGAGTGGCACGAGAGGGAAGAAACCGACGAAGGGGATAGCGGATGTAATAGTTGTGTCTAGGGCAGAAAATAGGTTGGGCCCAAAACCAGGCTTTTAAGCTCGACTAAGTTTTAAGGATGACAAAGGAGAATAGAGAACGCAGTTGTGTACAAGGATGCCCGGTACGAGTTCTCGATATCTTGGGAGAGTTACATTTTGTACCTTGAAAAATGTTAAAAATTTTAATTTTGTACATGCAAAGATTAATTTTTTCATCTTATTCTCAGAGTCATAAAATAGTTTCATGTAGCCCTCAACTAACATCCATTGATTTTTTTTTCGTCAAAGTTATATACGTTGTGTGGAGTAGTATTTGACGGAAATAACATTGAAAGTAAGTATAAGGATTACATTGCAATTATTTGAAGGCGCAAATTCTAAATTTTGAAATATATCAAGGTGCAAAGTATGGTTTGCCCTATCTCCTTTTAAAATGTTACATTTTGAAATTAGTGTATCTAAATGATCACTTTTTATTTTACTGGTTGATACACACATATGTTGCACTAGAACCATTTGCATAATGAAATATGCACATAAAATCCATGGATAACTTTTACTAAAATCCAGATCTTTAGTGAACGTTGATGTTTAATCATTGGATAAATTGTACCAATAGTCCATGAAATTTATCACTTATAGCACTTTGGTCCTCAAAGTTCGCACATTGAACTGACGTGGTCCCTCGCACTAACTGCCATTCAAATCATGGACGGAAAAAATGTCATGTGCAATGCATGTGATTTCAATTAAGGGCAGTTAGGTCATTCTAAGCCACTCTCATCAAAAAATTATTATTTGTAAGATGAACAAATCTAGACTCAAACACAACTTCTTCCTCCTATGTTTTCTATTTTTCTCTTTTTTTCTCTCTCATTGACACACAACACACTCTCACAAACAAACTAGAAAACCCACAAAGCAGCACACTAGCTATTGTGTTTTTACCTTCAATTCACTCTCGTTTTACACAAATATACACCAATCACACAGTCACGAACACAACAATACACATACTCTTTTTTCCAATTCTCTTTCTTTATGTAAAAAAATCGAGTCAAAACCAATACCATGAGAACCAACAACACCCCATGTAAAACCTGGGAAAATTTAAAATTTGATTGTGAAGGGTAAAATGGTAATTATTTATTAGGGAGAATTACAACTAGACCCCCTGAGGTTTGTCACTTAATCACTCAGACCCCTTGACATTTAAAATATTACACACATACCCCCTGAGGTTTGTACGCGCGTAACACTTAGACCCCTGCTGTAAATATATCCGTTAATAAATTACACTTAGACTCCCTTGAAGTTTGTAGGTATATAATACTTAGACTCCTTAAGTTTAAAATATTATACTTAAATAAAAAATACTCTAATCAAAGATAGAATATCAAATATTTTAAATTTTACAACCAAAATTCATGTTTTATTGTATCATTTATTGAAATAAAATTAAAAATAAAAATTTATTTTTTTCTTAAAAAATCGTAATTAGTATACAATTATATTATCTATTAGAATAAAACTAAAAAAATCAAACAATGGGTCTAAGACATTCATAATAGAAGATAAATTTTACATCCAAAATTCATATTCTATTATGTCATTTATTGAAATAAAATCAAAAATAAAAATCTAGTTTTTAAAAAAAAAAAAAATCATAGTTACTATATAATTATACTATCTATTAGAATAAAACAAAAAAATTAAACAAGGGGTCAAACTGTAATGAACACAATATATTTTAGCTTTAATTGAGGTAGTTTGATATTTTAATTTGGTCGTTTAAACGACCAAATTAAATTTCATTAGACAATATAATTGTATACTAATCACAATTTTTTAAGAAAAAATTAAATTTTTATTTTTGATTTTATTTCAATAAAAGATTCAATAGAACATGAATTTTAATTTTAAACTTTAAAATATTTGATATTTTATTTTTGATTGAAATATTTTTAGTCTAAGTATAACATTTTAAACTTAAGGGGTCTAAGTAATATATATTTACAAACTTTAGGAGGTCTGGGTGTAATTTATTAACAGATATATTTACAGCAGGGGTCTAAGTAATATATATTTACAAACTTTAGGAGGTTTGTGTGTAATTTATTAACGGATATATTTACAACAGGGGTCTAAGTGTTATGCGCGTACAAACCTCAGGGGGTCTGTATGTAATATTTCAAATGTCAGGGGGTCTGAGTGATTAAATGACAAACCTTAGGGGGTATGGGTGTAATTCTTCCTATTTATTATGGTATGGGTTAAAAACCTAAATTTTTCTAGAACTAGGATGATGAAACGAACCTACCGTTAGATTCGTCTCGCGAAATCTAGTTACCTAGTCAATTTTCGTTGAATTTTGAGATAGTCGAATTTTTTCGTTTTACGATGCGATCGAGCGTCGTGTAATCAAAATAAACGCGATCGGCATTTAATTGTGAAACACGAAAAATAATTTAAAGTTTGTTCAAATAAAATATATTGAACTTAAAATGGGACAAGATTTAATTGATTCGAAATGAATTCGGATCAAAAAACGAGGGACGTGTGGAGCAACGAGGACCAAGCAAATGAGGGGTATAAAAAGGGGCAAAAACCATATTTTTCCCCTATAATCTCTAGTTGATTTTTGGAATAGAGAGAGAAAGAAGAGAGAGAAACTCTCCTACATCTCTACCTTTCCTCTCCGATCTAGGGTGATCTGTTCGTCAGATTACTTCAAGCCAAGAACGAAAGTTGTTCTACGCGACGAGAGCTACAAGTACATACCAAAGATCACGAGTTTCACCAAAGTCTCAATATCTGGATTCTTGGAATCAAGTCTTTGAAGCTTGATTTGGGTGATTTGGGACTCCTCCTACGCGGGTTACGCTTTAAGAGGTATGGTTCCTTTCTTAACTAGGTTTATTTTCAGCCTAGGGTTGTATATGAAATGGGTAGCATGATTAGAGATGAAATATCTTGATTAATACACTCCTAGTGTAACTAGAGTATGAAAAATGTGTATAGAAACATGGAGAACCAATTTTGCATGATTGGGTTTTGTTGAAATTGCTTGTTTGTAATTTCTTGGGATATGTGATGAATGAGGCATGCTATGTTTTTACATTTATACCTTGAAAGTGTTTGATAAAATGTCTATATGGATTAAGTGTGTTAACTACATCAAATATGTTATAGCATGCTTGGGATTGATGTTATGAAATGTTAGTATATGCTTTATGGTATATTGACATTTGAGAAGTTAAGAATTGTTGTGGAAATGAATATGATCATAATATGCTCATGATAGGATGAACATGATATTGAAATTGCAATTGGACATTACACTTGCATTGGCATGGGTAGTATCGCATTCATGGGCATTGACATGAGTGCGGGTGTGCGTTCATGTTTTTGTTCAAACACCATTCTTGGTGGATGATACGTGGGCTCGAGAAGGTTGGACCTCGCTTAGACTGAGTCGCACAGGTTGCATTGAAAATGTGTGTTGGGTTTAGCAAGAAGGGATAGATCCTCCATCGAGTGCAAGACTCGGTTACTTGGTTCACACATTTAACCTGTGGTGAAATTTCAAAAAATTGTGCAGGCATACTCGGAGCTTGGGATGCGATGTCCTCGAATGTCGTGTGGGCCGGTAGACCCTTGATGTGATGTCCATAAATTACCCACCCAAAAAGACACAATGATTTTTATAAAATGGTCATTTGATGTGTAATATCAATGGCGGGGGCTTGGAATACCCGAATTGCATACGCATGACATTGCATGTGGTATGAGAGTTAGTGGATGGCTCGGATTGCATTGCATGTGTGAGTATCATCTCATGACATGGCATGACATGGTGAAATCCGTTATGAATTGTATATTCTTGAATGGATGTTTGATTGATTTTTGAATGACATGTGAACATTTCATATGCATCTGGGTTGGGGAGTAGTCTCTTTAGGAAATACCCTATTGAGCGTGGCTCACCCTTTATGGGAACAAAATTTCAAGTGCGGGATGAGCGCCGGCGAACGGATCTCACTTGGGATCTTGTTGATGAAAAAGCTTAAATGTGGTTTTTGAATTACAATTTTTGTGTAAATAATAGTGTAATTTGTGTTGAACTTGTAAAATTGTGTAAAGAGTGTTGTAATAAACTCTTATGGACTATAATTTGTGTTAATGAATGAATGAATGAGTGTGGAGTGAGTTTGGATGGCCAAGGGTTGGAGATTGGAACCGTGGGCTCATGTACTAGTACCTACGTGATTAAGTACCGGTACCTGACAAATGGAAGGGACCTGGCAGACAGAAGGCTCAGGTACCGGTACCACGCGTATCTTGAGCCCTCTTATTGGGATGGTGTAATTGGTTAAACATTAAGTTCTAATTGATGGGGCTAGACATTGGAATGGTCAAGTGGTTGATATGTGCACATGTTATGCGTTTGGGAGTGCTCCGGTACAAGAGAGACTCTGTCCAAACTTTGAATGAGTTACGATCCCGGAGAACGGAATGTGATGACGTGGTGCTGGGTTATGCGGCATTCACGGGTACTTTCGCGGGTCGATGGGTGATCAATGGTTTGATAAAGGACCCCGGATTTTGAGGCGTCACACCCAATCCAATTAATTCCAATCAAAAATTCAAAATTGACAATTCAAACCAATGCAAAAATTTCAAAAAATCGGAAGCATAAATTAAAATCAAAATCAATACCAAAATCGAAAGCAAAATCAAAATTTGACATAAAAAATTATACAACAATCAAATTCAAAATTAAAATTAAAAATGAAATCTGACTTACAATTTTGCAGGCTTGTTTAGTAGTGGGATTTGGGTATAACCCCAAAAATTGGAGTTGGGCTGGTAGAGATCTATTCGTGGTGGAGGGTGGAGTCTTCTTGGTGGTGGTGGAAACTGAAGGCAACATGGGGACGGGTCATGGTGTCGCATCGAGAGAGAGAAAGAGAACATTGTAAAAACCATAGGAAGGAGCAGGGGTGGAGTTGGATGGATGGATGCATGGTGGTGGTGGTGGAGGGTTGATATATATATATAGAGAGAGAGAGAAAGAGAGAGAATGTGTGTGTGTGAGTGAGAGTTGGTCGTGGTGGTCAATAGTTGCGGTGGTAGGTGGCATCAATGATGAACCAATGAGAGAGAGAGAGAGAGAGAGAGAGAGAAGAGATGGGAGAGACTTGTTCCACTGAAATTATTGATTATTTTATTTTTTATATTTATATTTGTGTCTTTCCAAGAGGAGAAACTCGATGTGGATCTTCAACTATATGTGGATAGATATTCAATCAATCATTTCAATAAACACATGGTGCACGTGTGTGCAAAAAATTATAAGTGTGTACAATAAATAATAAAGAATACAAGTAATTTGTTGACACAGAAGCCCTCCTTGAAAAAACCGCGGGGAAACCTCTCGTTTCACTAAAGCTTAATCCACTACTCTTTAAGTCAACATACAAGTACTCGAGTCTTATACCTCAGCCAATATCATAGTTAGTTGTTCTTTTGCTTGTTGTTTCTAACCTCTATGCCTTATGTCCCTTCAGGTTAACCAATGTCCGGTTCCGTTTAGTCTACAAGTAACCAGTCTCTGCACCTATCACACACACCAAGGGTTTATTCAAAACTCATCTCCACAAGGGTTTGCTCCCCAAGGGCAAGCAATGTACCTCCATACCAGCATCCTCACAAGAGAAACATCGAGGATGTTCTCTATCAGTTCATTTAGAGCCAGACCACAATGAACACCCAAACCAATCAAGCTTTGAATGATATTAGGTCTCAAAGAACCAAGTTGACAAACACCATGGGGATGATGCAACAAGAAAATGGAAAATTCCCTACACAACCCCAAGAGAATCTCAAGGGTCAACATGGGATTAAGATTTCTAATGTCACAAGTAATAAGGAGTAGCTCAAGTCCATAACCACTTTTCGAAGTGGTAAGGAAGTCGACAAAACTATCTCACCCAGAGTCTCTATGCCTATAGTAAAAGAGACTTAGGATAATCCCAAAGATAATGAGTCACTTGAGCTGCCCAAGGTTGTAGAGTTTGATGAGGTTGTTTGTCCCATTCCTATTCTCTATCCTCACTGTTTGAAAATGCCTACAAACCAAGCCAATTAAGTTGAAATTCTTGATTTATTCAAGTAGGTAAAATTAATATTCATCTCCTTGATGCAATCTGACAAGTGTCTTCATATGCTAAGTGTTTAAAAGATTTGTGTACTATCAAGAGAAAATTGAATGTCCAGAAAAATGCATTCCTGCTGGAGCAGGTAAACACTATTCTTCGAACCAACACTCCACCCAAGTATAACGATCCCAGCTATCCTACCAATGGAATTACCATTAAGAATTTTCGGGTCGGATAAGCACTTGTCTACTTGGGTGCGAGTGTGAAAGTATCGAGAGGGGTAGTTGAAGATGTGTTGGTTTAGCTAGATAGATTTTACTTTCTCATCAACTTTATAATATTGGACACTACACCGGTTGCCAACCCTGCTACACAGATTACCATAATCCTAGGACACCCATTCTTTGCAACATCAAATGCACTAATAAATTATAGGAATAGTGTGATGAAATGCTCCTTTGGGAATATAACGGCTGAATTCAATATTTTTCATGTAGTGAAACAATCGTGGGTTGAGGGAAAGTTTTGTGAGATAGACCTAGTGGATGAGTGTGTGGAGGAGAAGTTTGAAACTTGTATGTATTTTGATCCTCTACAATTGTGTTTGATTAATTATGAATGTGAGGAATATAACTCTGAGGCTGTATTTTATACTGACTTGCTAAACAATTCGTAGGAGTTACGAGGTGTGGAGAGAAAACCCCAACAAGATTTGTTGTTGGGAGAAGTACAATCCCAAGTGAAGTCAGGTATTGGGCAATTGGAACCCGGTTGAACCTTTTGAATAAATTGAATTTTTGTACATTAGTTTAGTTAGATAACTTATTCTTTTCTTTTTAGATATTTTTTTTATTTTCCTTCATGCTAATTTGTTCTTTTGTTATTTTGCAGTTGGTTTTTTTTAGGAGCTACGTTCAGGTGTTCTCTTTCCCTTATCTTTTATTTTCTCATTGGATTTTCTTTATTGCATTGAGGACAATGCAGATTTTAAGTTGGTGGGTGAGGGTTTCTCCATGGTTTTGTTACTATTCCTATTTTTTTTAGTATTCTTTGTAGTTTAGTGAAAAATTGACAAATTGAAAAAAGAATTAAAAAGTTTTGAAAATATGTCTTTTTGAATGATACTTGTTGTTTTTTAAAAGTTGTGAGATTTAGATATGCTATGTGATACCCGAATTGGTTGCATGTTGTACTCTATAGAATTGTAGTCTATGCTTGGATATCATAATGATGTTTGTATTAGAAATCCAAACTTTGTTCACAATGTGCAAGTAATTTTTGTTAGGCTTTATGAGATTAGATTTATGCTCCGAAAAAGCTTGACATTTTAGAGATGCATGCATAAACCCAGTGAGTATTGTGCTTATCATGGTTGGAGGGGTAAAATACATTTACTCTTATGATATTTATTTCAAATCCATTGTTTTTCAATAATCTCATCCATTTAGTTTTGGTTAAGAGCATAGGACTGATTAGTTAGCTACATCACAATAAAGAGCAACACTTCTCCATACTTTCTAATAGATGGTCTTAGGCCGTCTTTGAATTCTATTTGAGCCTTAAGACTATTCTTTCATTGCATTATCTCTGGTATTAGTGATTGAGCCATGATGAGTTTTCATTTCTTTACCTTAATTAATAACCAAGCCAATTATATAAGTATATATCTTACATTGGTTATCCCTAGATGTTTGTATTTGATATGTGATGGGAGTTGTGGTAAAAGAATCAATCATGAATGAATAAAAAGAAGATTATGAAAGAAACAAAAAATAATGGTATGAAAAACGTGAAAAAAAAATGTGAAATATTAAAGTCAAAGGCTTATGAAGGAAGAACGAAGGATAGGAGTTTGACATGTATTAAAAGAAGAATACAATTGTTGAATATTGAATTCATTTAGGGGATAACTTCTTTTGAATCCTTAATTCCTTCATTTCTTAAACCTTCACCCAATGTCTCATTACAACCAGATCAAGTCCTATTTTATTTTAGAAGGTATGGTTGAGTGTAGATATGTCAACTATATTACTTATATGTCTCTTAATATTCCTTTCATGAGATTATGCCAAAGTCACTCCATTTAACTTATGCACTTCATTTATGAGAAATATGTGAGTAAAATTTTTTCTTGATTACATAAATTCAATCGTCACATATACGTATGTGTGGAACGGTCATGATAATTAGAGAACTTCTTTTTTCTGAGTGTGAAAACCTTGGTGAGTATTGGCGTTGAAACTAGCTTTGGATAGCTAATAAGAGTATGAGTCCGGGTTGATAAATCTCTTGAGTTGCATGATCATATCACACACACATGGGTTTTGAGTATTAACATGATTGTGAATATTCTTGCATAGCCTTGAAGCCTTTAGAAAGACCGTGTATTAATTAGTTAGCGTAGATATGGTATGTCTTTGATTTCATGGTAATTAAGAAATAATAAGTTGAAATCCAGATAAACAAATTTGAAGTTTGTAGGTATCTTCACTGGAAACCTTCACGAGACAACACTCGTCTAATAGGGAAACCTAGGGGTTTAAAGGCTCAGTACATAGGCTAAATGCATTCATATTACCTGCGAAAATGGTTTTTGTATTTCTAATTTTGCATTTAATTTTGTATTCCATTAAATTGTGTATTATGCTTTAAATTTCGTAGCATTGTATTTGTTATTTTGTATCATAAATTGCATTGCATATACTTGAGAATTTTTGGCATAAATTGCATTGCATATACTTTAGGATTTAGAGTTAATTTGTTTTGTTTTTAATTAATTCTGAAAAGAAAAAAAAATGGAGAAAACTTTTGAAATTCTAAACTAAGCTACCGGTAGGGAAAGTTGCTTCCTACCGGTAGATTCATGTTCAGTCCGAAAAAATAAAAGGGTTTCTATCGGTAGGAAATCACTCCATTCACTCAAGCCCTTAAGACCCATCCTCTAGAATTTTTCCCTAGGTTCTGAAAATCCTAGAGTAATCTCCTCAACCCCTCAAAACTATTCAATCACCTTTGCTTCTTGCTTTGATTTGGATTGTGGAAATGGCTCCAAGGAAATTCTTGTCTTCAACACCCTTTTTTGATGAAGTTTTGGAGGTCATGCTCCTAGCAAGGTTTCTCTTCATCTCTATGACCTCTTTGATCATGGTGGGCTTGGCCAGGACAATGGGTGGCCAAGGACACCCCAGGCCAAGGCTACACAGTCTGCTAAGGGCATGGGTTCAGCATCGAACCGACATTAAGCAAGGAAAAAGGGAAGAGGAAGTTGGTGGTTGAGTTAGGTTTTGAGGAGGAAGAGGATGCTCCTCCTATGACTAAAAAGGCCAAGAAGCCCTAGAAATTCGAGTATAAAAAGAAGATTGGGAAGCGTGGGGTGATGTGTGAGAGGATGGTGGATATGGATAGTCTTGGTAAAACTCCGGTGGTCCAGGCTATCATAGACAGTGGGCTAGAGAGTTTCTTGAAGCCCATTGAAGGTTATATTTTGTCATTGTGCCATGAGTTTTATTTGGTTTTGAGTTTAGTAGAGGCGGACTTGATACTGTTGAAGACAAAGGTTCGGGGTAAGATGGTTGATGTTACTTCGACCTCAATAACTGAATACTTGAGCTATTAGAGGCTGAATCCCACTGAGATTGACTACTCCCATACCACTTTTGCTGTCAAAGACCCCGTTGAGTATGTTAACAAACCCCGAGGACTCAAAGGTGTAAAACACGGGTAAATTTGAACTTTTTATGAAAAAGGGGAAAACGGTTAATTGTTGCTATAGTACGGGTTAAAAACCCGATTTTTTCTAGAACTCGGATGATGAAACGGACCTCACCGTTGGATTCGTCTTGTGAAATCTAACTACCCTATCAATTTTTTTCGAATTCGGAGATAGTCGAATTTTTTGCGTTTTACGAAGTAATCGGGTGTCGGGTGACCTTATAAACGAACTAGGGAATAAAATTTCAAAAATTGGATAATAAATTAAAGCAAGTTGAAATAAAAATATTTTGAACTTGAACTGGGACGAAATTTAATCGTTTCGGGTCAAAATCGAACCTGGGAATGGAGGACGTGTGGCGTGACGTGGACCAAGCATTTAAAGGGTATAAATAGGGGAGAAATCTGATTTTCTCCCCATTTCAGCTGGTCTTCACGTTGGGGAGAGGAAGAGAGGGAAAAAGAGGGAACTTCTAAGTTCTCTCTACGATCTACACCTCCACATCACTCGAATCAACACGAGCCAAGAACAAAAGTCGTTCTCCTCGTTGAGTGCTACGCAACCATACCAAAAAGGATGTAGTTCATCAAAGATTCAAAAATGGGATTTTGGGGAAATCAAGGCTAAGGCTTTATTGGTGTTCTTGAAGGCTTTCTATCTTTGTTTTACACTTCAAGAGGTAGGGTTTTCATCCTAAATAAGTTTATTTCCAACCTAGGGTGATTATATGAAATGGGTAGGTTGTTAGAGTTATATGACACTTGTCTATTGTTGTAAAAATGATGAAATGAGTATTAGAAATGGGTAGAATAAATTCTATCTTGAATTGGGTATGTAGAAATTTCTTAATGTGATTTCTTGAGTTATGTGATGAAATGGGCATTTTATGTGATTACATGATTTGGTGCTTTGAAGGTGTTTGATTAAATACCTATATGAAATTAAGTGTGTTATTGCATAGATTATGTAGATCATGCCTGAGAAAATTGTTGTTGAATGTAAATGTTGATATATGCTTATGATATATTGGCATTGTGATGATTCATGAAAAATTTTATGCTTTGGATGTAATTAGCCATGGAATGTGTTGAAATGTGGTTGAAATAGTTCATATGACATTCATTACATATGGATATTGATTGTCTGAAAACCGTGTTGTATTCCCTAACCCCTAAACATCACCCTCACCCTCAATGTGTGTATGTGGCTTATAGTGATGGGGGAGTGTCACTCTCCCTCCGGATAATGCAAGAGATATAGGAGCAACAACAAATGTGAATGGAAATGTGGAATGAACAAAATGTATGGAATGAAATGTGGAATGGAATGCGTGTGAACAAAAGTGCTCCCCAATCGTAAGGAGTCTCTTGTTGTCGGTGTTTTACTTGGAAAAGTATTCCAAGGTTGTCTCCTCAGGGAAGGAAAGGGAGTTTTGTGAAAGTGATTTTGCAAAAAGAGAAAAGAAAGTGTAAAATCTTGTATTTGTGTTTTGTTGAGTTTTGTTCAAAATAAAAATGCAAGAAAGCAAGTGTTGGCTAATCCAAGAGGTTCATTCCAATGGGAATATCGAGCCAACTCAAAGCCTTCCTCCAATGGTGCCTAGAAGTACGATTGATTCATGGGAAGCTAGGGATAAAATGGTGAGTATCCAAGCATAAACCGTGACTAGGCCTACGGAATATCAAAGACTCACCAATTTATCCACCCTCAACCCAATCAAACCGAGCCAACATACACCGAGAGAAGGACTGAAAGAGAGTTGGAATGGAATCCCCAAATGGAATTCACCCTTGGACTAACCAACTTAAAAGCTAGCTACTTATGCATAAATGAAAGACAAGCATAATGTAAATAGACATATAAAGGAAATGGAGATTAAAGCATGAAACTTAACTTGAAGCAATAAATCTAAAACTATGAAGAAAAACATTCAATACCCATTTTAAGAAAAGCTTGAAGTGGAAAGACTCATACAACAATGGTGAAAGCTAGAACATGTAACTAAAGTTGCAATGTACTTGAAAGGAATGGGATTAAAGACAATAAATTAAACTTAGAAGATCCTTACAAGAGATTAAAAAAGATTTCTACAACTTGAATGGAGAAGAAAATGCAAAAACGTCACTATTCATCATCTTCCTCCTTGGAGCTCCAAAAAACTAATCCTAAGCTTAGGTAGCCAACCCTTTACAAATGAATGGAATGCTGAATATAATGGTGTGAGAGAGTTGCATTTTCGTCCATGGTGGTCCCCCATAGCCTGTGGTAGGTCTTACACAAAAAGGGGGCTGAGTTGATGGGTCTTGACAGGCTAGCCTGCAACCCCATATGGCAGCCCACTTCTCTCTCCTCTTCATTCCATGCCAAGCCTCCAAAGTCTTCCAATAGGGTGTAGGAGGGATGTGCTTGTGTAAGAAAATGTTGGGGAGCAAGTGGGAGAAGAGTAGGTGGGACCCCCAAGCCTCAAAGTTGAGTTGCAGGCTGTTTTTCGCATTCTGGGCAAGACCTTCCGGAAGAACGATGACAACCTTCCGGAAGGTTTAACCTACTGGAATCTGGTGACAGCTCTGGACCAGTTTTGGTAGAAAAATAATAACTTTTGATCTAACCGTTGGATTGAGCTGAAATTTTGAAACAATAAAAAAGACATCCATATCTACAACTTTCATGTTTTGCACTTTTTCAAATTCGTAGTAGATCATGGTCAAAATTTAGAAAAACAGTGGTACAGTGTCAAAATTACGAAATTCCAGTGGGCTAAACCTTCCGGAAGGTATTCATAAACCTTCCGGAAGGTCTTCATCCAAAATGCATTTTTCTTGATTTCTTTACCTTCCAAGCCTCTCAATCCTCATTTCATGAGTCCACCACTTCACCTCACATCCAACATAGTTGCAAAGTCCTAAAATCCATCATTTAAGTTATCAAAACATGCAACATCAAAATATCAATATTATTCACAACTTTGGCTAACACTAAGTACTTAAATGCAAAAGTTGAGTTAAAATGCATATAATGAGGCCATCAAATATGCAATATTTTGCTCTCATCAGATATGATATTGATATTGTAATTTTTCATTACATTGCATATGCACGGAGGCATTACATTCGTGGGCATTAGACATGAGTGTGGGTGTGTGCATGTCTTTGAATCAAACATCACTCTTAGTGGTTGATAAGTGGACTCGGTATAGTTGGACCAAGGTTCAACAGAGTCGCACGGTTGCATGAAAAGAAAACTTGTGTCGGGTATAGCAAGAAGAGCTAGATACTCCCTCGGGTGCAAGACCCGGTTACTGGTTTATACACTTTCGACGATGCAAGTCCAAAAAAGTGTAACCGTGTACGGAACTGGTGGTGAGATTCCAAAATTCGAATACCGAACAAAGACACATGATTTATTTTTAAAAAGGCCGTTGGATGTGCAACATCATTGGCAAGGGCTTGGAATGGCCAGTTTTATACTCATGGCATTGCATGGGTGATGAGAGCCGATAAAAGCTCGAGTTAAGTTGCATGTGTGAATCTCATCTCATAACATGGCATGACATAAATGATCCATCATTGATTTGCATATTCTTGAATGGATGATTGGTGCTTGTTGAATTTGCATGTGAACATTTCATATGCATCTAGGTTGGGGAGTAACCTCTTTAGGAGATATCCTATTGAGCGTGACTCACCCTTTATGGAAAAACATTTCAAGTGCGGGGTACACACCGGTGGATAGCTCTTAATCAGGCCCTCATGGTTGAAGAAATGTCGAATGTGGCTTTTGAAACATGTTTTGTAAAAACTATTATGATATTTAGTTTTAAACATGTAATATTGGAAAAGATTGTAATGTGAACTGTATTTTGCGTAAACTTGACGTTATATGAGTTAGGTATGAAGTTGTATAAGTTTGGAATGGATTGGAATTGAAAAAGGAAGGAATTGTAGAAAAACAGGCAAAACCTACCGGTAGAACGATGTAAAACATACCAGTAGAACTTTTCCAGTGGGCAAAATCTACCAGTAGAACTATGTAAAACCTATCGGTAGAACTTTTCCAGTAGGCAAAACCTACCGGTAGGTTTTCCAAAAATCTGAAATTTTAAGAATGCTTTGCCATGCTTTTGGGCTTTGTGTCCTTTTATTCAAATGATGTAAATGAACAATAATGGAGTATAAATTGTGGTATATTGGACCTCGGATGGGTCATGTGATTAAATGTATATAGGATATGCATTTGGGAGTGCCCGGTACAAGGGAGACTCTGCCCAAACTTTGAGTTAGTGTGATCCCGGTAAAGGGGATGTGGTGCCGTGATGACGGGTTATGTGGTATTCATGGGTGTTTCCACGGGTTGACGGTTGGTCAACGGGTTGACAAAGGACCCCCGATTTTAGGAGCGTCACAGCTTGATATCAGAGTTTGGTTTACGATTTACCTAAGGCTTGCGGGACATGAGTCTAGACCATTGCATCCATTGTGTATTGCATGTTATGTGCTTTAAATGCTACATGTTATGTGTTATATATTATGTGAATTATATGCATGGTGAAATGTATATGAAAAAGAGACACTAGAGTTAGAGAACATACCCTTGGGGGTCGGAAAAAGAATGAACGGGATGGTTCAGGGCGTAGATGTTTATTAGTGGGTGGCACATGCTCTATTAGTGAGACAAGGAGAGAAATCTCCAAGTTTGAACTTGATCCCTATCTTGGGATACTAAGTTAGTGCTCTATTGCTATTTGACTTGTATAGATGGAAAATAGAGGAAGAGGACGCGGTTGAGGAAATGGGCGGAATAACAACCAACCACCACCGGTCTTTGACCAACAAGCCTTCATGGAGGCTATTGGCACGATGGCTGCTATCTTTGCACAGGCTAGCGCCAATGTGGGCCAAGGGGGCTCAAGTAACCTTTAAAAGTTCAAGGCACACAAGCTTCCGACTTTTATGGGAGGGGCGGACCCGATGGTGGCCGACCATTGGTTCCAGCAAGTGGAGAAGATCCTAGAGGCTATGGAAATCACCTCCAATGCCACTAAGATAAGACTAACTTCATTCTAGCTAGATGGCGAAGCCCATCTGTGGTGGGATTGGGCAAAAGACTCGAAGAACTTAAAGGCAATGACATGGGGAGAGTTTTGAGAGCTCTTCATGGACAAGTACTTCCCAGCGGCTGTTCGACGTGCGAAAGCTCGAGAATTCTTGGATTTGAAGCAAGGGACCATGACGGTGATAGAATACGTGGCTAAGTTCACTGAGTTGGCCCGTTTCATCGACGATTACGTGGCCACATACATGGCCAAAGTGAAGAGGTTCGAGGATGGTTTGAAATTTGTCCATCCGGGGGAAGATTATGGGCCACCGCCTACAAGATTTGGACTCAATGGTCGAGACAGCTATGGCCATTGAGAGAGAGGTCGATGACGCTAGGAGCAGCCGGGAGGCGGGTGCTAAGGATAAGAAGAAGGAGGGTCAATCATCTTCTTCCAGTTCGGGGAAGAAGCAATGGACTTCCACTCCATAAGGGTATCAAGGAAAGGACCGCGACTATCAAGGCCAAGGCCAAGGTCAATCCTTCCAAGGCGGGAGAAATCAGAGGCCTTCCTACCAGGCAGGCCAAAGAACATGTTTCGTTTGCCACCAACCAGGTCACCTGAAACAGGATTGTCCTCAGAGGCAGGGATCCCATAGCTATGGGGCATCTCAGTCCTAGTCATCGGTGGGGCATGCGCAGACTTATTTCATCCCTCCCTACCCCACCATGGGCTAGGGAAGCCAGTATCAGTTTAAGGGTGCTACACAGGCCCCTACTACTTTACGAGCGGGGACTCCGCAATCAGGCCAGACGGGCCAGAGCATGGGCCAAGGCCGAGGATAGGGCTCACAGGCCAGGACTTTAGGGACCTAGGGGCGGGTCTACGCCATCACACCTCAGACTGAGCCAGCGGATCAGTCGGTTATTCATGGTACATTTCTACTCTCTCGCTTATGGGCAAGGGTATTATTTGACTCTGGTGCATCACATTCATTCATTTCTGTATCTTGTGTGAGGGATTTGGGCTTAGAGGTCGAAACCTTAGAAAAGTCATTGCATGTGAGTTCTCCCCTAGGAGTTAGGGTGAATGTTGATCAGATATGTCGGGGTTATGAGTTAGAGATCTCAGGGATTCTACTCACCGTGGACCTTAGGGTCATATACATGTCGGAGTTTGATGTCATCCTTGGGATGGACTGGTTGACGGCACACCGAGTTGTCATTGATTGTGATCGGAAGAGGGTCATTGCCTACACACCGGAGGGTGTTTGTTTCAAGTTTCAGGAGGAGAAACATGATGTTTTACCCCAAGTAATGTATGATTCCCATTGACACAGGCAATTGATGGGTTGGTTAGCGAATCTTACCCTGGAGGACGAGGTGAGACATGAGTTAGGTCTACCTCGGGTGGTTTGTGAGTATAAGGACATTTTTTCGGACGAACTACCGGGATTACCTCCACATAGGGATGTAGACTTCACTATTGAGTTGTACCCCGGTACATCGCCCATTTTTATGACTCCGCATAGAATGACACCTGCAGAGTTACAAGAACTCAAGGTCCAATTACAAGAATTGATGGACAAAGGCTTCATTAGATCGAGTACCACACCTTGGGGCGCTTCGGTACTATTTGCCAAGAAGAAGGATAAGACCCTTAAGCTATGCATAGATTACCGGCAGTTGAATCGAGTTACTATCAAGAATAGATACCCTTTGTCGAGGATTGATGACTTGTTTGATCAGCTTAGAGGGGCACGGGTCTACTCCAAGATAGATCTACGCACAGGGTACCATCAGTTGAGGATTAGGGAGGTAGACATCCCTAAGACGACGTTTAGGACGCGGTATGGACATTTTGAGTTCACTGTGATGCTTTTTGGATTGACAAATGTCCCGGCGGCATTCATGGATCTCATGCATAGGGTGTTTCACCCTACCTAGATCAGTTTGTCGTGGTCTTTGTTGACGACATTTCGATATACTCCAAGTCTGAGGAGGAGCATGAGGGTCACTTGAGGGTTGTTCTCCAGACCTTGAGGGACCATCAGTTGTACACCAAGTTTAGCAAGTGTGAATTTTGGTTTACAGAAGTAAAGTTTTTGGAACACGTGGTGTCGGCTTCGGGTGTGTCAGTTGACCCGGAGAAGGTTGAGGTGGTTATGAGTTGGGAGAGACCGAAGTCAGTCTTCGAGATATGCAGTTTCTTGGAATTGGCGGGGTATTATAGGAGGTTCATTGAGGATTTCTCTTGACTAGCTGCACCTATGACGAGATTGACCCGAAAGGAGGTCAAGTTTCAGTGGGATGACTCGTGTGAGAGGGCATTCCAAGAGTTGAAGGAGAGGCTTACTTCAGCTCCTATTCTAATAGTTTCGAAAAGGGGGCAGAGGTACACAGTTTATTGTGATCCAAGGACGGAATTGGTTGTGTTTTGATGCAATCTTGGAGAGTAGTGGCTTATAGTTCTCGGTAGCTAAGGAACCATGAGCAGAACTACCCTACGCACGACATGGAGTTGGCGGCCATTGTCTTTGCCTTGAAGGCATGACACCACTATTTGTATGGTGAACAGTTTGAGGTATTTTCGGACCACAAAAGTCTGAAGTACATCTTCACACAGTGGGACCTCAACATGAGGCAACGCAGGTGGATGGGGTATTTGGAGGACTACGACTTCACTTTGTATTACCATCCCGGTAAGACAAACGTGGTGGCTTATGCACTCAGCCAAAAGTCACGGGGAGTCTTGGCTAGTGTGGCTTTCCAGGAGTGGCAGATGCTCGAGACTACATTACATGAGTCAGGCTTAGGGCACTTTAGGGAGTTTAGTGCCTATGTCTTCCCTATTGAGCATAGTGATCGAGTCCCAGGGGCAGAATACAAAGATATTGTCCATCAGGGACTGGGTACGGTTGGGTAAAGGTGACGAGGGCTGGGCCATTCACTTGGATGGTAGTCTTCGGTTTAGGGAAAGGGTTGTAGTTCCCCGGTCTGTCGATGTGAGAGAGGAGATCCTTAGGAAATTTCATTGCTCTCGTTTTGCTGTGCATCCAAGTGGCACAAAGATGTACCATGATCTTCGTCCTCGGTATTATTGGAGTGGGATGAAGAGGCACGTTGGAGACTTTGTCAGTCGATGTCTCACATGTTTGTAGGTTAAGGTTGAGCTCCAGAGACTGGCAGGGTTGCTTCAACCTTTGGAGGTGGCTGAGTGGAAGTGTGAGCACGTCACGATGGATTTTATGACCCACTTGCCACGGACATCACGAGGAAATGATGCGGTGTGGGTGATAGTGGACCGACTTACGAAGTCGGCACACTTTTTGGCTGTGTGGATGACCTTCACGCTGGAGGAATTCTACAGACTGTATAAACAAGAGATAGTCCGGTTACATGGGGTGCCCGTATCTATAGTATCAGATCAGGATTCCAGGTTTACAGCTCATTTTTGGGAGAGTTTCTAGCAGGCCATGGGGACACAGTTGATGATGAGCATAACTTTTCATCCCCAGACGGACAGTCAGTCAGAGAGGACCATCCAGACTTTAGAGGACCATCCAGACTTTAGAGGACATGCTACGGGCATGCGTCCCAGATCTCAAGCGTAGTTAGGAAGAGTATTTACCCTTAGTGGAGTTCGCCTACAACAACAGTTATTAGGCGAGCATACAGATGACACTCTATGAGGCAATTTATGCGAGGCTGTTCCGTTCTTCAGTTTGTTGGACGGAGGTTGGAGAGAGACCCTCTACGGGTTCGGAGTTGATTAGAGACACCTCAGAGAAGGTGGACTTGATATGGAAGCGTCTTCTCACAGCTCAGAGCCGGCAGAAGAGTTACGCCGACAGACGGCGGCGACCTTTAGAGTTTAAGGTGGGAGATCACGTCTTCTTGAAGATGATGCATAAGAGAGGAGTGGTCAGGTTCGGGAAGCGGGGAAAGCTGTCACCGAGGTATATTGGACCCTTCGAGGTACTTGAGAGAGTTGGTACAATTGCTTACCGGTTGGCGTTATCGCCAAATTTATTGGGTGTTCATGAGGTGTTTCATGTCTCTATGCTTCGGAAGTATACTCCAGATCCGACACATGTGGTGGATTGGGGTGAGCTGATTGTTGATGCGGATGGGACCTTCGAGGAGGGACTGATGCGTATCATGGATAGCCGAGAACAGATTTTGCGAGGTAAGACCATGAGGCTGGTAAAGGTGTTGTGGCAGCACCGAGGTGTGGAGGAGGCGACATGGGAGCGTGAGGACACTATGTGTACCAGTTATCCGTTCTTGTTCAAGGATGAAGGTACATTCTTATAGTCATTTAGTATTATATGACTGTTGCATATGCATATAGTTGAACGTGTATGTCTGTGTGAATTTCGGGGATGAAATTCTTTTAAGGGGGGAAGAATGTAAAACCTGAGTAAATTTGAACTTTTTATGAAAAAGAGGAAAAAAGTAAATTGCTACTACAGTACGAGTTGAAAACCTGAATTTTTCTAGAACTCGGATGACGAAACGGACCTCACCGTTGGATTCGTCTCGCGAAATCTAGTTACCCTGTCAATTTTCATCGAATTCTGAGATAGTCGAATTTTTCGTGTTTTACGAAGCAATCGGGTGCCAGGTGACCTAATAAACGAACCCGGGAATAAAATTTTAAAAATTAGATAATAAATTAAAGCAAGTTGAAATAAAAATATTTTGAACTTGAACCGGAACGAAATTTAATCGTTTCGGGTCAAAATCGAACCCGAGAATGGAGGACGTGTGGCGCGACGTGGACCAAACATTTAAAGGGTATAAATAGGGGAGAAAATCCGATTTTCTCCCCATTTCAGCTAGTCTTCACGTAGGGGAGAGGAAGAGAGGGAAAAAGAGAGAACTTCTAACTTCTCTCTACGATCTACGCCTCCACCTCGCTCGAATCAACAAGAGCCAAGAACAAAAATCGTTCTCCTCGTCGAGGGCTACGCAACCATACCAAAAAGGAAGTATTTCACCGAAGATTCAAAAATGGGATTTTGGAGAAATCAAGGCTAAGGCTTTATTGGTGTTCTTGAAGGATTTCTACCTTTGTTTTACACTTCAAGAGGTAGGGTTTTCATCCTAACTAGGTTTATTTCCAACCTAGGGTGATTATATGAAATGAGTAGGTTGTTAGAGTTATATGACACTTGCCTATTGTTGTAAAAATGATGAAATGAGCATTAGAAATGGGTAGAATAAATTCTATCTTGAATTGAGTATGTAGAAATTACTTAATGTGATTTCTTGAGTTATGTGATGAAATGGGCATTTTATGTGATTACATGATTTGTTGCATTGAAGGTGTTTGATTAAATGCCTATGTGAAATTAAGTGTGTTATTGCATAGATTATGTATAACATGCTTGGAAAAATTGTTGTTGAATGTAAATGTTGATATATGCTTATGATATATTGGCATTGTGGTGATTTAGTAAAAATTTTATGCTTTGGATATAATTAGCCATGAAATGTGTTGAAATGTGGTTGAAATAGTTCATATGACATTCATTACATATGGATATGATATTGATATTGCAATTGTTCATTACATTACATATGCACGGAGGCATCACATTCGTGGGCATTAGACATAGGTGTGGGTGTGTGCATGTCTTTGAATCAAACATCACTCTTGGTGGTTGATAGGTGGGCTCGGTATAGTTGGACCAAGGTTCAACAGAGTCGCACGGTTGCATGAAAAGAAAACTTGTGTCAGGTATAGCAAGAAAAGCTAGATACTCCATCGGGTGCAAGACCCGGTTACTGGTTTATACACTTTCGACGGTGCAAGTCCAAAAAAGTGTAACCTTGTATGGAATCGGCGGTGAGATTCCAAAATCCGAATACCCAACAAAGACACATGATTTATTTTTAAAAAGGCCGTTGAATGTGGAACATCAATGGCAAGGGCTTGGAATGCCCGGTTTTATACTCATGACATTGCATGGGTGATGGGAGCCGGTAAAGGCTCGGGTTGAGTTACATGTGTGAGTCTCATCTCATAACATGGCATAACATAAATGTTCCATCATTGAATTGCATATTCTTGATTGGATGATTGTTGCCTGTTGAATTTGCATGTGAACATTTCATATGCATCTAGGTTGGAGAGTAGCCTCTTTAGGAGATACCCTATTGATCGTGACTCACCCTTTATGAGAAAACATTTCAAGTGTGGGGTATACACCGATAGTGGCTCTCAATCGGGCCCTCATGGTTGAAGAAATACCGAATGTGGCTTTTGAAACATGTTTTATAAAAACTATTATGATATTTAGTTTTAAACACGTAATATTGAAAAAGATTGTAATGTGAACTGTATTTTGCTTAAACTTGATGTTATATGAGTTGGGTATGAAGTTGTATAAGTTTGGAATGGATTGGAATTGAAAAAGGAAGGAATCGTAGGAAAACAGGCAAAACCTACCGGTAGAACGACGTAAAACCTACCGATAGAACTTTTCTAGTAGGCAAAACCTACCGGTAGAACTATGTAAAACCTACCGGTAGAATTTTTCTAGTAGGCAAAACCTACCGGTAGAACTGTGACAAACCTGCCGGTAGGTTTTCCAAAAATCTGAAATTTTAAGAATGTTTTGCCATGCTTTTGGGCTTTGTTTCCTTTCATTCAAATGATGTAAATGAATAATAATGGAGTATAAATTGTGGTATATTGGACCACGGATAGGTCATGTGATTAAATGTATACAAGATATGAGTTTGGGAGTGTCCGGTACAAGGGAGAATCTGCCCAAACTTTGAGTTAGTGTGATCCCGGTAAAGGGGATGTGATGCCGTGATGACGGGTTATGTGGTATTCGTGGGTGTTTCCACGGGTTGACGGTTGGTCAACGGGTTCACAAATGACCCCCGGTTTTAGGGGCTTCACAAAAGGTACTTTTGTACATAGCCATTTTGATGGGGACTACCGTTGCTCAATAAGATCATCCACTATAATGTTTATCCCAAGGGCTCTGAGAAGCAGCCAAGGATGTCAAAGTTGGTACTGCTTTACGAGTTTATGTCAGGGTCAAGGATTGATGTCGCCTTGATGATTTGGGGCGTGTTGAGAGACTACTGCACCACGAGCAGGTCGAAGGACCCCTTCGGTAGTATGATTACCCAGCTTTGCCTAAAAGTTGGGATGAAGAAGTTGGCATCCGACACTATGAGACCTCTTGAGCTAGGCCCTATCAGTAGTGTGGGGAAGAAGAAAAGCTCGACTATGTCAAGGGCTAGTGGTTCAAAGTGTAAGAGCAAGGCCACTCCTTCCACTACTACTGAAGTTGCTACAGAGATTGTCCCTAGCTCTCATGCCACTGTGAATCAGAGGGTGAACAAGTTAGAGGAAAGACTGGGTGGCATTGAGAGTGAAGGAAGGAATACTAGGAGAGCCCATGAGAGGATCGAGTCCAAGGTGGACATGTGCATGGGGATACTGAGGAGGCTATTTGAGCTTGCTTTCCCTGGGGATGCGATTCTAGGAGAGATGACAACAGCTACTTCTAGTTCTACTCCTACACCCACTCCTGGACCATGTTCCACTCCCATTTCTATCACACCTCTCAGCATGGCCATGGAGATCACTACTGAGGAGGAGGAGGGGAGTGATGATGAGGAGGGGGATGCCTCTAACTAATTGATGGGCCTACATTTCTATTTCTTCTTTTTCATCTTCTTAGTTGTCTAGTTAGTGTATAGGTTCTAGTAGAACCTTAGGAATTTTGTTTTGGGTAGTAGTAGCCTTAGTAGAAGAACCCATAGGTAAAAGGCTATTACGAATTCGTTCTTTGGTACCCAAAAACACATGAAGTCTTTTGATTCCATTGGGGTGCCATTTATTCTGTAAGCATATGCATTCCAATTTGATGAAATTGGTTATGTGATTGAGTATGCTTTGGAATTCATAGTATAATGTTTAGAAAGTTTAATGTTTGTTTACCTTTTTTTGCTAAGGGACTAGAAAAATCTAAGTTAGGGGTGTGATGAAAACATAATATTGCATAGTATAGGCCTCATAATCATTCACCTTAGTCATGCTAATCACTTAATTCATTTGTTTTAGTTGAGTTTTGTTTTTATAGTGAATTTGTGTGTTTGTAGTTGAATTGGTGTAAGAATATAGAATTGCACGTGTTTTAATGTTATAGAGGACTTGAAAATGAGCTAAGAGGCCCAGAAGTGAAGCCAAGACCATAGCAACCAAAATTGTGAAAAGACCCTTTCTATCTGTAGGTTAGTACTTCCTACCGATAGGTTGAAGAAAGAGAAAGGTTTTACTAGTAGGAGAGTAAGGCAACCAGTACAAGGACAACAACAAACAATCCTACCGGTAGGTCGTTTTTCGTTTCCTACAGGTAGGTTCCTGCAATTTCGGTAATCAATACTCCTAAGGAAGGAAATCTGTTGAATATTTCAAGAGTCATGATTGGTGGATAGAAAGATTTCTCTCCTTGTCTAACTAGTAGAGAAATTTCACGCCAATCCACGTTCGAACGTTCTCTTGAATTATTGAAGTTCAGACTGCTGAAGTGTTTATGCATGGCGTGTTGCAGCAAAGAAGGAAAACACGGAAGTACTTGAGTACAACGTTTGAACGCCAATCCACGTTCGAACGTTGTCCTACACTATTGAGGACCAGGATGAAGAGTGCAAGGGCAGTGGTTCATGGCGTATGGAAGTAGCTCTCACAAAAGAACAGAAGCCACTTGAGTGGGAGATTCAAACTACATCTGACGTTCGAACGCCATCAAGCAAAGACAGTGAACACCGTTCGAACGCCAGACAACGTTCGAACGTTGTCCCCAGACAGGCTGCAGTGTGGATGGCTTTCAGTGGACTTTAAAGGCCTTACACTATTTTTGCACACTCCCGTTGTTCCCTCCTCTTTGCCTATAAATACTCCCATTGTGGGAGCTTCAAGGGAGATTGGACTTACACTAGACCAATATTTCCTAGCTAGTTGTAGAATTAGACTTAGACTAGATTTACATTTACTTGTCTAGAGGAAGATAGATCATCTTTTGGTTGCGGTGGAAACCCTCCAAAAGTGACTAGCTTTCTTCTACTTTCATTATTAGTTTCATTTGCTTTCATTGCTTGAGCTTCCTTCTTCCCTTAGAGGAGTGAAACTCTTCCACTTTTCTAGAGTTTTGCCAAAGCCGTGAAGGGTGAAACGTGATTCACTCATTCTTCGTCGAAGATCGGCTCCTTGTGTAGTGTGTTTTATCTTGTAACTCCTCGACTTAGAGGGATGAGCATCACTCACTTTTCTAGCTTTACCAAAGCCATGAAGAGTGAGTAGTTTCTCATTCACTTTTTAGTGAGAGGTGATGGCCATGTATAAATCATCTGAAAGTTATATTTGTGCATTTCGTTTATGCTTAATGCTTTATGTTTCGCTTGTTTATTGAATGATTGAACACATCTAGCAAAGCTAAGGTACTTTGTATAACCGTGAGCACTTTCTATGACACAGATAACTCTTGAATAGAAAGACTCATTGGTTCAACGCAAGTACCCCGGCTAGATCTTCATGACTACCCTTCAATCTTCACCATTATTGTGCTTCATTTAAAGAATGGAAATAGAAAACTAATGCACTGGTTGAATGCCTTGTAGAAACACTTGCTTGTTTGTAGAGGGGTTGAGTCTCGGCACAGACAATTCTTGTAGACTTTTACAAAGGCATCGGAATCATGCTATTAATTCTCACAATCCATCTTTATCTTCCGATTAACTTCATGTTGACACGGTGGTTAATTGAGTTCTCAAGCACAAGTATAATAAATTGGATGGTTAACTACATGTCCAGATCCTCGAGCTAAATGGTGACTGTTACATTTGAGGACTTAGTATATTT
The DNA here is from genome assembly GCA_951799425.1 of Ilex aquifolium. Taxonomy (NCBI): domain Eukaryota; kingdom Viridiplantae; phylum Streptophyta; class Magnoliopsida; order Aquifoliales; family Aquifoliaceae; genus Ilex; species Ilex aquifolium. The sequence goes on along the minus strand of OX637410.1, from coordinate 13,143,726 downwards.
TGTCTAAAAAATCCCCTTAGAAAGAATCTTATATTCTGTCCAGAAAAATCCCTGAACATCACAACTTTAAATCTCAAGGATTCTAGTCACGGTGGTCTCCATCACTGCTTACTTCTAAACACCAACATTAGTTCCCTGTGGATTCGACTCCGGACTTAACCGTATTATTACTACAACTTGACCGCTGGCACAGGGGTGTACACATTTCGGATCAAGTCAAGTTTTTGGCGCCATTGCCGGGGAACTAAAAAGGTGTTTTAAAGTAAAAGGTAAAAAGACCTTCATTTGTGTATATATTTTTTATTTACTGTTTATAATTTCTCTTTTATGTCTGAGGATGATCCTCAAAATTTGCCGGAAGAATCTGTTGGTTCTGTGAACCAGTCTGAACCATCTTCACCTAGATCAGTAGTAGACTCTTTTGTCGAGAGTATGACAAATAAAGAGAGACAAGTAGAAGTTCTTGTAAGAGAGGGGGAAGTGCCTAACATTCACACTTTGCGGGGTTACTTGAATCCCACACGAAATAGTGTCCCCTCTTGTTTTGTTTTTCTTGCAAATGCGCCCCTCTTTAATGTAAATGCGGAGACAGTTCAACTACTTCCTCAATTTCATGGACTCGAATCTGAAAACCCATATCTGCATATAAAAGATTTTGAGGAAGTATGTGGAACATTTCAAGACAACACTGAGCTGGCCAAAAGGCAAATTATGAATTTTTTGGTTAAAGAAGGAAAGACCTTTTACCAATGTTGGGAGAGATTCAAGGATCTTATCCAGTCCTGCCCACACCATGCTTTTGGGAATTGGACTTTGATAGGATTTTTCTATGACTCCTTGCCCACTAGACTATGTCAGTTTGTCGAAATGATGGCCCAAGGAGAATTTATGGGAAAAAGTCTGGATGAGGCATTTAATTTTTTTGACACCATATCTGATAGTTCTCAGATGTGGGACTCAGCCTCTCCTACCACTGTTGAAGCCAGACCATCTACTTGCCATGAGGGTAAGTATGTCTTGAAAGAAGATGATGACCTAAGAGCAAAAATGTCCACCCTGTCTTGAAAGCTTGAAGCCTTACATATGAAAAAGGTCCATCAAGTTGATGTTGGCCCTCTCACATAACAAGTGTGTGAAATTTTTGCGCTAACAGGACACCCTACTGGGGAGTGTCCGACCATTCCGGTATTCAAAGAGGTCTTGTTGGAGCAAACAAATACAATTTCCAACTTCAACAAACCTTACTCCTACCCATATTCTGAAACATACAATCCAAGGTGGCAGAATCACCCAAACTTCAATTGGAGAAACACTCAACCAACTCTCATGAACCCACAACAAGGTTCACACCCACCACCTCAAGGACCCTCCACATATCAACCATACCAACCACCACAAAAGAGGAGCCTTGAGGACACACTGAATCAGTTTATGCAAAGTCAAATGAACTACAACAATAGTTCCACTCAAGCTTTTACTGATTTCAAAGCATAGACTACCCAGTCTTTCGGGGATCATAAAAGCCACATCCAAAAGCTGACCCAATCCCTGACCACACACTAAAAGGGCAAGTTTCCGGCCCAACCAAAACAACCGCAAGGCCAATTCCAAGTGGGAAATCCTTCAGTCATGGAAAACCCACAAAACCAAGCCCAAGTTGTCACTACATTGAGAAGTGGCAAGGTGATTGATAAAACCATAAGAGACATGTTAATTCCAAAGCCAAGACCCGAGTCAATCCCAATCACAACACCAGTAGAGCCTGAACCTGTGACTGAAGAAGAACCTAAACCTATGATTGAACAGGACCCATAACCATCAAAGGAAAAAGAACCTTCGTGTCCTATCCCTGCTCCTTTCCCTCATAGACTCAAAACATTACAGAAGTTGAATAACCATCCAGAAATTTACGAGCTTTTCAAGCAAGTAAAAATCAATATTCCACTTCTGGATGCAATCAAGCAGGTTCCGTCCTATGCCAAGTTTCTGAAAGACTTGTGCACAGTCAAAAGAAGCCAAAATGTCCAAAAAAAAGCCTTCTTGACGGAACAAGCCAGTGCTATATTTCAACACAAAACCCCTCCAAAATACAAGGATCCGGGGTGTCCAACTGTGGTATGTGTCATTGGAAACTTCAGAATAGAACAAGCACTGTTAGATCTTTGAGCCAGTGTCAATTTGCTCCTGTTCTCTGTGTACCAGCAGTTGGGATTGGGTGAACTCAAACCCACTTGTGTCACACTCCAGTTGGCAGACAGATCTGTCAAAGTTCCTAGGGGCATTGTTGAAAATGTACTTATCCAAGAGGACAACTTTGTCTTCCCTGTTGACTTCATTGTTCAAGATACTCAGCCAGCAATGCATTCAGAGAATCAAATTCCCGTCATTCTTGGTCGACCTTCCCTAGCAATCTCAAATGCACTAATTAATTATAGGAATGGAGTCATGAAATTAAATTTTGGGAATATGAATCTCGAGCTGAATATTTTCAATATTGCTAAGCACCCTAGAGAAGACAAGGAAGTGAGAGAAATAAATTTTATTGAGTCTCTGATATAGGAACATCTGGATAACACATTTTTTGAAAACCCTACTAAAACTTCTCTATTGGAGTCTGTCACATCTAAGACAACAGATGATGATAAAAACCCAAAGAATTGCCTTGCTCACACTGTTGGGACATGGGCACCCAAATTCGAAGAAATCTCATCAAGTGGCACAAAGCCACTCTCATCAAGTGTCAAGCCACCAAAGCCTAAGCTAAAACCACTCCCATCTGACCTCAAATATGCATTTTTAGGGGAGGACGAGTCATACCCAGTGATAATTTCATCTAAGCTTACAGACTTGCAAGATTCTAAGCTGATTGAAGTTCCCAAATGCCATAAAAGCACCATTGGGTGGACCATCGCTGACTTGAAGGGTATAAGCCCGTTAATCTACAATCATGCTATATACCTTGAAGAGGATTCAAAACCCTCTTGTCAAATGCAGCGACGACTGAACCCTCACATGAAGGAAGTTGTGAGAACTGAGGTGCTTAAGCTGCTAGATACAGGAATAATCTTTCTCATCTCTGATAGCAAATGGGTGAGCCCAACCCAAGTTGTGCCCAAAAAGTCTGGAGTCACAGTGGTAAAAAATGATGCCAATGAACTAGTACCAACTCGAGTCTTCACAGGATGACGAATGTGCATAGACTATCAAAAGTTCAATTTGGTAACTAGAAAATACCATTTCCCTCTTCCCTTTCTTGATCAAGTTTTAGAAAGAGTTGCAGGTCATGAATTCTACTGTTTCCTGGATGGGTATTCTAGGTATAATCAAATTGAGATAACACTAGATGACCAGGAAAAAACAACATTCACATGCCCCTTTGGGACCTTTGCATTAAAAAAGATGTCATTCGGACTTTGTAACACTCTTGCAACATTCCAAAGGTGCATGCTGAGCTTGTTTAGTGACATGGTTGAAAAAATTTTGGAAGTGTTCATGGATGACTTCTCTGTATATGGTGACTCGTTTGATTTGTGTCTAACAAACCTAGAGAAGGTGTTGATAAGATGTAAGGAAGCGAATCTAGTGCTCAATTGGGAGAAATGCCATTTCATGGTAACAGGAGACATTGTCCTGGGTCACATTGTGTCGTCTGAAGGCATTAAAGTTGACAAGGCAAAAATAGATCTGATTGGGAATTTGCCTGCTCCCAAGACTGTTAAAGATGTCCGATCATTTCTGGGATATGCAGGGTTCTATAGGAGATTCATAAAAGACTTTAGTACCATAGCTAAACCCATGTGTCATCTCCTAAGTCAGGATGTAATTTTTGTGTGGAGTGAAGCATGCTAGAAAGCTTTTGACAAGCTTAAAGACATGTTAATTTCTGCTCCAATAATGCAACCCCCTGACTGGGCTCTACCCTTTGAACTAATGTGTGATGCAAGTGATTATGTTGTAGGTGCTATGTCGGGACAAAGAAAGGACAATAAACCCTATGTGATTTACTATGCAAGCAAAACTTTGAATGATGCTCAAATGAATTATTCAACGACTGAAAAAGAATTGCTTGCTTTAGTTTTTATTCTGGAGAAATTTCATTCTTATCTTGTTGGTTATTCTGTTATAGTGTTCACTGACCATGCAGCATTAAAATTTTTGCTCACAAAGAAGGATGTCAAGCCAAGACTCTTAAGATGGATACTCTTACTCCAAGAGTTTGATATGATCATTAAGGACAAGAAGGGTGTTGAGAATGTGGTGGCAGATCATCTGTCCAGGTTAACGTATGAATTTCATGAGGATGGACTGTCAATCAATGAAAATTTCCCCGACGAACAACTGTTCACAGTGATGGAAACGTCATGGTACGTTGATATTGCTAACTTCTTTGCTACTGGTACGTTTCTTCCTTCCTTTACATTGATGGATAGGAAGAAATTTCTGAGGGAGGTTCGTACTTTCTTTTGGGAGGATCCATACGTGTTTAAGTATTGTAAGGACCAAATCATAAGGTGTTGCATCCCCGAGCATGAGAGCAGGCAGGTAATATCATTTTGTCATTCTAAAGCATGTGGTGGCCATTTCTCATCAAGGAAAACCGCTGCTAAAATCTTGCAGTGTGGATTTTATTGGCCCACACTTTTTAAAGATGTCCATGCCTTTTGTCTAACGTATGATAGATGCCAAAAGTTGGGAAATATTTTCTAAAAAAAATATGATGCCCTTAAACTCCATTCCGGTGATTGAAATTTTTGACTATCGGGGCATCGATTTTATGGGACCATTTCCCCCTTTCTTTGGCTATCTATACATTTTAGTGGTTGTAGACTATGTGTTCAAATGGGTTGAAGCAATTCCATGCCGAATTAATGATCACCGAACAGTGATTAAATTTTTAAAAGAAAACACTTTGTCCCGGTTTGAAATTCTGAAATCCATCATAAGTGATGGGGGTGCTCATTTTTGTAATCATCCTTTCTGGAATTTGATGAAATACTTGATTTTTCACAAAATTACTGCCCCCTATCATCCACAGACTAGTGGACATGCTGAATTGGCTAATCGAGAGATCAAACTAATTTTAGAAAAAAATGGTAAACCCAGACAGCAAAGATTGGTCGTTGAGACTAACAGATGCACTCTAGGCATATCGCACTGCTTTCAAAATAATTTTGGGCATGTCTCCTTATCGATTAGTCTATGGCAAGCCTTGTCACCTACCTATGGAATTGGAACACAGAGCATACTAGGCCATTAAAGCAATGAACTTTGACTTTGGCAAAGCTGGACTCTCAAGAAAATTGCAGAATAACGAATTGGAAGAATTGAGAAATGAAGCATATGAGAATGCTAAGATTGCTAAGTCCAGAATGAAAATTTTTCATGACAAGAATAATGTGCGGAAGTCTTTTGAACCCTCTCAAAAAGTCCTGTTATATAATTCATGGCTCCATCTTTTTCCTGGTAAGTTGAGACCAAGATGGACTGGGCCTTACATTATCAAAAAAATGTTTGGACATGGAGCAGTGGAAGTGGAAAACCCGTCAAACGGTAATACTTTTACTGTCAATGGCCAGCGTTTGAAACCATTCTTGGAAAATTTTATTAAAGATGTGGAAACCATTATTTTAATGGATCCAGAATATTCCTCTGAGATTCGCGCCTGCCGACACAAAAAGGAGTCGGGTCAGGAAAAATCCGACCCGACCCGAGAGGATGCCTTTATAAGGCCTCCAACCCTTTTTCCCTTTTTCCCATCCGTCATTGTTGGCCCCCCTCCTATTTTTCTCCTTTTTCTTCTTCTTCTTCTTCTCTTCTTCTTCGTTGTTCTCTGTTAACGACCCACCCCCTGCAAATCCATGACCACATACTCCACATACACAATCCTTTCCTTCATGCTTTGCATTTTGATCTTGTATTTGCTCATGGGTTTCCTGCTCTTGTTCGCACTCACACACAAGGATTTTCATCTTACCCAAAACCCAGATCTTCATAAAGATGATTAATTGGTGTATTATTGCTTGTAGGTTTCGGCAGATGAACAGATCTCTACCTTACAAGCTCATTTCCAAACTCTATACACTGGTAAATGATTGAGCAAAAACGTTGTTATTCCTAACCCCTTAATATCATCCCTTTAATGTGTATATGGTGTATGTGTGAAGGGAGTGTCACTCTCCCTTGGAATGATATGGGAGATAGGGCAACAACGGATTGGTGAAAAATGGAATGAACAAAATGTGAAATGAAATGCGGGTGTGTGAACAAAAGTGCTCTCCAATCGCAAAGAGTCTTTTGTGTGTCGGTGTTTTACTTGGAAAAGTATTCCAAGGTCGTCTACTCAGGGAAGGAAAGTTCAAGTTGTGTGAAGGTGATTTTGCAAAAGGTAAAGAAAGTGAAAAATCTTTTGTTTGAGTTTTGTGGTTGTGTTTGTGAATGGAAATGCAAGAAAATAATTGTTGGCTAATCCAAAAAGGTCATTCCAATGGGAATATCAAATCAACTCAAGCCTTCCTCCAATAGAGCCTAGAAGTACGATTGATTCGTGGGAAGCTCGGGACTAAAATGGAGGTGAGGATTCAAGCATACCCCGTGACAATGCCTACGGTGTATCAAGAACTAACAACCATGTCCTTACCCCAACCCAGTCAAACCGAGCCATCGTACTCTGAGAGGAGGAATGAAAATGAGTTGAAGTGGCACACCCAAGAGGAATTCTCTCTTGGATTAACTAACTTAAAAGCTAGTTACTCATGTATAAAAGAAAGACAAGCATAATGTAAATGAAAGACATTGTAGAAAAATGAAGATTTAAAGCATGAAACTTAACTTGAAGCAATAAATCTAAAGCTATGAAGGAAAATATGCAATACCCATTTTAAAAGATGAAATGAAGAAAACTTGAAGCAACAATGGTGAAATGAAGAACATGCAAGTAAACTTGGAATAAACTTGAAACAACTTAGATTAAAGTGCACGGAATGAAGATTACAAGAGGTTTAAAGCTTACAACAATTGAAATGGAAAGGAAAATGCAAAAACATAAACTTACATTACACTATTCATCATCCTCTACATAGAACTAAAACTAAGCTTAGGTAGCCACTCCTTTACAATGCTGAATAATGATGAGTATATGGAGTGTGAGCCTTCAAATTTCGTGCATGGTGGTCCCCCCTAGCTGTTTGAAAGGCCTCCATCAATAGGGGGCTGAATGGATGGGTGTTGCAGGCTAGGACAAGCCTCCCCCAGGCTACCCCTTCTCTCCCATCCTCATTAATGCAATGGTCTCCAAAGTCTTTTAATTGTGTAAGGGAGGCATGAAAATGTGTAAGGAAATGTAGGGGGGCTAGTGGGAGAAGTGTAGGTGGGACCCCAAGCAAGTGGAGATGAGTTGCAGGCGTTTTTGGGCTGTACGTACACCAGTAGCTTCGGCGTACCGGTACGGCGTACCGGTATAGTTTTTATGCTCCGGACCAGTCTTCGTAGAATTGGCATAACTTTTGATCCAACCGTCCGATTGAGTTGAAATTTTGACACAATACAGAAGACATCCAGATATACAACTTTTATGTTTTGAACTTTTTCAGATTCGAAGTGGATCATGGTAAAAATGGAGGAAAACCGAGGCTCTTCAACCCAGTGGTGTGGCTGCTGGCGCTTTTGTTCCCAAACACCAATACCTCCTTGATTTCTTCTCTTTTAAGCCTCCAAATCTTCATGTAATGTGTACATGCCCTCACCACACATCCGTCATAGTTGCAAGGTCCTAAAATACATGATTTAAGCTATAAAAACATGCAACATCGAGAATTCAACATTATTCATAAAATCGGCTAACTCTAAGTACTTAGATGCAAAAGTTGAGTTAAAATGCATGTAATGAGACCTTGAAATATACAATATTTTGTGCTCATCAGTAAATTCGAAACATTGGAGACAATGTTCAGTTTAGGTTGGGGGGTGAGAACTACAGTTCATATCTTGTGTATTTTGGGCCCGTAAATTTTTTTTGTTGTTGTTGTTGTTGCTTTCGATCATATTTTGTATAAATTGATGATCATGTCTTTAAGTCAGCTTCAATCGCCTTTGTGACTAGCAGACGTTAAAGAACTAGATAGAATGTCTTAAAGCTTAGCAAGCATGGATAGTAAACATTTTTGGTTCAGTCTGGGAGTTTTACGCACTTTTCCATTTGATGTGCATTCTGTGATAATGAGAAAGACAAGATTGGCAAGAAAAACTGAAATCCGAGAACATCAAGCGAAACCACTGTGTGGTAGAAGCATTTTTGCTAAACGTCGTCGTGCCAAAAGACTTGGTGTCTGTAAACAATGTGGCTGAGTCTTTCACATGAAAGAATATAATCAGTGTTCTAAACCAATTTTTGGTCGCGCACTCGATCGATTAGACTGAATAGTGAATGGGCAGAGTAAGGATTATTCTGACACGCCATGCTATTCCGGTACCTTACTTAATCGGTTTGTGCGACAGGAAATTAGAAGAGCCACTAATGGTTCAAATGGCACGGAGATAGAGGAAGACTCGGATTAAATTGCTTTTTGACAAAACTTTGGAAAATTGTGTCTTTGGGGATGAAAACCAAGGGTCCAAAATTTTGTAAAAAGTGTAAAAATCTTTTTGTTAAATATACAAACTCTTTTGATTGAAATGGAAAATATGGGCCGAGTAAGGAATGTCCTAGAATACCAACCTTAAGCGTGGGTAGCGACTTATCCTGAGACGCCATGAATTTTTAGATCAAATTTGTGTGTATACCCTTCCTTTATTGTGTACATGAATTTGCATAAAAAAAATTGATTTTTGGTTTGGCGTTCGAACGCCAAGTAACGTTTGAACGTTACTTGCTTGCAGTACTTAAGCATCTGATGAACCTCTGAAGAAAACTCAAAAGTGCTGGGAGCTCTCCACGTTCGAACGCCAATACACGTTCGAACGGTGGATACTCACAGTACTTTGGAATTTGATGAAAACACAAAAAGTACTGGGATCTCCAAGCGTTTGAACGCCTGGAGAACGTTTGAAGCAAAAACTCACGTTCGAACGTCAAATCCACGTTCGAACAACAGTTGCTCACAGTACTTTGGCCTTTGTCAGAACTCAAAAGTACTGGGAGCTCTCTACGTTTGAACGTCAGTATAACATTCGAACCATGTGTTTAAAATTCTTCTGTCCGCGTTCAAACGTCAGTAACGTTCGAACGTTGATACCTAGTCTATAAAAGCCTGGTTCGTCTTCTTCATATCAAAATCCTTCAAACCCCCCCCCCCCCCAAAATCCCCAAACCCTAAGGTGACTCTTCACTACCCAAGCCTCAAAACAACCCCCATTCTCAATTTCTACCAAAAATCAAGCAACCCAAACACATTCCACCTCATTTCTCACTATTTTCACCAAGAAATCCAAGTTTTTAAAACCTAGAAATCCCCAAAACCGAGAAACCATGCCTCCAAGAATGAAGCTTCCCGCTAGGCGCAACATAGTCGATCAAGAACCAAATATGGTGGAAGAGGTCATTGAGGAGAGAGAAGGGAGGCCCATAGTCCGAAGGTATGATCGAACCCGCTTCCCCAACGCCCTCAAAGTAGACAGGTATACGAATTTTTTTTGAAACCAAGCTGTAGTTTGCGAACGGACTGTGGTTTTGATTGATTTTGCGGAGTTGGGGATTTTTGAGAACTTTGAGGCGAGGGGATGGATTTTGTACTTGAGAAACGGCGGAGAGGTCATGATTGACTTGGTGTGGGAGTTCTACTCCAACGCTGAAATAGTCAATGGAACGATAAAAACTTAAATGAGGAGTACATCCGTCAATCCACGTTCGAACGTTCTCTTGAATTATTGAAGATCAGACTGCTGAAGTGCTTATGTATGGCGTGTTGCAGCAAAGAAGGAAAACACAGAAGTACTTGAGTACAATGTTCGAACGCCAATCCACTTTCGAACATTGTCCTGCACTATTGAGGACCAGGATGAAGAGTGCAAGGGCAGTGGTTCATGGCGTATGGAAGTAGCTCTCACAGAAGAACATAAGCTACTTGAGTGGGAGATTCAAACTACATCTGACGTTTGAACGCCATCAAGCAAAGACAGTGAACACTGTTCGAACGCCAGACAACGTTCGAATGTTGTCCCCAGACAGGCTACAGAGTGGATGGCTTTCAGTGGACTTTGAAGGCCTTACACTATTTTTGCACACTCCCGTTGTCTCCTCCTCCTTCCCTATAAATACTCCCATTGTGGGAGCTTCAAGGGAGATTGGACTTACACTAGACCAATATTTCCTAGCTAGTTGTAGAATTAGACTTTGACTAGATTTACATTTACTTGTCTAGAGGAAGATAGATCATCTTTTGGTTGTGGTGGAAACCCTCCAAAAGTGACTAGTTTTCTTCTACTTTCATTATTAGTTTCATTTGCTTCCATTGCTTGAGCTTCCTTCTTCCCTTAGAGGAGTGAAACTCTTCCACTTTTCTAGAGTTTTGCCAAAGTCGTGAAGGGTGGAACGTGATTCACTCATTCTTCGTCGAAGATCGGCTCCTTGTGTAGTGTGTTTTATCTTGTAACTCCTCGACTTAGAGGGATGAGCACCACTCACTTTTCTAGCTTTACCAAAGCCATGAAGAGTGAGTAGTTTCTCATTCACTCTTTAGTGAGAGGTGATGGCCATGTATAAATCATCCGAAAGTTATTTGTGCATTTCGTTTATGCTTAATGCTTTATGGTTTGCTTGTTTATTGAATGATTGAACGCATCTAGCAAAGCTAAAGTACTTTGTATAACCATGAACACTTTCTATGACACAGATAACTCTTGCATAGAAAGACTCATTGGTTCAAGGCAAGTACCCCAGCTAGATCTTCATGACTACCCTTCAATCTTCACAATTATTGTGCTTCATTTAAAGAATGGAAATGGAAAACTAATGCACTGGTTGAATGCCTTGTAGAAACACTTGCTTGTTTGTAGAGGGGTTGAGTCTCGGCATAGACAATTCTTATAAACTTCTACAAAGGCATCAGAATCATGCTATTAATTTTCACAATCCATCTTTATCTTCCAATTAACTTCATGTTGACACGGTGGTTAATTGAGTTCCCAAGCACAAGCATAATAAACCAGATGGTTAACTACATGTACAGATCCTCGAGCTAAAAGGTGACTGTTACATTTGAAGACTTAGTATATTTTGTCTAGAAAATCTCCTTGGAAAGAGTCTTATATTCTGTCTAGAAAAATCCCTGAACATCACAATTTTAAATCTCAAGGATTCCAATCACGGTGATCTCCATCACAGCTTACTTCTAAACACCAACATTAGTTCCCTGTAGATTCGACTCCGGACTTAACCGGATTATTACTACAACTTGACCGCCTGCACTTGGGTGTACACATTTCGGATAAAGTCAGCCGACACACTTTATGGATTCAATACCAACGGAGTGCATATCCAAATCACTAGGTCTTGCACCCGAAGGACAATCTAGCCCTTCTTGCTAACCCTAACTCTATTTTAAATTCAAACCCATGCGGTTCAGTCGAACCATAACCCAACATTCCCGAGCCCAGGCATCATCCACCATGAATGGTGTTTGATCAAAACCATGCATACACCCACACCAATGTCACAGGCCCACGAATGTGATGCTTCCCGCTCATATGCAATGTAATGTACAATTGCATTTCATATCATTATCCAACCAAGATTTGAATTGCAATTACGACATCATGCTCAACATGTCATAAGCACAATATGAACAACTTTCCATCTCAAACAACATTCTCAATTGTCAATTATATCATAAGCATATCATTACAATCCATATTCTCACCAAGTATGTTATAACATCTTCAATGAAACAACCATGCTAAATCAACCTAAGCATTTTATCAAACAACCAAAAGGCACAAAATCATATAAACACATAATCATGCCCAATTTATCGCATTCTCATGAAATCACCAAACAAGCAATTTCAACAACACCCAATTTATGAAAAATTGGTTTTATACATTCTTATACCATTTTTCGTACTATAGTTACACTAAAAATACATTTAGACAAGAGATTTTATCTCAAGCCATGCTACCCATTTCATACGAAACCCTAGGTTGAAAATAAACCTAGTTAGAAGAAAAACCCTACATCTTGAAGTGTAATTACGAGTGATAGAAACTCCCAAGAACCCAAATCAGGCTTCAACCCTTGATTTTCAAATCCCGTCGTTGAGACTTCGGCGAAATCCTCAATTTTTTGGTATGTATACATAACTCTCATCGCGTAGATCAACTTTAATTCTTAGCCCGAAGCGTTTGAACGAACGGTTGCCCCTAGATACTAGAGAGAAGCTTGAAACCCACTTGATTTTTCCTCTCTTTTCTCTCTCTCTATCTCTCTATCCGAAAATATGAAGGTAAATGGGGAGGAAATCTGATTTTTTCTCCCCTATTTATAATCCCAAATACTTGGCTCTCATTAAGCCATACGCCCCGTCTTTTCTTGATCCGATTTTGTCCCGAATCAATGAAATCTCATTATGTTTTTAAGTTCAATATATTTTAACTGAACTAACTATAAATTATTTTTCGTATTTCAAAATTAAAACTCAATCCTGTTTATTTTTGGCCTCGCGATACCCGATCGCATTGTAAAACATGAAAAATTTGACTATCTCAGAATTTAACGAAAATTGATTCGGTAACTAGATTTTGTGAGATAAACCTAATGGTAAGGTCCGTTTCGTCATCTGGGTTCTAGAAAATTTTGGTTTTTCAACCCGTACAGTAGTGGCTAATTACCGTATTGCTCTTTTTCATAAAAATTTAAATTTTCTCGGGTTTTACATTCTTTCCCCCTTAAAAGAAATTTTGTCCCCAAAATTTACACACATGCACACATAACCACATGCATATGCAATAGTCATGTAACACTTTATGACCACAAGAATGTACCTCCATTCTCGAACAAGAATGGATAACTGGTACATATAGTGTCTTCATGCTCCCACGTCTCCTCCTCCACACCATGGTGCTGCCACAACACCTTCACTAGCCTCACATTCTTGTCTCGAAAAACTTGCTCCCGGCCATCCATGATACACACCGGTCCCTCCTCGAAGGTCTCATCTACATCAACAACCAGCTCACCCCAATCCACCACATGCGTAGGATCTGGAGTGTACTTCGGAAGTGTGGAGACATGGAATACCACGTGAACACCTGATAGATTTGTCGGTAATGCCAACTAGTAAGCGACTGTACCAACCGTCTTGAGTACCTCGAAGGGCCTGATATACCTCGATGACAGCTTTCCCCGCTTCCCGAACTTGACCACTCCTCTCTTGGGCATCACCTTCAAGAAGAGGTGATCTCTGATCTCGAACTCTAGAGGTTGCTGCCGTCTATTTGCATAGCTCTTCTGCCGGCTCTGAGCTATGAGAATATGCTTCCGTATCAAGTACACCTTCAAGGTGTCTCTAATTAAATCTAGACTCGTGGAGGGTCTCTCTCCAACCTCCGTCCAACAAATCGGAGAACGACACGCCCTCCCATAAAGTGCCTCATAGGGTGACATTTGTATGCTCGCCTGATAACTGTTGTTGTAGGTGAACTCCACTAAGGGTAAGTGCTCTTCCCTGCTACACTTGAGATCAAGGATGCATGTCTGTAGCATCTCCTCTAAAGTTTAGATGGTCCTCTCTGACTAACTGTCATTCTGGGGATGAAAAGTTGTGCTCAACATCAACTCTGTCTCCATGGCCTTGTGGAACCCTCTCAAAAATGGGCCGTGAAACTGGGATCTCGATCCGATACTATAGATACGAGTACCCCATGTACCCGGACTATCTCACATATATACAATCTGTAGAATTCCTCTAGTGTGAAGGTCATCCGCACAGCCAAACAGTGTGCCGACTTCATATGCTCGTCCACAATCACCCACACAGTGTCGTGCCCACAAGAAGTCTGTGGCAAGCGGGTCCCAAAATCCATCATGACGTGCTCCCACATCTACTCAGACACCCTCAAAGGCTGGAGCAACCCTGCTGGTCTCTGGTGCTCAGCCTTGACTTGCTGACACATGAGACATCTACTAACAAAATCCTCGACGTGTCTCTTCATCCCGTTCCAATAGTATTGGCGGTGAAGATCATGATACATCTTCGTGGCACCTGGATGCAGAACATATCGGTAGGAATAAAACTCCCTAAGGATCTCCTTTCTCAAATCTACAGACTGGGGAACCACAACCCTTCCCCTGAACTGAAGACTACCATTCGCGTGAATGGCCTAGCCCTCATCACTTGTAACTGACTATACCCAGTCCCTGATGGAAAATATCTCTGGGTCCTGCCATGGGACTCGATCACTCTGATCAGTAAGGAAGGTGTAGGCCCAAACTCCTAAAAATGCCCTGAGTTTGACCCTTGTAGCCCGAATTATCCCACAGTCTAAAGCATCAGCCATTCCTGGGAAGCTATACTGGCCAAGACTGCCCATGACTTCCGAATGAGTGCATCAGCCACCACGTTTGCCTTACCGGGATGCTAATGCAAAGTGAAGTCATAATCCTCCAGGTACTCCATCCACCTGCGTTGCCTCATGTTGAGGTCTTGATGCATAAAGATCTATTTTAGACTCTTGTGGTTCGAAAACACCTCAAACTGTTCTCCATACACATAGTGGAGCCATGGATTCAAGGCAAAGATGAAGGCCGCCAACTCCATGTCGTGACTAGTGTAGTTCTACTCGTGGCACTTTAACTGCCAAGAACCATAAGCCACCACCCTCCCTGACTGAATCAATACACATCCAATTCCGTCATTTGAGGCATCAAAATACACCGTATACCTCTGTCCCCTCTTCGGAACTATCATAATTGGAGCTGAAGTAAGCCTCCTCTTCAACTCTTGAAATGTCTTCTCACACGAGTCATCCCACTGAAACTTGACCACCTTCTTGGTCAATCTAGTCAAAGGTGCAGCTAGTTGGGAGAAGTCCTCAATGAAACTCCTGTAATACCCCGCCAATTCCAAGAAACTGTGTCTCCCGAAGACTGACTTGGGCCTCTCCCAACTCATAACTGCCTCAACTTTCTCTAGGTCAACTGACACACTCGAAGCTGACAACACGTGTCTCAAAAATTTTACCTTCGTCTGCCAAAATTCACGCTTGCAAAACTTGGCGTACAACCGGTGGTCTCTCAAGGTCTGGAGAACAACCCTCAAGTGACCCTCATGCTCCTCCTCAGACTTGGAGTAGAACAAGATGTTAACAACAAAACCACGACAAGCTGATCTAGGTAGGGTTGGAACACCCTATGCATGAGATCCATGAATGCCGCTGGGGCATTTGTCAATCCAAAAGGCATAACTGTGAACTCGAAATGCCCATACCATGTTCTAAACGCCGTATTAGGAATATCTGCCTCCCTAGTCCTCAACTGATGGTATCCCGTGTGCAGATTTATCTTGGAGTAGACTCGTGACCCTCTCAGTTTATCAAACAAATCATTAATCCACGACAAAAGGTACTTATTATTGATAGTAACCTGATTCAACTGTCGTTATTCTATACATAGCCAAAAGGTCTTATCCTTATTTTTGACAAACAACACCAGAGCGCCCCAAGGTGACTTATTCGGTCTCATTAACCCCTTGTCTAACAATTTTTGCAACTGGACCTTGAGTTCTTGCAACTTTGCAGGTACCATTCTATGTGGAGTCATAGAAATAGGGGATGCACCGGGTTGTAACTCAATAGTGAAGTCTACATCCCGATGTAGGGGCAATCTCGTTAGTTCGTCTGGAAAAATGTCTGCATACTTACAAACTACCCGAGGTAGACCCATCTCCTATCTCACCTTGTCCTCAAGTGTAAGGCTCGCAAGCCAACCCATCAAATGCCCGTGCCAATGGGAATCATATACTACTTGGGGTATAGCATCTTGCTTATCCCCTGAAACTTGAAACAAACATCCTTCGGTGTATAGACAGTGTCCCTCTTCCAATCACAATCGATGATGACCCGGTGTGCCGTCAACCAATCCATCCCAAGGATGACGTCAAACTTTGACATGTCCATGACCCTAAGGTCTATGGTGAGTAGAATCCCCGAGATCTCTAGCTCACACCCCTGACATATCTGACCAATGCATACCCTAACTCCTAGGAGAAAACTCATATGCAATGGCTCTTCTAAGGTCTCAACCTCTAAGCCCAAATTCCTTACACATGATGTAGAAATAAATGAATGTGATGCACCCGAGTCAAATAATACCCTTGCTTATAAGCGATAGAGTATAAATGTACCCAGAATAACCGACTGATCCACCGGCTCAGTCTGAGGTGTGATGGCGTAGACTTGCCCCTGGGTCCCTGAAGTCTCAGCTTGTAAGCCTTATCCCCGGCCTCAGCTCATGCCCTGGCCTATCTGGCCTGATTATGGAGTCCCTGCTTGTGAAGTGGTAGGGGCTTGTGCAGCATACTAGAACTGGAACTGACTTCCCTGACCCATAGTAGGGTAGGTAGGAATGAAATAAGTCTGTGGATGCCCCACCGATGACTGGGACTGAGATGCCCCATAGCTCCGAGATCCCTGCCTCTAAAGACAGTCCCGCTTCATATGGTCCGGTTGGAGACAATAGAAAAAAGTCCTCTCGCATGCTTGGTAGGAAGTCCTGAAGTTTCTCCCGTCTTGGGAGGATTGACCTTGGCCTTGGCCTTCATAATCGTGGCCCGATCCTCGATGCCCTTGTGGGGTAGAAGTTTTTTGCTTCTTTCCCAAACTAGAAGAAGATGATTGGCTCTCCTTCTTCTTGTCCTTAGCACCCGTCTCCCAGATGACCCTTTCATTTTCACCTCTCTCTCAATGGCCATGGCCGTCTCAACCATTGATTCCAAATCTTGTAGGTCGTGGCCCACAATCTTCCCCCGGATGAACAACTTCAACCCATCCTCGAACCTCCTCACTTTGTCCAAGTACGTGACCACATAATCGTTGGCAAAATGGGCTAACTCGGTGAACTTAGCCACATATTCCATCACTATCATAGTCCCTTGCTTCAAATCCAAGAATTCTTGAGCTTTTGCTTGCCGAACCGCCGACGGGATGTACTTGCCCATAAAGAGCTCACAGAACTCTCCCCATGTCATTGCCTCTATATTCTTCGAGGTCTTTGCCCAATTCCACCATAGATAAGCCTCTCCTTCAAGCTGGAATGCAGCTAACCTTATCTTAGTAGCATCAAACATGATCTCCATAGCCTCTAAGATCTTATCAACTTGTTGAAACCAATGATCAGCCACCATTGAATCTACCCCTCCCATGAAAGTAGGTGGCTTGTGTGCCTTAAAATTTTGGAGGTTACTCGAGCCCCCTTGGCCAATGTTGGCGCTAGCTTGTGCAAATGTATCCGTCATCGTGCCTATAGCCTCCATGAAGGCTTGTTGGTCAAGGTCGGTGGTGGTTGGTTGTTGTTCCGCCCACCGTCTCGACCATTTTGGTGTCCTCTTCCTCTATTTTCCATCTACACGCATGTCAAATAGCAATAGAGTACTAACTTAGTATCCCAAGGTAGGGATCAGAGTTGAAACATTAAGATTTCTCTCCTTGTCTAACTAGTAGAGAAATTTCACGTGAAAGGGGGTTTAGAAACTTTGGAGGATATCTCATTGAGGATATTCTCTATGAGATAGGTGAGGGACATGGGCTGATCATGCTTGAGGGTAAGTTATCTAAAAAAGCAAAGGATTTTTTGAAGGGTTGTTTGGCAAAGAAAGTCAGAAACAGATTGAGTGCAGAGATGCTACTGGATCATCCATTTTTACAAGGATTGGATGATGAGGATGGAGAGGTTGATGAAATAGAAAAAGTTTCAGATGAAGAAGAGGTTGACTCATCAATGGTACTATTGATTTCTGAAAGTGATGATAGTGAGAGTGATTATTCATCAGATGATTCAAGTTTCATATCTGAAGAAGATTGGATTAGGACAGATATCTCTGAATCCAACAAATTAACTCAGATATCTCCTCTAAGTGGAATGCAACAGCAGATTATACTCCCAGCAGGAGTTTAGCCAAGATGACTTCTGAAATCTCACTGAGTTATTTGTAAATTTTTCTTTGAATTCTTACATCATAATTGTATATAGTTCCAGGTGATGATAGAGACAGTAAATTCTCGGGTTAGATGTATTAAGTTTGGATGTCTGAGAGTTGAATGATTGAGTATAATTGAACAGTAAGTAAGTTAATTTGTTTGTATCTGGTTTTTTCATTTAGTTGTTTGGCATCTAGGAATCTCTGTTTGATCTCGTCTCAATGGATAGAAGCAGGATGGTACAATTCGATATACTTAAGACTCTTCTTGATACTTAAACTTGAGCAATGTTATTAAAACCTAATTTATTAGTGTAACCAATGAATTAACTAAGAGCCCCATCAAATAATAAAACTTGGTAAATAAAGTAGGTTAACAAATCATGACAGATTTTTAGGCCTAATTATCATTATTCCTTAAACATTTTTCAACAGGGGTCAAAAACTATATGCATGGTGTACCAAGAAAGAGAAAACAAAGAGGGTCTTATACTAGAATTTTTTACAAAAAGGTAGGGCATGTCACAATAATTATCTTGAAAGTGTTGTATAATAAACTTTGTCATCAGTAATATCGATTGACAGTCTTCAGTTTTATAATTTATTTTAAAAAAAAATTTAAACATTATCTTTAAGATATTAAAATAACTAAATCCTTATGCCAAAATTCAAAAAGTAAACATAGCAATACTATTTTCTTTTTTTCTCAGCAACTTAGTAACAAAAGTTGCATAAACACAGAGACGGTCAAATGCAGTAAACTAGAGACCAATCGCACGTTAATGGCGACAGTTCATACTCAAATCAAGAGCACAGAACAAAAAAAAGTTATAAATGTGATAAGAAAAATTGCAGAAAAGCCTATCATACAAAGTACTAACACATACGATTAAGTTGTACTAACACATACAATTACAACTTAATTGTAGTTAATCCTGAGGTAGTTTAAGTGTTAACAGTGACGAACTGTAAATCTAGACGTCTTGAGTTTGAATCTTAATAATTTCTTGAGATCAGACCATGAGGGATTTATTCCTCTTGAATACTCTAGTCCTGACCGAGATGGTCTGCCTTTGACAAGATTGGAGAGGAGATTAGTCAAGGTACAAGTAAGTTGATTCGAACACTGTTGACTGTTGAACAAAAAAATAAAACCTAATGGTAGCTCATGTTTTCAAAAAACAAAATACAATTAAAACAAGAAACTAATCAGTAATAGACTATGAAAGCAATAAAATATGAATGTTTAATATATATATGTGTTTGTGTGATTTTTTAAAGAAAAATTGAGGATGGCTGAGGGTCAAGGGCAGAGGCGGCTATGGTCAGGGTGGACAAGTGCCCCCCTAAAAAAAAAAAAATTTTACTTAGGTATGTATATTATATATTTGTATAATATATTATTTGTATCCACCCAAAATCTAAGACAAAAATATTAGGCCCACTGTTATAATATAACAAATATATATGTTAAGTATTTTTTCAATATTTTTAATTATGCCCACCCTATTTTTTTAGCACATCAATTAATGTATACTTATATTAAATGAATAATTTTAATTATGTCCACCCTATTTTTTTTTGGCACATCAATTAGTGTATACTTATATCAAATAAATATGATTTTTTGACATATTTTGGACAGGTTATGAATCTATCTAGATAATTTTGAATATACTAGAATTATTTTATACTTTCTAAGACTAAAAAATACATGCTATACATATTTGTCAGTTTACTTGCGATTTTGGCATTTATTTTTGCTAATTATGGTAGAAATTATAGAGTGCACATTGAATTACATAATCAATCAAATGAGTTATAAATACCAAAATGATAACATGATTGCGTATATAAAAAATAATAAAGTTGTTATGCAACATTTTCAAAGTATGAAAATTCACTGGAGTCAATTCTAAATGATTTTAATTAGCTAATATTTTCTAAAAAAAAATTTTGTTGTTTGTATATACTAGGCTATGTTGGAAATTGAAAGCAAAATAGATCACCAAAGATACACACAATCAAGTAAAACAGAGGCAAAAAAAATCTGCTACAATATCACACAAATTTCACTCAAGGAACACCTCTATATTTCATCAAAAAATTATCACAATATCAAGCAGTACAAAAGAAATAACTTATCTGAAATTTTCCAGCAAAACACCCAAGAAACAAAGGAATGGGAATGGAGCTTCTGCTGATGTTGCACACCTGCGGGTTTTTCTTCCCAGCAAAACACAGTTTTTCTCTCTGATTTTCCCTCTGTTTTTTTCTGCATAATTTCACTCTGTTTTTTCTGCAACTCTTAGCCCCTTTTATACCTCTATTTTCCAGCTGAAAGTCCTTGAATCTAGCCACTTCATGCATGAAACCAACTTTTGTTTGTTCAGCTTTTCATGTAGCAGTGCATGAACTCATCTCCCAAAGGCATGAACAGATTTCTGGACTCTTCTACTGCCTCTTCAAATGCACAAAAGACATGATATTTAATCATACTAACACCTTAACTTTTCAATATTACATCATAAACCCAAAAGTAAAATACAAAAACTAACCTTTAAAGAATTGGATTTATAAAACTAACATCCCCCCTTAAACTCAATTCTTTGGGTTTTCATGTCTAGCATCATTTTCAATCTTCCAAACACATCATGTTTTAATGGCTTCGTAAAAATGTCAGCAACTTGATCTTGAGTATTGCAATGCACCAACATCACTTCTCCATTCTTCACATGCTCTCTAATAAAATGGTAGTGCGTATCAATGTGTTTACTCCTCTCATGGAACACCGGGCTCTTTGCCAATGTCATCGTAGATCTATTATCAACAAGGATCTCCGTTAAAATTTCTTGAGAAAGTCCTAAATAATTCAACAAGTTCCTCAACCAGATAGCATGACACACCGTTGAATTTGCAGCTACATACTCTGCTTCACACGTAGACAAAGTAACAATTGCTTGCTTCTTAGATGACCAAGTAAAAGCCGTATCTCCCATGAAAAAATAATAACCCGATGTACTTTTCCTTTCATCCAAGTCTCGTCCCCAATCACTATCCGAATATCCAACAAGTCTAAAATCATTAGTGCAAGAAAAAAATAAGTCATCATTGAGTGTACCTCTAATATAACGTAAAATCCTCTTCGCCACACTAAGATGAGTTTGATCCGGTGATTTCATGTATCTACTAATTAAGCCAACTCCATAAAGAATGTCCGGCCTTATGCAGATAAGGTACTAAAGACTTCCAACTAAACTTTTAAAGTAAGTTGGATCAACATTTCCACCATTAATGCTCTTCCTCAATTCCAATCCAATTTCTACGGGTGTGTTCACTAGGTTGCAAGAATCCATCTTGAACTTCTTGAGTACTTCCTTTGCATAACTACTTTGAGAAATAAAAATTTCATATTTACTTTGCTTAACCTTAATGCCAAGGAAATGAGACATTAAACCAATATCAGTCATTTCAAACTCCTTAATCATATTTCTCTTGAATTCATCAAACATCATTGGATCATTGTTGGTGAAGATCAAGTCATCAACATAAAGGCAAACAAGTAGCACACTTCCATTGCTATCCATCTTCATATATAATGCATGCTCATAAGGACACTTTTGAAAACTATTCTCACGAAAGTATTTGTCAATTCTGGCATTCCATGCGCGCGGTGTTCGTTTTAATTCATAGAGAGTTTTTCTCAACTTGTACACTTTATCTTCATGTCTCTTTTTCACATACCCCAAAATTTGTTCAACATAAATCTCCTCCTCAAGAAATCCATTCAAAAATGCAAATTTCACATCAAGTTGGTAAATCTTCCACTTGTTTTGTGCCGCCAAAGAAATCATCAACTTAATTGTTTCCAAACGAGCAACGGGAGCAAATACATCACCATAATCAATTCCGGCCATTTGCTTGTAGCCTTTAGCAACTAACCTCGCATTGTATCTTTGGACTTCACCATTTGCATCCTTCTTGATTTTATATACCCACTTCACACCAATTGCTTTATGACATTTGAGAAGACTAACTAGTGCCCATGTATTATTCTTTTCAATTGCCTTAATTTCTTCATCCATTGTTATTCTCCATTTCTCTTCTTGAACCACTTCTTCAAAACATAAAGGATCACAATCCATGAACAAACAAAACAAATTCAAGTTACCTTCAATACTTTCTGTAGATTCATAAATCTCTTTCAAATTTCTCATTTTTCTTGGTCTTTCATTTGAACTAGAGTCCAATGATGATGATGATTCACCTGTAGAAGATGAGGGGGATCCATGTGGAGGTGTTTGTGGCTCTCTTTGGACTTCCCTTGGTTCTTCTGACTCTTCTTGAAAGCATAAGTTCCACTTCGGTGGCTGAAATTTTTTCTATCCAATCCCACATGTCTTCCTCTTCAAAGATTACATCTCTATTCATGATCACTTTCTTGGTAATAGGGTTGTATAACTTGTACCCCATTGTTCTATCACCATACCCAAGAAAAATGCACTTTTCGCCTTTATCATCAAACTTTGTCCTCTTTGCTTCGGGAATCTTCGCATAAACAATGCATCCAAAAACTCTAAGATGGACTACACTAGGCTTGAATGAACACTAAGCTTCCTCCAGGGTCTTGAAACGAACACTTTTGGTTGGACATCGATTCAACAAATACACTGCACATGCTACGGCTTCGGCTTCGGCCCAAAATTCTCTAGACAATCTCTTTCCTTTCAACATACTTCTAGCCATATCAAGAATAGTCCTATTTTTTCTTTTCGCAACTCCATTCAATTGAGGTGTGTAGCTTGGCGTGAATTGATGCACAATTACATGCTCCTTGCAATAGTCTTCAAATAAATCGGAACTATATTCACCACCTTGATCAGATTTCAACCTTTTGATAAAATAGTCATTTTGCTTCTTAATAAGATTCTTGAACTCCTTAAAAACTTCAAACACTTCGGACTTCCTTCTTAAAAAATACACTCAAGTCTTCTGACTATAGTCATCAATAAAAGTAAGAAAGTAGCGATTCTTACCATTTGACATAGGCTTCAAAGGACCACAAACATCAGTGTGCACAAGCTCCAAGGGTCGTGAAACTCTCCACTTGACTTCTCTTGAGAAGCTTAATCTGTGATGCTTGCCAGAAATACACCCTTCACATCACTCATTCGGATGATCTATGTAGGGTAGACTCTTCACCATTTTTTTGCTAGACAAAAACTTCAAGCTACCAAAATTAAGATGTCCAAGTCTCAAGTGTCACAACCAAGAATCATCTTTAATAATAGCATTCAAACATCTCGTAGCATTATGTTGAATATTCAAAGGAAACATTCTATTCTTGACATTTCCACATTAGCAATCAAATCACCACGAGCATCTTTAATTGTAAGATAAAGATTCTTCATGCTAATATCATAACCCTTTTCTAAAAGTTGCTCCAAACTCAAAATACTATTCTTCATATCTGGCACATAATAAACATCGAAAATAAAATTATGATTGTCATTCTTGAGCTTAATAAGAATTTTACATTTGTCTTTCACCGAAATGTTGGAGGAGTCGTCAAAAGTAACTTTGTTTTGCCCCACTTGATCAAATTCTACAAACATATGCTTCTTGCCACACATATGGTTGCTTGCCCAGAAATCAAGAAACCACACATTGCCATTATCTTCCTCGGATCCATCGTAGGCCAACAACAAAGTAAAGCATGCTTCATTACTTGCTTTCTCGGCATAATGCACATGTTCTTCAACACATTTATTTGCACTTGCCCAACACTCATTGTTATAATGCCCAAACTTGTGACAATTGAAACATTCGACATTTCTCTTGTCAAAACCTTGATTGTTGTAATTGCCTCTTGCTCTTCCTCGTCCTCTAATCCTTGAACCATAAGAATTTTGATTTCTTGCATCATTAGTGAATTGGCCTCTTCCTCCTCTACCTATATTAGCATAGCCTCTTCCACGACCTTCGTAGCCTCTTCCTCGATTGTCATAACCTCTACCTCGTGTGTCATTACCTCTTCCTTTTTGAGATGTACTACCTTGAAATTATCTTTTTTCATCTTTCAAAGAAAGCTTGGATTGGAGAACTTATTCAAGAGAACTTGAAGTCTTTTTAATTAATATGTTGCTCATGTCTTTCCAATGTTGCCATCAATGCTCATAGTCTTGAAATTCATGGATTGCTCAACGACTACAACAACATGCTCAAATTTTGGGGTTAAGGTTCGTAATATTTTTTCCATAACTCGAACATCATCAATATCTTCTCCATTCCTTCGCATTTGATTCAAAATCACCAAAATTCTTGAAAAATACTCCGAAATTGACTCGGCTCCATTCATATTCAACCCTTCAAATTCACTTCGCAATATTTGAAGACGAACCCAAATTGTTTTATCAATGCCCCTATGCATCAAAATTTTCCAAGCTTGCTTCGAGGTGGTGGAGGAAGAAATCTTCTCAAAAGTGTTATCGTCAATACATTGGTAAAGTAGTAATAAAGTCTTCTTATCCATCTTCCTTGATTGCTTAAGCACTATCTTTTGAGCATCATTAAGTGCTTGCTCTTCCTCAGTAGTCAGCTCGATGTAACCTTTTTCAACAATTTTCCAAAGATCTTGTGATTGTAACAATACCTTGATTTGAATACTCCAATTCCCATAATTATCTTTCTCCAATTTGGAAAATTGGGGTTGAAGCACATTACTCATAGTAGTCATAACAAACAAATAGCAAACCCTTGGTTCAACAAAAGAAATCCAATTTTCACAACCTGCTCTGATACGAACTTTGTTGGGAATTGAAAGCAGAATAGATCACCAAAGATACACAAAATCAAGTAAAACAGAGGCAAAAAAAATCGGCTACACTATCACACAAATTTCACTCAAGGAACACCTTTATAATTCATCAAAAAATTATCACAATATCAAGCAGTACAAATGAGATAACTTATCTGAAATTTTCCAGCAAAACACCCAAGAAATGCAAAGGAATGGGAATGGAGCTTCTGCTGATGTCGCACACCTGCTGGTTTTTCTTCCCAGCAAAACACAGTTTTTCTCTCTGATTTTTCCTATGCTTTTTTTTGCATCGAACCACTCTGTTTTTTCTGCAACTCTTAGCCCCTTTTTATACCTCTGTTTTCCAGCCGAAAGTCCTTGAATCTGGCCACTCCATGGCCAGCCGTCTCCATGCATGAAACCAACTTTTGTTTGTTCAGCTTTCCACGTAGCGGGGCATGAACTCATCTCCCAAAGGCATGAGCAGATTTCTGGACTCTTCTACTGCCTCTTCAAATGCACAAATGACATGCTTAAATACCATCTAACACCTTAACTTTTCAATAATACATCATAAAACCCAAAAGTAAAATACAAAAACTACCCTTTAAAGAATTGGGTTTATAAAACTAACAGACTTACCAAATTTTGGTATGTTGGGTTTAATGTACTTTTAAGTATTAAATATGATATAATTAAATAAATTATTGTCCTATTTCTATCAATTGTAAGAAAAAAATAACAATTTATTAAAATATTCGTGTCCACCCTGACCTATTAACTAAGTGATCTGGGCTTCCTCCTTAGTCTGTACAGATAACTTGAATAAAAATATATTCATCGTACGTATCCTGGTTTTTCTGGGTCAAGTTTTTCCTCAAGTTATTCTTAAGATTAATTCTTGGCATATGCAAGATGAGCAGATTATATGTTGTGCATAAAATGATTGGTTGTATGCTCTTAAAAACAGAAAAAGTTACTTAATTGTGAGTTGAACGTTATAATTTTGAGCCACAAATTAGCCACTCCGCAATCATATCCAATGTGGATGGATGGGAAAGTAAGATGCATAAATATGACTTGAATGCCTCTTTAAAGCATCTCTAACAAGGTTTTGTATTTTAACTATCCAAAAGTACACTTTTTTTTTTATTTTAACTACTCACTTTTTCAATACATATTCCAACAAATTTTCTATATTTTAACTACGTCTTTTAAATATTATTTCTTAGAGCATCTTCAACAACAAAAGTTATTTTAACTATTCCAAAAATAATATTTTCTATTTTAACTACCAACTTTTTCAATACACACTCCAATCGATTTTATATATTTTTAACTACTCCTTTTAAATATTATTTCTCATTCCTTTTGTATTATTTTTTTTCTGAATAGTGAAAGAGAGAAAGAGAGAGAAAGGAAGAAAGGAAAGGAAGAGAGAGAAAATATTATAAAAAAAATTTACATATTGCTACAGTGATACTCTAACTATAAAATATCACTGTAGTAAAATGTTATTTTAGATGTTTTGAAGATAATCTGTTAAAATGGAATTTTTTGGCTAAATAGTTACAATTTGAAGATTTTGTGTGTTTTAGATCATCTGTTAGAGATGTTCTTATATCTTTATCTTTGTTGGGACTATTAAAGGGAGAAAGAGAAAAAGGGAGGGAAAGACAAAGATTGAACAAAGATTTATACATAATACTGCAGTGATGCTCTATATTTAGCAAAAATATATTTTAACTACTCTGAATATTTTCTGTTGGAGCATATTTTTTGTCTTTGAATAATTAAACTTTAATTATTTTAGATTTTTAGTCATTCTCTTAGAAATGCGCTTAAATCGATAACGTTAATAAGAATTTATCGGCTTTTGTTTGAAAAGTTGTTGAGATTTGCAAAAAATTGATTTGATTGTGCTGAGTGATCAATGCACTCAAACTTTCAAGAAAAGAATGCCAAACAAATGAAATATGAAATATATTTTTTTCCTGATATTCAACGGTACAGGGAGGAGATTCGAAACCATCACTTGCTAGTGCACCAACATCAGTAATTAGCCACTCGGGTAAACCCTAGTCTGAAATATGTGAGAAATTGAGCAACTTTTTTTTTTCAATAAGTTAAATTGAGGAACCTTATTTTATAATTCACGCACGATCTGCATCCTCTTAGTTTTTAATTTCATTTATTTAAGATAATTTTAATCATTGGTTATTAAATTTTATTGAGTCAAATTAGTTAACATTGTCGACTTTACTGGTATCAAATGATCAGATTTAAAGAATTTAATGGTAAATGAATTAATTTCACCAATAAAAATTAAGGACTTGACTATGGTACTAACAAAAAAATTTGGTATCGCACCTCCAAAATTAACTATTTCAATGAGTATTTTTACAACTTTTGTGGATCATTCTACAACCAAAAAACTTATCACGTTTGTAGGTGATTTACCATTTTTGTGGATGTTTTTATCACTGTTCTAGTAACTATTTTTATCACTTTTTTTCGGTACAAAAATAATTATCACTTTTGTGAATGATTTACCACATTTGTGGTTGTTGTTACTACTGTTGTGGGTATTTTTACCACTGTTATGTTAACTATTTTTTATCAATTTTTTCGGTACCACAAAGGTGGTAAAAATAGTACCGATTTTTTTTTTTTCAATAGCATAGACAAGTCCAAAAATTAAAATTAACTATTTAATTAGACCTTTTATCCAAACCCAACCCTACCCAGTTATATCATAAGAGGTTTGACCTCGATCCAACAAAACTCATTTTCCAACATTCCCTTAAACGGCAAGAAATATGAACGTTATCTTTCTGACACGGTTTCCTAAGGCTTGGAGCCGAAGTAATTATTGCAATCCTCTATCTACACGAACCCATGTCATGTTATAAGTATCATTTCCAAACAAAAACCTAATCTAACTACTTTTCGGATTTCTATCTAAACAAACCCCTATCCTGTTTGAAGTACAATTGCCAATCAAAACCCTAATACAAGTTCTTTTAGGATTTGTATCAAGCCATTCTATATATAACTATTACTAAAACCCTAACGTTCACATATCACATTATCACTTCTCTACAACCAAACATAATCAATTTGCCCGTAAAACAAAGATAGAAAAGAGATTCTTGTGAAGAAAACGCCGAAGATGACTAAGAGAAAGCATGAAGAATTTGAGCAGGAGGGCCTATATGGTCACAGAAGGAACTGGTTCAGAAGTCCGATGATCAGAAAAGGAAGTTCTGGGTCGGTTTATTTTGCCACTTTGAAGAAACCCAAGTTGAGACTCACCCACTCTCCGGCACAGATGGTCGTGAAGTCGGCGGAGATTTTCGACTCCGGTACACTTCAGAAGGAGAGAATGGTCCTTTACAATCTCCAAGGATGTCCATATATCCGTCAGTGCTACGGTGTAGAGATTACTTCCGGCGAGAGAGGTGAGATGGTTTATAACCTCATGTTGGAGTACAATTCCGCCAGAACCCTAGCCGATATGATTAAGAAAGCAGGCAGCATTGCATTGCCTGAATCCGACGTCCAGCGGTGCACAATATATATATTCTTCTGGGCCTTGAATCTATTGATAGATATGTTGGAATTACTACAACAAGAAAATTGTTCTGATACCACATTGTTAGAGTCAAGAGGACTAGAAATGAAATGGAATGAAGTAGAGGAGGATATGAACACTCAAAGAAAAAATAATTTTTATACAAGTTGATTACAATCACACACTCAACTTGGACTCTTCAATTTCTACTCAACTCTACTTGGATCTAACACTAGACTATATACCCTATTTATATAGGTTATATATACAACTCATACCATTATATGTAGGTACCATTACACCCACTAACTTTTGTAACCTCTATAATATTAAGAGACTATTACTTAGGGAATTAACACTCACTAATACTCTTGTCTTCCACTACTTGCATATTTATTGCCCATTACTACACACTAAATAAAAACACCTTAATAATATAATAAAACACTAAACAAATTTATTTTCCAACATCCCCCACCCCCCCCCCCCCCCCCAAACTTAGTTTTGCACTTCCAAGTCCTTATTTTGCAAATCACTTCATAGTAGAGGGGTTTCGTGGAATTATTGCAAATTTCATGAATTGAGTAGCACCTCCTTCAATTGCAAGAATCTTCAAATTCATCTCCATGGTTGTGTAAGGCTTATGATCAATTTGCACATGGTCATACATTATCTTCAATTTGTTCATTGTCTTCTTTGCATTTTTGCATTTGCATTCATTCTTTTTGAACTTCTCATATTTCTTGAATTTTCCTTGGGATAGCTCTCTTGAACTGAAAAATTCCTCCATATTTACCCAACCTATGTCACTTAGAACATTCTTTACAAGTTTTAAGTAACAATTATTGAAATTTTCAAGAAATAGATTACATTGAACATGATTCTCAACAAGATGACCTTCACTTTCATGTTTGATTGCAAAAGTATTTTCCATAGTCACTACATAAGATTCCACTTTAACATCCTTAACCACATAAGGATCCTTGATTTCTTCTCCATACTTTACAAATTCTTTTTCTTCAATTTCTTGAGTTGCATTTTCAACTTAATCGTTTTTGTCATCCTCTCTAATCTCTTGAACTTCAACTTTAAATTTTTCAACTTCTTTCACTTCATCAAGATGATGCTCTTCTTGATTCTCCATTAGTGTATCTTCAAAATCACTTTCTTCATTTACATACTCATCTTCTTCAAAGTATTGTACACAATACTCCTCAGGTAAAAACTCATTTTCGTGTTTGGATCCTACACACTCTATCATCTTCCAAACATGATTTGGAGAACTTGAATCTCCTACAAGTTTCCAAATCTCGGGATGAATCGCCTTCTTAAGAACTTCGAGTGTCTTTTCCTCTTTCTTTTCTCGGATTCTTCTAGGCAAGCCATTCCTTGACTTTTCTTCAATCACACCCCATAAATCACATGCTTTGAGATAAGAAGGTAGAGTAATTTTCAGTCTCTTGTAATTAGAGAACATCTTCTTTTCACACCAAAAATACATGTTTGGGGAATCTTCCATGATAATCAATCGTGACGATCTATCAAGACTTCAAAGATCGTAGTAGCTCGAAAAGTGAGATATCTAGATTTTCAAGATCATAAACTTGACTTTGATTGAGAGTTATCTAACTTCCAGGATCGAAAGTTGGCTCTGAATGAGAGTTATCTTCCAGGATCAATGTTGGCTCTGATACCAATTTGTTGGAATTACTACAACAAAAAAATTGCTCTGATACCACCTTGTTGGAGTCAAGAGGACTAAAAATGAAATGGAAGGAAGTAGAGGAGGATATGAACACTCAAAGAAAAAATAACTTTCATACAAGTTGATTACAATCACACACTCAACTTGAACTCTTCAATTCCTACTCAACTCTACTTGCATCTAACACTAGACTATATACTCTATTTATATAGGTTATCCATACAACTCATACCATTATATGTAGGTATCATTACACCCACTAATTATTATAACCTCTATAATATTAAGACACCATTACTTAGGGAATTAACACCTACTAATACTCTTGTCTTCCACTACTTGCATAATTCTTATCCATTACTACACACCAAATTAAAACACCTTAATAATATAATAAACCACTAAACAAGTTTATTTTTCAACAAGATATGGCTATGTTCTTAGAGATTTAAAGCTTGAAAGTATCTTACTTTTTTCCATCATTAGTGCTTCAAATAGTACTGAGTTGTTGTAATCTTAACTAAGAACAAGAGAAAGAGAGCATATAAAGAACAAAAGAAAATGGGAGAATGTTATATTTTTATTAAAGAATGATCTGCTTAAATACATGAGTTTGCAACTAAAAGCCAGAAATAAAAGCAACAAACTTCCTAAACTTTAGCTACTAACCTTAACAGCTAGTAAATAACAGAAAATCAAAACAAATCTCCTAAAAACTTGGTCAAAGAGTATATAATGCAATGAATATCAGTTGCAACCCTTAAAACCTGATCTTAAAGACACCTGGCATTCAAACTTGAGCTTGCAGCCTCAGTTTCACATGTGCAGTCACTTCTACTAGCCATATCAGCAACCCTGCAGCTACTGATGCACACATTCAACACTCCTCCTTGCATCAGTGGGTGGAGATTCCAACTTTCTCTCTTAGAAACTCAAACCAGCTTCTAGGAAGAGCTTTAGTGAAGATATCTGCTAGTTGGTTTTCAGTCTTGCAATACTTCAAACACACTGCACCATCTTTTTGAACATCTCTGAGAAAGAACAACTTTATACTGAAATGCTTTGTTTTTCCATGAAAAACTGGATTGTTGGAGATGGCTATGGCTGCTTGGTTGTCCACCATCACCTCTGTACTCATCCCTTGCTCCAAGTGTAAATCAATTAGAATTTTTCTTAGCCATAAGGCCTGATTAACAGCAGTTGTGGCTGCTATAAACTCTGCTTCAGCTGTTGATTGTGCAACAATTTCTTGTTTTTTCGAACACCAAGAGAACACACCTGATCCAAAGCTGAAACAATAGCCTGAGGTACTTTTCATTCATCTAAAGACCCCGCCCAATCACTGTTAGAGTAACCCTGCAGCTTGAAACTCTGACATGTACTGAACTTGATACCATAATTTAAGGTCCCCTTTACATACCTTAGAACTCTTTTTACTGCTTTAAAATGACTTTCACTTGCACAATTCATGAACCTTGATAGTACACTTACAACAAGCAAGATATCTGGTCTTGTTGCTGTGAGATACATTAAGCAGCCAATTAAACTTCTGTAAAGAGTTTCATCTGCTTGTTCAGCTACATCATCCTTGTGCAGCTTCTCCTTTTGACACATTGGAGTACTCATGCTTTTACAATTCTCCATGTTAAATTTCTTTAGGATCTCCTTTGCATACTTCCTTTGACAGATGAAAATTTTATCCTCTTCCTGTTTAATCTCCATTACAAGAAAGTAAGATATTTCTCCCAGGTCAGTCATCTCAAAGACTTGCATCATGTCTTCTTTGAACTGCTAGATAAGTTCAGCATTGTTACCTGTAACTAGAAGATCATCAACATACAAGGAGATCACAATTAAGTTAGCTTGATCACCTTTGATATATAAAGTTGATTCACTAAGGCTTTTAACAAAGCCTAAATCCAACAAATACTCATCATTTCTGTTGTATCAAGCCCTTGGGGCCTGTTTTAAACCATACAAAGCTTTCTTCAATAGATAAACCTTGTTCTCATGCCCTTTCATAGCAAAACCTTCAGGTTGCTCAACATAGATTTCTTCCTCTAGCAATCCATTTAGAAATGCTGATTTCACATCAAGTTGGTAGATTTTCCATCTTTTTTGTGCAGCAATGGCTAACAGCAGCCTGATTGTATCTAGCCTTGCAACAGGGGCAAATGTTTCAAATTTGGGTATGGAGGATCTTCGTTCTTCTGATCAGAAGATCAATCATCCCTTGGGAATCTCTTTTGTACATGAACTTCTTTTCAGTTTATGAAATTCACCTTATTTTAGAAAAAAAAAAAACAAGATTTATTATGCACACAAAATTACATAAAGTAGAAGGAAAGATAACACTGGTGGTGAAACATGTTTACATATGTGCCAAATGTCATGGGGGTCAAATTTAGCACTTGAATTTTACGCCTCATAATGGCACTGAGATGCACACTCAGTCTCAGCCAATACTTACACTTGCCCACAGAAAGCACACTATAAACAGGATAAGGGCAAACAACAAACTCACAGCAGGCACACACCTAATTATAGGCCAAATGGTCAAACATTTTACTTCTTAATAAGTCTAAAGGAAATCAGCTAAAGGTCCGCTTACAAAATGTACCAAAACTCTCTTGGTTGCACTACAAACCCTAGCATGCCTATAAATAGCATACAAAGTGGCGGTTACAAGCCCAACCACCTAGGCAATGCAAGACACTAGTCAGATTCGACCACAAAAAACACAACCTATTGATCATGGCTGAGTCCCTCTGCCCTCCTTGTCTTTACCCCAGTAAGACTCCCAGTATTCAAGCAAAAATCAAGCAACAAACCAAATCCAAAACAATAATCAAAATAATACAATTGTCATGCAATAACCAGATCCAAAGCAAGAATGGAGAGTAGAATGCAAAAAAAGAAATGAAGTTATCAGAAGTCAGATCTGTAAAAAATACCATCTTCAAATATGTTTGGATATAATCTAAATAGACCAGATCTGTAATATATACAAAGGTAAAATGAAAAAATCATAATAAAATGTCAAGAAAGCCAACCCATAACAAATCTAGGCAAAAACAAGCAAAAAAATTACTCCAATCAAACAAAAAATCATGCTCTAAGACAAATCTAGGGATTCTACACCGGAGAAGACAAATCCAAGTTGTTGCAGTCGTCGGAGGTGAGGGTTTTTCAAGTGAAAGGGGGTTTTCTGGGATGGGGGATTTTGGATGAGTGGTTTAGAGGGCCATTTGAGAGAGAGAGAGAGAGAGAGAGAGAGAGAGAGAGTGAGAACATGGTGACGTCGCTGGCGGCGATTGCTGGTGACGGGGGTAATTTTCTGGGATGGGGGTTTGTAGGGCATTTCTGGGTTTGGGAGAGAGATAAAGGGAAAGATGGTGGTGGTGTGTGGCATTGGTTGTGGATCTGCTGATGTTTTTCGTTGGTAGTGAGGGAGACTGGAAAATAGAGGAGCCCTAGTTGTAGAAAAGAAAAAGACAGAGAGGGTGGGTGGGGAACCGGTTAGGTGAGGGAGGGGAAGAAAAGAAGAAATCAAAAAAGAAAGAAAAAGGAGTAGGGGCCATGCTTGAAAGTGAAATTTATTTTATATATACATATATATATATACTAGTAATTACCCGTGCCTGAAGACATGACGTAACAAATAAAAAAATCGCAAGCAAATACATTTGCATTAAGAGACTGTATGACACAAAAAAATGCCAATTAGAAAGAGTAAGAAAAAGCGTTGATAAATATAATATGGGCTCATTATTTTTTTTAAAAAAAAAAATTTATAGAATACAAATCAAAACAATCTTAAACATTATTCAATGACCGTTTAATTGTTGATTGATATCCAAATAGTAGTAAATTCAAAAATCATTATGGTATGAACACAATCAAATAAATATGAGATAGAAAGTAAATGAGGGGGCTTAAAAGATGAATTGCAACAAAAAAATATAATAAACAACATCAACAAAACCTAAATCAATTAAAACTAATTTTTTTAACACTCTACTTGGTAAAATTACACTTTTTGTCCTCTAAAAATCAGACCCTACAAAAATATGAAAATGTGCAAACCCTATCAAGTAAAGATGTTTTTATATATCATATTTATAGAGAGATAGCATGCCATCAGTGGAAATTGGTCTTGATCAAATTTCCATGATTAAATCCTGCTACGCTAACATCATCAAATCGAAAAATTGAATACATAAAATTTGAGTCCCATAAAGAATTCAAGCAAAATCCTCTAAAAACACAACTATACATAACTATTACCACTACTACAACCATTACCACTTAGCCTAAATTTTGATAACTAATCAAATTTTGTGCTTAAATTGAAATTAAATCTAACTAAGTCAACTATTTAAATTATTTTTTTTATTCAATTCAAACCAAATTTCATCAACTAAGCTAATTTTATGTTGCACAAATTTGCCCCAAGAACTTTACCCCACCACCACCCACCCATCACAACTTTGAAATTAACTATCACCACTGAGATCACCATCATTATCACTTCTGAACCTAAAAAATATATTAATCAACCATCGGCACCGCTTCGAGAAGGCGAACTTACTTTTAACTACAATCCAAGTCAAAGAATGTATCAAATTAGCAACAAATCAAGTTGAATTTCAGTATATTACAGGAATCAGTATAACTTGCAAAATTTATGAACGTTTACAAAGCATTAAATTGAAGTCGAGATTTGAAATTTTTTAGGGAGAGAATAATATTTAAAACATAGACCAACCTAAAGAACCTTGAATAGTAGTATGAAGAATTCATTAAACATCATGCATACACCTCACACCGGCTCCTGTCATTTTTGTTTTCTTTTGATGCAAACCATTCCCAAAATGTGCCAAAAAAAAATAAAAGACTTGGCTCTTGATCAAAAGGGCTCCTTGGTTCTTTCGGAATTTTTTGCAGCTTTTAGACAAAACAAACACAAGAAATAGATGAACTCATCCTTGTTCACAAAATACCACTTAGTTTGAATCAATCTTAGGTCCTCATATCCTAGAACGTACAGAAAAAGATTGTAAATAACCTAAAAATATGTAAAACTAAAAAAAATAACAAACCCAAACCAACAAACCACTTTTTTAGGAGATCATCGTCCCGCTGGAGTTGTGCAATTGATAATCGCTGAAGTTGCGTCGTCGTTCTATAGATGGTTGTTGCATGTCGCAAAATTCAATCCAAAAATATAAAGATTGGCATCAGACAAATTAAGTTCACTAAAAAAATCGAAGGGTAACGTTGGCCAGCTTATTGAAACAATAATACAAAAACTTGGTGTTTTGGTGACTGTGGTGGGTTTCGGTAGTAATGTGTGCATGTGGGGGTGGAGAGGCGCTGGTTGGCTAGGGAGGTTTCGGTGGCATTGGTGGGGAGGAAATGGGGTAAAGGTGCTGGTTGGCTGTAGGTAAGAGTTTGGCTTTGGATATATATATGGTGTTCGGTGGGCTTTTATGAGTTTCAGTGGCAGTGGGGGGAGGGGAAAGAAAGGGTGGTTGCGGTAAGGGGAGACATACGCAGAGAGAGAAAAGAGATACTTGGGTGAGGCTTCAGGATCATCGGTGTGGATCATTGTGTCTCTGTTGGTGCCTCCATGGCGTCACTGTGAAGAGAGAGGGTTTCGGTGAGGAGAGAAAAAAAGAGAAGAGAAAGGGGCGTCGGTGGCTATCCGTTGGAGGCAAAGATCGAGAGGAGGAACAAAGAGAGAAAGAGAGAGAGAAAGGGGATATCAGAAATAATTGGATGAAAAGATCAAGATGGATGCAGGTGATAAAGGAAAGCGGAGATAGATGATATAGTATCATCATCATATGAAGAGATATTCTCACGCTGTGATGGGAAGGCGGGGGATTCAAAAATTGAAATTTTTATGGAAAAGTGATTTCTTTGGTATGGAAAGGGTATTTTTTAGAGCAGTGTGAGAGGGGGTCAAAATTTAAATATGGACGTTAATTTTAGAATTTTAGATTTAGACAGAATTTTAGATTTAGATGGCATTGATTTTGGGCGAGATTGAGAGACGAATTCAATCTAGTGGTGTCAATTTTGGAAACTAAAAATTTTGAGCGGCAAAAATATTTTTAGAGTTAATGTGGTACATTGGTTCGAAACGATCTGAGACGTCAATAGCTTGAGACAATTTGAGATATCGTCGTCTGTTGGATGATGTCTTTTTTATCACAAAACGATCTCAGTCGCTCTTTGTCTTTTGAATTCAAAATTGTTCTACTTTATTATATAAATATATATATTCCTAAATTAGATCTGTCTTCAGGTAATTGAGACCATATTGTTCACAGAAATCACCCATTTCATATTTAGCCTTTTTCTTATCATCTTTTAGCTGTTTGCTAATTTTCATATCAATACACATCCGCATACCTTCTTTTTGGATGATATTGACAATTTCTCCATAGGTTAAAGAATCTCCAGCAAGGCCCAATACCTTTATCTAGCCCATATATGGCCAGACCCATATCATCTGTCCAACCTGACCAATTAGTCAACCCATATCCAGGCTACCGTTCACAACCAGCCCCCATAGGCCCAAAGACAGAAAATCTTCTGGATTTGAATACTATCTTTTTCTGATATTCCTAAATGGCCCAATACCTTTATCTAGCCCATATATGGCGAGACCCACATCATCTGTCCAACCTGACCAATTAGTCAACCTATATCCAGGCTACCGTTCACAAGCGGAGTAAAAACTCTTAAGGCTCTTCATTTGCATCATTATGAAGGCAGAGAAACAATATGAGAGAGGTAGGGAGAGTGTATTACAGAGCTTGTAGTGAGTTGTGAAAACAACTTCTGGTTTGCCAGTGAAGACTGAAGTCCTTATATAGGCGTAAGGATTTCTGAGAGAATCTTTGGAATGATAAATATATATATGAATGACAGGTTTAACGGGGCGGAGGCGAGGCAAACGGGTACGAGGTAGGGATAAGTTACGGCCACTCCCGCATCCATCTCCTTACGTGTTTATACGGGTATCCCCATATACATCCACCGTTCAATACGTATAGTTCATTCTCCGTCCAAACCAAACGGGTTTGGACGAATCCTTGCTTTTCCTCGGTCCACTGTCATCCCTAACAGTAATGCCCCACAATTCAAGCCCATCAACCATCCTTCCTTGTTTTGCTTGCTTGTGCCCAACGTACCTATACATGAACTGTCTTCCTCAGCCATGCATAGAGCTTCCCTCAACCCACTGGTCGTGCACCACTTTGCACCAAGGAGATGCTTCATCAAGCACATTCCGACTTGGCTAAGGCATGGATGCCTTTGGGCAAGGCAACCATATGCCCTAGCCGTGTCAACCCGCTAAGAGGGTAACACCAAGCAACTAGATTATGACTTGCTCAATTTTGGTCTATTTAATAATTTGAGCTTAAATTATTGGTCAAAAATACTATTTCAAATTGGAGGCTATGGTAATGGGCAAAGGGGCAAACTTGGGCAGACCTACAACGAAAAGCTTGTTCCGAGCAAGTAAACTACAGTTTTACGACATCCAGTGTTACATCATTTAGGCTTTTTTTTTAGCCTAATTTTTTTGGTCTGTGTAGTATTACTTAGCAAACTGATATAGAAAAACCAAAACTTCGAATGCACCAAAATATGTGGTGATTCACCCACTAACAAAATGGTCTTTGGTGGGCCATTTCATCAGGCCTGGTAATGCCGAGTTGGGCCCAAATTCGATTCCGGAAGGTTGAAGTGAAAGGATTGATATCGATATAAATAAACAGAAGAAAGAGATAAACTCCACCATAAATAAGCTGGAAATAAGGTTTTATTTTATTCTAGTAGTGTCTGATATGAAATTACTACAAGTTGTAAATAGTATTAGTCGAATATTTTAGGAAATCCTAGATATGATCTTCTAGTTGACCCAAACAAATGCAGAAAGATGACTTTATATATATTTTTTTTTGCTTGGTAAAAAAGGGGTGGGGCAAATGAGAGCGTCCAGAGACCACCCCAATAGGCCTTCATTAGTGAGATTATGAGACCTCTAACCGCACCCGTTATTCTTCTCAGAAACGAACCTAATTAGGCTAACATAACAGTTAACCACTGAGCCCCAATACGGACTCTAAGACTTGAACCTCTAACTTTAGGATGAGAAATTCGACCGGACCCCACTGGACCTCCCCACTTGGTGGTGATGACTTGATATATATGACAATTAATGGATTCACAATTGAACATGGGTTTTGATACAACACAAAAGTCTTTTTTTTTTTTTTTTTTTTTTGTAATTTGGGTAAAAATAATCTCCATGCATGTAAAAATAAGATGGCGTACACTGACTCTACTAAGTTCTATAGTTTATTTGCAGGTATAGTAGGATATATATTTACCTATATTACTATTTGAGATACACATATATAGAACACTTTTACAAAATAGTATATTTCTCTGTTTCTGTAGAAGTAATTATACAGTGTTCCAAAGAGTATATGAGTACAGGCCTATTGATGTTTAATGTCAGATGATATTTCTATGTGCATGTGTGGACCAAATATCATGATGAAAACCATCGTCCACTATCTCTCTAAAATTCAAGCCTTAAATTATTGATAATGGATTGGGTCCAATCCAATGCATGAAAGTACTGTAACAACTCTATACACAAGTGAACCACCAAGTGGGTCCCATTGGATATAGATAATAATTATAATATGACTTAAACCCATATTGGACAATAGTATTTGTTTTGAACCAAGTCCAACAGGCTTGAAATTGGGTTGAATAATGATTGTTCAAACTCACATTTTAGTATAACTCGACTTATACTTTACTAGAATTTTACCTTTCAAAAAAGAGAAGGATATAAGAGGTTTTTTAATCACAATAATCCACCCCCTTAGGCCCAACGTACTTGTTTAAATCCCATCTCACTCAAGTGATATTCCTAAAGATTACTCCCATTATGTTAATTGTCATCGTCTCAAACCATCATCCTACCAAAACCGAGGTGCACCAAGGAATGCACTACCTAGGTGTCCCCCACACCACGAAAGTCAATAGCTCCGATACTAGTTTTGATGTTCCAAACTTTTATTATATAATAATATCATTCATTTTGAATTAGGCTCGCTTGACTTGAAGATAAGAATTATGTGAACAGTTTTATCCGAAATAAAAGTCCAAAAGACTGTATTCCATTAAAGATGATGTAAAATACATTATACTAAACATCTAAAATATATGTGTACCACTCCACATACATTTCGAATGATGAAGTGGATTTGAGTGACCATAATCTACTCCTTAGACCCAAACATCGTCAAATGAAAAACATTCAAACCTAGGTGATGTCATGTGGCATACCAAAATAATTACTTTCACTATGTTAGCTGCCATCATCTCCATTCATCATTCATTCATCAGAATGAGGTACGATACACTCAACTAGTTCATATACACACACTGAGGTTAACCGTAATAATAGCTAATCTGATTTTCTCAGCATCTATATATATATATATATATATATGTATCAAGTAACTTCCAAATTTTTTATCCAGATCGAACAGTATAAACAGTTTTTGGTGTGTGTGGTAGGTTCTTCAAGCCCCACCCTCGATTCGCAAGATTCATGGGCCGTCACCCGAAGATGTTTGATCCAAACCTCTATACATGTTAACCATTTTTATAGCTCTATCAAATATTAGAATCCAAAGAAGCCTTACTTTCTGCTGTAACTAATCTATATGATAGTCCTATGAATGTATGTATAATAGCTAGAAAGGGACAAACATCAAATAGAAAACAGTTCTTTATCTGTCGTCTCTCTCTCTCTCCTCCCTGTACGTTGGTATGTTGTGACAGTTGAATCCGTGAGGAGGTGAGTCCTTATCCTTGGAAGCTTAGCAACCAATAAAAATGGCTGTAAACAACAAGCTCACAGGTTCTTGAAGCCCACACGTAAACAGAAAGAATTCCTTTTACGAGTATCTGCACGTGAAACCCCAATAATTTCTCATGCAACAGTGGGTCCTTTAGCCAGCCCCTCCTTTTTTGTTCTCTAGCCAAGTTCCAATCATCCAACTCCCAAGAATCTCTCTCTCTCTCTCTCTCTCTCTCTCCCCCCCCCCCCCCCCCCATAGTCTCAGCAACCCATTTCTTATCTTTCTGTGTTATCCTCAACAATGGTAGAGAAAATGTCTCTGCTGCTGTTCTCTTTTCTTCTACTCAGTACAGGCAATGGGGTTTACAGCTTTGGAGAGAAGAAACTCCTCTCATTGAACACATTTCACAGGAAGCAACAAAATGGTGTTCCTAGTTGTTTCCCTCAAAAATCAAGTGAGTATTAGCAAAGAGAACAAAGTGAGAAGTCTTGCAATTGGGAGTGGCATAAGCTTTCCTCAGCTTTAATTTATTTACTTTACTCTTTGTGATATTTGCTACAAATTACATTGCTTCTATGTTCATGGAAGGAAAAAACACCCTTCAACTCTCTCTCTCTCTCAAACACAATCAAGTTTTAGTGGTATAACTGTTAAGGTAATTTTTTCTTTGCTTTACTTTATCTCAGTTAGCCAAGTGTTACCTACTATATGCTTAAGAGGTCTAAATTGAACGTTAGTACAGGTTAATTTAAATGTTTTCTAGTTGACAATACTTGTACTACCTGTTTTAAGTCGATGAATATGATAAACTAGAACAATTTCAGAGAGTCTAATCCAAATTTATTCTAGTATTATTGAACTGTGGTCATCTTTTTCCTTTTTCTTTTTCACTAATGTAATAATTTCAAAGCATTTAAACCAAATTTAACATTTATGACTTATATTATAAGATATAAGTATACAAAAAAAAAACTCATTACCTTTCGTTTCAGGGAGAGGAAATGGTGCAACTATATTGGAAATGAGGCACAGGGACTACTGCTCTGGACCGATAACTGACTGGAACGAAAGGCTTCAGGAACGCCTAATCTCCGATGAAATTCGGGTTTGTTCCCTCCAATCCCAATTCAAAAACATGGTCTCTGGCCAAATTCAAGACCTCTCACATACTCAAATCCCACTCACTTCTGGTATCAGACTTCAGACTCTAAACTACATTGTCACAGTAGAATTGGGTGGTCAAAACAAGACAGTAATTGTTGACACAGGAAGTGATCTTACATGGGTCCAATGCCAACCCTGCAAATTATGTTACAATCAACCAGAGCCTCTCTTCAACCCCTTGATCTCCCCTTCATACCAATCAGTACAATGCAATTCATCAGCTTGCCAGTCTCTCATATTCGCCACCGGGAACTTGGGAATTTGTGGGACTAATCCATCAACCTGCAACTATTTTGTTAGCTATGGCGATGGATCTTATACTCGTGGCGATTTAGGAAGTGCAAATCTGAGTCTAGGAACCACAACTGTGACCAATTTTGTTTTAGGGTGTGGTAGGAACAATAAAGGTCTATTCGGGGGAGCCTCGGGGCTTATGGGACTTGGCATGAGTAGTGATCTCTCATTAGTTTCCCAAACTTCTGAAATTTTCGGAGGCGTTTTCTCCTACTGTTTGCCTTCAACAGAAGATGATGCTCCTGGTTCACTAATTCTAGGTGCTGACTCTTCAGTATACAAGAATTCAACACCTATTTCTTATACCAGAATGGTTCCAAATCCTCAGCTCTCAACCTTTTACTTTCTCAACCTCACTGGAACCACCATTGGTGGGGTGAATTTACAGAACCCAAGTTTTGGAAAAGCTGAAATTATTATTGATTCAGGAACTGTGATCACAAGGCTTCCTCCCTCAATTTACAAGACTGTAAAAGCCGAATTTCTGAAACAATTTTCAGGGTATCCCACAGCACCAAGTTTTTCAATCTTGGACACTTGCTTTAATCTTTCTAGATATGAAGAGGTGGAGATTCCAACAATAACAATGCATTTTGAGGGTGGTGCTGAGCTGAATGTGGATGTACAGGGGATCTTTTACTCAGCAAAAGCCGACGCCTCTCAGGTCTGTTTAGCTCTTGCAAGCCTCTCATATGAAGATGAGATTGGGATTATTGGAAATTATCAACAAAGGAACACAAGGGTTATATATGATACTAAGGGGTCAAAGCTGGGATTTGCCAAAGAGACATGCAATTTTATGTAAAAGCAGAAAGTAGGGGGTGTATTGGTGTGAATATATATTTTCTTCAAAGCAAAGCCAAGTGACCTGTTGGCAATGAGATCTTCTTAAATAGAAGTTTTCTCAGTTTAATTATTTGTAGTTGTGGTTGTGTATTGGGGGGGATGGTATATAACATATCAATGCAATTTAATTTTCAAGAGTGAGTAATTGTAATAATGCTAACTCTATGGTGCATAGATTTTGATTTGTTGCTAATTAGTTATGTTGGAAATGGGAAAAATTACTGCAAACCAAGGCCCATTTTGGAAGTAAATCTAGTTGAATATATCATATGTTGGCTGCTTTGGAAGTAAACCTAAGGAAGAATGACTTCTCATAACTCATGGAATGGGAATTTTTCCTCAATATGTCGTGCAATTAGAGAGTTGCAGGTTCGAATTACGACAACAGACTTTAGGCAGATGTGTGAGATTGTTTGCATCTGACTTATTGTAAGATCTCGTAGTAGATATTGGTCGAGCTCTATTTGTCGGAGTTATTCTTAGTAGATATTTAACTTGCTACCTGCAAACGAGAATATAATGGTGATATCATATATTATTATTACCTAATGTCACTATCCAATAAAAATATAATTAAATAAATAAACTAGACCCCACTTTTCACATGTGGTTACTGGATTACATGAAAGAGTGGTAATTGAATTGTGTGAGATTTACTTGTTCACTTGTTCTTCTTTCATTGAACGGTGTAAAAACTACGTAGCAATGATGGCAAGATCATGGTGTCACCGTGTTGCTCCAAAATCTATTGCGATCAATAGAAATTCTTCAATCGACAGACAGTTCTCAGACGATTGCTTATGAATGAGTTCAAATGTCTTATTTCATGACTTCTTTAGACGAATTTTTAAAACGATGTACACACATAATAATGAAAAAATAAATTCATTTATTAATTCAATCGAATGGGTTTCAATTACAGAGAAACTAATTTAACAGTCTTTGATTATAGCACTAATTACTTTCTAAAACTAACTTTAGCACTACTCCCAAATACCTTGATCGTGGGTCTTTGTGGGGGGTTTAAGTTGTTCTTCAACTTCTTTCTTTTTCTCCTTTTATAGCCATTTCCTTCGACGATTTATCCCTTTATCGACAGTTGATTGGCTTCGTAACTCTTAAGCAGTTATTCCTTCTTTCAAACCAAAGTTGTGGTTGATCATTTTCCTGTCTTTACTTTAGATCTTAACATGTCGCAACTCTTTAATGATTCTAGGTTTGCTAACAACACATGCATCGAATGTTTTTATAATTTTGTAGTTTAAGTCCAAACACACCATTACCTTGAATATTTTTTTCAACAGGCTCCAATGAGGTTATCATTTGGTTTTTTCCCTTCATTAATATGTTTTTTTAATAGTTAATTAGGCTAAAGTCCCTCTTTTAGTGTGTAAACTAATTTTAATCCTACCAAATTTTTAATATATAAAAAAGACCTCCGTGTTTTTAAAAAAATTGCATGCGGTCCTTGTGTGAGTGCGAACGTATAGGAGTTGGGCAATTAGCTTGTTTTTATTACTCATTTTTCTCTTATCACATGATTTCAGCCTAAAATACAATTAGTTTCTTTTTTTAGCGTTTGTTATTGAGGATTTTGTGGTGTTGTCTATCAGTTTTGAATCTAAATTCATGAACCAAGCAATTTGGAATATACCAGTTATTTATCTTAAGCGTTGATTTCGTAGGTACACAAATTAGATTGCAGCAGTTAAATTTTACATATTCCTTGATAAATTTAAGTGCATGTTCATTATGATTTACGTAATTTTTAATTGTGTTTGATTTTATATGTTTGTGTACCTATAATAGTGTATATGTACCTTCTTCTCAATTAAATACTAATATATGTTCATTATGGTGTTAATTGCGTAGTAAATCGAAGAAACGTCTGTCCAGACGTCTCACATCTCAATGTATATGTTCTAGAGATACATTGAATTCGGCCGCTATTAGTAATGGGTACGTTAATCAAGAACAAGAAGGTACATTTGAATGTCCATGTCTGGTGATATGTGTTTATGGAAAAAAATGTATATTATGATGACGTAATTTTTTAGAATAAGTATTTCAATTACATGAT
This sequence comes from Ilex aquifolium, assembly GCA_951799425.1. Taxonomy (NCBI): domain Eukaryota; kingdom Viridiplantae; phylum Streptophyta; class Magnoliopsida; order Aquifoliales; family Aquifoliaceae; genus Ilex; species Ilex aquifolium. Next base: position 13,099,237 of record OX637410.1, on the reverse strand, counting down.
AGCATTGTCATTATTTTTATAATTTTAAAGAACGTTAGTTATGTCTATTACTTTGACTTTTCAACAAGGATTTAGCAGTGGATTTTTTTTTTTTTTTTTTTGGAATCTTATTAGGCCTATGTACCAGCCTTCAAAAAACTCTTTTTTTAGTTTTTTGGACCAATGGACCATGCCATGGGCCTACCCAACAGGATGCCTTGATATTTTCAGTTTTGGCAGGCCAAAAATCATGGATTATAAACCTGTCTATTCGGCTAATGGGCTTCCCACAGGCAGTGAGATTTTTGCCAAGCCCTACTATCAAAGGAGGCCATCTGCATGTATTGGGACTCAAATATACCATTCCAAATAATCCCTAATTATCCAATCGAGTCAAATTCCAAATAATAGTTACGCAAAAAAATTAGTTCCCGGCGTAGCAAGGAGCCATGTCCATGGACCCTACCCTAGGCTGCGCCGCATGAACTAATGCTAATGAAAACTAGGTAATCGGATTTCTTACCACGCCCAAAGGTAAGAGAACATCTTTTTTTCTCAACTCAAATGTCACAATCAGAAAGAAAAGGCATTATTGATATATGGGTAGGTACCATGGGTGAAGTTGTTTAACAACTTCCATCACTAGTAAGTAATAATAGTTAACTAATTTCTGTTGCTTATAGCCACAAATTAAGTAGTTACTTCTATAGACTTGTTTAGACATTAAAACATTGCATCATCTATTTGTTTGTACCCTGCCTTTTAGGTTATGGCCCCTAATATCTTGACTTTGACAGTCCCGTTGCATGTTGTTAGATAACTTTTTTTTTTTTTTTAGGTCAAACATATAGAGGTTAGATCAGTTGGCGAGGGACTGTTCTAACTTAATCAAGGTCTCGGGTTTGAGTCTTGGGAACGCAGCTGCGTTCGGTAGGGAGAGTTTTGCCGCCCTTGTGGTCCCACCCGGCTCGAATCCGGATTAGTCGGAGCCCAATGTGGCTTTCGGATACCGGATGATCTGACCAGAAAAAAAAAAAAAAAAAAAAAGATAGCTTAATAATTAAGGGAAAATTTCACCCACATCTCTTATAGTTTATCATATCTTCAAGGACACCTCCTCTATTTTTTGAATATTCACTAACACTCCCTGTCAGATTAAAAGTGTTAATTAGAATACAATTTTATTAAATTGTATATGATATATTTTAGGAAAAAAATAAAATTTAATTAGCTCGAATCATATTTTAATCGACTCAAATTTTAATATGTAGAAAAAAAAAATTTAGTCAGCTCGAATTTTAATATGTAAAAAAATAAATTTTAATCGACTTGAATTTTATGTGAAAGATTGTTTGGGGTTTATGTTGGGGCAATTTTAGTATTTTAGATAATTTATTTTTGTTATAAATGGTGGTGTAATGGCAGGGGCTGTTAGTGATGTTTAAGTATAAACTAGAAGAAATGTTAATGATTTTTTTATAATAGCGAGAGTGTCCTTGAAGATATGATAAATTAAAAAGGACGTGATTGAAATTTTTCCAAAAATTAATGAATTTTAGAGCTCTAAGAGGGTTAATTTTTTTTTTGATAAAAAGAAACGATTGAAATTCTATTAAATAGGAATCATCCGAGAGAAGAAGGGATGTGATAAAATCAGGAGCCACCTCTTCCCATACATCAAAAAAAATCACAAATTTCACATATCTAACTAATCAATGTGCAACTCCGTTAGCCGTACGACAAATCATAGACAAGCTAAAGTATCGAAAATTATATAAGGAGTTTCTAATATCCGCTAATACAGATTCCAGAGGATCAAACTCAGCTTCCTTCTCTGCAAGCAGCATGTAGAACCACCTTCCAATGTAACCTCGTCACAGTTGCAATGTAATGCGAACAAAATGGCCTCACGAGCAGCAAAAATCTCTAGACTACCCTCAAAGTGAGTTAATTCGGGTGATGAGTACCCTTGACTGAGGTCAAGGTTCTAGACTTATAAGATGCAAGATTTATGTTTCTTATTTGGTCCAAGACATGAATTTAATGAGCTCCATCAAGGTGAGCAAAATTTGTCAACGCAATACATTAGAATAATAAAAATCAGGTACTTACAAACTCAAAATGGCATGATTGATTAATACAAACAATAAATAGATTAAGTTAGTATTGTACACATAATAAATGAATTTGGTTGTGAGAAAAAACTTTATAATCTTGTAATTTCTAACACACTCATCATGAATATCATAGGAAAATAACAAAATCAAAATAATACGACTCGAATATGATACTTAAACTAGATTCACATGCAACCTTTAAGAGTTCATCGGTGGTTGAGTTTGACATTTGGTAACTCATAGGTCCTAGATTTAATCCATTCTCATATCTCCTAAGAATCGGCTACCCTTGTTCTTCAAGTACATGCTTAAATCACGGTGACAGTCGCTAATCTCGAGAGAATAATTGATACAAATGTAGACATCATGTAGCCAAAAAACAAAAAACTAGATTCACATGATGGTGGATAGAAGAGAGAGTAGCCGTGTTAAATTCTACCTGTTAGTAGGCCCTGTACTACATAACAACCTCACCGTGGATGGTGGGATGATCCTTAAACCTAGATGCCGGCGCCTCCCTTCTTGTTTTGAAGCCAAAATGCCAATTTTCAGTAGTTGTCATAAAAGCTGAAAGGATTTTTCATTATTGCTAGACTTTTTCAAAATTATTTAATGCTCTCTTTCTCCTAATGCTAAATAATTCTTTTTATTTCCCATGTTAAAGTTAAATGAAGTTTTTTTTTCTATTATTTTCAAAACTCTATTGTCATGTCTTACTTGAGTAATCTCGGATACTAAAACCCATTTTATTTTTAGGTTTTTCTGAGTTAAATGTCGATTCTGATGCAACTTTGTCGGTTTAACTCAAACTTAATCTCAAAGTATTCAATATTTGAACAAGGTTTTTAACATTCGACTTAAATTAAGAGAAATAATCCCAATCCAATTTAAATCTAAACGACACCCAAGTTCAGGCCATAATAAGTATTTGAGAATGAATCACAACGTAAGCTAAATTTATTAATTCCAATTAAACTCAAATTTCAAATAATAAGAATTTCATGTCATTGGTTAACTTTTAACTTGAATTGTACTATACCTGATTTGAAAAATCTAAGCACGAATAGTATTTGGATTAAAGATTTAAGTTAAACTCAAGTTAAGAATTGTATTGAGTCCGAGTTAATTTTTCAACCAACTCAATCCACCGGAGTTCCAACTATAGATTAGGAAAAAAAACAATAAGAAATCTCCTTCAAAAAGCAACCCATGCATCATTATGAGTGAACCTACGGATACTTTTGACTTCAAGATTTTCCTGGTAGCTATTTTATTTTGCAAAGAGAACTTATAAAGCACTTGTGCAATCCATGAGGTGGCTTATCAAATAGTGGGGACATTTTTGAAACCACCCTTGGCATGAGTGACAATTGATAAAGCTAATATTGACCAAAAAAATAACATCAAATAACTTAACGTTGATAGATTATGTCATCATAAATCGTACGTATGTGTTGAGTTCTACAGTAAATGTATACTTGGAGGGGAACCCACATACAACTAGACTTTCGGTGTGGGATCGATCCACTACATTTGGTTGTAGAGCCAATCCGATCAAGGGTACTACATAGTCTGGCTCGGAAGCACTACATAGCAGGTTGCACATAAAAATATCGTGTAGTAAATTGTCGTCATTACACAAGCATATGTTGAGTCTCACAACAAACCTTTGTTTTTTTTTTGGTTAAACAGTCAGAAGTGTTCAGGTCAGTTTACATGCACCTCAATTAATTCTCTTTTCGGTTCGATCAAAGTTAGATCAATCATGTCGGGACTAGGGTATTGATGAAGTCTGACTCCAGTGAGTTGTCAACATTCAAATTCAGGACGTATGAGTTTACAATTTGTCTATATTACCATTTGAACTACCCCTTGAAATTTCTCACAACAAACCTGTATTGGAAAAGATCTAAGCTTTATAAATAGGAATGTGAAACCTAAATATACTTAAATGCGAAATCGACTCGCATCAAAATACAAGCTATATATACTAAATAAATAGCAAAAATTAAAAAACTTGCGGTCTTTCCAAAGGAGGCCCCTGAATTGAAAATTTTTCATCACCTTGTAGATGTTGTTAAATGAGCTGTAAGCATTGTAAATAGGAATAAAAGTGGTACGACAAACAGCCTTCCTTTTTTCTTTTCATTTTCAATTTTGTATGAGGGCCATTGGTTCCGGTTAAGAGGATGATTGTATACTCTTTTTCTGTTTCTTTTTTTGAAACGAAACGAAGATTCTTCCATTGATTAAAAAACATAGGTATTATCTTGGAGGATAGAAATCAAGAAATTTGGTGTTTCATCTCTTCATACAATACATTGAGAACAAGAAATAGGAAGGATCCAAATGGAAGATAATCAATGTAAATTAGCAAGATAAACTCTTTAGTTAGTGTGGATTAGCCTTTTCCCCATCTTTCATATATACAAATATGTCTTATTCATTAGAGCTGACAATGAGTCATATTGGGTTTTCGTCGTGTTTATATCATTAAAATTAGTTTAATGAATTTATTTTTAATCGCACAAAGTCAAATTTATAGGGAGCGTCATAAAATATGTCTTTTATAATCGAATTTGTGTTGCTTCAAGTTTACAATATAATTTCACACGGTAATTTGTGATAAATTATTTGAAAAGTTTGGTAAAAGCTTGAGGTTAATTTTATCCCTCTAAATGATGTTTGCCTATACCAACAAGCGATTGGTTCAGTGAATAAAAATTAAGATTTTCTTGTTTAATATTTGAGTTCAAGTCTCTATAATTACGTCAATTCGTTGGGGCTAAATCTACTCTTTAACACTCAGAACACACAATAGGATCCTAGCTTCGGCCCGACGTAGATACAGTGGGGTTCTTGCAAATAGCTATGTGATGATGAGGGACAATGCTCCCTGACGAATATGTGAAGTGGTATATCTACATATTTATTATAAGCACCGAAAAAAGAATGATGTTTGGCTACAGATAAGGGGGTTAATCGAGACGAGCTCCTCGATCTCGACTCGTGTTTTAAACGAGCTGAGTTTGAACATTTTTTTAGGCTTGTTTAGAAAAATGAGTCTAAAATGCTCAGTTCAAGCTCGCAAAACTTTGCTTGTTTATATATAAAATAGTTGTACTACTCGGGCTTGACTCGGGTTCAGACTCGACTCGAGTTCTAAACAAGCTGAACTTGAACAATTTTTTAGGCTCGTTTAGAAAAACAAACTCGTCACACTCAGACTCAAACTCACAAAATTCGACTCAATTAACACATCTAGCTACATATCTATATAATAAAGTGCAATACAATTCAAATCTCAAAAGATAAACAAAATGACTTTTGCTATTCGCGGTTGAGATCGCTTTAAATTTTACTTTAAAGTTAATCTAAAGGTTAATATTAATACCCCAAATTTAATAGGAAAAATAAGTCCCTAAAGGTGTGTTTGTAGTGACTTTTTAAAAGTATTTATACGAATTATTTCTCATAAGTACTTTAAAAAAAAATAATGTTTTAAACCGCTCCACCACTACCTCTACCACCACCACCCCCACCGCTCCACCACCATCACCACTACCACCACCCCACCCCCACCCCCACCCCCACCACCATCACTGTCGTCGCCGCCGCAATCACTATCGCCACCCTACCATACCTACCACCCCACCACCGCCGCCACCATCACTATCGCCACCCTACCATACCCACCACCGCCGCTGCCACCACCATCACCACTCCCATTGTCCCACCACCACCATAACCATTACCACCATCACCACCACCGCTCCACCATCACCACCGCTGCCGCACTCTACCATCATCACCACCGTTGTCGCACCTTACCACCAGCACTACTGTCCTATCATCACCCCTACCGCCCCACCACCACCCTCATGACCATCACAACTACCACCACCATCACCATTCCCACCATCGCCACTTATGCACCTCCACCCCCACCCCACCCTCACTGCCCCACCGCCGCTACCACCATTATCGCCACCCACCACCGATTACTAACGTCGTCGTCCATGGCCACCACCCACCATCATCATCATCTTATTCTAATATATAATACCATTACCACCATCATCCCACTATCACCGTCGCCTACCGTTAGCACCCACCACCCCCCATCGTCCCCACTATCGCCACCAACCACTGTCACCTACCACCACCAACCACCATCATCTGTCATCGCCTACCACTGCAGCCACCCACTGTCACCTACCCCTACCACACTTACCACCGCCGTCATTCGCCACCACCCATTACATTGTCACCTAAAAGCACTCATCGTCGTCCACCACCGCCATCGTCGTCCCACCACCATCACTGTCGTCCACCACCAACCACCACCATTGCCACCCACGGTTGTCACTACCATCATCGTCACTCAAAACCCACTACCACTATCACCATTGTCACCCACGACTGCTACCACCACCACGATCATCGTCTTACCCACCATAACCATCATCGTCTCCCACCATCACTACGGTCGCCCACCACTTACTACCGTCGCCCACTCTCACTACAGTCGGTGCTTAAATTTTTTTATCTCTCATCTATGTTTGCGATTTAATTTTAGATATGAATACAAATATGTTGACTATTTTTTTTTATTACTCGGGAATAACTAGTTGTTTTATAATTTAGCTTGGTAAATTGTTTAAAAAAAAATAGAAAATTTTAAAATTTTGTTGGCTCTCCACGTGGTGAAACCAGAATGGAAGAAAATAAACAGAAACGGAAGCACAATTTACTCAGCAGTCAACAACACAATATAAATTAGGGTACATCCAAACAAGAGAGAGAGTGATGGAAATAAATTTGGGGGAGAAAATGGTGATTGGCTAAAACACAATATAAATTAGGGTAGAAAAAAGCAAAACACCCACATCAATTCCAATAGAACTGGAACAGCACATAACACAAGAGCAAGTGTCGACAAAGAAGAAGAGACTCAACACAAAGCCGCTTCAAGACGGCCATTAAAACCCACCCACAAAACCACCCCCTCTTCTTTGCCGGCTCTCCTCTCTAATTTGCCACCACAGACTCTTCCAAAAACCCACCCAATTCGCCATTTTCTTACCCACCATTTTCTTTATATCCCTTCTCATTGGACGACTCAGTCCTCTACTTCTCTCTCTCTCTCTCTCTTCATCTCTCTCTAATTAACGTGTGCATTGAGGTCTCTTGGTGCATTTTCATGGCGAAGATTTCACAGCAGAGCCAGAGCAACAGTTCAAACACTAGCAACAACAGCAAAAAGAGCAACACTTCTGGGACGAAGGTGAAGAGAACAAGAAAGAGCGTTCCGAGAGACTGTCCACCCCAACGTAGCTCAATCTACAGGGGTGTGACGAGGTAGCATTATGGTGAAAATGGGTTTGTTTGTGTTCTTCAAGTTTTTGATTTAATTCCTGAATGGGATTTTTTTTTATGTTCGTTTCAGGCATCGGTGGACGGGTCGTTACGAAGCTCATTTGTGGGATAAGAACTGCTGGAATGAGTCGCAGAACAAGAAAGGAAGACAAGGTTCAATTCTTCATCATCTCTTTTGCTTTTTGTTTGATCTTTTCATTTTCCTTGTAAACTTTTTTTTTTTTTTTTGAGATTGGATTTTGATTACTGATTGGATTTGGTGGTTTTTATGTTAATGGTGGTTGTGGTCGTATCCTAATCCAACAAAACCGCAGTATATCTGGGTAAGTTAGCTATGAATGTTCATTATCTTCATTATTAGTATTATCTTTTTCTTTGTCAAACAACCTTCCAAATGTATCACATTGAAAACGTAGTTTAAATCCATACTTTTCAGTGTAAAATCGTGTCTGCAAAACACATTTTCAAGGTTTTTTATTGAAAATGTATTTTGCAAATACGCTTTTAAACCAAAAAGTGTGGGTAAAACTACATTTTTATGAAAAATAAGTTAAAAAGCGGGTATTTTGGATATAAAATGAGAAAGTTACCCTTGAATTGAATTCCAAGTACACACGCCCATGTATAAAAGTCTCTCTTTTGTGTTGATTAACAGTTCATGAATTTGAGTTCTTTACAACTGGGTTGTCTGGTGGACCTATCTACTGAAAATGCATTTTGCAAATCCTCTTTTAAACCGAATAGTGTGGGTAAAATCACGTTTTTATGAAAAATAAGTTAAAAAGCACAGTATTTAAGATATAAAATTAGAAAGTTACTCTTGAATTGAATTTCAAGTGCACACCCATGTATAAAAGTCTCTCTTTTGTGTTGACAAACAGTTCATGAAATTAAGTTCTTTACAACTGGGTTGTCTGGTGGACCTTACCTATAGTTGGTTTTTATTAGGGGCCTATGATGATGAAGAAGCTGCAGCACATGCTTATGACTTGGCAGCATTGAAGTATTGGGGACAAGACACCATCCTTAATTTCCCTGTAAATTTTCTCTCATTTTAAACAGATTACATGGCTAAAATATTTGACACTTGTGTGTTTTATCTCTAATTTCCTGTGTAATTTTGTGTGTGTGTGTGTGTGTTTTAGCTCCCTACGTATCAAGAGGAGCTCAAAGAAATGGAGGGTCAGTCAAAAGAAGAATATATTGGATGTTTGAGAAGGTGAGTATCAAATATTAGGCCCTATTTTGGTTTGTTTATCAAAAAAACAGTATCCGAAAACTATATTTGACAATAATTTTTGAAATGTATTTTTTGTATCACAGAACTTGTTTGAATATGAAATAAAATATGAACAATTTTCTAATAAAATAAATAGCGGGTTGTCAATCTTATTTGCAGATAAATAGCAGGTTTTCAATTGCATCTCAAATAAATATCTATATATATAAATATGAACAATTTTATTTTAAATCTTTGGTTGTTATTTTCAATCTTATTTGCAGAAAAAGTAGCGGGTTCTCTCGTGGAGTCTCCAAGTATAGAGGTGTTGCAAGGTATTAAAGACAGTCCTATATATATGCCATTCATCATTTGCTCAATTTTTTATAATGAAATTTATGACTTGTGCATCATTTGGCATGGAAAAAAAACAATTTGTATGCAAAAATAAGATCAAGTACATCCGTGCTTCCATAGAACACGTAGTAGTTAGAGTATCGTGCACTACTATTCACTTTTAGATGATTCAATTTTAGTATTTGACCTTGAAAAATTATCACAATTTACCCTTCATGTGAAATTGCACTTCATAGTTCATAAACACTTCATTGTTCCCTTTTAGACTTTCCACTTCTAGAGAAAGTGTACATCTAGTCTAACCTTTTGGCATCTCGACATGCATAATATATTTATAAATATTTATTACTAAGCCCTGAACTATTTGTTTGCTTACGTTTGTGAAAGAAAAATGTTACTTGAACTTAAAACATTGACCTGATTTGTTAATTTGATCGATCATAATCATTTAATAGATAGTGGGGACCCACAATTAAATCGATAGTTATTGATCAGGTCAATTTTTTAATACATGTTATTGTTTATGAAAATAGTACTGGGACGACCCTCACCGTGACTGAGAAAAGATATTATTATGGTTGTTGATGTCTTTCTCCTTCATGTGTACGACGGCATTGAAATTTGGCGGTTTTTAAATGCACAGGCACCACCACAATGGCAGATGGGAGGCTCGAATTGGCAGGGTGTTTGGCAACAAGTATCTCTATCTTGGAACATATGGTAACTTTTCACCTTAGGAGTATCTTTATTAGTATTATTTCTTTTTATTAATTACAAGATATTTGAGCTTCTTAGAACACCCGTTTTATCTTCTCAAACCATACAATTCCCCTCTCATACACACCTAGAAATAAATGACGTAAATCCTCAAGAAGGAACCGAAAAAATTGATCATGTGACTTGTCTCTTTTGAGAGGGAGCAAGTGTCATCGAGTTAATCCCATCGGATGTGGGTATCTTTCTTAATCACTTCAACCTAACAGATTAGAATCCCCGTTTTATCTCTTAATTTATCGTGTATTCAAGTAAGATTTATTGTGTATAGACGAGTCCCTCACTCGTCATAGACAAAGATGGGTTATGCATGTAGGGACAAAAGGCTTAAGACAAAGATGCATTTTATAAAAATATGAGTATGAACAATGAAAATCAACTTGTTGGTTGCCAACCAAGAACTAACTCACAAAAAACATCACCATCACATTATTGTGTGATAAAAGCTTACAATGGGTACAAAATAAATGCTTACAATGGGTACAAAATAAATGCTATTGTAACGGTGCCAAATGGAGAGACAGTTGTTTTTAGTTACCCCTATGAAGACCTTTTCAACCCTATCATGACCTCACCCAATCACATATTGAAAAGGCAATGAAATACAGTTGGTTGGTATATATATGGATCACCAACCCTCAACTGCTAGGGTCTGCTCTATTTAAGGTTTCAAAACCCCACCACCACCAAATTTATCATGCAAATTAAATTCCAGAATTTATTGTAACCGAAATTTTGTTATGAGTGAGATGGTAGTACAACATTAAATTTTTTTATTTTGTCCATCTTTTTCTAAATGTTGTATTTCAAATGATATGTCAAAAATCTTATACATTAAATGTTTGGTACAAATTAGTGAACTCCACTAACATAACTACTCACATTGATTTAGAATACAAAATTTAATAAATAATTATTAGATTATGTGTGTCGATTTAAATACAATATGATTAAATAAAAATCTTGTTAGTATAATTATTTGACACAATTAATTAAATAAATAAATATATTTTAAATTTATTAATACTCAATACAAACTCAAAATAAGACGATACAAACACGATGCAATTGGATAACTGGCTTTGCATTTTTGCCCCCTAGATTTCACACTACTTTTTGCAGCTACACAGGAGGAAGCAGCAACTGCATATGATATGGCAGCTATAGAGTACCGTGGGCTTAACGCCGTTACAAACTTTGACCTCAGCCGTTACATCAAGTGGCTCCGACCCGACCAAACCACCACTAACCACCATCAACCAGACCCTAACCCTAATTTTGACATTAACTCAATGGCAAACCCTAATCAGGAGATAGGATTAAACTTCCTCCACCACCACCAACAAAGCTCTAGCTCAGCCGAAGAAACAGTACCTCCACCACCATGTCCGGTTGGTGGCGCCACCGCTTCGTCGGCACTAGGACTGTTGCTACAGTCCTCCAAGTTCAAGGAAATGTTGGAGCGAACGTCGGCGGCTGATTGTCCGGCGACACCGCCGGAATCTGACCCACCACGGCGGAGCTTCCCTGATGATATACAAACGTACTTTGACTGTCAAGATTCAAGCAACTTTGTCGAGGGGGATGATATTATGTTTGGTGACTTAAATTCCTTTGCATTCCAATGCGAGCTCGATGCATAATACAATATTATGTCAGTAAATTAAGTCCGAGAAACATGTGATGATGACGAAGGGATACCGACAAAAAAGAGATTTGAGGTTTTTATTCTTGTATGCTTCTCTTTTTCATTGGAAAAAAGAGAGTTTTCCTGATTATTATTGGTTCTTTTGTAGATATAGATGGAAACATTAGACATTCATTTATCAAGATGTTTTAATAAAATTCAGTTCGTGGGCATGTAAAGGACTCACATTTTTATTTGATTTTCAATTCAATGTTAATCAATGTCTCTATTCTTACATTCTCTTGTGCATTAAGAGGCTTGTTTGGTGTTTGGCTAAGAAAAAAGTAGAAAGTATGCGAAATTTAGCATGCTAGAGCAAGGTTCAAAGTATCGGCCGAGTCGTATCCGACTCGGCCTCTACTGATTCGATATCGATACACGCTATGCAAAAATCCCAATTTTCATTTGACTCGACTATATCTCGGTCAAACTAAGACGTATCGGCACGAATCGAATCAACTCAATATGAATCGGACAATTCATAGCAAGAATCCAAAATAAAAAAGAAAAAGGTGAAGAACTTCAAGACCCACATCTGTAAAATGTTAAAAGCCCTCAACCAGTCCGAAAATCAAAGGCCCACTGCCACAAAGATTGTAAGCATTTGTATGACATACTTGTAGAATTGAATACAGATCAGAGAGATCCCCATACTGTTTCATCTTCTTATTTTTCTATTTTTTTCTTGATCTTCTTTGCTGCGAACCAGTCACGATAGATATAGAAGAAGAATTGTAGAAGACCAACCCAACAGCTCTAGCCCTAGCCGTCTTCCGGTGATCGTCGGTGGGTTCTTCAAATCCACTCTCATATTCTTTTCTTTCTCTCTCTCGATACACAACGTCTGAAGGACGCGAGTGTGTTTGGATTTAAAGTCTCAAACAGTCTTTTAAAGACTCTGTATTGTAGGTCCCCAAGTCCCAACGAATGAAAAATCAGACTCAATTGTTTTTTTATTTTCTTAATTTATTTTAGTATGGTTAATTTATTTTATTTATGAGTAATTGATTTTTGGGTTTACTTTTTGCCAAAGTTTACTTGGAGTAAATTTACTCTTTGATAAATCATTAAAATATTTAATGTAATGATTAGATACATCAATATTTTTTAAAAATAATAAATATCAATATTTTTTAAAAATAAAAAACAACGGTGCTTTTAAAATCTAATGTAATAATTAGATATATCAATATTTCAATATCAATAAGTTGAATATTGATAATGATCAATATTTTCAGTAACGCCCTTATGTTTCATTTTAATTATGATAATGTTTATATTTTTCAAAAAAATTTATGATTTTTTTAAATTTTTTTGGAGCTTCTATCTAGCGTTTTGAGCGTATCAGCTGATACTGCACCGCGACGCCGCGATCGATGTGTATCAGTGCCCTCCGAGTTGATGGTCGATACCGCGACTTTAAACCATGTGCTAGAGCTATAGAAGATTAATTTCCAACTTAACGAATTGGGAGAGAGAGATTCAGACTTGAATTGTCCAGATTGTAACAGATGACAATTTGACCGTGGGATTTCTAGCTATAGAAAATGAATGATAACCACAACTGGTAGTTGTGATTTATGGGAGCAACAGCATAGAAAGTGATACTATTATGAGTGAAAGTCTTTGTTGTGACATGTTCCTTGGATAACAAACAGGCCATGGCTTGCCTCGTGATCTGACTTTTATATGCCTCTTTTATGAAAAACCACCCTAAGGGCCCTCATGAGATAATCAGAGGATGAAAGCAGCCACCAAAGTTGATCTATTTTCCAAAACAATATGTTAGTAATAGGGCCTCCTAGATGATGGGAAATGAAGGTGTGATTACTTAGGTATTGAAATTTTGCTTAGTGGGAGGTGCAGTCGTGCAGAGTTAGATGTTAGTTAGGCAGCTATTTCAATAAGAAGATCACATATTGAATACATAAATCTACATGATGCTACACAGCCCGTGCGCACACACAAACACACACTGTCCTTGAGGGATCATAGAGTGGTAGACTTTCAAAATTACAAAAAGCAGGTTTTGCCTTCTAATGAACAGAAGTTTATTCCTTCGTTTATTCGGAAAATTATTTTTCAGGGATAACCCTCGACTCATTTCTCATTGTTTTTTATTTTTTGGTATGGCTTGGTATGGTGCGGGGATGGGGTTCAGGATTAAAGTGGACCTGAAGACTACTTTCATAAGTTATTGCAACATAACTCCATCATATTGTACTAACAATGATCATGAAAGTCAAGTCAATCTTTCATGAATACAACTTTAGTTGTCCTGATTATATTCACCTATTACCCAATATTGGCAATTCCTCTATCTACCTGTAGGATAATTATTCGGGGTTAAACATAACTGAGTGTTGAAGTACAGAACGATGATAACTTTAGGAACGATTTTTAAGTGAGTGAAAATCTTAGAGAGCAAAGGTCAATCAAATGAGTGGAAAATTTCAAAGAAAAGATCCATAGAGTTCTCTCCATGTTCTTTTGGAATTTTAAGGTACAAAACACATCACCAATTTTACTCTTTTTCCTAATGTCATTCAGTTTGCTAGCTCCTTTCTGCAAAAATGTGACTCTTCCCTTCTAGTTTAAGTGAGAATCTACCCTACGGAGGGTTGATGTATTCAGCTCCACATTGCAGCACAAGACCCAAAAGGGGAACAAGAGAAGTCAGTACCTTTGTGTTCCAAGGTAGAACTGAAAATACATTTGTAGATTGCTATTACATAGTGCAGCAAAGTTTTGAATCAATAGCAGCCAAACATATGCAGAATGCTTGATAGCCAGTCAATGGATATCTGCAAAACAAGATTTCAACTTTCAATTGGTGAACGCTTTCCTTTGTATTTTGGTCTTAGCTCTAGAGAAATATGTCAAAGACAAATTACTCCTGCTTAAACCAGTAAATGTAGTTGTTCCATGATTCGGTTCCTGTTTACCTGTAATCTATCACATACTTTGATTTCCCCACCCTTCCAAGTTGCAGGATTGTCTGCCTCCCATTCTTCTATGCAAGACAAACACAAATCACCATTAAAACACAAATATTGCTAAAACCCTTCTTGTTAGTGTACTTAGTTACGAGTCCCTTTCTTTGTGTTGCGTACAGTTTTTGTGCTAAAAAGCGAGAAAATTTTCCACTTTTACTTTGGAAATTTGTTTAAACAGAATCTCATGAATTCTTTGGACCAAGGAAGTTCATGTTACCTCCAAAGTCAACTGAAAATTCTTTACTGAGCTCTGAATTCTAAGTCCTGCTCTTCCCCTGTCTCTGAAATCTAACTCATATTGTTTTGTAACCTGGAACAACATAAACTGGTCAGGAATATATATATTCAAGTACTCAAGCTACATTTTTAAGAAGAAAAAAAATGAGATGATTGTATTTCATGAAATAGCCTCCCCATGCAAACTTACATTATTGTAACGAGGAACCCTCGAAAATAGCTGATGTACTTTGTCCATTTTTTCTTCCCAATCCTTGGGTAATCCATTAATATGTTGCATCTACAAGAGAAACTACTCATTTCACCAACTTATAGAACTGTGTTACATATTCTTGACAGGGTGAGGCCTAGCATTAGTCAACTCACCTGAGTCGTATTCTTTAGCTGCATGGATTGGTGCTTGGGTATCCATGCCTTAATGCTTCTGTAACTTCCCATCAAGGTGGCTATTGTAGGCATGAAGCTGTAGGGAACAAATAAATAATAAACATCAACAAACAAAAGTTCGGAATGTGTGTGTGTGTGCATTGGTTAGAGATGACTTACTTTACAACAGCCAGAGGTTGTTTGGTGTGTTTGGTTGCGGAATTCAGATGGCTCCCCTGCAATCAAGCGGGTTAAGAGACCAATTGACAAAATATTTGTGCTGAACTTTTAACATAACAAAACTACTGTTGCCAATCTTCAGAAGTGATCATGTTCACTACATAGGAGATGGGAATAAATTTTAAGAAATTAAACCTGATTCCATATATGGTACTTTGATCCCATAAGGTTAGCAGTTACAGTTCCAATGAAACTATCATCTGAGTTATGCAATAATCCCTTTATATGTTGAGCCACCATAAACTCAGATTTTCCATTATGCCTTTTGTGATGAGCCATGGCAAGTTTCCGATCCTGTCGTCCTTGACCCTCCTATAGTGTTTCAAATGAAAATCAAAAGACTCAACCATAAATTGTCATCTGAGAAATTCAGGGTTATTTTCCAACCGAAAGGCAATAATACATTAACACCTCGAAACCAAAGTAAATTCACACATGCTCTCTTTATGAAGGGGTGTGTCAAAGAGAGTGAACGGGAGGGTTATACAAAGACCAGGGGGGCTTGCATGCGGTGCATGACCCTGGAACCAACAAAAACAGAAATTTGTTGTCGTATGGCACCACCGTTGACGAATCATATGACAACAGTTTCCATTCAAATAAGATTCAAACATGAATTAGAATCCCAAACACCACGCACAAAACCACCAACTAGAGAATTGTTAATGCATTACTTGATTCAATTGCTAACATCTGATGAGAAAGGTCTGCAATATCAGGAATTTATTTTGATTGCTTACATTTGATCAGAAAAGTTAAAGTCCACAATATAAGCAACAAATTGAAGACTAACTGCAAGGTATTTGAAGATTAGAACGTCACCCAAAATATGCCCACAGGGCACCAAGTAAACAAACAACTAAAAGAAAATCAATTCCTTGACTACATCTAATGACAAAGGTCTACAAAATAATCTCCGAGCAAAAAGCTCACTGCATTTATCTTCAAGACTGAACTGCAAAGAACCCCAACCTTTCTTTTGTTGGACCAAAACAGTTACTTAAGTGTAAAAACTGAATTTTTGGTCGACTTTGAGCCTAAATTAAAGTGGGACCCGTTCGTTGTTTCGAGTAAACTTTCGTGGGTTCATATTTTATTCCGTCAGTCCGAAATTTGAGTTGTGTTTGTTCATACAAAACAGTTACACAAGTGGTGTCTTCTAGCTACATGTGACTGCTGGGTTGCATCCATTCAGATGGTGACTATCCGGATCAGTCACCATTCTCTCTATAAATAACTCAGTCACATAATCATTTTGCATCCAAAAAATCCATACACATTCGTAGTCATTTAAGACAATCTCATACAGGCAGTCTGCATTTGGAGAGTACACAACACAATTTCTGGTTCGCTGGATGAGTAGATTGGAGTACTACTTCTACTCATGTGAAGATCATTGTATTCTGGGGGCAGACGCTTGATATTCCATAAGCACCGTGTGTGGGGGTGAAATCTGCCTTAAGGGCATAGTGTCAAACACTAACCTTGATCTACCTAAAGTTCAATAACAGTTCCTGGTCTGCAATCGGGTTAGTATTTATATTGTTTAAACAAACAGTTACGTGTAACTGTTTTGATAAGACTGTTGTAACTGTTTCGTTGGTTCTTCTATAGCTGTTTCAA
This sequence comes from Ilex aquifolium, assembly GCA_951799425.1. Taxonomy (NCBI): domain Eukaryota; kingdom Viridiplantae; phylum Streptophyta; class Magnoliopsida; order Aquifoliales; family Aquifoliaceae; genus Ilex; species Ilex aquifolium. The sequence goes on along the minus strand of OX637410.1, from coordinate 13,082,263 downwards.
TTTTATGTGTAACTGTTTCGCACTTGATTGTTGCTGTTTAATTATAGATTACATGTTTCAAATTAGAAATTTCAATAAGTGATTTTACTATATTTGGAATACCACAAACAACATCTTTTTCTCTTTAATTCACAACCTCTAGCAACTCTTAAGTTACAAAAAACAATAATCCTACTAGAGACTTACAGTGTACATATAGCATAAAGTTTTCTCTTGAGAGATCTCAAAGATGAAGTGTGGAGAATATCATCGTCCAATTTTAATAAGCAACATGAACAAACAGAATTGATGCTTCTGATTAAACAAGCAAAACAATTAAAGTGATATCAGTTCAGCAAAACTTAGGAAGTTGAAGTCCTAAGCAGAATCAAAGAAACAACATATGTAGCATATATAGGATCCTTCCATTCAAAAAGCAGCATCTGGTATAACCATTAAACCTTTTGTTCTATTTTTGCCATAGTTTGTTCTTTGGCAGAAGGAACATGGTTGTCCACTAATAAATCACTCAAAACTTCCATTGAAATATTGCTATTTCAATGTCTATACGCGCTCTCATCAGTAGATACAAACAAAATCTCTTAAGTATTACAAAAGTTGCAGAGACCTTACATTGGTATAAAGTGAGAACAGGGTGCCCCCATCTAGACCTTCTGGAGATGCTTCCTTCACTATAACACAGGTACATCTCCCTATGTCCACAGGCAAAGGCCTATACAACAATGACCTGAAAAACAAACTGTCCATTCTCACAAATTGCACATAAAATCTAGCTACAGCTTAGCAGTTCCTAAATTTCAGAAGGGTATATGTATAATCATAATAACCAACCTATTAGGTAGCGTAGTCCACGATGAAGCTGGTGCTGCCTCTGAATCTGAATAATCCCAAATGTTCCCAGAATTTGTGTTATCTGAGTCAATGTGATCCCAAATTTTGGGCTTCAAATTCGAATCAGGCTCGTTCATTTGCATACATAGCTGAAGTGAAGAGGGCTTCAACACCCTATCTTTTAAATTGGACTTCCCATTTGGAAATTCTTTGGTCACAACACCAAACCCATTACTGGGTACTGCATTTTCTTTGTCAACATTGCTTGATTTTTCTGTTTTACTGGGAACGGCATTCTCTTTGTTGTCGAAGCCAGTGACACGATTCCGACCAATGTGGACGCCCAGAGGGACGACGTTGGTGCCGCCGCCACCTTCGCTGCAAGTACGGTTGTGTTTGAGCTCAGTTAGGGGATTGTTATAGAGGGAGTTGTATGAAGACTGGCGTGGAATTGAAGATTTCTTCAAACCTGACATTAGGATCTGGAAAGTATACAGAGACAAAGGGTGACGGTGTTATACAGGGAAAGTTTCCAAATTCACTTCCAAAGTGAATTTGAGTCTCTGTACATTATGGGTAGCTTAGGAGTTGGGGAAAAGCTCAGATTGGGTTGTGTTGTGTGTGGGGGTTTTGTAGTGGCTGATGTCCATATGCTTTTGTCTTGTGCTTGATGAAGTTAATGGAATCAACATCAAGTTTGAATTTGAAAATTTTGCCTCGTAAAATGTGTGGTTTTTGAACGTTGGACATTTGTGGGTGGATTAGTTGATATCGGAATTCCTCCAACCAAATTTTGCCTCGTAAAATGTATCGGTTGTTGACATTACTCTATTAGCATTAACCCGCACGTATAGACAAGTGGCTGATGTAAAATATTGTACGGATATGGATGAAAAACACAATAATAACAAGAGATCAAAAAAATTTATAGATCGAGGCTTCAATAATTACTATGCTTAAAAATAGATTTTGCCCTTCGGAATATGAAGATTGGTGCAGCAAGACAATAAATTTAAGATTTCAAATCTTTGGTCTTTGTCTTTTGAAATAGATATATGCTCTAATATACATCAGTGATATGATGTTGATTTAAAATAAACTGTAAACTCAAGCATTCTGAATTCAATTCTATCGTATTTTGAGTTTAACTGATATCAATAGTTAACAAGTGGTTTCATATATCCGAGTTTACTCTCAAATGATGAGTCTAATTTGGTCTTGTTTTGAAAAAATTTCTCGTCACGAAAAAAAAAAAAATTTAATTTTTTAGAAGAGTACTACTATCATGTTAAGGAGTAATTAGAGGATAATTATGCCCCTTTACATGCAAATTAGATCTTGCACTAAGCCGGTGGAAGTATTTTAACTATCAAGGTAACGAGATTTGAACATAAAATCTTCTATTCTAACATCGTTTTTTAAAATTATTTCAGTATTAATTTGTGTGAGAATTACTCTAATAGTATGTTAAATTATTAGAGAGTAAGTGACCCACCACCTATATATTTCAAAAGTTTGACCTAGTGCTTGACTTTATGCCCAACGGTAACTATTGGTGGGAGTTTGGGAATGGTGGATTCAGCTGTGTGGTGTGTGTGTGTGTGTATTGGGGGACTAAATGTGATTTTTTGACTGTAGGTAAATTGAGGCCTAAAGCAATAATATTAAATGAGGCCTTTTTATTTTTAGTATTATTTTTAAAAAAAAATATTTTTAATTTTTTTTTAAGTGAGAGAGGAGGATGTGATACTTTATTTTTGTTTTTTTAAGAAAGGGAGAGATTTTATTTATTTATTTTTTAAAATTTTGATTTTTGAGTTTCTAATATTATGGATTGAATTGTAAGCCCAAATTATTGAAATTATAATTTTTGGATTGGGCTTAAATTTTTTGGGGCCTTTTTATAAGGCCTAAAATTTTCATGGATTTAATTTTTTTATGTAGACTAGTTATGTATCTACAATTATGAGGCCTTCTAAAAATTTGGGGCCTAAAGCCCATGCTTTTTTTTTAATACTATAGGGCCGGCCCTGGATTGGGATGACAATGAGCGGGAAGCAGATTTGAATATCATTTATGAAGCTGTGTCTGATCAGCTGTATGTTTGTCTGAATCACAAGAATAAACTCAAGTGCAGTAGTGTGTGATGTACACAACTCGTCTTGACTCAATAAATTTGCTATTTATAACATCAGATATATTGTGTTGTTTGATAATAGGGTGGAGCTATTCCCGACACTTAAATATTCTTACCCACCTCGTTTCTAATTTTAAACTACTAAGTTCACTTCGTTTCTACTCACTCCATTAATGACTAAATCCAGTCGGTCTATAATTACTAAAAGCAATAATTAAATCCACTTCATTTTCTTCTCACTCTTTATACATTCTAACCATAAACTATGTCCACCTCCCACAAGATTTCCTCTTTCTATCCCGTCTCGCGCACATTTGTATTGTCAATCATACTCTTAACTTTATTGCTTTTGTGCCCTCTATTTTTATTTACATTATTATATAGATTAAATGTTATATAAATATTACCAATCGTATTTTAGTTTGGGGTATAACTTAAACGGGTCAACTCGAAATACTTGATATTTGAACAGTAATTTCCAACTCTAAAATTTCTACCATGAATTTCTCAAGTGACATATATGTTAGTATTGATTTTAAGATAAATAGATTGTTTCACATACATGTATCATATTTTAGGTTTTTTAATGTGCATTCTAACTCATAGTTCTTTTATTCTTATATTATATATTTTATTTGATATTTTATTATAAATATTTCAGATGTATAATATTATATTCACCTATATACAAATAATAAAAGGTTTCTTTTTGATTAATTATTTATGTATAAATAGGATAAACTTAGTCATTAGTGGAATGAATATACATAGGGTAGACTTAGTGGTCTAAAATTAGAAGGTTAAATGGGGTGAAAAAAAATATTTAAGAGGTGGAAATAGTCTTACCCTTGATATAATATGTCATCTTCACCCTTTTTGCTTAATTTTCATTTCTGTGAAAAAAAAATTCAAACCTCTATAGTAAAAAAAAATCTAGTCCTTATTGAATTTATAATCTTGTTTTGATCCCACATAGAGATGGTAGTGGACAAGATAAAAATGGGTATTCGTTCAAATCTTCTCCGTTTAGACCGGAGATGGACCATACGTATTGAATAGTGGACTAATACGGGAATACATGTATAAACCAGTGTCAGGGTGAAGGCATGGATGGATTGACACTTAACTCCACCCCGCCCCTCCCCACCCCGTTTTACCCCGTTGTTGTTATTATTATTATTATTATGATTATTATTATTATATACATGTTATGAACAAAAATCTATATATTATTGAATGATTTTTTTTTTTAGAAATTATTATTTTTTTTTTTGATTTTTTCATGTTTTTGGCTTGTAAAAGTGTAGATCTTTGTATTTTTATATTTTTTTATGTTGGATTATGTTATGTTACATTATGTTGTGTTGTATGATGTTGTGTTGGATTTGCATGGGAGACAAGTTTTTAATTATATTATGTTAAATTATATTGTGCACAAGGTTTTAATTATATTATGTTGTAGAAGACAAATTTTTAATTATGTTATGATATTTTATAATTATGTTAGATTAGTTAGAATGTTAGATTTATTTAGAATTTTAAATTATGTTGACATAGACTTGGACTGGTAAGGTGGACGGAGGGCAGGGGAAGGGGTGAAGGCGGGGGAGGGGGTGGAGCGGAGATTACAAATTTATCCGTGGACGAAGATAGAGATAAAAACTATACCGGTTAATGGGATGGACCGGGGATGAACAAAAAAATTTTAAGCGGGTACTGGGATGGGGATTACACTCCCTGTCCCCGCTTCTGTCCACTGTCATCCCTAATCCCACAAGTCATTTAGCCGCTTGACACCATCTTGTACAAACTGAAATTTCATTGCAAAATCACTGTGATTTGATTATTTCTAATTTCTACATTTGTTCTTTTGCTCTTAAAATCTAGTTGTATAAATAAGCCAATGCATCTACCCCAAACACCCCCCAGCAACCAAAAACAAAACCTGGTACTGCACAAAGTTAGAACACAACATCATCTTCATTCCTTTTGCCAGCCAAGCTGACAATTTTTGAGTAAAATCACGAGTTCCTTCCCTTCTGCACATTCACAGAGGCAGCATCACCAGTCTGCCACGAAAATCGAAGGAAACTCTAACAAGAACAAATCCATGATCCACTCCTCCACCACGAGACGGGATCACAGCATGCGATCACGAAACTCGCGCACACGTACAAATGAACAGTCATGGAACCAGCCCCTATTATGGCAATCTCTACATTCCACTTCCTCTTCTTTCATCCATGAATGTCTCCTGGCGAAGAAACGTACTCTAAAATCGTCACTCTAAATCTCTTCTTCGAAGATGAGTTCAATAAATTCAATGTGCCTCTGCATGTTCCAACATCCTTATAGTTGGGTATTAGAATATTGAAGAATGAAGCCCATCTCTCTGAGAGGCAAGCCTTCCATTTGAGAACTGCGGATTTTTCTTGTCAAACTTCATAATCCGTATCAACACTATTATGCGATGTTGATTGCTTAACCAGCCTACCTTCTTCATCATACTGATCAAGATTCTCACATGGGGCAGGGAAAATTCTTCCAATCACACGGCCTTGAACATACGCACACTGGAAGATACGCTTCTTTTTGTATGTTATTCCCACTGACATGTCCTGGAAAGTAACATTCCTCACTGGAATCTCTGAGCTGCCATAGATGCGGACCGGTATACGAACTCCCTGACCATGGATTCCAATGAAGCTGATGTCCTCAATAATTGGAAGGGCTTTGGGGTCGTAACCTCCATCTGGGTGCTCGTTGTAATCAGTTTTTATCACAATCCCCACCCGAACATTATTTAGTGTGAGGTTCCGATATGTGATATGCCGAACTTGTCCCCCCCTGCCAGGGCTGGTCTTAATCCGAATAGCCCTTTTTGAGTTCCAAACAAGGAGATTCTCCACAGAGATATTTGAGACTCCACCGGACATTTCACTACCAATTGATACTCCAGCACTGCCAAGAATGTAAGAAGCTTCAAAAAATATTTAACACATGGAAACTTCGGAGTGAAGAACTTCAATAAAGTAACTGCCCCACAATGCTTTGTTCACACTTCGTGGCCTCCAATGCTCTTTCAATGATAAGTATGCTTTTTTATCATGGGTTCAAAACATTCATACTCGGGTTATACTGATGGCCAGTTCAGGCAAAAAAGTACCATTCATATTTTCAAAACAAAGTCATGCACATTTCAATGAGTGAGCATGCTCGAATTTAAAATTTAACAGTAATATAGAAAAATGGTAACCAAGTGCAGTGTGTACGCATGCAATTCACATATTTCTTGACAACAAATTCGAGAATGCATCATCCTCAAGGGAATTTGCACAACGCATGCATGCAAGGGCATGCCATTAGCCAAGTACACATGCCTTCAGTTAATAGCTTGTGTTTAAAAACAAGTAAACAACAGATAATATATAGGCAATAAGCTGGATTAGAATTTTGATATAGAACAACTGTCACCTTATCATTGAGCGTACCACAACATTACGGATAAGAATGTTAGTGGAAGGCCGGCCATAAGCAATTCCATACTGATCCCAACCACTCTTTATAGCAATTCCATCATCCCCAACACTTATATAACAATCCTCTATCACCATATCCTCACATGAATCTGCATGGTTTCAGCACCGATCTCAACTCCAAATACTCAAAATGTGATTTTTTTTTTTTCTTTTAAGAAAAGCTAGAGCATATTAGGGTCAGCAAACATCACGCAAGGGGGTCATCCATTGTACAGTGAGTTTGGTAGCAAAGAATAAATGGGACATCATTTCACATGGAGTGAAACACCCCTGGTAAGTGGTATTCCCATCGGTTAGCATTACATGTATTAGAAACTCGTGTTTAAACTTCGAGGCTCTTTCAATCAAAATTCTCGTTCTAACCTTATACTCAACCCATAACTCCGTAAGATTATGCCCCTAGTCATCGCAAAGACTGGTTGGGAGACTTTCATAAATAGAGCAATAAATATTTCTTGAAAAATTCACAGCAATTACACCATTTTTTCCTTCAAAGAACATACACAAGTCAAATGAATTCAACTCAATGAGCCAACCATTTTTAATGGAATTGAAAATTTGAAAGTACTCTAACCTGGACTTCAAAGAAAAGTCAATGTATTTAGAGGAACAAACACAAAATGCAAGAATGTTTTGTTATAACTCTAAAAGACCTATTGAACTACAAGGTATATATTAATTTTTTCATCCCATATCAACTGCCTTAGTGTGTCAGAGTTGTACATTGCATGCACATCCAGTTGCGCTTCCATGTGGCCCAATACTACAGTTTAATGCAAAATAGCCATTTTCTTATCGGAAGAGGAACTTAAGGTCTCAAGATAATTCTGAAACTTCTAAACAGATTACTATTTCCAGCCATGGCTGATGATACTGTTAGGCAGGTAGATTCTGTTTCATTTCCCTGCCAGAATGATGCTATTAAGCAACTCTGATTATAAACCAGTGGGCCACAGGCTACGTGGTATATGCTTATTTAGGGACCAGAGAGTTACATGCAGCATTGTGGCTCATCATATAATCGAATGGAAAGAATGACTAAAAGCATGAGTAATGCAAATATACCAGGATCTATTCCATCGGTGTTTGGGGCTTCAGACAACGGAGCCAAGATAGTAACATTTCTAATAGTAACATTCTGACAGTCATAAGGGTGGAGCGTCCAGAACGGAGAATCGCGCAAAGTAATGTCAGATATTTGAATGTCTCTTGACCACATAATCTGCACAAGGGGGCCCCTCGTGTGCTTGAGAAGCTTCTTACGATACTTCTTCCACCACGTTTGACCTTGTCCGTTGATAGTACCATTATGTCCTGTTGGTCAATTATAGAACCATTACCATCAGAGCTCACTTTTTGAATTAGAATGAAGTGATATATTGCTTCTTTCAACCGTATTTGGCTAAAGCGGAGTATATGGAATCCAAGATCCAACGTCGACAACCAGAGAAAGATGCCTCTTTAATCCCGATAATAAACTAATAATGAGCATCAACTCAACCTTAAAATGGACACGAGAAGAAAGAAACAAAAACATACTTCTGAAGTTACACAATTCCTATAGGCAAACCTGAAGCAATTTAAATTTCCTTTTGCTAAGGATATCACTTCATACCAGTCATCAGTAGGCATTCCGAATGTTCCAGAGTGTTGCCTTTGGGTATTAAATTTTTAACGCGAATAACACCGAAAAGGGGCATTTATACTTGCATTGATCATAAGACGATGATACTATATCTCTTACTCCTCTTTTTATGTTAACTACTCTAAGCTCACCCCCAGTTGTTTAGCTTATAGGGAATCTCAGTCTCCTACCTAAGGTGCAGAGTTCAAGTCTGAAGAAAGGAAACTCTCTGCATGCAAGCTGGTGCAAGGTCTAATCCAGTAAGAACTTTCCAGGAAGATTGGCGGATTTGTGAAGCACAATCACGGGGATAGGTCTTGGCATGTTCTAATCAGATTAAACATCAGTTTTCAACAGTTTTAACAGTTAACTAGAACCTCGGAACCTCGTCATAATAAACAGGTTGAGACATTGAACCCTTTCACATCAAAAGTAACAAGAAATCCTCTATCGCTAAACTGTACTTCCAGTTTCCAAGTCTTATTCTGATATACTTTTATGGTTCTCTTAAAATTGGTGAACAGGCAGAGCTTTTGGACTTGGATGTAAAAGATTTAACACCAAAATATGAGGAGCAGATCAAAGATCCCATTAAGCTGACCTGTTATGATAACGTCCTTCAAATTTTGACCATGGATTAGACTTCCATAACGAGGTCCAGGGTGCTCTCTTCCATATCCATATGATGGCAAAGGAGGCATCAATGGCCAATACTTCTCATCCTGTTATATGAGATCCATGAGAACAATATACAAGAAAAGGTCAAGAAAACAATAACTACGACGTGAATTAATGATTTCCGTTGTCAACTGATCCAAACCATAACACCCACGGATCAAAATTTCATTTCAGTACATTGATTCAATCACCTAGTAAACGGTTCAGAACAAAAATGTTTTGAAAACACATTCAGAAAATTTATTTCGGAAACATTGATCGAAACACTACAAAACATTGCAAGGCGCATTCAAACATTCCAAAACACCTTACAACTTAAGAATTTTGATATCTCTCCTTCGTTTCCATTTTTATTTACCCTTTCAAAATAAAATTTTGATCCTCATAACATCATATTTCAGGAAGAGATTAGAAATCCATTCCAGACAGTCTTCTGACTACGGATCTAACAGTATAAAACCTGTACTAATTCATCTACTGATGAAAGCTGGCTTTTCTTGACGGATATACCGTACTAGTTTTGCCTCTTTGCACTCCCTCCACATACTCCAACACTTACCCTCCAAATTACCCACTATTTTCTTACATTTTCTCGCGAACCAAACAGAGGGCTCGAAAACAAAGAACATAAACAACAGAAGGGAGGGTACGTACGTCGATTCCAAGTATAACGGCATTTTCAGCAAGAAAGAGAGTCATGTGGCTCGTGAGATTAAAAGGCGCGGTCAGCCAAACCCCAGGTTGAACGTTGAGCTGACCGCCACCTCTCTTTTCGATTTCCGACACTGCCCTCTCAAATGCTCTTGTATTTACTGTCACGCCATCGCCAACTGCTCCGAAATCGGTCAAGTTGAAGACCACAGGACGTAGCTTCGGGATGGGCCTCGTTGGCGGCGAAGACCAGCGACGGTACGTTAAGATCCGATCTACGGCTGTGCGTTGCCATATGATGATCAGAAAGAATCCAAGGGTCCAAATGAGAGTGAGAAATGATGGGATTAAACGCTTGTAATCGAGTGTGCTGCGATGGTGGAATCTGGAAGTTTCCGCCATGATTGAATGGGAAAATTACGGAAAGACCATGAGATTGAGGGGTTTGAATGATTGAAATTTGGGGGCAAAATAAGGACTTGTGGAGTGGAGAGGCGTTGCAGAGCAGGCGAGTTGGGGAATGAAACAATGGAGATTGAATCATTTGATTCCGTCTGTAAACTGAAGAAGATGGTGTAACGAAAAAGGGAAAATGACAATTTGTACCCCAATTTTTTTAATATTTTTCACTTATACCTTTAAAATTTAATCTATCTAATATTACAGTTAAAAAGTTGAATTTCCAACACAATAACAGTTAAATTTTATCTAATTTCTATCTATTTTAATACAATAATATAAAATTTATCCCCAATTTTTGTTTCTACACAACCCTAATGTCAAACTAATCAACCAACATATTTCTCAATACCAAACAACTTCATTAATAAACACTTACATTTTTCTTCTCTTTTCTCTACTTCTCTCTTATTTTTCGTCTGGTCACTTTAATTTTTAATTACATAATAAAATAAAATAATGATTATTTAAAATATAAAATATTATACAATCAATATAGAGTGTCTTTAAACACAGAGTAATAGTTGCAATGCGACCTCACACCAACTTCTGTTATTGTTTGCATTAAATCCACGCATGTCACGTGCAATAAAAATTTGACGAAAATAGTAAAAGTTTGTGTGTAAACTGTAAAGGTTATATTGCAATTATTTTATGTCATTGAAGGTGTAACGTACAAAATTAATCTTTAAATGTATAAATTAGAAGTTTTAAAATCTTTGGGGCCACAAAGTGCGATTCTCTCAAAGGAAAATTGAATTAAAATGATTCTTCTCTGTTTTTGTTCGGATTTTGATGGGCTTTGCTCCATTTCTGGGCCGGTCATATATGATACTGGGCTTCTTGATTGGACTTACATATTTTGAATGTCACAACCTATCAAAAAGGTACATTATACACCACTTATTTGTAAGGAATTACCTTAATATAAATTTTTTGTGAACAAATACGTTTTGGATTTTTTTAAATATTTCATTACGTAAAAATCTTTTTTCTTTATTCATGGAAGATAAGTTAGGCAATTAATTGTGATATTCAATTTCCTATTTTATTTGAACAACTTTCTTATTTTTTTTTAATGGTTAAGTGATTTCCTAAATTAAAAGATAATTAATCATTTCAATTTTGAAAAGATTCCATTAGTTTTAAAAAAATTTCTTATTCTCTCTATATCTTAACTCTCACCGTTAATATCTCTCTATTTTCTCTCTCTTTCTTTCTCTCTCCCTCTATTTTCTCTCTGAAACTCGTTATTTCTCCCATCGTTACTCTCTTTTCCCTATTCTCTCTCTTCCTCTCCTCTTTATTTCTCTCTCTGTTTATGCAGTGTTACATTTAAGTCACATTGTGTGATACTCACCCTGTACAAAATACTGCATATGATGTTTGTTTTGCAGTGTGACATTAGAGTCACACTTTTGATGCCCACACCATGAAAAAATAATGCATATGATGTGTAGTTGTATTGTGACATTGGATTCACACTGTAATACTCACCATGTGTTTTTGAATATTTATGTGATGTGTGTATAAAGTGTTACATTGGAGTCACAGTATGATACTATCTATGTGCAAACCTCGTATATGGTGTCTATATGTAGTGTGATATTACTTTCCATGTGCTAAAACCTGCATATGTTCTGTGTATACAGTGGACATTGATGTCACATTATAATGTCCACAGTAGCCCAACTCTGCATATGTATTTTACAAGCAGTGTGACATTGGCGTCACAGTATATGTGTCACAATTTTGTTGTCACAAAATATATAGAGAGAGAAAAAAATAATCCTTATCTTAGAAAGTATAATCCTTATCTTAGCTTTATATGAGAGAGAATGAAATAGTTCAAATATAAGAAAATCCTAAAATTTAAGAATTTTAGAAATAATTGGGAAAGATTTCAAATTAAGAAATTTAAGATAGCTAGGTTTTTGAACTTATGAGATATATTTCCCCTACAAATTTCACAAACTCATCACATATTTTTTCTCCCAAATTTCACAAACTCAACACAAACACGCGGCTACAAACACTCATTATACACACACTTCAGTTATATACACACTCCAATACACGTATAGTGTCATAACTTAGTATACAGTGACTTCAGTCACGGAGTATCGCTAGTATATATATGAGATATAAAGAGAGAGAAAGAGAAAGAGTTCTAATATAAGAAAACTCTAAAATTTAAGGGCTTGTTTACTTTGCTTCTCAAAAAAAAGTATCTGAAAATAATTTTTGAGAAGAGTTTTAGAAAAATATTTTTGATGTTTTTTAAGACGAAGAACTTGTTTGGTTATATGATTCCAAAAACAGTTTTACGGAACAAAAAATAATAAAACCTATTTGAATTGAGTGTTTCATATAAATTTTTCTAATATATTAAACTTGATAAAATAGAAAAAAAGAAAAATAAATAAATAAATTTTGGCCTCAACATACACCATCTCGGTGGCTTCAACATATCCAAATCTTTGATTTACACACAGAAAATTCAATAAACCCAAATCATTAATGAAAAAAATCCAACACATCGTTCACACAAATAAAAATTTCACAACAAGTCAAGCAACAATAGATATGAGATGATTCCTTCAAGCCTTGAAGCCACCGGATTTAGCACAAAAAATAAAAAAAAAATCAGAGGGAATCGAATCCAGATCTGAAGGAGATCGACTCAGATTTGAAGAAAACCTGACAAAAAAAAAAACGCTGAAAACCCTTTTGCTAGAGATCGTCAGAGGAAACTCAGATTTGGAGTCGATGCTGGAGAGAGAGAGAGAGAAAGAGGCTTGAAGACGCTATGTTTGTGTCGCAAGACGATGCTTTCGCTGGAAGATCGCGAAGAAGACTGTGTGTGTATATGGGTGTGTTCTGTCTGGTTTGGCCAAAGTGGAGAGAGAGAGAGAGAGAGAGAGAGAGAGAGAGAGAGAGAGAGAGAGAGAGAGAGAAAGGCAAAACAAAAAATCTTTTTATAGTAAGATCTATTTTGCTGTTGAGGAAGTTCGAAGGAGAGACCTCATTAAAGAGAGAGAGGTGTTCTCCGTATTTTCACAATTCTCAAATGAGTCTAACAAAATTCTACAAAACAACTAATTCTTGTTTTCTATTTTTTGTTCTCATTTCCCACTTTTTTTAAAAATTTGTTTTTGGAAATTGCTAACCAAATAGCATCTCACAAAATTTTGTGTTTTGAGAACAAAAAACTGGTTTTAAGACACAAACCAAACATCACCTAAGAGTTTTAGTTTTCAAATTAATTGATTTCCTTATCTAGTTTTTTCAACAGTGATGTGATGATGTTAGGGGTACTTCGGTCATTTTGCTCCAAAGTGCACTTTTTGCCAAATGTTTTTTGAGTTTGTACTTAAAATCAAATAAGTTATAAAAAATGCACCAACTTTCAAAAAACCCATCTCTATATGGTCTGTCTGTAAGAAGTGCATAATATGACCCACACTTTTAGTATTTGTTGCCCCTGAAAGACGAGAAAATATTAGGTATAACGGTTACGCTACGTTAGCAGTGTCACAGTGTGTAATCGTTCACTAGGGGTGCAACTTGGGCGGGCTAACCTGATTTCAACCCGAGTCCAACCTGAAAAAATTAGGGCTTGGGTTAGGGTTTTTAATACTTGGGTTGGGCTTGGGTCAAAAAACCTCAACCCGAATTCAATTTGGACGGGCCTCGGATTGAGTCATTGGGTTCACAGGTTCAACCCGAATTAATACTATATAAATACAATTTTATCCTATGTATCAATCTTATCCTATGTATCCTAATGGATTCGGATCCTCTGTTGTTCGCGAGGAACAGCAGCCGCTGCTGTTTGGTTAAAACGGCACCGTTTGGTGCCTTTTTAAAAAAACCAATCAGACCCAAAAAAAAAAAAAAACCCCCCAAAACTAATTCATCAAAAACGATCATCCTCAAAACGTATTCACTCCATCGCCTACGATCATTCCACAAACCCAAAATGATGTCGAAGTCGAAGACCCAAAAAATTCTAACACTCCATTGCCTACGCCTTCATTTATGCTGACGTCGACGTTTGCCTACGTCTCCATCACCGCTGGTCAATAATGGGAATCAACAAAACTCTATCTCTGTTCATATTCATTTTCCCTGAATATTCATGTTCCATCACCGCTGGTCATATTCATTTATTTAAACTAAACCACCAGAGTTTCACACACAAAACACACACACACGCCTCCCTCTCTCACGCACAACCCACTCTCCAAACCACCTTCACGTTTTTCTATCTTCTTGGAACAAAATTTGTTATTATTTTTTTTGTTGAGTGCTTCTATCTTCTAGATAAAATAGCTAGTTGTATAGCAAAATAAAGTAAATGTGACAATTCTCCAGTAATATGGGTAAACCAACATGAAGAACACTCACATCGCATAACATCCATAAGGTGTTCGATCAAATGCCACAGAGATCTCAATTTTGGTTTTCAATGGCCGAAGCTTATGTGATCCGATTCAATAATAATTAATTTGTTTGATTTTGATTTCCATTTCAGAATTTACTTTGAATTTGATTTTTTGATTCAATTCTTCCAATTTTTTCAAACCACGTGTAGATTCAATCTTCTCCCAAGTCTTATTTTCCCATGGGTGCTACTTTTAAAATTCTCAAACTTTGGTACAGATGGTGCTGGGCAAGGCAGATGTGCCATGAAGATTGATGGGTTTTTTGGAGAAGATTGGAGATTTGTTTGATAGATTGAGGGTGCAGATCAAGCATGTTTATAGAAAGGTGAATGGGGTGCATATGCTAGGAGTATGCTATTGCATAGGGATCAATTATTGCTGCATAGCAAGGATCAAAAGGGTTGTTCACAGGGGGATGCTGCCTTGTTAATTATCTGTTTCTAGACAGAATTGGAGGCCTACTGTGGTTTTGCAGTCTATGGCAGACTGACTATGCAGTCAGAACAGAGAAATGTAGCAGCTGTATAGGAGAAAGATCAACTGTTTTGTCTGGATTTTGTAACAGAATTCTGTAACAGAATTTCTGTTTTAAAACAGGAAAACTGTTTTGTTGGTTGTAACAGTATTTTTTTCTGTTTTTTGTTAAAACAGTTTATGTTTTTTTATTCTTGTAATTTTTTGAGATTTCATTCAATAAAATTCTTTGGTTTTGTTAAAATCTGGGAGTTCTTCTGATTTCTCTACTAGTGGTGTCTTGCCACCTGTTGGAAGGATGTTGCTGCACTGAGACCTATTGTTTCTGTCTGTGGAGTACTGCTAGCAGCTGGATGTGTGTGTTTAGAAATGGTTTAAATCCTCTTGAAGGATTAAAACCATTTTTTTCATACAATTATAAGAACATTTTGTTCTTTAATTCTTGTAATTCATTCTTTTTTGGAAATGAAATTTTTTCTTTTATTTTTTGATGATATTGTAGGCATTTGTTAGATGATGGTGACATTTCATGTTGGATGTTTATGGATTCAATATAGTTAAACAATTTAAATTCAACCATCAACATGCATAAACATCAACTCACATTATGGGTTCATATACACAGGTGTTTCCAAATGGATGGTTGATCTTCTAAAACAAGACAATAGAAGATTCACCATTCCCATAGCAAAAGAATACATTATAATTTCACATTTCAAAAGGATCAAAAAGAAAGTGTTAAGATCAAACAAAACTGAACTTCAAAACTTGAATAACAATTTGAAGCACCATCCAGCACTGCAGCAGCAACATCAACTTCATTCTTGGCAACTATCAACATGAAGCAATAGCAAAAAACAGCACCAATAACTCAGCCACCTACAACCATGGAGGGCAGCATAAACACAACTTTTGCCATCTTGTTCTTCAAATATCCTTGAAAAAATCATAGAAGTTCTCGTTTATGAAGGAGGATTCCGCACCGAATAAATGAATTTGTGTTGCATCAAATGACATACCTTACATAAATTAGAATGGATCAATGAGAATATACCATTAAAATCAATGTATGAATAAACTAACATACCTGAGTATTGGATGCTTGTGAACATACTGGTTGTCTAGATAATGGTTGTGAAGATAATGGTTGTGGACATACTGGTTGTGAAGGTACATTAATGACAAATAATCCTCAAATCAAGATAGTAAATATAAAAAAATCATTCAATGTTCGATGTGTCATACCTTGGACATATTAGAATGTTGTGTAACTACTTTATTCCTCTTAGATGGCTTCTCATGCCACGGTTTGAGTCGACCCTAACCTTTGTAACCACCATCCTTCATTTTTATACCTTTCACTCCTAAAATGTTAGGGTCCACATATTTCATTCCTTCATTATCCACACATGTGCTTTCGAATGAAACACTACCTTCATCAATATGTGATGCAAACATTTTCTCCACTTGTTCAAACAAATTATGAACGACTCGAGTCATCAACTGATGTGCAGGTCCAAGATCAGAACAACGCGCTGGTAATTGTACCATTGTAGGACATAGTTGCTTATAACGAGATACTGCCACCAACTTAGGATCCTTCACATTTGATATACTATAATCTGGTGTATGACTATTCCTTGCATCTCGTCTCCATCTCTTTATTATGTAGCCTTCAGGAATTTGTTTAATATTCATTGTGTCCAACACTTTAAGTGCATGACTACATAATATTCCAACCATTTCAAACTTCCGACAACTACAACTAACAAGTTGTTCAATATCATTTATTCACACCAAATACTCCCTCTCTTTTCCAAACAATTTAACAACAAATTGATATTGTTGCTCCATAGTGTTGCATGGTTTCACAACAGTACACTGGAATGTATCATACTCATCATGAAATAAATCAAACACAGGAGGAGTGTAATATTGTCCAACTTGCACCAACATGGGAGCTTTTTTGAACTTCATTCTTGGCAACTTTTGTCTAGCATGGTACTCTTCCTCCGATTCCACATATCTCTTATCATTTACAACTCTATCAAAGTGAGTAAAGAATTGAACAATATCATGATCTGACTTTAAGTACTTTCGCAATTTTGTATACAAACTCTCATTAAGCTGGGTGCTTCTCATACCTGCTGTGAAAATTCTCTTCATATACACCTTAGCCCATTTCTCTCTCAAAGTCTAAGTTGTCTTCGTCCAGGTATTATCCCGCAAATTATACTCATCAAGCAAAATATTTCAAGTCTCAAACAATTCATGCTCTTCCATATATTCGTAGATGCATTTTTGAAAATTGGTGACAAAGTTAGAACCATCCTTGTATATATTTCCTAGATGCTTTAAAGCATTTTGGGAAATGTGTCAAGTACAAAGCCCGTGATAAGTCTCCGGCATCACTTGGGTTATTGTCTTAGCCATTGCTTGATCTTAGTCAGTAAAGATGGTGATAGGCTTCTTCCCAGACATTGCTTGCAAAAATGTCTCAAATAACCATTGAAACGACGCTGTCGTTTCATCATACAATAATGCAGCACAAAAAATCACAGTTTTCCTAAAATGATTAAAGCCAAAAAAGCATGCAAAATGCCGATAATCCTTGTTCGTACCGAATGTTGTGTCAAATGAGACAACATCTCCAAAGTGACCATAGTCAATAATCATTTTCGGGTCAGCCCAAAAAATATTAGTAATATGCTCATCAACATCCAACTAGATACCATAGTAAAATGATGGATTTTTAACCGCTTCTAACCGAAAATAATTCAACAAACTATCAGCTTCACCTTATCTCAACTCTCGTTGTCTCTTGTCACAGATGTAATTTTTTTGGACTTGTTGAGTAAACCCCAAATTTTCCCTTCCACCTGTCTGGGTACTCATAAGTTCATATGAATCTTTAAGTGATATCCCACAATCCGCTGTCACGTCAACATGAATGTCTTGCACAGTAGAAACTTTCATTTGGGATGACATCATATACACACATTCCTTAAGGTGCAATGGATGATCGTGATCATCCTCCCATTTGACCACGATAAATTTCCCAATTTTCCGATTTAGGGATATGCACATGTGAGCCAGACATTTGGTTCGTGTCTCAGCTCGCGACTTTATTACTTTCCAATCCCTTTTATCCACATCTCTTTGTCCCTCTTTGCAACAAACATATTTTCTATAAATCATGATCTGGTCTTTCTTACTTTTATTGTGATAGTCTTTTCTCACACTAAATCCGACCGAACCTCCATATTTGTTATAAAACTCATAAGTATCTTCATCCGAGTCAAACTGCATACCAATACTTTGAGTGTTGACAATTTCATTAACTACAACGGACTCCATTATAGATGTTAGTACCTGCAAAAAAAAATGGACTAACTATTGTATCAACACTAAAACAAGCTTCAGTGTGTTTATTTATTTATTTTAACAATATGTTACATGGAGAAGGTGGCGATGAGGTTCGAATCCATGATCAATATAAATTAACAACAAACCAAAACATCACAATTAAATCATATCATAAAATTTAATAATAATCAAAGAAATCAACAAATCAATCAAAGATTCAAAATTTTAAAATTTAAATTTAGGTCAACAAAAATCCAACTAATAAAAATGTAAATTTGTGGGTGTGTATGTATATTCATACTAGTTGATGCACACGTGCGTTGCACGTGAATTATTTTTTTAGTATAGTTTTAGTAGTTATATTATTTAAAATGTAGAATTAACATGATTCAAAACATCTAATAGAATGGTGAACTCTCTAGACCATAAAATATAAGGAGCAAGGTGTAACAAGATATTGCATTGACAAACAATGATTCATAATCTGTTAGAAACATATACAAATTGATGGTACAACAAACAACTTCAAAAAAGTTCAATTTTCAAATATAGGTTGCACTTTAGCCACTTATGGGATTGTTCAATATTAAGATCTTTGTAATCATTCTTGATACAATCTGATTATAAAGGATACTATATACACTACACTTTGAATAAATTTCACTATAAAACCAAAATCTTAATTGAGAATTAAAAAAGAAGAAGCTTATTTTCAACATTAGATCAACCAATGAAAGTATAATCAATCTCGATATGAATACAAAACTAATAAAAGTCATATGTACAGGAAAATTCAGAAAATATAACAAATAAATTAATAGATGTACTGTCTTTCAATATCTTCAACTGTCAAACACATGAAACTCTAGCGCAAAAAAGAAAAATGTGTTGAATAAAACTCTAGATCAATCTAGCAAACCGAAATCAGTGATACATTCACACCCACAATACACAACATAATTGAGGCAATAAATAAGGTAATTGCATACCTCCCCAAGAAAACGAAGCAGAATACCAAATAAAAATATTTTTTTATTGGAGATAGATGGGTTGGTTTGTTTTGTTGGTAGGTGAGAGAGATGTATGCACTGAAGATTTAGAATTACTCAAGAATTTATATGGTCTAAACATTAAATTTGTGAATGAGTCATGTGTAACAGGCAAGAATGAGGAAGGCCTAATAGTTCGACTTCTAACTCCTTAATAATTTATAATTGACATATTTATTGTTGATTGAATATTTTTGTATTCAATGTCTATCAACAAGCCATATCATGGAATATGAAATGGTTGTTATACTTATTTCTCAAGATTGGTTACTTGTAGGAAATATTTATTAGTCACGGTTATCGAATGAATAATTGTATTGACAAATTTTTTTTTAAATAGTGTACATATAAAATAGCGGACCAACAATCAATAATCCACACAAAAGTTACAATTATAACAAATATAGTATTGGTATTACTTATTTTAATAAGGTTATTATAGTTAATTAAAAGTTTTTCAATTTTATTAACATTTTGTAGTAGTATAGATAAATATATATACTAATTAGTGCATACGTTCGTTACATATACATTAGTCAAACTCCACAATTCTCTAAAGTATTATAAATGAAAAATTATCAATCGTATAAATAGGATAAAACTACTGACAATTTAAAGAGCTTGTGTCCCTTCAAAAAGTTGTCAGAGATGGGATCTAATAACTCAATTCAACAAAACCTTATCTTCGATTGTATAACATATTCTAATGGGTTTCCATTCCCTGCATCACTTTCATAAAATGCTCCAATCAATAGATGCTAAGCAATTTTGAAAAGACAAAAATGTCATGAATATGACCACAGAAGCACAAGGATCTTAGGACACTTTAGTTGAATTTAAACGGGTACTACTTTTTACCTAGCCCTATTCGAAGTGTCATAGATATAAGGCAAAGGGTTACCTTCTCGAAAGGAAATCAATGGTATATTAATTTTAGGTACCTTTTTTTCCAAGGATTTTGAAATCCTGCAAGCAATTTGAACCACAAAAATAAGAAGAGGAAAGAGATGGCAATGGAAGCATCAGCCAACCAGATTGATGAAAACAATGGTTGTAAGTCAAGTGCACAAGTCTCAGAAATTAAAAAAATGGAGAGGAAATTGTCAAATTCATGACATATAAATCCATGTTTTATCCCCGAGATGTTCTTCACCTTCATGCCCATTATTATATAGTATTCTGGGAGGAGTGGATATTTTCAGATAGAAAGGACCTACACACATCAAAGCTTGCATTTTCTTGGGTTGCAAATCTACAACTGAACATTAAATCAAAATCATTGATGATTCTGGATGATCAAATTTTTTCAATGTGTTAATGTATCCTAATTTCAACCAAGTTCCTAAAGATTCAGAATTCCAAATTGAAAAAGTTGAATTCTTCCAAATTTTCCTTGTTCATAATCAAATATCTTTTTGACTCACTGAACTAATTCAACAAGTTTGAACTATCCAATCTCTCCTCCTTCAATCTAATGCGTGTTTGTTGCATTTCTATTGATCTATGCAAAAGGTAACCTCCTAAGAAGATATTTTGGCAGAAGGTAAAGACTGATAAGAAATCAAACCTCATCCATTCGCTCTTGACATCAGCCTCTCAACTGCTTAATTGCTTAAGAATAGGGGCATTTGCCTTTTCCTTTCAAAGAATGCTACCATCACACATTCTCTGAATGTTTCAAACAACTTGTGAATTCTAATACTTTTGGCAAAACTTAATTGGATGAGAATGTTAAATAAATGAGCATATGATATAATTGCTTTACATTTTTTGTCCACATCATATAAGTGATGAGAACACAAAATTACTTTTGTCAGATGAGTGCTTAAGGTAAAAGAAAATAGAACATATGAATTCAATGACCTAAATGTAAGTTATAAAGTAAAATTAGCGAAATGTGTAGAAGTAGAGAGACAAACACAAATGAAGAAAATTAGAACAATGAGTAGAAGCATAGAGGCATCAACATGCCAAAGAAAATTTACTTTTCCCTTGAGAGCACATATACAAGTTAACATGCAATGGAAGAATTAGAGGATCATTTTATGCCTTTCTTTTTCTTGGTATAGGTGATGATGGGCATTTTTTCATTTGTTATTGGCAAACTTCAAAAGCCTTTGCTTGAAATATAAGTGGAGGAACTTTGTAAGAACACAAGATCCTTTGTCTCGCATGTTTTTCTGATGTTCAACATCTTTAATAACCAAAATTTCAACGCTAAATGAGCCTGTACCATAATCTAATTCACATAAACTTATATAGCAATAGACAGTTTATAAATCTACATGCAACCCCAAAAAACATTCAAAATTCAAACCTGCTAAAACACCTTAGCTAATGTAAACCATTTACAAGTAGGTTCTTCATGTTCAAAAATAAAAACAGAAATGCAAAACCTGAACCTTACTTCATGGAGAACCTTTCTTTTCTACAATTTATTGACTCCGTGAAAATTTAGTTGCCTTATATACTTCTTACCTCCATATACAGTCTACACAATAATTCTCACACACATCCGTACAAGCAACAAAATCTAAAAATAAGCACAAGTAAACAAGTTAAAGAGAGAAGTGTTGAGGAATGCATCAATTTATCGATTGTTTCCTGTTTTGTGTACACAACGAACTTGTTTAGTGAAATCGATGCAGTTGTATCTGTGAACCACAACCTATAAATACCTCAAATGATTACTATAATTCCAAGCCAATAAGATCCAAATAATGCTCATACATAAATTAAATAAGCAAGTGATAAAATCAATGGCTTTAACATAACAGATCTGAACACCTTTAGAACAATTAGATGAATGCTCACCAAAGATCTCAAATAGAGGAGCAATAGATAACGAATTTTTCTAAAAAATAAATAAATTAATGCTCATCAAATATCTCAAAATAGAGATACATTAGATATTGACTATTATTAGAGATTTTAGAATATTCAAAAATTGAAAGTACAAACAATAAAGTAAATTATATATTTTACCTGACTTTCGAGGGGCATCGGATGCATCGACGATCCATGAGAATCATACGTGACATAAAAGGCGAGTCAATTTCAGAGTTCGTAGACACCACTGCCCTAATAGAGTGATAGAGATAGATATGGGAGATGATCAGTCCAAAGCTGTCAGAACGGGAGAGAGAAATGAGAAGTGGGAGTCCAAAGATAATGGAACAAGAGAAAGCGGGAGAGAGAGATGTAAAGTATGACGGCGGGAGTTAATGGTTTTGAAGAAGAGTCAGTTGGATCAATCTCTAAAGCGTTTTACGTTATAATTGAGATAATTTATGTGACTAATCAACACTATTAAAATAGAATAAGAGGAGGTGAAATTTTATAGCAGTCCACATCCGTTGGAATTTGGAGAGACATTAGGCATTGTAGAATTGTTCAAGGGTAAAAATGGTAATCAAAAGTTTTTTGTTTTAAGCCACTTTAAATAGTAGTATAGATATATATATATGTGTGTGTGTGTGTGTGTGTGTGTGTGTGTGTGTGTGTGTGTGTGTGTGTTTATACATATATCCACTTAAAAATATTCGAAATGGACATAAGAATACCTGAAATGGACGAAGGAGACGAATCGCAAAACTGAATAAACAAATCTTGATTCGTTTCTTGTGAATAAACAAATCTTGATTTGTTTCTTGGTGTTCCAGCTGTGCACCAACAAGTGCAAAACCAGAGCAGTAGGATTTGGTGTAGGAGTGTGCCAAGAATGGCGCCAAACGTTAACTTTTGGGACTGTTCAAGAAAACCAGACGATGCCGTTTAATGAGCCAAAAAAAAATTGCAAAACGCAGCCGTTTTGGGGAATGAACGTCTGTGGAAGACGTTTTTGGGGAATGGATCATTTTGGGTCTTTTTTTTTTTTTGGGTCTGATTGAACCCTGCGAGTGGGGCTTTTTTTTTTTTGGGAGGGGTCTGATTAAACCCTGCGGTGTCGTTTTAATAGAACAGTAGGGGCTGTTGTTCCTTGACGCACAGTAGAGGATCTGCATCTGTATCCTAATACTATATGATGATGCACAAAATTGACTTTGCACACCACTAGTCAAGTAATTTAGAAATTAAACAATAATTAAAGTAGAGGGAGACGGGATTTATAGTGGTTCAGTCAATTTGACCTACGTCCACTTTGGAATGGCAGATAGTTGCCGGTATTTTATTGATTCCGGTGAACGGAGTGTTACAGATTGGAGAGGAAGATGAGTTTTATGCTCTGTAGAAGGTGATGCCCCCCAAGTGCTGGTGGGGCTTACATTTAATAGCCATTCTCCAACAGAGTGGAGCTATTAAGTGACAACTATCTGGCTATCCTGGTGGAACTTGCAGATTCTCCTCAACGGGTGTGGCCGTTGAGGAGCTCCCCACAAGACCTGGTCCAAGTTGACTGTTTCCAAGGTGGTAGAGAAGGTAACGGTGCTCTCTGGATCTTGTAGCTAAGCCGAGGCAGCTCCATGGTGCACTTAATTGAGCTTGAGTCTTATTGGGCCTGAGTTTTCATAAGTTTGAGCCTTTAATTGCAACTGGGTTTCAGTATGGTTTTGGGCCTTTTGGGCCTGGCCCATCACTATATAAATACAATCTTAATATTATGGTTTTTATGTTAAAAACTTGATTGAAGTTGTTATTTGTTAATTTAGGTGAATATTATGTAATATATGTATCAGGTTTAGAACAACAAGCCTATTTTGGGCTCAACCTGAACTCAACCTGTAAAGTAACCCGAAATCATTAATCCGAATTCAACCCGAGCCCGCCCGAATTAAACTCGGGCAGTGCTTGGGTTGAGTCCCTCAACCCAAGGTAGGGTTAGAGTTAGGATTAGGGTTGCAGATTATATACCTAGGGTTCGGCTAGGGTTGACTGTCCAGCCCGCCCAACCCGCTCGAGTTACACCCCTACCGTTCACTAATAGGTGACCAAGTCTGCAAGTGAATTCTACAAAAATTCATAACCGCTCAATCATGTAATATATAATCACTTCAATGTAAGGAAGTAGGATCCATTTAGTAATTTTTCTATTGAATGATTACAACTATGTAACACTACTAACGTAGTTTAACCATTACACCCAATATTTACTCCCGAAATAGACCATTAGAGGTGCAACTGAACCAAAATGAGTCTAGAATGAGATTGTGTAAATCCAAATTTCTCAAACGTGCCACTTCATAAAAGCTATAAAAAAGATGTTAGTGGTTAGCCTAATAACACCCTCTGCCTCCTTGTACTAATGTGTGATAAAAAAAAAATTAAAAGCTAGAAAAAGCAAGCAATGAAAAAGTGTCTCTTCATAAAAGCTATAAAGCTGGAATTTGGAAACAGTTTATTACATAGCAACTACTTTCCGATCACAGAGAGGTAAATAAACAAAAGAACAGAAGGAAAGGACAACAAAATGACCTATAAAGACATTAAACAAGATATTGAGTTCTTAGTTTCTACAAATTCCTCATACTACTTTTTTGGCAAAAGCTACCATTAATTTCACCAAAGCCCAAAATATCGCATCTTCACAATTGAGATATCCGTTTTTCCAAACAAATCTTTCAACCAATTGATGTATACATAACCTAAGATCAATAAGCTCATGAAAAGCCCCAAACAACCAACATGGGAATCAACCAATGCTGTATCTAAATATCAAAACCCCCTAAGGAAAAAACCAACAGTAAACAAAACCACTATCTGCTGGATATCCGTTTCATACTAGAAGAATTTCAGTTTCCCTTTGGCCACAGAAGCTTTAGCCTGCTCCATGTGACACAGTGCTTTTTGTGCCCCACTCAACCCAGAGCACGTGTCGCCAGTGCCTAGGGTGACCGCAAAATACAGATATACAGTGCAGAGGAAGGCTAGGAGGGCAAGAGCCGTGAGCAGAAAGCGGTGCCGCTGAAGGAGAGTTGAACAGCTCCCAAAATCATTCCCTCTTGAGAATTGTCTTCTCAATGATGGTGAAGATATTGTGTTCTGTGACCACCGACGTGGGGAAGATATTATGCTGTCAAGAACCATAGCTTATGCACTGAAATTCCACGGGTACAACAGAAATTCTGAAACTGTTCCAATTCAACCCAAGTACAAGAGATTCATTCAGTTGAACTTCAATAGAAAATAATGAGGCATTAAGGAACGAAAAGGCAATATTAAATCCAACTACTCTTGAGGTTCAGTATTTAGTTCATCGGTAAATTTTGAGTTTTCTCAAAACAGATTTCATGAATGAATTAAAGGATGAACCTTAGAACATTAACAACACCTTATTAGCAACATAGTCATAAAACTCCAACAAGTCAATCGAGTAAAAGAAAGCTAATACGAATTTCGTACATCTCCAGATATTAGTATTGGCTCTAAAATAGCAAGACCAACCTAGCATAGCCACAAAATCAGAAGTCACTAAATTAAACGGTTTTTATATGCCTGTTAGAAATTTAAATGTATCAGAAGACTAGCAATGACAAAAAACCTTTGCTAAATAAGATGACTAAAGGGGCAAGTCAACAAGATGGCTATGACGACGACTAATAACAGCCACCATTGAGGATAGATCCATGAAGGCATGGACTACCAAAAAATAAACTCACAAAGACACTCCTTGGTTGGTGTTCACAAATCACAATTGAAATCCCTCTCCAAGTAAGGATACGCAACCCCAAATTAGCATATTAAAAAGCTTACATGTTAAAGTGAAGTATTTAGAAGCATACCCTTTAATTCCGATATTGTTCCATGTAAAGAATGCAGAATAATCATTTGGGACAAGGATTGTTGATTTCAAGTGATCCTACACTTAATTCCTGTCTTGTTTCAAAGTGGTAGCTTGTTTTCTTCTCATCTACAGCATTTATTCAACCCTAAACCCCAGCTTAGAAAAGCCATGTTTTCTGATAAATTCAATGCTTATCTCCATAGTTCAGCTGAGCATTGTGGAATTTGGCAGAGCTCAAGAGACCATAATACTCTAATCAACCATCAAAAGGACAATGTACTGCAGAGCTTGTACCATGTTTATGTTAATGCATTAGATCATATATTCTACCCCTAAGAACCTCCCCTATTCAAATATATTCTACTTAAAATCAAAAATTTGAGCTTGAACCCATCTATCCCCCGCATTACGAGAAAATATTCAATAAAACGGTGATACCATCAACAATGACACATGATACCACTATTTAATAATATATTAATAAATAAGTAAATAGACTCCATACAAATCAATTATTATCTCTCCATATAACATAATAACTACCTACTCTCCCCTCATGCAAGCCAATAACTACCCACATGCAAGAAGTTGGGTTCACTGTTGCTATGGAGACGTGGTATCACCGTTGCATTGAATATTTAATCTGGCATTTCGTTCTCAAATTGAATTGCATAGATCTTGTTCCTTTGGGTCTCTCTAATGGGGCAAAAAACTCCGAAAAAAGTAAAACTGGTTTTTACCTCCGATTCACAAACATTCCAGTCAAATTCCCAAGTTAGCTCTTCAATCACAACAAGGACACTATAACCTTGCAAACAATTTCACATCTTAATCAAAACCTACCCAAAAAAAAAAAAAATCAAATCTTCAAGTCGATTAATTCTCTAAATCCAACTATAATGCACAATCAAACCAT
Source organism: Ilex aquifolium (assembly GCA_951799425.1). Classification (NCBI taxonomy): domain Eukaryota; kingdom Viridiplantae; phylum Streptophyta; class Magnoliopsida; order Aquifoliales; family Aquifoliaceae; genus Ilex; species Ilex aquifolium. The sequence continues at coordinate 13,055,370 of OX637410.1, read as the reverse complement.
CCAAAAATATATAATAAAAAAAAAGGAGTTTAAGATCAAATCCATTCTCAGTTCACGAAATGGGGAGAATTAAAGATCTGCATTAAAAAGCTTCATATCGAAGCAAATGTATACATTTATGAACGCAAGAAAGGAATTCAAAATAGGAAAGAGATTTACCGGCTAATCGATAACGTAGAAATCTGGTAACGACGACGTTGAATTGAAGTGGAGATCTTCTGCTTTATTATTGCATAAATCAACAACTAATTTCAAAAAGTTTTTTTATTTTTTATTTTTTCACAATGAATGGATTTCTCTCTCTTATTTTTTTCTGCGCATAAGCCCTTATGTCTCGGCTCAACGAGAGGAAATGCCGGGGACGGACTGTACACGCGCTTTCCAAGTTTGGAGAGAGAGAGAGGGAGATAGACTGATAGAGAACTCAGAAATGGGTATTATTCCATGAGTTGACAACTCATTTGCGTGTTGGGTTGGAGACCAGTTCATATATTCCAAACTTTGGGCGGTTGTGCGTGGTGTGGTGCGGTGCGGTGGTAGAGGTAGACTTCTCAATTGGTGAAGCATGTTTGTGGGGGATGTTAATAAATTCGTGTTAAAAAATATTTTATTATTATTTTTTAATTTATGTTTAATGAGTGGTTTTATATTGAATTTATATTGTATATAAATTGATATATATTAATCGTATCGTATATTTTTTTTAATTAATTTCACTCATGTCCGATTCATTCATTAAATGTTAAACATGATTCTAATTTCCAAATTTCGGCGGGTTATGATTACGTACCATGTCACAACTATAGCTTCCATCACCAACGTTCTTATAGGATTGCACCAAAAGTTTAATATGGATAATACTCGACCTACGGATCTTGTACGTAACAAACTTGTTACCCAATGAAAAAACCAAATACCCTAGCTACAGAAATAGGACAACACTTAGTTCAGGACGAAAGACTCCCGAAAGAGAAAGAACTGACTTCAGGAAAAAGCTCCAAAAGAAGTGAACCACAAGATATCTTCTCAGTCCTTCTCTTTTACCCTAGTTGGGGAGAAACAAAAAAACCTAGGATATCTTCTACTTTCATTAAATGGAGAATTCCACACACACGATAGAGCAAACTCCCTAATGAGCTAAAAGGGCGTTTATGGCATCCTGCCTAATGATTAGAACAAAGTAGCTTAACTCTCTTTTACTTTATCTTGCATTTATTAACCTCGGAGAGAACAACAATAAATAGGGGTAGAGTCTCGAGAACTTAGTCCTGGTTTTGGGCAGCTAGCCTGCCTGAATCAATTTTCTCTTCTGCATGGCACAACCAGCTTGAAGCGTCAACGAAACTTTGACCCACCAACCCATACCAAAAAAAAGTCAAAAGTCAACAAGAAATGCCGAAATTACTGAAAAAGGGATCTTTCAACAAATGTGGAAATTAATTGCACTAGAGCCCAACAAATGTGTGATGAAAATTAAATGAAATAATTGGATGACCGAGGAGGGGCACACTTTGAGATGCTCTGAATCATAAATTAAGGTCCACTCTGGCCCAAGGATCAAATTATGTTTCCGTGAGTTTGAAAATGAAAATATTTTAGTAATGTTTCAAAAATATTTCATAAACAAGATGAAAACAAAGAAAATTTTGAAAATTTATTTTCTAAATATTAGTCGAAACATTCTAAAACATCTCAAATCCTATCAAAATATCTCAAAATATAAAAATTTTAATATTCAATCAATGATTCTTTTTAGTTTCCATGGAAACAACTCGGAAACGTTTCGAAACGAATTTAATTCCTTTTGTCTGGCCTATTGCAATAGGTACAAAAACAGAGATACACGGATAAAACTGGAGCCATAAGTCTTACAATTAGTTTAATTCATGGGAAGAACCAAATGCATACCACAATAAATTCTGATAAACGTAAGAATTGTACCTTTAGACAAGTAGAAAAAAGAAAGTTGTCACAAATCAACTACACTGCACAATTCCAACCTAGCCTTCTCAACATTCAAAAACTATTATGCTCATGAACAAACAATGGGAACCTGTTTAAAAGAGGTCCGATATATGCAGAACCAATAATGATGACTTATAAGTGCCATTGCATTTCTGATGGCGTTGCGTGGTTTCACAAAAACTCCAGACAACATTGATCATATTAATTTGAAACTGTAGTCATATTTGTCAGCATGTGCGTCTGTGTGTGGGCGTGTGTGGGAATAAGTCGTAGTACAAAGCCCCTTTTGATGAAGATTCAACATTTTCCAAGAACACCTACCTTTCTGAGCATTACATATCAAGTTACTAGTTGAATATAGATTGCTCTAAACATTGAGACATTTCATCAGAAGCCTTAAGACTACTTCATGGTACCAATACTAATAGCCCCAGTACTGAGATCACTAGTCACTAATTATTCTACCAGGGATGATACAATTATTAAGAGGTGCATGCACTGGGGTTTTCTTCAATATATCAAACCTAATGAAACTCGATACAAAATTTTTTCTTCAAAACAACTTGGACACAAAAAACCTCGGCCCTTAGTCCCCCATGAATATAACTTGGTTACAAGGTTGTGTGTAATAACCTGAAGCATAAATGTGTATGCAAACAACAAAGCCACAACTGCGAGGCAAGCTTTTCAAAATGATAAGAAATGCAAGGCAAAAATGAGAAAACAAGACAAGCATAGTAAAACCACAAAATTCCACCCAAAGCAAGAAAACTAATCAAGCATAGTAGAACCACAAAATTTCACCCAGAGGAGGTCCTCCTGTTCTGTGGTGTCAAAAACTTCTAGCATGTAAAATTTACCCACGACTGAATCCAGGTATTATTTTATGTGATCCCCAGTAAGTACAAGATTCAGACCAAAAAAGAAGAATAATAGTAGTTTTTTAATTATTAAAAAGAACCTGGGGTTCATGATTAATCCAATGAACACAGTTCTTACAAGTATCTGCAACAAATGTAGTTGAATCTCCCACTAATCATCTATCCACCAAGAGTCTAATATAAAATAAACATGTGAAAAAAAGCTCTCTCCTCAAAGCTCTGTTAAGCACGAAATGGCACACCAGATTCAGTAGATCTAGCAAACCAAAACAAATTTGCACTAATGTACAACACCAATGACCATGGATCATTCATGGTATAAAAATCAATGTAAGGATTTTCAAGCAAGTGGGGGAGAATGTTTTCATGGGACTGAAATGTTGGAAGAAAAAAAGAGAAGATAGTGCAAGTTGACCACGAAAGTTTTGAAGTGACGGAAGGAGATTTTTAATGATCCAAGAAGATTGACACTCACAACCAGGGAAATCAAACCATAATTAGATGTACCAAAAGAAAGGACTATGATTCCCTCCATGACAAAATAATAAGGTCTGATAACTACATTGTAAGAAAGAGACAAATCTCTATCACAAAAGGACGATATGGAAAATGATGATTGACAGCCTCTTGTATGACCACACATTAGCCAAATGTTTGAGGGAAAAGCCATATTTCTTTCCTCCTATGAAGCTTGTTAGAAGGGCTACACCCATAAAATGTATGACTAAAATGAAATATATAAATTTGTGAAATGACATTTGATTCTTGCTCTATGAAGTGTCATAAAAAACTACATTTTTTTCCCAGGCGAAGAAGCTTTTTGGTTTTATATGAGAAATATATTCTAGGTCACCTCAACCAACCCAACCCTTGCTACTTAATTAGGAAAACCAATAGAGAAAAGGTGAATCCCAAGCAAAGAAACAAATCCAAACTATAAATAAGGAGAATTTCACAAACACCCAGACCCAATGGAAGAAAAGAAAGATGCTGAATCAAAATCTGAGGAGATTGCAAAATTGAGGTTTATTACTCAATCTTCGTAATCTCCAGCATTCTCCAACAAGTAGTTAGCAGCCAATTCCTCATTGCGGTCACAGGCTAAAAAGGCCTCAATAACAAGGGCTCTATCAAACCCCATCGCCTCAAGCTGGAAATGCCAAAGACAACTATCAGCATATACAAGACTAATGCTACCTTAAGACAGGCATATATAATATTGTTTCTTTTTCAAAAAAAAAAGTAGGGGTGGTGGTTGTGTGGAAGGAATCCCTACTCGTTCAATGGCTTCCTGCTCTGCTGGTGTGACACTAATGGCATGAGGCATGTCCTGCTCAGGCTGATCAAGCAAATCCCTAAAAGGAAAAACGTTAGCGCTATCCCAATCAGCAGATTGAACCACAATAAACAATTGAGATTTGGAAATGAAGTAGAGATGTATTAAGTCCTAGCGAATATAGCTCAGATATATTAGATATTTGCATAGCAAAGAAAGCACTAATTGTCATGTTTTTATTGACAGGGAAAGGGGGAGCCCCAACATGTGCTAGGTAAGAAGCCTGGTCCAGATATGGGATAGGTAGGTATATGCCATGATAAGCAACGACAATACAGCGAAATGTATAAAAAAGAAAAGGAAATGAATATGTGAAGAGAGTTCGAGCAGTGTAGGAGGAGAATCCATGCCTCATGGCATGCCAAATATAATGAGAACAGCTGTGGTGCAAACAGAATGAGGTGAATGACTTGAAGGAATGATACTGAACCACCTGGTCAATTTTCTGGGCCATTACACCCCTCCTCGAGTTCAACACTCAGTCTTCTTATTTCTATTCTCAATAAGAAGTATTTTCACTTCTTACAAAAATCTAAGACCAACAAAACACTCACCCTTCAGAACCTTCAACAGGTTCATTTATTAATTGAAGGAACTCTGCATGGTGTTCCTGAATCAGTCTTAAAAGTTGAGGGTTTTGCTTTCCAAGCTCCTGAAGCATGGGCTGTAAAGAAGAAACAGCTTACGACTCTTAAATAATGGAAATGAGAAAGAGCCAAAGAAAAGAATAAAAAAAGAAAGACCTGCAAAATTTGTGGATTTGCTTGCACCATTGAACGCAACGCTTGGAACTGAAATGCAAACAAAGCAAAAAAGGGATGCGGCTTTCAACAAAGCAGGTAAACATTACTTACTAATAAGCAGGTAGAGTACTTAAACAAAAAAGCTTTGCCACAACGATCCCATAATAGATGCTTCTCAACTCAAGGAATGACCTAAATATAAAGCAGGAACTGGACCTGTTGGTTGTTTCTAAGGAAATCAAGGGATCCAAGACCACCACCACTTGCACCAGAAAGTGTCCCCTGGATTTATTTAGATTTGTACAAGGTAAGAAGTGAAGAAAAGTAAAAATAAGAAGTGACCCCATCTAAAGAATGTCAGACCTGAGGAAACAAATTCAAGGGAGAAGAATTTGGTGCCCCGGAGACAGGTGCAAGAGCTGCACCTGTTTCAGTAATGGGATTGGCACCACTAGTTGCCTGATTTGCAGGAAAATGAGCCGCTGGAACTGCAACTTCTGCTGTTGCTGGAATACCCTGAAAAATGAGATGAATCAGTCGCTAAATGCAAAAATATAATTGATGGAGACAATATTGGGAACATACAGAATATAAGTAATCCACAGCTCTCTCTGGATTGTTGTAAGCAGCTCGAAGTGCACGGGTAACAGTTTCTTTATCCCAATTGCCACCGCCCATATCCATTATTTGTTGAATAGTCTGCTCAAGATTATTACCAGCAACTAAACTGGAAGCAGCTTGACCATATGTATCAGAAGGTCTGCAGTGAAAAAAACAATTATTGTGGTATCAACTATCAAGTTCCTCAACAACCCGTACTCCTTCCTCCATAAATTCCATAAATATACAGTGAACACAATTATGAAATATCTATAAAGATAACTCTCTATTGAGCCACACCTAGCTGAAGCCACCAAAGAATCAGAAGCAGCACTCTTAGAGGCCCTGCAACAAAAATATTCACAAGATCGATGAGTGGATAACCAATTTATCCCAAAGCAACATCTTCCAGATGCTTGTCATTGTAACTCACGGTGGTTGTAAAGGAGCTTCAGGAGCAGGAGCAGGAGCAGGAGCAGGAGCAGGAGTAGGAGCAAGAGCAGGAGTAGAAGCAGGACTTGAAGTTGGTGCAATTGTGGAAGCAGGCTGTTCATAGGTACAGTAATTGGGTCATCATAAAGAACAAAAACAAAGCTATGGTTCCTTTAAACAAAAGCAGCACGATAAATGATATTACCTGTGTAGATGATGTTCCGCTTGATCCCAAAGGTTTACTCTGTAGAGATAAAAAAGATGACAGAGAAATATGATAAAAAACGACTAGAAAGGATTACATATCATGACTTCAAGTTGGCAATCCTGGCAATATGAGCACAAGAAGCTGTAAATAACTTTGACCAAAAGCAATAAGAAGTCAAATTGTTCTGAAGTTCCAAAAAACTGAAAATAAAAACAGAAGGAAAAGTATACCTTACTAAGCATGACAACAAGAAATCCATCTTCAGTCACCTTGTTCTCTGCCAGTGTACTTTCATCTTTTAAGACCTTCCCATTGTGAATCAGCAATTGCTGCCCACATGGATAATTGTCTTTCCCTTGTATATCTTCAATGTTTTTCTTAACCGCCATGATCTAGTATTATTTGAAGTTGAAGTTCAATCATCCACGAACAATCATCTGAATAGGTCATCCAATACTACAGCACACTAACAAAGGAATAGCATTTGGATTCTACACATAACCATCAATTACATTCCAGTAAAAATATGAATTCAACCAAAACATGTATGAGGTAATCTTAATTGGAGATCACAGACATGTTCTCCAGAGTTTCTAAATTTTCGGACCCATCTTTTAGTTTGCATACAGAAGCTTAGGAAATGGACGTGCAATATTTACTCTCCGAAGAAACCAAATCCTTCGTGCTGTAATAATCCAATGTGGCACACACAGGTCAGACTCTCCAGTTTTTCAATTTACAGGCAATAGCATGGACCATTTTATTACTGCATAGCCAATCTAAAGATCTGCATAAACGAAATGTAGCTCTTCTTAATCAACCGACCATGCCCACCATTATTCCCCAAACAACCCTATTATGTATCAGTCACTAAAATCACAGTTCTAAAATTCTCAGAGTCTGCATTACCCTAATTCTCCACTTGTTGCTGTAAAAACTACAGAAAATAATACATGAAGGTACATCGTATTGTATATTTCGAGCTTCCTTGATTTCGGACACCTTTTGTCCACAAATAACCATATGTATTTACACATCAAACGGTTCAGTAAAGTCGCCATATTAACCAACGATTTGACAAGGTTTAGAAACTAAATCCGCGATGCAAAGGTGTATTATATAAATAATATAAATACACACACACATATATAGAGAGAGAGAGAGGGAGAGAAGAACTCACGGTGTCAGTGGGTTGAACCCTAATTTCGAAGTGACTGCCCTTGAGAGTCTTCACAGTAAGCTTCATTTCGGAGAATTATTGGGTTTTGGATCAAATGTTCGGAGAGTGAAAAAGGAGCTTTCAATCCACCTGAAAAGAAACCAAAACCCTAAAACAGCATTCTATGACGTATCGCGGGGGAGAGAATCAAGAAGGACGTGTTGCAGGAAATAATGGAACTCATGGAGTTGGAGTGTTTAGTTTCGGAAGAATTACACTCTGCACGCCAAAATATATAAGAATTCTTAATCTATACTCTTAAAAATTATATTTCTCATATTATACTCTTAATTTATATCTATACTTACAATTATATGTATCCATATGAAAAAGTAAATTCCTATACGGTCAAATATATATTATATATTTTTTTTGTATATAATAATATTATAAGTAATTTAATTAACCTATTTAGTAAAATAAAAATTAATCTATTATTATATAATTAGATGTTAAAATGTCTAAAATATCGGAGAGATACATAAATAAATGACAGATTAAATACTCAAAAACTTATAGAATAAATTAATAATTAAATTTAATAATAATTAAAATATGAATTAATTATTCAACATCTAAATTATTATTTAATTTAATTATACATATAATTTATATTTTTTTTATAAAAATAATATCATTTAAATTTATTTACATGCAATGCACGACTACATATATTAAAATAGTTTAATGTCACGCTCCCGTTAGATTATGGTGCTATTTTGTCAAAAAATCACCCTTTAGTTTCCTTTGAATAAATCTACAGATGTGGTGCATGTGACTTACTTTTTATTTTTTGTAATACAATTTAAAGGTTATTTCGAATACAATTCAAATAGAACCTAAAATCTCGCTTGGTACCGTTTTAAGTTTTCTATTTACAAATTTTAATGGACAATTTAAAGTTATATTATTAGTGTAATATAAAAATCTAAGGTTAAATATTTTTTACTTTATTTTATTTTATGCACATGTAATGTGATTATTTGATTTCATTGAATTTTCATGCCATCTAACTTATTTTTTAAATTATAGTTATTTACCTATCGTGTTTTAAATTCGCATTTTTAAAGTAAAAAATTTATTAAAAAAATGTATTTTTATATTTAGAAGCACAAGTTTAAAATATATATTTTCGGGGATAGAGGTTTTAAACCATATTTTTGTCTCAGTTGTCCTTTCAAATTTTTTTAGTTTTAATTTAAAAAAGAACTATATTTTTTGTAAAAATAATCTATATCTATATCTATACTACTTATAAATATCAGCATTTGCGAAAATTTTTGATTTTCTATTTTAACCTTAATTATTATAATAAATTCAATTATACCCATCAATATTGATGATGCACAAAATTGTCTTTGGCAAGATCAACAGTCAAATATGAATAATGATGTAATTAACAAGCAATCAATGACAATCAATGGAACTTAAAGCAATAAACAACAGATCAACACAGGGATTTATAGTGGTTCGGTCTCAGATGACCTACGTCCACTCTCTGGAATGGCAGCAATGGCCGGTGTTTTTTATTGATGAATAAGGGTCACCGGAGTGTTACAGAGCTTTGAGAGAGAGAGAGATAGGGAGAGAGAGAGCAAGTGTGTAGTGAAGCTTGCCTCTGGGTGTTTGAGATGTATCAAAGTGTATTCCCCCCCCTTTACCCTTGAGAGGGCTTACATTATATAGCCATGGTGAGGCGGTGTCGTGAGGAAGAGGTCTTCCACTATTATGGTAAGTACAATTATTGTAAGAGTGGACCTCTTTGGCAAGCACAATTAAGGTAGGAGTTGATCTTCGTATCCCGTCATTCTCTCCCTCGTGCTCCTATTTAGTCGGAGGAAAGTCCCGGTTGGATTGGACTTTAGGCTGGACCTTGAGTTGGAGCAGGAGTACTGGAGTGCCAAGGCAAGAGGAGCACCAAAGGGGTAGGCGCCCATGGGTGGTCATCCCCCTTTGGGTGTTTTCCTTGGGCTTAGGTGTAGGCCTTCTGGTATCTTCCCTCTTGGACTTGAAGTATCATGGCATGAGGAGAAAACAAGTGAGAGGTTGAGGAGGAGTGGGGAGCTCAACCATTGGGCGGCGCCCATATGATGAGGTCCAAGTGATGAATCCCTAGTGGGCGGCGCCCAAGTGATGACCTCTTGTTGGCGCCCCTTGGTCATTTGGCTTCCTTCTGGACTCCTTTAGGATGGGTTGACCCGACTTGATGGGCTTTGGCGACTTAGACTATTTTTTGGGTCCTTTGGCATTTGGGCATTTCTCGACTTATTTTTATCGGGCTTAGCCCAGTCAAATTCGGGCTCATCATTTGTCCCCCATGCCTCGAGCCTCTGACTTTTTACGAGAGGAAGGGGTCGTGGGCATGTGTTTTGTCTTCATCGGAGTGAGTCTGAATTTTCTTGCTTTCTCTGGTATCTTTTCATTCTCGGGGACTCACTAAATTTTTTGATATCAAATAAAGAATATATATATTCATATATATATATAGAGAGAGAGAGAGATACATACATATTTATATATAGAGATATATAGCCACCATTTTTGACTTTTTTTTTTTTTCTTGGCACCTCCTGGGCGCTGGCTCTCTTTCTCCCCTCTCTTTTTTTTTTTTTTCTTTCTTTCTTCCTTTTCTTGGCGCCTCCTGGGCGTTGCCCCCTTTCCAAAATTTTTTTTTTTTTTCTTGGCTTAGGCGCAACCTGGACCTCCTCTTTTTTTTTTTTTAGCTTCTGCTTTCTTGGCTTCAGTGGGCTGGGCGCTGACATTGCTCCCTTCTCTCTTTCTTTTTTCTTTTGTTTTTTATTTGGCTTCCTGCCTTGGGCGCCGCCTCTTGCTCTTCTCCTTTTTTTTTTTTTTTTTCTTCCTTGGCTGCTTGGGCGCTAGCCCTTCTCCCATCTTCTCTTCTTTTTTTTTTTTTTTCATCTTTGATGCAAAGTGAGGCGGGACTTTGGTGAGTAGTCCACGGGCAGTGTGGGCGACGCCCTGTAATGTGCGCAGCTTGGGTCTTGCACTAGGCGGTCGTGAAGGTGAGCCGAGAAACTGGGTGAGATGGGAGGACCCATCCCCATGGGCGACGTCAGCGCCTTGCTGGGCGGTGCCTTCTTTGCTATGGACCCCTGTATGGCATCAAATGTAGGGGGAGACTTGGTGGACGACACCAGCTTGACAGGCGAGGCAGGAACATTGCAGACAGTTTTTGGGCGACACCAAGAGGTTGACAGGGTACCTTGAGTGACACCATGAGGCTGGGGTAGGCGCTTGTGGTGACGCCAAGAGGTTGGCCTGGTGCCTTGAGTGACGCCATGAGGCTGGGGTAGGCGCCTTGGGCAACGCCAAGAGGTTGGCAGGGCGTCTTGAGTGACACCATGAGTCTTGCCCCCACTCCCCCGTTATGTGTGTCTTTGTACTACTGTCGGAGTTGGGACTCCAGTGTAGACGACTTGAGTTTCAAAAGTGTGCCTGGAAAAGACAATGTTATCTCAACATTAAAATATTTAACATGATTACCTGAAGAGAGAGGCATGTTGTTTGCATGAGAGCAAAGTTATAGATGTGGGCGTCTTGAGAGAAGGCCGCATGAGCTAAGGCCGAACTACGCATAGTATCGGTAGATGGCTGTCGTAGCAGAGGTGACTACTTGCGCGAGAGCAGAGTCATGGAGGCCGAGCTACGTATAGTCTCGAGAGATTGCTGGCGTAGCAAAGGCTTACAAGGTGACTACTTGCGCGATAGCAGAGTCATAGGCCGAGCTACGTATAGTCTCGGGAGATAACTGTCGTAGCAGAGGTGACTACTTGCGCGAGAGCAGAGTCATGGAGGCCGAGCTACGTATAGTCTCGGGAGATGGTTGTCGTAGCAGAGGCTTACAAGGTGACTACTTGCGCGAGAGCAGAGTTATAGGCCGAGCTACGTATAGTCTCGGGAGATGGCTGCCATAGCAGAGGCTTTGCTTTGGTATGTCCCGCACTCCTATTTGGCTTTGTACCTGACTTTCTTTCTTTATACTTTACTTTTGGGTGCCTGCAGGTGGCTGCTGCTTTGCCCAATACGCTGAAGATCAGGGAGGCAATCGATGGCCAGACAGTGGAGAGGCGAGCACGTGAGGCTGCTGAAGAGCAATTAAGGCTTGAGATACTATGATGTCTTTAGACTGTGGTGTCTCCCCTCTTCTCCAGAGGGTGAGGTCTGGTGCCCCCAGTTCTTCTCGGTCAAGGTTCGGTGGCCAAGTTGCTTCCGAGAGCGAGATTCGGTGGTGCCCCCACTCCTTCTCTAACTGTGATTCATGTGTGTATCAGAGCTAGCTGTTGTACCGCTACATGAGTTGAGACTTTAGTGCGGTTTCTACGGGGATTGTAGCTTCACCTAGTTGCCTTGCTTCTAGTAGTGGCTCGGTGTTCATGCTTCAATGTGACTTTGGCCAAGGAGCAACTTTGGAGGTCTGTGACTCCTAGGGATGTCAGAGAGGCAGGCACTGGGGGCTGCTGAGAGCAGTTGGTGCTTGAGCGACAGGCACGAGAGGATGCCGCGAAGCAGTTAGGGCCCGGGCAGCAGGCACGAGAGGATGCTGCGGAGCAAGTAGGGCTCGGGTGGCAGGCACGAGAGGATGCCACGGAGCAGTAGGGCTCGGGCAGCAGACACGAGAGGATGTTGCGGAGCAAGTAGGGCTCGGGTGACAGACATGAGAGGATGCCACGGAGCAGTAGGGCTCGGGTGGCAGGCACGAGAGGATGCCACGGAGCAGTAGGGCTTGGGCGGCAAGCACGAGAGGATGCCGCTGAGCAGGTAGGGCTCGAGCAGCAGGCACGAGAGGATGCTGCTGAGCAGTTGAGGCTAGCGCACGAGAGGGCTGCCCATCTGGAGGCTGACCTTCGAGTAGCACTTGAGATAGCTACTAGGGCAGAGGCTCACTCCATGGAGATGGGGATGATGAGGGAGCCTGAGGTGCTAGGCACCTGCTGTTGAGGAGCTGGGCGCCTAGTGTTGGGCGCCTGGTGATGGCGTAGACGTCGAGGGGCGCTGGACGTCTTTGGGCGTGGACACCAAGGGGTTTTGGGCGCTGGCCTGGGTGGTGCCAACCTAGGTGTTGGCCTGGGCGGCGCCTGCCTAGACGCCTGCTGTTAGGCGCCTGATGAGAGGGCCACTGTTAATTTCTCTGGTTTCATGCCTTATGAGGCACCAACAGTAGTTGGTGACGGGGAGAGCCTTGATTATAGTGGTTGTGGCTCAGGAAGTAGTGACTGATCGTCGAGAGTATGACGACTGTTGTCCTTTTGTCTACCTTGTTGCTAGATCATGTTCAGACTTTTATATAAGCTGTCTGTAAATTTTAGGAAAGCACAACAATTCTGGACACAATAATCTTCGCAGAAAGTTATTTCATAAAATAATAAATAATCTAAAACGATAAATGATAGATGAGGGTCATTGGCATTCTCTCTCGTCCTCCTACGCAGGTATATGAGGAGGGGGAACACGTGAGTTCCCTGTACGCTGAGGAGGGACTACTGGGCGAGGGGCACCCTGGTGTGGCCTTGGGCCCTTCTGGCGAGGCCCCTCATGGTGAGGGGCTGCCTGATGCCCAGAAGAAAGGGGTTGCTGCTCCCCTACTGTTGGAGGGAATGGTGCTCCTCTTGTAGGGTGAGGGGCGACACCCTCTTGGGTGAGCATCAGTTGGATGATTTGCTGGTTCTGTTTCACCAGCAGCTGCATGGTCTACAAGAGTTGTTGCTGCTGTCCAACGGCGGGAGTTGCCGTGGCAGAAGGTTCCGAAGGTGCGAGGGGAGGCGGAGCCTCCTCCCGGTGAGCCGGGTTGTTGAGATCTTGATCTAGTGGTGATTTCCATGGATTCAAAGAGCAAAGAAGTAGTAGAAACTTAGTCGTTCCCACAGACGGCGCCAAACTGATGATGCACAAAATTATCTTTGGCAAGATCAACAGTCAAGTATGAATAATAATGTAATTAACAAGCAATCAATGACAATCAATGGAACTTAAAGCAATAAACAACAGATCAACACAGAGATTTATAGTGGTTCGGTCTCAGATGACCTACGTCCACTCTCTGGAATGACAACGATGACCGGTGTTCTTTATTGATGAATAAGGGTCACCGGAGTGTTACAGAGCTGTGTTTGAGATGTATCAAAGTGTATATCCCCCCCCCCCCCCGTTACCCTTGAGAGGGCTTACATTATATAGCCATGGTGAGGCGGTGCCGTGAGGAAGAGGTATTCCACTATTTTGGTAAGTACAATTATGGTAAGAGTGGATCTCTTTGGCAAGTACAATTAATGTAGGAGTTGATCTCCGTATCCCCGTCATTCTCTCCCTCGTGCTCCTATTTAGTCGGAGGAGAGTCCTGGTTGGATTGGGCTTTAGGCTGGACCTTGAGTTGGAGTAGGAGTACTGGAGTGTCAAGGCAAGAGGAGCACCAAAGGGGTAGTCGCCCAATGGCTGGCGTCCTATGGGCGGCGCCCATGGGTGGTCATCCCCCTTTGAGTGTTTTTCTTGGGCTTAGGTGTAGGCCTTCTGGTGTCTTCCTTCTTGGACTTGAAGTATTATGACATGAGGAGAAAACAAGTGAGAGGTTGAGGAGGAGTGGGGAGCTCAACCATTGGGCGGCGCCCATATGATGAGTCCAAGTGATGAGTCCTTAGTGGATGGCGCCCAAGTGATGACCTCTTGTTGGCTCCCCTTGGTCCCTCTTGGTCATTTGGCTTCCTTCTGGACTCCTTTAGGATGGGTTGACCGGCTTGATGGGCTTTGGCGATTTGGACTATTTCTTGGGTCCTTTGGCATTTGGGTCTTTCTCAACTTATTTTTATCGGGCTTAGCCCAGTTAAATTCGGGCTCATCAAATATATATACTTTCATCTAATTTTTATTTTTTTACTCCTATTTGACTTTTAACTTGTTTTGAACTTTTTTATAAGAATTTCTAAATTCTTTTAAATTCATTTATTAGTAGTACAGTTAAAATTAATAATTAAAGTTAGTAACAATTAAAATATAAATTAATTATTTGAATTTGAATTTTTTAATTAATTTAATTATATATATAATTTATATATTATTTAAATTTATTTACGTGCACGTCGTTCATTGGTAATGGTTAATAAAAGTAAAAAAAAGAAGAACTCTACGTTGCAGATAAATATGACAAGCAAAGGTTGGGGTCCGGCTCCTCTGCGTTTAAGACTAACCGCAGAGTGTGCATTTTAATGGAACGGCGCCGTTTCATTAGCCTTTGCAAATTTTTTTTTTTATTCCCCCTTACCCAAAACGACGTCGTTTTGGGACTTATTGAATCCAGACCAGTTTCCCCCGCTTTCTTCTTCTCCAGCCTGTGTACATGAAATCTTTCTCTCGGTTCTCCCACAGGTTTTCTCTCAACCAGCACACCACCATCCCTGCTTCTCTCGCCTTCTTCTGCCTCAACAAAAAACGACGTGTGTGTGTGTGTGTGTGTGTAGGATACAAGAGCAATACAGGACATCAGGTACTGTCCAGTGCTGGGATTCTAGCCTAAGACCATTAAGCTTCTGTAATTTGATTGACCGAGGGACCCCCGCTGTCTGTGTGTATGAAAATTTCGTACATATAATTTACGCTTTTGAATATAAATTTATGTTTTTCAGCATACAAATGTGCTTGCAAAATATGTTTTCTGAATAATAACTTTGAAGTTGAATCTTTTTACATGCTTTTATAGTGGGAACTCTGGGTTTAACCTATAATTTAATGTAAATTATGGTATATTGAGGCATAAGTTAGAAATTGTTGTATGGATAAAATTAAGTGTGGAACGAATGATAAGTTGAATGTTTTTTTTTTCTGGAAACTTAGGTGGGGGTGGGGTTGGAATTTTGGGTTCTGCAAATGTGGTTTGGGGTAAGAACAATCATTCATTTTTTTAGTTGTTCTTGATGTGGCAGAGTGGTGATATATAAAAAAAAAATAATTCTTCAACTTTAAGTGATAACTCAAGTGACAATAAAGACGAGAATAACCTAGTTTTAGTGTGGATGGTCTGTCTTTAATCAATCAGATAATAGAAAAAATTAATCGAAATACACGTAAACTAGTTCGAAAAAAAATTTGTTGGAGTTTCTGTGGGCCATTTCGATCCTCAAGCATTCATTCAGGTTCTTTAATAATCGTCTTTTTGACAATAGCAAGAATATATTTTTGTTCCTCTTGCATTAATGTGACATATACATCTCTGTTTTTTTTTTTTTTTGAGTCTTACTATGATTCTATAACAAGCATATTTCTCTTTCTCTTTCTTACAATGTTGCTTTTTTTTATGATTGACAAAATAATTTAATGTCCATGTTCTCTTTGATGGCACCAATACGACTTTGGGTAGTTATTGTTCATTTGCATGAGTGCCAAACCTAGTTACCATTTTATTTTTTTGATTTGACTTGTGTTTCAAAACGATGTGTTGTCTATTTCCTTGCACAAATTCGTCTCTTAGAACTTATAAAGAACATATTTTCCATGGATTCTGAATTCCATTTAAGGTAATTCCTTTTTGACTTGAGCTCTGGTATGCTATATAACCAATTTTTGGTAGCTATTTTTCCCGGCGTGACATTTTTCTATTAGTTATGGATGGTTTCACAATAGTTGGTGTATCATCTGCATCTAGAAATGTTTACCTTGTTGATAATTATGTTCTTTTTTTAGGCAGTTGCAGAAATAGCCAAGGCATCAAATCTTGAGTTGTGTACATGAAGAATCTTCTGGTGAGAAGCTCAGTTCCAGAAGCTTACGGAGGCTTGAGGCTGAAAAGATAAAGAAACTTCAGTTAGAATAGCAGGTATACTTGTTTCGAGTCTACACCAGATTCTTGTACAATAGTTCATTGTTGTTTCTACATATAGTATGTGTTTCATTAACAACAAATAGCCTTATTCAATTAAATTTCTTATTGTAGGATATTATGATGGATAATTTGGGAGTTAATGCGAAATAGAATATACCTCATATTGGTATGCAATTTGATGTGGAGGAAGATGCTTATGCGTTTTACAATAGTTATGGAGGGTCTGTGGGATTTAGCGTGAGAAAAGACTCTCAGAATAAAAGTTTGAAAGATGGCGTCGTCATTTACAGAAAATATGTTTGTTGTAAACAAGGTAAAAGGGGTCGTGATAAAAGAGACAGCCAAACAAAGAAGCCTCGAGCAGAGACACGAACAAATTGCGAAGCTCATATGTGCATATCTCTTAACAGAGATATTGGTAAATTTGTTGTGACGAAGTGGGAGGACAACCACAACCATCCTTTGCACCTTACTGAATGTATGCATATGATGCCATCTCAACGGAAGGTTACCGAAGCACAAGGCATTAATATTGATATGGCAGCGGATTGTGGATTGTCACTTAAGGCTTCCTTTGAACTTTTAAGTACTCAGTCTGGAGGAAAGGAAAGTCTTGGTTTTACTCGTCGAGACCAAAAGAATTACCTCCGTGAAAGGAGGCAACGAGACTTGATGTATGGTGAGGCGGGTAGTTTGTTGAAGTATTTTCAAGCGGAAGCAGCTAAAAATCCATCATTCTATTATGGAGTGCAATTGGATGCGGATGAGCATATTACTAATATTTTTTGGGCCGATCCAGTGATGATTGTTGACTATGGCAACTTTGGAGATGTTGTCTCATTCGACACTACTTTCAGAACGAACAAGGAGTATCGGCCCTTTGCATGTTTTACTGGGTTCAATCATTTCAGGGAGACAGTATTATTTGGAGCTGCATTAATGTATGATGAGACGACATCATCATTTCAGTTGTTGTTTGAGACATTCCTACAAGCTATGTCTGAGAAATATCCTATTACCATCTTCACGGACCAAGATCAAGCGATGGCTAAGGCTATTTCTATTGTCATGCCAGAGACATACCATGGGTTATGTACTTGACACCTTTGCCAAAATGCTTTGAAACATTTGGGGAACATTTATAAGGATGGTTCACAATTTCCTGCTCGATTTAAAGAGTGTGTGTATGGATATGAGGAAGAGCATGAACTATTTGAGGCTTGGGAATCGTTGCTTGCGGAGTATAAATTGGATGATAATATGTGGATGAAAGCCACTTGGGCATTGCGAGAGAAATGGGGGCATGTGTATATGAAGAGGACTTTCACTGCAGGAATGCGAAGCACCCAATTGAGTGAGAGCTTGAATGCAGCCTTACGGAAGTACTTAAAGCCAGACCATGACATTGTTCAGTTCTTTGTGCATTTTGAAAGAGTTGTGAATGATAAGCGGTATAAGGAGTCAGACTCAGAATACCAAGCTAGGCAAAAATTACCTAGATTGAAGTTAAAAAGAGCTCCAATGTTAGTGCAAGCAGGGCAAGTGTACACTCCAACTATGTTTGAGCTGTTCCAAGAGGAGTATGATATATTTCAGTGTGCTATTGCTACACCATGTGATGTGTTGGATGGGTGGCATCAATTTGTGGTTCGATTATATGATGAACATAGGGAGTATTTGGTCTTGGTTAAGGCTAATGAGGAGCTAGTCAATTGTAGTTGTCGGAAGTTTGAAATGGAGGGAATATTATGTGGCCATGCACTTAAAGTCTTGGACATGATCAATATTAAGCAAATTCCCGAGCAATACATATGTAAGAGATGGAGACGAGATGCAAGAATGAGTTGTAGGACAGCCCCCATTTTAATGTCAAATGAAGAGAATCCCAAGTTGATGGTGGCGTCACGGTACATGCAGCTTTGTCCTAGAATGGTACAACTAGCTGCTCAATGCTCTGGTCTTCAACCTGCATATGAATTGGTGTCACGTGGTGTTGAGGAATTGTTCAAAGAAGTGGATAATATGTATGCATCAAATGGTGATGGTGGCGATGATCCAATCCATGAAAATGTTGACCCAAGTGGATTAGAAAATGTTGACCCAAAACTTCTCCAAGTTAAAGGTTTAAAAAGAAAAGAAGGTGGTTACAAGGGTTGGGGTCGACTAAAATCTTGGCATGAAAAAGCAACAAAGAGAAAAAAAGGAGCTTCCCAACCATCACATATGACTATGGTATCGTATAAATATAATTGTAGATTTTTTTAATTCACTTCATATTTTTATTCACTTCCCATTTTTATTAACATTAATTGTAAGTATTTTTATATTCCAGGTACAAGGTTTCAGTCACCCGTGTACATCAGCATATGGTCATTCGATGTCTTCTCAAGCTTCAAATAGTGTACAAAGTGTTATGGTATGTGACCTGATTGTTAAATTTATTGATTCACATATTTACGAAGTTTCTTTGTCTGACCCCTTCTCATTAATGTAGGGTACTCCGACTGATTCAACATATGTGCATTCTTTAAATGACGCTGAATAATTTTTCGTGAATGGGAGATACAACTTGTAATGATGGTTGGAGAATGCTTGGAGGATGCTTGAACAAATGATGCATTGGAGAATTCTCATTTTGTTGAAAACTTTTTATTTTTAATGAGACTACTAGCTGTTGTAAGGATGCTTGTTGTTTTTTTAATGAATGTGATATTTTATTTATGAATGTGATCTTTTTTTAATGAATGTAATCTTTTTTTTATGAATGTGATTTTTTTAATGAATGTGATCTTTTTTTGATGAATGTGATCTTCCAAGTCACAACAATATACAAAACCCACAATTTCATTCAAATTAAACGCGCAAGTTCATTCACAACTTTTTTTTCATCATTACATCATTGCTCTTACAGCTCTACTTCACTAGAATCACAAATATAAGAAGCACCACTAGTAACGTGAGTACAAACATATTTGACTTTATTGTCATTACATTGTCTTCAATTCGTCGTACATTGCCTTCAATTCGTCGTACATCGTCTTCAATTCGTCGGACATCCATCATTTCATTTGTAATTTCCGAAGAGGGGAGAGTAATATGAGTCATCCAATTAAAATAGTGATTGTAATCGTCTGGACATCTGCAATATAGCTTCCCAGGATTTCTTTCAGATTCGGAAACTTTTATAATCGCTCTTTTGCCACAAATGGGACAAGTGCTATTGCGAAAAATTAACCCTTCATTGCTTGTTGCCGTGCTTGAAGATGCCATTCTTGAAGGTGGTAGAATTGCTTGAACCAGCTATCAGGTAATGAATGAAAGCTGTTGGACATACACATAAATAGATCATGATGTGAATCATCAAGCCTGATCAAACATGAAGCATATAAACATTCAAAGTGCAGCAAGCCAGAATGAATGGACATTATACAAAAATCATGACATACAGTTTGAGATTCTATTGAATCATGATTCATAGGCCATATAAAATAGTAAACTGTACACAAAAAACATAAAACAGAATATCAGTCAGCTTCAGACATGAAGGATGGTGCTGATTCAAAAGGTGATGGGTTGCAAGGTTCTGCTAAGGTCTGATGCATTGAACTGCATGGACTGTTTCTGCATTTTTTCATGGACTGTGCCTGTTTTCTTTTCATTCTGCTGCTGCATTGAACTGACTGGTCCATTCCTAGGGTCTGCATTGTGCTGGATTGCATTGGACTATATTGGACTGCATTGGCCTGTTTGCAGAAGACAGCATTGTGGATTTCATACTGTAATTAGCATTGGTTTAATCCATTGAAGGATTAAAGCCAACTCTCATACTTTTATGACATCTTGTTCTTTGTTTTAGAACATACTATAATCATGATTTTTGCAATGTATTTGCAGTTGAAACCAAAATGGAACGACTGCAAACAAGATGTACATAACTGAATAAAACAGTTTGCAGAAGTGATGAAGGGTTAACATATATTATATTGAAATACAACTGCATAGAGTGCAGAATTTTTTGATATGGTCTATATATATTAAACATGTTGATTTGAAAAAAGGAAGCATTTTCAATAACTAAAGGGTTTGGTTAAAGACTTAAGAGCTTGAAAATATAAGGATTTTGAAGGCTTACCAGAGGGGTTGAAATTCAGTGCTCTATTTTGGCAAGAAAAGGCAATGAACAGAGCAGTCGAATAATAAACATGTTGGCTAGTTTGTGCTAGTTTTGTTTTACTTTGATAGTCAAATGAAAGCATCAGTCTTGTCAAGTAAGAATGAGTTCACAAGGAAATGTCAAATAAACATACTTGGTTTTATAGGAAATGTGCAACCTCAACTGTACACATGAACAAAATACATAAAGTCCAGATACACAAC
Organism: Ilex aquifolium; assembly: GCA_951799425.1. Classification (NCBI taxonomy): domain Eukaryota; kingdom Viridiplantae; phylum Streptophyta; class Magnoliopsida; order Aquifoliales; family Aquifoliaceae; genus Ilex; species Ilex aquifolium. Next base: position 13,034,782 of record OX637410.1, on the reverse strand, counting down.
TCAATTCAAAATTTCGTTGGAAAACAGCCTGATAATATCAAAAAGAAAAGTTAGAACAAGCTTTAGTTGAAACATCTCTTTTAACACAAACCAATAAGAACAAAATACTGAAATTGTAAAAAAGCAGATATGCCAGGCTCATTCAGAATCCAGACTAAAGATGATCCGTCCTGTATTGGTTCAAACTCATTAGCTATAAGTCAGAAAAAATTCAACTGACCACCAAAAATATACATTTTACATTCATGCTGATTAAATAGACAGGAAAACTTAAAAGTTAGAATAGTAATGGCAGAGATCTGGTTACATCCAATCATCACACCGTCATTATGTCAAGGAATGCAATAGAACTTCAGTGCACAAAAGTAGCAAATCGGTTTTGATGGTATCACTTAACTCAGGTACTTGTTCAATTTAGAAGAGGATTCCTCTTCTCTCATGGTTAAGTCAAGTAAATTACTTACGCAAAACAGAACAACATTTTTAATTCATATTCCAATCAACCACACATGAACCCAGAACAAATTTGTCATCAATTGCCACTTGTTCACACCACAGATAAAAATTGATCAGAAGACCAATAAAAATGAGGCAACCAACTACCACAAAGTGAATACTACTTGAGGAGGATGCCATAGTAATTCAAAATTCAAAATGCCATCACCACACACAACCACCCACCACCACACCAATACTCGGCCACCACCACTTCAATCCAATCAACATTCAACACCCAATTTTTTTGAAAAAAAATTTAGGAGGATAATGAGACTGAGGGGAGCTACCTGAGGTCGTCGAAGCTGCCTGAAGTCGGAGCTGTATTCTGAGTCGGAGTAGCCTGAAGTCGCGCCTTCTTCACAGCTGAAACTCCCAAGGGCTGTTGAAGTCTAACGGAGAAAAGAAGAAGAAGGAGTGCAGATCTGGGATTTAGGGCTGGACCAAAACGACGTCGTTTTGGGTAAGGGGAAATTAAAAAAAAAAATTACAAAGGCAGCTGCAAACGGCGCCGTTCCATTAAACCGCAGAGTGTGCGGTTACTTCTTCAATGCAGAGGAGCCGGACCCGCAAAGGTTGAGTATTTCCCATAACATGTGGCGGGATTTCTGCATATAAACGTTTCCTGCTTTAGCGGCGAACCGGTAAGCGAGTCTCTCTCTCTCACGAGAAAGCGTAAAAGAATAACCTCGTCATCGTCTTCGTCATCGACGGCCCCTCCTCTAAGCTTTCCTTTCTCTCTCTCTCTCTCTCTCTCTCAACAGATGACCTCAATTTGACCTTTTTGATTACCAGAAGTTGATTCTTTATATTTAAACCATGGATCATGAGTCAATTCCAGTAAGTCTTTCCTCAACTATCGGTTCAATTTACAAAAAAAGTTGTTGTGTTCTTTGTATTTGGAATTTTCAGTTTTTTTTTTGCAGAGGAACTTGCATGAGATTTGGATCTGTAAATCGCCGGAGAGCTGCATTTGCGTGTTGCTCGACGTTCAGTAGCGAATATTATTATTGTAGAGATAGCCAAAGAGGTTTTGATCAATGATGGAGAAGAAGAAGAAGTTTCCAGTTGGAGCTGAGCATTATACTCTCTACGAGGAGGTAGGGCAGGGCGTGAGCGCTTCGGTTCATCGGGCTCTCTGTATTCCTTTCCATGAGATCGTGGCTATCAAAATTCTTGATTTTGAACGCGACAACTGTGATCTGGTAATTTCTCAGTTACACAGGGATGCTTATATGTGCCTATTACATGTTACGGTTTTATCTGATATCTAATGTCGGCTATTTTGAATTCTTGAAGCAGTCTGTTTCAACTTGTTTACCAAGTACCCTTGGTTGCGATTTTTTTGGTGCATTTAGCTATCAAAAAACAAATGAATTTCTTGTTGTATTATGTTTTGCTTGATACTGAAATTCTTAGCTCCATGGAACTTGGCAGTCACACTAGCTGAAGTTAAGATGAACTTTAGTAGTTGTTGTAGGTCGTGATAAATGAGGGAAAAAAAAAGAAATATTAATTTCAGATGACAAAGGTAAAAAGTGCATATGTTAAGTTGTAGTGTATTTTTCCCTTCCAACGCTCTGTCGCATTTTGAGTATTTTGTTGGAATAAGGTACTATTAAGATTGAATAAGTTTGAATGCAGTATATGGAATTGCAGATAGACCATTTGTTATAGTTCGTGTAGTCTTTGTTTTTCCCTTGGTTTGGAAGTGATGATACCTGGAAAGAGTTCTAAGTATGAGCTCGTGAAGTGAGGTCAGTAAATGATGTAATCCAAGAGGTCCAGAGCTTAGAGGTCCAGACCTCGGGCTCCCCCTAGAGGAGGCAATAAAGGAAGTGAGAAGGAAACAACTGATTAACAGCGGGCGCCCCCGAAGCAACAGTAAGTAATAGTCAAGGCACAAAACTCTCAACTAACCAAGATCTTCTCCTAAAATCAAGGGAGATCCAGCGGAGGAAAGACAAAGATCTCGTTGCAGATTCCATAGAGTTGGGAATTAGGTTATAAATATTGTAATATACCTCCCTACAGAGAGGAGGACAACGGGCCATGTCTTCTGTAATCTTGACAAATTTATCAATATAGATCCTAGGAGCAAGAGATTCCATTACAGAGTGGATTAGCCGAGCTCCCGAGCCGGTGAACCACTATAAATTTTCTGTGTACTTCTAGTCCCATCGAAGAATCATCCTATCATTCCAACGAGCCACGTAGCTCGGATTTACTCCCATGAAACGAATCATCTGCTCAAGCATCTTTTAAACACCATCAGTTTGGCGCCGTCTGTGGGAACGATTGTTCTTGTTGCAAAAATAGTGATCTTCTTCAGTAATTGATGGTCTCCACGCGTAATATGAGCAGAAGCCAGTTGAATCCTCAACGAATGCAGAATCAGCAGGAAGCCACTGGCAGAAGGCAGCAAGAAAACCCTCAAGACTTCGTGCCCACCATCGAGAACAATCCTCCTATGGTGGATCCTCCTCAAAATAATGAACTGGAAGCTCTTCGCCTTGTTAACCAGCGATTGCTTCGACAAAATGAAGAGCTTTTGAAGCTCTTGCAAGGTTCATAAGAGACACGACCAACCCAGAATGACCCCCCGCATGGGGAACGTCAACGTCTCGATCCTTTGAGGGAGGATAATGAAGGGGGCGAGAATAGCCAAGCCATAGGCCATGCTCCCCGCCCACTCCCCAGGAACAGGGATAATGAGGAAGTTCAGAGCCAAAATGTGGGAACTGAGAGAAACGAATATCTTTCATTCCCACAGGAAAGAAGAGAACAATACTGGGAACAGCGTTTCAGGGACATCCATCAAGAGCTCAGCCACATAAAGGAGGCAGTAAGGGGGAAAACCCCAGTTACCATGGACGCCTTAGTGCAACAGACTGAGTTCTCATTCACCGCTGATGTACTATATTTTCCTCTCCCTCCGAAGTTCAGAGTGCCTTAAGTGGAGGCCTTCGATGGGATAAAAGATCCCATGGATCACCTCAATACCTACAAGAACCAGATGGAGTTGCACGGGTACCAAGACCCTGTGCGATGTAGGGCCTTCGCCATCACGTTGAAGAGCTCGGCCTTAACCTGGTTCAATAGGCTAACCCCGGCGTCTATCTCCTCCTTTAAGGAGCTCTCCATATCTTTTGTGTCACACTTCATAGGAGCACGTACCTACCGAAAATCAAGCTACCATATGCTAAATGTGAAACAAGGACCCAATGAGAACCTACGATCCTACGTCCAGCGATTCAACTCAGAGTCATTGAAAGTAGATGTACCAGCCGAAAAGTTCGCCATCATCGCTTTCATCGCTGGACTAAGAGTACAATCAAAAGACTTGATGTTCTCTATATCCAAGAATTTGCAGGCTAGCATGACAGAGGTGCTAACCAAGGCAGAAAAGTACATTAATGGTGAGGAAGCTCTCATTTCTAAAACAGAGAACTCATCTGCGCAGAAGGAAAAAGGAAAGGAAGACAAGAAGAGGGACCGAAGTCCCAAAAAGGAAAAAGGTAGAGACAGGTCTCCAAGAAGAGACAGGTCTCCAAGAAGAGACAGGGATAGATCCCCAAAAAGAAGAGAAAATGTCAGAGATCGTTTAGGTCCTCTGCAGCCGGAGTTGCAACCGAGGTACGCACCTTGGCAGCTCACTCATCTCACAGCTACAGTATCCCAGATCCTTTACGAAGTACAAAATGAGAAGTTCCTAAGGTGGCCATCTCGAATGAAGACGGATCCAGCCAAAAGGGATCTGACAAAGTATTGTGAGTACCACCGGGATCATGGCCACCACACCGATGATTTCATCCAATTGAAGAAAGAGATTGAATTCCTAATTCAACAAGGATAGTTGTGCCGTTTTGTGGCGCATGATAATCAGAACCAAGCTCCACCGCCTCCAGCACTCCCGCAACAGGCTTTTGCACAACACCAACAACTCTTGGGGGAGATCAGGGTGATATCCGGGGGGTTCGCTGGAGGAGGGGAGTCCAGTTCAGCCAGGAAAGCTCACCTGCGTAGAATGAGAGCTGACGAGATAGTAGATGTACTTACGGTATCCAAATCACCGCGTTTGAACACAGACATTACTTTCTCAGACTCAGATCTGGAGGGGTATCAACATCCCCACGATGATCCTCTTGTCGTAAGGGCCATCGTTGCCAACAGAACAGTCCATCGAGTCTTGATAGACAATGGGAGCTCGGCTAACATCATCTTCGCGTCTGCCTTCGATAAGATGGATATAGGTAGGGAAAAACTCGAGCCCGTAAGCGCTCATCTGTTAGGATTTTCAGGGGAGAGGGTGCTACCCCTGGGATCAATTCAGCTCGTGCTCACTATGGGAGGTCCACCCTGCCAAGCCACCACTACTGTAAGGTTCTTGGTAGTTGACGCCCCCTCGGCATACAACATCCTACTGGGAAGACCTTCCCTCAACGCCATGAGAGCTATCCCCTCCGCTTACCATCTCGTTATGAAATTCCCAACAGAGAACAAAGTGGGAGTGGTCGGAGGGGATCAACGAGTGGCACGGGAGTGTTACATGGCATCGGTAAAGAAGAAAGAGGTCGAAGACATCCAGCTGGATGAGCTTGATATGAGAGATGAGCTGGAAACTAGACCTGCCGTCTGAAGAATTAGAGTCCATCCAGCTTGACGAGGAGCCAGAACACCTAATATATGTGGGATCTAGACTGAGTAAGGAAGTTAAAAATCTCCTGATCCAATTCCTTAGAAAGAACATAGAAGTATTTGCTTGGAAACAGGAAGATATGAAAGGAATTGACTCCTCAGTCATTACACACAAGCTTAGTGTGAATCCAGCCTGTAAACCCGTCAAACAGAAACGAAGAAGTTTTGCCCTAGAGCGTCAGGAAGCAATCAATGAAGAGGTCAGCAAACTCTTTCTCACCAAAGCCATCAGGGAGGTGGATTATCCTACCTGGTTAGCAAACGTGGTCCTCGTCAAAAAGACTAATGACAAGTGCCGTCTCTGCATCGACTTCACCTACCTCAATGGAGCTTGTCCTAAAGACAGTTTTCCTTTACCGCGAATCGACCTGATTGTAGATGCCACAGCCGGACACGAGCTCCTCAGCTTTATGGATGCTTTTTCAAGATACAACCAAATCAGAATGGATCCAAGTGACCAGGAGAAGACCTCATTCGTAACTGAACAAGAGACATACTGTTACCAAGTCATGCCCTTCGGACTGAAAAATGCTGGAGCCACTTACCAGCGCCTGGTAAACCGAATGTTCCAAAGGCAAATCGGAACATCCATGGAAGTATACATCGATGATATGTTGGTAAAATCGCTAAAAGCCGAGCTCCACATCAGGCACCTGGAAGAATCGTTCCAAGTCCTTAAAGAATACCGAATGAAGCTCAACCCTGCCAAGTGTGCTTTTGGGGTATCTGCGGGGAAGTTTCTGGGTTTCATAGTGAATATCAGAGGTATCGAGGCTAACCCAGAGAAAGTCAAAGCAATAATAAACATGCAGCCACCTTCCAACAACAGAGAGATCCAGCGCCTTACAGGAAAAATTGCAGCCTTGAGTCGCTTTGTGTCCAAGTCAAGTGACAAGCATGGTTCTAGGTATCGGCCGAGTCCGATACGACTCGGCCGAGTCGTATCCGACTCGGCCACTGCCGATACGATATCGATACGCGAGTCGCAGAAATCTCAAAATGAACTAACATCGGCGATATCTCGGCGATATATCGGTCGTCTCGGCCGAAATCAAAGGACTCGGTCACAACTCTGTTCAACTCGAACAATTCGTATCGGAATCTGTCCGAGTCGAAGTCAAAAAAAATCCCCCCCAAATCTAACATACAGAACAAAAATCCAAGACACTCATACATTTCGGAAAAATTGAACAAAAATCCAAAAAAAAAAAGTGGGATGGGATCGAATTATCGAACAAAATACGGTCGACATACCTGGAGATTAAACGAAATAGGGTCTTCATCTTCTTCTTCTATTTTTGTGTGACGATCGAATCAAGTGGATCTCGGTGTTGGTTCTCTCTATGACGGTGAGGGACTGTGGTCGTCTATCGGTGAGGGACCGTGGTCGTCTCTGTTACTCTGTCTGCACCTCTCTCTCTCTCTGTGTGTGTGTTGTCGTGACTGAGAAGACGATAAAGCATCGTCTGGAAGAGGCAAGTATGTCTGCTGTTTTTGTTTTTTTTAACTGAGTCTGAGTTTGTTTAAATATTTCTATTTGTCTTAAAAGTAACGTAAAACTAGTGGGTCAGTTGGGTAAAGATACAAATTCATGTTGCTGGTCGCTGGTTCGACTCCCACAGGCTGCTTTTCATTATTTTAGTTACAATTTTAAATAGGTTGTTTTACATTATTTTAGTTACAATTACATTTAAATTACGTCAAACATGCAATTGGATTCGATTTCTCCATAGATGCAAATGTTACAATTATATTATTTATTAAATAAATATTACTTATTTATTGAATAAATATTACAATTATTATTTTTTAATGATTAAAAAATTATAACTTTAATGTAACAATTAGATACATTAATATTTTATAATAATAAATAAGTGGATATTTTCAGTAGCGATTTTATGTTTCATTTTAATTATGTTTAATGTGTTTTTTGGATGTATTGTGGACATATGATGCATGAATGATGATGTCTATATTTTAAGAATTTTCTATAATTTTTTCAAATTTTTTTGGAGCTTCTATCTTGCGTTTTGAGCGTATCGGCCGATACCGCGCCGCGACGCCGCGACCAATGTGTATCAGCACCCTCCGAGTCGATGGCCGATACCGCGACTTTGAACCATGGTGACAAGTGTCATCCTTTCTATCAGATTTTAAAAAACACATTCCAGTGGGACATCCGATGTGAAGAAGCATTCAAAGCTCTTAAAAATTATCTGAGTTCCCCACCAGTTCTAGTAAGTCCTTTGGAAGGAGAGGTGCTCACCCTTTACTTTGCTGTTTCTGATTTCTCAACCAGCGCAGCCTTAGTACGAGAGCGGGATAGAGCTCAGCAACCCGTTTATTACTGTAGCAGAGCTCTGAGGGGAGCAGAGGAGAGGTATTCAAAGATGGAAAAACTCGTTTTAGCTTTGGTAACAGCTGTGAGAAGGCGTGGACCATACTTTCAGGCTCACACACATCGAGGTTCCAACAGATCAACCAATGAAGCAGGTGCTGTACAAACCCGAATCCTCAGGAAGGTTGGTCAAATGGGCCATAGAGCTCAGCAAGTTCGACATTAGGTACAAACCCAGAATAGCAATCAAAGGACAAATTCTGGCGGATTTTATCGCAGAGTTCAATACGACCACGGATGCACCTACGGAAGCAACCCAGTTGGTACCTAACCTCCCTATATGGAAGCTTTCAGTAGATGGAGCAACAAACGCTCAAGGGAGCAGAACAGGGTTGATTCTGACCTCTCCAGATGGAATAGACGTCTAGTATGCCCTCAGATTTGGATTTAAGGCCTCAAACAACGAAGTAGAATATGAAGCTGTCATCGCTGGACTCAATCTGACTCACTCAATGGAGGCAGAGCAACTCGAAATTTATAGCGACTCCCAGCTCGTGGTGAAACAAATAGAAGAAAGTTATGAGGCTAAGGGAGAAAGGATGATGCTCTACCTAAAAAAAGTTCGAGAACTGATCAAAAAATTTGTGCAGGTTAAAATCAAGCATGTCCCCAAAACTGAGAACTCACGAGCAGACGCTTTGGCAAGGTTGGCTACAGCCTCCCTGGAAAAATTGGATAGACTAATACCAGTTGAGCACCTAGCAGAACCATCTGTAAGCCAGGAGGATGAAGAGGTACTCCCTGTATTGGCCCCGCCGAGCTGGATGGACCCAGTTAGAGAGTATCTTCAGAATGGAAACTTGCCAGAAGATGCTAAAGAGGCTGCGAAGCTAAGAACCAGGTTATCCAGGTTCACGATTTTATAGGGAAACCTGTATAAGCGAGGCTTTTCAACGCCTCTCCTTAAGTGCGTAGGAGATGAGGACGCCAACTACATACTCAGGGAGATCCACGAGGGAATCTGTGGCAACCATATTGGGGCACGGGCTCTAGTAGGAAAGGCGCTGAGGCAGGGATACTTTTGGCCCACTATGCTCAAAGATGCCACAGATGTAGTCAAGAGGTGTAAGGTCTGCCAGATACATGCCAACATCCCTCATTGTCCACCGGAGCTCCTGACCTCAGCAGCAGTGGGGTCTAGACATACTAGGGCCCCTCCCCACCAGCGTTGGGCAGTGCAAATTCGTCATTATTGGGGTAGATTATTTCACCAAATGGACACAAGTGGAACCCTTGGCAACCATCACGGAGCAGAAGGTACAAAATTTCACATGGAAGTCTATAGTTTGCAGGTTTGGGGTACCTAGAGCAATTGTCTTCGACAATGGGAAGCTGTTTGACAATCTCAAGTTCAAAAATTTCTGTGCAGAGCTAGGGATAAATAATTACTTCTCGGCTTCAGTCCATCCACAGTGCAACGGACAAGCAGAGGTGACCATCAGGACCATTAAAGCAGCCTTAAAGACCAAGCTAGAAGCGTTGAAGGGAAAATGGGTAGAACACATCCCCGAGGTATTATGGGCTTACAAAACAACCGCCAGATCAGCGACTCAGGAAACACCATTCGCTTTAACTTTTGGAACTGAGGCAGTGGCACCTGTGGAGGTTGGTGTCCCTTCCCCCAGGGCTGAATTCTCAGAGCTTGAGCTCAATGATGAGTCACTTCTACTAAATCTCGACCTCCTAGACGAAAAAAGAGACAGAGCTCTGCACCGTATCAAGAGTTATCAAAGGAAGACAGTGAGATACTACAACAAAAAGTTCAGACACAGAAGCTTTATAGTTGGAGATCTAGTACTTAGAAAATTTATTCCTGCAAGGAAAAACCTCACTCAGGGAAAATGAGGTCCTAACTGGGAAGGTCCTTACATCATCTCCAAGGTAATCAGACCTGGGAACTACGAGTTGCAGACAGAAGAAGGAAAGGTCCTGCCTCACTCTTGGAATGCATAACATTTAAAAAAGTTTTTTCAGTAAAGCTTCTGTAAGAAGATTGTTTTCAATAAAAATAGCGAGTTTCAGTTCAGCAAGCCTTCACCAGTAGCTTAAAGCAAACGATGGGCTCCTCAGCTCATAAATAAAAGATGGGCTCTTTAGCTCATGAATAAAAGATGAGCTCTTCAGCTCATAAATAAACGATGAGCTCCTCAGCTCATAAATAAAAGATGGGCTCTTCAGCTCATGAATAAAAGATGAGCCATTCCATTCAGCTCATAAATAAACGATGAGTTCTTCAGCTCATAAACAAACGATGAGCTCTTCAGCTTATAAACAAACGATGAGCTGTTTAGCTCATGAACAAACGATGAGCTCTTCAGCTCATAAATAAACGATGAGTTCTTCAGCTCATAAGAACGTGATGAGTTCTACGAATCTTAATAAGAACAGTGATGGACTCTTTAACTCATGGGATCGCAAACACAACAACTGACTGAGGAAAAATTGCAGGAAAGTAAAGCAGGGAAAAAAGTTTCTTATTCAGCGAAGTGTTGGGGTACAAGAAAAAGGAAAAAAAATCCTAGTCTCCCCCAAGCTTCCTTTTCAGTTCAGCAACCTCCTCCTCCAATGAAGCATTCACAGCCTGCAGGCTTGCGTTCTCCTCCTTCAATTCATCTCGCTCCTTCTCCGCTTCGGTAAGCATATTAAGAAGCTTCGAGCCGGCATCAGAAAACAAAATTTGACTAAAGGAGGGGCCAGACAACGGGGAAGGAGAGTCGCTCCTCTTGTGTTTTCCTGAAGACGTCCCGACATCCTCATCTTCATCTGTCTCAACAGGGGAGGACTCGGGAGAAACTGGGAAAGGGGCGAATTCCAAAGCAGCAACAGCAGCACTGAATAAGAAGAGGTTCTCTGGAGTAACGAGCTCGAAAAAAGGGACAGGATCAACATGGGCCACCTCGTTGACCCTCCACACTTCTCCAGGGGTTAGCTCGGGAGCACCTATACAGGAAAAGCCAAAGTTAATGTAATTGTTCACCAATTATAACAAGCATGTCAAGAAAGTCTACTTTTGTAAGAAAAACGAGTCCAGGAGCGAGTGACTCGAGAATGGTAGCTTGGTTGCTCCACCGACCTCCAAGAGTCCCCAGAGGCAAAGAAAAAACGGTGAACCCATCCCTCGAGAGAAGAGGGAATATCAAGAACCAGCCGGCGCTCAGAGAAACGTTTCCACCTGAAACAACTGATGCAAGGGAGCTCATCCTCTTCGAGCTTGTGAAAATAAAGGAACTCGGCGATAGTGGGGAACTCACTGTTGCCTTGCAGACGCCAGAAGAGGAAAAAGCTAATCAGTACGCCCCACCCTTTAGGGGATAGGCGAGAAGGGCATAAGTCATAGTAGGCAAGGATCCACCCAATGGAAGGATGGATAGGAAGGAGAAGGCCCCTCTCAAAGGCGCCTTCAAAGAAGCAAACCTCCCCCGTAGGAAGGAAGTTGCAGGGTTCATCAAGACTTCGGACCCGCAAGGGTAAGTTCGAAGGAAGAGAGAACTTTCTTTTGATTCCTTCCAACTCTGAGGATGTCATTGTCGAAGGAACCAAGTAATGGGATTGACACCTCCATTCGATTCCGGGGGAAGCTCGCTGCTTGAACAAAGGCGAAAGAGGGGCAGCCATTAGAAACTCAGAAGGGAAGAACGCAAAGAGGGAGAAGTCAAGCGAAAGCAAAGAGCGTGATGTCTCCAAGATTCAAGAAAAGACTCCAAGATTTGTAGGCAACAAAGAAAGTCTAAGAAATTATGGAAACCTCAAGAAAACCCGAAGTTGAAGGGACAAGAAACGTAGGAATACGAAAAGGCGCCTCTCCTTTCGTGTTTTCACAATCATTACAGGGGGTACACTTTAAAAAGGTAGGTGGGCGCACATTACATCGGGAAAGTCGGCGTTCTAAGCCTAAGGGGCAGGTCAGTTCCGCAAGATCAGCTCGACAAAGGAACAATTCAAAGACATAAACTACATCTCTAGCTTTTCAGCTTCTCCGAACTCAGCAATTTTGCTTTAAGGAGAACTGAAGTACTCCTCGAAGCAAAGGGGGCAAGGGGAATATATCACACAACAATATGCACAGAAATTCAGAGGAGAACAATGTGTATTTACATCAGTAACTCAGAAAGCAGTATGTATGTTCATCTCCCAACAGAGTTTCCTTTAAAAAAAAAATCCTAAGTCTGTGTAGAAGGAATAGGAGAAGGGTTCGGTAGTTCAGCAGCTGAAGTCTCTGTGGCAGGAGCAGGAACAGGAGAGGAGCCTGGCAGTTCAATAGTTAAAGTTTCTGAAGGTTCCGAAGCGGGTAAAGGAGGAAAAACCTCAGCTAGAGCAGAAGTAGGGACCTCAACTCCAACTGTTGGCAAAGTCAATATAGGAGTTTGAACCATGAGGTCGGCAGAGAAAGGAATAACAACAGAGACAGCAGAAGGAACGGCAGGGAGCTCAACAGTCGTAGAAACAGAAGCAGATACTGAGTCAAGAGCTACAGGAACAACTGAAGCAGGAGAAACATCTTGAGCCAGGACCTCAGCCGAGGGGATAGGCGTCTCAGCACCTTCAGGAGCTAGCTCAGAAGCAGAGGGGGCCAAGGCACTAGCCTCACCCTCAGTATTAGGCACCTCTGCCTCCTCTTCGGATGGGATCTCGAAATCAAAATCCAAGTCCGGGTATGTTCGCTCAGCTCGATCCTGGAAAGCAAGCCATCCGGTGGCCCACTTGGTAGTACCATCATCCTTCAGCTTGACAACTAGGACATCTTTCTGCTTAACAGTGGCTCTCTGCACCTCAAGCTCACTTCGAAGAGCGTCGCTTGCCTTAGCTATGACATCGTACTCCCTTTTCATGCTCCTGTAAGAGTCTAAAGCCTCGAAGGCCTCCTGGCTGGCCTTGACCCAGTTGTCAGTCTTAAGCCTAAGTTCCTCCTTGGTTTTTTTAAGCTCTTCTTCGGTCCTCCTACCTCCACTCTCAGCCCACTCATTCTCGGCCTCTAAACCCTTGATGGTAGAAGTTTGCTTTTCCACTTGTGCCTGCAGGTCCTGGATCTGAGCTTGGAGGTCGTTATTAGCAAAAGTCAGTTCGACGGCTTTGAGCTCGATCGCTTTTGACGTTTTGGCAGAGCTCTCCAAAGTTTGAATTCGGCTCAACAAACCTTTTACGTGAATGACCAACTGGGAGAAAATACAATCAAGGGCGAGAGTTAACATAAAACGGCAGCACAAGGTAAAAATGGAACATTAAAAAGGATGGAAGCTTACTGCAGTAGCCCCATATAATGTCGAATTGATGGGGGTCCCTAGGGGCATAGTGACAGCCCTCTGAACGTCAGATTCGGGGATAATGGAGGCAATGACGTCGGTAGCGAGCTTCGCATTGTCAAAAAAAGAACCTTCGCTTTTCTTCACCTTGAGATGCTTCCCTTTCTCAGCCTTGGAGCTCGTTTGAAGCGGTAGAGAGAGTTTCTCAGATGGCCCAAGAGAGGTAGGAGCGGGCAGAACATGAGAGATCATCTCCAAGGCTCTCTCGACCTCAGCCGAAGAAGGAGAGGTCGGATCATACTCAGAAACCCCTCCAGAAGTAGGCACGGTCCCTTGGTGAGGAGAGGTCTCTATGACCTTTGGAGAGCTTGATGGCGGAATAAGCGCCACTTGAGTCGAAGTAGGTGAAGTAGGGGGCACACTCAACCTCGGCACCTTGGCCAAAGGAATTGAATCACTCCCGGAACTAACCTCAGCTTTGCGCTTGCCTCCACTCCTGTTTTTCTTTAATGGGGCCACCTTTGCCCTGAGTTCTCTTGGAGTAGGCTCCATTGAGGAAGGACCTTAGAATTCAAAACGAACAGATCAGAAAATAAATAAGATAAGAAGCTAAGGACAGAATGAGGAAATATTACCTGCTGCTTCCTCTACTCCAGCAACAGAAATAGGAGTTGGAGTCTCAATCCTCATCTCCGGAGAACTAAAATCGAGTTTGGTAAGCACGGAATGCTTAATCAAACTAGAATACTTCTCCGGGTCGCAATCCTCAAGCCCTAACAAAGCAAGCCTGTCCTCGGCACTCAGCTCAGGACGAACACCTGAAACAACTCAAGGAGGTGAGATCAGCACATGTAGCGATAGGGGGAGATAAGTGGGGGTCTGCTCAGAAAAAAGGACTCACCCAAGTTATCAGAACAGGAAGGGTATCACTGGCATTGTTTGGGTCAAATTCCCAATCCTTCTCTGATACAAAGAAGAACTATTTCTTCTAGTTCTTATGAGAGCTGGACAGATCAATGATCAAGGCCTGGGTCTTCGCCCGCTTGGAAATGTATAAAAAGCCATCGGGTTGGAACTTGACATTGAAAAATTGCATGAGTAAGTGAACTGAGGGGGTGCCGATTTCATGCTTCTTAAAGAGAACAAAAGGCCTACCAATACACCCCAGAAGTTAGGAGAAATCTGAGCTGGACAAATATTGAAGTGTTGAAGGACGGATTTGAGGAAGAGATGAATAGGAAATCTAAGCCCGTTCTCGAGAGAAGCTACAAAAAAACAGGTCTTCTCAGGGACCTCTGAGTCATACCTAATATCAGTAGAAGGGATCCAATACCTCATGCCCGAAGGAAAGCCGAACCTAACAGACAAGACCTTCATCAGAAGAGGAGTGACCTCGTTAGGACCAATGAGATTTGAAGCACGAGGGGCAGGCTCAGAAGCCTCAGCGCTGCTCGAGCCCTTCTTAGCTTTTCCTTTCCGAGATCTTTTAGAGCTCGGGGAGGATTCAGGTAAGTTCTGAGGGATCTCTGCCCTCTCTAAGGCCTCGATCCCGGGGAAGTTATCAATTTCATCACCAACGTCTCCCAGCTCATCTTCCTCCACCTCTGGAGACCTATCACCCATAAGGGAAATAGACGAGCCCGTGGCTTCGGAAGAAGCAAACATGACTGGATAAGAGAAAGAAAGTTCAAAAGACCTGTAAAGAGGGAGAATCTTTGAAAAACACTCCCTGAGAGTCAAGGGGTCAAGACACCAACGACCAATAGCAAAGATCCTAGCCGTAGAATAAGGGTCGAGAAAGAGGGGAATGGGGTACAAGGTAGAACCACGATTCCTAAAATAGCAAAAACGAAAGGTCCAAAAGTGCAACAACCACCTCGGATTCGAGGGATCCAGAATGAAGGAATGAACAAAAGCCGAAAAACGTACCTAGTCAGGAACGAGCAACGAACCGAAGTCCGAAGTGAAATCAAAGAGCGAGCTTTGCAAAGCCTTCGAATCAAACCCGGGAAAGTCGACTTCTCGGAAAAACTCTGAGTACACCGATAAATTGAGGAGCCAAAATTGCAAGGAAGAGAGAGAAAAAGTCCAGAGAGGGAAGTTGAACACGGAAATGAGGCAGTTTCCATCGCCATGGGTGTATTTAAAACTCAGAGTACGTGGGATGAGACGTGCACGAAAAACAAGGAAGAAATAATTGCTTGAAACCGTCAAAAAGTACCCTCCACGCGCAAATCGAGGTCGCCGCATAGAGGTCTAACTCGGCTTCGGTACAGCTTAGCCCCTGTCCAAGCCCACTTGGACCAAGAGCTGGGGGGCAATTGATGATACCTGGAAAGAGTTCTAAGTATGAGCTCGGGAAGTGAGGTTAGTAAAGGAGGTCATCCAAGAGGTCCAGAGCTCAGAGGTCCAAACCTCGAGCTCCCCCCAGAGGAGGCAATAAAGGAAGTGAGAAGGAAACAACTGATTAACAGAAGGCGCCCCCGAAGCAATAGTCAAGGCACAAAACTCTCAACTAACCAAGATCCTCTCCTAAAATCAAGGGAGATCCTGCGGAGGAAAGGCAAAGATCTCGTTGCAGATCCCATAGAGTTAGGAATTAGGCTATAAATATTGTAATATACTTCCCTACAGAGAGGAGGACAACGGGCCGTGTCTAGCTTTCTGTAATCTTGACAAATTTATCAATATAGATCCCAGGAGCAAGAGACTCCATTACAGAGTGGATTAGCCGAGCTCTCGAGCCGGTGAACCACTATAAATTTTCTGTGTACTTCTAGTCCCATCGAAGAATCATCCTATCATTCCAACGAGCCACGTAGCTCGGATCTACCCCCATGAAACGAATCATCTGCTCAAGCATCTTTTAAACACCATCATGAAGTAACCTAAGTTTTTTGTATAGCTCTGATTGTACACTGCTGCAAGGTGATGAATTACTATTTATAAATCTATGCAACTTCAGCTTTTGTTTAGAGTTCTATTACCATCTTAATCCATGGTTTCATGGCATATGCTCAAGGATAGTCAGTGTTTCTGTTTAAAATTTGGAGTTTGGGATAACTGCTTTTGCACTCAAAACAAATTGTCTAGTTGGCAATGCTAAATTTTATATTTGTTGGTAAGATTGATTTATTGACTACTTTCTTTGTCAACCCTGCAGAATAATATATTTCGTGAAGCGCAATTAATGACTCTGGTTGACCACCCTAATGTCCTTAAATCACATTGCTCTTTTGTTAGTGATCATAATTTGTGGGTTGTCATGCCATATATGGATGGGGGTTCTTGTCTTCACATATTGAAAGCTGCATATCCAGATGGTTTTGAGGAGGTTGTTATTGCAACTATATTACGTGAGGTTTTGAAGGGTTTGGAGTATCTCCATCAGCATGGGCACATTCATCGGGATGTCAAAGTGAGTAGTCGATTCTCAATTAATACAACACTTCCACAGTATCAATTCAATTGATTACCTTGTTCAAATTCACTGATTTGAATTCTCATTGTTTTGAATTTATCATTTTATTTGGAATGGCTTAAAACTTAAAAAGGCTTCTAGACATGTTGATGTAAATAGGATATAGCTTCTGAAGCATTACAAAGTAGTTAATATTGGGTAATGCATAGAGTTACGTCAATGTTAGTATCTTTATTATCTGGAGGAGATTAGTTTTCTCCTGTTATGGTTTTCTTAAGTTTCATAGCCAACCCGTTATATTGGCATTTCATTGTGTTATGTCTCTCACGATTATATTGTAACATGATGCTATATATTAACTAATGTTGCTTTTTCTTCCTTTCACATTAGTTTTTTACTACTTGAGCTTCTAAGATGAACATAAGAACAAATTGTCAGGGGAAGGAGGAGAGCTTTTTTTTTTTTTATCTTCTTATGTTTGAAAAAAAAAACCCTATAAATCAAACTAGGTTGTGGTGGTTATACTATAGTCAGTTGAGAGAAGCTACAATGTGCATCACAATTCTTAAAGAAGTTCCACAGTCCTTTTTGCAGGATGCAGAAGTGTCAAAACAATAGACATGATCTATCAGAAATAAACATTTAGGCAATTATTTCATGAAATTGTGAAAAATGCAGGAACTTTATTTTGTAAGATAACATAATCTGGAAAGCAAAAAAGGTGCCACGATGAGAAAGGACTACTTTGAGAGAACTGAAGGAGCATTATCTTTGGCTGGAAATTGTTCTTTGCATTAGTATTACTTGGATTTACGGGAAGGAAGAAGGCTAAAAAAGGTTTAGTCAAAGGTCTCTTTGGAAGGTGAGCATAGCATGAGAGAAATGAGATGTCTGATCCATTGGTTCCTTTCTAATGACCCATTGGTATGTGTTTAGATTTTCTTCCCCTAGATTCTATAATAAAGTAATAGCTGTATTTGTAGAGTGACTGCTCTAGGCGGCTAAAGCAAAGATAATGTTCTAAAAATTTGCGAAGTCCTCAGTATAGTGAAAGAACCCTGATTTCAAAAGCAACACCAATGGAGATTATTTTCCAATGCTAGATAGTATCTGAGAAGCTCAATAGCTGGATATCTAATCCCAAATTGTAGGAGAAGTCAGAGAGGCTCAATGTGATCTTAAGAGAAGTCATATTATGATCAGTGGTCAAATTCCTCATATGCTAGGTACAAAAAGGTTAAACTCTTAGTTGTGCTCAAGGATTAAAATTTATTTCCGTGCATTGTTTCAGTCATAGTTGTCAAATCGCGATTCGTATCGTGAATCGGAATTCATAATTTAAGAATCGTGAATCGTATCGAATCGTGAATCGTAAGATTCGACACAAAATTTGAACAAAAATAAAAAATAATACTACATATTTAAAATAGACAAAATATTAAATATTGAACATTGTTGCATTCTAAAAATAATCAATTGATATAATCACGTCGTCTAAATGAAAAGACATTAGCCTTTTGCTTCGTTTTCATCTTTTGCTTAACCATTTTTAAATTCAACAACTTGAAAAAAAAAAATTCATTAAAAAACCATGGTTATTCAAGAACCAAAATAGTGACACCCAGTAAAGATTAGGTTATAAACATGAATGTAAAAAAAACAAATAAGAAAATTAATTAGGAGAAAACATATAGACCAACATTTTGAAACAAAAAATTAGAACCTAACAAACTAACCATGAAAGTATTGAGAGCAAAAATCAGCCGATGATGCGAGAGCGTTAGCCGTGACTTTTAGTTTTAGATAACGCAAGACAAGTTTTAGACGACGTCAGAGAGAGAACGAACTAAGATGTTGAGTTTTTATTAGGGTGTTGGTTCCTCTACAAACAAAACGACGTCGTTTTATTGTTTAGCGGATAAAACGACGTCGTTTTGCCAAAAAATTGGGTTTTAACAAAAAAGTGATTGAATCGTGCGATTCAGGCAATACAAATCGAATCGTACAATTCAGGTGCGATTCAACTCTAAAACGATTCTCATATAAGATACGAAATCGTTTTGTACCTGTATTGAACCGAATCGTACGAATCGAATCGCGAATCGTACGATTGTGATAACTATCTTTCAGTTACCTTGAAAACAAAAGTTTTTCAGAAACATAATGGAGACAAATAAAAATCTAAGAATTTGTTTTCAAAACATTCCAAAGTATTGATCAAAATATACCGAAGCATCTTGAAACACTTTGAAACTTTGGTGAAAACATGCTGAAACATCTTGAAGCATTGGAATTTCAATTCAGTTATGGATTCATTTCGGTCTCCTTGGTTTCAACTGTTTGAAGCATAATTTTGATCCTTGATTGTGCTCCAGTAATGACATTTATACTTGTAGTTTCCGATAATTATTTACTGTAGCCCATTAGTTTTTGTTTTGGTGTAACCACATAAGGGCTATGTTCAATTTGTATGCACACCCTTATTCATCTTTTGTTTCTTGTAGGCCGGAAATATTCTCATTGATGCACGTGGTGGAATCAAGTTAGGAGATTTTGGTGTTTCTGCCTGCTTGTTTGATTCAGGTGACAGGCAACGCAGGAGGAATACATTCGTGGGGACGCCTTGCTGGTATGTTTTTCCATACCATACGTTTCTGCACATTTTGCTTCTTCATAGGTTGCATTGATCAAAATTACGTGATTATCTTGGGAATTGCTGGTCAACAACCCAACCAAAAGATGAAAAACATTAGTAAGTACTAAGTACATCCAGAATGCCTTGAATGATAATGGAGTTTACAGTCAACCTAGGCCACTTTGACATCTAAGAGTGTGGCCCAAAGTGTAGTGACCTTATTTTTCTCCATCATGGTTATGTATAACCAGAATATATTTTTTGTTGTGTTGTAGGATGGCGCCCGAGGTTATGGAGCAATTGCACGGTTATGATTTTAAGTTTGTATACCTTGCACCTGTCCCTTCTTGTTATTCTACTAGAAGACTAGGATGTAATGTTTGGTTAATTGTTTGACAATTACTGCAGGGCCGATATCTGGTCTTTTGGTATAACTGCTTTAGAGCTTGCTCATGGCCACGCTCCTTTCTCGAAGTACCCTCCAATGAAGGTGCATACATCTTAAATATTGACATGCTTTTATTTTAATGAAACAACTTTTTAACTCGTCACATCTTAGAGTTATTAAATAATTGACAGGTTTTGCTTATGACCTTGCAAAATGCACCCCCTGGTCTTGATTATGAGAAAGACAAGAAGTTTTCCAAGGTATGAAATTAACATATATTATTCTGGTCACACTTTGGGAATCGTGTCGTGTGACGTGCTTTTTGGTCTATTTCCTTTGTTCTTAGTGTTTTAAGCAGATGATTGCTACTTGTTTGGTGAAATATCCTTCAAAACGCCCTTCAGCGAAGAAGTTGTTGAAGCATTCTTTTTTCAAACAAGCGAAATCAAATGATTATATCACACAAAAACTTTTGGATGGACTGCCAGTGCTTGGTGATCGTATTCAGGCATTGAAGGTCAGTGTCTTGAGTATATGGTTTCACAGATCCATAATTCATCTTCTTTGTTTCAATTTGTGCTTTATCCAAGGAGCTTTGTTTTCATTTGCGATAGAGAAAGGAAGAAGATTTGCTGGCACAAAAGAAAATACCCGATGTGCAAAAGGAGGAAATGTCACAGGTCTGATTTCTTGGATCCATAACAAAAAAGAAGTAAAGATTTCAATTCTTTGATTTACTGAAGTGTTGATGAATATATGTTCCAACTCCTTCCTCATTGTTTAAGAATGGTTTTTCCCTATGGCATTTTTGTGTTTCGTACTGAAGTGTTGATGAATATATGTTCCAACTCCTTCCTCATTGTTTAAGAATGGTTTTTCCCTATGGCATTTTTGTGTTTCGTAGTGAATGATATTTGCAGCAATCGTTTACGTATTTAGCATTCTATTCTCATCCCTTTTGGTTAGTGACTACAAGTCCACGAAGCACATGTTTTCCTCTTTCTTTTCTCTATGTGTGTGTGTGTGAGAGAGAGAGAGAGAGAGAGAGAGAGAGAGAGAGAGAGAGAGGAAGTGGGGTGGGGCTGGGGGCAAGGAGAGAGGCTGCTGTTTGGAGAAGGGGATCTGCAGTGGCGGGGTGGGGTGGATGGGGGCTGTTCGGGGGTAGCAGAGTCTGAGGAAGGGAGGCCTATTGGGTTTATTTCATACTTCTTGTCTGGATCTCGGTCTGGGTTTTGGGTCCGGATATGTGTGTATTTATTTAATTTTGACCATTTAAATAGAGGGCAAAAAGGTCTTTTTATTTTAACTAATATGCAGGCCAAATTTTAACGCCAAGTGGGGTCTCTGTGCAATTTGGCCTAATATGATCTTATCGAGGGGTCGGTGTGGTTTTTACCCTAAGTATTAAACTTGGGTTCTTGTACATTTCATGTTCTGTGATTATTGCATATTTTCCTCACTCTGGAGGTGCTAAGTTGCTCAATGATTTCATGTATGCACACACACACACACACTCACATCTTCCTGTTTTGTTTTCACTGCTAGTTGTGGTCCTTTCGAGATATATCTTTTGCACGTGTTATGAGCAGAATTCTTTTTCAATGGATAGGTTATTTGCTGGTTCTTAGTGTGGTTCATTGTCAATGTGCAGAATGAATATAAGAGAGGGATTAGTTGTTGGACTTTCGACCTTGAGGATGTGAAGGCTCAGGCTTCATTGGTATGATAAATAGTAATTTTATTCTGTATGATAAATAGTCATTATAACACACAAGGACTTTTATGAACTCGTTCTTGTACTGAAAGTTTTACACTTGGTGAGAATCATATGTATATTTTTTCTTGCTGCTAGATCCCGGATGAGTGCTCTATATCAGACAAAGATCAAATAGGGAGCTTAAACTCTTTTTGTGGATTTGATATGCATGAAAAGAAACTACATTACCAGTTGTCTTGTGCGAGCCAACCTTCAGAAAATGCAGATAAAGTATGTCAATGCCCTTAGTTTTACATGATGGGACACAGTTTTCAAATCCGGTTCCTAACAATATTTTGCTCACAGGAAGATAAAAATCCTATACAGAACCAACCTGCTCCTCTTCCATCAGCTGACTCTACACCGACTTATACCATGTATGTCATCTTCAGTTGATGGTTTAAGCCATTTCCTCTGGTTCTGTTCTAACTGTTTTCTTTTGTACATCTATTTGTAATTTAAAGCATTCTCATAATCTTCATGCTTGTGCTCTAAGTATATTTTATGGTCTTCATTTAACATGCTCTCCTCTTCTGATCTATGTATGAACATGTTTTTTGGGTTGTCTTAATCTAACTACCATCATATATTTGTTTCAGAGCTAAATTTGAGAAATTCGACGATGAGGTGAGCATAACTAGTTCAACGTATGAGCATTTAATTTCCCAAAACTCTTCTCCACATAATGAGAATCACATTGGAGTTAATATGGCTGGAAAACCTGAGTTGGATATCAGTGGAAGAAATTTGGATGGCATGGCTACCCATTCTAGTCAGAGGAAGGGAGGTTCATCAGGCAGCATCCATTTACCAGATCTTATTTTTCCACCTTGTGAAGCAGGAAGGTATGATATAACATACATGGTTTCTAGGACTTTTGGCTAAAGCTCCTTGTGTGTTATAGCTAGTAGATTCTCGCTTCCCTCATACTAAATGGAGCACATTTAGCCTCTCAAAAACTAGGGAAACATGAAATGGTAATTGTTTACCGCAATTTAGGTTTGTTTAAATGGTGTTTAGCATTGGACAATTTCTAGTAGTAGCCGCCTAAAATATTCCTGTTAATTCTGTGTAAGCTTTTGACTCTTACCTGGTATATTGTTTCAATTGAAAGTGGTATTTGTTTTTTTTTTTTGGCTTCAAGAGTGATAAATTTGCTTACCATCGGTATAATGTTTTATTAATCTCTTTCTCTGTACATTATTCAGCTCCTAATATTATATAGTATTTTTGACTGCATTGTATTATATATCTACAATGTGTTTTGAGCAAGTCTTTATTTGAATTTTGAGAATTTTCAGTGATAAGGTGCAAAGTAAGTTCCAAAACATGTCACATTGCAATGGAATTATTCCCCCAACAATGGACGATGGGCCATCTGAAATTATTTCTAGAGCTTCTAAACCTTCAGGCAAGTGATCAAGAATATCTACATTGGCTTCATGTTAACTACATTTAATATTTAATTGGGTTGTATTAGTTTTGATTTTTTCTGGAAATTGGATGGGTATATGTTTGCTTTATTATTCTCTTCTTTTGATATATTTTTGTTTTTTGATTTAATCAACCTTTATTTTCAACAGCAAACATTGATGAGCCAGATGAGAAAGCAAAGTGTTCAGTTGTTCAGCAAAAAGGACGTTTCAAAGTAACCTCCGAGAATGTTGATCTAGAAAAGGTGGCTTCGATTATTCAATTCTGATATTGTTCGACGGATTTGAATTGAATTTTGAACTCATCATTTCTTTTTAGGTGGTTCCATCTCCTATATTGCAAAAGAGTCACAGTATGCAGGTTAGTATTGCTACGGAGTTATTCATGCCAAAGTACTTATTATAGCAACTCATACTGGTTGGCATCATTTGTTTTACATGCTTGAAAACTATGCTCTTGTGGTCAATAATTGATCATATTGGAAATGGTTTCTTTAATATATCTTGCTACCATCAACTTAATATCAAGGCAAAACTTTATTGAAAAGTATTTAAATTTGAGAGATTCTCATGGGGCTTTTGTTATTGGTCCAAAAATTAAAACAATTTAGTTATTCTCATATGATGTAACCACCTCTCTTAATTGGACCCAATATGTAATAAGTTTTTTCCTGTTTGTTCACTGTCTAGCTAATCAATTCTCTTTTGCGTGCCAGTCATAGCAAACACATGATGGAATTAAAATCTTGTACAACCATCTATCAGAAATGATTAGTCGGAGTCAATACTTGCTTTTAAATTTTATGTCTCAAGCAAAGGATAGGCGTACATGCATATGGATATATTAGTGGCATTGACACTACGCTGGTCTCAGGTTTCTGCATTCCATTAGTGTGATTTTATCAATTTATTAGCAGTTACGAATAATAAGAATGAAGGATTGCTTAGATTTGGATGGCGTAGATTTGTAAATGTCTCAACTGTCTGACAATCAAGAATTTCTTAAACACTACTTTTGTTACAATCTGCCAATCAAGAACTTTTTAAGACTACTTTTAGTAATATAATAGTCACCTACAATGTTCTCGGCGGGGATTATTTCTTGCAACAATTGCTTTGCCTTTTCCTTTGTTTGCTCTTCTGTTTTTCCTTAGAATATATATGTTACTTTGATACAATGTTATTGACCCCGACCTTGGTTTTTATTTTGTTCCTTTACAATTTGACTGAAGTGCATTAATCAATAAGTGCTTCTTTACCTAATCTTTTGAACACTCCTTATCCTTTAAAAATTAGAAATTGTTTTGTGGTTCTTGTTTGTGATAAAACAAATGGCTTTGTTTCCAAGTAGTAAGTTGGTGGTTGCAAGTCAGGATGTAATAGGGTAGAAGTATGTTGGCTTGGGTAGAGGTGTAGCAAGTCTCTCTGAGATTCGATGGAGGGTTAATCAACCCGACCTGTTGGCGCTTGTTGTTGAACTAGTTAAAAGAAGAAAGTTGTGCCTTCACTAACACATGCAGGTTTTGGTGCAATAGTAAGCGTTTTGGACTTTTGGTCTAACAATTGGTATTAGAGCGAGGTCACGGGTTCGAGTCCCAGGGTAGTTGCGAGGGGGGAGAATTGTTGGTCTAGTTGGTTAGAGGTGCAGCAAGTCTCTCTAAGACTTGGTAGAGGGTCTAACCAACCCGACCCGTGGGCGCTTGTTTTTGAACTAGTTAAAAGAAAGAAATTGCACTTTTATTAACACCTGTGAGTTTTGGTGCAACGGTCGCTTTCGATGCAACAAAGTAGGTAGTGAAAGTTGAAGTTGAGAGCCTAAATAAATATTTGTAAGTATTGCATCTCATGTCTCTGGCACCAAAAGTTTAACTATACTTCTATGGGACTGCCATGGGTTATGTAGGTGATTACCCAGCGTCCTCCTCTTTCTCTACCATCACCATCACCATCTGATGCTACACCACCAAATCCTTGTGGTCATTCTGTTTTTCCGACATTGCAATCAGCTTTGCAGACAAATATTCTTCAAAGGGTATGGATGAACCATGTAAATTCAACCAATTTGTAATTTTATTATATTTTTTGGAGAGTACAATTTGTAATTTTTAGTTTCTTATTTATAATTTTTTCCAACAGGAGAGTCTCCTAAGTCTAATGAAGCAAGTCTCTGTTGGTGACTCTACAGGTGCAATCTATCAACTCCTCTTGAACTTCATTTATTTTATTAAGATATTTCGGTCTTACGTGATGTGTTTAGGCACTCGTGCATTCGATGGGGAATGTCTGCTGACAAATGTGGCTATGATGGAGAAATCGTTGGTATGTCGATGATATAGGTTTTATCTAGACAAATTATCAAGCAAGTATGCTATAATTTTTGTGTTCATTTTGATATATCATCGATATCGTGGATTGTATGGTGGTTGTTTAAGAATATTATAAATTGACACCAATGTGATGTGACTTCTAATTAATTGTTCTGTTGAGTTCTGAAAACTCTTTTCCTTTTTGTTTTGCAAACTAGATTATTTTTTTGATGTTTTTAGTTCTTTAGCATTTTGCGGTTGGATGGCCATATCTAAGTGGCACCAAAGTTGTTAAAATATATATTTGCAATTAAATGTCTGAAAATTTTCAAACTGGTTCAAGAGCTTATGTCAAATGAAATTCTTGTTACTTTTTTTTTTTGTTATAAATCAGATGCAATTAGAACAGAAACTATGTTATCTTGCAATCGAGTGAAAATACATAAAAAATTACAAATTATTAACTTTACAAAGATTATGATGTAGTGGATGTTGAAGTTTGGCCGGCTATGATAAGACTTAATTGGACCAATGAAGTAACGTCTTTTTCAAAAATTCTATATAAATTTCTATATGAAACTGAAATAGTTACCTTTCAAAAAATTATAACGATAGGGAGAAATGCCGAGATGCTACTTACGTGTAGGGAGTGAATTTAAAGTTTATGTTTCTATTTGGTTTGCAGTTGGAGGCGGCTCATGATAGAGAGAAGGAGTTACTTCATGAGATAACTGATTTACAGTGGAGGTATAAATTACGTTATGCAGAAAATTATGTTGCTCTTTTATGAATAGTTCTAAACTTGTGCTTTCTGTGTAGGCTCATCTGTGCTCAAGAAGAGCTCCAAAAATATAAAACAGAAAATGCCCAGGTAAAATTTTAATTTGTGGCTGCACTGTTTTCATATTCTATCTTTAATGTTACATGATACTGAACTCTAAAATTTAATTTTCGGGTTTGATTCAATTCCTTGGGGAAAAGATGAACGAAGTTGTCGACCTCAACTAACTGATAAAAAGGTAAGAGGAGAAATAGAGTAGGAAGAATGATAGATTAGAATGACAAATAGAAAATGAACTTTTCTGTGGAGAGTTTCAGTTATATTTGGGTGGGGGGTTGATTTAATTTTAAGAAACCGATGAGAAACTTAAAAGAGCTCCACGCTCCAAGCTGTGCCTATAAGATTTAATGTATTCTTGTGTATGATCATTTTACTAGTTTTGTCGGCTTGTAACATGTTATTATATGTTCAACCATATAGCAAATAAATGCGAGTTCAATTTGAATTCCTAGTTATGTATATCCACTAATAACTATCCGCGCATATCTTATATTGTGGCAATAATCTTGAGTAGATAATAAACTCAATGGTGAGGAGTTTGGATTGAGGCCATATTTTGGTGAAGCTTATTGTTTTGGGTGAAGAGGAATGGTGGTGGGTGGATGGGTCTATGAACGGTAGTGAATTGATCTCTGCCTGAATACCTTGAATTAGTAAAATTCAAGGTTGCAAATTAATCTAGTTAACAAACAAGGGTGATCCCTTAAGTGGGTTGTTAGCTCGATAAGGTAGGTTGCTTCCCCTTCCCTCCAGTGAAGACAGGACTGGTCCAAGTTCCTGTTGGAGGACCAGCTGTTTGCACCGAAACACCCGAGCGAAGCAAGTAGTTTAGAGAACTATCTTCTTTGCACAGCGAGTGTGCTAGAGTTAGAGAATCCACAAAATAGCGATATTAGAGTCCTAGACAACTAGCTCGGTGATGATATCCGTGCTCCCCAACACAAAATTCCCCTAGCGGAAGCCTTCTTATCTACAAGACAATTATGAACAAGATGCCTTACCATTGTCCAAAAGGGGCCGTAGGGAGGGGACTGGATTTGTAAAGGAAAAGTGGGTCCCCTTATTCACCATAGCGCCTAAGGGGTAAGTTTTAGGGTAAAATCCACTCATATGGGTACAAGGCCTCCCCTTCACCTCCCTGTCTACACTTGCACATGTAGAAGTACCATCGACACATCTGTGAAAAAGAATTCCAGGATCTCTCACCTGTTTGTTTTCTTCCTTTTATTCAACTGTCCCAATGTCTTTGACATCACCAAACTCCTTGACCAATACCCAGGTTTGAGCTCCATCAATGACTGCCTCACTCAAACCCAACGTGCCGGTGAGATCAACTCGCGCCAAACCATCACAGTCCTCATGGTCGACAATAACACCATTGGGTGTGCTCGATGCTGTGCTTACCTGGGTTCGCCAATCTGCATGAAAGCACCATTGCCCTGTTTGACTCGGTGGAAATTTATTCAGTACAGAAGAAGGTGCTATGCTGATAAGTAAGGTTCCCCGGTTTTGAAAATAAAACATACATCCATATGCATATCAAGAGTTGGATATAGCTAATTCATTTGTTTAGCTTGCTCCATAGTCAAACTCAATAGGAATTCTTAAATACACACGAAAACACTAGGATTATCTTATTCATTAACAATACAAGACTCTGTTTCGGCTTAGACTACGAAAATCCAGAGACGAGAATAGTGAAGTATGCAAGCATGGAAGTAGGATCTCACAAGCTGACTTCAAGAAATTTTTGTGCCATGGGATGCTTGGCTTCAGAGAGTTGATCAGGCTTTAAGACTTCAACTATCTCACCGTTCACCAGAAGGCACACTACATCAGCAATCCTCTTGATTTGTTTGATGCTGTGAGAGACCATAACGATAGTCATTCCTTGATTCTTCAGCTTTACAAAAACATCCTCTATGTTTTGCGTTGATATTGGGTCCAAGGCACTTGTTGGCTCATCCAGCAGCAACACCTTTACAGGAGAAAGAGAACAAAAAAAGTGAATGGTTGTGGGAAAATACTCCAATAGACGAAAAGCTTGTGAAGTGGTGCAGTCCTATAATTTGGGTTACCTCTGGATTGTTTGCCAGAGTCCTAGCAAGTGCAACTCTTTGAGCTTGGCCAACTGATAATTCAGCGCCCGATGTGTTGAAGAAAGAGGAATTAAGGTCAGCAAGATTAAGCAACTTGTACACCTCATCGTCACGTAGTTTCTTCCCTGTCAACTGCGGACCATATCTAATGTTATCCGCAACCGTGCCTGCAGAGATAATGCCCATAGTGAGGTGATAAATCAAGTTACAGGGAAAATTACCTACATATATCAGATTCGCTATAATGAGTTCATAGGCTGTTGTTTTGGTGGTAATAGATAAAGAAAAAGCAGGTTGGGCTGGAGAGGAATACCACACATACAAATGGTAGTCTCAAATAAATACGATTGTAAGAATGTGATCAACCAAAAGGACCAAAACCAAAGGGTGTAATCCTTTTAGTACCTCAAAAGAAGGAAGTTTACGCATAAAATTATAGGGTGCAGTGATGTGCATAACAACTTAGGTCTATGTAGCGGTCTTTTGTTGTGTGTGATTTTTGTACAGAATGCACCTGCAAGAGAAAAACAAACGACCCAGTTGTGTTTCTTCGGTCCAAAATCGCATCATTGTTGAAACTACACCGTATACAGCATGTTTATGGCAAGGCCACAAGCTAAAATTGATAATAATAATGAAAAAAACAGATCGTACTCGGTGCATAAGGCATTCGCCTATAGCAAGGTCGGAGGGGTGTAACTCTTTTTCTTTTATCACCAAAGGTAGGGTGCTATTCGATGAAGAAAACATACTTTAGAAAAGTGGTTCAGGTAGCTCAGCTGGTTAGAGCAGATGACGGAAAATCCTTGTGTCAGTGGTTTGAATCCACTTCTAAGCAGACGAAGGGTCCAAAGGATACGTAGCCGGGAGCCGGATTTAGAAATTCTAGTGAAAGAATAAACTAATAAATGTGAGCGTTCCTGTGCCTAACACTTTATCCTTTGGGTTACGAATAATGAAAGGTAAGACCCAGTCTTGTAGATTTGTATACTTGAGGTCAACCCTTGCTGGCCTCAGCCCAAGACTAGAACGGAGATTACTCAATCTGTTGACAAAGTCATATGCAACTACACTACATTAGGTGCATACTGCCTCCAAATTTTTGAAATTCCCCTTCACCATCCCATTGTTTAATTTAATTAAATTAGGCTACAAAAAGGGTTGACCTTATTATATTTTTAGAATAAAAAATATTTCCCCTGACATAAAGGGTTTCGTGCATTCATGGCATATATTTCAAATTTTCAACTGACCTACTTCCTCTTAAGGATTCATATTACAAGTCAACCCTTCCAAATTCAGAATTTCGTATCTTGTGTACTTTTTTCTGTGGCAAATCTGTGACATAAATCCAAAAATGGGCATGACCTAACATGAATTATAAAGTTATACTGTTAAATATGAATAATTCGATTTTGACAAGATAAATTCATTTAATTGATGAAGAAAATATATGATTTTGATAGAATCTTGAAAATTCTCAAAGGATTTTGTAACCTAATTTTCTTACCACACCGATTGACTGAATAATTAGATTATGGGATTATGTATGATGCATTTGGTAGACATACAATAAAGTAATTCTACGTGATTAATCAAACTGATGCATTAGAGGGAGCCAATGATGTTCGAATTCATAATCTTAAATCTAATAGCGGGACAGTGACTATTAGACTAACAGCTAACTTTAAATATACACATACCTTCAAAAAGGCAAAACATACACATACCTTCAAAGAGGACAGGTAGCTGGAAAAGCATTCCAACTTTACGGCGAAGGCCAAGCACCTCAAGATCACGAATGTCATCACCATCCAGGAAAACAGTATCAGTTGGTGGCTCCCATAACCGATTCAGCGCCCTCAACATGGTTGACTTGCCGCTACCGCTAGGTCCTATGATCCCCATGATCTTCCCTTTGGGTATGTCCAGATTGATCTTCCCCAGTATTTGAATACCCTTGTCTGATTCTTTCGTCAGATTTCTTACTCGTATTTTCGTCTCCGGATCACACCCATTTTCGATCGCGTCCACATTCAGTAGATGCTCTCGCACACCCTCTGTACCAGCACAAACAAATGACATGAGTGAGAGAGAGAGAGAGTTGAAATGAAAACCTCCATTTTTACAAGAAATTAAGACTAGTATTCAAATTAATGAAGTTTAGATCATGAATTCTGATGTTATGGAAAATGGATTTAATCATCATGTATGAAATATATGCAATGAAAACTGAATCAAACCTTGAAAGGACTCCATGAAAAGAACTGAAGATGAAGAAACTGGGGAGAGATGAGATATGACTGTGCAGGCATGGTGTTTGTTTTTATGGGCAAGAGAAAGGGCCTACCCCAGTTGAGCAATATAGGTAAAAATGCACATTCATGATGCAACTGGACTACCTTCTTCTGCCTATCCAAGTCAACTGGGACAGACTTTTTCTGAATGTGTCTCTGTTCGGATCAAAAAACAAAACAAATGTGTCTCTGTTACCGGTAAAAACTATTGGGTAAATTGTATTGGTCGTCCTAAAATATGAAATTTGTCTTATTTTGATTTTTAATATTTTAATTGCATCATTTTGGTCCTTGAAGTATTGAATATGTTTTTATATGGTCCTTCAAGCAGACAACATCCAGATTATTAAACGATTTTTTATTATAAACTTGTCACGTGATATCTAAATATGGACAAAAAATAATTTTGATAGTTCTTAAACAAAATTTGGGCAGTTCTTGACAAAAAATGTATAATATAGGTAGTTTTTGACCAAAATTTGGATAGTTCATGATCAAAATTGTGTAATTTGGGTAGTTATTTAACCAAAATTTCAGTAAAAATTTGATAAAAAATTATCCAAATTATTTTTTTGTTCATATTTAAGTATTACGTGACAAGTTTATGATAATAAATCGTTAACAATATGGACGCTGTCTACTTGAGGGATCATGTAGAAACATATTCAATATTTCAGGAATCAAAATAATACAATTGAAACATTAGAGACTAAAATAAAATAAACTCCATACTCGAAGGACCTCCGATACAATTAACCCTAAACTATTCCAGCAACTTGCCGAAAAAACTATTTCATTTCTGTTTCTTCTTTGAGTTTTTAAAAGGAACAAGGACAAAGGAATACGTGTACGGTACGGAATTTCTGAAGATGCTTTTGCTTGAACTTTGTCAAGCATCCATTCTACCTTGTTGGAGAATCTCCTGAGTACAATCTTTTTTTCCTTTTTTTTAGCCAAATTATACCAAAGTCCCTCGTATATTGACCAAGTGCCTCAATCAACCCCATAATTAAGAGAAAGACTATGGTATCGCCAAAAGTACCATATCAAAAATTATAATTTTTTAAAATGCAACTTATAATATATAAAAAGTGTAATCAATCCTAAAAAATTCTGATCGATCATAGAAATTATAATTGTTAAATGTTAAGTTAAAACTTTGGATCAATAATACTTTTGGTCCTTAAAGTATATATTTTTGATCAGTTTAGTCTTCATTGTATTAATTTTATTAATTTGATTTCTAAAGTATTTAATTCGTGTCATTTTAGTACCTACATAAACGGACCGTTAAGTGTTGGACACGTGATACCGTCTAAAAAAATAACACGTGGTCACTTCCGTCAACAAAACTTGACGGTTTATCTATGTAGGGATCAAAATAACACGAATTGAATATTTTAGGGATTAAATTGATACAATAAAAATTAAACTAACAAAACATATATATTTTAGAGACTAAAATTACTATTACCCCTAAAACTTTTAAAGGTCACCTTGAACATGTCTAATCAGTACTAAATAATTCCATTGAAAATGAATATTGATTCCCATGACCCACCACCACTATCTGCTGAAGAATAGGACCTCCACTAGAGAAGCACTAAAAAAGTCAAGGAATTTCACACTTCTCAGGACCCAGACTAGATGGTGGTGGACCTCTTCACTCCACTAGCTTCTGAAATCCAAGAACATAGCACCTTAACTCGGACCCCTGTTCTAGAAGCTCCCAAAGCTCGAAACTATAAAGCTGCCCTCCTTGAGGAGCACAATGTCATCTATTTCGATGCGGATAACTATGATGAATCCTCAGATGAAGAACCGCAAACGGAAGCTGAAAACTTCGATGAAGGATGCCAAGGATACCACAACCATTAATGCAACGGATGAAACTTGTCCAAACATAACCCTATCACAGAAAACCCTAAGGGCCTGTTTGATATGTTTTTTGGGATGAGTTTGGATTGATTTGTCTAAACCCTTCCAAACTCAAAGATGGGATTCAAAGATGGGATTCAAGATTTAATGTTGTCCATACCCATGTTTGGTATGCGTAGGGATATATGACTATTATGATAATATATTTGTATATAAATGACTATTTTACCCCTTAACCAATTTAATCCAAACTCATGTTTGTTTACGTACATTTACTTGTGTCCTTATGGGTTAAATGAAAACCTCCATTTTTACAAGAAATTAAGAGTAGTATTCAAATTAATGAAGTTTAGATCATGAATTCTGATGTTATGAAAAATGGATTTAATCATCATGTATGAAATATATGCAATGAAAACTGAATCAAACCTTGAAAGGACTCCATGAAAAGAACTGAAGATGAAGAAACTGGGGAGAGAGATGAGATATGACTGTGCAGGCATGGTGTTTGTTTTTATGGGCAAGAGAAAGGGCCTACCCCAGTTGAGCAATATAGGTAAAAATGCACATTCATGATGCAACTGGACTACTTTCTTCTGCCTACCCAAGTCAACTGGGACACAGTTTTTCAGTATGTGTCTCTGTTACCGGTAATAACTATTGGGTAAATTGCATTGGAGGACACTAAAATATGAAATTTGTCTTATTTTAATTTTTAATGTTTTAATTGTATCATTTTGGTCCCTGAAGTATTGAATATCTATATAATAAAATAGCTTACAATTCAAATCTCAAAAGATAAACAAAATGACTTTTGCTTTTCGCGGTTGAGATCTTTTTAAATTTTATTTTAAAGTTAATCTAACGGCTAATATTAACACCCTAAATTTAATAGGAAAATAGGTCTCTAAGGGTGTGTTTGGAATAACTTTTTAAAAGTACTTCTACAAATTATTTCTCATAAGTACTTTAAAAAAAAAAATAATGTTTGAAACCGCCCCACCACTACCTCTACCACAACCACCATCGCCACCACCACCCCTGCCATCGTCGCCACCACCGCCGTCGCAGCCACCACCATCGTCACCGCCGTCGCCGTCGCCGCCACCACTACCGCCGTCGTCGCCACCACCACCATCGCCGCCGCCGTAGCCCTGCCATTGCTACCGTCGCCGCCACCACTACCGCCGTCGCCGCCACCACTACCGCCACCACCACCACCACAGCCACCATCACCACCATCGCCACCGCCACCATCACCACCATCGCCACCACCGCCACCACCGTCGTCGCCACCACCACCGTCGCCACCACCATCACCACCACCACTATTGTCGCCGCCACTGTCACCACCGTCGTTGCCACCGCCGCCACCACCACCACTACCGCCGCCATCGCCATCGCCACCACCTCCGCCACCGCCACCACTGTCGCCGTCACCACCACCGCCATTGCCATCGTCGCCACCATCACCATCGCCACCGCCGCCACCACCACCACCTCGCCGCCGCCACCATCGCCACCGCCACCACCGCCGCCACCACCACCGCCGCCGCCGCCGCCACCGATGCCATCGTCGCCGCCGCCGCCGCCACCACCGTTGTCGCCGCCACCCCCCACCACCACCACCTCCACGGTCATTGCCACCCACCACAACCATCACCGTCTCCTACAACCACCACCTCACCCACCACAACCATCAACCGATGTTTAAATTCATTTATCTCTCCTCTATGTTTGTGATTTGATTTTGGATATGAATACAAATATGTTTATTGTTTACCATTTTTTATTACTCTGTGCCTTCAGACACATGCAATAACTAGTCTATATAATAAAGTACAATACAATTCAAATATCAAAAGATAAATAAAATGACTTTTGTTCTTCGCGATTGAGATCGTTTTAAATTTTACTTTAAAGTTAATCTAACGGCTAATATTAACACCCCAAATTTAATATGAAAATTAGGCCCCTAAGGGTGTGTTTGGAGTGATTTTTTAAAAGTACTTTTAGGAATTATTTCTCATAAGTACTTAAAAAAAAAAATAGTGTTTGAAACCGTCCTACCACTACCTCTAACACCACCACCCCCACCGCTCCACCACCACTACCGTCGCTGTCACCACCTTACCACCATCATTCCCACCACTATCACTGTTGCACCCTACCATCATCACCACCGCTGTCGCACCTTACAATCATCGGTATTGTCTCACCATCACCTCTACCACTCCAACTGCCCCAACACGACTCCCATGACCATCACTACTACCACAACCATCGCCAACCCACCACCGCCACCGCCACCATCGCCACTGCCCTACCTCCACCCTTACCCCACCCTCACTGCCCCATCACCACCACCACCGATTGCTACCATCGTCATCCATAGCCATCACCCACCACCATCGTCATCTTATTCTTATATTTATTATCATTACCACCATCATCCCACTACCACCGTTGCCCACCGTCAACACCCACCACCACCCATTGCCACTAACCACTATCACCTACCCCACCACACCTACCACCACCACATGTCATCGCTCACCACTGCAGCCACCCACTGTCACCTACCCCCCACCACGCTTACCACCGCCGCCATTCGCCACCACCAATCACACTATAGCCTAGAAGCACCCATTGTCGCCCACTACCACCATCATCATTGCCTACCACCACCGTCATCATCCCACCACCATCACCGTCGTCCACCACCACCCACACCCACCACCACTACCGTTTTCACCCATGGCTGTCACTACCATCATCGTCACTCAAAATCCACCACCACCATCATCATTGCCACCCACGACTACTACCACCACCACGGTCGTCGTCTTATCCACCACAACCATCACCATCTCCCATCATCACCATTGTCGCCCACCACATCTACCACCGCTCACCCCCACTACAATCGGTGATTAAATTTTCTTTATTTCTCCTCTATGTTTGTAATTTGATTTTGGGTGTGAATACAAATATGTTGACCAATTTTTTTTATTACTCCGTGCCTTTAGGCACGGGGAATAACTAGTGTTTCTATATGGTCCCTCAAACAGACAACGTCCAAATTATTAAACGATTTTTTATCATGAACTTGTCACGTGATACCTAAATATGGACAAAAAATAATTTTAATAATTCTTCAACAAAATTTGGGTAGCTCTTGACAAAAAATGTATAATATAGATAGTTTTTTACCAAAATTTGGATAGTTCATGATTAAAACTGTGTAATTTGGGTAGCTATTTAACCAAAATTTCAGTAAACATTTGATCAAAAATTATCCAAATTATTTTTTTGTCCATATTTAAGTATTACGTGACAAGTTTATGATAAAAAATCGTTAACAATCTGGACGTTGTCTGCTTGAAGGATCAAATAGAAACATATTTAATATTTCAGAAATCAAAATAATACAATTAAAACATTAGAGACTAAAATAAGATAAACTTCATATTTTAAGGACCTCCAATACAATTAACCCTAAACTATTCCATTTCTGCTACTTGCCGAAAAAACTATTCCACTTTCTGTTTCTTCTTTGAGGTTTTAAAAGGAACAAGGACAAATGAATACGTGTACGGTACGGAATTTCTGAAGATGCTTTTGCTTGAACTTTGTCAAGCATCCATTCTATGTTGTTGGGAGAATCCCCCGAGTACAATCTTTTTTTCCTTTTTTTTAGCCAAATTATACCAAAGTCCCTCGTATATTGACCAAGTGCCTCAATCAACCCCGTAATTAAGAGAAAGACTATGGTATTGCCAAAAGTACCATATCAAAAATTATAATTTTTTAAAATGCAACTTATAATGTATAAAAGGTGTAATCAATCCTAAAAAATTCTGACCGATCATAGAAGTTATAACTGTCAAATGTTAAATTAAAACTTTGAATCAATAACACTTTTGGTCCTTAGTATATATTTTTGATCAGTTTAGTCTTCATTGTATTAATTTTATTAATTTGATTCCTAAAGTATTTAATTCGTGTCACTTTAGTACCTACATAAACGGACCGTTAAGTTTTTTACTGAATGATCACGTGTTGACATGTTGGACACATGATATAGTTTAAAAAAATGACATATGATCATTTCTGTCAGTAAAACTTGACGGTTTATCTATGTAGGAACTAAAGTAACACGAATTTAATACTTTAGGGATCAAATTAATAAAATTGATACAATAAAAAATAAACTGACAAAAAATACATATTTTAAAAACTAAAATTGCTATTACCCCTAAAACTTTTAAAGGTCACCTTGAACATGTCTAATCAGTACTAAATAATTCCATTGATCATGAAATATTGATTCCCATAACCCACCACCACTATCTGCTGAAGAATAGGACCTCCCACCAAAGAAGCACTAAAAAAGTCAAGGAATTTCACACTTCTCAAGACCCAGAGTAGATGGTGGTGGACCTCTTACTCCACTAGCTTCTGAAATCCAAGAAAAATAGCACCTTAACTCGGACCCCTGTTCCAGAAGCTCCCAAAGCTCGAAACTATAAAGCTGCCCTCCTTGAGGAGCACAATGTCATCTATTTCGATGCGGATAACTATGATGAATCCTCAGATGAAGAACCGCAAACGGAAGCTGAAAACTTCGATGAAGGATGCCATGGATACCACAACCGTTAATGCAACGGATGAAACTTGTCCAAACATAACCCTATCCCAGAAAAACCTAAGGGTGTGTTTGTTTGGAAGGATAAATGTGGATATCACAAGCTGGATTGGATAAAAATAATCGGGGGCCCACATATCTCAGCTTTGGGTTCTCCAAATGGGATTGGCTATTCGTCGGGCTTTAATTACTCGGCCCGTATGAAATAGGCCAGTTATCCCGCTTGATTCGGATACATGAAACCCATGTGGAGTTTGGGATTTGTAAGCCCATCTGCTGGATAAGGAAGAAAATGACTAAATTGCCCATTAAACAGTAACGTTAGGTGGGGTTTTTATCCCTTTCCCTTCCCTTTCAACTGGTCCCTCCACTTTGACAAAGGTGCCTCCTGTCCCCTTCTTCAGCCGAAGGTAAAAAATCTCTCTCTCTCTCTCTCTCTCTCTATGGTCTCTCTATCTTTTGCCTCTGTATTTTTTTATGCATTAGTTACATAGTTTAAGGTGGTTTTTTGGCGTGAAGCAGTAGATGCTTCCAAGAAGAAAAATTGAAATCGCCTCATTTTTTTTTTTTTTTTTTCCGTTTGAACTGGGGAGAAGGGCCAGTTCTGAAGCAAGTGCTCTGTCTCTTTCTCTTCTTCTTTTCCTCCATGGATAAGGTCTGAAAAGTTGCTGGGTTGAGGCCTGTATTTTTTTTCGTTTGTACAATACTATGTATTTTTTTGTAATCTACTATCTGAGAGATGAAATCAGATCACTATTTGACCAAAATCAGGAATTTTTTTGTATTCCTGGATCGTTCCTCTACACTTTCTTGTTTTGGTTTTCTCACTGTGTAGACGGAGGACCTTTACTTTGCAAGACCTGGGTTTGATCAGGTGGTGGTTTAAGATTGGGATCTAACTATATGCTAAAAAGAAAATTTTCGAACATGGAGGCTGCGTTCAGGAGGCTATTTGGATGGTTTGTGCTTAATTGAGCAATATGGTGTAGTTGATTGTAAATTTGTCAAAGAGGCTGATTCCATGGTGCATGTGAAAATTGTAAAGAATGGTTTGGAATTCTGCCAGTTGAATGACGACAAAAATGTGCTCATTTTTTATTGATAAAGGATAACACAGCTTGACTTTACCTGTGTGTTGTATATATTTTTTCTTATTAACACAGGTTTTGTTCTTTTAACATGTTTTGAAGGAGGTTTGTATACGGTTTTCCCCATTCCGTGATGTTGTATTTTTTTTGGTGATTGGAAATAATTTTTTCTTCAAGTTATTTTTTTTAAAAAAAAAACCGTTAATTACTACTATGGTTCATGTGAATTTGGGTTGTGACGTAGGTTTTCCTATATTCAAGCATTTTTTGTCCTAAATATTTTAATATCTTTGGCGAATGAAATAAATTTGTGGTGTAATAACAGGTATTTGGTGAATACATAAGCATTCTTAAATGTTTTACAATATTAAATTGGTAACCAACAATGATCAAAAAGAAAAAAAAAAAAATGGTAACCAACAATTCTCAAGCCAAACATGAGATAGGATTGGATAGGATTCAAGGGTAAAATGGTTAATTTATGTCAAATGTATTAGATGCTTAATAAAAAATTGAATTTTTTCCATATCCCAACCACATCATAATGCACTATCCAAACCTGGGATTGGATAACACAATTTCCTTTTATCCCCCTAACATATCCGACCCATTGGAATTTCACTGGACTTGTTTGGGATTTAAATCCAAGCCAGTCCAGTCCAGCCACGATTTGCCAAACACACCCTAAAGGTGGTGTTTGGATCACCATGGGAGGATTGTATTTGATTGAATTTGAATCCGAACCCAATTCAACTCAATGCAAAGTGGTCCAGATTGGAGGATTATAAAGTTAGAATTCAAATCCTATCCCATCTTTGGATATGTTTCATTTGGTTTGTGGGCCCCATTTACATGTGAAGATAAAACATATTAAAATGATCATTGCACCCTTGTGTAAAAAAATGTTATCCAATCCTATACCATGTTTGGAATGGAATGACAAAAAGTCCAATCTATTAGTATTGTCTTATTTAGGAAAATAAAATATGAATCAATAAATAACGCATTTTTACAAAATATTGCAATAAATATTTTGTTCATTTATTTAATTTAATTTGTACAATACACTTTTAATCAAAAAAATCATATGCATCATGCAAAAAAAAAAAAATTTCAACAGAAAAATAATACATAAATCGATACAACTCATGCCTAAGTCGTTATTTGTTTCTTTCTATAAAATTTGAAGTTGTGTGTTTAAAAATAAAACTTAATTATTTTTTTTCAATAAAAAACAAAATTAATCCGAACCATATTAATTTTTTTCAATGATCCAAATGCAATTTATTTTCCATGAATTTTAGGGCATTTTAATATTATTGCCTGAATTAATAGCACAAATCAGGTCAATTTAAAATATGTTGCTTTACTTAAAATGTTAATTTGTTTTAGAGTTCATTTATAAGGAAACAAATGGATGAGCATAAAATTTTTAAGATCTTAAAAATTTAAGATATAATGAGACTCAACACCACAGAACAATTGTGATTTTTTAATGAGACCCAAACCCTTTCATTCAAAGTTGACTTAGACCGAATATTTTCACACACTTACTCTCAAATCATGTGCTTGCATGCTACATTATGTCAATTGAGAGAGAATTTCTAACGGTAGCAATTAAGTTCAAAAGTATAAGAGAGTTATGTGTTAATTTCTGAACATAGGGGGTAAGGTGAAAAAAAACCGAACCAGAAGGGTATAAATTGAATTTTAATTTGGTGAAATTGCTCATCTTCCCTGGGTTACAGTGGAGAGAGTTCCAGATGCTTCGGCTTCTCCAGATGCTTCGGCTTCAGCATTAGACAGAGAGAAAGAGTGAGTCAGAGAGAGAGAGAGAGAGATAGATAGATAGAAGCATCTGGAAAATGAGCGAATGAAGGGGCAACTGATAAAGGGTCTCTGTAATCAGATCAACTAATTCCAATGCTAGGCAGTTAGATTCAGTTCCAGTTTCTGAAAAAATTCACCAGAGATTTCCTAAGGTCTCTGAGAATTCTTTCCTGGTTCAAACCAGTGACCACCAAAATTCTTCCCAATGAAGATATGCAGTGAAGATAGAACGCAGGGAGAGTTAATCAGAGGTCAAGAGCTTGGTAGAAGACGAATATCCAGCCTTGGAAAACCTGTGATTCAGCTACATTATTTTATTAACCCAAGCTTTGCTTGTTAGTATCCTCTTTCTTAATGAACTGTAAGAGACTGAATTTTATTTAGATTACAATCGTCTGAGACAATTTTTGGATAAATTCATATTTTGGAGCAAGAAAGTGGATGGTCAATACCGTTCCATCTTTTGGATGCTCTTCTCCTTTGTATTTGTGTAAGAAGATCATTTGATAGTTTTTTTTTTCCTTTGCTGATTTTTGGTTTCAGTATCTTTTGATCTGAAAATATATTGAGATGAGTTACCAGGTTTGCTAGCATTTTTAGGTTTATCTATGATCGATTTTGTTGTTTTGGAATGTTGTCTTTCTATGTAGTATACAAGCCACATAATCTGTATCTCCTCTATATAGAATGCAACTTGGATTTGTGTTTCCTGTGTATAATTTCATGGCATTGAGAGCAATTACATTCTATCGACTACAGTATCATATTACAGTGGTTTT
Organism: Ilex aquifolium; assembly: GCA_951799425.1. Classification (NCBI taxonomy): domain Eukaryota; kingdom Viridiplantae; phylum Streptophyta; class Magnoliopsida; order Aquifoliales; family Aquifoliaceae; genus Ilex; species Ilex aquifolium. The sequence goes on along the minus strand of OX637410.1, from coordinate 12,994,549 downwards.
ATTTTTCGTTTCCTATGCCTTTTTTAGCATGACTTTTTGAGATAATGGCTGCCGTGTAGGATTATTAAATTTTAGTTTTTTGTTTTATACATGTAAATTGTTTATATCATATCAGATTTGTGCTGTTTGAGTGTAACTCTCCTTTGTCCTGTCCATTGATTGCCAATATTTTTAACACAGTGCTAACTATTTTGTGTTTTCACTTGTCAGTTTTTATTGTTAGGTGTTGTACCATTTCCTGCTGATGTTCCCCGCTTGAAGGAACTTGGTGTTGGTGGAGTGGTTACTCTAAACAAGCCATATGAAACTTTGGTCCCAACATCATTATATCTTGTAAGTCTGCTCGCTCTAAATTCATTCATAGGTCGTTTCCTTTTCCTATGCATAAATTTAACATGGAATGTTGAAGTGAAAATAAGGACAGAAACAATACTATTACTTGAATTACTGTTGTAATTGGAAGCTAAGATGCATGGACATTTTCTACACGGTGACGTTTCCGTATCGGACACTTGTTAGGCACCGATACTTTGCATATGCTCTCTATCACATGTCTGAGACTCTTTTATTTGTGTCCATAATTAAAAGATAAGGGTTTAATGTCCGACCCTCCTTGGTTGCTGTGCCTGACACTTCATTAGGCAATGTCCTACTTTGTTGGGAAATAATTTTATATGTAATGTTTAATTATTTGTGACGTATCTTTGACCTGTTCATGTCCTACCTTGTTGGGAAATGCCATGTTCGTGTCGTGTTGCATCTGTTTCTCGTGTCCGTGTTTGTTCTTCTTAGATTGGAAGCTGCCCGACATTTTACTGGTTTGAGGGAGGGCCAACGATCCAGTTTGTTCATCAGAACATGCCAATCATATAATGTGACCTTCTGAAGCATGTGTTGGATTGATGTGTAAATCCAAATTTGCCGCTTGTAGCCCCCTGCGCATACTCTGTATTCACTCTTTTACCTTGGTAATCTTGGTCATAAAGCACACATTTTACTATACTCGATCAAATATTCTTGGTCATGAACATAATGACCAAGAATGATAAAAAAAAAAAAAAAAACATTGATCAAAATGAATTCCAAGTGAATCATATGAATGGACTAGCAATGTCTGATCTTGGGTAACAGGTGACTGGACTAGCATGTACATAAAAAACGCATAATTGTAATCTGAATATTTGTAATTCGAATATTATGCATGTACATAAAAAACGACAATGATAGACAAAAGATCCATATTTTAAAGTCGTTCATACACGACGTACAAATTGCCTATTGGACACCCTTCACAACAAAATAAGGCATACACTTTGCCTTTTTGGAGACCCTCCACCATAACAAATGGAAATTTGGTTACTGTCATCGAAATACATATTACATCCTTCACAACATGATCAAACAACTATAATCGTAAACACAAGTAAATTAAAACATGCAGTAGTTCCACAAGCGTTGTTACTTAGATACCAAAATAACTTGTGGATCGTAATCGTAAGTTCCGTATCGTAGTAGGGGTTAATGGAAGAAGTCAATCGTCAATGATTATAACATCGACGGTTGTGGCGGAATTGACTGATGGAGAGGATCCTACACTATCAGAAGTTTGTCTGCCTGATGGTGAAACATCATTTTTGAAAATGACTTCAAAATATTGGTAGTTAGGACATGGGTCTAGACAGTACTCAACAACAAATGGTACGTCCTGCATGATGTAAACAACAAAGAGTTTAAAAATAAAAGGACCATAAAAAAAAGGATTTACTTTTCACTGAAAATAATGATGAACACTTACTTCTAAATATTCATTCTAACCCTCCACCTCTCCTTTTATGATACATTTGTTGTGATTGTCCTAAGAAAATTTACCAGTCTCCAACATATCTGAAATTGTGAAATACAGTCGTTCCCAAAAAAAGATCAAGCATAAAACCTCGCTCAATGACAGGCTAAACCCTGGGAGACACCTTTGTAGGACCTCTAACAAACGATCCAGTGTTTTCTTGTCAAGTCTACCGTAAGGAGGTAATATGTTTTGATGTTTGTATTCAATTAACGAATCAATCATCACTTCAGTTTCATCTGCACTAATATTTGGAATCTTCATCCCTACGTAACACAATTGCAACTTCACATTAGATGCATCAATGTGAAACAAAAATATACAAGTATGTATTGTTCATTATGGTAAAATAAAACAAACAAGTCATTGGATTATACATAGATGGATAATCAACAATTTTACATTACACCTGCCTTAACTAACCAACTTACCTTTTAGTTTTTACAATTCCAAAAAGTGGTTATAAATGGAACAAGAGCACAGATATACAAAACATGGCCTTTAAAAAAATCCACCAGTCATCCAACTATACCCAACAAGAAGTACACAACATGAGTGATTATTACACCCAAAATAAACATCATGACAGATATCATGCACCTCATAATATCTCTATATGCTCATCTTTGCATAAAGATAGGTGGTGGTACAACATCTTCCATTGCAACTTGTTCACCCATAGTGTCTAACATTGCATTCTCCTCCCCTGCAATATCTTCACCATCTGCACCAACTGTTTATGTGGAGATTCTATCAAGGTGATTCCATAACGCAATCTCTGCCTCATTGTAGTAATCATAAGACTTGCATAGCGCACCAGGAATCTATGCACTTGTACATGACACTCTGACCATGAATGGAAAATTCCAACCTGTCGCCCTACAAATACGACATACCATCTTTCTCGTCTGTGCATTTCTATTGACACCATAACATTGCTTGTTAATAACCAAAACTTCAAAATAGGCTATATGCATGATATCATACAAATGACCAATTACAACTACTAGCCAAGCACCACTAATAGAGAATTTGTATACACATCAACACAACCAAAAATACATGCCTGTTACATATATGTGTCCATACTAACATAATATTACAATAAACAACAAGTTCAACAAAAAATTTAAGACATTGCTTTTAATGGTCCGTCAAATGATACACAACCATCTCCATCAAGTATGAGGTGTGTTCCACAGAAGTTTGACAACCCAAGTAGGACGTTCATACTCAGGCAAACTAAAGAAAATATTAACATTTACAGGTTCTGAACAAATAATCTTAAGGGCAGCAAGTCGATCCACCATGGACATAACATTTATCTTCTCTAGTTCGACATTCACTTTCCTACGTGCATCAGCAACATCGTGATTATACTCAACACGGTGTGCTATCATGTCTAGTTGATTTCGACAATCATGCACGTAGTCACCAAACATTTTAGAGATGTCCGACAAACTCTTTGCTACTGACTCGGCCACATTACCAGTCACCTTTACTTTTCTTTTCTTATTTGTCGATGGAGTCCCAACACTGGGCTCAACACCAACATCTTGGTCAATCGGATTATTCGCGCTATGTGAGGCAGGGACATCCTCGCCGAAATCCACTGGTCCATCGATTTCACGCATAGAAGCTTCCACCTCAGCATCACCCATCATGTCTTCCAAATCCACCGCATACTCTCTAGTGGTATGGTCCTTACCAAATATGACTCCCCAATTGTTGAAGTAAGGCCATGACTTCTCACGCATGCCTTTAGCGTTTCTATCCTTCTACACAAGTACACATGTAGGCAATAAATTCCAAGACATATATAATTTTGTTTCTAAATACAATAAATTAAATCTATTAATTCACCTTCAAGTAGTCTTTTTAGATGTCATCACCATCAACTATAATCTTATTATCGGTGGTATTAAAATCAAATCCTGAAGTGGCCATCATTGTGAACAACGAGTTATAGTTTTTTTTTTCCAAATCTTCATCTTAGACTCAATGTATGGGGAAGCTCGCAATTCACACCTAGGAATTGCAGTGCGCAAACTCTGCTCCAGTGCTTGAAGGTATCCTGGTTTGAAAGTGCCATTTTGGTACTTCCAACCATTAACACAAAGGTCCTTTATGGACGTGATGAGCTGAGTTTCTTCTGCGTGCGTCTATGTCCTTCTTATACCCTTCTCTATATGCGTACTTCCACCTGACTCAGATATACTACGCCGCACAAACATGGTAAACACAATAATTTGAGCACTGTAATGTAGTTACAAACAAACTACCATCGTATAAAGTATTATGATGTGGAAAGTAATCTAAGTTTAAATCATGGAAATCTAGACATAATACAATCAAACCAAAATCCCACAGACACACTAAAATAGTAGGTTGTCCACGTGCCATTCTCCACTCGTTGTACATATCCAACGCTAACTGATTTCGAAATAATGATCATTCAGCCGATGTCTCCACAGTGTCTATGACATCATTGTCAGCATCACCCTCATCGTGAATGTCCTCAGACAACTCTTCCTCTATTGGGTCCACACTCATTTCATTTCTGATCAAGTTATGCAACAAACAACACGTAGCTATTAGGCGATTATGCGTGCGAACCGGATAGTAGCACGGTGCCCCTAGGGATCGCCCATCTATTTTTCAACAAGGCAAAACATCTCTCAATGCATGTCCTTGCAGCTAAATGCCGGAGGTTGAACAATTCTTAGGGATTACGGGGAGCTGCCGCACCCGCCCCCAACTATTGTATATGATATCTTTGACCCCTGAATGGTGCTAAAAATCCCTCCCCATTAGTGTACCCAGCATCAACTAGGTAGCAAGTCCTTGTGTTGAATGAAATAAGTTGATTAATCTAAAACGTTGTGTATAAAATTATAATTTTTTACTTAATGTGACATAGTATGACTCTACTTATCACGTGCGACCTTCAAGCCGTTATGTCTAGTCACGACATCACGTAGTATTTTAGAATCGGCAGCGGACCCCTCCCATCCGGGAAGCACGTAAATTATTTTCATGTCTTGGTCACAAACACCCAACATATTTGTTGCTATTCCTCCTTTACGTGTTTTATACCTAGCTTAATTCAGAAGAGGTACTCGGGCTGGAACATAAGTGTCATCTAAAGCACCCACACAATTCTACAACAAAAAAAAAAAAAAACTTTAATTAGGATTATACCTCCTTATAAGCGAAAATAATATGGGAAATTGGAGAAGAGCTAAATATAGTGACACAATATTTACCTTGAACCACCTCTATTTCAGGTCAGTATTGCTTTCCAGAATTGGCTCAGGTGACTTTAACAACACCCTTCTCAACCTCAACACCGCAGTCAAGACATTATTGAAATGTCAACTAACCGTTTCGCCCGATTGAAGAAATTTGAACTTAACCGGCCTATTTTTGTCATCGTGACCTAAGATACTTAAAAACATATCAACCATCTCCTCCACACTAACATTTCTAGTTGGATGTAAGCCTCCTAAATCACACACCAAATTGCATATATCCCAAACGTGTGTTTGTCCATCCTAAGTTGGTTTATACAATTTGTATCACTCTCACTAATTAGACGATGTAAGTGTTCACGTTATAGGCGAATCCTATGCAATGGTCGTGACACCATTTTATTATTGACCTTGTTTTCAATGTCTCATATCGCGACCATTATACATATCAAAAGGTGAAACAAAATTACCATTTCCTGAATACTCCTATTCATAATGGTAAGCAATATACAGACTTCATCATTAGGGTTTTTCATGTTCACTGCAAATGTCATAAATTTCAATTATATGTAAAATTTACCATAACTGATAACTCACAATTTACAAATCCTGATTGATTCGAGATATACATGCATTATTTTATTCTACATGTTATTAAGATATAATTGACAATGACAAATAAATATGTGATAAACTGATAACATGATTAAATACATAATATAAGTGAATTCGTTGTATTACCTTAGTTGCAGATACGATCCCGATACACTGTAGAGAAAAAAAATAACACACTTTTTTAGGCAACAACGAATTGATATTTACAATTGCTTCAAAAATTGTAAATATAGATGGGACAAAAAAAATAAATTAAATGTATTTAACCAAAATTGCATAAATTATTTCAGCATAATATGGTAAAATTATGCACATGTACGATTATCCAAATGCGTGAAATTGGTTCAATTGTAACACATATGACCATTCACTGCTGTATTGTAAGTAGGATACTATAAAAAAAAAAATACAAATCAATATAACTCATGCCTCAGTCTATATTAGTTTCTTTATAAATAAAACTAAGGTGTGTTTACAAATAAAACCTATTTATTTTTTTTAATAAGTTGCCAAATTAATCCGAACCATATTAAATTTTTTCAATGACCCAAAGGTCAATTCATTTATGTGTGGTATTTTATGTGTTTCATAAGCAAATTAGTTTGTACGAATTTAAATTAAGGGCATTTTATTTTTCCAACATGAATTAATAGCCCAAATCCTCTCAAATTGATATATTTTATTTAACAAATCTTTTTTGTATAGCCCAAATCTTTTTTTATAGCCCAAAGCCTCTCATTAATTAATAGCCCAATTCTGTTTTTAACAAATCTGTTAAAAATAGCGCAAATCAGATTTTTATAGCCAAAATCCTCTAATTAATTAATAGCCCAAAACTTGTTAATTATACAATTACCAACCCTTTCATTAATTAATAGCCCAAATCTCTTTTTAACAAATCTGTTAAAAATAGCCAAAATCTTATTTTTATAGCCCAAATCCTCTCTTTAATTTATAGCCCAAAACTTGTTAATTAAATAATTACCAACCCTCTCATTAATTAATAGGCCAAATTTCTTTTTAACAAATATGTTAAAAACAGCCCAAATCAGATTTTTAACATCCCAAATCGCAACCTAAATTAAGAGCCCAACACTTGTTAATTAAAGAAGGGTTTTTTAGGTGTGGGTACAATTTTTTAGACTTATTTAAGCAAAAGTGTATAGATAAGTTATTTTTTCTATTAAGTACAATTTTTATAAAAAAATTTGTGTTTAGGTACAAAATTCAAATGAATTAAAATCCTTTTTACTTAAACACCCTTTCTTAATTTATGCAGTCATTATTGACAGTTATTTGAGGAAACAAATATGTAAAGATTACATATTTGTTATCTTTAATTTTTGAATTTTGAATGAGCAATTTTTATGGGATATCTTTGACATCTGTTCTGACTTACCTCCATTGATGTACCGTGTCCCACCGTACTGGTGTTCGAGAGAGAGAGAGACAGCGGAGTAAATAGTAATAATGCACCGCCGGCGTTGGGCCATATGGTCCTCCAGCAAGGAAAGAAAAACGGTAGCTGTGATCTTGATTGATGCACTGTGTCTCGGATTGCGGTCATTTTTGTGTTTCAGCAAAAGCTTTTTGTTTTTGGTTTACAATTTCACCCTTCCTTTCTCTTCAGAGCTAAGCCGGTAAAGTCTTTCTCTATGCCTCTCACATTTTGTTCTAAGTTATATCATTTTGCTTCTTTAGTAAAAGAGAAGAACCTGCATATGTAGCAGAGAACCTAACTGGTTTTTTGATTTTTAGGAGGAATGGGAGTTCTAGCTTGATTATACTAGTACTAATCCTTTACTTTCCAAACCTTTCATAATCAGATTTTTTGTAATTGATTAGGAACTGGTTTTAATGGATGTAATTATTTTTTAATGGGTGTAACTATTTTTCGTGTAGACAGTAACTGTTGTGTAACTGTGTTGAAAAAATCAGAATTATTTTTTAATGTAATTGTTCGTGTATGAAAGTTTTCAGCCAATGTCTATTTTGGTAGATCCTGTATATTGTAACTATTTTGTGTTCAATGTTTTTCTCCCAGTATGTGATTAATTAATTAGTCATTTGTATTAATGTATTTTATGCTGTTTTCTGTAACTGTTTTTCTTTTTTCTTTTGAATTGATACAATGTCATTCATTTTTTTAATGTCTTAATCAGGAATGGAGGGATGTCCCGTTGTACTTCACAAAGTTAATCAGTAATGGAGGGATGTCTTCATCGGATGGGATGTCCTGTTGCACTTCAGCTTGTTGCATGAAATCATCATGAAAATCTCAATTAACACATACCGTAAATAATTACCAAAAATAGCTACATCACAAAGTTACACAAAAACAGATATACAAACTGTAGGTTATAACTAAGTTTCATACCATGAATATATGCATGTAACATACCATTCAACTTAACAGATACTCAACACAGTTACAATTATTTAATAGCATATACTCAACATAGTTACTCAATACGTTACCAATAACATATATAAGATTGAAATACTTAAAATCACAAAATAATTACTCAATACAGTTACAACCATTAATTTTTGAATATTAAATGTTTGTAATTTGTGATCACAAATAGTTATTTAAAACAATTACGTAACTATTTTTAATCAAAAAATCCTTGTTCTAAAGTGTTTTTTCATATGCAAATGCTTTAAATTTTGTAATTAGGTTACTCAATCTTTAATTACAAACCTGCAATTTGTAATTATCATTTCACAAAAAATAGGATTTTATTTATTTATTTATTTTTTTCAAAATCAAACAACACAAATTGTGGGAAAAAAAAAATTTAAGAAAAAAAAAAAACGAAACATGAATGTCACATGTAATTTCCGGTGAAGAAGTTGCCGGAGACGATACACAGTTATTTGATCGTAAACGACGATGAACAGTAACTCGTATTCCTCTTTTTTTTTGGACGATGAACAGTAACTCGTACTTCTTATTTTTTTGGACGATGAACAGTAACTTGTATTCTTTGTATTTTTGGACGATGAACAGTCACACTTCTGGCATTCCCATGGACATATAATCCCTCTGCCAAAAAAGATGGATTTTGATAATTAAACCCCCTATTTTCCATCACATTACTTGATTGTTGCCAAAAAAAATGGATGGAAGATGATAAGTTTCCATACATCTCATATTTACCGATGACAATAATGACATTTTTTAAAAATATGCACTTTACCCTAAATAAGTTTTTGAGTTGTACTTTTGCCTAAATAAGTTTAAAAAATTGTACCGACTTCTAAATTCCCCATTAAACAATTACCAACCATCGGCCATTTTCATGTGTGTTAGCGGTGGAGAGACAGAGTGAGACAGAGAGAGAGAGAGAGAGAACAAATGGGTCGGTGTTTGAAGGTAATATACATGGTGATCCAAACACCACCATTGTCCATCAGCAGATCGAGCACTTCCATGGATAGATCTACTACTTCCATGGGCAGATCTGGTCAACAGTGGTATTTGGAGAGTTCCAAATACCACGGTAGCAACAGATGAGTTAGCTTGGAGAGAGAGAGAGAGAGAGAGAACACATATTACTGGAGACCATCCGTGGATCTTCGCTGAGCAGTGGAGTTTTACCCAGATCTGCTACTTCCATGGAAGAATCAGACCCGATGTGAAGCAACAAGCTCGAGCAAATGAAGAAAGGAGATAAAGAGACATACAGATTGAGGAAAAACAACAAACATTGAGGTAAGTCAGTCGACTATTTTGATCCATATACTTATGTTTACATGTGTTCACCACTACATAGACCAAAGAAAACGACATTATACAGAGACAAAGACAGAGAGACAGAGAGACAGAGGGGCAAACCTGGTTGGAGGAGAGGGAGTCGTTCAAGGAGAAGGGGAGACCAGTGGGAAAGTGAAAGTGAAGGGGAATGGAGGTAAAAACCCTAGAATTTTTACTGTGGAGGGTGTTTTAGAGTTTACACATTTAATCCTACTTCTCAATTCCACAATCCCTCAAAACAGAAGGGATTTCTCAATCACTTGCAGATGGGATTCTACCCTTCAAAACATACGGCTGATTTTTTGAAAAGCAACGAAAATCCAATCCCAAAAAACTTACCCAAACCAAGGATAAATGGACCCCATTCACAATTTTAATCGAATCCCCCCTGTAATCCCCCCAAATCCTTTGATCTAAACACCACCAAAGAGGATCCGCAGTAGATGGAAAGATAGGCTTCTGATCAAGCTATTGGGGAAAAGTATTGGCTATAAAATGCTCTACAATAGGGCGAGAAATATCTAGGGACTCCAAGGGGACTTTGAGGCCATTGACTTAGACAATGGCTTCTTCTTGTTCAAATTCAATATGGAGGAGGACTGTGCTAAAGTTTTCACTAGAGGCCCATGTGTCATTATGAACCACTTCCTGACAGTCCGCAAGTGGCAACCGGATTTTATCCCCTCCAAAGCTAAACAAATCTCCACTATAGTTTGGATGAGGCTCACTGAACTCTCAGTTGAATATTATGAGGAAAAAACCCTCTTCCAAATTGCAAAAGCTCTTGGGAAAACCATTAAAGTGGATGTTGGAATAGCTTCTGCGACAAGGGGTAAGTTTGTTAGAGTCTGTGTTGAAAGGGATCTTGCCAAATGGCTTGATTCGAAATATCTACACTTAAGTGCAGACAGGTAAGTTGCAGTTTTAATCCAGTTAAGTCTAGAGTCGAATCCACGGGGAGCTCACGTTGGTATTTTAAAGTTAAGATCAATAGAGACAACAGTAAATAAAATCCTTAAAGTTTGGAAGTTATGATGATGATATTTCCTAGACAAACTATGAGATTCTCTTAAACAGAAATAAAAGTCACTCTTTAGTTCGAGGGTCCGAACATGAGCATATGTGTTTGGGTGCTATATTTGTGCAATGATTATTACTCAATTAACTCCCACGTCAATATCAAGTTAATCAGAAGATATAAATTGAATGTGTAAATTAAGAGCATAGTTCTGATGTATTTGTAGAGAGTCATAAGAATTGCTTATGACCTGACTCAACCCGTCTATATACAATCAAATAATTGTACAAAACATTCAACATTAGTTAAACTATTAAACCATATGTTAAACAAAATGTAAATGAAGATTGAAAGATTATCATGAAAACCTAACTTAGGTACTTGCAGGGAATCATTAGAATCACCTATGCTAAGACTTAACTTGTTTATAGGTGAGCTATGATTGTACAAAGCACATTAGCTTTGCTAGATACATTCAATCACCCAACATTCGTTGCTAAAGATAAACAATAAGTATAAAGAAAATGCACAAATATAACTTCAGAATAATAATTTATATATCTATCATCTCTTACTAAAGAGTGAATGAGAGAAGCTAGAAAAGTGAGTGAATCTCATCCTTCTAAGTAGAGGAAGTTAAGATTACAAGAACTAAAATGCTTATTTCCAATAAAGAATGAGTAAAACACTACTCACCCTTCAAAGCCACAAGAGAATTAGAAAGGTGAGAGAGACTTACTCCTCTAGGTGAAGGAGAAAGCTATACAAAATGAAAGCTAATGAAAGTAATCCTAGAAAAGTAGAAAACTAATTTATTTGGAGAGTTCTTTCCACTTTCAAAAGTTACGTTTTGCCTCAAGAGGATAGGGGTATTTATAGATGAGGAGAACACAAAGTCCGGATTTGAAAAAGCAACTTTGGAAAATGATAGCCTAGTGAGGGCATTCGGACGGTATGGGCATCCGAATGCTGGCTGAGAAAGACACTTTCTGTAGCAATGGTGCTGGACAGACTGATGCCCTTTGTACTTTTGAGGCGTATCCGAACGGTATGGAGGCATCCGAACGTTGGTTGGCTTCTAGAATGTCCTTGATTTTAAATTTCCTAGCTATTCCCTCCACATGTTTTGCCTCTAAACTTCGAAAAATCGACTTTTATTCCCTAAAATTCATGTTATTCTCTAATCCTTCCTATATTATTACAAATCATATAATTCACATCAATTTTAACATGCATCATAAATAATTAACCCACATAATGTATTGAAAAGTGTATCTTTTTAGGGTTAATTACTAAACCCTTTATTTCACATTATAGATTGGGAAATAGACTCTTCAGGGTGGAATATGAATGTATCCACTCCATTTGCTTCGCATGTGGTCGTGTGGGGCATGCTGAATACTACTGTCCTCACTCAAAGCCAAAAAACCAGTCACCGATAACTACCGAAAGAGATGAACTAGGCTACAAAAAGTCTCAGCCATCGAAAATGGCAAATCCTGGGCAGCGGTCAAATTCAACAGAGGATCAAAACGCTTCTCCTAATGACCCAGAAGCCAACTTTGGCCCGTGGGATGCTAGCCTACCAGAGGAAAAGGAAACTCATTCCAAAGAAAAACCCAACTTCCCTTAACAGATTCCAAGTTCTTGGAAACCCATCTGCTAACCAGGAGGGGCTCAAACTACCCAAGACACCAATCTGTTGTCACACCAAATGCACCAAAATATCCAAAACTCAAGAAAAAACTCTGGGCCTAATCAGAAGAGACATTGGGAGCATGAAACCCATAAGCAAAATGACCCAAAATGGGCCCAGAAGGTTAATAAAAATATGGGAAATTTGGAGGCCGGTCCCCCTATATGGACTTGTTTGGACTTAAGTCCGTCAATGAAACTTATTTGTTATGAAGTCCGTTTTTTGTCAATTTTACCATACTATCCTTTCCCTTTAGAAGTGAAATAAAACTAAAAATTAAAAACTCCTAAATCTTAGGAGTTTGACTAACATTAAAATCTTTTCTCTCTCATATCTATCTATATCCATATATAGGTTAAGAGTTTGACTAACATTAAAATTTTGCCTCTCTCTTATCTATCTATATCCATATATAGGTTAGGTGCATATATATATATATATATATAGTAACATTAAAAATAAAAAATAGTAACATTCAAATACAAAAAAAGTTATGATTTGGATACAAAAAATAATACATTTAAACACAAAAAAATAGTAACATTTAAACATAAAAAAAATTGAAACATTCAATATTAATATTTTTAAAAAATAACAACAGTAACATGTTCAACAAAAATTGTAACATATTTAACAATAATTATTTCTCTCAAATTCAACGCAAAAAATAGTACCATTCAAACATAAAAAATAGTAATATTCAAAAACAAAACAAATAGTAACATTGAATATTAATATTTAGTAAAATAATAGTAGTAACATGCTCAACAAAAACAGTAACATGCTCAAAATAATAGGAACATGAACAGTAACATACTCAACAAAAGTAATACATGAACAGTAACATAATAAAAAAAATAATAACATGAATTTGATATATATATATATATGTATATAGAGAGAGAGAGAGAGTTTTGAATTTGATATATATATATATATATATATATATATATATATATATATATATATATATATATAGAGAGAGAGAGAGAGAGAGAGAAAGAGTTTTGAATTTGAATTTTAAATTTATGATGAAGATTTTATATATATATATATATATATATATATAGAGAGAGAGAGAGAGAGAGAGATCTTTGAATTTGAATTTTAAATTTATGATGGAGATTTTATTGACATATTTTAATTGACCTTGAATTAAGGGATAACAATTTCCAAAATAGGAAATTAATTTAACTTCCTTTCAAGGAAGGGTATTTTTGAGATAAAAAAAAAAAAGTGGACTTAAGTCATTACATATAATTTTAAACATGGACTTAGCCCCTTATAAGTTTCCTTACCGGACTCATCTCCAAACAAGTACATTTAGGGGGACTCACTTCCAATTTTCACTAAAAATATCTCTGACACTTCAGCTATCCAGCAAAAAACCAAAGACACAAATTCAACTACAATACTCGAGGTAAATCCAGCGGCCACACCTACATTTGGTGAGTTCCAAGAGAATAAAACCACATTTGGTAATATTTTCCAGACTAATAGGAGAATCATGGCTAGGTTTAGAGGGAATCCAAAAAGCTCAAGAACTACACCACTCCCATAACCTAGAAAGACTAGAAATTAAACTTGAGAGCAAGTTTAGGAAAACTCTAGCATGTATAGAAATCCTTTGGCGTAAAAAATCAAAAGCCAACTGGATTACACAAGGGGATAGAAATACTAAATTCTTCCATCTTTCCGCACTCATCAGAAGAAAGAAAAACAGACCTCGGGTGATCAAAAACAGTCGAGGTCACTGGATGCATGATGAAGACGAAATTACAAACTTAATCCTTAGTTATTTTAAAACGCTTTTTGAGACTGAAGTTCCCAATCAAGATGGTCACATTAGACATAGATTCCAATCTAAACTTGATCAAGGGGAAAAAAATCTACTTGAACTCACAATCACTGAGCTAGAAATTAGGAATGTTACCTTCAACATCAAGGCATATAAAGCCCCTAGCCTTGATGGTATCCAAGCTTTCCTTTATCACAAATACTGGGATGTTATGGGTAGATTTGGTTGCAATCTAATCCAGGAAATCATATCCACAAGAAGATGCCCCAAAGAAATTAATAAAACTTGGATTACACTGATTCCAAAGTTAGAAAACTCAACTCTCATCTTACAGTTCAAGCCCATCAGGCTGTGCAATGTCAGTTATAAGATCCTTACCAAAATTTTTGTTGCCAGAATCAGGCCTTACCTTGACAGGCTTGTAAGCCCTAACCAAAGTAGATTTATCCCTGGGCGGCAAACAATTGACAATGCAATTGTTACACAAGAACTTGTCCATACTCTTAAGAAGAAAAAATGGTCAAATGGAGGTATGATTATTAAGATTGATCTTGAAAAGGCCTACGATAGAATCAGCTAGTCTTTCTTGCACAGGACACTCCAAAACTTTGACTTTCCACAAACCTGGATTGAAATCATTATAAATTGTGTCACAAAGACATCTGTTTCTATCCTAGGGAATGTGTCACCCCTTGATCCAATTCTACCCAAAAGATGACTTAGGCAGGGGGACCCACTCTCCCCCTATCTGTTTGTCCTTTGTATGGAAAAATTAGGACATCTAATACAAAAAAAAGTTCAAGATGGTAAATAGAAAGGCCAGAAAGCATCTAGGAATGGATCTGAAATTACACCTCTTTTATTTGCAGATGACATTATTTTGTTCTCTGGAGCTAAGGAGGAAGACTGCTATTGTGAAGGATGTCCTCCAAAACTTCTGTGACATTTCTGGAATGAATGTTAGTTTCTGTCAATCTGGGGTCTTCCTCTCATCCAACATTTTCAAACCTCGAGCCCATCATTTTAGTAGGAAAATTGGAATTCCTCTTACTTCAGATCTGGGTAAATATCTAGGAATACCTTTGATTCAATAAAAGAACTTCCAAACACTGCTTTAAGTTCATACTCGAAAAAATTCAAGCCAAACTAAGCGGATGGAAGGCCAAAACTCTCACCATGGTAGGAATAGTTACTCTTATACAATCAGTCACCTCTACTATACCTTCCTATGTCATGCAAACTAACTGGATTCCCCAGCACACATGTGATCAAATTGATAGAATCAATAGGATTTTTTTATGGGGTAACACAGAAGAGAAGAAGAAAGTTCATCTAGTTAAATGAGACAGTGTTTGTTTACCTAAATCTAAAGGAGGCCTTGGAATTAGGAAAAGTAGGGAGTCCAATACTGCCCTAAATTCTAAGCTAGCCATGGAAGGTCAAGCAAAAGCACAAAAGTCATTGGGTGGAAGTAATTAACAAGAAATATGTTAACCAACTGATCAAACATGGGACCATAAAAAGCAAGCCTCCCCAACTTGGAAAGCTATCCTTAAAACCAAAGATTTGATTGACAATGGAACAAAGTGGATAATGGGAGATGAAATGAACATCTCTTTCTGGACTGACTAGTGGGTTGGAAATGAACCATTAAATAATTGTACCCCACTTCCAAGCTTAGCCAATCTCCAGAGTACAGTCACAGACTTCATTGATGAGACAGGTAATTGGAGACTCCAGGCAGCAGGTATGCTCCTTCCTCAGAAGTTGATTTATGATATTATGTACACACTCATACCTAAATACCAGAACTTTAAGGATAAACCCAACTGGGGTCTCACTAACAATGGTAAATTTACCGCCAAATCTGCCTATGATGCTTTAACCAGTGCTTATAACTGTCAAACCTCACATCTGAGCTGATAATGGATATGGAAGTTAAGCGTTCCTAACAAACTTAAGCATTTTATTTGTCTAATGCAGAATGAGAGGATTGTTTTAAATCAGTTTAGGGCTAGAAGGAACATGATTAGTGAAGCTACATGTACTAGATGTAATGTCATGGAGGACAACTGTGCATATACTTGGGGACTTCCCTAAAGCACAAAAAGTTTGGAGTATTTTCCTTAAATCCACAGAAAGGCACTCTGACAAAGACATTAGTCTAAACTGTTGGTTGCAGCTAAATTTTAAAACAAGGAAGAAGTGGACTTGGAATGTGATTCCTTGGCCCATTATGTTCACCTTCATTTTCTGGAAAAATAAAGAATGCATCGCTAACACAGTCACTGAACATCACATGGTGGCTAAAAGTGCTTGGATGCTGGATATTGAGAATGAACAAGCTTTCCAGATAAACCAACAGTTTCACCTAAGGGAGCACAGACTAATTAAGTGGTCTTTTCTTTCTGCAGGGTGGATGAAGCTCAATACTGATGGTTGTTCAAAAGGCAACCCCAAATCAACAGGCATTGGTGGTCTCATCAGAGATGACCAAGGACTCTAGAAGCTGGGTTTCATCGGGAAACTTAATGCAACAAATAGCCTTCACGCAGAGCTATGGGCCATATTCAAAGGGTTGCAACTCTCCACCGACAAGGGATTCACCAAACTGCTCATAGAGACTGATTCCATGGAGGCCTTCGACCTTCTCACCAGCAGTGTGAACGATGATCACTCTCTCAAGGTCCTAATTGCCAACTGCAAACACCTGATGGGTGTCCACCAGATCCCAATCGTCCACACTTTGGGAGAGGGAAACTAGTGCACATACATTCTTGTGAACATGGGCAAGCAGCAACAGGACAACTTTGTGGAGTTCGTGGCCCCACCTTACCAAGTTCTGCAAGCTTTTAGGGCGGACTTACATAGTGTAGCTTTGTAACGGAGTAGTGTCAACCCCTGTTTCAGTTCCAAAGCACGGAAAAAAAAGGTCTAACCCGTTACCCTATTTCCCTTCATATTAGCCCTACCTACCCTGAAATGATTGAAAACTACCCATCCTCCCGAAACTTCCCCAATAAAAAACCTCAATCTTCTAATCAAGTCCCCTTCACAACACACATCCTTTATGGAAACTTTTTTTTTTATCAGACCTTTATGGAACCTGGTGGTGCTAAAAATGTCGAGAAATTCAAACTAAAGTTTTGTTGGGTCCTCTTTTTTTAGGTTGGTAAATAAATTGTATTCCAAAAAAATAAAGCTATTACATAAAAGCTCAAGACAAACCCCGAAGGGTACACGACTAACCTCATAAACAAGAGCTCTTCACACCTAGCCCTTACGAAATTTAACATTACATTCACAAGCTAAGATTCATACAAGCCTTAATGATACCTACTAAATACTAAGGAGGAGCTTTTAACTTCTCCTGAAGTCCCTTAATACTTGATGTATTGATATTGGATCTTCTAGCCTTCAAACTTCGAATCTTTCCTTGGAGCTTTCTCTTGTTTCTCTCTGTAAATGAGAGATCCTTTCAAAAAGATCATCATCAAAAGAATTATCAAGATCTTCTTCCAACTCCTCAACTTTTTCGTTCTCCTCCACATGGGAAGTATCATTTCCTCTATCTGTTTCCAATTGGCAATTAATTGGGCTCTCAATCTCTGGAGGAGAGCTCGTGCAAAGAACATTAAAAGAATTTGAGGATGATTCTCCTCCGCTAATGTTACTTGACGAGGATTTTTTTAGGAGCTAATGGGTAATCAACATTGGAATGACCAAACTATTTGCATGTTGAACATTTTCGAGGCATCCAAGGGATTTCAACTAAGATTTCATGTGTAACCTCAACCAATATTGAAGGACTTTGGAATGTCCTTAGATGTATAAATCTCAATACACATCCTTGCAAAATTAAGTCTGCTCCTAGAGAGAGTTGGGGAATCAAGGTGTAAAGGTTTTCCAATGATGTTGTCCAAGTATCCAAAACCTTTTTCCGCCCATAACTGAATAGGAACATTAAAAAGATTGATCTAGATTGGAATGCTAGAAAATTCAACTTTCGTTAGCTTAATGTCTGGATGCCATTGCTTCGAGACCATGAGTTTAACCCCCACAAAAAGGACCACCATTAAGAATTTTAGGGATAGCTCCCAAATGTTTAATCTTAAAGATATAAAACCCATTGTCCTAAGTTAACACTTCAATAAGATCATCGTCAAGTTTTTTCAACCCTTGATTGCACAAAGTAAAAGGGTTGTTTCTTGTCTGAAAAATAGCCAATTAGAGCATTCTCCCATAAAGAGTATCTTTAGTTAGCAATTTCTAATGGGACTTCATAAGCCTCACCCTTAACAAGACCAATATCATGAAATTTCAATTTTGAGCTAATAGAAAACTTTTGATTACCTTGAAAAAGGTTGCTCCATTTGGGTTTAATAACATACTGTCTATTTTGACCCAACTCCGGATTAGTAATCCGAAGATTTATTGCTCCATTGAGGGAATCAGCACCATTGTGTTTCTCATTCACCAACTTGGGCGGGAAATCTAAATTTGCATTTGGGTATGTAGCCACGCTAGTTGTTTTGGCCATAAACACTTCATCTTGGTGTTCCCCAACAACAAAGGCTGAAGATGGATGGAGGCGTTCCCCAATGAAATCTCCAGCAAATAAATCCTTTGGTGGACCTCTTATGCGAGTAGATCTCCGAAGGTTCTGTTCGGTGCATTGAACTCCCGCATCATTAGCTTGGTCTGAATCTATTACTTGATGCTCTTGCGATGGAGAAACCAAAAATTCATCCAAAGAGATCTTATTATAATTCCTCTTTGTCGATGTTTTTTTAGCTTTCTTGCCCATGATAACAGAAAGGCGAGAAGCATTGAAGCGGATACAATTTAGGCAGAAAATATGAGAGCAAGAGGAGTTGATTGTACAACATTTCTATCAGGCATTGCAACAAACACCTAATATGCAATGTGGTGGGGCTTCTGTTGATGGCTGAGTGAAGGGTTCAAGAGGGGTTTGAAAGGGAGAAGAGAGGGTGGAGGTTGAGGTGGTGGTTGGGAGGTGGTGAATGGTGTACGTGGTGGGGAAGGGAGGTGTCTTGGTGGATTGCGGTTGGAGATCGGGTAGCCTCTAAGTGGGTTGGGCCTGCTGGGGGAATGGGTGGGGGTGGGGTGGGAAAGGGGTGGACAACGTTGAAGAAGAAGGCATCTAAGGGGAAGGAGAGAGGTTTTGGTATGTTCCAAAAAACTTCTTCCTCAGTTGGGTCCTCTTTTTGTTCATTCATTTTCAATTGAATTGCAAATGAAAAGAATCTAATAAGATTTGTGAACTCGTTGTGCAATTGTTAAATTCGAGTAATGTATGAAATACGTTTACGTGTATGAATAATTTTTATTTTATTGTCATATAACTCTACTTGAAATATTAACACTGTAAGAAGCAAAAAACTGAGGATACCTCTTCTTACAAGTATAAAGAATGAATGTTTCTGAATTTGATCTTTCAGTCTTTACTCCCCGCAAAACGAACAAACTGTCCAAGATCGAAGTGCTTCGATCGAAGTCACTCCGATACTTAAGTCAGTAATGAAATTGAGTAAAATGAAAGAAGACCAAGAGCGTTCAGCGTACCTTTCACCCTGGATCCTTATACCTTTTATAAGTCATTCCTCAATTAGGGTTTCCATGATCCCCGGTTCAAGGTGGCACACCTTCCAACCAGGCGGCTATAGTTGGGAAGTTGCTGATATTTCTCCAGCAATTCCTCTGGCCGTTCCTAGAATCTTGCCAATTTGTTTATCCAAACTGCCTGAGTTACAGGCGTTTCCTTAGCTCTTTATTTATCGCTTCAAACAACTCGATCATGACGTGGAGTAAGCTCTTCCATAAATTGCACTATTTTAATTAGCTCGATCATTGTAAGAACCGAACTGTTGCGCCAAAGAACGAATATCACTGACATCGGGGTTAGTCGTATGCGCTCTAATTTTTTGAAACTTAAAATAAAAAATTGAACTTAATTTTGGTTCAAGTTTGACTTGAATACTGACACAATTGTGCTCCCTCGAGCTTGTATAATAACATCTAGACCAAACTCAAATATGCTCAAATTCAATTACAATATGCAACTGGACTACCCCTTACCCACCATCCATAAACTCCTCACACTCGGAGGCCCATTTCACTCATCCGGATCCACCAGCCGTCCCCCCCCCCCCCCCCCCCCCCCCCCCCCCCCCAAACACACGCACACATCTCCAATTACCACATCCATTCCTCTCAATACCCCCACGAATGTTATGATTGGTGTTGAAGTTGACTTCAAATCAAGTTTGAACCAAAAAGCTCACCTTGGCACCAACCAAAATTTAGCATATAGAATCTGATCTTGTCTGCTAGGGCATGAGACTAGGTTGACTCCATTGGCAATGCAACAACATCTTCCCTCCTTCACAAACTTAGGTTTGACTTGAGAGGAAACCATCTTAACATCAAACAAAGATCACTGCGACATTTGCAAAAAATGTTTTATCAATTTTTTCTTACCAAATCAATTTGAATTCTAAATCAATGGTTGTCATTCGTTTTTTTTGTTTTTCAATTCTACTGATTCAACAATTCACATTTATTTGATAAACAATATTTGGTAAGCACATCATTACTTTTCAATTTATTTTTTGATATCATACAAATAAATATTTGTGTTAAGTGTCGTGTTACACCGAAATAATAAGTTACAACTATTTGAGATTGAACAAAATTTTTGGGATTGATCAAAATATTGTGGTCGGCCGTAAATAATCTCAACAAGAGGATCAATTAGAATATTGTGATCGATCATAAATAGTTTCAATTAGTTGTAACTTGACTTTTAAAATGTATAACTTGATTTTTAAAGTTATATTTTTTGTGATTAGTCGTAATATTTCTATGATTGATTCTAATTGTTTGAGTTGTAACTTAGACATTCAAAAGACTATAACTTTATTTTTAAACTTTTGATATGGTACCAATTGAGGTATCATAGTCATTCCCTTAATTTGAATCTTCGGTATTATACCAAAAGTTATTATAAAGAAACAAATGAGATTATAACTCGATCTTGTGAAATTATGACAAAATTGGTTGTCTATTATCAATCCTAATATTTTGGGGTCGATATAATATTTTAAATTATTATTTTTTTTGTAACTGTAACTTAACTTCATTAAGTTGTAACTAGTCTATTTTTGTTATTATACGACCCAAAGTAAATTATAACTAGCTTTTATTTACTTGTAATTTTCACCACAATATCTCCTTCAAATTATACTTGCCCATAACATGGGTTGACAAGAGATTGGGATGTGTGTTTACTTTCTCAAAAAAAAAAAATTACAAAGGAAGAAAGAAACAAATGAAACAATTGCATATTATGTTCCCTTCTTTATGATTCATTTGGTCTGATTGAAAAATAGAGGGATAGAAACATAAGAGAGATGAATAAAAAAATTTTGTTGGTTTTAAAAAAATGGAAAGATTAACATTCATTCCAACTCATCAAATTATGCATCCTCATTTGGACTTTAAAAAAGAGAAAAGAAAAATTAAGCATACTGGTTGAAAATGTAAATTAATTTCATACAAGGATATAATAGTAAAGTACGCATATGTCCTTTTTCTTTTTCTTTTCTTTTTTCACTTTTACATTTATACAAAATATAAAAAAAAAAAAAAAAAACATCCTTCCTATTTTTCATCTCTCTTACCAAACACAAAAAAATGAATTTTTTTTTTTGTTTTCCTATGAGAATAAAAAGTGTAGTCCTCATATTTTATTTCTTCTACTTTTGCATCTATCCTACTAAATGATCAAATTTTGTTCCTTTTTCCCATTTTTGTTTCGTTTTGTATGCAGCTTCAATCATATAAAAATTAGCCCATGAAATTTGTGGCCGTGCCAAGATTTCTTTTCTTTTTTTCAATGCGTAAAATGGATTTATAATAGGTCATTTCACATATTCGTCAGAGAGTATTGTCCATCAGCATCATACAGTTTCTCAATGAGACTTTATCGCATTTATGTTGGAATCAAAACTAAGGTCTCACCACGTACTTTGCTCTAAGCGGTGAAAATTTATCTTCAATTGAAAGCTAATAATACTTATATATGCACTTTGTTCTGAAAGTGGGTGTCAAATAGGCTCGAGTTGACCTTAGAATGCAATTGTAGTTCCCTCTTCACCATCACCACTTATGCTTGATTTCCTCTAATTTTTTTAGATTGAAGTTGGTCCCACTTCATAAATATCAATTCTCACCCTATTAAAATTTTTATTATTAAATTCACCCCTTATATACCTACTACAATTCAACTAAATTCACCCCAAGTTATATACGTCATTTTAATAATAAGTCCACCTTCTATCTTTTCATAACTAGGATTTCATTCATTATCTCTTCTCATACACCCTACACAAAATAGCTTTTTTAATATGGATTGGATAAATAAGATGAGTAAATCACTTTTTATATATGTATATTATCCAATCATATTCTAGCTTCTGTTAAAACGACCTCCGTAAAATTAACTTTCCGAAAAACCTCGATTAGATTAACATAAGGAGCATCAACTTATATTGTTATACTATGAGCAACAATATTAACTTCTTTTTGAATGAACATAAATTGGATCAAAGAAATATATTTGAATATACCAACAAGAATAATTTATATGTACAATTATAAATAATTAACACAAGAATTTATAATGCTTCATTTTTCCTTCTTGTTGCAAACGTGTATGAAAAATCAAACAAAAAGTTATATCAAAAAGTAATACTAACATGTATCTCACTATAAAAATTCATATTGAAAAAGCTCTTTCATGTAGGGTATATGAGAGCAAATAGTGAATGAAACCCTAATTTTGAGAAGATAGAAGATGGATTTGTTGTTGAAAGGGTGTGGATAGTATGAGGTGGACTTAGTTAAACTGGGGTGATTATAGGAGTGTACGTAATAGTTTAAAATTTTTAATGGTGTAGGAATGGATATTTGTGGTGTGGGAATAGCCCCACCCATTTTCTTATTGCATTACTTTGATTGTAGAAGTTATTTACGGTACAAAAAAATAATAATCTAGTATTGTACCTGTAAAACCCGGATAAATTAGAATTTTTGTCAAAAATGGTAAAACGATAAATTGCTACTTCGGTGCTGGTTGAAACCCTGTATTTTTCTAGAGCTCGGATGACGAAACGAACCTCATCGTTGGATTCATCTTGCGAAATCTAGTTACTCATTCAATTTTCGTCAAATTCCGAGCCAGTCGAATTTTTCATGTTTTACGATGCGATTTAGTGTTGGGTGACCTAAAAAAAATGAAATATGAAATAAAATTTTGAAAGTTGAAAAATAATTTAAAGAAATGTCATATATAAATATTTTGAATTTGAACCGGGACAAAATTTAATCGTTTCGAGATGAAACCGGACCCGGGAAAAGAGGACGTGTGGCGCGATGTGGACCAAACATTTAAAGAGTATAAATAAGAGAGAATATTATATTTTATCCCCATTGTTCAATTGGGTTTAACGTTGGAAGAGGTAGAGAGGGAAAAAGATGAGAGCTCCACATTCTCTTTACGATCTACGCCTCCACGTTACTCGAATCAACACGAGCCAAGAATCAAAGTTGTTCTACTCGTCGAGGGCTAGAAAGCCATACCAAAAAGGACAGGTTTCACCGAAGTTCCAAAAATAGGCTTGAAGAAATCAAGGGTTTTGGGCTTGATTGGAGTTCTTGAAGGCTTCTACTAAGTGGTTTTACGCTTCAAGAGGTAGGATTTTTATCCTAACTAGGTTTATTTCCAACCTAGGGTTGTGATATTGAATGGGTAGGTTGTTAGATATCTTTAATACTTGTCTATAGTTGTAAAATAAATGAAATGGGTATTGAAATTGGGTGAAATCAATTCTAACTTGAATTGGTATGTGGAAATTGCTAGCTTGTAATTTCTTTAAAAATAGTGTTATGTGGGCATGCTATATATTTATATTGTGCTTATGTGAAATTAAGTGTGTTATTGCATAGAGTATGTATAACATGCTTGAAAATTTGTTGTTGGATGAAAATGTTGATAAATGCTAGATGATGTATTGGCATTTTGTGATGATTTATGAAAATTATATGCCTTGTTTATAATTAGCCATGGAATGTGTTGAAATGTAGTTGAAAATAGTTCATATGACATTCATTACATATGAATATGATATTGATATTGTAATTGTTCATTACATGCATATACAGGGAGGCATCGCATTCGTAGGGCATTAGACATGAGTGTGAGTGTGTGTGCATGTTTTGAATCAAACATCACTCTTGGTGGTTAATAAGTGGGCTCGGTACAGTCAGACCAAGGTCTGACAGAGTCGCACGGTTACATGAAAAACTTGTGTCGGCTATAATAAGAAGGGCTAGATACTCACTCGGGTGCAAGACCCGGTTACTGGTTTATACACTTTCGACGGTGCAAGTCCAAAAAGTGTAACGGTGTACGAAACCGACGGTGAGATTTCCAAAATCCGAATACCCAACAACAGACACATGGTTTATTTTTAAAAGGTCATTGGATGTGCAACATCAATTATAAGGGTTTGGAATGCCCGGTTTTGTACTCATGGCATTACATGGGTTGTGGGAGTCGGTAAATGCTTGGGTTGAGTTACATGAGTAAGTCTCATCTCATTTCATGGCATGACATAGTAATTCTTATCATTGAATTGCATATTCTTGATTGGAAGGTTTGTTGCTTGTTAAGTTGTGCATGTGAACATTTCATATGCATCTAGGTTGGATAGTAGCTTCTTTAGGAGATACCTTATTGAGCGTGACTCACCCTTTGTGGAAAAACATTTCAGGTGCAAGTTATACACCGGTGGAAGGCTCTCATTCGGGGCCTCAAGGATGAAGAAAATCCGATTTGTGCCTTTTAAACCATATTTTGTAAAACATTTATGAAATTTGATTTTGGGCATGTAAATCTATAAAAATGATTGTAATAAAACTTGTATGGACCATGTTTTATATGAACATTTTCATTATACATGTGTTGAGTTGATATGGAGTGGGTTGAAAATGAATTGGAATTGAAAAATGATGAAAATGGGCGAAAATAGGCAAAACCTACTGGTAGAACGATGTTAAAATCTACCGTTAGAACTTTTTCCAATAGGCAAAACCTACCGGTAGGTTTTCAAAAAATCTGAATTTTTAAGAATGTTTTGTCATACTTTCGGGCTTTGTGTTCTTTTATTCAAATGATATAAATGGATAATAATGAAGTATAAATTGTGGTATATTGGACCTCAGATGGGTCATGTGATTAAATGTATACAGGATATGCGTTTGGGAGTGCCTGGTACAAAGGAGACTCTGCCCAAACTTTGAGTTATTGTGATCCCGATAAAGGAAATTTTGTGCCGTGATGACGGGTTATGTGTCATTCACGGATGTTTCTGCAGGTTGACGGTTGATCAACGGATTGAGAAGGGACCCCCGGTTTTAGGGGCATCATAATACCTACATTTATCACATTTGTGAGTATTTTTTATTATATTTGTTGGTATTTTTTATCACTATTATGGTGCCAAAAAAAATGATAAAATAACCATAACAATAGTAAAAACATCCACAAAAATAGTAAATCTATACTACTCCTAAAATGCAACCACTTTGAAAAACTTTTATTTTTCATTTTTACCCTTAAAAAATACAATAATCTCATTTTAATTCATGCAAGTTAATTGATAGACGCCCCTCCAACTACTCTCTCTTTCAGTTCCACTCCATTGCACGTTACTTCACCTCTCAAAGTATCCTTCACCACTTGAAATATCTAACGCCGCTTCAGATGAACCAACCGACATTTTCTCAAAACCATAAACCCAAACACCATTGTAATCCTTCTTCTCTTTCTCACTACACCAGTCTACATTTTTTGGACCAATGAACCCCCATATCTCTAGGACTCTATCCCTCACTGTTATGGCAATGGTGTCTGAAACTCAGAGAAAATACAGTCGGCGAAAAATTCTCCTTCAGTGCGAGCCTCTGATTCGTCTCATCCATCGGCGATACTCCCGATCGCCCTTCCCTGGATCGCTCGAATTCAGGTACAACATATAATTCCATGAATTTTTTAATATTATTGTATTTCTGTTTATCTATCAAATCGTCGTCTTTGGCCACTTCATACACACACACACACACACCAGCTCACGCCTTCAATTCTCTCTCTATCTACTGCACGTCACTTCACCCCCTCAAACCTCTCTTTCTCTCTCTCTCGAAAATAGTTAGTTCTCACAGTAGGCAAGTCGACCCAAATTCAAAAGCTATGGTGAGAGTCTTGGAATCACATCCAATGAGAAGAATTAGGTATGTTTGATTGTCATTCTGATTAGGAATAGTAATTTGGTCATTTATGTTTTGGCAAGTGCATTCTTCTTTATTTCTGGCATTTGATTTCGATTATTTGGTGTTAATTCGAATGGTCCTCGGCCTATTTTGTTAATGGTTTTGTGTTCTCCTTTTCTCTCCCCTCTTTCACTCTATTCATTGCTCCAATAGAATGTTAAGCTAGGTGAGATTGCACCCTCTCTCTCTCTCTCATTTTTGTTTTATTTTGCTATGGTGCAGGAGAAAAACACAGGTTATTTGGGATGGAGGAGCTTTGGTTTCATAATTTTCGCCTCCCTTTTTGGGTAAAGGTATTTTTAGATTAAAACTCTTGTAAATAAGATCAATGTACTGAATGTTTTGTCTCCACCAATTTTCTTTGACAACATAATAGCTAACCTCAACCTCCAACCTATGAGGGTTTGTCCGAATTAAGAATGTTTGTAGTGAATTCTTCGACTCTTCTCACTCATACCACCATATGTGCCTACATTTATATTCTATACAAATTTATCTGTATTTTCTTGGTCTTTATTTCTTGTCCATAGTTTAAGAGACTGAGGTGAATTGAAGTCCTCTGAACTTGAAAGCAATGCAAGAAAGAGGAAGCTCCGTCAATTGCTCCAGTATAGATGTTGAATTAAATTTTTATACAAAGCGAATCAAAGCTATTAATCTATTTTTGAATCGATCCATCACAGGTATATGTTTAATCTCAAATTTGAATAGATGGTTAAGCTGTTTTGATTATAATTATATGAGATTGTAATCTACTGAAAGTGGTGGCAGTGAGAATTTTATTTTATGGTGATGCACTCTTACGGCTCAGCACAAGGTATATCTAATTTCCTCTCTACCTATCTTCTTGTGTTGATAACACTGTAGAGAAGCACACATGGACCTATCATCTAACGTGCTATTAATACAATATAGGGTGTGCCTTCTTTTTTTTTTTTTGGGTTCTTGTGAGGTGGGAGTTAAAAGCTATAGTTGATATTAACTTCTTTTTTTTTTCCATTTCATCCTCTGGTATTTTAAATATTTTTGTGATAAATATATCTTGACACTTGGTCGATTGATGCTGGTGAGAACTAAGTATAATGTTAGACATTTCTTCATTAGGCCTCTCAAGTCATAATGGTGGCAACAATTATGTTTACTTGCAGGGTCATGGTGAACTTGGAGTGATTGCGAATGTTCATTATTTTTCTTTTATCCTTTACTTAGAGAACAACGAATATGTTTTCCATTTTTTTCATTTGAATAAAACCTAGGCCATTTTTACTTACAATAAATACAGACCCTCAAACACAATTTGGGGGCTTAGTAATCTTTGGGATGTTGGCCTTAGGCACTAATTGGTCTGTCAGTAGCTATGACTGTTGAATCACTCATTGTCAGAGCATTTGCAGGTCCTAAACTTGGCAGCAATTCCAATCGAAATGGTCTTCAAAGGCAGCTGGTGTTGGGCACCGACCTATTAACTCTTCATCTGACCCATACGTCAAGAAACCAATTGAATGAGATTATTTCTGAGATGAGGTAGGTGCTTAGATACAATTCAACTTTCCTTAACAAAAAACTTTGAAGGTATAGTACAATAATAAATCTATTTTTTGTGTCAGGTGATGTCTATCCAAAACAAGGAACAAGGTCGCTAGCTATTAATGTCATGTGTTGTATATGTTGTTAGTTCAAAATTTTTAAAAATGGTTATTATTTTTTTTAACAATTTAAAAATGGTTATTGACCACTATAACTTTCTCACACTATACTTGCTGGTTCTAATCCAATAATATGTTCTTTTTACTATGGCATCCTCCCATATTTTCTATATCAGTGTGTATTGTGAAAGATGTGTCCTATAGTTGCTTAACTTACTTTAGATAAGTCACTTGTTTTAGCCACATGAATGAATGATTTTGGATTTTAATGTCCTTACAGAGGACAACTTTTTCAACATGCTAACCATATGCATACTTCATGAGCAGTAATAGGATGGTTATTGCATTCTGTGGGATAAAAGTGTATGGTGAGAGTGAACTGTGAAGAGGAAGTGAATTAGACTCTTGGGTGCTATACTGGATTTAAATTAAAAAAAAAGGTGTGAATTTGTTGAAAACTTTGCTTATTTTGTTGCTTATCCAAAAATTTTGTCATATATCGTGCTTGAAGGTAGGGATATCTAGTGAACAAGGCTCAAAGTTGAGAGAGTGAGAAAGAGAGGTAGAGGTATTCTATTTTCCACAAGGTCACAGGGAACAAGTAAGTCTTTTTTTTTTGGGAAATCAATATTTGATTTTGTGAGTTTACTTTTTGGGAATTTGGCTATTTGGTTATGAGGAAGTCTTACTATTTTTACTACTTTGGGGTCTGACAATTAAAAGCATCTTCATATTAGGAACTGAATAAGAGGATTCCGCTGTTCAATCATCGCTCATAGATCTTTTGTCTTGTTGTTCACTTTCAGCTGCTGTTGTACTCTTCTGGCTTTGTTTTGTTATTTCTTGTTGAGTTTTTTACTATATATATTCATATTGAGTTTTTTGTTTGGCTGTTGACAGAGTCAAGGATTAAGGCTGGATGAGTAGAGGTGGGTAGTCTAAGAGTAGGAGATATTTGAACTGAGAGTGGCGAAGAGTGACTATTTTGCCACCTGTTTCATGTCACTATGTTATCAGCAACAACTTCTTCACTTCTGGCAATCCAAACATTTCTTCTCTATAAGAATGAGGAGAAAGAAAATTTTAATCTTGTGGTTGAATGCACTGTGGATTCTTCATATACAAACCCAAACAAATATAATGTCTAATACATATAGATATGATAAATAGATTTTTTGACTGTTGGTAGTGATAATATTCGTTGAGGATTTGTCAATCTTCCTTGGTTTTATGTTTAAAATTTTTCTTAGATTTTCATTGGATTTACTCTTATCTTTAATATTAATTAGACAAACATCTATATAATAAAGTAGCTTACAATTCAAAACTTAAAAGATAAACAAATGACTTTTGTTATTCGCGGTTGAGATCGCTTTAAATTTTACTTTAAAGTTAATCTAACGGCTAATATTAACACCCTAAATTTAATAGGAAAAATAGGCTCCTAAGGGTGTGTTTGGAGTGATTTTTTAAAAGTACTTATAGAAATTATTTCTCATAAGTACTTTAAAAAAAATAATAATGTTTTAAACCGTCCCACCACTACCTCTACCACCACTATCCCCACCACCACCACCACCGCTACTGCAACCGTCGTCGCCACCACCACCACCACCACCACCACTACCTTCACCATTACCACCCCACCTCCGCCCCCCACCGCCACCGCCACCATCACTGTCACCGCCACCACCGTCGCCACCACCACCATCGCCGCCGCCCTCGCCGCCATCACCACCACCACGGTCATTGCAACCCACCACAACCATCACCGTCTTCTACCACCACCACCTCTCACCCCCACTACAAACCGATGCTTAAATTCTTTTATCTCTTCTCTATATTTGTGATTTGATTTTAGATATGAATACAAATATGTTTATTGTTTACTATTTTTTATTACATTGTGCCTTCAGGCACAGACAATAACTAGTCTATATAATAAAGTAGCTTACAATTCAAATCTAAAAAGATAAACAAAATGACTTTTGCTTTTCGCGGTTCAGATCGCTTTAAATTTTACTTTAAAGTTAATTTAACGGCTAATATTAACACCCTAAATTTAATAGGAAAAATAGACTCTTAAGGGTGTGTTTGAAGTGACTTTTTAAAAGTACTTCTAGAAATTATTTCTCATAAGTACTTTAAAAAAAAAATAGTGTTTGAAACCGCCCCACCACTACCTCTACCACCGCCACCACCACCACCACTGCCGTCGACGCCGCCGCCCATCACCCACCACCGCTGTCATCGCCACCAACACCGCCACCGCCGCCACCACCATCGCGCCGCCACCACCATCATAGCGCCACCACCACCACCACCGTCACCGCCGTCGCCACCCTCGCCGCCATCACCACCACCGTCGTCGTTGCCCTCGCCGCCACCACCACCACCACCATCGCCACCACCGCCACCACCGCCACTGCCACCACCGCCGCCGCCGCTGCCATTGCCATCGCCACTGCCACCACCACCATTGTCGTCGTCGCCCCCATCGCCACCACTGTCGCCACTACCACCACCGCCACCGCCACCGCCTCGCCACCACCACCACCAATGTCATCACTGCTGTCACCACCACCACCACCACCGCCACCACGGTCATTGTCACCCACCACAACCATCACCGTCTCCTACCACCACCACCACCACCTCTCACCCCCACTACAACCGATGCTTAAATTCATTTATCTCTCCTCTATGTTTGTAATTTGATTTTGGATATGAATACAAATATGTTTATTGTTTACCATTTTTTATTACTCTGTGTCTTCAGGCACAGACAATAACTAGTAATCTTATAAGTTATATACATGAATTATAACTCAAATTTATTCACGTACAACGCATGTGTACAAGAACTAGTCATTCACAAAAATGATAAAAAAATTTGTACCGAATAAAAGTGATAAAATTAGTTTTCACAACAGTGATAAAAATACCTACAACAGTAATAAAAACGCTCACAAAAATGATAAGTCACCCATAAAAGTGATAAATTTTTTGGTTATAAAATGATCATCCACAAAAGTCGTAAAAGTATTAATTGAAGTAGTAAATTTTAGAGGTATAATATCGAATTTTTTTTATCGATACCAAAATGTAAGTACTTGAGTATCATTAGATTCAAGGGAAAATTTTATTCACACTCCCTGTAATTAGGTCTAAATTCAATGACATCCTCTCTCGATTACGAAACTTCACTGTTACTCCCTATCAGTGTTTGTCGGATTGCGGCATTAACAACGATTATTAATTTATAAAAATACCCCTGAATATTTTACAGGTTAAATTTTATCAACACCCCTTGTAAATAAATATAACTTCAACGTCACCCCAGATAAATAGACAACTTCAACCACACCCCCTGTAAATAGACCTATCTTTAACAATACTCTTTCCTGATTCAGAAATTTCAATGCACTCCATTTTAGTTCTATTATATTAACCTTTAGATTCATCAATTTAACATTTAATTTTATCAAATTAATGTCCTTTATTTAATTTAAACTAAATTAACATTTTATCTCATCAAATCAACACAAATTGATATTTAATTTTATCAAATTAGTATTTAGTTATATTAATTTAATATTTTAATTCATCAAATTAATATTATTTATTTAATTTAACATTAAATTATTATTTAATTTCATCAAATCAACACAAAATTGACATTTAATTTTATTAAATTAAAATTTAATATATTAAATAGAATATTAAATTCTATTAATATAACATTTAACCTTATCAAATTAATGTCAGTTATTTAATTTAACACCGAATGAACATTCAATTTCATTAAAGCAACATTTAAATTTATTCAATTAACATTAAATTTTATCAAATCAACACTGAATTAATATATAATTTTATTAAATTAAAATAAAATTAATATTTAAATTTATCATATTAAGACCAAATTTATTTAATTAATATTAAATTTTATCAAATAGTATTTAAATTTTATATATGAAGGGTGATATATGAAGAGTGTTAAAGTGACGTTGTGGAGGACAGATGATAGTAGAGAAGTTAGAAATGGATGAAATTTTGACATTGACTTTATCGATTGTAATTTTATTTTAGAAAAATTATTTTTAACTATAAAATAAATTTAAAACCCTGTAATTTATAACGAACAACAAAAAACATACCACAGAGGGAACTTAGGTAATATAAGAAAATAAGAAACCAAAAAGTGTACCTCTTACTCACTAACTTATAAGAAAATGGACTTAATGACTTAAAAGTCTAACGAGTGATTTGGGTGAAAAAAATTTGAAAAAATTTATATGAAAAAAATTAAAACTATCTGCATGAAAAAAAATTAAAAAAAAAAAACAGCATGAAAAAAACTAAAAAAAATGGCATGAAAAAAATTTAAAATATTCGCATGAAAAAAAATAAAAAAAAAACTGCATGAAAGAATTTTTAAAAATCTGCATGAAAAACATTTACAAATCTGCAAGAAAAAAAATAAATTTTTTTTATACCAATTTAGGTAGTGATCGATCACTGTAGAGAACGAGTTGAAGAATAATTGCTGACTTCAGTCCCCTATATCTTCCAGCAACTCCAGATCGTTTTGGACGTTCACAAACAACAAAAGGTGTGATATATATAGTGGAAAAAGGGTTGAGGGCATTTTAGTATATTTACATAACGAACGGTGGTTTTTTTCATTTTCAAAAAATTTATTGTCAAACCGTTACTTTTTGTACTGACAAAGTTAAAAATTACTGTTAAATGGGTGTCTTTGATTTAAAATTATAAACTAAAAGGGGGTGAAGCGAAATTTCAGAATTAAAAGGAGATATCATTAAATTTAGACCTAGGTAGAGGAAGTGTGAATGAAATTTTCCCAATTCAAATATGGGGTTGAGTCAAATTCCAAGCAAACTCAAGGCTGCCAATGCATAACCATAAGGGCAATTATTCATGAGGTGGGTTTTTTTTTGGGGGGTTTTTAGGGGGGGGGGTGGGGGGGGGGGGGGGGGGTGGGATAGTTTTGGACCTTGCCATGAAATTAGGGACATTATTCATGAGAGAGAGACAATAAATCAAAAGTGGTAATGAATTTTGGTGTTAATCATATATGCCAACGTACAAAGTTTTTAAAGTTTTGGAAGACGTAGGTGGGAAATAATCTTCATCTCTTATTTAAAAAGTTTCAGAACTCAAATTTACGGTGTATAGCAGTGCTCAATATTAATTTAATTTTTATTTTTTTTGATCAAATAATACAAAACTATTCTAATTTTTTTTCTCACGTAAAAACATAGCTTCTCACTATGACCCTGAATGTCAAAAAACTCAACGAACATACTCTTCAACGCTAAACAATCTCATTATTTCACAAAAAATGTTAACTAGACTTAAAAAATTAACTTGATGAATTATTACCATTGAATAGATAATGAGTTTCAATAAATACTGAGACTCACAGTTAAATCAACAACAAATATTACGTCAGATTTTTAAGGCTGTGTAATATTGTTCTTAATTCACGCATGCATCTCTGTTCTCTCTCTTATTTTTTATCTATTTATTTTAATTTTAAATTATATATAATTAAAAAAATAAATTATTATTTAAAATTATACATATTATATAATCAGTGTTATAATTTTCGTATGATATAATATTTTCAGATACGATGTTATCACTGGTCAACCTATATGAATACACTCACCGATTTTTATCCAAACAAAAAAGTAAGTCTTGTATAACGAACTAACTATCACTTTTTTTTCTTCCCCTTCGTTCTGAAGAGAAAAAAATATGGAATATTTGACGTAATATATTTTTCAAGAACAAGTATTTGCTCACGCGCGTTTTTTTCACGCGCCAACACTCTTCACTTAGATCTCAAGTTCACCACACTACTCAGCCAGAGATCCAGCGATTGTAATCACGAAACACACGCGCGCGTCATCTTTCCTTTTTAAGGTTTCCAATTACGAAATGAAAATAAAACCAAAAAGCACAAAAAACATAAAACATTACCCTGTCTATACAAACACAAAAACGAAAAAAGAGTCCGAGAGAGAGAGAGAGACAAAGAGCATCCAAACAGCGATCAGAGAAAAAGGGCTCGTCAATCTGATTCAAGCAAGACACAGGAGAGGTTTGTGGAGAGAGAAAATCAAGGGGAAGTCGAATGCGAAGCAATTGTTAGAGAGAGAGAGAGCGAATTAAATAACCAGAATGGAAGAAGAAGCTACATGGGTTCCAACGAACAAGTCGCTGTGAAGAACACACTCTTTTCTGAATCTGAATTTGGGTTCACTTTCTGAAGGTCCAATAAGGTGAGCCCATTAATTTTTTTTCTCTTTAGACACTTCAATTTTCTCTCTCTACAAGCTTAAATCTTTCCTCTTTAATTTCAATGGTCTCTGAGAATTTGAACTTGATGCTGATATTTTAAAACTTGAGCCAATGGTATTCTGAGTTTGTTTGAGGTTTTTGAGTGAGATATTGTGATTTTAAGCTTGTCGAATTGGAATGAATTGGGGTTTACTTGGAGTTACAGAGAGGTATCTTTTGTGGGTTTTGGAGTTTGTGGGGGTACACATGGGGGGCTGGTGTGTTGGAGTCTGGAGGATTGGAATTTGAAAATTGAGGCAATTGGGTTTTTGGAGGGAGAGTTAGTTGGGAATTGAGATCTCTGGTTTTGAACTCAACCTCTCCAATTTTTGTAATCTTAGGTTTTGAGTTTTGAAGATGTGTTTTGGTTCGGCATTGTCATGGTTGCTGTTTGAGGTATTACATTTTGGGTTGGAGATGGTTTTCTGGAAACAGAGCAAAACCCTAATTTAGTGGTGAAATTGGGTCTCAAGATCTGTATTTGGGGGGTCATTCAGCGGATATTGGTACTCTTGGTTGTTGTGTGCGGATTTTATGTGTTGAGAAATGCAACCGCCAAATCAGTATTCGCGGGTCAATCTCACTGAATTGAAAGCTCAGATAGTGAGGAGACTTGGGCCAGAGGTGTCCAAGCAGTATTTTTATTACTTGAATAGATTATTGAGTTTGAAGCTAACCAAGGTTGAGTTCAATAAGCTTTGTCTTAGGATTGTTGGGAGAGAGAATATTCCACTTCACAATCAGTTCATTTGTTCGATGCTGAGAAACGCCTGTACGGCAAAGTTCCCTCCGCCGTCGTCTCATGATGAGGGAGTCTTTAAGCCTACAGGAGCAGTTGGGAATAAAGAACCTCCAAGCGATAGGCTCAAGCAAAATGGGTTCCATCCTGCCATTAGTCATGCTTCAAATCCACCAGCTTTTTCAAATGGGGACATTGTGCCTCTGTCGCCCCGAAAGGTCAGGACAGTAATTCGTGATCGCAGGTATGGGGATCGGGATCGCCGTAGTTCACTAGGAACAAATGATAAGACAAGTTTTTCTTCTCAACGATTATCGACCACACATTCCAGTGATTTTAATGTTATTTTGGAGAATGGGGATTCGACTCTGACTGATACTCAAGGGCCGGTGCAGCATCATCAAGGACTCACACAACAAGCAGATAACGAAGGGGGTGTATCAGGTCACCAGCCTGCTAAAGTCTCAGTAATAAAGAGATCACCAGGTGGTCCAGTTTATGTACATAGCAAAGACCATACTGAATTGTTAGTTAGAGAAGATGGGAAAGAGGTATCTGCCAGGAGTCTACTCATTGCTCCATTAGGGGTTCCATTGTGCCCTGTTAGTGTGGGTGGGGCCCGCAGGGCATTGCCTTTGGAAAGTAGCAGTAAATGTGTTGGCTCATTTAGCAGTGGTGGTTTGTTAGACACTGTGACACTGAGGGAACGCATGGAGCAGATTGCTGCTACACATGGCCTTGAAGGGGTTTCAATGGACTCTGCAAATTTGTTGAACAATGGATTGGATGCTTATTTGAAGGGTTTAATTAGGTCTTGCATTGAACATACAGGGGCAAGATCAGGGCATGAGCCTTCGAAGAACGGTATCCACAAGCACCAAGCTCATTTGCAGCTTGTTAATGGTGTGAGACCGGGTCACCATTATCAGATTCAGAGCAGCAACCGGCCTTTGGAGGTAATGCAAGAAGTTAGACCCCATTGCCCAATATCTTTGCTTGATTTTAGGGTTGCAATGGAGCTGAACCCACAACAGCTTGGTGAAGACTGGCCGTTACTGCTGGAAAAAATATGTATACATGCATTTCAGGAATAAAAATGGGACCAAACTATGTTGTCATTCAGATGGGCTTGGGTTGGTCTCTACTGGATCAAAGGGCATGTCGTCTTTTTGGAACTTTCTGATTTCTCCTTAAAGGCCTTTTGAACCAGTCTACAGCCCTTGAAGGAAAGCAGTGTCCCTGACAAGATGATGGGGACTAGAGCATGATATCTCTGTATTCTTCAGCTGCAGAGCTCGTCCTCAGTCAAAGAAACCACATTTATCAGCAATGAAATTGAGGGACATGAAGGCAAGAATGCCCCTATGGGTTGCACTGTTGTACAATTAGCATATGTCTCACTGCACATTTTCTGCTTTTTCTGTAAGTTACAGTTAATGAGAAAATTTAGACAGTTTTGCAGGAATAATTGTGAAGTTTGGTACTCAGTATGAAGTTGAATATGCATGATGCAAGAGTTCTTTTGAATTTACATTTCTAAGAGTTCATCGGAATCTCAAAATTAATGGCACCATTCACCAGTTAACTAATCTTGAGTATGCTACTGTACTTTTCTGTGAAGTTGTGTTTATTTCTACTGGTCAGTGGATTGAACTTGCTATATCTTCTTGAAATTTCAATTGTGTACTTGGATTCGGTTGGTGTTTCTCACAAAATTGCTACATGATTATTAGAAACCTTCAAATTATACCTGTTTAGGAGCAAAGAATGTCCATATGAGCATTTCTTTTGTAAAACACTAACTACAAGTTGTTTTTGTAGCAAATAGAAAAACACTTGTCCTTAAATACTTAACTCAAGAAAGCTGGGTCCCAACATTTTTGGGGTCGGCTACATGAATCTTGTTTTGCCGTTGTGCTATTATATACATTTTTTGGCACCGATCGTGCCGGGGTTCGTTGTTGGGAATGTGAACGAGGCCCCCACTGGTGGAAAACGAGCACATCTCGGGGTGGTGGAGTGTGTTGAGGGCTTGTGAACCCCTTCTCAAACCCGCTATGTCTTAATAGATTCGCCGGTCTACTTTGCACATATCGACATTGAAATAATTTAAATGTGTGAAGTCTATTATCAGTACAATCTATAACATCTGTAGTCCATATGGAAACAACATGCGTCCAACTTCGGACATGGCTAGAAGAGTCTTGAATAGTGAACTTAATTGGACATGGCTAGGATACGGTTAGGACACTGTTAGGATACTTTTTTTTATAAAAAAATGATTGTTAACTATTAAAAGGGGTGTAATTTCTTTTTTTTTTTTTAATATATTTTTTGTTATGTAATTTATATATTATGAATGTTAATGGATGTAATGATCTTTAATGAAAATGGTGGATATTTCTATTTCAATTTTAATTAAAAAGTTAATATTTGCTAGGTCTTATTATTAATATTGTTATAATATAGCTTTATTGTTAATATATTATAACTCTATTATTATCTAACAAATATATTCTATTATTTTAATAGACGTATTCTTATCATATTTGTGTCCTATATTTTCGAATTTTGTCATATTCTCGTGTTCGTATCGTATCGGATACGATACCCGTGTCTATATCAGTGCTTCCTAGGTGGTCAGCAATGTATGTATATTTATACCCGCAGTACATTACAGTTAGCTGTGTGGGGCCCAAATGGGTTCCACAAACAGTTTCGATGGAATGGCTGTAGATACACCCTTCTTGCCACCTCTCCACAAATACAAGTAATACCGATAATTTTCTTGCAGTAAGTTAGTGGACAACCAATATCAAGATTTACTAGCAATCCTTCAAGTTTGCAGTTTGTTGGCTTATAATTTCTGCAGTATCATATCGCTCACTTCTTCCTTCTACTATCCCCATTTATTCTGTTCTTTACTTCAAACAAGCTACATATATCCACAGGAAGATATCATAAAATCTTGCAGTTGATCTACTTTAATTCCCGTTTTTCCAGTCTTTAGCTTCAGCAGTATGCAAATACAGGTCAACTTGCTTTTGAGCGGGGTGGTGAGGAGCTGTTGATTGGAAATGTCACCATAGTTGGTTCATTAATGTTTATTTTTTAGCTTACTCCTGCCCCTGTGATGGCTTAGTAAGAATATTTTTGTCAACTTGATAGTGTTTTTGAATGGTTACTGTGTGATTTTCTATTATTATTGCATCAACGTTGGATAATGGTTACGATGCAAATAAAAAAATTTGGAGATTAAATTGGCGTAAGTTATTTGATGAGGAAAACTAGGTTACAAAATTCTGGCACTCAAAAATCTTAAGAAACAAGAAGTTAAAAATGGTTGGTGTACAACAGAATAGAGGGATACAAAAGAAAAAAGAATGGAAGAAAAGCTTTTTTTCTTAGGATTATCATGCAATCATGCCCTCTTACAACGAAAGACTAGGCAGCTTTTTAGGAGGGCAAAATGAAAAGGTGACTATTCATTTGTATGTTCAAATTTGTAAGCTTTAATAATGTCTGGGCTCCTAATAACAGAAAAAATGCAGGTTTCTTGTATACAAATGTGTGACATGAATTTTATGATCTCCAGATTGAGTGTTTGCAAGCTCACATCTTCGCCTATGTTAGGATTGGTTGGCATCTTATTGTCGCAACAGCCATGCTTGGAGCTTTGTTATGAAAACAAGGTCTCTTTGAGTTCATTTCACTTCAAATCTTCACTCTACCTCATTCTTCGGTATACTCCTGCTACTGCCACTGTTTTTCTATGCATTTTTTTTTTCTCTAGGTCAAACTTTGTATGATTCTTGCATTATTAATGCATGAAAGTTGTGACTTGGAAATATTTAATCTTCTGTCATGGTACCACTAGGAACAGCTGTAAGGATGGTAAAAGCAGTTAGTACCTGTAAAGTCTTGTTCGAAATTGATATTGTATAAAATTGGACATAAATCTAGCATTTGTTGACTGACTGGATGTCATTATTCCTACTATTTTATCAAGAGTGGTACTTCATTTCTTTTAACCAACTAAGTAAACAAAATTTAGAAGGTTTCTGGTGAGCTTATCATTGGTTTAGTGGAGTGTTAGATGTAGATTTTGCTTCAGTATGATTTTTTTACTGAACATGCTCAAGTTTATTCGAATGTTAGTGTTGTTGAAATATCTGCGAAGTTTTTCATTTCTTTGCAAGATTTCCATCTGATTTAAATCTCTAGGATAAAACGGTAGATTCCAAATTACCACCATAGAACTTATAGGGATACTTATTTGAAGTTGGTCCATGAAGTCCTTCAGAAAACAAGAGGTGAAGAAGTGGACTATGTTAACTGAATTAACTGATATCCTGAATTTCACCAACTTTTTCACAAGCAAGTGCATGAAATGATAATTTTCAATCTCTTTATTACTTTGGTTGTAGCATGCTGCACAGACCCCCCAAACTCGCTCACGCGACAAAAGAAGGCTTCAAACTAGTGTACAGCTGTAAGCTAGGATATCCATTCCTAGCCATGACCCATCATGTTATACATATCAAAATCAAAAGAATATTTCAACTTCTGCTGTGCATTGGAAATTATGTTTTTCGGTAACTTTTACCCCTTGAAATATTACGGCTTGAAGAAAAATGTGATATTACATATTTCACACACAATTCTTTCCATATTTAGAAAAGTCAGGAAAGGTTGCTCCTAAACTAGCTTACAACAGTCTCTTTTGATGCCCCACTTCTCTTCAATTGTTTAGAAGGATATCAGAGGATAACATGGTATGGCCATAACAGCTTAGCATATCTCAAGTATTGTCTCAGGTTAGTTTTCTTATAAAGACATTTCTCTTTGTACATGTACCGACCAAATATTTCTCATATTGCTCTAGGCAATTATTAGCAGCAGTTAAGGTGGGACCCATAAGAACAAGAGAAGAGGGAATGTTGTCTGAAAGGATTTGACCATGCGCAATGAAGACTAGTAAATGCACCATTACTGGCTATGGAGTGGATTATTTTCGATGTCAACAATGCCAGAAAAGCAAGGGGAAGGCCAAAAAAAACGTAGGTTGAGACAATGTGAAGATCCTCAGATTGTCAATAGAGCTGAATGATACATAGTATTCAAATTGCAGATTTCTGGTAATTTGCAATAGGCTTTATTAGTAAGGTATCATCAGCCACAATAGATTGTTCTAGGAACTACTTAACCTTTTTCCCAAAAGAAGAGGTTTAGCTGATTTGCATCTTGGATATGTTCCTGTAACCTGCATGATGTTGCCGAGCCTTTGTAAATTTAAATTCAGGACATCCTATGCTTTGACTACTTAAGCAGAAGTCTTCCCCAAGGAAATACCGCCTGTGGCGTTCCTTTTTATATGAAACCAGAAGCTGCCTGTAATTCTTCCTGGAAGTTCTAGTATGTACTTAATGCTCTGGATCATTTGGTACTCTGGTTCAGATGGAGTGAAAATATCAGAGACTCCAGATGATGTAACATGGACTCCAGATGATGTAACAAATTATGCTTTACCTTTGCAAAACAATCATATTGCAGTTGCTTTCTTTATCATGGAGTCATAAAGGTTTTTGTTGGTTAAACTGCTGAAATTGCAACTTGGGTTATTCTTCTTGATGTTACATAGACCCTACATGGTTAAAATGTACCAAGGTCATCCAATCTCAATCTGAAAAAAAAAAACGCGTGAAAATAATTTGTATTGTTCTCTCTTGTATAGAAATTCAATATGTAAATGTATTCAATCATATAGGATCCCAACCCAAATTTGATACATGGACACAGTTTTTTGTATCTGGAATCCAGCAGGAATCAAACTTGCACATTTAATGTAATATTTTGTTAGCAATGAGCTTCGGAATAACTTATATCTGATCTGAATTTTATCCTATGACAGGCCTGGGATTGAAGGTGTTAGGGTTCCTTCCTGTCACCGATTTGGAACATCTGAAATTCTTGACAGGGTACATTATCTCGTTTCTTTTTGTAGTTATTCCTTTTTAAGCATCTGGAAAGCGCATTATGCTCTACTAATTCAAAGCCATAAGCTTTGTTGTGCCAGCATTACTTCATGCCAGAAGCTATGGTTTCTCTGACACCTTAAAGAGGAGAAACGCGTGTAGCAGAACTTTTCATTTCAGTGTGCAATAACTAGGAAATGAATTGAACTTCTATTCTATCGGCTTACAGATGATATGTAGAATGATATACGAGTCAGTTCAAAAAAAGAAAGAGAAGATATATGAGTCCGTAGTCTGTTATGTGTGCGCGAATATGCTTCTTTTTCTTATAGATTTCGATATAACCAACATAGTGGCTTGGTTTTGGGTGCTTTTAACTGCTTATTTTTTAACTTATGTTTTGGTTGAAATTTAACTTTTCTGAGGATATTAGTTTTTCTGCTATCCGGGAAGCCTGCAAAATAGAATTGTAGATTGGACAAAAGATCATTTATGGAGGAATTCGCTTCACACTGGGTCGCCAAACTTAATCCAACCCAATACAATACTTGATATAGACAATCCAGGAAGTTATTATCGGCTGGAACATTGTTAGAAATCTCAGCTTATGATTTCTACATTTTCACATTGCAAGATTTCTTACCAAAAATAACATTGCAAGAACATCTTGCCTTAGAGCAATTACTTTTCACCAATACTCTCCTCCCTCGGATTGGGGATTTAGATCCCCTCCACTATTTTTTTCCCTCTATTTTCCTCCCTGGTAGATCGCCTATCATGAATTAAACGGGACTCATTGTATATCTATGGGTTTTTTTTTTCTGTAAGAAAATGGAGGATAAAAGCATTGGACGAGATCTCAATCCCTCAATTAGCACTACCCCTACATTGAATATACCAAATTTATCTGCACTTTACTATGACAAGTAACTGTTGCAAGCAATTTGTCACCTGAAAGAAAGTTTATTGCCTTGCTGTCACTTAGTTACAAAAAGAATTTGTTCATCAACATCGTTTGGACTTGGGAGTATAACCATATTTTCATCCTATCTTAGGAAACATATGAGCTTTCTTAAGCATTCTCACTACAAAATTCCGATTGGAGTAAGACAAGGAATTAAGGGTACATCATCCTGCAACGTTACACAATCCGCCTTTTGTATAAGACTCGCGTTCTCATGCATCTTCACACATCACGGGGCTTTTCCTCGGTCTGAAAAGTGATATTGGCCTCCTTTTCCTGCACATTGGAACTATCTGTTTGTTCAACACTAGGCATTACTCCATCTTCCACCACAGGTGAATCGCCGTTCTCTGTTATGCTCTTTTCGTCTGCATTTTGGACTGGTTTTGGCAGTTCCCTAGAACGGGAGGTTGCTAGAAGGCGGCCAATTCCATCAAATAAATTTTTGGCATCCATTATAAGAGCAGCTCCTCCAGGGTAACAACGACCAAAGCATGTAGCACAATGTGGGAAAGCCACCTCAAAAACATAAAGAAAAGACAAATGTTATTTGATGAAAAAGAACAAATTGTAAGATAAAATCAACACAAGTTTGTTGAAGTTCACCTCAATGAATGCTCGGCAAAGTGAAAGAAAAAGTACAGACTCGTTCGCTCTGAGCATCCGAGTAGTATTGTATCTCAATAAAGAATCCGAAACAGCGTGCAATCCCTTAACTAATTCTTGGGCAAGCACATGCTTCAAATTAAATGGGGCACAGGGACGTAATTCATTCATTGCTGCAGATACACCTGCAACCACCAGAAACAGGGGGATTAGGTGTTGCACAAATCCATTTTACCACTCAAATATGTTTAGCAACACCCAAGTATCAAGTCAAAAGTCATCAATTATTAAAGAACATGCTTCACACTGGCTGGCCAAACTTGATGCAAGATCAAAACTCAGACAATACTTGATATAGATATTCCATCACAAATCTCAGCTAATGATTTCTACATTTACATGTGCAAGATCTGTGCTGCTAGAAGGAGAATTTTATTCTTTTTTCAACGGTAGGAAGCGACCGAGAGATTTCCTTTCTTCTTGGAAAATGAGAAAGAAAGAGCTCCTAGTATAGACTGTATATTATAAGCCGGCAGGTCGACTTCCATTTCAAAAAAAAAAACCCGATAATGATGATGCCTTGCAATTGATGATAGATCATGAGGTGCCACCCCAACCCCTCTCCTTCTCCTTTTGGGTGGTAGAATCAATTCTAGTGTACATGTTCAACAAGATTATGAATCTAAGCCATTATAAATAGTGGGAAAATCTAATCTGAATGCATTTCTGTTATACAATACTCTCCAACCTCAACAAGCACTGCCCTTGACATCGTTTTGGCTTCTATCAATTCTCACTCAACACCAGATGAATTGAAATCCAAACAAACAAAGAATGGAGGCCTCGAAAACTGACACCATTTTTACACCAAGGCCGGATTTGGATGGCAGGTAACAA
This sequence comes from Ilex aquifolium, assembly GCA_951799425.1. Taxonomy (NCBI): domain Eukaryota; kingdom Viridiplantae; phylum Streptophyta; class Magnoliopsida; order Aquifoliales; family Aquifoliaceae; genus Ilex; species Ilex aquifolium. Next base: position 12,950,955 of record OX637410.1, on the reverse strand, counting down.
GTACAGAAATGGTAGTCGCTTTCCTATTCTATATTAGACTTCCATGAATGAGATTTTCAGAGAATGGATATTTCATTCCACCTAGGAGATTGTAATCTCACATTCCTGACAGAGATGAACAATAGTTCCACAAAAATACCATAAATAGAACTTCGGAAAAAATCATGCCCTTATAAAGCATAAGAACTGCTAGTCCTAATAATTAATCTTCAAAGATATAAGATTTTTTCCAACACCCAGACTTACTGCTATTTCAAACAATTGAACCAGCCAAGTGATGGTTCCTTTCAACTCTCTCTTATTATTGCACTTCATTTCTCGGCCCAGCACACAAAATTTGTAGTCTTGGTCTATGCAAGAATAATACTGGGGCAAACTTGCTTCAATGAGCGTGGACTTAATTACATGTCCAGACATTTGCCATATTTTCTCATCCTCAATGAACGAAATTTCGTTTCAAAACAGCCAAAATGCTTCATTTCCAAAGAAACCAAACCGAATTAGTGATTGAATATTAAATTTCCTATTTCAAGGTGTTTCAATACGTTTCGAGGTATTTCGAATGTTTCGAAAATATTTTCATTTTTTCCTGTTTCCATTATATTTCAGAAATGTTTCCGAAACGTCGAAACGAAATTTTCATCCTTGCCCATTCTTACATTAGCTTTAACCTACAAATTTAACCCTTTAAACTGTAGTTCATAAATCAATTCACCAGCATACCGTCTCGAAAAACAACCACCAATTTTATGTTCTACGCAAGCAACAACTTGTCCATTGCAGAAATATCAGACAAGAAGACATTTAAGCTTACCATTAACAAATACAGCAAGAGGTGGATGCTCCATTAAATGTGACGGAGGAGTAACATCTTCCTTAGTTTCTTCACCTAAACTATGGGCCGGAAAGCCAACTGCTGGTAACGGGACCCAGCGATGAGAATCCAAGACTAACTGGAGTGAATTAAAATACATATATTAACAATCTTCACAAGAGGAGTAAAGGTTGCTAGCTTCAAGACAAAATTGAAGCCTAAAGTGCTCATTTGCGTGCAAAACTAAAGTCAACAAATAACTACAATTTTCTTCATTTTGGAAAAAGGAACACTCTTGTGAAAGTAACAGAAAGCAAACAAGAAATTTCAACCACTTGCAAGTATACCTGGAAATTCCCAACAGCTGTGCTCATATTCTTTGAGAATAAATTAAGGACCGCTCTGTGTAAGTGACAGAATCGAAATTAATAAGAGAGTCAAGAGTGGGGACTCATGGCAGAATGAAAGAGCAACTAAATAAATGAACCAAATTATGCATGCATTTACTCTTCAAAAAGTGGGGGAAGCAAGCCCCTGAAGTCCAATCCAACCCAACCAAGCCCCATAGCACAATACTGCCAACAACAAAGAAAGCGAATCTTGTCAAATTCACGATTCCACTCAATGGATTATGTTCCAAGCAGTGTTACACCTTAAAAGAATTCATAGTGCAAGCCCCCAAAAGAATTGCATATAAAGGGCACAAAAGCTACAACTGATTACATTTGCATCACAAAGGCATCACTTACAATGAATATAATTATCTTAATGTAAAGCAGGGTAGTTACCACTGTAATGAGTTAATCTCTGATGATAATTTCCAGCTGATGTCATAAGCTTCGAAAATGTGGTCACATTCCACCCCAGGGTAGTTTCCAAGTTCCAAACAAATATGCTTGGAGGTAATATCTTCTTTTTTCTGTGATAATTGACCTCTTTAACTTTAGTTATAAAAGAAACAGGCAACCCATTGTTGATCAGAAATTAGCTCCATAGGGGTTAACTATTAAAGTTATAGTTCAGAATTTGAGATTCTCTCTGAAGAGCATAATTTGACACAAAATTAAGCTCCTGCTGATAAGCGACTCAACCCCCATGCATGCACAGGTATGAGTTTACACAACTCACAGGGCATGGATTCTATGTAGATCAAAGACTATTCCTCATTCATATCCACCCACATGAAAGAAGAATGGAATGTCATTATCATGTCTGATCCTAATGTAATAGCCACTAAATGCCAACGAGTTGTTTTGGAATAGGTACACCGTACAAGTTCTCTGTGACAAAAGACATTTTTTCAAAATAAAAGTTCAAGCAAAGAGTGAAGATGCAGACCGTTTAGTATTGCAATAAATGGCCAGATTACACATATCTATTATAGGTGTCAAAGTTGCAGTTGCAGAAGACATGCAATTTACCCAACCATAACAGTAGGTTCTCACCATGCACTGATCCAGGATATTCGACAAAGACCCGCCTTCAGTTATCTTGGGGAGCATGACTTTGAGAGTTTTAAGGTGAGAGGCAATTTGATGCATGGCCCAGCTGAACAGAAGCCCACCATCATAGTTTTCTTCACTTCCTGATGTATCATCAGCGAATATGGCTCGGTATTGGTTAACAACATCAAAAAGATGTGCCCTCTGACAGTTTACCATTCCTTTTAAGTATTCATAAGCATTTCTCTGGTCTAAATCATCAAGAATCCCAGTAAGCCATGCCTCTCGGCATCTTAGAAACTGTTGCACAGGATAATCTAGGTCAGCAACAGGTGTAAAAGGGAAGAACATAAATATACTCATCAAAACGGAAAACATGGGGACCACGTAAAACCAAATGCTTTTTGCATAAAGCTTTTATAAAGCTACCTGAAGACGCATTTCATATTCGCTGAATACGCCTATTCGACGTAGATATCCAATAATGCGGAGGCATTCTGGCAACTGCAATACACAAGGATATATGCAGGAATGGGTTGAAACTTGAGAACCATATTTCTACATGAGTAAATTTGAGTTAAATATACATTCTTATCCTATTATTTTGGGCTATTTCAAAGTACCTGAATGTTTGATCTGAGTTTCTGGAGAAGCTGAGAAAGAAGAGACTGGGTGGTCTGCCGAGTTTCTGCTGCGAGTGCTTGAATAACAGGTAATCTTTCAAAGGAAGAAAATCAAAGAAAGGGAAAAAAAATACAGAATGGCTTCAGTAAGATGCCTTAGTGAGGTTGACAGCTGAAACTAATGTGAAAAAGAATAAGTCTAAAAGATGACTCACTTTGGGTGCATAGTTAAAAGTTTGGAAACAAATGCTTCTAAGTCAAGAGCTTCATCGTAATTTCCATTCCTCACACATCTACAAATAGATGAAATTAAGTTATGCTTCCCGTCATGTTCCCAATATGTACAGACATGTTGAAACATATAACATAGGTAGTACAACCTTATGGTGGAAAAGGCACTTTAATTACCATAAATAGTATAGTGATGCACGATAGTACTGTCAAATTCTCAAAAATGACATCAAAAACTAAGTATATCCCCAGACTCGGTATCTATGATGGCTTGACCAAGTACACAACCTAAATAGATTATGGATCTTCAAGCACGATCAACTATTTTCAAACACGACAACAAAGTGAACTTCCGAAATTTTCCTAACATTGCTGACAATTACATGAATGAATGCCGTCCTACAAAGTAAATCTACAAAATTTAGCAAACTTATTGGCCATTTCAGCTCGTCAGTAAATTGGACATTGATCTAATTTAACATGTAATCTTCACAACTTGTCAAACACATACGTGTCCATGAGCTGAGGAATTTCAAGCAAGTCAAGCAAAGTACTATGATTGGCTAGCAAGGTTTGGTTCATCTTTCTCTTCTCCAAAATCTGTTCTGCAGAGTCAACAAACTCGGTGCAGCCAGATGTTACTTTCGGGATTTCAGCTATCTGCAGAGGAAAAACGACAAGCATCAGTTTATGTTAATTGAATCTATATCTACATATATATAAGTGAATAAAGACAATGCATCATTACAACCCACAACACCAATAATCATAGTGAAAGGACTACTACATCATAGGAATGAAATTTCTTTTAAAGCAATTTCTGGCTTGACACTAACATCCGAAACATCACCACAGCAAATTGGAGATGTTGGGACTTGGGACAGTTAACTTACAATATCTAGCTTGGAGTGTCTGTATTGTGGTCTTCTGATGCCTAATCCAAAATCACCTTGGATTTTCATAAGCAACGTCCTTTTATGATGCAATTTACATTGAATTCTACTTTTTCAAGAAAGCAATCACTCTAATTGTTTCTGTTCTGACTTTGAAATGGGAATTTGAATATATAGCAAAAGATTTACCGATAAATGGACCCAAGTCTCCATAACTTCTAGTCTTCTACTAGGGAAGATGCTCTATTCTGTCACTTTCTCTCTATTCCTGACTTTATCTCTCTACATCTAAATTCTCTCTATACTTGCACATTCTAATAGAAAAAAGACACCCTAAATATAATTCAAACAACAAAAAAGAACCCATTGCTGGTGGCACATCTCTTAAACCGATGTTCAGCGGTTTTGACATAATGTTGTGAAGCAACCTAAACAGTATTAGAAATGGTACGCACAATACGTTTCTTCAAATCAGAGGCTATTGTCTAGTTAAGTAATTTGTAGCAAGGATATTCCAATGTCAGAATTTAAGTTCTTAACCTCAAACCGAAACTTACAAATCGACAACAGTACAAATGAAATGACATTGTACATAGAGAATTGAAACTACAACCCACAAAACAAACAAATTACCAGAGATTCAAGGTGTTTATCGATAGAAGAAATTTCATCCCCGACCGCAAGTAACGCATCGGATGCCGAAATGAATGCCCGGTAGTTTCCCACCGCCACCTCTTGCATCTGCCTCCGAATTCTCTCCGCATCGACCCGCAAAAGCTCTGGTTCCTACAAAACTATAGCAAATCAATATACAAAGGCAATTATACATATATAGATAACTATGTTTGTCTGTAGCGAGAGACACGGATTGGGGGCACCTTGTGAAGGCGATCGAGAGTGAAGGAAAGGAGTTCCGAGACGTAAGGCTGTTGAGAGATGGAAGCCAATGGGAGGAGACCTGCCACTGTTGCTGTATCATCTGCCGGAGTTTCGGACTCCATTGTCATAACTCGATACTGAATCAAGAGCTCAAATCTCAATTGGATTTAGGGTTTTGATCTCTTTTCTGGAGGTACAAGGAGACACAGATCTGAACAGAGAGACGAACACACACACACGGTCTAACTGCGTTTTTCGATTCTGATTTAAAATGGCAACTGATTTTTTCAGGGAAAAAAAGGGCAAATTTCACTTTGTACCCTGAAAGATTGCTAAATTCTCATTTTACACCCTGAAAGATAAAATTTTTCACATTGCACCTTGAAAAGAAATAAAATAGTAGCAATTAGGTCCAACACCTAACCGCCGTTCAGTTTGCCGTCTGTTTTTGCTCACGTGCAAAACATGTGATAACTCAAAAGGGTAAACCTATAAATGAACAATGTAATCTCACATGTGATTTGCACATGACAACAACTCAGTTCAAGAAACCAATCATCTACATCCATTGCCTTCACATTTTCAGAGTACTGAGAGAGAAAGAAAGATGAAGAGGTAGCATGATTCTCGTCTAGGGCTTCATAGTCAAAGAAAGAGGCTGTGTATATTCTCTACGAACAATTTACAGACTTGGTGAGTTGATTTTGTACCAGCTTAGCTTTCCTGGACAAAAAATATTGTGGTCGCTGAGGGAGGGGACCAACGATTTACAGACTCATTGGGATGCACCATGCTATGATAATCGTATTTTTTGTGTTTGTTTTTCTATTGTGTTTGGAATATGGGGTTCATTCTGGTGGTTTGTGTGTTTGTAAACTGTTGTCCATTTCGTCATTCTGGTATGTTTGTGGGTATATTGTTGAGACCAATTTTTGTATGTGGGTTTGTGTGTTTGTTATTTTATTACTATTTTTCTATTGTGTTTGCATTGTGGGGTTCATTGTTTGGATGTTTGTGGGTCAATTGTGGAGACCAGTTTTTGTCTGCATGCAGGTTTGTGTGTGTTGTTATTTTGTTACTTTTTTTTCAATTGTGTTTGCATTGTGGGGGTATATCATATTAACAATGTGTAGCTTGTTGGCCATTTGGTGGTACATGCAGATCATTCTTCTGAATATTTTACTATCAGATTGCATCATGGTGGTAGATTGGAACATGTGGGTGATAGAGCATATACTGGTGGGAAGGTCAATCACATTGATATATGTCATGTTGATGAGATTTCTTTGATTGAGTTGGATAGTATGTTAAAGGATACTATGAGATTGTATGCTCATGAGATATCATTAGGATCCTATGAGATTAATAAATTCTATCATAGATCTTGGCATGGATGGAGGGTGTTAGAAAATGATGTGCAGGTCTTGGACATTATCAATTGGGTTAATAAGGACAGAGTCATTGATATTTATGTTGACCATATTAACCAAGGTCAGGTTGAGTCAAACTGTGGTACCATACAACAAGAAGTTGGAGTTGAGACTGACCATGTTCATGAACAACATCCAGAATCAAGTGGTGATGGGGATATGAATGATAGTGACTCATACTCAGAAGGGTTGTCATCAGACTATGAATATTTTTATGATAGTGAGTATGACATCATTGATGATCAATTATATGAGACATTTGTTGATAAGGATATTGAATTTGTTGGTGTTAACAAGGGGAAAGGGGTTGACAAAGGGAAAGGTGTTAATGGTGAAAGAGGCACAACAGAGGATGTTGATAATGATTTGTATGCTGAAGACTATGACAGTGAAGAGTTATTAAGTCTTAGTGGTTCATCATCAGATGACGAGGAAGGAGGACATTGTAAGAGAAAGAAGGTGAAATATCCACAGTTTAATTCAAAGTCTGATATGGTTGACCCACAGTTTAAGCTAGGTATGTTGTTCAAAACAACTGCTGAATTTAGAGCTGCAGTTAGGCAACATGCAATAAAATGGGGAAAAGAAAAAATATTCACTAAAAATGAAAAGTCTAGAGTAAGGGCAGTTTGTAGGGAAGGGTGTGATTGGTTGATTTATGCTTCCATCATGGCAGGAGAGAAGACAATGCAGGTTAAAACTTTTAATGGTGAACACAATTGCAATAGAACTTTCAAAGTGAAGCATACCAATGCAAAGTGGCTTGCAGATACGTATGTTGAAAGGTTGAGATCCAACCCTACATGGCCAATGAAATCACTTAAGCAAACTGTGTTGAAAGAACATGATGTGACCTTAAGTAAAAGCCAAGTATATAGGGGCAAAGCTGCAAGGACAAGGGTTAGTGGCAAAGACAAAGACCAATTCATGTTGTTATGGGATTACTATGAAAAGTTGAGGAGAACCAATCCAGGTACTACTTGTATTATCAAAACCAAAGCAGTAGGAGGTGATCAGGTAAGGTTCAAGAGGATATACATATGTTTTGGGGCACTAAAAAGTGGGTTACAACTGGGCCGCAAACCATTAATTGGTTTGGATGGTTGTCATTTGAAGTTCCATCAATATGTCATTTTACTATCAGCTATTGGAATTGACCCTAACAATCAAATGTATCCAATTGCTTATGCAGTAGTAGATAAGGATAAAAAGAAGTCTCGAGCATGGTTCCTCCAATTGTTGAAACAGGATCTATGTATAGATAACATCCATGCATAGACTTTTATGTCAGATAAGCAAAAGGCAAGTTTTAGCTAATGTTTTTTGTTACTTATTTTATTTTATACTTGATGTTTACACTTACTAATTGACTCATTTACTCTTCCAATTGTTTATGTAGGGAATACTTGATGCAGTTGAGACTCTTTTTCCAAATTCAGAACATAGGTTCTGTGTGAGACACTTGTATAACAACTACAAAGTTGAGCATAAGGGCTTAGCTTTGAAAGACTTATTGTGGAGGGCTGCTAAGTCTTCAAGATTGTTGACTTTCGTAATGTCATGGAGGAGTTACGAAGTGTTGATGAAACTGCCTATCAATGGTTATGTGAAAGGCCACCAACAAATTGGTCTAGGTCCCATTTTAGTACATTGCCCAAATGTGACATGCTACTCAATAATTTGTGTGAGAGCTTCAATGCTTGTATTGTAGATGCTAGGGACAAACCTATCTTAACAATGCTTGAAAATATAAGAGTTTGGCTTATGGAAAGAATACATAGACAGAGGGATTCAATTAAGAAGTATAAAGGATTCATTTGTCCTAGGATACAAAAGAGATTAGAAGCCATTAAAATTGAGTCAGCAGCTTTCATTCCTACATGGAATGGGGATGAAAAATTTGAAATTGTTGGGATGAGTGGAGACCTAGCAACAGTCAACATAAAAGATAGGACTTGTAGTTGTAGGAAGTGGGACTTAACAGGAATCCCCTGTAAACATGGTGTGTCTACCCTCAACTACTTAGGTTTGTCAGCAGAGGATCATATGGATGATTGGTACAAGGTTGAAACATTCCTTAAGTGTTACAGTCAATTGATGAATCCTATTAATGGGAAGGAATTGTGGCGCAAAATAGGTTATGCCACTCTCATTCTCCCTAATCAAACCACAAGACTTGGTAGGCCCAAGAAGGCAAGAAGTAGAGAGAGTGATGAGCCTGCCAAAGGTGTGGAGTTGAGAAGGAAATACAAAGCAATCATATGTGGAACTTGTGGTCAAGCTGGTCACAACAAGAGGAAGTGCAAGGTGGTCACAACATCCAGTGGCGTAGATACATCAAGTTGTGTAGACACAGCCCCTCCAGATCATGCAGATAATTTACCAGTAAGTTTTTTTTGAAACAGAATTTTTATCTGCAATTGGTTGATTTTTATTAACATTAACCTTTGTACATTTCATGGTCAGGTGGCAGCTATGGAAAATGCATCGCAAAGTGGTTCAAGGTCAAGCCCCGATGCTACTCAATATAAATCTACAAAGGGCAGACAAAAGTTACCTGTAAGACATGAACCACCTTCTTTCAATTAATAGTTACAAAATTTAACTAATAGTTGTTTTTTTTTCTTTAACAGATTAGAAGGAAAAGAAATACATCATGTACCTCAACTAGCCAACCCCAAACTACTCAACCACAGACTGCTTCATCACAACCTGCTTGGAGGCCAACAAAAAAAACTTCAACACCACCTGTGTGGATGCCACCCCAATCTGGTGCAGCACAACCTATCCTACCCAAGCAAACCAAGTCTGCACCAACACTCCAACACTCCAACTCTGCACCAATTCTGCACAACAGATCCTACCCAACACTCCAACTCTGCACCAATTCCTACACAACACTCCAACTCATCCAAGAAAGTGAGGAAGACAAACAATGTAGTGGGGACATAGTGAAACTCTAGGACCTTTTGTGATTTTTGGGATGTACTATTAATGAATTTTGGAATTAGTTATTAGGGGTAAAACTCAGCAGCTCTGTGGCCACAGTAACATAATGCTTGCATTTTTCCCTCTTCTTCCACCTCCCAATTTTTCTCTGTTTTTCTTGCCCTAGGTCACAGATCTCTACCTACAGTGAAGATCTGTGACCTTAAATGTAGAAGACAACCACAGATCTCTACATTTGAGCGCCAAAATGGTTCATTTACAGGTTTACCTTTCTGAGTTATCACGTGTTTTGCACGTGAGCAAAAATAGACGACAAACTGAACGGCGGTTAGGTGTTGGACCTAATTGCTACCGTTTTATTTCTTTCAAGGTGCAATGTGAGAATTTTTATCTTTTAGGGTATAAATTGAGAATTTAGTAATCTTTCAGGGTGCAAAGTGAAATTTGCCCAGAAAAAAAAAGGTTCATTTTTTATAACAAACATAATGCATGCATTGATAACCATGTCTCATGACTTTGAAGCAGGGAAATAATTTCTTTATAGCAAGGTGTAGGGGGTTTGAGCATAGTTGTCACAAAAGATTTATATTCAATCCCCAACCCACTAAGTAACCAAAAGACCTTCTTCTTATCATCAACGGGCTTCCCTATGGCAGTTAGATCATCACAGGTAGTCTTAAATTCCCGAATGTATTCGGATAAAGTGGACGTACCTTTCCTTAACATTTGTAATTTTTGTGTAAGATGAAATTCTCGTTTTTGAGAATCTTGTGCATAAGCATCATGCAAAGTGTTCCATACCTCTTTGGAGGACTCGAGTCCGACAATAAGACTCAACACATCTTCACTTAGAGTGCCAATTATCCAACCTCTTAATAGTTGGTCAGAACGTCTCCATGCTACGAAATCTAGATTGATGATCACCTTTTGACTAGTGGTTGACACAACATCTGGGGCGGCAATCGTTTGATTCGGCGGCATAAATTCACCATTGATAAACCCAGGAAGATCTTGGCTTTCAATAAGTCCAAGCATTTGGGTTCTCCACAAAAGATAATTGGTACTGGTGAGTTTAATGGAGACAAAATTTCCTACATTCAAAGTTGCAGGATATGGGTACTTTGTATTGGCCATGATAGAGAAGAAGAGGTTGAAGGCAATTTTTTTTCACACAACTCAAGTCGTGTAAGGCTCTGATACCATATGGAATTTCTGAATATTATTGTTTTTCTTACAACTAGAGAAGGAAATCTCTTCTCTTTATATAAGGAATACAATGGACATAATATACGGAAGAAAACCATTTGATATTCAAACAAACAGTTTCTAAAGACAAGAATGGAAAGAATATAAAATCCAGAGAAATTTAGGGAGATAATGGCTAATCTGCTGTCACATGACTTGGTGCTTGATCTACTCTTTATTTGTGCCATGATCTAATCCTTGAGATTGATATGTGCTTTATGTTTTCCATGGTGTTCCCTAATCTCAGCACATCATCCCGTAATAGGTGTATGGCTTATACGGATAGGGGAGTGTCACTCTTCCTCGGAATGATGCAAGAAATGGGGTAAACGGATGTGTGGAATGAAATGTGTGTGTGTGTGTATGAACAAAAGTGCTCTCCAAGCGTAGAGAGACTTTCAAGGGTCGTGTTTTACTTGGAATTTGTATTCCAATGTCGTCTCCTCAGGAAAGGAAGGGAATTATGTTGAAGGTGATTTTGGTAAAAAGGGAAAAGTGTAAATTTTTTTTGATGTTTGAGTTTGGTTTGTGATTGTGTCTTGATGAAATTGAAATGGAACAAGTGTTGGCTAATCCGAAGAGGTCATTCCAATGGGATTGTCAACTCAACTCAAGACCTTTCTCCAATGGTGTCTAGATGTTTGATTGAATCATAGGAAGCGCGGGACTGAAATAGAGGTGAGAATTCAAGCATACACCGTGACAAGTCTACGGTGTATCAAGAACTCACAACCATGTCCACACTCAACCTAGTCAAACCAAATCAACGTACACTACGAGAAGGAAAGAAAATGAGTTGAAATAGCATACCCAAGAGGAGTTTCCCCTTGAATTAGCCAACTTAAAAGCTTAGCTACTCATAAATAAAGGAAAAACATGCATAATGTAAAGAGACATAATGAAGAAATGAAGATTGGGACTTGTATTAATGCAAGAAAACTTGAACTATGAAGAAAAATATTCAATACCCATTTTAAAAGCTTGCAATGAAGAAAACTTAATACAACAATGGTGAAATCCAAAATGTAGAACTAAACTTGCAATGTATTTGTAATAAATGACATTAACGACATTAAATGAAGCTTACACAAGTCTTACAGAAAACTACAAGTGAATGGATTGAAGAAAATGTAAAAAACATAAATTTCTCTCTCTAAAACTTCATCTTCTTCCTTGGAGCTTCTTTCTCTACAATGCAATACAATCCGAATAATGGTGTATGGAACTTGCAAATTCGTCCATAGAGGTCCCCCTAGGCGTGTGACAGGCCTCCCATCCATAAAAGGCTGATTGGATGGCATGGGGCAGGCTAGGACAGCCTACCCAGCAACTCCCCAGGTCTTCCTTTTCTCTCTCCTCCTCATAAATGCTCTAGCCTTCAAAAGTCCAAGGCTAGGGTTGAGGAGGCATGTCTGTGTGTAAGGAATGTCAGGGGTGAGTGGGAGAACCAATGGTGGGGCCCACAAAGTGGCAGAGCTTGAGTTGCAGAATTTGGCATTTTCAGAAAAACCTACCGGTGGGTCGATGGCCAAACCTACCAGTAGGTTTTACTCCAGTAGCCAAAACCTTCTAGTAGTTTTTCGGTAGCAACCACTCCAGTAGCCAAAACCTACCGGTAGTTTTATTACAAACCTACTGATAGGTTTTAATTTGTTTTGTTTAATTCTTGATTCTTTCACCTTCCAAGCTCTCGTCAAGCCTCCCCCTCAACTCTATTGCCCTTAAACACCATGAATGGGGCCTAATATGTACCTTTTAAGCTCTTTTACCTACAACACACCGAAACCTCATTAAAAGCTCGAAACATTGCATTCCCTCACATTTTTACCTTAAGAGCAAGCATAAAAGGGGTGCAAATGTACATAGGATATGCAATATTTTGTGCTAATCACACCCCCCAACTTGAGCTTTGCTAGTCCCTTGCAAACATTCACTTTAAACCACAAACTACAAACTAAAATAAAATCCATTCATACAAGTAATTCACCAAGCATTCAAAATACAAAAATTACAATGCAATTAACGAAATGAACTTGGCAAGATGGAACAACAACTGTGGTATTTCATTAATTACTTTCAAAATTGGAGTACATTGAGTTAGAATTCAAAAAGAGACAAAACAACCTAAAATCCTAAAGACTCTTCTACTAGGCCAATGACTCCATTCCTAGCTATGTACAACCCCAAATCAAAAAGGACAAAAAGAGAACAAATGAACCCTAATCATCATCTCCATCATCCCCGTCACCGTCATCATCGTCACCAGCATCCTCCTCTCCAGTGTCGTTCCCTGTCCCTTCCTCCTCTTCGTCATCGTCGTCCACATCTGAGTTTCCCACCTCAACAACAGTGGAAGCTGAGGGGGCAGAGGCGGAGGGTCTAGAAGCCTGAGGTGGTGGTGCACCGAGAATCAGCTCGCCAGGGAACGTGTGCTGGAACAGTCTGGTCATCATCGCCGAGATCCCATAAACTGTCTCCTCCAATGCGTCCAGACGCTGTGGTACTGAGCGCACAGGAACAGAAGTGGATGGTCCAGGGACAGACGACCCCGTAGAGGAAGGTCCTGCAGCAGACGACCCCGGTCTCGGAACCCTATCTCGCTCCGGTTGACTCATGGCAGACCTCTTGCTACTATTTGCCTTTCCTATGGCTTCGGTCTCGGGAGGAGTCAACTTGTCAAAGGCATACATCTTTACCTTGAAATGACTGCACATCCGGGTGACTAGGTTTCCAAAAGGGAGAATCGCTTTCGGCTTCCTAGCCTGAGCAAATTCCTTCATCACCTCCCAAATGAAAAGTGCAATGTCTAAAGCCTTCCCCGTCATCACCGCCTCCAAAAGAGCAAGCTTTTCAATGTTAGGGTTCTTCTCGGCTCCCCTTGGGAGCAAGTTATAATGCAAAATTTTATTCATCATTCCATACCCATGCCTGAGGCCCCCGACTTGGACTGTTCCCCTAAATTGAGTCGGGTCCTCGTACATCGAAGCCACATACTCTGGGATGGTCTTGACCCCAGGGATATTGTGGGGATACACTGGGGTAGAGGGAGGTGGTCTTTCATACTCCATCAATGTAGCAATCACAGCAGGGGTTACATTGAATGTTTTCCCCCTCATATTGGTTCTCAAAACACATGCATCCTCGTCCACCACCTTGAGTTTTTGGTAAAACTCCCGACATAACCCCAAATTGAACCCACTCACGCCCTGAAACCAAATTCCAATCCCGTGGGCCTCAATGATCCTCACAACCTCGTTGTTCGGACCTAGGGATGCCCTATCCACGAACCTTTCACAAGTCACATTCTTTTCCATGATGCTTTGGTTGCAAGCATCATTCCTCGCCTTCTTTCTTTGCTCACCACGGTCTCCACTAGACCCTTCCCCATTTCTCTTTCGGGTACTCGCACCCTCGGGCTGTAGGGAGCTTGGCCCGGCGTGCTTGGTGCGGGTCATGCATAGCAACAGTACCCCACACATCACAAGTGACAAGAGAGCCAAAAAAAACCCCTCAATTGGGTCCACAACATCTCGAAAGATCTTCCCATGGCGAGCCATCGCAAAGATTTTGGACAGAGTAAAGGAGATTAGGGCTTGGGGAAATTTAGGCAAAACTAGGGTTTGAAAGATGGACTCCTCAAATCTTCACTAAATCAACAATATAACAATGAGGGATGAGAGATTTAAGGCAATGGGCAAGAAATTTTGAAGTTTAAGAATGATTGGAGGGGAAAAGAAAGGCCTAAAAGCTTGTAAGTTAGGGAGACAATGAATAGTTTTCCGAAAAAATTCGATTAAAACCCCTACTTTTGGCATTCTGGGCAAAACCTACCGGTAGGTCGACGCCAAACCAACCAGTAGGTTTTACTCCAGTGAGCAAAAACTACCGGTAGTTTTATGTACAAAACTACCGGTAGGTTTTCACTTATTTGCAAAAACCAGTGCTCTCCACTTCATTTCAACTCCTACACATTCTAACACTTTAATTATGACCTCTCCTCCACCAAAACTTGTGCTACACTTGTAAACCACAATTTGAACCATCATGCCCCAAGTCATTACCGAAATTGCAATATGATTTAAAATTTCGATGCTTTCAACACACAAGGTATGGATTTCTACATTTAACTATCAAAATGAACACCTGAAATATAAGACACATATTCAAATAGCAGGGGCATTCCTAATTCATTCAAATATAAAAAACTTGAGCAATATTCCCATACTCCGCAAGCATAGGGCTACTTAACACATCGTTCAAATACCCGAACCAAGCACACATGAGTACACCATGACTTTAAATGCTAGTCTAGAGTATGCACCTACACATTCATTTTCAAACTCGTGTGTGTGTGCAATGGACATGTAATTTAAGCATTTACACAATGAAATTCACATTCACTTTGGCTATCCAAATTAAGCTTCGATGTGACCTCACTAAAGGTGTCTCTCAACAATGAATCACACTCTAGTATCTGGCATGCTCTCAATGTGTATATGTGATATAGAATCTTGTGCACAAAACGAAGTATGCTCACATATAATCCAAAAATGAAGTTCATGCATGAAAATGAAACAACCTTGGCATAATCTCATGAAAGGAATGCTAGGGCACTATATAGCAAACCAACTTCTCTTTTTCTTTAAAAGTATGCATCTCCCATGTTTCTCTAGATCATTTAGGACTTCAAGGGTTATAATGGGGACTTGGGGTGATATTGAGGCAAAAGAAACGAAGGTTATAGGATAACAAAGAGGGTTGTTCCGAGTGAAAGACTTTTATTTAAAAAACATCTCCCTTTTCATGGGATTTTCAGTCCAAACCCATCACCACACTCTTTGTTTCTTTTCTTTCTTTTCCTTAACATTTTCCTTTTCTTTTGTCATTCTTTTCTTCTTTTTCACCCCTTTTTTCTCCTTTTCTTGGATTTTCATTCTCTTCCCATTCAACTCTTTGAGTTTCAACGTCATTCATCCCTTTTGTTTGAGTTTCCACACCATACTTCCTCCTCTTTTATGATCACTCATATTTCGCTCTAGGAACAACCAAGGTGAGATACATTTTTATCATTTTGCACTGGCTTGGTCAAATGTGTGGCATAGAAATGAATTTACAATTAAGGCTCAATCACGGCACTAGGGATAATATTTTCACAAGAAAAAGGGCAAATGCTCAAGATATTCAAAAATGGCCTAAGATCACCTCTAGATAAGCATGGGGGATCATTATGCATTTCCAGACAAGTCAATCAACTACACAAATGCACCTAACCGAAACAAGCATAATGAGATTATTGAACAAATTTGAAATTTGAAGAATTGTTCCTTGAGTAAATGTAAGTCCCCTCCAACAAGGATTGACACTAAAGCTCTCATGGGTTCTTACTCATCTCTACTATTCATGTCAAGCACTAAAATGTGAACTCAATCCGTAAACTGACGAAATTACACATTCAAGGTGTACATATTGGTGAGTTCAAAAATAAACACATATGTGATACTCAAGTATAGGATGAACTTTTTCACTAAAAATAAAAGTATAGGATGAACTTCTATAATGTGCTCATGTATTCAAAATTCAAAGCGAAGATCAACATATCAACAAACCCAAAACACTCTTAATAAGGGAATACATATCAACATTCATATATTTTTCACAAAAATTTTCAAAATTTCACATAATTTGTAACTATTGTGAACAAAAATCTGTATAATATGTTAAAGGTGAATTTTCACCACTCAAACATTGGTATTATCAACAAAAATTTTCACAAACATTGGTGTATCATACAAATGGTGCACCTCACCCCCAACTAGATTCATGCATTGTCCTCAATGCAACAAAAAAGATATGATATGCAATGAAGGACTGTAAAAATGTGAGTAGGGTTAGAGAACACCTCGCACTTGAACTTTTGACAAAAACACCAACATTTGCAACTAAGAAAAAACAACACTATACGCGAATTTAAAGTAAGTAAACATAAACAGATAAAGTAAGTAAAAACAACTGTACACTAAAAACCATAAGAAAAGTCAATCCTCCAACAAGTCCGGGTAAACCGGATCCAACAATTCTTCCTCCACCCCTTGACCTTCAAACCCCTCAAAGAATGGCTTAAGTCTTTGGCCATTGACCTTGAATGTCCTACCATCCTCGGGGTTTGTGACTTCCACGACTCCATTGGGGTAGACCACCTTGACAAGATAGGGGTCATCCCAACGGGATCGGAGTTTTCCTTGAAAGATTGAGAGACGAGAGTTGTATAAGAGCACTTTTTGTCCGGGCTCAAATGACTTCTTACAATGGATTTGTCATGAAAGATCTTAGCCCGCTCTTTTAAAATTTTAGAGCTCTCATACGCATCTCTTCTAATTCACTCATTTCTACCTTCCTATTCTCTCCGGCCATTCTCTTGTTGAAGTTCAAAGTCTTTATGGCCCAATAGGCCTTGTGTTCCATTTCAACCGGCAAATGGCAAGTCTTTCCATAGACGATCCGATAGGGAGACATGCCTAGAATTGTCTTATAAGTTGTGCGGTAAGCCCAAAGGGCATCGGTCAACCTAAATGACCAATCCTTCCTATTGGGATTCACCGTTTTCTCTAGAATATTTTTGATCTCCCTATTGGCCAACTCGGCTTGGCCATTGGTTTGTGGGTGATATGCGGTGGACACCTTGTGTGTGACACCATATTTATGCATCAACGATGCAAATGGCCTATTACAGAAATGTGACCCACCATCGCTTATCATTACACGAGGCATCCCAAACCTCGAAAAAATGATATAAGCCTTTTCCACATAGAGGGGATTACCTTTTTGAGACCTCTACACCTTGAGACCTCTACACACACTACACCTAGAGCTTTGCCTCTCTACACCATAGCTTCTCTCTCCTTGCTACTGTAATTCTCCCGGTTACTTTATTCATTAATAAAGATCTCCGGCCACCGCTGCCGTTTCCCGAGAGTGGAGTAGGTCACCTGGACCGAACCACTATATATTTTTGTGTTGACTCCATATTTACTGTTTTGCCATTAATCTGCCATTATTGTTCATTAATTACACCCGTTTATATACTTGACTGTTGATCTTGCACGAAGACCAATTTGTGCATCATCAGTTTGGCGCCGTCTGTGGGAATGACTAAGTTTTCTATTACCTTGTTACTTTCTTTAAATCCATGGCAATCACGACCAAATCGATGAATTAACAGCCGGGAGACAACAACCCGGCCCCCCGGGAGGAGGTACCGTCTCCCCTAGCATCCTCGGAACCGTCCACTGCTGCGACTCCTGTCGCCGGACAACAGCTCTTACAGACCATGCAGCTGCTGGTAAAACAAAACCAACAGATCATTCAGTTGATGCTCGCCCAAGGAGGCGTCGCCCCTCACCCCGCGAGAGGAGCCCCACTCCCTCCAACAGGAGAGGAGCAACAACCTATCCCTTTTGGGCCCCAAGCAGCCCCCTACCATGAGGTCCCTCGCCAAAATGCCCCAAGGCCACGCCAGGGCGCCCCTTGCCCCGCAGTCCCTCCTCAGCGCGTAGGGAGTTCACAAATTCTCCCTCCTCATGTACCTGCACAGGAGGACGAAGGAGAGAGCCAGTATGGTGATCATGAAAGTCAGTACCACCACCCAACGGAGGATGTCCCCAACCAATGGGACGAGAAGATCAGAGAGGTGCAAAACCAACTCGGTGATGCCCTCAATGCCATCAAGGCACAGGCGACTGAGACGGTGGACTACCTGGTAAGACGCACCGATACACCCTTCGTTGCTGATATAGTCAATTATCCCTTATCCTCGAAGTTCAAGATGCCTACCATCGAGATCTTCAACGGTACCAAAGACCCCCTCAACCATCTTGACACATACAAATCTCTCACGCAACTCCACAACGTGCCTGAGAAGATTATGTGTAGAGCCTTCCCTACCACCTTGAAGGGGTCTGCTCGCCAATGGTTTGCAAAGATCAAACCCTCCTCCATTCACTCCTTCGCGGAAATGAGTAGATCCTTCGTCTCCCACTTCATTGGGGGACACCGACATCAGAAGCCTGTAACCCACATGCTCACCATCAAGCATAACATGGATGAAAGCCTTAGGAGCTACCTCACTCGTTTCAATGAGGAAGCTTTTCAGATCGAGGAGCCAGACGATAAGGTAGCCCTGGCCCCCTTTATCGCTGGTCTGCGCTCCTCCAGCTTTATGTTCTCCATCCTTAAGAAGCCGCCCTCCAGCATGCCCGAGCTGCTGTCCAGGGCACAAAAGTACATGAACGCCGAGGATGTCACCAAGGCCAAACGAGGTGAGTCCTCCCATGGGGGCGAGAAGAGGAAGGACACCTGTGAGGACAAACGGGAAGCAGAGAACAAAAGAAATAGGATAGAGAGAATCTCTGTCAAGGGCAGCCTTGGTCCCCCACCTCTGAGAGAGCGACAAGCCTTCTCACCGCTCAATGCTTCCGTGGAGCATATCTTGTTCCAAATACAGGATGATCCTATAGTACGCTGCCCATAGAAGATGAAGACCGCCACGAATCGGAGGAGCCCGAACAAGTACTGCCGCTTCCACCGCGACCACGACCATGATACTGATGACTGCTTTGATCTTAAAAGGCATATCGAGGAGCTCATACAACGTGACCATTTACGGCAGTACGTTGTTGGAAGGGGACAAGCCTCGCCACCAAGGCGGGACCAAGATGATAGAGAACGCCAGCAACCCCTCAGAGAAATCCAGACAATCTCCTGAGGGCTAGGAGGAGGAGACGACTCCAAATCCGTCAGGAAAGTCTTGGCCCACCTATGGGACATTGAACACCTGAAGATTTTACCTATCCTTTATTGTTTCAGTTGATTTATTTTGTTATTTATTATTTTATGAAGTAAAATTCTGCGAGGATTATTATGTCCATAACTGTCTTGCTTTTATTTCATGAAGTTTGTAGACAGCTTACAAAAGTCAGAACATGACCTAACAACAAGGGAGACAAAAGACGCCCAGC
Organism: Ilex aquifolium; assembly: GCA_951799425.1. Lineage (NCBI taxonomy): Eukaryota > Viridiplantae > Streptophyta > Magnoliopsida > Aquifoliales > Aquifoliaceae > Ilex > Ilex aquifolium. The sequence goes on along the minus strand of OX637410.1, from coordinate 12,931,435 downwards.
AGCAAGCGCCCAGTAGTAGGCGCCCAGCACCGGCGCCCAACAACAAGCGCCCAGTCTGAGGCGCCCAACAGCAGGCGTCCAACACCAGGCGCCTAGCATCAGGCGCCCAGAACCAGGCGCCCAGCACCAAGCGCCTAGCCTCAGACACCCAACACCTCAAGCGCCCAGCTCCTTGACCTCCCTCCTCATCTCCATCTCAATAAAATGAGCCTCTGCCACGACAGCCATCCCCCGAGACTATACGTAGCTCGACCTGAGCTCTTGCGGCCCTCCCACGGGATGTCCGCAGCTCTAACTCTGCTCTCGCGCAGGTAGTTTCCTTATAAGCGTCTGCCACGACAGTCATCTACTGAGACTATACGTAGCTCGGCCTCTGCCATGACAGCCATCTCCCGAGACTATACGTAGCTCGGTCTCTGCCACGACAGCCATCTCCCGAGACTATACGTAGCTCGGCCTTAGCTCCTATGGCCCTCCCACGGGATGTCCGCAGCTCTGACTTTGCTCTCGCACAGGTAGTCTCTTAACAAGCCTCTGCCACGGTAGCCATCTCCCGAGACTATACGTAGCTCGGTCTCAGCTCCTGCGGCTCTCTCATGGGACGTTCGCAGCTATGACTCTGCTCTCGCGTAGATAGTCTCCTTACAAGCCTCTGCCACGACAGTCATCTCCCGAGACTATACGTAGCACGGCCTCAGTTCCTGCGGCCTTCTCACGGGACGCTTGCAGCTATGACTCTTCTCTCGCGCAGGTAGTTTCCTTACAAGTCTCTGCTACGGCATCTATCTTCCGAGACTATACGTAGCTCGGCCTCAAGAGATGTTATTCTCTTATGAGCCAACCTCAGCTGCTCTCAGCAGCCCCCGTGTCTGCCTCTCCGTTATCAGATGAGTACAAAATCAAAGTTGAGAAGAAAGGCATACCATGGAAGATTCCTCCATCCCCGGGAGTCAAAGACCTCCAAAGACTAAAAGGCAAGTCAAAAGCATTGACACAGAGTCACTACTAGAAGTAGGAAATCCATGTGGAGACCGCACTATTGAAGACCGCATTGGAGTCTCAACTCCTATAACTGTATAAGGGAGTCACAGTCTGAAAAGGAGTGGGGCACCACCAGGCCCCATCTCCCGGGAAGCAACCTAGCTATCGGACCTTGACCGAGAAGCACTGGGGGCATCAAACCTCGCCCTCTTGGCAGGAGAGGAATACACCACCCTAAAAGTACAGAGAGTTTTCACCATCGCCCTATCAATAGGGCGCCTGTAACCAGACATGTTGTGGGCGTTGACCCCTTGCTCGCAACCCGAAGCAGTGCTGCATGCATCGACGCTTGTGCGCAGGGCGCCGTCTACAACAAAGCCAAGGGCGCTTCCCTACCGACACAGTCCTACCCGGCCTACATAGCTCCGCCCTACCAAGCCTATCGAGCGCCGCCCTACCAGGCCTACCGGGAGTTGCCCTACCAGACAGCTCCCTACCGGCGCTGTCCTACTAGGCCTATCGGGCGTCGCCCTGCCAGACGCCTCCCTACTGGGCACCGCCCTACCAGGCATCTCCCCCTACTGGACGCCGCCCTACTAGGCGCCTCCTTACCGAGCACCTCCCTACTGGCCTACTAGGCGCCTCCCTACCGAGCGCCTCCTTACCGGCTTACCAGGGCGCCGCCCTACCAGGCGTCTCCCCTACCGGGCACCGTCCTACTAGGCGCCTCCCCACCAACCTACTGGGCGCCGCCCCACCAGGAGTCTCCCTACCGGCCTACCGGGCGTCTCCCATACCGGGCGCCGCCCTACCAGGAATGTCCCTTACCGGGCGCCCCCTACCAGGAGCTTCCCTACCGGCCTACCGGGCGCTGTCCTACCCGCCGTCTCCCTACCAGCCTATCGGGTGCCGCCCTACCAGGAGCCTCCCTACTGGGCGCCGCCCTACCAGGAGCTTCCCTACCGACCTACCGGGCGCCGTCCTACTAGCCGTCTCCCTAGTGGGTGCCGCCTTACCAGGAGCCTCCCTACCGGGCGCCGCCCTACCAGCAGTCTTCCGTCCAGGAGCCTCCCTACCGGCCTACCGGGCGCCTCCCTACTTGGCGCCGGCCTACTTAGAGCCTTCATACTTGGCATCGGCCTACTGGGCGCTGGCCTACTGGCGCTGGCCTACTGGGCGCTGGCCTACTGGCGCCGGCCTACTTGGCGCCTCCCTACTGGTGCCTCCCTTGGTGCCGCCTAAGCCTTGGCCGATGCCCTCCTCACCTTGGGCGCCGCCCATGATGTCGCCCATGCCTTCTCCACTACCAGCTGCTTTCTTCTTTGTGGGATCACCATTGAAGTCCCCTCTAACCTCCTTCAAGCTCCTAGTACTCATTGTCTCACTTTGATTTGGAGAAAAATGGAGTTGGGGAAAAATAATTTCTAAGAGAAGCCTCTAAGAAAATGGCTTTTAGGAGAAACCTCACAAGAAAAAAAAATATAGAAGGGGAAATCAGATGGGGAGACCAAAGACCTCTATATATAGGCAAGATTTCTTCAAGACCCAGCAAAAAGAATGCTAAGAAATGCAAAAAACACCCAATGACAGTAGATTCAACAGAGTCCCTGAAGGTGAAGAAGCCATACCGTGGAGAACAAGAAAACCTCTATTCGACCAAGTGAAGAAGAAACTCATGCCCTCAACCCACCTCCTCAGACCAACAGTCGGAGGCTTGGGGCATGGGGGGCAAATGATGAGCCCAAAACCAACTGGGTAGGCCCAATAAATCAACCAAGCCCAAGTCAGCTAAAAGGCATCCCAAGCCTACTTTATCGATCCGACCCAGTCCAAGATCCAAGGAGCCCGGGAATATAAGAACACGTAGGAGAAAGAATATTGGGATAGACACTCATGGAGATCAAATCCTACCTTGATTGTACTTATCAAAAAAGTAGTGTCCCTCTCCCTCACGTCACCGCTTCACCGCCTCACCAAACCTATATAATGTAAGCCCTTTCCACATAGAGGGGATCACCTTTTTGGGACCTCTACACCTTGAGACCTCTACACACACTACACCTAGAGCTTTACCTCTCTACACCATAGATTTTCTCTCCTTGCTATTGTAATTCTCCCGGTTACTTTACTCATCAATAAAGACCTCCGGCCACTGCTGCCGTTTCCCGAAAGTGGAGTAGGTCACCCGGACCGAATCACTATATCTTTGTGTTGACTCCATATTTACTATTTTGCCATTAATCTGCCATTATTGTTCATTAATTGCACCCGTTTATATACTTGACTGTTGATCTTGCACGAAGACCAATTTGTACATCATCATATAATATGATTAACTAAGGACTCTATCTAAACTTGGGTTCACTTATAATTTATTGACAATAATAAACTGGGTTAGCAAATTGTATAGATAAATTGGGTTCAAGTTGTATTAGATTCATCATACACCTATGGAAATGGTGGTGACAATGGCAAGGGTAAATTACACTTGTACCCCTAAATTATCACCCTTTTTTCACTTTGCCCCTCAACTACAGGATTTCTCACATAACACCCTTAACTAACACTTTCGTTTCACATTCCTCAATCACAAACGTCTGTTATCATTTTGGACGAAAATAACTGACATATCGGAATAAAGTAAAAAAATATATATATAGTTTAGGAGGCAAAATAAAATAACATTTCATTAAATATGTAATGTACGTTAATAATTGTGGCAATATACAACTAATCACATAGTTGAAAGTATAATTTGAGAAATCTGGTAGTTGAGGGAGCAAAGTAAAAAAAGGGTGATAGTTTAGAGGGTATAAGTGTAATTTAGCCCAATGGCAATGCTTCATTAGTGAAGAGGAAAAAAAAAACAAGAATGAAAGGCACACACATACACATAAATTTTCTTGGAGCATTTTTTCTTTCTTTTTATTTTTCTTTTCTTTGGGGGGGGGGGGGGGGGGGGGAATGACTTAGATGAATGGGAAAAGGAAGAAAATGAAAAAATATATTTTGAAGTGGTTCAAGTTTTTCTATTTCTTTTATTTTCATTTTTCTCTCTCTAAATGTACACGAACAAGGGATAGGCACCCGTCTTTCCTCGAAATCTTTTATTTTATCTCCACCTCTTTCCATCAAACCATAGCCCAAACACCTATTATAAGGAGGTGAAAGTTATGCAATATTCTCTCTCACATCCTTATAATTATATGGTGTGTAGCGTTTATTACCAACTCATTCATGGTAACATAAGCCGAGGGTGACAAGTGATATCATTTGGACCTAATTTATTGATTCAATTGAATACTATCATTGGACTAAGTATGCCCAATGTACTGACCAAATTCACTACTATCATTTGGATTAAAAGTGGACTTCAACATCGAACCTTATCCCCTATTAACATAACCGCAATACTGGAGTGAATCAGTAACTTGTGTCATTAATATCACCTGTCACTGATTACATGTATCACTGTAGTGTTAATTCCCTAGTATATGTAAACGTGATCATAAAAGCTATGGTATTACTTTTTATATGGACTGTTATATCACAATCAAACGTTCAATAATCATTAATGAAAAAAAAATCAATTGCAAAAGCTTGCCTAAATTCTGTCATACATAAAATAAGGAATCTATATATTAAATCATATTATCAAATAAAATCTTTTAAACCAAAAAATGAAAAAGAAATTACACAAACCTAGTTTTTGACTTGAACTTCAAGAAGAACAAGATCAAGAAAAGAAAAGAAACAATTTATCATATGAAACTCTGACAAGGACACATACATGAAGTTTAAGTCAGGTAAAATGGTCTTTCCAATAAGTATGTCGGGAAAATGTTAAGCTTAAGAAAACTTAGGTATAGCCAGCCTTCCATGGGAAAATCTATCAATTGCTAAACGGTTTCAATAAGTGGAGAGAGAGAGAGAGAGATTAGGGCAACTAAAAAACAAGAAAAGCTGAAAGAGGCAAGAGACTAGGTGCAATAGTGATGACGTTCACAAACCCTAGATGCCTAGAAACCTACATCGATCATTTCAAGCACAAAATCTCAAGTTTGAGTTTCCACATAACCCTTCTCTCTTGTTTCCTTCACATGATCATTTGACTCAAACGGTCAAACCTAACAGACTCAAATGGCGTCTTACGATGAAATTTGTTGGCATTATCAACTGGTGTATTGCAGAGATTTCATGCAAACTACAGAGAGAGACAGAGAGAGAGAGAAGAGACAGGTCTCCTCATGTTGATTGTAAGGTAAAGTCTCACTCCCCCCCCCCCCCCCCAAAAAAAAAAAAAAATATATCATTGAAGAAGATGAAAAAAGAGATCAAGAGATAACAACAACACGTAGCAAATGGTGGTGAATAATTTGTAAGGGATGAAACCTGGTTCGATACATTCACTTCTCGTTATGAGCTCTCATGACTGAATCGAGCCAGCTAACTCTCTAAAACCCTCATCCACAAGCTTTTTTGTAGGGAGTGGGGGGAGGAGAGCTCATAGATGGCCATTGCCTACTTCAAAACCCTGGGCCAGACTTACTGATTCTAAGTAGATGGAAAAGGTTGTTACGCCCTCATTTGATGATATCCCAAACAAGAAGTTCTGTTTAGGTTCACGCATCTTGTAGTGCGTGTGTTCCACAACCTCTATTTTGAAAAGAAAATGATAAAAAGGGAAGAAAAAGAAATATGAAAAAAAAAAACATAAAATGTTTACCAATGAAAATCGATTCATAAATAATAAATCTTTGTTCCTCCTCCCTTTTTTTTAAATTAAAAAAATGAATTAGACTTATCTCATATTCCCTCCTTGAATGTAATAAAGTGTCTATGGGTGACAAAAAAATCATATACATTATATGATTATATACGAGTTGCAACAATTTGAAATGTACCTCAAATATATTTGTCAAAAATAGTGCTGATTAGGTATACTAAATAAAAAAAAAATTAAGAAAAAGTCTAGAGGAGAAGTCACAAACAATTTTTGTAACTACATTTGGGTGTTGAGCATCTAAAAAATATTCTAATCAAAGCATCCGTAATTGATGCTTTTAATATCATATTCCTAAATTTTTTCTTGTGATCTTTAATCATCTACATGAATTTAAAGTTAGAACATATCAATCTATTGACAACCTCTAAATTTGTTTGATAACATTCTTTGTAGAGTTATTAATTGATGGGAAAAACTTGGAGATTTTCTCACACTCCACCATAGTTGTGAACTTCAATACAATATCTACAAATAATAAGCATTTACAAGTTTTTTAGTTGTGATTTTTTTTTCTATATATTACTCGACAATCTCTGATCATCTATGCAAGTTAAATTTAAGACAAGTCAGTCTGTTGCCAGCCAATCAACCTCTGATTTAGGATTTATATATTACGAATGCGTAAAACTACGAAAAAGATTAGATCCTTTTAAGGGTTATTATTAGAAAAAACTTGAGAATTTCCGTATACTCCATGGTATTTGATATAAAATTAGATAAATATCTAAAAAAATTGCCTATTTAGACATTCTTTTTAGTTGTGTTAGTTGTTTTATACATTGCACAATATCACAATATCTACTCAATACAACTATGTTATATGATAAGTTTTCTATGATTTTGAGTACTTAATATAACTAAAAGTATATGACACAATGTTGCTATACATATGATCTCGATGACTAAATTAATTCTTAGTGCAATATCTTCAATAAATTCCTTTTCTTGTGGCAATGTCTTCCACAGGTTAAATGAGCAAATCCACAATCAAATATATCTGATTTGAAGACGTCGATATCGCAAATAGTTGTACTCTCTCTCTCTCTCTCTTTCTCTCTCTCCCTATCTTGCTTGCGCGTATTCATGTGCGCGTCAGATTGTGTTATCACCGAATTTTAACTGGATAAGTTCCTTTTGTTGGTGTATTAATGTTTCTTACATATGGAGACATGTTTGACGTACGTGGAGTTTACTTAAATCTCATTATCTGTAGGAATCAATAGAAACGACAAATCCCTTAAACTTAGAAAATCTAAAATGATGACCTATTTGTCAACTTCACATAAATTTTCTTAAAATTACAAACTCTGAATAATATACCAGTGATCAAATAGACAATAGATAAGGTGGCCAAAGGCAAAAACAAAAGATAAACGTGTTGTTTCTTAAATAAAGTTTCTGACATATGATCACGTGTAAATGATAAAATGATAGTCAGGTACGTGTCGATGCATGCATACAAATTGAAAATAAATGAGAAAGAGAAAAAAAGAGAACCATTGCTTCAAACCGAAAAGAGGTTCATTTACAAGAGAGATTTCAAAGGGATACTCTTAGCATTTGTTTTACTGTAACATTTTTGTATAATTAAATTTTACTAAGTAATATTTGAACTCAGGCATTTTCCTTTGTTGGATGAATTTTCACTTTGTGTAATTGCAAGCTCTTGCATTAGATTCTAAGTGGGATGAATTGTATTTGTGTGACGTCTTTTATAATAATTTGCCATTAATACGCTAATTAAGTCGTCAATTATGATTATATATAACTACAGGTTATTTTTTAAAAATTTAAATAAATAAATGGACTTCAATTATGATTTCTTTATGTGAAAACGAGTTAAATAAGTATAATGTATGTCATATTTCGTGTTAAAAATAAAATGTGATATAATATATGAGTAATACATTACATATAGAATATATGTGAGTATATATATATAGATAACAATAGACATGTGGTCTATTAGAAAAAAAAAAATTATGAACAAGGTATGGACAACTGTCCATAATGATGCAAGCTCCTCATGTCACCATGTGACATTGGAGGAGGAGTTTTGGCTATAAATAGCCATGAAGCCAGGGCCAAAATGCAGAACAAGGTGGAGAAAGAGAGAGAGAGGGAGGGGGGGGGGGGAGAGAGAGAGAGAGAGAGAATATAATAGAATAGAAGAAAAAAATTCATGAGATTTTGGGGTAAAAAAAATTGAGCAGTGATTTTATTTTAGATCGCTATCAAATTTGACTATTTGATTCGGGGTATTTCGAATTTCGCATCTATTGAAGTCATTGATGGATTTAAGGTACGGGGTAATATACAATATGCTCCTATCTTTTAAATCTCTTTGCAAAGAGTATTCTTTGATTATCTGAAATTTGTATTCTTATTGATTATTCTAATTGATACGAAATTCTGTCAATTTTATCGGTTGACCTGTACGTTGGGCTAAATACTTTAGGATTGATTGGTACATGTTCAAATGTACTTGGGGCATAGTTGGTAAAATGTGATTATGGCCATGCGAGGTGCGATTGTGATTACAGCCCTGCGGGGTGTAATAGTTCGATATGAGTATGGAATTTAAATGTCCAAGTGTCACTTGTCATGTCACCAAAAGGAACTGAGTATGAGGCTATGTTTGATAGCAATTGAGTTATGTGGCCTGTCCAATGTGATTCTTGATTTCGTTATCCATGATTCTTATCATCTGAATTATTTGGTATTTGATCATTCATATTTTTCTTGTTGAGCATATTGTTTCCTGTCATATTGTATACTTCCCCGCTTTTAATATTTTTTTCAGGATAATCTCAGAGGGAATTACCAAAGTTGATATTTGAGGAATCGAAGATGGACGAGTCTTGATATAATTTTTAACTTTGTGGGTTTATTGGGGTGATATATAATTTGAACATATTCGTTTTTATATTGAGGAGATTATTTTTATTGTTATTTGGAGATCAAAATTGTGATTATAAATTTATTGAGGCAATTAGAGTTCTGGCCCTATATTCGGAGATTTATTTGTGGTTTATTGTGATCGATTGATTTAATCAAGTAACGGGTCCGGGAAATCGGGACGTTACAATTTGATATATGTATTTGCTAAAATGTATTTTCATTGTAAATAAAATTGGTCAAAGTGATACTTCTATTTTATATTGAATTGTTGGCCCTTTCCAACAACAAAGAAAATAAGGTTATGATAAACGTTCATGAATAGTAAGATTTCTTTTTGAGTAAATTTAAGAAGTTGGAGTGCATAAAAAAAAGATGGATTGAATTTAGCCCAAAAAAATCTAGAGGGAAAATGGAAAGAAATATTGAGGACATTTCTTTTTTCCAATGGTTATGTAGCCTATTTGGGAAACTATAACCAGTGGAACAGTAATCAGTGGAGTATGATCATAAAAACCACATTGTTTTTAACACATGTCAAATCCATAATGGTGTCATTTCTAATTCGATCGAGTATTAAAGAATTTTAATTTGACTTATTTAATTAATTAGTGTCGATAAAAAACCATTTAATTTTTTTTTTATCCTTTCTCATTTGACCCGCATAACACACGAAACGAAGAACCTAAAATTAAGTATTCCCTCTGATGATACCTAAAAATAATTCCAAGTATGAGCTTGGGAAGTGAGGTTAGGAGGGGAGGTCATTTAAACCCAGATCTCACAGGTCCAAACCTCGGGCCTTTCTGAGCTTGCGTAATTAAGGAGAAGGAGACAGCTGGCTACCAGAGGACATCCCCTCTAGTACAGCAAGCTATAGTCAAGGCATAAAACACTCAACAACCCAAGATCATCTCCTAAAATCAAGCAAGATCCAGCAAATGGAAGACAAAGATCTCGCTGCAGATCCCATTGAGTTAGGAATTATACTATAAATATTGTACTATGGCCTCACTACGGGGCAGGCCATCAGTCAGCCTAGAGTTACACCAAACATTATGAGTAATCTCCTCAAAAAAAGAAAAGAAAAACATCAATAAAGATCTCAGGAGCAAGAGACTCCATCACAGAGTGGATTAGCCGAGCTCCCGAGCTGGTGAACCACTATAAATTTCTTGCGTAATCCATACCCTGAAAAAGGATCATCCCATTGTTTCAACGTGCCATTGAGCTCAGGTTGAACCCCATAGAACGTATAATCTGCTCAAACACATTTTGAACACCATCAGTTTGGCGCCGTCTGTGGGAACGACTATTCCTGTTGCAAAAATACTGATCTCCCTCAGTAATTGATGGTCTCCACGCATAATATGAGCAGAAGCCAGTTGAATCCTCAACGGATGCAGAATCAACAGGAAGCCACCAACGGAAGGCAGTAAGAAAAATCTCAAGACTTTGTGCCCATCACTGAGAACAATCCTCCTATGGTGGATCCTCCTCAAAATAACGAACTAGAAGCCCTCCGCCTCGTTAACTAACGACTATTTCAACAGAATGAAGCGCTTGAAGCTCTTGCAAGGTCCACAGAAGGCACGACCCGCTCAGAATGATCCCCTACAAGGGGAACGTCAACATCTCGATCCTCTGAGGGAGGGTAACGAAGGGGACAATGAAGAAGTTCAAAGCCAAAATGTGGGGACAGAGAGAAACGAATTTCTCCCATTCCCACAGGAAAGAAGAGAACAATACTGGGAACAACGTTTTAGAGACATCCATCAGGAGCTCAGCCACATGAAGGAGGCAGTGAGAGGAAAGACCCCAGTGACCATGGACGCTTTGGTGCAACAAACTGAGTTCCCATTCACCACTGATGTGCTGCACTTTCCCCTTCCTTCGAAGTTCAAAATGCCTCAGGTGGAGGCCTTCGATGGGACGAAAGATCCCATGGACCACCTCAATACCTACAAGAACCAGATGGAGTTGCACGGATACCAAGATCCTGTGCGATGTAGGGCCTTCGCCATCACGTTGAAGGGTTCAGCCCTAGCCTGGTTCAATAGGCTAACCCCGACGTCTATCTCCTCCTTCAAATAGCTCTCCATATCTTTCGTGTCACATTTCATAGGAGCTCGTACCTACCGAAAACTGAGCTACCATCTGCTAAGCATGAAACAAGGGCCTAATGAGAACTTACGATCTTATGTCCAGAGGTTCAACTCAGAATCGATGAAAGTAGATGTACTAGATGAAAAGTTCGCCATCACCGCTTTCATCGCCGGACTAGGGGTACAGTCAAAGGATTTGATGTTCTCCATATCAAAGAACCCACAAGCTAGCATGGCAGAGGTGCTAGCCAAGACAGAAAAGTAAATTAATGGCGAAGAAGTTCTCCTCTCTAAAGCAGGGAGCTCATCTGCGCAGAGGGAGAAAGAGAAGGAAGAAAAGAGGAGGGATCAAAGTCCTAGAAAAGAAAAAGGTAGAGACAGGGACATATCCCCCAAAAGAAGAGGAAATGTCAGAGATCATTTAGGCCTGCCGCAGCCAGAATTGCAACCGAGGTACGCACCTCAGTAGCTCACTCCTCTCACAGCTACAATATCCCAGATCCTTTACGAAGTACAAAATGAGAAGTTCCTAAGGTGGCCATCTCAAATGAAGGCAGATCCAGCTAAAAGGGATCCGACAAAGTCCTATGAGTACCACCGGGATCACGGCCACCATACCGATGATTGTATCCAATTGAAAAAGGAGATCGAGTTCCTAATTCAAAGAGGACAGTTACGCCATTTTGTGGCACATGATAATCAGAACCGAGCTCCACCACCCCCCAGCACCACAACAACAAGCCTCTACACAACATCAACAACCTCTAGGGAAGATCAGGGTGATATCCGAGGGGTTTTTCGGAGGTGGGGAGTCTAGTTCAGCCAGGAAAGCTCACCTGCATAGAATCAGAGCTGATGAGATAGTAGATGTATATACCGTATCCAAATCACCTCGTTCGAACACAGACATAACTTTCTCAGATTCAGATTTGGAGGGGTATCAGCATCCTCACGATGACCCTTTTGTCGTAAGGGCCATCGTTGCCAACAGAACAGTCCATCGAGTCCTGATAGACAATGGGAGCTCGGCTGACATCATCTTCGCGTCTGCCTTCGATAAGATGGATATAGGCAGGGAAAAACTCGACCCAGTAAGCGCTCATCTGTTAGGATTTTCAGGGGAGAGGGTGCTATCCCTGGGATCAATCCAACTCGTGCTCACTATAGGAGATCCACCCTGCCAGGCTACCACTACTGTAAAGTTCTTGGTAGTTGACGCCCCCTCAGCATACTGGGAAGACCTTTCCTCAACGCCATGAGAGCTATCCCCTCTGCTTACCATCTCGTCACGAAATTCCCAACATAGAACAGAGTGGGAGTGGTCCGAGGAGATCAACGTGTAGCACGGGAGTGTTATATGGCGTCAGTAAATAAGAAAGAGGTCGAAAACATCCAGTTAGATGAGCTTGACTTGAAAGATGAGTTGGAAGCTAGACTATTGTCATTTGAAGAACTGGAGCCCATCCAACTTGACGGGGAGCCAGAGCACCTAATGTATGTGGGATCTAAACTGAATAAGGAAGTTAAGGACCTCTTGATCCAATTTCTCAGAAAGAACTTAGAAGTGTTTACTTGGAAACAGGAAGATATGAAAGGAATTGACCCCTCAATCATCACACACAAGCTCAGTGTGAATCCAGCCCATAAGCCAATCAAACAGAAACAAAGAAGTTTTGCCCCAGAGCGTCAGAAAACAATTAATGAGGAAGTTAGCAAACTCCTTCATGCCAAAGCCATCAGGGAGGTGGATTATCCTACCTGGCTAGCAAACGTGGTCCTCGTAAAAAAAACTAATGGCAAGTGGCACCTCTGCATCGACTTTACCGACCTCAACCGAGCTTGCCCTAAAGACAGTTTCTCTTTACCACGAATCGACCTGATTGTAGATGCCACAGCCGGACACGAGCTCCTCAGCTTTATGGATGCTTTTTCGGGATACAACCAAATCACAATGGACCCCAGTGACCAGGAGAAGACCTCATTCGTAACTAAACAAGGGACATATTGCTACCAGGTTATGCCCTTCGGACTAAAAAATGCTGGAGCCACTTACCAGCGCTTGGTGAACTGAATATTTTAAAAGCAAATCGGAACAGCCATAGAAGTATACATCGACGATATGCTAGTAAAATCACTAAAAGCTGAGCTCCACATCAAGCACCTGGAAGAATTGTTCCAAGTCCTTAAAGAATACCGAATGAAGCTCAACCCCGCCAAGTGTACTTTTAGGGTATCTGCGGGGAAGTTCCTAGGTTTCATAGTGAATAGCAGAGGTATCGAGGCTAACCCAGAGAAAGTCAAAGCAATAATATACATGTAGCCACCTTCCAACACCAGAGAAATCCAGCGCCTTACAGGAAGAATTACAGCCTTGAGTCGCTTTGTGTCCAAGTCAAGCGACAAGTGTCAGCCTTTCTTCCAAATTTTAAAAAAGACATTCCAGTGGGACACCCGATGTGAAGAAGCATTCAGAGCTCTTAAAAATTATCTGAGTTCCCCCCCAGTTCTAGTAAGTCCTTTGGAAGGAGAGGTGCTCACCCTTTACCTCGCTGTTTCGGATTTCTCAACCAGCGCAGCCTTGGTACGAGAGCGGGATAGAGCTCAGCAACCAGTTTACTACTGTAGCGAGCTCTGAGGGGAGCAGATGAGAGGTATCCAAAGATGGAGAAGCTTGTCTTGGCTTTGGTAACAGCTACGAGAAAGCTTAGACCATACTTCCAGGCTCACACCATCGAGGTTCCAACAGATCAGCCAATGAAGCAGGTACTGCATAAACCCGAATCCTTAGGGAGGTTAGTCAAATGAGCCATAGAGCTCAGTGAGTTTGACATTAGGTACAAACCCAGAATAGCAATCAAAGGGCAAATTCTGGCGGATTTCATCGCAGAGTTCAATACGACCACGGATGCACCTACGGAAACAACCCAGCTGATACCTGACCTCCCCACCTGGAAGCTTTCAGTAGATGGAGCAGCAAACGCTCAAGGGAGTGGAGCAGGGTTGATCCTGACCTCCCCAGATGGAATAGACGTCGAGTATGCCCTCAGATTTGAATTTAAGGCCTCAAACAACGAAGCAGAATACGAAGCTGTCATCACTGGACTCAATCTAGCTCATTCAATGGAAGTAGAGAAGCTCGAAATTTACAGTGACTCCTAGCTCGTGGTGAAACAAATAGAGGAAACTTATGAGGCAAAGGGAGAAAAGATGATCCTCTACCTCAAAAAGGTCCTAGAACTGATCAAAAAATTTGTGTAGGTTAAAATCAAGCATGTCCCCAAAGCTGAGAACTCATGAGCAGACGCTTTGGCAAGGCTGGCCACAGCTTCCCCGAAAAAATTGGATAGGCTAATACTAGTCGAGCACCTAGCAAAACCATCTATAAACCAGGAGGATGAAGAAGTGTTCCCTGTATTGGCCCCGCAGAACTAGATGGACCCGATCAGAGTATATCTTCAAAATGGAAACTTGCCAGAAAATCCTAAAGAGGCCGCAAAGCTAAGAGCCAGGGCATCCAGGTTCGCGATTATACAAGAAAACCTGTATAGGCGAGGCTTTTCAGCGCCTCTCCTCAAGTGTGTAGGAGATGAGGATGCCAACTATATACTCAGGGAGATCCACGAGGGAATCTGCGGCAACCATATTGGAGCTCGTGCTCTAGCAGGAAAGGCGCTAAGGCAGGGATACTTTTGGCCCACTATGCTCAAAGATGCCACAGATGTAGTCAAGAGTTGTAGGGTCTGCCAGATACACGCCAACATCCCTCATTGTCCACCAGAGCTCCTGACTTCGGTGGAAAGCCCTTGGCCATTCCAACAGTGAGGTCTGGACATACTTGGGCCCCTTCCCATCAGCGTTGGACAATGCAAGTTTGCCATTATTGGGGTAGATTATTTCACCAAATGGGCGGAAGTGGAGCCCTTGGCAACCATTACGGAGCAGAAGGTGCAAACTTCACATGGAAGTCTATAGTCTACAGGTTTGGGGTACCCAGAGCAATCGTCTCTGATAATGGGAAGCAATTTGACAATCCTAAATTCAAGAAGTTCTGCGCGGAGCTAGAGATAAAGAATTACTTCTCGGCTCCAACCCATCCACAGTCCAACGGACAAGCAGAGGTGACCATCAGGACCATAAAAGCAGCCTTGAAGACCAAACTGGAAGAACTGGAAGAACTGAAAGGAAAATAGGTAGAACACATCCCAGAGGTATTATGGGCCTACAAAACAACCGCCAGATCGTCAACTCAGGAAACACCATTCACTTTGACTTTTGGAACCGAGGCAGTGGCACCTGTAGAGGTTGGTATCCTGTCCCCCAGGGCTGAGTTCTCAAAGCCTGAGGACAATGATGAGTCACTTCTACTGAATCTCGACCTCTTAGATGAAAAAAGAGACAGAGCATTGCATCGAATCAAGAGTTATCAAAGGAAGATGGCGAGATACTACAATAGGAGGGTCAGACACATAAGCTTTATAGTCGGAGATCTGGTACTTAGGAAATTTCTTCTTGCAAAAAAAGACCCCACTCATGGAAAGTTAGGTCCTAACTGGGAAGGTCCCTACATCATCTCCAGGGTAATCAGACCTGGGAACTACGAGTTGCAAACCGAAGAAGGAAAGGTTCTGCCTCACTCTTGAAATGCAGAACATTTAAAAAAGTTTTTTCAGTAGACCTCTGTAAAAAGATTGTCTTCAATAAAAACAAGCAAGTTTCAATTTGGCAAGACTTCACCAGCCGCGAGAAATTAAAGATGAGCTCTTCAGCTCATAAACTAAAGATGACCTCTACAGCTCATAAACTAAAGATGACATTTTCAACTCATAAATTTAAGATGAGCTCTTCAGCTCATAAATTAAAGATGAGTTCTTCAAGCTCATGAGTTAAAGACAAGCTCTTTAGTTCGTAAATAAGCAATGAGCTCTTCAGCTCATAAGCACATGATGAGTTCTGCGGCTCTTAAAGAAAACAGTGATAAACTCGTGAACACAGCAACTGACGGAAGAAAAATTGTAGGAAAGTAAAGCAGAGAAAAAGTTTCTTATTCATCAAAATGATGGGGTACGAGAAAAATCCTAGTCTCCCCCAAGCTTCCTTTTCAGTTCAGCAACTTCCTCCTCCAAAGAAGCATTCACAGCCCGCAGGCTTGCATTCTCCTTCTTCAGTTTATCCCACTCCTTCTCCGCTTCGGTAAGCATATTAAGAAGCTTCGTCCTGGCATCAGAAAACAAAATCTCACCGAAAGAAGGGCCATACAGCGGGGAAGGGGGGTCGCTCCTCCTGCGCTTTCCTGAAGACGTGGCAACATCCTCATCTTCATCTGTCTCAGTAGGGGAGGACTCAGGAGAAACTGGGAAGGAGGCGAATTCCAAAGCAGCAGTAGCAATCGCACTGAATAAGAAAAGGTTCTCTGGAGTAGCAAGCTCAGAAAAAGGGACAAGATCAACATGGGCCACCTCATTGACCCTCCACACTTCTCCAGGGGTTAGCTCGGGAGCACCTATACATAAAAAGTCAAAGTTAACATAATTGTCCACCAATTGTAACAAGCAGGTCAGAAAAGTCTACCTTTGTAAGAAAAGCGAGCCTAGGAGCGAAGGACTCGAGAATGATAGCTTGGTTGCTCCACCGACCTCCAAGAGTCCCCAGAGGTGAAGAAAAAATTATGAGCCCATCCTGAGGGAGAGGAGGGAATATCAAGAACCAGCCGACGCTCAGAGAAACGTCTCCACCACTGTTGCCTTGCAGACGCCAGAAAAGGAAAAAGCTAATCAGTACACCCCATCCTTTAGGAGAGAGGCGAGAAGGGCACAAGCTATAGTAGACAAGGATCCACCCAATGGAAGGATGAATAGGAAGGTGAAGGCTCCTCTCAAAGGCGCCTTCAAAAAGGCAAACCTCTCCCGTAGGAAGGAAGTTGCAGGATTCATCAGGACTTGGGACCCGCAAAGGTAAGTCCGAAGAAAAAGAGAACTTTCTTTTGATTCCTTCCAATTCTGAGGATGTCATTGTTGAAGGAACCAAGTAATGGGATTGCCACCTCCATTCGATCCCAGAGGAAGCCCGCTGCTTGAACAAAGACGAAAGCGGGGCAGCCATCAGAAACTCAGAAGGGAGGAACGCGAAGAGGGAGAAGTCAAGGGAAAGCAAAGAACATGATGTCTCCAAGATTCAAGAAAAGACTCCAAGATTTGTAGGCAACGAAGAAAGTCCAAGAAATTATGGAAACCTCAAGAAAACCCGAAGTTGAAGGGACAAGAAATGTAGGAATACGAAAAGGCGCCTCTTCTTTTGCGTTTCCATAATCATTACAGTGGGTACGTTTTAAGAAAGTAGGTGGGCGCATGTTACATCGGGGAAGTCAGCGTTCCAAGCCTAAGGGGCAGGTCAGTTCCGCAAGGTCAGTTCGGTTAAGGAATAATTCGGGGACATAAAGCAGGTACAAGCCCAAGCAAAAAGCTCTTCAACCCAGCCCAAGAAGAGCTCACCGGCGTAGTTCATAAGAATGAGTCCTCCTTGCGTAAGACCTCAACTTAATACAATTTAGATCCTTAGCTATTCAGTTTCTCCAAACTCAGCAATTCTGCTTCAAAGAGAACCGAATTACTCCTTGAAGCAAGGGGGGCAAGGGGAGTGTAAGGTACAGTAATATACATGTCAGTACAGTAACTCAAAAAATAGTGTATATTTACTTTTTCCCAAAAGAAGCAAAGTACAAAATATGAAAGGCAAAAAAAAATTCCTAAGTTTCTGTAGTAGGAGCAGGAGTAGAGATTGGCAGTTCAGCAGTTGAAGTCTCTGAAAGTTCCAAAACAGGAAAAGGAGGAGAAACTTCAGGTAGAGCTGAAGCAGGGACCTCAACTCCAGGAATTGGCAAAGATAGTATAGGAGCTTGGGCCACGAGGTCAGCAGGGAAAGGAACGATAGCAGAGGCAATATGAGGAACGACAGGGAGCTCAGCAGTCATCAAAACAGAAATAGATTCAGATTTGAGAACCGCAGGAGTGATTGAAGCAGAAGAAACATCTTGAGCCAAGACCTCAGCAGCGGAGATAGGCGTTTCAGCACCTCCAGGAGCTAGCTCAGGAGCAGAGGCCTCACCCTCAGCATTAGGCACCTTTGCCTCCTCTTCAGATGGGATTTCAAAGTCAAAATCTAAGTCTGGGTATGTTCGTTCAGCTCGGTCTTGGAAAGCAAACCATCCGGTAGCCCACTTGGTAATAACATCGTCCGCCAGCTTGTCAGCCAGAGCCTCTTTCTTCTTAACAGTGGCTCTCTGCACCTCAAGCTCACTTCGAAGAGTGTCACTCACCTCAGCCAAGACATCGTACTCCCTTTTCATGCTCTTGTAAGAGCCCAAAGCCTCGAAGGCCTTCTGGTTGGCCTTGACTCAGTCATCAGTTTTAAGCCTAAGTTCCTCCTTGGTCTTTTTAAGCTCCTCTTTGGTCCTCTTACCTTCACTCTTAGCCCTCTCCTTCTCGGCCTCCAAACCCTTGATGGTAGAAGTTTGCTTTTCCACTTGCGCCTGCAGGTCCTGGATCTGAGCTTGGAGGTCGTTGTTAGCAAAAGTCAGTTCGATAGCTTTGAGCTCGAATGCCTTTGACGCTTTGGCAGAGCTCTCCAGAGCTTGGATTCGGCTCAACAAACCTTTTACGTGAATAGCCAACTGGGAACAAATACAACCAAAGGTGAAAGTTAGCATAAAACGGTAGCACAAGGTAAAAATGGAACATAAAAAGGATGGAAGCTTACTGTAGTAGCCCCATATAATGCTGAATTGATGGAGGTCCCTAGGGGCATAGTGGCAGCCCTCTGAACATCAGATTCGGGGATAATGGAGGCAATGGTGTCGGCAGGGAGCTTCACATTGTCGAAAATAGAACCTTCGTTTTTCTCTGCCTTGAGATGCTTCCCTTTCTCAGCCTTGGAGCTCGTTTGAAGCGATAGAGAGAACTTCTCAGATGGCCCAGGAGAGGTAGAAACGGGCAGAACATGAGAGATCATCTCCAAGGCTCTCTCGACCTCAGCCGAAGAAGGAGAGGTCGCACCATACTCAGAAACCCCTCCAGAAGTAGGCGCGGTCCCTTGGTGAGGAGAGATCTCTATGACTTTCGGAGAGCTCGATGGCGAAATAAGTGCCACTTGAGTCGAAGTAGGTGAAGCAGGGGGCACATCCAACCTCGGTACCTTGGCTAAGGGGACGAAGTGACTACCAGAGCCAACCTCAGCCTTGCGCTTGCCCCCACTCTTGTTTTTCTTTAGCAGAGCGACCTTAGCCCCGAGTTTTCTCGAAGTAGGCTCCATTGTAGAAGAACTTGGAAACTCAAAATGAGTAAGTCAGAAAGGAAAAAAGGGGAGAGCTAAAAGTTAGAAGCGGGTGGAAAAAGTATCACCTGCCACCTCCTCGGTGCTAGCGATAGAAATGGGAATAGGGGTCTCAATCCTAACCTCTGGAGGACTAAACCCGAGCGTTGTAAGAACTTGAGGCTTCATGAGCTCAGAGTATTTCTCCGGATCGCAACCCTCTAAGTTCAGCAAAACCCGCTTATCCACAACACTGAGCTCAGGTCGAATACATGAGGAATAAAACAGAACAAGCGGAATAAGGTTAGCAAGATAAGTCGTCAAAACTAATCCTAACTTAATCAGGCAAGGGCTTACCCAGGTTGTCAGGGGCAGACCAGGCCCAAGGAACTGGAAGAGTGTTTGCCACATCTGCAAGATTGTATTCCCATTGTCTGCCCCACACAAAGAAAAAAAATTTCTTCCAACCCTTGTGGGAGCTTGGGAGATCGGAGATGATAACCTGGGTTTTCACCCGTTTGGAAATGTACAAAAAGTCGTCGGAAGGAACGTATTTAACGTTAAAAAACTTCATGAGCAAAGACACGGTGGGAACCCCAAGATTATGTTTCGTGAAGTAAACAAGGAGACCCACCAGTACACCCCAGAAATTAGGAGAAATTTGAGTAGGACAAACGTTAAAGTGTTGTAGGACGCTCTTGATGAAAGGGTGTATTGGAAAGCGAAGGCCGTTCTCAAAGGCGGCCACGAAAAATCAGACTTTCTTAAAAATAGGAGAGTCATACCGAGTATATATGTCTGGGCACCAGTACTGTAAACCCAGAGGAAAACCAAAACGAGCGGATAAAACCTTCATGAAAGAAGGAGAAACCTCACTGGAACCCACGAGCTCAACAGCTCTGGAGGCAGCCCCTGCACCTTCAGCACTACCAGAGATCCCTACGCCACTCACATTGGCTTTTCCTTTATTAGGTTTTTTAGGCACAGGGGAGGATGACGAGGGAGGCTCCTCGGTATTTTCCTCGACATCAATAGAATCGACACCCAGGAAATTATCAATCTTCTCGCCCACGTCACCTAAATCAATATCCTCTTCGGCAGACCTGTCCCCCATAAGGGAAACGGACGAGGCAGTGGCTTCAGAAGAGGTCGACATGATTGGGAAAGAAAGGGGAAGCCTAAAGGATCTATAAAGAAGGGGAACCTCTGAGAAACACTCCCTGAGAGTCAAAGGGGCAAGACACCAACGACCGATGACAAAGATCCTAGCCGCAGAATAAGGGTCAAGAAAGAGGGGAATGGGATATAAGGTAGAGCCTCGATTCCTAAAATAGCAAAAACGAAAAGTCCAAAAATGCAGCAACCACCTCGGATTCGAGGGATCCAGAACGAAGGAATGAACAAAAGCCAAGAAACGTACCTAATCAGGAACGAGCGACAAACCAAAGCCCGAAGTGAAATCAAAAGACGAGCTTTGCAAAGCCTTCGAATCAAACCAGGGAAAATCGATTTTTGGTAAAAACTCTGAGTACACCGGCGAATTGGGGAACCAAAGTCCCAAGGAAGAGAGAGGGAAGAGCCCAAAGAGAGAAGTTGAACAGGGAAGTGAGGCGGTTTCCGTTGCCATTGGTGTATTTAAAGCCCAGAGTACGTGGGACGAGATGTGCACAAAAAATGAGGAAGAAATGATTGTTCAAAACCGTCAAAAAGTACCCTCCGCACAAAAATCGAGGTCGTCACATAGAGGTCTAACTCGACCTCGGTAGAGCTCAGCCCCTATCCAAGCCCACTTGGATTAGGGGCTGGGGAGAAACTGATGATACCTAGAAATAATTCCAAGTATGAGCCCGGGAAGTGAGTTCAGGAGGGGAGGTCATTTAACCCAGATCTCACAGGTCCAGACCTCGGGCCTTCCTGAGCTTGCGTAATTAAGGAGAAGGAGACAGCTGGCTGCCAGAGGACATCCCCTCTGGTACAGCAAGCTATAGTCAAGGCATAAAACACTCAACAACCCTAGATCATCTCCTAAAATCAAGGAAGATCCAGCAAATGGAAGGCAAAGATCTCGCTGCAGATCCCGTTGAGTTAGGAATTAGACTATAAATATTGTACTATGGCCTCACTACGGGGCAGACCATCAGTCAGCCTAGAGTTACACCAAACATTCTGAGTAATCTCCTAAAAAAAAAAAGAAAAACATCAATACAGATCTCAGGAGCAAGAGACTTCATCACAGAGTGGATTAGCCGAGCTCCCGAGCTGGTGAACCACTATAAATTTCTTGCGTAATCCATACTCCGAAAAAGGATCATCCCATCGTTTCAACGTGCCATGTAGCTCAGGTTGAACCCCATTGTGAGATCCTGGTTCCCACATCGGTGAGGGAGAGGAAGTTGCTGGGCTTTATAAGTAAGCCCCAGGTCCTTACTTGGCACGAGGCCTTTTCCCGCGGTAAAGTGGGAGGAACAAAACCGTGAGGGCCGGTGGGGCCCAAAGCGGACAATATCGTGCCATGTGAAGGGGGGGTGTTACAAGTTGGTATCAGAGCCGACCCTTGCCCGGTCCGAGGGTGGGGCCCTGCACGGGGACGTGCAGCCCTAAGGGGGGTGGATTGTGAGATCCTGGTTCCCACATCGGTGAGGGAGAGGAAGTTGCTGGGCTTTATAAGTAAGCCCCAGGTCCTTACTTGGCACGAGGCCTTTTCCCGCGGTAAAGTGGGAGGAACAAAACCGTGAGGGCCGGTGGGGCCCAAAGCGGACAATATCGTGCCATGTGAAGGGGGGGTGTTACACCCATAGAACGTATAATATGCTCAAACACATTTTGAACACTATCACCCTCTTTCTCAATAAACCCCACTTTTTTATAGGTCCTTGTAAACTAAAAACACTTTCAATTTATATATGAGTAAAGTCAAATAAAAAATTTATGATTCTTTCAAATTTTATATAATACTTTATAAAGAAACGAAAAAAATAGACAGTTTCTTCTCGCAATAAATTCAGCAAGTTTATTTAACTTGTTTATTATTCACACTAGTACATCGCTTAATTTTAAAAATTTGTACAAAAAAAGATTTAACTTTAAATCACCAACATAGAGCAGGGTAAGATTATAATTCTGAAATCAATATAGTATTCTTATCAATTTCGATTATTGATTTTAAATTATATGATTTATTATTATTGATTAAAAGAATAATAAAATAATAAAAAATTATATGAATAATTTTTTTTTATTGATTAAAAAGTGAAGTTACAGTATCATCAAGTTTGTTTTATGTGATTCACGCGCGGGAATAGACAGGTGGGATTGGTTGACCACATGGTAGGCGGGAATAAATTAATGAATGTTGTACATACAGTAACCACCTTTTTATTAGTGTGCTAATTATTGTGAGTCCCAATTAGCGGACTATAACTGTGTGTGTGTGTGTGCGTGTAGCTAATTATTGTGAGTCCCACACACATATTACATTATTTATTTTTTTATTGTGATTATGAATTTTTTAGTAAAATTATTATATTTTATTTATTTTTTATTTTTTTATTATAAGACCGGTCCGACTAGTTGACCCAGTGGTTGAACCAGTGAACTATTGACCCGGTTCCTCTGTCAGTTCGATGTTCGGTCCGGTTCTGATAACATTGCTTTTGAAGACACACCGGCATTTGGGGGTAAAATTTATGAGGAAGGCTACCAATTTTGGTATCAATATTTATAATTTTTTGAAGTTAAATTATAATTTTTTGAAATAGAGATTATAATTAAAAAATAAATAAAAATTATAATTTTTAAATAAAATTATTTTTTAGGTCAAGTTATACCTTTTAAGGTGAAGTTAATAAGGTGGTATATATGATCGATTAAAACATTTCATGAAGTTATCTCAATCAATTGCAACTTCATCTTTAAAAAATTTAAGACCCTAAAAAATAGTAACTTTTGAAACGATACCCAACATTTATACCAATTACCAAATTATGAGTTACACATAATGTGTCACATCCATTTCAATGGTTTTAAATATATTTATTAAATCAGGACTAAGGTCCTCCCGATGATTAAAGTTCTTAAAATATTTAATGCAACGGTGATATCATGTCAGTGTAAATGACATAGTATCACCAACCAATAATAAAACATCAAATGAAAAAGTGAAGTCCACTTGAATAGTTATTAGCTTACATGAAAAAAGAGTGAGTAGTTATTAGTTTATATGAACATGTAGTTATTGACTTGTATGAGGTCCATTTTTTTATTTAGGGTTAATTGCACTAGAGGTCCCCAAAGTATGAGATTTATCTCATTTTGGTCCCCAATGTTTCAATTGTTTCATTTTGGTCCCCGAAGTATTGAATATATTTCTATATGATCCCTAAACCAGACAACCTCCAGATTGCTAACGATTTTTTATCATAAATTTGTCACGTAATACTTAAATATGGACAAAAAATAATTTTGATAGCTCTTAAACAAAATTTGAGTGGCTCTTGACAAAAAATGTGTTATATGAGTAGCTTTTGACCAAAATTTGAATAGCTCATGATCAAAACTGTGTAATTTGGATAGCTATTTAACCAAAATTTAAGTAAAAATTTGGTTAAGAGTTATCCAAATTATTTTTTTGTCCATATTTAAGTATCACGTGACAAGTTTATAATAAAAAATATTAGCAATCTGGACACTGTCTGTTTGAGAGACTATATAGAAGCATATTCAATACTTCAGGGACCAAAATGATGCAATTGAAATATTGAGGACCAAAATAAGACAAACCTCATACTTTGGGGACCTCCAGTGCAATTAACTCTTCTATTTATTTATACATTATTAGTTGGTGATACCATGTCATCATTGATGATATAGTATTACCGTTGCATTCAATATTTTTTCCTACAATAGAGTGACAAGTCAAGGTTCAATTACTCTCTCCGGCTCCCCTCCTCCCCCCTGTAAGATTAAAAATATCGTTTTCTATCAAAAAATATATATTTATTATGTTATTTTTTCGTGAAAATATATTTTCAAATACACTTGACTTTTACACGTAAAAATATTTGTTTTGAAAACATTTCCAATTGAACACTAGTTGGAAGTATATTTTCATAATATGATGTTACAATAAAAAGCATGGATTTAAAACATGTGTTTTATGAAAAGAATGACAATTTGATAAATAAATTTGAGAAAAATTACAAATAGACAATAGAAAGAAAATTGATTATGTTTATGTGCGTGCTAAACATACTCCATCATTTGAGATAGGAAATTTAAGAGTGAGATCCACTATGATAATTTTTTTTTCAAGTGCTAATCACCTACCATATATAGTTAGAGGAAGCACTTATAAAAAAGTAAGTTTTATACTAATTAATGGTTATTGATCGATTTTAGAAAAAATTATCAGAGAGAATTTCAATCCATAATTTGGTATATAAATTCGGTAAGCGTAGCATTAAAAATTATTAGTCTTGTCACACACCACATAGTATACCAAACTTTATACCAAATAAATTACAAATACTCCCCCAAATAAAATAATGTTATGATGACCCCTAAAATAAAGCAATATTAGAACAATTATATCCTAATCTAAGAAAAACATTTCTAGTGGGCTTTTAAGTTTCCTTACTTCTCAGCTTCAATAGTTTATTGTACTTTTTAATCCTCCAATTCGGAGGGCCCATTGCCCATATATACTTCAAGCAATTAATTACCCTATGTTCAATAACTTATTAGTTGGGATTTCACTTTTATTGATGATCATTAATATTCTCACCAAGGATCTAGGCTCTCCCTGTTATAGTTTTACTCAATTTTTACGCAATAGTAATTTTGACCATTAATCAAGTCGAGTTTGTTAAGTTTGAGAATGTTTAATCTTGGTTTAGTTGTGACTTGCTAAACTTGAGCTTGAGCTCAATTGGAGAACATAAATTCTTGCTTAAGTTTAGTTTGACAAAAAGTTGTGAGCATTCAAGTTAACCGAGTTAATTTCGCAGCAAAAGCTATTTAAAATTGAAACACTAGAACTTGATCTCAAATCTAAACTGGAGCTGTTGAGAGTAGTTTAAAATTATTCATCTATTGAATAGAAGGTGTTTCGTAACAGAATAAGAACTATTTGTATACAATAATCTATTTAAACCAGCCCTTCATGTGCTCAGAACTTGGTTCCAAGATAAACGGGTGCCCAGGGTTTGTCTTCCGCCTTCATTCATAGGGCCCGTATCTCTGCTCATTATTAGGATATGATAATATGATTCAAGACATCTATTTTAGTTAGGATTACGATATGATGATAGGATCTAACAGATTTATCACTATATATAGGATAAGTGTAGATGATGATAAACTTGTGATATTTTATCTTTATGATGTAATTCTTACCCTATAAATATGGTTAAGTCTCATGTAATCAAGCACATCAATGTAGTCCTTGGGGCGTTTGGTCCATAGACGTAGGCACGTTGTACATTGTGTTGAACCACATATATCTTGGTGTTTTTATTTTCGTTTGTCTTTCTTATTTTAATTTCTCTCATATTTATAAAATTTTCATGGTATCATAGGAGGTCGATCGAACCTCACTTTCAATTTGTTTCCGCTTTACCATAGATCAACACCTTGTTTTGTTCGAAACAAATTTTTGCTGATCACACTTGATCTTTTATTTGGCATCTGGTTGGATTAGAACTGTTTCCTCCATCATTTGCCATCTTTTTTGGCTCCATCATTGGAGACCTCTCAGTTAGTAACATTTTTTGTTCTTCAGGAAGAGATACTCCACTGGTTGTGTTAATGTTGATGGGTCAAGCACAAAGGTCCAACTCATGTTATACGCTCAATTTGAATAAAGAGTCCAATTTGAAGAGATTCAGTGGGTCCAGTGCAAAAGGGGTCCACGCCCAGTCAAGCTCATCAGTGTTTGAAGAGCTACATCATAAAGGAAGGCAGGGTCATCCCAAGAGCCTCATCCACGCTGCCTTGGAAAGAGTCAACTACCACGCCATCCTTTGACCGGATCTTATGGGAAGCGCCGTAACTGCCTCATCCGTTGAGAAGATGGCGCCAGCTCCACCAAATTAGCATTTTAGTTACTGATAAGCCACCTCAATATGTTAGGAGGCGACTATAAATTGTAAGCTCCGCCAACACTTGGGAGGCATCACACATAATCAAGCACATCTGCTATCACTCTTCACTCTCTCTCATAACTAGTATCTCCCTACACTCCTCGAAGTAATAAAATTCCCAGATGACCCTAGCCCTTCATAGTGGACGTAGGTCACGTTGACCGAACCACTCTACATCTTTGTCTCACTTGAGTTACTCTCTCCATACTTATCTCCCTACTTAATTACTGCATTAATTACTAATCATTTAACGGGTGGTGCATAAAACCAATGTGTGCATCATCAAATGTTATCAATGGGTTTCTTGCGTGAGGCCAAATCAATAATGAGCTTCAAATGGTAATGGACTAACCCTCCATAATGCAGCTGGACAGTAGAGAAACAATTTGCGAAGGACAAGTAGGCATGATCGGAAAAGAAAAAAAAAATAAAAATAGAACAAAAAAAAGAATTATTATTATGTCCCACTTTGTTATTTAGGTGAAGTTTCATCACTATAGCAGCATCATCGACAATGTTATCAAGCTGCACTTTGGACAATAACTTCAGTTTTTACGCTGTAGTCCCAATAAGTCTTGTTCAAATCTGACGAAACTACTTCCCAAGTTATTAAAGAACGGTGCAACTACAATCCGAATAACCATTTCATTTTCAGTTCAAGTTGGACACTTCAATCCATCAGTGTACCAACTTGAGGGAGGGTATTGAGATATGATGATAGGATCCAAGAGATCTATCACTATCTACATGGTTAGGATTACGATATGATGATAGGATTCAAGAGATTTATCATTATCTATAAGAAAAGTGTAGATATTTTATATTTATTATGTAATTCTCATATTATAAATAGGTCTGAGTCTCATGTAATCAAGCACCACTGAATAAACATCGATGCAGCCCTTGGGGCATTTGGTCCGTGGACGTAGGCATATTACACATTGTGTCAAACCACGTATATCATGTTGTTCATATTTTCATTTGTCTTTCTTATTTTAATTTCTCTCATATTCGTAAATTATTCACTTATACCGTTGCTTGTCCCCTTATCTAGGTCAGGATTGGAAAAACCCTCTATTGTGGTTGTTTCCTTCAATGAAAAACTTTTACCATTTAAAGCAGCTTTCTTTGATTTGCAAATGTCGCCAGTAACCTTACCACCCAGATATGGTGCATATTTCAGAAAATCAATAGAACTATATTAAGAACAAAAGACATGTACAAACAAGGTAACATGTACTAGTAACCTAACAAAAAGAACCAAATTGTAAGCCTAGCAAACAACTCAAAAGGCACAGCTTGGAAGTATAGGCCTTGAGCCATTACTTCCACCCAAATTCTTCTTCCAAATTGTGAGATGTGAACCTTTAACGAGCAAAGAGCCACGAGAGCTCTAAACATTGGGAATTCAAGAACAGCTCAGATCAAGCAATCTTCAGGAAGGTTCCATTTTTGCAGCAGAATTGCGTTCTGTTGAGTCCTCTTGAACTTCAAGGATATGAGCCTTTCTCTAATGGTTTGCTTGATAGATTGAGAAAGATAATTTGGGTCCTTGCTTTGATTTTTGAAAATTCTACAATTCCTCTCATTCCACAAAGAATAAATAGTAACTAAGAGACTTAACTTTTAGATAGTTGTCTTCATTGATTTTCCTCTCCACTGTTGAGCAGCCCATGAGATTGACTCAACCCATTGTCTCTACTGCCACTGTTGGTTTCTTAGGAGCATAACACCATTCCAAACTCTGTTTGAGAAGTCACATTCAAAAAACAAATGGTTGTGTGTTTCTTTTGCTCTTTTACATAGAACACATTGTGGGTCAATCTGAGATGCAAATCTTTGAATTCTATCCTTGGTGCTTAGCTTACATCTAATAGCAAGCCAGAGGATAAAGGTCATTCTTGGCATAGCTTTACTACCAAACTAATTTATTCCACTACACGGTTGGTGCTTCACTCCTGATATGTTCCCAGGCAGATCTAGCAGAAAACGTACCCCTCGCAGTTAGAGTCCACTTGACTAAGTCCCCTGTATATTAGTCAAGTAGGTAGCTTGGCATTGCATTGATGATTTCTTGCACTTGAGTAGATGTAACTGTTGTTCAATTCCATTGGTTGTTCAAAATAATTCTTCTAACCTTCGCGTCCCTTGGAATTCTGGTTTCTGGCAAAATCCTTGGGTTGTTTCTTCGAAGGAGTGGACTAAGCGGATGCCAATTATCTAGCCAAAGGCATGTTGCGTTCCCATTTCCTACCCTATGGATAAGGCATGGCCTGAGCAATTCTCTAAGTTTAAACAAATTTCTCCAATTCCATGAGCATGCTTGGGTGGCTTTGAGGTCCCATTGGATTCTTCCTTTGATGTAAAAGGCATGAATCCATTGAGTCCATAAATTCTTCTTGTCATTAAAGAGTTGCCACAAATGCCTCATGAGAAGTGCACTATTCCAATCCCTCAACCTTTTGATACCAAGCCCTCCTTCTTCTTTAGGTTTGCACACCTCTTTCCAAGAGACCTTTGCTCCCGTATAACTAAGATATGTGCCTTTCCAAATAAAGGATCTTAGGATCTGTTCATTCTATGAATAACCTTCTGTGGAAGACTCAAATGAGAAGCCCAGAAGATGTTCAAGCTGCTGAGAATGGATGTGACAAGTTGAACTCTTCTTGCATATGAAAGTGATCGATTGACCCAAGACTTAACTCTTGATTCCACCTTTTCAATAAGACTAGAGCAGTGTTGAGACTTCAGACCAGACAAAATGAGTGGCACTCCTAAATATCTGATAGGCAATTTCCCTTCCTCAACTCTAAACAAATTCTTGATATGGCTAGCAATTTCTTCATGTATTGCACTCATGAAAATAGTGCTATTTTCTGCAATAACTTGAAGCCCTAAAGCCACACTAAATTGGTCCAATGAATTCTTAATCACATAAGCAAAGTTCATATCTCCATAGCAAAACAACATCAAGTCATCACCAAATGAAAGTTGAGCAATTTTGAGGGTTTTACACCTCCAATGGAATCTGAAGCTAGGATTTGATCTAATGTTGAACTTGATGAGAAGAGATAAGCACTCCATTGCAATGACAAAAAGGTAGAGGGACATAGGGTCACCTTGTCTTAAGCTCCTCATATTAGGGAAGTATCCATCAAGCCCACCATTGATATTCACAGGGAATCTAGCAGAAGTAACACATGCTTGAATCCATCTCCTTATAGTGTGAGGGAAGTTAAGAGCCTCCAATGCTTCAAACAGGAATGCCCAATCAAGTCTGTCATAAGCTTTCCTCAAATCCACCTTTATAGCACATCTAGGGGACCCTTTATTTTTATGGTAATCCCTCATTAACTCTAGAGTGAGTAGAATGTTGTCTCCAATCCTTCTTCCATGGACAAAGGCTGCTTGGTTTGGGTTTATAAGATTGGGAAGTGATCCTTTAATCCTGTTTTCTATGATCTTGGATATTGCTTTATACATAACATTTCAACAAGATATAGGTATGTAGTCCCCCATAGTTGTAGGATTGGGAACCTTGGGTATTAAAGCAATAGTGGTACTGTTAAGCTCCTTCAATAACCTTCCAGTTGAGAAGAATTCCTTAAAAACAGCAGCAATATCCTTCTCTATGATTTGCCATGCCTTTTTAAACAACAAAGCATTGAACCCATCAGGACCTGGGGCTTTTGGTCGTTAAAGGAGAAAAAAGCTTTCTTGATTTCCTCTTCAATGACTTCCCTTTCCATTTCGGTAGCTTGTTGTTTAGTAACACTATTTTGGATAATAGGTTGAAACATATCCCTAATCTCATTAGTATTGGAGGAGCATCTCAGCAGCTTTTGAAAGTAATCCAGCGCCTCTACTTTCACTGCTTGTTCCCCTTCCACCCTTGTGCCATCAGCTTTCATAAGAACCAATATATTTTTGTTGTTCCTTCTATTAGCCATAGTCTTGTGGAAGAAAGATGTATTCTTGTCCCCTTCACTAATCCATTGGACCCTTGATTTTTGTTTGTAAAATCCCTCCTCAATCTTAGCAGCTTGAATGCAGTTTGCAAGGAGTTGTTGTTCTTCTTGATTCATGGCAGGGTCACTTGGATTATCATTTAGCATTCTTTGACATCTCTCCAAAGCTTCCTTGGCTTTTTTGGCTCTAACTGTAACTTCCCCAATATTTTTGGCTTCTTTTTCTTGAGAAGCATTAATTTGCAGCAAACTCGATATAGAAAAGTCCCTTGAATAGGCTGTGACCAAATCTAATTCACCAAATCTAAGAAATCCTCTGTGTCAGCAAGAAAGTTAAAAATTTTGAAAAGGTTGTTTCTCCTTTGCACTTGAAGTCCCAAATGCAAAACTGTAGGACTATGGTCAGAAACTCCTAGGGGTAAGAACTTTGTCATTGCCTGCTAAAATGTGAGGTTCCACATTTCGTTCACAAGGACTCTATCCAACTTACGAGCCACACATCCATGTCTACCCCTCT
Organism: Ilex aquifolium; assembly: GCA_951799425.1. Classification (NCBI taxonomy): domain Eukaryota; kingdom Viridiplantae; phylum Streptophyta; class Magnoliopsida; order Aquifoliales; family Aquifoliaceae; genus Ilex; species Ilex aquifolium. The sequence goes on along the minus strand of OX637410.1, from coordinate 12,900,737 downwards.
TATTACGCCAGGTGAATTCTGCCCCCCCCTCCCCCTCATTTTCTTGTAAGCTCCTAATAGCATTAAAATCACCTAACACCACCCAAGGTTCATTTGAGAAAATTCTAGCATGGTAGATAAGATTGCCCCACAATGGTCTTCTTTCTCTATCATCATTATAACCATAGACAAAAGAGGCTATGAATTGCACCCTACTCTTAAGATGCTTGATCTTGCAATGGACAACTTGATCAGTGTCAAAGATCTTGCTAAGCTCCACATTATCTGGGTTCCACCCAATCCATATCCTTTCAAAGTTGTGACTATCATAGTTTGCTAGACAATTACAATCTCTAAAAACACCCTGTATGATTCTATTTTTATTTGCATTTCTCACCTTTGTTTCAACAAGCCCCAAAATATCAAGCTTCTATTCAAAAATAGTTTTCCTAACTTCCCCATGCTTAGAAGTCTCATTAAGACCTCTTATGTTCCAGCATGCACAATTCGTTGAGGGGGTTATATTTTTCTGAGTAAAAGGTGCTCAGCCACCTTGGACTTTGAATCTTTCTTTTTCCCTTTCTTTTTCTTCCTTGGCATTTGTTGTAAATTGCCTTTGGTTAGTTCCACCTCCTTACGGACTTCCTCAGTTGCTTCATTTGGTTCATTTGCTTCAGACTCAAGCTGTGCTCTCAATTCTACCACAATTTCCCCCTCCATGTTGAGCTCCTCAAATTTGTTACGTGACAAAGTAACATCAGGCTGCATAGATAGTTGAGGAGAGTTGCTCTCATTGATTGTTATCTTAGTGATTTGGTGGTCTTGAACCAGTATATCCTGTTGAGAAGAGGTAGAGGCAGAGCTTTGGTTATTTAGTCCCATTTTGCTTCTGGCAGTAACCAAGGAAGAAGCTTGGTGAATTTCAATCAGTTCCACTTCTTGAGTCTGATCTGCCCCTTGCTGCTCCAAAGAAACAATAATAGTTTCTGCAACTGCCTTTCCTTTATCCAGGACAGTTGTGTTGGCTTGTAATGGAGCTGGTTTGGGCTTCCAACTTTCCATTGTTCTTTGTTTGGGACAAGTGGACTCATTGTGACCAAATATGCGACTGTCTTGATAAATTTTAAGTCTCCATTGGTACTCTACCTTGATCTCTATGGGCTTAGTTTTCTCTTGGATGTCCATGAGAAGGTCAAAACTCTCAACCAGCTTTTCCGCAGCATTCACCTCAACACATAATCTTGCGTAACTTAACCTCCTCTTCTTTGCAGTTAAAGTGTCAATATAAAGAGGTTTACCTACTGCATTAGCGAGGTAGCTTAGCCCTTTATCACTCCAAAATTGGAGGGGGATGTTATGCAACTTAATCCAAAGTGGAATTAAAGAGTGGTTCTCTTTGGTTAAAATGAGGTCAGAATGCCATTTTTTGAGGATGAGTGGCCTTCCAGAAAACAGCCAAGAGCCACCTCCACAGACTTTGGTTCTAAACTCATCATCCATGAACTTAAAAAAATAGAACCCATTTTCATTTGCATAAACCTCAAGAAGGCCCATATTGCCCCAAATCTTATGAGCTATAAAGCTAACAGATGTAAAATGAGTATTTTTTCTATGAAGTAACCAACTAGGCAGTTTCTCCACTCATGACAGCACTTAGAGACAACTTCCACAGGGGGGTGGACTATGATTCTATTATTTTCCTTCTTGGGTTCAAAGTATTGAAGATTCATTACCTCATAAGGGTGTTGGTGTAGAGAGTTGGATTTTTTCATTGCATTCTACTTTAATACTTGGCTCCATGGCTTGGTAGGGGTAGACTTAGTTTGTTGAACACTCATATGCTTGCTTGGATGCTGCCCATTAGAAGTTCTCCCATCCTTTGGAACAGGGGAGGAATCCCGAACATTGTTACAGGCAGGATGAGTTGGAGTCTCTTGGTTGCTGCGGTGGTCCTCTAGCTCAACATCAGTGGACGTGGTTGAAATAGTAGTGGAATTTGTGTTTGTAATTACCTCATCAAGCCTGCTGGTTAATGACAAGGATGGTGGGTTTGGTGGAGTATTTTTTTTGTTCGCTGCCCAGTGGTGTTTTAGTGAGAGATTGGAAGTTTGGAAATGGGCAGAGGATTAGCAGGAAAAAACAAGGGTAAAAAATTTGGGAATCTGGGTGAAGGAGGTGGGTAGAGGGTGGAAAATGAGGATTGAAGGAGAAATGGGGGAGGTTGAGAAAGGATTTGATGGGGAAGATCTAGGGTTCAAGGAGGTTGGCGGAAAGCACAGAGAGTCATCATTCCTGATCTTTCTGGAAAGAATGATATGGTGTAGATTCATTAATGCATGGAGCATTAATGTTGTCACCCATGAGGAGTTGGGAGAAATAAATAAGGAGTAGAGGATATTTGTTATGTGAAAAAAAAAAAAAAGGTGTGGTCAGATTTGAGAAAAAGATCAGTTATGGTGATTTAGAGTTGTAGTGGGTAACAGATTTGGAATGGTGATGGTGGAAATATGATGGTTGTGGTGAGTAGTATGACTGGAAAATTGGTAGATCTAGGTTAGGGGATGATTTGGAGGCTAACCGGTGAAGGTGTTGGGCTTGGTGGAAATTGGGTGGAGATGCAATGATAGTGATGCAGCTGAAGGTAGAGTGGTTGTGTTGGAGACAGATGTGGGTTGGGGGTTATTTTGTGGGATAAAGGGTGACCTAGGGCTTGATGGAGGAAGGGTGGAGGAATCAGCGGTGAAGGCTTCAGGTGGTAGCAGATTGGTTTCATAGGGGAAGAGAACAAAGGAGCTCCATCCTAGTAGCACTTTTTTGCATCATAGGATTGCTTGTTTTAGTGTTTCACCCATTCTATTCGATTATGTGAAAGTTGTGGCTAAGAATAACTTTTACGTTGTTATGTTATTCTTAGTCTTGACATTACAATGCGCCACACGTCCCATCTTTTATGATCCAATTTTATCTCGAATCAATTAAATTTCACTTCGTGTTAAGTTCAACATATTTTATTTGAACTAACTTTAAATTATTTCTTAGGTTCCGCGAATAAAATTTGATCGTGTTTATTTTAGTCGCGTGACACTCGATATCCTCGTAAAATGTGAAAAATCCGACTGTCTCGAAAATTGACGAAAACTGACTGATGATGAGCACAAAATATTGTATATTTCAAGGCCTCATTACATGCATTTTAACTCAACTTTTGCATCTAAGTACTTAGAGTTAGCCGATTTTATGAATAATGTTGAATTCTCGAGGTTGCATGTTTTTATAGCTTAAACCATGTATTTTAGGACCTTGCAACTATGATGGATGTGTGGTGAGGGCATGTACACATTACATGAAGATTTGGAGGCTTAAAAGTGAAGAAATCAAGGAGGTATTGGTGTTTGGGAACAAAAGCGCCAGCAGCCACACCACTGGGTTGAAGAGCCTCGGTTTTCCTCCATTTTGACCATGATTCACTTCGAATCTGAAAAAGTTAAAAACATGAAAGTTGTAGATCTGGATGTCTTCTATATTGTGTCAAAATTTCAGCTCAATCGGACGGTTGGATCAAAAGTTATGTCAATTCTACGAGGACTGGTCCGGAGCAGAAAAACCATACCGGTACGCCGTACCGGTACTCAGTACCGGTACGCCGAAGCTACTGGTGTACGAACAGCCCAAAAACGCCTGCAACTCATCTCCACTTGCTTGGGGTCCCACCTACACTTCTCCCACTTGCCCCCCAACATTTCCTTACACATTTCCATGCCTCCCTTACACAATTAAAAGACTTTGGAGGCCATTGCATTAATGAGGATGGGAGAGAAGGGGTAGCCTGGGGGAGGCTTGTCCTAGCCTGCAACCCCCATCCATTCAGCCCCCTATTGATGGAGGCCTTTCACACAGCTAAGGGGGACCACCATGCACGAAATTTGAAGGCTCACACTCCATATACTCAGCATTATTCAGCATTGCAAAGGGAGTGGCTACCTAAGCTTAGTTTTAGTTCCTTGTAGAAGATGATGAATAGTGTAATGTAAGTTTATGTTTTTGCATTTTCCTTTCCATTTCAATTGTTGTAAGCTTTAAACCTCTTGTAATCTTCATTCCTTGCACTTTAATCTAAGTTGTTTCAAGTTTATTCCAAGTTTACTTGAATGTTCTTCATTTCACCATTGTTGCTTCAAGTTTTCTTCATTTCATCTTTTAAAATGGGTATTGCATATTTTCCTTCATAGCTTTAGATTTATTGCTTCAAGTTAAGTTTCATGCTTTAAATCTTCATTTCTCTACAATGTCCATTTATATTATGCTTGTCTTTCCTTTATGCATGACTAGCTAGATTTTTAAGTTGGTTAATCCAAGGGAGAATTCCACTTGGGTATGTCATTCCAACTCTCTTTCATTCCTTCTCTCGGTGTATGATGGCTCGGTTTAACTGGGTTGGGGTGAGGACATGGTTGTGAGTTCTTGATACACCGTAGGCATCGTCACGGGGTATGCTTGAATCCTCACCTCCATTTTAGTCCCGAGCTTCCCACGAATCAATCGTACTTCTAAGCACCATTGGAGGAAGGCTTTGAGTTGGCTTGGCATTCCCATTGGAGTGAACCTTTGTGATTAGCCAACAATTGTTTTCTTGCATTTCCATTCACAAACACAACCACAAAACTCAAACAAAAGATTTTTCACTTTCTTTACCTTTTGCAAAATCACCTTCACACAACTTGAACTTTCCTTCCCTGAGGAGACGACCTTGGAATACTTTTCCAAGTAAAACACCGACACACAAAAAACTCTTTGCGATTGGGGAGCACTTTTGTTCACACACCCACATTTCATTTCATTTCACATTTTGTTCATTCCATTTTCCACCAATCCGTTGTTGTCTAATCTCTTGCATCACCCCGAGGGAGAGTGACACTCCCTTTCATACATACACCATATACACATTCTAAGGGATGATATTTAGGGGTTAGGAAACAACAACGTTTTTCATCAATCATTTTGGGGCCGTTGCCGGGGAAGGTTAAGCGTCGAGTTCAAAGGTGATTTTGGGCGGCATGGTAAGTCTCGTGATTTTCATCACGGGCCAAGGTATGTCGTTTCTTTTGTAAATATTTTGTTTTAGTTTGTGTTTTGTATTATGTCTTATAATTTTTATGAAAATGTATATAATGCCCAAAGTTTTCAAAATGTGTGTGGGATTTGTGATGAGTATGGGCATGTTACTTGTGAGTGCCCAAGAATGGCCTCTTATTTTGAAAATGTTTGCGAGATTTGTGGTGAGTATGGGCACTTCACTAGTGAGTGCCCAATAAATGCCCCTTATTTTGAAAACGTTTGCGAAATTTGTGGTGAGTATGGACATCTCACTAATGAATGCCCAAGAAATTATTTGGTTCAAGACTTTGCATGCGAAGGTTCAAATTCATTTTTGGCCTCCGAAAATTTTTACCCCAATCATTATGTTACACCGAGTTATCCGAGTTATGGTTGGGAGAATGAACCTCATGATTTTTCATCCAATCTCACACCACCAAATGAATTTTGTCATTATCCAACGTATGAGGACTCAACTGAACAAGAATTGGAAAATACGTTTTACGAGTTTATGCAAAGCCAAATGGAATGGAATGCCCAAATAACCCAACAACTTGATACATTGACTAATGCTATTATTGCTATGGATGAAGAACAACATTTGGAGCATAGTCAATGTATTGAGGATGATCATACCAATGAAATGCATAGTGATGTTGAATCTCCCACCACTCTAGATTGTGAAACATTTAATGAGGATATCATCTCACATGAGGCTAATGAGCCCAAGGTCATTGTGCCATCTATGAGTGGTGTTGAGATTCACATTTCTCAACTTGGGAAGGGCATTGAAATGGAGTTAAGTGTAGAAATTTATAAAGAGAAATTGAACACTCCATTGTTGGAATTGCATAAACTTGCTTACACTTCTATTTGGTTGAGATTTTTGACTTCTTATCCTTTGTATTGTTGGATAGATGGGTTAGAAAGGGCATTTATACAACAAAAAAATGTTAAAACCAAAAAAATCAATGGGCGCACGTTCATATCCGAATTGAAGCCGGATTGACATGTGCCCCTTTTTTATTTTGTTTCCATGTACATAGTAGTTAGATTTCTTTTAATTATCATATTTTCCTTTTCTTAATGTTGTAATATAGTGGTGAGTATTGTTATATTTTTATTTTCTTAATGTTGTAGCGTAGAAGTTGTTTACCTCTCCATAATTTGGACTCATTTCATTTTGAGCATCATAGTAGAAAATCTCATTCAATATCATCTGCGAGTTTAAGTTGGGGGGTGTAAATAAACTTGTTTTTTTTTTCCTTTAATGTTTATATCAAAAAGAAAAAAAAAAGAGGGGGTATTTCATTTCCCAAGTTACTTTCATTTTTCTCATTGCATGATTCCTTGTGCATTGAGGACAATGCATGGTTTAAGTTGGGGGGTGAGGTGCACCATTCACATGTTCCACCACTTTTTGTATAGAATAATGGAAAATGTGAAAATTTTGAAAAATTTTGGTTCCAATATTGAACTATATTCCCCTATCCTAATGGTTATGGGATTTGTGATTACTTGATCTTCATTTTGAACTTTGAATACATGAACACATTATAGAAGTTTATCCTATTGCTAAGAGTATCACATACTTGTTTGCTTTTGAACTCAACCATAAGTGCACCATGAACTTGTAATTTTTGTAATTTACGAATTGAGTTCACATTTAGTGCTTGACATGAATAGTGGAGATGAGTAAGAACCCATGTGAGCTTTAATGTCAATCCTTGTTTGGAGGGAAATTACATTTACTCAAGGAACAATTTTTCAAATTCCAAATTTGTTCAATAATCTCATTATGTTTGTTTTGGTTAGGTACTTTTGGGTAGTTGATTGACTTTGTCTTGAAACGCAAAATGCTCCTCCCATGCCTATCTAGAAATGATCTTAGGCCATCTTTGAAATGCTTTGAGCCTTTGCCTTTTTCTTGTGAAAAATTTATCCCTAGTGCCATGATTGAGCCTTAATTGTAAATTCATTTCTATGGCACACATGTAACCAAGCCATTGAAAATGATAAATATCTACCTTACATTGGTTGTTCCTAGAGCGGGATATGATTTGATCGTAAAAGAAAAGGAAGTATGGTGTAGAAACTCAAACAAAATGGATAAATGATGTTGAAACTCAAAAGAGTTGAATGGAAAAAGAATGAAAATCCAAGAAAAGGAAGAAAAGGGGTGAAAGAAGAAAATAAAGAGAAAAAGAAAAGAAAATGTTAAGGAAAAGAAGAAAAAAGAAACAAAGAGTGTGGTGATGGTGTTAGCCTAGAAATCCCATAAAAGGGAGATCTTTGTGAAATAAATGTCATTCACTCGGAACAACCCTCTTTGTTATCCTATGTCCTTCATTTTGCCTACCTCAATATCACCCCAAGGCCTCATTATAACCCGTGAAAGTCCTAAATGATCTAGAGAAACATGGGGATGCATACTTTTTAAAGAAAAAGAGAAGTTGGTTTGCTATCTAATGCCCTAGCATTCCTTTCATGAGATTATGCCAAGGTTGTTTCATTTTTATGCATACTTCATTTTTGGATTATATGTGAGTATATTTCGTTTTGAGCACAATATTCTATCTCACATATACACATGGAGTGCATGCTTGGATAATCATTGAGTTATTCTTTGTTGAGAGAAACCTTTGGTGAGTTTTTGCATCGAAGCTTAATTAGCATAGCTCTGTGAATGTGAATTATGTCGTGTAAATGCTTAAATTACATGTTCATTTCACTCACACACGAGTTTGAAAATGAATGTGTATGTGAATACTCTAGAATAACATTTAAGGCTATGATGTGTTTCATGTGTTTTTTAGTTCGGGTGTTTCGAAGCAAGTTGTTTTTGACATCCCATTGCTAGTTAAGATAAGGGAATATATTTTAAATATTGGATAAAAGGAAAAGAAGTTTGTAGGTACCTTCACTGAAAACCTTCACGAGACAAAACTCGTCCACTAGGGATCACCTAAGGGTTCAAAGGCTTGTTGCATGTGCTAAATGCAATTGCGGAATTAGTATATGTTTTATTTTGTTTACATGCTTTTTACATTTTTTTTGCTAGGGACTAGCAAAACGTAAGTTGGGGGGTGTGATGAGCACAAAATATTGTATATTTCAAGGCCTCATTACATGCATTTTAACTCAACTTTTGCATCTAAGTACTTAGAGTTAGCCGATTTTATGAATAATGTTGAATTCTCGAGGTTGCATGTTTTTATAGCTTAAATCATGTATTTTAGGACCTTGCAACTATGATGGATGTGTGGTGAGGGCATGTACACATTACATGAAGATTTGGAGGCTTAAAAGTGAAGAAATCAAGGAGGTATTGGTGTTTGGGAACAAAAGCGCCAGCAGCCACACCACTGGGTTGAAGAGCCTCTGTTTTCCTCCATTTTGACAATGATCCACTTCGAATCTGAAAAAGTTAAAAACATGAAAGTTGTAGATCTGGATGTCTTCTGTATTGTGTCAAAATTTCAGCTCAATCGCACCGTTGGATCAAAAGTTATGCCAATTCTACGAGGACTGGTCCGGAGCAGAAAAACCATACCGGTACGCCGTACCGGTACTGTACCGTACCGGTACTTAGTACCGCTACGCCGAAGCTACTGGTGTACGAACAGCCCAAAAACGCCTGCAACTCATCTCCACTTGCTTGGGGTCCCACCTACACTTCTCCCACTTGCCCCCCAACATTTCCTTACAATGCCTCCCTTACACAATTAAAAGACTTTGGAGGCCATTGCATTAATGAGGATGGGAGAGAAGGGGTAGCCTGGAGGAGACTTGTCCTAGCCTGCAACCCCCATCCATTCAGCCCCCTATTGATGGAGGCCTTTCACACAGCTAGGGGGGACCACCATGCACGAAATTTGAAGACTCACACTCCATATACTCAGCATTATTCAGCATTGCAAAGGGAGTGGCTACCTAAGCTTAGTTTTAGTTCCATGTAGAAGATGATGAATAGTGTAATGTAAGTTTATGTTTTTGCATTTTCCTTTCCATTTCAATTGTTGTAAGCTTTAAACCTCTTGTAATCTTCATTCCTTGCACTTTAATCTGAGTTGTTTCAAGTTTATTCCAAGTTTACTTGCATGTTCTTCATTTCACCATTGTTGCTTCAAGTTTTCTTCATTTCATCTTTTAAAATGGGTATTGCATATTTTCCTTCATAGCTTTAGATTTATTGCTTCAAGTTAAGTTTCATGCTTTAAATCTTCATTTCTCTACAATGTCCATTTATATTATGCTTGTCTTTCCTTTATGCATGACTAGCTAGATTTTTAAGTTGGTTAATCCAAGGGAGAATTCCACTTGGGTATGTCATTCCAACTCTCTTTCATTCCTTCTCTCGGTGTATGATGGCTCGGTTTGACTGGGTTGGGGTGAGGACATGGTTGTGAGTTCTTGATACACCGTAGGCATCGTCACGGGGTATGCTTGAATCCTCACCTCCATTTTAGTCCCGAGCTTCCCACGAATCAATTGTACTTCTAAGCACCATTGGAGGAAGGCTTTGAGTTGGCTTGGCATTCCCATTGGAGTGAACCTTTGTGATTAGCTAACAATTGTTTTCTTGCATTTCCATTCACAAACACAACCACAAAACTCAAACAAAAGATTTTTCACTTTCTTTACCTTTTGCAAAATCACCTTCACACAACTTGAACTTTCCTTCCCTGAGGAGACGACCTTGGAATACTTTTCCAAGTAAAACACCGACACACAAAAGACTCTTTGCGATTGGGGAGCACTTTTGTTCACACACCCACATTTCATTTCATTTCACATTTTGTTCATTCCATTTTCCACCAATCCGTTGTTGCCTAATCTCTTGCATCACCCCGAGGGAGAGTGACACTCCCTTTCACACATACACCATATACACATTCTAAGGGATGATATTTAGGGGTTAGGAAACAACAACGTTTTTCATCAATCAACTGGGTAGCTAGATTTTGCAAGACGAATCCAACAGTTTGGTTCGGTTCGTCATTCAAGTTCTAAAAAAATTTAGATTTTCAACCCGCACTGCAGCGGTTAATTACCCTTTAATAAAATTTTAATTTTCCCGGGTTTTATAATTTCATGACTATAACACGTAGATTTCATGCAACAACATTATAGGATTTGCAATACAACCCAGAATCCATGGTTACATATACATATGGGTTAAAGTTAGAAATATACATATATACTAACCCTAGCCTCAATGAACGAGTTTAGAAAGAAACCTCTACCTTTAATCCCTTGTGTGATGTGAAATCCTAGCGTTTTCAATCCGTTCACCAACGTGAGAATCTTCCCAAATCTTTCTTTCTCTCATTCTCTCTCATTTTTTAGGGTTTTCTAAGATCAAGAGCTACTGATAGTGACCTAGTACACCCAAACACAAAACACTTATAGTACACTATATTTTCTTATTCTTATGTCATTTTATACTCATTCCACGAAGGTACACAATATGCACTATTATAAATACATGGGGGTTTACACTTAAGCCCCATTTTTGCTCATTTTCTTTACTCAAACATTTCCTCTGATACTTTACATGCATTGAAATAGCATGAGAATCCATCGCGCGAGTTTAATTAAAACAAGCTTCTATCCTTGATAAAATAATAAGAACCCAAATTAATCATAAATTAGACTTCCTAAGCATTCTAACCAATGGTCATGAGTTTCATGTGAAAAATTATGCTCACCTATTTAAAAGGGTATGAAGTTGTTGATTTTCCATCACTCGTAGATTTTCACTTGAGTTTAAATAGATGTCAGTTTTCACACAAATAAAATTAGGCTTTGCACCATATATGGTTAGAAAGATCAATGAGTCTCTGTTCTAACAAAAAAAAAAAAAATTGGTGCACAAATCCGAATTTTCCAGAGAGAGTTATCGATGTTTTCCCACTGACTATTCAAGTTATCTATCAAAATCAGGATTAACAACCAACTTCTTAACAAAATTCCCAGCAAATAAAATTTCATAAACTTAATTTTCAGTAACATAATAACAGCTTCTTGGAATCAAGTTTTTATGAAACTTCAAATTCATAGTAACTTATGTGAATAAATATTATCTTTTTAGCTAAATTATAGCTTTCATACTGATCTATAGCATTTTTTCTACCCAAAAAAATTATCAACTGGAAGAAAATAGAAACTTAAACAAAACCAACTTCGTTTGAAGAAACTGACTGGTAGATATGAAGTTCAAGCTACAGTAAATAATATACTCAAATTTGGTAAAAATCAGAGTTAATTTCACAGTCGAATCTTCACTCGAAGTCACGGTTTCTTTTTCCCATTTCTTCCTTCCTTCTCCGATCTTCCTCTCGTTTCTTTTTCCTTCTTTTGTTTGTTTGTGCCTTTCTTATAATCCAACAACCGACTTCTACCTCAAATAATCATACCACTAGACACTAATTACACTTTCACCCTTAAAAAATAAAACTCTCATAATTTACTCCTATAATTTTTCTTTCAATAATTTCAATTCTTGTAATTTAACCCCAACCATAGTATCTTCAATTCAATTTCACTCTGGAAGCTTAAATATAATATCATGTATTACGATTAAATTGTCTTAATTCTGAAATACATCAAAACTTAACTCGTCAAAAAGTTTTGGATAATCACACTTACCACCTCAAAACTTTTAAAATAATTTATTTTCACCATTATTCAAAATTAAACATAATGTAATGTGTATCCGGATCTCACAATTACATAATATTTCTCAAGACATTGACATGCAAGAGTAACAAAGGAAAGATTAAAAAATTAATGGAGGCACTAAGTGAAAACATCACGAGTCTTTTTTATGTAGTATGGTATATATATATAGACTAGGAAGCACATATACTTTGGTGAGGGCCAAAGTGGCGGTGTCGGTCACGTGTCTATAACGCCCCAAAATTCACCCTAAAATGCATTACTATCTATACAACATCCAACTATGAGAGCATCTAAATAAATCATTAAAATAATAAAAACCATTCAACATCCAACTAGATAAATCCCCCAAATAAAACATAACTAAAAATCCTTTAGGTTACATCCAAAACTAAAATACTAATCCCCCAATTAATAATAAAAGAAATATTCCACTTTCTCCGATTGACTGTTTGTTTGAGGATGAAAAGCGGTACTGAAGTGTAACTCTGTCCCCCAATGCCTTTTGTAAGCACTACCAAAATTTAGCCACAAATAAACTATCTCGATCAGACACAATTGACAGCGGTACCCCATGTGACCTCATTATCTCCTGAATGTAAAGCTGACTCAAAGTCACTAGAGTATCCATAGTCCTGATAGGTATAAAATGAGCAGTCTTTGTCAGTCTATCTACAATCACCCAAATTACGTTATGTCCCTTAACATTTCTAGGGAGCCTTGATACAAAATCCAAAATACCTAATATCTTATAATACAAGCTATATAACTGATCTCTAACTCGTTATTTATACATGCAACATATAGAACTTAATCTTTATATGACTATAAATACACTGGGGTTTACAATCCAAGAAATAGCTCTAAACATCCACCTTCGAATCCACTTCATGATTTGCCTCAACATTCCAATTAGGTTGCTCACCTATTTCGAGATTCTCCTCAATTTATACGATCTCAAGTGTACGATAAACACAGTAAAATTCATGAGTAAGTAAGATCACAACTCTCAAGGCACATATATCAACATAACTAATATATATCTCACAACATAACCAACATATATCTCACATACACAGGTAGGTTGGCTAACATGATTTCACACATTGAGAATATCATGGCCCTCACTCACTCAATCAACAATACAATCATCACAAGGATGAACTATTTTAAAGAAGCACGTATACCGACGCATCAGTATTGACATAACTTTCCAGGAATAGTATACTAACCTTCTGCTTGATCATCGTAAGTGAATAGTGGTTTGGTCCTCTCACGACACCAACCCCACTATGAGAGTTAGAAAATCTTGAAACTCCCTCAAGGTAAGAAACTCATCTAACCCCTCTATGATACCCGGTCGATTGCAACCCACGTTAATCACACCCACTCATACATGGGATACTTTCCAATGAAATCCAACAATAATTAAGAATTATGGTTTCATAATCTTTAAAATTGAATAATTCAAGAAAACATGCAAGAGATCTTCAAGCAACATATTTACATTGATCATAACTAAAACTAGAATTTTATAAATCAAGAACATGCGAGTTTTGATATAAAACATGAATAAGTTTAGTTATAATTCAAGAACTAGGGTTTTTGATAAAAAAACCGGATGAATCTCAGATAGAAATCATCTCTATTCAAGAAACGATTCACATAGTTGAAAAGAATTCCCAATATTTGTCTATCTAACATATATATAAGGATTGAAAGCATAATAATAATAATCCTAGCCTCATTCAGTCATTCTTGAATTTTAGAAAGAAACCCAAACTTTAATCCGATGTTTGATAAAACCCTAATGCTTTGATCAATCTCCTACTCGAAATTCTTTTGAATCCTTGTGTTTTCTCTTTCTCTCTCACTCTCTAAGGTTGCCTAATTTTGAAAATTGACAAAATATGGTTAAAGAGACGTCCTAAGAATATTTATAGGATTAGCATCTGAACAGTAATCATTAGATTGATCACTGTCAAATTCGCACTTGCGTTTGAACAGAAAATTGATGTTTGAACGTGTCTCGTTCGAATGTAAGTGGTGTTCGAACATTCTTTGCTCCAAGTATCACGATTTCTATCAGACACCAAAGTACTGTAACTTTGTTTCGTTCGAGCATGATGTTCGTTTGAATGTGGACCTAGTTCTCTGCCTTGACTTCCAATACAGTTTTGTCCTACTTAGAAGTTGATTTCACAAAATCTTTGTGAAATATACTTCTGTAACTCTTGGGATCTAGGTTCTACTGCCAAATTTGTAGGTCAATCTAATATCAAACTAAAAAATTATAGGTAAAAAATTAAGGCAATATTTAGTTATTACCTTCCTAACTTTTTTCCTATGATGAGTATAAAATCCAATATACCAAATATCTTTTAATACAACCTATATAACTTATCTCTAACTCCTTATTTATACATGCAACACATAGAACTTAATATTTATATAACTATAAATGCATGGGGGTTTACAGTGTCCGACACGGATACATGTGGGACACGGTTGGACACGTATCCGATACTACTACAAGTGTCCTAAAAAGGAAAAAAAAACTGGATATAGGAGGGATATAGAGGAGATACATGAGGGATACAGTACTTGACCCATATGACCTCTTCTTCAATCTCTTCTTCAACCAGGATATAAACTTGTATGGCCAAGTATGTCTTCTCGAACTCTTCCTCTTCTTCTTCTTTCCTCCTCCTCCCTTTTTCCTCCTTCACCAAACACATGGTTTGAACCCCCTATGTCTTTTTGCGATTTCTCTCTCTCTGAACATACTAAATTTTAATTTTTTTAAAAAATATTGTTCTTTTTCTTTAGTATAATTTATTTATTAGTTGTCAAATACATTTAACCCACTGTCCAATTTGGTATTAGCCCATTGCCTAATTATAAGATATTAACCAATTTTCAATGTTTGTTAGGTCATATTATTAATATTTTTATTTATATAAAAATATATAATATTATTTTAATTGGTTGTATCCTTGCCGTACCAGTGTTCTATATTTTGAAATTTTGTCATATCCTCATGTCCCTGTACGTGCTTCTTAGCATATAGGTTACCTATTTCTCTTTGTTGGATTAAGGGGAATGTGCATTCAAATGAGGAAATAGATTAGGAACATGATGTTTTCCCATAAAAACATCCGAAAAATCCAACCTATAAAGGGTCATAACAAGCTGTTTTAGGAATGAAATCAGCCAATGCAAGACTAACATTTTCTCCTCTACCATTTGGGCTAATATGAGTTCACCTGCTCTAGCAGCTTTATTGGGGAATTTCTCATCTTAGAATAAGCTTTCCAAAGAAATGACTTAATAGCTCCACCTTGGGATATATATCATCAAAACCAAACCTATGACTACAGGCTCACATAAAATGTAAAAACAAAGAGAAGAAAAAAATGAATTGGTACTCTCAAAATTAATGACAGAAAAGTTCTATTTAGGTTCAAAACATGTAACCCTGTATACAAACATTTTTCACAGTGACAATGATGGATCTAAGAATCAGAGCGGACAGGCCAAATCTCTTTTACTATACTATACTATAATAATCAACCGATAAATACCTTCAAATTATATAAGTTCGTCCTCCCCTCCCGCCAAAAATAGACTTTTGCAAAGATTTAAAACGCCGTTCCCTCCCCCTCACCCAACATTCGTTCTTCTAGACTAAATTCTTGAATCTATTTTTTTTTTTTTTTTGCTATAAAAATGGGTAGAGCATGTTTCTCTTTTTGTTAGTGCCTATGCATGGAATCTTTTTCATTATTAGGTCATATTATTAATATTTTTATTTATATAAAAATATATAATATTATTTTAATTAGTCGTATCCTTGCCGTACCCATGTCCTATATTTTGAAATTTTGTCATATCCTCATGTCCCTATACGTGCTTCTTAGCATATAGGTTACCCGTTTCTCTTTGTTGGATTAAGAGGAATGTGCATTCAGATGAGGAAATCGATTAGGAACATGATGTTTTCCCATAAAAACATTTGAAAAAACCCACCCATCGTAACAAGCTATTTTCGGAATGAAATCAGCCAATGCAAGACTAACATTTTCTCCTTTACCATTTGGGCTAATATGAGTTCACCTGCTCTAGCAACTTTATTGGGGAATTTCTCATCTTAGAATAAGCTTTCCAAGAAATAGCTTAATAGCGCCACCTTGGGATATAAGCTCTCCTCCCCTCCCGCCAAAAATAGACTTTTGCAAAGATTTAAAACGCCATTCCCTCCCCCTCACCCAACATTTGTTCTTCTAGACTAAATTCTTGAATCTATTTTCTTTTTTTTTTTTTGGCTATAAAAATGGGTAGAGCATGTTTCTCGTTTTGTTAGTGCCTACGCATGGAATCTTTTTCATTAATCCCATCATATACATAAACTTCATCTGCTTCAGTGAGTTAATTAAATTCTTCCACATCCACCAAACTTTCAAATTAAAGCACCATTACAAATTGGTCAGTTTAGTTTCCATAACAATTATTGAGCCATATATAGTGTCCAAATTCAAAGATGGAAAAGAGCAATAAATATACCACTGGACACTTGACCGTTGGAGCTGGTCACCCGTCCACTTCACCATTTGGCTGTCCTTTTATTATATATTTTAGAAATATTATACATACCTAGTCCGGTACCTAATTATTTTGGAGGACACTTCTCAATTAAATAATAATGTTGGTCTCCCGTAGGAATCACGTAACAATACTGTTATTTGCATCTGATTTACCGACATAATTTACTAATCTAATCTATGAATATTGTAGGATTGACTATAGACTCTATATAAACTTGGGTTCACTATTAATTTATTACCGACAATGAATTGGATTAACTATTTGTATAGGTAAATCGGGTTCAAGTTGCATTAGATTCATAAACGTATGGAAATGGTGGTGACAATGGCAATGCTCCATTAGTGAAGAGGAAGAAAAAGAAGGATGAAAGGCACATAGATACACATATAAATTTTCTTGGAGCATGTTTTTTTATTTTACTTTTTTGGGGGGAGGGGGGGGGGGGGGGGGGGGGGGGGGGGGCGGGCGGGCGGAGGCTTTGATGGATGGGAAAAGGAAGAAAATGAGAAAATTAATTTTGGAGGGGTTCAAATTTTTCTATTTCTTTTATTTTCATTTTCCTCTCTCTAAATGTACACGAATAAGAAATGGACACCCGCCTTTCCACGAAATCTTTTATTTTCTCTCCAGTTCTTTCTATCAAACCATAGCCCAAACACCTATTATAAGAAGGTGAAAGTTATGCAATATTCTTTTTCACATCCTTATAATTATATAGCTTGTAACATTTATTACCAAACTCATTCATGGTAACATAAGTTGTAGGTGACGAGTAATATCATTTGAAACTAATTTGTTGATCCAATCTAATGCTATCATTGGACTAAGAACACCCAATGTATTGACCATATTCATTACTATCATTTGGATTAAAATTAGGCTTCAATATTAAACATTATCCCCCTGTCAACATAACCCCAACACTATAGTGAATCGGCAAATTATGTTATTAATATCACATGTCATTGATTATTTGTATCATTGTAGTATTGCATCCCCTTGTATATGTAAACATTATCATAAAAGCTATGTCGTAGTTACTTTTTATAATTACAAAAGATTACACAAATTCTGTTATACATAAATATAGAAACTATATATATTAAATTTCAAAATGTCCCCTCTAAGTTTGGATCATGTTGCAATCAACTTCTTCTGATATTAATTTCAACTAGGGGTGTCAACTCTAACCCATTGATATGAATCCAACATGACACGATTATTAAAAGTGCATAACAAGTGATCTGGACTAATGTTTGATACTCACAACACACTAAATAATTTTTTTTCCCATGGGCTTTGACATGAACACAACAAGAAAAAACACGACATACAAATCACATGACACGACACGAATTAACACCCCTGATTTCAACAAATTACTCCTCTAAGTTTAAATATGTTTTAATTAACTCCAATTGTTATGTTTGGCTAGTTAAAAGTGACGGAAACAAATCTCGTGCAAGTGACCTCGCCATCACTGAAAAGACCAAATTACCCTTAATCAAAAAAAAAAAAAAAAATCACTCGTACAAAAACTCCTCATTCTTCTCCTAACCTACGCTGCCAATCCCTCTTCCGACTGCGTCAAAGTTTTCCTTCTACCTTCGACGAAACCAACCCTTCTCCATCTACCCAAAACCACTCTTGCCTTCGGCATAAATCAAACCTTCCGACCAACAACTCCCCTCGCCCCCCCCCCCCCCCTCTAAAAAAAAATTGATCCCCCTTTCTCACACCTTTGTCTCTATCTCTGTCTCTCTCTCTGACACACACACACACACATCATCATCGCGAAACCACTGTCACACCAAAAGCATTGGTCCACTGGTATTGAAAAAATATTCATTACAACAGTGATATCATTTAACAATGCTAACATGGTATCACTAATCAATAGTATCAAAACAAATAAATAAATAGACCCCATAAAAATTAATAACCAGCCTTCCATATAAACAAATAACTATTCACACTTCCTCCATGTAAGAAAAAAATTACCCAAGTGGGGTTCACCTTACTCGATATTTTATTATTAGTTGGTGATACCACATCAACATTGATGACATAGTATCAACATTACATTCAATATTTACTCGTATTCTAGGTAGAGTATTGGTGTTTGGCAAAAGGCAAGAATTAAAGGGTATTCATAAAAACCTTAAAAAATATGTTCGTGGGTAGTTTTGTCTATTTAGTAAACTTGAAAATCATATGGTTGGCTTGTCTAGTATCTTAAAATTTAACAGTTGGAGTTAATTGAAAAGTAATTAAACTTTGAAGAGTAATTTATTGAAATTAAAATCAAAGGGAGTTGATTGCAACATGATCCAAATTTGGAGGGGCCATTTTATAATTAACCCTAAATCACATTATCAAATAAAATCTTTTTAAGAAAAAAAAGAAAAAGACATTTCATCAACTCAGTGTTTGACTTGAACTTCAAGAAGAACAAGATCAAGAAGAGAAAAGAAACAGTTTATCATATGAAACTTAGACAAGGACACAAATGGAGAAAGCAGCCTTCCATTCCAGGGGAAAATCTGTCAATTGCTCAACGGTTTCAACAAATGGAGAGAGAGAGATTACCGAAAAGTTTCAAATAACTAATAAACAAGAAAAGCTGAAAGAGGCAAGAGACTAGGTGTAATAGTGATGATGTTATCAAACCCTAGATGCCTAGAAACCTACACCGATTATTTCAAGCACAAAATCTTGAGTTTGAGTATCCACATAACCCCTTCTCTCTTGTTTACATGATCAATTGGTGTTTTGCAGAGATTTCATGCAAACTTCAGATAGAGAGAAAGAGAGACTTTATCATAGAATCAACATAAGAAGACCTATTCTCCTCTCTCTCTCTCCCTCTATCTCTCCCTCTCTCTCTCTCTCTCTCTCTCTCACACACACACACACATACATACATACAGATCAGAGAGTCAGGGGACCAAAGCTGGGTCCGAGATCATCTGGGACTTATTTTTATATTATATGAAGGACCCTAATGTCCTAACCCATACGTCTTGCTAATTGCTATACTCAATACTGTATCGCAAAATTCAAATTTTTTTCTCTCTCTCTCTCTCCAAAATTATCATGGAAAAAGGAGATGAAAAAAAAAAGATCAAGAGATAACAACAGCACGAAGCAAATGGTGGCGAATAATTTGAGCAGGATGAAGCCTTGTCCGATACATTCATTTCTCGTTATAAGCTCTAATGAATGAATCAAGCTAGCCAACATTCCCCTCAAACCTTCCAACCTTACTGCTTCTAAGACCATAACCCACATAGAGATCTTGTTTCCACTCTCTGAAACCTATCCCACAAGCTTTTCAGTAGGGTGGGGGGAGGAGAGCTCATAGGCCATTGCCTACTCCAAAACCCTAGGCCAGACATACTGATTTATAGTTGGACGGAAGAGGTTGTTACGCCCTCTCAGGTGATGATATCCCAAATAAGAAGTTTTGTTTAGGCTCACACATCTTGTAGTGCGTGTACCTCACGCTATATTTTGAAAAGAAAAAGATAAGAAGGGAAGAAAAATAAATAGGAAAAATCAACAAAAAAATATTTACTATTTAAGGTCGATTCATACATTATCCATCTTTGTTCCTCCTCCGCTTTTTAAAACTAAAAAAAATGAATTAGACTTATCTCATCTTCCCTCCTTGAAAGTAATGATGACAAAAATCATATACATTATGAAGGACCATACACTTTGTATATGTTACAAAAAAGACCCAGAGAAGATCAAATTATGTACAAGTTGCAACAATTTGAGATGTACCTCAAATATATTTGTCAAAATAAGTGCTGACTAGTTACAATAAATAACAAAAAATTGGGAAAAAGTCTAGTTGAGAAGTCATAAACAATTTTTGTAAATGCATTTTGTTGTAATTGTAGGTTGAGCAGACTTACCCAAAAAATAAAATTGTAGGTTCAGCATCTAAAAAGTATTACAAGCAAAGCATTCTCTCTCTCTTACGCACTTGCCCTCTCTTGCTTGCGCGTCAGATTGTGTTATCACCAATTTTTAACTGGATAAATTCCTTTTGTTGGTATATTAATGTTTCTAACATATGGAGACATGTTTGACGTATGTGGATTTTACTTAAATCATATTATCTGTAGGAATCAATAGAAATGACAAATCCCTTGAACTTGAAAATCTGATTTTACTTAAATCTCATTATCCGTAGGAAT
Organism: Ilex aquifolium; assembly: GCA_951799425.1. Lineage (NCBI taxonomy): Eukaryota > Viridiplantae > Streptophyta > Magnoliopsida > Aquifoliales > Aquifoliaceae > Ilex > Ilex aquifolium. Next base: position 12,880,170 of record OX637410.1, on the reverse strand, counting down.
CAATAGAAACGAAAAATCTCTTAAACTAGAAAATATGACTTTACTTAAGTCTCATTATATGTAGGAATCAATAGAAACGACAAATCCCTTAAACTAGAAAATCTGAAATGATGACCTATTTGTCAACTTCACATAAATTTTCTTTAAAAAAATAGGCAATAGATAAGGAGGCCAAAGACAAAAACAAAAGGTAAAGGTTTTGTTTTTCAAATGAAAGTTCTGACATATAATCACGTGTAAATGATACAATGATAGTTAGGTATGTGTTGATACAAGCATACAAGTTGAAAATAAACAAAAAAGAGACAAAAAAAGAAAAGGTGTCTAAAGCAGAAAGATAGCATCATTGCTTTATTTTACTAAAACAATGCTCTTAGCATTTGTTTTACTGTAACATTTATGTATGATTAAATTTTACTAAGCAATATTTGAACTCAGACATTTTCTTTTGTTGGATGAATTTTCACTTTGTGTAACAATGCAAGCTCTTGCATTAGATTCTAGGTGGGACGAATTGTATTTGATATATGTACGTGCAAAAATGTATTTTTGTTGTAAATAAAATTGGTTGACGTGATTCTTCAATTTTATGAACTAAGTCATATTGAATTGTTGGCCCTTTCCAACAACAAAGAAAATAAGGTTATGACAAACATTCATGAATAATAAGATTTCTTTTTGAGTAAATTTAAGAAGTTGGAGTGCATAAGAAAAAGATGGATTGAATTTAGCCCAACAAAATCCCAAGGAAAAAGGGAAAGAAATATTGAGGGCATTTCTATTTTCCAATGGTTATGTAGCCTATTTGAAAATTATAAACAATGCAACAGTAACCAGTGGAAATATAATCTTGAAAAGCAGTTTGTTTTTTTACACATGTCAAATCCACAATGGCGTCATTTCCAATTCGATCCAGTATTAAATAATCTTAATTTGACTTATTTAATTAATTAGCGCCGAAAATAAACTCATTTAATTTTTTTGTTATCTTATCTCATTGACCCGCATAACAGACAAAAGAAGAGCCTAAACCTAAATATTCCCTCTTTCTCAATAAAATCCACTTTTTATGAGTCCTTCTAAACTAAAAATACACTCAATTTATATATGAGCAAAGTCAAATAAAAAATTTATGATTCTTTCAAATTTTATATAATACTTTATAGAAAAAAAAAACTATCATAATAAATATTAAGCATGTTTATTTAACTCATTTATTATTCATACTAGTACATCGCTTAATTTTAAAATTTTGTACAAAATAATTATTAAGCTTTAAATCACCAACATAGTGTAGGGTGAAACTATTATTCTAAAATCGTTAGGGTACTATCATCAATTTTGATTATTAATTTTGAATTAGATAATTTATTATTATTGGTTAAAAGAATAACAAAAAATTACACACATAATATTTTTTTATTGATTGAAAAGTGAAGTTACGATATCGTCGAGTTTGTTTTATGTGATTTACACGCGGAGGGTAGACGGGTGGAATTGGTTGACCACTTGGTAGGTGGGAGTTAATTAATGCAAGTTGTACATACAATAACAACTTTTTCATCGTTGTGCTAATTATTGTGGGTCCCAATTAGAGGAGATAAGATTACATTGATGTATGTGAAGCTGTCAAGTTTCTTCTCCCACTTATTCAATTGTGATGATACACAAGGTGTGGGTCCCAACCAATAGAATGATGCCTTAATGATAGAATAAGGAGAGAGAGAGAGAGAGAGAAAAAAAAGATTGTGAGGCTGTTGAAGACACACTGGCATTTGGGGGTAAAATTTATGAGGAAGAATATACTACCAATTTTTGTACCGTATTAAAATTTATAATTTTTTGAAGTTAAATAATATATTTTTAAGTAAATATTATAATTAAAAAATGATAAATGGAGAGAGAGAGAGAGAGAGAGAGAGAGATATTACCAGAAGGTTTCAAATAACTAGTAAACAAAAAAAGCAGAAAGAGGCAAGAGACTAGGTGTAATAGTGATGATGTTCACAAACCCTAGATGCCTAGAAACCTACAAAGATCATTTCAAGCATAGTATCTCAAGTTTGAGTTTCCACATAACCCATTCTCTCTTGTTTACATGATCAACCGGTGTTTTGCAAAGATTTCATGCAAACTACAGAGAGAGAGAGACTTTATCATAGAATCAACATGAGAAGACATGTTCTCCTCTCTCTCTCCCTCTATCTCTCTCTCTCTCTCTCTCTCACACACACATACATACATACAGATCAGAGAGCCGGGGGACCAAAGTTGGGTCCGAGATCATCTGGGGCTTAGTTTTATATTATATGAAGGACCCTAATGTCCTAACCCATACGTCTTGCTAATTGCTATACTCAATATTGTATCGCAAAATTCAATTTCTCTCTCTCTCTCTCTCTCTCTCCAAAATTATCATGGAAGAAGGAGATGAAAAAAAAAAGATCAAGAGATAACAGCAGCACGAAGCAAATGGTGGCGAATAATTTGAGCGGGATGAAGCCTGGTCCGATACATTCATTTCTCGTTATGAGCTCTAATGAATGAATCGAGCCAGCCAACATTCCCCTCAAACCCTCCAACCTTACTGCTTCTAAGACCATAACCCACATAGAGATCTTGTTTCCACTCTCTGAAACCCTATCCCACAAGCTTTTCAGTAGGGGGTGGGGGGAGGAGAGCTCATAGGTCATTGCCTACTTCAAAACCCTAGGTTAGACTTACTGATTTATAGGTGGACGGAAGAGGTTGTTACACCCTCATTTGATGATATCCCAAATAAGAAGTTATGTTTAGGCTCACACATCTTGTAGTGTGTGTACCTCACGCTATATCTTGAAAAGAAAAAGATAAGAAGGGAAGAAAAAGAATGTTAATGTAGCCCACTTCAAGGGTGAAATTTAAGATTTAGGGCACAATTTGAGCTTGAAATGGGGCCACATTGCACCTTTTTTATAAAATTGCGGTGTAATTTGAGAATCTAATTCTTTAAGGGTATAAATTGAGAATTGGTACATCTTTCAAGGTATAAAGTGAAATTAGCCCTTAGGAGAAATTATATTTGCTACCCCTAAAGTTCTATCAAATTTATAGGGGTTAATTGCAGCGGTGGTCTCTAAAGTTTGGACTTTATCTCATTTTGATCTTTAATATTACAATTGTATCATATTAGTCTCTAATGTATTGACTTTATTTTTAAGTGGTTCTCATGTATAGTGCCATCCAAATTTTTAATGGTTTGTGCTTATGTGCTTCCCACATGCTCCCAAATGAATGGTATTTTAGACAAATTGTTGTCTACTTGACCCAAAAAATTGCAGTAGTAGTCCCAAAGTATACTTCTTATCTCATTTTGGTCCCCAATATTAAAATAAATTAGATATTAATGTGATACTATTATAATATTGGGGAACCAAAATGAAACGGAGAGTATACTTTGATGACTACTGTTGTAAATTTTGGGTCAAGTAGTCATTGATTTGTTTAAAGTATCCTTCATTTGGGAGCATGTCTGAAGCACATGAGCAAAAATTGTTAAAAATTTAGAATGCATTATACGTGGAGACCACTTAAAAATAAATTCAATACATCAAGTATAAATTAATACCAAAAATGAGACAGTATATAAATTTTAGGGACCACAACTGTAATTAATCCAATTTATATTTGATTTGTGAACTATTAAGTAAAACCAACTAAATCCTCCAACTTTTGTTGGTGTGTGAGAGATTCTTTTTGATAACTTAGAACCAATTCAACTACGATTTTTTTGTTTTTGCAAACCACGACCATTTTTGGTAAACCAATGTCGCGTTAACATTTCCTTATCATGACTTAAAAATTACTATTATTTTTCCATCTAATACTTTGTCCTTGGAGCTTTCATATTTTGGGCAAGCTAATCCATCTCCATCAAATACAATGGCCTCATTTCCTTTCCATTTATCCTCTTCTTCTTTTTTTTCTTCGAGTTTTTGGGTTTTTTTTGGGGTGGGGAAAGTGGTAAGAAGGAAATTTAATCTTTGGATACATATGTCTTGTAGGAGACATAGGCACAATAGGCTCGTTTGGTTGTTGTATTTATTTATCTCTCCTTCATATATATATATATATATATATATATATATATATATATATATATATATATATACATACATACATAGGCACAATAGGCTCGTTTGGTTGCTGTATTTATTTATCTCTCCTTCATATATATATATATATATACACAGGGGCGGAGCCAGAAATTATGTCTAGGGTGGGCACTTTACTAAAAAAATTTAATTTTTTTCTTCTAATCAATAAAAATAAAATAATATATTCAAATTTACTATATTGTATTCGATACTTAAAAATTCATAAAATACGAAAGGGTCAAACTTTGATAAATATAGCATACATAAATAAAAACAAACAAAAAGAGAGGCTAATTATAACCCTTCATAACAAATGAAGCAAATTGCATAAAAGATACTATAGTATTTCTCCATATATATGATCAAACTATTAGTCATTGATCACTCATTTAATTAAGTAACCTAGTTGCCATAATCTCTATAGCTTTTTTTTTTTTTTAATTGGAATCTCTATAGCTTAAAAAAAATGAGTTTAACATGTCAAAAACTTATATAGATGTATTCCTAAAGTGTCCAAAGTGTGTCCAAAAATTCATAATTATTTAGGTACGGGGACTATACTAATTGATAGAATAAAAAATAATAGAGTGGACACACTTAAATATACTTCAAATTATTTGAAATATACATAAGTAATATTTTTTTTTAAAATTGAGGGTGGGCATGTGCCCCCCCAGTCCTCAAGTAGCTCCGCCCTTGTGTATATATATATATATATATACTAATAAATATCCATGCCTGAACGCACTTTGCCATTAAAAAAAAAAGTCAATTAAAAAAAGTGAGCATTAAAAAAAGTAAAGTGGCACACTTAATAAATTTAAGAGACTGAATAAGTTTCCATATTTAGTTTAAGATAAGACAATTGTTACTACCTGGAAAACATTCAGAACCAGTAAAAATCAATTGTGGCCCTTGAATATAGGTCATTATGTATGTCAACGTATGGGTGAGCATAGAAAATTGACTCAAGTCTCCATGAAAAAATAAAACCTCACAAATTACAAAGATCACAAGTTATCAGAATACATTTTGCTAAATGATGCTTTCAAATAGGACCACCGCTAACAGCAATCTAGATGGTCAATATCAAAGTTTTTACTAAATCTTCATAGCAAACAAAAAGACAACGGAGGTGAAACTCAGAATACCCACCAGTATGCATTTGTCGACGATAGACTTTACTCTAGAGAGTAACATCAGCCTCCATAGGATTAGGATCTAGTGTAGGCAAGAAGAAAAAATGTTCAAAAAACTAACTGATTGCATTAGAATGAATGATTGATGCTAATAATGATCAAAACTGATGAAATGCAACCAAAGATCATAGACTCGGGACTTTAAATTGAAAACATAATGCTATCAAGAAGTTGTCAGAAATCAAACTCGTCAAAAATTGATTAACTTTACAGACTCTAATTGATGTCAATGCTGAATAGTCATTGAGGTTATTACTTATATATGAACATTAATTAATGATCAAAGCATGTTGTATACCCATCGAAATGTACGTCCTAATACTAACTACTAACATTTAACATCATCTAATTGAACCAATCACTATCATATCAAAGCACCTGAGTATAAAAAAAAATGTTTTACATAATTTCGCCTTGGGTTTTTTTTTAGGCCAATATGAACCAATTAGATCTTCTTTTACAATCCCTATTCTGCAAAATAAACATGCGGACACATTGCCAAAGATTAAAACATTGAACAACTTCCAAACATCACATTGCCAAGAAAAAGTTGAATAGAGACCAATATATTGTAGTAAATAAGAGAATTGCTATGGACACGGAGGACCAAGAACGAGAAATTTTTTTAAAAAAGTATATAGAAGTAATTAACAAAGAAGCAGAGTTATATTAAAAATTAAGTATTGAATTTAAATTGTAATACAACAGTTGAAAAATGAATTTTGAAAAACACCAACAGAAAAATGAAAAATCCTCATATAATATCAACAGTTTATACTAAATTTGGCACATTCAAGAAGCAAAATAGAATCGCATTGAACAATCAATGTAGAACATTTGCATTGAAAAAAATAGTCCACTTGAAAAGAACCCGAAAATAAAAACCCAGAAAAATATAACATCAAAAGTAGAGTAATATCAAAATGAAAATTTACAGGGAGAAGTAAAGTTTCTGAGTGGAGTTGTGATGGTGTAAACCTTCGGAGATGAGCTATGGAACTAAATTAATTGGCATGAACAGTTTGCATGGGGATTGATATGGCATCTGAGCTACGAGGCTCATGAAGTGGTGAATGAATGCTTTATCTAGTCATGTATAATGTGTGAAATACCATAGAAATATAGTGGTTCACCGGCTAGTGAGCTCGGCTAGTCCACTCTCCAATGAAGGCTCTTGCTCCTTTCTCTTTATTCATCAGTTGAACGTGTTACAGTCGAATACTCAGGGTATTAGGGTTCCTAGCCTTTCTTTTTTCTTTTTTGTGATGGAGGTTGCCTTCCCCTTTTATGACCTCCTGCTTATTTCTAACCCGGAATTACTTCCTATATTGAAGGGATTGTGCCCTATCTTCATCCATAATTCCGGAGTTACCTAAACTCCTTATGGCTGGCTTCAAATGGAGAGATCTTTGCCTTCTTTCGTGGGATTCTCCTTAGTTTTAGGAGGGGATCGCAGTTGAATACGGGTTTCATGCCTTGGATTGGTTCTACTTCCTTTATAACTGTATCCGTTGTCATCTTGCTGTCCATTCATCATTTCCCAACATGTGTCCCCGGCTGGGAGCTCTTAGCGCTGACTAGACGAGCTCTGACCACTGCTGGATGAACTCTGCTTATTCTACCGGAGCTCCCGACCTGAGCTTATTTCCTGAGCTCGTGTCTATTTATTTTAGGCATCATCAGTTGCCCCCCAGCTCTTGCCTTAAGCTGGCTTAGGTAAGGGCTGACCTGCATTCCAGACTGAGTTAAATATTCACGTGGCTAGTACGTGACTTGGAGATTTTTGACGGTTTGCAGTAATCATGACTTCTCCTCGATTCCCGCGCATGTCTCAGCCCACGCCCTTCAAGCTTTAAATACACAGAAACAGCTACATGAACCGTTTTCTTCACACTGTTCATCTCCCTTACTGCTCCTCATCTCCATTTTCTCTGCGATTTTGGATCGTTTTTCTTGAGCCTTTCTGCTTTCTTGCTTGAAATCGAATTCCCTGCCCTCGTTTCGAAGATTCGCATCGCCTCCTTCCTCCGATAGTGCTCCAGGCTTCCATTCACAGCTATTCCTGAGTTAGGTACGTCATTTGCCCCTTTCTCTTCCCCCTTTTGCTCTGGATCCCTCGAGTTCGAGGTGGTTGCTACATTTCTGGGCTTTTCGATTCTTTTACTTTTGGAATCGCGACCGTTGCTTAGCCCCCCTTCCTCATTTCGTTGATTGGAGCTCTATAGTTCACATCCTTGCCGTCGGGAGTTACTGTGCCGACCCAAGGGTTATCAAAGAGTGTCTGTCCTGTGCTCCTCTGCTTTACCGTTCCTTTAACCTTCCTTTTTCTCTTCCTATCATGTCTGCCTCTTCTGGAGCCACTCGCTCCTCTGTTTCACTTTTAGGGTCTAGGTCAGCCGAAGAGGATTCCGAATTAGGGGAGGTAGGTGACGAGATAGATAACTTCCCTGGGGTGGAAGCCATTGATTCTGTGGTTAATACCGAAGAGCCTCCCTCAACGTCCCCCTCCTTGCCTCCTAAGCCAGACAAAGGCAAAGGCAAGGTCAGTGGAGTTGGGGTTGAAGGGAAGACCACATATTTGGGGCTTGCCTTTAAGCATGCCGAGTCTGTGGGCTACAGCAAAGAGGCCCCTGAGCTAATGAAAGTTTATAAGATTCGGTACGGCTTTCCTCCTGGGGTCGAACCCTGGTGCCCAGACAAATCAGTCTACTATGTAGAACAAGTACACAATAGGGTCTGCTTCTTTCTTGCCTCCTTTGATAACGGTCTTCGCTTTCCTCTACACCCCTTCATCAAGGCTATTCTGCAACATTTCCATGTGTGCCCCTCCCAGATTTCTCCCAACTTCTATGGTGTCATGGTTGGTCTTCTAGTCATCTTTAGGAAACATAAACTTGGGCTTCCTAGTATTTCTTTGTTTTTGGAGCTCTTCAACGTTAAGCCGACCTCTGGAGGCTTCTTGTATGCCTCTAAGCGTGCCAACGCTAGGCAGCTTATCTCTAACATTCCGACCTCTCATAAGCACTGGAAGGAACACTTCTTTTTTGTCGGGGGCACCAATTGGGAGTATAATCCTGCTGATAAGACGGATACTCTCGGTATCCCAACAGCTTGGGCTGAACCAGACAACTTGCGTGAGTCTTTCCTCAAGTCAACTGAGCTCTAATCTGGAACTTGCAAACCTTTAGCCTTTTCCTTATTGGCACACTTTCTTTTTTTTTCAGGTGATCGTCTTGAGCTCAGCCCTGAGGATAAGCAAGTGCTAGAGGAGTTGGAGAAGATCAAGCCAGAGAGGTACGCTGACCTGATTGAGTCACGAAATTTGGTGCGGCTAGGTCTGAGTCCCCCTGTGGTGACCTTGGCGATTCCATTATCGATTTTAGAGGCTGACGAAGGTACCTTCTTTCTTTTCCTCTTCGTTGCGCTTCCTTCCCTTCTTCTTCTCCTTACATCTTCCTACTCCCCCCAGACATTCCAGGTTCTTCTACCATGAAGTCTACTCCAGAAGAGCTCAAGGCCAAGGTGGATGAGCTGATGAAAGGTGGTAGATCCAGCAAGCGCAAGTCCCGGGTTAGTTCTGGGAGTGGTCCAGGTATCCGGGCTAAAATCCCCAGATTTGAGGTGTCTTCTCCCCCTTCTGTAACTGAAGAACAGGTTCCAAGCAAGGCTCCGCCCTCCTCCTCTGGGACTCCACAAACTGCGATCCCCTCTTCCCCTCTAGTGGCCCCTTCTAGGTTGGCGCCTGCTCAAGAGGGGGGTCAGGCTTCCCCTTCCTCCTCTGAGGTCGAGAAGGCTTTGGAATTGATTCCCGATCTCCAACCCGGGAATTTCAAATACAGTGCCTCTGGGAAGGCGACTGAGAAGGAGAGAAAATCTGAGGAGGAAGGTGAGGACTCCTTCTTTGACAACATGGACCTTGCTGCTGGAGTTCTTTCCTCTATTTTTTCTGAATCTGATGTTCTGAAGGCTGCTTCCATGCCCCTTGAGGAATCCATCTCTTCAGCTCTTCAGGGGGCGGCTGCTGTAAGTGCTCGCCCCTGTTCCTCTTTGCTTGTTCGCATTTCGTGGTCTGATGTGATTTGCTGTATTTTCCTTATGTTCTCAGGCTGCCCTTCATACGAAAGGTCTGTTGCACCGAGTCCGATCTCAAGAGAGCTCCTTTAAGGTCTTGAAGACATATAAGGCCAAAATTTCCGAATTGTCCGTTGAGAACGAAGGCCTTAGAACTCAGAATGAAGACCTCAGAGCTCAGGTGGAGAATCTCAAAGAGCAATCGATGAAGCAAGCTTTCGACCTTAAGCATACATTGACCGTCAAGGTCAGAGCTGAGGAAGGGGAGAAGAAAGCTCAGGACGAGCTGAGGCTGGTTAAGGAGGACCTGCAGCTTAAGGTTGAGGCGTGGACCAAGGCCAGCCAAGAGGCCTTTGACGCCAAGAAAGAGCTCAGTCAGGCCAAGCAAGACTATCTCGCCCTCAATGAAGCAAATGACAAGCTCTGCGAGGAGCTTGAGGAGCAGAAAAACTTGGTCACACAGAAAGGCAAGGAGATTGCCGAGCTTAAGGATGAGGCCACCACTTTGTGGGCTACTGGATGGCTTGCTTTTAGGCGTAAAGCTATCAAAGCTTACCCAGATCTCGAATTCGATTTTCCTATCCCTACTGAGGAGGAAATGGAAGAATCTGACTCTAGTGGTGAGGAAGACACCTCAGCTCTTCCTCCTGGAGCTCTACTCCAAGATGCCTCTGCTTCCCCCTGTACTGTTCTTGCAGTGGCCTCATCTGCTGACCTGGTGACCGAGGCACTCGAACAAACATCATTGCCTGGTACGGCAGAGGCTCCTGGGGTCAGTGTTCCCGGAAATTCCACTCCTCCAGCATCAGGATCCTTGCCCCCTGAGCTCCTGGGTTCTGCTTCTCCTGCTGATGCTGTGTCTGCCGAGCTGCAGGGTCTTCTGTCCACTCCCCCTTCAGAAACTTAGGTCTTTTTAATTGTAATTTCTTTGTAAAGAATTTTTGAGATGTAACTTTGACTTGGGTTGGGACCTTGTGCTACTTTGCAATCGTTCGTCATTTTGTTTTTTCATTGCTGGTTTATCATATTCATATGTCCCCTTGAATTTCAGCACCTATATATTTTTGAATATATCTTTGAATTTCCGCACCTGTATGTATTCAACTTTGTATACTTCCCTTGCCCCCTTTTGCTTTGAGAGGTGCTATGCACTCCTTGAAGCAAAATTACTAGATTTGAAGAAGACAGGAGGCTTGGTGCTATGCTCAACTGCTTCTCCTAAGCCTTTTAAGCTCAGTGGTTGGTACCCTAAGGATCCATTACTTATCCTTCTTCGTTCTGAGCTGCTTAGTCTGATATTCTGAACTGGCGTGCTCGTTCTGAGTTGCATAGCTTGTGCTCGTGAATTCCTGCTGAGCTATGCAGCTCTTCTTCTGAACCTAAGAGCTCTTACTGCGCTTTTTTAGCTCTTTTTGTATCTTAAGAGCTCCTTCTGAGCTACTTTGCTCTGTTGTCTGACCTTAAATGTTATTTCTGAGCTTCATTGCTCTTTCGACGGATCCCTTTCTGGAATGAAAAAATTTCGTTGGTCCAAAAAATAGAAGACCTTCTTCTACGTTTTACCTCTCTTTTTCCCCCATCTTGTTTTGAGGGATGCTTCAGACCTTCTTTAAGCAAGGTTATGAACTTTCAGAGGCTGTTAAGTTCCTTTGATGAATTCTTCCTCTCTAACGCGAGCAGGGCTCTTAGAATTGTAGGCCTTAAAGACTTGCTATACAAGTGTTCTGTTTTTGACTGGGCTGGGCTCAAATATGGAGGATACGTTGCTTGGTGGGGTCAGAATTTTTGTTGGTTGTTTTGAGTGCAAATAAGAGGGGTAATATCTGATTTCTTTTCCCGCGTTTTTCTCTCAACCGCTTCCCATAACCGCCACGTCTTTCCCCTTTCCATAACCGCAACCACTTTCCATAACCGTAGCCACTTTCCATAACCGTAGCCACTTTCCATAACCGCTGCTACCTTCATTAATTAAGAAACTAAACAGGCCACTTGATTCCCTCTTTCTTGGCTATTAGTTTCCTGAAAAGCTCCCAAGTGCATGACCTATTCTTGACTTTCTTCTTGATTTCTTGCGTCTTTTTCCTTACCAGCATTTTCGATGGCTGCCTCCGCTTCTTCTTTGTTCCAGGAACGATCCTCCTTTGGAATCGAATGGAAGTGGCATTGTCGCTATCTGTCCCCTTCAATACTTGAATCTTCTGATTTGGTGGACATCAAAAAACGGTTTTTCCCTGATCTTGACTTGCCTATGCGAGTCTCTTCCTCCGACGAGCCTTGTAACTACCTCCCCCGAGGGGAAGTCTGTTTCTTTGAAGGTGCTATGGGCATGGGACTTCGCCTTCCCATTCATCCGGCCATTGAGCGAGTTCTTGCCTATTATGGCCTGTGCCCTTCTCGCCTTTCTCCACGAGGATGGGGTGCTATGGTAAGCTTCTTCTTGTTCTGCCGCCTGCATGCTCTTGGCAGGTTCCCCTTTGTCTCTGAGTTTCTATACTTCTTCGAGATTGAGGAAGATGATGCTCCCTGCTTCAGTTTCTTCCGTTGGAGGGATTTCAATTTACGCCCTTTGGTTCTAGATCTTCCCTCCGACCCTGAAGGGTGGTCTAAGCGTTTCTTCTTCGCTTCTGGAGAGGCTTGGAGGTCTCCTGAGGATCGCTGTCGTAAAGCTAGGATTCCTCGGTCCTGGAAGAGCTTCTCTCGTATTGGTAAGCTCGAGCATAGCTCTTTTGAGTATTTTCCTTTTAAAGATATGCTCTTATTATGTCCTTGCTGTGCAGATCCGCCTGACCTGGGTTTACCAGGGATGGTGAATATCAACGAGTTGTTGCTTGTGGAGTCTAAGACTTATTCCGAGCTGATGACGAGCGCAAACCTCTATTTGCTTGGGGCTGAGGCTACTGAGTTTGAGTTTTCCACTATTCCTTACTCTTCCTGGACCTCTTTCTCTGATTCTGATGAGGACGGGGATTCTGACAAGGACGGAAACACCGTCACGAGTTCAAGGAAGCGTAAGAGGGATGACTCTCCTTCTCCTGACTCTCTGTCCACTATCTTCCTTACCTCCATTGGTCAGAAGCTTCTTGACTCGCTTCACAAGGCTGAGCAAGAAAGGGATGAGCTGCAAAAAGAGAATGCTAGCCTGAAGGGAGAGGTTGCTGAGCTGAAAGCTGAACTTAAGAAAGACTAGGATTTTTGTTCCCTTGTATCTTTCTTTCTTTTCTTGAACGATGCCAGACTATGACCCTTTTTTTTTTTTATACTTTTCCGCACGTTTATTTTCTTGGATATTCTGAATTCTAGGTTGTTCATTTTTGAGTATGCATGCCCATATACGAGCTCTTGGTGTTCGGAACACGAACAGAAGATCATGTTTGCACTGACCTTAGTTCCTGACTAGTCCCAGAGATCAGACCACGAACATCGATGGAAAACAGAAGATCATGTTTGTGCTGACCTCAATTCCCAACTGATTTCCATAGGTCGCACCACGGGCGTTGATGGAAAAACAAAATGTCATGTTGGTACTGACCTCACTTCCCATCTGACTTTGTGAGTGCTCTCTGCCGTACTGGACATTTTAGGGTCTTCGAGGGTGTAGGCAGTGCATAAGGACCACTAGTCGCGGGGGAAAGACTGTTGGTGTCTCCAAGAAGAGCTCGTTCTTTAATTTGACTGTTGGTGTCTCCAAGAAGAGACCAGTCTTGAATTTTACGAGCCTAGAAGCTTGTATGCGCCGAGGAGCTGTAGAACTCATCTTGCTTTTGGTAAGCTTGGAAACTTATTATTTGTTTATGAGCTGAAGAGCTCATCTTGTATTTATAAGCTTTGAAGCTTATCGTTTGTTTATGAGCTGAAGAGCTCATCTTGTATTTATAAGCATTGAAGCTTATCGTTTGTTTATGAGCTGAAGAGCTCATCTTGTATTTATAAGCTTTGAAGCTTATCGTTTGTTTATGAGCTGAAGAGCTCATCTTGTATTTATAAGCTTTGAAGCTTATCGTTTGTTTATGAGCTGAAGAGCTCATCTTGTATTTATAAGCTTTGAAGCTTATCGTTTGTTTATGAGCTGAAGAGCCCATCTTGTATTTATAAGCTTTGAAGCTTATCGTTTGTTTATGAGCTGAAGAGCCCAGCTCGTATTTATAAGCTTTGAAGCTTATCGTTTGTTTATGAGCTGAAGAGCCCATCTCTTTACTTTGGAATCCATTGAAGGGTGAATAAAAGACTTGCTCTTTCTTATTCAAAAATAGCTATATTACAAATAACACTTACTGGAAAAACTTCTTAAGGTGCTCGGCATTCCACGAGTGAGGTAGAACCTTTCCTTCCTCTGTTTGCAACTCATAATTCCCCGGTCTGATTACCCTTGACACGATATAGGGCCCTTCCCAATTAGGTCCCAATTTCCCATGCGTGGGATCCTTTCTTGCAAGCAGAAGCCTCCTAAGTACCAAATCTCCAGCCTTGAAACTTCTGTGTTTTACCCTCATGTCATAATACCTCGCAGTTTTCCTTTGGTAAGTGCGGACACGGTGCAGAGCTCTGTCCCTCTTTTCATCCAAGAGATCGAGGTTCAGCAAGAGAGATTCATCATTGTGCTCGGAATCTGCAAACTCCACCCTTGGTGATTGGAGCCCTATCTCTACTGGGGCCACTGCCTCGGTCCCAAAGGCCAAAGCAAAGGGGGTTTCCTGAGTCGCAGATCTGGCGGTGGTCCTGTAGGCCCACAATACCTCCGGAATGTACTCCACCCATTTGCCTTTCAGGTTTTCTAGCTTGGTCTTCAAAGCTGACTTTATGGTTCTTATTGTGACCTCTGTCTGCCCATTAGACTGGGGATGGGCAGGAGCTGAGAAATAGTTCTTGATTCCAAGCTCAGCACAAAAACTTTTGAACTTTGAATTGTCAAACTGCTTTCCATTGTCAGATACGAACGCTCTGGGAACTCCAAACCTGCAAACTATCGACTTCCAAACGAAGTTTTGAACTTTTTGCTCTGTGATCGTTGCCAAAGGTTCGACCTCTGCCCATTTAGTAAAGTAATCCACTCCTACGATGGCAAACTTGCACTGCCCCACACCGGTGGGAAGGGGTCCCAGAATGTCCAACCCCCACTGCTGAAAAGGCCATGGGCTTACCACCGAGGTTAGGAGCTCGGGAGGACTGTGGGACATATTAGCATGCTCTTGGCAAGTTTTGCATTTTCTTACTAAGTCGGTGGCGCTTTTGAGCATGGTGGGCCAATAATATCCTTGCCTCAGTACTTTTCCTGCCAAGGCCCGAGCTCCTATGTGATTACCACATATCCCCTCATGTACCTCTCTGAGTATATAATTAGCATCTTCGTCTCCTATGCACTTAAGGAGAGGCATTGAAAATCCACGTTTGTACAGTTTCCCTTGCATCAGGGAAAATATGGCTGACCTGGCCCTTAGCTTGGATGCCTCCTTGGCATTACTTGGCAGAGTTCCATTCTGAAGGTACTCTACGATGGGATCCATCCAGCTCGGCTGAGCTTCAATTGATAGAATTTCCTCTTCTTCGATGCTTACCGAGGGCTTTGGAAGGTGCTCTACTGGAATTAGCCTATCCAAATCCTCTTGCGAGGCAGTTGCTAACCTTGCCAGAGCATCTGCTCGTGAGTTCTCCATTCTAGGCACGTGTCTGACCTTAACCTGTACAAACTGTTTCATTAGTTCTCGTACCTTTTTGAGGTACAGGACCATCTTATCGCCTCTTGCCTCGTAACACTCTTCTATCTGCTTCACCACCAGTTGAGAGTCACTGCAGATCTCCAGCTGCTCTGCTTCCATAGAATAGGCAAGATTAAGCCCAGCGATAACGGCTTCATATTCTGCCTCATTATTTGAAGCTTTGAACCCAAATCTGAGGGCATATTCGATGTCTATTCCTTCTGGAGAGGTCAGGATCATTCCTGCATCGCTTCCCTGAGCATTGGCAGCTCCATCCACTGAAAGCTTCCATATAGGAAGGTCCGGTACTAAATCCGTGGTTTCCATAGGCGCTGCTGCTGTGAATTCTGCAATAAAATCTGCCAAAATTTGCCCTTTGATGGCAGTTCTTGGCTTGTACCTGATATCAAACTCACTGAGCTCTACGGCCCATTTGACCAACCTCCCTGAGGACTCCGGCTTGTGTAGCACTTGCTTCATTGGCTGATCTGTTGGAACCTCGATAGTATGAGCCTGGAAATAAGGTCTAAGTCTCCTAGCTGTTGTAACCAGAGCTAGAACGAGTTTTTCCATCTTTGGATATCTCTCCTCTGCCCCCCTCAGAGCTCTGCTACAGTAGTGGACGGGTTGCTGAGCTCTGTCTCGCTCCCTAACTAGCGCTGCACTTGTTGAAAAATCTGAAACCGCTAGGTAGAGGGTGAGGACTTCCCCTTCTAGAGGGCTCACCAGAACAGGAGGAGAGCTCATATATCTCTTTAGGTCTTCGAATGCTTCTTCACACTTGGCATCCCAGCGGAATGCCTTCTTCAAGATCTGAAAAAATGGCTGGCATTTATCGCTGGACCTAGACACAAAACGGCTCAGTGCAGCTATCCTGCCTGTCAAACGTTGCACTTCTTTCGTGTTGGATGGTGATTGCATTTCCACCATTGCTCTAACCTTTTCTGGATTGGCTTCAATCCCTCTGCTGCTGACTATAAAGCCCAGAAATTTTCCTGCCGAGACCCCAAATGCGCACTTCGCAGGGTTTAGCTTCATTTTGTACTCCTTTAGAATTCGGAATGACTCAGCTAAGTGCTCGATGTGGAGCTCTGCTTTCAGTGACTTCACTAGCATGTCATCAATGTAAACTTCCATGGATGCTCCTATTTGCTTCTGGAACATTTTATTTACCAACCGCTGGTAAGTGGCTCCAGCGTTCTTCAATCCGAAGGGCATGACCTGATAACAATATGTTCCCTGTTCAGTAACAAAGGAGGTCTTCTCCTGATCGCTGGGATCCATCCTGATCTGGTTGTAGCCTGAGAAGGCGTCCATGAAACTGAGGAGCTCGTGCCCTGCAGTGGCATCCACTATTAGGTCAATCCGAGGTAAAGGAAAACTGTCCTTGGGGCATGCTCGGTTGAGATCAGTGAAGTCGATGCACAATCGCCACTTCCCATTGGTTTTCTTTACAAGAACTACATTTGCTAACCAAGTGGGGTAATGAACCTCCCTGATAGCCTTGGCATGGAGGAGTTTGCTGACCTCTTCATTGATTGCCTTTTGCCTTTCAGAAGCAAAGCTCCTCCTCTTCTGTTTGATGGGTTTGCAAGTTGGGTTCACGCATAGCTTGTGGGTAATAACCGATGGGTCAATTCCTTCCATGTCTTCTTGCTTCCAAGCGAACACTCCTATATTCTCTTTTAGGAACTGGATGAGGAGTCCTTTGAGCTCAGCGTTCAGTTTGGAACCCACATAAACGAGGTGTTCTGGCTTCTCATCAAGCTGAACTGGTTCCAGCTCTTCCGATGGCATTGGTCTTGTCTCCATTTCATCTCTCATGTCGAGCTCATCCAGTTGGATGTTCTCAACCTCCTTCCTTTTTATAGAAGCCATGTAGCATTCCCGTGCTACGCGCTGGTCTCCTCGGACCACTCCGATTCCATTTTCTGTAGGGAACTTCACGACTAAATGATAGGCAGATGGGATTGCCTTCATAGAATTTAAGGATGGCCTTCCAAGCAAGATGTTGTACGCAGATGGTGCATCGACTACTAGGAATTTGACAGTGGTAGTGGCTTGGCAAGGTGGGTCCCCCAGGGTGAGCACGAGCTGGATTGAACCCAGGGGGAGCACCCTTTCCCCGGAGAATCCCAGTAAGTGAGTGCTTACTGGCTCAAGTTTCTGCCTTCCTATGTCCATCCTGTCGAACGCAGGTGCGAAAATAATATCTGCCGAGCTCCCGTTATCAATTAGAACCCGATGAACTGTTCTATTTGCCACCACAGCTCGTACCACCAGTGGATCATCATGGGGGTATTGGCACCCTTCTAAATCAGCATCTGAAAAAGTGATAGCCGTATCCAAGCGTGGTGCCTTGGATACAGCGTACACTTCGAGAGCTTCTTCGGCTCTGATCCGCCGGAGGTGCGCCTTCCGAGCTGAGCTTGACTCTCCACCTCCTGCGAACCCTCCAGATATCACCCTTATTTCCCCTAGAGGCTGCTGGTGCGGCGCAGGTGCCGGCTGCCGAGGTGGTGGAGGTGGAAGAGCTTGGTTCTGGTTGTCGTTGGCGACAAAACGACGCAGCTGACCTCGCTGGATCAAGAACTCGATTTCCTTCTTTAACTGAATGCAATCATCAGTGTGGTGTCCATGATCCCTGTGATAATCACAGTACTTCGTGGGGTCTCTCTTTGCCGGGTCTGCCTTCATCCGAGGTGGCCATCTCAAGAACCTTTCGTTTTGGACCTCATACAATACTTGTGACACAGCGGCAGTGAGAGGGGTAAATCGCTGAGGTCCGTATCTGGGCTGTAGTTCTGGCTGCATGGGACCCAAACGATCTCTGACATTTCCTCTCCTCTTGGGTGAGCGGTCTCTATCCCTTCTTGGGGACCTTTCCCGCCCTTTCTCCTTCCTGGGACTCCGGTCCCTTCTCTTTTCTTCTTTTTCCTTCTCCTTTCGTGAAGATGTACCTCCTACCTTAGAAAGGAGCGCCTCTTCTCCATTTATATATTTCTCTGCCTTGGCTAATACTTCAGCCATACTTGCCTGAGGGTTCTTCGATATAGAGAACATCAAGTCCTTTGACTGCACTCCCAATCCAGCAATGAAAGCCGTTATAGCAAATTTTTCATCTGGAATGTCTACTTTCAATGTCTCCGAGTTAAACCTTTGGACGTATGACCTCAGATTTTCTTGGGGCCCCTGCTTCACATTTAGTAGGTGGTAGCTCGGCTTTCTGTATATCCGAGCTCCTATAAAGTGAGATACGAAAGCTATGGAGAGCTCTTTGAAGGATGAGATAGAGGCTGGTGGGAGCCTGTTAAACCAGGCTAGGGCAGAACCTTTCAGTGTAATGGCAAAGGCCCTGCAACGCACAGGATCCTGGTATCCATGCAACTCCATCTGGTTCTTGTAAGTGTTGAGGTGATCCACGTGATCTTTCGTTCCGTCAAAGACCTCTATTTGAGGCATTCTGAACTTAGGTGGGAGAGGGAAGTGTAGCACTCCCGTGGTGAATGGGGACTCAGTTTGCTGAACCAAGATATCCATGGTAACCGGAGCCTTGCTTTTTACAGCCTCCTTCATGTGGCTGAGCTCTTGCTGGATGTCTTTGAAGCGTTGTTCCCAGCGCTGCTCTTTCCTGTCCTGAGGATAAGGGAAAAAATCATCCCTATCCCCCCCGTCACTCTGACTTTGCACCTCGTCGTTATGGCCATTCCTAGGGGGTACAAAAGGAGCATATCCCCTGGTATGGCTGCTTTATCCTCCTTCGCCGACCTCTCTGAGGGGGTCCCAGTGTCGCCGATCTCTGTAAGGGGGATTACTCTGGCCTTCTTGGGCCGGTCGTGCCTCCTGTGGGCGTTGTACGAGCTTTGATAGCTCTTCATTTTCTTTTAGTAAGCGTTGGTTGACGAGGCGAAGGGCCTCCAACTCGTTATTAATGGGGGAATTGACCTCTGGGATATTCCCGGGTTGTCTGCCGTTGGTAGCTTCCTGTGGGTCTTGCATTCGCGGTAGGTTTGTTTGACTTCTGCTCATATTTCGTGTCGTTACCATCAGTCACTGAAAGACCAGCTTATTTGTAGAAGGAACAGTCGTTCCCACAGACGGCGCCAAACTGATGGTGTAAACCTTCGGAGATGAGCTATGGAACTAAATTAATTGGCATGAACAGTTTGCATGGGGATTGATATGGCATCTGAGCTACGAGGCTCATGAAGTGGTGAATGAATGCTTTATCTAGTCATGTATAATGTGTGAAATACCATAGAAATATAGTGGTTCACCGGCTAGTGAGCTCGGCTAGTCCACTCTCCAATGAAGGCTCTTGCTCCTTTCTCTTTATTCATCAGTTGAACGTGTTACAGTCGAATACTCAGGGTATTAGGGTTCCTAGCCTTTTTTTTCTTTTTTTTGTGATGGAGGTTGCCTTCCCCTTTTATGGCCTCCTGCTTATTTCTAACCCGGAATTACTTCCTATATTGAAGGGATTGTGCCCTATCTTCATCCATAATTCCGGAGTTACCTAAACTCCTTATGGCTGGCTTCAAATGGAGAGATCTTTGCCTTCTTTCGTGGGATTCTCCTTAGTTTTAGGAGGGGATCGCAGTTGAATACGGGTTTCATGCCTTGGATTGGTTCTACTTCCTTTATAACTGTATCCGTTGTCATCTTGCTGTCCATTCATCATTTCCCAACATGTGTCCCCGGCTGGGAGCTCTTAGCGCTGACTAGACGAGCTCTGACCACTGCTGGATGAACTCTGCTTATTCTACCGGAGCTCCCGACCTGAGCTTATTTCCTGAGCTCGTGTCTATTTATTTTAGGCATCATCAAGTTTCTTAATTAATGAAGGTAGCAGCGATTATGGAAAGTGGCTACGGTTATGGAAAGTGGTTGCGGTTATGGAAAGGGGAAAGACGTGGCGGTTATGGGAAGCGGTTGAGAGAAAAACGCGGGAAAAGAAATCAGATATTACCCCTCTTATTTGCACTCAAAACAACCAACAAAAAGTCTGACCCCACCAAGCAACGTATCCTCCATATTTGAGCCCAGCCCAGTCAAAAACAGAACACTTGTATAGCAAGTCTTTAAGGCCTACAATTCTAAGAGCCCTGCTCGCGTTAGAGAGGAAGAATTCATCAAAGGAACTTAACAGCCTCTGAAAGTTCATAACCTTGCTTAAAGAAGGTCTGAAGCATCCCTCAAAACAAGATGGGGGAAAAAGAGAGGTAAAACGTAGAAGAAGGTCTTCTATTTTTTGGACCAACGAAATTTTTTCATTCCAGAAAGGGATCCGTCGAAAGAGCAATGAAGCTCAGAAATAACATTTAAGGTCAGACAACAGAGCAAAGTAGCTCAGAATGAGCTCTTAAGATACAAAAAGAGCTAAAAAAGCGCAGTAAGAGCTCTTAGGTTCAGAAGAAGAGCTGCATAGCTCAGCAGGAATTCACGAGCACAAGCTATGCAACTCAAAACGAGCACGCCAGTTCAGAATATCAGACTAAGCAGCTCAGAACGAAGAAGGATAAGTAATGGATCCTTAGGGTACCAACCACTGAGCTTAAAAGGCTTAGGAGAAGCAGTTGAGCATAGCACCAAGCCTCCTGTCTTCTTCAAATCTAGTAATTTTGCTTCAAGGAGTACATAGCACCCCTCAAAGCAAAAGGGGGCAAGGGAAGTATACAAAGTTGAATACATACAGGTGCGGAAATTCAAAGATATATTCAAAAATATATAGGTGCTGAAATTCAAGGGGACATATGAATATGATAAACCAGCAATGAAAAAACAAAATGACGAACGATTGCAAAGTAGCACAAGGTCCCAGCCCAAGTCAAAGTTACATCTCAAAAATTCTTTACAAAGAAATTACAATTAAAAAGACCTAAGTTTCTGAAGGGGGAGTGGACAGAAGACCCTGCAGCTCGGCAGACACAGCATCAGCAGGAGAAGCAGAACCCAGGAGCTCAGGGGGCAAGGATCCTGATGCTGGAGGAGTGGAATTTCCGGGAACACTGACCCCAGGAGCCTCTGCCGTACCAGGCAATGATGTTTGTTCGAGTGCCTCGGTCACCAGGTCAGCAGATGAGGCCACTGCAAGAACAGTACAGGGGGAAGCAGAGGCATCTTGGAGTAGAGCTCCAGGAGGAAGAGCTGAGGTGTCTTCCTCACCACTAGAGTCAGATTCTTCCATTTCCTCCTCAGTAGGGATAGGAAAATCGAATTCGAGATCTGGGTAAGCTTTGATAGTTTTACGCCTAAAAGCAAGCCATCCAGTAGCCCACAAAGTGGTGGCCTCATCCTTAAGCTCGGCAATCTCCTTGCCTTTCTGTGTGACCAAGTTTTTCTGCTCCTCAAGCTCCTCGCAGAGCTTGCCATTTGCTTCATTGAGGGCGAGATAGTCTTGCTTGGCCTGGCTGAGCTCTTTCTTGGCGTCAAAGGCCTCTTGGCTGGCCTTGGTCCACGCCTCAACCTTAAGCTGCAGGTCCTCCTTAACCAGCCTCAGCTCGTCCTGAGCTTTCTTCTCCCCTTCCTCAGCTCTGACCTTGACGGTCAATGTATGCTTAAGGTCGGAAGCTTGCTTCATCGATTGCTCTTTGAGATTCTCCACCTGAGCTCTGAGGTCTTCATTCTGAGTTCTAAGGCCTTCGTTCTCAACGGACAATTCGGAAATTTTGGCCTTATATGTCTTCAATACCTTAAAGGAGCTCTCTTGAGATCGGACTCGGTGCAGCAGACCTTTCGTATGAAGGGCAGCCTGAGAACATAAGGAAAATACAGCAAATCACATCAGACCACGAAATGCGAACAAGCAAAGAGGAACAGGGGCGAGCACTTACAGCAGCCGCCCCCTGAAGAGCTGAAGAGATGGATTCCTCAAGGGGCATGGAAGCAGCCTTCAGAACATCAGATTCAGAAAAAATAGAGGAAAGAACTCCAGCAGCAAGGTCCATGTTGTCAAAGAAGGAGTCCTCACCTTCCTCCTCAGATTTTCTCTCCTTCTCAGTCGCCTTCCCAGAGGCACTGTATTTGAAATTCCCGGGTTGGAGATCGGGAATCAATTCCAAAGCCTTCTCGACCTCAGAGGAGGAAGGGGAAGCCTGACCCCCCTCTTGAGCAGGCGCCAACCTAGAAGGGGCCACTGGAGGGGAAGAGGGGATCGCAGTTTGTGGAGTCCCAGAGGAGGAGGGCGGAGCCTTGCTTGGAACCTGTTCTTCAGTTACAGAAGGGGGAGAAGACACCTCAAATCTGGGGATTTTAGCCCGGATACCTGGACCACTCCCAGAACTAACCCGGGACTTGCGCTTGCTGGATCTACCACCTTTCATCAGCTCATCCACCTTGGCCTTGAGCTCTTCTGGAGTAGACTTCATGGTAGAAGAACCTGGAATGTCTGGGGGGAGTAGGAAGATGTAAGGAGAAGAAGAAGGGAAGGAAGCGCAACGAAGAGGAAAAGAAAGAAGGTACCTTCGTCAGCCTCTAAAATCGATAATGGAATCGCCAAGGTCACCACAGGGGGACTCAGACCTAGCCGCACCAAATTTCGTGACTCAATCAGGTCAGCGTACCTCTCTGGCTTGATCTTCTCCAACTCCTCTAGCACTTGCTTATCCTCAGGGCTGAGCTCAAGACGATCACCTGAAAAAAAAAGAAAGTGTGCCAATAAGGAAAAGGCTAAAGGTTTGCAAGTTCCAGATTAGAGCTCAGTTGACTTGAGGAAAGACTCACGCAAGTTGTCTGGTTCAGCCCAAGCTGTTGGGATACCGAGAGTATCCGTCTTATCAGCAGGATTATACTCCCAATTGGTGCCCCCGACAAAAAAGAAGTGTTCCTTCCAGTGCTTATGAGAGGTCGGAATGTTAGAGATAAGCTGCCTAGCGTTGGCACGCTTAGAGGCATACAAGAAGCCTCCAGAGGTCGGCTTAACGTTGAAGAGCTCCAAAAACAAAGAAATACTAGGAAGCCCAAGTTTATGTTTCCTAAAGATGACTAGAAGACCAACCATGACACCATAGAAGTTGGGAGAAATCTGGGAGGGGCACACATGGAAATGTTGCAGAATAGCCTTGATGAAGGGGTGCAGAGGAAAGCGAAGACCGTTATCAAAGGAGGCAAGAAAGAAGCAGACCCTATTGTGTACTTGTTCTACATAGTAGACTGATTTGTCTGGGCACCAGGGTTCGACCCCAGGAGGAAAGCCGTACCGAATCTTATAAACTTTCATTAGCTCAGGGGCCTCTTTGCTGTAGCCCACAGACTCGGCATGCTTAAAGGCAAGCCCCAAATATGTGGTCTTCCCTTCAACCCCAACTCCACTGACCTTGCCTTTGCCTTTGTCTGGCTTAGGAGGCAGGGAGGGGGACGTTGAGGGAGGCTCTTCGGTATTAACCACAGAATCAATGGCTTCCACCCCAGGGAAGTTATCTATCTCGTCACCTACCTCCCCTAATTCGGAATCCTCTTCGGCTGACCTAGACCCTAAAAGTGAAACAGAGGAGCGAGTGGCTCCAGAAGAGGCAGACATGATAGGAAGAGAAAAAGGAAGGTTAAAGGAACGGTAAAGCAGATGAGCACAGGACAGACACTCTTTGATAACCCTTGGGTCGGCACAGTAACTCCCGACGGCAAGGATGTGAACTATAGAGCTCCAATCAACGAAATGAGGAAGGGGGGCTAAGCAACGGTCGCGATTCCAAAAGTAAAAGAATCGAAAAGCCCAGAAATGTAGCAACCACCTCGAACTCGAGGGATCCAGAGCAAAAGGGGGAAGAGAAAGGGGCAAAGGACGTACCTAACTCAGGAATAGCTGTGAATGGAAGCCTGGAGCACTATCGGAGGAAGGAGGCGATGCGAATCTTCGAAACGAGGGCAGGGAATTCGATTTCAAGCAAGAAAGCAGAAAGGCTCAAGAAAAACGATCCAAAATCGCAGAGAAAATGGAGATGAGGAGCAGTAAGGGAGATGAACAGTGTGAAGAAAACGGTTCATGTAGCTGTTTCTGTGTATTTAAAGCTTGAAGGGCGTGGGCTGAGACATGCGCGGGAATCGAGGAGAAGTCATGATTACTGCAAACCGTCAAAAATCTCCAAGTCACGTACTAGCCACGTGAATATTTAACTCAGTCTGGAATGCAGGTCAGCCCTTACCTAAGCTAGCTTAAGGCAAGAGCTGGGGGGCAACTGATGATGCCTAAAATAAATAGACACGAGCTCAGGAAATAAGCTCAGGTCGGGAGCTCCGGTAGAATAAGCAGAGTTCATCCAGCAGTGGTCAGAGCTCGTCTAGTCAGCGCTAAGAGCTCCCAGCCGGGGACACATGTTGGGAAATGATGAATGGACAGCAAGATGACAACGGATACAGTTATAAAGGAAGTAGAACCAATCCAAGGCATGAAACCCGTATTCAACTGCGATCCCCTCCTAAAACTAAGGAGAATCCCACGAAAGAAGGCAAAGATCTCTCCATTTGAAGCCAGCCATAAGGAGTTTAGGTAACTCCGGAATTATGGATGAAGATAGGGCACAATCCCTTCAATATAGGAATTAATTCCGGGTTAGAAATAAGCAGGAGGCCATAAAAGGGGAAGGCAACCTCCATCACAAAAAAAGAAAAAAAAGGCTAGGAACCCTAATACCCTGAGTATTCGACTGTAACACGTTCAACTGATGAATAAAGAGAAAGGAGCAAGAGCCTTCATTGGAGAGTGGACTAGCTGAGCTCACTAGCCGGTGAACCACTATATTTCTATGGTATTTCACACATTATACATGACTAGATAAAGCATTCATTCACCACTTCATGAGCCTCGTAGCTCAGATGCCATATCAATCCCCATGCAAACTGTTCATGCCAATTAATTTAGTTCCATAGCTCATCTCCGAAGGTTTACACCATCAAAACTAAACAGGCCACTTGATTCCCTCTTTCTTGGCTATTAGTTTCCTGAAAAGCTCCCCAAGTGCATGACCTATTCTTGACTTTCTTCTTGATTTCTTGCGTCTTTTTCCTTACCAGCATTTTCGATGGCTGCCTCCGCTTCTTCTTTGTTCCAGGAACGATCCTCCTTTGAAATCGAATGGAAGTGGCATTGTCGCTATCTGTCCCCTTCAATACTTGAATCTTCTGATTTGGTGGACATCAAAAAACGGTTTTTCCCTGATCTTGACTTGCCTATGCGAGTCTCTTCCTCCGACGAGCCTTGTAACTACCTCCCCCGAGGGGAAGTCTGTTTCTTTGAAGGTGCTATGGGCATGGGACTTCGCCTTCCCATTCATCCGGCCATTGGGCGAGTTCTTGCCTATTATGGCCTGTGCCCTTCTCGCCTTTCTCCCCGAGGATGGGGTGCTATGGTAAGCTTCTTCTTGTTCTGCCGCCTGCATGCTCTTGGCAGGTTCCCCTTTGTCTCTGAGTTTCTATACTTCTTCGAGATTGAGGAAGATGATGCTCCCTGCTTCAGTTTCTTTCGTTGGAGGGATTTCAATTTACGCCCTTTGGTTCTAGATCTTCCCTCCGACCCTGAAGGGTGGTCTAAGCGTTTCTTCTTCGCTTCTGGAGAGGCTTGGAGGTCTCCTGAGGATCGCTGTCGTAAAGCTAGGATTCCTCGGTCTTGGAAGAGTTTCTCTCGTATTGGTAAGCTCGAGCATAGCTCTTTTGAGTATTTTCCTTTTAAAGATATGCTCTTATTATGTCCTTGCTGTGCAGATCCGCCTGACCTGGGTTTACCAGGGATGGTGAATATCAACGAGTTGTTGCTTGTGGAGTCTAAGACTTATTCCGAGCTGATGACGAGCGCAAACCTCTATTTGCTTGGGGCTGAGGCTACTGAGTTTGAGTTTTCCACTATTCCTTACTCTTCCTGGACCTCTTTCTCTGATTCTGATGAGGACGGGGATTCTGACAAGGACGGAAACACCGTCACGATTTCAAGGAAGCGTAAGAGGGATGACTCTCCTTCTCCTGACTCTCTGTCCACTATCTTCCTTACCTCCATTGGTCAGAAGCTTCTTGACTCGCTTCACAAGGCTGAGCAAGAAAGGGATGAGCTGCAAAAAGAGAATGCTAGCCTGAAGGGAGAGGTTGCTGAGCTGAAAGCTGAACTTAAGAAAGACTAGGATTTTTGTTCCCTTGTATCTTTCTTTCTTTTCTTGAACGATGCCAGACTATGACCCTTTTTTTTTTATACTTTTCCGCACGTTTATTTTCTTGGATATTCTGAATTCTAGGTTGTTCATTTTTGAGTATGCATGCCCATATACGAGCTCTTGGTGTTCGGAACACGAACAGAAGATCATGTTTGCACTGACCTTAGTTCCTGACTAGTCCCAGAGATCAGACCACGAACATCGATGGAAAACAGAAGATCATGTTTGTGCTGACCTCAATTCCCAACTGATTTCCATAGGTCGCACCACGGGCGTTGATGGAAAAACAAAATGTCATGTTGGTACTGACCTCACTTCCCATCTGACTTTGTGAGTGCTCTCTGCCGTACTGGACATTTTAGGGTCTTCGAGGGTGTAGGCAGTGCATAAGGACCACTAGTCGCGGGGGAAAGACTGTTGGTGTCTCCAAGAAGAGCTCGTTCTTTAATTTGACTGTTGGTGTCTCCAAGAAGAGACCAGTCTTGAATTTTACGAGCCTAGAAGCTTGTATGCGCCGAGGAGCTGTAGAACTCATCTTGCTTTTGGTAAGCTTGGAAGCTTATTATTTGTTTATGAGCTGAAGAGCTCATCTTGTATTTATAAGCTTTGAAGCTTATCGTTTGTTTATGAGCTGAAGAGCTCATCTTGTATTTATAAGCATTGAAGCTTATCGTTTGTTTATGAGCTGAAGAGCTCATCTTGTATTTATAAGCTTTGAAGCTTATCGTTTGTTTATGAGCTGAAGAGCTCATCTTGTATTTATAAGCTTTGAAGCTTATCGTTTGTTTATGAGCTGAAGAGCTCATGTTGTATTTATAAGCTTTGAAGCTTATCGTTTGTTTATGAGCTGAAGAGCTCATCTTGTATTTATAAGCTTTGAAGCTTATCGTTTGTTTATGAGCTGAAGAGCTCATCTTGTATTTATAAGCTTTGAAGCTTATCGTTTGTTTATGAGCTGAAGAGCCCATCTTGTATTTATAAGCTTTGAAGCTTATCGTTTGTTTATGAGCTGAAGAGCCCATCTCGTATTTATAAGCTTTGAAGCTTATCGTTTGTTTATGAGCTGAAGAGCCCATCTCTTTACTTTGGAATCCATTGAAAGGTGAATAAAAGACTTGCTCTTTCTTATTCAAAAATAGCTATATTACAAGTAACACTTACTGGAAAAACTTCTTAAGGTGCTCGGCATTCCACGAGTGAGGTAGAACCTTTCCTTCCTCTGTTTGCAACTCATAATTCCCAGGTCTGATTACCCTTGACACGATATAGGGCCCTTCCCAATTAGGTCCCAATTTCCCATGCGTGGGATCCTTTCTTGCAAGCAGAAGCCTCCTAAGTACCAAATCTCCAGCCTTGAAACTTCTGTGTTTTACCCTCCTG
The DNA here is from genome assembly GCA_951799425.1 of Ilex aquifolium. Lineage (NCBI taxonomy): Eukaryota > Viridiplantae > Streptophyta > Magnoliopsida > Aquifoliales > Aquifoliaceae > Ilex > Ilex aquifolium. The sequence continues at coordinate 12,852,556 of OX637410.1, read as the reverse complement.
TCATAATACCTCGCAGTTTTCCTTTGGTAAGTGCGGACACGGTGCAGAGCTCTGTCCCTCTTTTCATCCAAGAGATCGAGGTTCAGCAAGAGAGATTCATCATTGTGCTCGGAATCTGCAAACTCCACGGTGATTGGAGCCCTATCTCTACTGGGGCCACTGCCTCGGTCCCAAAGGCCAAAGCAAAGGGGGTTTCCTGAGTCGCAGATCTGGCGGTGGTCCTGTAGGCCCACAATACCTCCGGAATGTACTCCACCCATTTGCCTTTCAGGTTTTCTAGCTTGGTCTTCAAAGCTGACTTTATGGTTCTTATTGTGACCTCTGCCTGCCCATTAGACTGGGGATGGGCAGGAGCTGAGAAATAGTTCTTGATTCCAAGCTCAGCACAAAAACTTTTGAACTTTGAATTGTCAAACTGCTTTCCATTGTCAGATACGAACGCTCTGGGAACTCCAAACCTGCAAACTATCGACTTCCAAACGAAGTTTTGAACTTTTTGCTCTGTGATCGTTGCCAAAGGTTCGACCTCTGCCCATTTAGTAAAGTAATCCACTCCTACGATGGCAAACTTGCACTGCCCCACACCGGTGGGAAGGGGTCCCAGAATGTCCAACCCCCACTGCTGAAAAGGCCATGGGCTTACCACCGAGGTTAGGAGCTCGGGAGGACTGTGGGACATATTAGCATGCTCTTGGCAAGTTTTGCATTTTCTTACTAAGTCGGTGGCGCTTTTGAGCATGGTGGGCCAATAATATCCTTGCCTCAGTACTTTTCCTGCCAAGGCCTGAGCTCCTATGTGATTGCCACATATCCCCTCATGTACCTCTGTGAGTATATAATTAGCATCTTCGTCTCCTATGCACTTAAGGAGAGGCATTGAAAATCCACGTTTGTACAGTTTCCCTTGCATCAGGGAAAATATGGCTGACCTGACCCTTAGCTTGGATGCCTCCTTGGCATTACTTGGCAGAGTTCCATTCTGAAGGTACTCTACGATGGGATCCATCCAGCTCGGCTGAGCTTCAATTGATAGAATTTCCTCTTCTTCGATGCTTACCGAGGGCTTTGGAAGGTGCTCTACTGGAATTAGCCTATCCAAATCCTCTTGCGAGGCAGTTGCTAACCTTGCCAGAGCATCTGCTCGTGAGTTCTCCATTCTAGGCACGTGTCTGACCTTAACCTGCACAAACTGTTTCATTAGTTCTCGTACCTTTTTGAGGTACAGGACCATCTTCTCGCCTCTTGCCTCGTAACACTCTTCTATCTGCTTCACCACCAGTTGAGAGTCACTGCAGATCTCCAGCTGCTCTGCTTCCATAGAATAGGCAAGATTAAGCCCAGCGATAACGGCTTCATATTCTGCCTCATTATTTGAAGCTTTGAACCCAAATCTGAGGGCATATTCGACGTCTATTCCTTCTGGAGAGGTCAGGATCATTCCTGCACCGCTTCCCTGAGCATTGGCAGCTCCATCCACTAAAAGCTTCCATATGGGAAGGTCCGGTACTAAATCCGTGGTTTCCATAGGCGCTGCTGTTGTGAATTCTGCAATAAAATCTGCCAAAATTTGCCCTTTGATGGCAGTTCTTGGCTTGTACCTGATATCAAACTCACTGAGCTCTACGGCCCATTTGACCAACCTCCCTGAGGACTCCGGCTTGTGTAGCACTTGCTTCATTGGCTGATCTGTTGGAACCTCGATAGTATGAGCCTGGAAATAAGGTCTAAGTCTCCTAGCTGTTGTAACCAGAGCTAGAACGAGTTTTTCCATCTTTGGATATCTCTCCTCTGCCCCCCTCAGAGCTCTGCTACAGTAGTAGACGGGTTGCTGAGCTCTGTCTCGCTCCCTAACTAGCGCTGCACTTGTTGAAAAATCTGAAACCGCTAGGTAGAGGGTGAGGACTTCCCCTTCTAGAGGGCTCACCAGAACAGGAGGAGAGCTCATATATCTCTTTAGGTCTTCGAATGCTTCTTCACACTTGGCATCCCAGCGGAATGCCTTCTTCAAGATCTGAAAAAATGGCTGGCATTTATCGCTGGACCTAGACACAAAACGGCTCAGTGCAGCTATCCTGCCTGTCAAACGTTGCACTTCTTTCGTGTTGGATGGTGATTGCATTTCCACCATTGCTCTAACCTTTTCTGGATTGGCTTCAATCCCTCTGCTGCTGACTATAAAGCCCAGAAATTTTCCTGCCGAGACCCCAAATGCGCACTTCGCAGGGTTTAGCTTCATTTTGTACTCCTTTAGAATTCGGAATGACTCAGCTAAGTGCTCGATGTGGAGCTCTGCTTTCAGTGACTTCACTAGCATGTCATCAATGTAAACTTCCATGGATGCTCCTATTTGCTTCTGGAACATTTTATTTACCAACCGCTGGTAAGTGGCTCCAGCGTTCTTCAATCCGAAGGGCATGACCTGATAACAATATGTTCCCTGTTCAGTAACAAAGGAGGTCTTCTCCTGATCGCTGGGATCCATCCTGATCTGGTTGTAGCCTGAGAAGGCGTCCATGAAACTGAGGAGCTCGTGCCCTGCAGTGGCATCCACTATTAGGTCAATCCGAGGTAAAGGAAAACTGTCCTTGGGGCATGCTCGGTTGAGATCAGTGAAGTCGATGCACAATCGCCACTTCCCATTGGTTTTCTTTACAAGAACTACATTTGCTAACCAAGTGGGGTAATGAACCTCCCTGATAGCCTTGGCATGGAGGAGTTTGCTGACCTCTTCATTGATTGCCTTTTGCCTTTCAGAAGCAAAGCTCCTCCTCTTCTGTTTGATGGGTTTGCAAGTTGGGTTCACGCATAGCTTGTGGGTAATAACCGATGGGTCAATTCCTTCCATGTCTTCTTGCTTCCAAGCGAACACTCCTATATTCTCTTTTAGGAACTGGATGAGGAGTCCTTTGAGCTCAGCGTTCAGTTTGGAACCCACATAAACGAGGTGTTCTGGCTTCTCATCAAGCTGAACTGGTTCCAGCTCTTCCGATGGCATTGGTCTTGTCTCCATTTCATCTCTCATGTCGAGCTCATCCAGTTGGATGTTCTCAACCTCCTTCCTTTTTATAGAAGCCATGTAGCATTCCCGTGCTACGCGCTGGTCTCCTCGGACCACTCCGATTCCATTTTCTGTAGGGAACTTCACGACTAAATGATAGGCAGATGGGATTGCCTTCATAGAATTTAAGGATGGCCTTCCAAGCAAGATGTTGTACGCAGATGGTGCATCGACTACTAGGAATTTGACAGTGGTAGTGGCTTGGCAAGGTGGGTCCCCCAGGGTGAGCACGAGCTGGATTGAACCCAGGGGGAGCACCCTTTCCCCGGAGAATCCCAGTAAGTGAGTGCTTACTGGCTCAAGTTTCTGCCTTCCTATGTCCATCCTGTCGAACGCAGGTGCGAAAATAATATCTGCCGAGCTCCCGTTATCAATTAGAACCCGATGAACTGTTCTATTTGCCACCACAGCTCGTACCACCAGTGGATCATCATGGGGGTATTGGCACCCTTCTAAATCAGCATCTGAAAAAGTGATAGCCGTATCCAAGCGTGGTGCCTTGGATACAGCGTACACTTCGAGAGCTTCTTCGGCTCTGATCCGCCGGAGGTGCGCCTTCCGAGCTGAGCTTGACTCTCCACCTCCTGCGAACCCTCCAGATATCACCCTTATTTCCCCTAGAGGCTGCTGGTGCGGCGCAGGTGCCGGCTGCCGAGGTGGTGGAGGTGGAAGAGCTTGGTTCTGGTTGTCGTTGGCGACAAAACGACGCAGCTGACCTCGCTGGATCAAGAACTCGATTTCCTTCTTTAACTGAATGCAATCATCAGTGTGGTGTCCATGATCCCTGTGATAATCACAGTACTTCGTGGGGTCTCTCTTTGCCGGGTCTGCCTTCATCCGAGGTGGCCATCTCAAGAACCTTTCGTTTTGGACCTCATACAATACTTGTGACACAGCGGCAGTGAGAGGGGTAAATCGCTGAGGTCCGTATCTGGGCTGTAGTTCTGGCTGCATGGGACCCAAACGATCTCTGACATTTCCTCTCCTCTTGGGTGAGCGGTCTCTATCCCTTCTTGGGGACCTTTCCCGCCCTTTCTCCTTCCTGGGACTCCGGTCCCTTCTCTTTTCTTCTTTTTCCTTCTCCTTTCGTGAAGATGTACCTCCTACCTTAGAAAGGAGCGCCTCTTCTCCATTTATATATTTCTCTGCCTTGGCTAATACTTCAGCCATACTTGCCTGAGGGTTCTTCGATATAGAGAACATCAAGTCCTTTGACTGCACTCCCAATCCAGCAATGAAAGCCGTTATAGCAAATTTTTCATCTGGAATGTCTACTTTCAATGTCTCCGAGTTAAACCTTTGGACGTATGACCTCAGATTTTCTTGGGGCCCCTGCTTCACATTTAGTAGGTGGTAGCTCGGCTTTCTGTATATCCGAGCTCCTATAAAGTGAGATACGAAAGCTATGGAGAGCTCTTTGAAGGATGAGATAGAGGCTGGTGGGAGCCTGTTAAACCAGGCTAGGGCAGAACCTTTCAGTGTAATGGCAAAGGCCCTGCAACGCACAGGATCCTGGTATCCATGCAACTCCATCTGGTTCTTGTAAGTGTTGAGGTGATCCACGTGATCTTTCGTTCCGTCAAAGACCTCTATTTGAGGCATTCTGAACTTAGGTGGGAGAGGGAAGTGTAGCACTCCCGTGGTGAATGGGGACTCAGTTTGCTGAACCAAGATATCCATGGTAACCGGAGCCTTGCTTTTTACAGCCTCCTTCATGTGGCTGAGCTCTTGCTGGATGTCTTTGAAGTGTTGTTCCCAGCGCTGCTCTTTCCTGTCCTGAGGATAAGGGAAAAAATCATCCCTATCCCCCCCGTCACTCTGACTTTGCACCTCGTCGTTATGGCCATTCCTAGGGGGTACAAAAGGAGCATATCCCCTGGTATGGCTGCTTTCTCCTCCTTCGCCGACCTCTCTGAGGGGGTCCCAGTGTCGCCGATCTCTGTAAGGGGGATTACTCTGGCCTTCTTGGGCCGGTCGTGCCTCCTGTGGGCGTTGTACGAGCTTTGATAGCTCTTCATTTTCTTTTAGTAAGCGTTGGTTGACGAGGCGAAGGGCCTCCAACTCGTTATTAATGGGGGAATTGACCTCTGGGATATTCCCGGGTTGTCTGCCGTTGGTAGCTTCCTGTGGGTCTTGCATTCGCGGTAGGTTTGTTTGACTTCTGCTCATATTTCGTGTCGTTACCATCAGTCACTGAAAGACCAGCTTATTTGTAGAAGGAACAGTCGTTCCCACAGACGGCGCCAAACTGATGGTGTAAACCTTCGGAGATGAGCTATGGAACTAAATTAATTGGCATGAACAGTTTGCATGGGGATTGATATGGCATCTGAGCTACGAGGCTCATGAAGTGGTGAATGAATGCTTTATCTAGTCATGTATAATGTGTGAAATACCATAGAAATATAGTGGTTCACCGGCTAGTGAGCTCGGCTAGTCCACTCTCCAATGAAGGCTCTTGCTCCTTTCTCTTTATTCATCAGTTGAACGTGTTACAGTCGAATACTCAGGGTATTAGGGTTCCTAGCCTTTTTTTTCTTTTTTTTGTGATGGAGGTTGCCTTCCCCTTTTATGGCCTCCTGCTTATTTCTAACCCGGAATTACTTCCTATATTGAAGGGATTGTGCCCTATCTTCATCCATAATTCCGGAGTTACCTAAACTCCTTATGGCTGGCTTCAAATGGAGAGATCTTTGCCTTCTTTCGTGGGATTCTCCTTAGTTTTAGGAGGGGATCGCAGTTGAATACGGGTTTCATGCCTTGGATTGGTTCTACTTCCTTTATAACTGTATCCGTTGTCATCTTGTTGTCCATTCATCATTTCCCAACATGTGTCCCCGGCTGGGAGCTCTTAGCGCTGACTAGACGAGCTCTGACCACTGCTGGATGAACTCTGCTTATTCTACCGGAGCTCCCGACCTGAGCTTATTTCCTGAGCTCGTGTCTATTTATTTTAGGCATCATCAAGTTGAAATATGTGTCATCCTGGTTGGATGTTGCCGGAATAGAGAAGAGAGACTCTCAAAGGCAAAGCAACTAAATACAATCAATATAATGGAGAAGAGAGTCTAAAAATCAGTGGTGTTCCTGTTTGCAATTTTACTGACATACGATTTTTTTGGGAAAGTTTTACTGCCATATGATTAAAATACAACAAATGTATACCTTTCAGCTACCAAAGAGAGGGACTGACCAAGCAATGCCTGACACGAAGTTTCAAAATAGATTCATCAATCAAAACAGTATACCATCACACCAAACAATGTGATGCAAAAATCAAGTTCAACCAAGTATCACACACAGTATTGTGAAACATCCACGACATGAACGGTACTCTTCCAAAAAAATCCTATCAAACCCATCATTTCGAACTCTTCATGTTTGTAACTCTTTGAGAGTTTTTGTCCAACGCTTGATATACGTTGTGGTAGCTGTGGTTCAAACCAAACCTAATTAGTCAAACACAATTATAATGTAAAAGAATGTGAGTGAGTGGCTGTGCGTGTGATTTGCATGTGCAGGGTGCGTGCGTTATGCTGTGTGTTAGTTTGTGTGTTTGTGCAGAAAGTTGAAGAGAGAGAGAGAGAGAGAGAGAGGACTTGGACTGTATTTTCGGTGATGGATCTCTCAGTGGTGGGTCGCTAGGTGGTGGTGAGTTGGTCGGATGTGTCCAGAGAGGGAGGGGGGAGAGAGAGGGGGAGATAGAGAGACTAATAAAGGAGAGAGAGAGAGAGAAAAGCAAGGGAAGAAGGGAAGAGAGAAATAGGTAGCGTGAGCAAATTAAACCGTGAGAGAGACTGAATGGGAGTAGAGAGAGAGGAGGCAGAGTGGAGTAGAGGATTGCCAAAATTAAATTTTGAGATATTAATTATGGAAATTAATATTCTGGCAGAGTAATTACGAGCACATATTCTAGCAGTAATTGTTGGGTTTGATTGCGTTGACCGGTTGGGGAAATTAAATTTACGAATGTTAGATTTGGAAACTAAAAGTTTTGAGTGGTAAAAATTTTTCAAGAGTTAATGTGGTACACCGGATTGAAACGATCTGAGACGTCAATAGTTCGAGACAGTTTGGGATAGCGTCGGTCGTTGAATTCAAAATCGTTCTACTTTATTATATATATATAGATAGTAACATTAAAAATTAAAAATAGTAACATTCATACACAAAAAATAGTACCATTCAAACACAAAAAAAATAATAATATTCAAAAATAAAAAATAATAACATTGAATATTAATATTTGAAAAAAATAACAGTAATAACATGATAAACAAAAAAAAGTAATATTAAATATTGATATTTTGGAAAAATAGCAGCATTCAATATTAATAATAAAGCATACTCATCAAAAAAAAAAAAAAATAGCACGATCAACAACAAATAGTAATATGCATAACAAAAAAATAATAACATGAAAAAAAAAATAGTAACATGCATAGTAACATTCAATATATTAAATTAACAATAGTAGTCTCAACAAAAAAAAAAATGAGAGAGAGAGATGGTAGTGATGTCAAATTTAAATTTGAATTTTAGATTTTATGGAAAAAAATCTTCCATTAAGTGTGAATTAAGGATGACTGTTTAAGAAACTAATTTAATGTTGAAAATTATTTTTTAAGTCATTAGAATGACATTTTGGAGTTTTAAAAAAATAATGAACTTAACTACTTATTAGTAAAATTAAAAATGAAAGGCCTGTTTGTTTACTGCCTTTGTTTTATGTTTTGTGTTTTTGTTTTCTATTTTTATCAAAAATGAAAACAAAAATATGTTTGGTTACTGTTTTTGTTTTTGTTTTATATTAGTTATTTGGAAACAAAGACAAAAAAATGGGAACAAAAAATTTGTGTTCCAGGAAACATGCAAAACACAAAACACGCGCTTCATTATTAAATGAGGTCTCAACTTCGAGTCATGTTAGCCACAAAAAACGAGTTCATTTCTCAAAGTATAAATAGGGGTCTTTTTGCATTTTCCCACTTAGAGTTCTGCCAACTCTTTCTCTTCTCTCTTCTCAGCAGCAACGACGAAGAAGAACACACACAGATCGACTCTCTCTCTTCTCCTCCACTCTCAGCAACTCTCTCTCTTCTCCGAAGCTCTCAACGACTCCCTCTTCTCCTCTCTCTCTCTCTCTCTCAACGACGAAGACGAACCGATGATGCTCTGCCTACGAAGACGAACCGAAACCCTCTGTCGATCTCTCTCTTGCTGTGATGGTGCTCTGCCTTCAAAGACGAACCGATGGTGCTCTGCCTACAAAGACGAATAGAAACCCTCAATCGATCTCTCTCTTGTTGTGGATGTATGTATATAAAACTCTATATATACGTAGATCTGTGTATATATATGCATATATATACATAGATCTATGTATATACAACTTAGATCTGTGTTTTTGTCTGTCTGTGTGTGTCGATTTGTGGGTGTGTGGGTGTGGGTGTGTGCGCGTGTGTCTCTGTCGATTTGCCTGTGTGTCTCACCTCAGTCAATTGTGTTTGATTTTGGGTATGGCAATGAAAATGCAATTATGGGTTTGAATTTGCATATTTGATTTTGGGTATGCCTGTGTGTCTCGCCTCAGTCAAATGTGATCAACCGTGTACGTGAATTTTGATGAATTAAGGAATTTTGATGGGGTGGAGTGGTTTTGCTGCATCATTTTTCTATGGTTTTTCTATGGTTTTGGCTGCTGTTAGGATGAGTCTGTTTCAAGATCAGACTTGTCTGCCTATTCTGCGAACCAATATTGGTTTGGTTTTGGCTATGTTTTGTTTGATATTCTTGAATTCTTTGATTCTTGTAAGTTGTATGCTCTTTGATTCGTGTAATTTTTTTGATTCATATTAATAAAATTTTCTCATTTAAAAAAAAAAAGGGAATTTTTGGATTTGTATTTTGTTGTATGAGATATTATAAAACATATTTAGGATAAAACATATATTGGTAACAAAACTTTAATCAATATACCCATGCGATATGATTGGATACCACAGTTGGGTTAATTTTTTAAATTTTGAACTCCTGTGTGGCCATTGGATGGTAGGCACAAGACTTGTATGCAATACAATATGAGATCAAAGGTGGATTTTTTGTAATGAATGTTATGATATGCAATATTGGTGTGGTGCCATGTCTTTCCACTTTAGTTGTGTTAGTATTTATTTGTCTGTTTATTTATTTCAGCCAAGGAAAACAGAAGAAAAGAAGAAGTAACTGCACCTTGTTGCGTCAACATGTTGCTTGGGATCATTTTGGTGCCTCAGCTCGACGATCGTGTAATTGAATAGTTCATTCTAGTCAGAGAGTTGTTATCAAATAAACACAATTCAGGTTTTAGGCTGTCTTTGCTGCTGCCTTGTATGTTTGCTTCTTTTGTGTGGTCTTAAATGTTTTAGTTGTAGGCTTGTAGCTAGATTTTCTGCATGTCTTTTGGGTGGACTATTTTATTGTATGTTTTTATGAACACACGCAGAGATACATGCAAGTTTGAATTTGCTGTAAGTTTGAATATGCTGCAATTTTGATCTAGTTTTAACATGTTTTAAGGAATGATTTTAGTTCTTTGGATGCACTAGAAGGTCCGATTAGCTGTTCAAAGTCAGACATCATATTGTGACAGCAAGATCATCATGATCCTGGTCTATTAACATGAGCTTTCTTAGAATTACAATCTATTCTATTACAAGATTTCTCGATTCACAGAAGTTATACATGCACATTTTTCAAATTTTCATTACCAATGGAACTTGACTGGTGCGTGTCTTTAAGTAGCTGAAGGAGGAGCAGGGCCAAGGTCTTTTGAGTGCTTTTTGAAGGTAGTTTATGGTTTCTGAGGCAATGTCCTGTTTTTTCTGCACTTTGAAGACTGGATGCTGGACTATGATGGATAGTTTTATGGCTTTAGTCCTTTTGAAGGATTAAAGCTAACTCTTTGTAATTAGAATTTTGAATTCTTTTGCTTCTTGTAAATTCATTTTTTATGAAATAAAATTTCTCTTTCTGCAGACTGGAAGTTCTATTATCAGACTGTGTTATGTGATTAGGAAGCATGGAGCTGATTTTGATATGTTTCTGAAGGCTGGGTAGTTGGTCTGTGGAAGATTGATGTTTGGTTTAAATCCAATTGGTTTAAATGATATATTACAAAACATATTTAGGATAAAACGTGAAGTAGTTACCAAACATGTTTTTGGTTTTTTATTCTCATAATTTGATAGACAAAAATGACATCCAAACATGTTTTTTGTTTCAGTATTTATCACAAAACAGAGACAAAAATTGTCTCTGTTTTTTATTGTTTTCAAGACGCGAAAACGAAAACGTTACCAAACGACCCCGAATTTACCCTCAATAAGTTTTTTTAACAAATTAAACTCATTATAAGTCTATTAAGAAAGACTCAGTCTCAATTTTCACAAAAAAATCACGCATACCCGATTCATTTATTAATTTATGTCTAACAAAGTAGACATGTTTGGATTATCGACATGGAGAGAGATTGGATTGATTTTAAGAAAACCCTTTAAACCCAACCTAAAAGATTTCTACATGGGATTGAATCAAAAACTCACTATATGTTTAGTAAGTGACATAAATATATATAGGATCCATGGATTCATGTCAAATCCCCAGACTTGACTTTTAATAAAGTGAAAATTGGAAGTGAGTCCTCCTAGATGTACTTATTTGGAGATAAGTCCTACAAGGAAACTTATAAGGGGTTAAATCCATGTTTAAAATTATATGTAATAACTTAAGTCCACTTTTTTTTTTTTTATCTTAAAAATACCCTTCTTTGAAAGGAAGTTAAATTAATTTCCTATTTTTGAAATTGTTATCCCATAATTCAATGTCAATTAAAATATGCCAATAAAATCTCCATCATAAATTTAAAATTCAAATTCAAAGCTCTCTCTCTCTCTCTCTATATATATATATACACACACGCTGGGTTGTTAAGGAGATGATGCAAGTATAGTGGTGCCGGTGGTGTGGAGTAAAAATGAACTATCGAAGTGGAACTTGAATGGGCTTTTGTGTGGTAGTGATGGTGGTGAGCGCTGTTGTGGAGGTGATGACAACGTGATGGTTGGGCGTTGCTCGAGAGGTGACGATGGTGCGATGGTGGCAGTGCTATGATGAGGAAAGTGGTAGTCGAAAATATATATATATATATATATATATATATTCAAATTCATGTTACTATTTTTTTTATTATGTTACTGTTCATATTACTGTTTTTGTTGAGTATGTTACTGTTCATGTTACTATTATTTTGAGTACTGTTTTTGTTGAGTATGTTACTACTATTATTTTACTAAATATTAATATTCAATGTTACTATTTTTTTTGTTTTTGAATATTATTATTTTTTGTGTTTAAATGGTACTATTTTTTGCGTTTGAATTTGAGAGAAATAATTATTGTTAAGTATGTTACAGTTTTTGTTAAGCATGTTACTATTTTTGTTGAACATGTTAATATTTTTGTTGAACATGTTACTGTTGTTATTTTTTAAAAATATTAATATTGAATGTTTCAATTTTTTTTATGTTTAAATGTTACTATTTTTTTGTGTTTAAATGTATTATTTTTTGTGTCCAAATGATAACTTTTTTTTGTATTTGAATGTTACTATTTTTATTTTTAATGTTACTATATATATATATATATATATATATATATATATATATACACCTAACCTATATATGGATATCTATATAATAAAGTAGAGCGAAGTTTGAATTTTGGAGACAAAGAGAGGTCCAGATCATTTTGAGACAAAATATAAACACATCCAACGGATAATATAATCCTAACATAAAAACGGTTCAGATCATCTCATAAATACTAATCCAACGGTCTACAATGAGTACTTAAATTTATTTTCCCGCCCAAACAATTCTAGGAGACCTTTAATTCTAAGTCTCTGAAGTCTCTCTCTTAACCTAAAATACATCTCTTCCGGTCTCATAGTCTATCTGTTAAATCTTCTCCCGTATCTTTCTCCTCTCTCGCTCCTGTGTTGCCCTATTCTTTCTTGCCCCTCTCTTTTCTCTTCGCTCTTCTCTCTCTACAAGCCGGAGCTACCAAAGACCAACCGCCCAATAACCACCGAAACCACCACCAAGGTACTCCTTCCTCCCCTCCTTCTCTCTATGCTTCTTATCCCCTACCCACCTCCACGACAACCACCAGCGAGCTTTAAGGGAACCACCAACGACACCAACCACAGCCCCCTAACCACCTCACATCGACCCCCATCGAAACCCCCAAACCACCCCCACCACTAAACCCCCAAACCACCGCCAAACCAGCCCCACTAAAATCACTCCAAGATCACAGCATCTCCGACCATAACTCCCCAACCACCCCACACCGAAACCCTCAAATGAGCCCCATTGAAACCCCCAAACTAGACCCACCACAGAACCCCTAAAACACCGCTAAACCAGCCTCACCGAAACCACTCCAAGATCACAGCATCTCTGAACCACACACTTACATACAAATTTCAAATTACTTTGTGTATGTATTTTGTGTTTGGTTTGTGTAACTTTGTTTGTTTTGGATTATTTTATATATTAAATTATTTTTTGACATGTATTCATTCGGGTGTTGATTGAATTTGATGATGATGATTTTTTTTCTTTTTTGTAGTTGATTGAATTGCTTTATGAGACTTAAGATTGGTGATGGGAGTTTGCTAATTTTGATTCGGATTTCTTGGCTTTTTCAGGGATTTGGGTACACCCTACTATGCGGCAGCAAAGCTTTTGAAGTGGAACTATGAGTCAGAGGTTGATATATGGAGTGCTGGTGTGATTCTTTATATTTCGTTATGTGGGGTTCCTCATTTTTGGGTAGGAATTATTCATTGCCATTGGTATATACCTTCATTTTCTCTAAAATATCCTTTTTGATTTAATATGTTTCTAAGTACACAATTTGTTAGATTAAAGTTTTTGGTTAATACAATTTTTCAGAAAACAATTTTTTACAGAAAGTTACCTTAAATCATGTGTTTGACCAAACTGAGATGAGTTTTTTTAATCTTTCTTGAGAAAAATGAAGCAACATGAAGCCTTTTAGATAAAATTCTGTTTTAGTTTGTTTTGTTGTTACTAAAATCAATGGTTTCCTGTTTTCTCTTGAGAATAGCAAGATGAGGAATAAGTGGTGGTCTAGGTGATAACAGAGAGTCTTTCAAAATCCCACTGCTCCAGCCCATACCACACCAGTTCACAACACCAACCAGTGATGCTCCTCTCTCTTTGTAGGTTTGTTGTTTGATGTCGGTGGATTTTTTAGTTATTATTTATGTGTGGTTCTCTTTATTATTTATTATAAGGTTTATTATTTTTAAATGTTTTATCAATTTGATCTATTTATGAGAATTGGGATTATTATGCTTACTATACTTTTCACCAATGCAATAAAAAGTTATTTGCTTATGCATATTTTTATTATTTTGTGGGTTTTGTTGATTGAATTCATTAGTTTTTTAGATCTTAAGAAGTTTAGTGCCATGCCACATCACCCTACGCCTCTGAACATATTTTCTATTTGTTTTATTTGTATTGGTAAATCCTGTACTCATAAGTTAGGAGTTTATTTAGATTATGTAATTCTGGAGTTCTATTTAATTATGATTGTTGCTTCATGTTTTTCATGAATTATTGAATTTGTGTGATTTTTCATGCGGAGACAAATTGTTTGTATATTGCTCGAATGAAATTTTGACTAACATTAAAATTTTGACTACCAATATAAGAACTTACGATATATAAAGTACTTTTTTAAATGGTCGATGTTTGAATTCATTTATTGAGATCTAAATGTTTGATTTGAAATTTTATCTTTGAATTGTTAAATCCTGTTTTGATTATTTTGGATTTAAAAAAAAAAAAACCAATCTCAGAATTCTTGGTACCCAAAGAAATTTTCAAGAGACCAAAGATTCTTCTTTCAAAGTGCTCAGTGAAGTATTCAATAACTATATTTTGGAACTATAGATCTGTAGCTCCTTGAAAGCAATGTGGAACATCCTTCACTACCGTGACAACTTAGTTGTAGCCAATCACAGGTTATGGTTGTTTTAATTTTTTTATTTGTTTATGATACAATTCTAGAATTCACGATGCCTCTTTACATGTACTATAAGTGGTCATGTTTCTTTGCTAGCGATCTGTTTATGGACTTTTTTCATATGTTATTAATTGGGCTTTTTTGTGCTCATAGATTTGAATTGTTTTATTGTGCTGCATTTATTCTAACATTTGAATTCATGTTCGATGTAAAAGTTCATTATTTGATTCGTCAAAAAAAATGAGAAATTACTTATTTGTCGTTTTTATGTTCAATTAGAATTGCTAATTTTAGTAAATATAAGTTTTTATTTTAATCCACGTATTGAATCAGATCGATTGATTAACTTAACATTTGATTTTTATTGCAGAAATAGAGAGGATAGGCTCCTAAACAGTCACAGTGACTCCTTTGTGTGACTGTTGGGGAGATATTAAATTTAATTATTGTCGCAAGATTAGTTTAGTTAGAATTTCATATGTTAATATTGGTTGGGATTGTGAACTAAGTTCTTTGGGATTTGATCCGAGTCAAATTGTTTGTGTTTGAATTAGAAAAGTTGGTTGAAGTTGTGGATGGTATCATCTAAACCAGTACACCAGAAGGTATTGCTCTTTTCTTCTATTGTAGATATTCTGCAATGCATTTGTAATGTATCAATAGAAAGATTTGATTTTGGACTTGACTTATTTTTTGTTGCTTAAAGGTCCTATTTGGGTGAGATTTTGGCAGTGTTCTGCAAGTTGGATTTGTCCTTTTTATAAAATAAGATTGCATTGGTTTGACAATCACAATTAAAGTTATGTTTGTAACTAATTTTTCGAAATGATCATGGATTATAATATGCAATAAATATAAGCACTAGGATTAGTTAAAATATCAAATTTTGATAGCTCATTCGCGTGATCATTGGTCTACCTGCATAGTTGATTATGAATGAAGCATGTGTAGATTATGAATATCATCCCATTTTGTTATGATTTAGTGTTAACTAATTGAAATTACATTCGTGTGTACTTTTTCTATGGTATTGAGAACCATTTTGTGATCTCTTTGTTAATTGAAGTTGCATGCACTATTTTTTGTGTTCTTTTTGTTAATCGAAGTCGCATGCACTACCTTTTTTGTTCTCTTTATTTATCGAAGTCGCATGGACTAGAAATGTAAAATTTCGTAGTTGTTAGTGGTAACTATTATGATCATGGTGTTCACTTTCCCTTGGACATTTTGGTGATCAGTGTGAAAAATTAATTTGATCATGATAACTAATTTGTTTTCTTTAGTATTTGGATATTTGTTTTTTGGATTGTACTTTTTTTATGTGTGGTTCATCGAGTGAGTGAATAATTTTTTTTGTGTTATGTAACTTTAATGTTGGATTGATGCAAGCAGTATGGAATTTTAGTTTTTTAATACAAAGAGAATGAGACATAATGGCTTGAGTTTGGGGAGTATTGAGTGTTTTGATAATAGGCAAATAAGTCATACTTATTTCAATTTCCTAAGGTGTCAAATAAAATATTTTCGACACTCCATTCTATTCTTGATGGAAAAGGAGTTTTGCAAATTCTCTTTGGAACTGGGGATTTTCTCTAGCCCCAACAACGAACGAACAAAGACAACAATGAGCTCTTTTATGTCCATTCAAACTGTAAGGACATTTTAGAGAGGTTTGTATTATGATGTACTTTGGTGTGGGTCAATATTTTTTTAAAATAAAGATTTGTATTATTTACTACTTTGATTATACAAATTTTGTATGAGATTGATATTGTCTAAAGGTCGTGTTTTTAGAGTATATTGTACTGATTGTTTTTTTTTTTTTTTTTGAATAGTAAATCTATATTGATTGGTATTTTGTGTTATAAATTATTTTCAAGTGCATTTTTTTTAAATAGTGTCTTCAGGCACGGGCAATGACTAGTAGATAGATAAGAGAGAAGGAAAATTTTAATGTTAGTCAAACTCTTAACCTATATATGGATATAGATAGATATGAGAGAGAAAAAATTTTAATGTTAGTCAAACTCCTAAGATTTAGGAGTTTTTAATTTTTAGTTTTATTTCACTTCTAAAAGGGAAGGGATAGTATGATAAAATTGACAAAAAACGGACTTCATAATAAATAAGTTTCCTTGACGGACTTAAGTCCAAACAAATCCATATAGGGGGACCGGCCTCCAAATTTCCCTTTTATAAACTATTCATTGCGGGCCGAAAATATAAATCTCAAGTTTAAAAGTCCTAACAAAAAACGAAATTAAATGGTCTATCAGACTAATTCATGTCATATTCAGTTCATGTTGTGTATGAATTATGTATAACTGGTATATAACCGAGTCATCTCATGTATTCTGTTTGGTTGTCTTCACCCTAAATAGTGTCATATTAAGTTCGCATTGTGTATGAATAATATATAATTGATATATAACCGAGTCATCTCATGTATTCCGTTTGGTTGCCTTTACCCATTCCTAATTAATTTATTAATCATGTCGGATTCATTCATTTAGGAAGGATGATGACTTGAGGATTAAAAAACCCTTTGTAACAAGCCCGATATCTCGTATTTACATGCATTTTCAGTGACACCACCATTACTAGATCTTTTATCCACAAATTTCCCAAACTCTCGACAAAGATCACCAAGTATGATTTGACTGTGGATAATGGCAAAACACGACGTATTTACAGATGAATTCATGGCTCATAGTTCCAGTAGCCTTTACTGGGAATACAGACAGGTAAGTAGAAATACATATACTGCATATTAAACTGGTATGGGATTACACTTGCAACAGCTCTCATATCACTAAAAAGTTAGCCAGAGGCTAGTGAATACTGAGGCCGTCTTATGTTTGTCTTGGTGCTTTATTCAAGTTTGGAACTTGAGACACGTACATATCAGGCTTGATTTCTGGCTAAAGATGAGGCAGCAGTGTGATTAGACCATACAAATATCCTCCAAAATGGTCGTTGCTTGCGTTTAGGTTGAATCGACTGTGATTCTGTTCTCCTAAGCATTTCCCACATCACCTGAACGTCCTCGTATCCACACGTTTGTATATCATCCCGAAGCATCAAAAGCCCAGCACCTGAACAAAACAAAACCAATGGAGAGTATATGTAAATGATCCGTCTATGACAAATAGTTACAGAGGACAAAAGAAGATCATAAATGGAAGCATCCTAACAATAGTTCGCACAATCAAGATTGTTATGATTCGTAGATTAGCACCAGTACAACAAACTAAGGCATTCCTCATAGCAAATCCTATCTCCAGAATTCTGCTGCAAGAAAGCACAACTATTATGCAGGTTTTTTGTTACATACAAAAGTGCCACCAAGACAAGATAGGGATGTCTGGCACTATCTAAGGGCCCAATTATTTAGTGGTGACCAATCAAGGTGCATAAATAAAGGCATAAATTGAGTCATTTTCAATACGGGTGTCCCAAATCGATTATATGTCCAAGAAGGGGTCTTTTTTGGAGCGAAATATAAATATAAGTTGAGAACCATGACACTTCTCAAGCATGATGCTTAAGTTGGGCTTTCTCTTTATGTTGATTGCAACTTCGAAGTTTGGAATTTAGTTTCTTGTGATTGATTGAGTCGGCGGGGGAAGTGAGCTGATCTCGCCATTGGTACCTGGATCAGACACCTCTTGTATGACTAGAATGCATGTTCCTAGATCATTACATCCTATTCCAGATTAATATAAAAGAACGAATAGTATTTTTTAACATCTTGGCCTTTGATTTGCGGACAAGTGAAATAGACAGGGTATTCATATAAAAAATATATCAACACTGGCCACTGTTAGTGGCTAGAATTATCTTCAACTTGATCTCTGATTAGTCTTAACTTAGTTGAACCTTTAATAATATGCTTACTGTTTTATATTTACAGACGAAAATGAATATAAATCAGAACCCATCATAGCAACATAAACTAACACAAATAAAGTATAACACATCGTCATTTACCAGAAAATTGAAACAGTTCCTTGCTATTACCAAGCATAATCTTCTTCTTCTTCTCTTCTTTGAGCTTTTAATTTTTTTCATCCATTAATAGATATACAGTTTAAGTATTCACTCTGAGAATTCATTTGTGTGGTTATCAATTTAGTTGTCCCTTTGTTAAGGAACCAAGTATGATCTGTTAGTCATTAATCCTAGTGGATGTTAACATCACCAATGGAATCTTTTAGTCAATGTTTCAAAATATTTTTCAATGAAAATACAGAGTAACACGGCCTTGAAATAACTTCACAGCTATAAAACGTAATGTTCACACAAATCTTACTACTGTAGAAATTGTGGTAAAAAAGGTATGAAAGTTTCGTATTATATCTGAATAATATGAGCCTAAGTAGTTTAATAATCAAGTGATTATAAGTTATCAATATCCTTTGCCGCATCAATTTGGTTAAGAACCCTTTATATCAACTCTCCTACTAATGAAAATGACCCTTTTTTCTGTCACTCAGAACAAGAATTATTGATTGATGACTCTATCAAAGCTACCAGAGAAGATTAATTTTGTGCAATTTTCCATTGATTCTAGATAAACATGACCAAGAACATGTTTCATGGAATGAAGGAATCATTCTTTCGGTGAACTAAAATTCCAAACCATCTCGAGTTAAGGCATCTACGCTAAGTCAGAAGGAGGAAAGAATCCCTTTTCATTGGTCACTAATTAAAGAATCTCTCACTAGAGTTTGTGTCCTTTTTTCGAAAGGCCAAATACATGCTTCTTTTCAAAGCAAATAGTGACTCTCTCTCTCTCTCTCTCCCCCCCCCCCCCCCCCTTTCTCTCTCTCTCTCCCACACCCCACAAAACAAAAAAAAAAAAACCCAAAAGAAAACACCCAATACCATTTGGAGTACTTTTATTTTCCATAATTGTCCTGATAAACTTATATGCATTTAAAGGTCCTACTGTGTAATGTTCACAATAGATAGGAAAAAGGGAAACAATTATCGATCGATTTTCTATTGAATGAAGAAAATTTCAAGTTTTTTTTCCAATAGAGAAATGAGTTAAATTCATTGTTTCTGGCATGATAATTAATCTTAATGGGTTTATTTATTTATTTATTATTATTATTCAGCTAAACCAACTCATTTCTCACCAAACGATTGTCACCAAAATTTCTCTCCTCCTCCTTGCCAAAAAAAAAAAATCCAATTAATCCTTCATCCGGCAAGAAACAGAGAGAAACAATTGCAAAAACTATCACACACACACATACATATATAATATATATATATATATATATATATATATGTGGAGAGAGAGAGAGAGAGAGAGAGTTGATTACCGTTCTTGCGAGACTTAACACGGGCAGAAAGAGAAATCCAAACTCTTCTAACAGGGAAGACCATCTTGTGCCACCAATCCATCACCTTTATCTTGACCTTCCTCCTTCCACTCCCACCGAGTCGACACAAAATCGCCCTTAACCCGGCCAGAGCTGTCCTTTTAATCTAAACCCACCTCTATCTGCACATGAGGAATGAGGTAAGGCGGGGGAGGGAGAGAGAGAGAGAGAGATGTCAGTGACACAGAACGTCTAACGGTTGTTCCAAACTTGGGTGGGATTTCAATATATGATTTGAGAGTCACCGACACGTGACGGTGAGCGGTGGCCTTTTGGAACTTTTTTCGATTAATAAATTGCAATGCGACACGTGGTGTTAATGGCCAGTTTGACTCTTCAGTTTTAATTTAACGTTCTTAGCCGGCTTGAAATTTAAAAACCTAAAACGGGATACTTCGAATGGTAACAGGAATGAGTTGTAAATTCAAAAATTTTGAATTTGTAGCAATTCTTCAAAATTATGTTATGAGAGATTTATTTCTCATAAATTTTCTAATCTTAAAGTGGATAACTTACTTTTGACCAGATCGGAAAGAAGATTAGTCGAGGTACACGTAAGCTGGTCCGAACACTCTTACCCGTTAAACTAAAAAAAAAAAATTAAAAACCAAAAACCTTTGTCCATGAGTTTGGAGAATATCAAATAAAAATGGATCAATATCAAAATTTTAGTTTAAAACAATTGAAACAGTTAAAATTGTTTTCGTTTTTAAAGAGACAAAAATGACTCACGAGTTTTTGGGTGGTTTGAAATTTCAACATTTAGAACCTTGGGTGTTGTTCATGACTTTTGAAGAATATCGAATAAAAATAGACTAGGATTAAAATTTTGTTTTAAAATGATCGAAATGGTTGAAATTGTTTCCATTTTCAATGAGACTAGAACGAATTATAATTGAATCAAAAAATTTAATATTTTAAGATGTTTCAAAATACTTCGATGTGTTTCAAAATATTTTGACATATTTTCACTAATGTTTCAATGTGCTCTAAATTATTCCAATATATTTTGATCAATATTTTAAAAATAAATTCTTGAATATTTTTTATTAATTTTTATTATGTTTCTTGAACGTTTTCATTTCTCAAGTAATCAAAGCAACGTAATTGAACTAAATTTTGATCCTTAAGAACACTATTACTTATGTGTCAAATTTTGGGTGGTCAAATTAGAATTTGAACACTGAGTGTTGATTTAGTTGTAATTTGTTCCACTTTGATACGCTATGGTTTTGTAAGCACTCCTAGGTATATATGTATATATATTTTTTTTGGTTTGACAGTTAGGGGTATTTAGGTCAGTTTACACGCAACTTGATTAATCCACTCTTCGATCTGGTCAAAGACAGATCATCCACACTAAAATTAATGTATTTATGAGGAATAAATCTCTCGTAGTTTGACCTCAAGAAATTGTCAAGACAAAAAATTCGCTACTTCTCTAAACACACAAAAAATTGTTAAAATCAATAATAAAGCTCGATTTGATCCAATTGATCATGGTTTTGATTACGACATCCAAAAAGAAAAAAAAATGGCACCTTATCATTTATCGTATTTTTAGGTATTTATATCACATTTTAGGTAAAACTTGTTAGTTTTTAAGTTATACTCTCTTTTTGGGTTCATTTATTATTTTATTTTTGGTTTAACGGTCAGGAGTGTCCGAATCAGCTTACACTTATATCAGCTAATTTCCTCTCTGATTCACTCAAAGACAAGTCATCTATACCGGAACTAAGGTATTCATGAGGGATAAATTCTTCATGACCTGACCCTAAAGAGTAGCTCAAGTGGTAATAGAGACGAACTTTAAATCCAAACGTCTTAAGTTTGAATCTTGACAATCTTTTGAAGTTGTTCATTTATTACTTTTAGGTCGATTTTAAAGTTTTATTTTTGTGTATCGTAATATTTTTTATTGATAAAAAATAAAAAAATATATATATATTAGTGGCTGTGCGTAGTGTCGGTAGTTTCCTAGTCCCACGTGGTCACGCAGGGACAGATTATGGGATGAAAAAGATTTGTAATCTGACAACCTTCAAAAGTCGTCGTTGATTTGGAAGCCTCTGTCTGCCAATTACATGACGATGGTTCAAAGGATGCTTTTTGTCTTTTTGACTCTAATCTCATTCTCTCTCCTTCGATTTCTAACAAAGTCTGTTTTTCAGTCTCTTTCATGCCCTTGCGTACAACCAAATAAACAAATTTTAGCAACATAACACACTACCTAACTCTAATAATACTCAACTCTTACGACTAAGTCTGGTCTCTCTCCTAATTTAAAGGTATTAAGTTGAATATTTTTTATACCTGTTAAAAATCAATCATTCTTATTTATCAAGGAATATATTTTAAACCCGCTCAAGAGAATAGTCGATAAAAAAACTATGAACACCCTGTAACAAAAAAAGATTAATGTAGTACTCTAATGAACCGAATAACACATGATTAATAAGACAAGAAAAAAAAAATAGTGGCCTTATAAAACAAAATACAATTGGAACCGTCATAAAAATTGTATTTTGAAAAGTTGAAACTCTTCTACCTTCTTTCTAATTATTTTTTTTTTTAAAGCTCGGCTTAATTTCGACTCGACTCACTTTGGTCGTACCCCTACACAAAAATTGTGAAGTGTGACATTCGTTGGTGGCAGTCAATCAGTCACCTTTAGGCTTGGGAGCCTGGAAGCCTCGGATTCCTCCCCGTTACAATAATCACCACCTCTTGGTGTTGGGTGGCGATATCTTATTGTAAATCCAACGTAGCTTTAAGTGTCCCATTGTGTTAATACTTCTTTATGATCCCACTAGCCACGAGTTCCTAAAGTAGTCGTAAATATACCACAGTACGACATAAACTAAACTAAATACCCATTCTCATACCTAAAATTCAGCAAAAATTTGAGCTGGTGGTGATACTTGGTCCAAAAGAATTTGATTGAGATAAGAGAATTTGATTCTCTCTCTCTCTCCCCCCTAAAGTATAAAATAATTGTGGGTGGACCACCGATTAAGGAGCCAAATAATAATGTGTTGAAAAATTAGATTGAGGTCTAAGGGTCAAATCCCGTTATTAAATGTGAGATGCTATCTCGGTCTATATCGTGGTAATTGAATATTTTTAGTGGTCATATCGTACATTTAACCTTCTAAATACCTCGCAGTGAGAGAATCTCAAATAGTGGATTGCCTCATTTGGAGTGACTTTATTTGATCAATAGTGTCTACATCTTGATAGCAGAAACAAAACTACAAGCAAAATAAAACATAGTCTTGAGCAAAAGAAGCAGAGACACTAGAGAACACAGAGGAGTAGGTAAACAGAAGGGCAAAGGGCCTGTTCGGCCAAACTAATGGCTCAATCAACCAGTGACTTCAGATGGATTGAGCAGGCCAACTTTGGCAAGAAATAGACCAGAAAATTGCTGATTTTGCACTTAAAGCCTGACACAAACAGATCCAGGGCTCATAAATATCCTAGTCCGGATGTTGATGGTTTATATTTGACCTAACTGGAGAGAGGATTAGTTGAGGTGCACGTAAATTGGTCCGAACACCCTTTACCTTTGAATAAAAAAAACACAGGTTGACAGCTCACACAAATTGACTGTAAATTTGAATTGTAACTAACCTGTAGAGGAATATCAAGATGAGGTAATATGAAGTACAATTCCCACTTAGAATTCTGTGGTGTGATAGAAATTTAACCATCCCTTAAAATTTTTTCAGAAAGATCGCAAGAATCTCATAATAGGGCAGCCTTGGGACAATGATAACATTGCACCATTGTAACCTAAATTGCATACTTTGACTCTCTACAGACCCACAATGACAAGTGTCTCGTGTAGTGGACTGCCCTTCTAATTGATAACTTGGTCTGATCAATGATTGTCTAATGTCTACAGCTTGAGAGCAGAAACAAAAATACAAGCCAAACAAAAGAACTAGTCTTCAAGCAGAGCAAATAACCAAAGACAGTAGAGAACTCAAAGTAGGTGAACAAAAGAGCAAAGGGCCTTTTCAGCTTAACTAATGGTTCAATCAACAGTGACTTCACATGGATACACTAGGCCAATGATGGCTAGAAGACTAAATATTGTTGCATATACACTTCATGACCAACACAAACAAATCCATGGCTACACAAATTGACAGTGTCAACACTTAAACATGCACTTTCAACAGTCTGGACAACACTAAATAGATCAACAGAGCTGCCCGGAAGAGGCCCTGCAATGATCCTAAGAGTTATTTTAGCTCCATGAACTGATAACTTCCTGGGATGGCATCATTGTCTCTGGCAACCACCATGAGTGTCGCTCCATTCTGAACCACATGCATAGCAGAATTGGAATTTACACCTGCAACCAGTAACACCACAGTCAGCAAACAAGCAGACTTCCAAATGTGAGCCAGCGCAATCAGGATACCCATTTTTTATTTTCTCAATTTGAGCAGCTGATTGATCTTCTTGTGCTGGAGACAATTGTTGATCAGATTTACCAAAGCATAAAAGATTTGAATAGGAATTTGATTGTAACTTAATTTGATGAATTGAGTCCAGAAGCCTGTCCTAAAACTAGAAAACCATTGAAGATCATATCAGACTTAAACTACTCTATTGAGTAATGACCCTTCATGTATTACAATGAACCAATTAGCATATAAACTCAGATCTTTGCAAGCTCAACTATTAGGAATCTAGCTCCTCAAAATGACCAATTCAATTCTCAACATGAACTAAAACAAACTAACCTGCAAGTCATATGTAAACAGCCCTCGTTCTTCTCCACATAGAATTTGCAGCAAGGACATCTCATCCAGTTTCTGTCTCTTGCAAGCTCTCTCACCATGAGATCTTCCCTCCCTCTTTCATCCTCATTCAGTCTCTGAAACTCCTCACACCCAATCCCTGAATGCCAAGGCACGGAACACTGCGCACAGAACAATCGCCGGCATATGGGACACTCAGACTCGCTAATCACTCCATCAGTGTCATTAACCAACAAGGCTGAACAGTCCTTAAATGGACAGTAGAACTTCTGGGCAGCAAGAATGAGTGACTCACATAGCAACTCATCCCACCGAGCAAGCACCGCATTGGGTATCATTGACCTGCAAGTATTTTATGCCCATCCGACACGAATTTGAAAATGACAAAACCAATTAACACGACCAATTAATAATAAGAAACATGCCTCGAACTCAAAATAATACGATTAAACAATCCCACCTGCAAGAATCGAGTTCAAGGACACTTTTGCAATCCAAACCTAGGCACGGCACAGTAACTATGTTGTCTTGGATCTTGGACTCCACGTGTTTGCTTATGCAATCAGTACAAAAGGAGTGACTACATTTCTCTATTTTGAACATATCATCACTTCCTTTCGTTTCCGCACAAATCTCACAGAAGCTCTGTGATGATTCACCAGTTTCTATGCTCGTCGATGATGAAACAAGAGGACTGTTTGATGAAGTCGCTAAAGGAGGCCTACGCTTGTTCTTGCCGGAGAATCTCCGGCATTTTGGTCGGATCCTTATAGGCCGGAGCTTTTTTCGGCGTTTCTTGTTCCTTTTTTTTTTCTTGTTCCTTTTTTTTTTCTTGTTCCTTTGTTCAACATACTTGTCATTTGATTTTGGAAGGACTTGATCATCTTCATCTCTGGGAAGGGTTTGATCATTTTTTTCACTCAAGAGTGGTGACGACCCCATATTTGCAAAGCTTCGAATGGATCAGTTTGTTATTGTCTATACTGATCTAGATTATCATGGAAATTAAATGAAGGGACTTAGCTTTACAGAGAGAGAAACTCAGCTCGGAAGGTCTCTTCTCGTTAGAAACTTAGTCGTCCAAGGTCTTTACCTTTTTGGTTGGTTTTGGAATGGGGGTATTGGATTGCTTTAAGCAAACTTTTTCAAATTCCAACCCCTTCAAGCTGGTTACGAATCGGGTCTCGTCTCTTAAGTTTAAATTTTATGTTTAAAAATTTTAACAAAATATTGGATTAAGTGATTCATTAAACTATGAGCAATGCTACATAAACTTAAAATACACACTTGATTAATCACTATCATTGATTTTATTATGGGTCTCAGTATTTATTGAGACTCTACTTATTCAATAGTTGTGATTGATTAAGTTTACATTTTATGTCCAAATAACATTTCTCTTAAACTATTATACATAAACTCACCCTTACATATTCTCCCAAACCCATCAAATAAAAAAGCCCTTAGGGGTTTGGGTGAGATTAGTATAAGTATTGATGATTTTTTAGTTTTTATTATAGTGAGGGGTGGCCCACGGGTCGGGTTACCCAATGAGTTCCGTTATTTTGTTCAAAAAAAATAGGTCTGAAACTTGATAGACCCAATAGTTGAGCCGCCTGAGCCCAATATCCTTAAAAATAGGGCTTGAGGTTGCCCCCAAACCCATTACCCGGACAGAAGCCGGTCCCAATAGCCCGCGTCGAAAAAACCCGTCTAAGAACCCGCCACGAAGCCCAACCCGTCCACCATTCCTTTGAAAAAAAGTTATACTTTTAGACTATTAAAGTTGAAACTTTGAAATTAATCTCCCAAATGTCGGAATTTGAAGTTTTATAATTTAGATACTATAAATAATAATGAAAATAATATATAAGTGAGTAGGTGTCAACCTAGTTGAGATGTATTCATTCCATTGGATGTAGTTTATCCCCTAATCAAAAATAAAATTATTTATTATTTTATTTTTATTTATTTTGACCTACTTTTGATTCAAAAATATAATTTATACAAATATTAAGTTATAAAAATATTCATTATTTTTAAATGAAGTTATATATAAAAAAACCCGCGAGCAGGCCCGCTCGATAACTCTATTTGGTAAGGGTTTGGGCCTACATTATCCAAATCCTGCCCAAAAAAATTTCGCAGACCTGACCCAACCCGGCCTATGGGCACCCCTAGGTGGCTCTATAGAATTTGAAACCTAAGCAAAAGTTGAGTAAAAATCTTATCAAATTTTATTACAAATAATTTTTTATATAAAATTATTTTTTTCTCTTTTTGTTATAATTTTTATTCATTCAACTTATATATTCTAATTTTATTGAAAATTTTCTTTTAACAAGAACAATTTAATAAAGTTCTATACCTCCGACTTAGGGGTAAGAGGAATGTAGTATGCTATTTTTTCAAATAGTGTATAATCAAGATCTCAATATATTGATATGTATTCTGATGGGAGAGATATAATGAGAGCAATTGTAGGATTTCTCTCAGTGGTGTATGTATAAGCAATGCGACCAAATTTTGTTTATTAAATTAAATAAGTGTATCACTTTTGTAAATAAAATTGGTAATAAATTTGTTATGTAAAATTTTACCCTTTTTATTGTGCATTGTTATTGTTGCCACTACTGAACATTGTGCAGTGTTATTGTTGCCACTATTGGAGAGTAGGGGTGTTCACCGGTTCACCTTATCCTACGGGTAGGAAATATAGTCTTTCGTCTTCCTACCCGATATTTTGCGGAAAAAAATTTTCTTGGCCTACCCTACCCGATCAGGTGTGGTATTCTTACCCGACTTCCTACCCAATTAATCGGGTAGGAAGTCGGGTAAACACTTTTGTAGCTATTAATTTTTGGATCATTTTAACAATTCAATTAAATAACATGCATCAATTTAAAAACACAATAAATCAATAACACTGAAACTTAAAACAACTAAAACAAAAATTACAATAAAACACATGAAAACATGAACATTAATCTATCATAATTGGTACACAAATACAATAACAATTATTTTAAGTTTAAACCATATGAAACACATTAAAATCATAACTGCTCCAATAGATCACTAGTTCTCCACAAATCATGTAACCTAAACAAAAAACAAGTTCATGTTTTAGCAACTCAAACATCCACAACAATAATAATGTTATAATATAAATTATACCACGCAAATACTCTTATAATTACTAAAAAAAATATAAAAAAGTTAAATAGCATATTTCTTGCTAGTGTCATTTACCTCTCTTCACTCAAGAGCAATTGCAATTTTCTCTGCAATTATTTCTCAGATAAAAAAGAGTATGAAAAAAAATTAGATACGAAGAAAAGTATGAGACCCTCAACTGTAACAAATAATAGTTTATAGTCTGAATCTAGTTTATAGCTTTCTAAATCCTCCAAAACATCTTCAAAGCCATAAGCAATGGATGACGATCGAAGCCAATTTTGTGCACATATGAGACCCTCAACTGTTTTGGGTGCCACGCAACTCCGAAAAGGATTTAAAATATGACACCCAATGCTAAAAGTCGATTCTGATGCCACTGTAGAAATAGGAATAGCTAACACATCACGAGCTATTTTTGGCAAGGATCGGGAATTTAGAAGAATTAACCTTCTACCAATTCAAAATATCAAAATTGGCACTAACAAATTCAACATCCTCCATCAAATATCGATCCAACTCTGATTTGTTGTCCACATTACCTCGCTCAGCCCTATACTTGTGGTACCTATTCATGAAATTTGTAAGTACTTGATCTTGAGCAGACATCTCATCCGAAGACACATTTTTCTCATGGTCAACACATTTTTCTCATTGAACAGACATGAGGCTAACATAAAGTTATCGATCTTGATCTTATTTTCAATAATACTTATCCTTTGCAACTCACATAGTATTGAAGAACAACCTTCCAGCAATATGCTACATCCAAATTAACTCTATATTCAATTAGTCAATGTATTCTACTTCTTGGTATCTTGAGGGACAAAAAAAAAAAAAAGACCAATGACAGATACTGCATTGCTAAAATCCATCAGCAAATCAATACATTCAAGATCAAACAACAAAACATCATCACCAAAATTGTGTATCAAGATTTTGAATGCTAGCTGTTAAGAGCGAAAAATACAGATTACGAGCTAAACGAGAAGTAAAATGTAGGCATAATAATCACAATATCCCAGTTAGTTGAATCAGCATGGCGTTTTTTAGGATAACAATATTAACATCTTTCGCTCTTAACCATGAGTATTCAAAATCAACTAAGCACAAAGTACCAACTCTGGAATTCATGTGGGGAAATCACAGACCCATTTAACTGACCTAATATTTCATTGAATTAGCATAAAACATAACCTAACCCACAAAATAAATCTGATTACTGGCAAAATTATTCGAATATTTTTGAAGAAAAAACAAGAACCTCATATCACATCTGCAATAAATAAATTGGGACAAGTCATTCTACATTACTCCAGTTCTCTTGGAGTTTTTATGTAAGAGAGAATAGGGAGTAAGACTGAACGATGAAGGCCAGGTGAGGGCTTGAACGATGAAGGCCACCAGATTGCGCCCAAACAAAGACACAGAAAGAGATAGACAGAGAGAGAGAATACCTGGGGAGGTCGGAACTGAACGATGAAGGCCTGAGCTATGGAGGCAGAGGCTTGAGCAATGAAAGCCGATGGAGGCAGGCAAGAGGAGAGGAATGGAGTGAGGCGCGCCACTCGCTTAGTCAGTAGACGATAAGGTTGGTTAGCAATTAGGGTTTTGTTAGTTTATATATATATATATAAATTAATTAATTAATTAATGCGGGTGGGGTAGGGTAGGAATGCGAAAATTGATGGGTATTCCGCATTCCTACCCGATTTAATCGAAAGACCAAAAACTCTTCTGCTTTCCTACCCGATTTTTGCGGCTAGCCGTTCAATAAGATATGGTAGGGTCGGGTAAGGTAGGAAATTGCGGCCAGTCAGAAATTTGAACACCTCTACTGGAGAGAGAGAGAGAGAGAGAGAGAGAGAGAGAGAGAGAGAGGGGAGGGGCCGGGTTTTATTTGGATCCTTGCAAAAATCTATTATGTTTTGGACTTCGTTGTGACAAAATATTTTGGCGATAACTCTATCCCTTAATAACTAGAATTACACTTTGGGGCCTTCTTTTGTTGGGGGCCTGAGTGAGCATTTAACTTGCTTACTATTTGGGTCGCTCGTGATTGTAGTTAGTGGTGGCCGGGACAGTATATATGTATTTCAATTAATTTTTTTTTGAACCAATTAAAGGCAGGTCATCTATGATTGCAAATTTTCATTTAAGTTGAATACTCACCCCTTATAGCTACGCCCTGAACTAGTTCTTAGACATTAATTTTCAGCCTCCTTTTTTCTTTGATGATAGACAAAAAGAAAGTGGAAATGAAAATTTTAGAAAGATGATGGTAAAAAGAAAAAGGGGAAGGAAAAATAAAAAGGAGAGGAAAAAATCAAGGAAAGATGAAAAGAAGCAAAAGAAGAAAAACAAGTGTAAGAAAGAAGGAAAGCCAAGAAACCCATGTTTGGATCGATTTATCCAGCAATCTACTGTTGAGGTTCATCAATACTATGTTATTTTATAATTGATTGATGACATAATGTGACAATGATAACGTGTTGTCACCATTTTTTTATTTTTTATTTTTTAGGAGGGGGAAGGATAAGAGGGATTTAAACCCTTGACTTCAATAAGACAAAGTTTTTACAAGATAAGGAATACCATTAAACCAAAGATCCATTGGTGTAGTGTCACCATTACATCAAATATTTACTCCCAAAAAGGGGGCCTAACAAGGCCTTAGTTAGCATTGTTAAAGTATATGAAAATTCAGAAGACCAAAAAAAAAAGATCATAGAAGGCATGACTTAAATCATTGACAAATAAACATAGGATGTCTATGGCACCGGAGTGTTTTTTTTTTTTTTTGATATTGTACCACAAAATAGAATTTTTGGGAGTCTATGAGTGAATCGACGCCTAATGTTAGGAATCACACAACAGTTCTCAATTCCCTCCCCCCCCCCCTCTCGTACTGTAGCATTGGAACTGGTTCCTTCATATTTAGGACCTTCTTCATTCAAATCATGTGTCATCCCTGCTAATGCGAGGTCGAAGGGGTAATCTAGATATTATATGTACTAAGTGGCTGCTCTCAAATTCGAACCCTCAACTTTAAAGCAAATAGGGGAAAGTTTTAACCACTTAGTTAGTGGTCCAGAAAAAAAAACGCATTAACTAAGGGCTTCCTTTTTCCTTTCTGAAAGCTTGCAAGAACATCATTAGATCAGTCATTGTCTACATCTTGATAACAGAAAACGAAATTACAAGTAAAGCAGAACACGTAGTCTTCAAGCATAGCAAAAGAACCAGCTTGGTTTAGGGAACCCAATGTTGGTGAACAAAATGGCAAAGGGCCTCTTTAGCTGAATTAATGGCTCGATCAACCAATGACTTCAGATGTATGTTGGCGAATATTGAGTAGAAGAAGACCATATATTGGTGCATTTTGCACTTCATGACCAACACAAATCAACATCAACATCAACATTTAACATGCACATTTAACTTTCTGGATAAGATTTACTAGACCCATAGAACAGGCGAGAACACGAATCAATCTCTGGCCAAGCAGAGCAGACTACGTAGATATGATTCTTCCCAAACTCTATATGATGGAAGTCTCGTATGCTGGATTGCCTCTGTTCCTAGAAGAGGCCGGGAACGTTCCCTCTAGATTATATTAGCTATTCAACATCTCCATAAACATGCGACTCACCCCACTGGCAATCATTGTCTCTGGCAACCGCCATGAGTATCACTCCATTTTCCCCCACATGCATAGCAGAATTGGAATTTACACCTGCAACAAATAACACCAGTCACCAAACAAGGAGACTTCCAATTTCTGACTTAATCCAAAACTTCTTAATTTGAGGGAGAGCAATCAAGATAAACATTATTCATTTCTCAAATCGAGCAGGTAATAGATACTGGTAATGCTGGAACAATAATGGATGAAAAACTGCACAACCCAAGTCTTGCAAGTTCATTATCAGACCACAAAATCTTGTTTCTCGTATGTACTAAACCTATTGTATGTTTGACATAAGTAAGGCTCAGGAAATGGCCTGCAAACCACGAACTATCCTGTTAGCCGGGCCATCCAACGGTTGATGAGCTAGTTAGCCGGACAAGCGATATCACACGGGCAATCTGATAGCGCAACGAGAAAGTTCATGGGTCCTGATATTTTTGAAGGCTCATGGTCTGAAGATTAATCAGTAAAACTTCAAAAAAATAATTTCAGAACAAATGGCCAGTTGCGCCAGGCTCAATGGACACCCAGCTAAAGGACCATTCGGGTTGACCATGAAGGTAGTCGTGTGTGGTAGTATTTTGGCGGGCTAGCCCGATCTAATCAGCGCTACAATGCAGCTAACTGTCAGGCCGGACAGCCCAGCCCTCTCCCACGAAGTTACCTGTCAGGTTGGACAGGCCCATCCTGGCCTGTTGGCGGGTCTTGTACATATGCTAAACTGTATATTCAAGCATTTAATCAAAAAGTTTTACTGTGCAAACTAGGAAATTAGTCACTGCAGAAATTTGTACTCCTTTCATCAACCACATCAGGTACTGAACAGTTATTATGCTATCCCTATGAAGAAACTGAAGACCCGACCTCAGTGAAGAATGCATAATCTTTTGTACCAAAATGAAACACTGCATCGCGGGCTATCTTCACTTCCGAAAACTTAGTATGCTTGTGTTGCGCCCCTAGGTTTACCATTATTGAATTTCATTCTATTGATTGGTTCTAGCTCCAAAGAATATATACTTGGAACTATGTCGATTTATGTACATCTCATTAACTAAACGATTAGGTATTCTACACCACGTATCATCCCCTCTTTTCCCTCTTTCCATAGAAGAGAGATAAAGAAAAAGAAAAGATATAGTGATCACATCGTAAGAAAAACCCATTCAAGATCATATCAGACTTAAACTAGTCTATTGAGTCATGATCTCTTATATATATACAATGATCCCAGAAGAATTTAAACTCACTGAGTACAGCTCCACTGCTCTTAAAAATTAACAACAGAGGCGTTGTTGATTAAAACGACATAGTTTTGATTTAAAATGACATCATTCTAATTAACAAAATGAAATCGTTTTGAATCAAAACAACGTCGTTTTTTTCAACAACAGAGGATCTTCGGCCTAAACTCATAACTTTGCATGTTCAACTCTAGGTCATCTAATAAGAGAATCTCCAAGAGAGGAGCTAAAGTCATGGTTCAAGGTCGCGGTATCGGCCCTTGACTCAGGGGCTACTGAGACACATCGGTCGCAGCATAGCGTCGCAGTATCGGCCGATACGCCCAAAACACTATATAGAAGGCTCAAAAAAATTTGAAAAAATTAGAAAAAATTGTAATAAATGTAAACATCATCATCCATGCATCATATCCCTAAAGACATTATTTAACACATTAATCATTGCAAAAAAGAATAATAAGGATGCTATTGGAAAATATTTATTATCATCTATATTCAAGGTTAATATAATTTAATTTTTAATTTTTAAAAATTATAAAAAAATATAAGTGTATATATATGGTTAACTTAATAGCTTTAAAAATGAAAATCTATTTATAAAGAAATTCTTCATTTAATTATTTAATATGTATCTAATTAGAAAATTATATGTATTTTCTCC
This sequence comes from Ilex aquifolium, assembly GCA_951799425.1. Lineage (NCBI taxonomy): Eukaryota > Viridiplantae > Streptophyta > Magnoliopsida > Aquifoliales > Aquifoliaceae > Ilex > Ilex aquifolium. The sequence continues at coordinate 12,819,454 of OX637410.1, read as the reverse complement.
ATATGTACATTATATTATTAAATCATCAATACATATACAAAAGCAAACTTAAGAAATTAAGTTCTAAGTAGATTATATGATAAATACTAAAAATTATATAATTAAAAAAATTGGACCAAAACCAAAAAAAACAAAAAGAAAGGGGGGGAATAAATTTTTGGGTCTCATTCCTAAAAAAGGCCAAAGCCTCACGTATTTTGACCCAAAAAAAAAACTCTCTTCAACTCTCAGTCTTCGATGAACAAAAAACATGCGAGAGAGAGAGCACAGATACGATGGGTCTGGGAGTCGACGCTGGTCGCTAAAAGCTCGTTGGGAGGGATCTGAGTCTCTGACTCATCTGCGATGCTAGGGCTCTCCGATGATGAAGAAGTAGAAGAAGAAGAAAAATAAGAAAGAAGGGGCTTTTGCGATGATATTAGGGCTTTCTGTGTCTTCTATTTTAACAGGTATGCCACAATTCTTTCAATTTTTCTTATATTTCTGTAATTGCAAAAGGGGGTGAATTTGCTTGTGATTTTTTGTGAATTAGGGTTTGAAAAATGCCCATTTAGGTCCCAGATTTTCTTCTCCATTTCTTTTTTTTTCTTTGCCATTTTGATTTTGGAGATTTTGCTTAAATTTCTACTAGTATTGGTCCGAGTCCGATGTAACTCGCCCGATTCAAACCATATGAATCTGAGTCAAGCCGATATTACCGAGTTGTAACCGATTCACTGCCGAATCATAGGTGACTCGTGAAATATGGGTCCGCAGAGTGCCTTTAATGCGCGTAAATCACATTTAATGCTATTGACATGTGGTCGTCGTGGGGGAAGTGGGTGCTACTTTCCAGGAGCCACTATCATCAGTGACGGCGCACGTTCCCAACTAAACAAAATCGTCAAATTTGCAGTACCCCAAAAAAAGTAGAAAAGGTCCAAAATAGCCTCAACAAGCAAGATAGCCCCAAGCAACCGAAACTACCTCGGCAAATGCGCAGCTCAACTCAAGGCACCCAGGTCATAACGCAGCATGAGATAGGCTTTTGATCATTACTTTTAAAAGAAACAAGAAAAAAACAACATACACATGCAAGAAAGAAAGAGTGGGTAGGCGGGAAAGAACACCAACGCTTCATTAAAAACCCAGAAAATACATTAAAAAGAGCGACAAGTATAGATGTTCTAGTTACAGCAGAGGAAAGCTATCAACAACCAGAAAAAAAATCACACAGTAGGCTCTCAACTCTCATTACGCGCCCCAGCAATGAGCTCTCTGCCTGCACCGACCTCCTCGACCCTAAGCATCTCGGCTCCAACCACCTCGGCACCGGCTGCCTCAGTGCCAATCTCCTTGCCCTTCTCTGTAGGTCCAGTCGAGGTTCCCTCGTCAGCACTAGCTACCTCGGCAGTGGCCCCAGTAATCACTTCCGCCGTTTTCTTTGGCCCAAGCTAATGCACGAAAGAATCCAAGTCGAGATCGGGATAGGTATCCTCAACTTGTTCTTGGAAATTCATTAACCCCTTCACAAAGGCAGTAGCATTTTCCTTTAGGAGTTCAGCGATCTTAGCCTTTAGAGAAGCCACTTTGGCATTCGACGCCACCAGCTCGGCGTTCTTCTTCACTAGCTCCTCGTCCTTCACCCTGGTAGATACTTGTTAACGAGCATTCAACTCGTCGTAAATCCTTTTCAGCTCAACTACCTCGGCAACCAGGACAGCCACCCTTCCTTCACCAAGGCTCTTTCCCGCCTCCGCAGTCTCAGCAACGTTCCTCGCCCTGACTAGCTCCTGCTCCTGCTCCTTGGCGGTCAGCTGAGTCGCAAGCTGAGCATGGTGAAATTCCATCATTTTCACACAGGCCAGAGTCTGGGAAAAGTGAGAGGAGTCAATACAAGGAAGAGATGAAAGTACGTCAGAAGGAGCATTTATACAAAAGAAGAAATTATAAGGTACCTCAGCCAGGCCCTGGATGGCATGCTTAGCCTTCCTCTCAAAGGGAACCCGCATGGCCATGTCGGGATTAGATGTGGGGACCAGCTCAGCCAAAGCATTCACAGCAGCCTCAGGGTCATGGAGAAACCCATTACCCTGAGCAGTTGGCGGAGGAAGGATGTTTTCCCTCCTCACTTCCTTTGGCAGAGACGGTTGGGGAAGAACAAGAGCAGTTACTGATGGAGGGAGCCGCTTTGGAGAGATGGCCTTCTTTACGGGCTCGGGGGCATAGAGGAGGAGACAGTAGCCTCAAGAGAGGCTAGATCCTCACGCTTTTGCTCCAAGGAAGTGAATACCTGCCCTTCCTTTGGGGGCAGCTCGGAGCCCTTCACCAGCCTCCACTTCTTGTCTTCTCGGCATCGGAGAAAGCCGCCATAATAAGGTCAGGATCCATCAGTTCAGGAGGGTCAGAATGCAAGGGATCAGAAATATGAGTAGGAGGCACGTCAACTGGAGGCCCAAGCTCGTGCTTGGCAAGATTCTCCTTGGTTACAAGGTCAATAAAAGACTTCAAGCCAGAAGCTTCTACCTTGCCTACCCTGACAGCTTCCTCGGCATATAGAGTCGGTCAAAACTCTGCAGACAAAACTAAGCGTTAGAATAACGACTGAAGGTTAGAGTTCTGGCTGGCAGATGAAAGGAAAAGCATAACCAGTTTTTATCCTTACGAGTATTCCGTGGGGCTCCCCAAAACCAAGGAATGTGAGGGACGTCACCGGGAACTCCTGACACTTCCCAGGAGTCACTTTCTACAAAGAAGTACCTCGGTTTCCACCCTTTGTTAGACAACGGGAGCCCAAAAATCAGACTCTTCGCCTTCACCCTTTAGCAAAATAGAGGAAACCCAATGAAGGAGAAGACTTAAGCTGAAAAATTGAGGCAAACTCACGAATCGTAGGAGGAGAGTCGTTTCTACTCTGAAACCAATAGATAAGAAAGTTGACCAATAAACCCCAGTTGTTGGAGATAGTCGAGTTGGACAGACATTGTAAAAGACTAGAATGTCTCGGATGAAGGGATGAACAGGAAACCGGAGGCCATCATGGAAAGCCGACTCAAAGAAGCAGGTCATCCCAGGAATATTAGAGTTGCACCTCTTATCCTCATCGGGGGAATGGAGTAAAACAGACTCGGGAAAGGAATATTCTTCCTTCAGATCTGCTAAATCCTCCTTGTCGAGATGACTCGGAGTCGACACAACACAACACGTAAGATCAGAGAGATCCCTACGAGCCTTTACCTTCTTAGGGACAGAAGTAAAAGCACCCTTAGACCTTTTCCTCCTAAGACGACTAGAGGGAGTGGGGGGTTAACGCTAAAGGAGCCTCCTCAGAAGGAACCAAGGTTGAAACCTCGAGACCCGGCCCTGAGGCCTCCTGAGCCGGCTCCCTGGGAAGGAACTCGAAATTCTCTGCTAAGGACATAGAAAATTGGTCATCCCCAACTAAAATATCGCCAGTAGTGGGTACCCCCTCCCCATTAATGGGAGAGGACGCCCCTTCCTTGGAATGACCACTAGTAGAAGACGACGGGACTTCCTCATCGCCTTCATACTCATAGTCGGAATCAAAAACCACCCTCCCCATTATCGGTCCAAATTGAAGATCAAAGTGTAACGAGAGCAGATGCAAGGCACAATCCGTTACGAACAAGGGAATAAAACACTAAGTCCTAAGTAAAGATAGCCTCAACAGTAAAGGATGATCTACGAATTGAGAAAGGGAGGTAAAATTACCAGAGCGATTCCGGAAATAACTGAATCTCCAAATAAAAAAACAGAACCCGAAACCCCACCAGTGAGGGTTGAAGGGATCCAGATCGAAGAAAAAGAAGGAGAAAGAAAGGACGTACCTAACCAGAAGCTAGAGTTGGATTGCAAAGGAACGAAAAACACAGGACCCCTGAGTCACAAAGAACTTGGAACAACAGCTTCAAAAACCGGGAAAAAGGAGAGGAAGCGCGAGAAGGAAGAGATTCAAAATGCAAATAGGAGAGACCAAGAGTTTCTTTCCCCTTTTATACACAGTATTTATTATCACGATGGGACGTGGAGAGAGACGTGCAGAAAACCGCTTTATGAAGATCGCCCTATAGGCGACATGTGCCTCCACTCGAGCACGTCTATCCCATCGAAGCCAGCACGAATTAACCAAACATCCTGAGGCAGCGCTGATGATCAGATAAAACCACCATCCGTGGGAGCAATCATGACCCAGTAAAAGACTTATTTAACCCCAGGCCAGAGCATGACGTCATCCTCGTGACCTGGGGCTGGGAGGCAACTAATAACGGTAGAATTTTGGAGTGGGCTGTCCATCCTAAACCCAAATCACCTAATGGGCCCAAAAGGGTGTGCAACGGCCCAAAAAACCCCTTAACAACCCATCTGCTCCGTAATAAGGAATGGGTCGTAATCCAAAGGAGGAAGCCCAACACAGAGTCCAGCTCAGCATAACCCTGTTCGGTCATAACAAGCTCAGCGTTAAGCAGTCCGGGATCAAGGAGCTCGATACTCATCAGACCCCAAAAGCCCCACTTCGCGCCACGTGTCCAGGGGACTAGGGGATAACTTCTGAAGCCTCTAACGAACGTATACTCTCTGGCAAAGGGAATATTTGTCCACGTAATCACCCAAAGATTGCGGATACAGTGGCATCGCATGACAGAGATCACTGAAGGACAAAAAAAGAAGGGACCACAGAATCAGCAAAAAGGGGAGAGGAAGCCATAAGAAACCCAATAAGGATTACCCATATAAGTAGAACACTATCACACTACAAAGGGGACACTGACAATTTCTTCATTGATATACTGATATTACTAAAGCGTTGTATGAACAGACTTTAAGAAAAACAACCTATTGTACTCTTCTTCTTCAAGAAATATACACCCCCAAGAAATAAGAGATTCCATTACAGTGAACATAGCCTTAGTCTCTCGGCTAAGGTGAATCATTTATATATTGTTTCTGATTTATTCTCACAGCTTAATCCATTGTCAATTCATATATTCACACTACCCCATTTCTGGACCATAAAATCATCATTCTGGACTTGGGCTAAGCATTTCCGAGCACCATCAATACCCATTTTTTATTTTCTCAACTTGAGCAGCTGATTGATCTTCTTGTGTTGGAGACAATTGTTGATCAGATTTACCAAAGCATAAAAGATTTGAATAGGAATTTGATTGTAACTTAATTTGATGAATTGAGTCCAGAAGCCTGTCCTAAAACTAGAAAACCATTGAAGATCATATCAGACTTAAACTACTCTATTGAGTAATGACCCTTCATGTATTATAATGAACCAATTAGCATATAAACTCAGATATTTGCAAGCTCAACTATTAGGAATCTAGCCCATCAAAATGACCAATTCAATTCTCAACATGAACTAAAACAAACTAACCTGCAAGTCATATGTAAACAGCCCTCGTTCTTCTCCACATAGAATTTGCAGCAAGGACATCTCATCCAGTTTCTGTCTCTTGCAAGCTCTCTCACCATGAGATCTTCCCTCCCTCTTTCATCCTCATTCAGTCTCTGAAACTCCTCACACCCAATCCCTGAATGCCAATGCACGGAACACTGCGCACAGAACAATCGCCGGCATATGGGACACTCAGACTCCCTAATCACTTCATCAGAGTCATTAACCAACAAGGCTGAACAGTCCTTAAATGGACAGTAGAACTTCTGGGCAGCAAGAATGAGTGACTCACATAGCAACTCATCCCACCAAGCAAGCACCGCATTGGGTATCATTGACCTGCAAGTATTTTATGCCCATCCGACACGAATTTGAAAATGACAAAACCAATTAACACGACCAATTAATAATAAGAAACATGCCTCAAACTCAAATTAATATAAAGGGTTAATTGCTTTTTACCCCCCTGTGATTTCGTCCAGAAGTACCTTACCTACTTAACGTTTAAAATTATGCACATAACCCCCTTATGGTTATGTACCAAAGTAAAAACCTTATTTTTATCATCCAACTTAGCGGAGAGTGTACTTCACATGATCAAAATATGTTGTGGACTTTGTTTTCATTGTTTCCCTCCAAAAAAATATTGTCTAAGTGCCTAAAATGTCCTTTATACTAAAATAGCTAGGGTCATTAAATGAGTAAGTTTCTATTCCCAAATTTAATTATCCATTAAATGAATAATTGGAAGCTAATGAGTGACTCACATAGCAACTCATCCCACCGAGCAAGCACCGCATTGGGTATCATTGACCTGCAAGTATTTTATGCCCATCCGACACGAATTTGAAAATGACAAAACCAATTAACACGACCAATTAATAATAAGAAACATGCCTCAAACTCAAATTAATATAAACAATCCCACCTGCAAGAATCGAGTTCAAGGACACTTTTGCAATCCAAACCTGGGCACGGCACAGTAACTATGTTGTCTTGGATCTTGCACACCACATGTTTGCTTATGCAATCAGTACAAAAGGAGTGACTACATTTCTCTATTTTGAACATATCATCACTTCCTTTCGTTTCCGCACAAATCTCACAGAAGCTCTGTGATGATTCACCAGTTTCTATGCTCGTCGATGATGAAACAAGAGGACTGTTTGATGAAGTCGCTAAAGGAGGCCTACGCTTGTTCTCGCCGGAGAATCTCCGGCATTTTGGTCGGATCTTTATAGGCCAGAAGGCAAAATCATCATCACAGACAAGATCAAGGTCTGATGCTGACGCCCCCATATTTGCAAAGCTTCGAATGGATCAGTATGTTCTTGTCTATACTGATCTAGATTATCATCATGGAAATGAAATGAAGGGACTTAGCTTTATAGAGAGAGAAACTCAGCCCGGAAGGTCTCTTCTCGTTGGAAACTTAGTCGTCCTGGGTCTTCACCTTTTTTGTTGGTTTTGGAATGGGTTTTTTTTAGGGGAAAGAGAGATGGGGAGGGGGAAAGAGACTTGAAGCTTGAATTTAGGGTACAACTTGGGTTGGGTAACCCGATTTTAACACGAGTTCAACCCGAAAAAATTAGGGTTTGGGTTAGGGTTTTTAATATTTGAGTTGGGCTTGGGTCAAAAAATTTTAACCTGAATTCAATTTGGGTCGGGTTCGGGTTGAGACATCGAGTTCACGGGTTCAACCCGAACCCGACAAATTAAAAAAAAATTATATATATATATATATATAAAGTATTAGCATTTTTTTTCATTTTTACTCCATCGTCATCTGTTTCTTGTTGCTTGCTACTCTGTTATGCGTGATTAGTGGTGATAGTGTGATGTTTTAAGTTTAATGTTTTTATGGGTCTAATTTCTATGTTTTCTGGGATTGTGCTTTGAGATCACTAGTTTTTGGTGTGAAAGCAAATGATTAATAATCGTGTACTGTTATAAATGAAATATATGCATTGTTTTTATAAATTTGTAATTATTCCCCCCCTCTCTCTGTCTCTCTTGCAGCGAACCCGAATTCAACTCGAGCCCGCCCGAATTAAACTCGGGCAGTGCTCGGGTTGAGTTCCTCAACCCGAGGTAAGGTTAGAGTTAGGGTTAGGGTAGAAGATTATATACCTAGGGTTGAGGTACGGTTGACTGTCTAATCCGCCCAAGTTGCACCCCTAAGCTTGATCAATAAAGTCTAAGGAGTATCTACGAAGGAGTATCATTAAACCAAATGTTTGGTGGATATTGAATTGCTTTAAGCAAACTTTTTTAAATTCAAACCCTTTTCCTTTGTGGGATTTATACATAAATTATATCCAATTTTTGGTTTGATAATAGCATAAACGTGGAATTCACATATTAATCATAATTGTAATCAAGGATTTATTATATAATTGACTAAATTATCATATTCTTTCTTTTGTAATTGGACAAATTAGGGATACAAAGGCCTTTTTATTATTATGTCCTAGGTTATTAATTTCAAACTTATATATTCATTAGTTTAACCTTCGGACCGGTTACGGGCCGGGTCTCGACCCTTAAGGTTTAATCTCATGTTTAAAAATTTTAACCAAATATTGGATTAAGTGATTCATTAAACTACACTATATAGACTTAAAATGTAGACTTAAAATATAGACCTGATTAATCACTATCATTGATTTTATTATGGGTCCTAATACTTATTGAAACCTACTACCTATTCAATGATTGTAATTGATCAAGTTTATATTTTAAGTCCACATTTTATGTCCAAATAACATTTCTCTTAAACTATTATACTTAAACTCACCCTTACATAATCTCCCAAACCCATCAAACAAACAAGCCCTTAGGGGCTGTTTGGTAAAAGGGTATGGAGGCTTGACAAAATGGGTTTGGGTTTGGAAAAAATAGTTCATATGATCAATGTTATCAGAATTGGACCGATCATCGAACCGGCAAGGGGACTGGGTCAATAGTTCACTAGTTCAACCGGTGGGTCAACTGGTCAGACCGGTCATATAATAAAAAAATAAATATATATATATAATAATTATAAAACATCATAATTTAGGTAAAAAATATAAAATATGTCTAAAATACATACAATTTATCATAAAATATCATTAATTGGGTTTGCATATAGATATTTACCAGACCAACTTGAGAAAGAGTAATCAAACCATAACTCTCCCACTACTTCTCTCTGCCAACCCAACAACGGCCCACTCACAAATTCACTCCAATCCCTTATATAGAAAAGCACTGCACATATAGAAATTTCACAAACAGGCATAAAGATTGTATCTTTTCATTCTATCTTGAGAAAAAAAGTTCATGAAACAAATGCAGAAAGACAGCAACATCCATTGAGACCGAGAGAGAAAGAGTGAGAGAAAGAGAGGGTTTAAAATCCAAGGAGCTCTCGCTAATCAAGAATTTAATACTGATGCACAAAAATAGATTTTTCAAAACTAGCTACCATGATGCATTTTTATTGTAAACCCACTCCATTTTGTTTTTTGTCATTAATCAGTACTTTTTGTGTGTTTTATTGGCAGATTTGCAACAGGATCTGAAGGTCACCTGAGTGATCACCTGAGTTGTCGCCTGAGACGAAGCTGCTAGCTGTCGTTGCCTCCCTATCGCTGGAGAGAGAAGAAGCTGCTGCCTTCTGCTTCTACGAGATTTAGGGCAAAATCAAAAAAATGGCCCAAATAAAAATTGAACCGTTCAATTTTTTTTTATTTTTTATTTTATTGACTTCAAACCGTCCGGTTTGGTGGTTTTCATCCGGTTCTTTTCCTTATCCGGTTTAACTAGTCAACCAGACCGGTTAAGATCCCGATTTACGGTTGAACCGGTTGGACCGGCCGGTCCGATTCTGATAACACTGCAAATGATCCTCAAATTCTATGTTTGGATTAAAAATTCAATTTTGGATTCTCAAACCTGACATGTAGCTAGTCCGAATATTAAACTCATGAACATGAGTCTTGTCAAATCTAGATAGGGTGGGTTTGAGAAGATGAGTTAAGGGGTTAAGGATACAAAAAATAATTGTACTCCTTAACATAAGTATGAATTGGATTGATCAAGAGTAAAATAGTCATTTACATGACAAATAGTTGTTAATAATTATGATATAGTTGTAGGTCTTACATGTGTATATGTAGCATACCAAATATGAGTATGTACTAGATTCAATGTTGAATCTTATCTGTCATACCCCATCCTGAGAGATCCTCTTTGGTTTTTTAGAGATGGAAGCGTAACTCAACACGTGGCGATACTTGCGTTTATAATGTAGTAATGCATTTAAAAAACAATAATGCCACCTAATGCCACAATCCAAAATAGAAAACTATACACCGAGTACACAACGGTGCTGTTTTTGCCAAAATAAAGGATTAGGGATTTCATCCCTTTACAACAAATAACAGGGAAAACAGACACTCATGTACAGTATGTACATAACTAGATTCCTTAGTTTTTCCCCCATCTCTACCATGTTAGTGCAGTAGTGGACCTCACTCTAGACTTCGGCATCCTGAAACCAATAATTTTCTTGAGTGTATTGCGTATCATAATAAATGGAAATATTAAAAATATGGACAAATATCATTTCACCAAAATATGTTCACAATCTGAGGAGAACGTCAAAATTAAAGTGTTTTCAACTCACTTTGAAATCTCATAATCACAGCCAATATAACAACATAATAAATAGTCAACATGTGCTATGAATCAACAACAACAATTAAGCAATGTTAGGCTATGAACAACATTTAAGTAATGTCAAACTATCTACAACATTTAAGTAATGTCAAGCTGTCTCACGACAACTGCGCAGTATCCAAATCAACAACATGTATGTCATGTCAAGCTATCAACAACTCTAGCACAGTGGATACTACTCAAATCACAAGCTTTTCAACAAACCACAAGCTTTTCAATAAATCATAAGTTTTTCAACAAAACATATTTGATCCATAGTTTAAGCAACTCAACTCAAATCAATTCGGCAAAATTGATTTCTCATATATAAGAGAATAAACTTGATATATCATATACTTTAATTTCCAAGTATTATGAAGCAGTACACTTCACATTTACCGCTGACAAATACTCTTCCTTTCTTTATGGTCGATCCCTATGTATAACCGAGGTAGTAGCCTCCGACCTTAACAATTAGCATATGTGCAAATGCAAGTGAGCATCGACCTAAAATTACTCAATTGATGCAAATGAATACATATGAATATATATTTGATGCTCTACTTTGGTTGTATACGATGATCATACTCTAACTTTGTTAATCTTTTCAAATTAGTATATCTCGGTCAAATTAGGAACTACTTTAATTCACTCTAATATTTTTTTATAGTATGTAAATAACACCACCATTCATCTAACTATTATTTTCAACACTTAAAAGGAAACTATTTCAGCTTTTATATAAAATTCTAGCATCAAACATTAATTTACAACTTGAATTTTAACAATTAGATTTATCCGCTTATTTTTTTTTATCTATTGTTTTCAGCAACTTAAATTTCAGCCTTATAATTTCAATAATTTAATTTATGTTTTCTTAGCATGGTAGTAGTGGCACCATTCAATCTAATCTACTGATCATAAATACTCACATGTAATTAACATTTCACACGATACCATCTCTTTTATACTTGATTAACCATATAATATTATACTTGACACCATTATAACCATGTAATTTTCATAACTATTAATCAGAGTTTTCTTTTGAACACCTAATACACATCACTAGTTCAAAACTGTATCACTATAATTCTTAAACATATAAATTCTTAACTTCATGCAAAATAATTATTAAAAACATACTTAATATTTACATACTCCATGTAAGTTTAATCTAGCATATTGATTATGCTTTAATTGAAAACAAGATATTAAATTTCCTTACCGACTATTGCTTGCCGATTTGATTATAGCGAAACCCAATTTCACCACTTGATCTCAACTTCATCCCTCGGTTTCTTTTTTTTTTTTTTTTTCCAGTTACTCCTCACCAAGTCAGTCTGTCCTTTGTGCCCTCCTATTCATTTTGTTTCCCTTATTTTTTCTATGTTTCTTACAAGAATGGCAGCTCATCCTTTCCTCATTTACACATGGCACCCCCATAATTAAGGACAGCAACGTGGCCACCCTCAAAGACATCCAACTATTTTCCTAAGCCACCACATGCTATCCTTATCTCCAGCACACACAAGATAAGAACATCAAACCCATTACTTGCTTTGCTTACACACACACACACGTGTTATAGCCATGCACCAAGTAATGTAAATGTCCAAGTAGTTTTTAGTTGGCCCACCAAAGAAAACTTCTATATATGTTTTGTTTGTACACATCTAACTATATATATATTCCTATATATACACACAACTTAAAAGAACTACACAATAACCCACCAAAACAGAAAAACCTCACCAACTGCCATCCAACCATATTTTGGAGCTAAAATCAAACACTAATTCATGTTTTATTATTTCTATTTCTCACCCATTATCTATAATATAATCTAAACATATATTTTAACCCCAATAATATTTACTTCGTATCTAATGGAAATTTACATGTGTTATACAAACTTATATCCCATTTCATGCATGACTCGCATAAAAATATTAAGTAATTACACTTACCTCCCAAAATTTTTTTTTTTTAAGGAAATTCTACTTTTCCTTAAAATATTATACATTTTCTCCATTATACCCATACATTCAATTAAATGCAATGCAATGCATGTCAAGGTTTCACACTATCTTTGTAAAGAGGGGTTTGAGTTTCGAAGATTTTGGAAAAGTCAATCCAAACCCTCCCCAAAAATCCATCCAAACAAGCCCTTAGGGGTCTGGGCGAGATTAATATAAGTATTGATAATTTTTTTTTTCATTACAGTGAGGGGGTGCCCCGATAGAATTTGAGACCTAAGCAAAAGTTTTGAGTAAAATCTTATCAAATTTTATTACAAATAAATTTTTATATAAAATTATTTTTTTCTCTTTTTGTAATAAAAATTATTCATTCAACTTATATATTCTAATTTTATTGAAAAAAATTCTTTTAACAAGAAGAATTTAATAAAGTTCTATACCTCCAACTTAAGGGTAAGAGGAATGTAGTATGCTATTTTTTCAAATAGTGTATAATCAAAATCTCTATATATTGATATGTATTCTGATGGGAGAGATATAATGAGAGCAATTGTAGGATTTCTCTTTAGTGGTGTATGTATAAGCAATGCAACCAAATCTTGTTTATTAAATTAAATAAGTGTATCACTTTTGTAAATAAAATTGGTAATAAATTTGTTATGTAAATTTTTGCCCTTTTTATTGTGCATTGTTATTGTTGTCACTATTGAACATTGTGCAGTGTTATTGTTGCCACTATTGAAGAGAGAGAGAGAGAGAGAGAGAGAGAGAGAGGCCGGGTTTTTATTTGGACCCTTGGAAAAACCTATTATGTTTTGGACTTTGTTGTGACAAAATATTTTGACGATAACTCTATCCCTTAATAACTAGAATTATACTTTGGGGCCTTCTTTTATTGGGGGTCTGAGTGAGCATTTAACTTGCTTACTATTTGGGTCGCTAGTGACTATAGTTAGTGGTGTCCGAGATAGTTTATATATGTTTTAATTAATTTTTTCTTTAATCTAATCAAATGCAAGTCATCTATTATTTCAAATACATTTTCTATTTAGGTTGAATACTCACCCCTTATAGCTACACCCTAAACTAGTTCTTAGACATTAATTTTCAGCCTCCTTTTTTCTTCGATGATGGACAAAAAGAAAGTGGAAACGATAAATTTAAAAAGATGATGGTAAAAAGAAAAAGGCCAAGGATAAAAAAACAAAAAAGAGAGGAAAAAATCAAGGAAAGATGTAAAGAATCAAAAGAAGAAAAACAAGTGTAAAAAAGAAGGAAAGCCAAGAAACTCATGTTTGGACCGATTTCTCCAGCAATCTATTGTTGAAATAGTGAGGTTGTTCAATATTATTTGTTATTTTATAATTGATTGATAATACCACGTGACAATGATGACATCGTGTCACCATTACACCCAATATTTACTCCAAAAAAGGGGGCATAACAAGGCCTTAGTTAGCATTGTTAAAGTATACGAAAATCTAAGACAAAAAAAGAAAGATCAAATAAGGCATGACTTAAATCATTGACAAATAAACATAGAATATGTCTATGGCACCGGAGTTTTTTTTTTTTTTTTTGATATTGTACCACAAAATATAATTTTTGGGGGTCTATGAGCGAATCAACGCCTAATGTTAGGCATCATACAACAATTCTCAATTCTCCCCCCTCGTACTGTAGCATTGGAACTGGTTCCTTCATATTTAGGACCTTCTTCACCATTATTGGTACGTCGTCAGGAATTACCCTTTTTATCATTTACTTTTTGTTATAATTTTTTACCTTGAATGGTTTCTTGGGCAGGGCTTCTTATAGATCATTCAAATCATGTGTCATCCCTACTAATGCGAACATGAAGGGCCAATCTAGCTATTATATGTACTAAGTGGTTGCTCTCTGATTCGAATCCTCAACTTTAAAGCAAATAGGCGAAAGCTTAAACCACTTAGTTAGCGGTCCAAAAAAAAAAAAAGGCATTTTACAATGAAAATTAACTAAGGGCTTCGTTTTTCCTTTCTGAAAGCTTGCAAGAACATCATTAGATAAGTCATTGTCTACATCTTAATAACAGAAAACAAAATTGCAAGTAAAGCAGAACACATAGTCTTCAAGCATAGCAAAAGAACCAGCAAGGTTTAGGGAACCCAATGTTGGTGAACAAAATGGCAAAGGACCTCTTTAGCTGCATTAATGGCTCGATCAACCAATGACTTCAGATGTATGTTGGCGAATATTGAGTAGAAGAAGACCATATATTGGTGCATTTTGCACTTCATGACCAACACAAACAGGTCTTGGCCTAACACAGTTTTGACAGTATCAACATTTAACATGCACATTTACGTAAATATAAGTAACGAATCAATCTCTGGCCAAGCAGAGCAAACAACGTAGACATGATTCTTCCCAAACTCTGTATGACGAAGTCTCGTATGCTAGGTTGCTACTCACCCCACTGTCAATCATTGTCCCTGGCAACCGCCATGAGTATCACTCCATTTTGCCCCACATGCATAGCAGAATTGGAATTTACACCTGCAACAAATAACACCAGTCACCAAACAAGGAGACTTCCAATTTCTGACTCAATCCAAAGCTTCTTAATTTGAGCCAGAGCAATCAAGATACACATTATTCATTTTCTCAAATTGAGCAGGTAATAGATACTGGTTGTGCTGGAAATAATAATAGATTGAAACTGCCCAACCCAAATCTTGCAAGTTCATTATCAGACCACAAAGTCTTGTTTCTCGCTTGTACTAAACCTATTGCATGTTTGACATAAGTAACGCTCGGCAAATGGCTCGCGACCCACAGACTATCCTGTTAGCAGGGCCATCCAACGGTTGATGAGCTAGTTAGCCTGACAAGCGATATCACAAGGGCAATCTGATAGCGCAACGAGAAAGTTCATGGGTCCTGATTTTTTTGAAGGCTCATGGTCTGAAGATTAATCAGTAAAACTTCAAAAAAATAATTTCAGAACAAATGGCCAGTTGCGCCAGGCTCAACGGACACCCAGCTAAAGGACCATTCGGGTTGACCATGAAGGTAGTCGTGTGTGGTAGTATTTTGGCGGGCTAGCCCAATCTAATCAGCGCTACAATGAAGCTAACTGTCAGGCCGGACAGCCCAGCCGCTCCCACGAAGTTACTTGTCAGGTTGGACAGGCCCATCCTGGCCTGTTGGCGGGTCTTGTACATATGCTAAACTGTATATTCAAGCATTTAATCGAAAAGTTTTACTGTGTAAAATAGGAAATTGAGTCGCTGCGGAAATCTGCACTCCTTTGATCAACCACATCAGGTACTGAACAGTTATTATGCTATCCCTGTGAAGAAACTGAAGACCCGAAATGCATAATCTTGTGTACCAAAATGAAACACCGCATCGCGGGCTCTCTTCACTTCCGAAAACTTAGTATGCTCGTGTCACGCCCTTAGGTTTACCATTATTAAATTTCATTCTATTGATTGGTTCTAGCTCCAAAGAATATATACATAGAACTATGTCGATTTACGTACTTCTCATTAACTAAACGATCAGGTATACCACACCACGTATCATTCCCCTCTTTTCCCTCTTTCCATAGAAGAGAGATAAAGAAAAAGAAAAGATATAGTGATCGCGCCGTAAGAAAAACCCATTCAAGATCATATCAGACTTAAAGTACTCTATTGAGTCATGATCCCTTATATATATACAATGATCCCATAAGCATCTAAACTCACTGAGTACAACTCCACTGCTCTTAAAAATTAACAACAGAGGCGTCGTTGATTAAAACGACATAGTTTTGATTTAAAATGACATCATTCTAATTAACAAAATGAAATCATTTTGAAGCAAAACGTCGTTTTTTTCAACAGCAGAGGATCTTCAGCCTAAACTCATAGCTTTGCATGTTCAACTCTAGGTCATCTAATAAGAGCATCTCCAAGAGAGGAGCTAAAGTACACAAAAACTTCAAAATTTTAGTTATTTTATCCTAAAATTCTACTCCAACAGAACATCTCCAGAGAATCTAAAATAACATTTTGCTATTTAGAGTGTTACTATAACATGTATAAGTACTTCATAATATTTTTTCTCTCCTCCTTTCATTTCCTTCATTCTCTCTCCCTCTCTCCCTCTCACTACTCTAAAAAAAAAATAATACAAAAAGAATGAGAAATAATATTTAAAGGAAGTAATTAAAAATATAAAAAATCTGTTAGAGTCCGTATTAAAAAGGTGAGTAGCTAAACTAACTTTTATTGTTGGAGATGCTTTAGACCATCAAAATGACAAATATAATTCTCAGCATGAATTAAACAAACTGACCTGCAAACCATATGTAAACAGCCCTCAGTCCTCTCCACATAGAATTTGCAGCAAGGACATCTCATCCAGTTTTTCTCTCTAGCAAGCTCTCTCACCAACAGATCTTCCCTCCCTCTTTCATCCTCATTCAGTCTCTGATACTCCTCACACTCAATCCCTGAATGCCATGGCACGTAACACTGCGCACAGAACAATCTCCGGCATATGGGACACTCAGACTCCCTAATCACTTCATCGGTGTCATTAACCAACAAGGCTGAACAGTCCTTAAATGGACAGTAGAACTTCTGGGAAGCAAGAATCAGTGACTCACATATCACCTCATCCCACCGAACAAGCGCGTCATTGGGGATCATTGACCTGCAAGCAGAGCCCACTTTTACACATTAACACGACCACGACACGAACTTAAAAATAACAACACCAATTAACCCAATAAATAACTGCATCATACGATACGAACATGATTTGATACGAATTGATTGACAATCCTACCTGCAATTATCGAGTTCAAGGACACTCTTGCAATCGAAACCTGGGCAATTCACGGTTTCTATGTTGTCTTGAATCTTGCACACCACATGTTTGCTTATGCAATCAGTACAAAAGGAGTGACTACACTCGTCAATTCTGAACATGTCATCGCTTTCTTTCCTTTCCGCACAAATCTCGCAGAAGCTCTGCGATGATTCACAAACTTCTTTCGCTACTCCCATCGGTTCCGGATTCGCCATCGCAATTTCTAGGATCGTCGATGGTGAAGAAGAAACAAGACTGTTCGATGAAGAATTGTTCGAATTTTGAGAACTAATCAGAGAGGACATTACTGCCTCTTGGAATTGCAATTCTTCAGCGTACATGGAATCTGATATCGGATTGATTTGATCATCTTCATCATCTCTCAGAACAATTTGATCGTCTTCATTATTCTCACTCATGAGTGCTGAGAAGTAAAAATCATCAACACAGAGAAGATCAAAGCTTGATTCTTTTGCCATCTTAGAACAACAGACTCTTCTTCTTGATCAGTTTTTTTCTTCTTCTGCAAAACTGATTGAGAATGATCTGTATGCAGTTAATCATCATGGAGATGAATGTGAATTATAACTTCTACAAAGAAACTTAGCTCCGAAGATCTCTTCTCTCATTGGAAGTTTTCGAATCGTACTAGGTCTTGCACCTTTTTGACTTCACTTGGGTAGTAGGGGACTTGGGGTCAATAGGCCTTTTCACAGTCATGGGCTGGGCTCCTCTGGAATACTCCTGATTTTTCAATACATTTCAGGGCCAAAATTCAGTAAATTTTGGGGGCTTACAAAGACCGGTCTTTTTTTGTAGGCTTATTTGAGCTTAAGTATACTCAAAAAATTTATTTAGGGGTAAGTCTATTTTGATCTCCATTGTCCAAAATATCCTCAATAGTTATATTTAGTCAAAATTTGTTTGAAAAAACTAACAACTCATAAATTGATAATTGTATTAGTATTAACAACTCATATCTTGGAAATTGTGCTAACATTAAAATTATGTTTCTATCAACATATATATATATATATATATTAAATAGTAACACGCTCAACAAAAAAATAGTAACATCAAACAGTAACACGCTCAATAAAAAAATAGTAAACATTAAACAGTAACATGTTCAATAAAAATTTAATCATTGTAATAGAGTGACACCCCCACAACAGAATAATAATCACATATGGTGTCACTCTATTGCAATGATTAAATTTTTAATTAAGTTTTTTATTGAGCATGTTACTGTTTGATGTTACTATTTTTTTGTTGAGTTTGTTATTGTTTGATGTTACTATTTTTTTGTTGAGCGTGTTACTGTTTGATATTACTATTTTTTTGTTGAGCGTTCTACTGTTTAATATTACTATATATATACATATATATGTGTGTGTGTATATATATATATATATACACACACACACATATATATATACACATATATATGAGATAGAAAAATAATTTTAATGCTAGCACAATTTTTAATTTAGTAGTTGTAATATTTGAAAATATTGAAATTAACAATGATAGACAATATTTATGGTAAGAGTAATTACGGAATACATTTCAAAAAGAATTTGAATTGTTTTAAAATGTGTACTTATTGACAACTATTTGATGAAAAAGAGAACTTAATGGAGTATAAGTTTGAAAGTAGTACTTAAAACTAAATAAGTTTTACAAAAGGTACTCACAGTCAATTATAACAATTTTTTTTGGGTTTTTTTATTGTGGGTACAATTTTTTAAACTTATTTGGGGAAAAATGTATGGATAAGTGATTTACTCTATTAAGTTCAATTTTAATAAAACATATTGTGTTTAGGTACAAAATTCAAATAAAATCAAAATTGTTTTACATAAATACCCCCTCTTAAATTATGCATTATTGATTGACAGTTATATATCTAATCAAATATGTAAATATTTTATTAGATTCTCTCACTATCTCTCCCTTATTTTCTCTCCATCTCTCTCTCTTTCCCCATTACTTTCTCCATCTCTCCCCTATTTTCTCTCTATATCTATCATTGATAATTTATTTTATTTTCATGTAAAGTTTTGATTTATTTTTTTATCTCTCTCCCCCTATTTTCTGTAACCATTTCTCTCTCTCTCCCTCTCTATTTATATCAACATTACAACAACGCAATTATACTAATCAGTTACACCAATCAGTTACAATTTTTTTATAATACACCAAACAGTTACTAATGCATTTTAATAAACCAAACAGTTACACTAAACAATTACATAAATTTATAACACCAACTCAATTCGTCATTCAGTTGTTTACATAAATTAAATAGTTTCACTATTTGCGACATCATTACACTAATCATATATATCAAATTTAGTATAATGGTAAAGTCTTTTGTGTAATAATAAACCCAATTTGGTATATATAATTGGTGTAACTATGTCGTGATACTAAATGATGTAACTCTTTAATTTATGTAAATAACAAAATGACAAATTGAGTTAGTGTTGTAATTTTGTATAATTGTTTAGTGTAACTGTTTGGTTTGTTAGAACACATGAGTAACTGTTTAGTGTATTATAGGGTAATTGTAACTAATTGGTGTAACTGATTAGTGTAATTGTGTTGTGTTGTGTAACGTTGATATAAGAAGAGAGAAAAAGGGAGGGAATAAGGAAATAAGGGGAGAGGGAGAGAGAGAGAGAGAAAAAAAAAATAGGAGGAGAGAGAGATGAAAAAATTAAATCAAATCTTTACATATTTTTTTAAAAAAAATTATCAATATGAGAGAAAGAGAGAGAGAGAGAGAGAGAGAGAGAGAGAGAGAGAGAGAGAGAAATAGATAGAGAGAAAATAGGGAAGAGAGAGTGAAAGAGTAATGGAGAGAGAGAAGGAGAGAGAGTAGTGTAGTAATACATACCCTTTTAGTCTTTTTTCAAAAAAATACACTTAGTCTCAAATAAGTTTCCTTAATGTAGTTTAGCTCTAATAAATCTAAATTTTTGTACCGACTTTCAAATTATCCATTTTTTTTTGGACTAATCTCAGTTTGCATCCTTAATATTATGAATTAGTAGTAATATAGATCTGATCAGACTATTGTTTAGTTTTTCGCCAAAAATTGAAGCATGTGAGTTGCAAGTGCTTCGAGCGTGAATTTATGTATAAATTCACATACTGTTGACGTCTCATATGAGTTACATATAATAGGGTTAACTTCTATCTAATTAACGAAATCCTATTTTCGATATATAAAACAATGTCAAATTGATTGCCTACGAAGTTTTGTAATGATGGACATACCTCATCATCATGCTAGAAGCACTTGTACTTCATTTGCTTCAATTTATGACAGAAAATTTAACGGCAGTCTAGATTAGGTTCACATTGCTACCAATTCATAACATTGATAGTGTAAATTAAAATTTTTAATGTTTAAGGGTGCAAATTAAAAATCAATGCATCTTTCTATAAGAACGTGATCATAACAGCTCTTACTCGTCAGGAAAACCTTCAAGAGGGGCCTAGACGGAAAAACTCGCAAGTGTTCCCTAAATACTACATAAGCCATAGTCGGACTTCAGCCCCCACCAAGTCGTTAGAAATAAATCAATAGTCTACCCTTCGTAAATCGAATCTGAGACAAAACATCTATAGGAATCAAATTAAACCCTTAACGGAGAGATAAGTGCTACTAGACCACATGACTTGGAAAAATTCCGTGAAGTTGTATATGCATTTGCTCTATAAATTTTTTCTATTTTTGATTTTTATTTTTCCCTTGAGCAGTAATTCTAACAATTTTTCTCTCTTTTTCGATGTGCGAAACCTTCCTATTGTTTTTTATTAACTAAATTTTTTATATACATCGATATGTCTCACTTGTTCATAAAAAGACGATGAATGAGAGCAGCTAAACGTTTACCAAGAGTATAATTACCATATTATTATTATTAGGAGATTAGAATTATAGAATCAAATTAACATATGATTGCGAGGTTATTTTTGTATAGATGGATTTTTTTTTTTTTGTTAAAAAAAAGGGGTGGGGGCAAGGAAGAGCGCCTAGCGACCACCCCGTTCAACCCTCACCGGTGGGATCATAAGGCCCCTGACCGTGTCTGGAACACCTCTCGGGACCAGACCTAATTAGGCTAGCATAGCGGCCAACAACTGAGCCCTAATGGGGATTCCAGGACTCGAACTCCCCACCTCTAGGTGAAGAGTAAAACCGGTACCACCACTAGACCGCCCTACTCGGTGGTATGGATTGTTGTTAATATTCAATGGTTCCATTTAATTGAAATTTATACCCGGCCTCCTCTCTTTTTTTTTTTCAAATTGACGGACTTTACAAATGGGGAGAACAAGATAAAAAGGAAATGGAAAAAGGAGCAAAAAAAAGAGGAAAGGAAAAATTAGCAATCATAGAGGTTAAAAAAAAAAGAGAGTAGAAAGAAAAGGGGGAAGGAAAAGAAGAATTGGAAAGAGCAAGAACGAAAGAAAGAAAGAAGTCAGACAACCAGAGAAGATGTAGTTTAAATTATGGTAAATTATACTTTACTCCCTTGAACTATTACTTTTATTTTACTTTATACCCTTAACTATAAAATTTATTATATTATATTTTAAAGTATCAATTTTATTTCATATCACTTCAATAGATAATGACTGTTAATTTTTTGACAGTAAATGTACATGTGAGTGGTCTGTACTGCTAATAAGCAATTGCTTATTACACATGTACATGTTAAAAATCAAGAAAAATACCCATCCATGACTTTGTCCTTCCTAAGCTCCAAATTTTGTTCCTCTGACCGACCTTCTTTTTTCTCAGCAACCATTTGGTTGCAAAAGAAGTCAAATAAAGTGGTACTAGACACTTAGTGGGAAGCCCTTTAGGATCTTCATCCCTCATTTAACAAATTTTTAAGTTTGTCGTTATCTATTGGAGTGATATGAACAAAATTGATACTTTAATGTGTAATGTGAAAAATTTTATAGTTGAATAGACAAGTTAAATAAAAATAATAGTTCAAGAGGTAAAGTATAATTTACTCTTTAAATTATTGAAAAATTTTAGACGTATGCCTACAATTTCTCTAAAATTAGGGTTTCTTTTTAGGTTCCTACATTGGCATCAAGTCACATCACCAAAACATTTTTCTTTTAATTTTTGTTGATGATATATCACTTATTACGAATTAAAAAACAAAAGATCTATTGACCCGACCAAAACAAAAGTTATCATTGAAATAAAACCACCAATTAACCTCCGTGGGAACTCAAATGATTACAAGAGACGCTTAACTTACATCAGAAGATTTATCTCAAATCTATCAAGAAAGTATCAACCGTTTTCATGCCTAATGAAGAAACTATTTTAATGGTATTGGTAATCCAAAAGTATCATGGGTGCATATGATTTACGGAAAAAAAATGGACCCCTATAAAACTATAATAACATAAATTTACCCTTAATAGATAAATCGATATTCTATTTAATCGCTTAGAATTTTTTTTACTTAATCTCTTAAGAAATCAAACCTTGCCTTTCACAATGATTGATCCCTTGATTTCTTCGCTAGTAAAATCTTGAGATAATCGAGAATGACCATTTGAATTACGCCATTTGAATTCCACAATCTTCTTTCTAGTTTTCTATTTAAACAAACAAGGCCAAAACACCTAATCATTTTCTCTCCAGCATTCAACGAGTTGGGGTCCTCTGCAGCACAACATGCGTGTTGCTTCGTTTTGTGAGTAAAAGAACATCGTTTTAAGGAACAACTCATTTTCAAATAACAGAAAAACATTACTTGTGTTCTACCACCTTATGTTAAGAACAATGCTATGTATCCCAAATCTCTAATCCAAATTTTCCTCTCAAATCAAGGGAGACCATTGGATCAGTGGGTCCCATTTAAAAAAATTGATAAGACTCATTCATCCAATGATCTCCCTTCATTTGGGATGAAGATTTGAGTTAGAGATTTGTGATACATAGTATTTCTCTTATGTTAATAAGGAGCATAGTTGGATACTGCTCGTCCGTGGGGGTCTCCCCTTCTGGATGGAAGGTATAGCCTTAAATCCTCGGTCCTGGTGTGATAAAGTAAAGAATGTGTTGTGGGAAAGTAAATAATGTATTTCCCAAGTCCAGAATCCGCCCACTATTTCCAGAACAACAGTTTACCACTTAATCACACTTTCCTCCCACCGAAGAAACTTAATTACATTAAAACCGAACAATATCCCAAAATGGTCCCAAACATGTAGGAGACATAGTAAATGTATTAACCTCCCCCTTATCTTACAAATATAGGGGTTCACCACAAGAAAATTACATTAATTACCTGCAGCCCCATCAGTCTTTTCCTTCAAAAAAACTAAAAATACAAGACATTGCCAGTTCATTTCTTACAGAAATTATGTTATTCTAAAATTAATTTTACAAACATGTTTTTTTTTTTTTCGAATAGACTAGTTAATAAAGAGAGAGAGAGAGGCTCTTGGGAGTGCAAGTACTGAGCTTGGACAACAACTGTAATTACCAGAAAGGACACAAGGCAGGTACTCTAATTTTGAACACCAGCTACCATCTTTGTTCTCAAGTCCTTCCTTAAGATTTTGCCTGAGGGTGCTTTTGGAATTGCATCCACGAAGAAAACCCGGTTTATTCTCTTGTAAAACACTACCTGCAGAGACAATCACATAATCTCATATTTAGTTTGGGGGTACTCTGAATTTTAAGATGCTAAGCACAGAACAAAACTCCAAAGTAACTGAAGTGATAACATGAATGAACTGTAAATTCAGACGTCCTGAATTTGAATTTTGACAATTTCTTGGACCAGACATCCCTCATGAATTCCCTAATTCCAGAGTGGATGGTCTGTCTTTGACCGGACCGAAGAGGGAATTAGTTGAGGTGAACATAAGCTAACCCAAATATCTCTGACCATTGAACCAAAAAAAAAAAAAAACCAAAGAACAAGGGCACGCCTTTGCGGCTTTATTTGTAGTACTTATTCATATTCAAGGATGGCATGTCACACTAAGAAGCCCCATTAAAACAGGAAGAGCCTCCTAGTGCAGACAATTTCATTAAAGCAGAGAATTGATTCTAGGTTTATCTAATCTTTTAGCCGCCAAGAGGTCGATATCTATTAGAATCTGTTATTGTTTTGAAGGAGATATCAGACCATTCTTGCAAACTATCATTTACATTTATATTAGCCTAAGTCAATGCCAACCAACAAAACTCTTTAAAGATCATTATATAGTTTGGGCCTTGTTATTTGAATGTGCTAAGTAGGTTTGATCTGTATCCGATTACAATCTGAATCCTATTAGTAATATATGAATAGGGACTTTTAAGAGTAAATTACACATATAACCATCAACTTATGATTTTTGTGTTAATTAAGTCCCTAAATTTTCTTTGTGCCAATTGAACCCCTGAACTCTCTAGTTGTGTTAATCGAACCCTTCTGTCTGACACCGTTAAATTTTCTAGCGAAAAGTGGCGAAATGTGCCACTTACGTGACACGAATGGTTGAATTAAACTATACATATGACTTTCAAACTATGATCTTTTTGAAATTTAATTCGATCTAGTATTAAGAATGTTGGATGGATGGGTACGGCTAGACGGACCTAACTTTTTGTATTATTTGTGGAGTTTATGTCTTCATCATATTCAAGTCACTACTTTATCTTTACCCTTACATTTTTACTACTCCATTTGGAAATTAGGCTCCTTACACCAAAACATAGTGGGCCAAAATCAGTTACCTGTTTGGAGATGAACTGCTTGATCGCATCCTCACTGACATCAGAGCCGCTTGATCTCACAATAAAGGCAACTGGAACCTCTCCTGCTAATTCATCTTTCATTCTGAAAGTGAAAACACAAAAACATTGATACTAGAGTTATTGATAAATGTACCCATCAACACACACTTCTGTCTTTTACGTTACTAGTGAGTCACAATATTTAATAGGGTTCAGAGAAGGTATCATTAAAAATCGTCGATTCATTTCCCAGTGAAATGGATGTAAAAGTAACTTTTGGCTAAATTGAGTTCAACCCGAATTATACAACCCTAAACTCAGTTCAACCTGAAGTCAAATTCAACCTGAATCTTTGAACCCGATCATTGACCATGTTTAAAATTATAAACTCGAATTGAACTAGAGTTTACACAATTCAAATTGAAAATCAAGTTCATATAGGGTTGAGTTCTCGGGTAGCAAAGAAATTTCTATCCAGGTACCAAATTTTTTGAGTTGAGTTAAGATTAATCCGTTCAAGTTACACTCTCGAACCCTACACATAAAACCAATAGTGATTAGAAAACATAATGTAATGGAATTACCCGACAACAGCAGCATCCGAAATGTTGGGATGAGTGAGCAGCAAGGCTTCAAGTTCAGCAGGTGCAACTTGAAATCCTTTGTATTTTATTATCTCCTTCAACCTATCGACGATAAAGAGCTCATCATCGTCGTCGATAACGCCGATATCGCCGGTATGCAACCAACCTTCGTTGTCTATGGTTGCTGCTGTGGCCTCTGGATCATTGAGATAACCTAAACAATGTACAAAAGTTGGAGGGTCACTGGGGTCAGTTCCATACAAATTAAGGTGAAATCAATTCTTAAGGAGTGTTTTCAACACTTGATTTAGTTGGGTATGTTCATGCACCACATAGGGATCTACATTTCAACTTGATCATGAGACTGCGGCGGACAACCTTCTAATTCAACAGAAAAAAAATAGCGCACTAAAGCGGAGAATCAAATACAAGCCCTTAGGTTTTCTTCGGAATAAGATAGATTAGAAGTAGTAACCTTCTTTGTCTGTACATCTAAAAAAAATTGGCCTACTCCAACTCTTATCGACTCCTATTTTGTCATGGTTTTGACGGTTCAGTGGGCCAGACTCTCGTCTGGTCCACCACTTGGAGGATTGTAAGGAAGAAAGTAAAGCTTAAAATTTGTTATTCGAAATGTGGTTAATTAGAGAATTTGCTTCATCGAAGAGATGAAAACAACTGATACACTGACAAATCTACTATATACTAGAGATAGATGCAAGATTTTTTTCTCCTGCCGTTCACTTGAAAGAAAAGTCTATTTTTCATCACACACTAAATTCCTACTGTTGATAAGGGTGCTGACTTGAAAGCCCGACGGTCTATTGGACTGTGACCATTCGGGTCCGTCAGGTGGATTTGTTGATGGCTTCTTAGCCCGACAGATAGGGATGTGGGCCATGTCTTTGTTCCACCTTGATCCATTGGGTTGACCCATTTAAGACCCATAAGGAGGTCCATCTGGTAGGCCCACGACCAAGCCCATTAAATTTAACTATTTTAATCTAAATGATTGCATAGAAAACTAATTATGACTCTTTCAAAGGTTAATAATACAATGTGTTTCAACTCTACAAAAAATAATGCAATCATATCACTTCTTGGTTTCAGGGAAAAAAAAAAAGGTTTGATTCATTTGAATTCGGATTTATTGGACAACTTTTTTATCAATTTTTTTTTTTTTTTTTGCAAAAACAATTTTTATCAACACTAAGAAAAAACTGAAAAATGAGGCTTATCCAATGGTTCAAGCCCCCTCCCCCTCCCCAAAAAAAAATATATAAAAAAAAATAAAGGAAAAACTAGCTTTTTCGGAAACACTCTAAATGGTTTCAAGTTTTTTTTTTTTTTAATTCTGTCCTTTTTATTTCATTTTTTAAATCTCTATTTCACACCCAAAAAAACCAGCTCCAAACGGATCCATTATCAACTAAGTTAATGTATACGTTAAATCGTTATCATTGTTTTATATAATAATTAAAAATGTAGTTAACAGGTTGTATTACAGATCTAAAAGCAACAATTAGGTGTAATTAAAAATGTAGTTAACAGGTTGTACTACAGATCTAAATAGATTCTAATTTTTTTTTGATTCACACCTAACCACTTACTCTAAATAGATTCTAATTGAATCATTGTATCTACATAGAAGAAGTCACTTTGTTTATTTTCTTATCCTTTGTTTTTTTAATGTTATTGGGGGTAGGTAAGTAATACTTTGTCATTGAATATGTTCTCAATTGTTGTTGGTGGAAGGGTCATATGTACTTTAACCTTTTGCACGTTTCTCTCCATTTCTTTTCTTTCCTTTTTCTTAGGCAATATAAATAATATGAGGAATTATACTTCCGTACCATCACACTACTTTTCGATATGATACCAAAAATTAGAAGACTCGCTTAGAAGACACACCGGCCGGTACCACCACTCTAGTGAGCAGGTAGGTAACCGATAAAAGATGAGATAGTGAATATTTTTTGTATCGATAATTATAACTCATTCAATTGATAATTCTCATATACATTATTATTAATTGTACATGTACTACAAGGTTTTCTAGGACATGATTATCACATGTTTGATCCAGCTTCAACACTTACTTTAGTTCAGTGATCAAATATGTCTTCTTCCTAGTAAGAAATTTCGGGTTCGATACTTTTAATACTCCTTAAAAATTAGTCACTCTTATTTCTTGAACGATATGTCTTTAAACTAGTTTGAACTATAATAATTAATTTTAAAACTCGATAAACTAATTGGTTCAAGCCTAAACAATTTATAACACAAAAAACTAGTTGATAGGCCCAAAATGCATCTTTTTCTGTATTTTTTTTTTTTGGAAAGTGACAAACCAGACAAAACTACACATGACAGGACTCAGACACCTACGCACCACCATGTGAAGGTGTGAGTTAGGTAAGGTACGACAAAACAAAGAGATGAGTAAGAATCAAACAACATCAATCAGATCTAAACATCTAACCAATTAGAATAAAGTTCGTTGTTAATTAAATTAGATTAAATCTTTTATTTATATACAATAAACAAATTAGGAAGGATATGATTATTTGAGAAGTTTTCCTTTCTTATTTTTTAAATTCTTATAATTTTATTTTTTTATTAAATTGAGTTTCACTTTAATCATCATTCAACAATTAGTTCCTATTGCCAATCTTTCACTCTTTGAACAACTAATCACCACTCATTTAAATTTTTATTTTTTTTATCCAATGTAGTTTATGATAATTTTTTAAACTTTCCAAGTGGGAGTGGGGTAAAGAGAAAAAAAAAACAAAAATAAAAAAGAGGACCGTGAATCTCATACATAAGACTGATAATCGAACTGAACTATTCAAACTCAGTTTATTTTCGACTCAATTCATTTTTTAAACGGGCAAAGTTTGAACAGAATTTAACTCGTTTATATGTAAAATAGACAAATTATTTTAAACTCGTTCAAAACAATTCGACTAATAGATCTATTCATACATTGCACATAAAAAAAAAAATAAAAAAAAAAAAACGATGTGGTGATTAGGTACGAATAAAAAAATAGCAATGACATTATTGTTTAAGAAAACGAGGGGCTTACCTTTCATGATTTGGTCACCTCTGATGCATATTTCTCCAGGCTGGTTGCGAGGAAGAGACGCACCAGTTTCAGGGTCAACAATTTTCATGTCAGCGTTTCTGACAACAGTCCCACATGCCCCAGATTTAATCTCATATGGTTCCTTTGCAAAGGCCAAGCACATTGCCAGCAATGGCCCTGCCTCAGTCATTCCATAACCCTGTACATTAATTCAACCATATTCACAATTAGTCTCCATCTTTACGATTTATTGGAATTAGATCATAAGAAATTTATTCTTCACGAATATTTTAGTTTGGGTGTGAAACTTATCTTTGACTAGACTAGAAAAAAAATTAGTCGAGGTGCGCGTAAACTAACCTAGACATCCTTAACTATTAATCCAAAAAAAAAAAAAAAAGTCTCCATTATCACTGGGATTGAACTTTTTATCTATTACTATCACAAGTTAGTTGAAGCGGTTCTGTCATGACAGTCTGAATATGATCGGACCGAATAAGAGATTAGTCGAAATATGTACAGACAGAATCAGACATTCATTAATATAATACCGAAAATGTTAAGATCAACTTTAATTAAATAGATGATTTTGAAATGATAGTAAGTGTTGGGATGTTGCTTGTCTTTGTCAAAAGGTCATGTACCTAATATCTAAAAATTTGAGAATCATTTAGTGGTAGTCTTATCTGGAATGCACATTTTAGTAGACCTGGACCGGATATCATTTTTGCTAACGACTTTCAACAAAATCTTGTATATTATTATATACATGTATATTTTTTGATATATGCTTAAAATATTATATGTATAGATTTGTGTGGCTATCACTAGGGGTGATAAGTGAGTCAAGTTACTCGGGTTCAGCTTGACTCGGTTCAAATAAGACTCATCTCGGGCTCGGTCTGTGTTCTAAACGAGTTGAATTTGAATAATTTTTTAAGCTCATTTAGAAAATGAGTCTAAAAGACTTGACTCGATTTCGTAAAGTTCGGTTCATTTATATGTAATATAGTTGAGAAATCATCATCCAAGCTAATTTACTAATCTATTTAACTGTTGTTATTAGTGAAGTCAATTTAATATAAAGACACAGTATTGATCTAATAACAATACCGGATTAAATCTGGGGTAGTGCTAGATTAACAAGAAATAAGAACTAAAAGATGTGGCGGAAAAAAAAATTTAAATTTTAAATGAGTAAAAATGAAACTGAAAACATCGCCATGCCAATACTAAAATATTTCGCCCTTGGTTTTTATCTTATTTTTTGATGAATTGCCTTAACCCTAAGGTAGCTTAAATGGTAAGAGGACGATATATAAATTTTGATATCTTTAATTTGAATCTTATCAATTTTTTGGGGTCAGGGTATGAAGAATTTATCTCTCATGAATATCATAGTCACATGACCTGACTTTGATCGACCAAGAAATAAATTAATCGAGGTGCGCGTAAATTGACGATGACATGTATAACCATTGAAAAAACAAAAGAAAGTTGCCCTGAACCCATGTTCTAGGAACTTGGTTTTATCTTAAAAAACATGAAAATAAAGAATTTTCAATTAACCATGTTTAGATTATCAAGAAATACAAAAAAAAAAGAAAAAAAAATTCCACCAAAAAATAGTCAAAGGTAACGAAAGCAAAGTAGGAAGAAAATTTCTCTAACCTGACCAAGTTTAGCATTGGGGAACTTAGCTCTGACAGCATCTTCAAGCTCCTTTCCCAACGGTGCCGCGCCGGACATCACCGTCCTTATCGACGACAGATCATAATTCTCAACAACAGGGCTCTTCGCAATCGCCAAAACGATCGGCGGCACAAAAAGTCCCATCGTCACTTTGTATTTCTGTATCAGCTCCAAAAATGGAACAATCTCAAACTTCTGCATAACAACAATGGCCACACCAACCCTTAACCCACATAGCAAGATCGAGTTCAGAGAATATATGTGAAACAAAGGCAAAACACAGAGCATAACGTCGTCGCTGTGCATATATAAGTTTGGGTTCTCTCCGTCGACCTGCTGAGCCACGCTTGTTACGAGGCCTTTGTGGGTCAGCATCACTCCTTTCGGTAACCCAGTTGTTCCGGAGGAGTATGGCAGAGCCACCACATCGTCCGGGTTGATTTTCACCTCCGGTAGGGACTGTTCGTCGGCCTGAGTTAACTCGGAGAACGGCAAACAACCCTCCGGTGGTGAGTCTATACAGATGATTTTCACTCCGTTTTGACTCGCAAAGTCCTTAACTTTCTCCATGTAACTTGACTGTGTGATTATCATCTTTGAATTCGACGCCTTCGCTTGCTTTACAACTTCCGCCGGAGTGAAAAAAGGGTTCGCCATGGTTGATATGGCTCCCCTATATGATGCTCCGAGAAAGGCAAACACGAACTCCGGCGAGTTGGGTAGCAGAATCATGATCGTGTCTCCTTGTTGAACACCGAGCTTGTTGAGACCGGCGGCGACTCTCCGCGAGGTGAGCTCGACGTCGGCGTAGGTGTATTCTTCTCCGGTAGCTCCATTTATTAAGCATGGTCGAGAACTGAACTTTGAAATGTTCTCAAAGCAATATGAATGTAGCGGGAGGTGTTTTGGGATGTAAATATCGGGAAGTTTCGATCGGAAAATTATTTCTTCTTGTGTTGTTTTGGTCTCCATTGAAGAAGAGTTTGACGAGAAAGTTGGTGACAGTGAGTTGTGGATTGTCTAAGCCTTCAAGGTGCGGTGAAGTATATATATTGGAAAAGAAAATGCTATTTGGATCTAAAAATTTGACATAATTTGTTGACCTAGTGACGTGGCTTCATTGGAACCATTGGATTAATACTAAGTTTCAATATTTGATGGAGCCCACAGTCAATCTAAAGGTCATAGTGAATTAGGTCAACAAATTAAATCAGTAAATTAGGTCCTAATAGGATTGCTCGGAAAAGAAAATGGGTAGTTGATGGTGTCGGCTATTGAGATGTCTTTCAATATATACCATTATTTTTCATGTTTTCAAGTAGAATATGTTTTGTATAATTGACTATTATACCATTATAAATTCTAAGTTTTGAATTCCAAATGAATTAGAATGGTTGAATGAATTGATAAAAAAATAAAAGTTAGGCAAATTCCATTTTACCCCATTGTGGTTTAATTCATTTGCACATTATTTTCTTGGGACTCAAAAATAGCACATAATTTCTTTGGTTATGGGACTAAAATGCACACTAAGAGCAACTTTAAAAGGAGTTGTCATTTTGAGGTGTCAAATCACTCATTTGTAACATTGAATAGTATTTTAGCATCCCTGAATTAGAAATCTGTTCTCATGACAGGTGTCAAAATAGAGTGCCATTTTTCATATTTTCATTCATCAATTTATATTCATCGTTAGATCTATATTCATTAATCCATTTGCAACCTCTCCCTTTCTCTCTCCAGAGTTGCCAAAATTGTCACCTCAACGGCTTTGATGTCATTTTTCAACCCTTGATGTTACTCTCGTTGGAGTGAAAAATTTTGAATTTGGGGTAACATTTTAGCAGTTATGGAGTTGTCACCCCTAATACCATTTCTCCTTGGAGTTGCTTTAACTCTATTAAATGTTACAATGAAATTAAAAAAAAAAATGTTACAATAAAATGACCTTAATGCTCATCAATTTCTCTTTTAATTTAGAAAACAAAATTGTCCCAAAACAACTCGGACAACTAGTCATCACCATTAAATCCAACAACCCGCTACGCCAACAGCTCAAGAAACATGAATCAAAAATCGAAACATAATAATAGAATCATATTGGAAATCAAAATTAAAAATGGAAATGGAAAAAAAAATAGGAAATCAAAATTGAAATAAAAATAGGAAATCATAATCAAATTAAAAATTAGAGGAGAGATAAATGTATACTGAATTAAAATCGAAGTCTTGACGATGAGAGTACACAGGGGCGGATTTAGCATGGGGGCAGTGGGGGCAGCTGCCCCCACTGAAATTTTAAAAAATTTTGGGATTCAAGTGTAATTCTAAAAATTTCAAGAATTTTTTAAACTTGCCCCCACTGAAATTTTCTTAAAGTATAGGGTATATTAATATAATTTTCAAACTATTAAAAGTCAATTTTGGCAGCTCTAGCTCCTGCTCCTCCTCATTTTTCATCACGTGCTTTTTTTTTTTTTTTTTCCAAGTAAGTCATCTTCGTCTTCTTCGTAGTCAGTCCAACTTCCAGTCCAGCCCTCTTCTTTCTTTTATTTAAATTTCTTTGTTAGTTTCTTTGGTGTATTCATTAACTAATCAGCTAAAGAGAGGTAAATCAGCCAACGAATTAGCCCATTTTCTTTGTGGAATCAATCGTTGTGCAAATCAAATTTGAAGAAACCCTAGAAGATTATGTTGAAGTCAAGGAGAGAGGAAATCCATTAACCAAATTTTTTTATAGTAGTATTAGCACTAATCTAAAATCAGATTTTTTATATTAAAAATTAGTTTAGTTCATGTAGAATTGATGGTTGTTTGGTGTATTATTTATGGACTTATGTAAGTTTTCTTTGTTTTGTCTTGGGTCACCACTCAACTATTTTGAATTTTTGTTGAAGTCTCCAGTTCAGATTTACTATCTGAAATTCTTGGTTATTGCAATTTTTCTTCCCTATGATTAAATTGCTTTAATTGATTTCTTGAAATTCTAGTTTGGATTATATTTTGGATTTATGGATTATATTTTGATTATTTGTAGTCCATTATTGGATGTTCGAGAGTTGGGAGCTCCTTTTGTACAGAATCTTGAATACTAAAAAATACTTTTGATGTGAAACTTTTTTGTTGCCTTTTTTTGTACATCATTCATATACATGAGTTGCGCCTCTAAATGACATTCTTTTGATGTAACTATGCTTATAAACAGTTTATCAAAAATACATATTTTAATGAAAACAATGTTACAATTATACTTTTTTTTTTTGATTTCAAAAAAAAAAATAAAAAAAAAAGTTACAAAGTTTTTAAATTTCAATGGGGGCAACCTAAATTCTTAAATTTCAAAATATAAATTATATTTTGAAATTTAAGAATTTAGGTTGCCCCCACTGAGACAAAATCCTGGCTCCGCCCCTGAGAGTACAGGAATGAAATTCTTACTCCTTATGTTACGGAGGGAGAAGAGGAGGTGGGTGGTGGACGTGGTTATTACTTATTGACAATAAGTTATTGTCATAGGGAGGTTGGTGATTGCAATTGTTACCATGAAGATGAGATGCCTGAGAGAGAGGACATGCGGTGACAAACGAGAGAGAAGCAGATAAGCAGACACAGGTGTGGAGGGTATTTTTTTGTCTATTTGGCATGCTTTTTTTTTTTTTTTCAAATTGCATAATAGGCGCGTGATATTTACGAACCGTTAAAATTAATGAAAAATCTAACGGTGCATTTTAGTTCGACAATCATAAATGGGTTCTGTGTCATTTTTGAACCTTAAAGAAGTGATATGCAAATGGGTTAAACCACAAGGAGGTAAAGTGAAGTTTGTCTAAAAAAGTTAAGAAAAATGTTACATAATCCAAATGAAACTCAAAAGTTAAAACTTAAATGCATATCATATCTTGGATAAGTGTGAGATAAGTGGAATCCACTGAAAAATTTGATGGGACCCACTCATCTAAGAGATTATATACATTTGAGTTGTAGTTTTTTGGGTTTTATTTTGATTTTGTAGCATTGTTCAAAAGTTAATAGAGCCCATTGACTTGAAATAAAAAATTTTAAAAATAAGGGAGTAAAAAACATAAAAGGGGTCTTCCGAATCCAAGATGGGGTTGGTGAGGGGGAGTAGATGGGAATTTTGGGTTGTTAAGGGGTAAAAGTGGGGAAAGTGATATTGATGATTGGAGAATCTGGTAAGTTGTGGTTGGTGATGATGGGTTTGGGTGGGGTGGGGTCCAGGGTTTGGTGTTGAGGTGTGAAGTTGACTTTAGAGAATGGGACTTTTTCATACAGGCCAATGGGTTTTACCTAGCAATCAATGCCGGAATGGGCCGTCTGGCCGGTTGCGGGACGGGGAAGTGTGACCTACCACAGTTGCAACTTGCAATGCCGGCCTTTCTGTGAGGCTATATTACGGACGTTGGAAGCGTATAAGCTTGCGTTACTTGCGGGCTTGTACTCCACAACTCAACCAACTAAAAAAATAAGATAGGAATAATTTATATTACTCTGTCCGTACAGTGCACAAAATTTATTATTATTTTTTTTTGAGATATTGAGAATGAGAAAGAATTATGAAAATGTACCATATAGTAAATATAATTTTGAAATAATGTGAATTAAGGGTAAGTAGTTAGTGGAGTAGAAAATGGGTAGTTATAAGCTATATATATATACATACGTGACACCTAAGATGTAGTTCAAGTAATAATATGGATGAGTTATAAATTCAGATGTCCTAAGTTTAAATTTTGGAAACCTCTTACAGCCAGGTCATGAATGATTTATTTTTAATGAATACCTTGGTCCTGGCGTGGATAACCCGCCTTTGATCAGATCAAGAAAGAAATTAATCGAGGTATACGTAAGTTAGTTCGGACATCCTTTATCATTGAACCAAAAAATAAAAATACTTGCTTCACAGAAACGTTTGATTTTGAATTTAAAAATTCTAAAGAATTAAAAAGTAGAGAAGGAAAGCCTCCCAAAATCTTTTCTACATAATTTGTTTATCATAATATAAAGTATAGATTATGTTGACACTGGAAGCTTTGGTGGCTTGAATTCACCATCTTCGGCTCCTTCGAACAAGAATCTCTTAGCTTCTCTTCCAAATTTTTGATGTACTTGTAACTACACTTTTGGTTGGAAAGACACTTGTAACACCCCTTCCTCACATGGCAAGATATTGTCCGCTTTGGGCCCACTGGCCCTCACGGCTTTGTTCCTCCCAGTACCCCTGAAAAAACGCGTCTTGCCAAGTAAGGCCAGAGGCTTACATATAAAGCCCAACAACTCCCCCTCCCTAGCCGATGTGGGACACTAGGACTGCGCATCTTTAACAGGAACCTCACAATCCACCCCCCTTAGGGCTGCACGTCCCCGTGCAGCATAGACATAC
Source organism: Ilex aquifolium (assembly GCA_951799425.1). NCBI lineage: Eukaryota > Viridiplantae > Streptophyta > Magnoliopsida > Aquifoliales > Aquifoliaceae > Ilex > Ilex aquifolium. Next base: position 12,783,968 of record OX637410.1, on the reverse strand, counting down.
TTACTAGTAACCTCTTGCCCACACGCGAACACGGCAGGGGCCCACCCTCGGACCAGGCGAGGGTCGGCTCTGATAGCATTCTTTAACACCCCTCCCTCACATGACAAGATATTGTGCGCTTTGGGCCCACTGGCCCTCACGGCTTTGTTCCTCCCAGTACCCCTGGGAAAACGCGTCTCGCCAAGTAAGGCCAGAGGCTTACATATAAAGCCCAGCAACTCCCCCTCCCTAGCCGATGTGAGACACCAGGACTGCGCATCCTTAACAGGAACCTCACAACACTCTCAGATTTTGATAAAGTGGCAGCCACTCTTTTTGAGATTGAGGCACTTAGAAAGCGAGCAAATAGTTCTCAAGCAATAGGGTTGGTGACTAAAGTGCAGGAAGGTCACGCTCTAGATCAAAAGTGGAAGAGTAATGGAAAATGCAAGTGTCACTATGGCCACAAGGTAGGACACTTCAAAAGGGACTACAATCACAGAAAGCGAGGTCTGGAAGGAGAAGGAAAATGTTCTAATTCAGATCAAGTGAGCATTGCACAAGATGGTTCAGACGAAAATTGGTGATCTACTGTTAATCACCAGAGGTACAAATTATCTTGTTGAATGGATTCATGATGTTCTTATCATATTTGTTCTTATAGGGAATGGTTGACTGTATGGTGAGAACACTAGGTGATGTGCGACATGTCTCTAAAATTTGAAAGTTTTAATTTCCTTGGTTACACTCGATTCCAAATGGTTTTAACTTCACAACAACAGTTGAGGTCCTGAAAATATTTTCCACTGGGCCATGGTTGTAATGAAGGGAAATATCAAGGAAATTGGTATGGACATGCAGGGAGTATTGTTACAGGTGGAGCAGTTGTGACCACTCTCTTGGATCTAGGTACTCATGACACTACTCTATGGCATTTACGCCTTGGTCATATGAGTGACGAAGGTCCGTAGGAATTTCACATACAAAGTCTGCTTAAAATGGTAAAAACTTGTAAATTTATTTTTTTGCAATTATTATTTCTTTGGGTAACAATGTAGGGTGAAACTCGAAGCAGGATATCATACAAGCAGGGATGTGACGTATGGGGACCACTGAGTTTATCAATTACTTCTCCAGTAAAATATGAGTATACTTCATGAAACACAAAAGCGCAACATTTAAAATTCAAGAAGTGGAAAGCAAATGTGAAAAACAGACATGAAAATAGGCCAGGTACATAAAGACAGACAACGAAACAGAGCTGCACTCTAGGATTTGACAGATGGAAGGAATCAATTTACATTATACTACACTTGGTGGGCCACAAAAAAATAGTGTACATGACATAATGAAAATGATCAAGCAAAGGAGCAAGACATATGAGAATCTATGCAGACTTGCAAAATTTTGTACTAAGGCTATTAAGATGACATGTTGTATTGTTAACAGGATAATCATTTTCGAATGTAAATGAGGAGGTTTGGACAGGTAAACCAGTTCATTTTCTAAATTGAAAATATGTGGTCTTCTAACCTATGTTCATGTGCAGGAGTAGCAGCGATTTATGTTGGACCCAAAGTTCAACCAGTGCACATTTGTCAGTTGTGGAAAAGGTGTAGTATAATATACATTATACTACACTTGGTGGGCTATAACAAAATGATGTAGAGGAAATAATGAAAATGATCATGCAAATGAGAGCAAGACGTATGAGAGTTTGTGTAGGCTTGCAAAATTTTTGGACTAAGGCTGTTAACATGACATGTATTGTTAATAGGATTATCATTTTTGGCTGTAAATGAGGAGGTTTTGACAGGTAAACCAGTTCATTTTCTAAATTAAGAATATGTGGTTATCTAATCTATGTTCATGTGCAAGAGTAACAATGATTTACGTTGGACCCAAAGTTCAACCAGTGCACATTTGTTGATTATGGAAAAGGCATGGAAAAATACAAACTTGGGGATCCGGTTACACGGAAAGTTGTTTAAACCGATAAACAAGTGGAAGCTCATGCAAAAAAAATTCTTAGTCTAGGAATATGGATGCCCAATTGAGAGGATGATGCATCCATCTTCTTAAGAAGTTACATATGGTGGTAATGTCAAGGAAACATGAATCAATATTAGAAAATTAAGGGAGAAAAAATTGAGGTACAACTTTACCGCCAATCGAAACAGGCAAGTGGAAGCAATTTATGAAAATTTTCTCCTGTTATTAAGCATTTAAGTCGTATTAGTCATGGTGGCAATACTTGACCTTGAGTTGGAGTAGCTTAATGTCAAGAAATTATTCCTTCATGGGAACTGGAGGAAGAAATTTGTGGAACATTCTAAAGGAGGTTTGATTCCTTTATGGTTCATGTTTGCTATGTGGGGAGTAGTTATGATAGTTGTGTATATATTAAAAATGCTTAATGATGGTTCGCTCGTTATTCTGATGCATATGTTGATGACATGTTAATTGTTTCAATAACACGCATGACTTGAGGCTGTCGAAGTTTAGATCACAAAGGAATTTTAATATTAAAGGATCTAGGTGTTGCTATTAGGATCCTTGAAACAGAAATTCAGAGGGATAGGAAAAAAGGCAAACCATGGGTGTCGCAAAAACAAATTTGTGGAGTAGGCTCTAGAGAGGTTTAACGTGGGTAATTCCAAATCGGTCCCTACTACTCTAGCTAACCATTTTATATTATCTGCTAGATTGTGTCTTTCTAGAAATGATGGAGTGGAGGAAATGACCCGTGTGCCGTATGCAGTGAGAAGTTTTATATAAGTCACGGTTTGTAGTTGGCCAAATATCTCATGTGCAGACAATTTGTGAGCAAATACATGGATAATTTGGGGAAAGGAGCACTAGAATGGATATTCAAGTACTTTGGAGGTACGGTGGATTTCGGTATCTTATATGAGAAACAAGATGGAAAAATGAAAGGTTGTGGGCTACGGAGATTCAGGTTATGTAGGTGATCTGGACGGAAACAAATATCTACTATAGGTTTAGTGGATCTATCAATTGAAAAACTATGCTTCAATTGGGTGCCGCTTTATCCATAACTAAAGCGGAATACATGGCAACTATAGAAGCTGCCAAGGAGACTTTGTGGTTGACATATTCAGTCAACTGGGATTGAAGCATGGAAAGCTTAGAGCTGTATTATGATGGCCAAAGTGTTATTTATTTGGCAGAGGTTATGCAGCTGATATATTGCAAAGTCGGTTACTATGAAAAAGTTTGAGTATGGCTTGGACTTGATCAATCTTTTTGCACTATTAAAGATTGATGGATATCCCAAGGCGCGAGGATGGACATCTGTACCAAGATGCGGAGCTGATGTTTTAGGTGGATGTTATTGAATTCTCACTAAGGTGGAGATTGTTGACCCTGGAAGGTTCGATGGCTCGAATTCAACATCTTTGGCTCCACCAGTCAAGAATCCAGTGTGGGAGTGGCGCCGATGTGGGTTATCAACATGCTTGTGGTGGACTATTATGGAAGATGCTAGATATGACTTGGAAATCAAAGACGTTTGCCATAGATCTAATCCGAAAATGATGAAGAAGTTTGCTTCATCAAAACTGTCGATGCTAGAAGACAAGGAGCTTGCTTGGAAGCCTTCTATGAAGAAACATCCAGAAAGATGAAGAAGAAGGCAGCTTTGAAAAATCTGATTTTTGGGCCAACATTGGCCTTGAAGTTTCACTTATTTTCAGTTATGCCATTGAGCTTTGCCTATAAATAGGCATTGGTTCTTTCAGTTTTTGCAAGCCGATCTTAGCATTTGAGTTGAGAGTCAGGTGGAGGGCATTCCATAGATGTGAGGCATCCGAGGAACCTGAATTCCGATTTGGCAATTCGGGATTATCCAAATTCAATGGATAATTTGGAGGAAATGTGAGGTTTTTTGCATTTGGTGTAATTTTTCTTTTTGAGTGAGAGAGATGTTTCTTTACTTGGAAAGTGAGAGTGGTAAAATTGAGTGAGTGATGTACAAGGAGTGTAACCTTGAGTTGTGAGGCTTATACTGTGTACTCAATTCTCTCAATAGTAATGAAGGTGACTAGATCGCACCTCGTGGACGTAGGCAAGAATTTTGTCGAACCATGTAAAAAATATTGGCTTTCTTTTTTTATATGCTTTGATTGACTTATTTGTTTCATTGTCATTTGTTGGAAAAATGGAATCTGAAAGATAAAGTGAACGGCAGGGTAAGGCACGAACTATATTGTTCTCTTAAAACGATTCGCGCCATTTTATGAAAGAAACACAACGCAGAAGGTAACAACGTGTCATCCCCACTTAAAAAACACTCTTTTGTTTAAAATACTTTAACAATCCCCCACTTATTTTAATAAAAGATACACTATATAAGTAACCGGACAATAGATAGAATATCATGCATTTTAAAAGTGGCAATACCTTTAAACATTTACTTAGTGTTTCAATATTCTCTTACTAAAGTCAAAGTGGACTTAGCCTTTAAACGATGACTACTTGAGGGTACGTTGAACCATATCACACACATGATATTCAAGGTGTCCTAAACCAAGCTTCAAAAACTAGCACATTTTCGGCATTTGTGCTTTATCCCAGTTTCTTGAGTGCTCTAGAGAATTAGCCCCAATTCTCGTAGGAAGCGGCCCATCTGCCACACTTATATAGGTGACTCTATCAAGGATGTTCTCGTAACTAAGACATCCCACCCAAAAAGAGCTATAGCTCATTAAGAGATATAGATCTCATCCTCCATACTTTTGTTACGAGATCACATGTACTTTACACCATAGGGATGGACAATGAAAATAAAATTTCAACAATGATATAAATTTCATTGGTACATGTTTCACAAACCAAGTCACTCTATAATTCGCTTGTCCCATTATCCTAGTTCTTGGGATCTACAGTCCCTAGGTAGAGTACCCTCATATTTAACTTAATCGGATTTGGGCTTGAGTTCAATCCCCCTCGATGTACTCCAGATCTTTTCTCTAGTTAGAGTTTTTGTTAACGGATCGGCAAGATTTTCAGTCGATTTCACATAATCAACATTGATCGCACCATTATTTAGGTATGAGCTCACAGTACTGTGCTTTCTTCTCACAGATCTGGATTTTTCATTATAGTACTTATTATGTACTCTATCTATTGCAACATTGTTGTCACAATAGGTGGCATTGGTTTAACGCACAAAGGTATATCAAATAATAAATCACGAAGCCACCCAGCTTCCTCACTAGCTGAAGCTAGCGCAATCAGCTTAGTTTCCATTGTTGACTTTGCAATAATTTGATGCTTCTTTGATTTCTAGCTTATGGCTCAACCACCTAAAGTCAAAACATAACCTATAGTGGACATAGAATCACCTGATATTGTGTTCCAATCTGCATCACAGTAACCTTCAAGGATAGCAGGATAATTTTTATAGAATAAACCAACATGTGTAGTTATTTTGAGATATCTCATAAGACAATAAACTGCATTCCAATGATCCATACTAGGTTTACTAGTGAATCTACCAAGTACACCCACCACATAGGCAATATCAGGTCTAATACAATCAGTGAAATATCAGAATACCAATTATGTTTGCATACTCTATTTGATTATTACATCATTATATTTTTATGTCAGAAATAAATGAATGCATGAATGAAAGGTGTGCAAACAGGTTTACAGTCAAAAAAATTATATTTTTTAAAACTTTTTCTATGTAACGAAATTGATCAAGTATAATTCCATCAACACTCTTTGTGACTTTCACGCAAAGAATCACATTTGCTTGACCTAAGTCTTTCATGTCAAAATTTCTGTTTAGCAAAGCCATGGTAAACTCAATCACATATAAGCTAGTGCCAAATATCAAAAGGTCATCAACAAATAAACAACTAATAATATGTTCACCATTTTCAGACTTTAAGTAAATGCATTTGTCACTCTCATTAGTCTTAAACCCATTAGCTAAAATACATTGATCAAATTTTTTGTGTCATTGCTTGGGCTCTTGTTTAAGGTCATATAAAGATTAATTAACTTACAAACTTTATTCTCACGACCTTGTTGAATAAAGTCTGCTGGTTGGTCCATATAAATTTCTTTCTCTAGTTCACCATTCAAAAAAACTATTTTTACATCCATTTGATAAATTTCTAAATTATGTATAACATCTATAGATATTAGCAATCTTATGGATGTAAATAAATCTAAATCTTTTTTTTGTTAAAATCCTTTAGCTACCAACCTCGCATTATACTTATCTATCGTTCCATCAGATTTGAGCATTCTCTTTAACACCCATTTCCAACCTATAGTTTTACAACAAGGAGGTAAATCTACCAATTTTCATGTTTTGTATGTTATGAGTGAATCATATTCATCATTTATAGCTTTTCTCCATAAGTTTGAATCGAGAGATGTTAAGGCTTCTTGCAAGTTGGTTGGATCTCTTTCAACATTATAAACAATGTAATTTGGACCAAATTTTTTTTCTACTCTACTCCTTTCCACTATTTTTATATTTAAAAGGGAATTTATCTTCATGACATATAGCATATAGTGATTCAATTACCACATTATTCTCTAGGTCTAAAAATTTGTATGCTTTACTAGCAAGTGCATACCCAATGAATACACATCTAGTTGCTCTTATTCCTAAGTTAGGAATTTTAGGATCAGTCATCCTAACATAAGCTAAACAACCCCAAACTCTAATGTAATTCAAGTTAGACTTTCTTTTTCTCCACATTTCATAAGGAGTAACTAGATTTTATTTACGAGTAACTATTCATAACATAATTTCCACTTAAAATTGCTTCTCCCTACAAATTTTTAGGTGCACTAGAATTAGCTAACATAACATTGGTTAACTTAATCAAAGTTCTATTTTTACGTTCAATTACACCATTAGATTGAGGAGAGTATGGTGGTGTAGTTTCATGAACTATTCATAAAGACTGTATATGTTTAATTAATCCAAGTGATTCATACTCTCTACCTTTGTCACTTCTAAATCGTTTAATTTTTCTAACAAAACAATTTTCTACTTTAATAAAAATGGTGCATTTTTCAAAAGCATCATATTTATTTTTCATAAAATAAAACATAAGTGTATTTTAAAAAGTCATCGATAAAAGTTATAAAATATCTTTTACCACCACGAGTCAAAATTCCTTCAAATTCATACATGTCTGTATGTATCAATTCTAATAATTCAAAATTTATTTCTACTTTGATATGAGGCTATTTTGTTATTTTTGTCATGCTATAATATTCAAAATTTTCAAAATCATTGTGTAATTTAGGCAATAAACCTACATGGCTCATATTTTTCAGATATTTGCTATTAATATGACAAAGACGAGCATGCCACATATTCACACAAGAAACAATGTAAACGGAAGAAGTAGTTTTATTCATTTCAACATTTAGCGTAAACATACCATCACAAGCATAAACTTTTCCAACAAATGATCCATTCTTGGTCAAAATAAAATGATCAGATTCTATGATTTGTTTGAAACCAATCTTAAAAGATAACCACAAATCAAATTCTTTCTGATTTCAGGAGTGTGAAGAACATCTCTTAGGGTTAAAACTCGGCCAGAGGTAAATTTGAATTGAACCTTTTCCATGCCCAAAACACTCACAGTATGTGAATCATTAAGCAACACTTTTTTATCATTTTCAATGAGAAAGAAAGACTTGAACCAAGATTTATCATGGCAGACATGCCTGGTAGCTCCAGAGTCTGCCCACCACCCTTCACTATTTTCAATAAAATTGACTTCAGTAATCATGGCCACAAGTGGTTCATCAATTACATTAGCTTGAGGAGCTTAACCACGTTTGTACAACGAAAATCTTTGGCAAAATGCTCAAGTTTTTCACACACAAAACAAGCACCATTATTTGACTGATTATTGTATAATATGATACTTGTTTGGAAAGGGGTCCTTGGTTTGGTGCTAGGTTCTATTTTTTTTTTAAATGGTTTTTATGTGAAGTCCTATTGAACTTTTTTCATGTTATTACCTCTAGGCTCCAAATAGGCATTGTGTATATTATTTTGACCCTTAGAGTCATTATCATAGGATGCGATAAAATGTACCTTATTGTTGTTTCCATTACCATTGAGATTTCCGTTAGTGTCGTTTGGTTCTATCTTTTTTTCTGGCCTCCTCCTCAATTCGAAGCCTAGTCATTAGATTCACAATGCTTAATTCTGATTACTTGTGACAAAGACCCTTTTGGTACTCCTTCCATGAAACCGGCAGTTTGTCGATAATTGCTGCAACTTGCATATGTTCATCCACCTTAATTCCTTTGGACACAATTCCATGAACAATCATCTGTAGCTCATGTGTTTAAGCAATTACATATTTTTTTTCCACCATCTAAAATTTAAAGTAGCGACTGACTACAAGCATATTTTTTCGTCCCTGCTTCTTCTGTATCGTACTTCATCTCCAAAGCTTTCCATATTTTCTTGGGAGAAGAATAAGAATTGGAATAGTAATCATATAGCTCATTATAAAGATAATTGAGTAAATAATTGCGACAATTATCTTCGTTAGTCTCCCATATTGCTAAATTCTTTTTATGCTCTACTAGATCTTCTGTAGTCATACCTTCCTTGTTTACCTTCTTTGAATTTTTTGTAGTGAGAATCCATGCGACATTCATCAATTTGAGATAGAAGAGAAATGTCTTCACCCATCTTTTGAAGAAGTGTCCACTTAATTGAAACGGTTTGTTAAAATCGTTTGATCTAGCAGATGAAATAGTAGAAGTGGCTATCGCAAAATTCTCCATCGGGTATGATTTCCATCTTAAATTGTTGGAAAAATGAAATCCAAAAAATTAAGTGGATGACAGGGTGAGGCGCGAATTAGGTCGCCCTCTTAAGACGATTCGCGCCTTTTTAAGACGATTCACGCTCTTTTATGAAAAAAACACAGCGTAGAAGGTAACAATGCGTCGTCCCCAGGATATAATAGCCAGCCTATTAACTATTACTTCACTTAGATCTGTACAATCGAATAAAGCAGAAGCTTCACATGACACCTTTGAATATTGCCCAAAAACTTATGCAGTAGAGAAGAATATAGTAGATATTCAGATTGTATATTTCTATACTGAAATATGTAAATATATACATAGAAAATATATGTGTTTAATATTCCATAATTACTCCCATATTTAATAAGATAATAATAACAAATAAAAAATAGTTGTTGGAAAAGTAGCTGTTAAAACTTTTGGTATTCACCATTGCTCACGTGAGAATCACAAAGTCTCACTTTAACTCAAAGACTAGATAACACTAATATATATACACTTACTTAAGTTCTTTTAAAAGTTTAATCGATGTGGAATTGATTTCCTAACATTTATATCCCATCAACCATCCCTCAAGTTGCTCATCCCCAATCCATGTCTCTACCCTATTTTGTAAGGTGGGAAGAAGAGAGTTCTCGTGTCTGATGAGATTCGACCCCAAATCATGCTTAGGTATAGAGTTTTTTGAAAGATAAAAAAAACAGTGACAACATAACATCATTACAGAGAAGGACATTACCCCGATTATGAAATAAATCACCAGAATATTTGCTTAGAACAATCAGCATTTTTGACCATGGTTGATTAACATTATAGTCGTGAATTTTTGCCACGCGCACCAATTAAATTGGTTAACCACGATTTAAATTGTTGGAAAAATAGTGGACCCCGGAATCCTTCCCCACACGGAGAAGAACATCTGCCAGAACTTTCTCATGGCCCTTCGGATAGTAAATTCCGGTGCGGTCGTCGGGAATCCACCAACTGCCACCGTGATCTCCAGCTCCGGTTTTGGTCTTCACTTCCTCTCCGTTCACTTTGACAGTGTCACTGATCATATCCGTGGAATTGCTTTTTCTGTGGTAGGCATTTCTTAGCATTGGCCTGTTTGTTAACAAAAAAAGAGCTGACCATGAATGATTAAAATTAATAGTAAAACTAACGCTGGAAATAGAATTTGAGTGTGATTTGTGAACTAATTTGTTTTTTAAATGTTAAATTGGCAAAATAACATAACAAGTACATGACAAGTAGCATATTAAAAATACGTTCCTCGCTCCATCTAAATTACTAAAGAGTTCCTCAAATGAAATTAAGTTTTTAGTCCCGATCATTCTTCTGACTAGGGGCACTTGCACACATATTCGTGTGCGTGAGCAGAAAAGAGTGAGATACGATGAAAGATAGATATAATAATATAAAAAGACCAACAAAGATGACAGTTATGGATGTTTCGTTAAAGGGTAATATATATATTTTACAATGAAGACATTAAAGGGTAATATCTACCTAATATTACAATTAACAATTTGAATTGTACATTTATAAAAGCACAACAATGGTTTAGATTAATTCAACTTTTATTCAATTTCATCTAACATTACAAAATTCATTTTTAAAAAAAAAAGTCTTACCTAAAACATCATTTTCTCCACATGCCTCCCCCCCGGTATTAGACAATTCAATCAGCACAGTCCCCAATACTAGATAACTCCACTAATCCATACATAATTCTCTCTTCTCTCTCCCTTACCTCTCTTATTCTCACTGTCCGTTTAAATTTTAAGTTGCGTAATTAAAGAAAATAAAAGAAAAAATAAATTTCTATTTGAAGTATAAATGTTACACAATCAATGCTCAATTTTTTATATTGCAAAGTATCTTCAGACACAATGTTATTGTTAGTACATTAAAATCACTCAAAGAAAATTTTCAAGTGCTGCTTCGTAATAAAACTTGTCCGTGGAGGGCATGTTTGGATTCATGGATTGACAAGGATTGGATTGGAGATATTAATCCACATGCACCGGATAAGGAGGATAGATTATAAGATAATATTGATCTCATCTTATGCTTGGTTGATGGGTGTGTTTGGCAAGTGGGACCCTATTGAATTGAAAGAATTGACCAGAAAATCATCTTCTCGATTCCAAATTGATTTGTTAGTTTGAATTTTCTGCCCTTTTAGCAGTGCACTGCTCCCTTTTGTGACAAACTAGTAACGTGATGTTCTAAAACTAGTGGTGGACTTTTTTTTTTTTTTTTTGATTTTTCTTTAGAATAAGACCGTTATTTCACCGTGACCTCGAACCCAATTTGTCACGCTTTACTATCTCAATTATTAGGCCATAAAACCTTCAAATTAACAAAGAAAGTGGGGGACTATTGGAGTAATTAAAGGTGTCTAAATATAACACGAGACAAAATTAGAGGGTTTAAGTCTTCATTAAACTATCTGTTTAGTAATCCTGCGACGAATCGGTATATGTGAAATTAATAAAAAAAATACGACATGACTCGTTTATATATTGGTTATACATAATACGAATCCGATATGACATGATTCGTTAGACACGAATTAATAAACGAATCAGATATAAGTGGAGCACTTTTTGACATGAACTCGTCTCATCCGACACGATTGACAAACCTGGAAATAATCTAAATAATCCTTCTCATATTTTCCACCTAAACTTACCATCCAAACATGACCTAGGGATGTAGTAGAATTTCAAGAAATGGTCTCATTTCTCTTATATGATCATTCCAGACGGATGCAAAGGGCAACTGAGTTGTAAGGGCTCCTTAAATTAAAACTTTGGAATGTGTCATTCTAAGACAGTTACAATCAAATCATCTAAAAGGTTAAGCATCCGTTTGATATCATTTTTTCGAAAAATTAAATATTTTATAGTTCAACACGACCTTTTATGCATTGTATCCGTGGACCAAGTACATACAAATATATTATAATTTTTAGGGTAGTGATTAGATTCGAAATCAATTCATTTACTAAGGATATCTACTGAATGGGATATCTAATGAATGGATAAATAGATGTATGTGCATTGTGATATAAAATTCTTTTGGTGTTTATGCATAGGAATAATCTAATTTCTGTGAGATGAGAAACTTACTTGAACCAAAAGGAGCTCATGGTCTGTGATCCTCTTCCAACTGCAGCTGCCATCTCTCTCTCTCTTAAGAAGATGACCTATGCATTGGATAGTGCATACCCTATCTCTCTTTATATACAACCAAAGGGTTCAACCCATAGTACTTAAAAAATATTTTATGATATCATAGCTTCTGTTTCGTCCAATGAGAACGTGACACGAGTTCATTATTTTATTTATAATTTTGAATTACCATATTATTTTTATGATCAATCACTACAAATACATCATATCAAAATTAGCAACTGCATACATATCATTGTTCAGTATGATACCAATATTGTAACCTTATCCTACAACCAATTGTTGGCAAAGGACAATTTAGTTTCCCAAGAAAAGTTATGGACCGTTTGGGCTTATGTCAATTGCTGTTTGGATGTTAGCTAGTTTACAACCGTCTGCAGTTTCCAGCATAAGGGGAGATGCTTGTTTAAGCATGCAAGCAATCAAGCACATGTATGGACTTCATTAATCGCCATGGGATGAAATCAAAATTTTATCTTGAGGGCGTCAACAACAACATAGACAAAAATTTAATTTAATAGGTTTATTTAACAGTCATTGTCAATGATAAATTTTTATTTAAAAAAAATCTATTAAATTTAATCTTTATGCAATGATATCGAAAAAAATTATTTTTTAGCACAAAACTCAAAAGTGGTTCATGCCATCATAAAAATTCATTTGTGATAATCTCCTCTTTTTTTCTTGTTTATAATGTAACGTTATGTCTATAAATAAATCAAAGTCACAAATAATAGTTTCATATGATACCATAATAAAAATAAACTATAAGTCAACCAACTGTTTTTGATATAAACCATATTTGTATCCCTATTTTTTTATATAAAAAAGTTACTTGTTTTTTCTCAACATCATCAAAATAATCCAACAAGTGTCTTCGTTAGTACAAGCGACACTCATCCATGAAATTATATCTTAAATGGTTACCAAGTGTTAAGTCATTGATCTTTTTTAATACACTAGGTGAGATACTTACACATTAGATGTTTTAAAAAGTTAGAGGTTAACAATAAAACTTTTTCAAAATATAGAAGGAATAATGGGAATTTTTAAAATTTGAGGGCTCCTCATAGTTCCGCCTCTATTCATGGCTATTAACTCTACCAAATCTCTTCAGTTTTTCTATTACTCTTTATCTTTTAATCTAGTATCTTCACTTATCTCACTGAGAGTAATAGGCATATTAAACAAATTAGGAGGAGATTAAGGAGTTGGAGAGGATCTGGGCTTGTAAATAGGGTTTGAGGGGAATTGTACATTCAGGGGCGACTTAAAGTAATTTGAGGCCTAAAGTGATAAAATCTAATGAGATCTTTTTATTTTTATTATTAAAACTTTTTATTTAAAATTAATTTATTTTTAATTTTTTATGCGTATGTGTGTGTGTGTGTGAGAGAGAGAGAGAATATATTACACTTTTTAGAGAATGAGGAGGGACAGTGTTATCGAGAGAGATGTTTTAATTTTTGCTTTTGTTTTTTACCAGAAAAAGAGAAAGGTTCTTAATTTTAGCTTTTATTTCTATTTTTTTATCAGATGAGAAAGAAAGAGTGGATGTGTGGCATAAATATGAGTTGACTTTTAGTAGATATTTTTTGTACATTTTCTTTAAACTTTTGATTTTTGGGTTTCTAATATTATGGGTTTATCATTAAATTCAACAAGAAGATAGTTGCTAGTAAGTATGATTTAAGGAGAATATTATGTAACCCAAATTTGCATCTCAAATGAAGGGGGACCATTAGATGAGTGAGTCTCATCAACTTTTTTAAATGGGACTCACTGATCCAATGGTCCCTCTTCGTTTGGGATGCAAATTTGGATTACAGATTTGGGTTACATAACATTGCTCATGATTTAATGGAGTACAATTTTCTCTCCTTAGGTTTCTATAGGAGACTTTCCCTCTTCCTTTCGTCGAAATCGCTCCCCCGGTTAACGAATTGCATTTTCGTGTAGGGTTTCCTCTTTGATTGGTTTTTTGATTTCTTCATAGATGAAAATTTCCACAGTCTGTTGGAACCTATTTAATGGGACCCACATATGGACCTTAATTAACAAGGTACAAACTTGGGTTTTGGGATAAGAATATCCTAATTAAAATACCTAACACATGTTGGTTAGGTTAGTGGGTAGTTTCCTTGTGAAAGTGGTGTCCTAGGTATAAGGAAACATGTTTAACAAATAGTCAGTTTCTTGGCAGTTACCTTGATGGGAGAGAACAGTTACTGATTATTTTAACGTGAGGCAGTTGGTTACCAGTGAGGGGGATATAAATTACCTGAGAGACCCCATCTCTTATTCACGCTTATAGTATCTCTCAATCTCTGAAAAAACGTATCTGCAATCTACTGGGAATCAAGTTCTTGATAATATTCGGTATTGTTGGTATTCTTCTCGTGGATATTTTTGCTGCATATCTCTATCAATAATCGTTGTTATGGATCCCGTGAGTCAATGTTAGTTTTCTATTCGATCCGTTTAAGACCATTAGGTCTAACAATAGGTATCAGAGCCTAGTCATGGGATTTGGTTCTTAGAATTTATTTTATTCGTATCATCAATCTCCGAGAAGTAAATTTTATGAGTTACCGAATTTTTGTGATTCCTATTATCGAAATTGTGCAAAGATATTTCGTTTTTTTTTGCTGATTGTCATCCTTCATACATGGACTATCCATAAATTGTTGCCGTCGGCACAATCTAGGATGCAATATTAATTGCGTTGCTTGACCTCTGTGTGTTTTTGAATGCATGTGAACTACTTAGTAGACAAAAGCATGATGAATTAGTATTATTTTATTGTTAAAATTTTTAGTGTGGCATATGACATTTTGTCAATTGAAGAGATAATATTTGTTAAATTCTTACTGCTGCACAGAAAAATTGAATGCTTTGATTGTTAGACTTTGAAAATTCAAACCATAGTTTTATGGAATAGTTCTAATTTCTATGCATTATGTGCACTGGAATTAATGCGAATTGTGTTATTTATGGATAGATTTATCCTAGTTCATGATGCTGTTCACAATCAGTTTGTGATACTTTGGTCATAAAATTTATTCGAATCCAATTTTGGCCAAAAAAAATTGTTTTTAATTATTGGATTCATATGGATAAAATTATTTGTTCATATGTCATGATTTGGAGTATTCTATACATAATGATGAGCCAAAGCATCTTGTGTATGGAAACTTATGTTTGATAAAATTATATTTATTTTAATTTTATGGTGACGAGCCAAAGCATCCCATAATTTTAAAATATAAGAAGAATTTATCAATAAAGAAATTTGTGTTTATCCATGACATTGAACACTTGCACCATATTAAATAATGGCTTTACCCCAAAGGGAAGCTATTATATCATAAGTGATCGGGTGGGGTGAAAGAATGGTTTGAGGTGTTGTGGCTAAGTTGAATTCTTGTTGTCCAAAGGTCTTGAATTTTACTTTTCTATGATGCTTTATGCCGTTAGTTTCATTGTTAGGTAAATCATTATAATATTGTATAAAGTGATTTACTACTAAAATTGCTAATATGAGTTAGTAATTTGGATAAAGTTTAAGCGTGAATATTAGCATGCATATTAATGGTAAGCATGTAATATTTTATTTTGCAGCTTTACTTCCTAGCCTTATGTCTTAATCTGCATCTCATATCCCTTTGCTTAATGGTTCAAATTTCTCGGAATGGAAAGATAGAATTATCTTTACTTTGGGGTGTATGGAGATTGACACGGCGCTTCGTGAGGATAGGCCACCTATCCCTACAGAATTCAGTACGCCTGAGGAGAAAAAGATGCATGAGAAGTGGGAGAGGTCTAACCGCCTCAGTCTCCTACTTATGCAAAGTCATATCTCAAGGAAAATCAGAGGCTCCATTCTGGACTCCAAAACTGCTAAAGAATTCATGATTGCAGTTGATGAACAATTTGTGAGCTATGAAAAGGCACTTGCTGGCACCCTGATATCAAAGTTTGCTTCTTTGAAGTACAAGCACATTATAGAATTACGTGACATCTCTGCCCAACTCAAATCACTGGAAGTTGACATGTCTGAGACATTTTTTGTCCACTTTGTCCTTAATACTCTACCTTCGGAGTATGCTCCATTTAAGATCTCTTACAACACACATAAGGATAAATGGTCTATGAATCAACTTTTGACCATGTGTGTTGATGAAGAATAGAGACTGAAGCAAGAGAGGCAAAAAAGTGTCAATTTGACCTCTCAAAAAGGGAAAGGATAGGTGGAAGCAGGTAATAGCAGCTACCAGGTTCCAATTAATAAAAAGAACATGAAGGTGTCAGCCAAATCGGCAGGCAAAAATGACTTCAAATGTTTCTTCTCCAAGAAAAAGGGACATGCAAAGAAAGACTGCATCAAATATAAGAAATGGCTCAAGAAGAAAGGTACATTTCTTTCTTTAGTGTGTTATGAATCAAATTTCATAAATGTACCTCATAACACATGGTGGATTGACTCTGGTGCAACTGTCCACATATGTAACACCATGCAACAATTGCTGAACAAAAGGGCTCCAACGGAAAGTGAATGATGCATTGTTATGGGAAACAAGATGCGGTAACATGTGTAAGCTATTGGGATGTTCAGACTTGTTCTAAAGACTGGCCACATCATATATTTGCATGAAACTTTCTATGTTCCTGGCTTTTCTAAAAACCTTTTATCAATATCTAGACTTATTTCTTTTGGTTATCGTGTTATGTTTGGACCTTCGTCTTTTAGTGTGTGTTTGAATGATGTTGTGGTTGGTAATGGTATTTTAGAAGATGATTTGTTTAAATTATCTCTAGATACATCTTTTGCAACATCTTTGCTGTCCCTGCATGATAAAGAACATTGTGGATTAAAACGTGGCATTTTGAATTAAAATTCTTCCATTTTATGGCATAGGAGATTAGGACACATCTCTATAAGGAGAATCAAAGGATTGGTAAATGATGGGTTCTTACCAAGCCTTGAATTCACAGATTTTGACACTTGTATAGACTGTATTAAGGGTAAACAGACTAAAAAGTTCAAGAAAGGTGTCATAAGAAGCTTGAATGTGTTGGATATCATATATACAGATATTTGTGGGCCATTCACACCCCCATGTTTTACAGGCCATAAATATTTCATCACTTTCATAGACGATTTCTCATGATACAGTTGTCTGTACCTCTTGTTTTATAAAGATCAAGCCTTAGATGCTTTCAAGATTTTCAAAACAGAGGTAGAGCTACAGCTTGACAAAAAGATCAAAACTGTAAGGTCAGATAGGGGTGGTGAGTATTATGGTAGGTACACTAAATCCGGACAACACTTAGGTCCATTTGCTCAATTCCTTCAGGAACAAGGTATAGTGACACAATATACCATGTCAGGTACTCCTGATCAAAATGGAGTAGCAGAAAGGCGGAATCGAACACTAATGGATATGGTTAGGAGTCTGATTAGTTACTCCACTCTCTCAGCCTCTTTTTGGGGTGATGCCTTGAAAACCGCTATGTACATTCTAAACAGGGTTCCTACTAAGGCTGTCCCTAAAAAACCTCTTGAGTTATGGACAGGTAGAAAAGCCAGTTTAACACATCTATACATCTGGGGTAATCAAGCTGAAGCTCGGGTGTATAACCCCCAAGAGAAAAAGTTGGACCCTAGAACCATAAGTGGCTATTTTATTGGTTATCTAGAGAAGTACAAGAGATACATATTTTATTGTCCTAATCATTCTCTACGGATTGTAGAGACACATAATGCAAAATTTCTTGAAAATGACCAAGGCAGTGGGAGTATACAACCTCAAAATATTATTTTTTAGGAACATCCAATTTCTATGCAAAGTTCAGATGAGTTGGTAATGATTCTTCATCCCATTATTCATAATAATTTGATGGAGGATGAGTCAACTATTAATGTACCATCTGTAACTAAACCCACTGTCACTAAGAATCTTGCTTCACCTTCACGTGTAGTGGGACAAGAAGAAACTTTAAGGAGGTCATAAAGGGTTAAGAAATATGCAATTCCATCAGATTATAGTGTGTACCTTCAAGAGTCTGATTTTGATATTGGAAAGTGTGATGATCCAACTACTTTCTCACAAGCCATAAATAGTTTGAATTCCTCCAACTGGTATGATGTAATGAAAGAAGAGTTGAACTCAATGGACAAAAACAATGTTTGGAATTTAGTTGAACTACCTCCTAGTGCCACAACAGTCAACTATAAATGGGTCTATAAGACCAAAAGAGACTGTAAAGGAAATGTAGAACTACATAAGGCCAGACTTGTTGCCAAGGGGTTCACTCAAAAAGAAGGCATTGATTACAATGAGACTTTCTCACCTGTTTCTAAGAAAAACTCTTTGAGGATAATTATGACAATGGTGGCTCATTTTGACTTGGAGCTTCACCATATGGATGTGAGAACAACTTTTTTCAATGGAGATTTGGAAGAAGAGGTGTATATGAAACAACCTGAGGGTTTTGTTTCAGAGGGATAGAGTAATATGGTTTGCAAGCTAAATAAGTTTATATATGGACTTAAGCAGTCTTCCCGTCAATGGTATCTTAAGTTCAACGATATGATTTCTTCATTTGGTTTCGTAGAAAATGTCGTTGATCGTTGTATATACCTTAAGATCAATGGGAGTCAATTCATTTTTCTAGTCCTATATGTAGACGATATTTTGCTTGCTAGTAGTGATTTGGCATTGCTTATTGAGACTAAGCATTTTCTCTCCAGTCATTTTGAAATGAAGGATATGGGTGAGGCCTCATATGTCATAGGCATAGAGATTCAGAGGGATAGATCTAGAGGAAAACTTTATTTGTCTCAAAAGATCTACATTAAGGAAATGTTGGAGATTTATGGTATGGAAAACTCCAAACCAAGCCCTGCACCTATGTCTAAAGGTGACAGATTAAGTAAGTTTCAATCTCCGAGAAATGAGCATAAAAGGGAGCAGATGAGAGCATATCCTTATGCATCATTGGTTGGGACTTTAATGTATGCCCAAATTTGCACTAGACCCGACATTGCATTTGTAGTTCGTGTATTGGGCAGATTCTAGATTGACCCAAGTTTGGATCACTGGAGAGCTGCAAAGAAGGTGCTTAGATATCTGCAAGGAACACAAGATTATATGCTTACATATAGCAGATCTAATTCTCTAGAGGTTGTCAGATATACAGATTCTGATTTTGCAGGATCCCTAGATAGCAAGCGATCAACATCAGGATATATATTTTTGCTTGCTAATGGTACAATCTCTTGGAGAAGTACTAAACATAAATTGACAGCAACTTCTACTATGGAGGCTGAGTTAGTTGCATGCTATGAGACAATTACACATGCAATTTGGTTGAGGAATTTTATCATTGGGCTTAAGGTTGTTGATTCTATTTCAAGGCCTATAAGGATGTTTTGTGATAATGCAGGAGCCGTTTCCTTAATAAATAATGGCAAGGTATCTAATGGTAACAAGTACATGGATATTAAATACCTTGTCATAAAGGAGAAATGTGATGAAAATAACGTGCCAGTTAAGTACATCAACATTGTGCTTATGATGGCAGACCCTATGACCAATGCTATAGCTCCAGTATTGTACAAAGATCATGTAAATCATATGGGTCTAGTTAACAATGTTATTGCTTGATGTACTATATGTGCACATTTGGAGACACTATCAGTTTATTGTATCACATTATTATGTTATTCTGCTTATTATATTTTTTGTGGTACGTATATGTTCTTAGCAGAAAATTTTTGACCAACAAATGGATTTTATAGAAAATCCATTCGTAAAGAAAATTAGCCTAAAGCCTTGTTTATGAGGGTTTGGTGATATTGTGATCATGGAATGATGTATGCTATTTATTGGTGTTTATCCACCATGGTTCATGTTACTAGGCTCAAGCAATCAAGAATAAAGTTAAGTTCACTTATGTTGGGATAATTTGATAAAGAGCGCACATAACTTTACTGAACCCAAATATTTGCTTATTTTCAAAATATAAGTATTATTATTTTTATTATTTTCTTTCAACTTCCTTGTCAATTCAGTCCAAGTGGAAAAATTTTGGAACCTATTTAATAGGACCCACACGTGGACCTTAATAAACAAGGTACATACTTGGGTTTTGGGATAAGGATATCCTAATTAAAATACCTAACACATGTTGGTTAGGTTAGTGTGTAGTTTCCTTGTGAAAGTGGTGTCCTAGGTATAAGGAAACATGTTTAACAAATAGTCAGTTTCTGGCAGTTACCTTGATGGGAGGGAACAGTTACTGATTATTTTAATGTGAGGCAGTTAGTTACCAGTAAGGGGGATATAAATTACCTGAGAGACCCCATCTCTTATTCACGCTTACAGTATCTCTCATTCTTTGGAAAAATCTATCTGCAATCTACTGCGAATCAAGTTTGTGATAATATTCGGTATTATTGGTATTCTTCTCGTGGAGATTTCCGTTGCATATCTCTATCAAGAATCGTTGTTATGGATCTCGTGAGTCAAGGTTAGTTTTCTATTCGATCCATTTAAGACCATTAGGTCTAACACAGTCAAGTTCCATCTTAGACAATTTTAGTGGTATTTCTCCTCAAAGTTTCTCTTTGCCCTTTGTCTGAGGTCTTCGTCTCTTTGTCATAATTCTTTAGTTCAATATTGTTTTTAGATTTGACTTCGTTTTCCCTCTGCTTCTGTTGAGTTTCATTCACTAGTTTTCTTAGCGAGATTTCTAGCTACGTATTTCTATTTTGGGTTTTTGCGTGGAAAGTTTTTTTTCTCCAATAGGCCCTCTATTTTACAATGGACGAAGGTATGATCAACAAATTTCTTTCTGTTACATTAACAGAAGAATAAGATGTTATTCTAGATTTTGTTAATGAGGATATTGTGGAGGGTTTGGTGGAATGTGAGAAGAGTGTATTTGTCAAGGTTTTGGCTGATAAGGCTGTGAACTCGATGGCTTTGAGGAATATTATGGCTTATGTGTGGGACAGCAAAGAGTTGAGGATTTCGAAGATTGCATCAAACATTTTCCATTTCTTTTTTAAGGAGGAGAGGATTCTGAGGAAAGTTTGGTACAAGGTCTGTGGTGTTTTGATAATAATCTATTGAAAATTCAGAAATGGTCCAGAGGTTCTACTACATCGTCAATACCGTTCCAATCTGCATCTTTTTGGATTCAAGTTCTTAATCTTCCAAGAGACTGCTATACCAAAGAGTTGGCCATTAAGTTCGCAGGGAGTTTCACTGACTAGGATGTGAAGGTAATATGTGTTCTGCATCATTCCATTACCAACGTCTTCCTTATATGTGTTTCTATTCTGGTAGATTAGGTCTGTTTTCAAATCCTACTAACTCACCTCACACCCCTCTGTAAAACCCCATAGGTGAGACACCCCGAATTAACATCTAACCTATCAAAATTTTGAACCAAAGTTGGAGAAAAATAAAAAGTTTTAAACATGGTCAGACCTATAACTCAGGTTTTAACCCACTTAACAACCTTTAAACCCAAAACTAATGGTGGAAATGGGTTCCTTGGGTCTATTTTAGTCTAGGACCATACCCCCCAACATCAAAACACAAAATTTAACAAGGTTTGATTTCCCAAAACCCTTGAAACCCTACCTTGGTTTCAAACTTCAAACCACCACCACCACCACCGACCATGGTGCCCCTCCAAACCACCACCAAACTTCACCTTTAACCCCCAGAAACCAACTCCAGGCCTTAGATTAGGCCAAAGCTCCCTCAATCTTCGAATCCATTTCAAACCCATTAAAAATCCGAAACTTTAAAACTAAAATTCAAACTTAACCACCTAACCAAATCAAATTCTAATAACACCAATGAACTTCTAGCATCCTAATTGATCTAGAGGTATTGTAAAATTCGGGAAAATTTGAATTTTTATGAAAAAAATGGCAAAATGATAATTAGTCACTACAGTACGGGTGAAAACTAAAATTTTTCTAGAACTTGGATGACAAAATGGACCTCACCGTTGGATTTTCTTACAAAATCTAGTTGCTTAGTCAATTTTTGTTAAATTCTGAGACAGTCGGATTTTTTGCTTTTTACGAGGCAATCGGGTGTTGCGTGACCAAAATAAACACAACCGAGAAATAAATTATGGAATGTGGAAAATATTTAAAGTTAGTTCAAATAAAATTTATTGGAATTGAGACGTAGAAAATATTAAAGTTAGTTCAAATAAAATATATTGGATTTGAAACGGGACGAGATTTAATTGATTAGGGACGAAATCGGACCCGGGAAAGGCGAATGTGTGGCGCAACGAGAGTCAAGTAAATGGGGAGTATAAAAAGGGGGAAAAATCTTATTCTCAACTGGGTTTTCCGAAAAAGAGAGGAAGGAGAGAGGAAGGAGAAAATCAAGGGTTCTTCATCTTCTCTCTACGATCTAGGGTCAACATTTGGTCGAAATCCTTCGGGCCAAGAACCAAAGTTCATCTACTTGACGAGGGCTACGTCTACGTACCAAAAATCACGGGTTTTGACAAAGCCTTAAAGACGGGATTTTTGAAAATCAAGACTTGATTTGGATTCTTAGGAGCTTCCTACTACATAAATTACGCTTCAAGAGATATGATTCTTCTCCTAACTAGGTTTATTTCCAATCTAGGGTTAAAATATGAAAAAGGTAGAGTGTTAGAGATGTAATCTCATGTATGACACATACCTATTGTGATTGAAATGTGGAAACTGGGTTTAAGAATGGGTAAAATCAATTTTTGCATGAATTGGGTTTGTTGAAATCGCTTGTTTGGTAATTTCATTAGAAATGTGATGAATTGGGCATATTATGTGTTTACATGATTTTGTCCTTTGTGGGTGTTTGATAAAATGCCTTGAATGATATGAGCATGTTCTTTGAATGAAATTGTTATAACATATTTTGATGATGTTGTGAATTGTAATTATATGCTTATGATATAATTGAAAATAGAGAATGTGGGTTGAGATGAAATATTGTTCATAATGTGCTCATGACATATTGAACATGACTTGAGATTTACAATTGTACATTACATTTGTATATGCATGGAAATTATCACATTCGTGGGCATGTGACATGAGTGTGGCTGTGTGCATGATTTTGATCAAGCACCACTCTTAGTGGATGATGTGTGGGCTCGAGAAAGTTGGATCAAGGTTCGACTGAGTCGCACGGGTTGCATTTGAAAATAGGGTCGGGGTTAGCAAGAATGGCTAGATTGTCCCTCGGGTGCAAGACCCAGTGATTTGGATACACACTCCGTTGGTATTGAGTCCATAAAGTGTGTCAGCGTATGCAGAGCCATTGGTGGAAGTCCATAAATGTCGTGTCGGTTGGGTGCCCGTTGGTGTAAGTCCATAAATACCCACCCCAAGAAAATCCCGGGATTTATAAATAGTCATTGGATGTGTAACATTAATGGCGGGGGCTTGGAATGCTCGGATTCATACGCATAACATTGTATGTGTTATGAGAGTAGGTGAAGGCTCGAGTTGCCTTGCATGTGTGAGTCTCACCTCATAACATGACATGACATTGTTACATTCATTCTTGAAGTGGTACGTTCTTAGATGAATGCTTGTTGATTGTTGGATTGCATGTGAACATTTCATATGCATCTAGGTTAAGGAGTAGCCTCTTTAGGAAATACCCTATTGAGCGTGGCTCACCCTTTATGGGAACCACATTTCAGGTGTAGGACAAGCGCCGGTGGATGAATCTCACTTAAGCTCTAATTGATGAAGAAAAGCCGAGATGTGGCTCTAAATTACGTTTTTGTAAAACAAATATGTAATTTAGTTTTTGGACATGTAATATTGTATAAATAATTGTAAAACGAACTCATATGAACTATGTTTTGTGTAAAATTGTATGTTATATGAATTTGGGTGGATGTTGTATGAGATTGGAAGAGTTGGAATTGCAAAATGATTGAATCGGGAAAAAAATGGGATGATGTACTGGTAGAACGTTGATTTCCTACCGGTAGAAAATTTCCAGTAAGCTTTTCTACTGGTAAAACGTTGATTATCTACCGATAGAAGTTTTCTAGTGAGCTATTCTACCGGTAGAACATTGATCTTCTACCGATAGAAGTATTTCAGTGAGCTCTTCTATCGGTAGAACGTTGATCTTCTACAGGTAGGTCCTCTTCAAATTTCAGAAAATTAAAATGATCTTGTCAAGCCTTCGGTTGTTGAGCCCTTTTGTTCAAAGAATGTAAATGAGCAATATTAAGGACAAATTGATGTATATTGGACCTTGGAATGGTCAAATGATTAAAATGTACATAGGTTATGCGTTTAGGAGTGTCCGGTACAAGGGAGACTATGCCCAAACTCTGTGTTGTTTATGATCCTGATAAAGCGGATATTGTGTCGTGGTATCGGATTATGCGGCATTCACGTGTATTTTCGCGGGTTGATGGGTAATCAACGGGTTGACAAATGACCCACCATTTTAGGGGCGTCACAGGTATACCTTTGATCATTTGAATAGGCCTCCAAAGAAAATCCAAAAATTCAAGTGAGCTTTCTCTCTCTACACTTATCTCTTCTATCTCTCTCCTCTCTATTGATTCTATCCTCTCCAGACGATGGGTGAAGACTCAAGTCCCTCCTAACAGCTTCTGGAGGCTTGGAGAATGGAGGGGGAAGCCCTGCTGCTACTAGGCAGCAACTTGGGTCTTGCTGCTATGCAGTGACAGTTTGGTAATTACCCAAAATCCAAAATTTAAATTTTTTTGAATTTAATTTTTTTTATTTATGTATTATGAATGTATGCTCGGGTTTCACAAAAGGCTAGAGAGTAGCTGAGTATAGTGCAAAGTGATATAATGACAGAGGAGAATAAAGAGAAGTTCAAAGTCATACACCAACAAATTCATAGTTTGCTAGATGTGGAAGAAATAATGGGGAGACAATGGGCCAAATCTCTCTAGTTGAAAAATGGGGTTATAAATACAAGTTATTTCCACAGCCAAGCTAGTATTAGGAAACAACGAAGCACCAGTCTAGGTCTTTCTAGTCATGATGGTCGATGGGTCACAGATAGGGATCAGATTGAGAACATTGCAGTTGGGTATTTCCAACAACTTTTCTGCACTGGCCATCTGTCACAACATGATTTTGCGAGACTTCTTTAGTGTGTGGATCCGAAGGTTACATCTCTTGTGAACAATGTCCTTCAACCATTTCATGCTCTGAAAGTTGCTAATGCTCTCAATCAGATGCATCCTAATAAGGCGCCAAGCCCATATGGTATGGGAGTTGTTTTTTTCCCAGAAGTATTGGTACATTGTGGGGAGTGATGTTACAAATGTGGTTTTGAATTTTCTGAATTCAGATAACCCTTGTCCAAGACTTAATTACACAAACATTGTTTTGGTTCTGAAGGTCAAACATGCAGAGAATATGTCTCAATTCAGGCCAATCAGTCTTTGTAACATCATGTATAAGTTCATTGCTAAAGTCCTTGCCAACAGGTTGAAAGTTATTCTATCCAAGGCTATTTCAAAGTTTCAGAGTTCGTTTGTCCCAGGTAGGCTCATCACAGATAATGTCCTAATAGCTGAAGATGAAGAGAAGAGGTGGTAAAGCATTTGTCTCTGAAACTTGACACGAGTAAAGCTTACCATAGGGTGGAATGGAATTTTCTAGAGGCTATCATGTTCAAATTGGGATTTGATGGAAAATGGCTCCATATGGTTATGTGGTGTGTAAGGTCAGTTTCATATTCATTTGTTATTAACGTGAGTAAATGGGTGTAATAACCTGAGTATCGGTAATTAGAAATCGTTGGGTGTGTGCGGTTAGGAGTTTGGAGTACGGATAGTCAGACTATATACTGATGACTCTAGAACGGTGCGTAGATGTTCTGGAGATGGTTAGGAGATCTGCTTGGTGTAGAAATGTGGTTGGTGAAAAAGAAATGAGTCGGAAAGCACAAATGGACGAAGTAGAATTAGTGCGTATCCGTGAATTAGGAATGAGAGAGTTGCATTAGCAGATCAAATTGGAGATCAATTTGATGTCCAAAACTTTAACAGATAATTTTAGAGTGCTTGATTTAATATATATGTAATTGTGAAAAAAAATTCGAAATTATACAAAATTGGGAATTTACCAAAATGCCATTGAAGCTTCAAGAGTCTTCTACACATGCAAGGTGGCTGATGGAGGCTTGCTAGGTTGGATGGAAGACACCCAGATGCTTGGGGAAAGCTGAGTGAGTTGCTTGGGAGGGGAATAAAATGGAGAATGATTCGGTGGGAAGAGAAAGAGGAGAAAGAGAAGTTAGAGAGAGAAAGTATAGACTTTGAAATTTTGGATTCTTGCAGAGACTACTTCGAACACTACGAGGTATACTCACAGCCTAATATAGATGCTAGGAACTCATATATGTATTTAGATTTTTATTTGGTTTAGTATTAATGCATGAATTTGTGTTTTAAAGTTTAGTGGGTTTTTAGATTTTGAAACGGATTTGATATTTGAGCATGATTTGGGTTAATTGTTTGGTATGGCTGAGTTTGGGGGTTCTTGAGGAGTTGTTTAGTGGTGGTTTGTCGTGGTGTGTGGTGGTGTAATAGTGGCGTGACGGTTTGATGAAGTGAAAATGTGATTTTTGATAAAAACTTGTTTAAGCTTCGAAAGGGGGCTTGGATCTAGCTAATTTGGGGTCAAGGAATCCATTTACGGCCTCAGAATTGTATTTAGAGGTTGTTTTGGGGGTAAAACGGGCAGTTGCAGGTCTGCCCTTGTGTAAAAAAAAATGGTTTTTGGCTAACTTTGACCAATAATTTGATGACGTTGTAATTAAATTCAAAGGTTAAGTCTGAGGGGGATTGGAACTAGGTTATCCAAAGAGTATGTGGATGTTGAAATCAAAGGAGATGGTGTACTGTAATGGGAGAACTAGGGGGTCAAAGTGGGGTGGTTGAGCAGAAATTTCTGCACTTAGGGGCAAAAATCAAACAAGCAAAGGTTGAAGATGAAGTGGGGTGGGGGAATACCAGTGGACTCCGATGGCAATTTTGGCTTCATCGACCTCTGGTTGGTGCCAAAAGTTCCGTAACGTCCATACGGAGGTCCTGATAAAATTTCAAGTCGATCCGACGGCCGAATCAAAATGAGGAGTAAAATGACTATTTTGCCCTCGGGGGTCAATTTGACCAAGTTTTTGAGTGATTTTGAGAAAATAAATTTTATATTCATTCTTAGGTTGGTTAATTGAGTATGTGTATTAAATTTCATCGAAAAATAACATTCTTTAATTTTTGGTTATTTCATATCAAAATACCGCGCAGGTAGGGTTTCTCAATTTTGGAACAGGCGATGTTTTCCAAACTTGTTTCTAAATTATTTCATATGTTATTTATGATTCTTGAGCATGTTTTGAAATATATGATTGAGTCTTTTAAATATTGACGTGAATCCGGACCCGGATCAGGATTTTTGAGTGTAGTTTGCACTAATGTTTTGGAAATGATCGTATTACTCTTATTGTTCATATTGAAAGAAAATCCGGGATCCTTTTAAATGAAATGTAAGTGCACACAGGTTTGAGTGGCAGAGGGTTTACGTTCCAGGTTGAAGTTGTAGAGGGTTTCTCATTGAGTTCGTAAATGCCTGGGTGGCCCAGTTGGTCTTCGGACTTGGGTACTGAATTGTTATTAGGGAGCGTATCTTCCTTAGGGTGAAAGTCCCCTAAATTATTGGATCGTATGTTCATATGGATCGTATTGACACTGAGTGGTCTATTAGGATTATTTGCTCACCGGTATGGCACTGTATTGATGTTGTGACCGTATTATTATTTTCAAACCTAACTGCTTTCGCTAAACATTTACTGTTTCTCATATAGATGTATCAAATGCTCGTTTGAATTTTTACCCAATCATACTAAACTATACTATTTTCAAACTCGTTTGCTTGGAAATTGAATTACTCTATTGAGATGTTGATGTTTACCCTACATTATTTCCCCTTTTTCAGATTAGTTGGTGGCGAGGAAGTCCGCGTATGTTTGAATTGTCGATGTTTTCTTTGTTTTCTTTAGTGAAGATTTGAAGATGTGTTATGTTATAAGGGTTAAGTTGAAAGAGTATTATATCTGAGACCTGTAAGTTATAATAGTTTGGAAATACCTGTTTGAAATATATATGAAATTGGTATCAGAGTTTATTCATTATTTGGATATTGTATCATTTAGTGATTGTGAAGGTTATTAGCGCTCTGGTTATTACGTGATTTAATCGGGGTGGCAAGGAGATCCTATTTCACCTTATCTCTTCCTTATTTGCTGTGAAGGTTTGTCTGGACTGTTGAGCAACAAGGAAAATTTAGTACTTTACAAGGGTTGGCTTCCAGCAGAAATGGCACTGCTTTCACTCATCTGTTTTTCGCCGATGATAGCCTCTTGTATGCTAGAGCCAGCAACAAGAATGGTCAGGTGATTAAGGATTGTCTCCAGATTTATGAGCGAGCATCTGGGCAAGTTATGAACTATTCTAAGTCGGATTTGGTCTTCAGTAAGAACACTCCTCTAGAGTTGATTGATGAGTTGTCAAATTTATTATAGATATCAGTGGTTGAGAGTCGAGATAAATATTTGGGATTACCTTCTGTTGTTGGTAGAACCAAGAGGGCTATTTTTGGTTCTATTCGTGAAAGAGTGTGGCATAACATCCAAGGCTAGCAAGAGAAGATGCTCTCAAAGGCAGGTAAAGAAATCCTCATCAAATCTATTGTCCAAGCCATTCCCTCCTACGCCATGTCATGTTTCAAACTTCCTACAACATTATGTCTGAACTAAACAGCCTTATGGCAAACTTTTGGTGGGGAAGCATTGACACAACAAGATACACTGGATGAGTCGGGAGAAACAGTGTCGTCCTAACTCACATGGTGGAATGAGGTTTAGAAATATTGAGGTGTTCAATCAAGCTCTTCTAGCCAAGCAAGTTTGGAGGTTATTGCAGAGTCCCTCGTCCCTGGTCACATTTATAAGGCCAAGTATTACCCAAATTCTTCTATTATGGAAGCATGTTTGGGTAGTAACCCGTCATTCACTTGCAGGAGCATTTATGCGACAAAATGTTATAGCTTTTGGTTCACGTTGGATAATTGGGAATGGGACTAGTGTTCGCATAAAGGGTGACAATTGGATACTCAAGAATAGGTTTTTAAACCTATCAACTCTCTTAACGATCTGGAGATGATATATGGGTTAGCCATTTAATAGATCCTATTTCCAGGAGTTGGTATGTAGATGTGCTTAATGATCTTTTCTAAGCTTTGAGGTAGAAGATATTTTTTCCGTTCCAGTTTGCCAACACTTACCCAACGATTCTCTGGTATGGCACTATACAAATTCAGGGCAGTTCAATGTTCTTAGTGCATACCATATGATCATGGACAACAAGAGGATCGATGAGGCTAGTAGCAGTGAAGTTTTATGGGATGGGCAATTCGTTTGGTCGTGGAATATTCCTAATAAAATTAAACATTTTATTTCGAGAGTGTTCCTTGATATTCTGTCAACCATCTATAATCTTCAAAGGAGTAAAGTTCTAGTGGATGACTTGTGTTTTTTGTGTGGATTAGCTCCAGAAACAGTTTCACACCTCTTCCTAAAGTGTCCTTTTATGTTGGAAGTGTAGCTCTGTTCGAATATCAACATTCTCCAACATGAGATACATACCATTTAGGAGTGGCTGGTCTTTGTGGCTGATAATCATCTTTTTCACGATGTGAATATGTTGTGGACTCTAGCATGGTCAGTATGGTATAATAGGAACAAAGCTCGCCTGAAAGAAGAGGTTCAATCCCCCCACAAAATTATTGATTTCTCTGTTGCATATTTAGCCAATTATGTAGAAGCCCAAAGTCAGAACCTACATTCCTCTGGTGTACACTACAATAGTAGTGCTAGAAACTGGTCTTATTTTGACACTGCTACTTTCTTTTAAAAAAAAACTGGTTGGAATTGGGGTGGTTATTAGAGATCATTTTGAAAATTTTGTGACGGGTTTACCTGAAAGGGTTAAAGGCAATCTTTGTCCGGAGTATGTTGAAGCAGCGGCTGCTCTCTCGGGAATCAAGCTTGCCATCGAATTGGGTTTTGACAAGGTAATATTGGAAGGCGATTCGAAAAAAGCCATTGAACGAAGGGATCCAAATTTTTGTGGTATTGAGATGTTTATCGACCAAGTCCATGAATATGCTAGTTCACTAGTGGCTTTCTCCACAAGATGGATTAGAAGAGATGGTAATTCTGTTGCAGATTGTCTAGCAAAGTTTGCTTTGAATTATAATGAATCTAATAGCTGGAGAGGTCTATGTCCAGAGTTTTTCTATCCTCTCCTTCATAAGGATGTTCCACCTTGTTGATGAATTAATATTATTCTGCCATTTCTTATCAAAAAAATGTTATGGGTTGGATCATTAGACCCAAATTATTGAAATTAAAATTTTTTATTTTTTATGTGGATTTTTTATATTATTCTTCACCTATTCATGCTAGGACCAGCGGCTTGAGTTCATTGCCACGTTTTTGCAGTTAGGTGATTGAGTTGTTGAGGCATGAGAGAGAGAGAAAGGGGGTGAAATAAAGGTTTCATGGGGAATAAAAAGGGTAAAATTGGCATTTCATAAAAATTTTGTTTTGATTGGGCTTAAATTTTTTGGGAAATCTTGATAGGGTTTAACATTTTCACAGATTTAAACTTTGAAAAATTTTGAGACTTATTTGAGAATAAGTCCAGTGAAAAATTTTGCTTGGGAATAAGTCCATTTCAATCTCCATTATCAAAATTACCCTAGTAATTATATTGAAAATATGAAAACTAAATTTAAGAGTTTTACTAACATTAAAATTCTCTCATTCTCTCTCTCTCTCTCTCTCTCTCATATCTATCTACTAGCGATATCCCGTGACTAAAGTCATTGTACACTGAATTATAATACTGTGCATGCATTGAAATGTGTGTGTTGGAGTGTGTGTATGTATGTGCAGTTGTATGTTATGGAGTGTGTGTATGTATGTGCAGCTATGTGTTATGGAGTGTGTGTGTGTGTTGGGTTTTTGAAATTTGGAGGAAAAAAATGTGTGTTGAGTGTGTGAAATTTGGGGGGGAAAATACACCCCTCATAAGTTCAAACTTGCATAACTGATGATGCATAGACGAGAAAACAATAACATGTTAGCTAACATTCAATATTAACGTTCAAAACAAAAAATAGTAATATTGAACATTAACTGGAGAACGATATAGCAACATGGGCAGTTGATAATGCATAGACGAGAAAGCAGTAACATGTTCACCAAAAAAAAATAATAATAACATGGCAAATTGAATAAAAGTGGGGGTCAAAGCAATAACACACTTAGCATTTTTAATCAACATGGATAACTGATGATGCATAGACGAGAAAACAATAACATGCTAACTAAAAAAAAATAGTAACATGAAATATTGAACAAAATAGGGGGTCAAACAAGTAACATACTAAGCATTTTTAAGCAACATGGACAACTGATGATACATAGGAGATAAAACATTAAACATGCTCACAAAAAAAAAAAAAAAAAGTAGTAACATTGGAACATTAAACAAAAGGGAAAATTTCATCTACACCCCCTCTAAATAGGTCTATCTTCAACGACACCCCCTGCCTTTTCTGAAATTTCACTGACCTCCCTTGTCAGTGTTGGTCGGCTAACATACGTGATGAAAATAGATGTTTTACCATTTACCCATGAATTTTATAAATATTTACACATTCACCAATGGTACAAACAAAAAAAATGACACAAATACCCCTTATGTATAATTCACATATAACAAATTTATTTTGAATTTTTTTCTTCTATTATGTTTAAGTGTACGGTGCCATCGATTTTTTTTTCCTTATATTATGTTTAAGTGTACAGTGTCATCGATTTTTTTTTAAAATTTTTTTAAAAAAATTATTTTGAATTTTTTTTCTTATATTATGTTTAAGCGTACGATATCACCGTTTTTTTAAAAAAAAAAATTCTAAAAAAATTTGTTTGAATTTTTTTCCTTGTATTATGTTTAAGCGTACGGTGTCACCATTCTTTTTTTTAATTTTTTTAAAAAAATTATTTTAAATTTTTTTCCTTGTATTATGTTTAAACATACGATGTCACCGGTTTTTTTTTAAAAAAAATTTCTAAAAAAATTATTTTGAATTTTTTTCTTGTATTATGTTTAAACGTACGGTGTTATCGGTTTTTTTTAAAATAAATTATTTTGAATTTTTTCCTTGTATTATGTTTAAGCGTACGGTGTTACTGGTTTTTTTTTTAATTTTTTTTTTAAAATTATTTTGAATTTTTTCCTTGTATTATATTTAAGCGTACGAGGTGACCGATTTTTTATTTTTTTTTTACGGTGTCACAGATTCATAGCATTTTACCAGAACTTTTCTGATGGTCAGTAACGACTGGTTACGGTAGGGGGTCTAGGTGAAGAGGACATATAAACTAGAAGGAAGTGCACTGAAATTTCAGAAAAAGCATGGGGTATCATTGAAGATAGACCTATTTAGAGGGGGTATAGATGAAATTTTCCCTAAACAAAATTGGGAGATTTAAAAACCACAAAATCACAGAAGAAGAAATAGAAGAAAAATGAATGAAAAAAACCAGATCCTCATACCCAAAAAAAAAAAAAGACCGCATAATAAAAATAACCGAATGGAATGGGGCAAGTACAATATGAATGTGAAAAAACAGCCCTACCAAAAAACATAATTCCTTACAAAGCAATTCCAGTACCCAAATTCATAATTCAACTGACAACTCATATAAACAAATCTAAAATCATTCAGTAGTGGAAAGTGCGAGGAGACGAATGCAATATAATTGTTAGAGATTTGGTTAAGAGATGATAACTACTCGGATTCAACAGGATTGACACTTATTTTTAGCAACGTGTAGGGCATGTTAGGGAGAAATAATTGCTTGGAATGGTTGGGTTTCTGGCAGTGCAACTAAGTTGGGTACCATTCGACATAAACATATATTTTCCATTTTGCTCACACAAATCTATATATATATATATAGAGAGAGAGAGAGAAAAGAAGAAGAAGATGGATAATAAATACTCTTAAATTTGAATTTCAAATTTTATGGAAAAAATGTACTGAAAGATCTCCATTCAATGTGACTTATGGGTAATTGATTTTCCTAGTTTGGAAACTACTTTCAATGTGATATATACACAGAACAATAAGGACTTTTTGTAATAAAAAAAACTTTGGACTTAACTACTTACTAAAAAGAAAGGATAAATTGCATCAATGGTCCCTAAGATTTAACGTTTATTACACTTTGGTCCTCAAAGTTTTAATTTTGTCAATTTAATCTTTAGAGTTCAAACTTTCAGGGAATGTGGTCCTTGACACTAACTACCGTAAAAAAAAAGTGACTGGAAAATGTCATGTGCCTAACATGAGAATATTGATGGGCATTTTTGTCATTGGGCTTTTAAAATCATAGGGTGCAAATGGAAAAGCACAAGCACTCCCTCTCCCATACCCCTTCACCCCTTAGAGCCTTTTGGTATATTTTTTGGGAAGGGTTTGGATTGGATTGTTCAAACCCAGGTTTGACCCAAAGATAGGATTCAAAGATGGGTTTGAGGGGGTTAATGTTGTCTATATCCATGTTTGGTATGCGCAGGGATATGACTATTATGATAATATATTTGTATATAAATGACTAATTTGCCCCTAAACCCATTTAATCCAAACCCATGTTTGTTTACGTTAAACATGGGTTTGGATACATATATGAGTAAACATGTGTCCTTATGAGTTAAATAAATGATTAAATTATTATTTCCTAACTTAAGAAAAAAATCATGAATGTTGATAAAATATAACTATTATTCATAAGCATAATAAAACGCAATAAAACATTAACCCAACAAGAAAGTGCAACTTTCTAACATTTACTTATACGGGGATACATACAAAATTTGTCAATTCACAAATACATCAAAACGGTCGGACATATTCCCGTTAAACCATATTAAACATCATTATATTGGTTACAAAGTGGTCACATGGATTGATGACATTAATCATCAATGATAACCAAGTCTACAGTAGGCCTGTACGGTGACGTGACTGAAGTGGAGCCAACACTGGAAACTGTTGATATATTTTCACCTTCCCCATGTGGCCCGAATATTTCTGTGAATATCTCGTAATTGGGACAAGTCCGCACACACGCTCGAGCTGCGAAGTTGTCATCCTAAAAAAAAAGGACATTTATTTTAATGACACATTTATATAAATATTCGTATAGTAATATATATATTAAAAAACAAAAAATTAAAATAAACCTCTAAGAAAGAAACTCCTGCCGCATTGATTGGGAAAAGAACTCGTTCTTCATTGTTCCAATGGAACAACCCCGAAGCCTCCATATCTTTCATCTTAAAATGACGTCTTTTCCAAAAAATAATTACTTCCATCACTAGTCTCAGAGTTAATCGTAGTGCTTGCCGACGTGAACTTATCATCTCCCACAGACGACTCCAGCCTCCTTCGAGGAATTCACCCGTGTTGGCAATTCACCTCTCCAACTTAAGGTCCATCAGGCAATCCAACAGAACATCTTCTTCATCTTGTGTTAGTCTTAATCGTCTCATTTCTTTTAACCATGATCCAATAATAATATTCATTACAAAATGAATGCATAATACATTAGTTAATAACAGAACAAAAAATTGAACATTAGTTTACTGATATCAATCTATAAAAGTGAATACATAAATTAAAAACATAGCATAAGTTGATGAGGAAAATTTTCTGGAAACATTATCATCGCACATGATCGTTGCGTCAAACAAAATTTCCCACAAATGAGGTAAAAATATTGCAAATTATGAAACCCAATATGAACGCTACTAGAACGAGCATAATTCCATTTTGTGGGACTGATTGAACTTCTTGAGATGGTTTTCTTCCAACCATTTCGTGTGGCATGAGAATTCGTGCACGTGGACGTGGATCATTCATAGTGTTGTGTTGCTGTGTATGCATTGGCTTTTCATTTTGGTCCATCACTATAGCGGAAACGTGTGCTGCTAAGGCCTCTTGCGCAGCTACGGATGACGAAAACGACTTGTACAAAGAGTCAGGATATCCACTGACAAGGCCGTGGCATTCTTGCCAATTATCAAAAATTCCTACCCTTCGACCATTGAACACAACATACCATTTCTTCTTCAAACCCATTTGCATTCCTGTTATTTAACTCATAATACCAATTGTGAAATGTGAATAACACAAGAAATTCTGTTTAGTTTTAAAACACAAACATTAAATACCCAAAACATAATAAGCATAAAAAAATACATTGTGAAGACATCAACACCCAAATGATACTTCTACATCGTCTAAATACCACTTTGACACACAAGTTACGAACAACAACAAATTGTAGAAGACTTCACATCGCTGTAAATATTCAAAAACAAGCGAGTCAGGATAAGTATTAATTGTCTATCCCAGATGCATTACCCCATAGCACGCCAAGAAGCCATGCTGGTCTCTCACTTTCAGGCAAGCTCATGAAGAGGTCCACCTTAATCGGGTCACTAGCAATCTTATAAGTCGTCATGTGTCGGTGATCCATCGTTAGGCCATCTATTTTTGACAATTTTGTGTTAAGTTGACGCCTCGCCTCAGCAGCATCTTGCTCATAACCAACCCTATGAGCAATGTCTGAAAGTTGTTTTCCATAAGTCGACACATAGTCACCAAGTATTTCAGTCATTTTACTTATGTTTCGTGCAATGCCATAAGATGTTTCACCAGTTGCATTCCTCATATGTTTACGGCTTATGGGTGTGTCCCCCTGTCCAACCACACCATGTAGAGGCGTGCTGTTAGACATTCATGTGTCTGCAATGTTTACGTTAGTTTCTGCGACATCCTCAGTATCATGCACCTGAACTCCAGCATCATCACCTCCAACCATCTCTTCTAAATCTTTCGCATACTCGCCTGTTGCACGATCTTTGCCAAAAATTATGTTCCAGTCATTTGTAGTAAGGTCAGCTTTTCTCACGCATTCCTTTCGCATTGCGGTCTTTCTGGAAAAATTAAGGCTGTTAGTGAAAGACTTAATGACGATGTTAGGTGGGTTGGGAAGTACGTACCTTTACGTACTCTGCCCAAACGTCGTCCCCTTCAACATCTATCTTTTGTTCTGCGTCGTTCCAGCCGAACCCTGACGTGCTTAGCATGATGAAGAGTGTGTTGTAGGTTTTCTTCCAATTTTTAATCTTCGACTCAATGTCTGGAGTGGCACGTAGGTCAGTTCCGCCTAGTGCATCAGATAAAGCCTTTTCCAAGTGGTGCAAATAGCCTGATCTGAATGCGTCGTTTTGAGATTTCCAGCCCTGATTGCAAATGTCTTTCAGCGCATGAATAAGCAACGATTCTTCAGACGTTGACCACATACGTCTCGGTCCTTTATCATACTGGGAACTTCTCCTAAACTGCGAACTCCCGACACTTGCCATGTATCCACTACAAATAGCAGTGAATCCACATACGCGTTTAATTAAATTAAAGTTGCCAACAAAATATTTTTCCAATAAGTTTTAAAGACATTTACATACACGCAAAACATCCAATAATACCATTAGTTGCATCGAATATAACTTAAAAAATCCAGTTTCAACACGCAAATGTAATTCACAAAAAAGATGCAACAATTTGTACCCTCATACATCAAGGTATCCTATTACACCTCCAGTCATTGTACATGTCAGCTGCTAGTTGATCATGCCACGCAGTCCAACCATGCGAAGATTCAACGCTATCAATTATGTCATTATCATTCACATTCTCATCTTCAAATGGATGGTCATCCAACTCTTCCTCCACTAGATCATATTCCATCTCGTTCCTAATAAGATTATGAAGTAAACAACAAGCAGCAATGATTTTGTTGTGTGTTGGTACAGGGTAAAAACATGCCGTCCTAAGGATAGCCCATCGCATTTTCAGTAGCCCAAAACACCTTTCTATGACATTCCTCGCTGTTGCATGTCTAAAATTGAAATACTCTTGCGCGTTCCTTGGAACTGCAGCACCGTCGGCAAACTCCTGTAAGTGGTATCACTGGCCACGAAATAGAGCCAAAAATCCTTCTCCATTTGTGTACCCAGCATCCACAAGGTAATACGTACCTACATATCCACATTACCTGATTAAAACTTAATTATTCAAGAAACTAACCAAGTCACAACATGTCAAAAAATTATTTTTGTGACCTTACCACGTTCCACCTTCAACCCATTCCGTCTTGTGATAGCATCTCGCAATACCCTAGAATCAACTGCAGACCCCTCCCATCCGGGCAATACGTAAATAAATTTCATGTCTTGCCCACAAACGCCCAACACATTAGTTGATGTCCAACCCTTCCTGTTCCTATACCTACCTTGGTGTAGGAGAGGCACTTTTGCCCTAACATGTGTGTCATCTAGTGCCCCTACACATCCCTATACACACCAATGATGAAGAAAACAATTGAGTACAAAGGTGTAGTTTATATTCAATTATGAAATATTGACAAGTGCGTTACTCGTAATGACTACCTTGAACCACCTCCATTTGGGATCAGTGCAACCATCTGTAACTGGGTCAGGTCTCTTCAACAGTAATCGTCGCAATTTTATAACAGCTTGTAGAACCCCGTTGAAGTGTCTGCTAACTGTCTCCCCAGACCTAACGAAATTGAATTTAACTGGGCGATTCTTGTCATCATGGCCTATAACACTCAAGAACATCGCAACCATCTCTTCGACACGCATATTCTTTGTGTTGGTAAGACCACCGACTTCCCTAACTAAGCAGCACAACACGTGGAATGTATGTCTATTCATCCTAAGTTGTTCAACACATGTTCTATCGCTTTCTCCGATAAGCCTATGGAGATGCTCACTTTGTGCACGGAACCTATCAACTGACCTAGTCATTACTCGTGTCTTTCGTTTTTCATTTGCCTATATTGCTACCATAACCATCAAAATACAAGTAAACACAATGACGAACTCTCTTACTAAATTATTAAGATAAACAACCACAGCTGTTACATTGTCATGTTTACGGGCCATATTCACTGAAATAATCCCACAAAAATTTCAGTTGTATCAATAGTAATAATTAGTAAATAATTTTTCAAACACATTAAGTACATAGTTTTTCTTGAATTTTTTAAAGATAGTAGAATTATAGAAGTGTTGGCAAGTTTACACCAAATCAAATAAATTTGATATTTATGTGCTTCATGGTAACACAAACCAACAATGAGGGAAATGTAGTAAATGGAAACAACATAGTCAAAAAAGAACACAACATATGCTATGAAGAAGACAAAAAATAATAATTTACAACCATGCACTAATTCATAATAGAAATGGTACCAGTTAAATTATTGTCCCTTGGAAGATCAACTACCAAGGTAGTACATGTTCAAACAAACAAAAGATTAGTAAGAATGCAGAGAGAAGCATAAATGAACAAATCATTAATTTTTTTCAGAAGTGTTGGGACATTTTATTGTAATAAACTAGTATTAAGTTAAACCATTAAACATGTTCAATCACTTTTACTTGCTATAGCATTTCACTACGTACCCAATGTTAAAAAAAAAAAAAAAATTTGAATCAAAAATCATTTCATCACAAACAATTGCCCATAATCTTCCTTTTACTTCTAAAAAATTACTCTATATTGAAATATAGAGTGAAATAAACAAAAACATTTAAATTCAACCAAAAACCGTTCCATATATACTACTTTAAAATGTAAATAAAAGTGAAAAACATTTGTTTTTCAATTTTACCCTTAATCAGTTAATACCAGTTTTATCCATCATTCATTAACAACCAATGTTACATGCTTTGAATTTAGTTTATTAGCTAATAATGAATTTAAGAAGTGAAAGTGGGCAGAAAAAAAAATCAGTTACTAAGCAAGAATATGAATGATCAAACAATGTTATATTCAGTCGCTAACAATGATGACAATAAGCAAATTAAGAAGATCGAAGTCAATCAGCACAGCAATTTTTTCTGTGAATTATGTGGGAAGTGTGCAGTGAAGAGGAAGGCTGTGGGTATCTGGGGATGCAAATACTATCATAACATTTGAACGCTATATATTCTGGGAATTCAATGAGTACATCAATAACTAATTAGAACACTTCCCATAGTCATGTTTTCATTTATTTACAACAAGCACTCTCTTAAAATCATTGAAGGTTCCACCCCATTTCTTTAAATCTTTTTGTCTATCTCACATTGGGTCTATACATACCAAAAGCAGTAGACTGGCATAATAGCAACAACGATATGGGATTTGAATAAACAAGTCAAAAGGAATATCAATAGCCATTTTAACCAAATCTTGGCATAAAAAAATTTACCCAAACATATATCATAGCATTAAATGAATATAAAACTGGAAAATATTACATTAGTAAAAATAACAACTAAAAATGTAACATTATATCCATTGTTCCTCGTTAGAACAAAACGAATCCTATTTCAAACTTAATCCTCATTTGAACAAATGAATCCTATATCCAAACACCAATCTAATGTAATGGCACAAAGAAACCTAGAAAGCTCTTTGCCAACTTTGAAAATTCCCTCAAATTCCACACTTAATATGAGCTACAAAGAAACATTTTAAATATATTTGTATACGTACAAAGGCATATAATCTCTTTTGTTCTCGGCCTCCTATGCAATGCTAAACAAAACCCAAACATAATGGCCAATTTTGACCAAAGGTAAATAAGTCATTTCCTTGTAAAAAACTTGAAGTAGGGTTGTGGAGTTGTTTTTGCCAAGTTGTTTTGACATAAATCAACTGGCCCGAATGAACTTCGCACTATAATATTTGAACTAACAGATGACATCTTCCTGTACGGTAAGGATCATTCTGGTAATTGGAAATTTGGTTCCAGTGAAGTGGCAACAGATTAATAATCAAAATATGGTTGATTCCAGTTAAAGTTTGACCAAAGCTCTAGCTTGAGTGGCCAAATTCAGGGCTGCGAAGATTGTCTATTGTTATATCTTTGCAATGATACCTCAGTTATTAATTTATAAATGAGAATAAAGAGAAGCAGTGATGGTGTTTATGTTCCATGTTGATCTAGACTGTAACTGTGATGCAGGTTACAAATCGAGGGAAGCCACAAGATAAACCTATTTGTAGCAGTAGTTGTTTTGAAGTTGTGTATAAATCAGTGCTTTTGATCCATGCATAGGTTACAGCATGGAGTTCGAGCCGTTTTATTTTTCCTATCATCTGTGTCACTGCTCAGGATTGTAGCTAGTTACACCTAGCACCAGAGGTTAATTGGTCAATTTCATATATTTACTCTGTACTCCCATGATGTACACATAATTTTTTCGCATGTACTGGATGACCTTGATGATTTGGGTCCCTGTTTCTTTACTTATAGTTATCAAAGAAAGAAAAAAAGCTTAGACACTTTCGATGTAGTAAATTTAAATTAGTTTCTTTGGAAGGAGTTTTCAGTATTTGTTATGATCTATTTGGACTCTTTAGTATTTGATAAATTGCTGAATCACTGGTGGGATTGTTGCAGCAGGATGGTCTTCAACCTCTATTTTCAGTTTGGCGTCTCTTATTTCTGGAAGCATTACGAAAGCACCCCCACCCCCCTTCAATTGAAACCTACAACAGTTTAGTCCAAAAGGGAAGAGATCTGCTCAAACATTGCCACATCTTAAATTTTAGAGTTACCCAAGAACTATGGTTGCAAAAGATAAACCAACCAATTATGGCAAGCTAAGGTCTGTAAGACAGTGACAATCAATGGAATCCAAATTTAAGAAGCTAAGACATGCCCAACTCATGAAACTCTTAGAAGTGCTCAAAATAAATACCAAAGCCAGAAAATGAGGGATTATCACTTCAATAAGGCAGAGATGATAATTTAAAATAAAAAGGGATCATCATTTCAATAAGGCAGCGTGTATAATAAACCTAAACATCAAAAAGGGTTTCAAGGAAAGGGCTTCAAGGAACTTACAGCAGAGATTTTGAACCACAATATTCGATTCCACTTCACTTCTCTTAATCGAACAACCACGAACAGACACCTCGATTTTTAGATGTGTTTCGATTGAACAACAGGAGGGGTTTATATAGGCATATCGAATCTTTGCTGAACTGTGATTGACTTGATAGGGCGAAGGAGATCTGTGCAACAGATTTCCCAAATATATTTTGCAGATCGAACAACCCGACCGATTGATTTCTTCAATCGTTTCCAACGAAGAGGACAACAGCGTCCTCCCTCTCCCCATTCGGTCTTTCCCACAGATTTCCCATAGATTTTTTGCAGGTTATACAGAAGAATCTTCCCTGTGTTGTTCTCTGTGTTCATCGATCACAACCCACACCCGAATCTTTTGTCTGTGTTGAGCGATGAAGGTCAGGTCAGAGACAGAGATATCTGAATGGGGGTAATATGGGGTATATGAAATAAATGGGGGTATAAATGTCATTTACCAACTTAAACCCTTTAACCCACATTTCAAACCCACCCACCCCCCCCCCCCACCAGGTTTTCTCAAACCCACGAACTTGGGTTTTAATCACGGGCCCTTAGCGGGCTGGGTTTCAAACCCGGGAGTAATTTTTTATGTACCAAACATGGGTTCCAAAGGGTTTACTCCCAAACCCATGATCCTAGATCCGCCCAAACCCTTACAACAAATAGGCCCTTAATGCCACCGGTAACCCTAAGAAAACTCTGGCAATCCCAATACCCACGACCACATCCCATCTCCCTCCCCTTCCCCTCGATATGCCTGAGCATTGGCAGCCATTCAGAGTCATCAACGACTATCCCATCTCTCTCTCTCTCTCTCTGCAAGACCTAAATCAACCCATCTACAACCTAGACCATCAACCCATCTATGACCTAGATCTAAATCAACACTCACAAAACTCTAAATCAACACAGGCCTTAATTCATTGTAAACCCTAGATTACAACAACAGTAGCCTCCAAAGTAACCTTGGAGCTTCTCATTGATACAAAATCCTTATTGTTGGGACTGTCATCAAGCTCCTCACAAAACAATCCATGGTGGGTAGCCTCGGTAATCTCTATGAAAGCTTCAAAAATTTGAACGAAATCTATAGGGAACTCAAGTAGGACAAGAACTCTCTCTTAAACCCCAAAATCTTCTTTACTGGAGCTACAATTTTGTTGTTCGATGATATCCCAGTGACCAAGAAAAAGCTCCACAAGTGCTCGAAGGAGGAGGCGGCGGCTGGAGAACTGGGAGGGTTTGTCAAAGGGCTAGTCACGTATATGGTGGCCGATGACTTGGTGGTTCAACCTATGCCTACCATCTCTTGCATTGATGTGCTTAACAAGTTCAATGTGAAAGAAGTGGGTGCTCTTGAGGAGAGGGTTGTTGATTTAGGGATGGATGAGGTTTGTGTTTTGATCCTATACATATATATTTTACTTTGGATCGTAGATTGGGGGAAATACCAGAGTGGAGACAGACAGAGCTAATCGGAGATAGTCTCTCCCATGTGATTGAGAGGAAAAAAAAGAGAGGAAGGAAAAGATGTGTGTTTGGTACCATGTTTATTATAATCTAGATGAGAGATAATGGTGTTTGGATGTATGAATTGTTACAAAATACCAAAAATGTCCATCAATACTCTCATGTGCCAAGCACATGACATTTTTCGTCACTTTTTTTAACGGCAATTAGTACCAAGGACCAGATTAGCGAAATGTTTGAACTTTGAGAATCAAATTGACGAAATTAAAACTTTGAGGACTAAAATACGATAAACGTTAAACCTCAAGAACTATTGGTGCAATTTATGCAAAAAGATAAGAGTGAGACTTAACATCAAATATGTTTAAGGGATAGATTTTACTCATTATAAGTTCCCTAAAAATGATTGGTCTCAATTATCACAAAAAACTTTTGATGTGGTTTAACTATATAACTAAAAGGTAAAATGGAAACCAGTACAAAAATTAGGACTTAATTGAGCTAAATTACAACAGGAAAAATTATTTGGATAAAATGCATTTTTTAAGAAAATGACCAAAAGGTCATTCATTAAAAGGAAAGAAGATCAAACCGCATTTGAATGCCAAACAACAATCTTGGCTCCAATAAGGAATCAAGCGGTAAAAAAAGAAGCATTAAACTGAGTGTCCCTTCGTCTTCGGCATTTTTGAGATTCGAATGGATTTATGAACATATTTTTTAAAGATAATACCGAAAAATAATCGTTGAAAATCAAAAAGGTTTTTTTTTTAAAGAAAGGAGGAAGAACAAGAGAAACTATTTTTTCGTAACTGTTCGTGTAACTGTTAGGCATTTTGGTTTGGTGTAACTGTTCTCCATCTCCGATATCCTCTTCTCCAGACATTGAAGTTCGCCTTCAAGGTTTCAACCTCGATTTTTAATGGTTAGTTTTCATTTTTTTTTGCAATTTACCAAACTAAAATTAAAAAAA
The DNA here is from genome assembly GCA_951799425.1 of Ilex aquifolium. Lineage (NCBI taxonomy): Eukaryota > Viridiplantae > Streptophyta > Magnoliopsida > Aquifoliales > Aquifoliaceae > Ilex > Ilex aquifolium. Next base: position 12,740,307 of record OX637410.1, on the reverse strand, counting down.
TAATAACAATTTCAAATGAAAATAACAAAGTTGAATTCTTTTATATTGAATGAATATATAAAAAAATTAAATTTTAAAAAACACAAATTTTAAACAGTTACACTAATTTTTTATTTGTTGTAACAATGTTGAGTAACTCTATTTGAGATTCAAGGCATTTGATTCGTATATCTGTTTTGAGTAACTGTTTAGTGTTACAATCGGTATTTTAATCGTCCAACGGTAGGAGTTTCTTTGTTTTTTTTTTAGTTCAATTTTTTTGTTTGATAAAATCCAAACCCATGTTTTGTGAAATGAAAATAATAAAATCTGAAATTTTTTATGATAAATGCATGTATCTGAAATAGAAAAATCTTAAAATTCGATTATTAAACAGTTACACAGATATAACTATTTATTTGTAGATAGTTAACTGTTTGGTACAACTCTTTTGGTACATATTTGTTGTAACTCTTTAGTAACTTTATTTGTGTAACTGTTTGCTTGTAAATGGTTAACTGTTTGATGTAACTCTTTGATAACTGTTTTGTGTAACTCTTTGATAACTGATTGGTGTAATTGTTTATTGTAATGTTGATATAAGTAGAGAGAGAGTAACAGTGAGAGAAAATTGGGGGAGAGGGAGAAAAAAATAGGGGAGATAGAGAGATAAAAAAATTAAATCAAATATTTACATATTTGAAAAGAAACTAAACTATCAATAGTAGAGAGAAAGATAGAGAAAATATGGAAGAGATAGAGAGAGTAATGAGAAAATATTCATTGCAACGGTGACAGCATGTCATCACCGCCACATGGTCTCACCCTCCGATTAGAAGAGAACAAATAGGTAAAGTGGATCCCACTAATCTTATGTGTTGCTGATTAGATGTAGTGTTTACTAGTAGTTATGAAAATAGTGGTGTTCACTTTACCTATTTCTAGTTTTTTAATTGAATGGTGACACCACGTGACAGTGATGACGTGGTGTAATCGTTGCATTGAATATTTACTCGTAATGGAGAGAGAGAGAGAGAGAGAGAGTAACAAATAGAGAAGGAGAGATAAAGAGTGAAAGAATAAGAATTATGTATAATTTAAGGAAGGGTAAATAAGTAAAATAAATAAAATGTTATTTGAATTTTGTATTTAATCACAAGATGTTTTATTAAAATTGAACTTAATAAGGTAAACAACTTATTCATACACTTCCTCTCAAAAAGTCTAAAAAATGTACTCACACCCAAAAAATCTTAACCAAAATTATGAGGCCTTCTCAAATTGTGGGGCCTAAAACCCAGATTTTATCAGCTATAAGGTTGGGCCGGTCATGTGTACATTTTTACATGACTAATGTTACTTGAATCTAATTTGTTAATCTAATCATTTATAATTATTATATTTTGGGGGGGAGGGGGGGGGGGGGGGAAGGAGAAGTGGGAGGGGGACTTGAACTCTTAACCTCAAGAAAACAAAGTCTTTACAAGACAAGGAGTATCATTAAACCAAATGTCCATTGATATTATAATTATTAGATTAACGTTGGATTTCAATATTTATTAGGACTCACAATTAATTCAATGGTTATTATGAATTAAATCAGCAAATTATGTCAACAAATTAAGTTCAAATAATATTATTATTTTTATATATATAACTTTCGATCTAATTAATTTCTAAGTAGAAAAAAAGAAAGAAGATTGATATGCAACTAAAAAGAGAATAAAAAATCTTGGTATTTCGTAGTTTCTTAATCACTCGATCAAACCCACTTTAATCAAGTTGTTGCCTATATGGAATGATTTTAAATAAAGAAAGACTACCAAAAGAAAAAATCCTTGACATTGCCCGATTATCAATCTAAAGAGAAAGCCCCTGCTCTTTCTCATCCTCATCTTCTTTTTCATCTTCTTTCTTTGGGTATTATGGAAGAAAGTACAGTTTAATGTAAATAGTTTTGAGAGAGATGTTAGTGATCGTTGAATAAATTTATTTAAAACTGTCAAATAAACTTATTAAAAGATACTCTATTTTATATTATAAATATTTTTCATATAAGGAATTTTTGCCTTTTTCTGCCTTCATTGCCTTGTAAAACAATTGGGGTAGCTTTTGGCATATATGAAGCTTTCAAATGATTAGCCCTCCTTAGGAAGGAGATGAGGATAATGTACAGTGTCCTCGAACAAACCAACAGATTCGCAAACATCTAACAGCAGTGAATTTGTATCCAGAGCCAGTGAACCCTTCTCTTTTCTTTCTTTTTGAATTAAAAGATCATAATGATCGATTCAATTTATGTATATTTCAAATAATTTTTTTCTCGTTTTGGTTAAAAATATATTATCAACGTCGAAACTAATGTATTCACGAAAAATAAATTCCTCATAACTTGACCTCCAGAGAATGATAAACTCGGGACATCTGAATTTATAATTTGTTCTTATTATTACGTTTTGCATAAACACTTTCTTTTTTTTTCTCCATAATGACATCCCTATCCACCGCTATATAGTCTGTCTCTCTATCCCCAAACAAATAATATCTCTCCTCTTCATAATACAGGACTTGTAGGAGTTATTTACGAATAAATTTCAAAAAATATTATCGATCAAGAATATTTTTAAATTTATTCATTAAAATACGATTATTTTTGATTTGTTAAAAAGTGAAGTCAACAATTATATTTTTAATTTTAGATAAAATTATGTGTACTAAAAGTGTGCACTAAATCATCTGCAACGGTTAAATCAGTGCTAAGACCCACAAATCCGACAGTTGCAAATGATTTGATACACACTTTTGGTGTGCATAACATTGTTCTTTAATTTTTTGTCGAATAAGTCAATTTCAATGTTTCAGTCAAATGCAAAATGAGAATATTAAGCCCAATAAATTCATTCTTAAAAGTGGAATTGTTAGCACTAAAAAAAAATAGTGAACTTGTTGATCCCGCTTTTTAAAAAATACTATAATTTGATAAATAAGTTTAAAAACATCGTAATTCGGTAATATTGTTTGAAATAAATAACTCCAAGTTGCGAGTGTTATTACTATATGACTTTTAATGCGTCCTCCTCAATGGCCTTCATTATCATCCAAGGGACCAAATTAATGAGCTCAGGCAATTGGAAAACGACATATTCCTATCTTCCTCGCTGAATTTCATTTGAACTTGCATGCAATTTTAAGCAAAATATCATCGTCCTTCACACAATTCCTCTGGTTCTTTCGGTGGCAACCATGACAAAAGAAATCAGCTCTCTCCCAAACTCAAAACTACATGAATTTATAATACTTATCAATCTCATTGTTGCCCCAAACTGAATCAATGGAAGAAAGACCACTAAACAAACAAACCAAGCACTTGTTGAAATGGAAGGATAACACAAGGAAGGTGTTATGAGCCCATGGTAGAGTTTGTCTCTGAAAACTGGTTTGGAAGCTAGGTGTTTAAGAATTTATATACACATATAATCTTATTTTTAATTGATGTGAGATCATAACATTTTACCACGATTCCGTAGCTGACGTTCTCAGCCGGCCCACTTTATTGACACTAATTCAACGATAAACCTTTATCTGTGGCAGCTTCACTCACCTATCAGTATTTAATGAGATAACACTATGCTCATATATTATACCAAGTCATCTTAATCCGGCCTATGTTAACCAAAATATATATAATATTAGATGTTACCTACTAACTATATAAAGCAACCGAATTTCTAAATCTGTCTTAAGATTGTTATCCAAAATATATATAATCAAATTAATGAACTAATTACTGTAGTAAAATCTAAATTTACTAAGTATACTATTATATGCAGACAATTTAATTAAAAACAGAACGTTAAAAAACAGAAAGTGAAATACACTTACAGTGACGCAGAACTGCACGAATAATAAAAATTCAAAAATTCAGAAATCCAGAAATAATAATAATAATTCGAGCTCTATGTAATCACAGTTTCCTTAAGACAGATTTGCTCCCTCTCGATGTTTAAGGTTGATAAGCAACTGTCTTCCAAGATAGAACGTATTTCGTTCTTGAAGATGCAGTACTTCAATCTTCAAGACTTCAACAAACACAACTTTGTATTTTGTACTTGAACCTCTTAGAAAGAACAATGCAGCAATATGTAGAGAGAGAGATGGGGGGAAGAAATACTGAATACAAAATTCAGAATTGGGATAATTGAGAGAAGTAGAATGAGAGAGCAATCCTAGTAAAAAGTAAGAATTGTTCAATGGTATGATTTGGGAGTGCAAGACATTACCTATATATAGACTCACTAGTGATTTTTCATAAAGGGTGCAATCATTTATAATGATGTATTTTAGTCCAAAGGGTATCAATTGTGACTTTATGAAATGATTTCATTTAATCCAAGAGATATCAATGATGACTTTATGAAAAGTTGTGACGATTTATAATGGTGTCTTTTAACCAAAAGATATTAATGGTGGCTTTAAGAAATGATGTAATTATTTGGATTGATGTCTTTAACCCAAAGTTACCAATTTTGAACTAGTAGTCTTTCATGACATCTTTACTTTAAGCGTTTCCCATTTCTCCCAAAAGTCACAAAAATATTTTAACAATTTCTCATTCAATACTTAATAGTTTTAAACAAATAAATATCAAAATTATTTATTTAAAACCATTATTTCCAACCGCCTATAAGTTGCCCTTGCCACAATTCGACCACAGAGAGTCGTAATTCACACTGCGTTAGATCTCATACTTAACGTAGTGGCTAGCTTTACCAATTGTTATGAACTCATGGATAGAAGTTGCCCCTGAAAATCAACTTGCAAAAGAAAGGTGCACAATAGTTCATATACACACATCTAATCTTATTTTTAACCGATGTGAGATCATAACAGAAAGTAATAATTGTTAACTAGTGTAATTATGCTGTGTCGATTTGGGTTTACATTGATTATTATGTGTGTGTTAAATTCTAGTTTTTAGTTTAGTTTACCATAACGATGGTGGTTATGCATCACCACCGATGGTAGCAACGATGCTACTGGGCATGTGATGGTCATGGTGAGTGTGGTGAAATTTTTGTGTTGAGTAAACAGTGACGGTACTTCCGATGAAGGCCATGGCATTGTGCTAACTTAAATTTTTGGAGAGTTGTATAAGTCAGATGATTTTCTAGTAGGCTCATTAGTTCCTTTTGTAGAAGTAATTATGGGTATCAAATATCAAAAGGTGATATTTCTGAAAATTTAATCGATAATTTGTTTGTAATCAATAGAATTTTTAAATTAGTTTACAAGATGTCTAGCCTTACACCGACTATTCTCTCAAGCTGAGTTAAAACATATCCCTAAGAATACAAGGGTGACTTATCCTTAAAGAGTGTGTGAAAGAATTGAACCAAAGACCTCTGGATTACCAAAAGCCAGACTCAACTACTGAACCACCCCTAAAGGTTTCGATTTCTCTAAGCTGCCACTTGAACTCATGCAATGATCAGAGTTCCTTTCTCGTCAATATATTTTGAGGTATCGATAAGATTATTATTTTACAACAATTTTGTTGCAAAAACAAGATTGACATTGTAGATGTCATGTATTTCATGTTCATATATATATATGCTTTAAAGCGAAGAAGCGAAGATTGTTACAACAACATTCAACAATTTCGGGCACTGGTCAAGTTTGAAAAGGGCCAAATTGTGCATTAGAAGCTGTAACTATGTAGTCTTCAATACCAGTCATCTTCTACATGTATCAAAAACTGGCCTCTTCTGTTGTCGGTCGCCTCAAGAAGTATCGCAAACTATTAGCAAGGACCTGTCAAGTTTGATGAGGAACAATGAGTGACACCAACACGAAAAATGTTACATATAAAGCCTAACGAGACAAGATTGGGTGCCAATTCAAGTTTCAGTGAACACCAAATCATAGATGTGATAGTCTGATTTACCAGTTGAAGAGACTTGCTGATAGGTTTTCCCTTGTAGCTGACATGAAACTTTGCCTTGGCCAACAAACCCTAGGTGCCAAAAACCAAAACTTTGTGACCCATTGTTCCTATTGCAATTCATACCGCTGCTATAATATTCTAATGCATGAAACATAGCTTACTGAAGGAACAACCATTACCTCAGTGTCAAACTCTCCTGATTTGACGGTAATGTCAATGTCAGTGATGTTCTTTACGAGATCCACTAGTAATCCAGGGCGATCTGCCGTCTCCACATAGAGCGCGCTGCAATGTAGCAATCAAAATCCTGAGTTTGTTTTTTCACAGCATTTCTTGTTCAAGGATATACTGGTTGATAAACATGAAAATCCGGGAATTCTTATGTCAGCCTTGACAATAATTGTATGTAGTGGGTCACTAGTTATTTGGTGGACAAAGCCCAATCATAGTGAGAAACAAACCAAAAATGCATTACCTTTGGTCGGGGCCATCGTCGTAGACGTTGATGTGAGTGGCAATGTCCACATCAATCTGACCAATTCAACAACAAAAAAGTGCAAGAATGATTAATGTCCATGAATTGTGAAACCACACATATGGATAGAAAAGATTGAAAGTTTGCATCATAATTGTATTATAGAAAGCAATGCCACTTTCAATGGGTGATTAAGACTAGGGATATATGTGGGCTACTAATCAGCATCCATTACTTCCTTGTATTTGATATACTAACAAAGACATCAAATCGTGAATGATCCTACGCTAACATGTCCACCTTTTTTTTTACATTCTTTTTGCGATCAAATTGCTTGTTCCACACACACAAACAATCAGAGAACCAATAACTCCAGTAAAAATGACAGCACATTGCACGAGACTCTCACTACTACTATTTTACCATGAATATAAGCCAAATTATGTGTTACATGGAATATCTGTCATACAAATGGGAAAGGGTTCAGAACCTTCTGTGTTGGTGGCAATACTCCAAATGCTTCTCCCATTGCTAACTGGGCACTTGACTCCTGGAACACCAATTCAACACATTCAAGAAACTTACAGAGAGAGAGAAATCCCATAACAGGTGATGCATCAGGTATTGCCTTAAGCATAGGAACTTATATGAGAGAAAGAATACCGGATGATACTCCAGGAGATTGTTAATTATAGTCAAACGAATTGCCTCAAGTAATTCTGGATCCTCAACTTTTCTACCGGTAGCACTGCAAACAAGCCCCACGACTAAAAGTAAATCCGAATCACTGTGCTAATGATTAAATATCTTGAATTCGACATATTTTCAACAAATGATGTCATCACATTTACTCTAGTACTGTACTTATGGCGCAATCGGTTTAAGCGATATCTGTCTTAAATAATTCTCTTCCTTATTCTCAGCCTAGTGCTTCTTTTCTAGGAACTGTCTGAAAGTAGAAGCATAGGAGCTAGTCGAGTGCAGTTCAAGCGTGAACAAAGCAACTTCTCCCTTGGGGAGTGTGCGGGGGCAATAGATGACTTCTTATTTTGGTCCATTGTGTTGTCTTCTGAATCTAATAGTAGGTGCAGTGATGTGTGCTAAAGACAATTAGGAAGTCTAAGAGAGTGTAATGGGCGCAGCAGACTCTTTTATTTGTGAGTTCCGTTGTTCTGTGTCGTTCTTGTTCTCCTCCGAAGACAGGAGATATTTAGCCTGTAATATAGTGTACTTGTTGATTCACAAGCATTTTGTTATAAAATAACTAGATTGATAGGAAGGATCAAATAGAAATATATCATGCTACTCAATGTTATATAGAAATGGATAGACTCACCTACAGGATTGATTCCCAGAAAACTAAATGAAATAAAATCACTGCTTTCAACTCAAAGTTATGAACAGAAGCAACAAATTAAACAGAGGCACCTAATGCATAAACTCAAAACCTAGATGTGTATGTACAGCCTAAAACTTACGCTTTAGTGATGGCAAACTTGTTGTGCTTCCCAGAAGAATCCAGATAGACATTTGCCTTGACAACATTCAATCCAAGGTTCTTGAGTGCATTCATCTGCAATGCATTTGCTTATCAGACATCAGGTATGAAATATATTCCGCCAAATTGATGTAAGATGCAATTACCCTGGTTGCATCAATTTAGAACTCATACAAGAGACAACACAAAAAGTTCAGTTAGAAAGTATATAGCTGTCATACGGTGTCAAGAAGAGCTCCAAGGCGATCCCCAAAGGTAATCTCGACCACAGTGGCATCTGGGTCTGAATCTTGGTCTATTATAACTTTGGGTGTTGGAACTGTATCAGTCTCCTGAAAACTTCCACCCTGCTTACCACCTCACACCAATTAGCATTGAATACACTTGACTGATAAACAGGAGAATCAGGCACAATAACATGCAAAGACACAATTGCACATCATTTAGTATTGCTTGATACCTCCACAGCTGTGGCCGACGGTGCTTCTGGAACAATTGTACTTATGGAAGATGACAATCTGACGCAAACCATGTGCAAATTAGCAAAAAAGGATGGCAATCTAAAATCGCTTAACTCATAAACATACACTAACAAATGAGATGTGGACCTTGGAAGTACTGTAAGATATGTAAGGATCACTATATTGCCCCATTAAGTGTGCTGAACACAAATTTAAGCAATTAAGAATGGGTGGGGCTATTCCCATCCTCAAAATGTCCATCTCCAACGTCATTAACCTCCCTAATATCCTCGAAAAGAGAGCTATTATTTCCAATCCATTCTATTGCCACCCCATTAGTGATAGTTTTAGACCATATCTACTTTGTTAAAGACGAGAATGATCAGACTTTATTTTTCCCTTTTCACATTCCGGCAGATGAATATATTGTCGAAGTATACAGTGAAGAAATCCATTTCAACACTGCTGAAGTAAATCAGCCACACACTGGGGTTGGAATTATCTAAGATTCATGGTTGATGACAGGAAAAACCATTATCCCAATTAGAAAGAAAAATGAGATTTTGTACTTGTAGTCAAATAATTGTCCAAATTATTATCTCAACTTAACAAGTCCTATCCCATAAATAGGAAAAAGGAAGTGCTTATAAGTCTAACAATATGACAGAAAACACAGGAAAAAGAAAAAAAAAGCTTATAAAGTTAAGCAATAAGACATGAATTTCAATTCTTCTAGACAAATATTACCAAACAAAATGTCAAATGGAAAAGCAACACCAGATTTAATTGCAAGTATGATAGATTAAATTCATATCCCAGTCCCATGAATCAAACATAAGAGGTGTTTTTTTCAACAAAAAAAAAAAGCAAAATAACCCAGTAAAATGTGAAAGATACCTTCTAAGCTGAGGAATCCTGGACAAATCACAAAATCAATATAGGGGGTCTAACAACAAATTAGGCGAATTGTCAAAAAGAAAACCAAACAACAACATTCTGTAAATTTATGTAATCATATCTCCTCATACCTTGTTCTTGGAGAAATGCATAAACGCTGAAGTGGATCCAGACCAAAAGACCCGCTGAGTAGACATGATCTTGAAATGGGTTGCTTTTCAAGTGCCTTCAAATTAGTGTAAAGCCCAAAAGTAGTCCCAGAAGAAGCCATAGCCACAGCCATTTTCAAACCCCCCCCTCCCCAACCAAAAAAACACCAGTAAAAGGAATAAATTTAAGCTTATTATAATGGGGTTTTTTCCTTTTCTACTAGAGGAAGGAGAAGAAGAAGAACATCACCAAGTTGAAGGGGTGGGAATGAGAGTGGATATCGTGGGGACTATAATGGTCGCTCCATTTGGCTTCTATGCAAGTAGTTGTAGTTGTCGTTGTCGTTGTCGATGTTGGTGTTCTAGTAAATTCCGTCATCCTCAACGGAGAGAGTGCCTGTGAATTATGATATTTATGGGCCTACTTGGCTTTCTTTTATTTTTTTCGAAAACTGATCCTGAGAAATCAATCTTTCTATCCGCTGCTAATGGGTAAGGCTAGGGTATCTCCGGTGGAGCATAGCTGATATTACTCGGGTTGGATTTGAATTCGACTCGAAATGAATTGAATTTAAATAAATTTTTAGGTTGATTTTTAGAATCGATTCGTTTATATGTAAAATAGCTGAGTTATTTGAGTTCGAGTTGGACTCAGCTCATTTTTTAAACGAGTTGAGTTTGAACAATTTTTAAAACTCGTTTAAAAAAATGAGATCGACAGGCTCGACTTGAACTCACAAAACTCAGTTCGATTATCAGTTCTATAAGGTACCACGCAAAAATAATAATTCAGATAATTAAATTTAAATTAAATAATTTAAAATAAAATAAAAATAAAAATGACGTATTTTTATTGACCAAAAAATAAAGAAAAAATTTCAGCCACGCCACTTCTAATTTATCATATTTATAAGGACATCCTCTCTATTTTCTGAATCTTCATTGACACCCCCTGTTAGATTAAATGTGTTAATTAAAATACAATTTTAATAAATTACCCATGATATATTTTAGAAAAAATTTCATCTACACCCCCTCTAGAAAGGCATATCTTCAATGAGATCTCCTCTATTTTTTAAACTTTTATGTATTAAAATTCTAACCAATTAAAATTCAATTTGAGCTAATTAAAATTTATTTTTTATGTATTAAAATTTGAGTCAATTAAAAATTATATTTTTTTACATATTAAAATTTAAGTCGATTAAAATTTCAGTCGAGGCTCAAATCTAATTTTAATCAACTCGCATTAAATTTTAATCAGCCCGATTTTTTATACATAAAAAAATATAAATTTTAATTGACTCAAATTTTAATACGTAAAAAATAAATTTAATCAACTTAAATCAAATTTTAATAAATAAAAAAATATAAATTTTAATCGATTTGAACTGAATTTTAATCGGGACTAGCAGTTTAAGTTGAGCTCAAATTGACTCGAATTTTAATACGTAAAAAGACTTTTAATAAGCTCAAATTTTAATACATAAAAAAAAAAATTAATCAGCTCAAATTTTAATATGTAAAAAATGAATGTTAATCAGTTCGAATTTTAATCGAATTTTATGTAGAAATATTGTTTGGGGTTTATGTAAAGGCAATTTTAGTATTTGAGATAATTTATTTTTTTTATAAATTGTGATTTAATAGCAGAGAGTGTCAGTGATGTTTAAATATAAACTAGAATGGGTAACAATGATATTTTTGATAATAGAAAGAGTGTCTTTAAAGATATAATAAACTAGAATGAGTATGATTGAAATTTTTCCAAAAATAAAAATACGATTTCAGAATATCGAATGACCCCTTACCTCATCTTCCACTAAAGATTGGTAGTTATAGCGACTTGATTGGTTAGGACATCACCTCCCTATGTACCACACCTATTGTAAGATATTAGTACTTTGATGTAAAGAATCGGGTATGGTCATGGAAAATTTATATTTTTTGTATACTATATTAGTGGTTGTTCGGTGAAATTGACAAATCTTTCCTCTTTCTCTTTTTCTTGGTCACCTTTTTGGGCTTTCCTCTTTTTTTCAATCTACAATTGTCAAAAGTTAAGGGGATTAAAATTATTTTTTTAGTAAATTCACAAATGACTCTCAAACTATGATTCTTATGTCAATTAAGTTCTTGAACTTTTTTTTTTTTTGTGTCAATTGAGTCTTTGAACTCTCTAATTACTTCAATTGAGTCCTTCTGTCTATCTCGATTAAATTTTCTAATAGAAAGTGACAAAGTGTACCACTCACATGACACAAATGAGTAGGAGTAAACTAAAGATATTGTCCTCAAGCTATGAACTTTATGTCAATTAAGCACTTAAACTTCTTTGTATCAATTAAGCTCATAAACTGTCTGATTGTGTTAATTGAACCTTCCTGTCTTTTTTTGCTATATGGTCACGTGAGTGACACAATCCAACGGAGGCAGACAGAATGACTCAATTGACACAGTTAGAGAGTTCAGAGACTCAATTGACACAAAAAAGTTCAGGGATTTAATTGATATAATGATCATTGTGTGAGAGTCATATGTGTAGTTTACTCTTAATTTTTTGAAGAAAGTTGAATAAAAGGTGATTAATTATTGAGAGAATGTAAGTGTAGTTATATTGGTTGAGGATTAATTGTTGGTAGGATAATATTTTCTTTTCTAATTAAATAAATAATTTTTTTAAAAATGATTAAGGATCGTCTCATTTTCATTTTTTTCTTATATCTTTTTTTTTCCCAGTCGTACGCAATCATGGGAGAAGTTAGCTAACCGTTATTAAATATTGTAGTAGAGTAAAATTAATTTTCTATACAAGTTAAAATAGAGGGTGGTTAGTAGAATTATAGTTAAATCAATCATAAATAAATGGTTTTACTTTGTTCAATTGTTGCAATTATGTAATTTTGATATTATTGTCCATGTAAGTACTCGATTGAATTTTTTTTTAAAAAAAAGGCAACTTCACTTTACCCCCTATGATATATCCTAAATGCACTTTACCTCTCTGCGTGTTAAAAATCTCTACATAACCTTCACATGATTAGTGGACTAAACTGTAATACTAACTCTGTTAATAGAAAAATTAAAATGACATATATACTCTCATCTCCTTCTTCTAAATGACCTATATACCCTTATCTCCTTCTTCTTCCCAAGCACCTAACACCATTCCTACTTGAAATTGAAGCAATATATCCAAATGAAAAATAAGAACAAAACTAAAAATAAAAACGAACTAAAATCAAATTGAAACCAAAGCCAAAACCAAAGCAATTATGGTGACCCACACAGCACGCACGCACTCCGATGACCCACACACGCAGACACACATCACACGTAGACACACAAACACACACAGAACAATCAATTTTTGTGTTATGTGTGTGTATGTGCACTTTGTGTTGTGTGCATGGGTGGGTGTGCTTTGTATTTTGTGGGTGGATGTGTGAGAGAGAGAGAAAGAGCATGAGAGATTCCATCAGATGAGTTGGGTTCAAAGAAGAAAACAAGGGTATTTTTGTCTTCAAATTTTTTTTTTAAAAAATTGATATAGATCAACTCTCAGATCCTGCGCATGGAACACACATCCTGTTAAGTTGGATGGAAAATATGACATTATGGTTTAGTCCACTAACCGCGTGAGAGTTATGTGGAGATTTTTAAAACACATAGAGGTAAAGTGTATTTAAGATATATCACGGGGGATAAAGTAAAGTTTGCCCTTAAAAAAAAAACTTAATACTTGGGGTTTCCCATTACCCATCATGTTCTGCACAAAGAGCGTCTGTCATAAAGTAGCTGTTGGACTAATTTAGCCACCTTATTGTGGGCCAGTTCTACTCATAAAGCCCAAGAATTTGCTTCAATTTGGGGGACCACAATTAGATCAATTGGAGGACTTATTTTATGAAAATTTGGAGTGATTTATTGAGCTTTTAAGTCTATTTTCAAAATTATGTTGGATTTAAGGACATTTTTGTGTAGCAATTACCCAAAATACCCTTAACTCCTTCTTTCCCTCATAGAAGAAAACGAATAAAAGTCAGTTTTATTGAAACTCAACTTAGTATGTAAGTGAATATTAGTAATGTGGATGCTATTCACCAAAATTAATGGACAAAACTAACTGGTATGACCATGTGCTTCTTTATCAATAGCAATTGATGCATAAATGTCTCTTTTTGCCAGTGAAGACATATAATTGCCTACTTTCGAATTCTAAAATAGTTACTCCGATTCCATTCTCGAAAGGCTCAAGATGACACACATTGGAACATAGATAAGTTGCAGGTTAGCACCAAGTTGGTTGGTTCTTGTCAATTTTGGTAAAACATGAGCTTTAGGAGAGCTTGAAAAGGGATCAGATAGTGCTCTATAGATGGACAAGTGTACCGTGCTATCATTTCACAATAGGAAATTCCCAAAGGATTAGCCTGGTCATGGAAGGACTATGCTTTACTTCAGATCCAAAATAACAAGTGCTCAGACTGCTATAGCGACACCTATTTTAATCATTGATGCTATGGATTGCCAGAGTTGTAACCTGGTAATTGGCCAAAGAAGTCGAAGCCCAGAGGGACTCTGACAATCGACTCTCCAATGATAAAATCAGAAGAAAATTATGGAGAGAAATTTTATTTAGTTGAGAATGAATTACTTACCTGGATAATACATAGCTTAACCTTTTTATAGGTCAATAGATTGTACGTTGTAAATCTTTAACAGTTATTTGAATGAAGCGACACTAAAAATGGAACAGAAGTTGACACTTTTTAGCGTAAATATCTGGACTAGTTTGAATGTGTTAAGATGAGCCGAACTAAGAAACTATCGGGCTGAAATACTGGCGAGCAAGGGGCTAAGGCCCTGACTGAGTCTAGTGCCTGCCTTATCAAGCTACAGAGTTCACGTGCCCACCTCGTGACCAATTTATCATTATCACCAACTTTTATTTATTCTTTGGAAACAATGAGTTTGCCAAGAAGAGCAAGTGTTTTATTGGATTTGGGGATATTTGAGTTTTAGTCATCCAGTAACAGTATTTCTGTACAAGGTGTCAATAAGATGCAGTCATCTCTAGGGATGGTAGTGGACCAGGGGAAAAGCGAGTCTTCGTCTAAACTGATTTCGTTTGGATCGGGAATAAATCATACGTATTAAACAGTGAATGTATATAGAGATATCCATATAAACCCATGCGGAGATGGACTGAAATTCATCCCCGTCCCACCTTTGTCCCACCTAGGGCTGTCAAAATTTGACACGACACGATTAATCGACACGAATTAAACGGGTTTGGGTGAGATCTTAACGGGTTTGGGTGATAAACGGGTTGACACGCCAAACACGTTTAATAAACGGGTCGTGTTCGGGTGAGACATGTCAAACCGTTTATCACACGTTTACCTGTTTAAATAAAATTAATATAATAATAAATTAATAATTATTTTAAAAAATTAGCAAAAAAACAAGAAGTAAATAAATTAAGACAAAAAAAAGAAGTAAAATAGTAGTTTAAAGTCAAAGGAGGGGAGATGAGGAGCACTTCAAAGACAAAGGCAAACTAATGCCTTTTGTTTTTGTCCCACATTGGAAAATGAGGGGAGATGGGGAGGATTGAGTTGCCTATAAAAGACAATTGCCTTTTTCATTTTTTTTAAGCCTTCAAGTATGATTTTTATGAGATTTGGCTAAAAATTCCTCTTTTTTGAGGTAAGTATAATTGGCAATAAAAAAAAGTGGAGTATTAAATTTTGTTAATATAATTTTTTTTAAAATTAAACGGGTTAAACGAGTCGTGTCGTGTTACCCGTTTATTAAACGGGTCGTGTTTGGGTTAAGATTTTTCACACGTTTATTAAACGTGTTGGGTACGGGTTTACATATTTTTCACCCGTCACCCGTTTAACCCGACACGTAACCGTTTAACCCGACACGTTTGACACCCCTAGTCCCACTCTGCTAAACCTCTAATATATATATACTAGTTATTGTCTGTGCCTGAAGGCACAACGTAATAAAAAATGGTAAACAATAAACATATTTGTATTCATATCCAAAATCAAATCACAAACATAAAGAAGAGATAAAAGAATTTAAGTATCGGTTCGTAGTGGGGGTGAGAGGTGGTGGGTGACAGTGGTGATGGTAGGAGACGGTGATGGTTGTGGTGGATGGCAAAGACCGTGATGGCGGCGGCTGCGGCGACGGTGGTGGTGGTGGTGGCGGCGGCGGTGGTGGCGACGGTGATGGTGACGGTGGTGGCGGCGTTGGTGGTGGTGGTGGTGGTGATGGTGACGGCGGTGGCGGTGGTGGTGGTGGTGGCGGTGGCGGTGGCGGTGGGGGCAGTGGTGGTGGGGGGGTGGTGGTGGTAGAGGTAGTGGTGGGACGGTTTCAAACATTATTATTTTTTTTAAAGTACTTGTGAGAAATAATTTCTAGAAGTATTTTTAAAAAATCACTCAAAACACACCCTTAGGGCCTATTTTTCCTATTAAATTTAAGGTGTTAATATTAGTCGTTAGATTAACTTTAAAGTAAAATTTAAAGCGATCTCAACCGCGAAAAGCAAAAGTCATTTTGTTTATCTTTTGAGATTTGAATTGTAAGCTACTTTATTATATAGATATATATATATACAATGCAATTCAAATCTCAAAAGATAAATAAAATAACTTTTGTTTTTCGCGATTGAAATCTCTTTAAATTTTATTTTAATGTTAATCCGACGATAATATTAATATCCCAAATTTAATAGGAAAAATAGGCCTCTAAGGTGTGTTTGGAGTGACTTTTTAAAAGTGTTTTTAAGACTTATAACTTATCATAAATACTTTTAAAAAAAAAAGTAGTGTTTGAAACCGTCTCACCACCACCACCACCGCCACCCTACCACCGCCACCACCACCACCACCGCCCCGCCACCGCCCCGCCACCACCACAATCATCGTCACCCCACCACCACCTCTACCACAACAACCACCACGACCGCCATTGTCGCTACCACCACCACTGTCGCCACCCCACCACCACCAACGCTACCACCACCCTACCACCACCACCGCTGTCACCACCCTACCACCACTGCTATTGTCCCACCATCATCCCTACCACCACCACCACCACTACCCCACGACCATCACCATTACAATCACCACCACCACTGCCGTTGCCGCCACCCCACCACCAGCACTGCCACTACCCCACTGCCACACCCACCACCATCACCACCCACCACTAATTGCTACCACCGTCACCACCCACCACAATCGTCATCTCATTCTTATATTTATTATCACTACTACCATCATCCCACTACCACCGTCGCCCACACCCATCACCACCAGTATTGTCCACCATCACCCACGACCACAACCCATCACCTCAACCCACCATCATCGCCACCCACTGTCACACATCCCCACCACACATACCACCACCACAACCATCGTCATTTGCCACCACCCATCACATTGTCGACCATAAGCACTTGTCGTCGCCCATCACCACCATCATCACTGCTCACCACCACAACCCATCATCGCCACCATCGTCGCCCCACCACATTGTTGCCCATAAACACCTGTCGTTGTCCACCACCACCATCGTCACCGCCCACCACCACAACCCATCACCATCACTGTCGTCGCCCCACCACCACTACTGTCAACCACCATCGTCGTCGCTCACCACCACCCACACCCACCACCACCGCTGCCGTCACCCCATGACTGTCACTACCACCATAGTCACCCAAAATCCTCCACCACCATCACCGTTGCCACCCACGGCTACCGCCACCACCACCACGATTTTCATCACCCACCACAACCATTACAGTCTCCCACCACCACCACTACCACTGCTTACCCCCACTACAATCGGTGCTTAAATTTATTTCTCTCTCCTCTATGTTTGTGATTTGATTTTAAATGTAAATACAAATATATTTATTGTTGACCATTTTTTTATTACTCCATGTCTCTAGGTACGGGCAATAACTAGTATATATATATATATATATATATATATATATATATATATATAATATTACAAAGACCCAAACCCCACCCACCCTCCCACCTACTTATTAATACATATGTATAATATCACAAACCCCATCCACCCACACATCCTTCTCTTTACCCAAAAAAAAATACTTTACTTTCTCTATTTGTTTGATCCATTTGTTATATAATGGGGTTTCATCCTTCTTGCAGAACTATTTATGAGGTTTTTTAGTTTTTTTTTAATTTTTTTCTTAAAATTATATAAATTAATTGTTATAGGCGGGAACAGTGGCGAGGATGGGGACGGGAATCAAAATTTACCTGCAGGGTGGGGACGAGAATTAAAATTTTTCCCGCTAACGAGAGTGGACCGGGATGGATGAATATTTTTTAAGAAGGTACGGGGTGGAGACTACTCCCCCTGTCCCCGCCTCGATCCACTGTCATCCCTAGTCATGTCTTATTACCCTTTTTGTACGACTTTGGGACAAGATGATGGAGTAAATATTGAATGTAACGGTGATACTATGGTATCACCAACCAATAATAAAACTTCAAGTGCATGTTTGTTTGGGAGTTTTAGTAGTATCATAGGGTGTGATAGCAAGAAATTGTACCTGGGACCCACTTATTACCTTATTTGGTTTACATATTATGTGCAGTACTATTTTTCGGGTTGCAATACTGGCCCGATTTGTACAGTTGTCTTTAACCTTTGTACATGGCCTTAATGAATACCATCTACCAGGTGGTATTTTTTGCTGGTATAAAGCCACCGACGGTACAAGTAAGGAAAATGACACAAATACCCTCATATGTAAAGTTCACATATAAAAGCCAACTTTCATTCCACAAACCCTAACCACTCTCATTCTGCAACCCTAGCTACTTTCAACGCTGCTGAAACCCTAGCCAATCTCAACGTTGCTGAAACCCTAGCCACTCTCAACGTTGCTGAAATCCTTTTTCTGCAAACCACACACAAGTACGTTCTTATGAATCTTCTCAATTTTTTTGTCAAACATTCTTTACGCTAATGTTGTGTTAATGGTATATGAGAGTGAGACGATCACTGGCGATCTCGCCTATCTCGACCTCTTTGGGAAAGATTGGTGGCGATCTGGTATTTTGCTCTTCTAACTTTTCAATCACCAGTGAAATACACGCCAAAATCACATTTGCCTAATCCCCCAACCATACATTATTTCATGTCCTCTTTTTCTTTTCCGTTGGTTTTTTGGAAAGTGAAATACAAGCCCAAAATATTTTTTTCCCTTGTTTTAGTTGCTGGACCTATTCGATTTTTGGGTAATTTGTTCTCTTACTTGTTGCAGAATGTTGCCCCTATCCATATTTTAGCCCTTAAAATGTTAAAAATGTTTGTCTGTTTTTCCAATGGTTATGATATTTTTATATTTTAACAAAAAAGATGTACGCTTTGTTGTATGATGATGTGCTAACACTTGTTTATTCCTGTAATATGTTTTGTTTCAGTAATTTAAAGCGCTCCATTTTGGATGTGGATGTTTACTGTTATTATTATGAGTGGCAGTTGTTATGGATGAAGAAAATGATCTTAGTGTGCCATTGGTGATTTTTTGGATAGTGTCCTCTCTGATATGGTT
This sequence comes from Ilex aquifolium, assembly GCA_951799425.1. NCBI lineage: Eukaryota > Viridiplantae > Streptophyta > Magnoliopsida > Aquifoliales > Aquifoliaceae > Ilex > Ilex aquifolium. The sequence continues at coordinate 12,721,270 of OX637410.1, read as the reverse complement.
ATAATATGCTCATGTTTGATTGTTGATTACAAATTTGCTGAAATTTCATGAAATTCATAACAACACTAGGATCTCAAGCTTAGTCACGCGAATCCGACTACAAATAGAGCATCTTAATAGATTTATAAGTGACAGTGATATAACATGCTACAATCAACTTAGGATGGACATACAGTGTTTTTCTAGATTGTGCATACTAGTTGAACAGGTTGGTGGGCTTATTCGAACAAGGAATGTTAGAGTTAAAGAGATGGTAGCTATGTTCTTGAGCATTATTAGTTATGATCATAAGAATAGACCAGTCAAATTCAGTTTCATTAAGTCCAGTGAGACGGTTAGCAAGTATTTCAATGCAATGTTGTTGCCAGTTTTTAGGCTACGTCGATTATTGCTTGCAGACCCTGATCCAATCACAGCAGAATGCATGATCATAAGTGAAAGTTTTTTTAAAGTATATCCACCTTTGATTTGTCATGTCACGTAGTATGTAGTTAGTGAAATATCAGTTAATAATATGCTTATTTTCTATTGTATAGAACTATATTTGGGCTTTAGATGACACTCACATTAGCGTCGAACTGTCACTTGTGCACCAAGCAAGATATAGGACAAGGAAGGGGCAAATTGCAGCAAATGTGTTAGGAGTATGTGCGCCCGACATGAGAATCATTTATGTTTTGCTTGGTTGGGAGGGATCGACGGCAGATTCAAGAGTCCTTCGTGGCGCAATCAAGACAAACTGGGTTACGTGTTCAACGGGGTAAGCTATAGTGGAAATTTTTAGTGCCTTGTTTATTTTGTGTAAATTGTGTACTAATGAATATATACACAATTACGACAGACATATATTATTTATGTAATGTTGGATACACCAATGGTGAAGTTTTTTTAGCTTCTTTTAAGGGTCAAAGATACCATCTTAACGAATTTGGAAGTTAAAGGGTAGCTCCTCGGAATGCCGAGGAATATTTCAATTTAAACCATTCCTTCGCCAAGAATGTTATTGAGAGGTGTTTTGCTCTCCTCAAAATGTGATGGGCAATCCTTCAAACTGTCTGTTTCTACCTTGTCCCCACACATAACAGAATTATTGTTACTTGTTGTCTATTACATAATTTCATTAGAATTGAGATGTCAGTTGGCTCATTGGAAGGCCAAATGCATGAGGATGTTCTTAATGAGGACGATGACAATACCAACACCAACGTAGTTGATAGTGTTGAGACCTCTACTGCATGGACTGCTTGGAGGAATCAGTTGGCGAATGACGGCGCTTGGCGGATGAGTAGATGAATTTGGGGGGAGGGTTATTTTGTGACCTTCAATTAGGAGACTAAAGGATGGATATGTTTGTAATGTGTTATTGGTACTCCGTACCCTACTTTTCTGGTTTGATTAATGATTGTCTTGAATGTTAAGGAATACAATTTATTTAGTGGTGTTATTATGCTATATATTCCACATTTGTCGTATTGTAATTGATTTTACATTGCATATTCCAATACGACAAATGTGGAATATATAGCATATATATGGTTAGTGTTGGCAGCTCGTAGAGTATGAGTGGTATTCAAGTGAAAAAAGGGACCGGATGAATATGGACAAGTGCAGAAGAGGCACAACTATTACATGCACTAAAGAATCTATGTGCAGCAGAATTGAAGTGCCCTAATGGTACATTCAGAGCAGACTATCTGTAGATGCTAGAACATAAAATTGGCAGCAATACAATTCGTGCACAACCACACATCAAATAAAAGATAAAAATGTGGAAGAGGCAATATAATTGTATACTATCCATGATGAACACGAGTGACTTTGGGTTTAATGACATTGATAACAAAATCGAGGTTAATCTGGGAAGAGTATTTAAAGGTAATTTGGTCTATCATACCACTTTTTAATTAATAGAGGACTTTGTTATTTTTAGTACTCCACTTATTCGAGGCATGTTCTTTCATAGTATAATTGTTGTAGAAGGATAACCAAGTTGAGGGGATGCGTGAAAAATGTTGGTCATACTATAAAGATTGGGGAATTATTTTCGACAAGGATCGAGCAACATGAGAATTTGCGAAGGATCTTGATGAAATGGTTGGAAGGAATGATAATGAGGATGCACAACATGAAGTTGACCCACCTCACATTAACAATGAAAATGAGACCAATGGCGCAAGTCATAGTGCGACTCAAGGCATTGATGTTTCCACTAACACCCCCACTACCAAAAAGTTCAGGAAGAGAAAGGCTTTGACAACAATCGAAGTCATTGTAGGTAGATTAGGTGATATGACCAGCGTATTTGGTGATTATGTTGCTACTTGTGGTCGTAAGTTCGATAATATCGCACATAGGGCAGACCATGCCCAAGATGTTTCTGAATCGAGGAGAAGAATATTTGCTGAACTTGAGAAAATTGGGTGGCTTGATGAGGATCTACTCTATGAGGCTGGTTACAAAATTGCCTCTGATTTGGTTACAGTGGACTTGTTCTTCAGCTTGTCTGACGCTTCAAAGCCATCGTGGGTAAGGAAGTTGTTGTACGGATCTAGCGACCAACAGGTGTAGGGTTAGGTAACCTTTCTTTTGACGTGATATAGGTAAAATTAGTCATATAGACCTTATAAAGTGACGTGATATACTGTCCACTTTTTTTTTGCTTGTTCGTCTATGTCTGTATGTAAAATATGGTTATATACTTCTGTCTAACACAACATGTTGGTCTGTTTTGAAGTTTGAACAAGTTAGCCACTCTTGCATAATGACGTTATGTTCATTAACACTTGTTTTTTTATATTGGTATGCACTTGCATAAAAATGTACGAATGTGTGTTTAGTTAGATAAGTGATACACATGAGAACACGCGTTTACGTTGTGTTTATTGGAAGAAGGGTTAGTGTCTATACGACATGACAAAAATGTCACGTGTAAGTGAATAGGTACCCGAGCGCGATGTACAAGTCTTATGACTCGTACATTGATGCTGAAAACTCATTGCGCACGTACATTGCGAATGAAGATGTTGTAAGAGATGTCCAACATGATTGTGAAGTGGTTGTCCATCAAAATTAACCTTTGGACAATCTTCGTGTAGAAAATGCAATGGACATTCCTCTAGCAGCCCCGACAGTTGTTGGGCGCGATGACGAGGGCGAGAGAGACCGTAATGTCGGTAATTGTCTCATATATATTGTGATGTTTGTTTTGGGTATGGCGCTAACCCATATTATGTACTTTTTTGGTAGATTTTCTTGAACTATGTTTGTATTTTTGGCACCTTTTGGACAATCTTTAAGGTTAGTGTTTGGTGCTCTATTTAGTAAGCGTTGTAATGTTACCTCTTCTATTTTGACATTAACTGGGGAATGTAAGAATATGATCTACAATATGAATGGAATTCTCTTGTTTATTTTTGTGTTATGCTATGATTTTTTTGTTTAATGAATTTATATAAACTGGTGGTGTGTCAATGGTTTGTGCATTTGGTTTGCACAATATTATGTAGAAAATGTCGATTCCTAGAATTGGTGCTGCGGAAAGTGATGTCTTGATGGATTTGTTGCTTCGAAACAAACAATGGGGCATAATGCCTGAACAAGGCAGCATGACAGTACAAAACTTCAGGGATCTGTTAAGGCGGATGAAAAAGGAGGCTGCCTACATTTAGCATGGATCAGATTGACCTTGTGAAGATTATTTTTTAATGGAAGAAACAGTGCTTCACTATCAAGTCTATGTTGAAGACGAGGATGTTTGGTTGGGACTCAGCTGACTTGTGTGTCGTCGGTGGGCCGATTGCTGGAGCTGAGGACTACTTAGTGGTAAGTATTTAATTCAAAACTATATTAATGAATATCATAGTTAGTCTCTTTGTTTTATTTGTTTACACCTTTGCTTGAATTCTTGATGTGTTTAAAAGTGATTAACTTACAGGCAAACAAGTTTGCTAGAATCTGGTGCGTTGAACTATGTCATTTGTTCGAGAGAATGATGCTGGTTTGCAACAAGGTGTCCCCGGAAGAGTTGATTGAAAGTGTGGGCTCTTGTTCGGGTGGTGATCCAGCAGAAAACAAAGAGGTTATCAATGTTTATGATTAAGCATGATCCCTGTCAGATTATTACTGTATGTATATGTTTTCCACATGCCGTTTTGGTTTTTGGGTATGAATGCGTGTGGTGGTAGTTGTAAATCACGACTAGCATGGTCGAACTTGGTTGTTGTTTCTATGCTTGGGGGGTTTCATCTTTTGGGAATGTTGGTGTTTATATTATGTATGTAAATAGGTTAATGGTGGATGTTTTAAACTTGCTTCTGGTTATTAACACCGATGATGTTTTAAACTTGCTTCTGGAGCCAGCTGCATTGCTTACAGAGTGGCAGTTGATGTGCTTGCAGTGGTATCTTATATTTGATGTTATATATGTTGATGTGTTGTGCATGCAATTTTTTTTTGTAAAGGGAATGACAGGGTTGTGTGTTGTGTTTGCACTGATATCCGGATGAATTGTTCCAATGAGGATTTTACTGTGAGTTTGTAGTGTTAAGGTTGAACATTGGACAGATGCTTGCAAAAAATACAGCAGTTATATTGTTGCTGCAATGGTCACTATTGGTTACCTAGGAGAGAAGAGGAATAGTGCGTGCAATATGTGGAACATAACAAAAAACAAGTTTTTGGTTTTATTCATGCACAGGTGGTTGTACTAACAAACAGGGGCATGGATTGCTTTAAATTATAAGGTTACAATTATCTTTTTACAATGCATAGTTCATCTGGCATCTTTTTTGGTAGATCTCACATAAATAAATTTTGTAAGAAGCAAACAAAGGGAAATATGAGATATAAGTGTAAGACCAGGTATAGTAACCCATTGGGTAGGAGTGGAATTGATATCATTTCCAATACCACCCACAATCAATCCCCCAAACAAACATGCCCCAAGTGGGTAAGGTGAACTCTACTTGGGCTTACATGGAGGAAGAGTAAGGAGTTATTTACTTACATGACAAGTTAGTTATTAATTTTTGTGGGTCCATTTGCTTATTTATTTTAATATTATTGACATGTGATACCACATCACATTGTCATGTTGTATCACCGTTGTAATGAATATTTTCTCAAGACGATGTGTGTCTTTTGACTCTGAAGCTCATGGCTTTAGACCATGACAATTTGTTTTGGTATCCCATAATTTTATGGCTATCGTAGATTTAAAGGAATATTGTTGGTTAAATTGGTCGTCATCCTTATTTTATTGGGCTACATTGTATCTTAAATTTTCATTCAAAAGCTTTCAGCTGTTCCGGGATCAACTATAGAGACAACTTCCTTTTCAAAAGCCATTGTTCCATTCTGTGGTCAAAAAACAAAAAAGAAAGATGTATTCTATAAGACTTTTACTTGTACTAATTAGTTTATTTTGGCAGCACATTTACCTTATGTACAAACCTAGGAAGTTCGGACACTTTGCCGGAGCTCGATGTGGCGGAGACGGACACGTGTCCGACATGGATACGCGTAGGACATGGCTGGACACGTGTCCGACACTTCTATAGATGTCCTGAATAATGAACGAGGATTTTTTAAAATCAGATATGTTGGGGATACGAGGAAGAAAGGGTTGAAAAAAGAAAAAAAAAAAAAAAGACAGGTCGTTCAACATAATAGAGAGTAGAGAAGAAGATGCGAAAAGATATAGATCTGCTTCAAAGATCAACTTCGGATCTGCTTCAACGTTTAGTTTCGGATCTGCTTCAACGATCAGCTTCGAATCTGCTTCAAGCCTTCTTACTTATTTCCTCATTTCCTTCTTCTTCCCCTCTCCTTTTGCTTCATGAGATCATGAGTAGTCAATGTCATAGCTGTTTTTTTTATCTCTCTCTCTCTCGACTAAACAGAGATCTTGAGCTGTCGGTACCCTTATTAATATTTTTTTCTTTTTTTTTTGTATAATCTATTTATTAGTTGTCAAATAAATAAATGGTCATTTGGAGGTCGGTCCCTTTTTGTAGACTTATTTGGACTTAAGTACACTCAAAAAACTTGTTTGAGAATAAGTCTATTTTGATCTCCATTGTTCAAAATACACTCTATAATTATATTTAATCAAAACTTATTTGAAAAAGTTAACAACTCATAAATTGAGAATTGTATTTATATTAACAACTCCTATTGGGAATTGTTCTACCATTAAAATTATTTTTGTATCTCACATATATATATATATATATATGTATATAAACATTAAACAGTAGCATGCTCAATAAAAAAATAGTACCATTAAACAATAACATGTTTTAAAAAAAAAGGTACTCACGCCCAAATATCTAATAAATAAATTAACTCACAACCCACTTTTATGTTAGCCCACAACCCACTTTTGTATTAGACCAAAACCCAATTTGGTGTTAGCCCACTACTCAATTCTAACATATTAGTCTACTGCTCAATTTAATTTTAATGTTAATACAATTCTCAAGTTATGAGTTTTTATATTTGAAAACATTGAAACTAACAATGATGGACAGTATTTATGACAGAGGTAATTAAGTAATACAAAAAAAAAATTGAAATATGTACTTAATAACAATAATTTGGTGAAAAAGAGGACTTAATAGAGTATAAATTTGATTGTGGTACTTAAAGTCAAATAAGTTCTAAAAAATGTGCTCACGCCCAATTATCCGATAAATAAATTAACACACAACCCACTTTTTGTGTTAGCCCACATATCACTTTTGTATTAACCCACAACCCAATTTAGTATTAGCATACTGCCCAATTCTAACATAATTTCTACTGCTCAATTTAATATTAGAGAATGATTTCTTTACGATCTGCTTGTAAACAATTGTTTACAGGCACCTAATCAAAGTTTACGATCTGCGTATATTTTCCGTAGTTCTTGAGATGAATTGAAGAAAGGGATTTACAAATTTGTTAATGTAGAGGTAATACGAATGCCCTCGCGCTGTGTATGAAAATGGTAACTTTGTGCATTCATGTAAGCTGCCGCTGGTAAAATTGATATTCATTTTTGACATTCATATATAGAGTTCTGCTTCAAGTAAATCTTCTGCACTGTCTAGGACAATCTGGAAAATTTGTTTTTGAAGAAGATATGCAAGAACCAGTCAAAAAATGCTTATTGTCATGACTTCAATTTTGTTATATCTTGTTGAGAATTGTTTGTAACTGGCTCTATCTTCCCTTATTTTTTTCAAGGTTGATATGGGAGATCGAATTAGTGGAAATAAAGGCTATTAACAGGTGGATATCTTATGAACAATTGTGGATTGAATCACATAATTTTTTATTTTTTTTTTTGAAATTGTATTGTACATCTGGACTAAGGGGTCGTTTGAGAACTGGATTAAGTGCTGAAAATGAAAGAGTTCAGATCTTTTTCAAATAAGCTTGTTTGATAATGCAAAATGGTAACCACTTAACGAATTAAGTTTCACTTAAAAAAGGTTCAAACTTTTTAGTTGGGTAGGACTTACTTATCGCTTACCATTGAATACGTTCTGCAAAGAGAAAATACCTTTTCTGAATAGATAAAAATGCCCACAAAATTGGCATCTAAGGTGGTCTCACTGACAAAATTATTGTAACATCTATTTTTTGTCATCTGTTGATTACAAAGGTGGAGGAAAAGTTCTGAAATGGGTGAAAATTCGATTTTTTAAATTCGAGGAACAAGTTTGCATCCCCATGTATAATATTTTTATCCATTGGGGCCTCTCTAGTATTTACCATTTTATCTATTGGGGCCTCTCTCGTCCTTTTTATAAATTTTCTCTCAGAGTATTTGAGATAACCACTCAATCCTTCTATTGTCTTACCTTGTTCAACCATCATCTTTTTGCAAATTAAGCTCACATTTGCTTTCAACCCAAAAACATCAAATTTTTTGATATACTTTACCCTAAACACTATAATCGAGGCAAAGAATAAATCTACCTTAATAGGCATGGTGGTTGTGCCGGTGGTGGTGCAAACATGAATGTGCATATGTATAGTATGTGATAGTGATTTGTATCTTTGTTGCGGTAAGGTGGTGGATTTGAGTGGTGGAATATACCTTTTGGCAATTATCCCAAATATCGGTTGGTTTTCTCACGAATCTCGTGCGAATGATTTGGGCATTTTTATGCCCAAAACATGCTAATTCAAAACATGCTAATGTAGTGTAATGTCAGGGGCTAATTGCCTTCCAAGAAAAAAAAAAAAGGTCCGGGGGCTAATTTCAACCAAACATCAAAACTTAGGGTTTTAGTTGTTATTTTCAATCAATAGGGGGTCTCTCCGATCTCTTCACTACCTCGTGGGGGTCTGGATGCAATAAAGAAACAACTAGCTATTCTTTGTGTACCCGCATTGAAGTGTTGTGCCGCTGCAGACGATTCATTAGCGCTCTCTCTCTCTCTCTCTCTCTTCTGTACAATGGCGAACCCCACTGTGGCCACCAACTCCACACATCCTCCTCCTCTTCCTCCCTCCGTTAAGGCAGAAAACGATCCACCACCATCACAGTACCAGTTGGGAACACCCGATGTCAAACAAGAAAACACCCACAATCCAACACCCCAACAATCATCACCGCAACCACCACAACCACCTCTTTTCATCAACTCAATCATCGAACTCCGCCACCTCTCCACCGCCCTCTCCGCTTTCCAACGCCGCTACGAAGAGCTTCAACAACACTTCGATTTCATCCGAACCTCCATTGACTCAAAATTGCCCCAACACCTTATTATATCCCCACCACCAACCAAAGAATTGGCAAGTGTCACTGTAGTCGAATCCCCCTCGCAAATCTTTGTCCCCGAATCAGCGATTGTCGAACCCAAAACAACCCCACCACAACCACAAGAATTGGCAATTACTCCTGTAATCGAAACCCTCTCGAAAACCCTTGTCCCCGAATCAGCCAATTTGGAACCAAAAACAGACAATGACAAGTCCCCCAAAACAGAATTGGAACGTCTCTGCCAAATCATGTGTAGCCGCGACATCAGAAAATATGTAGCCACACATCTATCAGACATCAATAAACTCCGTGAAGAAATTCCCAGAGCCTTGAAATTCGCAAAGAGCCCGGCAAAGCTTGTTCTCGAATGCTTCGGGCGGTTTTTTTTACAGGGTACTAAAGCATATACGAAGGACTCGCCTATGATTCCGGCGAGAGAGGCGTCGGTTCTGATATTGGAGTGTTTTTTGCTTATGGATCGTGATGGGGTTGAGATTGATGGTGCAGTGAAGGGAGAGGCAGAGTTGGCCTCAGTGGCTTGGAGAAAGAGACTGATAAGTGAAGGGGGATTGGGCAAAGCTTGTGAGATTGATGCTCGGGGGTTGCTGCTTTTAGTAGGGTGCTTTGGGATTCCGCATGAGTTCAAGAATGAGGATATTAGGGATTTGATTCGGACTGGTAATGTGAAGGAAATCTATGGCGCTCTTCGCAGGTCAACTGTTCTTATGGCTAGAATTCGAGGTAATGTTGTGGACATCGTGTTGCTCGTAATTCCAATAAATCATAATCAATATGTTGTGGATTCTTTTGTGGATCATGTGCCAAATATATATAAAGGGTATTAGCTTGGGTATGTAATATATTTTTTTTGTTAATGATTCGAGCTTTATTGTGTTTGTTAATGGAAGATAGAATTCATAAAAAAAGAATATAGATAAGCTTAGGGGACATCCACTTGGGGGAATCACCATTCACCACCATCACTAGGCTTAATCAGGAAAACTAAGCGTATAGTGCCAATTACTTTTCTGCTTTTTCCCTAAGAGCTAGAGAAGGTCCTGACATCCTAGGGAGAAAATCATCAACCCACGAAGAAACAAAAGGTTATGGTGTCCAAGTGAGAAACTTTCCTATAGAATTTATCAATCACCATGGTTTTTGTCCCCTCAAAGTTATAGTCAAGGAAACACCAATCTGTCTGAGTTTTTTTTTTTGATAGGTTCCAATCAATCTGATTATACACTTTCTCTATGTTCACTTTTGAAGCAACACTAAATATATGGTCCTATTCATGATTTCCTCTTGTCCTCCACACTAGTAGGGAGCAAAGTGGCTTTACTAATTCACTGAGGAGGCGTCTACTGTTTAGGGGAACAGGGTTGCTGATCGGTATATAGCCTACAATCGAGCCTTCCACCTCCACCACGACTCCATATCAAGATATTTAACATCGTCCTTATCACAAAACATACATGGTTGCAAATATAAATAATCATGTATATACCTGTTTTAAGAAAGTAGCAGACACCACACTGGATCTTGGTTTAAAGGCCTGAAAACATGAATTTTTTTTGATCAATTTTGTTTAGCGCTGCAATGTAAAAGTTGGATTGAAATGAGGCGGTTGGAGTTTAAGCTTTTGTAAAGAAAAAAAATTAAAATTGGAAGATAGATTTCAAAGAGAGGGAAGAATAGGCGTAGAACATATGAGAGAAGGCATTCAACCTCACAAAAACCATATCTTGATTGTGGGTAAAGGAGTCACATCTAGGTTCTAAGGTATTCTTGTTTAAGAGAGCATAAACCATGTATCTAGTGATGGGAGCCAGGAGTAAACTAAACCCAAATAAAACTTTTGACTTGAATCATGTTAATGCCAACCACACGCAACTATTCTTTGTCAAGGCATGACTCTATGACATCATACTAGAGCTATGAAGCAAACAAACTTTTTGATGGGTCCTGCTGTAAAATTCAACCAATTTTTTACACCTGCATTAAATTCTCTCTCTCGTGCAATATTGACATACTAATTTGTGGTTGTATATGATTATGATAACCGTATGAGACCCATCAATGGATCGGAAGATAGCATATGGGTGTTAGTCGCTAATGCAGCAGAAGTAAAACTTCTCTTTTTATATTACATAATTCATTGTAAGACTCTTACTTTTGGCTTTGCTCATTAGCTGAACATGTTGCTTACTGGTCAACATAGTGTACCATAAATATAACTCCCCACAGTTGTTTTACAAAATTTCCACTTTATTGGATTATAGCACTAATCAGCACCTCTCACTTAAAGATGGTGCATACTTTCAGACCCCTTTTTTTCCTTGACTCATAATGCAAGCGTCATGCAAGGCATCTTGTGTGCTACAAACTTGTACTACTATGGCAATATCCTTCAATCTCTTGCTGCAGTATGGATAATTGAACCAAGATCATAAACTTATAACATGAAAAATAACCTAGATGATGGAAAAGTTTGCCTTGTGCATCTCTACCACGGTCTACCTAAGTTTTTGAGTTAGTATCTGTACTAAATTGAATTTCAGGAGCATAATCATAAGAATTGGTGATACCTAATATCTAAGACTGTTCATTGGCATTTAGTTTCTGATTTCGAAGGCCTTTTATATGTTTTCATTTTCACTTTTGTTTTTTTCTGGCCAACTAAGATGGCTTCTAAGTGCTGTTTTCAGGTTGAAGTATAAAGATTGCAATGGTACATGCCTAATTATTGCTTACATTAATTATAGGTTTTTTTTTTTTTTTTTTTGCTTTTAGGGGTGCTAAAGACATAATGCCTGATCATTTACTTTGATTTCTCACTCTACCATCAAAAATTAAATCTTTTACAGGGATAATTGAGGGTATGATAAAGCATAAAATGGAAATTGAAGCAGTTGATATTGCTTATACTTTTGGGGTTTATGAAAGTTTCTCCCCCAAGACAATTTTGACTTCATTCTTAAGAGAGTCTAAAGAAACTTGGAAGAGAGCAACAAAAGCCACAGAGAGTTCAATTGCTGCAGTGGTATGTCTATTTTGCATCTCTTCTAACATTTCTTACTGTATTTTTATGTTGATGCTGCAATCTTATTATGGCCCAGAATAAAGCAAACAAAAAACAGTTAGCTGATCTGAAGGCGGTAATCAAGTGTTTGCGAGATCACAACATTGACCACTCAAAGCTTCTTCCTGGATGGCAAATTAATGATAGGATATCAAGCTTGGAGAAAGAGATTGCTGATCTTGATAAGAAAACAGAAGTGAAGGTGGTGCCGAAGAGAAAGGTAGATGAAATGGAATCCTCGAAAAGGTTAAAAACCCAAGAGATTAAACGTTCTCGGGTTGCCGACCATGTGCCACAGCAGCATAGAGCTGCTGGTCATGTGGAAAGCAGGAGCCCTTATGACAGGCTGACACAAATGAATTTGTTGGATGGTGGACTTCCTGTTAACATTAGTTATTCTGCTTCCCCTTATGTACTGCATGGATCTGGTGCGGTCCCATTGCCTGAATATACTGCTGGCTCCATAACGGGGCGTGGAAGTGGTGTGTTTGCCCCTGGAGTTGAAGCTGGTATATCAGCGGGCACTGGTGGTGATCTGCCCACAGGCTCATATGCTGGGGCTCGACAGATGATGAATCCGAATGGTCAACCATATGGATGGCGTGGAGATACAACTTTTGATGAACGGTTGGTCGCTCACAATTTTGCTGGACTGCCTCCTGCTGTTGGCCTGACTAGCTTGTACAGGCAATCAACATCTTTCGAAGGCTTTGTCGGGTTGCCAAATACCTCATCAGTTGGGGTTTCGAGTAGGAGCTCTGCATCTGATCTCTATCAGTTTGCCGATTCTGTTCTGGACAGTGATTCGTATCGGGGAAGTGGTTCTCGCACTGTTAGTACTGTGCCTCGTGTTGTACCTGCTCATCGCTCATCTTATTTGTATTGAAGTACCCACTCTGCCTCGTCCAGACATTTGTTTTGTCTCTTTTTTTAGGCCCCTAGATCCTATTTAACAAGTGCTTCAATTTGTAGAAGGCTTTTCATTTTTGCTGTGATTATAACGGATGCTCAATGTTAGTTTTGGTGGTAGTCCTACATCTTGTAATAGCTTGTGGTAATTGCCAAAAGAAAGCTTTTAACTTTTACTCAAAAATTTACTTACGAAAACCACAATTTTTCTTGCCTTGTAAACCCATACTATTTCTTACTATTTTCAGAATAAACCAATGGAGTGTCCAATAATTCTATCCAGCTGCTTAATTAAGGGTAAATTGGATCAATGGTTCCTGAGGTTTATTGTAAGTTGCATTTTGGTCCTCAAAGTTTACACAATTGACTAATATAGTCTTTGACATTAACTGCCGTTACTAAAATATCATGTGTCTAATACAAGATAGTATTGATGGACAATTTTGGTATTTCAAAATAATTTCTACGTCAAAACACCACTATCCCTTATAAGAATAATCTTAAAAAATGGTACCGACCACACACTTCTCCTTCTTATCTTCTTCTTTTCTCTAACTCAGAGGCGTCTCTCTTTGTATCTGATTAGCGCTCTCTTTTTCTCTACATCAGTCAGTCTTCAGTTTTGTCTGTCTTCACTCTTGTCTCTCCCCCTCAAAACAACGCATCCATCTCTATCTTTTTATGTCTTGAACACTTGCATGCACACTCACAAAAAACCACACACATCTATCTCCCCTCCAAATACACAATCTCTCTCTCTCCCTCTCTCTCAGATACATAAACAATACAACACATCACACAAATTCCTGTTTTGTTGTAAATTCCATGGGCATTCAAGCTCTAATTCATGACAGCACCCCGAAATTGCTCACCAACCAGATTTGGCATCCCGATTCCAAAGTTGAATTGATAAAGAATTAGGTTTGAATTTTGATTCTAAAATTCTCTCTAGTCTACAGGAATTCTATGTTTTGTTTTTTCTAATTTTGGGTTCATGGGCAGCAGTGGAGAAGGAGGGAAATGTGGTTGTGTTGTGGGCTTGGGTGAGCTGATGGAGGTGGTAGCAACCATGTGGGGAGTTGTAGGGGCGGTTGAGGTTTTTGTACCTTTTTGTGTGAGGAACTAAGAATGTGTGAGAGAGAGTCGTTTTAGAAGGTTGATGGTGGCGATGGATATCAGCGGCGGGAGATGGATAGCATAGGTGAAGTCTTGAACAATATACACACGCACACACACAGAGACAGAGTTGGGGGTGACTGCTACTGTTTAGGGGTATAGGGGGAGGGGCGGTGGAATGGATGTGGTTGCCGAAAGTGCTTAAACTTGTTCAGTGGATTATTTTAGAGTAAGGGTTACTGTCTCTTCTAGTTTCTCATGCAAATGAAATCAACTTAACCAATGTTTTGTCTTGTTTCACCGAAGGAAAAATTCAAAACGAAAATAGAAAAGATACAAAATTACTAAAAAAAGATGAGCAGAAAAATTTCTTAGATATGGACACTAAGGTTAGTGTCATAGGGCGAAGCGGGACATATTCGACCTCACGTCTAACCAATGTCATGTCGAACGAGCGGCCTAGTTCTTTTTTGAAGATCGAAACATTAGTAACATGGATTTTCCATGACTCCTCCGAATACTAAGCCCTCTAGGAATATTAGCAAATCCAATGTGACATGTATTAGAGGACAAGGGCTATCTTGACTCGTTAGCTTGAAAGGGAGAAGGCTTCCAGCATAGGCATATTAGCAATCCCTAGTCTTCCATTAATAGTATTGGAGTTCTTTTTCCTCCTCCTAAAAAAATGATGGATCCGAGGAGGAGAAAAGATGAGACAGGGTATTCCGTGCATCTATCCCAAGGGGGGCTTCGGACTCAAACCCAAATCTTCCACGATCCCCCATGAATCAGCAAAAATGAAACTACCAATCTAGTACCTACTTTATTTTGCCATTTAGTCAATAACAGATCCGTCGTTCGATCTTTCAATAAGTAGTCAGCTGTAGGCTTAAGAATCTTCGTTGTCAGACTTCACATTGATTAAAGCATGAGCTCTAATAGGCTTTGGAGGACCGAACCCACGTATATGGCAAAATACGAGGATGACTTATTGCTAGGGGTGAAAGGCCAACAAAGATCGGATATAGTTGATTTTCAAGAAGGGTATTAGGGGACTACTGGTGTTTAGTGGGGAAGGGAGTGTCCCTTTCTGTGTAATGCTAAAAAATGTTGGGATTTATTTTATTTTTCATTTATGCCATGTGTTTCGAGAGGAAGATGACCAAAAAAAAAAACTGTTAATATTGTCATGTGTCTTGCACATGACATTTTTCGTGTCTCTTACACTAATTTTTCAACAATTCATTTAAAGTTGATCAAAAAAAAAAAAAAAAAAACAATTCATTTAAAGAGGTTAGCGGTCACCACTTTCACTATCGGCCATTAAGGTTGTGGACTCGGACATCATGGTCCCCAACCTTTTAATAGTGTATGATTTTTCAAGAAAGGGTTAATCTAAATTGTACTTTGAAAGATCGTTCGAACCTCAATTTATATCTTTAAAAATAAAAAAATTTAATTTATACCGTTAAAAATAAAAATTTGTATCAATATGCACCTTAAGCTAACGGCCGTCAATTTGCTATCTAAAAATAAATGAATAAATTATACTTAAATCCCCTCGTATTTGTCACTTAATCATTTGTACCTCCTCACATTTAAAATATTACTCATACACCTCCCAGCGTTTGTGCACTTGTAACACATAACCCTTAGTCGTTGATATCTGTTAATATAACCGTTAAAAAGTATGATTTTATCATAATAAAAAATTATATTTTTCATATTACCCTTTATTTTGTGGGTCCGTTATATTCTAAAATTCAAAATCAAGCTTACCATTTGAATGCCCAATATAATGCAAGTATTTATATAATATTTTTTATATCCAATGCAATACATCACTTAAACAGAATTATTTGGATGCTTAATTTGAGGAACATTTTTAGTCATATTTGGATTCTAAAGAGATATAAGTGTAATATTTCAAATGTGAGGGGTCTAGGTATAATTTATCCATTTAATTTTAGACAACAAACTGACCGTTGTTAGCTTGAGGTGCCAATTGATACAAATTTCTATTTTTGAGAGTATAAATTAAAATTTTTAATTTTTGAGGGTACAAATTAAAATTTGAACAATTAACCCTAAAAAAAAATCCACGGAGGGTATTATGTCATTAAATCTAAAAATTATATAATCATGCCATATTTGGCAACAAGAAAGTAGAACCCGCATGCCTGGGAGGGGTTTGTGCTCGGCTGCTGAGAAGAAGTAATAAGGGCAGACGAAAATGGTGAGGCTAACGGCTGATTTGATTTGGAAAAGCCCTCACTTTTTCAATGCCATTGCCGAGCGCGAATTAGATCTTCGAGGTTCGTTTGCTCTTTATTCACGCGAACACGTTTGTGTGTGTGTGTGTGCGCGCGCGTATATAAATACACATAGTAGGTTAATGATGCCAAACCCTAATTTGTTCAGAACTGTTCTTTGTGGAAGTAAATCTACTGTTGTTTCGACTGACCTACTATTCACGGTCTCTGTGTGTGTGTGTGTGTGGGTGTGTGCAATTTTTATTTTTTATTACATGTTTTTGCGTTTTTTATTTTTCGTTTTTTTGTAATATTTGTTTTGTGTTGTTTACATGTTCGTATGATATTTGTATAGGCAATAAGATTCCAGTTATAGAGAACGTGGGTGCGACTGAGGTTAGTTTAACTTTAATTTATAGTTCTTAGTAATAGCAAATCCTCAGTTGTTGCAGCAAATACTCCTAGTTTGACGGCTTTGCAGCCCCTAAATTTGTCTTTATATGTACTGTTGTGTCTTTTACAGGATCAGTTTGACACCATTGATTTGTCTGAAAATGAGATAGTAAAGCTTGAGAACTTTCCCTATCTAAAACGGCTTGGCACTTTGTTGCTAAACAACAACAGAATTACCCGTATCAGTCCCAACATTGGAGGTTAGTGCATTGGATAATTTAAGATTTACCCTTTTTTCCAATATAAATTTCCCAAATTTGTTGTTGTGGAGTGATGTTGACAAGTTTTCGGGTGTCAATTTTGCAGAGTTTTTGCCAAAACTGCACACTCTTGTTCTTACTAGTAATAGACTCACAAATTTGGTTGAAATTGATCCACTTGCATCACTTCCGAAGCTTCAGTTCCTTAGCCTGCTGGATAATAATATCACAAAGAAACCCAATTATCGCTTGTATGTCATCCACAAGTTGAAGTCTCTGCGCTTGCTAGATTTCCGAAAAGTGAAACAAAAGGTCAGTCTGCTATTCTTTTTTTTGAATATTCTTTCGTGAATAAATAAATTTTATTATCCGAAGAAAAAGAAAATTCCTGCAGTGGAGAACCTAATTTTAGGCTCTTGATTGTAGTACCTGCATTACCAAAATGTCGCCACCCCCTTCCCAGTTGTGATTGCATCCATCACATCTGAACTACTGCAGTGACACTGCACCTTCCACCAAATCATAACATATCCCCAACCATCAAAGAACCACAATTGTGGTTGCACCTTTTCTACAATACTCTATGCATTGCCACTACGATTACACTGCTGCTTCTGTATCCTGCTATTATAGTGTCCTCTACAATACCAAGGTCCAATTTTGGAGTGAACATCTGTAAAGCAATAGAACATTGTTTTGTCTGTTTTTGCCTTTGCTCCTTGGGCTTATGGATTTTTTGAAAACATCTTATTGAACTTTGTGTCCTCCCCCACCCAACGGAATGGTAAAATTTACATGTATGTGGTCGTCTCATTTAGAACTTTTTGTCCAATTAAATCATACATGTTTGGGCATCCATCATATTTGCTTGTCTATTTTGTTATTTGTTTATTTATTTATCTCCTTTTTTGCAGTACTTTGCTTTTGTCTAAAGATCATAAATTTTTTTTCTCTTCCACAAGTATATGCACAATGTTATTCTTTATATGCGGATGCTTTGTTATGCATGCACTAGATTGAAGTTGCATACTTAATTTCCATGGTGCTTGCAACTTATCATAGTTGTCAAATCACGTATCGGAAGACGTATCGTTTTTAAAAAATAGTGTATCGTACCGTATCGTATATCGTAAAATACGCGCAATTTTAATTTTTAAATAATTATTAATAAAATATATATATACACTTTTGTAAAAAAGTCATAGACTCATAATAATATAACATTTTATTAATATTCCACCAACTATTCAAGTTCCCAATATAGTTTAGTAATATCAAGATGCGAAGACCTCTAATTCAAATATCTAACATCAACTGCTTGAACAACTTTAATATTAATCAGGAATTTTGAACTTAATTGAACAACATTAACAGCATATTTTATTTTATTTTTTAAAACCATAACCATTGAAATGACGTTGTTTCACTAGCTAGTGATTTAAAAATAAGTCCTAGGGTAAAAACGATGTCATTTCAGCCCCAAAAAACCAAAAAAAAATAAAAAATAAAAAAACAGAATCGTCACTTATAGTACGTATCGTATCGTGTATCGTACGATATGGTATAAAAACGATACAGAGACACGATACGTATCGTTTTTCAGGTGTATCATGACGTATCGTACGATTCTAATAACTATGCAGCTTATAGAAATCTACTTTTACTAACATTGGTATGAAAGTCATATTCACTCTTGCATTTTTGGCATCTAATTTCATGTTCCTGTTAAGTTATTATAAATTATTGCACAACCTACAATGTTGGTTGATGATAGGAGCGAATTGAGGCCAATAATCTATTTGCGTCACAAGAAGCTGAAGAGGAGGCTAAAAAGGAATCTGTGAAGACATTTGTAGCGGGTGAGATTCCAAGCACGCAAGAGGTTCCAACAGAAGAGCAAACACCTAAAGTTGTTGCCCCTACACCGGAGCAAATTATAGCTATCAAGGTATCAGGGTCAATATACCCTTTTTCTCCCTTCCCTTTTTGTTTCTCCCTTCTTTTCCCTTTATGTTTTATATTTTAACTACTTTGAGCATAAGCCTATGACTGGAGCATGATGCATCATCATGGTGATGATGCTTGGAATGGTAGAAGAATTATGCTTGCCATTGTTAAGGAATTCAGACAAGTTACCATTGTCATTTCCTTCAATTTTCACCATAGGTACTGGGTATAAGTATCATGAGTCAAGTTTTTGCAGTTTTATCTACAATAGATATGGCTTCACCTTTGATTAAATGTAAGACTTGGATCACAAATTCATATTTATTTTTATTTTCCCATGTCTTCTAGAGGCTTCATGTTCACTATAGTATTTTCTTTCCCTATTTTCTTCCTTCTTTTTCCAAGCATTCTCTGTGATGGTCGGATTGATCTTCACGATATGTGTGCAGGCTGCCATTGTGAATTCCCAAACTCTTGAAGAAGTTGCGCGGCTGGAACAGGTGATTCCTTATTGCAGTTTAAATTGGTCACAAAATGATTTCCCTTTTATAAAGTCATTTTTACCTTCCTATTACGTCATCTCAGCAGGCCCCCATGGAATGGCCTTTTTTCCTGAAAAATTCATTTTTGTTTCTATTATTGTAGCTTATGTTTGTTGCTGTTCAAAATGATAGCATTCTGATTGCATTACTGTTTGCTGGAATTGTGTGGAGTAGGCGTTGAAGTCAGGCCAGCTTCCTGCCGATCTGAATGTGGATAATGATTCCATGGCCAACAATGAAACTGCCAAAGAGGACAAAATGGTCACTGATGGTGAAAAAGAATCTGATGATGGACCAAAGGATGCTGAGCTTGGACAGAAGGATGATGGTCCTGCAGAAATGGAGCAGGTACCAATAATATTTGAACATAGTATAATCGCGATTCGCAACTATTTTCTCCATCATTGGTTTTGTGGGTGCTTGGAGTAATAGACTCTTTGTTTTCATCCTGCTGCATTTATGTTTTGGCATTCTAGTTAATTGTAATTAGAAGTTGCACTTGATTAAGATGATTCAAGGGGCAATTTGTTGAACAAATTAAAGCTTAATTATAGAGCTGCCATTTTAACCACAAATATACAACTGCTAGAATAGTCATAAAAGCTGCCAAAATACTGCAAAATAATCAACTTTTTTTATCTGGACCTAATAATCAATTTTTTTTTTTTAATATATATATGGGACAAAATAATTGACTTTGGTGGTGCCAGTTTAATAAGATGTCGTTGGGTTATGCTGGAAGAGATGATCTGCGAGGCACTCATGTATAAATTATCACCTTGCAGTAGCGTGGATAAAAATTCACCTTTTTTCCAAGTTCTTGGGCACATACATCAATTATGCATGCCACTCTTCTTCTCATGCCATACCAGGTTTTATATTTTTCAAAAACTTATTTGGTTGTGACAAGAGTTTAGGGATGCATTTAATGTTGGTCAAACTTCTGTATGCACGTCTGTTGACTCAGCATTCCCACACAATTCGTCAGATTCGAAATCTGGTAGTGTTGAGATTTGGGACATTTTTTTCCAAGCCTTCACTGGCAGTGCCATGCAATTGAATGTGGTCGGGACGCAGAGAGGGGATGCATTACTTCTTGTGATTCGGGATTGAATAAGGGGATGAACTAGTAATGAGTTATTAGAGCCTGGGCAATTTTCACTTCCTTATCTCTCCAAGTATGTGCAAGTTGCCTGTAAACACTCTTCGCGTCTGCCTTTCCTCCCCTCCCTTATGCAGATCTTATAATGTACAAACAATATACATGTAAAATGAGATTTTGAAATAATAGGTTTGCTGCTGCATTTATCAATTGTGTCTACTTAAATGCCCCCCCCCCCCCCCCCCCCCCTTCCTTTTGTGGAACGGTATACTGCAAGCTTGTTGCTCTCTTATTCATGAAGTGTTTGCGTCAGACTTTGCCTTCACAGCCACCAATACCATGAAATTAACTGTTCCTTGCTGTTTAACATTTATTCTTCCCTCTCCTTCCTTTTCTCATCTCTCATGGTTTTGTTGTTTCTTCAAACTTTCAGGAATAGAAGAGTATTTTGTATTCGGTGCAAGTCCTTTCCTGCCATGGCAGATGAGGCTGGCTGTGTGTGGATCTTTTGATCTTTCCTGGACTGGTACTGTAAGCATATAGAGCAGCTCTTCCGTCCAGATGACTGAGGATTCCTCCATCGGTGGAGTGAAGCCGTTATTTCTGGTGTATCATTAGAATCAATTTACCATTTTCATATTTTACGCAAACAAATGGACAGAAGAGGCTTATGGTTTTCCTGACTGCTCTTGCCCGTTCAAATTATTAGGTGATCTTTTGGGAGCCAGAATTTGATTAAAATATATTTTCAAGCGGCCAAATCGTCGTGGATATTTGAGATCCCAGTACTGTATCAGATAGTGCCCACCCTACCTTTGGAATATTTTCTTTTCTTGAAGGACCAACTTGCGTACTTTATTCAATTTTTTGGATGCATACCCTACATGTTGGATTTGAAAATGCAGGATGAAGGCTCACATTGATTTAGCATGACTGTATGACGTAATAGACAGAAAGATGGGAGACATGGTAAGTACCTCTTTCGTTGCTTGTAGTCTACTGTATGGGCATGCTCTTGCTGTTCTTATTCGAGGAAAAGAAAACAGTGTGGCCACCAAATGTTGGTTATAGAGTGCATTTAGTTTTCTAGATTCTAAGTCCAAGTGAGATCTTCTTTAATACATTTTCTCTCCATTTTTTTTTCTTGTTGGGTCATTTATTGTAGATTCAAGTGAGACCCATGTACACAAGTGGGTATCTAACTCAT
Source organism: Ilex aquifolium (assembly GCA_951799425.1). Taxonomy (NCBI): domain Eukaryota; kingdom Viridiplantae; phylum Streptophyta; class Magnoliopsida; order Aquifoliales; family Aquifoliaceae; genus Ilex; species Ilex aquifolium. The sequence continues at coordinate 12,699,705 of OX637410.1, read as the reverse complement.
TTATGATAATGATGAGCCAAAAACAAGAACAAAGGAAAAAAGTATTAAAGAGGATCTAGATCCATGCCTCGTGATGACTAATATCTTGCATTTAGTTGCCACAATCAGCAGGTGTTGAAATTTTTTTTGAAGAATTGGAAATTGCAATTCATATGATTATACCTCTATTTGTTTGACCCCCTAGCCGTCCCTACCTCAACACCCCACCCAAAGCAAGGGATTTAGATCTCATTCAATACATTTTTTTTTTTTTAATCAATTCACTTCTCAACAGATTATTCACCATTAATGAGTGAAGAACCCACTTGTACATAATGTGTCATACTTGAATTATAGTAGGTAATAAAAAATTGAAGAGAAAATATATTGAAAGTGATCTCACTTCTAATGCGAGCGAGAGGGACGAAGTAAATAAATAATGGCAGCAGTTAATTAAATCAGATTGGAGCAGTTGCAGATTATGCTAACCAAATCAATAAACAAGACCTGAGGAAAATTGTTTTGCCGGTAATCGAATTGATCCTTAGGCTAACTCCAGTAATGGCAGAATTATAAGCTTATTTCAATCAATAATCACATCTATTCTCCTATTCCCCAGAAATTTCAAGAAAAAATGCCACCTGAGCCGTATCGTAACGTAAAACTCAAATTCATTCATTGATGATAGAGATTGTATAATTATATATTTTTCATCCTTATTACAGTATAAATAAAAAATCTACAATACTTTCATATTCGTTTGAACACATAATTCGTTTCTCGAATAAAATACATGATTTGATGCATTTCTAACTGCTCTCCTATCCGAATGAAAGATACGCATCCTTGGCTGATGGAATCTTCTTTTGCCATTGCAACGACAAAATTTTTTTGATTCCTCTAATTGCTGGATGACATGGGCAATAAAGTTTGCAAAGGTATCTCCACTGTGGTTTATGGACCTATTTCTCACTGGTCCAATGAATGATTTCTATTTGTTTCTCCCCTCAGTTTTACATGAATTAATCATCTATACTATACTGCAAAGAATTTAATAAGATATACAAGACATATATATTTTCATGTTGATTTAGCGATTACCTACAAGAAGGATGCTGTGTCAGAGAAGCGGATATCCTGACTTGACTGATTAGTAACAACTGGGCTTCCTGAATCATCCAAATCAATTACAGCAATGTCACCTGGCTTGCAATCTCCAGAAAGAAGATATTCACTCAAGGGATCTTCAATTAGGAGGGTGAGTGCCCTCCTAAGAGGCCGGGCACCATAACTCCTGTCAAATCCTTGTTGGCATACCAAGTCCATGGTTGCTTCCGACACCTCCAGACCAATTCCCAGAGAGAGGAGCCTTTCCTTGACCTCTTGTAGCATCATGTTCAATATCCCAAGCATCTGAGATGAAGAAATTGTGCACAGCTCAGACCGGCAATATTTGTAAAGATCAACAGTAATGCTGTGGTGTTCTCGTATTCATTTTAAAGTCTAAGGTTCCAAACTGGTTACATAACTTGCATTATACCCAGTTTGTTTGAAGTCCATAGTCAGTAATTGCCAGTCCCGATCTTAGTTCAAAAGAAGTATGCTGAAGACTTTGAAGTTTGAACTACTAATATAAACGAAAAGACTGCTATCAAACAAAACTATATAGTGACAAACCTGAGACTTCTCCAGGGGACGGAATACAACTACTTCATCTATCCTGTTGAGCAACTCTGGGCGAAAGTATGTCTTTAATTCTTCCATCACCAATGCTTTCATTCCGGCATATGAAGTTGATTCATCATCTGTAATCAAGAAACCAATTGAGTTGTGTCTCCCCTTCGCGATGGCAGCAGAACCAACATTAGAAGTCATCACTACCAAGGCATTCTTGAATGACACTCTTCGGCCCTATCGAATCCAATTTCATAGTGTCAGGATTTCTGGTATTCATGATAATTAATAAATCGATAATAAAAGAAAATTTAAGCACAACTCAAAATCTTTGAATTCAATGCTTAGCTGAACTTTAACTGTCCTTAACCCAGAATATTGTCTGCAAGGATGCACTTGTAACAACAGCCACATACCTGAGAATCTGTGAGGTGACCATCTTCAAACAATTGGAGAAGAATATTGAATATATCTGGATGTGCTTTCTCTATCTCATCAAGCAGCACAACTGTGAAAGGTCTTTTTCTGATAGCTTCTGTAAGCGCGCCTCCTTCTCCATAGCCTATATAACCTGGGGGTGATCCTATTAACTTGCTTACAGTATGCCGCTCCATATATTCACTCATGTCCAACCTTAGCATGGCTGCTTCCTGCAACAAAGCATCAACGTGCAATAGTGAACATTTCATATGTTTCTTTTAAAAGGAATTGACATGCAGTCTCTGATAAACTTAGTGAACTCAAATGGGATGCGAACAGCTGTGGCATCAATACAAAATTGCTACTCTTCTAGGTTTTTATCCCACTGTTTGATGAAGCCCTTTGCAGCATCTCTACATGGAAATGTGATGCTGATATCTTCTTTTTCTTTCTTTAATTTTTCAGTTGTCCACTCTAATTGAAATACATTCAATTCTCTCAGCCATTATTTTCATTATATCACCTTAAATATGTGATAGTCAGTTGAATTATGCAATTATTTCCACTATTCTCAGGATTCACGTTAATAAGTGCAACCTACCTCCTTTCTGCATGCATGGGACCAGCTATTAACAACAAAACAGTAAGCACAACCCAAGTAATTGTGACGAGGCTTTTATAACGTTGATTCAAGAATGGTATGTTTTTCAAATAGACAGAAGTCCGATTTTATGTTCATGTCTAAGATGCAAGTATTTAACTGGAGAAACACAAATTTTGGGCGGTTTCGATGAAAATTGGGGAATTCATATAATGCATAAATTCTTACTGAGCCAAAATAGCAGGCTGCCAAAGCTTTAGTCAGTTCCGTTTTGCCAACCCCAGTCGGGCCACAGAAAAGCATTGCAGCAATCGGCCTACTCGGATCCTTCAGGCCAACCCGGGATCTCTTAACAGCACGACAAATGGCCGCAACTGCCTCATCTTGACCAACAACCCGTTTCTTAAGCTCCTCATCAAGACCCACCAGAAGTTTTCTTTCATCAGCAGTGAGCTGGTGTACTGGAATCCCTGACCAGAGTGAAGCAACTGCTGCTATTTCACCAAGTCCAACCACCATGGGTCTGAAAAATAATCAAAGCAGAAGTTCAGTTCAAATCAGTCCAAGGACACTCGAGCAATCAGGCTTACAAGTTCCATCTATCTACACAATAAGAAGGCCAATACATACTCCTCATCACCCGATGTCAAAGGTAAAGAGGGTTCCAACTGAAGCTTGGTATCATCTTCCATCCTGGCAGCATAATCAGTTTCATTCAGTGTACTTGTCAGGACCTGCTTATACAAAAGGCAAAGAGTTGATGTCATTAGAACGTCTATAAGAGGTAATGCTCTTTATTTATTTGAACCAAGTACTATATCAGAGCTCAAAAGTGATGCCATTACCACTTCATGCATGGCCTGAACAGCTCTAATCTCTTGCCAGTAATCATCTGGAGACTTTGAAAGTATACAAGTTTGCTGTTCTTTTCTCCTCTTAAAAGCTTCCATACGAGCTTTACTTCCCGCCTCATCAATAAGATCAATAGCTTTGTCAGGAAGATACCTATCCGGAATATATCTTGATGACAGGTGCACAGCAGCATTTATTGCCTCCAGTGTGTATTTACATTTGTGATGAGCCTCGTATTTATGACGCAGACCCAACAATATCCTAACTGCATCCTCCTATGAATTTTTATGCAATGTGCATGTATCAGTACAAATACAACCCAATATATATATAGATACTTAAAACAGAAAGTCCTTGTATATTATAAATACCTGACTGGGTTCATTGATCAGTACGGGCTGGAATCTTCTGGCCAATGCTTTATCCTTTTCAAAATGCATCCTGTATTCATCCATGGTTGTAGATGCAAGACACTGTAAGAAGTGAAATGTTAGTGAACATAATCTACAAAAAACGTAACCAAACCACTGGATATCTTATACAACTAAATAACAGTGAAGTATGCTTGACTGAGAGACCATCACCTGTAATTCACCCCTCCCAAGTGATGGCTTCAATAAATTAGCAATGTCAAGACCAGACCCTTTGGTTCCTCGTCCAACTGTGCCCGAGCCAATAAGTGTGTGGACCTCATCGATAAACAGAATGACATTGCCTGCAACGCTGTCGTATCAAACTAAGCCATGATGCAATAATTTCCCATCCTGAATACAACTATGCACATTTGCTCACCTGATTTCTTTATCTCCTTAATTAATGTAGTGACACGTCCCTCCAACTCGCCCCTCTCCTTTGCTCCTGATATTAATAGACCTATATCTAAGCACATTACGCGCTTTGCCTGTACATTGAAATGTTATCACTAATCAAATTGGTAAGTCAGAGAGAAGAAATAAATCCAACCAAGACTCTAAAAATTACAGATATCATATGATAAATAGTCACAACAATCATTCATGAAAGAACAGAAACCCCACCAAGAGAAAGACAGGAACATTTCCCTCAGCAATGTTAGTCGCCAACCCTTCAGCAATAGCTGTTTTCCCAACTCCAGCTTGACCAAGAAGAATAGGATTATTTTTGGTTTTTCGGCAAAGTATCTGAACGATTCTCTGAACTTCAGTGTCACGGCCAATTACAGGATCAATGAGTCCATCACCAGCACGAGCAGTAAGATCCACACAGAATTGATTCAAAGCACTTTTCTCTGTTCAAAATTGAAAGCTACCAACCATTGTTCTCTCTAGTTGTTATTGGAAAATCACTAAAGTAAACAAGGAAAGAAACACAAAAAAGATTCGATTCTTACCTCCTGTTTTCTCAGAGGATCTGGAAATAGTGGCTTTTCCAGCAAAGGATTTTCCGCGTGTCTGCTTGAATACAGCCGGAGGTTCTCTACCGTCTTTGGCAAGCTCTCCTTTAAGTCTGGAGACTGCCACATCTGCCAAGTGATTTTCACTTGCCCTTAATCTGAAATCATATCAATCTAGCCCCATAAATGAGAAATTACAGTGGATACGTTACCCTCTTAACTTGGATCATGAATGATACCACAAATGATCAACAATGAGAAAAATCTGAATCACTTTGTATACATATTGAAGCATCATTGATGATGAAAGAGCATTATTAAAAACAACTAGAAAATCATTGAGCATCAACATTCCTTATTTGTATTCTGCATTGAACCTGAAATTGTGATTGTTTTCTTTCCACCAATTAATCATGATAACTAATTCATACATCTTCTATACATGCATTGTTCAAAAGTTATAATAGTTGATTCTTGATTGTAATAATAGTCAATTCTTTCATTATAACCATAATATGTACATATGAAAAGAAAACTAATTCATACAAAAAGATTGCCAAGTAGAACAATTACAAGAAGCCATAATCACATGTAGAAATATCAGCTAAAACTATTATACTGAAAAGAACAGAATATAATGTAATATACCTCTTGAGGACACGACCGGCACTGCCATCATCAACAGTTAACAATCCAATCGCCATATGCTCTGGAGCTATGAAGTTATGACCCATTGTCCTCGAATACTCTACCGCAGCCTCAAAAACCCGCTTAGTACTCACAGAAAACGGCACATCTGTAGCCGAGGTGATCGAAGAATTCGATGAATTCTTATCATTCTCGTTATCCCTATTGCTATCATTCCAAATGCTCCGAACAGCCTCACGAGCCATGGCAATTGTAATTCCAGAACCCAAAAAGCCACCAGGGGTTGAATCCTCTGCTATCAATCCCAACAAAAGGTGTTGTGTGAACACCATATCATTGCCCAGCTCTTTCGCTTCTCTTTGCGAGAACATCACCGCCTTAATCGATCTCTCTGTAAACCGTTCGAAAACCCCACAAACTACAGTCGACTGAGATCGTTTTCGAGATGGTGATTGGTATATGGCGTTATTGGAGGGTTTCTGAGAAGGTATTGATATACCAAAATAAGATGAACTACTACTACCACTGCAGGTGGTGGTGGTGATGGACATAGAGGAGGAAGACGGAGTGTAAACTGGGAATGTGGACAGGGTCTTTTGGCATCGGCGGCGGCGGCGATCGTGGCAGTCAACGGCTGTGTCGAATTTTGCAGAAACACGCCGACGGTGAAGGGTCAATGGCCCAAAATCAATCCTGGAGTGAATTGAGAGCGGCGACGAGCACGAGGCTGATGAAACCTCCATCTGGGTATACGAAAAATTGTAAATACTACCAGCACACTGCAGAACCGAAGGTCAAAAAGAAGAAGAAATAATTAGTTGTAGGAGTATTATATCTATATCTAAGCTATATGTATATATATGAATGAAAGTTCATTTGTGAAATGGGAGAGAGAATTGTGGGTAGGAGAAGGAAAGGAAGGAATTGGAGGAAGGAAGAAGGAAGAAGGAAGAAGGAAGAAGGAAGACTACACGTCAAAGCGACCGCCACAGCCACGTTTTCTTGGTGTAAACCTCTAAATTGTCAAAGCGGTCTGCGTTGAACTGTTTGATTTGAGTTTGGGAGAATGGTTTGGGCGGAGAGTGAAGACACGCAACCTCCAGTCTTGAGCAGGAGCCGACGCACATGCGGCGAAATGACCTTTTGGTCGCTATTATACTTTTCAAATCGGTGAAAGTAAGACTAAAGCCGCTGAACTTGGGTTGTTGCGATATTCCGATGGTCAAATCTCATTGTTACGGACAGTTTCGGAACATGTTAGGATCAATTTTACGAGAAAATATTCACTGCCCTATCTAATGAAAATATAATAAGTAAGTAAAGTGGATTCTACTCGTTCTATATACGATGTTGATTGGATGTCGTAGTTACTAATAGTTATGAAAATAGTGTGGTTCATTATACCTATTTTTAGTCTTTTAATTGGATGATGATATTACGTGACAGTGATGACGTGATGTTGCCGTTGTATTTAATATTTATTCCGATTTTACTCGAACCCACCACATTTTATTAAATAAGAATATCTCAAATTTGAGTAAAAAACTTAATTTGGTATAGAGTGTTCCAATAGACAAACTCAAATATCTAATCAAATCTATTTAAAAATTTCTCTTACTGTCCCAAAACTCATTTTTCAATTTCTCCCACCAAATCATTTTACCTTCTTTATTTCATCTGTTTCACTTATAAAATTTTGAATTATGCTATGATTTTTTGATTGTTTCCCATAGACCTCTCCTACTTGTCCTTCTTTCTTCTTTCTTCTTTCTCTTTCTCTTTCTATTTCTATTTCTATTTCTTAACTACTTCTCGTCTAAAACTTGTTTATTTGGTGCTTGACAACAACTCTGCACAATTGGACACATGTTTCTAGTGCTTGAAAGCTCTAGTGATGTCCCAGATGAATTTCTTCACTGTTTTTCATCTCTTTCTTATTGACTAGTGTTCCCAAGCCTTTCCCTTTTGGATTTTTCCGCATCAATTAGTGTTCTAGATGGCTGGAAATATTCTCAAATTTCATACCCAGATGCAAACAGATCTAGAATCTAACCCATTAAATTCCCATCGTTGAACATAGCAAAAACCAAATTGTCAACATGCCAAGCAATTTAAAAGCAAACATCTAACATTAGTTAGGACTTGGTCCCAATTCTCCATATTCACACTTCCAAGGATAAGAAGAGAGATAGATGGAAGCGAGTGAGAGAGAGAGAAGGAGAAACATAGATGAGCCTGTAAAGAATGGATGACGCAGGAAAATTTGCTTCAAAGGTGGTCAGTGAATAATTCAATTGTGGTCAGCGGTGGAAGTAGCGTTGAAGAGAGAGGCTGGAGAGGAAGAGAGAGGCATAGTTGAAGCGTTGTCTTTTGAGTTTCGATATGTAAAAGTTACCGTTCAAAATTTGATATAAGATTTGGGTGTCACTCAATTTTGGTGCAGAATAAATTTTTCTTTGATTTGGTATAATTTTGGGTTCAAGGTTGGAGAAAATTTTTGGAACATTTAGACTCAAATTTAAATTTGAGTTTAAATTAGATTCAGGGTTGGAAATGCTACGGACATCTCTTAACATTAAGAAAATCACACGACGTCCTCGGGAGAAAATAATGGGTATAACAGTGATACCACATCATCACCGTCATATAGTATCATCATCTAATAAAAACATAATAAAAAAACAAATTGATCTTACATATTATAATAATCACTCCTTTATATCATTTGATAACCATCTAATTTCCAAAAATAACTATCAAGTGGAGTTCATTTTGTCCACTTGTAAATTTATTATTGAGCAATTTTACACATTTAAAAAATTAACTTAAAAAACTGACTTGATGATTTGGTTGTTATATTTATCATTGATTTAACTATGAGTCCCAACATTTATTGAGACTCACTATCTATTCAATAATAGTGATTTATCAAGTCAAGTTTTTTAAGTCTATTTAACATTTTATTTTATTATTAAATGATGACACCATGTAACGATGATGATATGGTGTCACTGTTATACCCAATTTTTACTCCGACCCTTGACATTTACAATATGCAACAATTTATACCCAATTTAATCCAACCCCTGACATTTACACCCAATTTTTGCTCTCACCCCTGTGAACCAAATGCTGCTGAGTGGTTGAATGTCTAGCTTGTCATTGGTGGTGCTGTGGTGATGGACTCGACCATCTTAAATCAATAGTTATAACTCAAATTGAACATTCTACCGCAAGTGAGAACCTCAAAGTAATGTCTATAATTCTACCCCTGATTGCCCCTGGCAACCCTTGTAACTAGTAAAAAAAAAAACACCTTCGTTTGTAACAGACGTTAGAAACCCTAATGGAAAAGAAAGGCATTATCTACATAATGTGCTATCTTTCTAGAATTGCCATCAAATTCAGACAATTCGTTGATTAAGTCAAATTTAGTACTTAATAGAAATGTCAATTACTTATATAAGGTACATCAAATTAAATCTTCAATTTTGTTACTAAATTTTATTAACTTCCTTTCATTGTTTGTTACTAAAATTATATCTCTAATCAAATCTTTAATTTTGTTACTAAATTTCAACGAAATCTAATTAGTTTCCTTTAATTACCATCTCCACCAGCATTCTAAACAACCATGCACCCACCGCCACCACCAAGTGCAAGAGCCAGGATTTATGTCCAGTGGAGACAAATTATAACTAATTGTTATATTAAAATCATGACGTTAAAATTATTCAATTTGATGGGCCAAGCCCAATGGCCCAACTCATGTTATAAAGTCCGGTCCGAGTTTATAGCCTAACTCTAAGAGATCCAGCAAATTCAGCCAAATGTGGTCAACCCGGTCAAGGTCATCAGGCTCAAGGAGCTACATCAGCAGGGGAGCATGGAATGGTCATCCAAGAGCCTCCTCCTAGCTACCTTGGAGTAAGGGTTATCAAAGAGTCTCCTCCCCGCCACCTTGGAGTAAGGGTTATCCCAAGAGCCTCATCCTCGTCGCCCGGAGAGAATCAACCTTCTCTCATCCTTTGACCAAGTCCTTCGGAGTGCATCATAACTTCCTTGCCCGTTGAGGAGAGGAAAGATCGTCAAGCCATTTAACTACTATTAAAGTAGTCTCAATCCGTTGTGACCGCTAGATTAGCTACTAAGTTAATACTCATTATGAGGCAACCACTATAAAATGTAAGCCCCACCAACACTTGGGGGGCCGGACAATCATTCAGGCATCAGACTCATTAGAGATAATTATTTCTCCCTCTCTCAAAGCTTGTAACCATTTGCTCTCTCTCCACACCGGAGTTAATAAAATACCCTGCGAACCTAGCCATTCAAAGTGGACGTAGGTCATGGTGACCGAACCACTATAAACCTTGTCTTCTATTTCTCTACTTATTTCACTGCATTTTGTACTATTTACTTGACAGGTGGTGTACAAATCAATTTTGTGCATCATCACAATTTATCACAAATATGTTGATATGTCAATACAGGAAAACCAATCAATTAATATACATTATTTCAAATATAATTTATATACAACTAAATTTTAAATATAGAAATATTTAGTTATAAGAATATGAAAAAAAAAAAATTAATCCATTACAAAACAAGCAAACTTGAATTTCAAGAGGTCAGTCAAAAATAATTTAATCAATTACTATTAAATCTAGAATTCAAATATAGAAGTGCAATTCCATAAGAGATTCTTGACAACTATGGAAAAAAAAATCAATTCTTTCTTATAGTGTGTGCATGTATTATCTTCTCCCCTGAATTTTTAATTTATTGATTAAATTCTAATTAGTTATGCTTGCTTGACATTCAAACTTAAAAAAGGAATTTATGAAAAAAAAATCTTTCTATTTTTTAAAATATAAAGAGTAATGTTATTTAGTGGCATAATGATGTGACATATTAAATGTTTCCAATATTACTATCCTAATGGTATCAAAGGAGATACCATGGTGAAAGATGAAAAAATTTAGGTCAAATTACGACTTTTCAAGTTCAAGTCATAACTCAAAAATAATTGATCACGAAAAATACATATTTCAAAGGTAAAGATAAACATTTTAAAGGCTATTCGTGATCATCATAACATCTTATAATCCATTACAATATTTATCGATCACAACATTTGTAATTGATCGAATAACTTCAAAAAATTATAACTTATTTATTAAAAGTTGTAACTTAACCGTTAAAATTTTAATTTTCAGTACAATATCTCTTTTTAGTATCGTAGATTTACTTCATTACTTAATACATTTTTAGATCAAATTTTTTAGATCTCAAAAGTATTATTCAAGTATAAAGGTACTCATAAATTTTAAAAATATTTTAATGGGGACAAATTTTTAAAATTTCAATCATACTTAAAAAAAATTCAGAGTTGCACTGGGGCAGTTGCCCCCAGTGTAAATCCACTCCTGGACTAACCACAGAACCTCCACTACCCATAGAGGTCACCACTCAACCGTTTTCACTTCGCCGACCCCCTACATTGCACAACCCACCATCAACGACCCCCACCATGCAGCCCACTTCTCTCTATCCCTCCTTCTGTTTTTGTTTGCTTTTAGGTCCCCAAACTCAAGGACATCGAACTGGGTTAAGGTTGTGATTTTGACTAGATCGAGCAATGACGACCCACCACCACGGCACCACCACCACTTATATTCTCTTTATCTCTCTTCCTCTTGTGAAACACACAACAACCACTGCCTCACTACATAACTAAAACCTTATAACACAATTAAAACCACCTATGCACAAACAATACTTAAAATTCAGATTGATGGATATAATCCAGACGGCAGAGCTCAGAGTCTAGACCTCGAACATCCATCCTCGATCCCCATGGGAACATCCGAATACGTCAGCCATTACCTACATGATCCCTAATAGGGAAAGTCTGACACGTGGCATTTCACACTTGACATCCCACTTGGGCTTCAGGGTAACTGACACACATCAGTGACTAAGGCTCTTGCATGGTGAGCTTGATATGGGGGTTTAGATTTGGTCGATACAAATAGGTGTGCCCTCTCCGGAGGGTTGGTAGTTTGGATCCAGCAATGGCATGAAGAACGTCCTTTTTCAACCAACCCGCCGACACTGATTCATGTACATAGGGTGGTGAAAGCCGTATTTGTAGCATCATATAATATGTGGAATAGGGTTTATGAGTCGCCTACCCTGACCTTCCTTAACATTATTCCGATCCAAGCTCCTTTATCAGGATCAGGCGATTCAGGTCGTATTTCGACTCAGCACATAAGAAGTGCTTAGAGAACGACTCTTTATAGTCTCGTAGCAGTACTTATTTCGATAGCCACGCACCTGACCATACAATCGTCTTCACCAAGTGTCTAATGTTCTCTAACAGTCAATCTATACAATGAGTGACACACGGTGACCGATGCTCTAATTTCTTGCCTGTTGACATAAAAAAGAGTGAGCAACATTATCGGTGAGAACCTGCCCTACGTCTCTCCTACCTTCATCACAAAAGAAGACAATCATCTGTGCCAGTTAGAAGAATTGAATAGCATCCTTCACTTCTAATATAGCATCTACCACTTTCACAAACATCGTACCTCGAAGACAAGTAACCAAAAAATGAATGAAGGGCTTGCCCCTCTTGTTTATCCATCCATCACAAATGATTGTGCACCCCGTGTCCTTCTTCTTAAGTGAGGTTTCTAATAGTTGACGATTCCTTCTTGAGGTCTTCCTTTTCCTATCAAGTTTAACTTTCAATGCTATTAATAAATTCTACAGCAATAGTCCCATGGACTCAAAAAGTAATAACGAAAATGGCTAACCCAGTAGCAGATTCCACAGATGCCACCATTGGAACCAATGAAGCAAATGATTGACCCATCATATCATCTGAAGAAACGGAAAAAACTAAAAAGTTCGAATTCACAACTAATAACATTGATTCAATTGGCATTGACATAATAGGAATATTTCGTCTATTAAGAAGGATTCCCCGAATACCTGAAATAAAGATGATCATAGAAAATGTGAAATATTTGATAGGATCCGTTTCGGGAACATAGAATGTAAGAGAAATTCAAATGTTATAACTCCAGTAATGATTACCCTGAATGATTACCCTTTAAGCTAAGTTCACACTTAACCTAAACTATGAAAACCCTCTTAAATGAAGGGTTAAGGTAAGTAACAACTGAAAGAATAGTCTCTCTCTCTCTCTCTCTCTCTCTCTCCATAAATGCCTTATTTTCTATAAGCTATCCTAGCTAACGACCTGCTAAACTGACTTAGGCATCGGAGGTGGTTCGGCTTGGACCACACCGATTCCTTATTTTTGAATTCCCTTGACAGGACCAAAGTCGTACAGTTGCTGCATCTCAAGAGCCACACACCGAACTCATAACCCAATGAACACCGCTTGACATGCTAATCTGATTTACTGATGTTTATGGGAACGACTGTTTCCCAATCTTTTCAAAGCACAGATTTGTAACCCTATTTAAGCCCTTAGCCATGACCTCTCCGCCAAGCCCGAGTAAAAATCTCTCAACTGGAAAAAATGCTATAGCCGATTACCTATCTGAAAATCAATCCAATAACCGAGCCTCTGTCGAACAAATACAGGGCAAAGTTGTCACTCTGAGCCACCAAGTGAAAGAAATTACTAAGGCCCTCAAGGTGATCCTCTAGCAACAGACGTTCGAAACCCTAATGGAAAAGAAAGGCATTATCTAAATAATGTGCTATCTTTCTAGAATTGCCATCAAATTTAGCTAATTGGTTGGTTAAGTCAAATTTAGTACTTAATAGCAATGTCAATTACTTGTATATGGTATGTCAAATTAAAGCTTCGATTTTGTTACTAAATTCTATTAACTTCCTTTCATTGTTTGTTACTAAAATTATATCTCGAATCAAATCTTTAATTTTGTTACTAAATTTCAATGAAATCTAATTAGTTTCCTTTAATTACCACCACCACTAGCATTCTAAACAACCATGCACCCACCGTTAGGTCTGTCAAAATCCAACACGACACAATTAACCAACATAAATCAACACAGTTTTAAGCGTGTTTGAGTGAAATTTTATCGGGTTCGGGTGGTAAACGAGTTGACCCGTCAAATCTGTTTATTAAACGAGTCGTGTTCGGGTTAATGCATGTCAACCCGTTTATCCGTTTAAATAAAATTAATATAATAATAACAATTATTATTATTCAAAAAATAAATAAATAGCCAGAAGATAAATATGAGTCAAAATAACAAAAACATTTCCTAACCCTAACTCTATCTCTTCTTCTTCTTTGGTCTGTCCTCTGCCTCCACCAGCGCCTCCATGCTCCACGACTCGCGTCTCTCTCTCTCTCTCTCTCTCGTCGCTCATCCTGTTAGTGGTCACTCACTGCTTGCCTCTCGCGTTTGCAAAGTTCTTCGAGATGAAGAGGATCTAGTGGCTTTTTCCACTACAACAAAAATCGTTTTTTGCGACGATTTTTTTCGTCGCTAAATTCAAAAAAATCGTCGCAAATTATTTTTCGCGACGTTTTTTTTTCGTCGCGTCTTCGTCGCAATAGCCTCGTCGCAAAAAGTCTTTTACGACGCAAAATTATTTTCCTCGCAAAAAAAAATTTTTTGCGACGAAAAAAAAACGTCGCCAAAAGTTAAAAAAACGTAGCTAAAATATATTCCACAAGCGTAACAAAATAAAAAATAATAATTAAATTAATTTTTTGCGACGTAAAAAAATCGTCGCGAATAATTTTTTACATAAATTAAAATGTAAAAAAAAATAATTTATTTTATTTTTTGCGACGTAAAAAAATCGTCGCGAATAATTTTTTACATAAATAAAAATGTAAAAAAAAATAAATTAATTACTTTTTGCGACGTAAAAAAAATCGTCGCGAATAATTTTTTTAAATAAAAAATGTAAAAAAAAATAAATTAATTACTTTTTGCGACGTTAAAAAAAATCGTTGCGAATAATTTTTTTATAAATAAAAAATGTAAAAAAAAATTATTTAATTAATTTTTAGCGACGTTAAAAAATCGTCGCAAATAATTTTATACATAAATAAAAATGTATAAAATAATAATTTAATTAATTTTTGGCGACGTAAATAAATCGTCGCAAATAAAAAATATAAAAAATAATTGTTTAATTAATTTTTCGCGACGTAAAAAAAAACGTCGCAAATAATTTTTTCATAAATAAAAATTTTAAAACTAATTGAATAAATACATTTGCGACTTTTAAAAATCGTCGCGAAAAAATTGTTGCTCCAATTTTCGCGACGAATTTATTTTCGTCGCAAAAAATTTCATTTTTTTTTTAAATAATTCATAAAAAATGATATTCTAATAAAAATTTTCACTTGTACACCAATAATACCTGTGTTCAATAAAAAACTAACAAAATTAATACATTTCACATATTTTTCATTCAACATACATTTCACATCTTAAAAAAAAACAATTTTATTTCCAAAAAGAATGAATTACAAGAATCAAAGAACAAGAAGTTGTAAAAATTGAAAAAAATGGTTTTAATCCTTCAAGAAGATTTAAACCATTTGTAATTACATTTAATGTCTCTTAAACTTGAATAGCTCCAGCAGTCCAGCTCCATGCCTTAAAATACCATCTCCAAGCTCAACATATCAGTACCAGCCCAAACTGAAATCAGATCAGAACAATCAGGCCACAGTCCAAGTGCCTGATCCATTCAGCTCCCTAGCACTTTACAGCAGACAGCACCCTCTGAACATCATTCCCGGAACAAAGTGCAAACTTTCTGAAAAGAAAGTTGGAAGCCAAGGTAACAATATATACATAAAAAAAAAAAAAAAAAAAAAAAGTTAATATATCAAAAAATAATAACTTGTAAAGAGAAAAAACCAAAGTCAAAACTGGACTACATGCGTGGACATAATGGTAATGAGAAAATTCCATATTATTCTATCTTCTTAATCTGTAGCATCCTGCAAAAATTTCTCACTTCAGGGTTCAGTTACTCCAAATGCATGGAACTTGTGTACTAAACAAAGCAAAAGAGACGAGAAGGAATCCAAAAGCCAACAAAAAATAGTTTTGTGCGACACTGTAATAATAGGTCTAAAAATGAAAGTAAGTGGAATAAAAGACAGATATACACACCTGTGGTTGGCCAGAACTTGGCAGACCGAAGGCAGGGAAGGCAGCATATTCCCGAGAGTATGGATTTGTCAATGCATCAGCCATAAGCAGCGAAGGTGGATGAGGAGCTCCCTGCAATTACACTTTTTAGTTGATTACTCCATATTGTCCATAAATAAACTACAGTTACAACTTTTGAGGTGCATCTAAATCAACTAATTTCAATTTTATTAAATCAAGTAAGGAACAAAAATTATAACCTGATTTAATGGAAGGTACAAAAAGGCAACTAACTTAGTGTATTGAAGAAAAATACCTCATAAATAAGTAAAGCTGGTGTGTAGGATCAGTTACCAGTCTCCAGACCAATAGCGTTCAAATTTTTTCTTAGCCTAAGTGAAATTCAGTTTTTCTTTTATAACTGCAGGTTTAATCGAAAGGAAACAAACATAATCCCCAAAACTTCAACAAATAACCGCAATAAAGAACCTAAAACTGAATCAATGCAAAAATACATGCAACAATCTAATATTTAGTTTTACACAAACTTAAACTGAACCCGAAAATATATTTTTTTTTAAAAAACTTGACCTAAACAAATCCCAACTAAAACGAAAAAAACCACCATAAATATCCTATGTTGTTCATAAGAATACTTGGTCATAAAGCATTCATGTCAACTACTTTAAAAAGAATCTGAGGTTTGTTCAAATCCCACAGCACAAAACATAAAATTATGTAAGCTAATAAAGATACAGAATTCACTTTGCTCAAATCGTCAACTTTACTACTCAACTACCTCAACATAGTCATAGTCCATACACATCCCATTTCTCCACTTATATACCGCCCTAAGCAGTGCGGCCAAAATGCATTCCACGCCTCCATTTCTTCCTGGCCTAGAGCAATGCGGCCTAAATATGTTTGGTGTCCCCATTTATATCCATCCAAAGCAAGGTGACCAAAATCTATTCTGTGTCACAATTTCTATTGCAAGGCAGCCTAAATATACCGCATTCCCATTTATATCCAGCTCAAATCAAGGCGGCCTAAATCTTTGTTCAAGCATATCTGCTACATCATCTCAATACTTAAAAAAGTCGTCATCGGCAGTTCTAATGCATTTTCCTCATTTCACAAACAAAGGAACTTATAAAAACAGCTTCCATAAAACAAGACCCTCGAATCATTGCATAACTATAAACCTATCTCATAAATAAATAAAAAAATTTGAAAAAACCCAAATTAAACACTTTTTTTTTATTAAACAGCATGAGTAGGTTTCTTCTTCCATATATTCTTTTCAATCATGTGCATATAAAAGTAAAAAAACAAAGAGCACTCAAAATGGTTTCACTTAAAACAAAAAAAAAAAAACATATATAAAGGAAAGGAAAGATAAAAAGGCAGAATGGAACTCAGTGGCAGCTTATATGAGCAATCAACTACACAATGTACTGTAACAACATCATGATTCAACACCAATTCTAAACAGTCACACAGGGATTCAATTATTCAAGCAGCTGGTGAACATTTCATCTATCTAATACTTTGGGAGCAGAAAGTTATAGCTGAACTAAACACAGGAAATCAACATAAATATCATGATACGTAAAAAAATTTATACTCAACAATTATAAGATTTGAATTCAATACCACGAGCTTACAAATGAGAGATAAAACAAAAATTAACCATGCATTTTATGTGGTAGTTACGTGTCGGAAAAAGGTTGGGGTGTTTCTTTGCTTTTCTAGCAAGCCTTTATTTTAAAAGGTTGGGTGGTGGATTTTCCGTTGGTATTTTTTAGAGTGATTCTTTAGTAAAAAGCATAGAAACATGGGGGCCTACATGTTTCTTATGCTTCTTTTTTTTTTTCTTTTTTCTTTTTTTTTTAAGAAAAAATGAATTTTATTCCAAAATTTGAAGCATTTACAAGAAGCAAAGAAACAAATTCTAAAAGTATGAGAGTTGACTTTAACCCTTCATAGGCTAAAACCAACTTAATTACAACTTTCGTAAACTTCATTTAGATCTTTTGTGAATTCATATTGGTGGGAGTAACGTTCATATTCTTCAATTGCATGAGAACTTTGTCCCTTCTCTATTCTTCATTTGGGATTTTGGTCTCCACCTCATGATGATATGGAGAATCGGATGGGTGAAAGGGCAACTTTTCTAGGGAGGTGTGAGTAGTTGCACCACTAAACCTGTAGTGGTATTTATTGGAGATGTGCAATAGGAGATCATTTGTTGCCATCAAAGTCATCTCTTCCAAAGCTAAAGAAGCACAATTTTGAGCTTTTGTACATTTGAAACTATTCACAAGCCTTCCTATTCAACTACATTTGCGACATACAATACAGGATTAAAAAATTGTCTATATTGCTTTTATATCCGCTAGTTCATCATTTCAACTCCCATTTACTATGTATTTCTTGCAACTGTGAAAGCACATAGATATGACAGTTGATGCATGCATTGTAAGCCACCTCTCTCTCTTAAATGGCCACTTTAACACATTTTATATGATGGCAACAATTCACTCATTTGAAAATGAAGCCACAAGATTTTTGATGCACAGATGCAAAGATAATCTATTAAAACGACATGTTTCCAGCTTCGCGTTCATCAATCAACAGAAATTTCCACAAGAGTGAGCCAATTACAGTCCAATATGTTAAACATTTCATTTTGTTTTTAACTAGTATGTTACATAAAAGATCCAATTGAGAAATGGTATCAGAAACAGGACGTCATACAGAAATTCTTGACTCCAAAGCACAAAACAAGATCAGATTTTAGCAATAAGTCACAATTTAAAAACAATATCTTCTATGGAATCCCAAAATTATCCTTAAAATCTCTCCTTGATCTCGACCACTTGTTTAACTCATTGAAAAATATAAAATTTTCGCCCGAGAAGTAATTGCACAAATGCAGTAAACTATGTTCATCAAGTAAAACATTCTCTAAAATAACTATATGAATGCAGAGAATTTTCTTTTTAAAAACAGCTTAAGCGAAGAAAAAAAAAAACAATTTTCCTCCACCCTTGATATGGTTACCCAAACAAAATTTAAGGAAAAATTGTAGACAGCTCAAGAAATTCAGAAACTCCTTTTCTAAGCAATACCCCAAAGAATCAAAAGATCTAATAAATAAATATTATATAAAATATGCAGATCCAGAATAGTCAAATGGGAAATTTTTAAAGGCTAGCTTGATACCTATAAGAGTGGAAACAGTTTTCAGGGCCTTCCTTTTGTCTTTGTCATCACGTATATCCAATCTCAGGATAAACTTCTGTTAGAACAAACAAATTGAAGAACAAATAATCATAATAGAGTCCAAAGAAGAACCACCAATGATTCTTAAATAGAGCAAGCCAAGGTTAATCAAATGAATTAAAGGATCAAATATAAACATAACTACTATGAATCAAACCCACCCAGTTGAAAATATTATTAGACTTGAAAATCTAGAAAGTTTCTAGGAAGAAGAAAGTATAAATTCTCAAAATCTGAAAGGTTCAAAGACAAAAAGTGGATTTGAAAGCTTGCCAAATGGGCAGAGGATATATTCATGACCCACATAACATATGTATTTGAGGAATCAAATTAAATAAGAGTTTCATTAAAAACGTAGCAAAACCCATCAAGAATTGTATTTTAACAAGCAGAAAAAGTTTCTAAAAAAGAAAACCCAAAAAGTTTATAAGAATCAGCACAATGATAAAGATTATTGAATAAACTGAAAGAGAATCAAAGATTCTGACCTTCATTTGGGTGGCTAGGTACTGTGTTTTTGTTCAACTGATAGTCATTTTATCAAACAGTTGGTGGGCATTCTATCAAACTGTCCAATTTTGCTAAAAAATTAAATGTGAGAAAGAGCAATGAATTATGGAAGTAAAATAATATAGTGATTTTCATAGTAATCATGGATCAAAAAAATAAAAAACAGTTTCCCCAAATGCATCAAAAATTGATACCGTAGACAGCTCCTTGATCTCCAGAAATTTTAACATCAAAAAAAAAAAATACAAACCAAAATACATCAACCCACAACAAAGAAGATATTGTACCTCGTTGCAGTCTGAAATAGCTCGTTAGGCAGATAGAAGAAAACAAAAATACATCAGCTCCTTGGCTCCGGCGTCGTTGGTCGGCGAGATGAGAAGAATCAGATCCAGAAGTTTC
Source organism: Ilex aquifolium (assembly GCA_951799425.1). Taxonomy (NCBI): domain Eukaryota; kingdom Viridiplantae; phylum Streptophyta; class Magnoliopsida; order Aquifoliales; family Aquifoliaceae; genus Ilex; species Ilex aquifolium. Next base: position 12,679,817 of record OX637410.1, on the reverse strand, counting down.
CGGTAGTGACATCGGAGATTTCGAGTTCCGACTGGAAAATCCGGTTACGATGCAACCCGCCGACGAGCTCTTCTCCGACGGAAAACTGGTTCCCCTCCAACTCTCTATTATCCGACCAGCGATGACATCTACAATGGCCTCGTTGGAGGTGAGATCGCTTGATACAGAGGAGAAGCTTCTGGTTCATTGAGAGAGAGACGATGTGAGACTGAATGGAAAAAGACCAAATGCCCCAATATTAAAAGGGAGGGAATCGCAAATTTGGCGCAGATAGTATTATTGGCGACGTTTTTTTGAAACGTCGCGAACAAATAAGTATATTTTTTATTTTTTAACTTTTTATTTACGAAAAAGATTAGTATTAACGACGTTTTTAAAAAACGTCGCGAAAAAATAATTTCCTAAAAATTTCTAATTCCCGCCATTTCTCTCGCAAAAAAACTATTAGGAGGGAATTGCCTTTTCGCGACGTTTTTAAAAAACGTCGCAAAAAATAATTATATTTTTATTGTTTAAATTTTTAATTTACGAAAAAGTTTACTATTGGCGACGTTTTTAAAAAACGTCGCAAAAAATAATTATATTTTTATTGTTTAAATTTTTAATTTACGAAAAAAGTTTACTATTGGCGACGTTTTTGAAAAACGTCGCGAAAAAATAAGTAAATTGTTATTTTTTAAATTTTTATTTACAAAAAATGTTAGTATTACCATAAAATTTACATATAATTTATCAAATCAACTTTCAATTTCATTAAATTAACATTCGATTTATCAAATTAACATTCAATTTCATCAAATTAACATTCAATTTATTAAATGGACATTCAATTGAATCAAATGGACATTCAATTTATCAAATTAACATTCAATTAAACATTTAAAGTAATCAAATAAACTTTCAATTTCATTAAATTAACACCCAATTCATCAAATTAACATGTAATTTCATCAAATCGACTTTCAATTTCATCAAATTAACATTCAATTTACCAAAATCACATTCAATTTCATCAAATTAATATTCGATTTATCAAAATCACATTCAATTTCATCAAATTAACATTCGATTTATCAAATTCACATTCAATTTCATCAAATTAACATTCGATTTATCAAATTCACATTCAATTTCATTAAATTAACATTCGATTTATCAAATTGACATTCAATTTCATCAAATTAACATTCCATTTATCAAATTCACATTCAATTTCATTAAATTAACATTTGATTTATCAAATTGACTTTCAATTTCATTAAATTCACATTCGATTTATCAAATTGACATTCAATTTCATCAAATTAACATGTAATTTCATCAAATCGACTATCAATTTCATTAAATTAACATTCGATTTATCAAATTAACATTCAATTTCATCAAATTAACATTCGATTTATCAAATTAACATTCGATTTATCAAATTGCCATTCAATTTCATCAAATTAACATTCAATTTATTAAATGGACATTCAGTTGAATCAAATGGACATTCAATTTATCAAATTAACATTCAATTAAACATTTAAAGTAATCAAATAAACTTTCAATTTCATTAAATTAACACCCAATTCATCAAATTAACATTCAAATTATCAAATTAACATTCAATTTCATCAAATTAACATGTAATTTCATCAAATCGACTTTCAATTTCATTAAATTAACATTCAATTTATTAAATTGATATTCAATTTCATCAAATTAACATTCAATTTATGAAATTGACATTTGATTTATCAAATTGACATTCAATTTCATCAAATTAACATTCCATTTATCAAATTCACATTCAATTTCATTAAATTAACATTCGATTTATCAAATTGACATTCAATTTCATCAAATTAACATTCCATTTATTAAATTGAAATTGAATTTCATCAAATTAACATGTAATTTCATCAAATCGACTGTCAATTTCATTAAATTAACATTTGATTTATCAAATTGACTTTCAATTTCATTAAATTCACATTCAATTTATCAAATTGACATTCAATTTCATCAAATTAACATGTAATTTCATCAAATCGACTATCAATTTCATTAAATTCACATTCGATTTATCAAATTGACATTCAATTTCATCAAATTAACATTCGATTTATCAAATTGACATTCAATTTCATCAAATTAACATTCAATTTATTAAATGGACATTCAATTGAATCAAATGGACATTCAATTTATCAAATTAACATTCAATTAAACATTTAAAGTAATCAAATAAACTTTCAATTTCATAAAATTAACACCCAATCATCAAATTAACATTCAAATTATCAAATTAACATTCAATTTCATCAAATTAACATGTAATTTCATCAAATCGACTTTCAATTTCATTAAATTAACATTCAATTTATTAAATTGATATTCAATTTCATCAAATTAACATTCAATTTCATTAAATTCACATTCGATTTATCAAATTGACATTCAATTTCATTAAATTAACATTCAATTTATCAAATTCACATTCAATTTCATGAAATTAACATTCGATTTATCAAATTGACATTCAATTTCATCAAATTAACATTCAATTTATGAAATTGAAATTGAGTTTCATCAAATTAACATGTAATTTCATCAAATCGACTTTCAATTTCATTAAAGTAACATTCGATTTATCAAATTCACATCCAATTTCATAAATTCAATTGATATTTTTTTTAAAGTTTTTTTTAAGTAAAATGTGTATTTGCGACGTTTTTTAAAAATGTCTCGAAAAATCAATTCAATTGATATTTTTAACATTTTTTATTTAAGTAAAATATTTATTCGCGACGTTTTTGAAAAACGTCGCTAAAAGTGAATTAAATTGTCATTTTTTTAAAGTTTTTTTTAAGTAAAATCTGTATTTCCGACGATTTTTAAAAACGTCGCGAAAAGTCAATTCAATTGATATTTTTAAATTTTTTTTATTTAAGTAAAATGTTTATTCGCGACGTTTTTAAAAAACGTCGCCAAAAATGAATTGAATTGATATTTTTTTTAAATTTTTTATTTAAGTAAAATGTTTATTCGCGACGTTTTTGAAAAACGTCGCCAAAAGTGAATTAAAGTGCCATTTTTTTTAAAGTTTTTTTTAAGTAAAATCTGTTTTGGCGACGTTTTTTAAAAACGTCGCAAAAAGTCAATTCAATTGATATTTTTTAAAATTTTTTATTTAAGTAAAATATTTATTGGCGACGTTTTTTAAAAACGTTGCCAAAAGTGAATTCAATTGATATTTTTTTAAAATTTTTTATTTAAGTAAAATGTTTATTCGCGACGTTTTTGAAAAACGTCGCCAAAAGTGAATTAAATTGCCATTTTTTTTAAATTTTTTTTTAAGTAAAATCTGTATTTGCGACGATTTTTAAAAACGTCGCGAAAAGTCAATTCAATTGTTTTTTTTTAAAATTTTTTATTTAAGTAAAATGTTTATTCGCGACGTTTTTTTGAAAACGTCGCCAAAAGTAAATTTAATTGATATTTTTTTAAAATTTTTTATTTAAGTAAAATATTTATTCGCGACGTTTTTGAAAAACGTCGCCAAAAGTGAATTAAATTGCCATTTTTTTTAAATTTTTTTTTAAGTAAAATCTGTATTTGCGACGATTTTTAAAAACGTCGCGAAAAGTCAATTCAATTGTTTTTTTTTAAAATTTTTTATTTAAGTAAAATGTTTATTCGCGACGTTTTTTAAACACGTCGCCAAAAGTGAATTTAATTGATATTTTTTTAAAATTTTTTATTTAAGTAAAATATTTATTCGCGACGTTTTTGAAAAACGTCGCCAAAAGTGAATTAAATTGCCATTTTTTTTAAATTTTTTTTTAAGTAAAATCTGTATTTGCGACGATTTTTAAAAACGTCGCGAAAAGTCAATTCAATTGATATTTTTTAAAATTTTTTATTTAAATAAAATGTTTATTCGCAACGTTTTTTAAAAACGTCGCCAAAAGTGAATTTAATTGATATATTTTTTAAATTGTTTTTTTAAGTAAAATGTGTATTTGCGACGTTTTTTAAAAACGTCGCGAAAAGTCAATTCAATTGATATTTTTTTTAATTTTTTATTTAAATAAAATGTTTATTTGCGACGTTTTTTAAAAACGTCGCTAAAAAATTTGCCAAAACTGAAATTTGCGACGAAATTAGAAAATCGTCGCTAATATTAATTATTTGCGACAAATTTGAAAACGTCGCAAAAAAAAACCGTCGCCAAAAATGCTTTTTGTTGTAGTGTTCCTCTCTGAGTCTTCAAGATTGATCGAGTGTGCCATATTACAATTTGTTGGGTAATTGTTACTGTCTCATGTTGTGGATGATCTCAGGTTTTGAACTTACAGATTGCTTACAAAGTTACAATGGAGTTTTGAACTCAGGTTTTGACCTTATAGGTTATCGTGTTAAATGGTTTAACATGTGGGGTTTTAAAAGGGTTAGTGTGGTAACCCGGCCCTATCCAATTCAATTCGTTTAATTAAACGAGTTAAACGAGTCGTGTCGTGTAACCCGTTTATTAAACGATTTGTGTTCGTGTAGAGGTTTTTTACCCGTTTATTAAACGTATCGTGTACGAGTTTACTGGGTTTTCACCCGTTTAACTCGACACGTAACCATTTAACTCAACACGGTTGACATCCCTACCCGCCGTCAGCACCAGGGGCGGAGGCAGGATTTATATGTAGTGGGGGTAAACTATAACTAATTGTTATATTAAAATCATAGCATTAAAGCTATTCAATTTATCACAAATATGTTGATATGTTAATACAGGAAAACCAATCAATCAATATACGTTATTTCAAATATGATTTATATACAGTCAAATTTTAAATATAGAAATATTTAGTTATAAGAATATGAAAGAAAAATTTAATCCACTACAAAACAAGCAAACTTGAATTTCAAGAGGTCAGTCAAAAATAATTTAATCAATTACTATTAACTCTAGAATTCAAATATAGAAGTGCAATTCCATAAGAGATTCATGACAACTATAGCAATTTGAAAAAAAATTAGATCTTTCGTATAGTGTGTGCATGTATTCTCTTTTCTCCCAAATTTTTGATTTATTGATTAAATTCTAATTAGTAATGCTTGCTTGACATTCAAACTTATAAAAAGGAATTTATGAAGAAAAAAAATTCCTTCTATTTTTAAAAATATAAAGAGTAATGCTATTTGATGGTATAATGATGTGATAGATTAAATGTTTCCAATATTACTATACTAATGGTATCAAAGGAGATATCATGGTGAAAGATAAAATAATTTAGGTCAAGTTACAACTTTTCAAGTTCGAGTTATAACTCAAAAATAATTGATCACGAAAAATATATGTTTCAAAAGTCAAGGTAAACATTTTAAAGGCTATTCGTGATCGCCATAACATCTTATAATCCATTACAATATTTATAATCGATCACAACATTTAAAATTGATCGAATAACTTCAAAGAGTTATAACTTATTTATTAAAAGTTATAACTTAACTATTAAAATTTTATTTTTCAGTACAATATCTCTTTTTAGTATCGTAAATTTATTGTCATTCTAGTTGCAACTCTCAGAATTTTTCATTAAACTGCATCACTTAATACATTTTTAGATCAAATTTTTTAGATCTCAAAAGTATTATTCAAGTATAAAGGTACTCATAAATTTTAAAAATATTTTAATGGGGGCAAATTTTAAAAAATCTTAAAATTTTTAAAATTTCAAACATACCTAAAAAAATTCAGGATTGCACTAGGGTAGTTGCCCCCAGTGTAAATCCGCCCCTAGACTCACCACAAAACCTCCACTACCCATCAAGGTCACCACTAAACCGTTTTCACTTCGCTGACCCCCCACTTTGCACAGCCCACTATCAACAACCCCCACCATGCAGCCCACTTCTCTCTATCCTTCTCTCTATTTTTGTTTGCTTTTAGGACCCCAAACTGAAGGACATCGAACTGGATTAAGGTTCAACAACATTGTGATTTTGACTAGATCAAGCAATGATGACCCACCACCACTTCTATTCTTTTTATCTCTCTTCCACTGTTGAAACACACAACCACCACCACCTCACTACATAACTAAAACCTTACAACATAATCAAAACCACATATGCACAAACAATACTTCAAATTCAGACTAATGGATATAATCCAGATAGCATAGCTTAGAGTCCAGACCTCGGACATCCATCCTCGATCCCCATGGGAACATCTAAATACGTCAGTCATTACTTGCATGATCTCGAATAGGGAAAGTCTGACACGTGACATTACACACCTGATATCCCACATGAGCTTCAGGGTAACTAACACATGTTAGTGACTAAGGCTCTTGCATGGAGATAGCTTTAGACACACTCAACTAAGAATGATTACCCTTAATCATTACCCTTTAAACTAAGTTTACACTCAACCTACACTATAAAAACCCTCTTAAATGAAGGGTTAAGGTAGGTAACAACTGAAAGAATAGTCTCTCTCTCTTTATCTCCATAAATGCCTTAGTTTCTATAAGCTATCCAAGCTAACGACCTGCTGAACTGACTTAGGGCGATCCCTTACTTTTGAATTCCCTTGACAGGACCAGAGCCGTATAGTTGCTGCATCTCGAGAGCCAGACACCGAACTCATAACCCAATGACCACTACTTGACATGCTGATCTGATTTACTGATCGATCCATTAGTTGTCACAGTTTGTGGGAACGAATATTTTCCAATCTTTTCAAAGCACAGATTTGTAACCCTCTTTAAGCCCTTAGCCATGACCTCTCCACCAGGCTCGAGTAAAAATCTCTCAACTGGCAAAAATGCCATAACCGATAACCATCTAAAAATCAACTCGATAACTAAGCCTTTGTTGAACGAATACAGGGCAAAGTTGTCACTCTGTGCCACCAAGTGAAAGAAATTACTGAGGCCCTCAATGTGATCCTCCAGCAGCAACAGCCACCTGCTCCACCATTCCCAACCTTGCCAAACCTTTAAAACCTCCTAAGACCAGCCAGTCTGACAAGAAATAGCGTCAATGGCGATCCATCTCATCCTCAACAAAACGAGGATACCCAAATAGACCCAAACAATCCCCATCAACCACAAAGAGTGCGGGAGCAAGAAGAAGTGACCGACAACTCTTTTGGCTAGGGAGACCAAATGAGGGACTTCCGAGCTTAGTTAGGAGATCTGAAATACGCCATCGACAACAAAGCTGCTCTAGCTATCAAAATGGAGGAAACCCATTTCTCTCCTACTGTAGTAATTTGTTCGCTGCCCCCTGGTTTTCGAATGCCCCAGATGGAAAGCTTTGAAAGAGGCAAAGACCCACTCGATCACCTTCAAAAATTCAGAGACTTAATGACACTGCATGCCTTCCCTAATGAGATCATGTGTCGAGCGTTCCCAACTACACTAACTAGGAATGCCAGCATGTGGTTTAGCAAGTTACCACCAGGTTCTATTGCCACCTTCTCCCAATTAAGTCAATCATTCATATCTCATTTTGCTGGGGGACAAAAATATAGGAAACCTGCCACTTACCTATTGAACATTAAGCATTAGAATGAGGAGTCCCTCTGAAATGATGTCACCAGGTTTATCAATGAGGCCTTACAAGTAAAGGACCTTGACAAACAAGTTTCCCTCACCGCCTTCCTAGCAGGAGTTAACACCTCCACCTTTGTTTACTTCTTAACCAAACACCTCCAAAGGCCATGACTGGTCTCCTTTGTAAAGCCCAGTGTTAGGCAAGAGTCCTTCTTCGTCAGCTAACCTGAAAAAAGGAAAGCTAATTCAGCCAAAATAGCTGCCTAGCTAGATCCCAAAAAGAAGAAAGCCACAAAGCATCAGTAGGAAGATGAACCATCAAATGTCCACTTTGACAAGTATACCTACTTAACACTCCATTGGAACAAGTGCTCCTGCATGTGGAGAACGACCAGATTCTTAAATGGCATGAAAAATGAGGTCAGCCCCCAAAAAATGATCCCAGGAGACGTATTGTTGTTTCCATCGCAATCACAACCATAATACAGATGAATGCAGAGACTTGAAAGAATAGATCAAGTTAGTAATCCGTAGAGGAAGGTTATCACGATTCGTTTCTGATGATCGCAAAGGTAAACAAAAGGTGGGTGAAGAGAAACAACCAAACACTGGCAACTGTGGTCACTAAGAGCCTATTGGCAAGAGAATTTGTTGGTGGTGGTGAATCATCTTAACTAAAAAGAATCACGTAAGAAAAGCTCAATCGACATCCGAGGTATATGGGATCCAAACGTAGGACTGACCCCAAAAACTCCCCAAGACTAAAGAATTGATTTCATTTTCTGACCAAGAACTTATAGGAATTCAATTTCCTTATGATGATCCCCTAGTAATGTCCCTAACCATTTCTAACTTCAAAGTCAAGAGGGTCGGCTAATATCTTGTATTTGAACATTTTCCAACAGCTCGGTATTGGGAAGGAGAAGTTGATGGTGGTAAGCACCCTTCTTATTGGCTTCTCAGGAGAAAGAGTCTTCCCATTAGGTTCTATTCTTCTCCCAATTACTACCGGTGAGCCACCTCTACAGTCCACTATCATGGTCAATTTCTTTATTATGGACTCACCATCATCCTATAATGTCATTATGGGAAGGTCTGTTATCAATGATCTCCAAGCCATTCCCTCAACCTATTACCTGATGCTACACTATTCCACTCCGAGGGGCGTAGGTCAGATAAAGGGTGACCAGAGCATAGCTAGAAAATGTTATGCGATATCGATGAAAGATAAAGCCCCAAAGAAATTCCTTCAGATTGAGAATTTTGATTCAAGAGAAGTTGACGGGAAAGGGTCTCTAGTGGAGGAGTGCTTCAACTTTAATATTGTAAACCCAAGCGCAGGTTGAGCGAAGTAATATAAGTCTCGGAATACCGAGGTCGATCCCTCAAGGAATTGTAACAAGATAACAATCACACATAATACTAAAACAAACTTAAAAATAGGTGAGCAGTTCAAATATGTGCTGAGTGCAGAAAAGTGATTTGAGTAATTAAACAAAATAATAAATATACTAGAGCATCGGGTATCCCCCTCTCAATTCCATACGATAACGATTAAAGAATCAAACTTTAACTTGAAACACGAATCAGATGTCGGTTGATTCAAGAAACAAATCAAGTAAGAAAACCAAAAGTTATAATCAACGGATTATTCAGGAACCTGAACAACCGTCCAATTATTTTATCTTATGAGCTAATGATAAGTACTCCAAGCGTAGAATAACTAGTTATTTACTCACAGGGAAATTCAAGCAATTGATGTACATGACACAACAACTCAAGGATTTTTACAGAGTAAAAACTTTGCTAAAAGATTAGAAGTAAAATTAACAAAATATCATAAATCATTCAAATCGAATTCAACAACGTTACCGCACTTCATTGAGAGGTTCTCCCTTAGCCCTAGTTCAGCCTTCTAGTCAGACATGATCAATCAAAAATAAACTAGTAATGAAAGAATTCTTCCCAAAAATAAAGATCCCTATTACAAGATCTTCAATTCCTATTTATACTTTGTTCCTCAAAAAGATTGACTTGGAGTAAAACTCTTAGTCTGGCGTTGGCAGATTACCCACACGCGTCCGGACGCGTGCTCTTCAATCGTCCGGACGCAGCTTCCAGTATACTCTTTCTCAGCTCCTTGCCTTTCTGCCACTTACGTCCGGACGCGTGGGGTTGAACCGTCCGGACGCGTAATCCAGTGCCCTTCCTCTTCAGCTATGCTCCATCTCTCCTTCCTTTCTTCTAATTTGATGCTATTCTTCTGCAAAATATACACAATTAACATAGCAACTATTCTTTAATTAATTAACCACATTTATCATACTTTCATGAATAAATAATTAATCTTTCTCAATGATAAATGTAACTATTGGACCTCAATCACACCCCCCAACTCAGACCTTGCTAGTCCCTAGTAAGGCAAACAGCAAAAACAGAAAAACTATCTAAAAGCAAGACAGAACAAAACCATTTTCCTAGGCTTCACGATTGCATTTAACATATGCAACAAGCCTTTAAACCCCTAGGTTTCCCCTAGTGGACGAGTATAGTCTCGTGAGGGTTTCCAGAGATGATACCCACAAACATCAACCTGTGATCAAATATCTGAATAATAATTTTATAGCACAAATTGCTACCACAATATAAGAATTTTAAACTATACATCTTCTTATAAGCACCTGCAAAGCAAAAATATAGAACTCTACGCTATATAAATGTATGCACTTATCATATTCTCATATAAACTCGTGCGTAGTGTGGATTAACTATACCAAGTCAATAACTTATCCGATAATTGATGAGCACAAAATATTGTATATTTGAAGGCCTCATTACATTCATTTTAACTCAACTTTTGCATATAAGTACTTAGTGTTAGCCAATTTTATGAATAATGTTGAATTTTCAATGTTGCAAGTTTTTATAGCTTAAATGATTGATTTTAGGACCTTGCAACTATGATGGATGTGTGGTGAGGGCGTGGATACATTACATGAATATTTGGAGGCTTAAAAGTGAAGAAATCAAGGAGGTATTGGTGTTTGGGAACAAAAGCACCAGCAGCCACACCATCTGGAAATAGAGCCTCGGTATTCCTCCATTTTCACCATGATCCTCTTCGAAAAAAGTTCAAAACATGAAAGTTGTATATCTGGATGTCTTCTGTATTGTGTCAAAATTTCAGCTCAATCGGACGGTTAGATCAAAAGTTACGCCAATTCTACGAAGACTGGTCCGGAGTAGAGAAACCGTACCGGTATGCAGTATCGGTACACCGAAGCTACTGGTGTTCGAAGTACCGGTATGCAGTACCGGTACTGAGTACCGGTACTGTCTCCTGACAGCCCAGAATCGCCTGCAATCATGCTCCACTTGCTTGGGGGGGTCCCACCTACACTTCTCCCACACCTAGCCCGACATTTTATCCCTACAACCATGCCTCCTACACCCTACTTGAAGACATTTGGAGGCAATGGCATTAATGGAGAGGGGATTGAAGGGGGCTGCCAGGGGAGTTGTAGGCTAACCTTCTCCTAGCCTGTCCAAGCTTCAACTCAGCCTCCTATTGATGGGAGGCCTGCACACAGGCTAGGGGGACCATCATGCACGAAATTTGAAGGCAAACACACCATATATTCAGCATTCACAAGACATTGAAGGGGTGGCTACCTAAGCTTAGAATAGTTAGGAAGAAGATGAATAGTAGAGATGTTTATGTTTTTGCATTTTCTTCCATCTTTTCACTTGTAGTTTAATGTAAGGATCTTGTAATCTTCATTTAATGTCTTTAATGTCATTTATTTCTAATGCTTTGCAAGTTTAGTTCTACATTTTACATTTCACCATTGTTGTTTAAGTTTTCTTCATTTCCTAGCTTAAAATGAGTATTGCATATTTCTCTTCGTAGTTAAGTTTTCTTTCATTAACTTAGTTTAAATCTTCATCTCTCTACAATGTCTTTCATTTTACATTATTGTCTTGTCTTTTATTATGAGTAACTAGATTTAAGTTGGCTAATCCAAGGGAAAATTTCTCTTGGGTGTGCTACTTCAACTCTTTTCCATTCCTCCTCTTGGTGTACGATGGTTCGGTTTGACTGGGTTGAGGGTGGATGAGTTTGTGAGTCTTTGATATTCCATAGGCCTAGTCACGGTTTATGCTTGGATCCTCACCATCTTATCCCTAGCTTCCCAATCAATCGTTCGTCTATGCACCATTGGAGGAAGGATTGGAGTTGATTTGGTATTCTCATTGGAATGACCCCTTTTGATTAACCAACACTTGTTTTCTTGCATTTCCATTCACAAACACAACCAACTCAAACAAAAGATTTTACACTTTTCCTTTTTGTTCACAAAAATCACTTTCACACAACTTGACATTTCCTTCCCTGAGGAGACGACCTTGGAATACCACCAAGTAAAACACGACACGCGAAAGACTCCTTGCGATTGGGGAGCACTTTTGTTACATTTCATTTCACATTTTGTTCATTCCATTTTCCACCAATTCGTTGTTGCCTAATCTCTTGCAACACCCCGAGGGAGAGTGACACTCCCTTTCACACATAAGCCATATACACATGTCAAATGGTGATGTTTAGGGGTTAGGAATAACATCGTTTTCAATCAATCAATAATCACCTCTACAGCTATCAACTATTCGTCTCAATGCCAAATCTCACTGGATAATTCACTCATAAAAGATTCTCTCAGATTATAGTGACTATTCACTCAAATATCACATGTGAGAAGAAGATATTTAAGTCAAAACAAAATAATGCTCACATGTCTATTAAAATAATTGTAATCTAAAAGAAAATGATTTGACATAATCTCATGAAAGGAAATCAACACACAATAAATAAATAATCACCATTCTCTTCCTTATTCACACAAGTCATGCATCCATCAATACATTATTGAGATCAAATAGGTCTTTATTTAAGGTTGTAATGGGGTCTTGGGATTAGGGTTTTGAAACGAAAGATATTTAGGAATTCAAAAGACTATCCCGAGAAAACATTTACATTACACAACCAAACTTCTTTTCATAGTCTTTTACTCTCTATCATTTAGAAGCACAATTTACAACACTAGCTCATATTTTTTTTCAAAATTCATGCTTGCTATTTTTTCCTCTTTTTTTCAATTTGTTTTTTTTTTTCACAGCTAGACATATTGTCTTTCTTTTCAACTTTTTTTTTTTTTTTTTTTTTTCAGCAAGACATCTAATGCAAATATTCACAAGTATGCAAAACTCTGTTTTTTTTGTCTTTTTTTTTTTCATCTTTTCTCAACCAACATCTCCCAAATTACATAAACAATAAAAACTCAATCTCGGGATAACCAAGGGTAAAATGATATATATATTTTTTTTATTGGCTTGGTTATTTTATGTTGGGCATAAGAAATAAAATTTTACTTCAAAGGCTCAATCATGGCTTCTAGGGATAATAATATTCAAATAATAAAGCTTAGGCTCAAATAATAAAGCATAGGCTCAAATTATTTGATAACACACTTCCATGCAAATAATTTAAAGTCTAGCAATCATTCACAATATTGGTGTTGAGCAAAACAAAATTAATGAGACTATTGAAGGAGATTAGCTGAATAAAAATATTCTTTATTGAGTAAATGTAAATAACCCTCGAAAAAAAGATTGGATCAAAACTCACTAGGGTTTTATACATCTCCACTATATGTTTCAAGTTCTCAAGGTAAAATACCTAACAAATTTTCAACTTGGTAAAGTCTAAAGTGCACAAATTGTGAGTTTTTATAAGACCATGATATGAGCTACAAAAATATAGAATAAAGTTTTATGTGCTACTTAAACAGTTGCAAATTTAAAGTTAAGCAAATTATTTTTATATTGTGGTGTCAATTCATGTATAAAAATGTTATTTAGATATTAAATGACACATCTGATCAAACTATGCATTTCATATAATATTTAGAATTTCCATACAATGCATAACCCAAAAGATAAAAGAAATCAAGCCTAACAAAAACTACCCAAAATAGGCTTTGATTTCTACAGATGACTTGAAAGAAAACCAAGAAAAACACTCAACTCGGGACCTAGAAGAAACATACTAAGATGAGGGGCCTGCCTGACTTTGAGAACTCTGCCCTAAGCCCCTCATTTGTGCTCTCAACTCCTTCATCTCCTTCCTTATCTCCCTCTGTCCTCTCAACAGCTCAAAAAGTATCTGCCTATCAGTCCTGGGGTCAGTATCCTCATCCACTGGCAACTCAAAATCCTCATCAATATTGAGAAACTAATCCCATTCCTCCTCCCCCGGTGCCATCCCCTCGGGCGCTGCTTGCTCGCCACCTGGACCCCTCTCACCTCGTACTGGTCTGGCTACACTCTGACTCTTCAAAAGGAAGCCAGAGTTTAGTACCACTACTTTCTTGGCTCGCTCCATAGTGGTGTCGATCACCACTCCTGCCTGCTCGCACAATGCAGTAGCTAAACCAGCAAAAGGGAGAGATGGTTTTTTCGGATCCACGATGGCTCGCCTCATCTCTGCAAAGATCAGGGAGGGGAGGTCAATGGATTTTCCAGTACCCATAGCGTATAGAAGTCGGCCTCGATCAAGGTAGATGTGGTTTTTTCTCAGCAGGGGAAAAACATTAGAGACTGATATCAGATTAAGGATCTTGTACTTATTTGTCAAGCCTCCCTGCAGAAGGAACCGAAGACTCTCTGGCCAAACAAAGCTCTCATCTCCCAGAAGTGCCTGTCCCACTATATCTCCAGAGTAGTTCGTAGGGTAGTCGGGGTTGGGGACTCGGGCCTGAAGCATTCCAGTCAAACTAGCTATGGTAGTGGCATCCACTCTGATATGCTTCCCTCGAACGTAGGTGGTGAATGTTCCATTCCCACAGTCGTCAGCATTACCATAAAATTCCCGTGTCAATATCGGGATGACTCGCCACTCCCTGCCCATGAACCCAGCCCACCTTCGTGAGGTAATGATGTCTCGGACTCCCAGACGAGAGAAATCCTCATACTCTACCTTCCTCTCACAGACAACAGGCTTGGCGTAATATTTAAAAAATCTGATTCGGGTTTCTAGGGTTTCAAAGCGAATTGGGTCAAATGTGGTATCCTCCTCTTGGGACTCTTTAGCGCTAGTCTGAGGTCTCTTCGATGTGGCTGCTCATGGAGGTGCCATGGCGGGGCGACTGGAGGAGTGTTCTATGGGCTAGAGGGAAAGAGAAGATAGAAAAATTCGTCCTGACTCCATCTATTTATAGTTTTTCATACGCGTCCGGACGCATGGGGTTCTCCCGTCCGGACGCACCTCACCTACCGCCTTAATTAGCCTTAAAAGTCATGCGTCCGGACGCATGGGTGAATCCCGTCCGGACGCGCCTATGGAATTCGAAACGATTGGTTTCCTGTCCGGACGCATGACGAAGTCTCGTCCAGACGCGTATTCCAGAGAATTCAACCTCTTTGGTCACGTCCGGACGCGACTTCCAGTAGGTTTTGCTCTATATTCTTGCGTCCGGACGCGACTTCCAGTGAGTTGATTCCTCTATACTTAGAAAAATTTTCACTTTTTTCAGCTCTTTTTCTCCCAAGTTGTTCCATTCTACTCCTAAAAATTTCTAAGGCTAAAAAAAATGTACACAAAGCTATGAAATTTTTTTTTTTTTTTTGTATGTGCATAGTATATCGATCAAACACAGTATGGTCCTACCCCCCCACTCAAAAACTTACATTGCCCTCAATGTATGAATATGCATGTAACACATATGGGAAAAAAGGATCATACCTGATACGCTTATACTATGCATTTGAATCTGCAATATCTTCAAAAATAAAAGAAACACTATATAATACAATACACAAAATTGTTAGAGAAAAATCATTTGTAGTGGGGATCCACCAATTCGATGGATTCCACTTCAACTATACCTTCTTCCAGGAACGGTTTCAGTCGCTGTCCGTTAACTTTAAAACTGTTCCCATTGCTGGGATTTTCAATCTCAATTGTTCCATAGGGAAACACTTCTTTCACAATATACGGACCACTCCATCTAGTCCGAAGCTTGCCTTTGAAAATGTGTAGTCTAGAATTATAAAGAAGAACTTTTTGTGCAGGTGTAAAGGTTTTACGCACAATATTCTTATCATGGAACAACTTCATTCGTTCTTTGCTAATTCAAGAATTCTCATATGCCTCATTCCGGATCTCCTCAAGTTCATTTAGTTGTAATTTTCGTACGGTGCCAGCTTTGTCAAAACTAAAATTGAACATCTTAATGACCCAGTATGCTTTATGTTCTAGTTCCACAGGTAAATGACAAGTTTTTCCATATACCAGTCTATACGGAGACATGCCAATCGGGGTTTTATATGCTGTGCGATATGCCCATAATGCATCGATTAATCGTAACGACCAATCTTTACGATCAGGGTTAACTGTTTTTTCCAAAATGTATGAAATCTCCCTATTGGCTAACTCCGCTTGACCACTTGTCTGTGGATGATAGGGGGTTGCAACCTTTTGTGTCACTCCATATTTTTTCATTAAAGCTTCAAAAGGTTTATTACAGAAGTGCAATCCCCCATCACTGATAATGGCCCGAGGTATACCAAATCTAGACAAAATGTTTTCTTTTAGAAATTTCAAAACAACTTTATGATCATTTTTCCGACATGGTATAGCTTCGACCCACTTAGAAACATAATCGACTGCCACTAGAATGTACATATATCCAAAAGATGGGGGGAAAGGTCCCATGAAATCAATGCCCCAGCAGTCAAAAATTTCTATTATCAAAATTGGGTTCAGGGGCATCATATTTCTACGGGTTAATCCCCCTAGTTTTTGACATCGCTCGCAAACCTTACAAAAATTATACGAATCTTTAAAAATTGTTGGCCAATAAAAACCACATTGCAAAACCTTTGCAACGGTCTTTTTCATAGAAAAATGGCCTCCACATGCTCCCGAATGACAAAAAGTTAGAATGCTACTTACCTCATCATCAGGCACGCATCTTCGGATAATCTGATCTGAACAGTATTTGAAAAGGTAAGGGTCATCCCAGAAAAAGTTTCTCACCTCAACTAAGAACTTCCTCCTATCCAATGTAGTCCAAGCTGGTTGCATGTTACCTGTAACAAGAAAATTCACTATATCAGCAAACCAAGGTGTTACAAAAATTGCCAGCAATTGTTCATCAGGGAAAGTGTCCTTGATCGGCACTGTCTCTATGGCCTTATCATTCACAAGTCTAGACAAATGGCCGGCCACTACATTCTCTACTCCTTTTTTATCTTTAATAGTTAAATCAAATTCTTGGAGTAAGAGGATTCACCTTAGTAGTCTTGGCTTAGTATCCTTCTTAGTTAATAAGTACTTGAGAGCTGCGTGGTCTGTGAAGATAACAATAGGTGACCCTACTAAGTATAACCTAAACTTGTCCAGGGCAAACACTACTGCTAGTAATTCCTTTTCTGTGGTAGAATAATTCATCTGCGCATTGTTTAAGGTTCTACTAGCATAGTAAATGACATGTGGCTTTTTCTCATCCCTTTGCCCTAAAACTGCCCCTACAACATAGTCACTGACATCACACATGATTTCTAAGGGAAGACTCCAATTTGGGGGTTGCATAATTGGAGCAGTGATGAGCATGCCTTTTAGCTTATCAAAAGCCTCTTGGCATAACTCATCCCACTCAAAAGGTATATATTTCCCTAGGAGATTGCAAAGTGGTCTAGACATAGAACTAAAATCTTTTATAAATCTTCGATAGAAACCAGCATGACCCAAGAAAGATCTAATGTCCTTAAGGGTTTTGGGAGAAGATAAATTAGCAATTAATTCTATCTTAGCTCTATCTACCTGGATTCCCTCAGATGAGACAATGTGACCAAGAACAATTCCCTTTTGAACCATAAAGTGGCATTTTTCCCAATTAAGCACGAGGTTCTTTTCTTCACAGCGTATAAGTACTTTCACTAAATTTGACAAACATTCATCATAAGCATCACCAAAGACAGTAAAATCATCCATGAAAACTTCAAGAAAACGCTCTACCATGTCACTGAAAATACTTAGCATGCACATTTGAAAGGTCGCAGGTGCATTGCAAAGTCCAAAGGGCATCCTGCGATATGCGAAAGTACCAAAAGGGCAAGTAAATGTTGTTTTCTCTTGGTCTTCTAGGGCAATTTCAATCTGGTTATATCCTAAATAGCCATCTAGAAAACAGTAGTACAGATGCGATGCTACCCTTTCTAAAATTTGATCCATAAAAGGTAAAGAGAAGTGATCTTTTCTAGTTACTGAATTTAATTTTCTGTAGTCAATGCACATTCTCCAACCAGTGACTGCCCTAGTTGGTACAAGTTCTTTATTCTCATAAGCAACTACAGTAACTCCAAACTTTTTAGGGACTACCTGGGTAGGACTTACCCACTTGCTGTATGTAATAGGGTAAATTATTCCTACATCTAA
This sequence comes from Ilex aquifolium, assembly GCA_951799425.1. NCBI lineage: Eukaryota > Viridiplantae > Streptophyta > Magnoliopsida > Aquifoliales > Aquifoliaceae > Ilex > Ilex aquifolium. The sequence continues at coordinate 12,661,775 of OX637410.1, read as the reverse complement.
CAATTTTAGCACCTCATTCCTTACAACTTCTTTCATATGTGGATTTAGTCTTCGTTGCATCTCCCTAGATGTTTTAGCATTATCCTCCAAATAAATCTTATGAGTGCAAACCAATGGACTAATTCCTTTTATATCAGCTAATGTCCAACCAATGACATTCTTATGCTTTCTAAGAAGTTGTAGCAACATACCTTCCTGTGCTGAATTTAACTGAGAAGAAAGTATTACCGGATATGTTTCATCATCTCCCAAAAATGCATACTTCAAGTCTACCGGTAATTGCTTCAATTCAAGCTTGGGAGCTTGAATACTAGATGAGATTGGTGAATTGGTTCTTGGTGGAAGCTCTTCAAATTTCTGTCTCAACTCTCTCATTTCAAGTACCTGTGAAGAATTCAACAAATCAGCCGAGGCAGAAATTTCAGAATTATTTTCATCTATATCTAACAAAGAAGATTGTTCAAGCAAGCATGCCTCAAGTGGATCAAATAAAGAAGAATCATATACTCTGCTTGGAACAAGAGACTCAATCATGTTAACCTCATGCACATCCTCATCAACATTCCCAGGTTGTTTGCATACATTAAAAATATTGAGTTCTAATGTCATATTCCCTAAAGTTAATTTCATCACACCATTCTTGCAATTAATTAAAGCATTTGAAGTTGCTAGGAATGGTCTGCCTAATATAACAGGAATTTGAGCATTAGTGTTTAACACAGGTTGAGTATCCAAAATTATAAAATCCACAGGGAAGTAAAATGTATCAACCTGTACTAAAACATCCTCCACCATACCCCTAGGTATCTTCACAGATCGATCAGCTAATTGAAGTGTGACCGAGGTAGGTTTTAACTCCCCTAACCCTAATTGTTCATATACTGAATAAGGAAGCAAGTTCACACTAGCTCCTAAATCCAATAAAGCTTGTTCAATTCGGTGGTTGCCTATAACACAAGAGATGGTTGGGCAACCTGGGTCTTTATACTTTGGTGGATATCTATGTTGTATGATGGAGGATACTTGCTCAGTTAAAAATGCCTTCTTTTACACATTTAATTTCCTTTTGATAGTACATAGCTCTTTCAAAAATTTTGCATATAAGAAGGTATTTGTTTGATGGCATCCAACAAGGGAATGTTGATTTTTACCTGCTTAAAAATCTCTAACAAATCATTGTGCATATTTGGCTTGCTAGAGGTAAGTAATCTCTGTGGGAATGGTGTAGGTGCGACATAATTTTCAGACTTATTGAAATTGGTTGGGGCAAGTTCATCACCATTCTCTATAGGTTTTGAAATTTTTTTAGATTCTTGAACCGGAGTAGAAATAGTTTTATCAATTTCTTTCCCGCTACGGAGTGTGGTGATAGACTTGACTTGCTCATGAATATTGTTGGAAGTGCAAGGTTCATTCACATTAAATTGACCTTGTGGATTTGGTTGGGGTTGGCCTGGAAACTTACCATTTTCCTGATGGCAAGGGTCAGTGGTCAATTTAGTGATTGCACTCCTCATATCTTCAATAGCCTGTGTATTTTGTCTATTATATTCGGTCTGACTTTGCATGAATTGTGAGAACACTTCTTCAAGATTTCTCTTTGGGGGTGGGATATAGGGTGTGAAGTTAGAGGAATTCTGTTTAGGTGCTTGTGATGTCTGATTCTCATTCCTCCAACTAAAATTCGGATGATTCTTCCACCCAGGATTATATGTATTTGAATAAGGGTTGTTGTATGGTTTTGTAAAAGTGTTTGCAGCATTTGCTTGATCTTGTAACACATCTTTAAGAACAGGTAATGTTGGACACTCCTTCATGGGATGTCCAGGAATCTCACAAATACTGCAAACCTCTTCAACAAGTACTGTGTCAATTTCATTAACCCTTTTCAATTCCATGGCTTCTACCCTTCTGGCTAAGATGGCAAGTCTAGCTCCTAGGTCATCTTCCTCTCTCAGCTGATATTTACCCCCACTTGATGATGATTGTGTGGTCTTACCTTTAGGAGGTTCTTGAGAAGTCGTATCCCTAGACTGTGCATTCTCGGCTAATTGGTCTAGATAGTCTAAAGCCTCATCTGGTTTCTTATTCATGAAGTCACCATTGCACATCATCTCTACAAACTGACGCATTTGTGGGCTCAGTCCCTCGTAAAAAAAACTTATAACACGCCAGCTCTCGTAACCATGATGTGGGCAAGACGCAAGAAGGTCTTTGAATATATCCCAGCGTTGATAAAAATTTTCAGACTCTTTTTGAGAAAAATTCATTATTTGTCTTTTTAAAGAGTTTGTGCGATGTGTGGGAAAAAAAATTTTCAAAAATTCTTTTTGCATCTCTGGCCATGTGCCTATGGACCTAGATCTGAGTGAATGCAACCAAGTCTTAGCTTTTTCCTTTAGTGAAAAGGGGAAAAGCTTCAACCTGATTGTATCCACTGACACAGTCTGATCATGAAATGTAGCACATACCTCCTCAAAGTCTCTAATGTGCAAGTATGGGTTCTCAGATTCCAAGCCATTAAATTTTATAAGTAATACTATCATGCCAGGTTTAAAAACAAAACTTGTGGCATTTAACGGAAACACGATGCATGAAGGTGCAGTGTGACGTGCAGGTTGCAAAAAATCACGCAAAGTCCATCCATGATTTGCATTTAAATTATCCACATCATTCTCATCATGATTACTTACCCTATCCTCATGATCCTCACGTTCAGGAAGATTGTTTTGCCTATTGTTATTAGGATTAGCAGCCATTGTGTGCAACAAATGATTTGAGTCAGATGAACCAAATAAATCTCCAAACATAGTATCTAAATCTTCTCTTATCAAACGACCACTTGAATCACGATGTCAAGAACTCATAAACAAGTAAACAAACTAAATAGAACAGGAATCTAAACTAAATGACAAAGAGGAAATAGATTGCAATGAAAACAAATAAATAAATAAAAACTGGAACGAAATTACCGGATATCCGACGAAACGCAAATACCGAAAACCTCGACAGATGTGATGGCTCCTTGTCTTTCAATTCCCCGGCAACGACGCCAAAAACTTGCTTCAACTTTAATATTGTAAACCCAAGCGCAGGTTGAGCGAAGTAATATAAGTCTCGGAATACCGAGGTCGATCCCTCAAGGAATTGTAACAAGATAACAATCACACATAATACTAAAACAAACTTAAAAATAGGTGAGCAGTTCAAATATGTGCTGAGTGCAGAAAAGTGATTTGAGTAATTAAACAAAATAATAAATATACTAGAGCATCGGGTATCCCCCTCTCAATTCCATACGATAACGATTAAAGAATCAAACTTTAACTTGAAACACGAATCAGATGTCGGTTGATTCAAGAAACAAATCAAGTAAGAAAACCAAAAGTTATAATCAACGGATTATTCAGGAACCTGAACAACCGTCCAATTATATTATTTTATGAGCTAATGATAAGTACTCTAAGTGTAGAATAACTAGTTATTACTCGCAGGGAAATTCAAGCAATTGATGTACATGGCACAACAACTCAATGATTTTTATAGAGCAAAAACTTTGCTAAAAGATTAGAAGTAAAATTAACAAAATATCATAAATCATTCAAATCGAATTCAATAATGTTACCGCATTTCATTGAGAGGTTCTCCCTTAGCCCTAGTTCAGCCTTCTAGCTAGACATGATCAATCAAAAATAAACTAGTAATGAAAGAATTCTTCCCAAAAACAAAGATCCCTATTACAAGATCTTCAATTCCTATTTATACTTTGTTCCTCAAAAAGATTGACTTGGAGTAAAACTCTTAGTCTGGCGTTGGCAGATTACCCACACGCGTCCGGACGCGTGCTCTTCAACCGTCCGGACGCAGCTTCCAGTATACTCTTTCTCAGCTCCTTGCCTTTCTGCCACTTACGTCCGGACGCGTGGGGTTGAACCGTCCGAACGCGTAATCCAATGCCCTTCCTCTTCAGCTATGCTCCATCTCTCATTCCTTTCTTCTAATTTGATGCTATTCCTCTGCAAAATATACACAATTAACATAGCAACTATTCTTTAATTAATTAACCACATTTATCATACTTTCATGAATAAATAATTAATCTTTCCCAATGATAAATGTAACTATTGGACCTCAATCAAGGAGCTAGAAGAAATAGCTTTAGCCCCTCTAAACCCGGGCAAACGGCGAAAATAAGTACTTTGCTTACTCCAGAGCTCAGATAATGTCTACTAAATGTCTAGTTGTTGCTCGGAATATCTTCACCTAGGAGCATTCATACATGATAGGAATAGACCCTGAGGTCATCACTCATCGTCGACCCCCAACACAAACTAGTACGCCAAAAAAAGTGTACATTTGCCTCAAAAAGAAGTCAGACGATAAATGAAAAGGTGTCCAAACTCCTGAAAGCTGATCAAATCAAAGAATCCAAGTACCCCGAGTGGTTGGCAAACGTTGTCTTGGTAAAAAAGATGAATGGAAAATGGAGACTCTATGTGGATTTCACCGACCTCAATAAAACATGCTCCAAAGACAACCACCATTTGCCCAGGATCGACATTCTCATCAATGCTACTGTAGGACACGAGCTTCTCAGCTTCCTGGATGCTTATTCAGGGTACAATCAAATCGTCATAGACCCTTCCAATGTGGAGAAGACATCCTTCATCACCAACCAAGGTACATTCTACTATAGAGTAATACCTTTTGGTCTAAAAATTGCAGGGCAACCTAACAATGACTAGTAAATTGGATGTTTGAAGCGAAAATTAGCAAAACCATGGAAGTCTACGTAGATGATATGCCGGTAAAAAGCCTGAAAGTCGACCTACATATCCAACACCTAGAAGAAACTTTCCAAGTCCTCCGAAAACATAAGATGAAGTTGAACCCTACCAAGTGCGCCTTTGGAGCCACCTTAAGAAACTTCTTGGGATTCATGGTCACAAGGCAAGGAATTGAAGCAAACCCAGAGAAGATTACTACCTTGACCAACACAAAATCACCGAAATCCACCAAGGAGGTCCAACAGTTAGCTGGAAAGGTGGCTGCCTTGAACAGGTTTGTCTCCCGAGCTACTGACAAGTGCCTTCCTTTTTTCAAAATCCTCAGGAAAAACTTCGAGTGGACAGAGGAGTGCAAGAAAGCATTTCAGCAATTGAAGCAATACGTGGCTTCACCTCCTCTTCTATCCATTACACCTCCAAGAGAGCCTCTCTATCTTTATTTGGTTGTATCACCTACAACTGCTAGGTCGTTACTAATGAGCGAGGATGACCGAGTCCAGAAGCCAATCTATTACACCAGTCGAACTCTCTGTGGTGCATAAGAAAGATATTCGACCACCAAAAAATTAGCTTTTTCTCTGATCGTTGCTGCTAGGAGGCTAAGGCCCTATTTTCAAGCCCATCAGATTGTTGTGTTGACCGATCACCCCCTCCGAAAAATACTTCACAAACCTGAGACATTAGGATGGATGATAAAATGGGCAATTGAGCTAGGGGAGGTTGACGTCCAGTTCGAACCATGCCGAACTATTAAGGGCCAAGCCGCAACAGACTTCATTGCGGAGTTCACTCATTCAGAAGAAGGGGAAACCATCCCCACCCCAGCGAAATGGTCTCTGTTCGTTGATGGCTGTTCCAACAAACTTGGAAGTGGAGCCGGTCTAATTCTAATCTCACCAGAAGAACACAAGCTAGAGTACGCCCTCAAAAGCTTCAAACAATGAAGCCAAGTATGAGGCACTCCTTGCAGGTCTTCGACTTGCTACTAACCTCATTGTCCAGTGTCTCCAAGCTTAGAGCGATTCACAACTCATCGTTAATCAGGTAAATGGCCAGTACAAAGCCAAATATGACCAAATGGTAGCATACTTGGCAAAAACCAGGTCTCTCATATCCCAAATCCAAGCCTTCACCATCTAACAAATAGCAAGGTCAAACATACAAATTCTCTTGCTCTGCTAGCCTCATTGGGAGAAGACCAAAGAGTAGAAAGTAGAAGCATCCCCCTCGAATACTTGCCAAAACCCAGCACTAAAGGAGTAGAACTAGTGGGTGAAATGCTCCAAGTTTAGACGACGACAACTTGGATGGATCAATATGTATCGTACCTCAGAAATGGCGACCTCCCGCCAGAATGACTAGTAGCTAAGAGACTGATCATGAAGGCGGCCAAGTACGTAATCATCCAAGGTGTTCTTTATAGAAGAAGCTTATCTCTCCCATACCTCCATTGTTTAGGGGAAGAGGAAGCGAACTATGTCCTAAATAAGGTACACGAAGGAATATGTGGCAATCACTGTAGAGGGTGGTCAATTTCGTATATAATACTGCGACAAGGGTACTATTGGCCCACAATGGTCAAAGATGACATGACATTCGTCAGAAACTACGACAAATGCTAGAGGTATGGGAATATTCAACACTCTCCATCGAAGGATCTCATTTTTATTTCTAGCCAGGGGTGGAGCTACTTGGGTCATTGTGGGGGCAGTTGCCCCCACTCAATTTTGAAGAAATTCTACATATTTACTGTATCAGAAAATAAATTATATTTAGTTTATTACATTCTCTTAAGTCTTTGAAAATGTGCATAATGGCCTTAGTCTATTTTCTTTTCGATAAGTTAGTGGTACATTGATCTCTAATTTACTGAAATAAATATTTTATTTTTAGACTAAATAATAAATCAAATGTAAAACACCCTAACTCATATATTAACCGAAGATGACACCTTTATTATTTAATATCCTTCCTCTTATTCTTTAAAAACAGTTGTATAATTGTCTATCAATTTTTTTTTAGATTGTTGGCTCATAAATTAGTATCACACAAATTAATGCAACTAATAAAATGTACAAACCCGAAAGATCAATTTAAGCTATTCTAAAAGATCAATTTCTCAACCACATTAAAAGAAAACTATTGAGAATTTTATGTCATGAAACTGAACAATAATAGTCGATTCTTGAAATTTAATACAATGTTAATGTGTTCTACTTGTATAAATATAATACCCAATTTACTTCTTATTAATTAATATCCAATTTTTTGTTTTCTCAATTAATTAATTTTTCATTCATATTCTTGCCCCCTCTCGGATAGAATTCTGGCTCCGCCCCTGTTTCTAGCCCTTGGACATTCGTCCAATGGGGCATCGACATTATAGGACCTCCACAACGAGGAAAGGATCAGAACCGCTTTGTGGTAATAGCCATTGATTATTGTACCAAATGGGCTGAAGCCGAAGCACTAGCTACAATTTTTGGAAAAAAAGTAATGCATTTCGTCTGGAAATCCATTGTGTGTCGGTTTAGTATCCCACAGGCCATCATTTCAAACAACGGGAAGCAGTTCAACTCAAGTGGTTTCCATAGTTTCTGCTCCAACTTCAACATAAAGAACCGTTTTTCATCCCCTGGACATCCAAAGTCCAACAGTCAAGCCAAAGTCACTAACCAAACTCTATTACAGAACATCAAGACCAAACTCGACGAGAAGCAAAGCTTATGGGTTGAGCTCCTCCCCAAAGTCCTCTAGGCATACCAAACCACTCCCAGGAAAGTAACCGAGGAAAGCCCCTTCATGCTAACCTATGGAACTGAAGCAATCATACCTGTAGAGATAGGCCTTCCTTCACATAGAGTTCAATGTCACGACTTTCGAACCAATGAGGATGAGCTCAAAGCAAACCTTGATACTCTAGAAGAAACAAGGGATAGGTACACACTCCAGATAGCCTCCTACCAGCTGCAAACTGCTCACTACTATAATCGGAGGGTAAAGGAGAAGAAGCTCACTCAAGGAGATCTCGTGCTCAAGAAGGAATCAACAACAGAGAAAGGGAAGTTATCCCCAAACTGGGTAGGACCATACATCGTTGAGAAAGAAATCCAGTCGGGCACTTATCAGCTAAAAACATCCCAGCGAAAAACACTTCCTCATTCGTGGAACACTGAACACCTCGAAAAGTATTATATTTAGCTATGGATTTGTTTGGGTTGTAATAAAAATTTGTTTCCACTATACATATGACTATTCCAGTTCACACACCGAGGCAAAAGCCCACCGAGGCGGTAGCCCATCGAGGCAAAAGCCTACCGAGGCAAAAAGGAAAATTTTCACCATGTCGAACAAAAATATCATAAGGAAATTAGATTTGATAACTGAGCAGGTCAACTAAGTACGAATTAACTTAAAATATTTTCAAGTATTTTCATATAAATTATGTTTCAAATCGGACCCAAAGCCTAAAAAAACCTGAGCCTAACAAGAATTTTGAGAACCATGTCCATCCTGGATATCAGTCATCGGATCTTGTTAAAGTTTTTAGCTTACCAAGCCTAAACACTTAGAAGATTTTAGAAAAATATTTGAGAATGGTCTTCAGACCTCATTCAATTAAAGTTTTAGTCTCATTCGATTAAAGTTTTAGCCTCATTTGATTAAAGTTTTCGCTTATGAAATCTAAACACTTAGAAGTTTTCAGAAGAAAAAAAACTCTAAAAATAGTCTTTGGATCTTGCTCAATTTAAGTTATCTCTGAAAATGGTCTTCAGACCTCGTTCAATTCTTGTTATAACTTACAAGCCCAAAACACTTAAAGAAGGTTTTAGAAACCTTAACAGAAAAAAGTCTTCAGACCTCGCTCAATTGAAAGTTTAGCCTACAAACTTTAACACTTAATGTCTAAGAAACCATGTTCATCCCGGAGGACAGTCATCAGACTTTATCCTAAGAAAATTTCAAAAACTCAGCATTAGAACCAAGAAATAAATAAACCATTCACACCAAAAGAAAAATAAAAGTATTCATTAATCAAATAGTAGATAGTTACAAAAAACAAACAGAAAAAATAAAGGAGGCCCTAAATCCTTTACAGCCAGATCAGCTACCTTAATCCTGTGCAGCCAGATAACTTCCTTGTCTACCTCCCCGACCTCTTCAACGCCCTCTATCTCCTCAGCACCATCACTCTCCTTGTTATCCACATGGATGATATCAAAATTAATATCTTGAAATTGGGTTGAGGCCTAAACTCGAAAAGCCTTGTATCCACCTGAGTAGCACTAACCCATTGCAAGAAGGTAGTGTTCCCCAACCTTGTACTTGGTCACTGATTTCTCTTCTCTGGCCACCATCTCATTCTCTTTCTCACTAAGTGCGAGTTTCAACTCAGAAACCTTCTCTTCCAACTCCTTAAAGTGCTCCATTTCCTTCAGCAGGGCTTCCTCAGATCTAGAAACCGATGCTGAGGCCTTTGTGACTTTATTGGAGAGGGAATCTCTCTTTTTCTTCAACTTCTCTAAAAGGGAATCCTTTTAGTAAGATTAGCTTTTAGAGAGGCCTCCAATTTCTGGAGCTTAGAGATTAGAGCTCCTGTGGCCTGGCCACCCACGCTGAGAGAGGAGAGAAGCTTGGCCAGCCGCAAACATTACATAAAAACAACTATTAAGCACAAAATAATAACACAACGGAATAAAGCTGTAAATAAATAAATATATATATATATACCTCGCTCATTTTTTAGCAAGCAAAAGCATGGACTTCATGAGGACCTAGGTCCTTAAACTTAGGGGTGTTCACCCTATTCTATGGGGAGGAATTATGGTATTCCATCTTTATTCCTGATACTTTGCGAAAAAAAATTTATTGGCCTACCCTACCCGATCAAGTGTATTATTCCTACCCGAATTCGGTCCAAACAATCAGGTAGGAAATCAGGTGAATGCATATTTTTCAGTTATTAATTTTTGGGTCATGTTAATAATTTAATTAAGTAACTTGTACCAATTAACTAACACAATAAATCAATAATACTAAAGAAAACACAATAAATTCGATAATATATAAACACAATAAATTCTATCATTTTTTTATCATTTTTTGCGGAATACCAAAAAATCTTCCATTAGTCTACCCCGATTCTTTTAGGTAGCCGATCAATAAAGTCGAGTAGAGTAGGGTAGGGTTGAAATTTGTGAATAATCAAAAATTTGAACACCCCTACTTAAACTTCTCCATGGCGTCCTTGGAAGGCCTGCTCTGAACCTCGGCCACAGGGTTTTTCGGAGTACCAAAGGGAAGGGTCACCATGAACTCTGAAGTAGCCCTCTGAGAGGCAGCGGAACGCTCAGTTATCTTGGCCTTTTCGGATAGGTCGATTATCAGAGTTGGAGTTTTATCTCCAACTGGCCCCGTCGTCGTTGGAGTAACGATCTCTATAGTCTCACCTGAAACCCTAACTCTGGGGGTCGGGATTGTGATCACCTTTAGGATTTTCACCTTCTTAATAGGGGGGGTCATCCCCCCTTAACAAAGATTTGTCTCTCAGAACCATAGGAGTCTTCTTGTCCAGAGGCTGACCAGTCGCCCTGAGCACAAGAAAGAAAAGTCATAAGTTTAAAAAAAAAAAAAGAGATTAAGAATCCCCCCAAAAAAAATGGGAAAAAGGAACTTACTCTTCTCCTCAGTCATCAGAAGTTTGAAATCGTGACAACTAAATTTGACGGTGCGATCAACATGCTTCAACAAGTCCATTTTAAGGTTTGTCCTAGCTGCTGCTGTTGTTGCTGCTGCAAATAAAAAAGAAATAAGTTAAAAGAAATAGTAGATAACGAAATTGCAACTGAAAAAGAAACCCAAAAGAGGGAACTCACCAGAAGGGACTGAGACACCCCACATTCAGGGCACTGAAGTATGATCTCCGGACTGTCCCCTCTTAGCTGAACTCCCAATCTCCAAACAAGAAGAAGTACCAAGGCTTCCAATTCTTGTTCGAATCAGGGAGACCAAACACAAGCTTGGCTATCCTTGGATGGTTACTCAAATAGAAATATCCTTTCTAGTTACACTCTTTTACTTTATAGCAGTAAACAAATTCCTTTAAAGTAATCGAGTGATGCCCCCCACTGCTCAATGTCAAAGACATCAAACCGGTAAGGGTCTTCCAGGCATTATGAACCAAATCGCAAGGGGACAGACCCAACCAAACACCAAAGACCTAATAAAAAAAAGGACAGGGAATCGAATACCAACCTGAAGGGCCGACTGGGGAAGACATACCTCACCATGCGAAGGGGTGCAAACCCTTTCATGAGCTAAGAGTAACCTCATCATCACAAAATCAGGTAAGTTATACCGAAGTCTCATAGACCTGATAGTATCCTCAGTATATCGACACTCAATTTCATGGGCCTCCTAAAGAGAACACCTATCAAAGGAAGGGGAAAAATATTGTTCACATGCTCCCTCCCTTTGACCCAAATTCAGTTCGTTTTGAATCTGTATCTGGGTCAGACGAACCAACGACTACATCCTCGCTACCTCTTTCAGACATAATATTGATAGTAGAAGGAATAACAGAGTCTCGATGCATATGAATGGCTTCTACAATCTCCTAAGGAGAACCTTCTAAAAGCAACAACCTAAATTCACAAGTTTCAAGAAGAGGCTTACCAAAAGAAGTTGGGGGGTTGTGTGGGCTAACAACACTCTCAGGCTCACTGTCACTAAATACCATAATGGGCTCAATGTTCATAAAGAAGAAAAAGAAAATAGAAGAAAGATGAACTAATACCATAAGTCGAGAAGTCTTCCTACAGAAAGCAAAAACAAAATATAAGAAAAAGAGAAGGAAGAAGATGGAAAGAGGTACACAAGGGCTAGAATAATTAAAGAGAACGGGACATGTGGAAATGGTTAAGGCCAAGCGATCGTGACTTGAAAGGACAGTGCCATAAATGGGCCTCGAGAATCAAAGAGGCACTAAAAATTGTCTCTCCAAAATCCAAAAAAAATTCAAAAAAATCTGATCATTGCAACCGTCAAAGACGAGATCCAAGGAAACCAAATAAATTCCCAAATAACCCAAAGGATTACAGGGAATTGGGGGGTTATTGATGGATATAATCCAGACAGCAGAGCTCAGAGTCTGGACCTCGGACATCCATCCTTGGTCCCTATGGGAACATCCGAATACGTCAATCATTAAATGTATGATCCCGAATAGGGAAAGTCTGACACGTGGCATTACACACCTGACATCCCACATGGACTTCAGGGTAACTGACATACGTCAGTAACTAAGGCTCTTTGCATGGAGATAGTTTTAGACACACTCAACTAGAAATGATTAGCCTTAATCATTACTCTTTAAACTAAGTTCACACTTAACATACACTATAACAACCCTCTTAAATGAAGGATTAAGATAGGTATCAACTCAAAGGATAGTCTATCTCTTTCTCTTTATCTCCATCAATGCCTTATTTTCTGTAAGCTATCCTAGCTAACGACGTGCTCAACTGACTTAGGCAGCGGATGTGGTTCGGTTGGGACCACATCGATCCCTTACTTTTGAATTCCCTTGACAGGACTAGAGTCGTATAGTTGTCGCATCCCGAGAGACGGACACCGAACTCATAGCCCAATGACCACCACTTGACATGCTGGTCTGATTTACTGATCGATCCATCACAAACTCTTCTCTTCCACACCACCACAATAAGTATTTGACTCCCCCACAAAGATTGACTTCATTTTGAATACACATAGAACATGAATTAGATATTTGCCTCAATATGAGAGGTGCATCTAGGTGGGGAAATTGGCGGCGATGCTGGTTAGGTGAGGTGAGGTGGGGTAGGGCCGTGGGGAGGGGCAATCTGAGAGAGAAAGAGAGAGGGGTAAGGTCAATTTTGGGTGTAACAGTGACACCACATTATCAATGTCACATGATGTCATCAATCAATTCAGAGTGGGCACCTTAACTGTAAATTAAATTTTTTTTTCACTTGATAAAAGTAACATAGTACATTCAAATTTATTACATTATATGTGATACTAAACATTTATTAGATACTAGCAATGCACCACAATATATTTAAATAATATTTTTTTATAAAAAATTTAAGTTATATGTGTAATTAAATTGAATAATAAATTATGTAGTTTTAAGTAATTTTTATTTTAATTATTGTCAAGCCTAATTATTGATCTATTTTACCCCTATTTGAGTATCTAATATGTTATTTGTTTATGTATCTCTTCGATCCCTTAGATATTTCTTCTTTTGTTTATAATGAATTTTTATTGTAAAATTGTCATTATTGAGTATTTACATATCTAATTATATTATAAATTTATTACCATTTTTGTCAAAGAAATTGATTAAATTGCAATACTATTGTTTGTATTGTAATAATATGATAGTATTATATACCAAAAAATTAACTATATCATATATTGGACTGTAGAATAATAGAATATGAATTAAATTTTATTTTTTATATAAATATAGAATAGATATAGAAAATGCTATGCAAGTGTACTGCTAATAAATAGGTACAAAAGAATTTAAAAATCAAATACGATTAATTAATGATTCTAAAAGAACTTAGAAGTTAAATATGTATAGAAAAATACTGTTAATAAAAAAGTTTAAAAGAACTTAGAAGTCAAATATGTATAGGAAATATAAATTAGAGGAAACTAATATATGGGTATCATTAACTTTATAATAAAAATTAAGGATAAAATAAAAAATCAAAAGTTTATCATAGATGTTGATATTTATAAGTAGTATAAATATAGATAAAATGATTGAACATCGATATACATAGTATATATAAAAAAAAATGAAAAGAGGCTAATTATAATATTTACATTTGATTTAGACGAGTTTTCATACTTTAAAGATATTGTATGATAACTTCATTATCCATACTATGGAGAATATCTTTCTCTAAATAAATAATTGATTCACTCTTTTGATTATGTAACTTAATACTCACAATTTTTATAACTTAAAAAATAAATTTGACATATTAGAAATTTGTCTAGACGTGTCCGTAAAGTATAAAGTTTGTTCAAAAATTCATAGTTAATTAAATATTTACCTATACTACTTAATAAAACAAGAAATTATAGATTGAACACAAAATATATAAAGTGGACACCATGAAATATTTCAAAAACTTTTAAAAATATATAGGTAATAATTTTTTTTTAAAAAAATTCGAGGTGGGCCCGTGGCCCTGTAACACCCCAAAAACCCCCTTGGGTGACATTACATTCCAAAAACCATTCACCGCATGAGAGCACTAAGTAAATCCATCACGACGAAAGTTTCATTCATTAACCATTAATATTTTAACCAAATTCGGGCAGAGTCTCCTTTGCACGGGGAGCTCTACCCAAAACACAACATGTACAATTATATTACAATTGACCACACCGGGTCCACATATGCATAACTATTGACCACACCGGGTCCATTTATCCATCATAAAATAAACTTTCATTCACCATATATCATATCCACACTATCATCCCAAAAGAATAGGCCAAGCAATGACATTTACATTCCAAGAGAATTAAAGTACACTTGCAGCGGAATAACAAAATATTAGACTTTACATGATCTCCAAATAAACTCTCTAGTCTAGTACAAAAGAAGCTATATCTCTACATGTCCACCTCGGGATCTACACTCCCGTCGATCGGAGTCTCCCAATATGCGGGCTCCTCGCCTCCCAACTCCTCCTCAAGTATATAATCTGAAAATATTAGCGGTAGGGGGTGAGCACGAAGCTCTGTAGAAAATTTCTCCCAAACCCAAACAAGTTTTAGAAAACATTTAAAATTCGGTCGGTCTCATTTTCACAAATATAGTATAGAACTTTTGAAGGAAAACAGGGCATTTAAATAGATCTCCAGTTTAAGGAACCACGGTAATTAAAAGAATAAATGAACACAAGATACCAATAAGAATCAATTCCCAAAACATAATACATCCCACCATACACCATTTCCACAAGTTCTTGTGGCATCCCATACTACCCCAAAACTCTTGCAGAAATCGTATTTGGTACAATGAACGATAACTCACACTTGAACATTTCCGGCAATATATGTACATGTATCTCAACAATGATGTAAGGCATCCACATGAATCGACACATTGAGTAACGTCTTGCCCACACCCACACACACATCTTATCAAAGATATCCAACCTTTAGGAAGGGCGTGTACCATACCAATGGCAGTGACGAAATCCAACACAGGCATTAGTATACTAACCCTCTTACACGGCACCACGTGAGCGATAGTGGTTTAGTCTTACCAAAGCACTAATCCCACTACGAATGGATTAGTCTTACCAAAGCAGTAACCCATTCTACGACATCTCGTCAAAGGACACCCATGGTCATCCCACACCCATTAGAGATACAACATCAAACCAATTTACCCAATTTATAAGCATATCTCAAAAATCCCCAAATATAGCATGCGACATTTTCAATAACCAACTAAGAAAAATGCAAGAGATCATTATAAACATCATTTGTTGCACAATATAAAACTATAAGTTTTGAAAGTGAAAACCAAGGAATTACCAAGAGAAAAGTCTATTTTCCTTACAAATCAATGATTGAAGATGAAAAAGAAAGATAAAATGGTTACCAAACCATCACATGGTTCAAAACATGGCATTGATTGCAAAA
The DNA here is from genome assembly GCA_951799425.1 of Ilex aquifolium. Taxonomy (NCBI): domain Eukaryota; kingdom Viridiplantae; phylum Streptophyta; class Magnoliopsida; order Aquifoliales; family Aquifoliaceae; genus Ilex; species Ilex aquifolium. Next base: position 12,646,263 of record OX637410.1, on the reverse strand, counting down.
ATATAAAGAATCAAAGATTTCCCTAACACATATCCAAGATTTAGAGAAAAAGACATATGTATATACATATATATATATATATATATATATAGCCCTAGCCTCAATGTGAGAGAGTGAAAGAAAACCCCTACCTCTTCCTTAGTTTGGTGTGAAGACCTTGAGGATTGATCTACTTTGAGGTGAGAATCCCCTTCCTTCTTCCTCCCCCAAAGCTCTCTAGGGTTAGAAATGGGGAAAATGGGGTGAAGGAGGCGGTTTTGGTGTATTTAGAAAGCAAGAATTGGGGAAAATCGCGAACTGAGCTGGGTATATATTAATGGTACCGTCCGGACGGTGCCTTGGACGTCCGGACGCTGGCAACTCTCTGTCCCAGCTTTCTGTCCCAACTTCCAGAGTAGTTTTCACCTATTTAAAGGTCGAATTGGAAAATTTTCATGAGACACACTTTTGTAGCTCTAGATGTATAATATCTACTGTAAAAATTTCAGATCAATTGGACTTAAGGATAAAAAGTTATGGCCAAAATACTAAGCAGTGTCCAAAATCCTAAATTCCCAAATTTTCTCTAAAATGTGTTTTAACTCCAAAATACTTCCTAACTTCTAATACACCTCATATTACCTCTCCCAAAGTTTTTCGACCTTCCGGACTCAATGGAAACCTTATTTCAACCTAAAAATATTTAGAGACTTATCTAATAACTCTTCTCCAAGTTTAAACACCTTCGAAACTTAAACTTCCCAATCAATTCGTCTCCCAATTATTTATTTCTACTATTATAATCTATGTGATTCATTCTTACGTCATTTCTTACCTTAGAATTACAACACAATTATATCCTCATATTAATATAAATATGTGGGGGCTTACAATCCACCCCCCTTAAAGAAAGTTTCGTCCTCGAAACTTAATCGTCGAGTAGTGAATAAATACGGATACTTCTCCCGCATCTCTAACTCCGGTTCCCAAGTAGCTTCTACCGCTCCAAGATGTTGCCACCAGACTTTCACCAATTTGATGACTTTGTTGCGGAGCACCTTCTCTTTGGTATCAAAAATCTTCATCTGTTTTTCTTCATACGTTGCTCCTTCTCGAATTTCAATATCTTCTAAATTTATGACGTGCATAGTATCCGACTGACACTTCCTCAACATCGACACATGAATTACATCGTGCACCCCTACAAATTGAGCCGGTAACCGAAGTTGATACGCCGCTTTGCCCACTGCTTTGCTCACTTCAAAGGGTCGGATGTACCTTGGAGCTAGTTTTCCTTTCTTGCCGAATCTAAGAACTCCCTTCTTAGGCGACACTTTGAGGAACACGTAGTTTCCCCAAATTTCACATCCAAATCCGCATACATTTTTCCAACGAAATTATTTTAAGAAAAATTAATATAATATCATCGGAAATACCCTTTTTATTGGTCAATACAAATCACTAGAGTGTTGAATTCAATGAACAAGTAAATAATCAAGCTTTGGAACTAAGAATGAATGGCTATTAAGTTTGGAAATCAAAAACAATGGAACAAGCAAGGTTTGAAATCAATGACAAATGAATAATTAAGCTTTGTAATCAGGGATTAAAGAATATCAAGTTTTGAACTCAAGAACAAAGAGAAATCAAGTATTGAAATCAAGAGTAACTGAATGTCAATTCTGGAAATCAAGAACCAATGAATATCAAGTATTGAACATCAAGAATAAATGAATCACAAGGGTTAGAATCAATCAAATGAATATCAAATTTTGCTATCAAGAGCCAAGGAATATTAGGCTTGAAAGGCGTATCAAGTTTGAAAGTCATGAACAAAGGAGAAATTAAGATTTAACGGAACAATCATGTATGAAAACCAATAACAAACGACTATCAAGGTGTGAAATCAATAACAAATGATTATGAAGCTTAGAAATCAAGACCAAAAGAACACTCAAGTCTTGGAACCAAGAATAAAAAATATCAAGTATTGAATATTTAGAATAATTGAATCACAAGGGTTATAGTCACTACCAAGTGCATATCAAATTTAGATGTCAAGGACAAATGAATATTAAGGTTGGAAATCAAGAATAAAGGAACAATCACTTCTTGAAATCCATAACAACGAATATCAATCTTAGAATTAAAAATAAGGAACAATCAGGTATTGAAATCAATAACAAACAAATATCAAGGGTGGAACTCAAGAACAAAGGAGAATTCAAGAGAAAAACACATCTCCTTTGTAAACTAGGGTGTGAAGGCATAAGAAAAGATTTAGGGTTCACCCAAACATAATATATTTTAGAACAAGGTAATATTATCCAGAATGGAAAGACATGATGATTCCCTAGCAATTAGTTATAAATTAGAATCAAAGATTACATATAAATAAGCCCTACTGGTATCCCCTTATTTTCCCGTAGGCAAGTCGACATATAAAGCATGTTCTAGCTCCTCGGAACCCAATCCCAATTCCACAGCGTCCGCAGTACGTATAAAAGAATGAGTCGCATAGGAATCCAATAAAATTTGGGCCCAAGAATGATAGAAAAGAACAATACCTTCCACAAACGGCGTTGGAGGCATCTTCGTCCGGCTGAGTCAAAGCAAAAACCCTTCCTTGATTTGTGCCGCCGGGGGCATGAGCTTGTAACGGTCTCTGTGGTGGTAATGGCTGTCGTAGCGGTGGCCTGTTTGCATTCACTCGCCCAGTTGCTCGGTTGGTCTTGGTGGAAAGCAATGGACAATTATCTTTGAAGTGCCCAACACCTCCACAGGCGAAGCATCGGCGTGCATCCGTGCCTACTCTCTCTGGTACGCCTCCCGCTCCTCGAGCTATCTGAGGTATCTGCTGTGCTGGCCTTTGTAGAGGTGGCTTGTTTACTGGTACTTGCTCGGTTGCTTGTTTGGTCCTTGGGGGAAACGAGGGGCATCTATGTTTGAAGTGCCCATACTCTCCGCATGCAAAGCATTGGCGCGGGTCAGTTCTTGTTCTAGTTTGAGTCACTTCATCTCCTCGAGCCGTCAGAAGTCTCTGTCCACCTGCCTGGTCTGGACTTCGGTATGGTGCTGCTCACTGCACTCCACTGGTGCCAGGGTCCGTCCTGATCAGACCTCCTCTCGCGAAGCTTTGTCGCTGCTGGCTGTCCTCTATATCTCTCTCCACCAATGCAGCTCGGTCAACTAGGTCCCCATACTCCCGGATCTTGAGAGCCACCAGCTTCTCCCGGATAGCAGGCCTCAAGCCCTGCTCAAAGCGCTTGGCCCTGCTGGCCTCAGTAGATATAAACTCTGTAGCATAACGGGATAGCTCATCGAAACTCCTCTCGTACTCGATCACCGTCCTACTGCCCTGTCGGAGAGCAAGGAAATCGGCCTTCATTCTGTCTCTTACTGATTCCGGAAAGTACTTGTCTTGGAAAATTTGGTCAAATTCCTCCCAAGTGAGTGCATCCGTGGTCCTCCTTCTTTTCACTGAGTCCCACCAATGGTCGGCCTCCCCCTCGAATAGATAAGTCGCCAAGCCGACCCGAAGATCCTCGGCTATCCCCATGCCATCACATATCTTCTTCACTCGGCGGATCCATTTATCCGCATCCAAGGGGTTAGAGCTCCCTTGGAAAGTAGGCGGGTGTTGCCTTAGAAACTCTCGGAGAACTACCATTCTCCTATTCTCCTCTCCGTTGCCCGGTACATGGGCTAGTGGATGAGCCCCACCGCCGTTATGGTTGTTCCCATTCTGGTGTTGTACCAGAGTGGTGAGCTCCCTCAAGCATTGATAGATGCCTAGCATGGCATCGGGAGGTGATGGTGGTGGATTTTCTTGGCCTCCACAACCACGACCACGTCCTCGTCCCCGTGTACCGTCCATCCTACACATCAATCCACAATTTAGTTTCCTTGATGTGCAAGATATAAACTAAAGTGATATGTATGATGTCTTGATTTAAGCACAAGGCATATACAAAATCTAACTTACAATTTCCTTCACCCTAAACCTACATCTCTAGTGGTAATCCATAACCTACAGCTCCCATGTAAGACCTAAAGCCTAGGCTCTGATACCATTCTGTAACACCCCAAAAACCCCCTTGGGTGACATTACATTCTAAAAACCATTCACCGCATGAGAGCACTAAGTAAATCCATCACGACGAAAGTTTCATTCATTAACCATTAATATTTTAACCAAATTCAGGCAGAGTCTCCTTTGCACGGGGAGCTCTACCCAAAACACAACATGTACAATTATATTACAATTGACCACACCGGGTCCACATATGCATAACTATTGACCACACCGGGTCCATTTATCCATCATAAAATAAACTTCCATTCACCATATATCATATCCACACTATCATCCCAAAAGAATAGGCCAAGCAATGACATTTACATTCCAAGAGAATTAAAGTACACTTGCAGCGGAATAACAAAATATTCGACTTTACATGATCTCCAAATAAACTCTCTAGTCTAGTACAAAAGAAGCTATATCTCTACATGTCCACCTCGGGATCTACACTCCCGTCGATCGGAGTCTCCCAATATGCGGGCTCCTCGCCTCCCAACTCCTCCTCAAGTATATAATCTGAAAATGTTAGCGGAAGGGGGTGAGCACGAAGCTCTGTAGAAAATTTCTCCCAAACCCAAACAAGGTTTAGAAAACATTTAAAATTCGGTCGGTCTCATTTTCACAAATATAGTATAGAACTTTTGAAGGAAAACAGGGCATTTAAATAGATCTCCAGTTTAAGGAACCACGGTAATTAAAAGAATAAATGAACACAAGATACCAATAAGAATCAATTCCCAAAACATAATTCATCCCACCATACACCATTTCCACAAGTTCTTGTGGCATCCCATACTACCCCAAAACTCTTGCAGAAATCGTATTTGGTACAATGAACGATAACTCACACTTGAACATTTCCGGCAATATATGTACATGTATCTCAACAATGATGTAAGGCATCCACATGAATCGACACATTGAGTAACGTCTTGCCCACACCCACACACACATCTTATCAAAGATATCCAACCTTTAGGAAGGGCGTGTACCATACCAATGGCAGTGACGAAATCCAACACAGGCATTAGTATACTAACCCTCTTACACGGCACCACGTGAGCGATAGTGGTTTAGTCTTACCAAAGTACTAATCCCACTACGAATGGATTAGTCTTACCAAAGCACTAACCCATTCTACGACATCTCGTCAAAGGACACTCATGGTCATCCCACACCCATTAGAGATACAACATCAAACCAATTTACCCAATTTATAAGCATATCTCAAAAATCCCCAAATATAGCATGCGGCATTTTCAATAACCAACTAAGAAAAATGCAAGAGATCATTATAAACATCATTTGTTGCACAATATAAAACTATAAGTTTTGAAAGTGAAAACCAAGGAATTACCAAGAGAAAAGTCAAATTTCCTTACAAATCAATGATTGAAGATGAAAAAGAAAGATAAAATGGTTACCAAACCATCACATGGTTCAAAACATGGCATTGATTGCAAAAATATAAAGAATCAAAGATTTCCCTAACACATATCCAAGATTTAGAGAAAGAGACATATGTATATACATATATATATATATATATAGCCCTAGCCTCAATGTGAGAGAGTGAGAGAAAACCCCTACCTCTTCCTTAGTTTGGTGTGAAGACCTTGAGGATTGATCTACTTTGAGGTGAGAATCCCCTTCCTTCTTCCTCCCCCAAAGCTCTCTAGGGTTAGAAATGGGGAAAATGGGGTGAAGGAGGCGGTTTTGGTGTATTTAGAAAGCAAGAATTGGGGAAAATCGCGAACTGATCTGGGTATATATTAATGGTACCGTCCGGACGGTGCCTTGGACGTCCGGACGCTGGCAACTCTCTGTCTGTCCCAACTTCCAGAGTAGTTTTCACCTATTTAAAGGTCGAATTGGAAAATTTTCATGAGACACACTTTTGTAGCGCTAGATGTATAATATCTACTGTAAAAATTTCAGATCAATTGGACTTAAGGATAAAAAGTTATGGCCAAAATACTAAGCAGTGTCCAAAATCCTAAATTCCCAAATTTTCTCTAAAATGTGTTTTAACTCCAAAATACTTCCTAACTTCTAATACACCTCATATTACCTCTCCCAAAGTTTTTCGACCTTCCGGACTCAATGGAAACCTTATTTTAACCTAAAAATATTTAGAGACTTATCTAATAACCCTTCTCCAAGTTTAAACACCTTCGAAACTTAAACTTCCCAATCAATTCGTCTCCCAATTATTTATTTCTACTATTATAATCTATGTGATTCATTCTTACGTCATTTCTTACCTTAGAATTACAACACAATTATATCCTCATATTAATATAAATATGTGAGGGCTTACAGGCCCCCCCCCCCTCCCACATCCCCCTACTAGTTCTGCCACTGGTTAAGACCTAGTACTTTTGGCGCTAACAATGGATCGTTGTGTCATTTTTGTAACATCAAGAGGTGTCTGTGTCATTTGATGAAATGTCAAGCGATGTGAATGAAATTTAAAAAAAGCAATTAAGCATTATTTTAATTTTTTGAAGGAATTATCTTTTTAAAAAAGAAGTAATATCTAAAGTTACATTAGTAATTCACTAACACTACCCTTTTTTTTCGGTTGCTCCATATTGTTATGTTTTTGATATTACGTCTAAGTTGATATATTCAAAATTCTTAATTTTCGGACCTAAACAATATTCCCGCATCCACAACTCTTTTATGGCGTGTAATGCATTTCAACAATTACAATCATCTACTTTAAAAGTAACTATCTATGAAATTATGTTAAATTTTTTAAATAGATGGTTGTTCAACATGGTATCAAAATAGGAGATTCTGTGTTCAAATCTTGTCGTCACCCTAATCATTAAAAGATTTCTACATACTATGCCCAAAATTTAACCTGCACGTGAAGAGGCGTGTTGAAGTATAAATACTTAAATTACACTCTCTAATAGTTTAAGAATTAGGGATATGAAAATAGGATCCAAGAAATCTATCACTATCTATATAGTTAGGATAAGTGATGATGATAAGTGTATGACTTTATCATGTATTTCTCATCCTATAAATAGGGTAGAGTTCTATGTATATAATTATTTTTAATAATACATTGATGTAGCTCATAGAATGTTTAGGTCTGTGGATATAAATAATTTGTGGAACCACATATATCTGTTTGTTTTATTTTCTTTCATTTTATTATTTTCAATTTTTGTCATATTATAAATTTCTTCAAAAAAGACGGTTAACTGAGTCCACTTTCTTTTGGCTAATAAAAATGGATACACATTCCCCATTCGGCTTTACAATTTCTCAAGACAAACTCACAAGTCATACAACAGGACAATGTTTTTAATTTATTGACCACTTTTCAAAGACCATTCAAGGATGAAGCTCATGAGATGAAGTTATACACTGCCCTCAAACCACTTGAAGTTACGCAGCATTTCAACATTTGTACCTGAAAACCGACTTAAAACAGATGATGAAGGGTTTATACACGCATATCTAAGTTTTGACGAACCGATATGAAATCGTAATATACCACCATATTTTCATAGTTGATGTCTATGGCAACCCTACTCTATCGTCACCGACACATTAGTGACCCTTTCTCTGTGACAGTTTCACTAACCTATCAATATTCAATGACTTGGTACTAGGGGTAGCAATTTTTGACACGACACGATAACTCGATACGAACACGACACGAATAAATGGGTTTGGGTTGACTATTTTTTTGTACAAACCCGTGTATGATACGACCTGTCAACACGAAGTGTTAATGGGTCGTGTTCGGGTTCAACCCGCTTAACCCGAATTGACCCGTCAACACGAAGTTTTTAACTTGAAGGAGATTGACCTAGCCTTTTCGTTGCATGTATGAGTTTTCATGTTCTGATGACTTGTTTTTTCCATTACTTCTGATGTTTAATTTGGTTGCGCGATGAACGATGAACGATTAACATATTTAATTAGTATTATAGAAATAAAATATTAATTATTTGTAACTGTTTATCAAGCATTGACATAATTATTGTATAAAAAAATATTATTACTCATTATTAATATTATTATTATTATTAAGTTAATTTTAGTTTGTAGAAAAAGTATGAGGAGAGATTCAATTAAGTGAAAATAAAATCTTAGCGTTAAATTTTTATTCAAAGTTTATGTAGGTCAACACGAAAATAAACAGGTCAACTCGACACGACACGATTAGTTAAATGGGTTGGGTTATGGTTGACTAATGTTCGACACGACTAATGTTCGACACGACACGAACCCGACACAACACAACCCGATTGCCACCCCTACTTGGTACTATAGTCATGCATAATGTTGGGACTTATGTGATGGAACTTATATGTGGACCACAATTGACAAGATACAGACTTGGGTTATGGGATAAGGATATCCTAATTAAAAGACCTAACCTACTTTGGTTTGGTTAGTGAGCAGTTTTCTTGTGAAAGTGGTGTCCTAGATACAAGGAAACAGTTTAATTAATAGTCAGTTTTCATGACAGTTTGTTTGATGGGAGGAAATAGTTACTGATTATTTTAAACTAAGACAATTGGTTACCAGCGAGGGAGATATAAGTTGTCTAAGAGACCCCATCTCTTATTCACACTTAAAACATCTCTCACTCTCTGGAACAACTATCTATAACCTAGAGAATTAAGTTTGTGAATATATTCGGTTTTCTTAATATTCTTTTCGTGTCAATTTTCGATTCATATCTCTATTGAAAATCATTATTATGGATCCCGTGAATCAAAGTTAATTTTCTATTCAATCCGTTTTATGACTATTAGGTCTATCACATAATACTAACACATTTTAATTTAGCTTATAAATTACCCTATACATGGCTCAACTCAACCAAACATCTATATAATAAATCAAATAAGTGTTTGAACTTATGGGGGTATATTTTTTCCCTCAAATTTCACACACCCAACACACGTTTTCCCCCCCAAATTTCAAAAACCCAACACACATATTCCACAACACACAGCTACATATACATACACACACTCCAACACACACATTCCAATGCATGCACAGTGTAATAATTCAGTGTACAGTGACTTTAGTCACGGGGTATCGCTAGTACTCAACATCATAGCTAACTCTAATACCAATAGATAAGCTTTGAAAATAAATTTAGATTTAATTGAGGCCGAATCTTAAAGCCTTAAAAATAAATTAAGCTTAATCAAACATAAATTTAACAATTTTTTAGGCCCTCAAAAATTTGGGGCCTTAGGCAGCGGTTGACATTTTACTAGATAAGTGTTATAAAAGGCGTGTTGTGTTCTCTTCATATTCTATCCAGTTAGTGTCGTATATAAATTGACTCAATTTATATACTATATATATTTATTATTGTCTATAGTAAAAATGTATTCTATCAAGCGGATTCACAAACTAACTGTATTATAACCCCGAACTGTTTATGACTAAATTAATATTTGGTAACTTCATGTCTCTCTCGTTGAGCAAATTGTGTTAAAAATCGTTAATCCTAATCTAGATATATGTAGAACATTCAATCGACATACAAAATTAGAGCAAAAATAATATAAGATAATATTTTTACTACAAAATTATTATCTTAATTTGAATTATTTGCCAATATTACTTTTAAAGCCTAACCCGCAGTTAAAAGGAGAGAATAGTGCTTCTTGATTCACAAGAGGAATCGTAGCATTGGCATCTGAATGAATCTCTAGGCTTTGTATGCCTATTTGAGAAGCTAAGCCCAATCCATCCCTTAGGGCCATGATTTGCAAGCAGGTAGGTAGCCCATTATACTTTTGAGGAAAAACCCATAGGCGAATACACAGATGATCGCTAATGAGTCCAGTGGCCCTTTTTGTTGAAGATCCATCAGTTTTGGGGCATTGAGTCACCAACCCATTCACAAAGAGTAATTACAATAGAAAATCATAGCTATACTTTATTGAAATCATCCCATCGAAAAACGAACATGTTATATGGCCCGTTCACTCCTTGAGAAGGATAGGCAGCCCATACTATATAATGGACTTGGTAGCCCGATTGAAACTTTGGAAAATATTCTATTACATATCACTCAGGGATGTTTATTCTATTGCAAAATTGGGACTAATTAATTGTTTATTTTTTAAAAAAAAATCGGACTAAAGGACTTAACATTAAAAGGTATGTATTTTAAGGCCAATAAATATAATTTAATGTACCCCTTCACAATTTTTCGATAATAAAAAGTTGTAAGGTTAAAAACGCACAACTACACAAGGGGGTCATGGGCTGGGTGTTAAGGTAGCCAGGCCCTTTACCCTTTCCATATGGAAGAACATAAATCAGCAATCAAACATACATAGTCAATAAGGGAAAATTACACTTTGACTCTCTTAATTGTGGACCTGATTTCACCAAAACTATTGTATTTTATTTCATAACCCCCCTCAACTAATTGAATTAGTTTACATTGCTCCAACACACAAATGTTAGCTATTTTTTGGACGGAAATTGTCAACGGGTTAGGACAAAGTGAAAAAAAAATCATATAATTTGAAGGCAAAATGAAATAAATTTATGTCAAATTAATAACGGACATCAATAATTGAGGTGAAATGAAACTAATCACATAATTGAGGGTGCAATATAAATAACTTGATAATTGATGGAATAATGTGAAAAAAAATATAATAATTAAAAGGATCAAAGTATAATTTGTTTGCGCTAGTAAAGGTTAACAATCAAGAATTCGTCCAGAAAAAGTGGTTAATAACTTGGGTTTCAAATTTAAATCTCATAAGAGAGGAAGTGTACATATGATATAAAAGACTAGTTCTTATTAAATCTAATTAAGATCAAATTGACTTTAATAAGGGGTCCACATAATAGACGACCACAAAATATATTCGACATCATATCCTAAATTAATTATAAAAAAAAAATGAGACCAAATTGAAGAACTAAAAAATGCCTCGTTAATCTTGTGGTGCTGGCTAAAAAAAACTCGATTTTTGGCTCATAATTTTCGGGCCAAAATTTAAAAGCTTGTTCAAACTTTTGACAAAATGAAATTTTGAACCTTGCTTTGTATTTTAATTTAGCGTTCGCTTAATTTTGGTCTGAAAATTTTGCTTAGTCATTATTGTCACAATAACGCCACATAATACTTTAACAAATGACCCCAAAAAAAATCCTAACAATACTCTTTGAATTAATCCACATTTTTAACCCGAGTTTGCAATAGTGTTTTTTTTTTATTTAAACCTTCGGTCATCAATCTCGTTTAAGCAAGTGCTTTCGTTAGCAAAAATAACACTTATCCATGATTTTTTTTATTTTTTTTTGGAGAAAAGAGAAGGAGAAGGAGAAGGGAGACTTGAACATTTGATCTCAATAAGACAAACTAGCAATTCTCTTATTCTATTAAAGGTTGATCGGCCATATATATATATATATATGGTGGTAGTTACCTATTTCAGCAAGAAAGACAAGTGTTTTACTGCTGCTACGTTATATCATATGCCTTTTACCATTTCAATGTACCTTCCCAATACGCCATTCGCCATTGCCAACAGCTCGAAGCCAAACAGTCATGCTTTTCCATATGCCTTTTTTCTTGGTCTCTGGTTTATTTGTTTGTTTTAGTCTTCCCTTTCATACTGCCTCAATTCCGACTTTGACACCCGTACCATCAATCATCCATGTACACAGCTACTCATATATATATATATATATATATATATATATATATATATATATATATGAAAGTCAAAGAGAGAGACGTGCGTGTTTTATTTTATTTGAACTGGGTTAGAGTATATTTTTCCAAAATGACAATGGTGACTAGTCTTTAGGGAATGTGAATTAGACACGCGTATTTTATGAATAAACATTTAATGTAACGGTTACACAACGTTATTATCGTCACGAAATATCATAACAAACAAATAAGCCAAGTAAACCAAACTAATTTTATATGAGAATTAATGAATGTAAAAGTTATTAGTGACTATAGACATTATTAGAATTTAATAGTTCTATATGTTTATTTATAATTGATCGGTAATATCATTATTATATTGAATATTTTATCGTCTTTTATGAGAAAATATATATTGTATACGCGTCTATGGGAATTGGGAAGGACCTTCGACCTTTCCCAAGTCAATTTCCTTTTTAAACTATTTTAGGTATGAAAACTGTGGGACCTGCCGCTTGTTTAGAACTTCCAATCTGTTTCCAAAAGTAGGTGATGGAGTGAAACTTCACCAACCAAAACTATTATGGGCAATGTATCCATTTTTTTTGAAATAGACCCAAGAAAAAGAAGAACATTCTGAATTTTGATGGACGATTTGACTCAACGGTAAAATTATTTTATTGTCATCTACAGGTCAAAGGTCTGAGTCAAAAAAATAATTTTTTTACTTACAGGGTAAGACTGTGTATATCAAACCCTTTCTAAATCTCACAATGACGGGAATTTTGTACACCAAATACATCCTATATACGTCAAAATTTATCAATAGTGTACTACTGGAAGTTACGATTTAATCAGCTCAAAGTTATTCTTTGATTCCGAATTTTTTCCGTACCAATTACAACTTGAACATATTAAAGTGATGAAAATTTGATTTCATTAAATCGAGACTTGATTTAATTGGGTATTACCAATTGTACCAAAATTTGCAGTAGGATACCATGCCAATGCCTAGATAGATGGTGGGTGGCTCAAGCTGGTTCAACAAATTTTAAGCTCCAAAAGATGATAAACTTTCAAGTCATTTATCTTCCCAGCCAATCTCAAATGAGATTATACAGATTTACAAAGAGATCTTGTAATTCAGCAGCACACACGCTGGCTATACAATCCAGACTAAGCACTCTTTCGCCTTACTGGATTATATTACCTCCAATGCAACTGATACAAATTATACTCAAAGCGACTAGGATAAGAATAGGGTTGATTTTACACTATAAAAAACACAGATATTTCCATGCTTTGATTGAATGAAAATTTATATTTTGACAAAAAAAAAAAAAAATTATATATATATATCTCTCAAATGAGATTCAAAAATAATTAAGTAGATTGCAAATCGAGTTTATGAAGGTTGGTATTTCAGGTAATCTCAAAAGCATTTGAGTTCTTGAGTTGAGCTTGGGTGAAACCTAAGAAAGTTAATATTAATATTTTTAGGACATAAAAAGTCGACTTAATAACTTGGTCTAATGATGAAGCGGGTGATATGGTCCTAATAAAAAAACTTGTATATTTATAATTAAATAATATTATTAAACTAATCATCATATTATTAAGTCAGAATTTCAGGTCAAATGATTAGGTATGATAACTTTTTGTTAATATGGTTCAACATGTTATAGAACTTGGATTTGACTACGGTATTGTCAAAAAAAAAAATTGGTATTATATCTCTAAATTTTATTATTTTAAAGGGTGTTTTTATAATTTTTGTGGGTCATTTTACAATCAAAAAATTTACCAATTTTATGGCTGATTTATCACTTTTATAGGTGTTTTTATTATTTTTGTGATAACTATTTTTACTAATTTTTTTCAGTACAAAATTTTTTACCACTTTTGTGGCTCTTTTTTTCACTATTATGTGTATTTTTATTATTATTATAGTAATTATTTTTATCACTTTTTTGGATACTATAATAGCGATAAAAATATTCACAAGTCACAACAGTGATAAAAATATTCATAAATATATAATAAATTTTGATATAATACTAAAATTTTATTTTTTAGTACCATAATCAAGTTTAAAAAACTTTGGGTTTGTTTGATAGACGTATTATGAGGGGATTAAATATTAGATTGTACTATTTTTTATTTAATCAGACATAATATTTTGTTTGATAAGCAAATTTGATACCATATTAATTTCAAAAACGTATACTAATCATATACTTATTGTATATTTTTTATACGTTAGACCTGTATTATGAAGGTATTTTAATACCATCAAAAGAAGTGGTATTATAATCCAACTCAAACGCATTATTTTACACATTTACTATTATAACTCCTAACTGATAAAATCAAACTGTCATCAATGTAACAAACACTGATTGAAGGTATTTTTGTTAATTCAACATTAATACGATAAAATAATTTCTTAACCAAACAACCGATTAGATTAAATAATTATTATCCAACGTTTATGTTGTGTATTACCAAATACTAGATAAAATTACATATTATTCTAATACTCTATTTAATCTTGTCTTTTGTTCTTCTGTATTGTATTAGACTAAATTATTTTATCTAATCCATTCATTTCTAATACGACAACCAAATCGAGTGTTTTGTAATCCTAATTACGTACCAGGAGAAAAAATCGTTATCTTGTCTGTGGTCCTTGTAATCCAGAATGTTGAAAGAAATCAAAAATTGACATGACACCTTAAACATATTGTTTTCAATCTTGAGTTCATAGTACGTCATATTTGGGATGATGCTTACGTCACATAGAAGTAGACTATCTCAACCAGATAAAATCGATACGAATTTAACAAACAACATGACCAGTCTCTAAGATTGTTTAAGCGGTAACAACGAAGAGTCGTAAATTCAGACGTTCTGAATTCAAATTTTGATAATTTTTTAAGATTAAGTAATGAAAAATTTATCCTTTATAAATATCTTAGTCTCAACGTGGATAATCTATCTTTGACTAAATCGAAAAAAAAAAATTAATTAAAATGCACGTAAATTTATTTACACATTTTTGACCGTTAAATCAAAAATTAATAATTTAAATGGTCACGGTCAATGATGGGTGACGACACCCATCAAACTAGGGATTACTGCTTTAAAAATCCATAGTTTTGAGACATCCATAAACCTAGCGTTCGATGGACTAGACATACTCCAGCAATTAGTTAGGCCTACTTTAGTTCGTCACTGTTGATACTTACAACTAGAAGAAGGTCAATAATTTCGAGGCATAACTAAAGTGATATTAGAGACGAATTATAAATTTAAATCTCTTGAATTTAAATATGGGGTTGTCAATAGGAATTTATTCCTCATAAATACTTTAATCCTGACTTAAATGACCTGCTATTTACCAGATCGGGGAGAGGATTAATCGAGGTGCACATAAATTGATCTGAACATCCCTGATCATTGAACCAAAAGAAGAAGAATATCAACTTATCAATTCTTATCAAAGCAAAAAATTGATCTCTCATGTCCGTTTTAACGGTAATATTATGTTTTCTTTTGTTCCTATTACTTTGGGCTACATTATGTTTTTCTTTCGGATTTCTTTAGTGTTTATAATTATAATAGTAATTTGATTAGAATTTACTATAGTAATAGTATCGCGGACTTGTAATTAAGCTTGTCAATGAATCAGGTTTTGATCCGAGTCCGATTCGATTAGTCGGATTATGAATTGATATTTTTTATTGATTATTCGAACCTTTCATGGATTCGAATTTCGATCTACTTATATCTGATTCAAAATATTTATACATATTTGTATAAATATTAAATATATTAAGTGAATATTTGATGAAATTTAGTTAAAATTTAAAAATAATTTATTAAATTTTAATTAAATTAAGTTATTCGGATCGAATCAGATTTTTTGATTAAATTTTAGATTGTTAATGAATTCGAATATAAACTACGAAAATCAAATTTATCAAATTATCAGATCAAATTCAAATCAAACTTTTAAAGTCAAATTTAAATCACTCAAAATCCGATCCGTTGACGGATCGGATATTAATGAATTAACCGTAGCATATAAAATGGCGGTGTCTATTCTGCAGTATGAAACTTCAAGGGGTTGACGTTGAAATTGAAAGCAATTTGCTGGTAATGATTTATTTCTCTCAAAACCGGCCAGTTTCAAATATGAAAAGTCTAACAGACAAAAATAATATAATAAAAAAAGAAGAGAAAAATTTGAATGAATGATGTAGTTTACCAATAGAAGTCAAGTACAAAATAGTCTAGTACTCCTCCCATTACTCAACAGTCAACACATTTCATTTCATGTCGGTAGAAATTTTTGCCTTATGCCTCGCAATGTAATTCTTTTCCACCAAACTTTTACCGAGTAAACATAGGAATTTTTCTGATAAAAAAAAAAAAAAAAATTTCAATCTTTTTCACTTTGGGTCTTAAAATTTAAATAAAATATTTCGACCGATCGACACCCATTTTTATCCACAACAAATACGAGAATTGAACGATCATGATTTGGTCATTGTCAATGTTTTTAGTGGGGCACAGATCTTCTGCAGTTTGCGAGCAAACAACACACCGTGTACTGTTAACACAAGAAAGAAAAAAAAAAATGTGTTGTTTTAATAAATTGACACAACAAAAAGTTTGTGTGATGAATTTTCAAGAAAATTGGGTTGACACAACAAAAAGTTTGTGTGATGAATTTTCAAGAAAATTGGGCTAGAAATAATCAACCACCACATTCATGAATGAATACACGTTTTCAAGATTGTGCTACAATTTCAAAGATTGATTGGTTGGTTGGTTGGTCTTACTTCTTGTTAAAAATGCAAATTCGTTTGGCATTGATTGACTCATAGTCTCCTCATACATACATGAGATGGAGTGAGATCTTTTTCGGTATATTTTTTCTTTAATTCTTTTCTTGGTATATTATCTATTATGTATTCAAGTTTGATCCATTGTATACAAGTGGGTCCATTATTTATTAATAGTGGATGATGTGTCAAAAAAAATTTTAAAAAAGAAAGTGTATTTAAGAGGATTTGAATATGAAAGAGATGGTTTAGCAATGTCATGAAAGCAAAGAAACCAAAAGTCTCTTCACATCATCTCTAATGGAGGACCCTAACAAATAGACGAGAGACCCATCAACCATATAAACCAAATCTCGTGTGACTTAATCTTTTAACGTATAATATAAGCTCTTTTCACATGCTAATGGGGTAGACTAAGTGCTTGTTCTGTATTCTACTTTGTATAGTTTTTTCTCATAAAATTGTTCCCGATTTTCTAGAGTAGTGGAAAAATGCATGGAATAACCACCGTAAGTTTATGAGTTTGAATGTAATATCAGTCAGTATTTTTTACTACAGGATGTTTACTAGTATATCGACAACTCTCTCGAACTCAGCGACTAACCATAATATCATTCAATTTATCCATATAATATTGAAGGTTAAGTTTGTATTTAACTCATTCCTCCCAATGCCCTCTATTAATGGAATCAAATTGATTTGATCTAGTCGATTGTGTCTCACAATGGAAGTTAAAGGACACCAACCATAGGAGCATACACAACAACAACATCAACAAACAACTCAACTACCTTAAAATGATAGAAACTGAAAATTTGATGCAAAACCTAGAATTCTTTTGTCTAGGGGTACCTACTCTATTATTTGTACTCTATGATTAATAAGGATCCAAATTCTCCGTATTACGCTTCTACTCAATTATATTCAATGGTCTTACCGTGTATGAGTGAGAGACCCACTTATAAATAATGTCACATTTGAATCTATATCAGGTAACTGAAATTGAATGAATCTTAATCCGATTTATAAGACTCCTGTAGGATCCGAATAAAGTAAGTGAGTTAGATTGGATTCTGTGTGGGCACTGTAAACGAACCTCCATCACGGAAAAAAAATTATATATATTCTGATGAATAGTATTAGTAAAATCTCAGTGGTCCTATATGATTTTTTTATTCTTAAAGGTCAGGGTTGGCTCTTGTTTGCTCCATACAATTCTCCAGGTATCATTGTATTATTACGAGACTCTCGTCTACATAGGATTTAAGGAGAATTAGATGTATATAACTTTACCAAGTTTGCTATAATTGATTGACCAAGAATTTTGCACCATCCACTGTACCCCCACCACCATCTCATTTGCTGCAATGACCAATTGAACCAGCTATCACCAAAACGATGATGCTGCATCGCACCACCACCTCTGGTGGTACCTGAGCAAGCACCCCACTTCAAGAATACCATGAGCACCTTAAGATCTCACCACCCTCGTATCCACTCCCATTATCGCCACCACAATTCTACAAACTTGATAACTATCACTTACTGGTTAATAAAAGTGTTGTCCGTGTGGTATTTCTAATATAGTAAAATCACTTGTTTAATTATTCTGATTTAAAACATGTAAAGAGTTACTCTAACAAAACAGTAACAGTAAAGAGTTACAGAGAGAGGAAAGAGTAACACGAAAGAGATACAGTAAAGAGATGCAGTAAAGAGATGCACCAATCAAAACAGTAACTATTTGTATAATCCAATATAATGACTAACCCGATTGCAGAACAGGAACTGATATTGAACTTTAGATAGATCAAGGCTAGTGTTTGACACTATGTCCTTAAGACAGATTTCGCCCCCACACACGGTGCTTATGGAATCTCGAGCGCCTGCCTCCCAGGATACAATGATCTTTACACAGATAGAAGTAGCACTCCAATCTATCTGTCCAGCGAACCAAACTTGTGTTGTGTACTCTCCAAATGCACTGCCTTAATGCCGAAAATGCAATGCACAGTCTGTCTCCTTAATGTAATGCACAATAGTCTGCCCGAATGAATGAATTAATTCCGTAAAATGAATGGTAATGATCCTGGGTAGTTATTGACTCTTTGGTGACTTTCTGGACAGTCACGACACTAAAAGACGCAACCTAGGAAGACAACTACAACAGCCAGTAGACACCTTGGAATAACTGTTCGGTCATGAACAGACACAACCCAAATACCGAAATCAATTTCGGGTTAAACCCATTTAATCAAATGAATTTTGTCCAAAAAATTAAGCTTTGCCCGTACCCGGCCGGGTCGGGTCGTGGCGGGCGGGCGGCGCGCGTGTGTGGTTGAACCGAATGGCATGTAGGTCCTCGCTCCGCTCATAAAACTGTGGTACCCCTTGGGGCCCAACCCATGGAGCAAACTTGGACTATATATGCCCATGTTGGATCTCTTCCTCAATCAATGTGGGATTGGTGTCAAATCCCATATTGCACTTTGCTTTATTTTTCACTCTTCAAGAGGGTTACTTTGGAGCCTATTTTCTCATTCATTTCTTACTTGATTTGAGCAAATGAATATACTACATTATTCTCCTCATGGAGTAGAATATGAACCCACGAAATATTATTCAAAATAATGATCGGGTCCCACTTTAATTTAGGCTCAAAGTCGACCAAAAATCTGTTTTGGTCCAACAAAAAGTGGGGTCAATTTCACTCTTCTTCGGAACTTGAAAGTCAAAGAGTCTCATGCACTTGCTTATGGGACTCTTTCTCTCATGCACTTGCTTATGAAACTCTTTCTAACTTCATTGTTGTAAATTGTGAGTTTTTATTTCTTATGTTAATTTTTGAGGTCCTTTTTTGATCGAGGTTGGATTTTGTTGGCTTTTAGAATGCATAGAATGACTCAAAAATAGAGTGAGTACGAGTAATTAACCACCCAAAACTAGTCATTCTGCTAAATTTTCGCGTTTAAACATGACTTTGTCTCTCTATAGTATTGTACCATGCGTCATTTCTTTTCGAATAATTCAGCATGCAAATTTTTATTTCCGAAAGATTCGATTAATCTTAGAACTATGTTTGGATTGAGCTGACTTTGTATAGGCAATTATTTAAGGGAAGGCAACGAGTGTTTTCTTTGTACAAAGAATATTCATTGTATCCTCCTTCGTTTCATGAATATGTCAAGAGCTGGCTAACTAACACAAAATGACAGTTGATAATAGAAAACTGCAATTCCTTCAGGAGTAAGATGTTAATTAACTTTTTATATTAATGAGATCGAGCCCCAATCCAAGGTAACAGTTCATATGAATTAAGGACTAGGGCAGTCAAGGTCTTGGTCAAGTTGAATTTGATTCGTGTCCGGTGCATTTTTCTTCAAGAACTTTCATCACCGAACCCAACCTATGTCCCTTGCTAGAACACAAGTCTTAAGTGTTAGTCGGACACTCGGGGGATCACGGCTCGACCAGCCTGAGCACTGCATATCACGAGCGCGCTGCTATGTGGCTGACAGAAGAGGGGAGGATTAGAGCGGAACGATTTTGATGGCATGTTTTGAGCTCATTTGAGCCTATAGATAGAAGAGATGTGGTAGTGAATCACCTATTACACATTCAAATTGAACCCACTTATGTCCGGATAGTGTCATACCTACCAAATCAACCCAACAAAGCTTATTTACCGTCGAGAAAATTTTAAAAAAAAAAAGTAAAATGAATAGTATCAATATCAGAATTAAGTATGTCTTCGGGGACGTTTTTCCTCAGATAAAGGCTCCACAACACGTGCTATTAAAACATTATCTTTAGATATAATCAACCGTGTCAGAACAGTAACTTAGATTACAGCTCGTAATTGTTCTCCTAATTGAGAGGTATGAATGAAAAAACAGTAAGTCAATTTTGTCAGGTTTCATATATTTTTAGAAAACATTGCATCTGTTTGTACGACAACTGTATGGTGTGTGTATATTTTTAAAGCGTGTTCCTGGTCAGACCAGTTAGCCCTCCACTTACTTGTCAAAGACTAACCAGTTCTAAGATTATAAAAGTGGGAGGCCTCATTGTTGAAAAACAAGGAGAGAGAACTTCGAAGACTTTGGAGAGATAACAAGTACAAAACATAAGAAAAAGAAAAGCCTCTCAAACCTCCCTCTATAATCTTCCCGGTTCTTCAACATCATTGAAAGATTTTCCTATATATATAATCCAGATACCAGACCTTTATTAGTAGTTGCAGTCGGGTCTTTTTCATCATCAAGGATTTTATATATACTTCTTGGAGCCAGTTGATTTTGGTAAGTTGCAGTCAGATATTTATAGAGTTTTTCGGAGTGAAAGATTTGCGAAAAGTAAAAATGCAAAGCCGGGAAAATGACGACAACCACCACCACAATCACCGTCACCATCACTCCGACACGGAGATCAATGACAGCACATCATACAGCGGTCCGTTGAGTGGACCGTTGAACAAGAGAGGAGGTCGAAAGAGTGCAAGATTCAACCTTCCTGACTCCACCACGGCCAATATCGGCGGTGGTGGAGGTAGTAGTGTTGGGAGCAGTAGTGGGAGTGTCAAGTTCAATGATGATACCTACGTCGAGATCACCCTTGATATTCGCGACGACTCGGTGGCTGTTCACAGCGTCAAAACTGCCGGTGGAGCTGACGTGGAAGATCCCGAGCTGACATTGCTGGCTAAAGGTTTGGAAAAAAGATCTTCTTTTGGTTCATCTGTGGTACGGACTGCTTCGTATAAGATTAGACAAGTGTCCCAAGAGCTTAAACGATTGGCTTCATCCTCGAAAAGATCAACTCCGGTGAGATTTGATAGGACTAAATCAGCAGCGGCTCATGCTCTCAAGGGACTCAAGTTCATCAGCAAGACCGACGGTGGTGCCGGGTGGGCCGCCGTGGAGAAGCGGTTCGATGATCTCACCGCCACCACCAATGGCTTGCTTCCTCGTTCACTCTTTTGTGAATGCATAGGTAACCCAAATACTCAAAAAGTCCCAACCACCAAGAACTAATATGATTTTTATCTTCAACTTTAAGGATTTACATAAGCGTGTTTAATTAACAAGTATTTTTGTGTTTGGCAAATGGCAGGGATGAACAAGGAGTCAAAAGAGTTCGCCGGAGAGCTATTTGATGCACTTGGCCGGAGACGGAATACTACAGGTGATTCGATAAACAAGGCTCAGCTCAGGGAGTTTTGGGACCAAATCTCCGATCAGAGTTTTGATTCTCGGCTTCAAACGTTCTTCGACATGTAAGTACACAAAAAGTTTTGGAATTCTTAATGAGAAACAGTTTACTGAATCTTCATGATGTTTATGAGATGCAAATGGGTGAATCAAATGCAGGGTGGATAAAGACGCAGATGGAAGAATCACAGAAGAAGAAGTCCGAGAGGTATGGAATATTAAATTGTCTGATAAAAATCCGCCATCTTAAAGTTTAACGGTGGGGTGGTGGCCATTAGGTCCATCGCTAGACTTTGATTTACACTGTACCAAGGCCAGCCTAGCCCTCTATTGTTTGTTAATGATTGGGTAACTGTAAATTTTGCAGATTATTAGCCTAAGTGCTTCTGCGAACAAGCTGACGACTATCCAGAAACAAGCCGACGAATATGCAGCACTGATCATGGAGGAGTTAGACCCAGACCATCTAGGATATATCATGGTAATCAAATGGCATCACCTAACACCAATCCCCAAAACCCACACATTCACCAATATCGTTGAAATGGCCGAAACATTTATGTTCACATGAAAACTGAAACGAGTCAATGATTTGAATATTGAGATTCTTATATTTCGAAATATTTCGGTATATTTCAACATATTTAGACTATTGTTTTGAAAACAAATTTTCAAATTTCTTCTTCACATCTAGTCTGATTCCAAACTGTTTTCGCCTTATTTCTCAAACGCTTGTGTTTTCTACATGACTAAAATGGAACTTTGATCCTTTCACATGATTAGGAACTTGCCTTATGTACTCTTTTTATTGATGATTATGATGTGGAACAGATTGAAAATTTGGAGATGCTATTATTGCAAGCACCAAACCATTCAGTAAGAGGAGAAAGCAAGAACTTAAGCCATATGCTGAGCCAGAAGCTTAAGACCACAATAGACTATAACCCAATCCGGAGGGGTTGTCAAGATTGCAAGTACTTCATACAGGATAATTGGCAAAGGGTGTGGGTGATGGCACTGTGGATAGGGGTCATGGTCGGACTATTTGCTTACAAGTATGTTCAGTACAAAAATAGAGCTGCGTATGATGTAATGGGTGCTTGTGTTTGCCTGGCCAAGGGCGCGGCGGAGACGCTGAAGTTGAACATGGCATTGATTTTACTTCCAGTGTGCCGGAACACCATCACCTGGCTGAGGAACAAGACTAAGTTGGGTGTTGCTGTTCCTTTTGATGACAATCTCAATTTCCACAAAGTAAGTCTTAGCTTCTATTTTTTTTTTAATTTTTTTTTTGGGTGAGGTATCAATTGCCCAATATGTTTTGACGAAGAAAGACAACATATTTCTATACTTTATAAACGTAGTCTCTGATTTTCTTCGTAATCCATATTATTACTAATAAAAGTAACTTAGCATTAAAAATTTTTGATTCACTATTTTGTCCTTATAAAAAACTATAAAGGCTAATATGTCATTTTATATTTAAATATACAAATTACCATTATATCTTTATGTATTTAAATAACAAACTAATCTCTAAATCATGTAAATCTCTCTATCTTTGTAAAATTTTTGAATGGTCATGTTATGTTTAACATGATATATAAAAAAAATATTATTCTTTTTTTTCAAAACTCCAATATTAATATATTAATATACGTCTATAATTTCATTGATACAATATTATCTCTAATGCCCAAAAATGAATATATATATATATATATATAGCTTTTCTCTTCATTCACAATCAAAAGAATTTAGTAAAAAATTATTGAGACACAAAATAAAAACAAGAAAGACAAAAAAAAAAAAAATTTGACAAAAGAAAAATCTATAACTTTTACTAATTGGTAGTTCGAATGAAAAAATACAGAAAATGAGTTCAATTGATATTTATAGTTACGAAGAGAATACAAACAATTTAAGTATAATAAATACGAGATAATATCTAATTTTGCTACATTATTAGATTTTTTTATGTGTTTTATCAAATATTTTAACAAAAATAATTCACGTGCAATGCACGTGGTGTATTGCTAGTTCTATTAAAAGTAACGATTGAAATAATATATCAAAATAGTTTTATACCCTTACTAGCAAAAATAAGATCTTCACGTGAATAAAGTTGTGTACATAAGACATTTTTTGAATCCTGCAGTGACAAAAACTTTATGCACTAACCCACCTTTTTTTTAACTCTTATCTCTATTATATATCTTTTATTCTCTCTCAAAAAAACAGCGATCACTTTTCTCTTCCTTTTATATGCATATAGTATACTTTCTAAACTTGGATAAGTTTTTTCAAACAAAAAACCAATATTTAAAATTTAAGAAAATGAAGTGTATTATTGCGTTTGTATTATTTTACACTCAATGATTGACTCCATTAGTTCTTCCATCGTAATCCAAAACCATTATAAAATGTGTAGGATTTACAATATAGTTAGGTAAAAAAAAAAAATATAATTCAAATCTGTAACCTAAATTTGCATCTCAAATGAAGGGAGACTATTGGATCAGTGGGTCCCATTTTAAAAAGTTAATGGGACCTACTCATCTAATGGTCTCCCTTCATTTGAGATGTAAATTTGGGTTGTAAATTTAGATTACATAGTATTTTCTAAAAAATATATATATAACTTTTAAACAAGGAATCATTTCAACCACACTCAAGACTCAAGGTTGCAACGACTCTTTTGATACGTTGAATCATTCCAAAATCACATTCATGGGTTAAGGAAATTGAAATCATGACGTGTAAATTTACGTATTTTATTCTTTATTTGATCATTAAACCAACTTGTGCAGGTTATTAGCGTTTATACCATGTTTAGATTAGTAAATTTTTCAACTAGTGTACTAAATAATGGTTTTTTTTTTTCTGTACTAGGTAATCGCAGTGGCAATTTCAATTGGGGTTGGGATACATGCAATTTCCCACTTAACATGTGATTTTCCGAGGCTTCTGGATGCAAGCCCTGAAAAGTATGCTCCAATGGAGAAATATTTTGGGGAACAGCCCACAAGCTACTGGCACTTTGTGAAGGGAGTGGAAGGGGTGACTGGGGTCATAATGGTGGTGTTAATGGCCATAGCTTTCACCCTAGCAACGCCGTGGTTGCGGCGGAGCAAAGCCAACATACCCAAACCTCTTAAGAAGCTCACCGGATTCAATGCCTTCTGGTATTCCCACCACCTGTTCATCATTGTCTACACCCTTCTCATTGTTCATGGTATCAAGCTTTATTTGACCCATGAATGGTACAAGAAAACGGTAACTACCTTGACCCTAAAACTATTTTCAAATTACATATATAAGCTTGAAAACGTATCGAAATTCACTCTAAATCAATTCCGAATCCAAATAATTGATATATTTGACCAATTATCTGAATCGGAATCTATTCTAGCATAGTTCGTAGATTCAGAATTAGATATATCGATATCCGACCCAGTTGTGCTCTAAATTGAATTATGTGTTATTTATGAATGGTCACACCAACCTTTGGTTCTGGCAGACGTGGATGTACTTGGCAGTTCCGATCACACTTTACGGTGGCGAAAGATTGATCAGAGCATTCAGGTCTAGCATCAAGCCTGTGAAGATACTAAAGGTAAATTCGTGTTTTTTCGGTTAAAAAATTTTGCGTTTAAAGAGTGTGTTAATTGAATAATCTAATTTTCCGCAACTTGTGATATTTGAAGGTGGCTGTTTATCCTGGAAATGTGCTGGCACTTCACATGTCAAAGCCTCAGGGCTTCAGATACAAGAGTGGGCAGTATATGTTTGTCAACTGTGCTGCTGTTTCACCTTTCGAATGGTAGGTGACACCCACCCTTGTTTGTACTTTTAAAATTGTTTCCTAATCACATTCTTAACATCATCCGACCACATTTGTTGATCTAATCCATTGTTATCATCGATTCAAATTGAACCTTATCTAATGACAACATATTATTCTTACAACGTAACTGGTCAAACTGTTCGTATTCCCTTTTTCTGTAACATATAACGGTAAAAGAGGGGAATTTCCATTCTCTATGTCAACTGCAACAGCCTAACTCTTTTTGTGTAATTGTCATTGGAGTTGAAATGTTGCAGTTGAAAAGTGGGTGCGAATAGTATTTTCCTAATATAAAATGCATCTTTTTTATTTCAATAATTTTCATCTTGTTGTCCATGTTGCTAAACTATGGTGGTTTTACAAATCAACAGGCACCCATTTTCCATTACTTCTGCCCCTGGAGATGATTACCTGAGTGTTCATATTCGAACTCTGGGTGATTGGACACGACAACTCAGAACTGTTTTCTCAGAGGTGTGTCCCCTTATTTCTCTACCAATGGAACATTTAGTCACACTAATTGTCAGATTTACTTAGTACAACAACGATTTCGAGTAAAATCGTGTTATTTTAGTGTAAAGTTGAGTCCAACCAAAGCTCAATAGTAGAGAAAATTTTGAAAGCGTAATACGCAAATTCAATAAATCAGACCTGGAACAATGATAAATACTCGTTTGTTCAAACGATACATCAATAGTTTGCATCTGAAGATTAACTTTTATTCTCTTCCCGATCTCGTTGAAAATTTTACATAGCGGAGTAAGATAAGATTTGTTATTCAATATTTGAAACATATCAACAAACTTAGATAATTGAAGGAATCCTTACATTTTTGGTTCAATATTTTTGATTCAAAACGCCTGGGAACCTGACAAAGTATGCAATCAGGACTCCCTTGTCATTGTATGTAGATCTTGTAGGGATATGTACGTGAGAATAATGCCAATGTTAGCAATTAGGGTCTGTTTGGCATTACTTGTAACTAACATTTGCTGAATGATACTTGGTCTTTGTTAGGTATGCCAACCACCACCTAATGGAAAAAGTGGACTCCTCAGGGCCGACTGTTTGCAAGAAGAGAACAACCCAAAGTAAGTCACTTCCTTCAATTAATGAGTTAAGTTGCGTTTCATTTCAAATATGCTAAAATTATGACTCCGATATAAATTTTTTGGGATCAGTACCTTAGAAATTACAGGATTAGTACCCACAGAGATGTAAAGTAATTTGTTTGAGTTGTAATTTAACCTGACTAGACGTAAACTATCCCCTTGAAATTTTGGGTTTCTCGTTATTCAATCAATCAAGTTTGAGGTAAGCGATTAGTTTAATGGTCACCGTCCTCACTGTTAGACCTTAAGATTCCAGATTTAAACCACGTCATCTCTCTCCTCTATAATAGTTTCTGATCCCAAAATGTTCACCCTCTTTGCAACAGGACCACCACCACAATCGCAAGTGCTTTGTTTGACAAATATATAACTACTTTCCGAGTGCTTTGTTTGACAAATATATTCAACCTTTAAACAGAAACAAACACTCTGCAAGTGCAAACAATGCATGCGTACTAGTCGACAAACCTCACATGGGGTGATCTGTTCGCATTATTGATAGGGACATTTAACAAACATGTGGCGTACTTTCTCTAGACTAGGACTAGGTGTGGATGGACCGTAGATTAAGGGGGAAATCTGTGAAACCGAGTTTGTCGAGGAATTTTAAAAGATTAATGTCAGTGCTATTGAATAACAACTCAGATAGTTTAAAACTAAGACCTAATGAGGTTTGGAAGTATGCAATCAATCCTAATTTTTTAAGATGGACCCTACTATATCAAAATGATTTATTACTTGATTTGTTTGATTTATAATTCGACTTGATTTGATCATAACTTTCGGTATTATATGAGGAAGAATTTATATAAAAGTGCAAATTATCATCATTTTTACCTACTTTTGGAATCCCGTCGCATAAAATTACATGATTTTGTCTTTTTTTTCTTTTTTGTTGTTATAAATTTTTGGCAATAAGTGTTTAGTGGAAATGCTAACAATCAATCGTGATGAACAGTTTTCCAAGGGTGTTGATCGATGGTCCATATGGAGCACCAGCACAAGACTACAAGAAATATGAAGTAGTCTTATTGGTGGGGTTAGGAATTGGGGCAACACCCATGATCAGCATTGTCAAGGACATAGTGAACAACATGAAGGCCATGGAGGAAGAAGATAGTGCTTTAGAAAACGGAAATGGAACACCTATTGCTGGTAGTCCATTACCAACCTCCACTAGTCCGATAGCCTCGAAGCGAAAATCCGGGGCGGGTATTGGCAGTAACTTCAAAACAAGGAGAGCATACTTTTACTGGGTCACAAGGGAGCAAGGGTCATTTGACTGGTTTAAGGGAGTGATGAATGAGGTTGCTGAAATGGATCACAAGGGAGTAATAGAGATGCACAATTATTGCACTAGCGTTTATGAGGAAGGTGATGCTCGTTCTGCCCTTATTACTATGCTTCAGGTTCTAAACCATGCCAAGAATGGTGTCGACATTGTGTCTGGGACTCGGGTTAAGTCTCACTTCGCCAAGCCTAACTGGCGCAATGTCTACAAGCGTATTGCCCTCAATCACACAGATTCCAGAGTTGGTAAGCCTTCATAATCCCTATGATTATAAAACATGTCACAAAATTAAATTTAAATAATATTATTCTTCGTACACAATTTACCTAACCCTAGTGGACGCATGGGCGGCTTTGAAGATATGCCACTAACTTTAGTCTAGAAGATTTATAGTGGAAAAAACGTGGCAGTTTCCAAAGGCCGCCCATGTAGAAACACCCAATAGGGTCTTTCACCGTCCTAGAAAAATTTATGGTTTTCAACTTTCTTCATCCCTCTTGTAGCATAACTGGCTAATTATTAGTGGTAAACGTGTTTGAAAAAACATGATCATCCAAGTTGATTAGAATGTTTTTGTCTCTCTTTCTATCACTGTCCTAAAAAAAAAAAGATGAAAGCTACATGTGCAATAGTAGTATAGCTTCTGTTGATGAGGATAGGGATAATAAAATCTATATCAGATGTAAATTACATACCAGTTACATTTTTTTTAATCTTATTGGAGTGTCTTTTCACATTTTGCAGGGGTGTTTTATTGTGGGGCTCCAGCACTAACAAAGGACCTAAAACAGCTAGCTTTGGATTTCTCTCACAAGACCTCCACCAAATTTGATTTT
Source organism: Ilex aquifolium (assembly GCA_951799425.1). Lineage (NCBI taxonomy): Eukaryota > Viridiplantae > Streptophyta > Magnoliopsida > Aquifoliales > Aquifoliaceae > Ilex > Ilex aquifolium. The sequence continues at coordinate 12,617,379 of OX637410.1, read as the reverse complement.
CACAAAGAAAATTTTTAACCAAAAAGGATGAGAAATAAGAGCTAAAGACCTCTACAAAGTCCTACAGTCTCCAATACCAACCCCCCCCCCCCCCAAAATCATGTACAGAGATTCTCGCCGAACAAGTTGATTTTTTGTCTCTTCTAGGATAGTTTTATAATCCGAGTAATAGAATTATTGGTAGTGTAATGGTGGTAAAGCTGTAAGGCAGATGGGGGCAAAAGATAGTGGAATTGGTCCTGTTTGGATAGAGGACCACCCACAATCACTAAGCTTGGATTATATAATTAAAGCGGATTCGGCATCGGTCTCATGACAAGGCGTCATCATTGCGTGAGCAATGGTAGTAGTTGTGGTCCTATTCGATTACTGTTTTTTTTTTTTTCTTTTGGATGAAGTATAAGGAAATGGAGGGGTAGTGGCGGGAATGGAGAATACCAACCACCAACCAAAATGTTGACTCTGCAATGTTTATATTTCGATATGTTTGAGAATAATGATACTACTTACTGTGTATTTGAACAAGAAGGCCTAATTAAATGTATAGAGTGCTGAATTGATTTTTTCTTTCTTTTGACAACTTGTTTGATTTTCGTTGATACTTTTATGTACAATGATCGAAAAAGGAAATTCAAATCAAGATATCTTCAAGCATTTCAATTTTTTATAATTTCTTTCAATAATAAATCATCAATTTGTATGGACGGACCAAATTTATCTACCAAGTCCCACTAGGAGTTGTAACTACGATTGAAAAAAAAGCCCACCGAACAATATCAAATCTAGAGATGTGACTTCTACGTCTTGGGCTAAGAAGGTGCAAAGATTTTCTTGTGTTAGCAAATCTCATCAACGTCAATTGCATGTGAATGAGTAACAAAGTCTTTAACTTGTGACCTAATACCTAAACTCTGTCTGTTACAAACCCTCATCAATACCATTAAAACATGTGAAAGCATAACAGAGTCTCTAAGAATTAGTCTCATACCTGATATCATTGAACACTTTTGAAAAATCATAGATGAGTTTCTTTGCCAATTGTTAGTGCCTTCCCACTCTTTGAACACATTTGGCCCCACCTCGCAAATTCTAAGTTGGCTGCAGGTAGGAGTTGACACAAACATGTCCATTAAGTCGAGCACTATTAGAAATGCATATATACCAGGCAAAGTTAGTGCAAGACTGCCGAACAATATTCCAAACCTTTCATTTCCCAAGGTTGTAGCAATGGCATTGAATAAATAATGGGTAAATTACAAAATGCTCCATTAAAGTTTGAATCAAGTTGCAATCAACTCTCTCTGGTTTGAATTTCAATAAATTACCCCCTCAAAATTTGTACATTTTTCAATTAACTCAAATTGTTAATTTCGACAGTGAAAAATAATAGAAAAAAAGTTACATGATCTCAAATTTATTAAAAAAAGAAACTTAGCCTGAATTTAAAAAAAAATTCCTCACGTCAAAAAACTCTCCATTCTTCGTCCCAAGACAAAATAATGTGAATGGTGATCTTGTCTCTTCGTAGAATTTGAGATCATTTAATTTACAAATGAATGTTTTCGGTCATTTTTCACTGTCAAAATTAACGGCTTAACTTAATTTACGAATATTCAAGCTTTAAGAGGATAAGTTGTCGAATCTAAAACCAGAGGCATTTAATTGAAGATGACCCAAACTTGAAGGGGACATTTTATAATTAACCCAATAATTATACTATATGCAATAGAGTATGTTCAGGCCAAAACTACCCTACAAACAAGAGCCTGAACCAATAGTATTGGATTGAAAACTTTTTTTTTTTTGGGAGTGGGAGTGGGAGTGGGAAGAGAGAAGAGGTACTTGAACCCTTGACCTCAAGAAGACAAAGTCTTTATAAGACAAGGAATACCATTGGATTAAAGGTCCATTGGTAACTTGACTCAACCCTTTAATCGAGAAATCAAACCAACCAGATCAAAATTCTCAAACTAGTTCAAAAATAGCCTCAGCAATTTGTACCGACCTATTTGTGTTTGGACGGCATCACAATTCGAAATGAGCTCATTTTTTGAAGGAAGACATCATACCAAGTCAATCACAAAATTATTGGCCTGTTCCATTTTGACATAGTCGTCCATCACACATAATTCATTAACGTGTAAAGCACAACTCAATTTGTGCAATAGCTTTCTAATTATATGTTGGCACTCGAGCTATATAGTATCAACAACTTTGGTGGTTTTCTGTGTATTGACCAATTCAATCTGCACCAACCATATGTCAAATGTAAGGATAGTTCTCAAGTTTTAGCTTCCAAATCATCTCAAGGAATCATTGTCTCCATTTTTTGAAATCGGCCACATGTATGCGTATCGTTTTGCCATTCCACTTATATAGAGTCATATCTTTAATTAACTACACACTAATGCCTTCCAAGCAATATTAACTGTGGCCTTCCTTCCCTCTAGCATTTCCCTCAATGTGGACCATGAATGCATATGGAAGAGTTGCTTTTGAGCTGTCTAGTTTTATACCTAGGACATCATAGTTTTACATGAGTATCGATATTCCTCCCACTATGACGAGACAATGGGATATCGTCTACTCTTTCATGTGATGTCTCCCCTTGTACAGTTGGTATTGGTTATAGTACTTTTGTCAAAGAAGTCCTACTAGATGTTCTAGAAGTAGCGAAAGCCACAGTACTTTCAGAAGTTTTATCAGACCGAGATTTTACTAGTAGGTTTTACTGTTCTACGGGTAGGTCAGGCTACAAAAGGAGTTTCTACCGGTAGTTGGAGTCTATTCTACAGGTAGGTTGAGGCATATTTTCACGGGAAACTTAACTAAAGATCAAATCTTGCCAAATCTTTCGAGGATTCTCAACTAATAGGAAGAGGAGATAATTTTGGGGAAGATATTTACCAAAAATCTGAAGATTTTCCTTCCAATCATAATAAATAGAAGACCTTTTGGGAAAGACAATATCATGTTTTGGAGTTTTTCTTTAGTTTTTCTCTATTTTATTGTTTAGAGAATGTTAGGAGTTCTTGCTACTATTCTTTATTTCTAAGCTGTGTTCTTTCATTTGTTCTTACAATCTCACATTCAATTGTCTTTAATTTCAGAGGTTGTTATTTAAATTCAGTTTTTCAATACAAGCAATTACTTCCAAGTCAATTTCTACTGTCATGAATTCAATTATGTTTTCTTTAATTTTTTGTGCTACTTACATTACCATGAGTGAGTAGTCATTCTCTGGATAATCTAAAGAATAAGACCAAACCTATGAATTAGGGTTATACTCTAAACTAGGGTTTTAACATTTATGTGATTGTTTTATTAAAGTTGTGTTTTCAAAAACCTATGAATGCCCCAAGCACATTTTAGATGTGCATGATGAGAATTTTCAGTGATATGGTAGAGAAAATCATCGAGGTTTCTATGGACAATTTCTTTGTGTTTGGTGATTCTTTTGAGGGTTGTTTGAAAATTTTGGAGTTGGTACTTTAAAGGTGTGAAGATAAAGGATTGGTGCTTAACTGGAAAAAGTGTCATTTTATGGTGACTCAAGGGATAGTCCTTAGTCACATTGTGTCAAAAAAGGGGATAGAGGTGGATAAGGCTAAGATTGAGTTGATTTCTTACCACTCTACTCCCAAGATTGTTAAAGATGTCCTGTCATTTCTTGGTCGTGCCAGGTTTTATAGGCAATTCATAAAGGGTTTCAGTGCCTTGGCATGACCTTTATGTCATCTATTGGCCAAAGATGTTCATTTTGAGTGGACAGCTGATTGTGAGGCAGATTTCGAAAACTTAAAGAATATGTTTATTTCACCTCCAATCATGCTACCACTAATTGAGAATTTCCTTTCGAGCTCATGTGCGACGCGAGTGATTACGCATATTGAATCATATTTTGAAATGATTCAATTTGATATATTGATATTCTCACAACCCTAATTTTAAACGTTAAAATTACCTTTTAGTGGGAGTATAATATATTAATTGGACTAATAACGATAAATGACAAGAATTAATTTTTGATGTGTATGAGATGCATGTATGTATGATGAGACAATTAGACCTTCAAAAAAAAACCCTCCACAAGATATTAAGTTGCAACGAAGAGATATTATGAATGTTTTATCGTGGTCTTCTGCCATTGTAAGTATATTAAGGATTTTTTAGCGTGATTAGTCGGCTACAGATATGTGGGGACTATTCATTTTTGGGAATCCTTAATAACTTATTCAAGCATATAATGCTATGAGGTAGGATGCCTATAAGTTTTAAGATACTATTATGTGAGAAGCTTATTGGTCATAAACGCCTACACTTGTATAAATGGTTGGTGGGTGTGACTTAACTAGGGTAAATGGGCCAAGATGCTATTATGTGAGGTTCATTTATGCTAGAGACCAAAGGATGATTGAAAATTGCATAAGATGCATTAGGTAAGAGTTATCTACTCATTAAGGATTAGTATAAGCAATATGCTATTATGTGAGGTTATATTAATTTAAGGTGGGACCCCAATCCCCACTATGAATAAAAATTCCCTAATTCCATAGGAGGGTGTATGAGATTTGAGAAATAGTGGGAGGTACAATTCTGATTTAAAGACCCAATCTAATGGTTTAAAATGAAATCGCTAATTCTAGATGTTTTATTTGATCACCAATAGCAAGTCTTAACCTTTAATCCAGAATTATTATTTTCCACCGACCGACTTTAACTTCCTAGATTGGAAACAAAATTTGAGAATTGTTCTCATTTTTTAAAAGAATGAAAATACTAATGGAAAATATTTCCACGTGGCAAAGATGAGTATTGTAGAGAAACAATTGTGAATATCTCACTTCCATTAAGGACATGTCTTCAAAAGGTATGTTAGATATGTTCTTTATTGAAACTGGTTTGTCAGTTGGTTCTGATTTAATTTAGGTATTAGATATCGCATCTAGTTCTTACATATTTGATTGTATGAACTAAAGAAAATCAGAAAGGTTAGTAGAGGAGAAGTGTCCCTTCGAGTGGGAAATGAAGCAAGTGTTGTTGCATTAACTGTAGGGACATGCTACTTACCATTGCCATTTGGAATTGTTTTAGATTTTAGAAACCGTTTATTTATGCCTAATATGGTAAGGAACATATATCTATTTCATCACTGTATAAGGGTGGTCTTAGATACGATTTTAAAGAAAAACATTTGTTCCTTTACTTTAAATTCTAATTTGATTGATTTTGGAATATTCTTCAACGGTCTCTATTTCTTAAACAAGAATGACAATATAAATAATATTGAACATAATAATACGAATGTCATCGCTCATAAAAGACCTAGAGATGATAAGAATCTTAATTATATGCGGCATATCAAATTGATCATATTAGTGAGGATGAGATTTGTAAAGTGAAAGAGCTGCATATATTAAGATTTATACATAGTGATATATCCAGACTACTGAGTTTAGTAGACATAAGTTGTTATTCATACTTCATAGCCTTCACCGATGACCATTCATGGTTAGAGTAAGTGCACTTGATGAAGTGCAAATCTGAAATATTTGAAAAGTTCAATGAATTCATATATGAAGTAGAAAAACAAACAAGTAAAAGTAGTAAAACTCTTTGATCAGATCGAGGAGGAGAATACTTAAATGTTGAATTTTGGATTATCTCACAAAATGACATTCTATTACAGTGGACTCCTTCTCCAACACCACAATTTAATGGTGTTTCTAAAAGGAGAAATTGAACATTATTAGATATGGTTCGATCAATGATGAGTTACACTGACTTAATTATTTCCTTTTGGGGATTTGCCCTAGAGACCGCCGCATACCTCTTAAATAGGGTACCTTCCAAATCTGTCCCTAAGACACCATATGAGATATGATATGGAAAAAAGCCAAGTCTTAAACATGTTAAGATTTGAGGTTGTCCATCACATGCTAAGAAACATGATATGAACAATTTGGAAGCTATGACTGAAAGATGTAAGTTTGTGGAAAATCTTAAAGAAGAATCTTTAGGATATTATTTATATCTTCATAGCGAATAAAATTGTTTGTTTGCTAGTTTGCTACTTTCTTGAAAAAGAGTTTATTCAAAATGAAGGCATAACAAGAAAGATAGAACTTGAAGAAATGTCCTCAAAACCACAAACAGTTACCGATCAGCCTAAATACCCTATTGACATAAAACCTAGTACTACACAAGCTCTATGTAAATCTTATAAGATACCACATCATCTTAAAGATATTGGTATCTCCATCAAGGTGATAAGGAACTCTTTATTGGTTATAATGATCATTAAAGTGATCTTATAAATTACACAGAGACAATGTCAGACATCAACTCGGAAAAATGGAAAAGTGTCATAAAATCATACTTCAAGCAAGCCTAGACTTTTGTATACCCACCTTAAGGTATTGTACCTAAAGGCTGCAAATGGGTTTCAAAAGGAAGACAAGCTTAAGTGGAAAGGTAGAGACCTATAAAGTTAGGCTATGGGCTAAAGGTTTCAAACAAAGACAAGATGTTGACTATGAAGAAACCTTCTAGCTAGTAGTCATGCTAAAATCTATCATGATTATGCTTGTCATAATTGCACACTGTACTGTGACTATGAGATATGACAAATGAATGTCAAAACCATCTTTCTTAATAGAAACATTGAGGAAGATATTTCTATGGAGCAGCCTGTAAACCCCCACATGTTTATAGTAATATAATGATAAATTGTTGGTAATTTAATATATGTAATGGCGTAGGAACGAACCATATAAGTTATAACCGTAGGAAATACTAATATTGTAAATAATAGTTAAAACTTAGTGGCAGCTTGTAAACATTGGAAATCGTTTGCAATAGAACTTATACCACTATGTTTAATGCACAAATGTAGGTAGTATAAGTTTGGGTAGGCTTTGGAAGGGTTTGGAATGGATTGGAAATGAAAAACAGAGGAAATAGGCAAAACTGGGCAAACCGTACCAGTACTGCCGAAAGAAATCAGAATTTTTAAAGTCGCAATTTGGGGTCGTTTTTCGCCCTATAAATACATTAGGACGTCCCCTTTAGCCCCATTTCAACACTTCTAACCCTATAAAACTTTAGAGAGGAAGAGAGGAAGAAAGGAAGAGAAAAACACAAGATCAAAAGGGATTTACACTTCAAAGAAGATCGAATCTGCTACATTTCTTTCCAAACTACAAAGACAAGTAGGGGTTTTCTTCCATTCTTGTTCATTGATGTTAGGGTATTTATATATGTATGTTTTCACTCTAAATGTTATATATATGCTATGAAATCATCATCCCTTGGTCTTCTTGCAAAGATTACCATGTTTTAAACAAAGTTAGGGCTGAATACCCATGAAATCTCTTTTCTCACTTTAAAAACCCTAGTTTTCAAGAGTGATGGATTCTCCTCTTGAATTCTTCCTTTATTCTTGATTTCGAAACCATAGTGCTTTGTGTTGAGTAATAAAATGATATTATTGTTGATCTCTTGCAATTTTCTTAATTGGTTATTGAAATTGTCACATGATAAATTTGGGAATTTTTGAGATATGCTTGTAAATTGAGAAATTGAGTTTGGTATTGTATCTCTTATGAGTGTGGGATGACCATGGGTGGCCTTTGACAAGATATCGTAGAGTGGGTAGACGTTCTTCATACTCCGTGTGGGTTTGAACTTTTCCTACCACTCGTAGTGGGGTTAGTGTTTTGCTAAGACTAAACCGCTATTGCTCATGGGTATCGAGACAGAGGGTTAGTATACTAATGCCTGGGTTGGATACGTCACTGCCATTGGTATGGCATACGCCCTTCCTAAAGGATGGATATCTTTGAGAAGATTTGTGTGTGTGTGTGTGGGCTAGATATTACTCAATGTGTTGATTCATAGGGTTTGTCTCGCATCATGTTTGAGATACATATACATATTGTTGTGGAATATTCAAGTTATGGATTACTGTTATTCTTGTGGGAATATGGTTTATATTTTGGAAAAAGTTATTTACTGTAACTTGGTTTTTACTGTTTAGTTAATTTACTGTTGCTACTTAAACTTGAGATCTGTTTTAAAATGTCTTTGGTTTACTTCAAAGATTATATATGTTATTCGTAAAATGAGACCGACCCTTTTATATGCTTTTCTAAACCTTGTTCGGGTTTGTGAGGATTTTCCTACAGAGCTTCGTGCTCACCCCCCTACTTACCAACATTTCAGATTATACTCTTAAGGAGGAGCTGGGAGTTGAGGAGCCCGCACATTGGGAGATCCCGATAGACGGGAGTGCGGATCCCGAAGTGGACGCTTAGAGCGACACTTTCTTTTGTTCTAGACCAAGAAAATTCTATTGAACACATCGTGTGACGCCCCAAAATTCGGGGGTCCCTTATTAACCGTTGACAACCCGTCAACCCGCGGAAATACCCGTGGATGTCGCTTAACCCGACACCACGTCGTTAACATTCCCCAAAGTCGGAATTATTGTTCATAGTTGTGATCTATGTTTCTTTAATCATTTAATTCAATCAAGGTCCAATGTACCCCAATCTACCTCAATTTTGGTCCATTTGTGTCATTGGAACTAAAGAAAACAAGGTCCAAAAGCTTGGTGAAATAATTTCAAATTTTCAGATTTTTGGACTAACTACCGGTAGCTGTTTATTGACTACCGGTAGCTGGAACCTTCTGGACCAACGACTACCTGTTGACTACCGGTAGTTGTTGCCTACTGGACCTTCGACTACCCGTTGACTACCGGTAGTTCGGGTACACTGGACGACGACTACCTATTGACTACCGGTAGTTCGTAGCTACTGGGCTGCCGACTACCTGTTGACTACTAGTAGTTAAACCCAGATTTTTGCCCATTTCAATAGTTTCTCATTTCCAATCCATTTCAAACCACTTCAAAATCATCCAAAACTTATACAATGAAGTTTCTAACATAAAACATTGTTTGTACAAGTTCTATTACAACCCAATACATATATTTACATGTCAATATCAAATTTCCTTAAAAGTTTTACAAAAATTCAAAACAAAGCCACATCCGGCTTTCTTCGTCCTTGAAGCCCGTATGAGGGTCTTCCACCCATGCATATCCCACACCTGAAAATGTTGTCCCACGAAGGGTGAGCCACGCTCAATAGGATATCCTCCTACAGAGGCTACTCCCCAACCTAAGTGCATATGAAATGCGCACATGCAACAATCAACAAGCATCAACCAATCCAACAAGAGTATACACTTCAATGTTAGAAAGCTACCATGCTATGCTATGTCATGTCATGATATGAGATGGAACTCACTCACGCACCTTATCCCGAGTCTTCCCCGACTCACACAACACAATGCAAAAGCCAATGTGTATGAACCCGTCTATTGACGGAAAAACCCTCTCAATGATCGTTTGAATTAAAAGTTATGTCTTTATAAAAACCCAATCATTGTTGGAGGCTACCCATTGAATGAGTGTTTTTATACAACAAAATCTTGTGTCTTCCTGGGCAACGGATTTCAGAATCGCACCGCCGGCTCCGTGGGCATGCCACTTTTCTGGAATTTGACCGCCGGCCAAGTGGCTGAACCAAGTGGTTCCGGGTTTTTCACCCGAGGGAGTGTCTAGCCCTACTTGCTTTACCCGACACAAGTTTTCCTTATGCAATGCAACCGTGCAACTCAGTCGGATCTTAGATCCCGACTTTCCCGAGCTCACATACCAATCACCAAGATTTGGTGTTTGATCCACAACACATGCACCCACCCACACCCATGTGTATTACCCATGAATGTGATGCCAACTCACACACACACTCATGTCTTATGACCATGAATGTGATGTACCCATGAGAATGCAATGTAATGTACCAATTGCACTCTAACCACATGTTCGATATGTATGAGTGTCATATGAACAATGTCAAGATAAATCTACATATTCATGGTACTTCATATCATAAGCATATAAATACCATAATTTAACACATTGTCAAATATATAGCAAGCATGCATATATCAACATTTCATCCAATAACCATTTTCAAACATGTTATCACATAAGCATGCAATTAACATAGCAAACTCATCAATACATACTTCATTTTCACCAAGGCATTTAATCAACACCTTCAAAACACCCAAAACATGTAATCATATAATCTACTCAATTTCATCATCAAACTCAAGAAATCATATCTAGTGATTTCTACACAATTATACCAAGATAGAATTTATTCTATCCATTTCTTAATATCCACATATCATAATCTCCCAAGAGAATTATAAAGCAACCACCTCTAAATGTCAATTCCATTTAGAATTTCACTTTACCAATTTTCCCATATCCATTTTCTACATTTCAAGTTCCTTTATGAAATTTACCCAACAAGTAAATATATACACCCATTTCATACCAACCTTGCTTAGCACATTTGGTACCCATTTCCCACACATGAAATACATTGGTGGTACATTAAACTAGAGAATGTGATTTAAATCATACCACCCATTATCAATACCCATTTCACTCAATTAACCACAATAGGCAAGTGATACATATATATATACACCTACCATTCCATATAACCTTCCTAGGTTGGAAATAAACCTAAGTAGGAAGAAAACCCTACCTCTTGTAGCGTGTAGAATCGCCGTGGGAAGCTCCTAGAACTCAAAGCAAGCTTGAATCCTCCACTTCCAACTTTTCGGCCTCCCAACGTTCGGTGAAAGCCGTCGTTTTTGTTACCCATGCGTAGCCCTTGACGCGTAGAGCAACTCTTGTTCTTGGCCCGAGTCGATTTGAGCGCTAGAACGGAGTAGATCGTAGAGAGAAGGTGGAGTGTTTCTCTCTTTTCCCTCTCTTCTCAATCGGCTGAAACAATGGGGAAAAATCTAATTTTTCCCCCTATTTATATTTTAGAATACTTGGCCCACAATTGGCCACATGTCCTATTTAATTTCGGGTCCGTTTTAATCCCGAAACGACTAAATTTCGCTCCGGTTCAAGTTCGAATTATTTTTATTTCAACTTGCCTCTAATATTTCTCCAAACTTTAAAATTTTATAAAAATTTCGTGTACGGGGTCACCCGAGGCCTGTTCGTCTCGTAAAACGCGAAAAATCCGACTATCTCGGAATTCAACGAAATTTGACGTGGTAACTAGATTTCGCGAGACGAATTCAATGGTGAGGTCCGTTTCGTCATCCGAGATCTAGAAAAATTCAGTTTTTCAACTAGTACCGAAGTGGCAATTCACCTATTGCCCTTGTTCGTCAAAGTTTAAATTTTCCAGGGTTTCACACATCGTAAAGTCTAGTTTTCTTTTGTAATTCCGCTGCATGATATTAGTTTATTTTGAGATGTAAATGCCATAATGAGGCTTATTCTTTTGGGATACTGATGTAGATGTTATATATGATGAATGAGATTTCTTTTATGGATGAATTTTATTAGTTGCTCTCATGACGTAAATGATTTTAGATAGTAATGTTGTCCAATGTGTATTTTGGGGCGTTACACAGCCATAAGGTTTTGTATCTAGTGGCGAAGGCCATAATGTGTGCAAGTTATAGAGATCCATTTATGGATTAAAAGTAAGCATCCCGAAGTTGGAACATCTAGTTTGATGAGTTAAACAAATCATTTGGTTTCCTCTTAAACATAGATGAACCATGTATGTACAAAAAGGGTTAGTGGAAGTTCTATCACATTTTTAGTATTTTATATAGACAACATCCTATTCATTGTGAATAATGTTGGGATGCTCTTATCAGTCAAACTATAGCTGTCACATAATTTCTACATTGAAGGATTAATTGGTCAAAAAAGTTGTTTGGATTAAGAAGTTCAATAATGAACTTATATTAGTTCCTACCATTGAGTCACATATACTACTGTATAGTTACAACAATGGGGCAATAGCTCAAGCCAAGGAACCAAAGTCTCATAAAAAAAAATCCAAACACTTATAGTGGCATTCAACATGATCTGAGAGATCATTGGAAGAGGTGATGTGTGTATCTAAAGGATTGCATCAATAGATAATATAGTGGACCCACTTACGAAAGCACTAAGATAACAACCGCTAGACTAACATCTTGAGAAGATTGGTATTAGATACATGGTCGATTGGTATTAGTGCAAGTGGGAGATTGTTAGTAGTATGCTCTAAGACCAATCATATAGATGATGTTTTAGGGGTGTACTAGCAACATTCATTACTTAATTAAATAAAAGGGCAAATTATTTATCATGTTTCTACTTTATTTCATTTTAATATACATGAAATAGTCCATAGAGTATAAGTTAAGAAGATAGTTTCTCAAGGTGTTGAGAAGAGGAGATCTATACTTCTTAGTACTTAACTCTTAAATGTTCCTAGTCATAGGATTATTATTTGGGCACTATGTAATCCGGATAGACTAGCACACACTATGTTTATTCATATTTGATATGAGGTGACTCGTCCAAGTCACTAGTGTAGGGACACTGAAGCAGGTGTATGGGTGCTTGTTAGAGAACAAGTACACTGAACGTGACCGTTAACTAACGTAAGATTTTTCATATGGAATTTTACATACTTGTCAATGTTAAATGCTAAAATTATAGTTATGCAACTAATCCTTAGACTTGAGACACCATGGTTGTCTTGTGCATGAACTTCTATGTTTTAACTATACAATATAATCATATACTAACCATGTAACTTGAATATATATTGTTGGACATAGTTAGGCATGCATGAAGACTCATGAGTGTACAAAATAGAATCTATCATCCTTAGTAATTAAAGGGAGAATGTCCTATGTGATCTTCTGGGATATGATTCAAAGAGTCCTTGGCCAAGGCAGCATGACAATTAGAAAAGAGTTTCTAATTGATCATTAAGAGTCATAGTCCTAAGATCGAACACATAAGATTGACTTAGGGGTTTGACAGTAATTTCATACCCTAGTAAGTCAATTGGGGCATTGTATGATAGAATGATTGAATTGCATGACAACTATAGACTGAATGGGTTCTTTACCTACTTCGTGCTATCTGGAGGTTGATCATGATATGCTGCTAGGTGTCACTCATGATTAGTAGAAGCCCGAAAAATGAAATTAATATAAATATATTAATTGTTCTTTGTAAAGGGAGAATTAGAAGAGTTCAAATTCAAGCTAAATTAAAAAGAATTCTAATTTGAGATGTTACTTGTAGTTAGTGTGACACCCCAAAATCCGGGGGTCCGTCGATTACCCATCAACCCGCGGAATACCTGTAGATACCTAGTATCTCGATATCACACTGTTATGCCCCATTTACCGGGGTCCATAACTTAACGAAATTTGGGCAGAGTTTCCTTTATATGGGGAGCTCTACCCAATACCCAACCTGTGCAATACACAATTACCAGACCCATCCGAGGTCAAATATAAAGCAAAGGCCGCACCGGGTCCATGTATAAGTAAACATTGGCCACACTGGGTCCAATTAACCATACTTAAATCAAAACATGAAAGGCTAATCTAACAATAGTCTTTATAAGTTCTATTACAATTATTTTACGCATTACATGCCCCAAAATATAGTTTCTAACATGTAATTACACAAAACATTAAGTAAAGCCACATGCGGCTTTCTTCAAGCATGAGGGTCCAAAATGGAGCCATCCGTCGGTGTATCTCTCCCACCTGAAATGTGTTCCCGTATAGGGTGAGCCAACGCCCAGTAGAGTATTTCCTACAGAGGCTACTCCTCAACCTATATGCATATGAAATGTTCACATGCAACATCCATAAATCCGTAATCATTCCATCAAATAATATACAATTAAATGATGTAATGATATAATGTCATGCCATGAATGAGGTGAGACCCACCCATGTGCACTCAACCCGAGTCCACTCTGACTCCCTTTACATGTCAATGCCATGTATGTTAAACTGGGCTACATAAGCCCCATGAAATGAGATGAGACTCATGTACTCAACCCGAGCCCTTCCCGGCTCCTTTCCCCCATGCAATGCCATGAGTATAAAAACCGGACTTCTCAAGCCCCCGCCATTGGTATTACTCACCCAATAACTAATTTAAGAAAATCTCCGGGTCTTTCTTTGGGGTGGGCGTTTATGGACTTCCACCAACGGAACCCAACCGACACGGGATCTATGGACTCTTTCCACCAACGGTGCCGCGTACACCAACACACTTTATGGGCTCTTATACCAACGAAAGTGCGTATCCGAAACACCGGGCCTTGCACCCGAGAGGTCGTCTTGCCCCTTCTTGCTAACCCCGACCCAATCTTTTTCTTCTTTTTCATGCAACCATGCGACTCAGTTGAATAATCAATCCAACTTTCCCGAGCCCATCCACCAACCACCAAGCATGATGATTGATATATGCAACTACCCCCCCCACACTCATGCAAGTTTCCCATGAATGTGACATCACCTTATGCCCAATATGTCATGAATGTCAATGAGCAATTTATCTCCATATTAGACTCCCATAATACCACATAGCTTGTGGTACAAACACCCATGCACAACATCATTATGACACAATGTCCATGTATGTGATGTTCCCGTACATATGCAATGTAATGACCCATTGCTTCTCTCATGCAAGGTTCATATGTAATGAATGCCATATGAACTGTCTCTACCACATTCCAACATATGGTATTAACAACAACCATGCACACACACACACCACTCATGATGTGAATTCCCCGTGCATATGCAATGCGATGTATCATTGCAATAAAATTATGTCACATATGTAATGCATGTCATATGGACTAAATTAACATAATCAATTTCATTCCATGGCAATTTACATTATAAACGTATAAATTTCATGCTTCATCACAACAATTGATATATCAAAATATATATATCTGACATTCACAATTTCAACATAAATCATATCGTACACATATGATTTTCATTTACCACATAAGGCATAACATGTTATTTATCATATAACAATTTCAATCCATTTAGGTATTTTGTCAAACACCTTCAAGGCAAACAACATGGTAACACATATCATGCCCAATTTCCACATAATTCAAGAAATTCCAATAGGCAATTTCTACATACCAATTTAGGATAAAATTATTTTACCTAAATTCTACCAATAGGCAAGTGTAATTTTCTAACAACCTACCCACCATCTTCATTATTCCATAACCATATACATATAAATATATGTATACATAGGTCAATATATATATATATATCCAGCCCATTTATCATAGGCATTTCTAGGTAAGAAATCAACCCAAGTAGGAGAACCCCTACCTCTTGTAGCGTGAGAATCCCGTAGGAAGCTCCCAAGACCCGAAAACCCAACTCGAAGCTTGATTTTTCCAAATCCTGATTTTTCACCTTCGGTGAAAATCTTCATTTTTGGTACCCACGTGTAGCCCTCGTTGACGTGATCACTTCTCCCTTCTAGCTCGACGGAATCCGAGCAAAGAAAAATAACTCGAATCTTGTTTTTCGTACACCCCCACCCGTTCACCTTCGGTGAAACTTGTTGTTTTTGGTACCCACGAGTAGCCCTCGTCGCGTAGATGAATTTTGCCTTTTGAATCGACGAATTCCGACGGACGGAACTCCCGGAATCGGAGCGGGAAGCTTGGAGATCAAAATTTTTCTCTTCCCTCTCCCTCTCCCTCTCTCTGTTTTTACGTCTGAAACCAGACTGATTTCAGCAGAAATATCTGCTGAAAATCAGAATTTTAAGCCTATTTATATTTTTCAATGTGTGGTTCAGATCGCGCCACACGCCCCCTCTTCGTTCGGGTTTATTTTCGTCCCGAAACGATTAAAATTCGTCCCGATTTAAGTTCAAATTATTTTCTATGAACTCTAATTAAATTATTTTCAATTTTCTCACATTTTTTCCAAAATTTCGTTTTTGGGGTCACCCGAGACCCGACTGTCTCGTAAAACGTGAAAAATCCGACTATTTCGGAATTTGATGAAATTTTACATGGTCACTAGATTTCGCGAGACGAATTCAACGGCGAAGTCCGTTTCATCATCCGAGCTCTAGAAAAATGCAGGTTCGTAACCCGTTCATAGTGGCAAGTTATTGTTTTGCCCCTTTGTGAATAGTTTAAATTTTCCGGGGTTTCACATTCTTCCCCCCTTAAAAAAATTTCGTCCCCGAAATTCACACCCACAACCACGTTCAACCACGTGCCTATGCTACAATTGATACCATCCGCACTATATCGATAGTGACATCAAGTCTTCAAGGCAAAGACAATACCCCTAATCCCTAGGGTACGTTGGGTAATTCCGTTTGTGGTTCTTTAACCGTCGTGAACCATAAACCATCACTCTCCCGGACTATATTCAAATACAATCAAGTCCGTCCTTGGAGGTATCACAATATCAAGTGTACCTATGTTCCCTTTCCGAAACCACTAGAAGATAAGGTAAGGTAACCCTTCTTCATCATATGTTAATTAACACCGAACGTCCTATGGTGAAGCATTCGGTCCAACAAAACTCTTTTTCCCTAGAGTTCTCCCAACTCTACCTGCTTCATTCTATGCAGAGCCATAGAAATAGGCGACGTACCGGGGTGTGACTCAATACAACAGTCTACATCCCAATATGGAGGCAACATCCATAACTCATAACCACTGAGGTAGACCCAAAATCCTGTCTCACCTCGTTCTCTAGGGTAAAGCTTGCTAGCTAACCCATCAACTGTCCGTACTAACGGAATTCATACTTTACTTGAGGTAAAACGTCATGCGTTTCTCCTAAAACTTAAAACATACACACTCCGAGGTGTAAACAGTGACCCGCTGACGATCACAATCACTGACGACTCAGTGTGCCGTCAATCCGTCCATCCCAAGGATGACATCAAATTCTAACATGTCCGTGGAGTAGAATCCCCAAGAATCCTAGCTCACATTCCCGACATACCCATTTAATACTCACCCTAGCTCCTAGGGGAGAACTCACCCACAATGGCTCTTCCAAGGTTTCAACCTCTAAGCCCAATTCCTTTATGCAATTTAAATTGTCATAAAACAATAACTAGTATCCCAATGTAGGGACTCAGTTCAAAACATTGTGAATTTTCTCACCGTCTACCTAGTAGAGCAAGTGTCTCACACTAGTAGACATTTAACCCATGAACTATCCCGTTCATCCCTTTTCGAACCTCCAAGATTATGTTTTCTAACCCTAGTGTTCCTCTTTTTCCATATACATTTTACCATGTATACAATTTACACATAACACATAATCATGTAGCACATAATCATGTAACAAATAAAACACATAACATGAATGCACATGGAATGCAATGGTGTAAACCTATTTCCCTCAAGCCCTAGGTAATCGTATACCTATGCTCTGATACCAAGCTGTGACACCCCAAAATCCGGGGGTCCGTTGATTACCCATCAACCCGCGGAATACCTGTAGATACCTAGTATCTCGATATCACACTGTTATGCCCCATTTACCGGGGTCCATAACTTAACGAAATTTGGGCAGAGTTTCCTTTATATGGGGAGCTCTACCCAATACCCAACCTGTGCAATACACAATTACCAGACCCATCCGAGGTCAAATATAAAGCAAAGGCCGCACCGGGTCCATGTATAAGTAAACATTGGCCACACTGGGTCCAATTAACCATACTTAAATCAAAACATGAAAGGCTAATCTAACAATAGTCTTTATAAGTTCTATTACAATTATTTTACGCATTACATGCCCCAAAATATAGTTTTTAACATGTAATTACACAAAACATTAAGTAAAGCCACATGCGGCTTTCTTCAAGCATGAGGGTCCAAAATGGAGCCATCTGCCGGTGTATCTCTCCCACCTGAAATGTGTTCCCGTATAGGGTGAGCCAACGCCCAGTAGAGTATTTCCTACAGAGGCTACTCCTCAACCTATATGCATATGAAATGTTCACATGCAACATCCATAAATCCGTAACCATTCCATCAAATAATATACAATTAAATGATGTAATGCTATAATGTCATGCCATGAATGAGGTGAGACCCACCCATGTGCACTCAACCCGAGTCCACTCTGACTCCCTTTACATGTCAATGCCATGTATGTTAAACCGGGCTACCTAAGCCCCATGAAATGAGATGAGACTCATGTACTCAACCCGAGCCCTTCCCGGCTCCTTTCCCCCATGCAATGCCATGAGTATAAAAACCGGACTTCTCAAGCCCCCGCCAATGGTATTACTCACCCAATAACTAATTTAAGAAAATCTCCGGGTTTTTCTTTGGGGTGGGCGTTTATGGACTTCCACCAACGGAACCCAACCGACACGGGATTTATGGACTCTTTCCACCAACGGTGCCGCGTACACCAACACACTTTATGGGCTCTTATACCAACGAAAGTGTGTATCCGAAACACCGGGCCTTGCACCCGAGAGGTCGTCTTGCCCCTTCTTGCTAACCCCGACCCAATCTTTTTCTTCTTTTTCATGCAACCATGCGACTCAGTTGAATAATCAATCCAACTTTCCCGAACCCATCCACCAACCACCACGCATGATGATTGATATATGCAACTACCCCCCCACACTCATGCAAGTTTCCCATGAATGTGACATCACCTTATACCTAATATGTCATGAATGCCAATGAGCAATTTATCTCCATATTAGACTCCCATAATACCACATAGCTTGTGGTATAAACACCCATGCACAACATCATTATGACACAATGTCCATGTATGTGATGTTCCCGTACATATGCAATGTAATGACCCATTGCTTCTCTCATGCAAGGTTCATATGTAATGAATGCCATATGAACTGTCTCTACCACATTCCAACATATGGTATTAACAACAACCATGCACACACACACACCACTCATGATGTGAATTCCCCGTGCATATGCAATGCGATGTATCATTACAATAAAATTATGTCACATATGTAATGCATGCCATATGGACTAAATTAACATAATCAATTCCATTCCATGGCAATTTACATTATAAACGTATAAATTTCATGCTTCATCACAACAATTGATATATCAAAATATATATATCTGACATTCACAATTTCAACATAAATCATATCGTACACATATGATTTTCATTTACCACATAAGGCATAACATGTTATTTATCATATAACAATTTCAATCCATTTAGGTATTTTGTCAAACACCTTCAAGGCAAACAACATGGTAACACATATCATGCCCAATTTCCACATAATTCAAGAAATTCCAATAGGCAATTTCTACATACCAATTTAGGATAAAATTATTTTACCTAAATTCCACCAATAGACAAGTGTAATTTTCTAACAACCTACCCACCATCTTCATTATTCCATAACCATATACATATAAATATATGTATACATAGGTCAATATATATATATATATATATATATATATATATATATATATATATATATATATATATATATATATATATATATATATATATATATATCCAGTCCATTTATCATAGGCATTTCTAGGTAAGAAATCAACCCAAGTAGGAGAACCCCTACCTCTTGTAGCGTGAGAATCCCGTAGGAAGCTCCCAAGACCCGAAAACCCAACTCGAAGCTTGATTTTTCCAAATCCTGATTTTTCACCTTCGGTGAAAATCTTCATTTTTGGTACCCACGCGTAGCCCTCGTCGACGTGATCACTTCTCCCTTCTAGCTCGACGGAATTCGAGCAAAGAAAAATAACTCGAATCTTGTTTTTCGTACACCCCCACCCGTTCACCTTCGGTGAAACTTGTTGTTTTTGGTACCCACGCGTAGCCCTCGTCGCGTAGATGAACTTTGCCTTTTGAATCGACGAATTCCGACGGACGGAACTCCCGGAATCGGAGCGGGAAGCTTGGAGATCAAAATTTTTCTCTTCCCTCTCCCTCTCTCTGTTTTTACGTCTGAAACCAGACTGATTTCAGCAGAAATATCTGCTGAAAATCAGAATTTTAAGCCTATTTATATTTTTCAATGTGTGGTTCAGATCGCGCCACACGCCCCCTCTTCGTTCGGGTTTATTTTCGTCCCGAAACGATTAAAATTCGTCCCGATTTAAGTTCAAATTATTTTCTATGAACTCTAATTAAATTATTTTCAATTTTCTCACATTTTGTCCAAAATTTCGTTTTTGGGGTCACCCGAGACCCGACTATCTCGTAAAACGTGAAAAATCCGACTATTTCGGAATTTGGTGAAATTTTACATGGTCACTAGATTTCGCGAGGCGAATTCAACGGCGAAGTCCGTTTCGTCATCCGAGCTCTAGAAAAATTCAGGTTCGCAACCCGTTCATAGTGGCAAGTTATTGTTTTGCCCCTTTGTGAATAGTTCAAATTTTCCGGGGTTTCACATTCTTCCCCCTTTAAAAAATTTCGTCCCCGAAATTCACACCCACAACCACGTTCAACCACGTGCCTATGCTACAATTGATACCATCCGCACTATATCGATAGTGACATCAAGTCTTCAAGGCAAAGACAATACCTCTAATCCCTAGGGTACGTTGGGTAATTCCGTTTGTGGTTCTTTAACCGTCGTGAACCATAAACCATCACTCTCCCGGACTATATTCAAATACAATCAAGTCCGTCCTTGGAGGTATCACAATATCAAGTGTACCTCTGTTCCCTTTCCGAAACCACTAGAAGATAAGGTAAGGTAACCCTTCTTCATCATATGTTAATTAACACCGAACGTCCTATGGTGAAGCATTCGGTCCAACAAAACTCTTTTTCCCTAGAGTTCTCCCAACTCTACCTGCTTCATTCTATGCAGAGTCATAGAAATAGGCGACGTACCGGGGTGTGACTCAATACAACAGTCTACATCCCAATATGGAGGCAACATCCATAACTCATAACCACTGAGGTAGACCCAAAATCCTGTCTCACCTCGTTCTCTAGGGTAAAGCTTGCTAGCTAACCCATCAACTGTCCGTACTAACGGAATTCATACTTTACTTGAGGTAAAACGTCATGCGTTTCTCCTAAAACTTAAAACATACACACTCCGAGGTGTAAACAGTGACCCGCTGACGATCACAATCACTGACGACTCAGTGTGCCGTCAATCCGTCCATCCCAAGGATGACATCAAATTCTAACATGTCCGTGGAGTAGAATCCCCAAGAATCCTAGCTCACATTCCCGACATACCCATTTAGTACTCACCCTAGCTCCTAGGGGAGAACTCACCCACAATGGCTCTTCCAAGGTTTCAACCTCTAAGCCCAATTCCTTTATGCAATTTAAATTGTCATAAAAGAATAACTAGTATCCCAATGTAGGGACTCAGTTCAAAACATTGTGAATTTTCGCACCGTCTACCTAGTAGAGCAAGTGTCTCACACTAGTAGACATTTAACCCATGAACTATCCCGTTCATCCCTTTTCGAACCTCCAAGATTATGTTTTCTAACCCTAGTGTTCCTCTTTTTCCATATACATTTTACCATGTATACAATTGGGAAAAGTGTCACTTTATGGTGACGGAAGGAATTGTGCTTGGCCACATAGTATCGGCAAAGGGCATTGAAGTCGACAAATCCAAGGTGGAGGCCATCTCCAACCTCCCCACGCCGACAACCATCAAGGGAATCCGGTCATTTTTGGGCCATGCAGGTTTTTATCGTCGTTTTATTAAGAATTTCAGTGCATTGGCCCGACCCCTGACCCATTTACTGTCTAAGGAAATCCCCTTTGAGTGGTCGGATGAGTGTGGGGCATCCTTTAAAAAACTAAAAAGCATGCTCGTCACGCCTCCTAAGACGCGAGTGATTACGCGGTCGGCGCATTGCTTGGTCAGAGAGAGGACAATAGACCATATGTGATACACTATGCTAGCAAAACACTTAATGAGGCTCAAATGAATTACACTACCACTGAGAAAGAATTGCTAGCAGTAGTGTTTGCCCTGGATAAATTTCGTTCATACATCATTGGTTCGCCTATTGTTGTTTTTACCGACCATTCTGCCTTGAATTACTTGTTATCTAAGCAGGATGCGAAACCAAGACTCATTAGGTGGATCCTTCTCCTACAAGAATTTGACCTGACAATTAAAGACAAGAAAGGAGTTGAGAATGTGGTGGCGGACCACTTATCCATGCTTGTGGTGCAGGAGACTAATGAGCATATTCCTATTCCCGAATTTTTCCCTGATGAACAATTGATTTCAATTCATTCAGTATGTCCTTGGTATGCTGATATTTGTAACTACCTTGCAACAGGACAGATACCGCCGCAATGGAGCCTAGAAGATAGAAGACGATTCATGGCAGATGTGAAGTATTTCTACTTCGACAACCCGTACATGTTCAAGTATTGCCCTGACCAGGTCATGAGGAGATGTGTACCTGAGAATGAACAACGGGACGTCCTTGCATTTTGCCATTCACAAGCTTGCGGCGGACATTTTTCAGCGAAGAAGACTTCCGCTAAAGTTCTTCAATCAGGTTTCTACTGGCCCTATCTTATTAAAGATTGTGTTTCGTTTTGTAAGGCATGTGACAGATGCCAACGATTGGGTAGTGTGACCCATCGAAATATGATGCCCTCTCGCCTGTGCTTGTCATAGAAATATTCAATTATTGGGGTATCAATTTCATGGGTCCGTTCCCAATGTCTTATGGTTATCTGTACATCCTCCTGGCAGTGGACTATGTGTCCAAGTGGGTGGAGGCTATCCCGACCAAGACTAATGACCACCGGGTCGTAGTCAAGTTTCTTAAAGAAAACATCTTTTCAAGGTTTGGGATGCCTCGTGCAATCATTAGTGATGGTGGGTCACACTTTTGTAATAGGCCATTCGCATCTCTAGTGTTCAAATATGGCGTCACCCACAAAGTGTCCACTGCCTATCACCCACAAACAAATGGCCAAGCCGAGCTAGCCAATAGGGAGATCAAGAGCATCCTAGAAAAAATGGTTAACCCTAATAGGAAGGATTGGTTCGATAGATTGACCGATGCCTTATGGGCCTACCGTACTGCCTTTAAGACTGTGTTGGACATGTCTCCCTACCGGCTTTTCTATGGAAAAGCTTGTCATCTGCCTGTAGAAATGGAACACAAGGCCTATTGGGTCATCAAGACTTTAAATTTCAATTTGAGAATGGCCTGTGAACATAGGAAGTTAGAGCTGAATGAGTTGGAAGAGATTCGACAAGATGCGTACGAGAGCTCCAAAATTTCAAAGGAACGGGCTAAAATCTTTCATGATAATTCCATCATACGGAAATCATTTGAGCCCAGGCAAAAAGTGCTCTTATACAATTCTCGCCTCTTAATTTTTCAAGGAAAACTCCGATCTCGTTGGGATGAACCCTATCTTGTCAAGGTGGCCTACCCTAATGGAGCTGTTGAGGTGACAAACTCCGAGGATGACCAAACATTCAAGGTCAATGGCCAAAGACTCAAGCCATTCTTCGAGGGTTCTGAAGAGCAAGAGGTGGAGGAAGAGTTGACGGATCCCGAGTATTCGGAGGTTGTGGAGGACTAGCTAGTGTTTATGTTTTTAGTGTACAGTTACTTTCATTTATTTATGTTATTCTTATTTTCATGCCGCTTACTTTCTGTGCTTGTATAGCTGTGTTTTTCTTAATTTCAGATCTTGGTGCTTTTGTCAAAAGCTCAATTGCGAGCTGTTCTCTTACCCTTCTCATCTTTTTACTGTCTATCATTGCATACTATATCTTTTTGTTGCATTGAGGACAATGCATGATTTAAGTTGGGGGGTGAGGTGCACCATTTGTATGATACACCAAGGTTGTTGGAAAATTTTTGATTTTTGCTTGCATTAAGTGAAAAATATGTGAATTTTTTGAAATTTTTTGATGAAAAATATCTTATTGTTGACCTGTATTCCTTCATGAAGAGTGTGAGTTCGATGACATGTTGATCTTTGTTGTGAACTTTGTGCACATGAGTATTCTATGGAAATTGACCCTATGCATGAGTATCACATATGCATTGATTTTTGAACTCAACTGTGTGTGACCCTTGAATGTGTAATTTCGGTAATTTATGGATTGGATTCATGTTTTAAGCTTGACATAAATAGTGGAGATGAGTAAGGACCAATGAGAGCTTTAGTGCCAAATCCTTTTTGGAGGGAATTTACAATTACTCAAAGAACATTTTTTTCAGTCTCAAATTTGTTCAATAGTCTCATTATGCTTGTCTTGGTTAGTTGCATTCAGTTAGTAGACTGATTTTTCTTGAACGTATAATGTCATCCCATGCAGACCTGGAAGTGATCTTAGGCCATCGTTGAACATTTTGAGCCTTTACCCTTGTTCTTGTGCAAATATTATCCCTAGTGCCATGATTGAGCCTAATTTAAATTCGTTTCTATGCCACACATGTAACCAAGCCAAAGAAATAAGAAATATCTACCCTACCTTGGTTGTTCCTAAAGCAGAAATGAGTGATTGCAAAAGAAGGAAGTGTGGTGTGGAAATCCAAACAAAAGGGATGAATGAATGTTGAAACTCAAAGAGTTGAATGGAAAAGAATGAAAATCCAAAAAAGGAGAAAAAAGGGGTGGAAGAATAAAAAGAAAGAGAAAAAGAAACAAATAGTGTGGTAATGGTGTGAGAATCAAAATCCCATAGAAAGGGAAGTGTGGTTCTAAAATAAAAGTCTCTCACTCGGAACAACCCTCTTTTTTACCCTATATCCTTCATTTCCTTTACCTAGATATCACCCCAATGCCCCATTATAACCCTTAAAGCCCCAAGTGATCTAGAGAAGCATGGAAAGTGAATATTTTCAAAGGAAATGATGAGTTTAGTCTTACTACCTAATGCCCTAACATTCTGTCCATGAGGCTATGCCAAGGTTGCTTCTTTTTCGTATATGAACTTCATTTTTGGATTACATGTGAGCACATTTTTTTTTTAACATAAGACTCTATTTCACATGTACACATGGAGCGCATACTAGGATAACTTGTGTGTATTTCATTGCTTAAGAGTGACCCTTGGTGAGTCTTGCATTGAAACTGAATTTGTCTAGCTACTTGAATGTGAATCCCGTTGCATAAGTGCTCAAATTACTTATTAAAATCACACACACACGAGCTGAAAATGAATTTGTAGGTGTATACTTTAGAATAGTATCTATGACTATGGTGTTGCTCATGTTCACTTAGTTCAATCATTTGAGAAATCTGTTTATGAGCTCCATGCTTGCAAGAATGAGGGAATATTTCTCAAGTTTTGGATATTGGACATGAATTAGAAATGCCTGGATTATGAATTATATAATGTGTATTTTGGGTATTCATTTTGATAATTAAGAATAGGAATCCATTCCTTTTATGTTGCATGCACCAAAGGTTCAAATCACTGTGCAATTTCAGTAATAATGTGGGCATGATGGTTCGGATTGTGGTTTAAAAGTGGAGTACATAATTTGGGATGTAGTAGAGGTCATAATTAGTGGGGTAAAATGTCTAGGGAGATCTTGATTTGGAATGGTGTGGTTAGTTGGGCTCAGCAAGATCATTTTGGCAGAACAAAGCAGAACCATACCGGTATTGCATACCGGTATGGTTAAGCTACTGGTGTTTGGGGTTCTGGAATGCAATACCGAAACAGTACCATACCGGTATGCAATACCGGTACGATATGTTAAAAACGAAAAAAAAAATTAGGGCTTTTTAATTTAAAACCCTCGGTGAACCTTCATTTCCCACACCTCATTTCAGCCCTAGCTCTCTCTCTCCCTCACTCGAAAACATCCCAAGTCCCAAATTCCTTATTCCCTCTTTCAATCTTGGATCCCCTCACTTCTTTAAGCCTTAAACTTGTGCATTCAACGGCTGTGAACCCTAGGTGCCAAATTTCTCTAGGCTCCCCAAATCCCTCCATTCTCTTCAAGGAACTCCAATGGCTCGTCATCTTGAGGGTTGTCTAGAGGCCATAGACCCGATAGAGGGTCTTTTCTTGATTCTTATGGCAGTCTTCTTGTTGGGGGCACTGTTGCACTTCATGGCCCGAACCAAGATGCCCGGATCCGGTCCCGCACCCCATGAGGAGCCCAGTAGCCACAAGAGAAGCGGCGAGGGGACAAGCGAGGACCCAAACAAGCAACGGAAGAAGGCTAGGAAACAGGCACGACTCCAGTGGATTGAGGAGAAGGGAGTGACCTGTGAGCGACGTTTGGATTACCTCACTCTTACCCCAAGGCATGAGGCAGTGAAGATCATTGAGGCACATGGTATGAGTTTTTGGTTTGAGCCTGTTGAGGGGTTTAATTTGGCGTTGGTTAGAGAATTTTACCAATCACTCAGGGTGGTTGTGGAGGACGGTGAGGTTTTGAGAGCAAAGGTTAGAGGAAAGGGGTTTGTGGTGACCCCCGATGTCATTGCCACTCTATTGGGCAAATATAAGATACCCCCCCTTTCCCACCAGCCTACCCTCACAGTAACATTAAACCCAAGACCAAGGCTGAGTACGTTGCCCTGATGTATGAAGATCCTTCTAAATTTAGGGGAACTATTCTGAGTAGAGGGCTAAAACTTGTGTACGGGCTTTTGAATAAGCTTCTCCACTACAATGTACTCCTAATGGCTACGGAAAAGAAGCCAAACATGGAGAAGTTGGCCCTTTTGGATGTTGTTGTGTCAGGTCAAACTGTTGACTTTGCCCTCTTTATATGGGAGGTTATGAAGGATTTTGCAGAGACAGAAAAGCCTATGACCAATTTGCCGTTTGGGAGTCTGGTAACCCGGATGTGCAACCACTTCAAGGTGAAGGGCTATGTGTCTGACAAGCTCACTCCTCCCGAGACGGGGCTATTGGCAAGGCCAGTAGCAAGAAGAGAAAAGCAATGAATCGGGGGAAGTGAGCCCAGTTGGATTCTGATGAGGAGGACCTAGTACCAGCTGCACCCACTAGGCCATTCACAGCTGTCCCTGCACGTTCTACGGACCAGCGTCTTGATGCATTAGAAGTATCAGTTCAGGGAATGACAGCCATGCTGAGGGAGATGTTCATGCATACATTCCCGAGGAGGCCCATTCCAGAGGGACCTTCTCAACTAGCTACTGCCCCCTCTACCTCCAGAGTGAATGAGGATGAAGAGGATGAAGATGGAAGTGAGGAAGAGGAGAATGAAGATGAAGATGTTGGAGATGAGGAAGAGGAAGAGGAAGATGATGATGAAGAGGGTGATGAAGAGTAGGGTGTATTAGTGGTTGTGTTTGTATTTTTTTTCTTTTGGGGTTAGATTGTATGTAGTTGGGATGGGTTGGTAGCCTATTTTGTTTCTTTTGATGTCCTACCCCATGTACTCCAACTTCAAGTCACATCAATGATAAACCACAACTTTTTGTTCAATTGTGCCCATGTTTATTTTGAATTTGCATTATGATTTTCACTTTTTGATTGATTGGATGAATGGTTAATTAAATGGATTGTGTGTATGTTGTACTCATTGTCTTAAGTTGGGGAATTAATTTTCTTTTGCTAAGGGACTAGCAAAACCTAAGTTGGGGGGTGTGATTAGTACAAAACTTTGTATATTCTTATGTGCTAATCATCTTGTTTTTAACTGCTTTTGGAAATTAAATGATAGGAGTTATGTCATTTGAGTTCTTAACAATGATATTTTGTGTTTTCAGTTAAAAAGGGCTAAATGTGGATGCTTAAGGCCCTCCTAAACCACTTGAGATGAATGGGGATGAAAAGAATGGCTAGAGGGAAGCTCAGGAGTTGGAAAATCAGAAAATCAGAAAAAACAGCATAAACAGTACCGGTATGGTACCGTACCGGTATCCAATACCGGTATGGTTAAGCTACTGGTGTTCGGGGTTTCGGAATACAGTACCAGAACGGTACCGTACCGGTATGCAATACCGGTACGGTCTGCTATTCTGTTCTTCCCTCTGCAACTCAGACATGCTGCTTTGAGGGTCCCACCAACAAACCTCCCATGTTTCCCTGACACGTCCAGCACACAAGACATCCCCTCATGCACCTCCTCTTGGACTTTTGGAGCATTGGCCATCAATGTGGAGAGAGGAGAGAGAGGCAGCTGGGTGAGGGGATATAGCCTGCACCACCTGCACCAGCCCACCTTATTTCAGGGTCCTATGTTGGGAATCACATCAGGAGGGCTAACGGCCATCTCTCATGCACGTTTTTTGGCAAGAGAGTTGGGGGATTCATTACAGAATAGAGAGATATAGAGATAAAAGCTTAGGTAGAAGAGAATGAATAGTGTTCTAGTGTGAGAAATTGAGATTTTTATATTTTCTTCATGGCATTGTCTTGTAACCACCTGTAATAACCTTTGGAACTTCATTGAATGTAATTTAATGTTATTCTCCTTCAAGTCATTGCTAGTTTAATGCTCTCTTTAAGCTTCTACCATTAATGCATCAAGTTCTTCATTTTCTTAGATATAAGATGGGTATTCAATTCTTGCACTTTTAGCTTATGATTTCTTGTACTTAGTTGCTTTAGAACTTCATATCTTTGTAATGCATTATCATTCCATTGTCATTCCCATTTCAAGCATGAGTAGCTAAACCTTTTAAGTTGGCAAAACCAAAGGGGAACCTCCACTTGGGTATACGATTTCAACTCATTCTTCTCCTCTCTTTCAGAGACCAATGGTTCGGTTTGACTGGGTCGAAGGTGGATGATTCGGTGAGTCTTTGATAATCCGTAGGCTTAGTCACGGTTTATGCTTAGATATTCACCGGCCTCATCCTCGGCTTCCCACGAATCAATCGTTCATTCATGCTCTATCGGATGAGAGTTTTGAGTTGAGATGGTATACCTAGTGGAGTGACCTCTTGGAATTGCCAACATTTGTTTTCTCATTTCATTTTCATTAAAACACACTTCACCAAACAATTTCCAACCACAAAGATTTTACATTTTCTTTTCCCAAAATCACCTTCCCTTCGGTTTACTTCCTTCCCCGTGGAAACGAACTTGGAATACCACCAAGTAAAACACGACCCGCAAAAGTCTCCTTGCGATTAGGGAGCACTTTTGTATATTCACATAGCATATTTACATCATCCCATTTCCCTTCCTCCTTGCCCTTTCTTTTGACACTATCCCAAGGGAGCGTGACACTCCCCTCCCGTTTGAACACCCATCACACATACATTGAGGGATAGTATTTAAGGGTTAGGAAAGAACGAGGTTTTCCATCAATCATGAGGCCATCTCCCAGAAATGTACTCCCGATAATTGTCTCATTTAGGTGGGAGTGGAACAGGGGCATGTATGTATAGAGGAGGATTTGGTGGTGCTCTAAGGGTACCTGGTAACTCCTGGTCAGCTCAATGGAATAAAAGGAAATGGGTTTAAAAGAAATTTGTTTTCATAATGTGGATTGAAAGGAACTTGTTTTCATAATATGGATTAAACATTTCAGTTGATGTATTTTTCACAGTAATGTGAAGATAATTGTCATTTTGGTGCCACTTCGCTCTTCCACACATGCACAAAAGTTCATGAGCTTTGTATACAACTCAACTCAATAAAGACTCGTCCCAACATATTTGGTCGTGGTGCGGAAACAAAATATACAGTGAAACGAATACTTACATTTTTCACAAATACTAACATTTATGAGCGATATAGATATGGTTATACGTATAGATTATGCAGGGAAATGAACTTAAAAAAAAAAAACTTAAGAGAGAGAGAGAGAGACTGTTTTGCTGTTTGGGAAAGTAAAGAGAAGTTAAAAATATCCCATCCCCTTCCTTAATTCCCACCAAGCCAACATAGTATTAACCATCCTGCTCAAAAATCGCCCCAATGTTCTACTTGTCAATGCTCCGAAAACTCAACTGAAATCAGCTCTCAGGCTCTGATGTACCAGACAGATCCAAAAGTTCCAAATCCAATGCCACCACCTAAAAACGCATCACGAGGATTCTCATTCTTCGGCCTCGGCGGTGGTAGAAATTTCAGCAATTCCAAGAAAGCTGATCACGAGGATTCTCATTCTTCGGCCTCGGCAGTGGCGAAAATTTCAGCAATTCGAAGAAAGTTGATCAGGAGCCACCACCGGCGCTGAAGCTAGAGACTGAAAGAGACGTATATAGAACCGGTGATCCAGTAACTATCACAACTGAGATCGCAAACCCTCCGGGTGGTACATTTTCGCTTCTGGTCGAGAGGCTTAGTTTTGAGATCAAAGGGATCGAGAAGTTGGATTCACAATGGTCTTCCACTGCCAAGCCCACCCAAGAGTCTAAACAAAGAAGAGGTTTGCGTTGCTAGTTTTTTTTTTAATCATTTTTTGCAATGAATTTGATTCATTTCTTGGATTATGATTTCTTAATTTGCGTAGTGTAATGGCTTATTGGTGATGCGTGTGTGTGTTTGTGAGAAAGAGAGAGAGAGAGTAGTTGAACAAAGATTCATGTAAATGAAGAAGCAAACATGACAGCATTAAAAGGATTGGCAAGATGAGATGGCCTGGAGCCTAACTTCAAAAGTTGGAGTTAACTCTTTAGAATGAGGCCATCTCCCAGAAATGTACTCCCGGTAATTGTCTAATGTAGGAGGGAGTGGAACAGGGGCATGTATGTATAAAGGAGGATTTGGTGCTGCTCTAAGGGTACCTGGTAAATCCTGGTCAGCTCAATGGAATAAAAGGAAATGGGTTTAAAAGAAACTTGTTTTCATAATGTGGATTGAATGGAACTTGTTTTCATAATATGGATTAAACATTTCAGTTGATGTATTTTTCACAGTAATGTGGAGATAATAGTCATTTTGGTGCCACTTCGCTCTTCCACACATGCACAAAAGTTCATGAGCTTTGTATACAACTTAACTCAATACAGACTCGTTCCAACATATTTGGTCGTGGTGCGGAAACAAAATGTACAGTGAAACGAATACTGACATTTTTCACAAATACTGACATTTATGAGCGATATAGATATAGTTATACGTATAGATTATGTAGAGAAATGAACTTAAAAAAAAAAACTGAAGAGAGAGAGAGAGACTGTTTTGCCGTATGAGAAAGTAAAGAGAAGTTAAAAATATCTCATCCCCTTCCTTAATTCCCAACAAGCCAACATAGTATTAACCATCCTGCTCAAAAATCGTCCCAATGTTCTACTTGTCAATGCTCCGAAGACTCAACTGAAATCAGCTCTCAGGCTCTGATATACCAGACAGATCCGAAAGTTCCAAATCCAATGCCACCACCTAAAAACCCATCACGAGGATTCTCATTCTTCGGCCTCCGCGGTGGCAGAAATTTCAGCAATTCCAAGAAAGCTGATCAGGTGCCGCCACCGGCGCTAAAGCTAGGGACTGACAGAGTCGTATATAGACCCGGTGATCCAGTAACTGTCACAATTGAGATCGCAATCCCTCCGGGTGGTACATTTTCGATTCTAGTCGAGAGGCTTAGTTTTGAGATCAAAGGGATCGAGAAGTTGGATTCGCAATGGTTTTTCACTGCCAAGCCCACCCAAGAGTCTAAACAAACAAAGAGGTCTGCGTTGCAAGTTTTTTTTTTTAATCATTTTTCGCAATGAATTTGATTGATTCCTTGGATAATGATTTCTTAATTTGCGTAGTGTAATTGCTTATTGGTCTTGCGTGTGTGTGTGTGTGTGTGTGTGTGTGTGTGTGTGTGTGTGTGTGTGTATGTGTGTGAGAGAGAGAGAGAGAGAGTAGTCGAACAAAGATTCATGTAAATGAAGAAGCATACACGACAGCATTAAGAGGATTGGCAAGATGAGATGGCCTAGAGCCTCACTTCAAAAGCTGGAGTTATCTCTTTAGAATGAGGCCATCTCCCAGAAATGTACTCCTCATAATTGTCTCATGTAGATGGTTGTGGAACAGGGGCATGTATGTATAGAGGAGGATTTGCTGGTGCTCTAAGGGTACCTGGCTACTCCTGGTCAGCTCAATGGAATAAAAGGAAATGGGTTTAAAAGAAAATTGTTTTCATAATGTGGATTGAAAGGAACTTGTTTTCATATTATGGATTAAACATTCCAGTTGATGTAT
Organism: Ilex aquifolium; assembly: GCA_951799425.1. NCBI lineage: Eukaryota > Viridiplantae > Streptophyta > Magnoliopsida > Aquifoliales > Aquifoliaceae > Ilex > Ilex aquifolium. The sequence goes on along the minus strand of OX637410.1, from coordinate 12,585,326 downwards.
TTTTCACAGTAATGTGGAGATAATAGTCATTTTGGTGCCACTTCGCTCTTCCACACATGCACAAAAGTTCATGAGCTTTGTATATAACTCAACTCAATAAAGACTGGTCCCGACATACTTGGTCGTGGTGCGGAAACAAAATATACAGTGAAACGAATACTGACATTTTTCACAAATACTGACATTTATAAGCGATATACATATAGTTATACGTATAGATTATGTAGAGAAATGAACTTAAAAAAAAAATTTGAAGAGAGAGAGAGAGACTGTTTTGTTGTTTGAGAAAGTAAAGAGAAGTTAAAAATATCCCATCCCCTTCCTTAATTCCCACCAAGCCAACATAGTATTAACCATCCTGCTCAAAAATCGTCCCAATGTTCTACTTGTCAATGCTCTGAAGACTCAACTGCAATCAGCTCTCAAGCTTTGATATACCAGACAGATCCGAAATCTCCAAATCCAATGCCACCACCTAAAACCCATCAGGAGGATTCTAATTCTTTGGCCTCGACAGTGGCGGAAATTTTAGCAATTCCAAGAAAACTGATCAAGTGCAGCCACCGGCGCTGAAGCTAGAGACTGACAGAGACGTATATAGACCCGGTGATCCAGTAACTATCACAATTGAGATCGCAAACCCTCCGGGTGGTACATTTTCGCTTCTGGTCGAGAGGCTTAGTTTTAAGATGAAAGGGATCGAGAAGTTGGATTCGCAATGGTTTTCCACTGCCAAGCCCACCCAAGAGTCTAAACAAAGAAGAGGTTTGCGTTGGTAGTTTTTTTTTTTAATCATTTTTTGCAATGAATTTGATAGATTTCTTGGATTATGATTTCTTAATTTGCGCAGTGTAATGGCTTATTGGTGATGCGTGTGTGTGTGAGAGAGAGAGAGTAATTGAACAAAGATTCATGTAAATGAAGAAGCATACACGACAGCATTAAGAGGATTGGCAAGATGAGATGGCCTGGAGCCTCACTTCAAAAGCTGGAGTTAACTCTTTAGAATGAGGCCATCTCCCAGAAATGTACTCCCGGTAATTGTCTCATGTAGGCGGGAGTGGAACAGGGGCATGTATGTATAAAGGAGGATTTGGTTGTGCTCTAAGGGTACCTGGTAACTCCTGGTCAGCTCAATGGAATAAAAGGAAATGGGTTTAAAAGAAACATGTTTTCATAATGTGGATTGAAAGGAACTTGTTTTCATAATATGGATTAAACATTTCAGTTGATGTATTTTTCACATTGATGTGGAGATAATAGTCATTTTGGTGCCACTTCGCTCTTCCACACATGCACAAAAGTTCATGAGCTTTGTATACAACTCAACTCAATAAAGACTCGTCCCAACATATTTGGTCGTGGTGCGGAAACAAAAAATACAGTGAAACGAATACTGACATTTTTCACAAATACTGACATTTATGAGCGATATACATATAGTTATACGTATAGATTATGTAGAGAAATGAACTTAAAAAAAAAAAACTGAAGCGAGAGAGAGACTGTTTTGCTGTATGAGAAAGTAAAGAGAAGTTAAAAATATCCCATCCCCTTCCTTAATTCCCACCAAGCCAACATAGTATTAACCATCCTGCTCAAAAATCGTCCCAATGTTCTACTTGTCAATGCTCCGAAGACTCAACTGAAAACAGCTCTCAGGCTTTAATATACCAGACAGATCCGAAAGCCCCAAATCCAATTCCACCACCTAAAAACCCATCACGAGGATTCTCATTCTTCGGCCACGGCGGTGATGGAAATTTTAGCACTTCCAAGAAAGCTGATCAGGCGCCTCCACCGACGCTAAAGCTAGAGACTGACAGAGACGTATATAGACCCAGTGATCTAGTAACTATCACAATTGAGATCGCAAACCCTCCGGGTGGTACATTTTCGCTTCTAGTCGAGAGGCTTAGTTTTGAGATCAAAGGGAACAAGAAGTTGGATTCGCAATGGTTTTCCACTGCCAAGCCCACCCAAGAGTCTAAACAAAGAAGAGGTCTGCGTTGCTAGTTTTTTTTTTAATTATTTTTTTCAATGAATTTGATCAATTTCTTGGATAATGATTTCTTAATTTGCGTAGTGTAATGGCTTATTGGTCTTGCGTGTGCGTTTGTGTGTGTGTGTGTGAGAGAGAGAGAGAGTAGTTGAACAAAGATTTATGTAAATGAAGAAGCATACACGACAGCATTAAACGGATTGGCAAGATGAGATGGCCTAGAGCCTCACTTCAAAAGCTGGAGTTAACTCTTTAGAATGAGGCCATCTCCCAGAAATGTACTCCCGATAATTGTCTGATGTAGGTGGGAGTGGAACAGGGGCATGTATATATAGAGGAGGATTTGGTGGTGCTCTAAGGGTACCTGGTAACTCCTGGTAAGCTCAATGGAATAAAAGGAAATGGGTTTAAAAGAAACTTGTTTTCATAATGTGGATTGAAAGGAACTCTTTTTCATAATATGGATTAAACATTTCAGTTGATGTATTTTTCACACTAATGCGGAGATAATAGTCATTTGGGTGTCACTTCGCTCTTCCACACATTCACAAAAGTTCGTGAGCTTTGTATACAACTCAACTCAATAAAGACTCGTCCCAACATATTTGCTCGTGGTGCGGAAAAAAAATATACAATGAAACGAATACTGATTTTTTTCACAAATACTGACATTTATGAGCGATATAGATATAGTTATATGTATAGATTATGAGGAGAAATGAACTTTAAAAAAAAAAACTGAAGAGAAAGAGAGATACACTGTTTTGCTGTTTGAGAAAGTAAAGAGAAGTTAAAAATATCCCATCCCCTTCCTTAATTCCCAACAAGCCAGCATAGTATTAACCATCCTGCTCAAAAATCGTCCCAATGTTCTACTTGGCAATGCTCCGAAGACTCAACTGAAATCAGCTCTCAGGCTCTGATATACCAGACAGATCCGAAAGCTCCAAATCCAATGCCACCACCTAAAAACCCATCACGAGGATTCTCGTTCTTCGGACTCGGCGATGGCAGAAATTTCAGCAATTCCAAGAAAGCTGATCAGGTGCCGCCACCGGCGCTAAAGCTAGGGACTGACAGAGATGTATATAGACCCGGTGATCCAATAACTATCACAATTGAGATCGCAATCCCTCCGGGTGGTACATTTTCGCTTCTAGTCGAGAGGCTTAGTTTTGAGATCAAAGGGATCGAGAAGTTGGATTCGAAATGGTTTTCCACTGTCAAGCCCACCCAAGAGTCTAAAGAAAGAAGTGGTTTGCGTTGCTAGTTTTTTTTTTAATCATTTTTTGCAATGAATTTGATTGATTTCTTGGATTATGATTTCTTAATTTGCGTAGTGTAATGGCTTATTGGTGATGCGTGTGTGTGTGTGTGTGTGAGAGAGAGAGAGAGAGAGAGAGTAGTTGAACAAAGATTCATGTAAATGAAGAAGCATACACGACAGCATTAAGAGGATTGGCAAGATGAGATGGCCTGGAGCCTCACTTCAAAAGCTGGAGTTAACTCTTTAGAATGAGGCCATCTCCCAAAAATGTACTCCCGATAATTGTCTCATGCAGGTGGGAGTGGAACAGGGGCATGTATGTATAAAGGAGGATTCGGTGGTGCTCAAAGGGTACCTGGTAACCCCTGGTCAGCTCAATGGAATAAAAGGAAATGGATTTAAAAGAAACTTGTTTTCATAATGTGGATTGAAAGGAACTTGTTTTCATAATATGGATTAAACATTTCAGTTGATGTATTTTTCACAGTAATGTGGAGATAATAGTCATTTTGGTGCCACTTCGCTCTTCCACACATGCACAAAAGTTTGTGAGCTTTGTATACATCTCAACTCAATAAAGACTCGTCCCAACATATTTGGTCGTGGTGCGGAAACAAAATATACAGCGAAACGAATACTGACATTTTTCACAAATACTGACATTTATAAGCGATATACATATAGTTATACGTATAGATTATGTAGAGAAATGAACTTAAAAAAAAACTGAATAGAGAGAGAGACTGTTTTGCTGTTTGAGAAAGTAAAGAAAAGTTAAAAATATCCCATCCCCTTCCTTAATTCCCACCAAGCCAACATAGTATTAACCATCCTGCTCAAAAATCGTCCCAATGTTCTACTTGTCAATGCTCCGAAGACTCAACTGAAATCAGCTCTCAGGCTCTGATATACCAGACAGATCCGAAAGCTCCAAATCCAATGCCACCACCTAAAAACCCATCACGAGGATTCTCGTTCTTCGGACTCGGCGGTGGCAGAAATTTCAGCAATTCCAAGAAAGCTGATCAGGTGCCGCCACCAGCGCTAAAGCTAGGGACAGACAGAGACGTATATAGACCCGGTGATCCAATAACTATCACAATTGAGATCGCAATCCCTCCGGGTGGTACATTTTCGCTTCTAGTCGAGAGGCTTAGTTTTGAGATCAAAGGGATCGAGAAGTTGGATTCGCAATGGTTTTCCACTGCCAAGCCCACCCAAGAGTCTAAACAAAGAAGAGGTCTGCGTTGCTAGTTTTTTTTTTAATCATTTTTTGCAATGAATATGATTGATTTCTTGGATAATGATTTCTTAATTTGAGTAGCGTAATGGCTTATTGGTCTTGCGTGTGTGTGTGTGTGTGTGTGTGTGTGTGTGTGTGAGAGAGAGAGAGAGAGAGAGAGTAGTTGAACAAAGATTCATGTAAATGAAGAAGCATACACGACAGCATTAAGAGGATTGGCAAGAAAAGATGGCTTGGAGCCTCACTTCAAAATCTGGAGTTAACTCTATAGAATGAGGCCATCTCCCCGAAATGTACTCCCGATAATTGTCTCATGTAGGTGGGAGTGGAACAGGGGCATGTATGGATAGAGGAGGATTTGGTGGTGCTCTAAGGGTACTTGGTAACTCCTGGTCAGCTCAATGGAATAAAAGGAAATGGGTTTAAAAGAAACTTGTTTTCATAATGTGGATTGAAAGGAACTTCTTTTCATAATATGGATTAAACATTTCAATTGATGTATTTTTCACTGTAATGTGGAGATAATAGTCATTTTGGTGCCACTTCGCTCTTCCACACATGCACAAAAGTTCATGAGCTTTGTATACAACTCAATTCAAAAATCGCCCCAATGTTCTACTTGTCAATGCTCCGAAGACTCAACAGAAATCAGCTCTCAGGCTCTGATATACCAAACAGATCTGAAAGCTCCAAATCCAATGCCAACACCTAAAAACCCATCACGAGGATTCTCATTCTTCGGCCTCGGCAGTGGCGAATATTTCAGCAATTCCAAGAAAGCTGATCAGGTGCCGCCACCGGCGCTGAAGCTAGAGACTTACAGAGACGTATATAGACCCGGTGATCCAGTAACTATCACAATTGAGATCACAAACCCTCCCGGTGGTACATTTTTGCTTCTAGTCGAGAGGCTTAGTTTTGAGATCAAAGGGATCGATAAGTTGGATTCGCAAGGGTTTTCCACTGCCAAGCCCACCCAATAGTCTAACCAAAGAAGAGGTTTGCGTTGCTAGTTTTTTTTTTAATCATTTTTTGCAATGAATTTGATTCATTTCTTGGATTATGATTTCTTAATTTGCGTTGTGTAATGGATTATTGGTGATGCATGTGTGTGTGTGTGTGTGTGTGTGTGTGTGAGGGAGAGTAGTTGAACAAAGATTCATGTAAATGAAGAAGCATACACGACAACATTAAGAGGATTGGCAAGATGAGATGGCCTGGAGCCTCACTTCAAAAGCTTGAGTTAACTCTTTAGAATGAGGCCATCTCCCAGAAATGTACTCCTCATAATTGTCTCATGTAGGTGGGAGTGGAACAGGGGCATGTATGTATAAAGGAGGATTTGGTGGTGCTCTAAGGGTACCTGGTAACTCCTGGTCAGCTCAATGGAATAAAAGGAAATGGGTTTAAAAGAAACTTGTTTTCATAATGTGGATTGAAAGGAACTTGTTTTCATAATATGGATTAAACATTTCAGTTGATGTATTATTCACAGTAATCTGGAGATAATAGTCATTTTGGTGCCACTTCGCTTTTCCACACATGCACAAAAGTTCATGAGCTTTGTATACAACTCAACTCAATAAAGACTCGTCCCAACATATTTGGTCGTGGTGCGGAAAAATAATATATAGTGAAACGAATACTGAAATTTTTCACAAATAATGACATTTATGAGCGATATAGATATAGTTATACGTATAGATTATGTAGAGAAATGAACTTAAAAAAAAAACTGAAGAGAGATAGACTATTTTGCTGTTTGATAAAGTAAAGAGAAGTTAAAAATATCCCATCCCTTTCCTTAATTCACACCAAGCCAACATAGTATTAACCATCCAGCTCAAAAATCGTCCCAATGTTCTACTTGTCAATGCTCCGAAGACTTAACTGAAATCAACTCTCAGGCTCTGATATACCAGACAGATCCGAAAGCTCCAAATCCAATGCCACCACCTAAAAACCCATCACGAGGATTCTCATTCTTCGGCCTCGGCGGTGGTAGAAATTTCAGCAATTCCAAGAAAGCTGATCAGGTGCCGCCACCGGCGCTGAAGCCAGAGACTAACAGAGACGTATATAGACCCGGTGATCTCGTAACTATCACACTTGAGATCGCAAACCCTCCGAGTGGTACATTTTCGCTTTTAGTCGAGAGGCTTAGTTTTGCGATCAAAGGGATCAAGAAGTTGGATTCGCAATGGTTTTCCACTGCCAAGCCCACCCAAGAGTCTAAACAAAGAAGAGGTTTGTGTTGCTAGTTTTTTTTTTAATCATTTTTTGCAATGAATTTGATTGATTTCTTGGATTATGATTTCTTAATTTGCGTAGTGTAATGGCTTATTGGTGATGCGTGTGTGTGTGTGTGTGTGAGAAAGAGAGAGAGAGAGAGACAGAGACAGAGACAGAGTAGTTGAACAAAGATTCATGTAAATGAAGAAGCATACACGACAGCATTACAAGGATTGGCAAGATGAGATGGCCTGGTGCCTCACTTCAAAAGCTGGAGTTAACTCTTTAGAATGAGGCCATCTCCCAGAAATGTATTCCTCATAATTGTCTCATGTAGGTGGGAGTGGAACAGGGGCATGTATGTATAGAGGAGGATTTGGTGGTGCTCTAAGGGTACCTGGTAACTCCTAGTCAACTCAATGGAATAAAAGGAAATGGGTTTAAAAGAAACTTGTTTTCATAATGTGGATTGAAAGGAACTTGTTATGGATTGAAAGGAACTTGTTTTCATAATATGGATTAAACATTGTAGTTGATGTATTTTTCACAGTAATGTGGAGATAATAGTCATTTTGGTGCCAGTTCGCTCTTCCACACATGCACAAAAGTTCATGAGCTTTGTATACAACTCAACTCAATAAACACTCGTCCCAACATATTTGGTCATGGTGCGGAATCAAAATTTACAATGAAACGAATCCGAACATTTTTCACAAATACTGACATTTATGAGCGATATAGATATAGTTATATGTATAGATTATGAGGAGAAATGAACTTTAAAAAAAAAAACTGAAGAGAAAGAGAGATACACTGTTTTGCTGTTTGAGAAAGTAAAGAGAAGTTAAAAATATCCCATCCCCTTCCTTAATTCCCACCAAGCCAACATAGTATTAACCATCCTGCTCAAAAATCGTCCCAATGTTCTACTTGTCAATGCTTCGAAGTCTCAACTAAAATCAGCAACCAGGCTCTGATATACCAGACAGATCCGAAAGCTCCAAATCTAATGCCACCACCTAAAAACCCATCACGAGGATTCTCATTCTTCGGCCTTGGCGGTGGCAAAATTTTAAGCAATTCCCAAAAAGCAGATCAGGCGCCGCCACCGGCGCTGAAGCTAGAGACTGAGAGAGACGTATATAGACCCGGTGATCCAGAAACTTTCACAATTGAGATCGCAAACCCTCCAGGTGGTACATTTTCGCTTCTGGTCGAGAGGCTTAGTTTTGAGATCAAAGGGATCGAAAAGTTGGACTCGCAATGGTTTTCCACTACCAAGCCCACCCAAGAGTCTAAACAAATAAGAGAATTGCGTTGCTAGTTTTTTTTTTAATCATTTTTTGCATTGAATTTGATTGATTTCTTGGATTATGATTTCTTAATTTGCGGAGTTTAATGGCTTATTGGTGATGCGTGTGTGTGTGTGAGAGAGAGAAAGAGAGAGAGAGAGAGATAGAGAGAGTAGTTGAACAAAGATTCATGTAAATGAAGAAGCATACACGACAGCATTAAGAGGATTGGCCAGATGAGATGGCCTGGAGCCTCACTTCAGAAGCTGAAGTTAACTCTTTAGAATGAGGCCATCTCCTAGAAATGTACTCCCGATAATTGTCTCATTTAGGTGGGAGTGGAACAGGGGCATGTATGTATAGAGGAGGATTTGGTGGTACTCTAAGGGTACCTGGTAACTCCTGGTCAGCTCAATGGAATAAAAGGAAATGGGTTTAAAAGAAACTTGTTTTCATAATGTGGATTGAAAGGAACTTGTTTTCATAATATGGATTAAACATTTCAGTTGATGTAGTTTTCACAGTAATGTGGAGATAATAGTAATTTTGGTGCCACTTCGCTCTTCCACACATGCACAAAAGTTCATGAGCTTTGTATACAACTCAACTCAATAAAGACTCGTCGCAACATATTTGATCGTGGTGCGGAAACAAAATATACAGTGAAACGAATACTGACATTTTTCACAAATACTGACATTTATGAGCGATATAGATATAGTTATACGTATATATTTTGTAGAGAAATGAACTTAAAAAAAAAACTGAAGAGAGAGAGAGACTGTTTTGCTGTTTGAGAAAGTAAAGAGAAGTTAAAAATATCCCATCCCCTTCCTTAATTCCCACCAAGCCAACATAGTATTAACCATCCTGCTCAAAAATCGTCCCAATGTTCTACTTGTCAATGCTCCGAAGACTCAACTGAAATCAGCAACCAGGCTCTGATATACCAGACAGATCCGAAAGCTCCAAATCCAATGCCACCACCTAAAAACCCATCACAAGGATTCTCATACTTCGGCCTCGGCGGTGGCGAAAATTTAAGCAATTCCCAGAAAGCTTATCAGGTGCCGCCACCGGCGCTAAAGCTAGAGACTTACAGAGACGTATATAGACCCGGTGATCCAGTAAAAATCACAATTGAGATCGCAAACCCTCTGGGTGGTACATTTTCGCTTCTGGTCGAGAGGCTTAGTTTTGAGATCAAAGGGATCGAGAAGTTGGATTCGCAATGGTTTTCCACTGCTAAGCCCACCCAAGAGTGTAAACAAAGAAGAGGTTTGCCTTGCTAGTTTTTTTTTCTAATCATTTTTTGAAATGAATTTGATTGATTTCTTGGATTATGATTTCTTAATTTGCGTAGTGTAATGGCTTATTGGTGATGCGTGTGTGTGTGTGTGTGTGTGACAGAGAGAGAGAGAGAGAGGGAGAGAGTAGTTGAACAAAGATTCATGTAAATGAAGAAGCATACACGACAGCATTAAGACGATTAACAAGATGAGATGGCCTGGAGCCTCACTCCAAAAGCTGGAGTTAACTCTTTATGAATGAGGCCATCTCCCAAAAATGTACTCCTGGTAATTGTCTCAAGTAGGCGGGAGCGGAACAGGGACATGTATGTATAGAGGAGGATTTGGTGGTGCTCTAAGGGTACCTGGTAACTCCTGGTCAGCTCAATGCAATAAAAGGAAATGGGTTTAAAAGAAACTTGTTTTCATAATGTGGATTGAAAGGAACTTGTTTTCATAATATGGATTAAACATTTCAATTGATATATTTTTCACAGTAATGTGGAGATAATAGTCATTTTGGTGCCACTTCGCTCTTCCACACATGCACAAAAGTTCATGAGCTTTGTATAAAACTCAACTCAATAAAGACTCGTTGCAACATATTTGGTCGTGGTGCGGAAACAAAATATACAGTGAAACGAATACTGACATTTTTCACAAATACTGACATTTATGAGCGATATAGATATAGTTATACGTATAGATTATGTAGAGAAATGAATTTAAAAAAAAAATTGAAGAGAGAGAGAGACTGGTTTGCTGTTTGAGAAAGTAAAGAGAAGTTAAAAATATCACATCCCCTACCTTAATTCCCACCAAACCAACATTGTATTAACCATCATGCTCAAAAATCGTCCCAATGTTCAACTTGTCAATGCTCCGAAGACTCAACTGAAATCAGCTCTCAGGCTCTGACATACCAGACAGATCCGAAAGCTCCAAATCCAATGCCACCACCTAAAAACCCATCACGAGGATTCTCATTCTTCGGCCTCGGTAGTGGCGAAAATATCAGTAATTCCAAGAAAGATGTTCAGGTGCCGCCACTGGCGCCGAAGCTAGAGACTGACAGAGATGTATATAGACCCGGTGATACAGTAACTATCACAATTGAGATCGCAAACCCTCCGGGTGGTACATTTTAGCTTCTAGTCGAGAGGCTTAGTTTTGAGGTCAAAGGGATCGAGAAGTTGGATTCGCAATGGTTTTCCACTGTCAAGCCCACCCAAGAGTCTAAACAAAGAAGTGGTTTGCGTTGCTAGTTTTTTTTTTTAATCATTTTTCGCAATGAATTTGATTGATTTCTTGGATTATGATTTCTTAATTTGCGTAGTGTAATGGCTTATTGGTGATGCATGTGTGTGTGTGTGTGTGTGAGAGAGAGAGAGAGAGAGTAGTTGAACAAAGATTCATGTAAATAAAGAAGCATACACGGCAGCATTAAGAGGATTGGCAAGATGAGATGGCCTGGATCCTCACTTCAAAAGCTGGAGTTAACTCTTTAGAATGAGGCCATCTCCCAAAAATGTACTCCCAGTAATTTCTGATGTAGCTGGGAGTGGAACAGGGGCATGTATGTATAGAGGAGGATTTGGTGGTGCTCTAAGGGTACCTGGTAACTCCTGGTCAGCTCAATGGAATAAAAGGAAATGGGTTTAAAAGAAACTTGTTTTCATAATGTGGATTGAAAGGAACTTGTTTTCATAATATGGATTAAACTTTTCAGTTGATGTATTTTTCACAGTAATGTGGAGATAATAGTCATTTTGGTGCCACTTCCCTCTTCCACGCATGCACAAAAGTTCATGAGCTTTGTATACCACTCAACACAATAAAGACTCGTCCCAACATATTTGGTCGTGGTGCGGAAACAAAATATACAGTGTAACGAATACTGACATTTTTCACGAATACTGACATTTATGAGCGATATAGATATAGTTATACGTATAGATTATGTTGAGAAATGAACTTAAAAAAAAATTGAAGAGAGAGAAAGACTGTTTTGCTGTTTGAGAAAGTAAAGAGAAGTTCAAAATATCTCATCCCCTTCCTTAATTCCCACCAAGCTAACATATTATTAACCATCCTGCTCAAAAATCGTCTCAATGTTCTACTTGTCAATGCTCCGAAGACTCAACTGAAATCAGCTCTCAGGCTCTGATATACCAGACAGATCCGAAAGCTCCAAATCCAATGCCACCACCTAAAAACCCATCACGAGGATTCTCTGTCTTCGGCCTCAGCGGTGGCAGAAATTTCAGCAATTCCAAGAAAGCTGATCAGGTGCCGCCACCAGTGCTGAAGCTAGAGACTGACAGAGACGTATATAGACCCTGTGATCCAGTAACTATCACAATTGAGATCGCAAACCCTCCGGGTGGTACAATTTCGCTTCTAGTCGAAAGGCTTAGTTTTGAGATCAAAGGGGTCGAGAAGTTGAATTCGCAATTGTTTTCCACTGCCAAGCCAACCCAAGAGTATAAACAAAGAAGTGGTTTGCATTGCTAGTTTTTTTTTTTAATCATTTATTGCAATGAATTTGATTGATTTCTTGGATTATGATTTCTTAATTTGCGTAGTGTAATGGCTTATTGGTAATGCGCGCGCGCGTGTGTGTGTGTATGTAAGAGAAAGAGAGAGAGAGAGAGAGAGAGTAGTTGAACAAAGATTCATGTAAATGAAGAAGCATACACGACAGCATTAAGAGGATTGGCAAGATGAGATGGCCTGGAGCCTCACTTCAAAAGCTGGAGTTAACTCTTTAGAATGAGGTCATCTCCCAGAAATGTACTCCCGGTAATTGTCTCATGTAGGCGGGAGTGGAACAGGGGCATGTATGTATAGAGGAGGATTTGGTGGTGCTCTAAGGGTACCTGGTAACTCCTGGTCAGGTCAATGGAATAAAAGGAAATGCGTTTAAAATAAACATGTTTTCATAATGTGGATTGAAAGGAACTTGTTTTCATAATATGGATTAAACATTTCAGTTGATGTATTTTTCACAGTAATGTGGAGATAATAGTCATTTTGGTGCCACTTCGCTCTTCCACACATGCACAAAAGTTCATGAGCTTTGTATACAACTCAACTCAATAAAGACTCGTCCCAACATTTTTTGTCGTGGTGCGCAAACAAAATATACGGTGAAACGAATACTGACATTTTTCACAAATACTGATATTTATGAGCGATATAGATATAGTTATACGTATAGATTATGTAGAGAAATGAACTTAAAAAAAAAACTGAAGAGAAAGAGAGAGAGACTGTTTTGCTATTTGAGAAAGTAAAGAGAAGTTAAAAATATCACATCCCCCTCCTTAATTCCCACCAAGCCAACATAGTATTAACCATCCTGCTCAAAAATACTCCCAATGTTCTACTTGTCAATGCTCCGAAGACTCAACTGAAATCAGCTCCCAGGCTCTGATATACCAGACAGATCCGAAAGCCCCAAATCCAATGCCACCACCTAAAAACCCTTCACTAGGATTCTCATTCTTCGGCCTCGGCGTGGCAAAAATTTCAGCAATTCCCAGAAAGCTGATCAGGTGCCGCCACCGGCGCTGAAGCTAAAGACTGACAGAGACGTATATAGACCCGGTGATCTAGTAACTATCACAATTGAGATCGCAAACCCTCCGGGTGGTACATTTTCGCTTATGGTCGAGAGGCTTAGTTTTGAGATCAAAGGGATCGAGAAGTTGGATTCGCAATGGTTTTCCACTGCCAAGTCCACCCTATAGTCTAAAGAAAGAAGAGGTTTGCGTTGCTAGTTTTTTTTTTACTCATTTTTTGCAATGAATTTGATTGATTTCGTGGATTATGATTTCTTAATTTGCGTAGTGTAATGGCTTATTGGTGATTCGTTTGTCTGTGTGTGTGAGAGAGAGAGAGAGAAAGAAAGAAAGAGAGAGAGAAAGAGAGAGAGAGAGAGAGAGAGAGAGAGTAGTTGAACAAAGATTCATGTAAATGAAGAAGCATACACGACAGCATTAAGAGGATTCCCAAGATGAGATGGCCTGGAGCCTCACTTCAAAAGCTGGAGTTAACTCTTTAGAATGAGGTCATCTCCCAGAAATGTACTCCCGATAATTGTTTCATGCAGGGGGGAGTGGAACAGGGGCATGTATGTATAGAGGAGGATTTGGTGGTGCTCTAAGGGTACCTGGTAACTCCGGGTCAGCTCAATGGAATAAAAGGAAATGGGTTTAAAAGAAACTTGTTTTCATAATGTGGATTGAAAGGAACTTGTTTTCATAATATGGATTAAACATTTCAGTTGATGTATTTTTCACAGTAATCTGGTGATTATAGTCCTTTTGGTGCCACTTCGCTCTTCCACACATGCACAAAAGTTCATGAGCTTTGTATACAACTCAACTCAATAAAGACTCGTCGCAACATATTTGGTCGTGGTGCGGAAACAAAATATACAGTGTAACGAATACTGACATTTTTCACTAATACTGACATTTATGAGCGATATAGATATAGTTATACGTATAGATTATGTTGAGAAATGAACTTTAAAAAAAAATTGAAGAGAGAGAAAGATTGTTTTGCTGTTTGAGAAAGTAAAGAGAAGTTAAAAATATCTCATCCCCCTCCTTAATTCACACCAAGCCAACATAGTATTAACCATCCTGCTCAAAAATCGTCCCAATGTTCTACTTTTCAATGCTCCGAAGACTCAACTGAAATCAGCTCTCAGGCTCTGATATACCAGACAGATCCGAAAGCTCCAAATCCAATGCCACCACCTAAAAACCCATCACGAGGATTCTCATTCTTCGGCCTCAGCGGTGGCGGAAATTTCAGCAATTCCAAGAAAGCTGATCAGGTGCCGTCACCAGTGCTGAAGCTAGAGACTGACAGAGACGTATATAGACCCTGTGATCCAGTAACTATCACAATTGATATCGCAAACCCTCCGGGTGGTACAATTTCGCTTCTAGTCGAAAGGCTTAGTTTTGAGATCAAAGGGGTCGAGAAGTTGAATTCGCAATTGTTTTCCACTGCCAAGCCAACCCAAGAGTATAAACAAAGAAGAGGTTTGCGTTGCTAGTTTTTTTTTTTAATCATTTATTGCAATGAATTTGATTGATTTCTTGGATTGTGATTTCTTAATTTGCGTAGTGTAATGGCTTATTGGTAATGCGCGCGCGCGTGTGTGTGTGTGTGTAAGAGAGAGAGAGAGAGAGTAGTTGAACAAAGATTCATGTAAATGAAGAAGCATACACGACAGCATTAAGAGGATTGGCAAGATGAGATGGCCTGGAGCCTCACTTCAAAAGCTGGAGTTAACTCTTTAGAATGAGGTCATCTCCCAGAAATGTACTCCCGGTAATTGTCTCATGTAGGCGGGAGTGGAACAGGGGCATGTATGTATAGAGGAGGATTTGGTGGTGCTCTAAGGGTACCTGGTAACTCCTAGTCAGCTCAATGGAATAAAAGGAAATGCATTTAAAATAAACATGTTTTCATAATGTGGATTGAAAGGAACTTGTTTTCATAATATGGATTAAACATTTCAGTTGATGTATTTTTCACAGTAATGTGGAGATAATAGTCATTTTGGTGCCACTTCGCTCTTCCACACATGCACAAAAGTTCATGAGCTTTGTATACAACTCAACTCAATAAAAACTCGTCCCAACATTTTTGGTCGTGGTGCGGAAACAAAATATATGGTGAAACGAATACTGACATTTTTCACAAATACTGATATTTATGAGCGATATAGATATAGTTATACGTATAAGATTATGTAAAGAAATGAACTTAAAAAAAAAAAAAAACTGAAGAGAGAGAGAGACTGTTTTGCTGTTTGAGAAAGTAAAGAGAAGTTAAAAATATCCCATCCCCTTCCTTAATTCCCACCAAGCCAACATAGTATTAACCATCCTGCTCAAAAATCGTCCCAATGTTCTACTTGTGAATGCTCTGAAGACTCAACTGAAATCAGCTCTCAGGCTCTGATATACCAGACAGATCTGAAAGCTCCAAATCCAATGCCACCACCGAAAAACCCATCACGAGGATTCTCATTATTCGGCCTCGGCGGTGGCGGTGGCGGAAATTTCTGCAATTCGAGGAAAGCTGATCCGATGCCGCCACCGGCGCTAAAGCTAGAGACTGACAGAGACGTATATAGACCCGGTGATCCAGTAACTATCACAATTGAGATCGCAAACCCTCCGGGTGGTACATTTTTGCTTCTCGTGGAGAGGCTTAGTTTTGAGATCAAAGGGATCGAGAAGTTGGATTCGCAATGGTTTTCCACTGCCAAGCCCACCCAAGAGTCTAAACAAAGAAGAGGTCTGCGTTGCTAGTTTTTTTTTTAATCATTTTTTGCAATGAATTTGATTGATTTCTTGGGTTATGATTTCTTAATTTGCGTAGTGTAATGGCTTATTGGTGATGCGTGTGTGTGTGTGTTTGTGAGAGAGAGAGAGTAGTTGAACAAAGATTCATGTAAATGAAGAAGCATACACGACAGCATTAAGAGGATTGGCAAGATGAGATGGCCTGGAGCCTCACTTCAAAAGCTGAAGTTAACTCTTTAGAATGAGGCCATCTTCCAGAAATGTACTCCCGGTAATTGTCTCATGTAGGCGGGAGTGGAACAAGGGCATGTATGTATAGAGGAGGATTTGGTGGTGCTCTAAGGGTACCTGGTAACTCCGGGTCAGCTCAATGGAATAAAAGGAAATGGGTGTAAAAGAAACTTGTTTTCATAATGTGGATTGAAAGGAACTCGTTTTCATAATATGGATTAAACATTTCATTTGATGTATTTTTCACAGTAATGTGGAGATAATAGTCATTTTGGTGCCACTTCGCTCTTCCACACATGCACAAAAGTTCATGAGCTTTGTATACAACTCAACTCAATAAAGACTCGTCCCAACATATTTGGTCGTGGTGCGGAAACAAAATATACAGTGAAACGAATACTGATATTTTCACAAATACTGACATTTATGAGCGATATAGATATAGTTATACGTATAGATTATGTAGAGAAATGAACTTAAAAAAAAAACTGAAGAGAGAGAGACTGTTTTGCTATTTGAGAAAGTAAAGAGAAGTTAAAAATGTCGCATCCCCTTCCTTAATTCCCACCAAGCCAACATAGTATTAACCATCCTGCTCAAAAATCGTCCCAATGTTCTACTTGTCAATGCTCCGAAGACAAAACTGAAATCAGCTCTCAGGCTCTGATATACCAGACAGATTCGAAAGCTCCAAATCCAATGCCACCACCTAAAAATCCATCATAAGGATTCTCATTCTTCGGCCTCGGCGGTGGCAGAAATTTCAGCAATTCCAAGAAAGCTGATCAGGTGCCGCCACCGGCGCTGAAGCTACAGACTGACAAAGACGTATATAGACCCGGTGATCCAGTAACTATCACAATTGAGATCGCAAATCCTCCGGGTGGTACATTTTTGCTTCTAGTCGAGAGGCTTAGTTTTTAGATCAAAGGGATCGAGAAGTTGGATTCGCAATGGTTTTCCACTGCCAAGCCCACCCAAGAGTCTAAACAAAGAAGAGGTCTGCGTTGCTAGTTTTTTTTTTAATCATTTTTTGCAATGAATTTGATTGATTTCTTGGATTATGATTTCTTAATTTGCGTAGTGTAATGGCTTATTGGTGATGCGTGTGTGTGTGTGTTTGTGAGAGAGAAAGAGTAGTTGAACAAAGATTCATGTAAATGAAGAAGCATACATGACAGCATTAAGAGGATTGGCAAGATGAGATGTCCTGGAGCCTCACTTCAAAAGCTGGAGTTAACTCTTTAGAATGAGGCCATCTCCCAGAAATGTACTCCCGATAATTGTGTCTTGTAGGTGGGAGTGGAACAGGGGCATGTATGTATATAGGAGGATTTGGTGGTGCTCTAAGGGTACCTGGTAACTCCTAGTCAGCTCAATGGAATAAAAGGAAATGGGTTTAAAAGAAACTTGTTTTCATAATGTGGATTGAAAGGAACTTGTTTTCATAATATGGATTAAACATTTCAGTTGATGTATTTTTCATAGTAATGTGGAGATAATAGTCATTTTGGTGCCACTTCGCTCTTCCACACATACACAAAAGTTCATGTGCTTTGTATACAACTCAACTCAATAAAGACTCGTCCCAACATATTTGGTCATGGTGCGGAAACAAAATATACAGTGAAACGAATAGATTTGGTCGTTGTGGTACTTAGGGTTCACAGTTTGTTTTGGTATAAGTTGCCTAGCCTTCTTTGCGATAGTAAGTGAGTAGTCTAACTATAATTTCATGTATAATACTCTTTCTGATCAATAAAATTCTACTATGAGTGCCAAGGACTGCAAACTTAGTTTACATCTGCAAGATACATTATTCTACTTTCCTAGTCCTTCAAGTAGCTGAGTCAAGACTGTGCAGACTAATTATTCTTTATAACCATAAGAACAATGATCTAAGCACGACTTGCTTCTTCTTATGAGTAGGAGTAAGTCTGTATACCCTTACTTTCCGAACATACTGCCAAAGGCATAGCATTGTTACAAATTACACAGTTCTGACATTGTTCCTTAAAGTATCTTGATTGTATGCCCACACCTTAGAAACCGATCTTGACATCAATGAGTGAATGATGAACAGTAACTCTTCTCTCACCAGACAGCTGGGAAAGATATGATAAATATTTCCTCTACCTACATGTACTGTTGTTCATACTACACCAGTTTGGAAATTTTTTAATCTTCGTCGAGCTATACGTACTAAGAAAAACATATCCGGTGTTTCTTTTGCTTTCCAACTGGGCTTCCTAGGAACCTATGCATTCCCCCTCACTTGTGTCTTTGTACGAAACTTATAAAATGAGTTAACATTAGACTTTCCACTCCTTGTGACCTTTCATGTACAGCTCCCCCTTTATTTTTGGAGAAGAACTCCATTAAAAAAGGCATCTAGGTCTTTCAGCTCCCATTCCTTTAGTGGCCTGTTGAGTTGCACAGCTTAAAGAACGTCTCTCACTGAGAAACGGACATACTGTAAAAAAAGTGTATAGCAAATTTCCATTACAAAAGATTGATTTGGAAACACTTGAATCAAAACAATCAAATAATCAATCTTTTCCTCTGTCCTGCCAAAACTTACTCCATTCATCATGTTCAGCAAGGCTAATTTGTTTGGGGGCTTCTGCCTGACCCTTTCTAATGTACTCCCTCATCTTTGAAATGCAACCTTGTATCCAATCTTCATCTGTTAAAAATCTTTATGTGCCATGTAATACAGAAGGGAAGTCCATTTTACATGTTTGTAGGCCTTCTTAATAACTGTCTTGGAAAATACCAGGAGTGGATCTATAGAATTTGTCGGCCTTCCACATAAGCCGTTCTACCTTGAGATACAATCTTCTGCCAAACACTCCAATTTTTGAGCTAGAATTTATATGAAGTCAAGTTTGATTAAATCACAAATGAAGCATGAATTACATACGTTTTGATATTTATCAATTTTATCATTAAATCTGTTATTCCTTTCAGGTGAGTATGTTTTCATGGAGTGCTCAACACCATCAATAGTTTCAAATCAGATTCTTTCAGCTGGGGCCACTAAAAAATGTAAGCCAAACTTGTTTGGTGAATCTCTATCCATCTATCCTATTTTCTATTGAATATTCATAACGTTCAAACTTCATAGGGCATAGACAATCTTTTCTTATCTTTTCTTTTCTTTTTTTTATTGAAGGTAATAGGTGCTTTTCACTTGTTTATGTGGTTGATGCTTTAATTTGTGGTATCTTCGGTCAGATATTGTATATGCCTTGTTTAATTACTGAACAAACTCAGTGACCAACCCAAAGCATGGGGTTCATTGTATGTGTTCCACCACTTTTGAATGTAATGTAACCCAACAAAGCCTTTTCTCAACTATGTTTAAATGTGACCACTTTAATTATGTTCAAGACTTCTTTGTTGAATTTTTGTGGTCTAATAATGTAACTTCCAAGTAGTTTTTTTTTTTTTGCGATTTTAACTAGGAAGCACTCATTGGTTACTTTCTGATCGTTATTTCTCCTATTGAACGAGTGGAGGAAGCAGTTTTCTTGTAATTTTGTATGGTCATTGGCGGTTGGGGCTTAGTGCATGCTAAACACATTTTCAACCTATATTTCGTTCTTTTTCAATAAAAGTTGGCAAGAGAGGATGTGATTGATCTACTAATATCTTCCTAACTAATATGAGTCTATGATAATTCTATCCTATTAAGTATATTCGTGTGCCGGCACATATGTTTTGGTGTAATATGAACTGAACTTTGGTTTAGGTAGGCTGTTCAAGATTGTAATCTGGAAGTTGCGAATTCTGTATTTGACCTACTATATGGAGCCTATGTTTGTGGTGAGCGAGAGGATGATACTTGTGGAGGGTTGCTAAAAATGGAGATTCATACTTTTGCTATCAAAGATCCTTGGATGCCAACAATTTATGGTTGCTTGGAAGGATATATGGAAGTCTTGAGTATCCTTTAAGGTGGGATTTCATTTTCATGGATGGTTTATCTTGCGAAAATTGTGATGCTGGATATTCAATTAGTGGTGGGAAGATTGTTCCAAACTAGTGCTGCATAGGAAGACAACTCTATAAGAGAGCATCAGAGATGGTCAATCACCTACGTCTTGGTGGTGAAGTGACATAGGTGTTGAATTTTTTATTTTTCCCTCTAAGAATGCAATGGGTTAAGCCCAGGTTAGTTATAAGTTTCATATATGCTTGATAGGGTGCCCAGGTGAATAGCCGAGATGTTGGGATGTTGTTCCCTTGTAGATATTTTTTGTTTAGAAGGAGAGAATTCTCGACTATTCAAACTGATGAGTTGTCCTTCGCAAGGTAGTTATTCTCATATGGTTATCTCTTGTGACACTCCATTCTGCAAAGTAGCAAGAAATGGGGAAAGAGTTTGACAAACAAAAACTGTTTGAAAGACTGAAAATAGCTACTTTACATAGGGGTAGGCCGTGGTCCAATGGTAATGTTTGGGTGGGCTATGGTCCAATGGTAATGTTGTTCGATTGTGTTTTATCAAAAAAAAAATGTTGCTCGATTGTGACATGGGCATCACGAGTTCGAGTAACAAAAATAGTCTTTCTGCATACAAGGTAAGGTTACAAATATCTAATCATCCCTAGACCCTACTTGATGGGATCCTCATGCGTTGGGCTGTTGCATATGTGGAACAAGATTGAGGCAAAATTTTCAAAATAATAAAGAACTATATTTTTGGTAACACAAAAAGCTATGCTAAAATTACAAGTCAATAATATGAATAACAAGTAACTCCATTGATGAGAACTTAGAGAACATGATTGAAAAGTATGACCGGTGGTGAACATATGTGTGTGTGTGTGTGTGTGAGAGAGAGAGGAGGAGGTCAATGGACAGTTAAGATGGGATGTTGTCAAGATTGTTGAAAGAACTTTTCTTGCTAGTTTCTCCATTTCTATGGGGGTGGGGGGTGGGGGGTGTTTCCTGGCTCTGTAGTGTGGTCAAAGAGGTGTGTGCATGGAGAAGGTCAGAGTTGTTTATCAGGAAGTTTTGTAGCAATGATTATCATCTATTGGTTGAAATAAATTATAATAGGTTTGGGAAGTTCCTTAAGATATCTAGAATCCATTCGTCTAAGAGAAGGGGCTTCATTTCTGTTCCTCAAGGAGGCGACTATGCTTGTTGGAGTAAGTTTCATACCATGTTAAATTGTATCTTGAAGAGTGGTAGGAATGAAAGGAATGCTACATTTATACTGAATCCTGTGAATCATGCATTTGGGGGGGGAGGGGGTGAGATCATTGAGAAGAAAGAGATGGAGGGTGTGGATATTGGGAGTAATATTGCCTATGGTTCTAATTTTGGTAAATGGAAGGCAGTAGTGGTTTGCATCAGGGAAAGTATTTTCATTCCATGGAGATAGATTAGAGATGCTTTATTTTTTAAGTACAATTGTGAAATTATGTTGAATCATTCCAAGTGGATAAGGCTATATTTTTCTGCGAGAATGAGGATTGTGCAATTGATATATGTAGAAATGAAGAGATTGTTACAGAGAAGGTGGGTATAGTAAAATTATCCAAATGGGTTCCTCAAATAAATGGTGGAAGAGATAGAATTTCTTTTTTGGGAGGGTGGATTGGAATTGAAGGGTTATCTTTTCATCAATGGAATGAAGATGTTTTTAGAAAAATTGGAGATTGGTGTGGTGGCTTGTTGGCTATGAAACACGGATATTTTTTTAAGGTCGACGTATCCGTGTCAGATACAATAATCATCAAATACTTGATGATACGTATCGAGTACACACCAGCAACGATCAAAATTTTGTTTTGGTGTATTGTTTTGGTCACCTATAAAAACGGAAACATTTCGACGTGTTTCGAAAACATTTCGATCCGTTTTAGAAACATAATGAAAAAAATAAAAAAAATTAAGAATTATTTTTCTGAAACATTGGTTTAAATATATCAAAATATTTTAAAATATTTTGAAACATTCCGAAACAATTGTGCAAATGCATTGAAATATTATAAAACATCTCGAAATATTATAGAATATCTCGAAATATTAGAATTTCGATTTCTTCACTGATTCGTTTCAGTTTTCTTGGAAACGGAAACATTTCGGAAGTTTCTACCGTTTTGAAACGATATTTTGATCCTTGCACACCAGGCGTATCCAATAATAAATAAAATATATGAATACTTCGTGGATACTTATATATGTAGAGAAGTTTGTGTAATTTTTAGTTTTAGTCTTTACCCCTTCCTTTTGATTTCACCTACAATGATCAACAAAAATTCATATGACTTGAAATGCTCATGGGGTGTTTTTCAAGTATTATCCTTTATCACATGTCCAAAGAGTTTAAATGAGTTGATTACTCTATAATTTTAGCAATAAATATGTCTAAGCAAACAATATAGTTAAAATGTTAGTTCTTATTCCTTTAATTAATCACGTTTGCTTTGTAGATGTACCATAATGAGACGATAGATAGCTTTTTAAAATAAGAAATTGTTAATATTATTCATTATTGTTAAAAAATCACTAAAAGTTGTAGTTATCAAGTCATTACATGATAGTAAAAACACAAAATATATATTTATAGACGTATCCTGACAGTACCCGTATCCTATATTTTGGGGTTTTGCCGTATCTGTATTGTATCGTATCCGTATCCGTACTTCATACGTTGTTGGAGATTGATAGAAACACTTTGACTATGCAAAATTTGTTCCAAGCCAAAATTAGGGTTGGTAGATGTGAAAAATGAATTATTCCATCTATGTTCAATGTCGAATATCAAGGTACATGTTATCAGGATAGAATCAAGGTTATTTCAAAGCTTGGAGTGGCTGTTAGTGACAAGATAAAGCTTCAGAGGCTATATGGTGGGATGAAATTGTGATACGCCCATCGAGATGTAGAAGATGATGACGTGGTTAGTGATTCATTATGTGGCTTAGAAGGGTAGGAGGTTGTACAAGATTTGTGTGCACTACAAGGTAAAGAGATGGAAAATGGGCTTGAAATAAGGGATACTGTTCTGGATTTTGGGTCAGTTAATATTGAGAGAGAGGTGGTAATTATGGGATCAGTCAAAGATAATCAAAATTAGTTAGGAGCTAATTCAAATTTTGAAAATGAAAGAGGAATAGAAAGTGGGGTTTGTGAGATGATTAAGGGAGTTAATAAGGCAAGGCTGCAGTTGGGCCGTGATTATAGATTGGGCTGTGAGAGTAATGGGTGCAAGTTTGGTCTTCTGAAATTGGGCCAAATCTGTTTTGGGTCACTACATTTTAGTGGTGTGGATAAGATAAAAAGCCCGTTACTAGTGGGCAGTTCAAAGCAAAATCTGTAGGGTTTTACAAAATCAAAAAGGCCCGATCCAAACAGCATCACAAATCCATTTTTCTCATGACCCGACATCTCTTGTATTGAAATTTGGGGCTAATCTTGTCGATGATGAAACTGAAGGTGAGACGTCTCTGGCTGGAGAAGAAGACCTATAAACTGATACGGAAAAAATAGAAAAAGAAGGAGATGATGAAGCGATAGCAACGAAAGGCTCTGAAGATAATGAAAGGGATAGAGATTAGTTGCTAAGTGAATGGGCAGAAGGTTTCGATACAACAGATGATCTTCGACAGGGATATCGAAGAAATTTGGGAGAAAGTTACATTGAGGAAGAAAACCTTTTTAATATGGGTTTGCAAGATTGTCCGAAGCTATTTCTCAAGATAGATCGTAGAGTGACGAGGTATCTTCAGACAATATATCAAAAGTGATGGAATCCGATTGTGAACTTGGAGGGTTATTCGAGTTTGAAGAGGAGGAAGAATAGCTTATAAATAGAGGGGTTCAAGGTCAAGGTGAGAAATCTGATTTAGGGGTATGTTTGGTAAATTTGATCGAACAATTGTCCATTAATTCTCCTCCTTTTCCATTACAAAAATCTTTATGGGGAGTTGGAAATCGAGTGTAGTAGGGGGAATGAGATTATTGATTCTTTTCCATCTTCTTTTCAGAGGGGGAGTGGTGATGGGGTATTGATAGTTTGTTAGGAGGGGGATTCTTCTTCTTTTCATGTTGATAATGGTTCGAATGGGTGGAGGAAATTAGTCAATTGAGTCCTGGTAGTGGAACAAAGTGAGGAATGTAATTCATTGATGTGTTTTGGGAATGAAAATGCTACAGGAAGTTTAGTTCAAAGGGATTTTGTAACACAACCTATTAAGCATAGTGATTGTCCTTACCAATAAAAAGACTCTTTTATGCCAGAGATGTGGGAGGAAGAGACCAATGGGGAGGAGAGAATTTTATCTTTCTGAGAGGAGAAATGGACCATTTTGATGAAATTTTTAGAGAAAATAGATTTTTCCTTAGTTTATAATAAAAGAAAAGGAAAGGAAAAAAAGAGTGGGAAATCTGAGAGAAAAAATAAAGGGATGAAGGAACTAAAAAGTTTATAGTTTTGGATCAATTATGATGGTGGTGTCTATAAAGAGTGATGAGGGTGGGGAGAGTTTCTTATGAAGATTATTAGTTGGAATGTAAGAGGGTTGGGTTCTAAGGAAAAGAGAAGAGTCATATGAGATGTATTGATTAGAGAGGGACCGGATGTGGTTATTTTGCAAGAAACAAAGAATAAAATATTTAAAGAAAAATGATAAAAATGTGTGTGGGAAGCTAGACGTAAAAATTGGGTTTGGTTACCTTCCATTGGAAGGTCGGGGGGTATTATGATAGTGTTGGATACGAAAACTGTTAAAGTTGATGAACATGTGGAGTTTGAGTTTCCAATTTCAGTTAGAGTTGTGCATAATGATGGGTTGGATGGGTGGTTAACTACAGTGTATGGTCCAAATTGTTCTAGAGAGAGAAGGAGACTGTGAGAAGAATTGGTTGGTTTGTATGTTCTTTGTAGTACCCATTGGTATTTAGGTGGTGATTTTAATGCTATAAGTTATGTGTCTAAAAAACTGAATGGTACAAGGTTAACTAGAAGTACAACGGACTTTGACTCTTTTATTAGGGAGACGGGACTTAAGGATATTCTTCTAGCCAATGGTACGTTTACTTGGTTTAACTTTAGAGAGAATCTAGTGTGTAATAAATTGGATAGGTTTTTGTTCTCTATAGAATGGGAGGAACTATTTATGAGGATAAGGCCGGAGTCACTCTCCAGAGTTGTGTCAGATCATTGTCCTATATTGTTTGATTTCAATAAAGTAAGATGGGGGCCATGTCCTTTTAGGTTTGAAAATATGTGGTTAGAACACTGTACATTTAGAGGCCATTTTAGAGAGTGGTGGGAGGAGGGGCATTTTCAAGGATGGGTAGGTTATAAATTTATGAAAAAATTAGAATATGTGAAGCAAAGAGGGAAGAGTTGGAATAAGGAAGCATTTGGGGATATTCGAATTACAAAACATCTCATCATGAATAGAATTGGAGAGATTGATAAAATTGAAGAGAGAGGGGGATTGGAAGAAAATTTAAGGAGGGAAAGATGGGGGTTGAGAAATAGATTTGAAGACGTAGTGTTTAAGTAAGAAATTAGTTGGAGACAAAAGGCAAGAGTAAAGTGGCTAAAAGAAGGATAATAATTCTAAGCTTTTTCATATAGTTGCCAATGGGAGGCCAAAAAAGAAGTTTATTAATAAATTGGAATTGGATAATGGAGAAATTATTGAGGAAGAGGGGTTAATTGAATGTAAGATTGTTGATTATTTCTCCAATTTGTATGCAAGGCTGGGGAGCGAGAGACCAATTTTGGGAGGTTTGGAGTGGAGTCCAATTGATGAGGGAATGTCCAGTTGGCTTGAAATGCCTTTTAAGGAGGAAGAAGTGAGAAATATTTTTTTTGAGTGTGGTAGGGATAAGGCTCCGGACCCGATAGTTTCACTTTGGCAGTTTACAAAGATTGTTGGGATATTGTTAAAGTTGATTTAATGAAAGTGTTCAAAGAATTTTTCCAAAAATGGCGTGGTCAATGAAATTACTAATGCCACTTTTATTTGCTTGATCCTAAAGAAAGAAAACTCCATGAAGATGAGGGATTTTATGCGAATTAGCTTGGTTTCTAGTTTCTATAAAATCATTGCAAAAGTTTTATCCTAGAGATTAAGAGATAATTTGAATGGCACTATTTCTAAGAGTCAAGGGGCCTTTATTAGGGATAGACAGATTCTTGATGTTGCACTTGTGGCAAATGAGATTGTGGAGGAATATAGGGATAAAAGAATTGAGATTTTTGTTTTTAAAATTGATTTTGAGAAAATATATGATCATGTTGATTGGGGTTTTTTGGATTATGTTATGGTGGTGAAAGGATATGGAGAGAGGTGGAAGAAATGGATTCTTGGATAGCAGGTATAAAAATTGAAAAAATGATGAGGGATATTTTGTGGGAAGGTAGTAAAGAAAGGAAGAAAGATCATTTAATTAGGTGGGAGATGGGTTCCAGATCTAAGGATAAAGGTGGTCTTTCTATTGGTAATTTGAATGCAAAAAATATTGGTTTAGTGGGTAAGTGGTTATGGAGATTTCTTTTGGAGGTAAATTCCTTGTGACATTTAATTATCAAGAACAAATCTAGGTTACAAGCCAATGGATAGGACACTAATAGGGCTGAGAAGGATAATTTTCGATGCGTATGAAAATTCATTTCCCAGGGACTACAAATGTTTTCCCAAGGTATTAACTTTATGGTAGGAAATGGTGAGAGAATTCATTTTTGGAAAGATGCATGGGTGGGTGAGTATTCTTTGTCATTTATGTTTCCTCGTCTCTACCAGTTATGTTGTTTTCATGATTCATCCATTGTGTCTATGCTTCGTTTGCATAATCTGTGACACCCCAAAATCCGGGGGTCCGTTGGTCACCCCACAACCCGCGGAATACCTGTGGATATCGTGTAACTCGATATCACACCGTTAAGTCCCATTTACCGGGATCCATAATTTAACAAAATTCGGGCAAAGTCTCCTTTGTACGGGGAGCTCTACCCAAAAACACAACATGTGCATCATACAATTACAAGACCCATCCGAGGTCCAATATTCAACATTGACCACACCGGGTCCATTTATAAGTAAACATTGACCACACCGGGTCTATTTATCCATACTCATATAAAACATGCAAGGTTATATTAAGAATAGTCCATATAAATTCGATTACAATTCTTTTACATACATTAAATGCCCAAAACATAGTTTTAACAAAAGTTTTACAAAAACCAAGGTTAAATGCCACAATTCGGCCTCTCTTCACCCTTGAGGCTCCAAATGAGAGCCATCAACCGGTGTGTATCCTGCACCTGAAATGTTTTCCCGTACAGGGTGAGCAACGCTCAATAGAGTATCTCCTACAGAGGCTACTCCCCACCCTAGATGCATATGAAATGTGCACATGCAACAATCAACACTTTATAACATTCCACTCAAGAATATGTATTCCATGTTGAAATTCACCATGCTATGCCATGAAATAAGATGAGACTCACTCACGCACATCAACCCGAGCCCTTCCCGACTCCCTCAACACGTGCAAGTACCCATGTGAATGACTCCGTCATCTATGTTACACATCAAATGACATTTACAAATCTAGGGTCTTTCTTGGGGTGGATATTCATGGACTTACACCAACGACACCCAACCGAAACGAAATTCATGGACTTCCACCAACGGTTCCGCGTACACCAACACACTTTATGGGCTCTTATACCAACGGAGTGCGTATCCAATCACCGAGTCTCTCACCCGAGGGATAATCTAGCCCTTCTTGCTACCCCAACCCAATTTTCATGCAACCGCGCGACTTAGTCGGATCATCGACCCAACTTTCCCATGTCCACCCGTCATCCACCAAGTGAGGTGATGACGACAACCATGCACACACACCCTCATGATGCGAAGTCTCCGTGCAAATGCAATGTAATGAACCATTGCATATTAATGTCATGTCTCATATGTAATGAATGTCATATGGACAAATTAAACCACATATCAACATATTGCATGGCAAATCATATCATATGCATATATTTACCACAATTTATTATGATGCTAATATATTAACAACATATATCAACTCATTCATTCAACTACAACAAACTCAAGCATGTCATAACACATTTCATTCACAAGACACACTACAAAACACATAGCATGCCCACATAATACCAAATTCCATGGAATTACACAAGTAATTACCACATATCAATTCCAATCTAGGGATTTGTTTTAAACCATTCCCATATCCATTTCCTTATTTCCATAACTATAGGCAAGTCATAGATAGTTCTATACATCTAACCAATCCATTTGGACACCCTAGGTTAGAAATAAACCAAAGTAGGAGGGAACCCTACCTCTTGGAGCGTAAAATGAAGGCTAGAACTTCAAGAACACCTCCCAAGTCCCAAAAACTCTTGATTTCTCAAAATCCCCTCTTTGGATCTTCGGTGAAATCTTTCGTTCTTGGTACGTAAGCATAGCCCTCGTCGAGGAGATCGACTTTGATTCTTGGTTCGAAAAATTCCGACCGGCGGAACTCCGTAGTTCTGAGAAACAAGTTTGGATTTTCTCTTTTTTTCTCTCCTCCTATCCCACGTTTTTCTCACTGGTTTTCAGATGAAGAAGTCTGAAGAAAATCAGATATTTCCCCCTATTTATAGCCTTTAATTGCGCGGTCCACATCGCGCCACACGTTTCCCACTTCCGGATCCATTTTCGTCCCGAAACGATTAAATTCATCTAGGTTTAAGTTCAAATTAATTTATTTGAACTTTAATTCAATTATAAGGAAATTCTATAAAATCTGACAGGGTAACTGCATTTCGCGATACGAATCCAATGGCGAAGTCCGTTGTGTCATCCGAGCTCTAGAAACATGAGTATTTTAAATACGCATTATAGTGACAAATTACCGTTTTGCCATTTTTCAGAAAAAGTTCAAATTTACCTGGATTTTACATAATCTACCATATTCATGGGATTTTGGTTTCCGTAGGAACCTAGACGATTGAGATACTGAAGATTTGATTTCATTTATTGCTATTCTCAAAAACTCTATGATCAGAATGGATTCTATAAATAGAAGAAGGTGGAGGTTAGAGTCTTCTGGAGTTTTTTTGTGTAGATCTTTCTTTCATTCTTTGTTGGAAGAAAATTTTTATTCATCGTTTTTTCCAGCTTCGATGATTTAGAATGCTAAAGTACCTTTAAAGGTGTAATTTTTTGCATGGATAGTTGTTCATGGTAAGATTAAAAGGAGGCCTCATATTTGTCTCTCTCCTCAGTGGTGTCTGATGTGTAAAGTATTAATCACTTGTTTCTTCATTGCCTCGTGGCTTTGAATTTGTGATATCATTTGTATAAAGAGACGGGTTTAAGTTGAGTAATTTCAGCAACATCTGCCTCATTGTTTGTTGAAGATGTGAAAGGTTTTGGGAGATTTGATAAATGTGATACTCTTTGGAATTGTGCTATTCTCGCTATCTTTTGTGTTATTTGGAAGGAACGTAATAATAAAATTTTTGAAGATCGGAATGAGTGTGGGAATGGATTATGTGATTGCATTCATTTCTTAACATCTTTTTGGGCTTCGGTGTCAAAGTCTTTCAAAGGAATTCCACTTTTTACTATTCAAGCTGGATGGCGAGCTTCATATGATTTATAGGCTTTCTTTTATTTTTTATTTTAAATTTTTGTTGTTTATCTTACACTAGTTGGATATCTTAATGATGCAATCCATAAGATGCTCAAGGAAACACAAATTCGAAGATGTGAAAGATAATGAAATTGGTTTTCCATCAAGACAAAGATTCATATGGAACCTTACATTATTGTATTTTAAGTCAATTTACTATTGTTAATATTTTATGTCTTTTTAATATTTTTTGGTGTCGGGTGTATTTTTGTAATTTCTAGAATTTCTGAATTAGGTCATATTTTTTGGTCACATTCTAGTGTTGAATATTCTAGAATTTTAAGTCCTAGTTCTAGTTAATTTTATTTTTCTAATTTTTAGGGACTTAGAGTTTTTGAAGTCCTAGAGACTTTGGACCAAACTGATGTAGGACAATTTTGTAAAATAAAAATAGGGGTTGTTCAGGGACGGTGAACATTACTCGTGAACAATAATGGGCTGTGAACAGTAGTGTGAACAGTAATTTTGGTTAGGAATCACTCCTAGGGTTCCGTAGGCATTACACCTAGGGTTAGAATTTCATTACACAACTCAAGAAACATGTAATTGCTGAAAAATTCTGAATATCTCTCTATATCTTTTATTAAAAGTAACACCAACTACATATAGAGTTCCAAGTACTCCTAATCCCAAAAGATTAGGATTCCAAAGTCTCTAGAATTTAAAGTCTTAGTTCTAGTTAATTTCTAGAAATTCTAGTAATTACAAAAATGCCCCCAACTCTAAAAAAATATAAAAAAACCCACATAAAACACTAATATTACCAAACTAACTCAAAGCAACTAAAAATAAGACTATTTATGTTTATGCAAGCTCCCAAGTAGGCTCCTCATCATCCAACATGTGTCAAATTAAAGCTTGAGCCTTGGAGGCATCTTTTCCTCGTCTTTTATAAACTTTATAAGGTTGTTGCCATTTGTCCCCATCATCTAATGATGCAATCCATAAGGTGCTCAAGGAAACACAAATTCGAAGATGTGAAAGATAGTTGAATTGGCTTTCCATCAAGACAAAGATTCATATGGAATCAACCTTGCATTATTGTATTTTGAGTCTTATTTTAAGTCAATTTACTAGTATTAATATTTTATATGTCCTTTTAATATTTTTTGGTGTTAGGGGTATTTTTGTAATTTCTAGAATTTCTGAATTATGTCATATTTTTGGTCAAATTCTAGTGTTGAATATTCTAGAATTTAAAGTCCTAGTTCTAGTTAATTTTAGTTTTCTAATTTTTAGGGACCTAGAGTTTTTGAAGTCCTAGAGACTTTGGAATCCTAATATTTTGGGATTAGGATTACTTAGAACTCTATATATAGTTAGTGTCACTTCCAATAAAAGGGAGAGAAAGAAAGATATTCAGAAATTACATGTTTCTTGAGTTGTGTGATGGAATTCTAACGCTGCGTGTGATGTCAAAGGAACCCTAGGAATGATTCTTAGTCAAAGTTACAAAGTTGTCCTACATCAATTTGGTATCAGAGCAGAAAAATCCTATGTTATGCGGCTTAAATATTGATATATGATGATGGAGATCCAAGATTTTGATGGAAGGGATGATTCTACAACATTCTCTAGTCGGCTTACTTCTATGGAGAACTATTTTGTTAGGTATAATTTCTCGGATGCGAGGAGAGTAAGGTTTGCCAAGATGAAACTTGTAGGCTTGGCAAAAATTTGGTGTTGAAGGAGATTTAAGAAGATTGGAATTGTCGTCAATCAACACATGGTAAGAGATGAAAGCTAAGCTTCAACAGAAGTATATGCTCTCAAACTATCGTAGCAAGTTGTGCAAACAACTTATTAATCTGCAACAACTTAGTCTATTCAAAGATTAGAAGACATAATGTTGAAAAATCATATCGTAGAAGAACCTTACCAAACAATTGCTCGATTCAAGGCTGGTTTAAGAGCAAATATAAAGGCAGCAATACTTGGGCAGCCACTATACAACGTAGAGCATGCATTCCAAGTGGCACTTGGTACGGAGAAGTACCTAAATTTCCTTCACCAAGTAAGTACATCAAGGGTTTCTTCTTTCCAAAGGGGTAAAATTCAAAGTTATTTAGATTCTACTGTGCAACTAGAGAAGATTCATCAAAAGCAGCCCAAAGCAACAACTGATCGAATAATTCAAGATGAAGGAAATCAAGTAGAAGAATCAACAATATCCCAAGCAACTACGCTACTCACTAGTCCAGAGGCTAAGGTAAAAAGTGAATATCCAAACAAATTTTTTTTTTTTTTTGTGGAGCCTGACAAGATGGAAAATCCAGCAATTAGTATTGAATCAAATGAGCCTTTAGAGATGAGTACGTTATTACCCAAGAGCTCTGAAATAGTGCTAGAAGTGTTGCTCGGTGAAATTGTATCCATTAATGACTTTCAACCAGCAATAATGATGTTCAAAAAGCTTGATTTGTTTGCATCTTTCAAGGATCTACATGAAGAGTTACCAATGCTTCTTTCTATCCACTTTGCTCCACCAATTGATTTTATCATTCTAGAAAATTTCAATAACATATTCAAGGGGATTAATTTCCAAATTTTTTCTTTGTTCCCTCAATTAGAGAAGAAAATGAGTCATCATCTTAAAGCTTCTTAGAGACAACTACATATACAAGTTCAAAGTTTTTGGACTTTCATTCTGCAACACTTTAAAACTCGAGGTCGAGTTTTCTCCAACCAGTGGAGAATGATGCAATCCATAAGATGTTCAAGGAAACACAAATTCGAAGATGTGAAAGATAATAGAATTGGCTTTCCATCAAAACAAATATTCATATGGAACCTTGCATTATTGTATTTTGAGTCTTATTTTAAGTCAATTTACTAGTATTAATATTTTTTGGTGTCGGGGGTATTTTTGTAATTTAGATTTCTGTGGTGGCATGTTCTTTTTATACGCCTTATTATGAGCTCGTGGCT
This sequence comes from Ilex aquifolium, assembly GCA_951799425.1. Classification (NCBI taxonomy): domain Eukaryota; kingdom Viridiplantae; phylum Streptophyta; class Magnoliopsida; order Aquifoliales; family Aquifoliaceae; genus Ilex; species Ilex aquifolium. Next base: position 12,552,809 of record OX637410.1, on the reverse strand, counting down.
ATTTATTATTTATAGTATTGACTTGTAAAGACTATGATTTTTCTTGGTACTTATTAGTGATAGTTATTTAATTACCACGAAAATTTGAGGTACCTTATTTTTTAGAATCTGCCTTATACTAAGTTCTAATACGAAGTGACTATTTATTATCTTCAAGTTTGAGTTATGATGGTAGTATGATTTGTTGTTCATATCTTTCTTAACTGGTGGTTCTTTTTCAAAGGGCCGACTGACTTCCATAATTGTTCTGAACAATAAACTCTTTTTTGTTATTTATTCGGGCAATAATCTCCTTTTTGTTACTTATTTTACCTTGTTGGGCCAAGATACTCTTTTTTGTTGAGGAACTTTGTAGATAAGTGAACACATTGAATTGGAAAATGGATTCTGGTGGATGTAAGTTGACTGTGAGAAGACCATTCAGTCCAGGGAGCTGCAAATTCTTACAATACCAATGTTGATTTGCTTAATTCCATATGGGGAGGTTCTGCTAATCCATAATACTGGAGAAAATGGGCATCTACTGGCTTAGGAAGGAATGTGGACAAAGAGGCTTGCTTCTTAACGTGATCTGTTCAAGATTAATGTGGTTAATTCACATATTGCGTAGTGAGAAAATATGAAGTGGGAACTATGAACATTGTCTCTTCCATTGAATATTTGGGTTACAAATTAGGCCATTTGTCATTCCGTAGAGCTCTCATTGTTTGAGTGGCTGCTTGCACTTAATTGAGGATAAATATTTCGTTTTGAAGCATTGTTTCGGTCACGCAAGAAATGAAAACCGTTCGGAAATGTCTCGGAAACAAAATAGAAATGAATAAAAAATTTAGGAATTTATTTTCAAAACATTTTGAAATATTGGTCAAAATATACTGAAACTATTGAGACACCTCGAACCATGCCGAAACATCTTGAATTGGTCTGAAACACCTTGAAGTATTGGTTTCGGTCTCTTTGAAAATATAAAAGTTCAGCCATTACGCTCGTTCCAAAATGAAATTTTGATTCTTGCCCGTGATATTTTCAAATCTAAATTTCTATGCTTAAGGAAGCAAGAATTTAGGTGTTTTTGATGGAAAACAAGAGGAAAAGCTACCAAGCCTGATCTTTAAGAGCTCTTTGGATTGATGATATCACTTGGTGGGTTTTTGTTGGTGTTTTGGTCTCCTCTTTTATCCTGGAAAGGAGTAGCCAAAAAGAGTTCAGTTTTCCTTATGTATTTAGATGGAGAGGAAGGCCAAGTATAGGAGATGCTAAGGAGATTAATTAATGTTTCCAGCACTGGGAAGTTTCAATAAAGGGTTAAATCTCATTGCCCGATGATTTGCAGCCTTTTCTGTTTCTGAGGGTTATGGGTAGAACTGCTACAATGATATTAGATGCTTGAACGAAGTAGAGGTTTTGTTAAATAGATGGTCTATATGTTGGGTGCTCCAGAGTTTTAAAATAAAGTCACTTGATCCGATCGTTGGTGCTTTTTTAGAGCTTTACTGAGATTGATGGTCTGTTGCCAATTGTCTTAAACGTTTGTGGTGGAGGCATTGATTGGCTTGAGAGGAGTCATGGATTCCATCTCCAACTAATATTGGCAGCTTTCAACTGCCAATGTTAGAGGCAGTGATAGATAGATTAGTTCAGATGTACATGCAAGGTATGGTTTGGTCGTGTTGACAGGATGGTCATTGGTCAGAAGGTTTCAAATTTGGGATCTGGGTTTTGGTAGGTCTTATGGCGGGCTTTCCAACAAATTTGGATAGTCTAGATTTTTGGGTCTTAATAATTGCTGCAGTGGCATTGGCCCATCAGTTTACTGCACAGTCAGGATAATCAGTTTGTCAAAGAGGATCATTGGCATAATTGCAACAGCGTCTAGCAAAAGGAGGCCTCCAGCCCCTATGTTTCTCAGTTAGAAAAAGATCAAAAACAACAACTTATATCACCTAGTTCTCTAACATGGGTTGTTAGATTCGGGTAGCCAGGTCCACAAGACATTAGATGGCATGGTCAAGTATTTGTCTTTGATAGAATCCTGTACTACTTGTGCACTGTTGACATTTTGAGAAAGAGAAGTAAATTCACTTGCCTGAACATAAGGAAAAAGGAAATTGGATTTATGAACCCCAAAAAAAAAATGAAAAAGGATTTAAAATCGTTTTTCTAATGATGGAGAATGAACTTTCATTTTGTTTTTGATATTAAAGTTTGTTAATATTGATTCCTGTCTGTCTACACTTCTTATTCTTTTTGGGGGCCATTGCTTAGTTTAGTGGTAAAGGCCTTTGGGTTGTCAACCGTGAGAATGCAGGGTTGTGTCTGAGAATAGTCCATTCTGTGTTATATATGCAAAAGTTTTGGTCTATCTTGTCTACCCCTTCCAGCACCGTGTGTAAATGGGACGATTTTAGGCAATCACCATTTTTATACTTCTGATTTGTTAATATGAGTTCGTAGAATCTTTTACAATTCTGCAAAAATTCGTCCTATCTTTGGATATCACTCACCACAGATGTAGAATGAGCAAAAAGGAGGAGAAAGAGTCATAATTTGAAGTTTGAATGTTAGACTTCATTGTTTTTCATAGAAGAACTGAGTCTGGTTCCAAGTGCCATCAAGATCAATTAGTAGATCACCTGGCTCTATTACTTGGGTTACCCTGAAATCTAATTGGATACGTTAAAAGATTTTCTGGCTGTTAGAATTTCCTGGGACCAGGATGTAGATACCTCCCAGGTTTGATGAAGTATCCTTTTAGCACATCTGAATTCATCTTCTTCAACTGTCTAGAGAATTTCAATAATGTCCTCTTAAGGTAAGACAATGGGCATGGCCCTTGACTAATGAATACTTACCTTTCATGTGTAGCTTTTCAGGACTCTATTCCATCATCCTTTTTATCCGGATTCGTTGAACCTGTATGTATGCCTAAAGAGGACATCATTATGGTTATAAATATTATCTAATAGAGTCATTGAGGCATTGAGACGATGCAGTTAGCTAAACTGCTAATTTTGTGCTCTTATTCTACTTCGAATCAGTATTTTCTTCTAATTTAAAATGATAAACATTTGTCACAATGTGGTATATTATTTATGATAGAAAAACACTTTTTGAATGGGGTCTTGTTGCCCTAAACCAAATAACGTTAGTGGATGCCACAGATCATGCTAATTGGCTTGTCAATGTTGCTTATGTTATGATTTTGAAAATGTAACTCTTTGAAGAGAATTTCAAATTTCTACCGTTGTGGTATTTGGTAATGATGAGTTTAAGCAAAATTTGAAGAGTTTGTGGCAAGAGAATATGGTTTAAGGATGGACATTGAATTTATGAAGAAATTTGAAATGGTGAAGCACAACGCCAAGTTCTGGAATAAAAAGATGTTTGGTAGTGTAAGGTTGTAAAAGGTACATTTTGAATAATATTTCCGAGCTTGATATGTTACATTAGGGACAATAGGTCCTTCAATAATAAAAGCATACAAAGAAAACTGATAATGAAATGGAAAGTACATATCAAAAACGAACTTCCAATCTGTCCTAATTAATAGCAAAGAAATTCCCAAAAAATTGGGTGCACAGAAACCCAAAAAGAAGCCGAGAAGTATATCCTCTCCCAAATGCTATCCACCTCCTCCATTTTGTCTTTAAATATTCTTGCGTTTCTCTCAAACCATATACCTTCAGATTATGGCCATCACCTCACATCTCTTCTTACCTTTTTTACTCCTTCCAAGACCCCAAAACTCAATTTCAAACATTTCCTTGCAAAAGCTCGATGGAATCAACACAATTCCACTAATCCAAACGAACTACTCCATAAGTGTAGGAAACAAGACAATGAAGGAAGAGATGATCAATACTCTTCCTATTCCTTTCGCTAAAGGAAGTCATTGGTAATTAATCCTCTTTTGAGCAATAGTGCGGGAAAAAACTTGAACTCTAATGGCAATTTTGTTTTTCGAATCATCTTATAAGGTTCAAATTGTGGTAAAGAGGGATCATCAATTAGAATGTCGAAATAAGATTGCAAAAGAACTCCCCAGATTATATAACAGCCCAATCCATCATATCAAAAATATTTTGTGTAAGCATAACTCCTTCCAATAAAGAGCAATCCCCTATCACTAGATTGAATGATCAATTGAGAAAGGAGAGATCAAATTTAAGTTAATAAGTCCAAGGAGGTGATTTTTAAAGAGGAGATTTGTTGGAGGCAAAAGGTAAGAATAAATGATTGAAGAAGCGGATAACAATTTTAAGGTTTTTCATAGATTTGCAAAGCCTTGAAGGAAGAAGAATTTAGCAAGTGAACTTGAAATTGCTAATGACTTGGTGCTAGAGGAGGAAAGGACTATTGAGGAGGAAATCATAAAATATTTTAAAGCTCTTTTATTAAGCTCAAAAGGGGATGAGGTCCATGGTTCAAAGTCGCGGTATCGGCAATCGACTCAGAGGACACTGATACACATTGGTCGTGGTGTTGCGGCGCGGTATCGGCCACTCAAAACGCTAGATATAAGCTCCAAAAAAATTTTAAAAAATTATGAAAATTTCTAAAAATATAAATATCATCATTCATGCATTATATGTCCACAATACATCCAAAAATACATTAAACATAATTAAAATGAAACATAAGGATGTTACCGAAAATAATTATCATTATCAATATTCAACGTAGGCATTTAAGAACATACTGAGTCATAATTATTGCCACATTGAATGACGTTTAGACTCAAAATCATCATTATTGTCTCTAAGATAATACAAATTAGGATAATGTCCATTATAAGGACAAGAATACAAGTGTGAATACTGGTCTGATTGGGTTGGTTGAGTTGATTAGCTAGATGACCCTTAATTAGAGTAGTATGACTGTGGAGGTTGTATTAGCTGGTTCACATGTTGATTATACCCAAAACCAAGATATTCATAGCAACTATTAGCAAAAGACTGGTGATATCCATAAAAGTTTACACTATCTGATGTCATGTTAGAAGATTTATCATGATGTCTCCTTGGAGCACAATCATAGTAGTCGCCAGTATTAGTACTAGTAGATCTCTCAAAATGCGTAGGGCAATGACCATAATGCCCAGCACTATTAGTACTAGTAGAACTCTGAAGTTGCGAAGGGATATCATATACATATGATCCATATGCATAGCTATATTCTATACCACTACTTTGATGATGTCCATAAGGTATGTATCTTTCATGAGATGTCAATCCCAAATTCTGCATATGATCATCAAAACCCTGCCAACCAAGTGAATGATGATGAAGTCTATTGGAATAATCATCACCACTGAAAGCGTTTAAATTCCTCCGTTGTTTCATTATCCCCAGTTGATACCCATGATCTGTATCCTTTGTGGAATAATAATATTCTTGCCCCTATGCCCATGACATACTGCTAGCTAGTTGAGTATCACCACCATCTCCAGTAGTCCCTCCACCACCACTCTTGTTGCTCTCATCACTATTTCCACCATGATTACTAATATCATCGTCATTACTACCACCATCACCATCACCATCACCATCACCATCGTAATTATCATCATCATTATCATCAGCATCATCAGAAGAATCACTAAAATTGACAAAAATTCTCATAGGCTTTTTATCCTTATTGGTTAGGCTCGTATCTTTTCCATGTCTTCTGGTGGTGGCAGCATAGTTGCTAGATGTAGAAGTCGTGTTAGTGTCACCCTCATCAACTTCATCTCGTCCACTTCTACTCTATTCAATGTTACAAATATCTTCATTCAGTAAATCTAAGTTATCAGGTAGTAAAATGGGTTCCTCCCCCTCTTATCCACTCACTAATTTGTCCTGATCATTAAAAAGGGAGTTCAGATAAATTGGATTATAAAAATCACCTTTTTCACGTTGATACGTCAAATTTCTGACTTGTAGCCGCATATTGTAGTGCACAAAAACTAGGTTATATAGGTTCTTCATTGTCAATCGGTTGCAAAGTTTTGTACGGATTAGTGACCATGTAGTCCAATTTCTTTCACACCTTGATGATGAACATATTTGGCTTAACACTTCGACTACAATTTTTTGTAGATGGGGAGCTTGTTCACCATATTTGATCTACCTTTCAGCTACAAAAAAATAAAATAAAATTGTACAATACTAGTATTTGTGATTGTGAGTAACAAATGACATTTTAATAAATACATATAGTTTAAATAATAAACTTGGAAGTGAGGCATGTACAACTTTCTTAGTGAGTGCATTCTCAAACTTGCCATGTCAATCAGTATATAATTTGATCTGCAATTTAATGTATAATGTATTACGTATGTGACCAATATATATACACATTATAATACAAATTATAAAATATTGTCATACCTCATTCATTGTCTTTGCTTGTTTATTTAGATCTAGTTCCAATCTTTTAATAACCTCTTTCAGACCGGATCTCATGTCAGGATGGTCGGAAAACTGATTAGAATACTGAAAAACTGGATTTAAGAAACGAGTTGCAAAGTTTTGACAAGTTAATGTATGTGAGTTGAATACTATAATATTTTATAAGCTAATAAGCAATGAGAAATTTATATTTTTATATACTTTTACTTGCTACATGTAAGTGTCTGGGCAGTTGGGTCTCCCATCTTTTGTTAATCACGACCTAGTATTTCCTCTAATTTTTTGACAGAATGTTGTATAACTAAGTTAGCCCTATCCATTGCCTCATAGACACAGTAATTTTTTTGTCTTGATCGACTATCTTTAAGACCATAACAAGAGGTTCCATGATGGATTGAACTTCTCTAGTCGTCTTCCAAAATTGGTCAGTCAAAATAAAGTTTGAGGTCTTATCTCTTGTACTTCTCCTCTTCTTGTCTTTGTTGAAATCATGCCATTCATTGGTGGTGCACATTCTTTTCAAGTCCGATTCATAACGGATAAAACTTTCAATGACGATGAATTTAGTGGCAAACCGTGTTATACGTGGTCTCAATAAATCTCTGTCACTTGTATGTTGTTTCATTAAGTTCACTACTTTGAGATTGTTGTAGATAAAAGATGTGATCATCTTCGCATTATCTGTGGTCTCTTTGATTGCTTTCATATGACCAATATCTTCTAGCATCAAATCGATGCAATGGGTAGCACAAGGAGACCAAAATAAATGCTTCATTTTCTCCATCAACATCTTACCAACTGCCTTAAAGCTTGTCTCATTGTCGATTGCTATATGTACTACATTTTATTTCCTAACTTCATCAACAACTTTATCCATAAGGGAGAAAATATAGATTGCAGGTTTTGATATGTTTGTGGTATCAACTGAAGTATGGTAAATCATGTTATGGTCACAATAAATCAAGAAATTGATAATTGGCTTCTTTGTTCTAGAACTCCACCTATCAAATATGATTGTGCAACCATACTAAGACCATTTTATTTTCATTAAGGATATATACACTTCAAGGTCTTGAACCTCCTCCTCCGAATAAGAGTTACTAATTTGATATCCTATTGGGCCCTTTATTCCTGGGCCTGCATCCACAATAGTATCAATCATTGACTGATAGTAAGGCCTACTATCAGTTGCATTAAATGGTATTGCATTGGGGAGGAAGAACTTCGAAATGGCTTTTCCCATTTTTTTCAGATTCTCACTTGAGAACATGCCTTTTATTGACTTTGGTTTGAACGAGAACATGTACGAATCAATGCCACTCATAGGCACGCTGACACCTTTTTTTACACTATAGCTACGTGGTGGTCCATGCTTGATTCTTAAGTCAGATGGTTGTAATGGTCTAGCACCAAAAAAATAACCCTTAGTGGGACGACTGCTTGCATTTGATACAGAATATCTCCGACCCTCTTCTTCCATCCAATCCTTTTGACGACTTTCCTTCATTGCCTACTTTAAATGTCTGCTTTCAAAATCATTTGTAGCACCCTCTTCAATTTGATTCTCACCATCTTGATCATCATCATCTTCATCCAGGTTGTAAAGATCTTCATCTCGCAATAATTGTATAATTCGTTCTTTTTTCTTCTTTACAACAACCATTTCCTTACTATAATCACTGTGATGTTGTCTTAAAATTTGTGACACTTCTTTTGGTGCATGTGAACATCCTTCCACTTGGCCAGATACATGTGCGATATACTTCATTTGAGTAAATACCGTCATGAACTATTTTTCCACAATAATTGCACTTTGCAATTATTTGATCACCACCGACAGGTGTTGCGTGTTCCCAACCGATATCATGTTATTTAGGAGCCATTCTACAATGTAAAATTCAAAATAATTAATAAGTAACATATTTTCATTGATTTAAAAATTCCAGAAATATGTAGTTCTATTTATCTTTATTCGAATTTAATATTTGATTTATAATTTTTTTGATTATTAAAAGGCAATACTTCAAATTTTTATTCAATAAATAAGTAATGTGAATATAAATCTAATGTAATTGTAACATTTAGTTTTAAATAATTTGAAATAGAACATATATCTAATTATTACATTAAATTAAAAAAATATTGATCTTTTTTTATTATTGTAAAATTTTAAGGTATCTAATTATTACATTAAATATTTTAATGATTTATGAAAGAGTAAATTTAATCCAAGTAAGATTTGGTAAAATGTGAACCCAAAAATCAATTACCCATAAAAAATAAATTAACCATACTAAAATATAATCAATTACCAACAAAAATAAAAAATAAAAAAAATAGTCTTTAAAGATTTGTTATTTACCAAAAAAAAAAATAGAAGACGAGAGAGACTGTGTAAATCATCGGCAGAGACATGCTGAGAGGGAGTAACCGAATAAACCATCGGCGATTCTCTGTCTATCATGACTGGTTCGTAGAATCGCAGAGGAGAAGAAAAACAAAAGAAGAACAGAGGAAGAAGAAAAAGAGATGTTGAAGATGAAGCAAGGAAGAATCTATGTGAGTGTGATCTGTATTCAGTTTGATCTACACTCTATAGGTATGTTGTGAATCTTTATAATCTTCTTCGCTTTTATAGTTGCAAAAGAGGGGTGAACCTACAAATTTTCATATGATTTCTGCCATCCGGGGTTAATTTTATATGGGTTTCTTAATTTGTGGCAGTGGGTCTTTGATTCCTTTCTTTCCCATCTTTTTTTTTAAAAAAAAAAAATTGTTCAGTTTTTTGTGACTGATTGAGGGGTTTTTAGGCTTTTATAGACGTGGGTCTTTGGACCCTTTCTCTTTTGCTTTGTCCCAAATTTTGGAGATTTTTCACTAGATTTGATCGTATCGGAATGATTCTGATACGAATCGTCCGATTTATACTGAGTTCCTCTGACTTATGCTGATACCTATGAGTTTTACCGAGATATCGACGATATTTTTCCAACTCGCGATTTTTTTGTTTCGTGTACCGTTATCGTATTGGACTCGGCCGATACCTAGAACCATGATGAGGTCGGTTGGAGTGGAGTCCTATTGCTGATCATAAACCTTGTTGGTTGGAGAGACCTGTTGGGAGAAGGAAGTGAGAGATGCTATGTTTGAGTGTAGTAGAGAAAAATCTGCTAGAATGCATGTGTTTTCCTTTGGCTATGTCCCAAAATTGTTGGGAAGTAGTCAAATATGATTTACTGGAAGTTTTTAGGGAGTTTAATAACATTGGTGTGGTGAACGTGAAAAATTAATGCAAGGGGTTTGATGACAAGGGGACCTATTTTTCCCCTTTGTATTTACTTTGGTGGTTGATGACTTAAGTAGATTGGTTGAGAGGGGTACGGAGTATAGTTTAATGGAAGTGTTTTTTTAGTGGGAATTGATAGGATTAATGTTTTTTTAGTGGGAATTGAAGGATTAATGTTCTCATCTTCAGTTTGTAGATGATATCATTTCTTGTTGTTAGGGGATGGGCACAAATTCCAGACTTTGGTGAATATTGTGAGGATTTTTAGACTATATCGAAGCCGAAAATGAATGTGTAATAGTTTAGTTATGGATATTAATGTGCATAGGAGTAAAATATAAAGTTTGGCCAGGAGGTTGGGGCTGAGTGACTATTAAAATGTGTGGGTTTTTTTGTTGAGAGGTAATCCTTCATCCCTATACTATTGGAATCCTATTGTGGAGATTACAAAAAAGACTAGATTGGTTGGAAAAAGGTTGTTGATCTAAGGGATGGAGGCTTAGTTTGATATAAGCACAGCCTTTATGCCTCTTCTTAAGATCCCTAGGAAGGTTACCAAGATGTTGGAGAAGATGACGATGGATTTTTTATGTGAAGCTGTGGAGAAGGGAATAAATATCAACTTGTTAGCTGAGAAGTTGTGTCCAAATCAAAATCAAAAGGGCGTTGATAATTGACAAAGTTTGATTTGTACTTCTTCTCAAAGGTATGGAACTTTAATTTTTTAAGTACTCTATATAATTGGCAATTTTTGGAGTTCTCATCACTTCTTGATTTCTTTGGACTCGTGGTTAGTGATCAAAGTTTGGTCTCTTGATTCTTCCAGAAAATTTCTCTTGTAGGCCCAATGTTTGAGTGATGCGTACTTATTCTGTCTTTGAACCTCACTTGATGATTTGGAATGGTAGAGTGCCAGTCAAGGTGCAGGTGCATACATAGATGATTGTTCCGTGTAAGGTGAATTCTGGTTACTTGTTGCAAAAGAAAAGGAACACTAACCAATCCCCTGATTAGTGTATTGTGCAAGGCATGTTGTGAAAGTATTGATCACTTGTTCCTTCAAGGAATATGAGAGGAAATTGGATGACACATTGCTTAGGCTTAATAAAGTGCTTTAGAAGGCTATATCTATCTTGTGACTGAGGCCTGAGCAATCATGCATCAAATCTCCCAGTAGCCATTCATCCACACGAGAAAGTAATTTTAAGGTCTCCATATTCAAAGTATCCCAAGTTGACTTGTATTTGCCTCTTTACCTATCTTCTAACGTTTGGAGAGGTAGTGGAGGTTGTTTCCCTTTCTGTTTGTATTGCACTTGAGTGTATGTCTTCTACTTTCAGAAATAAATAGCCTTAGCTGCCGAAGAAGAAAATTCAGGTACTTCGGATGAATAAGTTTGTTACTATGACTTATAATTTCATATATGAATGAACCTTTTGCCCCCTCATGCTGTTTTTACTGGCTAAATTCAGGGCTGGGGCTGGGGATTTGGTGAGCCTAAATAATGGCCAACCCTTATTTTCCCTTTTTGCTCTTTATTTTCTCTCTGTAAGAAGAAAGGATTATGCTGATTCAAAAATTAACAACCATACATTTCAAAACCTCTCTCCTAGTAAAGGAGCCTCAGATTTAAAATTCTCACTAGTTATTCCTAAGCGTGAATTTTCTGGAGCTCATAAGTTTGTAGGCTTCCGCTTGTTTTTATTCTATACTTGATATATTAGTTGCAGTTGCAAACATGTGTCATTACAGTTTACTTTGGTATGATGTGAAGCATATGATCTTTCTTCCTTAATTTTTTAATTTTGTTAATGAATTTCAAGAAAATAATTATTTCAAAGAACGGTTGTTATCTGCAGATGTAGTGCAAACTCTTCTTCCGAGTGTTATACCACCATCATATAGGGGTGCTACCATTTGTTATCTGTATTATGTTAGAAGTACATTATCTGGACAATATTTAATGCTGGAGAATGGACACTTTCCTGGAGAGTCAATACGAGATCTTGCTGAGCTGGTATGATCCCTTATATTCCTTGATGGCTCTTTTGATTGCTGAAAATATTTTTTTCATCTTTATACTGATTGTGATTGTTGCTCAGCTATACAAATGTCATTTCTGTACAGCATTTTGGTGGTGGAACTGTCACAATTACAGCTTTGAGTCTTGTATTTCCGTCACCAAAATCACTTTCAGTAATGACTTTCTATGCCCATTTCTTGTTGGCTATAAGTTTTTTAAATTACTGCATGACAAATGGCATGGAACAGGTAATGGGTTACTATGGCTTTCATGTCTGTTTCACATTTACCAAAGGCCTATATTGGAATTTGGAAGGGATGCTTGACTGAACAAGCGATAGTCTGCTATTGTTTAGCAAGTTTGCCAAGTATATTTCATAATTAATAATGTTTTTCATCAGTAAGCAATCCTTTTTTTTTTTTCCGGAAGGCTAAGCAATCCCTTTTTACCGCTACATAACAAGGTCATATCTCGTGATACCTTTTTTTATGCTTGCTAGGAGTCTTAGCCTTGAAATATGTGGTAAAGTGAAACTGCTCGATACTCTCAGATTGGTCTCTTTTTCTACACAATGCTCATTTTTATGTTCCTCAATAAACCAGCTGAAGCCTCTTGGACTGTTTCATAAGCCATTAACTTTATATATATGTATCCAATTTTGGACATGAATCACTTCATACGGCTTAAATGGACTACAAAATTCTAGGTTGCATTTTATTCCTTATATTGTTTTGCTTATTTCCATTTTTTTTTTTGTTTTAAATTATATTTGTCTATGTTATTGGAAATTTCATTTATGGGTCACCTATATCTCACTATTGGGACTGCGAAGATCTATAATTTTTGGATTACAAATGAGCACAATAATATTTTATTGAATTCCTATAATTGTTTGAGTTTGTACAAATATTCATTAAATAGATGTTTCCAACACCTTTTACCTGTCTTTCCCTGTTTTGTTTATTTATTTTTTTGGGAGGGGTTGGCGTAGGGATTAGGTTTTGTTGGATGCTAAAGCCATTTTGTGATTTTATCATCATCTTGTCACCTTGTTATTACCATCAGTATTAGTGTTATTATCATTATTATTATCATTGTTGTCGTCATCGTCATCATCATCATCATCATCTTCTTCTTCTTCTTCTTCACTTTCATCAGGAAGCCCGAATTCCCCTACAAATATGGGTCACTCAGAAAACAAATGGCTTGCTAATTGAAGGAGGTCAAACTGATGGTAACCTTGTTTCTTTGCTCCCATTTGCTGTTAGCAACTTATAACTTGTGTTACTGATTTTTTGCTAAAACTTAACTGTTGAGGTTCGCTTAAAAATCATAATGTCAGCCCACTGATTCAAATAACTTATCGTAATTTTTGGAGGTGTGATAAATTGTAAACATCAGCAATGTATACTCTAGTCAAGATGTTCTTTACTTTTTAATAGCCTCTTACTTTAGGCTAGTGAAATTTGGTGGGTTTCTCATATCAACTGGTTTGGATTAAGCTTCACAGATGGCCTCTCTACTGCCCCTAATTGTCCATATTCAAAATTTGCATCAGTTCCTTGGTTTGTATCTGGCTGCTAGATGACTATAAAATAATTTCAGTTGTGTGGATTATAGAGTGATTCTTGATGCCCACCTAATAAAAAGTTGTGATCAAAATGTACTGCTTGTAGTTGTATATCCTGTTTTGCTTAAATTGAGTAATTATTGCAATTTTGTAGTTTTTATTTCCCCTTGAGGTAAAATTTCTAGGTGGATTTTGTTTTTGATATTTCACCGTAATAGTCTAAAGTGGATATATTTTCAATCAATCTTTCACCTTTTTGTATTACCAGTTGCAAAGTCTTTGGTGGATGTTCTCAACCCCCTCTCTGGCCCCATCTTTATATCTCTCGTGTCCACTTAGTAAATGCAGCTAGATGGTATAATCTAGTCATGATGTGAATGGATTTATAGTTCATTTAATATGATCCCTTTTGAGTATGGTTCAATGTATCGGTCCATATGACTTGGCCAATTCATATTTGACTCTTCATCATTTGATACAATGCTATTCTACCTTTTGTGTAAACCACGAGTCTCTTGCCACTGGTTGAATCGTTAGATACATCTTGGAGTTGACCATGAGTTATTTGAGTCATCGTTGTTGAATCGGCTTGATGTGAATATCTGGTCATATTCAACTTTTTTTTTTATAAGGCGTTTAGTAAGTATTGTTGGATACCATTCTGTGATGCGGCCAATGATTTGTTCCTGTCCCCTCCGAGTTGACGTTGATAATACGACCTTGAACCATGAGTTTGAGATCATTCTTGACCTATGAAGTACGGATACGAAGTACAGATACGGATATGAGATATGAATATAGATATGACAAAACCTAAAAAAAAGGATATGGGTATGGCTATGATACGTCTATAAAATATATATTTTTAAAATTTTATTATATTTAATGTAATAATTGTGATTTATAAAGTGAATCACACATTTATCAGGTAAGAAAATTGAACACCGAGCAACCAACACAATCAAAAAAATTCAACACCCAATAGCCAACAACCAACCCAATCACACATCTATCAATAGTGTACTCAAGAAATTTCAACAACCAACACAATCAAAAAATATTTGTAGGGAGCAGCAGTAAAACAGTACTAACTGCAATTCAAATGCAGTTCAAAACGATTGTGTTGATTAGCTATATGTGTCATTTTTTCTTCAGACTGCTAAAAAAAAACCCCTAATTCAAGGCGTCAAAGTTTGTTTTGAGAGAAGATAGAGAAAGAGAGAGAGGAGAGAGAGCTTACCCGATAATACTAGGACACTGGACAACAGAGAGGAGAGTTGGGGAGACACTTTTCGATCTTCAAAGCTTGACAGTATAAGGAGGAAGGAGAGACTTCGTCGGCGTCAAGAGATTATCGGAGGTGAGAGAGAGGGGGGCAGGCAAACATCGTTAATCAACTGAGTTGGGGGGGTGTTCTGTCGAATTAAGGGTTAGGGTTTTCTTTTTCTTTTTTTTTTTTACAAATAGGGCCCAACATATTTGCTCCAATTCCTCTGTTCTTTTTTAAAAATCTAAGTAATACCCCACCGTATCCCCATGAGGATCTCGTGCGTATCCAGCCGTATCCTAACGTATTCGAAATTCAATTTTTTTTAAATTTTAGGATACTTCCCAGCTGTATCGGATACGTATCTAACAGTATCGGACGCGTATCCGTATCGGATGCATATCCGATATTGATAATTTGACCCTTTTGAAGTATCCTTGTTTCATAGTTCTTGACTAAGATATATTTTATTTGAGAGTATCTTATTGATTTCTTTGATAACTAAGGGTGCATTTGGTAATGTTTTTGTTTTTGTGTTTTTTAAAAAATAAAAAATAGAAACAGTTTTTGTTTTTTTTGGTGGTAAAAATTGAAAACAAAAAATATATTTGGTAGTCATTTATGTTTATCAAATTATGAAAACAAAAATAAAAAATATGTTTGGTAATCACTTCAAATTATGTCCCAATTATTAGTTTTATAGTATTTCCTGATATAAAATACAACTCAAAATTCCTGATCTCAACACATACTAACTCATCAAATAACACCTAAAACAAGATAATTGAATCACATAAATCATTAAACATAACAATATATCCCATTGTTCAACATACTACTAAATACACTCATTAATAAATCCTTTGTCATCTATATTACAACTGCAACAACCCATTAATTTTCACAATTAGCGAACAGAGAAGAGGTTACACAACTACCAAACAATGGAGAACCAAAGAAACGAAGAATAGGAAAGTAATGAAAAATATGGGGATGGCATCCTAACAGTGGTGCTGAGATCTTTGCAAATCCTTGCAAATTCAGTTGATGGCATCCTAACACTGGCTTCATATTCTGCTTCTGGAATTCCAAGATGCTCGCTATCAATGTTCATCTCATAATCTTCAATCTTATCTTGAACTTCATTTCAATAAAAACAAGAGAAGAACATACTAAACTAGAGACAAAGAAGATAAATCACAATGGTTGTTTGTGAAATAAAGCTAGAAAAAGCCACACACAGAGAGAATGAGCTTTGATCTTCAGGAGCTTCCTGATATGCTTCAGGAGCTTTCTCCAATGAGCTTTGATCTTCATTTACTAAGCTCATTCTGTAATTGTTAGTAAATTCTATTTTCCCAAGAGCTAGCCAATCCACTCTCTCAACTACAAAAACCACCACTCACCAACCCAAGTCAGTCATACAAACACGACTTCACAAAAAATCACTCAAAAATTCATTTCAGCAACCTTATCATGATTCAATCGATAATCCCTTCTAATTCTGTTCCACTTCACAAAACTAATTAACATACCAATACTATGATTCAATGAAACTAACCCATAGTGCCACACAAATTTCCACCACTTCAATTCATCATCCACATATGCACTTTCATAACCCATACACTTACAAACCCACACCACACACCCAGACGCATACACAACACAGAAACACACAAACACATTCACACAAACAGAGATTCCCACACACACACACACAAATTCTATACAAATCTAACTCAGATTTGCACACACACGTACATAAATAATTCCAAATCTATGCAGATCTAAGTATATATGTATACTTTTAACAAATCTAACTCAGATCTAAGTATATATATAAGTATACCTTTTGTTCAACAAAGAGAGGCGAGAAAGTGACAGAGCGAGAGACCTTCGGGTCTTCGTTTCACAGACAGAGAAGCCAGAGAGAGCTTCGTTCTTCGGGTCTTCGTTGAACAGAGAGAGGCAAGAGAAATTCATCGCCTCTTCGTTCTTCAGGTCTTCGGTTAGAGAGAGAGAGTCATGTTGGAGATGAGGATGTGGTTTTTGTACTTCCACTAAAAAAGGGTTTTTTTTTTGTGCTAACAAGATTTGAATGCTGTATCTCATTAATTCCCCCAACCTCCGTCCGCATGTTTTCGTTTTTGCCTGTTTTTCAAAACACCCTTTTTCCTGTTTGCATTTTTTAGCCTTGTTTTCAAAACAACTTAGTTTTTAAAAAAAAACAAAAACACATCCAAACATGTTATTATTATTATTTTTATACAAAAAGTGAAAACAAAAACAAAAAACACAAAACAAAAACGCGAACCAAACGCAACCTAAGTTCATTGAATGTGTTACAAACAAAACCGGAAAAATCATAAGCCCTGGTATCAAGGTTGTCAAAATGTGTATTAGAAGACATATTGTTTTTAAATAACAGTGTATCACGTATCATAACGTATCGCGTATCGTAAAATACATATAGTTTTATAAAAGAAATTAAAAAATACATATACTTATGACAAAATGTCATAATTGCACCACAAATTTCTCAAATAAAACAATTTAAAGAGACTAAGGACTAAAACAAAAAAATTTACAATCTAAATATTGAAGTTTCTAACATAATTCATCAATATCAAAATTTAGAGAGTTTTAGTTTTAACATCTAAAGTAGTTAAAGGAGGACACTTTTAAAAATCAAACTATTTGCTCCTGTAATGGAATGAATAAAAAAGATTTATATTTCTTAAAAACTGTAGATGGTGACATAGTTGTTAAATCGTGTATCGGAAGGCGTATCGTTTTTTAAAAATAGTGTATTGTATCGTATCGTGTATCGTAAGATACGCGCAATTTTAATTTTTAAATAATTATTAATAAAATATATGTATATACCTTTGTAAAAAAGTCATAAACTCATAATAACATGGCATTTCATTAATATTCCACCAACTATTCAAGTTCCCAACATAGTTTAGTAATATCAAAATATAAAGACCTCTAATTCAAACTTCTAACATCAACTACTTAAACAACCTTAATATTAATTAGAAATTTTGAATTCAATTGAACAACATTAATAACAGACTTTATTTTTTTTTAAACTATAACCACTGAAACGTTGTTTCACTAGCTAGTGATTTAAAAATAAGTCATAGGATCAAACGATGTCATTTTAACCCCAAAAAACCAAAACAAAAAATAAAAAAACAGAATCGTCACGTATCGTACGTATCGGTGTATCGTATCGTACGTATCGTATCATGTATCGTACGATATGGTGCAAAAATGATACAGAGATACGATACGTATCGTTTTTTAGGTGTATCGTGACGTATCGCACGATACGTATCGCATATCGTACGATACTAATAACTATGGATGGTGAAATGATATCGTTTTATTACCTAGTGTTTGAAAAAATTACTTTCAAGTGAAAAGATGATGGTTTTTGGTTAAAATTCAAAGGAAATTTTTTTGATCTGTTTCGTCCCGTATCGGAAGACTCGTATGTATAATCTGGTATGTCGAGTGTATCGTATCATGTATCGCATGATACAATGCAAATCGATACACTTAAACGATACGTACTGATTTCTTCCTGTATCGCAACGTATCGTATATATCGTATCGCGTATCATACGATACTAACAACTATGCCTAGCATTACTTCTATAGTTGAAGCTCACCAATAATCAGAACAAGTTTAATGTGCCCGACGACAGAGTACATGCTTTGATGCATCTTGCATTGCAAACAAAATCTAACAAACTAAAAATATGATGAGGGAAGTGAGGATGGAAGTGCATGGCTAGCCATAGCTGTGAGTTCATCTTCATCTAAACTTGTGGTGTACTAGGAAGCACGGACACCTTGTTTAAACCAGATTGTCAGTGTTAGACGGCCTCAGACACGTATTTGACACACTTATTAATGTCTATTTTTTTTCGAATTATTTTTTTTCTAAACACTTTGGGGATATGCAACTGACACTTTGGGATACACAATCAACATTCACGGTTTTGGATTTTTTTTTCCTAATTTCTTAGAACATGTCAAGTAACTTTGTAGATGTGGAAGTTATTTTACAAGACTAATAATATAGGGATCACAATAGTAGTATGGATAGAATTATAATCAGTAATCACTTTGCAGACATTAGAAACAAAAATAGATGTAATATTTGGACACTACCACAAAATAAGGCTACAAAACTAAATAAAAGGGTACCACCTTATTTATATGCAAATAATCTGATGAAACTTAGGGTTACTTAGGACTCTTTGTAATTGAATGAGACTTAGGGTTATGAAGGTTTTTTGATATTGAAACTGTATTAATTATTGTAGTGTGGATCATGGATGTGGATGTTTATGATGAATTTATATTGGTATGATTTTGTGATGCCAATTGTTGGAATTGTAGAAGTGTTGAATTGAGTGGTTATTATTATGGTTTTATTTTTGTTAGCAAAAAAAATTAGTAGTAAAAGAGTAAAATGCGATTCATTGAGGGATAAGAAGTCCACCAAGAAAGAGAAGGAAGAAAAAAGACAAAATAAAAGTGCAAATTACATGTGATTTTCCAAAAACAAAAACAATATAGAAGACCCACAGGCATTGGGGACTTTGACACCTAAAAAGAAGCAAAAAGCAATTTTTTTTCCCCACAAACTAGTCTCATCGGTAAAAGTATCTTCAAAGATTGTAGCATACCTCTCTAATCATAAAATCTCAAGAGTTGTCATCTCTGCACGTCTCCATAGAATATATGCCTTCTTGCTTTTACTAAATGCTACAAATTTCAATCATAAACGTCGTCTCACAAAAAAATGAAGCCCAAGACTCCTCTGCCAATGAAAGTAATTTTCTCCCTAATTATATTACCATCAGGCTTAACAAGATAAATGTTTGGAATTGTTGCATTAATAACTTGACAGTTGATGCCTTATGATTTGTGGATTTTTAACTCTTGATTTGATAAAAAATGGTAGTATTCTATTATAAGATGATATATATGTATAACATGTCCCTCACTGTGTCCATGTTGTACATTTGAATGCCAAACATGGCTGATTTTATTGGTCTTGAATTGGTCCCACGTAGCCATGAGTGAGAATGTGAGTTGTAAGTTCTTATGCTCAACACGATGACACTGCCTTGCAAAACAAGATTTAGTATGCGTGTTGATACAGTTAGTCAGGAGAAGACAACATGTTGGGATATTCAGTTTGCTTCATATTCACAACATAAAAATAAAATTATACCCACGTTAGTCCCATTAATGGCCATGATATTACCCTAAATAACAAAGCATTTTCTTTTTTTGTAGTTTGCATGGGCACAAGTCAAATAAGCACCCAATTCTTATAAAAAATTCACAAAATCTCACTACTTGATTGTTCTCATGTATGATGCTTGTGCATGTAACTTATCCTATTACACAATACATATTTTCGTTGTTCTTTAACTTTTTAATAAAAAAAAAAAAAAAGCGTTAAACTTTAGGGTTAATTGCATTAGAGGTCCCCAAAATATAGAGTTTATCTCATTTTGGTCTCCAATATTTCAATTGCATCATTTTGGTCCCTAAATTATTAAATATATTTCTATGTGGTCCCTCAAGTGGATAACATCTAAATTGCTAACGGTTTTTTATCATAAACTTGTCACGTGATACCTAAATATGGGAAAAAAATAATTTGGGTAGTTCTTGACAAAAAATGTGTAATATAGGAATCTCTTGACCAAAATTTAGATAACTCATGATCAGAACTATGTAATTTTGATAGTTCTTTGACCAAAATTTAGATAGAAATTTGGTTAAGAATTATTCAAATTATTTTTTTGCCCATATTTAGGTATTATGTGACAAGTTTATGATAAAAAATCGTTAACATACCGGATGTTGTTTGCATGAGGGATCATATAGAAATATATTCAATACTTCAGGGACTAAAAAGATGCAATTGAAATATTGAAGACCAAAATGAGAGAAACTCCATACTTTGGGACCTCCGGTGCAATTAACCTTAAACTTTAATTTGGACCATTGATTATTTGCACTAGTGGAAAATAAATTCATATTGTTTTGCTATAAAGTTTTGAAACTCACGGTGCGATCCTCTGCGTCTCTCTTTGTGAGTTTTAATTGTGTAACATGTCACATTAATTAGTATTTATTTATTTCATGAGCACTAACTGTCTAGTATGATTATCTACTAAAAAGTTGATCAGTTCTATCTATCGAGAAAAAAAGTTTCGAGTATGATCACCTGCTTTTCGGTGTTACCAGGAATTGTTCCTGCTATAACCATCATACTGGATGTATATTGGAGAGAGATGGACAGAGACTCTGATTGGGTAAGTTGTGCGGGTTCCGCTTATTATCATTCCTTTTCTTCTTTTACTTCAAAAAAATATGTTATCTTGCCTTTTGAAGTCTAGTACTTTATTTTTACTATGGGGTGGGAGGAGGGTCAAATGTACTCAGCTTTACCCTTGCATGTGGAGCGGCTGTTTTCGCGACTCGAACCATTGATGCCCAAGTCACAATGGAGCAATCTTACCATTGTGCCAAAGCCCACCCCCTATTAACTAATGTATGACTAATAACATGAAAATAAAGTTGTGTGGCTACTTTGATTCTGGGGTAAAATAGTGCTAGTTTTGTACAGGCCAGAGCTAATGAAACATATGATGGAGTTGAGGAAGGTTATGAAAGCTCCAGGGATGAAATCTCATCTGTTTCTTCTTATAATCCCACCAAGGAAAATATAAACAAAGCCTTTGGAAGTTCGTTGTCCTTGCAATCATCTGTAGCAAGGTCTTCAAACAGAGATTCTCCATATATTGAAGAACGCACTAGCATATCTTCACATTTGGTGCTTCCTCGGCTGTCTGTGGCAGAAGTCTTATATGATTCTAGTGGGGGTAAGCTAGAACATCACAATTTATTATGTAAACTTGATTTGTTATTCTTTGTCAGAAACTGTTATTTGTACATGCCTGTTCGTCTTGCATTATGTTACTGTGATAATTTTGTGGATGATCTTCAAAGCATGTGCGTGGAGTAACTCATTGAGTATTTATATCATCTGCGCTAGAGTTGTAAAACTTGCATTTTAAATGATCATTTATCTTTTCAACCAGACGTTTTATCACCCCAGAAGGCATCAGCTTTGGTCTCTCCAAGTCAGCAGATAAAACATGTAAAATCCCTTTCCACGGATGATGAATCAAGAGGCCCATCAGTCCCAGGAACTGTGGAACCTATAGCATGTAAATCATCTTTCTTTCTATTGTTAAAAGATCTGATCTGTAGTTGTCTTTATACTATGTATCTGATGACTCATTTAATGTATTAGTCCTTCAAAACTAATTTACTACCAACAACCAACATTTTCTGCAGCAGAAGGCTTTATTCGAGGAAGATCGTACAATATAAGGCTGGATGACCAAGTTCTTTTAAGATTTTCCCCGAAGAATTCTGATGCAACTTATTACTTCAGTGATATGGTAGTTGCACTTGATGTATGGTCTTTTTTCTACTGCAAACCAATGAATATTATTGATAATAATACGAAGAAAATACAAAGGACGACTAGGAGTCCTTTGCTATTACAAAAAAGTTGAAAGGAGATAGGAAAACTGTAACAAGACGAAAGGGAAAGGACATAATCTCATAACCCTTGGGTGTGGTTCAGTGGTTGATTTTGGCCTTTGGTAACTCAGAGGTCTCATGTTCAATCCTTTCCCATACCGCCTAAGGGCCAGTCACCCTTGTTCTTCAGGGACATGCTCTAATTCGGCTCAAGCTATGGTGGCAGCCGCTAAGCACGACGGAGTAGTCGGTTCAAGTCTGGACACGTGTAGCCAAAAAAAAAAAAAAGGACATAATCTCATACCTCTTCGCACACTTTTGCCTAATGATCTACAACCAAAAATAGCGGAGTACCTTGAAATTCTTTTGAAGTTGATGCCCATGGGAATTCCAAGAAAGAGAGATTTTATCCCACATTTCATCCAAAAGAAGCTACTCTTTCATCAATATCTTCCCATTACTTTCCAATCAAACCACCCATAGCATAGTCAATGCTTCACATTTCTAATAACTTTTAGCTTCTTTGGTAAAACCAAAGCCTCCAAAGTTAATGATAAATACTGATTCACAACATTGCAGTTTCACTCAAGGAATCCCAACAATCAACCATCATCACAGTTGCACTTTATTTACACTCTTGTGCTGGTTCTTTTTTTGGGCTAGTCTTATGCTCATTCGTGATTCATTTAACAGCAGAGTCTTTTTACTTTCTGTAACAGATAGGTGGTACTCTTACTTTCTTTCATGAAGAAAGAGCTAGGAGATGCCTTGAGGTACTTTTATTTTTCAGGGAAAAAAATGAATCATTAATTGCCACACATGGTTTTTTTGTTTCTGTTGTTGTTTCATGGAGTTGACTGGCCTGATTTTTTTTTTTCAGCTTTTAATAACACTAGAGTTGTCAGAGACTATAAGTCGTCGTTCTGTCCATCCTTCTCGAAGACATTCACCTACAGTTACTAAGGTATACTTTCTAATTATAAGTTGTGATACCTAGCTTGATCATTGAGGACTTTGTATGTAAAATGAAGTTGCAACAATAGTGATAAGCCAGAAATCTACGTAAAACCTTTGTCTTGTGGAGTAGTCTTTTCAGTTAATTGAAGGTATTAACTATCTTCTCTTCCTGTTCCAATGAAATTCCTGGGGATCCTTGAAAATGATTGTCACTAACTATCTTTTATCAGATCGATGGTTAAACATAAAAATACTAGCTCAGTATGTGGCCTAGTCTGGTTATACAAATTTTATCATGAGAACCCATTTTTCAGAAGCATTCAACTTTAGTAAACCTTGAAAAATATGAATTTTTTCGCCTTTTTATAGATGTAGCTGTATAGATTAAACATGTGTTTCCCATACAAATCGTAATCCCTTTGGAAGTCTCTTTTATCCTCTTAAGGCTGTTGTAGCACTATGATAAAGTGCTAACTGCTAACATGGTACCCAGAAGCAGGGTGACATTAGGGTCCTGATTTCATTTTCAGTTGCAAAATGATATCAATCCTGAGCCAGTGGTCTCTGACTGGTTTGTTGAAAGGGAAATGCCATTGCTAGAATTGTGCTGTTTATCTTTATTAAGGTGAATCTGGGTTCCATGCTTACTATTTCTTCTATAGAATCTATACTCTACAATCAATAGTCAGCCAGGTCTATATTGGTGTACCTTTCCTAATTGTCTTTAGCTGTCTTGAGAGAAAGTAGTTGTGATAGTTAGGGTCAATAAAGAGAGATCAAACAGAGGTAGTGAGTAGAGAAGAGAAAGAGAAACCATAAGGTGATGGACATGTCTCTAGTGTTTCACACCTCTTTTGATTGTCTAAACTAGGAATCTGGGAAGATTGATTGTTAATGTGCAATTGGAATGGTTCTCTTATAGACCCTAACTCATGGAAATTTTACGCTTAAGACTCTTTATACTAGATGCATCCAGTGAAAGTTGGTAAGATGAGGATGCTTCCAAACAACATGGGCAATCTTAAGTTTGTTATACCTTGTAAAGCAAGGATGATGACATGGGAGAGGGATATGAATGAATGCTGATACTGCAATCCTGCTATGCTACAATATTCTAATGACCAAATGTATGAAACGGAACTAAAGAAGGTATTGTTTTGTGGAGTTGTGCTTTCATGGTGATTTTTTGGAATATTTGGACACAGAGGAACTCCAGAATATTCAGAAATCAATACTTTACATTGACATTTGGTTTGGGACATAATTGTATTTCACACCTCTTTATGTTCTAAGTCTGCAGGGAAGTTCTAAAGTTTATCTTTAATGGATCTTCAAAGGGATTGGAAGGCGGCTTAGTTTAATGTTTTTTTCTTATCTGGTTTTTCTATTTTTTCTTTGCGGGGATATCTTGTCCTCCATATTGTAATTTTTTATCTCTTCTCAACCTTAATAAAATTCTTTTTTTATAAAAAAAGAAACTAATAAGAACGATACCTATAGTAGAGAATACACGAGAAGAGATTTTAATGGCCAAATACAAGGATCGAAATTTCGTTTCGGTATATTGTTCACCAAGGAAATGAAATCGTTTCGAAAATATTTTGAAAACGTTTCGAAAATAAAATGAAAATAAGAAAAGAAATTCAATATTTATTTTCATAACATTCCGAAACATTGGTCAAGATATTTCGAAACATCTTGCAACATTTCAAAAGATTAACTGCAAAATGCCGAAATATCTCAAAATACTTCAAAACATTCCGAAACATTTCAAAACAATGAAATTTCAATACACTTGTTGATTTATTTCAGTCTTCCTTGAAAATAGAAATGTTTCAGCCGTTTTGAAACAAAAATTTGATCCTTGGTCTTGTACATGAAAGGGTACATGGTGGACATGAATTTGAAGTAGGGAATAATGATGGAGATTTTGTTTTAGATTTTGCCATTTTAAATGTTCTCATGATAGCAAATACTAATTTTGAAAGAGGGATGCCATTTAATAACTTTCAAAAGTTGATTAAATGAAATCCAATTAGATTTTTCCTACATAGACAAGTCGATCGTATATCATGTAAGGACTGCGAGGTTATTTCAGGAGACAGCTTCACCACAATCCACAACATAAGATAATGATGCTAGATGTCTATGCTACGATATTAAATTGGAGTCTCGATGCTCTGAAAATATAATGGAGTCTCATTTGCTTATCATGTCTACTTGTGCAGGTTTTCAGTGATTACCATGAGGTAGTTGCTGATTTGGTGCAGACAAGCTTTCTCTTTTCCATTCCCATGGATGGGCCCATGTCTTTTTCCACTCGCCATGTCTCTGTGCAATGGGCTCTTCGGTTTGAATTCTTTACGACACCGAAGAATGTAGACTGGACCAGGTATTACAATTGAATGAACCACACAAGCATGTTCTTTTGTTGCAAAAAGTTCTCATGATTTTAAATAAGACAACTACATATCAAAAGGTTGTATGTCTGCGTTGAGTAATCAGATCTATTTTATGGTACTTACTTCAGACATGGCATGCAAATAGGATATTTTGATAAGAAACATATGTTATGTTGGGAAGGATAAGAGAAATCATCATTACAAGAACAATTTGCTGGGTCTCGTACTGCAGGAGGGTGGGTCATGAGCATGCAATCAAGGCAAAGAAAAGAATTGTGTGTCCATTATATAGATGCATCTCTCACACAAATTAGAATTGTACACCTTCGTACAACATAATGTTTACAAATTGAACATTTCAAACAATGTTCTAAATAACCTTCTCCCTCGTTAGTCACAATAATATTTTCCAAGACTTAAGCTCCACAGAGAGTGACTTGTTTATTTTTCACCCCCTTGAGCATAAATTTATGTTTTGTTGGTTCATATAAGAGCAATGACTAAGTCTTCACTATTGTTCATTTGTATCTAACAATAGAATGACGCAGATGCTATAGTTAGTCTTGATGCCCCTACAATATCATCCATGCTATGATAGGTTGTAAAACTGGAAGTTACCGCACCGCCTGGCTGTCATACTTTTCCTTATTCTCTTTCTGTTCTAGAAAACAAAATCCTCCACTCTAGGGGCACTATTTTTTCATATGAAACTCTAATGGAACCCCAATCCTAATCATATAGATGGACATGTTATTGTTCTAAAGTTTCTGTGAATGTATAGGTTTGTGGGAGATTGAGAAGTATCAACGTCTCCTCTGTTTTCTTTGGTCCAACTCATGACATTCTAGAAATTTCGTTTTTATTTTATATGAAATGAGCAGTAAATATATTTCTCAATTTAGCTATATTGGAAGGTAAATAAATACCAGAGTTTATAAAGAGAGAGAAACAAAGAATAAAAGAATAGGGTGCCTTCTCAAAGGATCACTGCTTGTTGCAATGATAAAGACTCAAATCGCTGGAATGTGCGTTTGGCACGGAGGAATACTACTCATGGCAAATAATGCTTATGGGCAAGGATCAAAATATCGTTTTGAAATGATCGAAACAGCTGAAAACATTTTCGTTTCTGAGGAAACCAAAACAAATCCGTGATCGAATCGAATTTTTAATGCTTTGAGGTATTTCAGAATATTTCGAGATGTTTCAGACTTTCAGCATGTTTCCACCTAAATTTTGAAATGTTTCGAGGTGTTTCGTGAAGTTTCGGTATATTTCTACCAATGTTCGAAATTTTTTTGATATAAATTCTCAAATTTTTTTTTGTTTCCATATTGTTTCTGAAATGTTTTCGAAACGTTTCTGTTTTTTAGGTGACCAAAATAATGCACCGAAATGAAATGGATGTAAGATCCTTTTGAAGGTTACTGCAAAAGAAAAAATGTAAACACTATATAGGGGATGTTGATCACTCTTTTGTAACATTTGGGGGTTTTGAATGAGCTACTAACTCTTCAACAACCAGTTGATTAAGCACCATCTGCTCACTCATAAGCCTTCCGTGACATGTAACTACAAAAAAAAAAATGCTCTTTCATGTGCAGTAGTCATGGTAAAAAAATAGTCTGTGATCTGGTGCAAATAGTATGTAACCCCAGTTACTAAACATAGTTCATCCTTATATATATATTACATAAATGTCAATGGTAGCATTATCCTATTTGTAATAAAAAAAATTATACAGCTTTCTTATGACATAGGCGAGATATTATACATGTGTTTCTTAGGGAAAGCCCATCAACCTAAAAATTAAGGATTTAAGTTTTATTTATATGAACAAGTTTTTAAAGCCCTGAGCACATTTTTTCTCCAACAAACTTTATAAAAAATTCAATAATGCTATTGATTATCAGTGTTTTACTTATCTGCAGAATGTGAAACGGGTCTCCGTATATTGAGCATTACAATCTATGAAATGGTGATAAATGAGGCTAATTTTTGTTGAATATTTACCTTTGGGGAGAAGTTTGTTAAAAGGTAAGGCTAGATGAAGAAGGGCCTATATATGAGCTGTAGAATCTTCTAAGAAAAGATAGTGGAACCCAATGTGGGGTGATTATGAGGTTTAATACTTTTATATGAATCTCTATGGCACCTAGATTCAAAGGCCTTTTCTTTTGGGACTCAGAATAATTTGGTGGTTTAATTTGTTCTCCTGGTGGATTGCATATGGGAAAGAATTTGCTTTTTGCCCTCACTTTTCGGGAATTCTTGTCTTTAATTAGGGCGGATTGGAAAGTCGTTTCTGGATTGTATTTTTTTGTTTTATTAGTTGTGTTTACGTACATTTAATTTATTTTTGTGTTTGTGAAGGACTTCTCGTCCATCAAATAAGTTTTTTCATTATCAATGAAAAGCTTTTGTTGATTATCTAGGAAACAATAGCACAAATGGTTTTCCTGGTCAGTATGCTAGGACACTAAATTGCAACTGATGTTTTTATTGAAGTTTGGGTCAAATGTATGTTGAACAACTGGAGTTAATGAAAGGCTAGAGAAGCCATATGTCAGTAGTTGACCATTATCTTGGAATGAAATGCAGTGTCATCATCGTTAGACGAATCTGAGCTGATCAGTCTGTCACTAGGGAGGGGACTATTGATGTTTTAGTAGTGTCCTTGTTCTTTCTATAGGACCTCTAGATCATTATATTTTGATGGTACTGAATTGTTTTCTCCCCTGGGGGGTGGGGGTGGTGAAAACTTTGCTGACTTTAAGGATCAAAATTTCGTTTCGAAACGATAGAAATGACTGACGTGTTTCTGTTTCTAAGGAGATCAAGACAAATTAGTGATTGAATCAAAATTCTAATGCTTTGAGGTATTTCCACCAATGTTTTTCGATACGTTTCAAATGTTTTAGTATATTTTGACCAATGATTTGGAGTGTTTTGGAAATAAATTTTCAAATTTTTTATATTTCCTTTCTCTTTCCGAGACATTTCCATTTCTTAGGTAACCGAAATAATGCTTCAAAATGAAATTTTGATCCTTAACTTATAAGCTTGGAAGCTGAATTTGTAATTCAGATTAGGGCTTTTCCTTCTTCCTTAAAGTTGTCCGCCATAAACTTCTTTTTCTTTTCTTTTTGGTTTTTCTTTTTGGAGAGCACCTCTTGCCCCTTTTCTCTCCTCAGATTCTCCTGAGAACATGTCATTTCTCTTTATTGCGAAGTAGATACACACCACAGTTGGGTTGTTGTGTAAGCTAGAATATAACTTCACTAAATAAGTCTGCTGTCAAATAAAAAATTCATTTTCTGTCTCACAGAAAAGGTACCTTATTTACAGATAGCAGGTGCCAGTATACCGAGTTATGACTAGTAAGGCATTTATTATCACCACACAAGAGACGACATTGCCAGTGGCAGAGTTTTTCCTTGTTTCCTCATGTAGGGACTTTAATCAGTCGCTCTTGAAGCTTTTGTTATTGGTTTAGAGAAATTGGTGAGCATCTATTAAGAGTAGAACAACAGTTCGAAGAATTGGTTTGGATTTATGCTTTGGAGGTCAACTTTGGAAGCTATATGTATGTTAAAGAAACCAATAGAAAAATATAAGGGGAGTAAGATCTTCATATTGTTTCCATAATATTTATGAGATGACTTATGTCGATATAATATGGTGGGTTGAAAAAGAAATGTGGAGTTAGAAGTAGATATATCGATGCAAGAAAGACACGTATGATGGGTTGTGAAGACAATAAGATCAACCATAGTTTGAACAAGGAAATTCTCAATCACTTTGGAATTATACAAGGATTAGCTTAATGCCCTTTTTGTGGTCCTTTGGATAGAATTGAAAACGACTGAACATTTTGCTACATACCGGTGTGTGAATTCTGATGTACTGTTCATTTTGATATTCTTCCACAATAGCTCATACCCACTTCCATTCTGAAGTAGATTTCGTCTCAGCTTCATGGTACCTGATGTCTCAAACATAACCAGAATTTTAGATTAATGATATTTGTTTGCAAAAGAAAATTAGTTAATTTCCCAAAAGCCTGCTATTTGATCCTTGCATTTTTGTCATTTTATCCTATTTAACTCTCTTGGTATCACTCAGGTCCTGAGGATTTTCATTTTCTCTCTTCCTTACTGTTTTCTTGGCTGCTTTGCTTAGATATGAGCACCCTCTTCTGATTGAGGGAAGAGACAAATGCGAATGGGTCCTTCCTATTACTGTGCATGCACCTCCTCAAGGGACTACAACGGCTCACACTCGAAATGAGAAGCCTTTCTCTTCGGAACCATTATGGATTCGCACTTAAAAGGTAATTTCTGTAAAGAGAGCTTGTACATCGAATGATGAAGACCACTCAATGTTGGTTTATAGTATTGTGAAAGGGCCACTCCACTCATTGTCAATTGTTTTTGAGTTGGATGCTCTAGCATGGTATTAGTGTTGGGCATTAAGTGATTAGTGGGTCAAGTCTTTTACCCATTTGAATTTCTCGTTATGCATGTCCGTTCCCCACGAGCCTGGGTTCCATGTGAGGGAGGACATAAAGAGAGCTTGTAGCCACATCGAATGATTAGGACTACTAGTGATTGATTTATATAGTTAAATGGTCTCTCCACTTGGTGTTACTTGTTTTGAGTTGAATGCTTTGACAACTTTCATAAATTTAAGTGATACCGCTTTGATCGATTTTCAGAACATGACTTAATTTTTGAAGTTACAAGGTATATTTCACAGATCTCTCTCTCCCTCTCCATCTTAGAAATGCATGCACACACATACAACATTGTTGGAAGATAAATTTCATTTGGTAAATGATCTTAAAATTCAGTTGTTTATTTTTTTTTTTTTTTAACTGCTTCCTTGAGATAAGTTGGAATTATAGAGAATGATTTTATAGATAAATTATCCATTTTTAGATAAGAGCAATTCTTGATTTTCTCATTCCTTTTTTTTTTTTTTTTCTTTTTGCAAATTACCAGTCGAAGGGCAAGCTCCTACAATTTATGATTCACCGATGGCAGCACTTATAAAGCCTTGTGGGCAGTCTATTTTGCTATATCAATTAACAAGTTGAAGTGTTCACCAAAGATGGCCACAAGATTGAGTTAGCTGGCTGCTATGTGGTCTTGTTCAGACGTGGGATGCAGTCTGTAGTCAAGAGGCTTTCCTTAGATGCTGTTGTATGCTAATGATTTAACAGTCATTAGTTGTCCTCAACTTCTGAATGCATCGGTATTATATTTTCAGTATTTAAGTTGCTTTTTTTCCCCCCCTTCTCTTTTCATTGTTCTCATTCTTAAAGATTTAGGAGTACTGTATCCATTTTTTACTTTCTTGTATATCGGCTCAGGTTGCCTTTGGCTGCTACCTGTATGAATCAGTTTGTTATATATGATCTCACATTTGAGTGATTCTTTACTTTTTTGATTTAAACAACCATCTTTTTCTGTAAGTCATCTCATTTGGTTTGAGAGGCAGATCATGAATGATAACCGCGATTATTAAGTTCATTTTTTAGGATGTTAACAGCGATTTGAGCCACGCGAAAATGCAATTTGCAAAAATGTTGTAATAGTAGTAGAAAAAAGAGAATGAGAGCCCGTCAGCAGCATACGTTAGCTTCTCTTTATGTATAAAAATCACTAAGCATACAAGGAAACTACAAATATAGTTTGTAACCATAATTTTCTCCACACATCCCCTTGAGTTGGCAGTATGAGTATGTATCATCCATCTTAAATTGTTGCAAAGATTTGGAAACTGCCTGTCTTGAGGTTTTAGTGGAGACAATCTTGCTGTTATTCTCAGAACTAAATTAGGTGGTGTGATTTTGTTTCTTTATAAGAATTTTTCATGTAAAATGACAGTTAACCTTGATAATGCTTGGTTACTTTTATGAAATACAAGGTATCATTTAATAACACTAGCAATGCATAACGTGCGTTGCATGTGGATATATTTAAATAATATTTTTTTATAAGAAATTTAAATTATGTGTAATTAAATTGAATCATAGATTATGTAGTGTTAACTAATTTTTATTTTAATTATTGTCAAACTTAATTATAGATCTATTTTACCTCTTGAAGAGTATTTAATGTGTTATTTATTTAGGTGTTTCTCCGACCCCTTTAGATATTTCATCTTTAGTTTATAATGAATATTTATTATAAGATTGTCATTATTGAGTATTTACACATCTATTTATAGTATAAATTTATTACAAAGTAATTGATTAAATTGCAATACTATTGTTTGTAATGTAATAATATGATATTGTAGTATATCAAAAAAATCAACTATAACATATATTGGACTGTAGAATAACAGAATATAGATTAGACTTTATTCCTTCATATAAATATAAACATAGATATAGAAAACTGTTTATAAGTGTACTGCTAATAAATGAGTCAAAAAACATTTAAAAATCAGATACGATTAATAAAAGAGTTTAAAAGAATTTATAAATTATATAGGTATAAGAAATAAATATTGAAAGAAAATAATATAAAATTTAGACGTAAAATATTATTAACAAAAGAATTCAAAAGAACTTAGAAGTCAAATTAATATAAGAAATAAAAATTAGAAGAATATATGTGTATCATTGATTTTATAATAAAAATTAGGGATAAAATAGAAAGTCAAAATTTTTCACAGATATTAATATTTATAAATAATATAAATATAAATTATTTAAGTATTTGCTTGTTTCCTAAGCGTTTGTTTTCAACTTTTTTTTTGCTTTTATATTTGGATTGCTCCACTCCTCTAGATTAATTGTATGGATGGTGAAATACATATATAATTATCTATATAATAAAGTACAATACAATTCAAATCTCAAAAGATAAACAAAATGACTTTTACTTTTTGCGGTTGAGATCATTTTAAATTTTATTTTAAAATTATTCTGACGGCTAATATTAACTCTCCAAATTTCATAGGAAAAATATGTCATTCAGGATGTGTTTGAGGTGACTTTTCAAAAGTGTTTCTAAAATTTATAACTTCTTATAAGTACTTTTAAAAAAAAAAAGTAATGTATGGAACCGTCCCACCACCATCACTACCACCACTCCCCTCACCCCCACCGCCTTACCATCATTACCACCACTATCACCACCACTGCCACTGTTGCCACCACATCTACCACAACCACAACCACCACCACCATCATCACAACCATCGCTGCCATCACCACTACCGTTGCCACCACCGCCCCACCGCCACCACTACCACTACCATCACCACTGCCACCGTCGCCACTCCACAACCACCACCACCGCCCTATCACCTACTATTACCACCACCACCACCACCTCCACTACCGCCGCGCCACCATCACCTTTTCCACAACAACCACCACCACCGACGTGGTCCGAGAGTAGTTGAACAAAGATTCATGTAAATGAAGAAGCATACACGACAGCATTAAGAGGATTGACAAAATGAGATGGCCTGGAGCCTCACTTCAAAAGCTGGAGTTAACTCTTTAGAATGAGGCCATCTCCCAGAAATGTACTCCCGGTAATTGTCTCATGTAGGCGGGAGTGGAACAGGGGCATGTATGTATAGAGGAGGATTTGGTGGTGCTCTAAGGGTACCTGGTAAATCCTGGTCAGCTCAATGGAATAAAAGGAAATGGGTTTAAAAGAAACTTGTTTTCATAATGTGGATTGAAACATTTCAGTTGATGTATTTTTCACAGTAATGTGGAGATAATAGTCATTTTGGTGCCACTTCGCTCTTCCACACATGCACAAAAGTTCATGAGCTTTGTATACAACTCAACTCAATAAAGACTCGTCCCAACATATTTGGTCGTGGTGCGGAAACAAAATATACAGTGAAACGAATACTGACATTTTTCACAAATACTGACATTTATGAGCGATATAGATATAGTTTTACGTATAGATTATGTAGAGAAATGAACTTTAAAAAAAAAAATAGACTGAAGAGAGAGAGAGATTGTTTTGCTGTCTCAGAAAGTAAAGAGAAGTTAAAAATATTCCATCCCCTTCCTTAATTCCCACCAAGCCGACATAGTATTAACCATCCTGCTAAAAAATCGTCCCAATGTTCTACTTGTCAATGCTCCAAAGACTCAACTGAAATCAGCTCTTAGGCTCTGATATACCAGATAGATCCGAAAAGCTCCAAATCCAATGCCACCACCTAAAAACCCATCACGAGGATTCTCATTCTTCAGCCTCGGCGGTGGCGGAAATTTCAGCAATTCCAAGAAAGCTGATAATGTGCCGCCACCGGCGCTGAAGCTACAGACTGACAGAGACGTATATAGACCCGGTGATCCAGTAACTATCACAATTGAGATCGCAAACCCTCCGGGTGGTACATTTTCTCTTCTAGTCGAGAGGCTTAGTTTTGAGATCAAAGGGATCGAGAAGTTGGATTCGTAATGATTTTCCACTGCTAAGCCCACCCAAGAGTCTAAACAAAGAAGAGGTTTGCGTTGCTAGTTTTTTTTTTTTAATCATTTTTTGCAATGAATTTGATTGATTTCTTGGATTATGATTTCTTAATTTGCGTAGTGTAATGGCTTATTGGTGATGCGTGTGTGTGTGTGAGAGATAGAGAGAGAGAGAGAGAGAGAGAGAGAGAGAGATAGTAGTTGAACAAAGATTCATGTAAATGAAGAAGCAAACACGACAGCATTAAGAGGATTGGCAAGATGAGATGGCCTGGAGCCTCACTTCAAAAGCTGGAGTTAACTCTTTAGAATGAAGCCATCTCCCAGAAATGTACTCCCGATAATTGTCTCATGTAGGTGGGAGTGGAACAGGGGCATGTATGTATAGAGGAGGATTTGGTGGTGCTCTAAGGGTACCTGGTAACTCCTGGTCAATTCAATGGAATAAAAGGAAGTGGGTTTAAAAGAAACTTGTTTTCATAATGTGGATTGAAAGGAACTTGTTTTCATAATATGGATTAAACATTTCAGTTGATGTATTTTTCACAGTAATGTGGAGATAATAGTCATTTTGGTGCCACTTCGTTCTTCCACACATGCACAAAAGTTCATGAGCTTTGTATACAACTCAACTCAATAAAGACTCGTCCCAACATATTTGGTCGTGGTGCGGAAACAAAATATACAGTGAAACGAATACTGACATTTTTCACAAATACTGACATTTATGAGCGATATAGATATAGTTATACGTATAGATTATGTAGAGAAATAAACTTAAAAAAAAAACTAAAGAGAGAGAGAGAGACTATTTTGCTGTTTGAGAAAGTAAAGATAAGTTAAAAATATCACATCCCCTTCCTTAATTCCCACCAAGCCAACATAGTATTAACCATCCTGCTCAAAAATCGTCTCAATGTTCTACTTGTCAATGCTCCGAAAACTCAACTGAAATCGGCTCTCAGGCTCTGATATACCAGACATATCCGAAAGCTCTAAATCCAATGCCACCACCTAAAAACCCATCACGAGGATTCTCATTCTTCGGCCTCGGCGGTGGCGGAAATTTCAGCAATTCCAAGAAAGCTGATCAAGTGCCGCCACCGGCGCTGAAGCTAGAGACTGACAGAGACGTATATAGACCCGGTGATCCAGTAACTATCACAATTGAGATCGCAAACCCTCCGGGTGGTACATTTTCGCTTCTAGTCGAGAGGCTTAGTTTTGAGATCAAAGGGATCGAGAAGTTAGATTCGCAATGGTTTTCCACTGCCAAGCCCACCCAAGAGTCTAAACAAAGAAGAGGTTTGCGTTGCTAGTTGTTTTTTAATCATTTTTTGTAATGAATTTGATTGATTTCATGGATTATGATTTCTTAATTTGCGTAGTGTAATGGCTTATTGGTGATGCGCGCGTGTGTGTGTGTGAGAGAGAGATAGAGAGAGAGAGAGTAGTTGAACAAAGATTCATGTAAATGAAGAAGCATACACGACATCATTAAGAGGATTGGCAAGATGAGATGGCCTGGAGCCTCACTTCAAAAGGTGGAGTTAACTTTTTAGAATGAGTCAATCTCCCAGAAATGTACTCCCGGTAATTGTCTCATGTAGGCGGGAGTGGAACAAGGGCATGTATGTATAGAGGAGGATTTGGTGGTGCTCTAAGGGTACATGATAACTCCTGGTCAACTCAATGGAATAAAAGGAAATGGGTTTAAAAGAAACTTATTTTCATAATGTGGATTGAAAGGAACTTGTTTTCATAATATGGATTAAACATTTCAGTTGATGTATTTTTCACAGTAATGTGGAGATAATAGTCATTTTGGTGCCACTTCACTCTTCCACACATGCACAAAAGTTCATGAGCTTTGTATACAACTCAACTCAATAAAGACTCGTCCCAACATATTTGGTCGTGGTGCGGAAACAAAATATACAGTGAAACGAATACTGATATTTTTCACAAATACTGACATTTATGAGTGATATAGATATAGTTGTACGTATAGATTATGTAGAGAAATGAACTTTAAAAAAAAAAATTTGAAGAGAGAGAGAGATTGTTTTGCTGTTTCAGAAAGTAAAGAGAAGTTAAAAATATCCCATCCCCTTCCTTAATTTCCACCAAGCAAACATAGTATTAACCATCCTGCTGAAAAATCGTCCAAATGTTCTACTTGTCAATGCTCCGAAGACTCAACTGAAATCAGCTCTCAGGCTCTGATATACCAGACAGATCCGAAAGCTCCAAATCCAATGCCACCACCTAAAAACCCATCACGAGGATTCTCATTCTTCGGTCTCGGCAGTGGCGGAAATTTCAGTAATTCCAAGAAAGCTGATCAGGTGCCGCCACCGGCGCTGAAGCTAGAGACTGACAGAGACGTATATAGACCCTGTAATCCAGTAACTATCACAATTGAGATCGCAAACCCTCCGGGTGGTACATTTTCGCTTCTAGTCGAGAGGCTTAGTTTTGAGATCAAAGGGATCGAGAAGTTGGATTCGCAATGGTTTTCCACTGCCAAGCCCACCCAAGAGTATAAATAAAGAAGAGGTTTGCGTTGCTAGTTTTTTTTTTAATCATTTTTTGCAATGAATTTGATTGATTTCTTGGATTATGATTTCTTAATTTACATAGTGTAATGGCTTATTGGTGATGCGCGTGTGTGAGAGAGAGAGAGAGAGAGAGTAGTTGAACAAAGATTCATGTAAATGAAGAACATACACGACAGCAGTAAGAGGATTGGCAAGATGAGTTGGCCTGGAGCCTCACTTCAAAAGCTGGAGTTAACTCTTTAGAATGAGGCCATCTCCCAAAAATGTACTCCCGCTAATTGTCTCATGTAGGTGGGAGTGGAACAGGGGCATGTATGTATAGAGGAGGATTTGGTGGTGCTCTAAGGGTACCTGGTAACTCCTGGTCAATTCAATGGAATAAAAAGAAATGGGTTTAAAAGAAACTTGTTTTCATAATGTGGATTGAAAGGAATTTGTTTTCATAATGTGGATTGAAAGGAACTTGTTTTCACAGTAATGTATTTCAGTTGATGTATTTTTCACAGTAATGTGGAGATAATAGTCATTTTGGTGCCAGTTCGCTCTTCCACACATGCACAAAAGTTCATGAGCTTTGTATACAACTCAACTCAATAAAGACTCGTCCCAACATATTTGGTCGTGGTGCGGAAATAAAATATACAGTGAAATGAATACTGACATTTTTCACATATATTGACATTTATGAGCGATATAGATATAGTTATACATACAGATTATGTAGAGAAATGAACTTAAAAAAAAAAAAACTGAAGAGAGAGAGACTGTTTTGTTGTTTGAGAAAGTAAAGAGAAATTAAAAATATCCCATCACCTTACTTAATTCCCACCAAGCCAACATAGTATTAGAGCATCTCCAACAGCACTATTTAAAATAGCTACTCAAAATATATTTAAATATTGTATTATCTACTTTAGTTAACCACTTTTCCAAATTCACTCAAAGAGCACTATCTATTTTAGCTAACCACTTCAACTAATTTTCAAAAATAAAATCTAAAATACTATGTAGTATGCCATGTCATCACCATATTAATGACATCACATGTTGACGTGTTACGACACGTCATCAAATTTTAAAATTTAAAATATTTTTATTAATAACGGTTATATTTACAACGGCAAATCAAGAATAAAACTCAATTCAATTCAATCCCAGACACTATAAATATCTTTAGTGCATGTCTACAAGAAAACCCAATTCAAAGGCAATTCAATAAAACCCAATGCAATTCAATCCCAGACACTGTAAATAAAACCCAATACAACATGGATATGTAAATAAAACCCAATTCAATCCATAAAACTCCTCAAAACTTATTCCAATCAACTGGGTAATATCTGGATATGTCTAATCGGCAACCAAGCTCCCATTCCTGACATAAACAATTGACTGGGTATTTGAGTTTTGTATTGAATTGACGGATTCAAGATGTATTGAATTGATGGACCCATTACATACCCAAACCCAATGAATACCAACGAGAGGCAGAAAGATGCCCAAACCCATTACATAGCCCAAAGACAGAATCTCAGCTGATCATATTTCAAATTCAGGGCAAAACAGCAAAACAGCAAAAGAAACAACAAGAACAACACATATGATAATTAATGGCATCCCCAAATGCCTCATACGGCAACATTAAACACATAAACCCAGATGAGCTACAAATCTGAGAGAGAGAGAGCTGTATCGTCTTCCCCATTCTGAGAGACAGAGAAAGAGACCATACCGTGGAGCCTTCAGCCGGTGGAGCCTCAGTTCAGACGGTGGAGCCTCAGACGGTAGAGCCTCAGTTTTGGTGAAAATTTGAAGCAGCTTTGTTCGATTTTGATCGATTGATTTTGAGAGAAAGAGCTTTGTTTATTTTGATCGATCGATTTGTTCGATTCTGAAGCAAATAGCTACGCAAATCTGAAGCAGCAATCACTGCGATAGATCTTCTGTGGAGCCGATGGAGCCTTCTCGGTGAAGCTTCAGTGATCTTCGGTGAAGCCTGCGATGAAGCCTTGTCGGTTCTGTGCTGTGGAGCTTCAGTGAGACAGAGAGAGAGAGGGCCAGCGAGGGTGAACGGCTAGCTACATCGAGCGAGTGAAAATAGGGTTATCTATTTTAGATAGGAGAATAGCTAGCCTCTTGGAGCAACATTTTTGGGTGAAGTTATCTAAAATAGCTAAAGGGGTGGGTTTAGCCAGCCTCTTGGAGATGCTCTAACCATCCTGCTCAAAAATCGTTCCAATGTTCTACTTGTCAATGCTCCGAAGACTCAACTGAAATCAGCTCTCAGGCTCTGATATACTAGACAGATCCGAAAGCTCCAAATCCAATGCCACCACCTAAAAACCCATCACGAGGATTCTCATTCTTCGGCCTCGGCGGTGGCGGAAATTTCAGCTATTCCAAGAAAGCTGATCAGATGCCGCCACCGGCGCTGAAGCTAGAGACTGACAGAGACGTATATAGACCCGGTGATCCAGTAACTATCACAATTGAGATCGCAAACCCTCCGGGTGGTACATTTTCGCTTCTAGTCGAGAGGCTTAGTTTTGAGATCAAAGGGATCGAGAAGTTGGATTCGCAATGGTTTTCCACTGCCAAGTCCACCCAAGAGTCTAAACAAAGAAGAGGTTTGCGTTGCTAGTTTTTTTTTTTTAATCAGTTTTTGCAATGAATTTGATTGATTTCTTGGATTATGATTTCTTAATTTGCGAAGTGTAATGGCTTATTGGTGATCCTGTAACGAATAGATTTGGTCGTTGTGGTACTTAGGGTTCACAGTTTGTTTTGGTATAAGATGCCTAGCCTTCTTTGCGATAGTAAGTGAGTAGTCTTACTATAATTTCATGTATAATACTCTTTCTGATCAATAAAATTCTACTATGAGTGCCAAGGAGCGCAAACTTAGTTTACATGTGCAAGATACATTATTCAACTACTATCCTAGTCCTTCAAGTAGCTGAGTCAAGACTGTGCAGACTAATTATTCTTTATAACCATAAGAACAATGATCTAAGCACGACTTGCTTCTTCTTATGAGTAGGAGTAAGTCTGTATACCCTTACTTTCCGAACATACTGCCAAAGGCATAGCATTGTTACAAATTACATAGTTCTGACATTGTTCCTTAAAGTATCCTGACTGTATGCCCACACCTTAGAAACCAATCTTGACATCAGTGAGTGAATGAACTCTTCTGTCACCAGACAGCTGGGAAAGATATGATAAATATTTCCTCTGCCTACTTGTACTGTTGTTCATACTACACCAGTTTGGAAATTTTTTAATCTTCGTCGAGCTATACGTACAAAGAAAAACATATCCAGTGTTTCTTTTGCTTTCCAACTGGGCTTCCTAGGAACCTATGCATTCCCTCTCACTTGTGTCTTTGTACGAAACTTATAAAATGAGTTAACACTAGACTTTCCACTCCTTGTGACCTTTCATGTACAGCTCCCCCTTTATTTTTGGAGAAGAACTCCATTAAAAAAGGCATCTAGGTCTTTCAGCTCCCATTCCTTTAGTGGCCTGTTGAGTTGCACAGCTTAAAGAACGTCTCTCACTGAGAAACGGACATACTGTAAAAAAAGTGTATAGCAAATTGCCATTACAAAAGATTGATTTGGAAACACTTGTATCAAAACAATCAAATAATCAATCTTTTCCTCTGTCCTGCCAAAACTTACTCCGTTCATCATGTTCAGCAAGGCTAATTTGTTTGGGGGCTTCTGCCTAACCCTTTCTAATGTACTCCCTCATCTTTGAAATGCAACCTTGTATCCAATCTTCATCTGTTAAAAATCTTTATGTGCCATGTAATACAGAAGGGAAGTCCCTTTTACATGGTTGTAGGCCTTCTTAATAACTGTCTTGAAAAATACCAGGAGTGGATCTATAGAATTTGTCAGCCTTCCACATAAGCCGTTCTACCTTGAGATACAATCCTCTACCAAACACTCCAATTTTTGAGCTAGAATTTATATGAAGTCAAGTTTGATTAAATCACAAATGAAGCATGAATTACTTACGTTTTGATATTTATCAATTTTATCATCAAATCTGTCATTCCTTTCAGGTGAGTATGTTTTCATGGAGTGCTCAACACCATCAATAGTTTCAAATCAGATTCTTTCAGCTGGGGCCACTAAAAAATGTAAGCCAAACTTGTTTGGTGAATCTCTATCCATCTATCCTATTTTCTATTGAATATTCATAACGTTCAAACTTCAAAGGGCATCGACTATCTTTTCTTTTCTTTTCTTTTTTTTATTGAAGGTAATAGGTGCTTTTCACTTGTTTATGTGGTTGATGCTTTAATTTGTGGTATCTTCGGTCAGATATTGTATATGCCTTGTTTAATTATTGAACAAACTCAGTGACCAACCCAGAGCATGGGGTTCATTGTATGTGTTCCACCACTTTTGAATGTAATGTAACCCAACAAAGCCTTTTCTCAACTATTTTTAAATGTGACCACTTTAATTATGTTCAAGACTTCTTTGTTGAATTTTTGTGGTCTAATAATGTAACTTCCAAGTAGTTTTTTTTTTTTGCGATTTTAACTAGGAAGCACTCATTGGTTACTTTCTGATCGTTATTTCTCCTACTGAACGAGTGGAGGAAGCAGTTTTCTTGTAATTTTGTATGGTCATTGGCGGTTGGGGCTTAGTGCATGCTAAACACATTTTCAACCTATATTTCGTTCTTTTTCAATAAAAGTTGGCAAGAGAGGATGTGATTGATCTACTAATATCTTCCTAACTAATATGAGTCTATGATAATTCTATCCTATTAAGTATATTCGTGTGCCGGCACATATGTTTTGGTATAATATGAACTGAACTTTGGTTTAGGTAGGCTGTTCAAGATTGTAATCTGGAAGTTGCGAATTCTGTATTTGACCTACTATATGGAGCCTATGTTTGTGGTGAGCGAGAGGATGATACTTGTGGAGGGTTGCTAAAAATGGAGATTCATACTTTTGCTATCAAAGATCCTTGGATGCCAACAATTTATGGTTGCTTGGAAGGATATATGGAAGTCTTGAGTATCCTTTAAGGTGGGATTTCATTTTCATGGATGGTTTATCTTGCGAAAATTGTGATGCTGGATATTCAATTAGTGGTGGGAAGATTGTTCCAAACTAGTGCTGCATAGGAAGACAACTCTATAAGAGAGCATCAGAGATGGTCAATCACCTACATCTTGGTGGTGAAGTGACATAGGTGTTGAATTTTTTATTTTTCCCTCTAAGAATGCAATGGGTTAAGCCCAGGTTAGTTATAAGTTTCATATATGCTTGATAGGGTGCCCAGGTGAATAGCCGAGATGTTGGGATGTTGTTCCCTTGTAGATATTTTTTGTTTAGAAGGAGAGAATTCTCGACTATTCAAACTGATGAGTTGTCCTTCGCAAG
This sequence comes from Ilex aquifolium, assembly GCA_951799425.1. Taxonomy (NCBI): domain Eukaryota; kingdom Viridiplantae; phylum Streptophyta; class Magnoliopsida; order Aquifoliales; family Aquifoliaceae; genus Ilex; species Ilex aquifolium. Next base: position 12,510,878 of record OX637410.1, on the reverse strand, counting down.
GTAGTTATTCTCATATGGTTATCTCTTGTGACACTCCATTCTGCAAAGTAGCAAGAAATGGGGAAAGAGTTTGACAAACAAAAACTGTTTGGAAGATTGAAAATAGCTACTTTACTTAGGGGTAGGCCGTGGTCCAATGGTAATGTTTGGGTGGGCTATGGTCCAATGGTAATGTTGTTCGATTGTGTTTTATCAAAAAAAAAATGTTGCTCGATTGTGACATGGGCATCACGAGTTCGAGTAACAAAAATAGTCTTTCTGCATACAAGGTAAGGTTACAAATATCTAATCATCCCTAGACCCTACTTGATGGGATCCTCATGCGTTGGGCTGTTGCATATGTGGAACAAGATTGAGGCAAAATTTTCAAAATAATAAAGAACTATATTTTTGGTAACACAAATAGCTATGCTAAAATTACAAGTCAATAATATGAATAAAAAGTAACTCCACAGATGAGAACTTAGAGAACATAATTGAAAAGTATGACCGGTGGTGAACATATGTGTGTGTGTGTGTGAGAGAGAGAGAGAGAGAGAGAGAGAGAGAGGATGTTGTCAAGATTGTTGAAAGTACTTTTCTTGCTAGTTTCTCCATTTCTATGGGGTTGGGGGGTGTTTCCTGGCTCTGTAGTGTGGTCAAAGAGATGTGTGTATGGAAAAGGTCAGAGTTGTTTATCAGGAAGTTTTGTAGCAATGATTATCATCTATAGGTTGAAATAAATTATAATAGGTTTGGGAAGTTCCTTACGATATCTAGAATCCATTCGTCTAAGAGAAGGGGCTTCATTTCTGTTCCTCAAGGAGGCGATTATGCTTGTTGGAGTAAGTTTCATACCATGTTAAATTGTAGTATCTTGAAGAGTGGTAGGAATGAAAGGAATGCTACATTTATACTGAATCCTGTGAATCATGCATTTGGGGGGGGGGGGGGGGGTGAGATCATTGAGAAGAAAGAGATGGAGGGTGATGCTTTATTTTTTAAGTACAATTGTGAAATTCTGTGGAATCATTCCAAGTGGATAAGGCTATATTTTTCTGCAAGAATGAGGATTGTGCAATTGATATATGTAGAAATGAAGAGATTGTTACAGAGAAGGTGGGTATAGTAAAATTATCCAAATGGGTTCCTCAAATAAATGGTGGAAGAGATAGAATTTCTTTTTTGGGAGGGTGGATTGGAATTGAAGGGTTATCTTTTCATCAATGGAATGAAGATGTTTTTAGAAAAATTGGAGATTGGTGTGGTGGCTTGTTGGCTATGAAACACGGATATTTTGTTAAGGTCGACGTATCCGTGTCAGATACAATAATCATCGGATACTTGATGATACGTATCGTGTACACACCAGCAACGATCAAAATTTCGTTTTGGTGTATTGTTTTGGTCACCTATAAAAACGGAAACGTTTCGACGTGTTTTGAAAACATTTTGATCCGTTTTAGAAACATAATGAAAAAAATAAAATTAAGAATTATTTTTCTGAAACATTGGTTGAAATATATCAAAATATTTTAAAATACCTTGAAACATTCCGAAACAATTGTACAAAATGCATTGAAATATTATAAAACATCTCGAAATATTATAGAATATCTCGAAATATTAGAATTTCGATTTCATCACTGATTCGTTTCAGTTTTCTTGGAAACGGAAACATTTCGGAAGTTTTTACCATTTTGAAACGATATTTTGATCCTTGCACACCAGGCGTATCCAATAATAAATAAAATATATGAATACTTCGTGGATACTTATATATGTAGAGAAGTTTGTGTAATTTTTAGTTTTAGTCTTTACCCCTTCCTTTTGATTTCACCTACAATGATCAACAAAAATTCATATGACTTGGAATGCTCATGGGGTGTTTTTCAAGTATTATCCTTTATCACACGTCCAAAGAGTTTAAATGAGTTGATTACTCTATAATTTTAGCAATAAATATGTCTAAGCAAACAATATAGTTAAAATGTTAGTTCTTATTCCTTTAATTAATCACGTTTGCTTTGTAGATGTACCATAATGAGACGATAGATAACTTTTTAAAATAAGAAATTGTTAATATTATTTATTATTGTTAAAAAATCACTAAAAGTTGTAGTTATCAAGTCATTACATGATAGTAAAAACACAATATATATTTATAGACGTATCCTGACAGTACCCGTATCCTATATTTTGGGGTTTTGCCGTATCTGTATTGTATCGTATCCGTATCCGTACTTCATACGTTGTTGGAGATTGATAGAAACACTTTGACTATGCAAAATTTGTTCCAAGCCAAAATTAGGGTTGGTAGATGTGAAAAATGAATTATTCCATCTATGTTCAATGTCGAATATCAAGGTACATGTTATCAGGATAGAATCAAGGTTATTTCAAATGTTGGAGTGGCTGTTAGTGACAAGATAAAGCTTCAGAGGCTATATGGTGGGATGAAATTGTGATACGCCCATCGAGATGTAGAAGATGATGACGTGGTTAGTGATTCATTATGTGGCTTAGAAGGGTAGGAGGTTGTACAAGATTTGTGTGCACTACAAGGTAAAGAGATGGAAAATGGCTTGAAATAAGGGATACTATTCTGGATTTTGGGTCAGTTAATATTGAGAGAGAGGTGGTAATTATGGGATCAGTCAAAGATAATCAAAATTAGTTAGGAGCTAATTCAAATTTTGAAAATGAAGGAGGAATAGAAAGTGGGGTTTGTCAGATGATTAAGGGAGTTAATAAGGAAAGGCTGCAGTTGGGCCGTGATTATAGATTGGGCTGTGAGAGTAATGGGTGCAAGTTTGGTCTTCTGAAATTGGGCCAAATCTGTTTTGGGTCACTACATTTTATTGGTGTGGATAAGATTAAAAGCCCGTTACTAGTGGGCAGTTCAAAGCAAAATCTGTAGGGTTTTACAAAATCAAAAAGGCCCGATCCAAACAGCATCACAAATCCATTTTTCTCATGACCCGACATCTGATGTATTGAAATTTGGGGCTAATCTTGTCGATGATGAAACTGAAGGTGAGATGTCTCTGGCTGGAGAAGAAGACCTATAAACTGATACGGAAAAAACAGAAAAAGGAGATGATGAAGCGATAGCAACGAAAGGCTCTGAAGATAATGAAAGGGATAGAGATTAGTTGCTAAGTGAATGGGCAGAAGGTTTCGATACAACAGATGATCTGCGACAAGGATATCGAAGAAATTTGGGAGAAAGTTACATTGAGGAAGAAAACCTTTTTAATATGGGTTTGCAAGATTGTCCGAAGTTATTTCTCAAGATAGATCGTAGAGTGACGAGGTATCTTCAGACAATATATCAAAAGTGATGGAATCCGATTGTGAACTTGGAGGGTTATTCGAGTTTGAAGAGGAGGAAGAATAGCTTATAAATAGAGGGGTTCAAGGTCAAGGTGAGAAATCTGATTTAGGGGTATGTTTGGTAAATTTGATCGAACAATTGTCCATTAATTCTCCTCCTTTTCCATTACAAAAATATTTATGGGGAGTTGGAAATCGAGTGTAGTAGGGGGCATGAGATTATTGATTCCTTTCCATCTTCTTTTCAGAGGGGGAGTGGTGCTGGGGTAGTGATAGTTTGTTAGGAGGGGGATTCTTCTTCTTTTCCTGTTGATAATGGTTCGAATGGGTGGAGGAAATTAGTCAATTGAGTCCTGGTAGTGGAACAAAGTGAGGAATGTAATTCATTGATGTGTTTTGGGAATGAAAATGCTACAGGAAGTTTAGTTCAAAGGGATTTTGTCACACAACCTATTAAGCATAGTGATTGTCCTTACCAAGAGAAAGACTCTTTTATGCCAGAGATGTGGGAGGAAGAGACCAATGGGGAGGAGAGACTTTCATCTTTCTGATGAGGAGAATTGGACCATTTTGATGAAATTTTTAGAGAAAATAGATTTTTCCCTAGTTTATAATAAAAGAAAAGGAAAGGAAAAAAAGAGTGGGAAATCTGAGAGAAAAAATAAAGGGATGAGGGAACTAAAAAGTTTATAGTTTTGGATCAATTATGATGGTGGTGTCTATAAAGAGTGATGAGGGTGGGGAGAGTTTCTTATGAAGATTATTAGTTGGAATGTAAGAGGGTTGGGTTCTAAGGAAAAGAGAAGAGTCATATGAGATGTATTGATTAGAGAGGGACCGGATGTGGTTATTTTGCAAGAAACAAAGAATAAAATATTTAAAGAAAAATGATAAAAATGTGTGTGGGAAGCTAGATGTAAAAATTGGGTTTGGTTACCTTCCATTGGAAGGTCGGGGGGTATTATGATAGTGTTGGATACGAAAACTGTTAAAGTTGATGAACATGTGGAGTTTGAGTTTCCAATTTCAGTTAGAGTTGTGCATAATGATGGGTTGGATGGGTGGTTAACTACAGTGTATGGTCCAAATTGTTCTAGAGAGAGAAGGAGATTGTGGGAAGAATTGGTTGGTTTGTATGTTCTTTGTAGTACCCATTGGTATTTAGGTGGTGATTTTAATGCTATAAGTTATGTGTCTAAAAAACTGAATGGTACAAGGTTAACTAGAAGTACAACGGACTTTGACTCTTTTATTAGGGAGACGGGACTTAAGGATATTCTTCTAGCCAATGGTACGTTTACTTGGTTTAACTTTAGAGAGAATCTAGTGTGTAATAAATTGGATAGGTTTTTGTTCTCTATAGAATGGGAGGAACTATTTATGAGGATAAGGCCGGAGTCACTCTCCAGAGTTGTGTCAGATCATTGTCCTATATTGTTTGATTTCAATAAAGTAAGATGGGGGCCATGTCCTTTTAGGTTTGAAAATATGTGGTTAGAACACTTTACATTTAGAGGCCATTTTAGAGAGTGGTGGGAGGAGGGGCATTTTCAAGGATGGGTAGGTTATAAATTTATGAAAAAATTAGAATATGTGAAGCAAAGAGGGAAGAGTTGGAATAAGGAAGCATTTGGGGATATTCGAATTACAAAACATCTCATCATGAATAGAATTGGAGAGATTGATAAAATTGAAGAGAGAGGGGGATTGGAAGAAAATTTAAGGAGGGAGAGATGGGGGTTGAGAAATAGATTTGAAGACGTAGTGTTTAAGTAAGAAATTAGTTGGAGACAAAAGGCAAGAGTAAAGTGGCTAAAAGAAGGATAATAATTCTAAGCTTTTTCATATAGTTGCCAATGGGAGGCAAAAAAAGAAGTTTATTAATAAATTGGAATTGGATAATGGAGAAATTATTGAGGAAGAGGGGTTAATTGAATGTAAGATTGTTGATTATTTCTCCAATTTGTATGCAAGGCTGGGGAGCGAGAGACCAATTTTGGGAGGTTTGGAGTGGAGTCCAATTGATGAGGGAATGTCCAGTTGGCTTGAAATGCCTTTTAAGGAGGAAGAAGTGAGAAATATTTTTTTTGAGTGTGGTAGGGATAAGGCTCCGGACCCGATAGTTTCACTTTGGCAGTTTACAAAGATTGTTGGGATATTGTTAAAGTTGATTTAATGAAAGTGTTCAAAGAATTTTTCCAAAAATGGCGTGGTCAATGAAATTACTAATGCCACTTTTATTTGCTTGATCCTAAAGAAAGAAAAATCCATGAAGATGAGGGATTTTATGCGAATTAGTTTGGTTTCTAGTTTTTATAAAATCATTGCAAAAGTTTTATCCTAGAGATTAAGAGATAATTTGAATGGCACTATTTCTAAGAGTCAAGGGGCCTTTATTAGGGATAGACAGATTCTTGATGTTGCACTTGTGGCAAATGAGATTGTGGAGGAATATAGGGATAAAAGAATTGAGATTTTTGTTTTTAAAATTGATTTTGAGAAAATATATGATCATGTTGATTGAGGTTTTTTGGATTATGTTATGGTGGTGAAAGGATATGGAGAGAGGTGGAAGAAATGGATTCTTGGATAGCAGGTATAAAAATTGAAAAAATGATGAGGGATATTTTGTGGGAAGGTAGTAAAGAAAGGAAGAAAGATCATTTAATTAGGTGGGAGATGGGTTCCAGATCTAATGATAAAGGTGGTCTTTCTATGGGTAATTTGAATGCAAAAAATATTGGTTTAGTGGGTAAGTGGTTATGGAGATTTCTTTTGGAGGTAAATTCCTTGTGACATTTAATTATCAAGAACAAATCTAGGTTACAAGCCAATGGATAGGACACTAATAGGGCTGAGAAGGATAATTTTCGATGCCTATGAAAATTCATTTCCCAGGGACTACAAATGTGTTCCCAAGGTATTAACTTTATGGTAGGAAATGGTGAGAGAATTCATTTTTGGAAAGATGCATGGGTGGGTGAGTATTCTTTGTCATTTATGTTTCCTCATCTCTACCAGTTACGTTGTTTTCATGATTCATCCATTGTGTCTATGCTTCGTTTGCATAATCTGTGACGCTCCAAAATCCGGGGGTCTGTTGGTCACCCCTCAACCCTCGGAATACCTATGGATATCGTGTAACTCGATATCACACCGTTATGTCCCATTTACCGGGATTCATAATTTAACAAAATTCGGGCAGAGTCTCCTTTGTACGGGGAGCTCTACCCAAAAACACAACCTGTGCATCATACAATTACAAGACCCATCCGAGGTCCAATATTCAACATTGACCACACCGGGTCCATTTATCCATACTCATATAAAACATGCAAGGTTATACTAAGAATAGTCCATATAAATTCGATTACAATTTTTTTTCATACATTAATGCCCAAAACATAGTTTTAACAAAAGTTTTACAAAAATCAAGGTTAAAGGCCACAATTCGGCCTCTCTTCACCCTTGAGGCTCCAAATGAGAGCCATCCACCGGTGTGTATCCAGCACCTGAAATGTTTTCCCGTATAAGGTGAGCAACGCTCAATAGAGTATCTCCTACAGAGGCTACTCCCCACCCTAGATTCATATGAAATGTGCACATGCAACAATCAACACTTTATAACATTTCACTGAAGAACATAGTTGTTAGTATCGTACGATACGCGATACGTATCGTACGATACATCACGATACAGGGCTAAAACGATACGGATCGTAGTTCTGTATCGTTTTTGCGTTGTATCGTCTGATACACGATACGTTTTTACGATACGATACGTATCGGTATGATATGACTGATACGTGCAAAGACTGTTTTTTTTTTATTTTTTTTCTGGAACGACATCGTTTTGGGTTAGGTAGACTGATTTTTTTATCCCTATAGCCACTGAAACGACGTCGTTTCAGTGGCTAGGGTTTACAAAAAAAATAAAATCCCTCTTTTCCTTCTTTGTTCAGCGAACGTCTTCGACTCTTGGGTGTTCTTCAGCAGACGACGACGATCACAGAAACTGTGGTCTTGTGCAGTGGAAGAAATTAGTGAACTATGGTTGTGAACTTTGTATTATAATATTAGTGGACTATGTTAATGACTTGAATAACTGGTGAAGTATTAATGAAATGCTATATTTTTATGAGTATATGATTTTTTTTCAAAGGTATAAATATTTTACTATTATTTATTTAAAATTGCACCGTATCTTACGATACACGATAAGATACACTATTTTTAAAAAACGATTCGCCTTCCGATACACGATTTGATAACTATGCTCAAGAATATGTATTCCATGTTGGAATTCACCATGCTATGCCATGAAATAAGATGAGACTCACTCACGCACATCAACCCGAGCCCTTCCCGACTCCTCAACACGTGCAAGTACCCATGTGAATGACTCCGTCATTTATGTTACACATCAAATGACATTTACAAATCTAGGGTCTTTCTTGGGGTGGATATTCATGGACTTACACCAACGACACCCAACCGACACGGAATTCATGGACTTCTACCAACGGTTCCGCGTACACCGACACACTTTATGGGCTCTTATACCAACGGAGTGCGTATCCAATCACCGAGTCTCTCACCCGAGGGATAGTCTAACTCTTCTTGCTACCCCAACCCATTTTTCATGCAACTGCGCGACTTAGTCGGATCATCGACCCAACTTTCCCAAGTCCACCCGTCATCCACCAAGTGAGGTGATGACGACAACCATGCACACACACCCTCATGATGCGATGTCTCCGTGCAAATGCAATGTAATGAACCATTGCATATCAATGTCATGTCCCATATGTAATGAATGCCATATGGACAAATTAAACCACATATCAACATATTCCATGGCAAATCATATCACATGCATATATTTACCACAATTTATTATGATGCTAATATATTAACAACATATATCAACTCATTCATTCAACTACAACATCCTCAAGCATGTCATAACACATTTCATTCACAAGACACACTACAAAACACATAGCATGCCCACATAATACCAAATTCCATGGAATTACACAAGTAATTACCACATATCAATTCCAAGCCAGGGATTTGTTTTAAACCATTCCCATATCCATTTCCTTATTTCCATGACTATCGACAAGTCATAGATAGTTCTATACATCTAACCAATCCATTTGGACACCCTAGGTTAGAAATAAACCAAAGTAGGAGGGAATTCTACCTCTTGGAGCGTAAAATGAAGGCTAGAACTTCAAGAACACCTCCCAAGTCCTAAAAACTCTTGATTTCCCAAAATCCCCTCTTTGGATCTTCGGTGAAATCCTTCGTTTTTGGTACGTAAGCGTAGACCTCGTCGAGGAGATCGACTTTGATTCTTGGTTCGAAGAATTCCGACCGGCGGAACTCCGTAGTTCTGAGAAACAAGTTTGGATTTTCTCTTTTTTTCTCTCTTCCTCTCCCACGTTTTTCTCACTGGTTTTCAGCTGAAGAAGTCTGAAGAAAATCAGATATTTCCCCTTATTTATAGCCTTTAATTGCGCGGTCCACATCGCGCCACACGTTTCCCACTTCCGAGTCCGTTTTCGTCCCGAAACGATTAAATTCATCTAGGTTTAAGTTCAAATTAATTTTATTTGAACTTTAATTCAATTATAAGGAAATTCTATAAAATTTATTTGTGGGGACTTTTGTGAGGTCACCCGTCACCCAGTCGCCTCGAAATACGTGTAAATTTTGACTATCTCGGAATTTGATAAAATCTGACAGGGTAACTGCATTTCGCGATACGAATCCAATGGCGAAGTCCGTTGTGTCATCCGAGCTCTAGAAACATGAGTATTTTAAATACGCTTTATAGTGACAAATTACCGTTTTGCCATTTTTCAGAAAAAGTTCAAATTTACCCGGGTTTTACATAATCTACCCTATTCTTGGGATTTTGGTTTCCGTAGGAACCTAGACGATTGAGATACTGAAGATTTGATTTGATTTGATTTATTGCTATTCTCAAAAACTCTATGATCAGAATGGATTCTATGGATAGAAGAAGGTGGAGGTTAGAGTCTTCTGGAGTTTTTTTGTGTAGATCTTTCTTTCATTCTTTGTTGGAAGAAAATTTTTATTCATCGTTTTTTCCAGCTTCGATGATTTAGAATGCTAAAGTACCTTTAAAGGTGTAATTTTTTGCATGGATAGTTGTTCATGGTAAGATTAAAAGGAGGCCTCATATTTGTCTCTCTCCTCAGTGGTGTGTGATGTGTAAGGTATTAATCACTTGTTTCTTCATTGCCTCGTGGCTTTGAATTTGTGATATCATTTGTATAAAGAGACGGGTTTAAGTTGAGTAATTTCAGCAACATCTGCCTCATTGTTTGTTGAAGATGTGAAAGGTTTTGGGAGATTTGATAAATGTGATACTCTTTGGAATTGTGCTATTCTCGCTATCTTTTGTGTTATTTGGAAGGAACGTAATAATAAAATTTTTGAAGATCGGAATGAGTGTGGGAATGGATTATGTGATTGCATTCATTTCTTAACATTTTTTTGGGCTTTGGTGTCAAAGTCTTTCAAAGGAATTCCACTTTTTCTATTCAAGCTGGATGGCGAGCTTCATATGATTTATAGGCTTTCTTTTATTTTTTATTTTTAATTATTGTATTTTAAGTCAATTTACTATTGTTAATATTTTATGTCTTTTTAATATTTTTTGGTGTCGGGTGTATTTTTGTAATTTCTAGAATTTCTGAATTAGGTCATATTTTTTGGTCAAATTCTAGTGTTAAATATTCTAGAATTTTAAGTCCTAGTTCTAGTTAATTTTAGTTTTCTAATTTTTAGGGACTTGGAGTTTTTGAAGTCCTAGAGACTTTGGACCAAATTGATTTAGGACAATTTTGTAAAATAAAAATAGGGGCTGTTCAAGGACGGTGAACATTACTCGTGAACAGTAATGGGCTGTGAACAGTAGTATGAACAGTAATTTTGGTTAGGAATCACTCCTAGTGTTCCGTAGGCATCACACCTAGGGTTAGAATTGCATTACACAACTTAAGAAACATGTAATTGCTGAAAAATTCTGAATATCTCTCTATATCTTTTATTAAAAGTAACACCAACTACATATAGAGTTCCAAGTACTCCTAATCCCAAAAGATTAGGATTCCAAAGTCTCTAGAATTTAAAGTCTTAGTTCTAGTTAATTTCTAGAAATTCTAGAAATTACAAAAATGCCCCCAACTCTAAAAAAATATAAAAAAACCCACATAAAACACTAATATTACCAAACTAACTCAAAGCAACTAAAAATAAGACTATTTATGTTTATGCAAGCTCTCAAGTAGGCTCCGCATCATCCAACATGTGCCAAATTAAAGCTCGAGTCTTGGAGGCATCTTTTCCTCGTCTTTTATAAACTTTATAAGGTTGTTGCCATTTGTCTCCATCATCTAATGATGCAATCCATAAGGTGCTCAAGGAAACACAAATTCGAAGATGTGAAAGATAGTTGAATTGGCTTTCCATCAAGACAAAGATTCATATGGAACCAACCTTGCATTATTGTATTTTGAGTCTTATTTTAAGTCAATTTACTAGTATTAATATTTTATATGTCCTTTTAATATTTTTTGGTGTTGGGGGTATTTTTGTAATTTCTAGAATTTCTGAATTAGGTCATATTTTTTGGTCAAATTCTAGTGTTGCATATTCTAGAATTTAAAGTCCTAGTTCTAGTTAATTTTAGTTTTCTAATTTTTAAGGACCTAGAGTTTTTGAAGTCGTAGAGACTTTGGAATCCTAATATTTTGGGATTAGGATTACTTAGAACTCTATATATAGTTAGTGTCACTTTCAATAAAAGGGAGAGAAAGAAAGATATTCAGAAATTTCAGCAATTACATGTTTCTTGAGTTGTGTGATGGAATTCTAACGCTGGGTGTGATGTCAAAGGAACCCTAGAAGTGATTCTTAGTCAAAGTTACAAAGTTGTCCTACATCAATTTGGTATCAGAGCCGAAAAATTCTATGTTATGCGGCTTAAATATTGATATATGATGATGGAGATCCAAGATTTTGAAAGAAGGGATGATTCTACAACATTCTCTAGTTGGCTTACTTCTATGGAGAACTATTTTTTTAGGTATAATTTCTCGGATGCGAGGAGAGTAAGGTTTGCCAAGATGAAACTTGTAGTCTTGGCAAAAATTTGGTGTTGAAGGAGATTTAAGAAGATTGAAATTGTCGTCAATCAACACATGGTAAGAGATGAAAGCTAAGCTTTAACAGAAGTATATGCTCTCAAACTATCGTAGCAAGTTGTGCAAACAACTTATTAATCTGCAACAACTTAGTATATTCAAAGATTTGAAGACATAATGTTGAAAAATCATATCGTAGAAGAATCTTACCAAACAATTGCTCGATTCAAGGCTGGTTTAAGAGTAAATATAAAGGCAGCAATACTTGGGCAGCCACTATACAACGTAGAGCATGCATTCCAAGTGGCACTTGGTACGGAGATGTACCTAAATTTCCTTCACCAAGCAAGTACATCAAGGGTTTCTTCTTTGCAAAGGGGTAAAATTCAAAGTTATTTAGATTCTACTGTGCAACTAGAGAAGATTCATCAAAAGCAGCCCAAAGCAACAACTGATCGAATAATTCAAGATGAAGGAAATCAAGTAGAAGAATCAACACTATTCCAAGCAACTACGCTACTCACTTGTCCCGAGGCTAAGGTAAAAAGTGAATATCCAAACAAATTTTTTTTTTTTTTGTGGAGCCTGACAAGATGGAAAATCTGGCAATTAGTATTGAATCAAATGAGCCTTTAGAGATGAGTACTTTATTACCCAAGAGCTCTGAAATAGTGCTAGAAGTGTTGCCCGGTGAAATTGTATCAATTAATGACTTTCAACCAGCAATAATGATGTTCAAAGAGCTTGATTTGTTTGCATCTTTCAAGGATCTACATGAAGAGTCACCAATGTTTCTTTCTATCCACTTTGCTCCACCAATTGATTTTATCATTCTAGAAAATTTCAATAACATATTCAAGGGGATTAATTTCCAAATCTTTTATTTGTTCCCTCAATTAGAGAAGAAAATGAGTCATCATCTTAAAGCTTCTTAGAGACAACTACATATACAAGTTCAAAGTTTTTGGACTTTCATTCTGTTACACTTTAAAACTCGAGGTCGAGTTTTCTCCAACCAGTGGAGAATGATGCAATACATAAGATGTTCAAGGAAACACAAATTCGAAGATGTGAAAGATAATGGAATTGGCTTTCCATCAAGACCAAGATTCATATGGAACCTTGCATTATTGTATTTTGAGTCTTATTTTAAGTCAATTTACTAGTATTAATATTTTATGTCCTTTTAATATTTTTTGGAGTCGGGGGTATTTTTGTAATTTAGATTTCTGTGGTGGCATGTTCTTTTTATACGCCTTATTATGAGCTCGTGGCTATTTATTATTTATAGTATTGACTTGTCAAGACTATGATTTTTCTTGGTGCTTATTAGTGATAGTTATTTAATTACCACGAAAATTTGAGGTACCTTATTTTTTAGAATCTGCCTTATACTAAGTTCTAATACGAAGTGACTATTTATTATCTTCAAGTTTGAGTTATGATGGTAGTATGACTTGCTGTTCATATCTTTCTTAACTGGTGGTTCTTTTGCAAAGGGCCGACTGACTTCCATAATTGTTCTGAACAATAAACTCTTTTTTGTTATTTATTCGGGCAATAATCTCCTTTTTGTTACTTATTTTACCTTGGTTGGGCCATGATACTCTTTTTTGTTGAGGAACTTTGTAGATAAGTGAACACGTTGAATTGGAAAATGGATTCTGGTGGATGTAAGTTGACTGTGAGAAGACCATTCAGTCCAGGGAGCTGCAAATTCTTACAATACCAATGTTGATTTGCTTAATTCCATATGGGGAGGTTCTGCTAATCCATAATACTGGAGAAAATGGGCATCTGCTGGCTCAGGAAGGAATGTGGACAAAGAGGCTTGCTTCTTAACGTGATCTGTTCAAGATTAATGTGATTAATTCACATATTGCGTAGTGAGAAAATATGAAGTGGGAACTATGAACATTGTCTCTTCCATTGAATATTTGGGTTACAAATTAGGCCATTTGTCATTCCGGAGAGCTCTCGCTGTTTGAGTGGCTGCTTGCACTTAATTGAGGATAAATATTTCGTTTTGAAGCATTGTTTCGGTCACCCAAGAAATGAAAACCGTTCGGAAATGTCTCGGAAACAAAATAGAAATGAATAAAAAATTTAGGGATTTATTTTCAAAACATTTTGAAATATTGGTCAAAATATACTGAAACTATTGAGACACCTCGAACCATGCCGAAACATCTTGAATTGGTCTGAAACACCTTGAAGTATTGGTTTCGGTCTCTTTGGAAATATAAAAGTTCAGCCATTACGCTCGTTCCAAATGAAATTTTGATTCTTGCCCGTGATATTTTCAAATCTAAATTTCTATGCTTAAGGAAGCAAGAATTTAGGTGTTTTTGATGGAAAACAAGAGGCAAAGCTACCAAGCCTGATCTTTCAGAGCTCTTTGGATTGATGATATCACTTGGTGGGTTTTGTTGGTGTTTTGGTCTCCTCTTCTATCCTGGAAAGGAGTAGCCAAAAAGAGTTCAGTTTTCCTTATGTATTTAGATGGAGAGGAAGGCCAAGTATAGGAGATGCTAAGGAGATTAATTAATGTTTCCAGCACTGGGAAGTTTCAATAAAGGGTTAAATCTCATTGCCCGATGATTTGCAGCCTTTTCTGTTTCTGAGGGTTATGGGTAGAACTGCTACAATGATATTAGATGCTTGAACGAAGTAGAGGTTTTGTTAAATAGATGGTCTATATGTTGGGTGCTCCAGAGTTTTAAAATAAAGTCACTTGATCCGATCATTGGTGATTTTTTAGAGCTTTACTGAGATTGATGGTCTGTTGCCAATTGTGTTAAACGTTCGTGGTGGAGGCGTTGATTGGCTTGAGAGGAGTCATGGATTCCATCTCCAACTATTATTGGCAGCTTTCAACTGCCAATGTTAGAGGCAGTGATAGATAGATTAGTTCAGATGTACATGCAAGGTATGGTTTGGTCGTGTTGACAGGATGGTCATTGGTCAGAAGGTTTCAAATTTGGGATCTGGGTTTTGGTAGGTCTTATGGCGGGCTTTCCAACAAATTTGGATAGGGTAGATTTTTGGGTCTTAATAATTGCTGCAGTGGCATTGGCCCATCGGTTTACTGCACAGTCAGGATAATCAGTTTGTCAAAGAGAATCATTGGCATAATTGCAGCAGCATCTAGCAAAAGGGGGCCTCCAGCCCCTATGTTTCTCCTATTATGTTTCTCAGTTAGAAAAAGATCAAAAGCAACAACTTATATCACCTAGTTCTCTAACATGGGTTGTTAGATTCGGGTAGCCAGGTCCACAAGACATTAGATGGCATGGTCAAGTATTTTTCTTTGATAGAATCCTGCACTACTTGTGCACTGTTGACATTTTGAGAAAGAGAAGTAAATTCACTTGCCTGAACATAAGGAAAAAGGAAATTGGATTTGTGAACCCCAAAAAAAAAAAAATGAAAAAGGATTTAAAATCGTTTTTCTAATGATGGAGAATGAACTTTCATTTTGTTTTTGATATTAAAGTTTGTTAATATTGATTCCTGTCTGTCTACACTTCTTATTCTTTTTGGGGGCCATTGCTTAGTTTAGTGGTAAAGGCCTTTGGGCTGTCAACCGTGAGAATGCAGGGTTGTGTCTGAGAATAGTCCATTCTGTGTTATATATGCAAAAGTTTTGGTCTATCTTGTCTACCCCTTCCAGCACCGTGTGTAAATGGGACGATTTTAGGCAATCACCATTTTTATACTTCTGATTTGTTAATATGAGTTCGTAGAATCTTTTACAATTCTGCAAAAATTCGTCCTATCTTTGGATATCACTCACCACAGATGTAGAATGAGCAAAAAGGAGGAGAAAGAGTCATAATTTGAAGTTTGAATGTTAGACTTCATTGCTTTTCATAGAAGAACTGAGTCTGGTTCCAATTGCCATCAAGATCAATTAGTAGATCACCTGGCTCTATTACTTGGGTTACCCTGAAATCTAATTGGATACGTTAAAAGATTTTCTGGCTGTTAGAATTTCCTGGGACCAGGATGTAGATACCTCCCAGGTTTGATGAAGTATCCTTTTAGCACATCTGAATTCATCTTCTTCAACTGTCTAGAGAATTTCAATAATGTCCTCTTAAGGTAAGACAATGGGCATGACCCTTGACTAATGAATACTTACCTTTCCTGTGTAGCTTTTCAGGACTCTATTCCATCATCCTTTTTATCCGGATTCGTTGAACCTGTCTGTATGCCTAAAGTGGACATCATTATGGTTATAAATATTATCTAATAGAATCATTGAGACATTGAGACGATGCAGTTAGCTAAACTGCTAATTTTGTGCTCTTATTCTACTTCGAATCAGTATTTTCTTCTAATTTAAAATGATAAACATTTGTCACAATGTGGTATATTATTTATGATAGAAAAACACTTTTTGAATGGGGTCTTGTTTCCCTAAACCAAATAACGTTAGTGGATGCCATAGATCATGCTAATTGGCTTGTCAATGTTGCTTATGTTATGATTTTGAAAATGTAACTCTTTGAAGAGAATTTCAAATTTCTACCGTTGTGGTATTTGGTAATGATGAGTTTAAGCAAAATTTGAAGAGTTTGTGGCAAGAGAATATGGTTTAAGGATGGACATTGAATTTATGAAGAAATTTGAAATGGTGAAGCATAAAGCCAAGTTCTGGAATGAAAAGATGTTTGGTAGTGTACGGTTGTAAAAGGTACATTTTGAATAATATTTCCGAGCTTGATATGTTACATGAGGGACAATAGGTCCTTCAATAATAAAAGGATACAAAGAAATGTGATAATGAAATGGAAAGTACATATCAAAAACGAACTTCCAATCTGTCCTAATTAATAGCAAAGAAATTCCCAAAAAATTGGGTGCACGGAAACCCAAAAAGAAGCCGAGAAGTATATCCTCTCCCAAATGCTATCCACCTCCTCCATTTTGTCTTTAAAGATTCTTGCGTTTCTCTCAAGCCATATACCTTCAGATTATGGCCATCACCTCACATCTCTTCTTACCTTTGTTACTCCTTCCAAGACCCCAAAACTCAATTTCAAACATTTCCTTGCAAAAGCTCGGTGGAATCAACACAATTCCACTAATCCAAACGAACTACTCCATAAGTGTAGGAAACAAGACAATGAAGGAAGAGATGATCAATACTCTTCCTATTCCTTTTGCTGAAGGAAGTCATTGGTAATTAATCCTCTTTTGAGCAATAGTGCGGGAAAAAACTTGAACTCTAATGGCAATTTTGTTTTTCGAATCATCTTATAAGGTTCAAATTGTGGTAAAGAGGGATCATCAATTAGAATGTCGAAATAAGATTGCAAAAGAACTCCCCAAATTATATAACAGCCCAATCCATCATATCAAAAATATTTTGTGTAAGCATAACTCCTTCCAATAAAGACAATAAAGAGCAATCCCCTATCACTAGATTGAATGATCAATTGAGAAAGGAGAGATCAAATTTAAGTTAATAAGTCCAAGGAGGTGATTTTTAAAGAGGAGATTTGTTGGAGGCAAAAGGTAAGGATAAATGATTGAAGAAGCGGATAGCAATTTTAAGGTTTTTCATAGATTTGCAAAGCCTTGAAGGAAGAAGAATTTAGCAAGTGAACTTGAAATTGCTAATGACTTGGTGCTAGAGGAGGAAAGGACTATTGAGGAGGAAATCATAAAATATTTTAAAGCTCTTTTATTAAGCTCAAAAGGGGATGAGGTCTATGGTTCAAAGTCGCGGTATCGGCAATCGACTCGGAGGACACTGATACACATTGGTCATGGTGTTGCGGCGCGGTATCAGCCACTCAAAACGCTAGATATAAGCTCCAAAAAAATTTAAAAAAATTATGAAAAATTCTAAAAATATAAATATCATCATTCATGCATTATATGTCCACAATACATCCAAAAATACATTAAACATAATTAAAATGAAACAAAAAGATGTTACCGAAAATAATTATCATTATCAATATTCAACGTAGGCATTTAATAACATACCGAGTCATAATTATTGCCACATTGAATGACGATTAGACTCAAAATCATCATTATTGTCTCTAAGATAATACAAATTTGGATAATGTCCATTATAAGGACAAGAATACAAGTGTGAATACTGGTCTGATTGGGTTGGTTGAGTTGATTAGCTAGATGACCCATAATTAGAGTAGTATGATTGTGGAGGTTGTATTAGCTGGTTCACATGTTGATTATACCCAAAACCAAGATATTCATAGCAACTATTAGCAGAAGACTGGTGATATCCATAAAAGTTTACACTATCCGATGTCATGTTAGAAGATTTATCATGATGTCTCCTTGGAGCACAATCATAGTAGTCGCCAGTATTAGTACTAGTAGATCTCTCAAAATGCGTAGGGCAATGACCATAATGCCCAACACTATTAGTACTAGTAGACCTCTGAAGTTGCGAAGGGATATCATATCCATATGATCCATATGCATAGCTATATTCTATACCACTACTTTGATGATGTCCATAAGGTATGTATCTTTCATGAGATGCCAATCCCAAATTCTGCATATGATCATCAATACCCTGCCAACCAAGTGAATGATGATGAAGTCTATTGGAATAATCATCACCACTGAAAGCGTTTAAATTCCTCCGTTGTTTCATTATCCCCGGTTGATACCCATGATCTATATCCTTTGTGGCATAATAATATTCTTGCCCCTATGCCCATGACATACTGCTAGCTAGTTGAGTATCACCACCATCTCCAGTAGTCCCTCCACCACCACTCTTGTTGCCCTCATCACTATTTCCACCATGATTACTAATATCATCGTCATTACTACCACCATCACCATCACCATCACCATCGTAATTATCATCATCATTATCATCAGCATCATCAGAAGAATCACTAAAATTGACAAAAATTCTCATAGGCTTTTTATCCTTATTGGTTAGGCTCGTATCTTTTCCATGTCTTCTGGTGGTGGCAGCATAGTTGCTAAATGTAGAAGCCGTGTTAGTGTCACCCTCATCGTGTTAGTGTCACCCTCATCAACTTCATCTCGTCCACTTCTACTCTATTCAATGTTACAAATATCTTCATTCAGTAAATCTAAGTTATCAGGTAGTAAAATGGGTTCCTCCCCCTCTTATCCACTCACTAATTTGTCCTGATCATTAAAAAGGGAGTTCAGATAAATTGAATTATAAAAATCACCTTTTTCACGTTGATACGTCAAATTTCTGAATTGTAGCCGCATATTGTAGTGCACAAAAACTAGGTTATATAGGTTCTTCATTGTCAATCGGTTGTAAAGTTTTGTACGGATTAGTGACCATGTACTCCAATTTCTTTCACACCTTAATGATGAACATATTTGGCTTAACACTTCGACTACAATTTTTTGTAGATGGGGAGCTTGTTCACCATATTTGATCTACCTTTCAGCTACAAAAAAATAAAATAAAATTGTATAATACTAGAATTTGTGATTGTGAGTAACAAATGATATTTTAATAAATACATATAGTTTAAATAATAAACTTGGAAGGGAGGCATGTACAACTTTCTTAGTGAGTGCATTCTCAAACTTGCCATGTCAATCAGTATATAATTTGATCTGCAATTTAATGTATAATGTATTACGTATGTGACCAATATATACACACATTATAATACAAATTATAAAATATTGTCATACCTCATTCATTGTCTTTGCTTGTTTATTTAGATCTAGTTCGAATCTTTTAATAACCTCTTTCAGACCGGATCTCATGTCAGGATGGTCGGAAAACTGATTAGAATACTGAAAAACTGGATTTAAGAAACGAGTTGCAAAGTTTTAACAATTTAATGTATGTGAGTTGAATATTATAATATTTTATAAGCTAATAAGCAATGAAAAATTTATATTTTTATATACTTTTACTTGCTACATGTAAGTGTCTGGGCAGTTGGGTCTCCCATCTTTTGTTAATCACGGCCTAGTATTTCCTCTAATTTTTTGACAGAATGTTGTATAACTAAGTTAGCCCTGTCCATTGCCTCATAGACACAGTAATTTTTTTGTCTTGATCGACTATCTTTAAGACCATAACAAGAGGTTCCATGATGGATTGAACTTCTCTAGCCGTCTTCCAAAATTGGTTAGTCAAAATAAAGTTTGAGGTCTTATCTCTTGTACTTCTCCTCTTCTTGTCTTTGTTGAAATCATGTCATTCATTGGTGGTGCACATTCTTTTCAAGTCCGATTCATAACGGATAAAACTTTCAATGACGATGAATTTAGTGGCAAACCGTGTTATACGTGGTCTCAATAAATCTCTGTCACTTGTATGTTGTTTCATTAAGTTCACTACTTTGAGATTGTTGTAGATAAAAGATGTGATCATCTTCGCATCATCTGTGGTCTCTTTGATTGCTTTCGTATGACCAATATCTTCTAGCATCAAATCGATGCAATGGGTAGCACAAGGAGACCAAAATAAATCCTTCCTTTTCTCCATCAACATCTTACCAGCTGCCTTAAAGCTTGTCTCATTGTCGATTGCTATATGTACTACATTTTATTTCCTAACTTCATCAACAACTTTATCCATAAGGGAGAAAATATAGATTGCAGGTTTTGATATGTTGGTGGTATCGACTGAAGTATGGTAAATCATGCTACGGTCACAATAAATTATGAAATTGATAATTGGCTTCTTTGTTCTAGAACTCCACCTATCAAATATGATTGTGCAACCATACGAAGACCATTTTATTTTCATTAAGGATATGTACACTTCAAGGTCTTGAACCTCCTCCTCCGAATAAGAGTTACTAATTTACTAATTTGCAACTTCTTCCTATTTTTCGACTTAAATACGCGACGGGGTATTGTAAGTGGCAGAGTGGCCTTGCTGCCACGATCCACTAAGATTCAGCCCTTTGTCGCTTCGATTCGTAAAAAAAAAATGTGAAAAAAAAAAAAAAAACTAATTTGATATCCTATGGGGCCCTTTATTCCTGGGCCTGCATCCACAATAGTATCAATCATTGACTGATAGTAAGGCCTACTATCGGTTGCATTGGGGAGGAAGAACTTCGAAATGGCTTTTCCCATTTTTTTCAGATTCTCACTTGAGAACATGCCTTTTATTAACTTTGGTTTGGACGAGAACATGTACGAATCAATGCCACTTATAGGCACGCTGACACCTTCTTTTACACTATAGCTACATGGTGGTCCATGCTTGATTCTTAAGTCAGATGGTTGTGATGGTCTAGCACCAAAAAAATAACCCTTAGTGGGACGACTGCTTGCATTTGATACAGAATGTCTCCGACCCTCTTCTTCCATCCAATCCTTTTGACGACTTTCCTTCATTGCCTACTTTAACTGTCTGCTTTCAAAATCATTTGTAGCACCCTCTTCAATTTGATTCTCACCATCTTGATCATCATCATCTTCATCCAGGTTGTAAAGATCTTCATCTCGCAATAATTGTATAATTCGTTCTTTTTTCTTCTTTACAACAGCCATTTCCTTACTATAATCACTGTGATGTTGTCTTAAAATTTGTGACACTTCTTTTGGTGCATGTGAACATCCTTCCACTTGGCCAGATACATGTGCGATATACTTCATTTGAGTAAATACCGTCATGAACTATTTTTCCACAATAATTGCACTTTGCAATTCTTTGATCACCACCGACAGGTGTTGCGTGTTCCCAACCGATATCATGTTATTTAGGAGCCATTCTACAATGTAAAATTCAAAAATAATTAATAAGTAACATATTTTCATTGATTTAAAAATTCCAGAAATATGTAGTTCTATTTATCTTTCTTCGAATTTAATATTTGATTTATAATTTTTTTGATTATTAAAAGGCAATACTTCAAATTTTTATTCAATAAATAAGTAATGTGAATATAAATCTAATGTAATTGTAACATTTAGTTTTAAATAATTTGAAATAGAACATATATCTAATTATTACATTAAATTAAAAAAATATTGATATTTTTTATTATTGTAAAATTTTAATGTATCTAATTATTATATTAAATATTTTAATGATTTATGAAAGAGTAAATTTAATCCAAGTAAGATTTGGTAAAATGTGAACCCAAAAATCAATTACCCATAAAAAATAAATTAACCACACTAAAACATAATCAATTACCAACAAAAAAAAAAAATAGTCTTTAAAGATTTGTTATTTACCAAAAATAAAAATAAAAATAGAAGAGCAAAGTCTTTAAAGACCCGTTTGCTTCCTTCAAATCCTTCATGCGTCTCAGACGAGAGAGACTGTGTAAATCATCGGCAAAGACATGCTAAGAGGGAGTAACCGAATAAACCATCGGCGATTCTCTGTCTATCATGACTGGTTCGTAGAATCGCAGAGAAGAAGAAAAACAAAAGAAGAACAGAGGAAGAAGAAAAAGAGATGTTGAAGATGAAGCAAGGAAGAATCTGTGTGAGTGTGATCTGTATTCAGTTTGATCTACACTCTATAGGTATGTTGTGAGTCTTTATAATCTTCTTCGCTTTTATAGTTGCAAAAGAGGGGTGAACCTACAAATTTTCATATGATTTCTGCCATCCGGGGTTTATTTTATATGGGTTTCTTAATTTGTGGCAGTGGGTATTTGATTCCTTTCTTTCCCATATTTTTTTTTTTAAAAAAATTTTGTTCTGTTTTTTGGGACTGATTGAGGGGTTTTTAGGCTTTTATAGACGTGGGTCTTTGGACCCTTTCTCTTTTGCTTTGTCCCAAATTTTGGAGATTTTTCACTAGATTTGATCGTTTCGGAATGATTCTGATACGAATCGTCCGATTTTAACTGAGTTCCTCTGATTTATGCTGATACCTATGAGTTTGACCGAGATATCGACGATATTTTTCCAACTCGCGATTTTTTTGTTTCGTGTACCGTTATCGTATTGGACTCGGCCGATACCTAGAACCATGATGAGGTTAGTTGGAGTGGAGTCCTATTGCTGATCATAAACCTTGTTGGTTGGAGAGACCTGTTGGGAGAAGGAAGTGAGAAATGCTATGTTTGAGTGTAGTAGAGAAAAATCTGCTAGAATGCATGTGTTTTCCTTTGGCTATGTCCCAAAATTGTTGGGATGTAGTCAAATATGATTTAATGGAAGTTTTTAGGGAGTTTAATAACATTGGTGTGGTTAACGTGAAAAATTAATGCAAGGGGTTTGATGACAAGGGGACCTATTTTTCCCCTTTGTATTTACTTTGGTGGTTGATGACTTAAGTAGATTGGTTGAGAGGGGTACGGAGTATAGTTTAATGGAAGTGTTTTTTAGTGGTAATTGATAGGATTAATGTTTTTTTAGTGGGAATTGAAGGATTAATGTTCTCATCTTCAGTTTGTAGATGATATCATTTCTTGTTGTTAGGGGATGGGCACAAATTCCAGACTTTGGTGAATATTGTGAGGATTTTTAGACTATATCGAAGCCGAAAATGAATGTGTAATAGTTTAGTTATGGATATTAATGTGCATAGGAGTAAAATATAAAGTTTGGCCAGGAGGTTGGGGCTGAGTGACTATTAAAATGTGTGGGTTTTTTTGTTGAGAGGTAATCCTTCGTCCCTATACTATTGGAATCCTATTGTGGAGATTACAAAAAAGACTAGATTGGTTGGAAAAAGGTTGTTGATCTAAGGGATGGAGGCTTAGTTTGATATAAGCACAGCCTTTATGCCTCTTCTTAAGATCCCTAGGAAGGTTACCAAGATGTTGGAGAAGATGACGATGGATTTTTTATGTGAAGCTGTGGAGAAGGGAATAAATATCAACTTGTTAGCTGAGAAGTTGTGTCCAAATCAAAATCAAAAGGGCGTTGATAATTGACAAAGGCCTGAGCAATCATGCATCAAATCTCCCAGTAGCCATTCATCCACACGAGAAAGTAATTTTAAGGTCTTCATATTCAAAGTATCCCAAGTTGACTTGTATTTGCCTCTTTACCTATCTTCTAACGTTTGGAGAGGTAGTGGAGGTTGTTTCCCTTTCTGTTTGTATTGCACTTGAGTGTATGTCTTCTACTTTCAGAAATAAATAGCCTTAGCTGCCGAAGAAGAAAATTCAGGTACTTCGGATGAATAAGTTTGTTACTATGACTTATAATTTCATATATGAATGAACCTTTTGCCCCCTCATGCCGTCTTTACTGGCTTAATTCAGGGCTGGGGCTGGGGATTTGGTGAGCTTAAATAATGGCCAACCCTTATTTTCCCTTTTTGCTCTTTATTTTCTCTCTGTAAGAAGAAAGGATTATGCTGATTCAAAAATTAACAACCATACATTTCAAATCCTCTTTTCCTAGTAAAGAAGCCTCAGATTTAAAATTCTCACTAGTTATTCCTAAGCGTGAATTTTCTGGAGCTCATAAGTTTGTAGGCTTCCGCTTGTTTTTATTCTATACTTGATATATTAGTTGCAGTTGCAAACATGTGTCATTACAGTTTACTTGGTATGATGTGAAGCATATGATCTTTCTTCCTTAATTTTTTAATTTTGTTAATGAATTTCAAGAAAATAATTATTTCAAAGAACGGTTGTTATCTGCAGATGTAGTGCGAACTCTTCTTCCGAGTGTTATACCACCATCATATAGGGGTGCTACCATTTGTTATCTGTATTATGTTAGAAGTACATTATCTGGACAATATTTAATGCTGGAGAATGGACACTTTCCTGGAGAGTCAATCCGAGATCTTGCTGAGCTGGTATGATCCCTTATATTACTTGATGGCTCTTTTGATTGCTGAAAAGATTTTGTTTTCATCTTTATACTGATTGTGATTGTTGCTCAGCTATACAAATGTCATTTCTGTACAGCATTTTGGTGGTGGAACTGTCACAATTACAGCTTTGAGTCTTGTATTTCCGTCACCAAAATCACGTTCAGTAATGACTTTCTATGCCCATTTCTTGTTGGCTATAAGTTTTTTAAATTACTGCATGACAAATGGCATGGAACAGGTAATGGGTTACTATGGCTTTCATGTCTGTTTCACATTTACCAAATGCCTATATTGGAATTTGGAAGGGATGCTTGACTGAACAAGCGATAGTCTGCGATTGTTTAGCAAGTTTGCCAAGTATATTTCATAATTAATAATGTTTTTCATCAGTAAGCAATCCTTTTTTTTTTTTTCCGGAAGGCTAAGCAATCCCTTTTTACCGCTACATAAAAAGGTCATATCTCGTGATACCTTTTTTTATGCTTGCTAGGAGTCTTAGCCTTGAAATATGTGGTAAAGTGAAACTGCTCGATACTCTCAGATTGGTCTCTTTTTCTACACAATGCTCATTTTTATGTTCCTCAATAAACCAGCTGAAGCCTCTTGGACTGTTTCATAAGCCATTAACTTTATATATATGTATCCAATTTTGGACATGAATCACTTCATACGGCTTAAATGGACTACAAAATTCTAGGTTGCATTTTATTCCTTATATTGTTTTGCTTATTTCCATTTTTTTTTTGTTTTAAATTACATTTGTCTATGTTATTGGAAATTTCATTTATGGGTCACCTATATCTCACTATTGGGACTGTGAAGATCTATAATTTTTGGATTACAAATGAGCACAATAATATTTTATTGAATTCCTATAATTGTTTGAGTTTGTACAAATATTCATTAAATAGATGTTTCCAACACCTTTTACCTGTCTTTCCCTGTTTTGTTTATTTATTTTTTTGGGAGGGGTTGGCGTAGGGATTAGGTTTTGTTGGATGCTAAAGCCATTTTGTGATTTTATCATCATCTTGTCACCTTGTTATTACCATCAGTATTAGTGTTATTATCATTATTATTATCATTGTTGTCGTCATCGTCATCATCATCTTCTTCACTTTCATCAGGAAGCCCGAATTCCCCTACAAATATGGGTCACTCAGAAAACAAATGGCTTGCTAATTGAAGGAGGTCAAACTGATGGTAACCTTGTTTCTTTGCTCCCATTTGCTGTTAGCAACTTATAACTTGTGTTACTGATTTTTTGCTAAAACTTAACTGTTGAGGTTCGCTTAAAAATCATAATGTCAGCCCACTGATTCAAAGAACTTATCGTAATTTTTGGAGGTGTGATAAATTGTAAACATCAGCAATGTATACTCTAGTCAAGATGTTCTTTACTTTTTACTAGCCTCTTACTTTAGGCTAGTGAAATTTGGTGGGTTTCTCATATCAACTGGTTTGGATTAAGCTTCACAGATGGCCTCTCTACTGCCCCTAATTGTCCATATTCAAAATTTGCATCAGTTCCTTGGTTTGTATCTGGCTGCTAGATGACTATAAAATAATTTCAGTTGTGTGGATTATAGAGTGATTCTTGATGCCCACCTAATAAAAAGTTGTGATCAAAATGTACTGCTTGTAGTTGTATATCCTGTTTTGCTTAAATTGAGTAATTATTGCAATTTTGTAGTTTTTATTTCCCCTTGAGGTAAAATTTCTAGGTGGATTTTGTTTTTGATATTTCACCGTAATAGTCTAAAGTGGATATATTTTCAATCAATCTTTCACCTTTTTGTATTACCAGTTGCAAAGTCTTTGGTGGATGTTCTCAACCCCCTCTCTCTGGCCCTATCTTTATATCTCTCATGTCCACTTAGTAAATGCAGCTAGATGGTATAATCTAGTCATGATGTGAATGGATTTATAGTTCATTTAATATGATCCCTTTTGAGTATGGTTCAAAGTATCGGTCCATATGACTTGGCCAATTCATATTTGATACAATGCTATTCTACCTTTTGTGTAAACCACGAGTCTCTTGCCACTGGTTGAATCGTTAGATACATCTTGGAGTTGACCATGAGTTATTTGAGTCATCGTTGTTGAATCGGCTTGATGTGAATATCTGGTCATATTCAACTTTTTTTTTTTATAAGGCGTTTAGTAAGTATTGTTGGATACCATTCTGTGATGCGGCCACCGATTTGTTCCTGTCCCCTCCGAGTTGACGTTGATACTACGACCTTGAACCATGAGTTTGAGATCATTCTTGACCTATGAAGTACGGATACGGATATGAGATATGAATATAGACATGACAAAACCTAAAAAAAAAAGGATATGGGTATGACTATGATACGTCTATAAAATATATATTTTTAAAATTTTATTATATTAAATGTAATAATTGTGATTTATAAAGTGAATCACACATTTATCAGGTAAGAAAATTGAACAACGAGCAACCAACACAATCAAAAAAATTCAACACCCAATAGCCAACAACCAACCCAATCACACATCTATCAATAGTGTACTCAAGAAATTTCAACAACCAACACAATCAAAAAATATTTGTAGGGAGCAGCAGTAAAACAGTACTAACTGCAATTCAAATGCAGTTCAAAACGATTGTGTTGATTAGCTATATGTGTCATTTTTTTCTTCAGACTGCTAAAAAAAAAAAACCCCTAATTACATACCCTAATTCAAGGCGTCAAAGTTTGTTTTGAGAGAAGATAGAGACAGAGAGAGAGGAGAGAGAGAGATAGAGCGAGAGAGGAGAGAGCTTACTCGATAATACCAAGACACCAAACAACAGAGAGGAGAGTTGGGGAGACACTTGTCGATCTTCAAAGCTTGACAGTATAAGGAGGAAGGAGAGACTTCGTCGGCGTCAAGAGATTATCGGAGGTGAGAGAGAGGGGGGTAGGCAAACATCGTTAATCAACTGAGTTGGGGGGGGGGGTGTTCTGTCGAATTAAGGGTTAGGGTTTTCTTTTTTTTTTTTACAAATAAGGGCCCAACATATTTGCTCCAATTCCTCTGTTCTTTTTTAAAAATCTAAGTAATACTCCACCGTATCCCCATGAGGATCTCATGCGTATCCATCCGTATCCTAACGTATTCGAAATTCAATTTTTTTTTTTAATTTTAGGACACTTCCCAGCTGTATCGGATACGTATCTAACAGTATCGGACGCGTATCCGTATCGGATGCATATCCGATATTGATAATTTGACCCTTTTGAAGTATCCTTGTTTCATAGTTCTTGACTAAGATATATTTTATTTGAGAGTTTCTTATTGATTCTTTGATAACTAAGTTCATTGAATGTGTTACAAACAAAACCGGAAAAATCATAAGCCCTGGTATCAAGGTTGTCAAAATGTGTATTAGAAGACATATTGTTTTTAAATAACAGTGTATCACGTATCATAACGTATCGCGTATCGTAAGATACATATAGTTTTATAAAAGAAATTAAAAAATACATATACTTATGACAAAATGTCATAATTGCACCACAAATTTCTGAAATAAAACAATTTAAAGAGACTAAGGACCAAAACAAAAAAATTTACAATCTAAATATTGAAGTTTCTAACATAATTCATCAATATCAAAATTTAGAGAGTTTTAGTTTTAACATCTAAAGTAGTTAAAGGAGGACACTTTTAAAAATCAAACTATTTGCTCATGTGATGGAATGAATAAAAAAGATTTATATTTCTTAAAAACTGTAGATGGTGACATAGTTGTTAAATCGTGTATCGGAAGGCGTATCGTTTTTTTAAAATAGTGTATTGTATCGTATCGTGTATCGTAAGATACGCGTAATTTTAATTTTTAAATAATTATTAATAAAATATATGTATATACCTTTGTAAAAAAATCATAAACTCATAATAACATGGCATTTCATTAATATTCCACCAACTATTCAAGTTCCCAACATAATTTAGTAATATCAAAATATAAAGACCTCTAATTCAAACTTCTAACATCAACTACTTAAACAACCTTAATATTAATTAGAAATTTTGAATTCAATTGAACAACATTAATAACAGACTTTATTTTCTTTAAACTATAACCACTGAAATGACGTTGTTTCACTATCTAGTGATTTAAAAATAAGTCATAGGGTAAAACGATGTCATTTTAACCCCAAAAAACCAAAACAAAAAATAAAAAAACAGAATCGTCACGTATCGTACGTATCGTATCGTGTATCGTACGATACGGTGCAAAAACGATACAGAGATACGATACGTATCGTTTTTTAGGTGTATCGTGATGTATCGCACGATACGTATCGCGTATCGTACGATACTAATAACTATGGATGGTGAAATGACATCATTTTATTACCGAGTGTTTGAAAAAATTACTTTCAAGTGAAAATATGATGTTTTTCGGTTAAAATTCAAAGGAAATTTTTTTGATCTGTTTCGTCCCGTATCGGACGACTCGTACATATAATCTGGTATGTCGAGTGTATCGTATCATGTATCGCATGATACAATGCAAATCGATACACTTAAGCGATACGTACTGTTTTCTTCCTGTATTGCAACGTATCGTATGTATCGTATCGCGTATCATACGATACTAACAACTATGCCTAGCATTACTTCTATAGTTGAAGCTCACCAATAATCAGAACAAGTTTAATGTGCCCGACGACAGAGTACATGCTTTGACGCATCTTGCATTGCAAACAAAATCTAACAAACTAAAAATATGATGTGGGAAGTGAGGATGGAAGTGCATGGCTAGCCATAGCTGTGAGTTCATCTTCATCTAAACTTGTGGTGTACTAGGAAGCACAGACACCTTGTTTAAACCAGATTGTCAGTGTTAGACGGCCTCAGACACGTATTTGACACACTTATCAATGTCTATTTTTTTCGAATTATTTTTTTTCTAAACACGTTGGGGATATGCAATTGACACTTTGGGATACACAATCAACATTCACGGTTTTGGATTTTTTTTTCCTAATTTCTTAGAACATGTCAAGTAACTTTGTAGATGTGGAAGTTATTTTACAAGACTAATAATATAGGGATCACAATAGTAGTATGGATAGAATTCTAATCAGTAATCACTTTGCAGACATTAGAAACAAAAATAGATGTAATATTTGGACACGACCACAAAATAAGGCTACAAAACTAAATAAAAGCGTACCACCTTATTTATATGCAAATAATTTGATGGAACTTAGGGTTACTTAGGACTCTTTGTAATTGAATGAGACTTAGGGTTATGAAGGTTTTTTGATATTGAAACTGTATTAATTATTGTAGTGTGGATCATGGATGTGGATGTTTATGATGAATTTATATTGGTATGATTTTGTGATGCCAATTGTTGGAATTGTAGAAGTGTTGAATTGAGTGGTTATTATTATGGTATTATTTTTATTAGCAAAAAAAATTAGTAGTAAAAGAGTAAAATGCGATTCATTGAGGGATAAGAAGTCCACCAAGAAAGAGAAGCAAGAAAAAAGACAAAATAAAAGTGCAAATTACATGTGATTTTCCAAAAACAAAAACAATATAAAAGACCCACAGGCATTGGGGACTTTGACACCTAAAAAGAAGCAAAAAGTAATTTTTTTTCCCCACAAACCAGTCTCATCGTTAAACGTATCTTCAAAGATTGTAGCATTCCTCTCTAATCATAAAATCTCAAGAGTTGTCATCTCTGCACGTCTCCATAGAATAAATGCCTTCTTGCTTTTACTAAATGCTACAAAATTCAATCATAAACGTCGTCTCACAAGAAAATGAAGCCCAAGACTCCTCTGCCAATGAAAGTAATTTTCTCCCTAATTATATTACCATCAGGCTTCGCAAGATAAATGTTTGGAATTGTTGCATTAATAACTTGATAGTTGATGCCTTATGATTTGTGGATTTTTAACTCTTGATTTGATAAAAAATGGTAGTATTCTATTATATGATGATATATATGTATAACATGTCCTCACTGTGTCCGTGTTGTACATTTGAATGCCAAACATGGCTGATTTTATTGGTCTTGAATTGGTCCCACGTAGCCATGAGTGAAAATGTGATTTGTAAGTTCTTATGCTCAGCACGATGACACTGCCTTGCAAAACAAGATTTAGTATGCGTGCTGATACAGTCAGTCAGGAGAAGACAACATGTTGGGATATTCAGTTTGCTTCATATTCACAACATAAAAATAAAATTATACCCACGTTAGTCCCATTAATGGTCATGATATTACCCTAAAAAACAAAGCATTTTCTTTTTTTGTAGTTTGCATGGGCACAAGTCAAATAAGCACCCAATTCTTATCAAAAGTTCACAAAATCTCACTACTTGATTGTTCTCATGTATGATGCTTGTGCATGTAACTTATCCTATTACACAATACAGATTTTCGTTGTTCTTTGACTTTTTAATAAAAAAAAAAAGAAGCGTTAAACTTTAGGGTTAATTGCATTAGAGGTCCCTAAAATATAGAATTTATCTCATTTTGGTCTCCAATATTTCAATTGCATTATTTTGGTCCCTAAATTATTAAATATATTTTTATGTGGTCCCTCAAGTGGATAACATCTAAATTGCTAACGGTTTTTGATCATAAACTTGTTACGTGATACCTAAATATGGGAAAAAAATAATTTGGGTAGTTCTTGACAAAAAATGTGTAATATAGGTATCTCTTGACCAAAATTTAGATAACTCTTGATCAGAACTATGTAATTTTGATAGTTCTTTGACCAAAATTTAGGTAGAAATTTGGTTAAGAATTATTCAAATTATTTTTTTGCCCATATTTAGGTATTATGTGACAAGTTTATGATTAAAAATCGTTAACATACCGGATGTTGTTTGCACGAGGGATCATATAGAAATATATTCAATACTTTAGGGACTAAAAAGATGCAATTGAAATATTGAAGACCAAAATGAGAGAAACCCCATACTTTGGGACCTCCGGTGCAATTAACCTTAAACTTTAATTTGGACCATTGATTATTTGCACTAGTGGAAAATAAATTCATATTGTTTTGCTATAAAGTTTTGATACTCACGGTGCGATCCTGTGCGTCTCTCTTTGTGAGTTTTAATTGTGTAACATGTCACATTAATTAGTATTTATTTATTTCATGAGTGCTAACTGTCTAGTATGATTATCTACTAAACAGTTGATCAGTTCTATCTATCGAGAAAAAAAGTTTCGAGTATGATCACCTGCTTTTCGGTGTTACCAGGAATTGTTCCTGCTATAACCATCATACTGGATGTATATTGGAGAGAGATGGACAGAGACTCTGATTGGGTAAGTTGTGCGGGTTCCGCTTATTATCATTCCTTTTCTTCTTTTACTTCAAAAAAATATGTTATCTTGCCTTTTGAAGTCTAGTACTTTATTTTTACTATGGGGTGGGAGGAGGGTCAAATGTACTCAGCTTTACCCTTGCATGTGGAGCGGCTGTTTTCGCGACTCGAACCATTGATGCCCAAGTCACAATGGAGCAATCTTACCATTGTGCCAAAGCCCACCCCCTATTAACTAATGTATGACTAATAACATGAAAATAAAGTTGTGTGGCTACTTTGATTCTGGGGTAAAATAGTGCTAGTTTTGTACAGGCCAGAGCTAATGAAACATATGATGGAGTTGAGGAAGGTTATGAAAGCTCCAGGGATGAAATCTCATCTGTTTCTTCTTATAATCCCACCAAGGAAAATATAAACAAAGCCTTTGGAAGTTCGTTGTCCTTGCAATCATCTGTAGCAAGGTCTTCAAACAGAGATTCTCCATATATTGAAGAACGCACTAGCATATCTTCACATTTGGTGCTTCCTCGGCTGTCTGTGGCAGAAGTCTTATATGATTCTAGTGGGGGTAAGCTATTCTTGGAACATCACAATTTATTATGTAAACTTGATTTGTTATTCTTTGTCAGAAACTGTTATTTGTACATGCCTGTTCGTCTTGCATTTTGTTACTGTGATAATTTTGTGGATGATCTTCAAAGCATGTGCCTGGAGTAACTCATTGATTATTTATATCATCTGCGCTTGAGTTGTAAAACTTGCATTTTAAATGATCATTTATCTTTTCAACCAGACGTTTTATCACCCCAGAAGGCATCAGCTATGGTCTCTCCAAGTCAGCAGATAAAACATGTAAAATCCCTTTCCACGGATGATGAATCAAGAGGCCCATCAGTCCCAGGAACTGTGGAACCTATAGCATGTAAATCATCTTTCTTTCTATTGTTAAAAGATCTGATCTGTAGTTGTCTTTATACTATGTATCTGATGACTTATTTAATGTATTAGTCCTTCAAAACTAATTTACTACCAACAACCAACATTTTCTGCAGCAGAAGGCTTTATTCGAGGAAGATCGTACAATATAAGGCTGGATGACCAAGTTCTTTTAAGATTTTCCCCGAAGAATTCTGATGCAACTTATTACTTCAGTGATATGGTAGTTGCACTTGATGTATGGTCTTTTTTCTACTGCAAACCAATGAATATTATTGATAATAATACGAAGAAAATACAAAGGACGACTAGGAGTCCTTTGCTATTACAAAAAAGTTGAAAGGAGATAGGAAAACTGTAACAAGACGGAAGGGAAAGGACATAATCTCATAACCCTTGGGTGTGGTTGATTTTGGCCTTTGGTAACTCAGAGGTCTCATGTTCAATCATTTCCCATACCGCCTAAGGGCCAGTCACCCTTGTTCTTCAGGGACATGCTTTAATTCAGCTCAAGCTATGGTGGCAGCCGCTAAGCTCGACGGAGTAGTCGGTTCAAGTCTGGACACGTGTAGCCAAAAAAAAAAAAAAAGGACATAATCTCATACCTCTTCGCACACTTTTGCCTAATGATCTACAACCAAAAATAGCGGAGTACCTTGAAATTCTTTTGAAGTTGATGCCCATGGGAATTCCAAGAAAGAGAGATTTTATCCCACATTTCATCCAAAAGAAGCTACTCTTTCATCAATATCTTCCCATTACTTTCCAATCAAACCACCCATAGCATAGTCAATGCTTCACATTTCTAATAACTTTTAGCTTCTTTGGTAAAACCAAAGCCTCCAAAGTTAATGATAAATACTGATTCACAACATTGCAGTTTCACTCAAGGAATCCCAACAATCAACCATCATCACAGTTGCACTTTATTTACACTCTTGTGCTGGTTCTTTTTTGGGGCTAGTCTTATGCTCATTCGTGATTCATTTAACAGCAGAGTCTTTTTACTTTCTGTAACAGATAGGTGGTACTCTTACTTTCTTTCATGAAGAAAGAGCTAGGAGATGCCTTGAGGTACTTTTATTTTTCAGGGAAAAAAATGAATCATTAATTGCCACACATGGTTTTTTTGTTTCTGTTGTTGCTTCATGGAGTTGACTGGCCTGATTTTTTTTTTTTCAGCTTTTAATAACACTAGAGTTGTCAGAGACTATAAGTCGTCGTTCTGTCCATCCTTCTCGAAGACATTCACCTACAGTTACTAAGGTATACTTTCTAATTATAAGTTGTGATACCTAGCTTGATCATTGAGGACTTTGTATGTAAAATGAAGTTGCAACAATAGTGATAAGCCAGAAATCTGCGTAAAACCTTTGTCTTGTGGAGTAGTCTTTTCAGTTAATTGAAGGTATTAACTCTCTTCTCTTCCTGTTCCAATGAAATTCCTGGGGATCCTTGAAAATGATTGTCACTAACTATCTTTTATCAGATCGATGGTTAAACATAAAAATACTAGCTCAGTATGTGGCCTAGTCTGGTTATACAAATTTTATCATGAGAACCCATTTTTCAGAAGCATTCAGCTTTAGTAAACCTTGAAAAATATGAATTTTTTCGCCTTTTTATAGAAGTAGCTGTATAGATTAAACATGTGTTTCCCATACAAATCGTAATCCCTTTGGAAGTCTCTTTTATCCTCTTAAGGCTGTTGTAGCACTACGATAAAGTGCTAACTGCTAACATGGTACCCAGAAGCAGGGTGACATTAGGGTCCTGATTTCATTTTCAGTTGCAAAATGATATCAATCCTGAGCCAGTGGTCTCTGACTGGTTTGTTGAAAGGGAAATGCCATTGCTAGAATTGTGCTGTTTATCTTTATTAAGGTGAATCTGGGTTCCATGCTTACTATTTCTTCTATAGAATCTATACTCTATAATCAATAGTCAGCCAGGTCTATATTGGTGTACCTTTCCTAATTGTCTTTAGCTGTCTTGAGAGAAAGTAGTTGTGATAGTTAGGGTCAATAAAGAGAGATCAAACAGAGGTAGTGAGTAGAGAAGAGAAAGAGAAACCATAAGGTGATGGACATGTCTCTAGTGTTTCACACCTCTTTTGATTGTCTAAACTAGGAATCTGGGAAGATTGATTGTTAATGTGCAATTGGAATGGTTCTCTTATAGACCCTAACTCATGGAAATTTTACGCTTAAGACTCTTTATACTAGATGCATCCAGTGAAAGTTGGTAAGATGAGGATGCTTCCAAACAACATGGGCAATCTTAAGTACGTTATACCTTGTAAAGCAAGGATGATGACATGGGAGAGGGATATGAATGAATGCTGATACTGCAATCCTGCTATGCTACAATACTCTAATGACCAAATGTATGAAACGGAACTAAAGAAGGTATTGTTTTGTGGAGTTGTGCTTTCATGGTGATTTTTTGGAATATTTGGACCCAGAGGAACTCCAGAATATTCAGAAATCAATACTTTACATTGACATTTGGTTTGGGACATAATTGTATTTCACACCTCTTTATGTTCTAAGTCTGCAGGGAAGTTCTAAAGTTTATCTTTAATGGATCTTCAAAGGGATTGGAAGGCGGCTTAGTTTAATGTTTTTTTCTTATCTGGCTTTTCTGTTTTTTCTTTGCGGGGATATCTTGTCCTCCATATTGTAATTTTTTATCTCTTCTCAACCTTAATAAAATTCTTTTTTTATAAAAAAAGAAACTAATAAGAACGATACCTATAGTAGAGAATACACGAGAAGAGATTTTAATGGCCAAATACAAGGATCGAAATTTCGTTTCGGTATATTGTTCACCAAGGAAATGAAATTGTTTCAAAAATATTTTGAAAACGTTTCGAAAACAAAATGAAAATAAGAAAAGAAATTCAATATTTATTTTCATAACATTCCGAAACATTGGTCAAGATATTTCGAAACATCTTGCAACATTTCAAAAGATTAACTGCAAAATGCCGAAATATCTCAAAATACTTCAAAACATTCCGAAACATTTCAAAACAATGAAATTTCAATACACTTGTTGATTTATTTCAGTCTTCCTTGAAAATAGAAATGTTTCAGCCGTTTCGAAACAAAAATTTGATCCTTGGTCTTGTACATGAGAGGGTACATGGTGGACATGAATTTGAAGTAGGGAATAATGATGGAGATTTTGTTTTAGATTTTGCCATTTTAAATGTTCTCATGATAGCAAATACTAATTTTGAAAGAGGGATGCCATTTAATAACTTTCAAAAGTTGATTAAATGAAATCCAATTAGATTTTTCCTACATAGACAAGTCGATCGTATATCATGTAAGGACTGCGAGGTTATTTCATGAGACAGCTTCACCACAATCCACAACATAAGATAATGATGCTAGATGTCTATGCTACGATATTAAATTGGAGTCTCGATGCTCTGAAAATATAATGGAGTCTCATTTGCTTATCATGTCTACTTGTGCAGGTTTTCAGTGATTACCATGAGGTAGTTGCTGATTTGGTGCAGACAAGCTTTCTCTTTTCCATTCCCATGGGTGGGCCCATGTCTTTTTCCACTCGCCATGTCTCTGTGCAATGGGCTCTTCGGTTTGAATTCTTTACGACACCGAAGAATGTAGACTGGACCAGGTATTACAATTGAATGAACCACACAAGCATGTTCTTTTGTTGCAAAAAGTTCTCATGATTTTAAATAAGACAACTACATATCAAAAGGTTGTATGCCTGCGTTGAGTAATCAGATCTATTTTATGGTACTTACTTCAGACATGGCATGCAAATAGGATATTTTGATAAGAAACATGTGTTATGTTGGGAAGGATAAGAGAAATCATCATTACAAGAACAATTTGCTGGGTCTCGTACTGCAAGAGGGTGGGTCATGAGCATGCAATCAAGGCAAAGAAAAGAATTGTGTGTCCATTATATAGATGCATCTCTCACACAAATTAGAATTGTACACCTTCGTACAACATAATGTTTACAAATTGAACATTTCAAACAATGTTCTAAATAACCTTCTCCCTCGTTAGTCACAATAATATTTTCCAAGACTTAAGCTCCACAGAGAGTGACTTGTTTATTTTTCACCCCCTTGAGCATAAATTTATGTTTTGTTGGTTCATATAAGAGCAATGACTAAGTCTTCACTATTGTTCATTTGTATCTAACAATAGAATGAAGCAGATGCTATAGTTAGTCTTGATGCCCCTACAATATCATCCATGCTATGATAGGTTGTCAAACTGGAAGTTACCGCACCGCCTGGCTGTCATACTTTTCCTTATTCTCTTTCTGTTCTAGAAAACAAAATCCTCCACTCTAGGGGCACTATTTTTTCATATGAAACTCTAATGGAACCCCAATCCTAATCATATAGATGGACATGTTATTGTTCTAAAGTTTCTGTGAATGTATAGGTTTGTGGGAGATTGAGAAGTATCAACGTCTCCTCTGTTTTCTTTGGTCCAACTCATGACATTCTAGAAATTTCGTTTTTATTTTATATGAAATGAGCAGTAAATATATTTCTCAATTTAGCTATATTGGAAGGTAAATAAATACCAGAGTTTATAAAGAGAGAGAAACAAAGAATAAAAGAATAGGGTGCCTTCTCAAAGGATCACTGCTTGTTGCAATGATAAAGACTCAAATCGCTGGAATGTGCGTTTGGCACGGAGGAATACTACTCATGGCAAATAATGCTTATGGGCAAGGATCAAAATATCGTTTTGAAATGATCGAAACAGCTGAAAACATTTTCGTTTCTGAGGAAACCAAAACAAATCCGTGATCGAATCGAATTTTTAATGCTTTGAGGTATTTCAGAATATTTCGAGATGTTTCAGACTTTCAGCATGTTTCCACCTAAATTTTGAAATGTTTCGAGGTGTTTCGTGAAGTTTCGGTATATTTCTACCAATGTTCGAAATTTTTTTGATATAAATTCTCAAATTTTTTTTTGTTTCCATATTGTTTCTGAAATGTTTTCGAAACGTTTCTGTTTTTTAGGTGACCAAAATAATGCACCGAAATGAAATGGATGTAAGATCCTTTTGAAGGTTACTGCAAAAGAAAAAATGTAAACACTATATAGGGGATGTTGATCACTCTTTTGTAACATTTGGGGGTTTTGAATGAGCTACTAACTCTTCAACAACCAGTTGATTAAGCACCATCTGCTCACTCATAAGCCTTCCGTGACATGTAACTACAAAAAAAAAAATGCTCTTTCATGTGCAGTAGTCATGGTAAAAAAATAGTCTGTGATCTGGTGCAAATAGTATGTAACCCCAGTTACTAAACATAGTTCATCCTTATATATATATTACATAAATGTCAATGGTAGCATTATCCTATTTGTAATAAAAAAAATTATACAGCTTTCTTATGACATAGGCGAGATATTATACATGTGTTTCTTAGGGAAAGCCCATCAACCTAAAAATTAAGGATTTAAGTTTTATTTATATGAACAAGTTTTTAAAGCCCTGAGCACATTTTTTCTCCAACAAACTTTATAAAAAATTCAATAATGCTATTGATTATCAGTGTTTTACTTATCTGCAGAATGTGAAACGGGTCTCCGTATATTGAGCATTACAATCTATGAAATGGTGATAAATGAGGCTAATTTTTGTTGAATATTTACCTTTGGGGAGAAGTTTGTTAAAAGGTAAGGCTAGATGAAGAAGGGCCTATATATGAGCTGTAGAATCTTCTAAGAAAAGATAGTGGAACCCAATGTGGGGTGATTATGAGGTTTAATACTTTTATATGAATCTCTATGGCACCTAGATTCAAAGGCCTTTTCTTTTGGGACTCAGAATAATTTGGTGGTTTAATTTGTTCTCCTGGTGGATTGCATATGGGAAAGAATTTGCTTTTTGCCCTCACTTTTCGGGAATTCTTGTCTTTAATTAGGGCGGATTGGAAAGTCGTTTCTGGATTGTATTTTTTTGTTTTATTAGTTGTGTTTACGTACATTTAATTTATTTTTGTGTTTGTGAAGGACTTCTCGTCCATCAAATAAGTTTTTTCATTATCAATGAAAAGCTTTTGTTGATTATCTAGGAAACAATAGCACAAATGGTTTTCCTGGTCAGTATGCTAGGACACTAAATTGCAACTGATGTTTTTATTGAAGTTTGGGTCAAATGTATGTTGAACAACTGGAGTTAATGAAAGGCTAGAGAAGCCATATGTCAGTAGTTGACCATTATCTTGGAATGAAATGCAGTGTCATCATCGTTAGACGAATCTGAGCTGATCAGTCTGTCACTAGGGAGGGGACTATTGATGTTTTAGTAGTGTCCTTGTTCTTTCTATAGGACCTCTAGATCATTATATTTTGATGGTACTGAATTGTTTTCTCCCCTGGGGGGTGGGGGTGGTGAAAACTTTGCTGACTTTAAGGATCAAAATTTCGTTTCGAAACGATAGAAATGACTGACGTGTTTCTGTTTCTAAGGAGATCAAGACAAATTAGTGATTGAATCAAAATTCTAATGCTTTGAGGTATTTCCACCAATGTTTTTCGATACGTTTCAAATGTTTTAGTATATTTTGACCAATGATTTGGAGTGTTTTGGAAATAAATTTTCAAATTTTTTATATTTCCTTTCTCTTTCCGAGACATTTCCATTTCTTAGGTAACCGAAATAATGCTTCAAAATGAAATTTTGATCCTTAACTTATAAGCTTGGAAGCTGAATTTGTAATTCAGATTAGGGCTTTTCCTTCTTCCTTAAAGTTGTCCGCCATAAACTTCTTTTTCTTTTCTTTTTGGTTTTTCTTTTTGGAGAGCACCTCTTGCCCCTTTTCTCTCCTCAGATTCTCCTGAGAACATGTCATTTCTCTTTATTGCGAAGTAGATACACACCACAGTTGGGTTGTTGTGTAAGCTAGAATATAACTTCACTAAATAAGTCTGCTGTCAAATAAAAAATTCATTTTCTGTCTCACAGAAAAGGTACCTTATTTACAGATAGCAGGTGCCAGTATACCGAGTTATGACTAGTAAGGCATTTATTATCACCACACAAGAGACGACATTGCCAGTGGCAGAGTTTTTCCTTGTTTCCTCATGTAGGGACTTTAATCAGTCGCTCTTGAAGCTTTTGTTATTGGTTTAGAGAAATTGGTGAGCATCTATTAAGAGTAGAACAACAGTTCGAAGAATTGGTTTGGATTTATGCTTTGGAGGTCAACTTTGGAAGCTATATGTATGTTAAAGAAACCAATAGAAAAATATAAGGGGAGTAAGATCTTCATATTGTTTCCATAATATTTATGAGATGACTTATGTCGATATAATATGGTGGGTTGAAAAAGAAATGTGGAGTTAGAAGTAGATATATCGATGCAAGAAAGACACGTATGATGGGTTGTGAAGACAATAAGATCAACCATAGTTTGAACAAGGAAATTCTCAATCACTTTGGAATTATACAAGGATTAGCTTAATGCCCTTTTTGTGGTCCTTTGGATAGAATTGAAAACGACTGAACATTTTGCTACATACCGGTGTGTGAATTCTGATGTACTGTTCATTTTGATATTCTTCCACAATAGCTCATACCCACTTCCATTCTGAAGTAGATTTCGTCTCAGCTTCATGGTACCTGATGTCTCAAACATAACCAGAATTTTAGATTAATGATATTTGTTTGCAAAAGAAAATTAGTTAATTTCCCAAAAGCCTGCTATTTGATCCTTGCATTTTTGTCATTTTATCCTATTTAACTCTCTTGGTATCACTCAGGTCCTGAGGATTTTCATTTTCTCTCTTCCTTACTGTTTTCTTGGCTGCTTTGCTTAGATATGAGCACCCTCTTCTGATTGAGGGAAGAGACAAATGCGAATGGGTCCTTCCTATTACTGTGCATGCACCTCCTCAAGGGACTACAACGGCTCACACTCGAAATGAGAAGCCTTTCTCTTCGGAACCATTATGGATTCGCACTTAAAAGGTAATTTCTGTAAAGAGAGCTTGTACATCGAATGATGAAGACCACTCAATGTTGGTTTATAGTATTGTGAAAGGGCCACTCCACTCATTGTCAATTGTTTTTGAGTTGGATGCTCTAGCATGGTATTAGTGTTGGGCATTAAGTGATTAGTGGGTCAAGTCTTTTACCCATTTGAATTTCTCGTTATGCATGTCCGTTCCCCACGAGCCTGGGTTCCATGTGAGGGAGGACATAAAGAGAGCTTGTAGCCACATCGAATGATTAGGACTACTAGTGATTGATTTATATAGTTAAATGGTCTCTCCACTTGGTGTTACTTGTTTTGAGTTGAATGCTTTGACAACTTTCATAAATTTAAGTGATACCGCTTTGATCGATTTTCAGAACATGACTTAATTTTTGAAGTTACAAGGTATATTTCACAGATCTCTCTCTCCCTCTCCATCTTAGAAATGCATGCACACACATACAACATTGTTGGAAGATAAATTTCATTTGGTAAATGATCTTAAAATTCAGTTGTTTATTTTTTTTTTTTTTTAACTGCTTCCTTGAGATAAGTTGGAATTATAGAGAATGATTTTATAGATAAATTATCCATTTTTAGATAAGAGCAATTCTTGATTTTCTCATTCCTTTTTTTTTTTTTTTTCTTTTTGCAAATTACCAGTCGAAGGGCAAGCTCCTACAATTTATGATTCACCGATGGCAGCACTTATAAAGCCTTGTGGGCAGTCTATTTTGCTATATCAATTAACAAGTTGAAGTGTTCACCAAAGATGGCCACAAGATTGAGTTAGCTGGCTGCTATGTGGTCTTGTTCAGACGTGGGATGCAGTCTGTAGTCAAGAGGCTTTCCTTAGATGCTGTTGTATGCTAATGATTTAACAGTCATTAGTTGTCCTCAACTTCTGAATGCATCGGTATTATATTTTCAGTATTTAAGTTGCTTTTTTTCCCCCCCTTCTCTTTTCATTGTTCTCATTCTTAAAGATTTAGGAGTACTGTATCCATTTTTTACTTTCTTGTATATCGGCTCAGGTTGCCTTTGGCTGCTACCTGTATG
This sequence comes from Ilex aquifolium, assembly GCA_951799425.1. NCBI lineage: Eukaryota > Viridiplantae > Streptophyta > Magnoliopsida > Aquifoliales > Aquifoliaceae > Ilex > Ilex aquifolium. Next base: position 12,469,298 of record OX637410.1, on the reverse strand, counting down.
AATCAGTTTGTTATATATGATCTCACATTTGAGTGATTCTTTACTTTTTTGATTTAAACAACCATCTTTTTCTGTAAGTCATCTCATTTGGTTTGAGAGGCAGATCATGAATGATAACCGCGATTATTAAGTTCATTTTTTAGGATGTTAACAGCGATTTGAGCCACGCGAAAATGCAATTTGCAAAAATGTTGTAATAGTAGTAGAAAAAAGAGAATGAGAGCCCGTCAGCAGCATACGTTAGCTTCTCTTTATGTATAAAAATCACTAAGCATACAAGGAAACTACAAATATAGTTTGTAACCATAATTTTCTCCACACATCCCCTTGAGTTGGCAGTATGAGTATGTATCATCCATCTTAAATTGTTGCAAAGATTTGGAAACTGCCTGTCTTGAGGTTTTAGTGGAGACAATCTTGCTGTTATTCTCAGAACTAAATTAGGTGGTGTGATTTTGTTTCTTTATAAGAATTTTTCATGTAAAATGACAGTTAACCTTGATAATGCTTGGTTACTTTTATGAAATACAAGGTATCATTTAATAACACTAGCAATGCATAACGTGCGTTGCATGTGGATATATTTAAATAATATTTTTTTATAAGAAATTTAAATTATGTGTAATTAAATTGAATCATAGATTATGTAGTGTTAACTAATTTTTATTTTAATTATTGTCAAACTTAATTATAGATCTATTTTACCTCTTGAAGAGTATTTAATGTGTTATTTATTTAGGTGTTTCTCCGACCCCTTTAGATATTTCATCTTTAGTTTATAATGAATATTTATTATAAGATTGTCATTATTGAGTATTTACACATCTATTTATAGTATAAATTTATTACAAAGTAATTGATTAAATTGCAATACTATTGTTTGTAATGTAATAATATGATATTGTAGTATATCAAAAAAATCAACTATAACATATATTGGACTGTAGAATAACAGAATATAGATTAGACTTTATTCCTTCATATAAATATAAACATAGATATAGAAAACTGTTTATAAGTGTACTGCTAATAAATGAGTCAAAAAACATTTAAAAATCAGATACGATTAATAAAAGAGTTTAAAAGAATTTATAAATTATATAGGTATAAGAAATAAATATTGAAAGAAAATAATATAAAATTTAGACGTAAAATATTATTAACAAAAGAATTCAAAAGAACTTAGAAGTCAAATTAATATAAGAAATAAAAATTAGAAGAATATATGTGTATCATTGATTTTATAATAAAAATTAGGGATAAAATAGAAAGTCAAAATTTTTCACAGATATTAATATTTATAAATAATATAAATATAAATTATTTAAGTATTTGCTTGTTTCCTAAGCGTTTGTTTTCAACTTTTTTTTTGCTTTTATATTTGGATTGCTCCACTCCTCTAGATTAATTGTATGGATGGTGAAATACATATATAATTATCTATATAATAAAGTACAATACAATTCAAATCTCAAAAGATAAACAAAATGACTTTTACTTTTTGCGGTTGAGATCATTTTAAATTTTATTTTAAAATTATTCTGACGGCTAATATTAACTCTCCAAATTTCATAGGAAAAATATGTCCTTCAGGATGTGTTTGAGGTGACTTTTCAAAAATGTTTCTAGAACTTATAACTTCTTATAAATACTTTAAAAAAAAAAAAAGTAATGTTTGGAACCGTCCCACCACCATCACTACCACCACTCCCCTCACCCCCACCGCCTTACCATCATTACCACCACTATCACCACCACTGCCACTGCTGCCACCACATCTACCACAACCACCACCACCATCATCACAACCGTCGCTGCCATCACCACTACCATTGCCACCACTGCCCCAACGCCACCACTACCACTACCATCACCACTGCCACCGTCGCCACTCCACCACCACCGCCACCGCCCCATCACCTACTATTACCACCACCACCGCCACTACCGCCGCGCCACCATCACCTTTTCCACAACAACCACCACCACCGACGTCGTTCGTTACCTCCACTGCTGCCACCATCCCACCACCTCCACCGCTACTGCCGCCACCCCACCGCCACCGCCACCATCATCACTGTCGTCACCTACCACTAATTACTGCCACCATCACTCACCATCACCATCCACCACCATCATTATCTCATTCTCATATTTATTACCACTATCACCATCATTCCACCACCACTGTCACCCACCGCCACTACCCCACTATCACCATAGTTGCCTGGCTTGATCCGAAATGTATACACCCAAGTACAGGCGGTAAATCTGTAGTAATAATCCGGTTTGAGTCTGGAGTCGAATCTATAGGGAACTATGATTAGTGTTTTGAAGTAAGCAGTGATAGAGACCAAATAATTGGAAACCTTGAGAGTTGAAGTTGTGGGGTGTATGGGATTTCCTGAAGAGAATACTGGATTCTTTCCAAGAAAGTTTTCTAGACAAAATATAAGATAAGCTTCAAATGTAAAAAGATCACTCTTTAGTTCGAGGATCTGAGCATGTAGTTAATCATCCAGTTTATTATACTTGTGCTTGATAACTCAATTAACTCCCGTGTCAACAACAAGTTAATCGGAAGATAAAGATGGACTGTGAGATTTAAGCACATGGTTCCGATGCCTTTCTAGAAGTTTACAAGAATTGTATGTGCCGAGACTCAACCCGTCTACAAACAAGCAAGTGTTTCTACAAAGCATCCAACCATGGCATTAATATTCCATTCTTTAATTGAAGCATCGTAATGGGGAGGATTGAAGGATAGTCATGAAGATCTAGCCGGAGTACTTGCCTTGAACCGATAAGCCTTTCTATGCAAGAGTCATCCATGTCATAGAAAGAACCACGGTTATACAAAGTACCTTAGCTTTGCTAGATGCAATCAATCATCCAATAAGCAAGGGGAATATAAAACATTAAGCATAAGAACAATACACAAATATAACTTTCGGATAATTTATACATGTCATTCACCTCTTACTAAAGAGTGAATGAGAAACTACTCACTCTTCATGGCTTTGGTAAAGCTAGAAAAGTGAGTGATGCTCATCCCTCCAAGTAGAGGACTTACAAAATGAAAGAACAATAAACAAGGAGACGATCTTTAACGAAGAATGAGTAAATCACGTTCCACCCTTCACGGTTTTGGTAAAGCTCTAGAAAAGTGGAAGAGTTTCACTCCTCTAGGAAAGAAGGAAGCTCAAGCAATGGAAGTGAAAGACATGAACAATAAAAGTAGAAGAAAGCTAGTCACATTTGGAGGGTGGTTTCCTCAACCAAGAAATGGAGGGTTGCTTCCTTAATCAAGAAATGAACTATCTTCCTTGATACAAGCAAATATAAAATAATTCTACAACTATATGAGTGGGAGGCTAAGCCTCCATCAAACTCTCTACCAAGCACTCCCTGAAGGCTCCCACAATGGGAGTATTTATAGGCAAGAAAGGGGGGGGGGGGGGGGGGGGGGGGGGGGGGAAGAGGGGGTGAAGGAATAGTGTATGCCGCCCAAGTCCAAGTGAAAAGCCAACCACTCTGCAGTCAATCTGTGGAGAACGTTCAAACGTGATCTGGCGTTTGAATGTTGTTTCTGTTTTTGTTTTATGGGCGTTCGAACGTTTCTTCTGTCTTTGCTTTATGGGCGTTCGAACGCCAGATGGGATCTGACCTTCTCACTCAAGTGGCCTGTGGTCTTCTATGGAAACCTATTTCCACACTCCATGCACATCTTGGCGCTTTGCACTTATTACTCTAGTCTTCAATCAATTCAAGTGGACGTTCGAACATGAGTTGGCGTTCGAACGTGCTACTCAAGTACCTCAGAGTCTTCCTTCTTGGTTGCAACATGTCATGTCTCAGCAGTTTGGCCTTCTCATGCTTTAAGGGAACATTCGAACGTTAGTTGGCGTTCAAACGTTCTTGCTTGGTTCCAAGCTTTTCCAATTTTGTTCCCCAAAATGCTGGTGTTTCATTTAAGTGTGGTTCTTGTTGCCTTTGAGCCCTTGTTCACTTTAGGACTTGAAATGTCATCATTTACACTCCATTAAAGTATAATTAGTCTAAAAAGGGCATAGCAATATGCTAATTTTAACGACTAATCACACCCCCAACCTAAATATTGCTAGTCTCTAGTAATACAACAATGAAAATCTATTTCTAATGCCATTTTCGTAGGTCATCCAATTGTATTTAGCTTATGCAACAAGCCGTTAAACCACTAGGTTTACCTTAGTGGACGAGTTTTGTCTCGTGAGGGTTTTCAGTGAAGCTACCCACAAACTTCAGTCGACCTGATGTGTATGTGGGATTGCTGGTTAAAGTAAATTAGCATCATGGTCGTTGCGACACTCAACCCTCAATTTCGACTTATATCCCGCATGCTCCTCTTTCATAGGTATTTAATCTATGCAAAAATTAGCATTAGTCACATTGGCATTTGAAATCCCCTGTGTAGTAGGAATGGTCATTCTAGAAACAAGAATTGTTATATAACAAACATTCCACTTTACCACCCTCCATGGATAGCTTTGATTTCACTAACCTCTCTTAGAAATGCCCTCAGCAAAAATTTCGCTCCGATTATAGTGACTTGTCTCTCAAAGGGCATGTGATCAGAGGATGGTCAATCGAAAAATCACATGCGCAATTAGAATAAGAGTGAAGTTTTGAGGAAATAGACTTAATTTTAGCATAATCTCATGAAAGGATATTGATGCAAATAAAGTAATACCAGTTAACATACCCCACTTGTTGTCGACAAGCTACACATGCATCAGATTTGAGATCAATTAGGACTTTTTATAAGTTGTAATGTAGCCAGAGGTCAGTAGCTAACGAAATGACGTCAGTGGTATTCAAAAAGCTATCCTCTATGTAGTGTAGCACACCTCTTTCTTTTCGACATTTTGCCGAGAAATGGTATTTCTTTCTTTCATTTTTCTCATTTTTCACTTTCTTGGAAATTCTCTGTCTTTTTGTTTCTTTTTCACTTTCTATTGTTTTCCTTGACTTTTCTTTCATGCACCAGTAGCCATTATCGTCTTTCTCCTTTTTCCTTGATTTTCTGTATTACACTGATAGATACGAGGGTGTAAGAAAATTAGATAGCAAATGTATGTTAAGTATATTCTCTTATGGCTTGGTTATCATATGGGTATTTCAAAAAACAAATTATTTATTTGAAGGCTCAAGCATGGCTGACTAGGGATATACTTTTGTAAAAGAAATGGCCAAGGCTCAAAGTCGAATCAAAGCTGGCCTAAGATCATTTCTCAAGTATGTGCACATGTCTGTGTTGTATGCGAAGGTTCCCTGTGGGATATGTCAATAGATCACTTTAGTTGCATCAATCAACGCAAGGTTAATGAGATTATTGAAAAAAAAAAAATTAAAGCGAAAGAGCTTACTTGAATAAATGTTGATATTCTCTCAAAAGCATCGTAAAGCTCGAAACTTACTATGGTATTCTTTGTATCTCCACTGATTATGTAAGGTTTTCCAGGGAATGTCGGTTATATACCAGTTCTATTTTCGAGTCCGATCATCTTGTACCTTAAAAATAACAAATATCGTTGTACATTTGATATTTTAAGCATAGAAAAAATACCATTGTTCAAGGAATGTGGTTTTTGGTCTAGATTGCTAAGTTGTGTGTCAAACTGATCATGTGATTAGTTACTTTAACAAACAGTCTTAGCATCCACATTTGTTCCGTTATTTACATAACATTATACTCCTAATTCTACACATGCATTTAAACAGATACGAGTGATAAACTGAATCATTCATTTCACAAAATATGATCATTTGATACACGCATCAAAGGTTTCAATCCATCAACCAAAAGAAGTGACTAAACACACAAAAACTTAAAATCTCCACAACAACTACCAAAGAAGAAACTCGTAAAAAAGAAGAAACAAACACCAAAACACCCAAAACCATAATCAAGCATAGAAATATCTCTCTCTCAATCTCCTCTAGATCCACCATCTCTGCTAGCTCCACCAGGTCCACCCCTCAGAAGGCGAAGGATCTCATCCTTTTTTCCTTTCTTTGCTTTTTTTTTCTTCAAACCTTTGGCTTCTTTTTTTTCAATTCAAGCGTTCTCCTAATTCTTCCTCTTTTTTCTTTCAGCTACATTCCCTTTTCTTCCACTTTGCCCATGTTTGAGCTTTCACCATAAATCTCCCAACTTTCTTGATAACAACTTAGCAATTCAAGGGATAACCATAGTAAGGTAGATACATACATATTTTTTGCTTGGCGTGTTTAAGCTTTATGGCTAACAATTGTACATTCAAATAGGCTCAATCACGGCATTTAGGGAAAATTTTTAAGAAAGAACAAGCTAAGGCTCAAAATTATCTAAAAGATGTCCTAAAATCCTTTTCCAAGAACAATGGTAAATTTTAATTGATAGAGATACAATAAACTAATCGTTCCTCATACTCTAACCTAAACAAATAAAATGAGACTACTGAAAGAAGTGATGAAAGAACTAATTCTTGAGTAATTGTCATATAACCGTCCAAAATGATAGGCTCTAAACTCACAAGGTCATATATCTGTCTCGACTATACATGTCAAGCTTTGAAAGACAAAAACCCATTTCAACAAATCACAAGAACTAGACAATCATGGTGCATAAAATTTGAGTTTTAATGATAATACTGGCATAATACTCAAGCATATAATAAATTACATCCAATATTCCCTATGCAATCAACTCAAATTATCTTCGGCATATCAAAGTTCTCAAAGAATTCAAATCGAGCATCATACTTTCAAAAAAGCTAAAGCACAATTTTTTTTCATTTTAGGAGCAAACATAAAAACAAACAAAACAAACACAAAATAAAAAGAAGCACGGAAAGAAAACAAAAAATAGTGGTGTATACTCTCACCCCCAACTTGAATTATGCATTATCCTTAATGCAACAATTTACCCCTAAGTCAATAGCAGGTTAATTGGAGGATAAAGATGGAATGTGTGAATTAAGAGCATGACTCAAATGTCTTTGTGGAGATTTGCAGGGATTGTTTATACCGAGACTTAACCCATCTATAAACATGCAAACAGTTCTACAAATCATCTAGCAGCTGTTAAGTTATCCCATTGTTAGTTAAAGCATAATGTAAATGAAGATTGAAAAATTATCATGAAGACCTAACTTGGGTACTTACAGGGAATCAATGAAATCACCTATGCCAAGAATTAACTTGTCTATAGGTAATCAATGATTATACTAAATACTTTAGCTTTGCCAGATGCATTCAATCATTCAATATATAACGGAAAGATAAAACACTAAGCATAAATGAAGTGCACAAATATAACTTCCGAACAATAATTTACATGTCCATCACCTCTTGCAAAAAAATGAATCAGAAAATACTCTCTTCATGGCTTTGAAGAAGCTAGAAATGTGAGTGAATCTCATCCCTCCAAGTAGAGCAGCTTATAATTACAAGTTAAAGTTTACCAAAACAATGTGCTTATCTACGAAAAAGAATGAGTGAAACACTAACCACTCTTCAAAGCCACAAGAGAGCTAGAAATGTGAGAGAGGTTCACTCCTCTAAATGAAGGAGGAACCTTTACAATGGAAGCTAATGAAACTAATGCTAAAAGTAGAAGAAGACTAGTTACTTTAGGAGGGTTATTTCCACTTCCAAAAATGGTTGCTTTAAGAAATTGCCAAGAGTTGGTATTTATAGGCAAAGGAGGAAGGTACAAGATAGACTTAGGTGCTTAAAGTCCAAGCCTATGCATGTAAAACCCAGGAAATTAAAACTTAATTAAAAAGAGTGAAACAGTAATTAACCATTACAGTGCGGGTTAAAAATCCAAATTTTTCTAGAACTTGGATGACAAAACTGACCTCCCCGTTACATTCGTATCGCAAAATCTAACTACCCAGTCAATTTTTATTGAATTTTGAGACAATCAAATTTTTCACGTTTTAAGAGGCAAATGGGCGTCGTGCGAATAAAATAAACGCGATCAAATATTATTTGCAGGACCCAAAAAATAATTTAAATTTAGCATAATAAAAATATTCTAATGCAGGGATATTTAATTGATTCGAGATAAAATTGGACCAATCAAAGTGAGATGTGTGGCACAACAAGGGCCAAGCAATTGAGGAGTATTTAAAAGGGGGGAAATCTGATTTTTCCCCCATTTTTCACCTAGCCAATTTCGGAAAAGAGAGAAATATACAGGAGCGAAAATCTCAAGTTCTTCCACCTTTCTTCTCCGATCTACGAAGAGCCAACCATTGGATCGCTTCGGGCCGAGACTTAAAGTTGTTCTACATGACAAGGCCTACGCATCAACACCAACCAAACCTATTTTCTACCAATTTCAAAAATCAAGGGGTTGGGAGCTAGGGCTTAGAGGAAATTTTCTTATGTATTCTTGGAGAAATTCTTCCTTGATTAAGTTCAAGAGGTGAGGGTTTCCTCCTAATTAGGATTATTTTCAATTCCAATTTGGTATATGGTACATGCATGACTTTATAGAATATGTACATAGCTACTACGTAACTAATGTAACTAGTTAAATATTTGGGTAATTTGATAAGCATGTTATGCTTATGTTTACTTTATTTGGGTTGAGAATGCGGATTATGTGTAATAAGTATTGACATGCTATGTGTTTACATTTGTGCTTTAAAGGTGTTTGATAAAATGTCTATGGATGTTCATGTATGTTATTCGAATGGGAAATGCTATAACATCCTTAGTGATGTTACAAAATCTACATAATAAAACATATAAGAAGTTGAATTTTATCCCCTACATATTTTCCCCCCAAAAATATCACATCATTCCATTTTATCACATGTTTAATTATTTAATATTTTATTAATTTGTAATTTAACATAATTTTTGTTTCATTCTTTGTCCATATATGATAGTATACACATGTTGAGAAAATTTTGTCGGGTTATACATTTTAAGAAAATTGACACTATATTTTAGAAAAAATAGGTAGAAATTAATTTTAAATAATATAATTAGATAAACAAATAAATAAAATTTTACTATTTGGCATAATATAATTAATTTTTTGAACGCTCGAATTTTATGTTTTTTTGTGCCTTCAGGCACGAGGTATGACTAGTGTTATTATACGCTTCATGATACAATGGACATTTTGATGTTAATGAAATATTATCATATGCTCACATGTCATATTTTGCTTATGATGAATTGGAAATGACAAATGTACATTACACTGCATATGTATGGGTTGCACTACATTTATGGGCATTGGCATGAGTGTGAGTGTGTGGATGTATGGGTTGGTCAACCACCACATGATGAGTTGATGGGTGGACTCGGGTAGTTTGGATGAAGCTCCAATTGAGTCGCACGAAACATTACATAGAAAAATTGTGTTGGGTATAACAAGAAATGATAGATTTTCCCACAGATACAAGGCCCGATTACTTTGTTCACTCACGTGACTGGCGGTGAAATTTAAAAAAAGTGTGTCAGTGTACTCAGAACCGGAGGTGTGATGCCCTCAAATGTTGTGCCGGTGTGGTAGACCGTTGGTGTGATGTCCATAAATTTACCTACCCAACAAAGACACAAGAGTTGATGAATAGTCAATTGGATGCATAGCATCAATGGCAAGAGCTTGGAATGCCCGGTTCATGTCATGGCATTGTATTTGTGTTGTGTATGGAAACCCGAGAGTGGGTTCAGAGTTTGGACATGCATTCATGAGAAATCATTCATGATTAGTATGCTTGGCATCATATTTATATATGTTGCTTAGGATACATGTTTGGTGTGTTGATGTGCATTCATATCATATGCATTGGGATTAAGAGGTATTCCCTATAGGAGATACCCTACTGGGCTTTGGCTCACCCCGTGTGAGATACATTTTTTAGGTATTGGACGAGTTTATTCAAAAGGACCCCAACGGGCCCACTGATTAACCCTAATTAATGCATAATTTAATTAAGTTAATAGCAATTGTGTTAGTTAAACAAAGTTAAAAGAGTCAAAGTAAGACAAATTAGGGTTAGTATGTGAATTAGGGATAATGCATTAATTGTTATTCTTTTCAGGGTTTTGTGTGTCAAAGCTACAAACTACAGAGGTGCCAACTATATCAAAGCTACAAACTACTGAGCTGCCAACTGTCAAAGCTACAAACTACTAAGCTGCCAACTGTATCAAAGCTATAAACTATTGAGGTGTCAACTGTCAAAGCTACAAACTACTAGAGAGCCAACTGTATCAAAACTACAAACTATAAGGTAGTCAATGTCAAATCTCAAAACAAAGGGGCATCAAAGTGTAATTCAAACCCTCCCCTTTTGCCTATAAATACCACCCCTTGGGGCTTGTAAATGTTCATCTTTTGGAAGTGGAAAAACCCTCCAAAAGTAATTAGCTTTCTTTTATTGTATTATTGTTTTCTTTTACTTTATTATTGTTTTCTTTTAATTTATTATTGCTTTCTTTTACTTTAGTATTGTTTTCTTTTACTTCCATTGTTTGAGCTTCCTTCTTCCCTTAGAGGAGTGAAACTCTTCCACTTTTCTAGAGTTTTACCAAAGTCGTGAAGGGTGGAACGTGATTCACTCATTCTTTGTCAAAGATCGGCTCCTTGTGTAGTGTGTTTTACCTTGTAACTCCTCTACTTGGAGGGATGAGCATCACTCACTTTTCTAGCTTTACAAAGCCATGAAGAGTGAGTAGTTTCTCATTCACTCTTTAGTAAGAGGTGATGAACATGTATAAATCATCCAGAAGTTATATTTGTGCATTTCGTTTATGCTTAATACTTTATATGTCACTTGCTTATTGAATGATTAAATGCATCTAGAAAAGTTAAGGTACTTTGTATAACCGTAAGTACTTTCTATAACACAGATGACTCTTGCATAGAAAGACACATTGGTTCAAGGCAAGTACCCCAGCTAGATCTTCATGACTACCCTTCAATCTTCACCATTATTGTGCTTCATTTAAAGAATGGAAAACTAATGCAATGGTTGGATGCCTTATAGAAACACTTGCTTGTTTGTAGACGGGTTGAGTCTCGACACAGACAATTCTTGTAAACTTCTACAAAGACATCGGAACCATACTCTTAACTCTCATAGTCCATCTTTATCTTCCGATTAACTTCATGTTGACACTGTGGTTAATTGCGTTCCCAAGCACAAGTATAATAAACCGGATGGTTGACTACATGTCTAGATCCTCAAACTAAGGGTGATTTTTTTACATTTGAAATTATCTTATATTTTATCCAGGAAAAATCCATCAAGATCATCACTTTAAATCTCAAGGGTTCCAGTCACTTTGGTCTCTGTCACTATTTACTCTAAAATACCAACATTAGTTCACTGTGGATTCAACTCCGGACTTAACCGGATTATTACTACAACTTGATCGCCTGCACTTGGGTGTACAATTTTTCGGATCAAGTCACCCGCTTTGAGGATAGAGTTGGGTTGTGGCTCTTGATTTGGAATCGAAAACCCTTGTACAAATATTATCTTTTTGGCCTTGTAAATTTTGTAATACAAAACATGTATTTTTACAAAGACTTGTAAGGGTATTTTGTATTTGGACATGTGATCTTAGTATGAGTGGATGATGTATGAGTTTGTATGGTTAAAAAGTTGAACTTTTGGAAACTTAGGGAAATTTAGGCTCTAGGTACCGGTACTTCACAAGTACCTAACTTTATGTGGGCTCATGTACCGGTACCCCACTGACAGTGGAACTAGGTACCGGTACCAAGTCTTACAGGTATTGGTACCTGGATTCCAGAGAGCTCAAGTACCGATACTCTTTATCAGAGATACCGGTACCTCTACCCAAAAATTGATTTTTGTACTGTAACACTTTTGAGCCTTCATATTTTGAGCTCTTTGAGATTTGAACCTTGGAATGGTCGTATGATTAGTATATAAAAAGGTTATTGTGACGACCCTTATATTAATTAATCATTAACACGCTAATTAGATCATTAATTATGATTCTATATAATTGAGATTTATTTTTTTTTAGGAACAAATGGACCTCAAATATAAACTTTTCACGCGAAAATAAGTCAAATGACTATAATTTAGGTCAAATTTCGTAATCATATAATGAATGAACATATAAATATCTATATATGTGTGTGTGTGTGTGTGTGTGTGTGTGTGTGAAAGGACAAAATCCTATGCTAGATTTTTTTTAGATTTGGAAACGTGCAAAAAAAAAAAAGTGGTAAAGAAATGGACAACTGTCCAAATGAAGCAAGGAACATGGGGCAGGGCTTTGGCTATAAATAGCCAAGCCCAGGCCAAGCAAAAACGCACAGAAGAGAAGGAGAAGAAAGGAAGGGAGAGAGAGGAAGGAAGAAAGGAAGAGAGAGAAGAAAGAAAAGGGGTCAAAATTTTGTTGATCGCTTTTGTGAGTAAAATTTTTCTTTTGATAAGATTCTTTTAGTTATAGTTTAGTCTATAGATTCGAGTTACCGGAAGTTGATCCTTATTAAATATTTTTAAATCAAATTTAAGTATCATTATTTTTCGTTAGTTATTCCAAAAATTATTTTAGCCTAACTGAGCTCTTATTACCTATTGTTATTTTAAAATATTATTTTGATTATTTTGTCACAGTACAAGGTATCGAGTAGAAGTCAAGGCAGAGGTAGGGTTTCTTTTACCTTTTACTATCATTGATGCATTTCATGCATATTTGGGGACTTCATATTAAATCTATTTTTTTTTATGGATTATTATATCGTTTTAATCATGGGGTCAAACTGGAGTTTTATAAATAAATCGTGATCATGTACATGTTGTAATTTTTATTTATATCGAGACCCTAATTATCTTGTGAAATCACGTTGCATAACAAATATTTTATTATTATTATTATTTAATGTTTGGTTTGATGTTGGGTCTAACTACGATATGATTTTATCTTGTGATTTTGGTAAAATTATTATGAATGCACATAATCGAAGGCAGAGGGTTAGTAGATGCGTGATCCTTGAGAGGATTCACAGGATTCCTATTAGTCCTTAGGTTCACTGGTTAGTAATATCGATTGCTGTGATAGCCTATGTGGCACCACATAATTCCCGGTATTAGTGTTTCCAGAAAATCAAGAAGGGCATTGGGTTCCCTAGGGTGCAAGACCCCAAAGTTTTCTCCAAAGGCGATTCATGCGTGGACCAGAAAATTGACGGATAGATATGATCGATATGTGCGGAAATTTATTTATTTATTTGATTCAGTACTTTGTCATATTCCTACATTTATCTGTTGTTTAATTATATTATGCATTGTTTTAAAACCTTGGTAGTCATTGATAAATGTTATCCTACTGAGCTGGTGAGCTCATCCCTATCTAACATTTTTTAGAAATATGAAGCTAGGCCAGAGGATAGGCTGAAAGGACAACGGATAGAGCCGTTGTTTAATTCGGGGGCGTGACAATTATGTACTGGGTATTGCTCCCGTGTGAAGGAAACTCGGTCCGAATTCTGTTTTGTTATGATCCCGGTGAATAGAGTGTAACGACGTGGTATCGAGTTACACGGTATCCACAGCTATTCCGCAGGTTAATGGGTTATCAACGGGTTGAGAAAAGACCCCCAGATTTTTGGGCGTAAAAGTTTGGTATCGGAGCTTAGGCATTAGGTCTTACATGGGCCTTGTGGGAAGTGAGTTTATCATCTTCTGTTGTAAGCGTGAAAAGGTTTAAAGTCAATGGTGTAGTTTAGGCTCTGATAACCATCACAGCCTATCAGAGCTAAGGTTTTCTATTACCTTGGGGCTTGAGGGTAGATTGGGTTAAGCCATTGCATTCATTATGCATTCCATGTTACGCGCATTACATGTTATGTGATATGAGATATATACGTGATTAAATGTGTATGGAAATGAGACACTAGAGTTTAAAAAAACATAACATTGGGGTTGGAAAAAGGAAAGAATCGGAAAGTTATGGTTTAGGCATCTACTAGTAGGTAGCATACCTCCTACCGGTGAGACAAGAGTAAAATTTTCAACGTTATGATACTAAGTTAGTGGTCTATTGCATCTTACGTGTGTGTAGATGAAAAATAGAGGAGGAGGACATGGACGTCGAGGTGGCAAGAAGAACCAACCACCATCACCGACCTTTGACCAACAAGCCTTTATAGAGACTATGGGTATTATCGTTGCAAACCTAGCGCAACCAAGCGCAAATTTGAGTCAAGGGGCTCAAGCCATCTACAGGAGCTTAAGTCCCATAGGCCACCAATGTTCATGAAAGAAACAGAGGGCATCTAGTTTACAAGGATCCCAGGGGTAAGGCCAAGGCTAGCAAAACCAAGGCTAGGGTCAGTTTTCCCAAATAGGTAATAACTTTAAGGGGGCATATCGAGGGGGCCAAAAGGCATGTTACCATTGTCGTCAGCCAAGTCACTTAAGGAGGGAATGTCCATAGAAACAAGGGACACAGGGCTATGAGGCACCTCAGCCCAAGTCATCAGTGGGCCTCCATAGACACTCAGCGTTCATCCCTATTCCACTAGGGACCAGGGAAATCAGTCCAACTCTAGGGTGCTGAACAAGCACCTAGTACTTCACGTGCGGGGACTCCGCAATCAGGTCAGATGGGCCAAATGTGGGCCAAGGCCAGGGGTAGGACTTTCAGGCAGAAACCTATGGACATAGGAAACGGTCTTCGTCGTCGCACCACATACTGAGCCAATGGATCAGTCGGCAATTCATGGTACATTCGTTACTTTCTCATTTATGGACATAAGTGTTATTTGATTCAAGTACATCACATACCTTCATTTTCACATCTTTTGTGCATGATTTAGGTTTAGAAATCGAAACCCTAGAAGAGTCCTTATAGTTGAATTCACCCTTAGGAACTAAGGTTTGTATTGATAAGATATGTCAGGGTTGTGAGTTAGAGATCTCGGAGACTCAACTCACGGTGGACCTTAAGGTCATGAACATGTCGGAGTTTGACGTCATCCTTGGGATGGATTGGTGAATGGCACATCGGGTGGTTATTGATTGTGATTGGAAGTGAGTCACCGCCTACACTACGGAGGGGATTTGTTTCAAGTTTCAGGGAGAAAAGCACAATGCTTTACCCCAAGCCGTAAATGAATCCCGTTGGTACGATTGATGGGTTGGCTTGTGAGCCTTACACTTAAGGACAAGGCAAGGCAGGAGTTGAGTCTACATTGGGTAGGTTGCGAGTATGCAGATGTTTTCCTAAACGAGTTACCGGAACTGCCTCCACATCGGGATGTTGACTTCTCGATTGAGTTGTAACCCAGTGTATCCCCCATCTCTATGGCACTGCATAGGATGACACTGTTGGAATGAAAATCCCAAGAATAATTGACAGCACGTATGTATTGAATACAAATTTTTTTCTTTAAAATCCTACAAGGCGGAATTAGGGTTTACCTTCGAGATTGCTCTGGATTAATCTCGTCTCAGCAGGAACGCAAAAACTATCAACAAACTTGGAAGACAGCTCAATGAACCTCAAATCCTTCTATTGTATATCCCCTAATGTCAAAATCTGGATGCAGTGTGGACTGCAAAGACCTCTGAATTTCTGCTCTCTCTCTGTCTCTCTCTCTCTCTCTCTTAGCCTCCCTAAAAAACATGAGTGATCAAAGTGATGATGATTTAGAGAGTCTAGACATCTATATATAAGCTACGATAGAAACCCTAAGGAGAAATAAGGACCGGACATCCATTGGGCCTAGGATTCCTATGTTCAACCTAAAACAAACATCCTACCATCCATTAATAATAAGTCAGTCGACTAAAAACTTATTACTGATATCCAAAGCCTTATCTCAAAATTATGTTTCGAGCTCCTTATTATTATATGCTTAATAATCTTCTCATGTTTAAGATTACAGATATCCATCAATTAAATAAATTATTGATAATTATATTTAATTGACTTTTTTTATTCCTTGAGACCTTACCACTCAACTTATTTGTCATGTCGGATAATTAAATCCACCTGTAGGGTTTGATATGGACAAAACTTATGAGCTTCCTCAAGAGGACATCATCAATCCATTTAAATAACAGGATGTGGTTTCCTTTAATAATTAATTTTCACCATACAAATAATATTGTCTTCCAATTCACCGAGCTTATTAACTCAATATGAATCTCACTTTTTGATGAATTAAAGTGACAATCATTATATGCACGTGGTAATTAAATATATCGGGATTAAGATCATAAACAATCATAATAATCATAAGATATATATTATCTTATTAAATCAGTAAAAATTAATAATCTCAATATGGGTCTATTAAATACACAAAGTGTACTAGTGTAATAATTCGAGACATCAAACAGTCTCCTACAATCAAGACATAATATGCCAGAATATTACACTACAATCATACTGATGGTGTATCCAATTCCATCTAGGATTGTGAACATATATTTATATTATACAAGGATCCGATAATCTGGTCTTCTGTGCATAAGTCGAACTCTACATACCAGATTATCTACAATTAGGGCTGTCAAAATCCGACACGACACGATTAACCGACACGAATCAACACGAATTAAACGGGTTCGGGTGAGATCTTAACGGGTTTGGGTGATAAACGGGTTGACACGCCAAACACGTTTAATAAACGGGTCGTGTTCGGGTGAAACCTGTCAAACCGTTTATCACACGTTTACCCGTTTAAATACAATTAATATAATAATAAATTAATAATTATTTTGAAAAAATTAGCAAGAAAAAAGAAGTAAAGAAATCAATACAAAAAAAATAAAATAAAGTAGTAGTTCAAAGACAAAAGAGGGGAGATGAAGAGCACTTCAAAAACAAAGGCAAACCAATGTCTTTTGTTTTTGTCCCACATTGGAAAATGAGAGGAGAGGGGGAGGGTTGAGTTGCCTATAAAAAGGGAATGGCCTCTTGTTTTTTTTTTTTAAGCTTTCAAGTCTAATTTTTTATGAGATTTGGCTAAAAATTCCTCTTTTTTGAGGTAAGTACAATTGGAAGTAAAAAAAAAATGGAGTATTAAAATTTGTTGATATAATTATTTTAAAATTAAATGAGTTAAACGAGTCGTGTCGTGTTACCCGTTTATTAAACGGTTCGTGTTCGTGTTGAGATTTTTCACCCGTTTATTAAACGTGTCGTGTACGGGTTTATATATTTTTCACCCGTCACCCGTTTAACCTGACACGTAACCATTTAACCCGACACGTTTGACATCCCTATCTACAATGTAAAATATAAGACACACATGCATACAATATATCAAATATAATGTAAACATTTTGCTCACGTAGATTCTTAATAAAATGGAAAAAACAAACTTCTATTAATTAATAAAACGAGTTTCACTGCAAAAAATAAGCTTTTAGTATACAACTCTTTCAATTCTCCCACTTATACTCAAAGTCATGTTGTCATACATCTAACTCTCATTCCCTCCACATGGCTATCAAAAGTCTTTACTGGTAATCTCTTTGTGAAGGGGTCTTACAGGTTGTTTGTTGATGCAATCTTGGTCACCACTACATCACTTCTCCTATAATATCTCGTATAAGGTGATATTTACGTTGAATGTGCATCCCTTTCTTATTGGTTTGTGGCTCCTTCGAGTTAGCAACCGCTCCGCTATTGTCACAATAAAGTGTAATAGACGATTTTATTGAATGTACCACTTCTAAATCCATTAGGAATTTTCTAAGCCAAACTGCCTCTTTGGCTGCTTCAGAAGCCGCCACGTACTTGGCCTCTATGGTGGAATCAACAATACAAGATTGTTTGATACTCCTCCAAATTATGGATCCACTTCCTAGAGTAAACACATATCCTGAAGTTGACTTTTTGGAATCCATATCTGACTGAAAATTAGAGTCTATGTACTCGATGGGTACTAGACTATCTGCCTGGTACACTAACATATAATCTCTTGTCCTTTTCATGTACTTGAGAATATGCTTTACTTCAGTCCAATGCTCTTGCCCATGGTTAGACTGATATCTACTGACCATGCCAACGGCAAAACAGATGTCAAGTCTAGTGCAAAGTATAGCATACATGAGACTTCCCACTGCTGAAGCATAAGGAACTGCCCTCATGCTCTCTATCTCTTCAGGTGTCTTAGGACACTGCTCCTTTGATAGAGAAACTCCATTTCTGAAAGGAATAAATTCCTTCTTGGAATTTTGCATGTTAAAACAGGTTAGAATGGTATCGATATAAGTAGTTTGAGATAAGCCTATTATCCTATCTTTGTGATTTCGCATAAGTTTGATCCCAAGGATGTGGCTAGCCTCTCCCAGATCTTTCATATCAAGCTGATTGGATAACCATACCCTAACAAAAGATAACACCCCCACATCGTTTCCGATGAGTAGGATATCATCCACATAAAGTACTAGGAACAACATCACATTTCTGTCATGCCTTTTATACACACAGGACTAATCCGAGCATTGATCAAAACCATAAGATTTAATAGTCTGATCAAAACAAATGTTCCAAGATTTAGATGCCTGCTTAAGTCAAAAAATGGATCTCTTAAGTTTGCACACTAGATGCTCTTGGCCCTTTGCTACGAATTCATCTGGTTGTACCATATAAATACACTCATCAAGATTCCCGCTAAGGAACGTTGTCTTAATGTCCATTTTCTAAATCTCGTAATCGAGATGAGCTATAACGGAGAAGAGAATCCGGATCAACTTTAGCATAGCTGCTGGCGAAAAAGTTTCCTCATAATCAATTCCCACTTTCTGAGTAAACTTTTTCGCAACAAGCCTTGCCTTAAACTTTTCCACCGTACTGTTTGATCCGCTCTTCCTCTTATAGACCTACTTGCATCCAATGGGTTTTATCCCATCGAGTAGTTCTACAAGTTCCCAAACCTAATTGGAGTACATAGACTCCATCTCAGATATCATAGCCTTTTGTCAAAGTTTTGCATCTTTATCTTGGAGTGCTTTGTTGTAGGTCTAGGGATCAGCATTCTATTCCTTAGGAATCCTATTAAAAGACTCTTCCAAGAACATATACTATTCGGGTTGACGAACAAACTTTCCACTACGACGAGGCACTGTCTGTATCTGTGTATCATTAGCATAGTTATCAAAATCGTACGATTCGCGATTCGATTCGTACGATTCGGTTTGATACAGGTACAAAACGATTTGTATCTTATAAGAGAATCGTTTTAGAGTTGAATCGCACCTGAATCGTACGATTCGATTCGTATCTCATGAATCGCACGATTCAATCATTTTTTTTTAAACCCAATTTTTTGGCAAAACGACATTGTTTTGTCCGCTAAACAGTAAAACGACGTCATTTTGTTTGCAGAAGAACTCATATTCTAATAAAAACTCAACCTCTTTACTCGTTCTCTCTCTGACGTCGTCTAAAACTCGTCTTACATTGTCTAAAGCTAAAGATCACGGCTAACACTCTCGCATCATCGATTGATTTTTGCTCTCAATTTTTCCATGGATAGTTTGTTAGGTTCTAATTTTTTGTTTCAAGATGTTGACCCGTATGTTCTTTTTCCATTCATGTTTGTAACCTAATCTATGTTGAGTGTCACTATTTTGGTTCTTGAATAGCCATGGTTCTTTAATGAATTTTTTTTTCAAGTTGTTGAATTTGAAAATGGTTAAGCAAAAGATAAAGATGAAACAAAATGCTAGCGTCTTTCCATTTAGACGACGTGATTATGTCAATTGATTATTTTTAGAATGCAATAATGTTCAATATTCAATATTTTATCTATTTTAAATATGTAGTATTATTTTTTATTTTTGTTCAAATTTTGTGTCGAATCTTACGATTCACGATTTTCAAATTTAGGATTTCGATTCACGATACGAATCTCGATTTGACAACTATGATCATTAGTAATACCTTGTGCGGTAGAATAGTTTTCATGTCTAAGAAAATGGAATCATACGTGTCCCAAGCAACTTACGTATATGTGATGCAAAAGATGACAAGACTAAGATTGTCAATTGTCATCCTTGCTTACCAGAAGAAAATTGTCAATTGTCATCCTTGCTTACCAGAAGAAAACAAAAAGATTGCCATTGTTGGATGAATATCCAAAGGATATTCTATGTGAAACCAAGTCCAAGGAGGTGCCAAAGCGGGAAAAAAAAATCTAAGATGTGAATGTCTCTAAAGTTTTTTTCCTTTTTTCTCTAACTCTGTATAACAGAAGTTAAAGAATGCTTTTATTAAAGGTATTCTCTGCAAAGACTCCATACCTGGTCCATTGGTGATATCAACTGTCTTGATATAGTATCATAAGGAATTTCTGCAAAATAGATAAATACGTAACAGATTAAGCAATGAATAAGCACAGGAAAATGACCAAGTTAATTGTATCAATAGTTCTTTTTATTTTGTTCAAAAAAATAAATTTGTATCAATAGTTATGACATTATTATCATATGGGATAGCAAATTCATCAAGCTGCATAACAACAGTTAGATATCTGGATTGCTAATAGAAAATTCAAGCCACGAGGAAGAAACTTGTAAGTCTAGAAAAGGCGTATAAATCTAAAAATTGATAACAGCGAAGTTGGCAGCAAGGGGGAACTGTTTGCTAATAAGAATAACAAAATTCAACCTTCCACGGCCTCAAGGATAGTTGCATTATCATAATTTTTCTTATTTTTGCCACAATGAAAATAGCGTCTAATATGAGGACATCTAATGCATAGTTTCTTGCATATGGTGAATGTAAGGCACAGGCATGCTAGAAGTGGTCAAACAAGCATATACAAAAGAAAGGAACAAACCCATATGGACCTTTTGTGCTGGAATGCCTTTGGGCTCTCAGGACGACAACCTTTACTTATCTTTGTTTTCGTTTTAGCCTCTGGAAATTGGGCTTTATTGGCTGGCTTGCTGTTGTGCCCTGATCTGCAGCATTAATGAGCCTAACCGGTACCAAAGGCTTCTTTGTCTCCATGCTGACACTACTTGAGACAATGGGTGAAGTTATTTTTGTCTTTAGCTGTCTTGGAACCTCTAGCCTCTCTAGTATCCTCGAAGTTTTCTCATCCAGTTGCCTAGTACCTTCTGGTGGTGATACCACTGGTTGATCCAATTTCAGTCTGAAAATACAAGTGGGCGAATGTATCTTTGGGACCTCACTGACAATCAGCCGTTCCCATTCTTCTGTTATACTTGCATTAGTTTTGTCCTCTCTCATATTTACATCCAACTGTGGGATTTGCTCTTCTATGACTACAGCATCAGTTGCCTGCTTTGAAGGTACAGCCTCTTCTGAAGAATCTTGCTCAACTAAGTTCGACTCCGAGGTCAACTCTTTCAATTTAGGAGGTATTGATCTGGAATATTCAAACAATAAGCTAAACTCACTTGGATTGCATTGTTAAAAACTGGAATTCACCATATATACCACCTTTACTGAACTGGTAAGCAAAGGTTTCACTAATAAGCTAAGCAGTTGAAGAATCTGCATTCACATTTCAATTTTCTTCTCCCTATTAGGCAAAGGGACAGAATGCTTCTCTATAACTAAAGTTTTGTAGTGAAATAAATATAATCATCACAAATATTCCTAGTAATAGTAAATATCAGAGACAAGATGTGGAAAATATAGAGAATATTTTGGACAGACAGAATGAGCTGACCAAATTTGAATGCCATAACAGACAAAATGGTTCACTGCATGTAAAAGAAAATGGAAGATCTCTCAAAGTGCACATTTATGTTATTTCACAGGCGTCAACTGGACTTGTCTATGAAGAACATCAATGCATCAAACTTGATTATCCTGGTGTTAACTTGTGAGGACATCTCAGAAGCCACAATCAATGGAGCATAAAAAAGGAAATTATAAACTTGGTAGTAAAGAAACTCGCTCAAATTTGTCAAAATGATTGCAGCTACAGATATGCTTCTAGAATACGTCTTTTTAGTGTGTTAAAGAAGGCTCAAGATACTTACCCAAAAAAAACCGCTCAAGATGAATGGAAAAGATAATTACCCAAATTGTATGCTTTGTTTTACAAGCGAGTTTAGTATTTGATGGAAGCCTCTCTCATGCAGGACTGGATTGTAGTCACTGACTTCCATCTGGGAAAAATTGAAGGCATGAACACGCCAATGCTGATATGCACAAAAAACAACTATATCCAAACGAAGATTAGCTTGATATTATGTCATGTAAGCATGTACATTTTCAGAAGATATTTTGAATCCTCAGATGGTCCCAACTTCAGAAAGTTTCAAATTGACATAATACTCTTTCAGGATCCACTATTGTATATTGACTTCTGCCCATGGTCATTCTCCACATCACGAGATATATATAAATAAACCCCTCCACCTTTTTCTCACACATTGACATACAACAAGTCCATGGATTCGCTGAAGGTGTAGCCTTGCTCTACAATGTAAGATCTCATTGGGTGACATTAGCATGTCTGAATCACCCAAATAATTTCATCTTATCAGAAGTGTGTCTAAATTGCCCCAATAACTTCATCTTATCAACGCTTTGTAACGCCCCTGAAGAGGGCATCTGATAATACACAAATCGACAATAATAGAAAAGTTTCCCAAAGGAAAAAACGGTAAGACAAAATCCAACCTTCAATAAAGCAGCACGAACAGAGTGTTCAATCTCCTTAGAGACTGTAGATTCGATTAATTGGCTGACGTCAGGGACAGGCAAGACTTCCTCTGATCCTGCAATCCGCTGCAAGTCTTGCAATATAGTGTAATTAAGACGAAGAAGCAGATATATATACAAGCAGATATTAATTGGCTAAGGAATTTTTCTACCAATTAATATAAAGATCTACTAAAAAACATCCATGCCACTCCTCATAAAAGGGAACCATGGGACGAGCAAGAGACACAGTAGGATAAAACCTTGAAAAGATAAAGGAAAATTTTTGTCCCATTAAGCATAAACTTGCCAACCATCACCAGAACTACTTCGCTCAGCAAACATTCCTTTCACAACCACCTACCACTATTGACAAGATGTTCAGTGATCGTCCAGATTCAACCTCCCAAAACTTAGGAATAACATTGAAAGAAAAATGATCACTGAAATGAAGGTAAAACAAAACAAATACTATAATTCAGATGATGTGGTGATAATATGGAAATAGTGCGAGTAGAGAATACCAAACTGATGATAAAGGTTACTCATAAACAATGCACATGCACACACACAAACACACACATGGAGAGGAGAGGGAGAGGGAGTAATTGGGTAGAAGGGTTGGGAAAACGCCAGACAAACTGCTACAACTTCATACAACCACCATCACCAGCCTCTTCATCGAACCCTTAACATCACCCTAACAATAACCTCTCATCCCTACCTGGACCTCCCCATCCCCTCTCTCTCAGTTTTCCACTTACTTTTCTGCCATAGACAACCACCACGACCACCCAAGACCTAAATTGTTCTTGCTATCTTCTCCTTCTTCCTCACGTATTTTACTATTCCTCTTAGTATTCTCTATTCCCCTTGATGAACTCATTATGCCAATTGTTCCAATGTTTACATTTTTGTACAACCAAAGGAGTGGTCTGTCAAGACTCACAAATCAGAAGACAGGTCAGTGATAGTTTAGAGACTTGAAGGGAGGTAATGCAACTGCCAGAAACCTTCCAAGATAGTCAGTGAAATCTACCTAAAAAAAGTGGGGAAAATACGTACCCTGAGAAGCATCAGTCCTCTGTCTGAAGGGAGAAGAATATAATAGCATTGGAAGGAAGTCTCCCTCACAGTTTCTATATTACAATTTGAAGAGCAAACCAGACCTTGGTCAAGGGAATGAAGTGCAGTGGAAAGTCCTTGAAAAACTGCTAAATTACAGCCAAAGCGTACAACAAAATCAGCAGCTACTTAGAAATAAAAACTTCAAGATAAAACCATAATATTTGCTAAAATTAAAAACCAAAAAAATCGGAGAATAAAATTCAAATTCTACAAGTTTAGCATTATTAGAGCATAAACAGGAACTCAAAGGGAAGCCCTTCCACGTGCCTTGAGTGTTTAGCTCTGTCTTATCCATATCATCTGACTCATGACAAGCTGATGGAGTTACAAGATAGGAAGCCCCTAAAATAACTCCTGTTTAAGAATAACAAAAAAGGGAGAGTTAACCGCAAATACATCCTTAATCTGTCGCTTAGAGGATAATCAATATAAACTGCACAAGTTGAGACTATGCGAGAACTCTTTTTCACCAAGTGTTCTGATAGCTACATTTCTATTGTAGTTATCAGACAAGTGATATTTTGTCTGACAAGTGAGAGACATCTGATTATCCAGGGTTCTGTTAAATCATAAATTCAAATTGCAGGTGATCTGTGCAAAACCAACAAAAGAAGACGTGAAGTAGGCAATGAAAGCATTCTAAAAATTACAAAATCTGGAAATCAAGAATAAATGTAAAATTTAAAGTTAGTCCTTTCAATAATATTGAAATTTGAACAAAATGTTCAAAGGTAAAACTTAAAGTAAGACTCTCAGGGTGTCACTGAACCATAATGTGTGGGATGCACACGTCAAATGTGGGGAAATATTAGATGTGCAGCTCAAGTCCCTCACACAATTCACAATTATAGGTTTGAAACTCAAGGTGGCATAAAATATGGCCATAACATAAGTAATTAGTTCTTTTAGGAAATGTAACTAGCTCAAGCACGAAAACTTACAACAAAAATGGGAAATGGGCTTGCGATTTACCTTCACTTAGAGACCCTAAGTTAGTCCTCTCAATAATATTGAAGTCTACAGATGAAGAAACTTGCCGGAGCTTCAGCGAACATTGGGAAGAGGGCATAAAGAGTACTGTTTTTTCTCCAACCTTTACAGAATTTTCAATCAAATCAAATTCTTCCAGATAATTGCCTGTGACTGGACAAGAAGAAGAGTCGTCGATATTCTTGCCATGGGCGTCATTTAATGGAATGCCATGACACCTGCATGTCTTTGTGATAACACCAATGACAGGTACAGTTACTGACATGAAGTATATGACATATCCACGAAAGAACTGAGGAGAAATAAGAAAACAATATGCAATGTCTTTTCCCAATTAACAATGGATATTAATAAACTCATTTTTCCTATTACCAAATGTAGGACTTCTTGCATACACCGCCAAGCGACAAGAATAATGTTATCAACTATTTCAAACAGATGTTAAGCGCCCAAGCCCTTTTCTTTCAGATATGTTCCACCAGAAGGACTATTAGAAAACATTCTCATTGGACTTCATAAAAGATAACTAGGAGCATATTGGATGACATTTGCTTATATGTGAACATCCCATCACTCCACAATAGAGACCCCATACACTTCAGACAATGTAATGGAGCTAATGGCTTTTAGTTGTCAGAGTTCTAAAAAACTTAAGAATACAAAATAGGCGTCGTAATGTGGAACGCCGCAGAACTAAAGGCTTACAAGTACTTGTGAGCATTGTTTGACTCAGCTGTTAGAATGGTAATGCAGATTTTAGTTATATATAGAACAAACTGTACAAATACAATTGAGCCTCTAGTCTTGTATCTTCAATTTGAAACACAGAACTGGAATGCTACCGCACAAGTTTTTTAATATAGACTCTCAACCTATAACAACCATGTATGAGCTATAATTTGTGAAGACTGTTACAAACCAATGTTAGTTGTACAATATTAGATGTTTAAAGAGTATAGAGGCTCAAGAACATCATACAATGGCTTCCCTAGCAGGATTCAAGTTAATGACTGCTGCAATAGTAAATCATTGTAAGCACTAACAAATTATTGTAATGGTTGCTGTTGGAATGCATAAAGTCCACGTAGAACGCATCAACCCAGCAATACCTTCCAACTAGCGTCTAAAGATTTGCATGCTTCTCAGCTGAGATGCCCAAACAATTTTAGATTGGCTAGATATAAAACAATTGTTTTGGCGAAGACATGTAACTAAGGTGGCCAAGCAGCGTAAAATATTTAGGGAGTAAATATTTAAGAATCTTTTCAAAGCAGAGCTTGCATACAATAATACCTGGCAAGGACTGAATCCATCCATTATGTAAGTGAAAGATGTGTACAAGTTGCAGGATATCTGGTTCAAAGAGCCTACAAGGTTACTCTTGAAGAAAAAATGAGCCTGTAATGGTTCTTCCACGTCGTCCTTCAATTCCCGTAGCCATTGTTTTACCAGGCCACACAATACCTGTGAATCTGCGAATTTGTATTTTGTCAGTTCTTAACATATCACTTCCTACTTCCTCGCTCAGATTAGTTCGTCATGAATCATACACGTATAGACATTAAACTGCAGTCCCTGCTTAGATACAAATTGTTCAATCTGGAACAAGGACTTTTGTCCATCCTGCTTTGTCATCTTATATGGCATAGCAGCATTAATAGGACCCTACCAAGATCTTGGACTGTGGCCAAGTTTTGGCCAGGGAAGATGGTAAATTTAAGTTTTTTAAATTCTTTTCTTCCACCAGTTGGTTTACACTTTCTTACTCCCTTAGAACGACTCGACAAGCTAAATCACCCGTTACCAATAAATACAGGAAGCATGTGTGATTTCCTTAACTTTGGGTTCTCATGGGAATTATTTTTCCAAACCAAAATTGTTCCAGAATTCAGAAATATGTGACGCAAGATCTCATGAAGTCAAAAGGACTGATTCTGAAGCAAAGATAAGGCATGACTTTCTATTTTTTTTATTTCAAAACAATAGTAACAAAGGAGTTAGGAAGAGAACAAGAAGTCATTTTGTCATTTCTTGAGCCTGATGTTTAGTACAAAACCAATGTTGATTGCACAGAGGAGGAATGCAACTATAACAATTTCAGCTATAAGCACTTACATCACTGTCATGCAACACAGGGTTGATGACTCATATTAGACTATTAGTCACTGGATGCTTCATTCGAATAAATTGACAACATGTTCTTGTCATTCAAAGAGCTCATTGTCAGATTGTATAATCAACTGGCAAAGTCTGTTTAAAATCCATATTTTCCAAAAAAATGAATTTCTACGAAGGCAGATGGAGTGTGTTTAACCTGGAAGGTATCCTCGAAATGAGCAGTTCTCAAGATAACAGATCTGCTTTACAAAGCTGTTAATATTCTGTGTAGTATCACCAAGATGGTTTGACATTTGCTCCAACAAAACAAATTCCACCGAAATACACTTGTCTGCCGCATCCTATCAAAAAAAGGACGGGGTCCACCAAAATTTCAAATCCACAGCTCATGTTTACGACATGCCAATAGCACTCTACCGTACCACAGAATTGAAAATACCCGACTTTTGGCTCACCATGAGAGTTTTTCTAGTGACAGGATCTAGATTCTCAACAAGACACGAGCTGATCATAATCACTTTTCTTGTGATATCTTTCTCATGTACTCCCCACGAATACAAAATTTCATCACTCAGAACAGTCGAAAGTTTCACATCTGCTAACAATGACCAAAACAGGCATGACAATAATTAGAGGCAAACACAGAATTAATGGCATACGTGCACACATCCATTAATGTACTCATACAGACACAGACACATGATATAATAGGCATATATATTACCGTCACAACAGAGAGCTCCAGAAGTGTTAAATTCAGGTGCGAAGGCATCGGTAGGCAAGTTGTTGACGGCATCGTGGAAATCACGGAGGCTGAAGTTTCCTCGTGGATTATATGCAACCTTCAGCTGCTTGAAATATAAATTACATCACAAATTGTCATGCTCGATGAATTTCGCTCGTTAATTATGGGATAAATGGCAAATTTCGCACTTATATAATTGTCACAACCCTAAACCAAATCAAATAGAGCCATAATGGACATAGATACATATATATAATAAATCAGTTAGGTGTTTGAACTTATGGGTATATTTTTCCACCCAAATTTCACACACCTAACACACACTTTTTCCCCCAAATTTCAAAATCCCAACACACACTCCATGACACACAGTTACACATGCATACACACACTCCAACACACATTTCAATGCATGGACAGCTTAATAATTCAGTGTACAGTGACCTTTTTAGTCACGAGATATTGCTAGTACATATATAAGGTGTATACCTCATCTGCGCCAGAAATTCTACTTTTGAACACGTAGCACAGTCCAATGCGATCACGCAGGGGCTTCGAGTGTGTTCGATCATTGATCGGAGTCGAAATGGCGTAGAAATTTGCGAGTTGCAGTAACGACTGACATGTCAAAGAATACACACGACACAACAAATCAATCTCACTGATTACTTACAGTGAGTCACGATTCAAAGGCAAATTCATAACAGTATTGAATTCGAGATTAAGAAGAGAAAAGAGAACAAGTGATCAGAGGAAGATGGAAGACGCAAGTACTTGTTTTAAGTCTTGAAGCAATGGAGGCGACAGGCTTCGCAGATCCAACACGAAGCACAGCATCACCATTTCTCTCTCTCTCTCTCTCTCTCTCTCTCTCTCTCTCTCTCTGTGGATATCGGTTTGGGCACGGTTTTGGCGCGCGCAGTGTTGTTCTATATTTGATTTTGTGAAGCACGAACGGTACTTTTAAGTGCTAGTTGAAATCTGAACAATTTTTTTGGAATTGGTGACGATGAATTTATCTCGAATAAATATTTTAATTTTAATATAAATAATTTATTTTTAATTGAATTGATAGGTATAAATTAAAATTGACTTGAAAAACCTTAACCATTGAATAAAAAAAATATTTGGTTTTGTGTGGTACAAGACATTGGATTTGGATCCTCTAAATTTTATTTTTTTGTGAATTTTGATAGTTTTAATTATTTGTTATTAAATTTATTAGATTGTCAATGAACTCATGAAAACCCAATTGCATAGAAACCTGAATTTCGATAATAAATAATTAAATTAAATTAAGTTTTTTTTTATCAGGCACAATTATAAGAGAGGGAGTCGATGAGATTCGAAAAACTATAATAAAGTTTAAAAACTTAAAAATTAAGAGAAATGGAAACACAACATGAGAGTCTATTACCATGGTTACACACCATGTACCTTACACATCCTACAAAAAAAGTAAAATTGCTAATAATTTTCACCGTTTCTTCAAAAACTCCACTACCTGTTATTGAATTTTTATTATACTTTCTAATTTGTACTTCATATTTTAATTACAATAGTGGCATTTTAAATCCTACTTTTATTAATACATGTAGAGACTATTTATTTTACTTTCCAATAATTTCTTGCCCATATCTTTGTTTTATTTCAACTACATGGAATTTATTTTATCCACCAAGCTCCTATTATTATAATTTATAAGTATGTGCATCCGAATGTATTGTGGAGCAACAGAAGGAGAAGATATTTATTACAATAATGATATCACATCATCGATAACACGTGATTTATCAGCTAATAAAATATATTATATAAAATAAATAAATTTTACGTGACGACAATTATGTAGTGTCACTATTGTAATGAATTTTTTTCTACGTTTAGACCCATTAAACCAATGACTCAACCTGATTTAAGGTCCATGGAGGACTTGATCCATTACCCCTCAAATTTCGGGGGGATAAAAAAGAAAGAAAGAATAGGCAATTTTGAAAGAAAATCTATACCATTAAAAAAGAGAGAGGGTGGTTGTGGTGTCCACCTATAAAATGAATATAATACCCTTCTCTCTTCACTTTAAACACATGGAACTTTTTTTTAACTACATTTAACTACTCATAGCTCCCATAAACACCAATTTGAATTTATTTTAATCTCTTCCACTCTTCTTTTTTTATGTGCACACAAGTACTTTGTGTACACAACCCTTATGCCCTGTTTGGTATGAAAGAAAAAAAAGTGGATGGAAAAAGGTGAATGTAAAGTAGGAGAAAAAAAAGAGATTTTCCATTGTTTGGTTGCAATGGAAAACGGAGAGAAAAGAAAAATGGATGAAAAAGTGTTCCATCCCGCCCACCATTTTTTTTCCTCCTGAAAATAGGCGAAAAACATGAAGAAAAGGTGTGTAAATGATTAAATTACTTCTATACCCTCCTTTGTAAGAGCCCCACCTTGCAAGCCTTTTCTTTGACAATTCACTTTACCCTTTCCTTCTTTTCGCAATTTCAAATCCAGCAAACCCTTAAGGTGGGGTCCAAATCCTTCAATTTGACTATGTTAATTTTTTATTAAGGGTATTTTTGGTATTTGAAACAATAGTATTTTTCCCTATATTTTTTTTTTCAAACTAACTAAAACAATAAAATCTATATCCCTTCTATTTTTCCATCCATCCTATCAAACAAAAAAATTGAAAATAACTTTATTTAAGTCTATCCCTTCAAATTTTCCAATTCCTCCTATTTTTCATCCCTCTTACCAAACAAACCGTTAGTCTTAATATAAAGAAATGCTTGAGTTAGACAAGAGTATTCGAGCTTAACATAAAAACCAAACAATAACTAGCATGCTTTTTTTACATTAATAATAATCAGCAAATGAAAATCATATCTTCTTATGTCTTGATAATTAACCTTAATAAAGTCATAAGTGGTTTTTTTTTTATTAGAACATGAATAAAACCATCATCTTCAACTGCCTAAAACTCAAAGAAAGTCACATTTCCAACTTGATCCACCTCCAATTTAGACAGATTGATTAGTCTCTTCTTCAGCATCTCCATCGCCTCCGAATCATTCGGCGAAAACAACCCATCAGCAATGCTCAACATACCAGGATTCTGACTATTAAGCACAGAGAAAACAGTAGCATTGTCAAAACCAGCATTCAAACAGTAATGTTGCATACCCCTTGGAACAACAAACACATCACCTCTTCTAAGAAACCTTTGAAACAAACGTTTCTGAGTATCAACAAAACCAGCCACCACAATTCCTGTGCTGACAAAGTGCATCTCCGATGCTCTCGGGTGAGAATGAGGCATGACAAGGCCATCAACATCCAAATCTGTCCTCGCAACCGATAACCCGAGAGTGTTTAGTCCTGGAAACTCAGAAGCATTCACAATGGTGACCGATGAGCGAAGAAAGTGGTCTGTGTTACCTGCATGGTTTAGCAGTGAGGTCTTGAAATCAGAAGCAGTTACGAGGGATGGATTCTTACAAGGAAGGCCGTTGATGAAGACAGTTTGTCGGGTTGTATTAGCGGGGCAGGTATCCTGCAAGTTATCGGTGTCTACTGCTGAGATGAATTTGGGACATGTATAGAAGAACCATATTGAGAAGGCAATGCTAAATATAAGAGTGAACTTCACCATTTTTGGGTTGGTCTTATGTGGATAAGTATGGTTCGTTGCTATCTTACTTTATAGAGATGTTGTATTATAAGTAATGGTTGTTTTAGGTTGCAGCAAATGGAAGTAAAATTCTAAGGCTTGGAGTTCACTATACACTATTGATTTAGAAGTTACTTACGTTGTAAGAAGTACAATGCTTAGAAGAAAGCTACAAGGTTGAATGTCCTTATGGCCGAAATACCTAGATTTAAGCTTAAGAGTAGTTCTAATGGTAACATGGAATGTTCTGAATTCAAATTTTGACAATTCCTTAGAGTCATGTTATGAGGAATTTATCTCTTATGAATATCTTAGTCCCGGCGTGGATGACCTACTTTTGACTAGACTGGGGAGGGGATTAGTTAAGGTGTGCATAAACTAATCCGAACATCTCCTGACTGTTGAATCAAAAAAAAAAAGATAAAGGAATACCTAGATTGCTCCTAGCCAAATATCAATCCTATCTTTGCACTTTAGATAAAAGATTTACAATGCATTTTTACTCAATTTAAATCAGACACTACATGAATTTAAGAAAAACCCATCATGTTTAAGTTGGTCTTCCACTTTTATCATTGGAAAAAACAAAAAAAAAATTATATTAGAGTGGATTCAAATCTGATTGATGCTCTGGAACAATTAGAAAAAGTTATAGTGACAACTTTTTATTTTTTATTTTTTAGTTTAACGGTCAGGGGTGTTCGAACCACTAGCTTACGAGCAAGTCAATTAATCCTCTTTCCAATTCAATCAAAGCAGGCTATCAACGGTAGCACTAGAGTATTCATGATAGATAAATCTTTTATAGTACGGTCACCAGAAGTTGCCAAGATAAAGATAAACATATGATTTTGTTTGACAATAATAGAAATTTTAAAACAAGGGGTTATAGTCGATCTATCTGAGATGATCAACTCCACGTCAAGTTGATGGTCTCTGGTTCAATAAAAATATAAAAAAATTGGTCAGATCTTTTGATGGGCCCTAATTTGTGAGCTGAAACCTTGTTCATCAACTTTATTTCTCAGTTCACACTCCGTATTTTCACCTGAAAGGCTCTACCTTGAGTTTTGAAATTTCAGTGTGCGTTTGGTTACAGCGTGTTTTTGTTTTTTTTTTTCAATTTTTTGAAAGAAAAAAAAAACGTGTTTGGTGAATATTTTTGTTTTCTTTTTTGTTAAGTTGTTTTGAAAGTTAGACCCAAAAATTGCAAACAATAAAATAGATATTTTCAAAAACACCAAAAAACCAAAACAAACGTGCGCCTGTGCAGGACTTTAATGAAGTCCGTCCATCGAAGCCCATTAGCAGCAAAATGAAGGGTTTTTTGTTGGAACTATTTAACCCCTTTTCTCTTTCCCCTCAATCTATTCTTCTCACCGCCTCAACTCCTTTCTCTGCAACTCTCTCTCTCTCTCTCTGCGAATCTCTCTTCTTTCTCTGCCTCAATATTTGCGTTTTCTCTCTCTGCCTCAATATGACCTGTTGCATCCTTCTTCTCTTTCAATTTCTCTCTTCGAACAAAGCACCCCAAGGTCAGATCCGTGAGTAGATCTGAACAAAGCATCCAAAGGTCAGATCTCTCTTCGAACATTGATTTGTATATATATACATATATATATATAGAGAGAGAGAGAGATATACATACATAGATCTGAATTTTTTTGTTTGTTTGTGCTAATTAGGGTTTCTAGTTTTGTGGGTGGGTGCGCCTGTGTGTGTGTGTGCCTATGTGTATGCGCCTATATGCGCTTGCCTGTTTGAGTGGGCCTATGTTTGTGTGTGTGTGTCTAAGGTACTTATTATATATATTCTGTATATATTCATCAAATTTTCCTTGTTATTTGATATATCTGCATATATTCTACATATATTCAGTGTTAGGAGTAGTTGATCAATAATATAAGTAGAAGATCTAGAACGCAATACAAACTGAAGGAATGACTTACTTTATTGAAAACATTGATCTGGCTTTAATAGCCTGACAATAAGCTGCACTAACTAGAAAACGGAAAAGTAGCTCATGATTGCATGATCTAAGCTAAATGATACATGTAACAAGGAATAAGTCAAAAATTAAATCAACACCCATAGAAACTAGGATTTATTCTAACAGAAAGTAAACTAACTTGATACTCTAACTGAAAATCCTAACTCCAAGCAATTGACTCCTTCAATCCCTCCCTTAAACTAACTGCTGTGAGGCAATTAGTTTACATCTGTGACATCACATACTCCCAGCTTCTCCCTGAGCTTTTGAAATGCATCCAGCTTTAACGGCTTGGTCATCAAGTCTGCTACTTGGTCTTGTGTTCCACAGTGAACTAGTTCAACTTCACCATCTTTAGTGAGATCTCTCAAGAATTGAAAATGCACATCAATGTGCTTACTCCTCCCATGCATGACTGGATTTTTGGAGAGTTTAATTGTCGAACTATTATCACACATTACAATAGTACTTCCTTCCTGTGAATGGCCTAACTTCTTCAAAATCCTTCTCATCCAAACTGCCTGACAAGCACAGGAAACAGCTACCACAAATTCTGCTTCTGTGGTAGAAAGGGTAACTATGGGCTGTTTCTTTGATGACCATGAGACTGCACCAGAACTCAGTAAGAACACATAACCAGATGTGCTCTTTCTGTCCTCCAAATCACCAGCATAGTCACAATCCGTGAATGCTAGCAGCTCTTTTTCCCCTCCCTTCTTATAAAAAATCCCATAGTTAATGGTGCCCTTCAAATACCTCAATATTCTCTTGGCAGTTTGCAGATGAAGTTCAGTTGGTTTTGCCATGTACCTGCTTATAAGACTAACACAGAACATCATGTTTAGACGTGTGATAGTGAGATACATTAAGCTTCCCACTATTTGCTTGTTATAGGTCTCATCCACTGTGATTCCATCATCATCCCTACACACTTTAGACCCTAGCACAATCGGACTACTCACTGGATTACTCTCTTGCATCCCAAAGCATTTCAAAACCTCCATGGCATATTTTATTTGACAAATAAAAATACCACCAGGTTTTTGCAATACTTCAATGCCAAGAAAGAACCTCATCCTCCCCAAATACGTCATGTCAAACACTCTCATCATTGAACTTTTAAAATCAGACATCATAACCTCATCATCACCAGTGAAAATTAAATTATTCACATAAACACTCACAATCAAAACTTTACCTTCACTGCTCCATTTGATGAACAAAGTCTGCTCATTAGGATATCTTTGGAACCCTTCATTGATGAAATGTGCTTCAATACGGCTGAACCAAGCTCGTGGAGCCTGTTTTAGGCCATATAAAGCCTTATGCAGCTTGTAAACCTTGTGTTCACTACCTTTCTTCTCATATCCTGTTGGCTGCTCCACGTAGACATCCTCATCAAGTTTACCATGAAGAAACACAGACTTTACATCAAGCTGAAATATCTTCCAACTCCTCTGTGCTGCAAGGGCTATTATCATTCTCACCGTATTCATTCTTGTTACTGGAGCAAACACTTCAGTATAGTCCACTCCATGCGATTGAGAGTAGCCCTCAGCCACCAGACGAGCTTTATACTTGTCCACTTCACCGAGCTCATTAAGCTTTGTTTTAAAAAGCCATTTAACTCCAATCTTTTTGGCACCAAATGGCAAATCAGTGAGCTTCCAGGTTTGATTCTTCTCGATTGAGTTGATCTCAGAATCCATTTCCATCCTCCGTCTTAAACTCTTCACTGCTTCTTCAAAACTCACAAGATCTGTGGATTCAACTAAAGTCATATTGACCTCATTTTCTTCTTCTGACAACCCTTATCCACTAACATAGTCCTCCATTTAGATAGGAGTCTGCATGTTCCTTCCTCCACCTGCATTGATTACTTCTCCGTGAGATGCATTCACTGTCATTGGAACTTTATCATCAACTGTTTCCTCAGCTTCACCATTGCTTTCACTAACTGTTTCATCACCTTCTTCTACATCTGCATCAATTTCATCACCCTATTCTAGATCCATCAACAAATGTTCTTCATAGCTTGCATCCTAATCCCACTGTTTATCTTCCTCAAACACCACATCCCTACTAATTATGACCCTTTTAGAGATAGGATCATATAACCTGTAGGCTTTGGACTCGTCACTGACCCCTAAAAGCACACAATTGAAGCTTTTATTTTTCAGTTTTGTCCTCGTTGCATCTGGCACATGAACATGTGCCATACACCCAAAAACCCGAAAATGCTCCACTGTAAGTTTCACACCACTCCAGGCTTCGAGATTAAGAAGAGAAAAGTAGGTGAAAGAGTGATCAGAGGAAGATGGAAGACGCATGTACTTGTTTTAAGTCTTGAAGCAATGGAGGCGACAGGCTTCGCAGATCCAACACGAAGCACAGCATCACCATCTCTCTCTCTCTCTCTCTCTCTCTCTCTCTCTCTCTCTCTCTCTCTCTCTCTCTCTCTCTCTATGGATATCGGTTTAGGCACGGTTTTGGCGCGCGCAGTGATGTTTTATATTTGATTTTGTGAAGCTCAAACGGTTCTTCAAGTGATACGTTATGAGTAATTGGGTCGGAAAGAATTTATTTTTTATTAATATCCGGTAGATAATTTATTTTAACTGAACTGACGAAGAAAGATTAGTTGAAATGCGTGTAAATTAATTTAGACATCCTTAACCGTCGAACAAAAAACAATATTTGGTTGTGTGTTGGCTTTGGATCCTCTAAATTTTATATTTTTATGAATTTGATAAAATTTTAATTATTTATTATTAAATTTATGGTTAATTGCATTGGAGGTCCCTGAAGTATGAAGCTTGTCTTATTTTGATTCCTACTATTTCAATTGCATCATTTTGAGCCTTGAAGTATTGAATATTTCTATATGGTCTCTCAAATAGACAATATCCAATTATTAATGATTTTTTATCATAAACTTGTTACGTGATACCTAAATATGGGGAAAAAAAATAATAATTTGAGTAGCTCTTAATAAAAAAATGTGTAATATGGGTAGTTCTTGACTAAAATTTGGATAGCTCATGATCAAAACAATGTAATTTAGGTAACTCTTTGACCAAAATTTGGGTAGAAATTTAGTCAAAAGTTATCTAAATTATTTTTTTGTCATATTTAGGTATTACGTGACAAGTTTATAATAAAAAAATCGATAGCAATCTGGACACTGTCTACTTGAGGGACCACATAGAAATATATTCAATACTTTAGGGACTAAAATGGCGCAATTAAAATATTGAAGATCAAAATGAGACAAATCCCATGCTTTGAAGACCTCCAGTAGGGGTGTCCATGGGCTGGTTTACCCACGGGTCCAGTTACCCCGCCCGATAGGCCCGATAGTTGGCCCGTCCAAGCCTAAACCCAATATCCTTAAAAAGAGGCCTTGAGTTTGCCCCCAAACCCATGACCCGGCCCAAGAGCCCGCCCTCCCACCCTTCCTTTAAAAAAAAAATTATATTTTTAGATCATTAAATTTATAATTTTGAAATAAGTCTCTCAATGTCGAAATTTGAAGTTTTAAAAATTTAGATACTATAAATAATGTATTATTTTCTTTTCCATTTTTTTTTTCATCACTCCACCTGATAGATAAGTGAGTAGGTGCCAACTTAGTTGAGATGTATTCATTCTATTGGATATAGTTCATCCCCTAATCAAAAATAAAATTATTCATTATTTTTTTATCCATATTGACTCTACTTTTCATTCAAAAAAATAATTTATACAAATATTAAGTTACAAAAATATTCATTATTTTTAAATGAAGTTGTACGTAAAAAACCCGCGAGCAGACTCGCCCAGTAAGCCCACCCAGAAGGCCCGCCCAATAGGCTCGCGGGTTGGGTTATGGGTAGCCTACCCCTACTTGAAGTTTGGTATGGCCTGCCCAATAACTCACTTGAATAAGAGTTTTGGCCTACACTACCTAGGGCCGGCCTAAAAAAAATCTCGCGACCCTAGCCCCGCTTATGAACACCCCTAACCTCCAGTGCAATTAACTCTTAAATTTATTAGATTGTTAATGGACTCACTAAAACCCAATTACATAAAAAGGTAAAATTCGATAATAAATTATTAAATTAATTTTTTTTATCATGCACTATTATAAGAGAGGGAGCCGATGAGGTTTAAAAAACTATAATCTAGTTTAAAAAATTAAAAAACTAAGAGAAATTGAAACACAACATGAGAATCTATTTCCATGATTACACACGTTGTCCCTTACACATCCTACAAAAAAGTGAAATTGCTAATAATTTTCACCGTTTCTTCAAAAACTCCACTACCTGCTATTGAATTTTTATTATATTGTCTAGTTTGTACTTCATATTTTAATTACAACAGTGGCATTTTAAATCCTACTTTTATTAATTCATGTAGAGACTATTTATTTTCCTTTCCAATAATTTCTTGCCCATATCTTTGTTTTATTTCAACTAAATGGAATTATTTTATCTAGCAATTGTATATCCACCAAGCTCCTATTATTATAATGTATAGGTACTAGTTATTTCCCGTACTTGAAGGCACGGAGTAATAAAAAAAATAATCAACAATAAATAAATTTGTATTCACACCCAAAATCAAATCACAAAGATAGAGAAAAGAGAAAAGAATTTAAGCACCGATTTTAGTGGGGGCGAGCAGTGATAGTGGTGGTGAGAGATGTTGATGATTGTGGTGGGTGACGACTATACTGATAGTGGCAATCATGGGTGGCAACAGTGATGGTGGTGGTGGGGTAGTAGCAGTGGTGGTGGTAGGAGTGGTGGTGGGACAGTGATGGTGGTGGTAAGGTGGCGGCAGCGGTGGTGATGGTAGGGGTGATGGTGGGCAACAATGGTGCTGGTGGGTGCTGACGGTGGGCGACGGTGGTAGTTGAATGATGGTGGTAGTGGTAATAAATATAAGAATAAGATGACGATATGATGAGTGGTGACGCTGGACGATGGTGGTAGCAATCGGTGGATGGTGGCAATGGTGGTTGGTGGCAATGGTGGTGGTGGTTGTGATAGGGGGTGACGATGGGGGGGTAGGGTAGTATCGGTGATGGTGAGGATGGTGATGGGGCAATCGTGGTGGCAGTGGGGTGGTGGCAGTGGCAGTGATGGTGATGGTGATGGTCGTGGGGGTGGTAGTGGGGGCGGTGAGGATGATGGTGGTAGGGGGTAGTGGTGGGACAGTGACGGTGGTGGTGATAGTGATGGTGATGGTGGGGGTGTGGATGATGATGGGTGGCGGTAGCCGTGGCAGTGGGGTGGTGGCGGTGGCAGTGAAGTACATATTATTTACTTATGTGTATATAGATTTATAATTAATATTATTTTAGATAATAGAAATCGAGCACAAATATAAGATAAATGGTAACTAACTTAGTGTTTATGATATATAATATTTTATAGTGGAAAAACAATCTAAATCGGAGTTCCAAACAAATTGCGACCGAAAATATTGTACCAGCAAAGCATACCTTCATCATATCGTGTATTTAAAAAAGTGTCGTACTGTATACCCATACCCGTATCACATACTAAAACGACCCATAATTTAGGTAACATTGGGTCTAATGTATTGTTGTCCTCATAACAAGTCTCGAGCTCAAGCATGACTATCATTCCCTATCCTTACAGATGTAATGAGTTTTCTATCGTTACCCTATAAAAGATTTTAGAATGATAAACAAGAAATATTATCAGGTACAATAGTAACAAATATGTTTTAACTGGCTACATTTCTAATAGAAGTAATGTACTTTAATCCCTCAATTATAGGTATGTTTGTATCGCGGGCTGGGGATAACACCACTTGGATAGGATAAAAAAATATATAAAACCTATTTATATCATGTTTGGGTAAATAAAAAAGTACACCGAAAATTCCACTCGAGTTTTCTTCCAATCCACTTTGAAAAGTACAATTTAACCTGTCTAGTAGGGTTAAATGAAACCTACGCGGGTAGAGGGGGGGGGAGGGAGGACTAAAAGAGTACCAAGTATATATCTGTCTTACGTTACTTCTCAACTATCATCTTTGTCATTGCCCCTGCAGAACAACAAAAATTATAAATGCAATTTTTTTGGTGCAAAAAAGAACGAAAACAAGTACTAAAAATGCTTCCCATGAGCAATTTACTTAACTCTACGGCTGAAGTTTCTTTTCATTTTGGTTATGCAAGTTCTAACCATTTTATTTCCATTACAAAGAAAAGTTAGGGAGGAGAAGGCCAGTTGGTCCTTGGCCATTCAATTAAAAGAGCTAGAAGAAGTTGAACCACCAACTAAAACTGGAATGGTTGAGATTTCACCTTAAAGAGAAGTTGCAAAGCAAGATCAATCGAGGGAAGGAGTTCCAGAGTTCACTGGAGAAGTGATCACTCAAGATCTGTCCATGTTGTTTCCAGAGTCTCAGGAGAAAATCCATCTCGACATCCATGGGGATATCAGAGCCAGAATTTTGGGTTTGTAAGAGATGCAGCAATATGGACGGTGAGAGAAGATGGTCCAAAAATGTTGGGGATTGAGGTCAAAATTGAAGTTTTTGTGACTATTCAAGTGAATGATGCTCCAGAATAAGAAGAAAATGGTGATGGTGGTGGTGAAACAGGAGAGGCTATTTAGAAACTAGGAAAAACAGGCTAAGTGAACCCAGCTGACCTGTTTCAAGCATTGATATGTGGTGTTGAACAGCCGGAAAATGGATGGTAGGTAACTTTAAGTATGACATGGTACCATTCAAGAGAAAAAATCAAACACTATCAGAAGAAAAAAAAGTTGGCAACCAGTCAGAGTTAACTCAGAAGGAGAAGGAGCTCAAATGTCTGCAACAATCATGTAATGTTTTAATGACAACCACCTTTTCATCTTTTGTTTGGAATATTTAATCTAGAAGAAAGTTGTATATATCCAATTTTCTCCCAAGAATCTTTTAAATTTGAGATGCGACGTGCCATCATTTTGTTATGGCGCATCAAGTTTGACCATATTCCAGTCTCAATATCACTATTAACTACTCAAAATATATTCCATTTTGATGAAGGTAAAACAAATTTTAGTAAACATATACAGGGCAAGAGCATAAAGAGATACCAACTCATTTGCGTAGTATACAGTGAAATTACTCACTCAGGGGTTGGTGCTCATCGACTGGCTTCAGCTACAAAAGGATTCAATGGGAAATTATAATAGCGAACCATGCATAGCAAGGACAAAACTTTGCTGAGTTGAGATGAATTTAGAGTTGGATCAGGAGATTCGGGGCCTGAACAATGATACAGAAAAAATAAAAGAAAATGCATTTATCAAGAAGTGATGAATTTGCATGTTCTACACGCTTGGCAAGCAACAAGAATCTCAGTATTTCAATAGCAGCATTAGCAGAAAGATTGACATTAGTCAACTAAATTCATTGAAAAGTTTGAAACAATAGCTGAAGTTCAACAAGATTAACATCCAGTCACCAAAAATAGTTCCGAGCAAGAAAATCAATTAGATTCAGACAATCCTTATAAGAGGACAATCCTTATAAGAGAATTGTAGATGACTGGCAGCCAAAATATATGGTAAAAGGGCTCACCAATTCGTATTAATTCATTCATTCATTATTAGCATTACCAGACCAAAGCCGATTTTCCCCCGAGTCCTTAGGAGAAGCTTTGCTTGTGCACTCATCAGGAGTCGTAAGTATTTCTGAGATGAATTTTATCAAAGAGCACAGCCCACCCAAGAAGTTATGATCAATAACACCTCCACCTTCCACAACATGTGCAAAATCAATAAGCTTGACCTCTGCACCTGGAATTCTTCCTTTCAATGCTAGCTCCTTTTCATATGTCAAAAGGACTGAACAGGAGTAGAAATGATATATAGTTTGATCCTCAAACCATGATTTCAGCTCCAGCAACTGTGCCAAAATCCCAGTGGAACCACCATAAACAATTGACGCAAAGGAGCAATCTGGTTCCGAATCCGACTCAGCAGATGTATTAGAAGAAACAAACTTCCTTAGAACCAACCTGACGTTATCTGCAGAAAGACGCTGGAAAGACGTCCTTTTCGGTTTCCAAAATCCAAGTTCCTTGCTTACATAGATTTGCAATCCTGATATCCTGAATCCAAGTGGGAGGCTCGAGGTTTCCCTGTCCTTCTTCAAGCATTTCTCAATATAGTCGTTAGATGCCTGTGGGGCCCAGGTTCTGGAGCCAATCTTAATGTCCATTATCGACGGGTTGAGGCGACTTGAGACAAGATCTTGCAAAACAAGGTGAGGTAGCAAGCCAGATCCATCAGATGCCTCAATAAGCTGAGTGCCAAAAAAGACGGGGAAGAATCTGCGAATATGATCTGGAATCCTTGTGTTGGAAGAGAATGATGTATAGAAGGCAACCTCCCGGGAACCGCGTTCATCACCCTGGAGAGGCTTGTAGAAGCGCCCTGAATCGTCTATCAGGGAACCAATCTTTCCATCACCAGCTTGGTGTCCCGCAACCTGATGATCTGGGACCTTAAGCATGTTTACTTGGGTATGAAGAACCTCACAGCAGATAAGAACCAATATCTCTTTGATCAGATAAAAACTTTATTCACATAACACCGAATTATACCCTACAAAATAGAAGAGATCACCTCATAAGTATTTGTTATGCAAAGACCTTGAAATT
Source organism: Ilex aquifolium (assembly GCA_951799425.1). Taxonomy (NCBI): domain Eukaryota; kingdom Viridiplantae; phylum Streptophyta; class Magnoliopsida; order Aquifoliales; family Aquifoliaceae; genus Ilex; species Ilex aquifolium. The sequence continues at coordinate 12,427,294 of OX637410.1, read as the reverse complement.
CAAATTAGGTGTACAGTTCTGTTAAACAAAAGAGACAGATTTTTATACTGGTTGTTGACTAGAAATGAACACTACAGACAGGCAATGATGCATCAACTTTGGAGTTTTTGACCTTTTTCTTTTGAAAACACATAAATTTCAGATAGCTTTCCCATCTACAAATCAAAATAGAAATTTAATTTCTCATATGTACGACATTCTCTATCTAAAAATATACCAACAATCAATAAATCACATTGAGAATCAATTACATTAATGACATTCAGTCACGTTGCTACGAAAATATTATAACAACCATAACCTTATTATATCAACGCAAAAATTCTCCATCCTCTTAGCATGAAATTAGAAAAAGAAATAATTATACATATCTTTCCACTTTCTGCTTGAAATTTTGTTGAACTAATAAATAACCGGAATTAGTCACATGAGTAAAAATTCCTCCAACGAAAGCTTTAAAAGATAGAAGCCCAAAGGACATTTTGAAGAGGGTAAAAGGGATCATAGTTACAAAATAAAATGGTGGGTCAATCAAACATCTAATGGTCAATGGAATGTATATAAGGCAATAATCTCTCTATAGCATTGAGGCTAATGAGTAATTGGGCACCTAGCTATTTGCGTTTTGCAAAATTTTTTTTTTTGGAACTAAAATATTCTCAGCCAACTCCGACAGATTTTGGTTTGACAATCTGAATTGTCGACTCAAACGGCAACAAAATTTGAAAACTAATAAATATAATGCCAAGAGATTGAACTAAACAGAACACCTTCAATTAAAAAGCAAATAACCAACTTCTGACAAAGACTATCCAAAATAAAAAGAAACTCATGAACAAGCTTTCTTAAAGGGGTGGGGGAGAGAGAGAGAGAGAGAACCGATTGACGAAAAGACAGATTTATCGACCGTCTCTTAGAGAAACTCCAAGGAGGCTATGTAAACTAGCTAGCAAAAATATATTTTTTTATTCCATTATCTATTTTAGCTACCCACTTTTTCAAACTCACTCCAACAACGCTATCTATTTTAACTAACCACTTCAACTAACTTCAATTAACTCTTAATTATTAAAATCTAAAATACGCACCATGTTGGAATGGATCCATGAGTAATGCCTATAATTCACAATTCACAATTCACAATTCATAATGTCATGAGTAAGCAAAGAAAATAAAATTAGCAAAACTTCTATGGGCAGTGTTTTAAGTGGAAAAAAGAATCTAATGATAGCTTTCACTGATAGCTTTCACTGACAATTGTTAAGAACTCAAAACATATCAAAAGTGTTGAGTATTGAGGCACAGCTCCTATAGCAACTAAAAGAATCAAACTCATAAATGATGAACTAAAGCAACGCTGATATCCCATTGCATACAAACTTTTTTACAGCAAGAAGTTTAGAATTCTTCACATTCAAAGAGACACCAAATAATACACTAGAGGTGAGTTACAGGAACATATGTCCAAATACTAGCAAGTTGTAAGCAACACACGGTGATAGGTACTTGAAACCAAGATCAACAGAGACAAAGTTAGCGTATGAATGCTATGGTAAGTGCAATGGAGTGCAGTAGTGAATTACACAATTGATCACAAAACAGACTCCAAATAAGCAGAACTAAATAACAATTGATCCCTAAAGAACACTCTATGACATAACTAAAGAACACTAAATAACAAGAACACTCTATGACATAACTAAATAACAAACTCCAAATAAGTAGTTCCAATTCTGATCACAAAACAGAATTTTCTCCCATCAGGATATGATATGACAAATAATTCATAGAGTTAGGGTACCCGGTGTGGTTACACATCAAACTTATTGAACTTAAAGCAATTGCATAAGAAGGACGAACTAATATCAAAGACTTTGAAGATGACCCCTAAATTTTTTCACAAGGTACGAATCCTCAGTCAAAACGCTCTGCTGCAGTATATCTCTGCAACCTCTTCCAAATTCAACTATTATTTCACCCCAAGCTTTCGCAAAACCTTTAACAGGAAATCCAACAAACAGGTAGAATGCATTCCAACAGGCACATATGGTGATTGATCTCAGAAAAAAAAAATGGAACTAATATAGAGAATTTCACATCACAAAATTGATTCATCAATTGAACAATTGGAGAAGAGGGTATGTGCTATGCTACGTGGCCACAAAAATAATGAACATTGAACTTGTTAATCAGATCCTTCTCTCAATCAAATGTAAACTATGGAACAATCTATACCGGTGGAGCCTTCTGCGATGAAGCTTCAGTCGGTGGTGTTGTGGAGAGGCGGTGGAGCCTTCTGCGATGAAGCTTCGGTCGGTGGTGTTGTGGAGAGCCTTCTGCGATGCGATGAAGCCTTCTGTGCTGTGGAGCTTCTTCTGTGTTGCGGAGCTTCAGTGAGAGAGAGAGAGAGAGAGAGAGAGGGCCAGCGAGGGAGAAGCTTCAGTAGGTGGAGCAGATTGTTGGCGCAAAGCAGACTACCGAGCAGATTATGGGCTAGCTACATGGGGCGAGCAAAAATTGGGTTATCTATTTTAGATAGCCATTTAGCTAGTCCATTAGAGCCATATTTTGGGAAGAGGTTATCTAAAATAGCTAAAAAAGCCTTTTAGAGCATCTCCAACAGATGCTTCAAATGCCCAAAATAGACAAATTTTAGCTAACCAAAGCCAAAAACAACACTCCAACAGATTATGTTCATATGCCGTAAAATAGGATTTTGCTACAGTGATGCTCTAAATAAAGAGCATCACTGTAGCAATATGTAAACATAATATATATTATTTTCTCTCTTTTCCTCTCATTTCTTCTATTCTCTCCCTTTCTCCCTTTCGCTATTCCCAAAAAATATAATACAAAAGGGATGATAAATAATATTTAAAAGGAGTAGTTAAAAATATAGAGAATCTGTTGGAGTGTATATTGAAAAAGTGAGTAACTAAAATAGAAAAAGTTACTTTTTGAGTAGCTAAAATAGCTACTATTGTTGGAGATGCTCTTAGATAGCCCTTGGAGTTGCTCTTACATAATGAACAACCAGTTAAAATCAATTCATGGGTTCACGAACCATAAAAAATTTAAAGACTGAGAGCCAACGATAACAAGAGTTCACTTACCTTACTGGCAAATGATCGAATTACTTGAGCTCAAAGACCGATCGACTGGGGAAGGAGAGATTTGAGTAAGCCTTGTGCTTTTCCACAGTCGAACGGCTGAGAATGGGATGAGGTTGGTATTGAAACTTGAAAGCGCTCTCTGTTAACACTTGGCAAACGGACGGGTAGGGCAGGTTATGGGTGGATCCATTTTCAAAATTTTTCATAAGATTAAAAGATTAATTACTGAAGGCTCTCAAAATATGTGATTTATCTTATTTTGATTTCTAATATTTTAATTATAATATTTTAATTCTTGAAATATTAAATACTAGTTATTGTCCATGCCTTAATAAAAAAAAAAAAATTCCCCGTGATACTTCTCAAAACAACACTTTTCATACTTTTACGTATCGTTGATAAACAGAGACCTATTGCATAACCAATTTCAACAATGAATTACTTCATACATTGAATAAATGTTTAGAGTTTTGAACATATTACAATCCTCCAATACTTACAGAATTTTCAAAGGTAAGAGTGACAACTAACACAACTGTAAGATTGGTATCATTAGCCTTTGTCCTCACCGTCTCGATTAAAGTTTCGTCTATTGGCTTATATTCCATTGGAACAATCTACATGAAAAAAAAATAAACAAAACTATCGGTGAATTTGAGGGACGAATTTGGCATTGTAATTTGTAGAGCCAAATGAAGTCAACGTAATTTTCAGATCAACATAATTCAAATAAAATACTAACAATCAATGTCTTTCTGTATATATTCTAAGCTATTCCACTACAAACTTGAAAGGACTTTAGGCGGCTCAGTAATCCCCAGACTAACACGTGTAAAGATGTAGCCGTTATGAAGGCTAGGAGCCGCCGAGGAGTGGCGCCGAGGAGTGGCGCCGAGGAGAGATGGCTCGGAGGAGCCGAGTGCACCTACTGACACCCGCATTTATGACGATATGACATCGTATTTATGGCGATGTGAGTGACTCAGACAATCATTAATGAGCGTCTGCACCCTCAAGACCCGAGCCTACAAGTTATGATTACTTGGCATTAATGGCTGTGATGCCGAGTACATTACCTCGGCATACCCCGGGGTACTGTTCCCCAGAGCATTGAATGCCCGGGAGTAGGTGTCAGGTTGATCAGAGGAGCTCTGACCCCTCGGGGATAGCTGTGAGCGCTCGGCGTGGAGCCGAGCACTTGTCCTATCGCCCAAGCATTAAAGACATGAAGACTTTAATACTGAACACTTATTGCGCATGGGTAAGAGGGTCAGACATTAAATGCTGAGATGTGAGTAAAAGTCTTTGCACTCATTACCTTCTCAGGTATAAATACTCCTTAGAAAAGGGAACAAATGTACGCAAAAACAAAACAATGATATAGAAAATATCAAGCTTAAGTCTTCAATCTCTTATTGACTTGAGCTTCGGAGGGGATAAGCCGGGGTGTTCACTTGCCCCATTTTCTGACCATTTGGATTGTTTCAGGTTCATCATACGGGCAATCGCTATCTCAAACTATTGTAGGAAATCTCCCGTGCAATTTGGCGCCGTCTGTGGGAAAGAACGAACTTTTCCCCGTAGTGGTTACATCATGGTGAACACACGATCGCAAGGTGATGGGGGAGGGAGTTTACGCGTGGGAAACGCGGATGCTACCCGGCTTCCAGTGGTCACAGAATCAGGCCCCATGAACCAGTCAGAAGGGAGTGGACGTCCTTTGCAACAAACATTCCCCGCCGACCAAGGCCTTTCAGCTCGCGATATCATCGAGATGGTGGAAAAGCGACTCAAGCAACTGGAGAAAGATAATGCTAAAGTGCGACGGCGTCTCGATGGGTTCGATCGGTCGGGGAATGCCAGCTGGAGGAGTGATGAACGAGGAGACTGGAGCGTCAGTCGGGGCGCCTTCGGGGGTGTAAGGCAAGAAGCACTCGGGGGAAATATGCGTGGCCGCACTACCAAGAGACATAACCCACGAAGTAGGGGGAGGCCAGCTCCTGAGGAGGGCTCGGAATGGGGGCACCGCGGGGCGTACCTATCCCGATGGGATCTCCGTCGTGGAATACTAGGAAATGCCGTGGTGGAGTCCACGGCACGGGGGCCAAGAGAGAAGAAACTCCGACGGGACCCCCGGGCACGTTTCGATGACAGGTGTCGAGGGCCAGAGCCCGAGGAAGACGAGGACGAACAAGTCAATTCCCTGTTCGTGCGGGCAATCCGGGATACAAAAATACCGAAGAAGTTCACCGTTCCCCGGTTTAAAGTCTACGATGGAAGGACGGACCTTGAAAGTCACCTGCGACAATACAAGCAATTGATGTCTATCTACGACACCGATCACAAGATACTGTGCCGAGTCTTCCCCATGAGTTTGGGAGACACGACCATGAAATGGTACGAGAACCTACTCCCCGAGAGCGTCCGGTCCTAGAAACAATTGGCGGAGCTCTTTGTGGCTCGCTTCATCACTAGCAGTAAAAAGGCCGAAAGACATCGGCGCATTACTTACACTCAGAATGAGAGGTGGAGAGTCCCTCCGATAGTACGCAATCCGATACTGGGAGGAGGTAAATGAGGTTGAGTCGTGCTCGGAAGGGATAGCCGCAGCCTCCTTTCGGCTGGGGTTGTCCCGAGACACCGACCTCTACAAGTCTCTCACTAAAAAGGCCCCGGGAGACATGAAGGACCTGATGGTCCGGATAAACAAATATGCCAGACTGCAGGAGGAATCCATTGGCCCCGAGAACAGGGCCCAAATGCCGAAGAGAAGGGAAAAGGAGCCACCTGCTAAATGGGGGGCACCAGTCCCGCCTCCGAACCGATTATCCTTTCAAGGGGTGAATACGACCTTCAAAGAGCCTATTTATAAGATGTTGAACAAGATAAAGGACAAGCTCTTCTTCAAGTGGCCCCCCCGGATGCAAGGGGGGACCCATCGACAAGGGACCCAACGTCCCGTTGTTCTTATCATAAGGATGTTGGGCACATGACTGAGGACTATAGGGTGTATAAGTCCTTCCTCGAGCAGCTGGTCCGAGAAGGGCATCTGGGGGAATTCATTGATAGGAGACCTCTCGGGGGCCCGGTAGGGAGGGAGGTCGAGGTGCCTCTGGAAGTGGTACCTGTGATTGACGTCATCCATGCCTGTACTGTGGAGAGGCCCACGTACAACGCCCTCCAAGCCGAACTACGAAGGGTCTCGCAAGCAATAAGGGTGGAAGAAAGCAGGTGCGAGGAACAGTCATCCAAGAAGCCTCGGCGTGACGCTGAAGCCATTCATTTTTTCGATGCCGACCTGGGCGGACTAGTGCTCCCCCATTAAGACGCACTGGTGATCACCTTGCGGGTCCATAAGTATGACGTCAAAAGGATCTTGGTGGACTCAGATAGCTCTTCCGAAGTGCTGTACGACAACCTTTTCTGCAAGATAGGATTCACCCAGAGAGACCTGAAGCCGGTGAGGACTCCCTTGATAGGGTTCAACGGTTCTAGCGCCCTCCCTCTCGGGAAGATCACCCATACGGTTCAGGCCGGGATCGTTGTTGTCCCGGTGGAATTCATGGTTATAGATTCGAACTCACCTTATAATGCCATCATGGGCAGGACATGGTTACACGCGATGAGAGCGGTGCACTCGTCGTACCATCAGAAGTTCAAGTTTCCCACCCCGAAAGGTGTTATGGAGATTCGGGGGGATCAGGCGTCATCGAAACACTGTTTTTATGCCGCCATGAAGACCGGGGTCGTCAGTCAATCTCAGGAGCGTGACCCCGAGGCGGTGATGGCTAAATAGCAATTACAGTCCGGTCGGCCTGGGGTGGATGAACCCATTACGGAGCTAGCCGACCGTTACACTGAGGCCCTGATTAAGGTTTCTTTGAACCCTGATGATGAGGAGAGGTATTTTCTGATAGGGGCGTCGTTGAACGATGCCGAGAAGTCTGACATGATTTCATTCTTACGCCAAAATTTTGATGTCTTCGCCTGGACACAAGCCGAGATGACAGGAATAAGTGCCGAGGTGATTACCCACCGACTTCATGTTGACCCATCCTTTAAGCCCGTAAGGCAGAAGGCCCGAAGAACAGCACCTCATCATGCAAAAGTCGTAGATGAAGAGGTGGACAGATTGCTGGGGGTAGGCTCCATTAGAGAGGTGCAGTTCCCCCAGTGGTTATCCAACACTGTGTGTGCCAAGAAAAAGGAAAGGAAGTGGCGTGTTTACGTGGATTTCACGGATCTGAACAAAGCATGTCCCAAGGACGAGTATCCACTACCTAAGGTTGATCAGCTGGTGGACGCGACTGCGGGCCACAAACATATCACCTTCTTGGATGCTCGGGCGGGCTACCATCAAATTCCTTTGCATGAATCAAACCAAGATAAAACAGCGTTCATTACGCCCCGAGGGATCTATTGTTACACGGTGATGCCGTTTGGGCTAAAAAATGTCGGGGCTACTTATTAATGGCTGATGAACAGAATGTTCAAGCAGCTACTCGGCGTCACTATGTAGGTGTACATCGATGACATGTTGGTTAAAAGCAAGGAGGGTTCCGACCATCTCCGGGATCTCGGAACCACGTTTGCCATACTCCGAAGCTACGGTCTGAAGCTTAACGCGTCGAAGTGCGCCTTCGGGGTAAGCTCGGGAAATTTTTTAGGGTATTTGGTCACCCACCGAGGCATCGAGGCCAATCCCCAACAGATCCAAGCAGTGCAGAATGTCCAGGCGCCGAAGACGACCAAAGCATCCAGAAGTTAACGGGAATGTTGGCAACCCTCAACCGATTTATTTCCAAATCTTTCGATAGATGTAAACCGTTTTTCGCCATGCTTAAAGGGGCGGCAAAGGGCACCTGGAACGAGGAATGTAGCCGAGCGTTGGAAGGGATTAAGGAATATTTGAGATGCTCGCCAACCTTATCCGTCCCAGCGGCGGGGGAAGTGCTCAAACTGTATTTATCCATTTCAGAAGGATCCGTTAGTGGAGCACTCGTCAGAGAGAATGAAGGGGCTCAGAAGCCGGTCTATTTTGTAAGCAAGACCCTGCTTGTCGCCGAGACAAGGTATTTTCCAATGGAGAAGCTGGTTCTGGCATTGGTGGTTTCGGCGAGGAAACTTCGGCACTATTTCCAGGCGCATGCCATAGAAGTCTTGACTGATCGCCCTCTCAAACCTATCCTTCATAAAGGCGACATGACGGGAAGGGTCGCCAAGTGGGCTGTGGAGCTCGGTGAGTTCGAGATAAGGTATAAACCCCGTACCTCGATCAAAGGGCAGGTCCTTGCAGACTTCATTGCCGAGTTCTCTGCGTCCGAGCCCCCACCAGAAGCGCGAGCATTCGACGACGACGTCTGGAGCCTTCATATGGATGGGTCCTCGAACGCAAGGGGAGCAGGGATAGGTGTAGTACTGGCCAGCTCGAGAGGGTTTATAATAGAGCGAGCTATCATGTTGATGTTCAAAGCGTCTAATAATGAGGCCGAGTACGAGGCCCTATTGGCGGGACTCGATATTGCACACACTATCGGGATTCGGCACCTCCATGTTTTCTGTGACTCCCAGTTAGTGGCCAATCAAATCAACGGCGATTTTGAGGTTCGAGACAACAGGATGAAGGCGTACCATCAGAAGGCAAAGTCCAGGATGGAGAAGTTAGAAAAGGTGGAAGTCTCCCATATCCCAAGGGATCACAATATTCATGCCGACGCCTTAGCCTGTTTAGCTTCGGCACTGGCCTCAGAACTAACTCGGCGCATCATCGTCGAAAATTGGGAAAGACAGAGTATAGAAGAAACGAGAGCCGAGCAAATATTGTCAACGGAAACTCAAGTGCCTTTGGGTTGGATGAACCCCATAGTCAAATACTTGACGGAAGGAATTCTTCCCGAGGATATCAAAGAAGCCAGGAAGATTAAACTCAAGGCTCCCAGGTATTGGATATCTGCCGACCATTAGTTGTACAGGAGATCCTTCTTGGGGCCGCATTTGCTCTGTGTCCCCGAGAACAAGGTGGAGCCACTGCTCTATGAGGTCCATGAGGGAGTATATGGGACCACACGGGAGACAGATCCCTCGCACATCGAGCAATGACTCAAGGGTATTGGTGGTCGTACATGCAGAAGGACGCCAATAGTTACGTTCGGAAGTGTGACAAATGCCAGAAATTCGCTCCCATTACCCGACAACCAGCGGGAGATCTGAACTTGTTGACAAGCCATTGGCCGTTCTCTCAATGGGGGATGGACATTGTGGGACCTCTCCCGAAGGCCCCCTCGGGCAAGAAATTCTTACTGGTGGCTACTGATTACTTCACCAAATGGATTGAGGCCGAGCCCTTGAGCCGTATTCGGGACGTAGAAACGAAGAAATTCGTATGGCAAAGTATTATCACTCGATTTGGAATCCCTCGGGCCATTATCTCGGACAATGGAACTCAATTCAAAAGTGGCCCTTTCAGGGAATTCTGTTCAGGATTCGGAATACGTAATTATTATTCCACGCCGGCCTATCCCCAGAGTAATGGACAAGCAGAAGTTTCCAACAAAACGGTGCTAGCTGGAATCAAGAAGAGGTTTGAGAAGGCGAAGGGGCGGTGGACCGGGGAGTTGCTCAACGTGCTGTGGGCTTACAGGACCATGCCGAGGACGTCAACAGGAGAAACGCCGTTTTCCATGACGTACGGGATCGAGGCCGTCATCCCGCTGGAGGTAGGGCTCCCGACCATACGAAGCCTAGCGTTCGAGTTAGGAGACAACGATCAGACGCTTGCTAGGGATATCAACCTAGCCGAAGAGAGAAGGGAACTAGCATCCATCAGAATGGCCAAGTACCAGGCGAAACTGTCAAGACAACACCAGAAGAAGGTCCGGACATGGAATTTCCAAGTAGGGGACCTGGTATTACGAAAAGTGGTGGGTGCTTCCCGGGAACCCACTAATGGGAAGCTCGGCCCTAATTGGGAAGGCCCTTACAAGGTGATTGTTGTGAAGGGCACAAGCGCGTACCGGTTACAGGATAAGGATGGCAACGATGTAATCAGACCTTGGAATATATCAAATTCGAAGAAATACTCCAGTTAAACTGGATTTTAAGCTTTGCTTCTGGTTGAGAAACTAACACGAGCCAAGCGCTCGGTCGTTAAGAGTACGGCCCCGAGGGGTATAAGACTCTAGCCTTGGAGCAACGGCCTCAAAACACTAACACGAGCCAAGCGCTCGGTCGTTAGGGGTATGGCCCCGAGGGGTATAAGACTCCAGCCTTGGAGCAACGCCCTCAAAACACTAACACGAGCCAAGCGCTCGGTCGTTAAGGGTACGGCCCCGAGGGGTATAAGACTCCAGCCTTGGAGCAACGCCCTCAAAACACTAACACGAGCCAAGCGCTCGGTCGTTAGGGGTACGACCCCGAGGGATATAAGATTCCAGCCTTGGAGCAACGCCCTCAAAACACCAACACGAGCCCGGCGCTCGGTCATTAGGGGTACGGCCCCGAGGGGCAATGCGACCCCGAGGTTCGTTACTAGTAACTTCAATCTACTTGAGATCAGATAGTATGATCCTTGAGCAGTCAACAAGCGAAAAAATGAAAGAGCACTTGTATGGAAATAGCAAGCAGATTTCATTAAGATGAAAAAGGGGTTTTGCGTCCCCTAGAGCATACAAAAGAAAGATTACAAAATAAAGGAGTGCAAACAAGAACAGTTAAGAATGCCCGGGCCCCCCAGGAGTTGCAAGCTCATCACCACCGGTTTCCTCTCCGCCAAGGCCGCCACGTCCCCTCGATGGCTCTTCCCCGACCCCTAGTATCTCATCAAGCTCGGTGTCATGGGCCCTCGTATGGATGGGGCGCGGGGGAGGAGGAAGATCACCGATCTCATCGGCAGGAGCCAAAGAAGAAAGAACCGGAGGCGAGGGGTGGTCAGAACCATCACTAAGTGTGATGGGTTCATTCTGGCCCTCGCCTCCCACCGTCCCTTCTGCTGAACCCCCTTAGCCAGGCTCGGACTGCGCTTGCTCCACGGGAAGAATGCTTTCAGAAGGTTCCCCGAGGCTATTGTGCAGTTGAAAAAGGATCGAGCCTGTGTCAACATGGGCAGCGTACAGAGCTGCATCCCAACCTTGCTTGAAAGCCTTACGTTTGGCTTCCTTGAAGGCGGGAACCATTTGGTCTTGGGTGTCTAACCACACCTTTTGACATTCTTGCTGCAGCCTCTCATGCTCATCTGCCTTCTCTGTTGTCAGGGAGTCGACCTTGGCTGTCAGCTCGTTGATGATGGCCTCGGAATCCTACAGCTTGACCTCATTGGCCGAGACCCGGAGCTCATACTCCTCCACCTTCTTAATGGTCGCGGCCTCACCCGCCCTCACCTTTTCCATGTCAACTGCGACGACGTCGCGTTGGTGGATGAGCTCGGTGATGTGTCGGGTTTGGTCGGCCAGGGTTCTCTCTACCGCTCGGATGTGTTCATCCTTGGCGGTTAGGGCCCGCTCGGCGTCCTTCGCCGCTTGTTTATACTCCCAGAAACGGTCGACGATGGCCCCCATCTGCTGGCAGGCCTGGAGATGGAGAAAAACCTAAGTAAAAAATTGTTGAGTACAAAAAGCAGAGAACAAACGAACAACGCACTTACCACCATGTTACTTTGGATGGCGCTCAGTAGAAGCCGGTTGTCCCCGTACGATTGGTAGACCGCCATGTCGGCCCCGAACTGGAAAGTCCCCGCAACGACAAAAGCAACATTGGGGGACTGAAGTATAGCGTCCGCCTCCAAGACGGGGCGCCCATTTCTGGTCTCCGCCCAGGCCACCCATTCGGCGGAAGTGACTGGGCCCAGGGCATCATGATGGCGCTTCTGTCGGTGCTCCTCAGACTGCTCGGTCTCCCGGCCTCTCCGAAGCCTTTGTCGTTCATCCGATGGAGGGACTTGGTGACTTGGGGCTTGGTCCCTCAGCGGGATAATAGGATCCCCGGACGGGGAGGCAGTTGAGGTGGGTCCCGACATGGCGAAGTCGGCGGGGGGATGACGGGGGCGGTACCCGAGGGCCCGGCACGCCCCGAGAGCCTGGCTCTCCTGGCCGCGGTGGCGGCCTCCACTATGGCGGTAGTGATGGGTGGTGGATTGAACATGTCTTCAGGAAGGGAAGTATGCTCGGAAGGAATGCCTTCGGAGTCTCGGTCGGGATCTTCCTTGAGGTTTTCCTCATCTTCCTCCGACGAAGAATGGTCTTCCCAACGTCGAGTGTCAAACGGCAGGGGGACTTGAGAGAATCGGCTGTAAGTTGGATGGTAGCCAAGTAAGACGTGTGCTGCTCGGGAGTAGGAGTTGGACGGGTTGGAAGACCAAACCTTCAGCAGGTCGTCCAACCGAACTTGGGACTTCAGAGGTTGGGCAGCGTCATGCCGATATCCTTCTGCAGAAATGAACAACCAAGATTATGAGCTAACAAAGACAAAGGGAGGCTGAACAAAATTTAGACTATACAAGGCACACCTTCATCCCTCGGCACTTTGGGGCAGTACAATCTGTCATACTCGGGCCCATCTCCTTTCTCCCAACTCCCGCCGAGCATGATCAGATCGTCCATATACCCCTTATCTGAGTCTGGCATGTGGGTGACCAGGTACATGGAAGCGTCCCGAACTTGGAGATAATACCTGCCCCCGGCAACTAGCCTAAGGTCGTAGTATAATAGGATCTCGTCTACTCCTAAATCCACCTCCAGCCGAGCGTTTAGGGTGACTACGCCCATAACTATCCTAAAAAAGTTTACACCACACTGGAGGGGAAACAGTTTCAATTGCATTAACATTTTCAGTACAAGGGGGTGGAGGGGAAAGGTCAACCCCCCTTCCATGATGGCCTTGGTCCAGAAAGACATCATTTCTACGCTCTCTAGGTCATTTCGGTGGTATTGGGGGTCAAAAGGAAAGATGAAAACACGCTCGGGGATTTTGTATCTGGCTCTAAAGGCATCAATGTTATCCTTATTGACCTCGGCCCTAGCCCTGGTTGGTGCCCCCTTTGTGGTTCTACGGGATCTCACCATTTTGGGATTGTAAGAGAAATGTAGGAGGAATGCAAATGAAATGAGAAGCAAATCTGAAGGGAGGGAATTACTTACAGGCAGAGGATCTTCAAGGAGAGTGCTCGGAGGGTTACATGAGAGTACTCAAGAGATGGAAGACAAACGCTCGGGACTTGGTTGCTAGAGCAAAGTTCAAGATTGCAAAATTTCTGATTCAACTAAGACATCTCCTATTTATAGCCTGCTGAGAGAGCGGGAATCGAAGGGGTAGGTCATCATTATGGGATTAGAAAAAAGACAGCGTGAGACGTGCAAGTAACCGCCCCAGTTTACTAGGCGTGTCTGACAAGCCTCCAACCTCCTTGCGCCACTTGTCCCACACCATAAGAAGGATGGAGGTTAGGGGGCAGTTGGAGGGACTTTAGGCGGCTCAGTAATCCCTAGACTGACATGTGTAAAGATGTAGCCATTATGAAGGTTAGGAGCTGCCGAAGAGTGGCGCCGAGGAGAGATGGCTCGGAGGAGGCGAGTGCACCTACTGACACCCGCATTTATGACGATATGACAGCGCATTTATGACGATGTGAGTTACTCAGACAACCATTAATGAGTGCCTGCACCCTCAAGACCCGAGCCTACAAGTCATGATTACTTGGCATTAATGGCTGTGATGCCGAGTACATTACCTCGGCATACCCCAGGGTACTGTTCCCCAGAGCATTGAATGCCCGGGAGTAGGTGTCAGGTTGATCAGAGGAGCTCTGACCGCTCGGGGATAGCTGTGAGCGCTTGGCGTGGAGCCGAGCACTTGTCCTATCGCCCGAGCATTAAAGACGTGAAGACTTTAATGCTGAACACTCATTGTGCATGGGTAAGAGGGTTAAACATTAAATGCTGAGATGGGACTAAAAGTCTTTGCACTCATTACCTTCTCAGGTATAAATACTCCTTAGAAAAGGGAACAAAGGTACGCAAAAACAAAACAATGATATAGAAAATATCAAGCTTAAGCCTTCAATCTCTTACTGACTTGAGCTTCGGAGGGGATAAGTCGGGTGTTCACTTGGCCCCTTTTCTGACCCTTTGGATTGTTTCAGGTTCATCATATGGGCAATCGCTATCTCAAACTATTGCAGGAAATCTCCTGTGCAAAATTTTTATTATTTTATCAAAAAAAAGTAAATTTTATCACATTAGTATTAAAATGTTCAATTTGTGAGAAAATGTATTAAAATAATAATATAATAGTTATAAGCTTCTATAAGAAACTGGCCTCAATTTTAGAATCCAAAAATAACCCATTTTAGGAAACCAAAATAGTACAAAACCCAAAAAAATAAAAGATCACATAACCAAACAACATGAGAATAAAACACAGGAAAATCGAAAAAAAGAAAAAAATCTAGTTATCGCCGAAGTAAATGGCCAAAAATAATCAAGCACTCAAAATATTATCACACACAAAACAATTGAACAAAGGCCAAAAACAAAAACTAATGAAAACAACCAATAAAAGGCGAAGGAGAACAATGTTCTTCGTTATTTCAAGGTCCACGGCTTTTACAATCAAGATGATAAAAACCAACAACAAAGAAGTCTGCTACTTCTATATATATATATATATAACTTAGGCAAATGCAAACTACTAATATAGCTAACGTATATCTAATAGCATAAGAAAACACACTATGAGTTCTTTTGACCAGAACCATACTGCATACACCATCCAATCACAGCACCACACCACACAACACTACAAATACTCAACCATATACTCTTGCTACCTTCATATTCGCATCAATCACCAACCATAGTGTGAATATAAATTATTATAAGAAATAAGAATCCAGAAATAAGAATTATCAACCATAATTAATGGATCTAGCAATAAGAATCCTCCTTTGCTCGTTGATGATGATAGCCTTATGGTCATGAACTCAGCCAAATACCAAAGCAGACCAAAGTGAGTGAAAATAAAGAGTGTCGGAGGCGATCTCTCATTGACTTAGAAGATGTTGTTAAATTTCAATTTCCTAAAACCAATAAGGGTAGAAAGGTTTGCCGTTTTTGCTTCCGGCTCCCCATCGTAGACACTTGTTGGGTCGAAAAATTCCGCCCTCCATAGACGTGTCGCTGGACATCATCGACACCAATAATTTGCATCACCTCTTCAATATATTTGATGATACCCTAAATATGACTAAGGTTGAGCTTGGGTATTAAGCTCGGGACGTCTGAGTTTAGGTCATTCAACCCATCTCAGTTGACCAAGGAACACGAGGTCGAAAACTCTTCCCAGCAGCCACACCTCCACAAGTACGACATAGATGACAATTGACTTCCACCCAAGCACCAGCCATAACGTAACGGCCTTGAATTTGGGCAAAGAAGTTGCAGCCATTTCAACACTATCCTTAGCAATCGCATAACAGGCGCAGACATTACAAAAGGAAGGCGATGATCACACCTTCAGTCATGCGAAACCTCTGATGAATATAAATATGGGGCATATCTCTTGTGCGCGGTGATTTTCGCACAATAGTTGAAAAAGACAGATCTCTCCCTTGGTGAGCTCGTATTCGCCTCGAGCGTCAAAGATCCCGCGACAAGGAAATGGTTGAGAGGGCCAAAGGGGGCCTAAGGAGTGGTGATGAATTGCTTCAGGGGTGGTCCGATTGACTCCGGCGGTGAAAGGGGGTCCCTGGTACATAGAAAAACGGGTTAGAAGGGTGCCAGAGTGTTTTCCGGCGTATCCCCTCGGACGATCAAGTCAGTCCTTTGAGAGAGGGCAAGGAGATAACACGTTTGTGTTCTTGAGAGGTGAATTGCGTACCTTTGCATTGTGTTTTTGGGAGCTATTTATACTACCAGAGACTCATCATTACTGATGATCTAGAGAGTAGGTAATGTCCAGACATGGGGCAGTGCACCCCCTATTTTCCATGGGGAAGACCCCGTCATTTATTGCTCAGGCCCCCGAGCAGTTAATGCTCTTTCTTCAATGTTGAACCATTAAATGCTCGAGTCCTAGAGCATTTAATGCTCCTTCTTCTCGGCTTCCCTAGCCATTAAGAGCGTCCCATCAACTAAGGGTTCATTAAATGCTTGTTTGAGATTGCCGCATATCAGCAGAGTTTTTTGCCTATTCACCCCTCATCTTGTACTTTATGCCACGTGTCAGACTTTCCTTGGTGGAATGTCTGGTTCATTCTGCCATCCTGAACTTATTGGGAAAACAAGCAAATGATTTCATTGACCAGTTCTGAGACCGATGGGCTACAGTTGTCAATGGCCCTTCCAGAAGAAGAGATGATGTGTCCACAACTAGCCTTGGGTCTTGTACTGTATAGAACGCATGGATCCATCAGGGAGCAAGGGGTGTCCTCAGTGCCGAGGACACTGACTTGATCCGAAATGTGTACACCCAAGTGCAGGCGGTCAAGCTGTAGTAATAATCCGGTTTGAGTCCGGAGTCGAATCCACAGGGAACTCTTGTTGGTGTTTCAAAGTAAGCAGTGGTGGAGACCTAGTGATTGTAACCCTTGAGATTTGAAGTTGTGTGATGTATGGGATATCCTGGACAGAATATAAGATTCTTTCCAAGAAGGTTTTCTGGACAGAATATAAGATAGCACAAATGTAAAAAAATCATTCTTTAGTTCGAGGATCTGGACATGTGCTTAATCATCCGGTTTAGTATATTTGTGTTTGATAACTCAATTAACTCCTGTGTCAACAACAAGTTAATCGGAAGATAAAGATGGACTGTGATAATTAAGAACATGGTTCCGATGTCTTTCTAGAAGTTTACAAGAATTGTCTGTGTCGAGACTCAACCCGTCTACAAACAAACAAGTGTTTCTACAAGACATCCAACCATGACATTAATATTTCATTCTTTAAATGAAGCACAATAATGGTGAAGATTGAAGAGTAGTTATGAAGATCTAGTCGGAGTACTTGCCTTGAACTGATGAGTCTTTCTATGCAAGAGTTATCTATGTTATAGAAAGTGCTCATAGTTATACAAAGTACCTTAGCTTTGCTAGATGCAATCAATCATTCAATAAGTAAGGGGAATATAAAGCATGTAAGCATAAATGAAATGCACAAATATAACTTCCGGATAATTTATACATGCCATTCACCTCTTACTAAAGAGTGAATGAGAAACTACTCACTCTTCATGGCTTTGGTAAAGCTAGAAAAGTGAGTGATGCTCATCCCTCCAATTAGAGGAGTTACAAAGTGAAACACACTAAAACACGGAGCCGATCTTCAACGAAGAATGAGTGAATCACTTTCCACCCTTCACGGCTTTGGTAAAGCTCTAGAAAAGTGGAAGAGTTTCACTCCTCTAAGGGAAAAAAGAAGCTCAAGCAATGAAAGTGAATGAAACATATATTGAAAGTAGAAGAAAGCTAGTCATTTTTGGGGGGTGATCCGCAACCAAAAGATGAACTATCTCCCTTGATACAAATAAATATAAGACAATTCTACAACTATATGAGTGGGAGTCTAAGCCTCCATCAAGCTCTTTTCAAGTCCCCCTATACTCTCCCAAAATGGGAGCATTTATAGGCAAGGAGGAGGAGACAAGAGGGGGTGAAGGAATAGTGCATGGTCGCCCAAGTCCAAGTGAAAGCTAACCACTCTGCAGCCAGTCTGCAGACAACGTTCGAACGCCAATCAACATTCGAACGTTGTTTCTGTCTTTGCTTGATGGGCGTTCGAACGCCAGATGGGGTCTGACCTTTCCACTCAAGTGGCCTGTGGTCTTCTGTGAAGTTTATTTCCACACTCCATGTAGCATCACGGTCCTCAAATAATTCCAAGGAACGTTCGAACGTTGATTGGCGTTCGAACGTGGTACTCAAGTACTTCAGGGTCTTCCTTTTTGGCTGCAACACACCATGTCTCAGCAGTCTGGTCTTCATATGATTGAAGGTAACATTCGAACGTTGATTGGCGTTCGAACGTTCTTGCCTTGGTCCAAGCTCTTCCAATTTTGCTCCAGAATATGCTGGTGTTGCATGAAAGTCTGATATCCATCGCCTTTGGTACCTTGTACAATTTATGTCCTGAAATGTCATCATTTAAACTCCATCAAAGTATAATTAGTCTTAAAAGGGCATAGTAATATGCTAATTTTAACTACTAATCACACACCCCCCCAACCTAAATATTGCTAGTCTCTAGTAATACAACAATTTTGAATGAAAATATATTTCTAATGCCATTTTCGTAGGTCATCCGGTTGCATTTAGCTTATGCAACAAACCGTTGAACCACTAGGTTTACCCTAATGGACTAGTGTTGTCTCGTGAGGGTTTTCAGTGAAGCTACCCACAAACTTCAGTCGAACAGATGTGCATGTGGGATTGCTGGGTAAAGTAAATTAGCATCATGGTCGTTGGGACACCTAACCCTCAATTTCGACTCATATTCCGCATACTCTTCTTTCATAGGTATTTATTCTATGCAAAATTAGCATCAGTCACATTGGCATTTGGAATTCCCTGTGTAGTAGGAATGGTCATTCTATAAACAAGAATTTTTACATAACAAACATTCCACTTTACCACCTTCCATGGATAGCTTTGATTTCACAAACCTTTCTTCGAATGCTCTCAACAAAAATTCGCTCCAATTATGGTGACTTGTCTCTCAAGGGACATGTGATCAGAAGATGGCCAATCGAAAAATCACATGCATAATTTAATAAGGGAGTGAAGTTTAAGGAAACAAACTAATCATGTTTGGCATAATCGCATGGAAGAATATTGATGCAATTTAAAGAAATACTATTTACCATACCCCACTTTTGGTTGACGACACATGCATGCAACAGATTTGAGATCAATTAGGACTTTTATAGGTTGTAATGTGGCCAGAGGTCAGTGGCTAACGAAATTACGTCAATGGTATTCAAAAGCTATCATTTCATTTTGTAATGTAGCACACTTCTTTCTAGCTTTTCGACATTTTGTCTAGAAATGGTATTTCTTTCTTTCATTTTTCTCATTTTTCACTTTCTTGGCAATTTCCTGCCATTCTGTTTCTTTTCTGTTTCAATTGTCCCATCGATTTTTCTTGTCATTGAATAGTAGCCTCCATAGCCTTTTCTCTTTTCCTTGCATTTATGTATCATATTGATTTATAAGAGGGTGTAAGAAAATTAGATAGCAAATGTATGTCAAGTATATTCTCTTGTGGCTTGGTAATCATACGGGTCATTTGGAAAAAGATCGCACATTAAAGGCTCAATCACGGTTAACTAGGGATAATTTTGTAAAAGAAATGGCTTAAGGCTCAAAATTAAGTCAAAGATGGCCTAAGATCATTTCTCAAGTATGTGCACATGTATGTGTCGTATTAACAGATCTCTTGGGGGATATGTCAACCGATTACTTTAGTTGCGTCAATCAAAGCAAATTTAATGAGATTATTCAAAAATTGAGAGTGAAAGACCTTACTTGAGTAAATGTTGATTATCTCTCAGAAGTATCGCAAGGCTCGAAGCTTACCATGGTACTTTTTGTCATCTCCATTGGTTATGTCAGGTTTCTCAAGGGATGTCGGTTATATATCAATTCTTTTTTCAAGTTTGGTTATCTTGTACCTTAAGAATAGCAAATACCAATATACATTTGATATTTTAAGCATAGAGAAAATACCAGTTTTCCAAGAAATGTGGTTTTAAGTCTAGGTTGCTAAGTTGAGGTGTCAAACCGATCATATGCTTAGTCATTTTAACAAGCAGCCTTAGAATCCACATCTGTTTCATCATTCATTAACCAGAATTACTAAAGTGCTAATTCTACATATGCATTTAAACAGATAAAAGTGATAAACTGAATCATTCATTTCACATAATATGATCGTTTACAACAATACTACAGATTCAATTTATCCACAAAAGAAGTGACCAAACATAGAAAAACTTTTAAACATTCATAACAAACCACAAAAGAAGAAGCTTATCTACACAACTATCAAGAACATATATCTCCTCTCTCTCACTCTCCTCCAGCTCCACCCTTCAGGTAGCCGAGAATCTTCTCCTGCTGTTGAAGAATCTCGTCTTGCTTGGCCTCGATGTCAAGCATAATCTCTCGTAGTGATTGGTGGGTGCTGGTTCTGGGACCTGCCTCTTGTGCCTGCTCTCTCTCTGCATCCAACTCTTTCTCCTCCTCCTCATCGAGTTCATCCTGCACCTCGTCAACTCCTTGAGTAGGGGGCACCTCCTGTCTGGCTGTCGGGCCGCCACTATAACCTTGGCTCCTCCTGAAGGAGGCCTTGTTCAGTGGCCACATTGGCTTTTGGATTGTCATCTCAGGCGTCACCCTGATCCCATGGTCTTTGCATATCTCCGTGACTAGGGTGCCAAACGGGAGCGATTTTCGCTTCACATCGCAGCCCTTCTTCATTTCTGTTAAAATTAGGGAGGGGAGGTCGATGCTTTGGCCCTTCCCAAGTGCGTAAAACAACTGGACCATGTCGGGGAGGATTTCATTTTTTCTTCCTATCGGAGCAAAATTTGACACTACAATCAAATTTAACATTTTGTATTTATCAGTGAGTTCCCATTGTCTAAAAATCTCTTCCCTGGCCAAGAAAAGTTAGGCACTCCCATTAGCTCCACTCCAACCACATTCATAGCTACGTTCTTTCTTGGGGGGTAGGTGGGCTTGGGTACCCTAGGCACTTCTTGCCTAATCTCTCTTATGTAGTCTTCATCAACATCAATATGAGTTCCTCTTACATAACTCTTCAGCGCTCCATTGACTATTTCGGTGTTGGAGTAAAACTCCCACACCAAGTCAATTACGGCCTCTCCGCCGTTTCTCAAATACAATACCCAACCTCTCCTCTCCATATTCGCCAATATACCCAACTCAGCAAAATCAGTCAATACCACGTCTCGCTCACAAACACCAGCGTGGTTTCGGTAGAAATTATCGTACTTGTCAGCTTTTAGAGCTGTGGGGAATCGGGTCTTGTCATATCTTTGTGTAATGGGTGGCCTCCCCTCTCTCACTTCGATGATTTCCTCCACCATATTAGGCTCCTGGTTTATTGGGTTGCGCCTAGCAGGCAGTTTGACTCTTGAAGGCATGGTGTTTCGGTTTTGAGGTTGTGAGGGCTTTGAAAGTCTTGATTTTCTTATGAAAATGAGAGTTTTTGACGTGGGAATGGCTTTGGGGTGGTTGATTTTAGGTAGAAATGGAGAATGGGTGGTGTTTTGAGGTCTGGGTAATGAAAAGGGACTCTAGGGTTTGGAGGTTTTTGAAGGGTTTTTGGGGGTTTTGGAATGGGGAAGACTATCCAGGCTTTTATAGCCTGAGAAATGACGTTCGAACGTTAAAGACGTTCAAACGTATGTAGTAGAATTTAAAAAAAAACGTTCGAACGTTAAAGTCGTTCGAACGTGGTGAGCTCCTAGTACTTTTGAGTTCTATCAGAGACCAAAGTACTGTAAGTTCTTCTCGTTCGAACGTACTATTGGCGTTCGAATGTTATCTCTCATTCAAACGTTCTATTAGCGTTCGAACGGGCTGAGCTCCCAGTACTTTTTGTTTCTATCAGAGACTTCATCAGAGGCTGAGTACTGCAAGCAGGTGACGTTCGAACGTCACTTGGCGTTCGAACGTCAAAGCAAAAATTAAAAATTTCTATGTACATTAATATTCATAATCAAAGAGGTTTATACACAGAAGGTTGAATAAAAAATTCATGGCGTCTCAGGATAAGTCCCTACCCACGCTTTAGGTTGGTATTTTTGGACATTCCTTACTCGGCCCATATTTTTATTTCAGTCAAAAGAGTTTGTACAAGAAGATTTATACACGTTTTACAAAAATTCGGACCTTTGGCTTTCATCCCCAAAACACATTTTCCACAGTTTTGTTAGAAAATAGTCTAATCCGAGTCGTCCTCTGTCTCTGTGTCATTTGAACCATCAGTGACTCTTCTAATTTCCTGTCGCACAAACCGGTTAAGAAAAGTACCGGAATAGGATGGCGTCTCAGGGTAATCCTTACTCAGCCCATTCACTATCCAGTCTAATCGATCGAGTGCACGACCGAAAATTGGTTCAGAACACTGATTATATCTTTTCTCGTGAAAGACTCTGCCACACTGTTTACAGGCACCAAGCCTTTTGGCACGTCGGTGTTTAGCAAAAATGCTTCTGCCACAGAGGGGTTTCGTTTGTTCTTCTCGGATTTCGGCTTTCCTTACCAGTCTTGCTTTTCTCATGATCACAGTATGCACATCAGATGGAAAAGTGCGTAGAACTCCCAGACTAAACCAAAAAATTTTACCATCCATGCTTTCTAAGCTTTAAGACTCACTATCTGGTTCTTTAACGTCTGTCAATCACAAAGACGATTGGAACTGACTCACAGACATGATCATCAATTTATACAAAACACAAGGCACGATACACAATATGATCAGAAAACAGCAATAACAACAACAAAAACAAAAAAAAAATTACGGGCACAAAATATGATCAGAAACAACAATAACAACAAAAACAAAAAAAAAATTACGGGCACAAAATATGAACTGTAGTTCTCACCCCCCAACCTAAACTGAACATTGTCCCCAATGTTTCAAATTTACTAGTGTATGGATCTTGGAGATGAGGTTGAATGGTAGAGACATGTTCATCTACCGAGACCTACAAATAAAAATACACAAATTACTCATCTTTGTGCAAATTTGGGTTTCGGGTAGGATGAAAATCCTTGTGTGTGAGTGTGAACAAGAGAAGGACAACCATGAGTAAATACAAGATTAAAATGCATAACATGAAGCAAAGGACTGTATTTGTGGAGTGTGTGGTCATTGGTTTGCTGGGGTTTGGTCGGTTTTGCAGATAACAGAGAAAAAACGAAGAAGAAAAAAAAGAAGAAGAAGAAGAAGAAAAAGAAAAAGAGGGGGTGCCAACAGCGGCGGATGGGAAAAAGGGACAAAAAGGATGGAGACTTCATAAATGCGGCTTTTAGGGTCGAGTTGGGTTGGATTTCTCTTTATCCGATCCGTTTGAGTGTCGACAGGTTCGAATCTCGGAGGAATATTCTGGATCCATTAAAAGAATGGTCTCCACATTTTTCACAAAGTCCTCCAAAAATGGTTTCAACCGCTGACCATTAACAGTAAAGATATTACCGTTCGATGGGTTTTCCACTTCTATTGCTCCATGTCCAAACACTTTTTTGACAATGTAAGGCCCAGTCCATTTTGACTTCAACTTACCAAGAAAGAGGCGAAGTCTTGAATTAAATAACATGACTTTTTGAGAAGGTTCAAAAGATTTCCGCACAATGTTCTTGTCATGAAAAATTTTCATCCTGGTTTTAGCAATCTTAGCATTCTCATATGCTTCATTTCTCAATTTCTCCAATTCATTTATCTAAAGTTTCTTTGCTAGTCTGGCCTTGTCCAGGTCAAAGTTCATTGCTTTAATGGCCCAGTATGCCCTATGTTCCAATTCACAGGTAGGTGACACGGCTTTCCATAGACTAATCGATAAGGAGACATGCCCAAAATTGTTTTAAAAGTAGTGCGATATGCCCAGAGTGCATCAGTTAGTCTTGAAGACCAATCTTTGCGATCTGAATTTACCGTTTTTTCTAAAATTAATTTGATCTCCCGATTAGCTAATTTAGACTGTCCACTAGTCTGTGGGTGATAAGGGGTTGCAATTATATGAAAGATCAAATATTTTCTCATCAAATTCCCGAAGGGTCGATTACAAAAATGAGCACCCCCATCACTTATGATTGATTTCGGAATTCCAAACCAGAACAAAATATTTTCTTTTAAAAACTTGATCACTGTGCGGTGATCATTGTTTCGGCATGGAATTGCTTCAACCCATTTGGATACATAGTCTACGGCCACTAAAATGTATAGATAGCCAAAGGAAGGGGAAACGGTCTCATAAATTCGATGCCCCAACAGTCAAAAATTTCAATCACCAGAATGGGGTTTAAGGGCATCATGTTTCTTTTAGAAATGCTTCCCAACCTTTGGCATCTATCGCAAGTTAAACAAAAGGCATGGACATCTTTGAAAAGTGTGGGCCAGTAAAATTCACACTGCAAGATTTTTGCAGCGGTTTTCCTTGATGAAAAATGGCCAACGCATGCTTCAAAATGACAAAATGTTATTACCTGGCTGCTTTCATGAGCGGGGATGCAACGCCTTATAATTTGATCCTTACAGTACTTAAATACGTAGGGATCCTCCCAAAAGAAGTTATGAACCTCCCTCAGAAATTTCTTTTTGTCCATCATGGTAAAGGACGGAGGGAGCGTACCAGTAGCAAGGAAGTTAGTAATATCAGCGTACCATGGTGTCTCATCAATCGTGAACAGTTGTTCATCGAAAAATTTCTCATTGATTGACAATCCATCTTCATGAAATTCATACGTTAATCTGGACAAATGATCTGCCACCACATTCTCAACACCCTTTTTGTCTTTAATGATCATATCAAACTCTTAGAGCAAGAGTATCCATCTTAAGAGCCTTGGCTTGGCATCCTTCTTTGTGAGCAAGAATTTTAGGGCTGCATGGTTAGTGAATACAATAACTGAAGAACCAACAAGATAGGAACGTAATTTTTCCAAAGCAAAAACTACAGCAAACAATTCTTTTTCAGTCGTTGAATAATTCATTTGAGCATCATTCAAAGTTTTGCTTGCATAGTAAATCACATGTGGTTTCTTATCCTTTCTTTGTCCCAACACAACACCTACAACATAATTACTTGCATCACACATTAGTTCAAATGGTAGAGTCCAGTCAGGGGATTGCATTATTGGAGCATAAATTAACATACCCTTAAGCTTTTCAAAAGCTTTTTGGCATGCTTCATTCCACACAAAAAATACGTCCTGACTTAGAAGATGACACATGGGTTTGGCTATGGTACTGAAATTTTTTATGAATCTCCTGTAAAAACCTGCATGCCCTAGGAATGATCGGACATCCTTTACAGTCTTAGGGGCGGGCAAATTTTCAATCAGATCTATTTTTGCCTTGTCAACTTTCATGCCCTCAGACGACACAATGTGACCTAAGACAATGCCTTGTGTTACCATGAAATGACATTTTTTCCAATTGAGCACTAGATTGGCTTCTTTACACCTTATCAACACCTTTTCTAGGTTGGCCAGACACAAATCAAATGAGTCACCATAGACAGAGAAGTCATCCATGAATACTTCCAAAAAAATTTCAACCATGTCACTAAACAAGCTTAGCATGCATCTTTGGAATGTTGTAGGAGCGTTACAAAGTCCAAATGACATCATTTTGAATGCAAAAGTGCCAAAGGGGCATGTGAATGTGGTTTTCTCCTAATCATTTAATGTTATCTCAATTTGATTGTACCCGGAATATCCATCCAGGAAACAGTAGAATTCATGGCCTGCAATTCTCTCTAGAACCTGATCAAGAAAAGGAAGAGGGAAATGGTCTTTCCTAGTTACCAAATTAAGTTTTCGGTAGTCGATACACATCCGCCATCCTGTGACGACTCGAGTTGGTACTAGTTCATTCGCATCATTTTTTACCACTGTGACTCCGAACTTTTTGGGTACAACTTGGGTTGGACTAACCCATTTGCTATCGGAGATGGGAAAGATTATCCCTACATCTAATAGCTTAAGCACCTCAGTTCTCACGACTTCCTTCATGTGAGGGTTCAATCGTCGCTGCATTTGACGAGAGGGTTTTGAATCCTCTTCAAGGTATATAGCATGATTGCAGATTAATGGGCTTATGCCTTTCAAGTTAGCGATGGTCCACCCAATGGTGCTTTTATGGCTTTAAAGAACTTCAATCAGTTTAGACTCTTGCAAGTCTGTGAGCTTAGATGAAATTACCACTGGGTATGACTCGTCCTCTCCTAAGAATGCATATTTGAGGTTAGATGGGAGAGGTTTCAATTCAGGCTTTGGTGGCCTGACACTTGATGAGAGTGGCTTTGTGCCACTTGGCAAAATCTCTTCGAATTTGGGGACCCATGTCCCAACAGTATGAATGGGGCATGTTTTTGAGTTTGGGTCGTCATCTATTGTCTCAGATGAGATAGACTTTAGCAGAGAAGATTCAGTAGGGTTCTCACAGAATGTATCATTCAGATGTTCCTATATCAAAGATTCATTGGAGTTTATTTCCCCTTCTTCCTTGTCCTCTCCTGGGTGTTTGGCAATATTAAAAATATTCAGCTCGAGAGTCATATTCCCAAAATTTAATTTCATGACTCCATTCCTGCAATTGATTAATGCATTGGAAGTTGCTAGGAAGGGTCGACCAAGAATGACGGGAATTTGGTTCTCCGAATGTATTGCTGGCCGAGTATCCAGAACAATGAAGTCAACAAGGAAGACAAAGTTGTCCACTTGGACAAGTACATCTTCAACAATGCCCTTAGGGGTTTTGACAGATCTGTCGGCCAACTGAAGTGTGACACAAGTGGGTTTGAGTTCACCCAGACCCAACTGCTGATAGACAGAGTAGGGTAGCAAATTAACACTGGCTCCAAGGTCTAACAATGCTTGTTCTATTCTGAAGTTTTCAATGACACATGATACAGTTGGACACCCCGGATCCTTGTATTTTGGAGGGGTTTTGTGTTGAAGCAGGGCAATGGCTTGTTCTGTCAAGAAGGCTCTTTTTTGGACATTCTGGCTTCTCTTGACTATGCACAAGTCTTTTAGAAACTTGGCATAAGACGGAACTTGTTTGATTGCATCTAGAAGTGGGATGTTGATCTTTACTTGCTTAAAAAGCTCGTAAATTTCAGGCTGATTTTTCAACTTCTGTATGGTTTTAAGTCTATGAGGAAAAGGAGCAGGAATGAAACACGAAGGTTCTCTTTCCTCAGAAGGTTCTGGCTCTTGTTCAATCATAGGCTCAGGTTCTTCTTCAAGTTCAGGCTCAAATGATGAGTTGACCGGGATTGACTCAGGTGTTGGCTTTGAAATTAGCATATCTCTGATGGTTTTGTCAATCACCTTGCCACTTCTCAGTGTAGTGACAACTTGGGCTTGGTCTTGTGGGTTTCCCATGATCGAAGGATTTTTCACATGAAATTGGCCTTGTGGAGGTTTTGGTTGGGCAGGAAATTTGCCCTTCTCATGTGTGGCCATGGATTGGGTCAACTTTTGGATGTGGCTTTTAAGATCCTTGAAAGATTGAATGGTTTGGGTTTTGAAATCAGTGAAAGCCTGTGTGGAATTATTGTTGTAGTTCATTTGGCTTTGCATGAACTGATTCAGTGTGTCCTCAATACTCCTCTTTTGTGGTGGTTGGTATGGTTGATATGCGGGGGGCCCTTGAGGTGGTGGGTGTGAACCTTGTTGTTGGTTCATGGGAGTCGGTTGTGTGTTCCTCCAACTGAAGTTCGAGTGGTTCCGCCACCCTGGATTGTATGTTTCAGAATATGGGTTGGAGTAAGGCTTGTTGAAGTTGGAAACTGCATTTGTTTGTTCCAACAAGACCTCCTTGAATGCTAGGATGGTAGGACACTCCCATGTAGGGTGTCCTGTCAGTGCACAGATCCCACACACTTGTTTTATGGGAGGGCCAACATCAATTTGATGGACCTTTTTCATCTTTAAAGCTTCAAGCTTTCGAGATAAGGTGGACATTTTTGCTCTTAGGTCATCATCTTCTTTCAAGACATACTTACCTCCTTGTGAAGTAGATGGTCTGGCTTCTACAGTAGTAGGAGAGGCTGAGTCCCACATCTGAGAACTATCAGATATGGTGTCAAAAAAAATGAATGCCTCATCCGGACTTTTTCCCATAAATTCTCCTTGAGCCATCATTTCGACAAACTAACGTAGTCTAGAGGGTAAGGAGTCATAGAAAAATTCTACCAAAGTCCAATTCTCAAAAACATGATGTGGGCAGGATTGGAGCAGATCTTTGAATCTCTCCCAACTTTGGTAAAAAGTTTCTCCTTCTTTAACCGAAAAATTCATGATTTGCCTTTTAAATGCATTCGTGCGGTGTATAGGAAATTTTTTTCTAAAAAATTCATTTTGTAATGCTTGCCAGTTAGGTATTGAAAGAGCTTTTAAAGAATTTAGCCATTGTTTAGCTTTGTCCCTTAAAGAGAAAGGAAAAAGTTTCATATTGGCTAGTTCAGAATTGTCTTGAAATGTTCAACACACTTCTTCAAAATCTTTTATATGCAGATATGGATTTTCTGCATCTAATCCATGAAAAACAGGTAATAACTGCACTGTCCCCGGCTTTACAGTAAAGAGGGGAGCATTTCTGGGAATACGAAACAAGAGGAGACACTATTTCTTGTGGGATTTAAGTAATCCCGCAAAGTTCGAATGTTAGGCACTCCCCCCTCTCTCATAGGGACTTCTCCGTTTCTCTCATTATTTGTCATATTACTCTCACAAGAGTCTGCTACTGATCTTGGTGAATTTGGTTCAGGCTGATTCACAGACTCACAAGATTCTGCCGGCAAATTTTGATAGTGAGGAGTGCCCTCAAACATAAAAATAAAGAAAATAAAACAAAACAAAATTATTCACAGTAAACCAAAGAATATATACAAAAATAAAGGTCTTTTTTTACCTTTTACCTTAAAACACCTTTTATGGTTCCCCGGCAACGGCGCCAAAAACTTGACTTGATCCGAAATGTGTACACCCAAGTGCAGGCGGTCAAGCTGTAGTAATAATCCGGTTTGAGTCCGGAGTCGAATCCATAGGGAACTCTTGTTGGTGTTTCAAAGTAAGCAGTGGTGGAGACCTAGTGATTATAACCCTTGAGATTTGAAGTTGTGTGATGTATGAGATATCCTGGATAGAATATAAGATTCTTTCAAAGAAGGTTTTCTAGACAGAATATAAGATAGCACAAATGTAAAAATGTCACTTTTTAGTTCGAGGATCTGGACATGTAGTTAATCATCCGGTTTAGTATATTTGTGTTTGATAACTCAATTAACTCCCGTGTCAACAGCAAGTTAATCGGAAGATAAAGATGGACTGTGATAATTAAGAACATGATTCTGATGTCTTTCTAGAAGTTTACAAGAATTGTCTATGCCGAGACTCAACCCGTCTACAAACAAGCAAGTGTTTCTACAAGAAATCCAACCATGACATTAATATTCCATTCTTTAAATGAAGCACAATAATGGTGAAGATTGAAGAGTAGTCATGAAGATCTAGCCGGGGTACTTGCCTTGAACTGATGAGTCTTTCTATGCAAGAGTTATCTATGTTATAGAAAGTGCTCATAGTTATAGAAAGTACCTTAGCTTTGTTAGATGCAATCAATCATTCAATAAGCAATGGGAATATAAAGCATGTAAGCATAAATGAAATGCACAAATATAACTTCCGGATAATTTATACATGCCCTTCACCTCTTACTAAAGAGTGAATGAGAAACTACTCACTCTTCATGGTTTTGGTAAAGCTAGAAAAGTGAGTGATAATCATCCCTCCAAGTAGAGGAGTTACAAAGTGAAACACACTAAAACACGGAGCCGATCTTCAACGAAGAATGAGTGAATCACGTTCCACCCTTCACGGCTTTGGTAAAACTCTAGAAAAGTGGAAGAGTTTCACTCCTCTAAAGGAAGACAGAAGCTCAATCAATGGAAGTGAATGAAACATATATTGAAAGTAGAAGAAAGCTAGTCATTTTTGGAGGGTGATCCGCAACCAAAAGATGAACTTTCTCCCTTGATACAAGTAATTATAAGACAATTCTACAACTATATGAGTGGGAGTCTAAGCCTCCATCAAGCTCTTTTCAAGTCCCCCTATACTCTCCCAAAATGGGAGTATTTATAGGCAAGGAGGAGGAGACAAGAGGGGGTGAAGGAATAGTGCATGGCCGCCCAAGTCCAAGTGAAAGCTAACCACTCTGCAGCCAGTCTGCAGACAACGTTCGAACGTTGTCTGGCGTTCGAACGTTGTTTCTGTCTTTGCTTGATGGGCGTTCAAACGCCAGATGGGGTCTGACCTTCCCACTCAAGTGGTCTGTGGTCTTCTGTGAAGTTTATTTCCACATTCCATGCAGCATCACGGTCCTCAAATAATTCCAGAGGACGTTCGAACGTTGATTGGCGTTCCAACATGGTACTCAAGTACCTCAGGGTCTTCCTTCTTGGCTGCAACACGCCATGTCTCAGCAGTCTGGTCTTCACATGATTGAAGGTAACGTTCGAACGTTGATTGGCGTTCAAACGTTCTTTCCTTGGTCCAAGCTCTTCCAATTTTGCTCCAGAATATGCTGGTGTTGCATGAAAGTTTGATATCCATCGCCTTGGTCCCTTGTACAATTTATGTCTTGAAATGTCATCATTTAAACTCCATCAAAGTATAATTAGTCTTAAAAGGGCATAGTAATATGCTAATTTTAACTACTAATCAGACACGTGGCTCCATAAGAGAGGTCGTGCCCCCTCGGTGCCGAGGACACGTGGCCTTCATAGCAGAGGACGTACCCTCAGCGCCGAGGACACGTATTTGAATCCAACCTTTGCTCAAAAGTGTCCCATCAACTGCTCCCCAGCCCTTTGATTTTCGTACGGCGGGGACACGTGTCGTCAGGAGGTGAAAGGGCTCACCCGTCTCATCATTTGTTTCAGCCGTTTTTCGTCTTTCGGAGATCGTGCGCATTGAATGCGCCTGTCCTTGTGTCTCATGCACAATGATGGGGACAGACCCTATATAAACAGAAGGCATGTCCTCCCTCGTTCATTTTCACGACTTTTGAATCCTTAAGCCTTCTCAGAGATTTCTTTGCCGGATAATCGTCGGAATCCCTTGCCACCTACTCGAAGAACCTTGCCGGAGTCTTTTGTTGTTTTGGTCGAAGGACCATCCGTTTCTGGTTATCGTCTGAAGGAGAAAAACCCTCCCAAGGCTTCAGTTCACTTCCCCAAGCCCCTTTCCGGTGAGTCTTCGTCCTTTTCTCTCTCTTTTCTCCCTTTCTTTGCTTTTTCCGGTGACTAGTTATCTGCCAGGCCTCCGTCATCTTTTGTGTTAGTAGTGCCCCTTAGGATTCTCATTTTTAGGGACCCACCCCTCAGAAGCCTTTCCTTCCTTTCTGCAAAAGATGTCAAGATGTCGCCCTGTCGCCGAAGTCCAAGAGGCTGGGACCTCTAGGCCGAGGAAATACTCCGTAAAGGGTGCACAACGAATTACCAACTTTAAAGCCCTTTATGACATCCCTTGCAGCGTCGGCTTGGATGATTTTGACCCTCAGCGTCATCGTTTCAACGTCGGCGCCGAGGATGCCATGCCCTTTTATACCAAGGTTGTCATGGAAGGCGGGATCAGATGCCCCCTCCATCCACTTCTTCTCTAGTTTCTATCTAGATTCCACCTCTTCTCAGGGCAGTACTGTCTGAACACCTTTAGGATAATCATGGGGGTGGTCGAGCTTAACAGGCGCCTCGGGGTCAACCTCGGCCTCGAGGACATCCTCTTTTGCTATACCTTGCTGAGGGTGATGCCCCAACAAAATTTATATCTCAAAGCCAGGGATACCTCAATGTACCTCGTAACCCATCTCCTTGACTCAGACAAGGGGTACAAGGATGACCTGCTAGTCTTCAGCGGCACTTGGGAGAGGGGGTCGGCCCCGAGTACGACGGCTTACGGTGCCCCAAGGAGTGGCGAACGACAAGTACGTCGGCCTCTCCCTCCCTTCTCAGCTTAGTTTTCTTTTTCTTTGGACAATTTATGCAAAGCCCTAATGTCCTTCTCCTTTTGTGCAAACGTTTCTAGTTGCGAAACCGCTCCTCCTCCTCGACACTTGGTGAATTTTGAAGACTTAGTCACCGTCTGGGGGTACATAGGCGACGGGTTTGGCCGAGCAGCTCATGTACTGTTAGGCTACGTTCCAGGATACAAGAAGTTTTCTCAACTCCCCCAACCCTACGACCCTTCACGGTGGTCCGAAGTCTTCGAGCAGAACTTGGAGGAAGACCACGACAAGGCCACTGAAGCCGAGCTAGAAGGGGTCACCGAGGGAGGCAACAAAGAGGCAACGAAAGCCAGATATCCCTCTACCACAATTCACCCCGAGACCAGCACGGCCGGGAGGGAGGCTTGGCCTGATTTCAATATTCTCCAAAGCTTGGACGAGGAGGACGCGCTTAAGGTAGCCATGTCTCGAAGGCCACGCCTCGACCTTAACTTCCTGAACCAAAGGGCTGCCCTGGCCGCCGAGAGGGGCAGGGGATCCTCCATCAACGCCCCTCCTCCTCCTCAAAGGACCAACATCAATGCTCCTCCTCCGCCCCCCGTGCCACCGAGATCTTCCGGCGGGGGCCAGGTCCGTGATCGGGACCCCCTAATCGAGGAGGAGATGAGGACCAAACAAAGGCATGATGGTCTAGGCCGAGGCAGGGCCCTTCCATCACAGCAGCAACAACAAATCAACAACTCCTCCTCCTCCGCCGAGGAGTGGCGCCCCTGGGCCCGGGATAGAGAAAACAGGGTGATCCGAGTCAACGACTCCATCATCCATGATCCTCACGTGGCCTATGCCATGAGTGAGACACTCCAATTTGGTGCTGACATGGCGGAGCACCGGGGGCGCCCGACCAACCAACTATTCCGCTCGATTATCCAGAGTTCCCTAGTGGTAAGTTCAGTTACTATTCTTTGTTTTTTAGTTTTCTCTGCCTCGGTGTAACTTTTCATTTTTCCTTCCAACAGGCTTCCCAGCAAATCTCGGTTATTGCTGTGCCCTCCCATGTTCAGAGGCAAAATCTCCAGCAATCCGAGAGGGAGAAGGCCGAAGCCGAGACGGCCCTCGCTGCTGCTAGGGAGGATGTGGCCGCTAGGGACATCACGCTGTCTTCCCAGGCGGCTCAAATTGAGCAGCTGCTGAAGGATGGTGAGGCGGCGAGGGTTAGCGCGGCCCTTGCCGACGCCGAGGGGAAGATATCCTAAGCGACCCAGCGGCTATCGGCGGCAGAGGCGAAGGTAGAGGAGTCGGAGCAGACTTGCTCGACCCTTACCCAAGAGCTAGGCTAGGTCAAGGCGTAATTTGAAGCCGACAAGAAGACGGAGCAGCCGATTGCCGATGAGTGTGCCGACGACGTCCTGGTTGCACTTGAAGAAAATAAAAGGGAGTTTTTTAAGAAGGGTTGGGACGAGGCACTCCGAGCGGTGGGGGTTCCTTCTGAATCCCCTATGTTTCTTCTTCACAAGTATGTGCAGTCGGAGGAGATGCTGCAGACTGCGGCCAAGGTTGCCGCCGAAGATGTAGCAAACGCCTAAGTGCAGACTTTGGTGGAGCCCTCCGATATAGCGGCCTCGGTCCTTGGTGCCACGGTTCTCCCAGGGGCCGCTCTTTCAGCTTTCGAGTCGGCAATGCCCCCTGCTCCTCCCGTCCCTGCTGTTGCTCCGGCTTCTTAGACTGATGCCGCCAATGCTGACTCTTCCCCCAGCATCGAGGAGT
Source organism: Ilex aquifolium (assembly GCA_951799425.1). Taxonomy (NCBI): domain Eukaryota; kingdom Viridiplantae; phylum Streptophyta; class Magnoliopsida; order Aquifoliales; family Aquifoliaceae; genus Ilex; species Ilex aquifolium. The sequence continues at coordinate 12,393,663 of OX637410.1, read as the reverse complement.
TATTTGGGGATGCCGCTGGAGATGTTGGCGGCGAAGTGATCAGTCCTGCCCCAACTGCTTAGACTTAGGTTTTTTACTTCCTTTGTACTTTCTTTTTTGTAGCCTGGGGGACACAAAGCCCTCTTTTCTTTTGAATGAAAAGTGACTTTTCTCAATTCATGCGTGCTCTTTTGCCGTCCTTGCGTACTCGTTGGTAACTTCTAACTCCGAAAACTTTTGACTTCGAAAACTTCTGACTTCCAAGTGTTGACCCTCGAGGCAAAAATGCACAGAATTTTAGGACTTTTACTTGAATCGTTTAGATGTACTTTTGGTATCCCTCGGTCCCGAGGATACGATACAAATATTGTCAAACCCGACAGGTACCGATGCCAAGGTCATGTGTCGGGAATGGGGGGCTCCGAGAGGTGTCGGCACCGAGGGCCCTAAAGGATGTGCACTTTCACTCTGGTTAGCTTCATCTTCCTTGTTGACCGATCCGAGGGGATGGGTTTCCCTTGCCCCACTAACAACGAACTAAGTCAACCTCACCCATGTACTTGTGCAAGCATACTCCAGTGGTCGGCCTCGAGGTTTGTGAGGATATCTAGGGGTAATCACACCCATACTGGATGCCAACCGCCTTCTTAAGATCTCCTTTCTTCTTGATTCCCCGGGGTGTGGTCGCTATGGGACCAGGTCATAAGGACGCATTTATCTGGACAACCCATTTCCAGGCACCATTTACTTAGCCAAGCATGTATTACAGAGATCCCAGACAAGATGGACTTTCAACGATCTATGCTTACTGCATAGCAAAGTATTTCTATCCTAAGCAGCGTTTCCGATGAGTGTTCCTTTCTAGGGTCATTTTCCATTCAGGAGACATGCTCCTATCATTTAGTTGAAGGCTGGGGTTCCTCATATCCCATCTCCGGGGTCGTGCCCTCTTAGGAGGCGAGCTCCTGGTTTTTATCTGGTGCTTGGAGTCCCTGAGACTCTGTCTCCAGGGCCATTCCCTTTCCAAGAGGCTTGCTCCTGTTCTTTATTCGGAGGCAGGAGTCCCTGAGACTCTGCCCCCAGGGCCATGCCCTTTCCAGGAGGCTTGCTCTTGTTCTTTATTTGGAGGCATGAGTCTCTGAGACTCTGCCCCCAGGGCCATGCCCTTTCCAGTAGGCTTGTTCCTGTTCTTTATTTGGAGGCAGGAGTCCCTGAGACTCTGCCCCCAGGGAGATCCCCTATCTAGAAGGCTTGCTCCTGTTCTTTATTTGGAGGCAGAAGTCCCTAAGACTCTGCCCCCAGGGCCATGATCTTTCCAGGAGGTTTGCTCCTGTTCTTTATTTGGAGGCAGGAGTCCCTGAGACTCTACCCCCAGGGCCATGTCCTTTCCAGGAGGCTTGCTCTTGTTCTTTATTTGGAGGCAGGAGTCCCTGAGACTCTGCCCCCAGGGCCATGCCTTTTCCAGGATAATTCACTTAGCATGAAAATGAGCTCTTAATTCTCAAAAGTAATATTTCTTCAAATTCATTACATTCCAATGACGAATTACAGCATTTCCTTCCAATTCTTCCAGCCTATATGATCCGGAGCCTCCTACTGTCGTGATTTTGTATGGTCCTTCCCAGTTAGGCTCCATCTTTCCATCTACTGGATCTCGGGTGTTTGCTACCACCCTTCTGAGCACTAGATCACCTACTTGGAACTCTCGGGGTTTGACCCTTCTACTGTAGAGCCTGGACACCCCTTCTTGTTACTTAGCCAATCTCAAGGCAGCCTCTTCTCTTCTTTCTTTCGCGAGGTCCATATCCAAGCTGAGTTGGCGGTTGTTGTCTCCCGTGTCAAAGTGGGATGACCGCCTCCACCCCGTATGCGAGAGCGTAAGACGTTTCCCTTGTTGAGGTTCGCGGGGTAGTCCTGTACGCCCACAAGATGTTTAGGAGCTCATTCACCCATTTTTGCTTGGCCTTTTCCAACCTTTTCTTAATTCCATTGATGATGGTTTTGTTTGAGGACTCTGCCTATCCGTTGGCTTGCGGATATGCAGGGGTGGAATAGTAGTTTCGAATCCCAAGATGCTCACAAAAGGACTTGAAAGGCCCGCTGTTGAATTGTGTCCCGTTGTTCGACACAAGTGCACGGGGGAATCCAAACCTTGTCACTATGTTCTTCCATATGAACTTCTTGGTGTCTACGTCCCTGATGTGAGTTAAAGGCTCTGCCTCGACCCACTTCGTGAAATAATCGGTTCCTACTAACAGGAATCTCTTTTCTCTGGGAGCCCTCGGCAGGGGTCCGACCAAGTCGAGTCCCCATTGGGCAAACGGCCAAGGACTAGTTAGTGGATGCAAGTCTCCGGCCGGCTGTCGGATGACTGGAACGAACCTCTGACACTGATCACATTTTCGGACATAGGCCTACGCATCTCTTTGCATCCGCGACCACCAATACCCTTGGGACATGATACGGTGGGCCATGGATCATCCATCTGAGTGCCCCCCACATATGCCCTCGTGTACCTCATACAGGAGTGGCTCAACTTTATCTTCATGGACGCAAAGTAGATAGGGTCCAGAGAATGACTTTCGGTACAAATTCTGATCCGGGGGGACCCAGAATCTTGGAGCCCTCAACTTTATCTTCCTGGCCTCCTTGAGGCACTCGGGGAGCTCCCCGGGAAGCAGGAACTTGAGGAGCGGAGCGGTCCAGCTGGGGGAATGTTCCCCTTCCTGGATGACTGCCACCCCAGGGACTTCATCTATGCTGGAGCTGGGAAGGTATTCCACGACAATTCTTCGTGTCGTGGTGGAGTCTAGTGCAGAGGCCAAACATGCCAAGGCGTCGGCGTGGACATTCTTATCTCGAGAGACTTGCTTGACTTCAACTTTCTTGAACTTGTGGAGTAAAGCCACCGCTTCTTGGTGATAAGCTTTCATCCTAGAGTCCCTTGTTTCAAATTCTCTATTGACTTGATTGACTACTAACATGGAATCACAGTGGACGGTCAAGTCAATGGCTCCTGCTGCATCAGCAAGTTTGAGCCCAGAGATAAGGGCTTCATACTCCGCTTCATTGTTGGATGCCTTAAAACCTAGTCGGATGGCTTGTTCAGTGACCAGCCCTTCGAGGGAGACTAACATCACTCCGATTCCGGAACCCCTATTGTTGGAGGATCCGTCCATGCAGAGGGTCCAAGAGAGCTCCTAGACGGTTACTGAGGGTTCCTCCATAAGAGGAGGCAGCTCCTCGAGGAGAGGAGGCTCCTTGGAGAACTCCTCTATGAAGTTTGCCAGTACCTGCCCCTTTATGGCAGTGCAAGGTTTGAAGTGGACTTCGTGTTCCCCCATCTCTATCGCCCATTTGGCTATTCTTCCGGAGAGTTCTGCCCTTCTTAGAATCACTTTCAAGGGGTTGATTCGTTAGGATGGTGATCGGGTGTGCTTGAAAATAATGTCTTAGCTTTCTTGCGACCGTAACCAGGGGCAATGCTAACTTTTCCAGGGGTAAGTACCTCATTTCTGCACCCAGTAGGGCTTTGCTTACATAGTATACTGGCTTCTGCTCCTATTCGTGTTCATGGACCAGCATACCGCTGACCGCGAACTCTGACACGGCCAAGTACAGGAACAACATCTCCCCCCTAGTCGGGACGGATAGGGTTGGAAGGATCCTAAGGTACTCCTTGATCCCGCTGAGTGCATCCTCGCATTCCTTAACCCAAGTATCCTTCCCAGATCTCTTGATAGCCCCAAAGAAGGGCTTGCACTTGTCTGATGAGCGAGAGATAAATCGGTTTAATGCAGCCAGCATCCCTATGAGTTTTTGGACTTTCCGGCCTGTCAAGGGGCTTCGCACATCCATAATGGCTTGTATCTGTTATGGGTTCGCCTCTACTCCACGTCGACTCACCAAATACCCAAGGAATTTCCCGAAACCAACTCCAAAGACGCACTTAGCCGCGTTCAGCTTTAGCCCGTACTCGCGGAGAGTGGAGAAGATGTCTTCCAAGTCCGTGAGATGATCACCCTCCCTCTTATTCTTGACCAGCATGTCATCTATATATACTTCCATGGTGTTCTCTATCTGCTGCTTGAACATCCGGTTCATGAGCCTTTGATATGTGGCTCCCGCATTCTTTAGGCCAAAAGGCATGACCTTGTAGCAATAGACTCCCCTCGGAGTAATGAAGGCAGTCTTCTCCTGGTCAGATGGATGGAGGGGAATCTGATGGTAGCCAGCCCTGGCATCCAGGAAGGCCAGACGTCGGTGCCCGGCCGTGGCGTCCACCAGTTGGCCCACCTTTGGAAGGGGGAAGTCATCCTTGGGGCAAGCCTTGTTCAGATCAATGAAGTCCACGCAAACACGCCACTTTCCACTCTTCTTTTTCGTACAAACCGTGTTTGACAGCCACTCCGGGAACTGAACCTCCCGGATGGTGTTAGCCTCTAGAAGCCTCTCTACCTCTTTATTTACCACTTGGGCGTGATGCGGCGCCATACGCCGAGGCTTCTACTTTACCGGCTTATGAGTGGGGTCGACATGAAGCTTATGAGTTATAACGTCGGGGCTTATCCTCTTCATTTCCGTGGCATCCCATGCAAATACATCCACATTTCTCCTTAAAAAATTGGCCATCTCTTCCTACTCGGCCGAGGACATGGCAGAGCCGACCAGGAAGTACCTTTCTTCATCTCTTTCCATCAGAAGTACCTTTCGGAGATCCTCCACTGAGCGATCTACCAGATCAATCTGCGGCACATCTACTCCGAGCTGCCTGGTCTGTAATTGTTATTTGTTCAGGACCTCCTATGGGCCTCGCTCCTTCTCCTTGGAGGCGACCCCTGCCCTTACTGCTGAATGGAAACAATTTTTTGGCGGACGCTTGGTCCCCACGGATTTCCTTCACTCCCTCAGGGGTAAGGAACTTCAACTTCTGATGATACGTGGAATGTACCGCCCCTAGTGTATGCAACCAGGCTCGCCCAATAATAATATTGTAAGGTGAATCGGAATCGATCACCACAAACTCCGTGTTGGTTGTGATGGGTCCGGTGGTAATCGGTAGTGTGATCTTGCCTAAGGGTAAGGCATACGAGTCGTTAAATCCAACGAGGGGCGTACTGAATTTGGTAAGATCCTGAGAACCAAGCCCCATGCGCTTCAAGACTTCGAAGTACATTACCTCGGAAGAACTCCCGGAATCCACCAAGACCCTTTTGACGTCAAATTTACCGATCTTCAAGGTCAAGAGCAAGGCATCCTCGTGGGGGAAGACCACGTCTGCGAGGTCGGCATTGGAAAAAGTAATGTCTCCCTCGCTAGTCCGGGGCCTCTTGTCTGGCCGGCCCCCTCTCCCTCATCCATCTTTCTTGTGAAAGCTACTCTCTTAAGATCGGATCTGAGGGTTCTGGACATCGGACTCTCCAGCGGGTAGACGTGGATAACGTCAATCACATTGCCTCGGACAACGGTTTGGTCGTTGGCGCCATAGGCCTTCATTGGCACCGCTTCCTCGATGTATTCCTTCAAGTGCCCCTTTTGCACCAGTTTCTCCAAGAAAGACTTATAGACCCTACAATCTTCGGTGAGGTGTCCAAAGTCCTGGTGGTATGAACATTTCACCTTCTGGTTTCGGGTGGATGAATCACCCTGCATCTTGGGCGGCCATTTAAAGAAAGGTTCCCTCTTGATCTTGTGGAGGAGCTTGTAGATGGGCTCTTTGAACAGGGTGTGGACCCCTTTGAAGGAGCTTCCTGACGGAGGCACCAGTCCTTTTTGGGAAGGGGCTGCCTCCCTTTCCTTTTCCTTCTTCTTAGGGGCGAGAGTCTTTCCTTTGCCCCCTATCATTTCATCCTCTATGCGGGAATACTTGTTGATCCGGGCCATTAGCTCTCCCATGTCTACCGACGTTTTCTTGGTTAAGGACCGGTAGAGGTCGGTGTCCCGTGACATGCCAAGTCTGAAGGAGGCAGCTGCCATGACCTCGGAGCATCCCTCCACCTCATTCACTTCCTTCCAGTACCGAGCCACGTACTGGCAGAGTGTTTCGCCTTCCTTCCGCCTTAGGGTCAGCAGAGACCCAACATCCTTGGGGTGTTTACTTCCTGTGATGAATCTGGCAAAGAATTGCCTAGTTAGCTCCTTCCAAGACCCTATGCTGCTGGGTGGAAGGGTTTCAAACCACTTCATGACGGAGTCTCCCAAGCTCATTGAGAACACCCGACATAACAGTCGCTGATCTGAATGGTAAAGGGACATCATCTGCTTGTACTGTCTAAGATGAGCTTCTGGGTCGGAACGTCTATCATACACCTTGAATCTTGGCACCGTGGACTTCTTCGGTACTTCCATCTCTGTGATACTCTTTGTAAAGGGTGACTGAATAACTTCGTCGTTCGTGACGTCTTCTTGTGTGGCCTTTTCCCTCCTTGTGGAATCCAACCGGAGCCTGAGGTCTTCTTTTTGCCTGGGGTGCCTGCCTCCACCTTCTCGGCGTCGGTTGGCGTGTTCCCCTGTCCTAGGGTGTCAGACGGAGAGGGTCGAATCCTCCTCGGACTACTCCTCCGCGCCCCCTCGCCCGGACAATCCCCGACGGAAGTCGTCCCAAGCCAATAGCCTAGCCCTCTTGGTTGGGACCTCCGGGAGCTGTCCACTGGCCCTCGGGCGCTTTGGAGCCTTGTAGCTTCCATCTTTGCTACTCAGGCGGTTCCTCAAGTCCTCCGGTCCCATCTCTCTGACGGAGGGCTCGCGGGATTGTCACAACTCTCGAGATCCTCCGCCGGAGAGTGCAAATTCATCAAGTCGGTTAAGGACGTTCACATTGTCCTCTTCTAACTGTCGTAACCGATCCCCGAACTTTTCCTCGATCACGTCAGCCAGTTGGCGGGCCAAAGGGGTTGATTTTCCAGCCCCGATGCTCAGACTGGTTTGGCGGGTTTTCTCCCTAGAGTGATCGGAACGCCCTTTATTGACACTTTCGACATGGTTCTTTGTTCTTGACGTGGAGGGTGCCGAAAAATCAACATTCCTTTGTTGAGGACCCTTCCCTTTCTGACGAGTATTCACCATGGTCACTGTTTTTTGAAAAGATTAATCGTTTCCCACAGATGGCGTCAGATTGTGCGTGGTGATTTTCGCACAATAGTTGAAAAAGACAGATCTCTCCCTTGGTGAGCTCGTATTCGCCTCGAGCGTCAAAGATCCTGTGGCAAGGAAAGGGTTGAGAGGGCCAAAGGAGGCCTAAGGAGTGGTGATGAATTGCTTCAGGGGCTGTTCGATCGATTCCGGCGGTGAAAGGGGGTCCCTGGTACACAGAAAAACGAGTTAGAAGGGTGTCAGAGTGTTTTTTGGCGTATCCCCTCCGACGATCAAGTCAGCCTTTTGAGAGAGGGGAAGGAGATAACACTGTTTGTGTTCTTGAGAGGTGAATTTGCGTACCTTTGCATTGTATTTTTGGGAGCTATTTATACTAGCAGAGACTCATCATTACTGATGATCTAGACAGTAGGTAGTGTCCAGACATGGGACAGTGCGCCCCCTATTTTGCATGGGGAAGACCCCGTCATTTATTGCTCAGGTTCCCGAGCAGTTAATGCTCTTTCTTCAATGTTGAAGCATTAAATGCTCAGGTCCTGGAGCATTTAATGCTCATTCTTCTCGGCTTCCCTAGCCATTAAGAGTGTCCCATCAACTGAGGGTTCATTAAATGCTTGCCTGAGATTGCCGCATGTCAACAGGGGTTTTTTGCCTATTCACCCCTCATCCTGTACTTTATGCCACATGTCTGACTTTCCTTGGTGGAGTGTCTTGTTCATTCTGCCATCCTGACCTTATTGGGAAGGCAAGCAAATGATTTCATTGACCAGTTCTGAGACTGATGAGCTACAGTTGTCAGTGGCCCTTCCAGAAAAAGAGATGACGTGTCCACAACTAGCCTTGAGTCTTTTACTGTATAGAACGCATGGATCCATCAGGGAGCAAGGGGTGTCCTCGGTGCCGAGGACACGTGGCCTTCATCGCAGAGGACGTACCCTCGGCGCCGAGGACACGTGTTTGAATCCAACCTTTGCTCAAAAATGTCCCTTCATCTCTCACAATAAAAAATAAGCAATTGTAACCTTAGCAAATACCCTGTGTAATTTCTCCTTTTTATCAATATATTTTCCTGGAGCAAGAGACTCCAGCCGAGCTCTCGAGCTAGTGAACCACTATAAACTCTCTGCGTGTTATTCCTATTTCCCTTGTCCAAATCATAAAAGTGTAGGAGCTTAGACTGAGTCGTTCAGGGATATCTGATCCCTAAACTCTGCTCTATCGTATTGTATACATCATCAATATTGATTTCTAGGGTTTTACTAAAACGACATTCTAGGCTCAAAAATACACATTTACGTGTCTAATATAAGTGAGAACTTTCATCGAGTAGTTGACAGGATTCCATGATTTCATCGAGCAGTTAAGGAGCTGAAGCTATGTGGTCGGTCTATGGATGGGCCTTTGGTTGTGGGTTGACTGAGCATGGAGGCAAAGGGTGAAGGTGGCTAGGGGTGCAGCCGTGGAGGGGCTCTGGATGGTGAGTGGAGGGTGTAGGAGAGTGGAGAGAAGGGAAAGGGGAAGAGTAGACACTGAGAGTGAAAGAGGGGGAAGAATAGGATCAATGACTGAGAGAGACGGAGACATAGAGAGATACCTGACGTCACTGACAGTTGCGAGCATCGATTGTGGATTGCGGTGGCTCTTGGATGGCGGGATCAGCGGTGGCTGCGATGTTCGGGTCACCACAGGCGGCTGCGACTATGAGAGATGGGAAGAAGAGAAAAGCTACAACAAAAGGGAGATTGGGAGAGGAAAGAAAAGCAGCGTTTACGTTGGAGAAGACAGACAAGGAGAGAGGTAACAGATGTGAGGAGAGAGAAAGACGGAGAGAAAAGTGAAGATAAGAGAGAATCGACGATTCTGGTGTGATAAGGAAGGAGAGAGAGAATCTCAGGATTGGGTTGAAAAATTTTAGGCGAAAAAAAAATTCAGAGTTAATTTAAGCCATTGGATCTGATTTAGACAAATTTAGAAATGATCTGAGTCGCAAAAATTAAGAATTATTTTATTTATTTTTTGATATTTAAATTGTCTTGTAGTTTATCATATAGATGCTTAATCCACCACAAAACACACTGTAATATACCAAACACATACACATCCCAATTGCATTTGAATGCTATGAGATTAGAGAATTATAGCATCTGAAGGAATGTCAAGACACTACTAAATTGTAACTGAAAAGCTTCCCATGGCAAAAAACTAAGATCACTAACGAAAATAAACCAAACAAATTACAATGAAATTGTTAATCGATAAGAATAAATCCAACAAACAAACGAGATTCACTGTCGTTTTTAACTTTATGCGTCTCATTTTCATTCCATTTTTTTTTTTTTTTAAGTTCATCCATAATTTATCTCTATTACCACTTGAGTTACCATTTCATTCTTTTGAATCATACATTTTCACATACTTGCACACAAAATCCCAATGAATACCCATTTTAAGTCCAGTTCAACTCATATATTTAAACCAAATAGAAGTACCCAACCTGATTCAACTCGTATTAATAAAAATAGGTACTTAACCCATTAATTTATGAGCGAGTTGGTGGCTTATGGGTCAAAATTGCCATTGAGGATAAGAACTCTACTGATGGAGCTGATAATCAAATCAAGTTGCTCGGGTTCAACTCATTTTGAGTTTAGTTTGGGTTCGATTTAATTTTTAAACGAGCCAAATTTAAATAAATTTTTAGGTTTGTTTAGAAAAGCAAGTCTAAAAAAATTGACTCGAGCTCGCAAAATTCGATACATTTATATATAAAATAGTCGAACTATTCGGGCTTAACTAAAAAACGAGCCAAAATTAAACAATTTTTTTAATTCATTTAAAAAAACGAGGTTGATAGAGTACACCCAAACTCGCAAAATAATTTAATATATATTACTCACGTTACCGGATGCTTTGGGCCCATTGGCCGGCACAACTCGTGTGTTGTACACATTTTAGTTCGAGAATTTAATTTACACAAATAATATAATTCAAGGAGCTCAATAGATAGTTAACACTAATTCAGAAGATATGAGATTTACCTTAAAATTTTCAACTCAAAATCGAATATTAGACATTCATTTAGCTGTCATGTATTTGCATATTCCCTTATGAATTACCAACTTTACCCTTAGCATATATATAAATCAAAATGAGATTAATACAATACCATTTTCTCTTTTTGACAATCCCAACTTGTTTCAACTTCTAACTACAATAGTAGGCAATTAAGTTGGTCTTAATATGATAAAATTGAATATTAATTTAGTATTAGTTTAAAAAAATTAAATGTTGATTCGATAAAATTTAATATTAATTTGATAAATGAATGTCAATTTGTTGTTGATTTGATAAAATTAAATGTTCATTTGGTATTAAATTAAATAAATGACATTAATTTGATAAAATTAAATGTCAAATTCATGGAATTGAATGTTAATTTTACAAAATTAAAGGCTAGCTCAATAGATTTTGTATTAATTTGATAAAATTGAATATGAATTTAGTGTTAAATTAAATAAATGATTTTAATTTGATAAAATTAAATGTTAAATTAATAAAATTGAATGTTAATGCAATGTCGATTTGATGAGATTAAATATTAATTTAGAATTAAAGAAAATAAAGGATATTATGAATGTTAAGTTGATAAAATTGAATATTACTATGCTAATTTGATGTTAATTTAATAAAATTTAATATTTATTTGGCATTAATTTTATGAATTTAAGTGTTAATTTGATAAGAGTGAATGTTTATTTGATGGAAACAAATGTTAATTTGATGAAATTTAAGGTCAATTTCATGTTAATTTGATGAACTTGAATGATTTCATAAAATAGAATGTTTAATTGATAAAACTGATGGTTAATTTGATCAAATTAAATATTAATATCAATTTGATAAAAGTAAATGTTAAATTGATGAAATTGAATATTAATTTGGCACTAATTTGATTAAATATTAATTTTATGAATTTAAATATTAATATTGATGACGAAATTGAAGACAAATTTGGTGCTAATGTGATAAAATATAGCATTGATTTGGTGTTTATGTGATAAAAGTGAATATCAATTGAATAAAATTGAATGTTTATTTGATACAATTGAGTAGTAATTTTATAAAATTAAAAATTAATTTAGTGTTAATTTAATAAAATTAAATATTAATATAACAAAATTTGATAGGGGTATGCACTGATATTTTAAACACTAGAAGGGATGTGAAATATCACCTACATACAGGGGTGAGTGAAAATTACCCCCTTTTTTTTTTTTTTTGAACTGAATAGCGGTCCTCCTCGCTTAGCATTAGTAAACGCGTTAATCAAAATCAACGTGACATCTCAGGCAATCAATCGTACACGGATAAAGCCCCAGTATCAGTGTGTCAGCCGGGACTTGGAAAAAAGAGAGACTGCAACGGACAGAAGAATACAGAAAGACGCCTCTTCTCCTTCAAAGTAGCGACCAAATCGGCTACCCATGTGTCCTTCAAAGCCAATTCAATGGCCACGCTTATGGCTCTTCTCCTACGTGTTAGTAATTGTATTCTCAACCGCCACTCCTTCCACCAACCACCGTCCCACCTCCACCTCGCCAGAAGTCGCGGAAATGTGGTGATCTCTCTCTCTCTCTCTCTCATTTGTTTTTCAATTGAATATGAAGTTTGATTCAATTTTTCAATCGCATTACTAGTTATCTAAACTGAGCAGCGGAGAAGGAAAACCATGTTCATTAAGTTGAATTTAATATTTGGTGGAAGAACACTGACTGTTGTAAAACAGGTGAATACTTGTAAAAAATTTGGGGAAATGTTGTGTCGGAAAGTTATGGGCATGTAAGTGTAATTATTAAAAATTTGAGAGAGTTATACCTGATGGGATCGGGTAAAGTCTCATCATATACAATTTCTTATTAACACTAGAGGACTGAAGGCTTGAAATTTATTGGGGGTTAGCATAATTTTTATTTTAATAATATGAGGGCCAAATTGTAAAACTTGAAAGTTGGGGGAGCAAGATTAAAAGCATTAACTTTGAGGGCTGATATGTATATCAGCTGCTCTCTTCTTTAAGCATCCATGGTTGCCCTCTTTTCCCAAACCCTTGTTTTCCTTTCTCAAAAATTAAGTCTTGCTTTGTATTTTTGATTTTGGTATCTAGCAATTGAGCTTGGGGCTCCCTTTTGTGGTGGTGAAGAATACATATTTGTGTGGTAAGAGATTTTTTTTCAACTCTTAAAGTTTATATTTGGAGTTGCTATTTCATCTCTAGAATGGATTTAAGTATTCTTTTCAATTGTTAGGAATGAAATAAACTAGTAAGCATATTTAAAAGTTTAATCAACTTAAAAAAAAAAAAAGGTTTTCATGACATTAAAGAATTGTTATAGAAGTTGAAAATTTGATTATGATTCTATAATTTTGGGTTCTGTTGGCATGAGTTAGAAATTGTTTTGGAAAGGTTTATAAGAGAATAGAAAGTCGGTGGTGAATGCCGTTTTTGACAGACAGCTTGGGTAGTCGATGAAAAAATGGCGATAACTCAATAAAAAATTCAGATTCGTTCACCATTTCTTTTGCTAGAATATAGACTTATAGATGTTTCTAACCAAATATAGTACAGAGCCTAATTTTATTTGTGTGAAAACTGGCATCTATTTAAAGTCGAGTGAAATTCTGTGACCGATGAAAAACAATCAACGTAATACCCTTCTAAAAAAGTGAGCATAATTCTTCACATGAAACTTCAATTTTAGCTCATGACTTATAGTTAGAATACTTAGGAAGTCTACTTTATGATTAATTTGAGTTCTTGTTATTTTAGTAAGGATAGAAGCTTGTTTTAATCAACTTGCGTGATGGGTTCTTATGTTATTTTAATGTATGTAAATATTCGAGGAAATATTTAAGTGAACCGAATGAGCGAAAATGTGGTTTAAGTGACCCAAATTTATTTGAGTTGAATGTAGTATGAAATAAATTGGATTGTTTGGATCAAAAAAATAAAATATTGAAAAATTCGGATATGAGGTGTATTGGACAACTTTGATACCCTCTGGTAAAACATGCATAACTTTTTATAGAAAATTCAAATTGATGCTCCGTCAATTTTGTTGAAAACTACACTCAGAGGCCTTTCCAATGGTATATGGTAGAAACATCATATTGTTCCTTTATAAATTCAATTTTTAGTTTAAAGATAGCTAAAATAGTCCACATATCGAATTTGATAACTTATTGAAAAATAATCCTAACATGGTCTATGGGAGGTTGTTTTGAACTTATGACCTATCGTTAGAAACCTTAAGAAGTGTACTTTCTAACTCATTTGGTTTCATGTTGAGCTATTATCAAAATAAGCCATGTGATTGGATTTTGTCTTGATCTAAGTCGAGTTGAAACGGAACGAACAAAATTTAAAATGAAATATGCTCATATTCATACATTTGCATTCGTTGAGTTTTTTGGAGTTGAAACTTGTTGTGTATGGTTATATGATTTGTGTTAGGTTCAGAAGATATTATACCGATTTCACTTAGGGATCGAGCATAAAGTTAAGTGATGTGTTAGTTGGTTGTGACAGATGAAGTGTATTGTTTCATAATAACTGAAAATAAAAGTATATGACATATGAATTATTTTTCACTTTGTGAAATAAAGTTTTGATGATTTGTGTTGAATTGAGCAAATAATTGATTAAATATGTTTTGTTGAAAAACTTATATTTTGAGTAGTATTCACTGTGTCAAAGTTGTTGGATAGTGTGACATGGTTTACATATTGCTGATCTGGACACTGCGCAGTTGTCATGAGATGGTTTGATATTTCTTAAATGTTATTGATAGCTTGAAATTACTTAAATGTTATTGATAAGTTGACATTGCTTAAATGTTATTGATAGGTTGACATTGCTTAAATGTTATTGATTGGCTGACATTGCTTAAATGTTGTTGTTGACTTTTGGCACATGTGAAATATTTATTATATTGATATATGATGTTGATTTGAGTATTAAAGTGGGTTGAGAATACTTTGACTTATTTGTTGTTCTCCTCAGGTGGTGAACATATTCTAGTGAAATGATATTTGATTCATATTTTTTTATATTTTCATTTATTATGATGCGGATGCGCACTACACTGAGAAAATATTTGATTTCGCGAAGCTGAAGTTTAGAGTTTAGTCCACTACAACACTAGCAGAGTCGAGATGAAAAGTTCAAGAAACTGGTTGTGTACATATTGTACAAGAGTGTTCATTTACTTGTTGATGTAAGTGATGAATTCCCTAATGTTTTGTGTTAGTTTAAGTTGATTACATTGTTGTATATTCTGTTATATAGTTTACCTATTTTATGGAGTTGTTAGGTGGCAATATCGATTTTAAATGCATTCTTGTATTACTAGCGCAGGTATTGCCACGTGTCAAGTTATACTTCTATTTTTGGGATACCAAATAGGTCTCTCGGGATGGAGTGTGACAAGGGCAGTGGGAAATTTGAGTCCAAAAATCATAGTGAATGCCCTGAAAATATTAGTCATGTGTGTCGACTTCAAAGTGGGTTCGAGTTATTGGATGCAGGCTTCTTCAATGATTCTAAGGTTGGTCTGTTTAACTTGTAAAATTGATGTTTGGAGGTGGAGGGTGTCAATTTTATGTGTCTTTTTAACATGTCCATTCCTCTTAGATGCTGGAGATTGAGAAGGGTGCAAAGGAGTTAAGTATTCCTATAATCAGAGCCAATCGAAAACTAGTTGCTTCTGTTAATTGTGGGTTACATAACCCATCTCATTTGGTATTCAATCCTGAGTGGAGCCATGAAAAGACACAATTTGCAAGCAAAAGATTCAGTTACCCTTCTGTTTCTGGTGTTCAGCGGCCAAAAAGCGAAGAAGATATTGTCTTCATGAGTGTAAGTTTCATCACTGCCATTATAAATCTATACTGACTTCAGGTGGAGGTTATGGAATCTCATCTGCTTCTGTTATCTTTCTTGTTAAAAAAAAATTTACTGTTGCTGAATCAGATTCTTGAACTGGGGCATCTCATTAAAACAAAACAGATCACTTCTGAGGAGCTTGTTGGAATATTTCTCAGGAGACTAAAGAGGTAGGATTGAGCACAACTCCATTAGGAGTAAGGATGGATATAAGGGTTGGTGGGGTGAACCCGAAGTTTGGGAAATCCCTTTTATCATTGCACTATTAGCTATGAATACCCTCAAATTATTTAGTCTCATCCCTTTGAATGGTTCAAAAATTTTAATAAATTCCTAGATCCGTCTTGATTAGGTGTCTCCGACTTCACACCATTCATGTTCTCATTCTAATGGTGCATTGGGGAAACCCTCAGGTACAATCCGGTGCTTGAATCTGTGATCACTTTCACTGAAGAATTGGCATACAAACAGGCGAAAGAGGCTGATCAACTGCTTGCCAAAGGCGTATATCTAGGTACTTTTACATTCTGTTAATATGAGAATTGATCAGAGTAATAACCTCTTTTTCAGAATAATCAGAACACTAACAAATGATTCTCAATATATATTGTCTATTAATTCAGAAATTGAAGTTACCATGAAATGACACTTCAGTGTTTAATTACCATGGTGTTAGAAGAAAATACAGGTTAAAATGTCGTTCAACTGGTATAAGAAACTGCTTAGGTATTCCAAGAGTGGTTTTAAACAAACAAAGAAAAAAAAATCAAACATCAGAGTACGAGCCCATTTGATTGAATTGCCAAGGGGATTGATAAAGGTTTTCAAGTAGTTGAGATTCTGATTGGCTTGCCAAGCTTTGATTATGTGGAAGCTCACCATGTTACAAAGGCTTTGCTCAATCTGCCTGACATCAAGTTTTTCTCCATATAGTAGACTTTCCAGTTATTGTTGAACCCCTAATTCCCCCCACCCACGCTTGTTTATAGATTGCATCTGTATATTTGGTTACAAACTTGATTCTGTATTCCAATTACACTTGTATAGGTCCCCTTCATGGTATTCCATATGGATTGAAGGACATAATAGCCGTACCCAAATACAAAACAACTTGGGGTTCAAAATCATTCAAAGATCAAGTTCTCGAAATTGAAGCCTGGGTTTACAAGAGGTATTGAACACATTGGAATATGAAGATAATTCTGTCAAAAATGATATCAATTTATATGTAGCTTGCGGGGTTTGTAACTCCACTCAAAACAGGTTGAAGTATGCTGGGGCAGTTCTTGTTGCAAAGCTAGTTACTGGATCATTGGCATATGATGATATCTGGTTTGGGGGTAGGACTAGGAACCCATGGAATATTGAGGAATATTCTACTGGTTCGTCAGCTGGCCCTGCTGCCTGTACCTCAGCAGGTATTATATATTCTAGAATTATTGCATAATCAACGATTATATCATCTGATGCGTTAGATCTGTGTATGCTATGGTTGGTAATTATTTGTTTAATGTTGAGGGAATAAATACTTCTCATGAAATTGTTTCCTTCAACCATAACACAAATATGTGGTGGATTGGCTTGATAACAGCAATGGAGATTGGGATGGGACCCACAAGCTGTAGGTTTGAATACATCTTTGGGCTGGGCGTATCCCGGTGTTTAGGGATTGATTTTACCAGTTGGGGATTAATCCTTTTTCTTAATTCATGGATTTGAATGTTTTCATTTCAGGATATGATGTTCTCATATTAGGATTGATTTTTATCTTCTTGAGTTGCCTTAAATACTAGGGTTGTAGTTACCTAAAACAGAAAACACTAGACTTGTGTAATAGGCAGATTATTGTTGCTGTTGGAATTCCATTGATTCTTGAAAATCTCTCTCTCTGTCGATCTATTCATTGTGCTTTATCAAGCTAGTTGGAACAAAATATTGGCTAAACTATGCAAATGTTCTGTTTTGTAACAGGTATGGTTCCATTTGCAATTGGTTCAGAAACGGCTGGGTCCATCACTTATCCTGCTGCTCGTTGTGGTGTTACCGCATTGCGCCCAACTTTTGGTACTGTTGGTCGAACCGGTGTATTGAGCTTGTCCGATAGCTTGGTAGTAACTGGAATCTTGATTTGTATTATACCCTTTTTTTTAATTTGATTTTCTATAATTGTGGAATTTAAAATTTTACAGGATAAGCTTGGCCCTTTCTGTAGAAGTGCTGCTGACTGCACAATTGTTCTGGATGCCATTCGAGGAAAGGATCCAGATGATATTTCATCAAGAGACATTAACTTGCTTGATCCATTTTCGGTGGACATAACAAAGCTAACTGTCGGTTATCTTGACGATGCTGAAATGGAGGTAAGTGAACCTCTCACAAACTGCAGTAAAATTTCATGATTAGGGTTCAGAAACTCAGCATTCGTTGACCTGAGTCAGAATATTTTAAGTGACTTATCTAACTGATTCTGGAATTGGTAGGGGAGTAATAGTTGATCTTTCTTGTGACGGCAATGACAGGTTGTCCATGTGCTTCAATCAAAGGGTGTTAATATGATTCCATTCAAATTGAATTATACTGTGGAATCTGCTCAAGGTATCTTAAATTTTACAATGGATGTTGATATGTTGGCTCACTTCGATGAGTGGCAGCGCTCTGGGCTTGATGATGAGTATGAAGCTCAAGATCAATGGCCTCTTGAACTTCGTCGTGCACGTGTGATACCTGCAGTGGACTACATTCAGGTATCTCATTGTCAGTCCAATTACTATTGCACGGACGGGAGCTTGCTCTACCATGGGCTCTCTATACTCTATTCCCAGTCTATTAACTTCCAGATCCTCATTATGGGGATTAAGTTGGATGTTATGATATGTGTCTAATTCTAATACCGAAAAATAACTCTTGAGATTCTAGCAATATAGATAAAGAGCTAAGAGTCTCCTCGTGTTGTTTGAATATAAGATTCGCCAAGTGAGTTCTACTTTTTATATAGTGTTCTGTTGACTTCAAAAGTTAGAACCTTAGGAGTTCTTGATATTTGACGAAATTCTAATCTAGAGCAGAAATTGAACTGTCAAAGGTTATCACTTGAACCATCCTTTGTTATAAAATTTCTATAGGGCTCTTAGCTATGATAAGCTTAAGCAAACTATCTCTACACTAGTTATATTCAATAATACCTGCATCGTCTTTGTGAACTCAAATGGTTTCTTGTCATAGGTTTGAAGATGCTGTTCTTCATCCTCTCTTTAGATATTACCAATGTATTGTATTTTGGCAACTCTGATAAGCAGTGTAATTCATTTGATTATGGCACTTTCTCATATCCAGTCATGACTGAGGCTTTCAATGCCTGATGCATTTTACTTCACAGGTTCAAGAAAAAAACAAGATATTAAGTGCCAAAAGCCAATATTTGACAATCATAAACTGGCCATGTCCTTACTTGAAAAGTGTGGGACTGTGTCTTTTGTTGTGTTAGCGTCAGATGAAGTTTTCACAGGGAAAACAAAATGAAATAGGTGTATTTCACATTTTCAAGTGGCTTTATTGACATTTTGCTGTGCTAGTTCTAGTGTAGTGCCAAGTCGATTCTCATTTCTATTTCTTAAGGCTTTAGTTATTTATTGGAAGGACTTTGTTGAGGTATAACAATCATTACTAGTTAAGCCACTGGGGGAATGAAAGAAGTGATGGGAGTGAGGTCTTCGAGACCAATTATATCGAATTTTTTTCCACCAATGGAGAAAATAGCAAGCAGAACCCTGACCTTATTTAATTTGAGTTGTTGCTTGAGTACAGAGAATAACTGATTGTCCACAGGCACAACGAGCGCGTGGAAAATTAATTCAGGAAGTAAGAGCGAGTTTTAAAGTTGATGCATTTGTTGGCAATGCAACTGATTGGGAGAGAGTTTGCATTGGCAATCTTGTGGGCATGCCTGTAATTGTTGTTCCGACTGGATTTAAGAAAATATTGGACCCGCCTTCAAATGATACTCGAAGAAGAACAACCATCACCACTGGAATTTATGCTCCCCCTGAACACGATCACATTGTAAGCTGTCCTTTAAACTGATACCTCTATATACTGCTGATTTTTTCTTCTCTTATCCTCTCTACTTCTTCTTTTGGTTGGGGACGTTGAATACCAGCATCCATAAGATTGACAATCCCTCTTCGACCAATGAATTTTATATTGTTGAACAATTTCGAGTTGTGATTTTGGATATGGGAAACCTTGGTGTTTAAGTCTTATTATCTTATAGAAATACAATGAAGTGGTTCCCAGGAAAAAGATATTAGACCTTTTACTGTGTTTGGTTTCATCTCTTAATCTTACCTCCATGTGCAGGCTTTAGCGCTGGCAATGGCTTATCAGTCAGTCACTGATCATCATAAACAACGCCCACCTATTGATGACCTCGGGCCAAATGACTCAGTCGTTAATCGTCGGGCAAAAGGTCATACGAGCTTTGATATTGAGGCATAACAATACATCTAGTCTATTTTGCGTTCCATGGTAGTGTTAAGTTCTGATATTTGAGGTGTAATGAGATTATTTGAGTGAGGAAGTCTCACACTTCACATGTTTGTGTTTCTTTTCCCTTCATAAGAGAAATCTTCCCAAAAAAAGTCCTTTTTGATCTGCAATAGCTTTTTGTGTCCATGAACACAATGTAAAACAATGAACACATCAGATGATTAAACAACTCTTCTTGTTGTTTTGTAGTCAAATCCTTATAAAAGTTGACTGAAACTTTACCTAAGAAATGTTGTGGATTGATTTCTTCGCATTCTAGCTGCTTTCTGAAGAGTTTATACTGGTCGGATCTTAAATTTATGTATTAGTGATTCAGTTGTTATACCACTGAAAGCAGCTCGAGGACTGAGTAACAGAGTCCAAGAGGGCTCGCATTATCTGAAGCCACTGTCCATGAGCTAAGTGAATGAAACACACCAGGGTGGAGTTTAACCTGAAATTTGTGGCATATATTACTTAGAGATCAAGATATCTGGGCAATAACCCAAGGTAGCCTAGCGGAGACAAAAATGAGTTGTAAATCCAAACATCTTAAGTTTGAAATTGGGGTTCTGAGGGATTTGTTCTTCGTGAATTTTATAATTTCAGTGTAGATGAACTGTCTTTGGCCAGATTAAGAGATTAGTGTAAGCTGACCTGGATACTTTAATGGTCTGACCATAATACCAAGATATCTGAGCTAGAACGGGATCACTAAGTCCAGATTTGTTGATGCAGATGAAATTTGAATGTCTGTTTTTGTTTTTGTATTTGAATTTGAATGATGATGGTCTTTACCGTCAGTGGAGAAACATGTGTTTTTTCTAAATTTGGTAAATGTAAAATGTAGCACATTAAGACAAGGCTGTACAAGTTTTTTTTTTTTCCTCAAGATATACAAGTTCAAAGGCCAGAAAAAAAAAAAGAAAAAGAAAGATAAGTGTGTATAAGTAGGTCTGGCAATCGAGTGTGGTAAGATGGGTTCGTATAAAAAAATATTTTACTTATACTTGATTAATTAATTAATTAGTTTCTAACTTATCGTGTCATATTGAATTTGTGTCGTAAATAAATCGTATACAACTGAAATATAAATAAGTCATATTTTTTTTATTTGATTTTACTCATATTGAATTCGATTATTATAATTTCACGTCTACTTCTCTTATTTATGAAATTAATAGATTAAGAAAAATTCAAATTCTTTAATTTTCTGTATCATGTTTTGAGCCGCCGGTCTATGGGTGACTACAGGCTCGTCAGCATTGGTGTCTTGGCTCTTGGGTTTGGGCACGTGCATTTTCTCTCACTCTCTCTCTCTCACTCTCTCTTTTTTGTTTCTTTTCTCTTTCTCTCCCTTAGCCCTACGGTTTCATTTCAACCACCACCATACAAAACAATTATTGTTTGCCAGAAAATTATTAAAGCACCGTTGGGAAGTGGCTAGAGAGGAGGGAATATTATTTAATTGAGAGTTAATTTGCATTTTTTACCCTCAAAGTTTACACAGATTCTGATTTTGATCCTTAAAAAGTATATTTGTTTATCAATTTCATTTGCCAACTTTATTCATATTGTCAGTTTAATCAAATCAAATCAATTGCCGTAATTGGTACAGGGAATATGTTTAACCAAGTAATCTAATTTAATTTCATAAAAAAAAAACATAAATATAGATTAATAATTTAGTGGGTCCTATTAAAAAAGGAGGTTTTTTTGAAACTGTGTGCGGTGCTGACACGGCACAAAACTTTTACCACAACCTAGACGGCACAACCTGATTGGCTAGCCCAGCTGATTCATCACACTATTGCCGTCACCAAAGTCGGTAATTTATGATAAAAATATACTTTCCAAATTTGCTTATAAATCTCAAATAACGTGTCAAAATTCTGTACATTAGAGCATCTCCAACAATAGTAGCTATTTTAGCTACCCAAAAAATAATTTTTTTTATTTTAGCTACTCACTTTTTCAATACACACTCCAACAAATTCTCTATATTTTTAACTACTCATTTTAAATATTATTTATCATCCCTTTTGTATTATATTTTTTGGGAATAGTGAAAGGGAGAAAGAGAGAGAATGGAAGAAATGAGAGGAAGAGAGAGAAAATAATATATATTATGTTTACATATTGCTACAGTGATGCTCTATATTTAGAACATCACTGTAGCAAAAATCTATTTTACAACATATGAAGATAATCTGTTGGAGTGCTGTTTTTGGCTTTGATTAGCTAAAATTTTTCTATTTTAGGCATGTGAAGGATCTGTTGGAGATGCTCTTAAATAGCTGATAAAAATTAATAGATCATATTGATCTAATTATTCACTCTGATTTACGATATAAAATTTAATAAATAGTTTAATAAACATAACATTGCTCGTAATTTAATCTTGTAATCAACTTTAGAGGTTAATTTAATGACCGTCCCTTCTGTTAGACCTTAAATGCCGGTTCAAACCTCGTTAATCTACACCTTGCAATACTATTAATAAAAAAAAACTCAAGTAGTCTCATGAAGATAGAAATGTATTATAAATTTAGATATTTTAATTTCAAAATTTTGTAATTCTCTTGAGATCAATTTTTTAGTTTTAATATAAATAACTTATTTTTCATTGGATCGAAATTAGTCAAAGTGCTTGTGAGGGTAAATTAACCTGAAGCACAATATCGAAAAAAAAAGGTCGGTAATTTTATCATCCTCCGTCGTTATCAGTCCAAAGTACTGTCAGTTTACCAATCAACAAAGACGGAGATGAAAATTTTCGAGAGATTCTGAGTAACTGATAGATATTAGAACAAACCCTTTATGGCATTTCCGGTAATTTTACCCAAAAAGGAGGTTTTCTTGACCCCTTCCTTTCCCACCTATATATACGTCATATGCAACACCCCACCAGTAGTTTCCCATTTCGAGTTTTTCTCTATCTGATTCCGCCGTCCGTCTCCTTCACGGACATAGCTCCTCGAAACTCACCCTTCAATCACAATTCTATTCATAAATTACTCTCCATTGTTTTCAGTTTTCACGAATTTTGTAGGCTAATCGTTATCAGATCGATTTGATCTCGGTGTCGTTCTTCTCCGTCTCCGATCGATCCAGTTCACTCCGTTTTAGGCACTGATCATAAAGGTATCCATCTTGGATTCAACATCTCTCTCTCTCTCTATATATATATATATATATATACACACACACACACACACATATCGATGTATGTATAGGCATTGAATTTTGATATTTTTTCTTCTCTGTATCTTTATAAACAAGCGCACAGATCACATACAGGTATCGTGCTCAGATCTCTTTCTCTACATGTATTCTTTAGTATATATCTGCATGCATGAATGTATCGACTTCAGCTTCTTGTTTTTCCTTTTCGAATTATATATACCATCATGTCAGTGCTGCATTAGATAGATTTGCAATCACAGATATGCGTGCGCTTGAATCTTCTGTCGCGTTATGTATTCTACATTCATATATATATTTATTCAAACAGTCAGCACAGATTAATGCACTTTATCTACTAAAAGCTTTCATCGATTGTAACGGGTTCTTTGATGTGATGGTTTTGTAGGATTTGGTAATGGTTGTTACCGGTTGTTATTTTTTATGTTTTTGAGTTTTTTATTTATAGATCTGAAAGTTCTTTAAAAATGTGTAATTTACTGTTTTTTACCCTGTAGTTCTGCATGTTTACCATTCTCTGATGATCTTTAATTTACTGTAGTTACTCTTTTTTGGTGCATTAGCCATTGTTTGGATCCCTAATTTTATGTATCTTACAATTTTGGCTTGTTTTTTAACCTTCCATTGATCATTTTCCATTGATCGTTTTCTTTGTACCAAATTGATGTTTTCATTGGATTCCTTAATATCAAAGAGTCGAGCTTTTTCTGCCAAATCATTTTTTCTGATAGATTTGTATGTGCACATGGTTGCATGTGTAGGACCTATTTGTTCAACGGTTTTGGATGAAAGAATTGTTTGTAGATCATCCTATTGGTAGTGTGTGTGGCACCTACAATGTGTGTTATGAAGGTAAAATTGTGAGATTGGATATGTTGTGAGGGCATTAACTAAGGAAGTAACCACAGAATGCTCTTACTACTTATCAAGGAAATAAGGGAAAAAAAGGATGCTCTTAGTATAGCGAGAGAAAATTAGAGGATGAAGGATGAAAAAGCTCTGAAACAGGTATTCAAAGGTGCTTAGAGAAACTTACAATGGATGGGATGTAATTTGTTTGTGGTGAAGCTGGTTTCTTAGCTAAATAACTAAAAGGGGACTTTCACAGGAATTCTCCGTTAATCGAACACTTTTGGTGCCTTGTGATGCACGAATTGATATCATTTTATGTTTCTGCAGATCTTTAGCTGTTGAAATGGCGTCAACAGCTGGAAGATGGTTGAGAGGAAGAGTGAAATCTGTTCCATCTGGAGATAGTTTGGTGATTATGGGGAACACCAATTCCAACATCCCCATTCCCCCTGAAAAGACTATTACGTTGTCATCTCTTATTGCTCCGAAGTTGGTATGTCTACTTTAAACAGAAGTAGTCAATTCATATTATGTGTCACCTTCTTCTGCATGTTTGTTCTTCATTATTATTTTGCATGATTTGTTCTTGAAATTTTGTTTCTTTGTTCATAAGATACGGTCATACTATTGTAACCTTGTTAACTTTGTGCCAGTTTAGATAAGTAGCTTTATCTTTTAACTTACTGTCTTTCTCAATCCTGTTGAAGCATGAGCTTGTACCTGGATTGTACATGAAGTCAGTTATACTTGGACCCTTTCTTTCCCCATAAAGGTCGCTGGTGATTTATTTGTCCTCAGTATCTTTATTATTTGTGTTGTTAGTGCTTAGAATTCACAATTTAGGTTTACGACAGTTTTGTTTATTTCCCATCTGACTCGTATGTCATCTGTTTGCCTTCACCCTCTTTATGGATTCCCTTTCATCATTTAATAATAGTCATTGTCTGTGCCTTTTTGGATAAATAATAACGCTCATTGTGATTATCACAAGTGTTACTTTTTGTAGAGCTAGAGTCAAACAATATCAACGTAATAAGAAATAAGTTCTAATGGACTAATGAGATGCCCTATGATATGAACTTACATATTTCTAAAAGTTCATGTGACCATTTGATTTTCTGCTTTGAGCAACCAACTATTTCAGCTTTTGCTTGCATGAATAGTAGCTTCGAGTTATGGGATATATTCAATCATGCTTTTGTCTTGCATGTTTACTCACTTCCCCTTTCCATATGCAGGCCCGTAGAGGTGGTATTGATGAGGCATTTGCATGGGAGAGCAGAGAGTTTTTACGGAAGCTTTGTATTGGGAAGGTGCTCGCTAATTAAATGCTCCATGTTTCTTTTGCCATGTACCGTTCACTATAATGACTGAGATGTGTGTATCAAATCTTACTCAATTAATTTATTTTTCAACAGGAGGTCACTTTTAAAGTGGATTACACTGTACCGTCTATAGGGCGAGAATTTGGCTCCGTTTTCCTTGGTGATGACAAGAATGTAGCAGTTCTGGTTGTTTCTGCCGGCTGGGCAAAGGTCGATTCACTTTTTTACCTACACATATGTTGCCAATATTTCATTTGTTTTCAGTTTATTTTGAGCATTAGCTGAATCTGGAGGCTGCAGGTCAG
Source organism: Ilex aquifolium (assembly GCA_951799425.1). Taxonomy (NCBI): domain Eukaryota; kingdom Viridiplantae; phylum Streptophyta; class Magnoliopsida; order Aquifoliales; family Aquifoliaceae; genus Ilex; species Ilex aquifolium. The sequence goes on along the minus strand of OX637410.1, from coordinate 12,368,440 downwards.
GGACCAGGGTCAACGGAAAGGGGAAGTTAGTCCTTACTTATCAGAATTGCAACAGCTTGAAGATCAAGCCAAACAACAAGGTCTAGGTCTTTGGAGCAGGGTAAGTCTGAACTACTCCAGCTCCATTATCTTTAATTACTTTAGGTTATTTTCCTGTTGTCGAATTATGCTCTGAACTTTGTGGCAAAGACTTATTCTAAAAGAAGAGGGCTGCATTTACGTGGCTCACTATGAGAACATGGCTGTGAAGAGCAATTGAACTTGTGAGGTCAATGCATTCCATCCTGTCCAACACAAGATTCTAACAGTTACTCCGGAGGCCCTCTCTCTTTGTGCATAAGTAGTGCAGATGCTTCTGAGTCCTGACATTGACTTAAACCCTGTGCCACTTTCCCCCTTCTCTCTTATCTCGCTGCTGAACTTTTGCCACAACAAAATGGCTGGGTAGCTATCATCCGCTTTTTGGCTTAGCTTATGTTATTGTGTGCATGTGCTTCTCTCCCTCATTGAGCATATGGCATTCTAATGAGCACCTTTGTGTGTACTATGTTAGTAATGTTTACAGATGAAAAGGGTTTTTCTTTGTATGCACTTCTAATCCTTTAAGCTATGTTTTGGTACAGGAGACAATGTCAAATAAGGAAACTGAGTGAAAACAAAAAAATTGTTAAGAAGATTAAAGGAAAAAAGGAAGAAAAAAGTTTAGAAATGAAAACATATTGTTGATATTATTCTGTTCTTTTATCTTGATCCTTATAAATTACATTTTACAGAAAATTATAAACATGATCATGAGGATGTGGCTCTTTTACGACCACAATGTACAATGAGGAAGAATTCTCTTCTATTTTGCCTCATTCTCAGTTATGATACCACTATTAACATATCGTAAATTTTGTTTTCCTTTTCTTTGTTTTGTCTTGGTGTGTATTTTTATTTTATTTAATATTCTTTGGGGGGTGGGGGAGAGGGGTATTATCAGAGATTTTTGGGGCGGCCAAAAGGTTTGAGTGGATGCTGGATTTTATTGTCTTTAAGGGTGTAGAAGATGGGTTAGCTGATGGGATTTTGAGGAGCTACATATAGGAATGAGTTGAGGATATGGTGGTCTTACTTGGTTTAATTATAAGTTCACACAAGATCCTTATACTGTCTTTAAGCTGATATCTTACATGTTGTGCTCGTCTGATTATAAGAAGAAATTCCTTTTTACGTAGATACTTATATGGTCATTAATTTGGATTTATTCCTAAATTGTCATCATTGGATTAATCCCTGTTTCTGGGAGGCATATTTGGTGAACAGAAATTTCGTCCATCAAAAGACAAAAGGCCAATGTGTGTTATGTCCTGTGCCTGACGGGCAGCACTAATGGTGTTCTCTAATGAGCTTGGTTCTCATTCTGAATGTGGGGTTACTCTATACGCTTATTATGCGCACCGAGGTTGTAAACCTTTGGCTATGCTGTAATTTGTCATTGTGAACTAAAAAGTTGGAATTCCTTTGGCCCTAATCTATAATGTTCTCGATTACTCATCTTTTGCTGAACCAAGGCCTTCATATTTCTCTGCTATTGGAATTGTTTAACCTCCTTGGCTGTATTCTGTAAAGGTATTTGTAAAGTAAGATACTACAGCTAGGTCTTTCTACTTCTGGTTTCAGGCGCCAGAGGCCAGTGCGAATGCCATAAGGAACCTACCTCCGTCTGCTGTTGGTGATCCTAGTAACTTGGATGCGATGGGCCTCTTAGCTTCAAACAAAGGTAGGCCCATGGAAGCTATCGTTGAGCAGGTTCGCGATGGAAGCACTATTCGGGTTTATTTGCTTCCAGAATTTCAGTTCGTCCAAGTGTTTGTTGCTGGAATCCAGGTATTGGACTTTTACTTGATCTGAATTCATTTGCTAGAGTTTCTCTGTATTTCTTATTTATGAATTCTTAGTCTTATTCAGTTGGTTATCAATTATTCTCATCTTTGAACCAGGCTCCATCAATGGGAAGAAGGGCTGCAATGGAAACTGTTGTTGAAGCTGAAATTACCTCTGATGAAACTAATGGAGAATCTTCGGCAGGATCCCGTGGCCCCTTAACATCGGCGCAGAGGCTTGCAGCTTCATCAGTATCCTTCAATGAAGTTGCTCCTGATCCATATGGAAGGGAGGCTAAACTTTTTACAGAGATTCGTGTATTAAACAGAGATGTGAGTAATGTTTTGTTAGCAGTAACTTTGAATACTGCATCTACTTTAGATGGGCTTAATTTATGGTGTAATTTGCAGGTGCGCGTTGTCCTGGAGGGTGTTGACAAATTCAGCAATTTGATTGGTTCAGTATATTATCCTGATGGTGAATCAGCGAAGGACTTGGCATTGGAGCTTGTCAAAAATGTATGTCAATGTAGGACAATTCTAGAAGCGTCTAGAAATTTTACCCTAGTGTTGAGTTATTATTTTTGAGGTTGATAGAGGGATGTAGTATTCATTTTGAGGCTTTATTGTATTTCCTCATCTGATTCTCGAGTGTCCAACCTAGTTTAACTATACAGTGGTGTAAGAATCTTAGGAGTAAGGCATTTGGATAAAAATTCAGTTACCCAGTACTATTGCTTGAATTTTATAGATTTACTACTTGAATTTTATAGATTTACTGACATAATCTTCCGCTTGATCTGGTAGGCTGAGCTTGTCTAATTTTCCATATTGTTTGTATTTTTAGTTCTCACATATTTTTCTGTTAATGGTTATGATAACATTTTCAACTAAACTCCATAAAGCCATCAACTCTCACTAAATGGGTCTGGCTGCATTAGTAGTTAAAGACCAAATGGAGCTATTTTTTGTCCTATACCCCCCCCCCCCCCCTTCTACTAAGATACAAAACTGGGGCTCCATGAAAAGTAAACACATCTTTTACGGATGATCATCAAAAGCACAACTTCGAAGAAAGATATCAGTATTGTCCTGTAACATCATATTATTCTTGTTTTCTTTTTGAAATGCATATCGTAATGTTTGCATTATTTTCTTCCCTCCGAGCTCTTGTAAGTTTGATGCATTTGCCAATCTCCTTGCAACATGCAGCAACTTATTGGGTCATTCTTGTGAATTTTGAGTGCCTGCAGCACTATTTATCAAGCCGTTGAAATTTCTTTACTCAAGTTGTCTTTCATTGAGCTTGGAATTTTTAACATGCTCATCATCCTAGTTTTGTGAAATCGATTCTCATAGCTACTTGTCCTTTTTTCCCCCATCTATACTTGTAGGGTTTAGCTAAATATGTTGAGTGGAGTGCAACCTTGCTGGAAGATGATGCCAAGCGGCAGCTGAAATCTGCTGAACTTCAAGCAAAAAAGGACCGCTTGAGGTTTTGGACGAACTATGTACCTCCAGCTACAAATTCGAAGGCAATCCATGACCAGAATTTCACAGGAAAGGTTGGTCACTTGTAGAAGTAAATATCTACTTGAAATTGGTTTTGTCCCTTGAATTCTCTCATACTGTCAATTTTTGCTGCCATTAACTTTTGGCTTTGTCCAGGTGGTTGAGATTGTAAGTGGGGATTGCATCATTGTAGCTGATGATTCTATACCATTCGGAAGTCCATTAGCAGAGCGGCGAGTCAACCTTTCAAGTATCAGGTGCCCCAAAATAGGCAATCCTCGTAGGGATGAAAAACCTGCCCCCTATGCCCGGGAAGCAAAGGAATTCCTCCGAACACGCTTAATTGGTCATCATGTATGTATGGTGTTTTTATCCACATAATTTCTGAAGGTAGAGCAAATGTTTATTGAGTCTACATTTTTCAGGTGCAAGTTTCAATGGAATATTCCAGGAAGGTGAGCTTTGCTGATGGCCCCACTGCTGTAGTCAGCACTGCAGACTCCAGAGTAATGGATTTTGGATCAGTTTTCATTACGTCTCCAGTTAAAGATGGTGATGATGCTTCACCTGCTCTGCCCACCGCAGGCAGTCAGCAGGCTGGGTTAAATGTTGCCGAGCTGTTGGTTGGCCGTGGCTTTGCTACTGTCATTAGACACCGAGATTTTGAGGAAAGATCAAACTACTATGACGGCCTTCTTGCTGCTGAATCACGTGCCATTGCTGGGAAGAAGGGTATCCACTCTGCCAAGGATCCTCCAGTAATGCACATAACTGACCTGCTAACGGTAAGAAATCCTGCAATAAGACAGCTTTTCTTTTATGTAATGACTAGAGCATAAAGTTCTTTTTCTTTTATTTAAATGTCTATTTAGGCTTCAGCCAAGAAAGCCAGAGACTTCTTACCATTTCTCCAGCGGAATAGGAGGATGCCTGCTGTTGTAGAATATGTCCTCAGTGGTCATCGGTTTAAGCTGTTTATTCCGAAGGAAACATGCAGCATTGCTTTTTCATTCTCTGGTGTTAGATGCCCTGGTCGTGATGAGCCTTATTCAGATGAAGCTATTGCTCTAATGAGAAGGAAGATAATGCAGAGGGATGTTGAGGTAGTTCCATTCTTTTTGCAACCATCATCCTGGTTCCAGTTCTTCCATTCTCTATAGTTTGATTTATTCTTTTTCTGCTCAGATTGAAGTAGAAACCGCCGACAGAACTGGAACTTTCTTGGGATCGTTATGGGAGTCAAAAACCAATATGGCAGTTATACTATTGGAAGCTGGACTTGCGAAGTTTCAAACTTCCTTCGGTGCTGACAGGATCCCGGATGCTCACCTTCTTATGCAGGCTGAGCTGTCTGCCAAAAGGCAGAAACTGAAGGTGAGAAGCAGAACCTATATTTTATTTCAACTGTTCTACCTCTATATTAATGGTATCACATGTATACTTTGTTGCAGATATGGGAGAGCTACGTCGAAGGGGAGGAAGTTTCTAATGGTTCAGCTGCTGAAAGGAAACAGAAAGAAGAGTTGAAGGTGGGTGCTAGGATATATGATTTTGTCATGCAAGACCCTCTTGATGTGCTATATTTAAGTTTGTGATTCATCTTACTGCTATGTACTTTCAGGTAGTGGTTACTGAAGTCCTGGGTGGTGGAAAATTTTATATCCAGACGGTTGGAGATCAGAAAGTTGCTTCTATTCAACAGCAGCTTGCGTCTTTAAAACTTCTTGAAGCTCCTGTAATTGGTGCCTTCAATCCTAGGAAGGGCGATATTGTTCTTGCTCAGTTTAGTGCGGATAATTCTTGGAACCGAGCAATGGTGAGAGTCACAATTTGACACCTCTTTTTGTGCCTTTAAGTTGAAAACTATGGTTTCTCTGATGGTCTGAATTGTATACCTCTATTGGCATTAAATCATATGAAATCCTGACCCAACTCACTGAACCCAACAAAGCCTTATCCCAATTATTTTGGGGTCATGAAATTAACTTCCTGAAAAGTGAACAGTAGTATGCTTCTCTAGGCAGTTCCTCAATCAATTCCCTATGGGTACATGGAGTGCAAAGAATAGGAGGAATGGAAGCAATTGGAAAAGTGCTGCAAAGAAATTAGGCCGCTAACACAGGAAATGAGTGTGGATGAGTATATTTATATTTCTGTATACATGAAGAAATCAATTGCGGGGGAGAGGGCTTGGGAAGCCTCCTCTCCCTAACTAATTAATGCTCTGCCTTTTGATTTATTAAATTCAAAAAGAAAATTTCCTCCAGCCTATCGAATTCTCTATTAAGCTTTCCATTCTTAATTTTTGACCCTCTCATTTTTCTCTGTCTACCACTAATAAATATTATTATTAAAGCTGGGGATGGAGGTGAAAATCGGCCCCAAAGATATTCCACTGGATATCATATAGTTTCTTTTTTTTGGACACAAACACAAGTCTTAAACCGTTATGCCAATTTAGTATTGGATAATGGCCAGCTCCCCAATGTTAGGAAATGCAATTTTGGTTGTATCTGCATTTAAGTTTTATTATTTAATTGTTACTTTTCCAAAAGAGGTATATATACCGGAACCCATCTGCAAATCTTAATGGTTGAAACCCATAGGATGTAAAATTTTGAAGGTAGTGTTCTTTTTTAATAAATTATTTCACAAGAATCATCGACTTGTTCGTGTGCGTGTGCATGAAGTAATCAATGTGTGGTGTAGGCAGTGGTTTTGACCCGACAAGTTTTGGACATGTCATGTGAATTAGGGAGTTGTGTGACCTTTAATAGAAAATAAGATGTCAGGGTTATAAATACCATTTATAAGGAAATACATCAATACGAAAAAGGCACATTTTTGTGAGAGCTAGTAGTCATTGTACTTGTGAATATTATCAAGTTGAAGAAATAAGCAGGCTTGTAGTCAGGTTAAAGAAAAGACCAATTGTATGAAATAAGAATTTTTACAACTTAAACACATATGCAGAGAAGTAATGAATTTATTATTTCATAAACTATGATCTTTTAAGGATTTTATTTTACCATTGATTCAAAAATGAATGTGTCCCCATTCTATAGTTGAAAAGGTTTCTCGTGAGTTATGTGACTGAATAGGTATTTCCATATTGAACCTTGAGGAATAATTTAAGAATCTGGAAAACCTATAAAAATCTTTATTTGATTTTTTGCAGATTCTAGTATACCACTGTGATAATCCATTGATCGACTATTTTTGGGAAATACTATGTAACCCAAATTTGTAACTCAAATTTGCATCCCAAATAAAGGAGACCATTGGATGAGTGGGTCCCATCAACTTTTTTAAATGGGACCCACTGATCCAATGGTCTTCCTTCATTTGTGATGCAAATTTGGATTGTAAATTTGGGTTACATAGCATTGCTCACTTTTTTTATATACCAAAACATCTGCTGTCCTATTTTTAAGGAATTCTCAACCCTGACTCATTATTGTTTTATTCCACGTCACCAAAACTGTTGTTTAATCTCCATGTCACTGACTGAAATTAGCGGGCTTGCCTTTTCCTGGAAATTTTTATAGTCGTCGACAGCATCATGATTGTTTTTGGTTTCCATGATTTTGAGTGATGATCCCAAAAAAAGCTTTTTATGTGTAGTAGTTTTCTATCTTGCTCTCATACTGGGGAATATCCGTCTATCGTCTCTTTCAAATTGACTTACTTATAATGAAGCTCAAATGACAAAAAAGTAAAGAAAGGCTGAATAGGGAATGATTTTTCCTAGTCTATTTACTGATTTAGATGGACAACATTCTTGTTTCAGCTTAGAATTATCTAGGTTGTCTTGTTCCTCTTTGTTTGTAAGTGGAAATATTGCTGCAAACTTACATCAATCTCTGCTTTGCCATGAGCTTTGTAATTTTTAAAAATTTTCTAAGCTTTAACGTTGCTTTATCAATGGTTTATCTTAATGGTGTTCTTGACGATTTGAATATGTACTTAATCAATGCCTTAGCTTTAACCTTTTACATGCTCTATTTTCATAAAAAGGTCTTCATGATTATTCATCTTTATCGTCCGAAATGAGAAAATTTCAATCCTTTTCTGTATCATTTAAGTAATCATGCTTATTACTTACCAAAAAAATCAGTTTGCACTATTTCTTACTTCAGTCTTTTCTTATTCACCATGTAAAGATTGTAAATGGTCCTCGTGGTGCTGTTGAATCTCCAAAAGACAAGTTTGAAGTATTCTACATCGACTATGGAAATCAAGAAGTTGTCCCTTACAGTCAGTTGCGACCTCTTGATCATTCTGTTTCCTCTGCGCCTGGCCTTGCTCAACTATGCAGTCTGGCTTATGTAAAGGTTCCGAGCTTGGAGGAGGATTATGGACAAGAAGCAGCTGAGCGTCTAAGTGAGCACATTCTTAATGGTTCAAAAGAATTCAAGGCCGTAATTGAGGAAAGGGATGCTTCAGGAGGAAAAGTAAAAGGGCAAGGAACTGGGACTATCCTAATGGTGACTCTGGTTGATACGGAGACCGAAGTCAGTGTAAATGCCACCATGTTGAAGGTTCGTATAATAATGTTTTTTGACTTTTATCTGGGAACATAGAAGGTTTTCATCAGTTGCATTCCCATGTGCTTTTTCTGAATCTGCATTAAGCAGTTCGATTAGTCTTTTAGAAGGAATCAATTCCCGATGGAGGATGGACAAATAGCTTGTCTTGATCTTGGGTCGAAGTCTCAGTTCTTTGGTTTACAATTTGCTTTGACTTGGTTGAAGTCGGGAAAGTATTATTGTTTCTGTTTTCTTGTGAACTTGATCTAATATATGAGTAGCTGCTTGTCTGGTCGGTTGTTTAGGGGGCATCTAGTTGTGCCTACAGCTCTCTGCTTGTGGCGATTTTGTTCTTTGAACATAGTATTTATGTATTCACTAAATCTACTGCACACTGCAATGCATCAACTTATTGCTTAGAACACCTGGCTGTGGCACTTGAAAAAGAATGCAAATTATTGAGTGGTTGTTCGTTGGCAGCATCTTTTTAATCGAGTGTGTGTGTGTGTGTTTTCTGTTGTTTGCGTTTACGGTTGCTTGCCTGATCAACACTTTTGAAACCTGCAGGAAGGGCTTGCTAGATTGGAAAAAAGAAAGAGATGGGAGCCCAAGGATAGACAGCAGGCTCTGGATGAGTTGGATACATATCAGGCAGAAGCTCGTAAGGAAAGGCTTGGGATGTGGGAGTATGGAGACATCGAGTCGGATGATGAGGACACAGCCGTGTCGGGCAGGAAGACTGGTGGGAAGCGATGAATACTAGCTTCTTTGTGCCCTGAATTAATCAAGGTGAGTACGAGTTTAGTTACAGGCACGACGAATCCGACTGTCAGAGATACATAAAGAATAGACCTTGTAGATCAAGGTTTATTTTAAATTAATTTTGTTCCATTTCGTTTTTTCTTTAAATCTTGGAAAAATAAACTTTTAAATTTTCCTTTTTTTTTTGTTTTTTAATACATTTTTGTTTTTTAATTTATACTACTTTAATAAAACAACATTCATAATGTGTGTCCATTCTTACCTCTGAGGATGGCAGAGAACTTTTCGAGCTCAACAAAGCTCTATGGTGCTAATAATTTTTCCTGTTGCAGAGAAGGATTTATATTACTTTCTTTTCTAATGGAAATCCACCTTATTATTTCCTCCTCCTCAATGCATTTGTGCTAAAAATGGGTGTCTCACTTCACCTTGAATAGAGGAATGCTAGAGAGCTTGATTTTAGAGTTCATTGGAATCGGAAATATTGGATTCATCTCATTTTTGTCAAACTTATCCTTGATCTTTGGTGGGGATACGCTTATAGATAGTGAGTTTTATTGAATACATGACAGAGATATCGAGGAAAAATGTGATGAAAGGGATTCAAAACCTACATATCTACGACTAGAGAGACGTAAAGAACGTGCTTTTGTGAAAACTTGTAGAGTAAATATTACAATTAGTTCTCAAACTTTGTCTTCTGTATTAAATAGGTCCATGAACTTTCAATTGTCTCTATTTAGTACTTTAACTATTAATTTATATCAATTAAGTCATTTCGTCAATTTCAGCCATTATAACAAATAAAGACAACCACGTGTTTTTCCGGTGGCCTTCCACGTCATGTGGTGTTTGTTTTTACGGTTGAAATTGACGAAAGGATTTAACTTGCACAAAATTAATTGTTGAGGGACTAAATTAAGACAATTAAAAGTTTTAAGGATCATTTTAAAATAAGAGACCGAGTTTAAGGACTAATTATGATATTTATCTGACAGTATGAACACTATAGCTACCTACGTTCACACAACATTATATACTACCCCCATACACCCCAACCCCGTAAGAATATATCGTTACCTTCTACTGCTGTGAAAGTGTCGACTTTTGTCATACTTTATCTTTTATATGTGGGGGTTTGTATTTTTGTAATCCTCTCATTGGAATGCTCGAGCTTTCCATGTTATTATTGCAGTAAAATTTGAGCTCAATTGGAAGTCGATATGGGGATGAAGTATCTTTATTTAAAAAAGCGATATCGAACCCCAGATAGACAACGGGATGCCATTCATCAACATAATTTAGAACACTCATAAAACACCGATTAAAATCTTCAAACTCATAATCAAGTTTTGAACCCACTAAAGAAGAGTTATTGGCTCTTTAGGGCAAAAAAAAAAAAAATCATCTAGAAGGCTAAACTTGTTTGATACACAACACTACATGATTGGATGATCCACATTGGGGGAGGGTTTGGATTATCCACATTGGGGTAGGGTTTGGATTGGTTTTAAGAAATCCCTTCAAACCCAACCTAAATAATTTTTACATGGAATTCATCATAAACACAATTCAATCCTATGTTTCGTAAGCAATATAAATAAATGTGAGATTTACGGATTTATCACAATTATAACCACACATTTATTTTGTAAATAGCTATATTGTCTATTGGCCAATCCAATTCATACATTTATTTGTTTAATTACATAGATGAGTAATTAGGGTGGGGTGGAGTGAGGGATGTGATTTGGTGGTAGATAAGATATTTTTATTAGGGATACAAAGGTTATTTCAGGGCCGGCCAGAAACTAAGTTGATTGCCTAGGGCCCCAAATTTTAGAGGGCCCCCACAATATTTATCTCTTTAGTATAGTAGGCCTAATTTTTTATTTTTTATTTTATATTTTAGATATGATTAAAATTTTAGGGTCTAAATTTTATTAATTCAGATCAGTATCTAATTTGATTAAGTCCAAAATTACTTTCTATTTGGTTAAGCCCAAATTTTAGAGGCCTCTATAAAATTTACCACTTTAGTATAATAGTTCTTTTTATTTTTATTTTTTATATTTTAGATATGATTCAAATTTTTAGGGCTCAAATTTTAATAATTCAAATCAATATCTAATTTTTTTGGGTCCAAAATTACTCATTCGTGTGATCTTTGATTTAAAATTTTCTAAATATTTTGGGTGTGTTCATAGTTGTATTTCACTCACTCACATAGAAAATTTATATTCATTATTTCTTGTGGTGAAAATCTACAAAATTGGTTCATTTTTGTCTTAATATAATTTTCAATCCAAATAATTTATACTTAATTTGCCTATGTTATTAAAGTTTTGTACTATCATGCGTGCACATTATTCATGGGTAAAGAATGATTCTTTGTTATTTTAAAATTATTATTTGCTCACATATTCAGGGGTAAAGAATGATTATTTGTTATCTTAAAATTATTCTTTATTCACATATTTTATTATTAAATTACTTGTTGAAAACTTAAATTGATAAAATTTTATTTACAATCAACTAAGAGTGAATGAATTAACAATATTATCTATTATTGTCAAAACTTGAGTATAAAAACTTGATTAATATTTTAAATTTAAATTTAAATTTTAAAAAAAATAAAAATAATTTTTTAAATCATAAAAAAATTATAATAATTAAAAATAAAATATATTAATAGACAAAATATTAATAGGACATCATATGAAAATTTTGCCTAGGGCCCGTTTTACCTTGGGCCGCCTCTTGGTTATTTGATGTAGTTAACCTAGACTAGCATATATGAAACCCACCCCCTGGGTCCAACCCATGTATATATGAGTTTAATATTTCGGGCCACTTACGGGTCAGAATATGAATTTCGTGTTTAAAAATCCTAACCAAACATACAGGTCTATCGAACAAACCCACCCAAAACCCATCAAACAAACATCCCCCATGGGAAGGACCATTGATGGTCCAGTTTTTAGCTAATCATCAAACTTAGAACACATTTCTACATCTCATAATTACGAGGGATCTGTAGACAATCATTGATTTCATAGAACACACATTGAGGATGTTCTTTGCTATCTGAATATCTCAAGTCCCCTGCCCTCCAAGTCACTACAATTGCCATCGACCAAATTAGTGCCTAGAGTTCCTGCATCTGTGCTTACCACTCTCATGGCCAACCAAAAGCAAAAAATTCGTAGAATTTAATTTGAGCACGGAACCTTTAGGGTTGATCCAGTGATCAAACTTGTCCTCTTACAAGTAAAAAGTCTCAAATTTAATATTTTTTTCACCCTTTAAGAATATATCTTTAAATTAACTCAAGTTACAATGATTGATCTTAAAACTCGAGAGAATAGTCAACACAAATCTGAACACCCTGTACTAAAAAAAAAAAAAAAAAATGAGAGCAGGTTGAACACAAGTTGAAAGGCTGGATTAAGGTTGAGTGGACAGTTTCATATCTTGAATTAAATCTGGATTCACATTTTAACCCGCCCAACTGACCGAAGCTGCACACCTAAACTTGCTACATGAACAGATAGCCAACCATACCAGCAGTTTATAGCCGACAAATAATTCCAATAGGCAACAATCAAGACTCAAAACCACGAGAGATCACAAATTTTCATCACCAATAAACTTCAAAATCTTCCCAGTTAAAATCCACAACTCCTCAAGACGTAGGGACATGCATAACTGATCAACTTCTGAAAGATCGTCTCATTTACATTGCCATATGGGATTGTTTCGAAACAAACCTTAATAATGAAAAATGGTGGTCTCGTGTGAAAAATTCAGCATGGGAAACAATTAAGCCAAAAATCTACCAAAAAACTGATAACCGCTAGTGCCTCTGTTCTGCTCTCCATCCCTAATTATCCCTCCTGGTATTCCTCTGACGTGGAGGAGCAGTGGTGTCGTCATTCTGCTCTTCCTTCTCCTCTGTGTTTTCTTGATTGTTTGAAGTCTCAGCTACATCTGTCTTCTTGCTCTCCTCAGTGGTTTTTGCCTGTATCAGCAGGCCAATACATAAATCCTAAGAAAGGCGTATATACGTCTCCAAAAGTTCCCAGAGAAGTAAATAAAAATCAGTTCAAGTAGAAAAAAAGGTACAAATCTTACTGGCTTCTTGCCACCAAACACGAGCTTCAACAAAATTGTGAAGACAACCACCACAACAGAGATGAGGATGCCAATTGTCATGTTTGGTTGTTTCTCAGCCTTCTCGATGAGATCCTGCAAGAAAAGTTCAGCATTTACCCTTTACAGCAATTAGCAAGATAAATAATATCTTTAGACATGTAAAATTTTAGACTGGTGTCTCACCAGAATCTTAAGCTTGTGTTCACTCAAGAACGGAATGTCGGCAATCTTGTACAGGAGGTCAAATACCTTCTTCTGCAATAATTAACTCAGCTATTTAGGTATTAGATTGATAATGATCTGAAAGAGGAGCAGAAATAAGGCACCTAAAGATATTACCTGGACCCCTTTGAGACCACCAGAAATGCCAGCAGCTTCTTCCTCAGCTTTCTGCTTCTCTTTTTCTACTAAAAACTTCAGCTTCCATTTCATCTCCCTGTAGGATTCAGCAACTTTCTCATCACTGGCTATCAAAATATTGTCGAACAAAATACCATCTTGCATCGTCCAAATCTCAATACCAATGGCAGCAACAGGCTCAAAGTTGGGTTTCTCAAGCTCAAAGTAGTTCGGGTTTGGAATTTGCTGAGGTTTCCAGATACCCTTGTAGCTGGGGTTGTCAATAAGAGAGGCATACCATTTTCCTTTATAAGCTGGATTCCGCTTCATCGGCCTCTTCCACTCACCACACCCAGGTGCAGACTCACACTTGGGGTTGTCAATCTTTGGAGCCTCCCATTCACCATCCTCCTCATCATCCCAATCTTCTGGTTTTGTTGCGTCGGGATCATCAATTTCCTCAGGCTCATCATCTAACCATCCTTCAGGTTTTACAGCATCCTCATCTTCAATTTCCAAAGGTGCATCCTCATCCCAATCTTCTGGTTTTTTTGCGTCTGGGTCTGGAATTTTTGCCCTCTCATCCCAGTCTTCCGGCTTCTTATCGTCTGGATCAGGAATTGTCTTGGGAGGAACAAGTGGTGGCTCAAAATCTTCAGCAGAGAGGAAATTAGCCTTCTTCTTCTCTTCTCCATCAATCAACATCCGCAACTCATTATCAGGTTTCAAAATGGCGGTGTATACATGGGTTAGTTTATCAGATGGCACAGATGGAGGGTTTTTGAGATGGTGTTCAATGTATTCGCCACTCTTGGGATTCTTATGCTTCAAAATGAAGTGAACCTTGTTTGTGGCCCCACATTTATCAGGTCCAAACATTATAGAGTAGGGAGACTCACTGTCAAAAACATTGGCCGTCCACCCAACCTCCTGTGGTCGGAGGTATTTGAGATATGCACCGCCACATTCAAGCCCATTCTGGAGGCGAGTTTCGTACTGGAGAATGGCAGTTCCATCCTTGAGATCTGCAGGGTCATCAAGCTCCTTCACAATTGCGTACTTCCTAGCCACTTCACTCACAAGAAGCCCATAATCATCATGTCCCTCACTCTTTGCATGTTTCCATACACCTACAAGGCCAAGAATTAGACCAACATACACTAAAAATCTGAGAAACTGAAAAAGAGGCTGATATTATGGAATAATTTTGCAGCAGAGAGAAGCAATACGAGCACACACCACATATCATCTCAGTTACTGTATCTAGAGACGGAAAGCTATAATAAATAAACATCAAATATTTCAATGTAACAGGACCACATGTAAAATTGAATGTTCATTACAACACTTAGAACATTCGTCTGCATCAACTGAACAGGATTGCATACAATCAAACTAGATATCTCCCAAGTTATTCATAGATATTAGCTCTGATAATCATGCATCTATTACAACAAATTAGTTAGACTTCTGAGCTAAAGTAAGCTCAAACTTATATTCAAAGCCAAGCACACCCAGTCAACCAAAGCAAAAATATCCGGCTTACTAAGTTGGTTGGTCATCATAAAAACGATGTACACAGAAATGCATAACATGCTGCAGCTTATGACCATATTCAGATTCTTCAATAACATTTCCAACATTACAAGTAGCATGCTATTAAGATACACATTTGCAACTTACACTCTCTCCACTAACATCTTTTGCCCTCATATTAAACTAAACTGTTCTACTCTCAACAAATTGCTCAGGATTCACGCCCTATGGTGCCATATAGAAAGTAATGAATCCTCCGATTTTGTACAAAGCAACTCACTGGTTGAGAAGACAGAAGTATCAATCTCAAATATGTGCTTATTACAAAAAATCATCAACCTCAGAACACTTAATCCATCAACTGTGAATAGACAGTGCACATTCACCCACCCAATTTGGTATCTAAAGCTCAAATCAACCTAAATAGCACAAATATTTGCAGGAAAACATACATTTCAATTTCATCTTAGGAACAAATACACATAGAAAGAGAGTCTTCAGCCAATGCGATTAATAGACAAATTCAAGACCGTCAAATCCAAATAAACCACATATTCAAATAAATTTTACCTTTATATTCCTCCTTCTCAGACACGACCCATCGCCCATCAAACGCTTCATCAAATGACTCATAGAATTTCTACCCAAAAACAACCAAAAGCATTTCTCAGAAAACACACAACCTATACACACACACACACACACAGAGACGTACACGTAGAAATGGAAAAAACGGTGATAGACAGAGATCACTTACCACATCAGAAGAAGCGTATAGCTGAGAAGCAAAGTAACCGATCAAAAGCAACAATACATACTGCATACAAAGGTTCCGCTTCGTTTCTTCCATTATTTCCACCAAATCAACTCTTCACTATGAAGAAATTCACTGGCAAAAAAACTCCGAAGATCGGAGATCCAATAACAGAAGAGGTGTAATTAACAATCAAATCCTAACCCTAACCATAATCCCAGATTGACGACACGGGAGATAAGATCTATCTGGGAAAAAGAGAAATATCCAGAAACCAATATGAAAAGAGACTGGGGCCTGGGCTGTGATCCAGTGATGATATGTACATCTGTCGTCGAGTGCTTCAGCCAATGATAGTTCATGCCACGTGATATTGACCAATAGAATCATGCCACGTATGTAGGTTTGGAATAGCTACATCTAGCGTGCACTATCAATGAGATCTATGGTGGTTGTACTTAAAAGATTTCAAAATATAACAACGTACGAAAATGATATATATAATTAGGGGATTTGAATTTTTTTTTAAGTCACAAGTTTTAAAGACGATTAAACTCGATATAATACGAATAATAAACGAATCGTATATAAGTGAAATCAATTGAAAGAAATATTCGATACGTCTTATTTATATATCGATTATATATAATTCATATACAACACAAATTTAATATAACACGATCTATTAGATATAAATTAATAAACGAATCGATTGTAATTGATATGTTTTTTTTGACAAGTTCTCAACTTATTCCGATCAGAAAATATCCTCCAAACACCCCATTCCCTGATAAGCAACCCCCCCCCCCCCCCCCCCCCAAACGCTTGGTGATCCTCCTCACCAGCAACTCACTTACTTCTCAAAAAAGAATGGACCAGCAGCAAATAAACTATTACCACTTTGCAAATAATACAAATACAATATTCTTTGGCAAGAATGAAGTTGTATATTTATGTCTTGTTTGATAAAATTGAAAATTAAATATTGAAAGTTGAATGATGAATGATGAATTTTAAGTACTAAATACTAAATTTTTTAATTGGCAAACTGTTTTGTATCAACTGAAATTTAAGTATTGAATTGAATCAAACTGTTTGATAAATACAAGAAGTTGAAGTCTGAAAATTATTATTATTTTAATTTTGCCTTTTATTTTAACCATTTCTCCGCAACCCATATTCCTACCACTACCATCATTGTGATGATGATGGTGATAGCGGCAGCACAGTGGTGGTGGTGGTGTCGGTGGCACAATGACAATGGTTGTAGTGATGACACAATAGTGGTGGTGATGTCAGCGACACAATAGTGGTGGTGATGTCAGCGACACAATGCTGATGGCGACAGTGCTGGTGGGAGTGATTTTAGCACAATGGTGGTGATGGTGACAGTGGTGGTGGCACAATGATAATAGTGGTGACGGTGACACAATGACAATTGTGGTGGCGATGGTGGTAATAGTAGTTGTAGTGGCGGTGATAATGGTGGTGGCGGTGGCACAATAGTAGTGGTGATGGTAGCGACACAATGGTAGTGGTGACGGCAATACAATAATGGTAGTGGTGGCGACACATTGGTGGTGGCGACGGCGACACAATGGTGGTGAATGGTGGGTATTAAGAAGTTAAAAGTGTAAAATGCATTGAGAGTATATTTGTCTATTATGAATAATTGATAAAATCTTTACTAACTAATATTTTCAGAATTAAGTGATAACTAGGTGGTTTGTTACTTAAAATA
The DNA here is from genome assembly GCA_951799425.1 of Ilex aquifolium. NCBI lineage: Eukaryota > Viridiplantae > Streptophyta > Magnoliopsida > Aquifoliales > Aquifoliaceae > Ilex > Ilex aquifolium. The sequence continues at coordinate 12,351,247 of OX637410.1, read as the reverse complement.
TTAGTTTATTTTTAAGAAGTGCTTAAAAAATTAAGTGATATGAGTTTAAAGTTATTAAATTAGTTTAATTCATTAATTGTTAAAAATATTCAGTTTAAAGCTTTAAGTTTTGTTATCAAACAGCCCCTTAGTCACATAATTCGGTTTAACCATATCTGTTTTGGCACTCCGTGTACGAATTTGTGCTTTAGAAACGAATTCTTCGTGAATTTGCGTTCTCATATTTTTTAATTTACAAACTCAATTTATTAATTCGTAAATTCAAGTAATTTGCACTCTCACTTAGTTATATGTTTCTTCGTTACTATTCATATTCTTCCTTGACAAATATAGACTCATCTCTAAAGATATGTCTCAAATTAGAATAATATTTGTAATTTATGACTACTGCTTTGGAATTTTATAATCAATACATATCTAAAAATCAAATAATTTATCTCATAGTTATGTGTGGAGTTTAATTTTTATTAATTTTTGTGAGTGAATGCTTATATGTATATAAATCAGAGAACCCGTACTTGAAATCACGGTGCAAATGTGAATGGTTTTGAAAAGGATGTTGGTAATCGTTGGATGAGTCTATTTGAAACCGTCAAATAGACTTATTAAAATCTGTCGTGTTTTATATTATAAATAATAATACGTTCTTAAGTTACTCTCACTTTAAATTTCTTAAAATTTAGTTGCTTTGCGCTTTCACTCTCGCTCCCACGGTCCCACTCTATATATGATCTAGGTTGTATATGGTACTACTTTGGGCAATGACCATAGCCAAACCCCACCGAATCCCCACCATTTTTCAGCATTGAATATCAAGGAAGTTGAGATTTGCTGCGCGTTATATCAAATATCACAACAACTTTGGCAGTCCTAAACCTCCTCACCATACCCCCCCCCCCCCAAAACAAAAAAAAAACCAAAATTTGTCATTTTTCAGAAATCTAACCGTTAAGAACTCAAAAGAGCTAAAACAAGAAATACCAAAACATTAAGGGGCTGTTTGGTAAATGTTTCTGTCTTGTGTTTTGGTTTTCAATTTTTGTCAAAAATGAAAACAAAAACATGTTTGAGTACTGTTTTTGTTTTTGTTTTATATTAGTTGTTTCGGAGACAAAGACAAAAAAATGGGAATAAAAATTTTTTGTTCTAGGAAACACGCGAAACACAAAACACGTGTTTTCAATTTAAATGAGGTCTCACCTTAGAGTTTTGTTAGCCACAAAATCCCACTTCATATGAGAGAGTATAAATATGGGGTATTTTGTCATTTTCGTCCTCCCAGATCAGTCCTTCGCAGCCCCTCTCGTCTCAGCCACTCTCTCTCTTTTGTGAAGGTAAGAACAACGACTCTCTCTCCTCTTCTCTCTCTCAACACGTCTCTCTTCTCTGGAGCTCTCTCAGCAACTCTCTCTTTTCCACTCACAGATCGACAGACAAAAACAAAGACGAAGAAGGCTCATAGATCGACAGACAAAAACGAAGACGAAGAAGGCTCACAGACAAAGAAGGTAAGTGTAACCCTTTTACTTGTATAGATATATGTATATATATACATAGATCTGTATATATATGCTTAGATCTACTTAGATCTGTACATCACAGACCTTAATCGTATTTTTTTTGTTTTATCTGTATTTTTTTCACCACAATATACATAGATCTGTTACATTTGTATGTAGATTTTATTATTGATTTATCATTAGGGTTTTTTGAAACTGACTCACGTGGTGGTTAATCCTTCTTGATTCGTTGTGTTATGCATTGGTTGGCCTTTAATTATATTGGTTTTTGTTGTTGTTTAGGGTTTTCCGAATTAAATGATTTACTGGGGTTTGAAATTCTGGATCTAACTTTTAATATCCAACGAGTATTCTATAAGGGTTCTCCATAAACTTCTCAAATTTGCTTCTCTTTTTATTTTTTGTTTGATGCTGAAGATTGAAAAGTTTTAATGAGATTGGCATTTGTTGGCTTATTGCTTTGTATGGTTTCATAATATATCGAATTTATTAGATAGGGTTTGCTTGGGTTCTCCTGGAATTTTTCCGGTGAAATAGTGATGTCCAACTTTTAGGATTCAGACTGTAAGAGTATAAACTAGGTCTTCGTATAAACTGGGTCTTCTTTTTCTTTAATGGACATTGGATCCTTATATTCGACACCGTCCTTGCACAATTGGTAAATATGTAGATGATATAGGAAAGTAATTTTGAGCAACATGATGAAACTGTTTAATTCAACTGTCAAGAAGTTCTAGGGGAATGCTTATTGCAGTGTTTTTACGGCAACTAGGAATTGATATATGCAAGTGGTCTTTATGTACTTGTCAAGCCATATAGCTTTAGGATGTTCTTTGTCGAGTTGACTGGTTTTAGTTCAGATAGCTGAAATGGGATCGCAGAATGTACAGAGTAGATATCTGGGTAGTGGTGTCCTGCTGGTCTGGCAGTTCATTTCTGCATCAGGTTTTGTCTGGAGATTAATAGTGAGGTGGGAGCTGATATGTGGAGGGGCATTGAGCATCAGAATCTGCTCATGCATTCAAGGATGATGTCTGTTGTACAGAAGGAAGGCGTTGAAATGTTGAAGATCTGGACTGTAGCAGTTTGATTACAGGCAAGGTTTTTATGGTCTGTTCGTGAGCTGCTAGTCTGGACTGTATTTCTCTCTGAGCTGGTGCTGCACTGTTATGCTTTGAAGCTTTGAGCTGGAGTGCAGAATTTTTTAGTAAAGAAGTTGAGATGATGATGCTGCAGGATGGTTGCTGATCTGTTCTATTTCAGTAGCTTTCTGCTATTCTGGCAGATTGCTGCTGTGAGCTGACACAGTGAAGAGGAGATTTCAATAGCTAGAGGAGTAGCAGGTCCAGGTTTTGGGTGCTTTCTGAAGTGGTTTTTCTGCACTTTGAAGTCTAGATGCTGGACTGTGTGGATAGTTTTATGGCTTTAGTCTTGTTGAAGGATTAAAGCCAACTCTTTGTAATTAGAGATCTTTGAATTCCTTTGCTTCTTGTAATTCATTGATTGATGGAATAAATTTTTTCTCTTTTCCAAAAAAAAAAAAAATGATGTATGAATGTAATTACTGACTTATTTTAGTTCCATGGCTAATTTTTTCAGAAATCTGGCTGTGCAAGATTGGTGTTTTGTTGAAATTCTTTAATACATGATTGTAAATCATTTTTCATGAAATAAAGTGTTGATTTGTTTGAAAACAAAAAATGAGATATTATAAAACATATTTATGATAAAACTTGAGGTAGTTACCAAACATGTTTTCTGTTTTTATTCTCATAATTTGATAGACAAAAATGACTACCAAACATATTTTCTGTTTCAGTGTTTACCACAAAACAGAGACAAAAAATTATCTCTGTTTTTGGTTTTTTGAAGACACAAAAACAAAAACGTTACCAAACGACCCCTAAATCTTGAGTTAGGGTTGCTAATCGAGTCGAGTTATTCAGATTCGATTCGTTTTGAGTTTGATTCATTTTCTAAATGAGTCGAGATTGAATAATTTTTTACGTTCGTTTAGAAAAACGAGTTTAAAAGACTCGTCTCGAACTCATAAAACTCGGCTCATTTATATGTTAAATAGTCAAACTACTTAAGACTCAACTCGTTTTCTAAATGAAGCAAACTTGAATAATTTTTTAAACTCGTTTAAAAAAATGAGCTCGACAGACTCGGCTTGAGTTTGTAAAGCTGGGCTCGTTTTTCTATAAAATAATCGAGTTACTCAAGCTCGACTCGTTTCGTTTTTTAAACAAGCCAAACTTGAACAATTTTTTAAGTTCGTTTAGAAAAATGAATTCGACAGACTCAACTTGAGCTCGCAAAACTCGATTCGATTATCAGCTCTAGTCTTGACTTTTGAGTTATTAACTTGCTGACATTGTATTGCCGGTGAACTTTATTTAAATGTTTAAATTTATTGTTAACCTAATGATCATAGTACATTAAGTTTCAAATTAGGTGCTACCACAATTATCTAAGAATCCCATTTTTAGTTTGTTGTTCTATCCAAAACTGATGGTTTGTTTGACATGATAAAAAAAAATAAAAATAGAAGGATCAGAAAGTGAATTAATCGAAAATAAAAAAAAAAATGAATATAACATCATGTTTGGTTATAAACGACAAATCGATAAAACAAAATAAAGGAATTTGTCTTGCTTCTAGACTACCAAAATTGAGCACAAACGTAAAGAAAAGATACGCACATGTGTTCTAATATATGTCATTTAGTTTTATACCATTTGATTCTATTGGTATGTTAGACATAATGGATAAGTCAACTTCATAGGACGATATAATATTAAAATATAATATTATTAAGATTTAAAAATATGACATAATTTATTGATCTAATGGTGTAACGGCTGACATATTAAATTGCGTCTAACATAGAATGAATACTTTTTCCTTCATTCTAATATAAAAAATTAATCTTGTCAATTTTCATTCTTTCTATCCAAGGAATAATGTTTTTTTTGGATATAAATGCTATTTTTTTGGGTAAAATTAACTAACGGGGATTTTAGGCGGCTCAACAGCCCCCAAACCGACACATGGATAGTTATGGCCGTTATGTAACTCAAAAGGGGCCAGGAGATGGCGCCGAGGAGTAATGGCTCAGAGGAGCCGAGTAAACAGGCTAAGACCAGCATTTAAAGAGATATGACAGCTCATTAATGAGGACTTGAGTGACTATGACATGACTATTAATGAGCCTCTATATCCTCGAGACTCAAATTGACAGTCATAATTGTAAAGCTTTAATGGTCATTGCGCAGACCATATGTCCTCGGGAAACCCCAAGGTACTGTTCCTCAAGCAGTAAACACTCAGGAGTATGTGTCAAGCACCGATCAGATGGACTTAAATGACAGGGGATAGGGTCATAAGTGCTCGGCATGCCCCGATCAGTCATCCTATCGCCCGAGTGAACCAGTCATGAGAATCTGAGTGGGGAACACTCATTACGCATGGATAAGAGTGCAAGTCATTAAATGTTGAGATGAGACTCCAAACCTTTGCACTCATTGCTAGTCCAGGTATAAATACTCATCAGAAAGATGAACAAATGTACTCAAACTAAACTGAGAAAAAGACAGTGCTAACGCTTCAAACGCCTACTGACTTAAGCTTCGGAGGGGATAAGCCGGGTGTTCACCCGGCTCCTTTCTTAACCTCTTGGTTGTTTCAGGTTCACCATCCAGAGGATCACTATCTTCATTCATTACAGGAATCTTCCCGTGCAAATTGGCGCCGTATGTGGGAAGCATACGAGCTTTTCCCGTAGCAATTGCATCATGGTGAACAAACGATCCCAAGGTGATGGAGGGGGAGAGGGGGAGAAGCTTACGCGTGAGAAACGCAGAAACTACTTGGCTCCCAGCAGTCACTGAGTCAGATTCCGTGAGCCAGTCAGATAGAGACGAGCATGCCTCACAGCGAACGTTCCCTATGGATCAAAGCCTCGGGGGGCAAGGCCTTTTGGCTCATGAAATTGTTGAGTTGGTGGAAAAATAGATGGGAAACCGCCTTAAGCAACTTGAGAAGGATAAATGTCAAGGTGCAGGATTGGCTCGATGATTTTAAGCAATCGGGGAGTGCCAGTCGGCGAAACAGTAAGCTTAAAGACTGAAGTATCGACCGAGGTGATTCCAGGGGTGCAAGGCTAGGTGCCCCCGGGAAGAGCTTACATAGGCGCACGGGCGAGAAGCGTAACCCTCGGAGCTGGGGAATGCCTGCTCCCGAGGAAAGATCGGAAGGGGATCACCATAGGGCAGGCTTGTCCCGGTGGGATCTCCGCCATAGATTGTCAGAGGGTATCGCGGCGACTGAGTCCCACACGAAGTCCACTGTGAGAGGGCCTAGAAAAGTGAGGCCCCGAGAGGACCTCTGAGCACGCTTGGATGCCAAGCGCCGAAGACTCTACCTCGAGGGGGATGAAAACGAGGATGAGCAAATCGTCTTCCTGTTTGTTCGGTCAATCCAGGAGACTGAGATGCCCAAAAAGTTCACTGTCCCCTGATTCAAGGTCTATGATGGGAGAACGGATCTTGAGAGTCATCTGCGATAGTACAAGCAGCTGATGTCCCTTTACGACACTGATCAAAGACTATTGTGCCAAGTTTTTCCCATGAGCTTGGGGGACACCGTGATGAAGTGGTACGAGAACTTGGTCCCTGGGAGTATCAGATCTTGGAAGCAAATGACTGAACTCTTTGTAGCTCGATTCATTACCAGTAGTAAAAGGCCGAAGGACATCGGCACGTTGCTAACACTTAAACAGAGAGGTGGAGAGTCTCTTTGGCAGTACGCAATTAGGTACTGGGAAGAAGTTAACGAGGTCGATGCGTGTTCGGAGGTCATGGCTGCGACGACGTTTCGACTGGGATTATCCCGAGACACCGACCTATACAGATCTCTTACTAAGCGGGCCCGGGAGACATGAAAGATTTGATGGCTCGGATAAACAAGTATGCCAGGGTGGAGGAAGAGTCTACGGTACCCGAGAACAGGCCCCAGTGCCGAGGAAGAGGGAGAAAGAACCGCATGCAAAAAGAGGGGCACCCATCCTGACTCCGAGTCGTTTGTCGTTTCAAGGAGTGAACACGGTCTTCAAATAACTCATTTATAAGATGCTGCACAAGATAAAGGGGGACTCTTTATTTAAGTGGGCCCCGAAGATGCAAGGAGACCCATCGTCGAGGGACTCGACATCTCGATGTTCTTATCATCGGGATGTGGGTCATTTGACTGAAGATTGTAGGGTATACAAATCCTTCCTGGAGCAATTGGTTCGAGATGGGCATCTCGGGGAGTTCATTGAAAGGAAGCCCGCCAAAGGCTCGGCGGGAGGAGAAGCTGACGTGTCTCAGGAAGCAGCAACTGTGATTGAAGTAATACACGCTTGCACGGTTGAGAGACCGACGTATAATTCCCTCCAGGTTGAACTCCAGAAGGTCTCACAAGCAGTGAAAGTGGAGGAAAAAGGTATGGGGAACAGTCGTCTAAAAGGCCGCAGCCTGACGCCGAGATCATCCACTTTTTCGATGCCGACCTGGGCAGGTTAGTACTCCCGCATGAAGACGCTTTGGTAATCACCCTCCGAGTCGACAAGTTTGATGTCAAGAGGATCTTGATAGACTCAGGTAGCTCATCTAAGGTGATGTATGACGATCTCTTTTGCAAAATGGGGTTCACCCAGAAAGACTTGAAACTGGTGAGGACCCTCCTCATATGTTTTAACGGTTCTTGCGCCATTCCCCTCGGGAAGATCACCCTCATGGTTAATGCCGAGGTTGTTACCGTCTCGGTGGAATTCGTGGTGATAGACTCCGATTCGCCGTATAATGCCATCATGGGCAGGACATGGTTATATGCAATGAAGGCAATGCATTCATCCTATCATCAGAAGATTAAGTTTCCCACTCCGAAGGGTGTCATGGAGAGTCGTGGCGATCAGGCAGCATCGAAAAGCTATTTTTACGCTGCAGTGAAGACTGGGGTCAGTGGCCGAGTTTAAGAGCGTGATCCCGAGACAGTGGTGACCAAATAGCAATCACAATTCGGTCGGCCTAGTGTGGAGGACCCCATTACAGAACCAGCCGATCGTTCCACAGAGGCTCTGGTCAAAGTTCTTTTGAATCCCGGGGACGAAGAGAGATTCTTTTTAATAGGGGCGTCACTAGGCGGCATCGAGAAGTCTAACATGATAGGCTTCTTACGCCAAAATGCCGATGTCTATGCGTGGACCCAAGCTGAGATGATGGGAATAAGTGCCGAGGTAATGACTCATCGGCTTCATGTGGACCCGTGCTTCAAACTCGTAAGACAGAAAGATGGAAGAACGGCGCCCCATCACGCAAAGACAGTAGATAAAGAGGTGGACAAGTTATTGGGGGCGGGCTCTATCAGAGAAGTGCAATTCCCCCAATGGTTATCCAACACAGTGTGCACGAAGAAAAAAGGCAAAAAATGGCGAGTCTACATGGATTTTACGGACTTGAATAAAGCATGTCCCAAGGATGAGTATCCACTGCCAAAAGTTGATCAGCTCGTAGATGCGACCACGAGTCATGAATGTATCTCCTTGATGGATGCTCGGGCAAGATACCATCAAATTCCTTTACACGAATCAGATCAAGAGAAGACAACGTTCATCACACCCTGAGGGATCTATTGTTATATGGTAATGCCGTTCGGGCTGAAGAATGCTGGTGCCACTTATCAGCGCCTGATGAACAAGATTTTTAAGCAGCAGCTCGGCGTCACCATGGAGGTTTATATTGATGATATGCTAGTAAAGAGCAAAAAGGGCTCCGATCATCTCCGGGACCTCGGAACAGCGTTCGCCGTGCTCTGGAGATACAGACTAAAGCTTAATGCCTCAAAATGTGCCTTCGGGGTATGCTCGGGCAAATTTTTGGGATACCTGGTCACGCATAGGGGCATAGAAGCCAACCTCGAGCAGGTGCAGGCCGTGCAGAGTGTTCAGGCGCCGAAAACTACTAAAGACATTCAAAAATTGACCGGGATACTAGCCGCCCTTAACCGATTCATCTCTAAGTCCTCGGATAGGTGCAAACCATTCTTCGCCATGCTCAAGGGGGTGACAAAAGGGACTTGGGACGAAGAATGTGACCAAGCACTTAAGGGGATTAAGGAATACCTGAGATCCCCTCTACCTTGTCTATCCCCACAGAGGGAGAATTGTTGAACCTTTATTTATCTGTATCACAAGGGGCGGTTAGTGGGGCTCTGGTGAGAGAACATGAGGGGGTGCAAATGCCTATTTATTTCGTGAGTAAGACCTTGCTTGATGCCGAGATCAGATATTTGCCAATGGAAAAGCTTATGTTAGCATTGATAGTCTCGACAAAGAAACTCAGACACTACTTTCAAGCATATATTATAGAAGTCTTGGCCGATCGGCCCCTCAAGCCCATCCTTCATAAAGCCGACATATCCGGAAGGGTTGGCAAGTGGGTTGTGGAGCTCGGGGAGTTCAAAATAAGGTACAAACCCCGTATGTCCATCAAAGGACATATTCTTGCCGATTTTATAGTCGAGTTCTCTGCGTCCGATCCTCCACAAGAACAGTTGAATTTTGACGACGTTTGGAGCCTACATGTAGACGGATCCTGGAACACAAAGGGGGCAGGAGTAGGTGTACGTGTATTATTGGCTAGTTCCGGAGGATTCACAGTGGAACGAGCTATCAGATTGAGATTCAAAGCATCTAATAACGAGGCCGAGTGGGAGGCGCTGTTGGTAGGACTCGATATTGCGTACTCGGTCGGGGTTAGACGCCTCCACATTTTCTACGACTCCCAGTTGGTAGTAAATCAAATCAATGGCGACTTTGAGGTTCGGGATAGCAGAATGAAGGCATATCATCAGAAGGCAAAATCAGGGATCGAGAAGTTGGAGAAGGTAGAAGTGTCCCAAATTTCAAGGGATCATAATACCCATGCTGATGCGCTGGCCTGTCTCGCCTCGACATTAACCTCGGAGGTGACTCGGCGTATTATCATTAAAAACCAGGAAAGTCCGAGTATAAGAGACACAAAAACCGAACAGGTACTGTCGACGCAAGTCCAAAGAACGCCTCTGAGTTGGATGGACCCCTTAATCAAATATTTGATGGAAAGGGGTACTCCTCGAGGATCTCAAAGAAGCTAGGAAGATCAAACTCAAGGCTCCCAAGTTCTAGATATCTCCCGATCACAAGTTATATAGGAAATCATTCTCGGGGCCACATTTATTATGCGTCCTCGAGGGTAAAATAGAACCTTTGCTCTATGAGGTTCATAAGAGTGTACGTGGGAGTCATACAGAAGGAAGATCCCTTGCACACTGAGCGATGTCTCAGGAGTATTTGTGGCCGTACATGCAGAACGATGCTAAGAGCTACGTTCGAAAATGTGATAAATGTCAGAAATTTGCTCCCATCATCCGACAACCGGTAGGAGACTTAAACTCATTGACAAGTCCCTGACCATTCTCTCAGTGGGGCATGGATATTGTAGGGCCTCTCCCGAGGGCCTTTTTGGACAAGAAATTCCTCCTAGTAGCTACTGATTATTTCACAAAGTGGATCGAAGCCGAGCCTCTGAACCGTATTTGAGACGTCGAAACAAAGAAGTTTGTATGGTAGAACATTATTACTCAGTTCAGAGTCCCTCGAGCCATCATCTCGGACAACAACACTCAATTTAACAGTGGTCCTTTCAGGGAGTTTTGTTTGGGATTCGGAATACGCAACTATTATTCCACCTCGACATATCCACAATGTAATGGACAGGCTAAAGTTTCAAATAAGACCATTTTGGCCGGAATCAAGAAGAGGTTGGAAAAAGTAAAGGGTAAATGGACCGACGAGTTGCTCAAAGTGCTGTGGTCCTATAGGACAACCCCGAGAACTTCAACAAGCGAAACGCCGTATGCCATGACATATGGGGTCGAGGCTGTCATTCTTTTGGAAATAGGGCTCCCAACAATATGAAGTCAAGCCTTTGAGTTAGGAAATAATGATTAGACACTTGACAGGGATCTTGACTTAGCTGAAGAAAGAAGAGAGCTGGCATCTATCAGGCTAGCAAAGTACCAAGGAGAGCTGCCAAGACAACACCAGAAGAAGGTCCGAATGAGGAATTTCCAAGTTGGAGACTTAGTGTTATGCAAAGTTGTGGACACTACTTGGGAACCCACTGATGGGAAACTCGGCCCCAATTGGGAAGACCCTTACAAAGTAATTGCTGTGGGGGGCACATGGACATATAGACTACGAGACATGGATGACAATGATATAAACTGACCTTGAAATGTATCAAATTTGAAGAGATATTACTACTAAGTTGAATCCTAGGCTTTGGTTCTCGATAAATGATTAACACGAGCCGTGGGCTCGGTCGTTAGGGGCACGACCCCGAGAGGTATAAAACTCCACCCTTGGAGCATCGCCCTTGAAAAATGATTAACACGAGCCGTGGACTCGGTCGTTAGGGGCACGGCCCCCAGAGGTATAAGACTCCACCCTTGGAGTATCGCCCTCGAAAAATGATTAACACGAGCTTTGGGCTCAGTCGTTAGGGGCACGACCTCGAGAGGTATAAGACCTAAGTGCATTTTCATAATTTTATGAACTTGGAGATTCGGGGATACAATTCAGCAGAATAAAATACAGTTAACAAAGTAAAAGAAGATCATAGTGAAGTAAAGGAAAGTTTTCATTCATTAAAGGAGAAGGGGATTTGCGTCCCCTAGAGCATACAAAGAAGAGAATTTACAAAAGTAAAAAAACAAAAACCGGAAAAATGGCTAAGTATCCCTGGGGCCTTCGGGGTCCACCTGCTCCTCAAGGTTTCCGCCGACATCTTCTTTACTGAACAAACCCCTCGGCCTCAGCGAGCCCTCCCCAACGCCAAGTATTTTTTCAAGCTCTGTCTCAGCTCCACAAGATGAAAGACGGGAGTACCGGGAGGGGGGAGATCGTCGTTGTGGCTCGGGAGAGAAGGGGAAGGGAGCCGAGGGGAGGAATGCTGTTCTTCAGAATCGTCACTAAGTGTGATCGGTACGTTATGGCCTTCGGTCCCTCCTGCTCCTTCGGCTGGTCCTTCTGAAGCTGGCTCGGATTGTTGTCGTACCTCGGGAACGTCCCTGACTTCGGGCTCCCCGAGCAGACTATGCATTGAAAAAAGGGACGAGCCAACTTCAACCTTGACGGCGTGAAGGGCCCTGTCCCAGCCCTCCTTGAAGGCCCTCTTCTTTGCTTCTTCAAAGGCCGAGACCATTTGATCTTGACATTGGTAGTATAGGTCCATGCACGCATTCTAGGTTCTCTCGGACTCCCCAGCCTTCTCTCCCTCCAAAGTTTCCACTTTTGAAGTCAAGGCATTGACAATAGCCTTGGCTTCAATCAGCTTCACATCGGCGGCGGAGACCCTGAGTTCGGCCTCCTCCATTCTCTTCGTTGCCCCGGCCTCAGCTGCCTTTGTCTTGTCCAGTTCAGTAGCAAAAGCCTCGGCCTTGCGGATCAGGTCGGCAATATGTTTCGTTTGATCGTCGACTGTCATCTCCACCCGAAGGATATGTTCGTCTTTGAGGGCCAGTTTGGCCCGGGCCTCATTAGTCTTGCTCTTGTACTCCAAAAAATGGTCGATGATAACCCCCATCTGCTGGCAGACTTGAGAAGAAAGAAGAACAGAAGTCAGAAAAGGCCAAACAATCAAAAGAGAAAGAGGTTTAAGGATAGAAAATGACTTGATGCACTTACCACCAAGTTGTGTTGAATAACTCATTGGAGGAGCCAGTTATCCTTATAGTCTTGATGAACGGCCATGTCGGCCTCGAAGTGAAGACTCCCACTGACGGCCAAATCAACGTCAGGAGAGTGGATAATGGAGTCAGACTCCAAAACAGGATGACCCCTACGGAGGAAGACTTGGGCTCCCTATTACAACGATCCCTTGGTCGCTCGTCGGCTCGGTCTGATGTAGTGCCTTGAGGCCGTTGCCGGTGTTGATCCCTTGGGGGGATCACTGGGTCTTGCGATTGTTATCATTGCGGTGGCGACGACGGTGGTTATCGACACGGTGGAGGTGGAGGTACCACGATGGGTGCGGTGCCGTACGGCTCGTCCGCCACCGAGAGCCTCGCTCTCCTTGCCCTGGAGGCGGCTTCTAGACTGTCCATGGTGATTAGGGGAATGTTGAACATTTCGTTGGGAGATGGAGTGCGCTCGGTGTCTTTGTCCGAGTCGGCTTCGAGATCCTCTTCCTCAGAAGAGTGGTGCTCCCAGAGTGGTCCTTTCTCCCAATTGTCGCCGAGCATGATTAGATCCTAGACATACCCCTTATCCGAGTTCGGCATGTGTGTCACCAGATACATGTAAGTGTTCCAAGCCTGAAGGTAGTATCTGCCCTTGCGGACTAATTTTAAGTCGTAGCAGAACAAAATTCCATCTACCCCCATTTACCCTCAGTTGAGCATTTAGGGCGACCACGCCTATGACTACTTTGAAAAATTTATGCCACACAGGAGGGGAAAGAGCCTCAAGTGCATTAGCATCCTCAGCAAGAAGGGATGGAGGGGGAACCTAACTCCCCCCTCCATGATGGCTTTGGTGAAGAAGAGCATGAGTTCTACGCTCCCTATGTTGTTCCTATGAAATCTAGAGTCGAAAACGAATGTATAAACAGGCTCGGGGATGTTGTATCTCTCCCTAAAAGTTTGTAGATTGTTGTCTTTCACCTCGGTTCTCCTCAATCTACTGTTGTCCCTAGGCCTAACGGGTTCCCTCACTACGATTCTTCGTATTATGGCCATGGATGGAGTCCTGAAGAAATGTAGAAGATGAAGGGGAAAATCGTGAGGAGGAGAGTACTTACAGGTTGAAGATCTTCAAGAAATGAGCTCGGGGGACTGAGAACGGTTGCTCGGGAGAGTAAAAGATGACTACTCGGGAGTTGAGTGCTGATCGAGGATTTGAAGATTCAAAGTCTGCAAACAGCCAAGCGACCTCCTATTTATACACTGCAGTAGGGGCGGGAATCGAAGAGGCAGATCATTATTTGGAAATTTGAAAAAAGCGGCGCCGGACGTGCAAGCAACCACTCATATAACCCAGGCGTGTTCAACAAGCCTACACTCTCCTTGCACCACTTGTCCCACGTCGCAAGGAAAATGGAGGCTGGGGGGCAATTGACGGGACTTTAGGTGGCTCAGCAGCCCCCAAACTGACACGTGGATAGTTATGGCCGTTATGGAACTCAAAAGGCACCAAGAGATGGCGCCGATGAATAATGGCTCAGAGGAGCTGAGTAGATAGGCTAGGACGAGCATTTAAAAAAATATGACAGCTCATTAATGAGGACTTGAGTGACTATGACAGGTCTATTAATGAGCCTCTACATCCTCGAGACCCAAACTGACAGTCAAAATTGCAAAATTTTAATGGTCATTGCGCCGACCATATGTCATCAGGAAAACCCGAGGTACTGTTCCTCGAGCAGTAAACACTCGAGAGTAGATGTCAAGTGTCAATCAGATGGACTTAAATGACCGGGGATAGGGCCATAAGTGCTCGCCATGCCCCGAGCAGTCATCTTATCGTCCGAGTGAACCAGTAATGAGAATCTGAGTGAAGAACACTCATTACGCATGGATAAGAGTGCAAGTCATTAAATGTTGAGATGAGACTCCAAACCCTTGCACTTATTGCTAGTGCATGTATAAATACTCCTCAAAAAGATGAACAAAAGTTCGTAAACTAAATTGAGAAAAAGACTGTGCTAACACTTCTAACGCCTACTGACTTAAGCTTCGGAGGGGATAAGCCAGGTGTTCACCCGGCCCTTTTCCTAACCTCTTAGTTGTTTCAGGTTAACCATCCATAAGATCACTATCTTCATTCATTGCAGGAATCTTCCCGTGCACTAACCAAATTTTAGGATACATACACCTTTGGCATTCACTTATCACTCTTTCGGTAAAATCTAAACTTACAACATTTTAAAAAAAAAATTGGTCACTTTTCGGTACAATATGACAAAAATGAACAGCATGGTAATCTAACTGGAATTCACATCTCCTCTAATAAACTTTTCTTTTAATTTTCTTCTTGGCACATTATTTTTGAGGAAAAAATTCAGTTACACCATTTCTAATTCACCATATCTTAAAGGACACCCCCTATATTATAAAAAGAATCACTAACACTCTTAGTTTATATTTAAACATCACTGACACCCCCTGTCATTAAACCACTATTTATAACAAAAATAAATTATCTAAAATACTAAAATTGATTCTACATAAACTCCAAACAATCTTTCTACATAAAATTAGAACTGATTAAAATTTATTTTTCTACATATTAAAATTTGAGGTGATTAATTTTTTTTTTACATTAAAATTTGAGTCGATTAAAATTCAATTTGAATTGATTAAATTTTATTTTTTTATGTATTAAAATTCGAGTCGATTTGAGCTCTACTTGAACTGTTAGCCCCGATTAAAATTCTCTTCAAGTCGATTAAAATTTATATTTTTTATTTATTAAAATTAGATTCAAATTGATTAAAATCTATTTTTTATATATTAAAATTAGAGTCGATTAAAATTTATATTTTTTTATGTATCAAAATTCGGGTCGATTAAAATTTAATACGAGTTGATTAAAATTTGATTTGAGCCTCGAATATAATTTTAATCAGTTAAAATTTTAATAAATAAAAAAATATAATTTTTTCTACTCAAATTTTAATACATAAAAAATAAATTTTAATTAGTTCGAATCGAATTTTAATCGGCTCAAATTTTAATAAATAAAAAAATTTTAAAAATAGAGGGGGTCTCATTGAAGATATACCTATGTAGAGGGGGTATAGATAAAGTTTTTCCTAAAATATATCGTGGACAATTTAGTAAAATTTCATTCTAATTAACACCTTTAATCTGACAAGGGGTGTCAGTGAAGATTCAAAAAATAGAAGGGAGTGTCATTAAAGATATGATAAACTAGAAGATGTGTGACTAAATGGATGGTAGACGATGTGCCAAAAAAAAAATTAAAGAAAAAATATAAGTTGGGACACCCCTTAAATCTTTGTTCCCACCCCATTTTATCTTTTTTCATCGAACTATTAAGTTCACCCACATCTATACCTCCGCTTAAATCCTTGTTCTCATCCCATTTAATACTCTTATTTCAAATTACAAAATCCACTCCATCTATAATCCACCATCAGCTACTAAATTCACCCCTTAAATCTCTGTTCCCACCCTATTTAATCATCTTACTTCAAACTACTAAATTCATCCCATCAATTACTAAACTCAGTCTGTCTATATTGACTAATTCAAAACTAAATTCATTCAATTTTATTTCAACATACTATATAGGTAATGATCAAAATTTTATTTTGGTGCGAAAATATTTTAGAAACACAATAAAAATAAATAAAGAATAAAGAATTTATTTTTAAAATATTAGTTAAAATATACCAAAATATCTTAAAACACTTCAAAATATTTCGAAGACATTGGTAAAAATATGTCAAAATATCTCAAAACACCTCGCAATATTTTAGATTACCTTAGAACATTAAAATTTCGCTTCAATTACTATTTTTGTTTCGATTTCATTGAAATATATATTTAATAGGTTAATTATATAGATACAAATGAGATAAACTTAGTCATTAATTAAGTGAGTATGAATGAGATAAATTTAATAATTTAAAATTAAAAAATAAGATTTAAAGGACGTATATGGGAGGTATCTCACTCCGTCTTACTCGGCCTATCCCTTCTAATTTAATCTTTTGACGTTGTTCCTACCTGCCCTACCAACGGAACATTAAAAGAGTCTATGGAGCTATATTGTGAAGCATCGTGAATAGAAATTGAACATACCTGACATCAAACAAGACTACGTCATACATGAAAAGTCTTGACCTGGTCATCAACTTACGTTGTCTTGGCAATAATTGAAGTCACAACACCCATGAAAACCAGCATATTCTGAACGCCCCCTCCTCAATGGCTCACTCTGATCAACCACCCAAAAGAGCAGTAGTAGTAGTAGTAAGATAATACAGAATAGCCATTGAGGGAGAGAGTTCAGAAGAAGCTGGATCTCCATCACCCTTCTGCACCACAACATCTCATTACAGAGACATATGTATAAATATATATAGCTTTGTGTAGAGAGAGAGAGAGAGAGAGAAGAGGCCGGAGGAGGAGAGGAGTAATGTACATATACATGTATGTGTATGTGTGTATATATGGTTCCAGGTCGCTTTGATGACAAAAGAAGTATTTTTTTTTAAGTGAAAAGTCTTTCTAGTCTCCTTTTTTGGCAATTTTTTAAAAGTATTTCTGTTACAAAGTTTTGTGGTAGTTTCTGCATTTCTTCACGAAGTAGTGAAAGATAATTACATAGAAGTTTCACATTAACTTTCCAAGAGATATCTTCCAACCTTTACTATTCTACATAGACTTTTCCCTTAGATTTTTCTTTTTTAAAAAAAAAAATTGAAAGGCAACTCCCTCTATATACTTTTGTCTCCTCTTATAGAAATTCTTGGATTCGTGTTTGATTATTCATGTAGAGCATTAACCCACACGCTAGGTGCAAATAAATTACATGCTAGTTAGAACCGCGTTCCATTCTAGTGACAAAATATTACATATATCGATCTAGATAACCTATGATATATTAGAAATCATTAAGACTTGGGAGCGTCGGTTTTTCCCCCCCTTTTTCTAGTAGGTTAGAGTGTCAGGGTCTCCTTGATAGATGTTTTTTCTTTGTCTAGTAGGTTTGGAGTTTTCTGGCCTGATATGTTGACAAAAGTAACCTTCCGAGAAACAGATACTATATTTCCTGGTAATCCTGGCCAATTGAAGTCTTAGTTTCTGGACTAGGACATCAAAGTTGGCCATGCCTGTAGTTCTATGACCACAACAGTCACCATTTTTTTCATACTCTTTGTGGTATCTAGCATAAATTAATGGGGGGTTAGGACATAGGACATTGAGATTATGACAAATAGGTGGTCCAGTACTTTTCCACTTTCTTTTCGTGGAAATACAAAGACAACTCTACTCGTTAGACTAATTTAAATGCTTAAGATCATACCTGAATATCACTTCCACAAAGATGACATAAGTTTTTCATGAAAAATTTTATTCTTCAAGCTCTGATTATAACAAACATCGATGTTTGAAGTATGAGTATTGAAGATATCTTCTGATTGACTCAATGAGTAATTGCATGAACCCGAATTTATGTCTTTGCCACAAATTCAAAGCACTCGTTTCCAGACATCAAGAAAGAAAAGAAAAGAGAATTTCACTCTATACAGCAAAGAAAATACTAGTGACTTTCCCCAGGAATTCCTGGCTTTGTCTGTAGAGTAGAAATTTTTTGGACATGGTGCTTGTTAATACCGTAGCCATATATTTTTGACATAGTGCTACACTCAGAGATGATGGTATATATCTTCTCCAGCAGTTTCTTTCCCACACCACTTATTTAGCAATTGGACACACATCATCTGATTAACATTTCTTGATTAATTAGTCAAATAATCGACATCATCTGATCACAAAACTTCCATGAATCGGAACGAGAACAAGGGTTTCTAAGATCACTAACAAATATATTGCAGTTTCTTCTAGCAACCCAAATACTGTTAAAACCGCCAAATCAAATTAAATACATGTTCAAATTATTTTGAAACTACAAATTGTCATACTTAAAAACCAAATCAAAATACCTGTCATAGTGAAAGTTGTACCAAATTGGTGCAGGTAACATGTGATTTCCTATGCTGCATTGCTTCCTGGTTAGGAGAACGATTTGCTGCTCTTGCATCAATGGAGGTAAAGTAAAAATTTAGGCCATGTTTGGTTTGCGTCTTAGGAAGAGGTTTAAAAATTGTTTTTAATGTTTTTTGTGTTGCAAAACTTGTTTGAATATATGATTTCAGAAAAAAAAAAAAATTGTTTGGACAATAACACAAAAAACAATGAAAACATAAATGTGACGGTAGTGGTGTGACGGACGTGGTGGTGGTGGTGATAGTGGGAGTGTGGTAATGGTGGTGGTGTTGGTAGTGGAAGGGTGGTAGTGGTGGTGGTGTTAGTGGAAGGGTGGTGGTGGGTGGTAGTGGAAGTGTGGACGTGGTGGTGGTGGTGAGATTGGTGGTGGTGGTGTTGGTGGAAGGGTGGTGGTGGTGGTGTTTTCTAAATTCTGAAAAAGTTATTTTCAAAAACACACAAAACATTAGTTTTTTTACTGGAAGGCACAAAGGAGTAAACCTTCAATGGTCCTCGCAGGCCTCCAACGTTCCAATATTGGTGACAATATATTGTTATCTTGGAATATTGGAAGCCTTTGAGGGCAATTGGAACTTCTCAGAACAGTCTACCAAGTACTCTTGAGCTTTCCTTCTCATCTTTCTCACTGCTATGCCATGGTAGAAGCTGTTATTGGCTTTATATAGAGATGATTGTCCTCTATTTTCGCTAGAAAAAGCAGATCGAATCCCACTTACAAAGTGATCACCATCACAAAATAATTCTATGGATTGTTGTGCTTGAGAATAATCAAAGTTCAGGCATTGTAAAACTAGACTAATTCTTAGCTTACTGTTCAAAGTCCACCAAAAGAAAGTTTGTAAGCGCTCTTCATTTTATGGGGTTAGTGATGCAGGGTAGCGTGAATAAAAAAAATGAGATTAAACAACAGAAGATATAACTTGTTGATTATCGCAAAAATACCAAATTAGAGTCTTCTAGATTCCGCAAAATACCAAGGTAATTGAGAAGAAAAAAGAACTCGTCTCTAAGTTTTTATTTAGAATAATGCAATTGAGACTTAATTTACTGACTTAATAATGTGATTTCATTGGAACCATTGGAACAACACCAAATTTTAATAGAGTCCACAATCAATCCAAATGCCAGTAAATTAGGTCAGTAAATTAAGTTTTAATAGCATTACTCAGTTATTTAAATCAAAACCAAAAATGTTGAATTAGTTTTCAAGATCATATAAATACGAAACACTAATGGTCTTAAATTATTAAAAAAACCAAGCAAATAAGCAATATAACAAAAATACGTCAAAGAGCTCGATAAAATAGAAAAGTGCTCTCAACATCGTTTTTTGGCTTAAAAACGACGGATTAAAGGCTTCAATCTTTCTTAGATTATCAAGAGTTTTCTGGAATGGAGTGTTCTGAAATTTTCTGACACTGTCATTCAGAATCAGCCCTAATTAGCGCCTGATCAACGCTGCTTTTGATGGTCTTGATCTGCTTTACGTGCTGCATTAGTTAGCATTTATTTCAACATCAAAGAAATGTAGCTTAATCTTTTGGGAATATTTAGCATGGAGAATTCAACCTTTAGTGGACACTAAATACCTTTTTCTAATAGAAAACGGATCACACACAATACACGAGCACGTATATGGAAACCACTACGACCTATTAAGCAATCCATTGCGCTGGAATCCATAGAATGACTTAATATAAGTGCATAATATAAAGTTTTAGATGCTTTGTACATATAATAATGCCATGATGCCAGGGACTGCACATTGTACTGGTCTGGATCACGTCCAGAAGAGCCAAGCTAAAACACCCATATTTTCTGCAAAGAACTTGCTAAATCTTGCAAAAACTGCTTGAGTAATCAATCTGATACTATGCTAAAAAGTTTAGTTTTAGTGATGCTTGTTCTTTGGCCATGTTTCAACAACAGTAAAACATGTCAATGACTAAGAGATTTTCCAATGGTTTGGGACTCTTGTATCATTGAAAACTCCAAATGGAACCATAAGAGGAGAGTGTCTGTAAGTTGACTTTGCAACCAATATGAACATGTCGTACAAAAGAATAATGCAACAAAAGGGTCACAAATTCTTTACTTAAAGTTGAGATATAAAGTTAGTGATCTTCCTTTACACAGTTGAATAATTTTAATTGGGTTCCACATAGTTGTTCTTATTCGGTTTATATATGCATGGTGTATGACTTATAGGACCTTGCAATATGGACAAATAAAACCACTTAGTTTAACAAATTTGATTACCAACTTTTACCTAATGCAGCTCAAAAGACACACAACCTAAAGTTTGCAACGCGAAGAGCGACCTCGACTGACCTACCGAACCAACACCTTATCAAACATACTTTTCTTTTGTCAAGGCTCTCGCGAGCAGGTACATTATACCCGACAGTTTGCACCCACCTGTGGTGAAGGCTTGGTCAATCGTATATGACCATCAAAATCAGAGTCACCAACACCCATTTTAAGTTGTATCATCAGTCAAGTTAGATCTTCGTTCTAAAAAATTTTAAGTTCTTAAATTGCTTGAATAAAAAAAAAGATATCTTTTCTGAGAAAAAAATATATGCTTTTTTACAATCAACATGTTGGCAATCCATGCCCATGGATCTTATTATCTTATTAGGTTGGTTGCAGCTTCCTATTTGTAAAGATTATCATGTGCAAGTTGAACATCTTTGGACATATTTATGGAATACCCAATAAAAGACACGATAAATGAAGAAGAGTGACCAGATACATATTAATAGCAATGCGAGACGAGAGGTAGATATAAACCGATATTAACTTGGAACGAGATACTAAAAGATAATATGATAGCTTATAGATCTACGAAAATTATTGCCCTTGATACCTTCCAAAAAAAGAAAAATTTACCTTTGATAGAGTACAATGGAGGAAGGAAAATCATGTAACCGACCCACATAATTGAGATAAAGATTTTGTTGAGTTGAGTTGAATTATATGTGCGAGTTCAACATTAACAAGGGGATGGACTCTCAAGACATGGAGCATCCATCCACCTTCTTGACCTCTGGAGTTGGGAAGTGGTGGTCAATATATATTCCACCCCTTTATATATTCTTCATGCATGTCAAAGTAAAGGCTATTTTCTAGGTATCTTCATAGAGCTGCTATTTCCAAACACAAAGCCATTTGAGTGATTTGATAATAAATCTTGCAGAATATCCATCAAATGGAAAATAGGAACAATGTAGTTTGTGTCGAACCCTATTTTATGCATCGAAATGACAAGTCGCATCGCATTGGATGCTATTAGGTTTAGGGGTTAATTATAGAAAACCCATTGTATTTAGTAGCGTTTACACATCACCTCTCTATACTTTAAACATTCGCACTAAATCATCCTCCACTTGGATCAAAATGCAAATGTGATAGACTCCGATTATTTAATGTGATGGTATGTGTGTTACATGCACTAACTAAAATAATGTATACTATGACAACTCTGCCCTTGACCACATTTACCTCAAAAAGAGAAGAAGCAAATATTGAAGGGGGGAATATGTGCAACTTACCCTAATTTTCATTAAAAGATCATGTACATACAAATTGTTAAAAGTGAAGATGATGGAACCGGTAGTTGAGTTGAGTTAAGTTTATGCAATCACTAATTTTTTTTTTTGAGTTAACTATTTATTTAGGGAAAATTTCATTCACACCCCCTGTAGTTAACCATATCTTCAGAGACACCCCCTATAAATTCTGAAACTACACTGCCACCCCTTGTCAGTTGTTACTGACTGACGGCATTAACAAAGATAATAAAATTACTAAAATGCCCATGAAATATTTTATATCTATAATGTGTATCTATATATATTTTTCTCATATATTACATTATACATAAATAACTAACCTGTGTTTAACCATGGGTTGATATACTAACCAGACATATAAAAATAAAACAACTAAAGTGAGTTTTTTGTTTTTTTGGTCAAGTACTTGAGTGAGTTCAGCCACTCGATTTTTGCCTTCTGGTTCTTGCCTTCTGGTTCACAGAGGGATTGAGGGAGAGGGATTGAGGGAGAGGAGATCCAATCACTTGATTACTTGTTCTCTAAAAGTATGTAGTCTTCTACTTGATTACCGTTCGAATCCTTGGAGTCGAAGAAAAATCCTTGGAATCGAAAATGATCGAATGATAAGGGGCTCGATTCACTTGTGCTTCAGGAAGATCAAGTCATCATCGATCGATCAATAGGTATGAACAAACCCTAAAGTTTTTTTACGAAAAAAAACTGAATTTTACCCTATTTTTTGTACGAAAAAACACTAAAATTTACCCTAATTTTTGTTGTACAAAATCCCCTTTTTTTTTGTACAGAAATCCCTAAATACTGAAATTTTTGTTGTACGAAATCCACTAAATTTTTTGTACAAAAAAAACTGAATTTTACCCTACTTTTAGTATGAAAAAACACTGAAATTTACCCTATTTTTTGTATGAAATCCCCTATTTTTTTGATACGAAATCCCCAATTTTTTGGTTCTTTAGCTTGCTAGGAGTCTTATTCTATTATCACTTGTCAGGTTATAGAATAATAAAATAGCAATGAATCTTATTCTTATTTTTTGGTTCTTTAGCTTGCTAGGAATCCTATTCCATTATTACTTGTGGTTTTGTTTATCCAAAGCTATCTAATATTTTTTCTAAGTTATATATTTTTTTCCAAAGAAATAGGTTTTAGTTGTTTGAACGCGATATTAGATGCAATATTAAGAATGTTTTATTTGAGTATGGTTTGTTATTTTCTCAATATTATATTGAGGATTCTTTTTTTTTTTTTGTTTAGTGAAGTTGTGTTTTTTTCTTCATATTTGTGACTGGTTTTTATTATTTCAAAATTCACGGATATGGTTGTAGTTTTTCATGATTTGCTCTTTGAATATGATCACAAACAGTACAATATACAAAATATTGATCCAAATAAATATTGGCATGGGGACTTGTTAAAAGATATCTGTGAACTTGCATTGCCCCATATTCCATCAAGTGCAGCTCTCAATGTATACTGTGGTGTGCCTGGTTCAAATGAGAAGATGTTGGTTGAGCATGACAAAAGCTTGATGGAGATGTTTGCATTGCATGAGACTACAAAACAGATAAAACTTTTTGTTAGTGTTGAAGTAGTTGTAGATGTTGTGGTTGACTTACCCCCATTGTTACTTACTTTTCATCCACTTGTTGTTGACAATGAAACTCTGATGGATAATGTTTTTGGGAATGATGCATCAAATATTAGGTTTGATGGTGCTAGTGTCGATGTTGGGAATATGAACTCTGTACATGGCGATGCCCAGGATAGTGACAATGGTGACTTTGAAGATGATGATGTATATGGATTGATTGCAGAGGATGGTGAATATGGAGAAGAAAATGTGACCTCCAACCATGAGTATAGGGAAGAGATAGATCTAGACTATCGTGATGATGTGTTATCGGATTATGAGTCGGGGGATGATTATCTTAGTCATTCTAGCTTAGAGTCGGACGATAATGTGGACAAGAGATGAGAGAGCTCAACTGCCAAAGCATTTGATATGGATAGGTATGGGAGTGAATTTCAGAGACAAGCTAATGGCATTATCAAGTTAGAGGTTGGCCACTTGTTTATGGATGTCAAACACTTTAGGGGCATTTTAAAAGAGTATGCAATTCAAGAGGGATTTAAGTTAATAAGAGACAAAAATGAGAGGACAAGGGTGACATGTCATTGTGGGAATGGTGGTTGTAATTGGAGAATTCATGCATCCCCACTTGTAGATGGTGTTACATATAAGATTAAGACTTTGAGAGGTCCTCATACTTGTGTTAGAGATACCTTCAGTGATGAGGCAACCTCCACATGGCTTGCTAAACAATTAGCAACTGAAATTAGAACTAATCCCGAAATTAAATTGCTTGGCCTACAAGAAACAATCAACACTAAATTCCACATAGAAGCCAGAATACAGCAGTGTTACAGGATTAAGAGGAAGGCACTCGAAGACGTGGAGGGAAGTCATGCGGAGGCATATGAGATGGTAAGAATGTATGGAAATGAAATCCTTTGAAGCAATCCAGGAAGTCTTGTTGCCATAGAAACTGATGCTCCAAACAGTGATGGTAGAAGACCTTTCAAGAGAATTTTTATTGCTTTTCATGCTCTCACAATTGGCTTCATACATGGTTGTAGACCATTCATTGGTCTTGATGGGTGCCACCTAAAAGGGTCATATGGTGGTGTTCTATTGGCTGCTGTTGCAATGGATGGTAATAATGGGTTATTTCCTGTTGCATATGGTGTGGTAGAGAGTGAGAGAACAGACAATTGGACTTTTTTTCTTAGCCACTTGGCAGAAATCATTGGACATGAGACACATCCACTCTGTTTTATGTCTGATCAGCAAAAGGTATGTAGTTGTTTAACTCTACACTTGTTATTTTCAAAGTAGTATTATTGTGACTGTTAAGTTGGTTTTTTTCCTGTGTTATTGTGATTGTTAAAGCTGAAATTAGTGTAACAACCTTTTTTTTTTTAAAGATGTTATAACTATGGTTGTGAGCAAACTGTTATTGAAATACTGTGATAGTGCTTCTGTAACTGGGATATTGTAACTTTGATTATGATCTTCTGTTTAAATGTGGTACAGGGACTAGATAATGTCATAATGCGAATATTCCCACAGGCAAATCACCGTAGATGTTGTGTGCATTTGCTTGCGAATTTTAAGAAGAAATTTCCCGGTGTATTACTTAGAAGACTATTTTGGAAAGCTGCTAAAGCCTATAACCAAGAAGATTTTAATGAAGCAATGTTGCAACTCAAGTCTAACTCTCTAGAAGCATATCAGTGGTTGCTTAAGCTGCCTATAAGCTCATGGGCAAGACATGCCTTTGATTGTCGGATTAAGAGTGACCATGTGACTAATAACATGACAGAATCTTTCAATAGTTGGGTAGGATCACTAAGGTTGAAATCAATACTTACGCTTTTAGACGGGATAAGAACTAAGTTCATGATTAGGATTCAACAGAGACATGATAGGGGCAGCACTTGGGAAGGTTTGGTCACAGAGAACATAAGGAAAAAACTTAACAAAATCATTGGAGAATCAAGGAAATGTTCTGTCTTGCATGCTGGTGGGTTTAACTATGAGATTATGGATACTGGAGTAAGATATGTAGTAAGACTTGATCAAAGAACATGTGATTGCATGGCTTGGAGTATATCAGGTATACCATGTAGGCATGCAGCACAGGCAATTGCTCACAAGAGGTTGAATATTGAAGAATATTGTCATGACTTCTTCAAGACAGATGCTTTTCTTAAGGCTCATGAACTAATGATTCACTCGCTTCAAGACCAAAGGAAATGGCCACCAACTATTGGTGATCCTTTAGCTCCTCCCCCTCTTAGGAGATTACCAGGTAGACCCAAAATAAATAGGCGTAGGGAGGCAAATGAACCTGCAGGTGGGATTAGTGCTGCTAGAAGATGCCTAAGTGTGAAATGCAGCATATGCAAAGAGTTTGGACATAATAGAAGGTCATGTCAACGGGCACCCGTCAAGGGTTCGAAGGTTAAAGGACAAGTTGATGGTGAAGTGGTTCAACAATCAGCATCTCAAGGAACCACCATAACTCAGAATTGTGATGAGCAGGTATAATTTTTAGTCTATAACATTATGGTGATTATGATTATAATTTCTAGTTTATTGTAATTTATAGTATATTGTAATTTATAGTATATTGTAAGTAAGTACTAAGTAATGTTTCATGTGTTATAGGCAACCACTGGAAGGGAACAAGCTGGGCTTGTCCAAGGCTGTGGGGAAGCATAAGCTACTGACTCAATTGTGTATTTTGACTGTTGATCGGGCATTTTTGTGTAATTTTTGTATAGTTTGACTATGATTCTAGGGATATAATTTTGTTAAAGCTCATGTGTAAAGTGACTTGACTGTTGGTTGAGCTTTTTTTGTGTAATTTTTTGTGTAGTTTGACTATGATCTCAGGTATATCATTTTGTAAAGCTCAGGTGTACAGTGACACAATGCTAATTACATTTTGATGGTTAATATATTATGAATGACTTCAAGTTGATGTATGGTAAATTAAATTGGGTTTCCAATGCTATAAATATACACTTCATGTATTTACGGTTTCCTTCAATAACATCTATCAGGTCATCCACTGTAGCATCCTCACGAAATAAGACCTCTGCATTGTGAATTTTGTATTCATGTAGAATCTTATAGCAAAGCTTCTCATCCACATGAGTTAACGGCATGGTGCTATTGAAAGAAATACCCCCAGTTTTTTTCTTTTTGAAGTATATTTGAGGTGGTCTCTTGTTTAACCATAAGCCAACAGCTTCCAACTCCTTTGTCAAAATTTGCATCAACAACCATTAATACAATGTCTGATGACTTTGAAACAACAACTGTGAAGAGAGAGCTGTGAAGAGAGAGTAGGTTGTAGGCCTTTGAAGGAGAAGCCTTTCAATGCTATAAATAAGTTGTGTAAATGATGGCATATTCTATTTATACATTAAAAGGGTAATTTTGGAATTTTATAAAAAAAATTCAGTCATGTCATCCACTTTTTGTAGTACAGAAACGGACTGTTAAGTTGAGGGGGTGTAAGTGAAGAGACAATACAATCAAGAAGGGGTAGCAATGAAGTTTTAGAATTTACAGGGGGTGTCTCTGAAGATATAGTTAACTACAAGGGGTGTCAATGAAGTTTTCCCATTTATTTAACTCTTGAATTATACCATTTGCGTCAATCAAGTCCTTTAACTCCAAATATGCTGTTAACTTCGACGGAAATTCTCACGCGCACATCACGTGGCACCTAGATATAACCTAATCTCTAACTTGTGATGTGCATGTGAGGATTTTCATCAACGTTAATAGCAAATTTGGACAGAAGGGTTACATTGAATCAGATTGCATAATTCAGGGATTAAATTAACACAAAATATAATTCAAGAACTCGATTGACATAAATAATATAATTCAGGGGCTAAATAGATAATTAAATTTGTTTTTTATCAATCACTATTCAATGGAGGAGACGATGAGAGTCAAACCCACGATCTTAAAGCGGACAGTAGCCCCAACCACTAGTTAAAAGGTGCTTCAAGTTTCAGTTTGTTTGGCGCCAAATTTTTAACTTCTAGTTGTTGCTTACAAAATCCCAACTCACCACTGTTAAATGTTGGTAACGATAACACCCAAATCAAATGCAACACCTTCCCTCCATTCTTAGACCCTCTAAACCCAAAACCCTAATCTCTCTCCTCCCAAACCCTAGCTCTCTCTTCCCCACCAGCTACCACAGCTTTTCACTCTCTCTCTTGGAAACCCACGGACACCCCAACCATTTCAAACAAATCCTTTCTCATGCCATCACTTTAGGCCTCTTCACAGACCCCTTTGTGTCCAGCAAACTCCTCCACCACTCTCTTTCTAGTTCCAATATTACTCTCGTCTTCTCTCACACCCTCTTCTTCCAAATCCAAAACCCCAATACATTTGCCTGGGGTTTTATCCTGCGAGCCTACTCTCATAGCTCGGTTCCAGAAGAAGCAATCGGTATATACAATCTGATGCGGCGAAAAAACATTATCCCGGGTGATTATACTTTCCCTTTTGTCCTCAAAGCTAGTGGGCGAATATTTTCTCTGGTGAAAGGCCAAGAAATTCATTGTTTGAGTGTGAAATTGGGGCTTGAATTCAATGTCTTCGTGCAGAATGCGCTAATTTCAATGTATTTTCAATGTAGAGTTGATGAGTTTGCAAGAAAAGTTTTTGATTTGGTTCCAGGTTGGGTTCGGGATGTGGTGACTTGGAATAGTATGATTTCTGGGTATTTACACAATGATTCTTGCGAAAAAGCATTGAAGCTGTTTGGGGAATTGTTGCGTGATAACAATGTGAGCCCTGATGAGGTGACTTTGGTGAGTGCTCTAACGGCGTGTGCAAGGATTGGATTGCTTGATTTAGGAAGAAAAATGCATGGGTTAAGTGTGGTTAGTGGTTTTGTAGATGTGTTTTTGGGTTCTTCTTTGATTGATATGTACACTAAATGTGGGCGATTAGAGAATGCTCAAGAGGTGTTTGATAGAATTGCAGATAGAAATATTTATTGTTGGACTTCACTGATAGCTGGTTATGTGCAGTCGGATTTATTTAAGGAAGCAATAGAGTTGTTTAGGGACATGCAGGTTGTTGGGGTTCAAGCAGATCCTGCTACGGTTGCTTGCGTTGTTACTGCATGTGGGCATTTGGGAGCATTGGATCATGGTAGGTGGGTGCATGGCTATAGTGAAAGGAATGGCATCGAGCTGAACCTTACAGTAAAGAGTGCTTTGATTGACATGTATTCTAAATGTGGGGATATTGAAAAGGCTCTCGAAATTTTTCATGGGTTGATGAGTAGAGATGTTTATGCGTGGAGTGTGATGATTTCTGGGCTTGCTATGAATGGACAGTCTGACAAAGCATTACAATTGTTTTCACAAATGGAAACCTCAGGCAATGTTACGCCAAATGAAGTCACCTTTCTCGGGGTCCTATCTGCCTGTAGTCATGGAGGATTGGTGGATGAGGGATTTTACTACTTGGAAGCAATGGCGCAACACTATAATCTTACCCCTCACATTGAACACTATGGGTGTATGGTTGATCTCCTTGGTCGTGCGAACCTTTTGGTTGAGGCTGAGAAGTTTATAAGGTCACTGCCCATTGAACCTGACATTATAATGTGGATGTCCCTGCTTTTTGCTTGTAGAAGCCATGGGAATTTAGACATGGCAGAATTTGTTGCCAAAAAAATTGAAGAATCAGAACTGGAAAGGGGTGGGGCACATGTTCTATTGTCCAATATTTATGCTTCTGCCTCAAGGTGGAGTGATGCGAAGAGGGTACGAACAAGTATGACTGTTCAGGGTGTGCAAAAGCAGCCTGGTTGCTCTTTTATTGAAGTAGATGGCATGGTTCACGAATTCTTGGTTTCTGACAATTCTCATTGTCAGATAGATGCCATATGTGAGGCGATTTTAGGAATAAATAGAATCCTTCGATCTGAAGTATTTGACCCTGATATATTCAATCACATTGATTTGATTTGAACTATGGCTAATTTGGCACAAACCGTTGAACTCTGAACGGGACGATGTAACAATATTATTCGTTGCTGTTAATATCACGTCAATTTTTTTCTTATAGGTAGATCAAACTGGAACATCATCTTCCAAAGAAAGTTTATGATCAGCAAACTGGAAAAGGATCCTAGAGGTCTATAATACGTCCTGTGTGTAAGAGTTCTCGTCAAGGAGAAGCAACTAGCATAGAAGGCTATACATATATGGTTCAGTCGACAATATTGATGGCCAATGTCACCTTTCATGGCAAACCAAAGTGGCATGAGCGGATTTTAAAATCGTGGTAATCCAACAAGATACCACTAGACTGAAGGTTCCAGCTGGTTCCAGCTCATTCCAGCTCCATCAGAAGGCTACCCAGTAGCCCACTCTAATGTGTTCCCTCACCTACTGATGGTTAGGAGACAGACAGCTGAAGCTTTTGACAAAGCTTACCAAAACAATAAATGTGTTCCCTCGTCCTTGACTTTTTTGGCCAGAAAGCTCCTATAAGTAGGAAGCTTAGTGAAGGCCATAAGTATGCTCAAGATCAGTGAGGAAGAAACAGAGAGAGAGAGATTCGGGAGAAATCTCAAGTGAGAGTTTTGTATAAATTCTTGTATTCTATTTCCAGAGAGAAATAAAGAATTCCTCTTTGTTTATATCTTGTTAGTGGTATTTTTCTGGCCCTGGGTAACCAACAAGTGGTATCAGAGCCTTGGTTGGGGTCGCCGGAAAAATTTTCAGCCCACTGTTTTTGGCTCGTACGGGTTCTAAACGAACTCGAAATCAAATTCTGAGCGCACCGTTGGATTCCTCTCGTCGAAACGAGTGGAACCCCATTGGCCTCGCATCATTCCGACGTCGGACGCTCTCTCACGGTCCTCGCCGGAAGTTCGCCGGAAAGTTCACCGGCCGTCGGAGTTGCTGTCGGAGCTTGCCGGAGCTTGCTGGATATTCTGCCTGAAAGTTCGCCGGAAAAGTTCGCCGGCCGGTGACCGGAGGAAGGTTGAAGACGACGGAATATTCCATTCCGTCAAGGAATATTCCGTTAAATTACCAAAAACTTTCCGAGTTAGTTCTGAACTCATTTTAGCTCCGTTTTTGATGAACCAGGACTCTTTCCCAGCTATTTCAACCGTTCCGGACGCAATAGTGCACTCCGTTTTGCAAAATTCAGCCCCGAATTTTTGATCAAGACATTTAGGGCCTAAAAACTCAATATGTCCATGGAGGAATCAACGTCGGGAGCCATGATCAAACTCACTTCCTCTAATTATACACTTTGGAGACCTCGGATGGAAGATCTTCTAAGCTGTAAAGACTTGTACGATCCCTTGGAGGTAAAAGGTGTAAATCCAGATCCGACAAAAGAAACGGAGTGGAAGAAACTGAACAGAAAAACCATCGGTCAAATCAGACAATGGATTGACCACAGCGTATTCCACCATGTTGCACAAGAGACTGATGCACATGTCTTGTGGAAGAAGCTGGAAGATATGTACCAGGCCAAGACTGCTCGGAATAAGAGAAGAGGAAGGTCACAAGATCCAGGGAGATCAAATGACGGAGGAAGACCTACATACAAGTGTTACCATTGTGGCATGCAAGGTCACATGAAGAAGAACTGCCGCAAGTTGCTACGAGAGCAAAGCCAAAGCAGTAATCAGCCGAAGAAACAAGACGGAGAGACGCTAGTCACTCTCGTAGAAGACGTGGCCATTCTTTCTGTCAATGAGGAGACATGCCTTCATTGTTCAAACCATGACGCTGAGTGGGTGGTAGATACTGCAGCTTCATACCACGCCACTTCTCACAGCGATTTCTTCTCGACGTACAAAGCTGGAGACTTTGGTACGGTGAGAATGGGAAACACCAGTTCTTCCAAGATCATGGGAATTGGTGATATTCAGATCAAAACAAATGTTGGTTGTACACTGGTATTGAAGGATGTCCGACACGTGCCCGACCTTCGGCTAAATCTACTTTCCGGGATAGCCCTCGACAAACAGGGCTACGATAACCATTTCGGCAATGGCACATGGAAGCTCACGAAAGGTGCCATGGTTGTCGCCCGAGGACATATTTGTGGCACGCTCTACAAGATCCATGTGAAGATTTGCTCAGACAGCCTCAATGCAGTTGAAAATGAGGCTTCACCAAATCTGTGGCACCAGAGACTCGGTCACATGGGGGAGAAGGGCTTGTTTACCTTAGCAAAGAAGAATCTCATCACAGTTGCCAAGGATGTTGCACTAAATCCTTGTGATCATTGCTTGTTTGGTAAACAACATCGAGTCTCGTTCAGTTCCTCTATGAAGAGGAGATCAGAGTTGTTAAGCTTGGTACACTCTGATGTTTGTGGTCCCCTGGAGGTGGAATCATTAGGCGGCAACAGATATTTTCTGACCTTTATTGATGATGCTTCACGGAAGGTATGGGTGTACTTCCTAAAGACAAATGATCAAGTACTCGAATGCTTCAAAAGATTCCATGCCATGGTAGAGCGGGAAACAGGAGCGAAGCTGAAGTGTCTCCGAACAGACAATGGAGGCGAATATACTTCCAGAGAATTTGAAGCATACTGTGGAAATTATGGAATCAGACATGAGAAAACTGTTCCACGTACACCACAGCACAATGGAGTAGCGGAGAGGATGAATCGAACCATTGTGGAAAGAGTCAGATGCATGCTCAGTATGGCAAAGCTGCCTAAGCCATTCTGGGGTGAAGCTGTTCGTGCTGCCTGTTATCTGATAAACAGATCACCATCAGTACCGTTGAATTTTGATATTCCGGAGAAAGTGTGGTCTGGTAAGAATCCCTCCTATTCTCATTTAAGAATATTTGGGTGCAAAGCATTTGCACATGTATCCAAGGAGCAGAGGCATAAACTTGATGTCAAGACCACTCCGTGCATCTTTATTGGCTACGGGGATGAAGAATTTGGATACAGATTGTGGGACCCAAAGGCCAAAAGGATCATCAGGAGCAGAGACGTGGTGTTCCATGAAAACCAGGCATATGAGGACTTTGAAAATCCCACAAAGTCCAGCAGTTCTAGTTCCAGTGCACAGGACATTGTTCCAGACCCTGCACCATTACAGTTCGCCACAGATAATGCCGAAGTGCAGGATGAAGCTATAGAAGCAGAACAAGATGATGATGAAGGTGTTGAGCAGGGGGAGCCACAACCCCCTCCACCAGATGTTGCAGGACCATCACAGCAACCAGAGGATGGTGTACCTCATATAGCTGATGAGCCTCAATCACGAAGATCCGAAAGAGGACGCATTCCGTCAAGTAGATATCCGGAATCAGACTATGTTTTGCTTACTGATGAGGGGGAGCCGGAGAGCTTCCAGGAGGCACAAGCTCATGCAGATAAAGACAAGTGGATGCAAGCCATGCAGGATGAGATGGATTCCCTGCAGAAAAATCAAACCTATGAGCTTGTGAAACTTCCAAAAGGCAAGAAAGCACTGAGGAATAAATGGGTGTTCAAGCTAAAGAAAGACGGCAGTGGAAAATTGGTGAAGTATAAGGCTCGATTGGTCGTTAAAGGATTCCAACAGAAGAAAGGAATTGACTTTGACGAGATCTTCTCACCAGTCGTTAAGATGACCTCAATTCGAGTAATTCTCGGATTAGTAGCAAGTTTAAACTTGGAGCTTGAACAAATGGACGTGAAAACTGCATTTCTTCATGGAGATCTGAATGAAGAAATTTATATGGAACAGCCGAAAGGTTTCGAGGTTCCAAGAAAGGAAAATCTGGTCTGCAAGTTGAAGAAAAGTCTGTACGGCCTCAAGCAAGCGCCCAGACAGTGGTATAAGAAATTTGACTCATTCATGGTGGGTCAAGGTTACAAGAGGACTGCTGCAGATCAGTGTGTTTACATTCAGAGATTCTCGGATGGCAATTTCATTGCACTCCTACTTTATGTTGACGACATGTTGATCGTCGGAAAGGATGCAATGAAGATTAGCCAGTTGAAGAAGGAACTGTCCAAGTCCTTTGATATGAAGGACTTAGGCCCAGCTCAGCAGATACTAGGCATGCAGATTGTTCGTGATAGAAAAACCAAGAAATTGTGGCTGTCACAGGAGAAATACGTTGAACGGGTAATCCAAAGGTTCAACATGGATACTGCCAAGCCAGTCAGCATCCCACTGGCTAATCATTTCAAGCTGAGCAAGAATTCTTGTCCCTCATCAAAGAAGGAGATTGAAGATATGGCAATGATTCCTTACTCTTCAGCAGTTGGGAGTCTAATGTATGCAATGGTGTGTACAAGGCCAGATATTGCCCATGCAGTGGGCATGGTGAGCAGATTTCTTTCAAATCCAAGGAAAGAACACTGGGAGGCGGTCAAGTGGATTCTCAGATACCTTAAAGGTACATCGAAGATATGCTTGTGTTACGGGGGAGTTGAACCAGTTTTGGAAGGCTATACAGATTCAGATATGGCAGGTGATCTTGATGGTAGAAAATCTACATCAGGATTTCTTTACACTTTTGCAGGGGGAGCTGTGTCATGGCAGTCAAGGTTGCAGAAGTGCATAGCTTTATCCACGACAGAGGCAGAGTATATTGCTGCAGCGGAAGCTGGTAAAGAAATGTTGTGGTTAAAGCGGTTTCTCCAAGAACTAGGTATTCAGCAGAAGGAATACAAGGTGCATTGTGATAGTCAAAGTGCTCTGGACTTGAGCAAGAACTCAATGTACCATTCCCGGACGAAGCATATTGATATTCGCTATCATTGGATACGCGAAGTGATGGAGCAACAGTTATTGAAACTAGTGAAGATCCACACAAAGGAGAATCCAGCAGACATGTTGACAAAGGTCGTTACTCGGGATAAGCTTGAGTTGTGCAGAGACATAGCCGGAATGAATGTCTGATTACATTCTCTTCTGATGGTTCTGGAGGGGGAGATTTGAAGGTTCCAGCTGGTTCCAGCTCATTCCAGCTCCATCAGAAGGCTACCCAGTAGCCCACTCTAATGTGTTCCCTCACCTACTGATGGTTAGGAGACAGACAGCTGAAGCTTTTGACAAAGCTTACCAAAACAATAAATGTGTTCCCTCGTCCTTGACTTTTTTGGCCAGAAAGCTCCTATAAGTAGGAAGCTTAGTGAAGGCCATAAGTATGCTCAAGATCAGTGAGGAAGAAACAGAGAGAGAGAGATTCGGGAGAAATCTCAAGTGAGAGTTTTGTATAAATTCTTGTATTCTATTTCCAGAGAGAAATAAAGAATTCCTCTTTGTTTATATCTTGTTAGTGGTATTTTTCTGGCCCTGGGTAACCAACATAGACAGCCAGGCGCAGTATTGTTCAAGGAGGCAGAGGAAGGAAGTGTCAAATTTCACCAACCCACAGACTCCCGTGGATCAATCATATTCCATAACTTGGTTCTGAACAGCAGCTGAGGCCTTGATGGGCACTGAAGTTCAGGCATGAATTCAAAGATATGTCAATTGGAAGCCCTATATCAGGGACAAGAGGTGAAGTTTGATAGCAGCGTGGATGCCGAGAATGAGGCAAATATGGCCAGCATCACACTGATAAGTTACCGGCATGGGTGGAGATTCTGACGTCGAATGATAGCATATGCTGCTAACTCTCTAACTGTTGCATGTCAAGGACAATCCAGGCCAGTTTCCAAGTACACTTCGCCATTGTTTCCTCTGAAGTTGGAGTGGTTTCCCAAAGCAATCACAATCTTCCTGATTTCTGCACACCATCATTCACTTCCATCTTCAGATAAAACATACAGGTACACGTTCACTTCCTTTGTTATTTAGTACTTGTCTTTTATCAGAAAATTTCATGCTCCACTATCTAGAGTCTAGACAATAACTGGGAACAGGATTTTAGAATTGCAGTCAAAAGGCTCAACAAATAACTATGGGGAATACGTATCCATGTTGGTCTCCGGCACATCCACCACTGAGTTGCTAATAGGTACGTTCTGCAGACTGCTGAGCTTCACCTTTCACCCGACGCCATGCGATTTCATTTCTAAGCTTTGCCTTCCTCAACTAACATGTTATACTTAATATTTGCTTTCTGAACTAACACGTTTTAGGGTGCCAAATTGAAAATGATAGGAGAAATAGATAAATCACCAACTCATCTTTAAGCATATGCAAATCTTTTAGTTACTAAGGCAACATAAAAATTCAAATGCAGAATCTCTTATGCTTATGTTAAATCCACCCCGCCGTACTAATGTTGCTCACAGAAGACATCCTATTTCAGAAGGACACCCCCAGTGTCTTGTACCCCAAATTCGAACACGTTATACATGGTTTAGACAGATAAACACTTGTCATCACTACATATCCAACCCCATTTTGGAATCTTATCCCAAAGTTCAACATTTCACGACTAAACAGAGAAATATATAAAAACCATCTTGATTCCTGTGGTTTAGTGACAATCAACAATCCCAATACTTAACATATAATCAGTTTCATCACTATAATCTTCTATTTACATACATGGAAGAGTAAGATCTCTGTCATGGGTGGTAGGTAGTACACCACATTATGATCAAACAAACAGAGGCCGTCCTTAAGTCACATATATTAGTTTAGCTTTGGATCAACTCCAACTGATTTCAATGTCTCTGCCCGCGGCTGTAGTCTGCAATGACAAGTAGGAGAGCCAACATCAGCTAAATAGATACCACATGATGCACTACAACAAAGATAATTATTCTATGTACACACTTCATATTTATTGCACTTCTACTCAACTGAAAGGGGAGTTCTGAATACACCAGTTATGGTGTCAACAAGTCAAACGGGATAAAACAATAATGCTGCCTTTCTCAACTTCTGACCCATTGACATAGTGTAATTCTCACCAGGTTAGGGGGACATTATGATTTTTTTTATTGTATAACATTCTTGTTCACACATCTTAACTTGGTAATAGTTGAAGTTTGTAATGATAAGAGTTAACTAACACGGTCCCTAAACTATTCTATATGTGTCACTAAAGCAAACTGAACTATGTTTTGTGTTAAGTAGCCCTTTACCTCTACAATTCCGTTCAATTTGTCGTTAACTTGTCGTTAACTTTAATGGAAAGCCTCACGTGATGTGCACGTGTATGGTCTTAATTAACCCTATCTCTAACTCATGTGATGTGCGTGTGAGATTTTCCGTCAAATTTAACAGTGAAGGACATAAAGACTACATTGAGACAGATTATATAGGTGAAGGGCTAAATTGATACAAAAAACAATTCAGGACCTAAGTAACACGAATGGAATAATTTACGGATCATGTTGGTAGTTAACTCAAATGATAATCAAAACAATAATTTAAACTCAACCTAGTTCATTGGTCTAATATAATGATCAACAATTGATCTAAGTAATACTAATACATTTATGGATAAGTCTGACAATCAACCTATGTCGTGTTGGGTTTGTATTGGTTGTAGGTGTGTGGAGCACATTAATATTGTATCTATTTAAGTTTTTGTCGTCTACTCATTAAATTAAGAGTAATAGTAGACTGACAAAAAAAAAAAAAAAGAAAAAATATAGATCAAATGATGTGACATTATCATAATAATATTGTTGATCCCACTTTTATATTTGAAATTAAAAATTTCCTAATTATGATAATTCCACATCATTTAATCTATAATTTTGGTCTCCTTTTTTGGTCAATCTAGCATTACTGTTAAATTAATGGGTCTAACGGATCAATTACTTCACCACCCAAATCTAAGGCTTAATTCAAATCTACTAATCCTGTCTAGAATTGCCGAGCTTCAGTTAACTCGTTCTTACACTATTTTACATTGCATGACCAAAATCAAGGCCGCCCCAATAGGTAGGCAACTTAAATGTTTGCATAGGGGTCCCCCCAAAAAAGGCCCCAAATAATATTATGGTATTTGAGAATTAATGTTATATATTGTCTTAACCTTAAGAGCTTTTTAAAACATGATCAATTTTTCGATATTGGTCGGTTAGATTTATTTTCAAAATTAAAAGTTTTAAGAAAAGTTTTATAAATAGATTGCAACACTCTAATAAAAGCATTAGTTATATCAAAAGACTAGATTATTTTTTAAATAAATGCATTGCTTATAGAATAATATTGACATTACCCATAACATTTACTTCTATTTAAAATCTTACTTATGATCAACTATATCACAAGAAAGATTCATTTTATTCATTGAAAAAGATATATTAACGAAACTTGAATGTAAAAGTTTAATCACTAAACTTGTGTCATAAAAAAGCGAGAATAATAAATTTTAAAAGAGTCCTATTTAAAGCTTTTGCAGCCCCATTTACATCGAGCCGGCCCTGACCAAAATTACCTTGCAAAGACATCTCCCCGGATGGGATCAGACATGACTTGTTGACGATGGGACCCCTGTATATGAGCCACCTTTCGGAAGAAAGATTTGTTGATTAACTTTGTACTCTCATCCACCACATGCTCAGGCTCCACCACCTCTGGCAGAGTCGCTCTCCTCGACTTTTTCACGAACACGTTCGGGGCGTACTTCACTTGCAGCAATCCTGTATAAATCCCGAAACTCATCGAAGTGACTATCATCCCCAGCGCCACATACACCGGCACAAGGTCTCCCTTCGAACGCCTGTTACACCATCAACAACTACCCCCTTATTAATCACATCATGAGGTATTACTAAATTTACTCTTTAATTAGATTCTTAATAACTTTTGAGATGCAAATTACCAGATAGACACTTTTTATACATGAACCCAAAAATAACATAGTATGCCAATGCATGCTCCAATACAAATAATTTAACTTTAACAAATTACACTTGTTTAATTTATATTATATGCACAAAATCTTTTCATTTTCTATTTTTGGACCAAATATTGTAGGAATCTTCATGGATTTTTTCTTGGTTTTATTAAACATAAAAAAAAAATGTGAATTTTTAAATGGGGAATCTCACGTTGAGAATGCAAAATAAAATTTTTGAAATATCTCATGGTGCAAAATATAATACAATAAATCTTATTCGATCATCTGAATATCTATATAATAAGATCGCTAAGTTTTTAAACTTATGGGATATATTTCCCCCAAATTTCGCACATTAGCACACACTTTTCCATTCAAAATTTCACAAACTCAACATACACTCTATAACACACAGTTGCACACACTACACACATTCCATCACAAATATGCATTATATACACACTCTAAGTGTACACAAATTCTAAGAGCAACTCTAAAGAGAGTTACCATTTTGGGGTGTCAAATCATTCATTTGCAACATTGAACAGTGTTTTGACACTCCTAAATCATAAATCTGCTCCAATGGCAGGTGCCAAAATGGAGTGTCATTTTCATATTTTTACTCATCAATTTATATGAGTCGTTTGATGTATATTTATCTAACGGATCTATATTCATCAACCCATTTGCAACCTCTCCCTTTCTCTCTCCAGAGTTGTCAAAAATGTCACCCCAAGACCCTTGATACCATTTTCCAACCCTATATGCCACCCCAACCCTATATGCCACCCCTTTGGAGTGAAATTTTTTGAATTTAGGGTGGCATATGGGGTATGCCACCCCTTATGCCACTCCCCTAGAAGTTGCTCTAATAGTGTCATAACTCAGTGTACTAGTCACGGGTATGACTAGTAATGCAATAAAAAAGGTAACTCAACAGAGTATGAATTGAAAAGACAGTAGCTGAAGTATTTGTCCTCACCGTGGCAGCTTAGCGTCTTGAGAGAGTCCAACATCGGGCGCCATAGGGGCGGCCTTGGTCTTGGGCGGAGTTGAAGTAGTAAACGTAGAGCTTCCTCTCAAGCGACTCAGCATGGATTTTAAATAATTCTGCAACATTCACGGTTAACAAAAGAGTCATCAAAATTATATGCTTTCAAGAAAACGGAAATGATGACATAAATCTGTAAACTCACACTTCAGTTGAGTTTGAATTTTTTCATAAATATTCTAATTTTGGTGTAAATAATTTGCCTTTAATTGAATTGAGATTAATCGAAGTATACGGTAAACTAGCAATTCTGACTTACCGGAGTCTTGAAAGCCATATTGAGAGAGAGAGAGATCAAAGAGTGTGAGTGCAAAGCAATGAAAGATAAGATTGGATGCTATATTCTTAGCTTGTTTGATTTGTTGATGGTTGGAGGATCAGAGACAAGTATATATATATATATATATATCATATGAACAGGGAAGAGAGGGTTCGAGAGACACCTGGTTAGCATGCAAAAGTAGAGACACTTGTCATATAGCTAATTGATACACCAAATTGGCTATGGAAGCCTCTTGAAGCAATACACACGTCATCTCTCCTAAATTATAAATACCTTTTGGAGTAAATTTTTTTAAGAATAATTTTTAGGTGGTTCAATGGTCAAGTCTAATTTTTTCACAAGTAAGAGGTCTTATGTTCGATATTTTTTACACCTTTTAGAGATCAACTATCCTTATTCTTCAGGGAATATATTCTTAAGGTTTCAGGTTCGATACTTTTCATATTTTCTAAGGATCAACCATTCTTGTTTATCAAGGAATATGTTCTTAAACTAGCGAGTAGTTAGTCTCATGTTCGATACTTCCTAAACCTCTTAAAGATTAATCATTGTTCTTCAAGAAATATTTTCTTAAATTAATTCGAATTATGGTAATCGGCTCAGAACTCGAAAAAATAATTGACGCAAACCTAAACACCCAAAAGAAATTAAAACTGTTCATTTACTTTATTTTTTTCTGAAGTAATGTATAATAGTTTATAAAACTCTATAAATCATAAATCGTTAGACCTCTAAAACTCAACTGTTGTGGCTCCTTCGAATTTTTATTTCTCGAATTATGAGTTTATTTATTTTTATCACTTATAATCTTGAATTTCAAACATAACCTCAAAGGGAGAATCAAAATTTACACCACGAAACATTTAGGAATTTTTATTTTGAACACTCAAATATTAGATTTTACACATTATACTTTCAATGTATTAAAAATATTACAATGTGACCTTATTGTTAACTTTCGTTGTTCATTCTATCAATGTCGACATTGACAGAATGAGCAATGAAAGTTAACAGCAAGATCACATTGTAACATTTTTAATACATTAAAAGTACAATAAAAAATATAATATTTAAAAGTACAAAGTAAGAATTTTTAAATCTTTTGAGGTGAAAAAAACAATTCGACCTAAACTCAATGCATATATCAGTAAATATAGTCCAAGTTCACTGTCTTCATGAGAAAGTGCATCACTCAGACTTGATTTAGGTTACATCTTGGAGCTGAAGCTTCCCTCCTTAAATTATATTTTTTCCTAATTTTAATTTATCTAATTGACCTTCTCCAATTAAATTCAAACATGTAATTTATATAACAATTTTCAACTTTTTAATAACTACTTCATATTTAAATTTCTCATCATCTTTAATAATTACTTTACATTTAAATTACTGTAAAATATCAATTTAACATTCTATTAAGTAATTTTCTAATAACCATCGAGTGGGGTGGTCCAGTGGGGTACCGGCCGAATTTCTCACCTTGAAATTAGAGGTTCGAGTCTTGAATTCCGCATTGGAGTTCGGTGGTTAACTACTATGCTAGCCTAACCTACGTTCGTTCCCGAAAGGAATAACATCCGTGGTTAGGGGCCTCATGATTCCACCAGTGAGGGCCTATTGGAGTGCTCTCTGGATGCTCTCTTTTTGTCCCCACCCTTTTTTTTTCAAAAGCAAAAAAAAAAATAATAATAATTTTCTAATAACATTAAGAGGGAGTGGGGTGGGGAGACAGTGATGGTGACGATGAAAAAATATTATAAATTTCGCATATCAGAACGTTAGTATTCTTTAAATAAATGTGGGTTATAATTTGGGTATCTTCGATTATGGGGCTGACCTCTTAACATCCCTCAGACCCTGTTATTTTGGGCCTTCTTGCTTGCATTTTGGCCCTTAAATAAAATATGGCCCAAACTATAGTACTGCTCCATCTTTCTAGTCTCAGAGTGCTTTTTTCCTTGATGTATGAAACATTTTTAAACTTTCACTCTTTTTTTTTTTTTGGAAAGGCCCCAGTTGCATTTGGAGTGAAGGTGCATGATGATGAAAGGGAGAGAGAACTACAGAATTCCAGGTTAATATAAAATGGTAGTTAAGTTAAAAATAGCAGTTTTAGCATTTTCCAATTGGTTTAGATATTCTTAATATGTCCCCTTCAACTCGATATGAAATTAATACGAAATTATTGATATGAGTTCAGTCCTAATGTGTTCTGGTCACCAGCCAAACCTCTTTAATAAATGAAATGGCACATACTCGGGATTTGATTATGTAGGTGTTTAGCTGAAAATGTAAAAAGTCATAAATATTCAATAGATTGACATTTGGCATTCCTATGCTTGCTAAGAAGGTGTCACGTGGCAGAAATCCAAGACAGACAGTCAGATGGCCAACTATAGCCACGTTCAAACAAAAAGAGGTTGCATATTGGGAGTTACTACGGAATAACTATCGAAGAAGAAGATGACTATAAAGGGGGCAATGAAGAAAGAATGCGACACGTTTCAACCCCCAAAAGACCCGCAAATCTAGATGTCATTAGGAGTAGTGTTGCAGTAGATTTTAGACTTTAGATTATGATGGTGCTCGAAATCGACTAGACTGGACTGCAGAATAGTCTGAGGTGTGGTCCAACGAGTGTGTGTATGTGTGTGATAGTTTGAGCGTGTATGCTATGTGTATGATGCAAGGAGAAGACAACGGGTTGAGTGGTTCGCCTTAGTAGAAAGATTAAGGTTACGTTCACTGTAAGGGAGACTTTTACTCCTTGGGGATTGTATTACTTGGGAAGAAGATTGATGCTATAAGGTGTTTGGCTTGAAGCCTTTTACAGGATATTGCCTAGGTATTACTTGGTAGCTTTTCGAATGGCTCCCTTGTGCACTGTGGCCTTGTTGGCTATATATATAACTGGTAGTTAGGATTTCATATTTGTCTTTTTTGGTTGATTCTGTAGTCTCTTTTACATTTGTTTTTGTCCTGGAGGAGTGGTTCCTAATACCTTTCTGCATCCATTACTCGCCGATTGCAGTACTTGATTCGTTACCACTACCTGCGGGTTTTTATTCCCTTATTCCCTGTCTACATGTCATGCAGCAGCTTTTGCAGACTGGCCCGGTGCCGTGCTTTCGTCTGTCGAGTTGGTAGATGTACCGAGCTCGTTAATATCGAGCTTCCTTGGAACTGAGCCGTAGCCCAGTTCGAGTCCAAGGAATATTGTCTGAATGAACTGTTTAGGCCGGTTTCAGCAAGCCCAGGGAGTCTTGGGTTTTAAAGGAGTTCAGACTTAAACCAATCATTATCAGATTATAACCAAAGCTTTTCATTCAGTTTCTCTTTTGTAACCGAAGTTCCATCGTTGAATTAATAAAATAATTTATTTTTTATTATTTCTCTGTTTTTACTTTGTTTTATTGCTTAAGAATATTCTATCGTTTTCATCCAAGAAAGTCTTGAAACAAGACAATGAATCCCTTCCAAGTAATCTTTGAATAACTGTCTGTCAATTGAGATAATCCTATCGATCCCAACAAATTTGAACCAACAATACGACTACATATATTTTATACACAACAATAACCCATTAGAATACGATCAAAACACAATACAAATCACATGACACAGATCCTGCAGTCATAGGAGAACAAATTTATATAGATTTAAATAGGGCTAACTTATCTGATTACCTGTTATAGTCCACATTCCTTGAGATGTGTTGTTATCAAAAAGACATAGAGGACCTAAATGTGGTAATGTCTCCCACTAAATTGATTAGTGAGTGCCTTTAGACATAGAGATTCTCCCATTTCAATGAGGTGGTAAGAGGTGGGTGGTGCAAAGTAATTGTAGTGATCTATAAAGATAAAGCCACATCTATACTCATATTCTCCCTTTACACTCCTCAGAATTGCTTTACCTAATCTTTCCCATTTGTTTATCCTTTCAAATAATTCTTTCCAGAAGGCACCAGCCACCTGTCAGCTAACCTTTGCTAATACCTCTTTCCATTATCATATTTTTATTCATTCCCTTCAACTTTTCTCCATATGAAATTAGTCGATGAGTCGAGTTAGTTGAATATTTAAAATTTAAATGTAATTTGGTAAAAATCACTTCAAATTTATGTATTTGGACTAAGTCTGATTTTTGACTCTTATGGAATTTGTGTATTGACTATAAAAATAGAATCCATCAATTATTCAGTTCGAATTCGAATTAGAGTTTTCAAATTGGACTTAAATATTTCCAAATCCGACTTCGATTTGTTGACAACCCTACATGGAATAAATAAGGCCTCTCTATCTGGTTAGGTAATGATATAATGAAGAATAAAAAAATATTCTTAAGTGGTGGATAAGTATGACTTCTTATGGGAATAATGCTGAGGGGGGACCATTCAGAATGCCATCCAAGATCTTCATCTTTTCCTTTTTGGAGAAAAATCAAGAAGACTGTGGAAGGGGAGAGACTCTTGGTTCCAATGTTGTTATATACTTGGAATAGAGAGGGAGAAAAACCAGAAACTTATAGGCTAAGGTTGTGAGGCACACTCAAGATGTGGAGGAAGAAGAGAAAGAAAATGATGGATGTGGATACACATAACATCTTCATTGTGTGAACTTATGCAATACAAAGGCAAGTCATTGAGGCAAAGGGAAGGCAAAGCCTTTCTTCCAGGGTTCTTCAGTTTCTATGTTCCTTCCTTGGCTTAAACAAGGTGTTTTTCAGGGATTTCTACTACTGAGTTGAGTTTTGCATATCCCTTTACTTGTATCATGTTTGTTGGTTCTGTAACTGTTATGAATTCAAGTTTGTTTCTGTCATTTTCTAATATCGGGGAGTTGTTTGAATCATGCGTTTTTTAGACTCAGTCATACCTTGGATGTGTACTCAAGACGTTCAAGTTTATATATAGTAGTTAAACTAGAATTTACATAGCTAGGGACTCTAACTCAAGACGTGCAAGTTTATGTCTCATCCTTTGTTCAACCACTAAACCAAATAGAGTGAATTTACTTTCTATCATGTCTGCATCTCTATGGGACTCAAAATTCCTTACCCTCCCATCTCAATCAGAAAATGCAGTTTGTTACGAGTTGATTGTTCCTGCTTTCTTTGTTGTGGAGTGGTGTGAATGCGTTTGAGCACATGCCAAAAGCAAGCAAAAAGCTTTCGAAAATTAACTCTTAGATTAGTGAGTTTACCTTGGATGCCAACCTCAGACATGGATTTGCCCAGTCTTATTAGCACCAGCAGCATCCACAGTTTCTCGACCGTTGCTGACACGAAACCCCAAATCTGAATGT
The DNA here is from genome assembly GCA_951799425.1 of Ilex aquifolium. NCBI lineage: Eukaryota > Viridiplantae > Streptophyta > Magnoliopsida > Aquifoliales > Aquifoliaceae > Ilex > Ilex aquifolium. Next base: position 12,306,311 of record OX637410.1, on the reverse strand, counting down.
TAAGTTGAAGCTTCAAGCTTGTTTCAATGTGGTGCATGAACCAATGTCAATACTACTGCAAGTCTGCAACAACATAATTCATAAGACATAATCAGAACCCATAGGTAGCCAGTTCCTGTTGAGGGTCACCATCTTTTTTTTTTTTGGTTCAATAGTCAGGAATGTTTAGGTCAGTTTACACGTACCTCGACTAATCCCCTCTCTAGACCGATCAAAAATAGGTCATCCACGTAAGGACTAGGATATTCATGAGAGATAAATCCTTCATGATCTGGCCTCAAGGGATTGCCAAGGTTCGAACTCATGACATCTAAATTTACAGCATATCTATGTTACCACTTGAACTACCATTTAAGGTTTTGTTGAGAGTCAACATCAACTCTAAGGAAAATCACCGAAATATAAGGTGGTTGAGAGTTTAGTGTGCATTAATGTAGTGGTTTTACCAATGGAAGTATTATTTTTTGGTTTCACCATAGTTTTACTCAATAATTTGATGTCAGAGCTAAGGAATTGCGAGAGAAAATTCTACAAATTCCACAAGGAGATTTATGTTGCGTAATATGAAGAAATCAAGGCAGACAATAAGCAGAATGTAGATTCAGTGTGACAATAAATCAAACAGTAAACGTGCATGCACAATAAAAAGCATCAAATGATGTTTGAATGTCGCAAGGAAATATTCCGTGAAATCGATATCCAAATCTGGTTCATAGTTTTCCTTGGCTACAAGATAATCAACCACACATTAACTGTGGCTCAAAGGAAATTTTTTTTTTAGTTCAATCGTCTAGAGTGTTCGAGTTAGTTTACGCGTACCTCGACTAATTCCATTTTCGGTTAAAACCACGTTACGACTAAAATATTCATGAAGAATAAATTTCTCGTAGCCTAATCTCAAAGAATTGTCAAGGTTGACCACTATCCATCAATCTAATATTATTGCTATGAATTTTAATTGCACATTTATAAAGTAGTACAATAACAATGAGATTAATTTAATCTCTAGCTAATTTTATTTAACGGCACAAAATTTATTTTAAAAAAAATCTCCTACAAAAATATCTTTTTTCACGGTCCTCCAATGTTAGACACTCCAATAAAACATTCCTCAATAACAACCGTTTTAGGAGGTGTCAACTCTAACATGTATAAGTACGAACCAAATATGAAATGATTCTAAAATTGACACAATTAATAGATATGTATAATAAATAGTTTAAATTAATATTTGATAATTAGAACACAATCAATAGATTTTTTTTTTTGCGTATCTTAACACAAACACGATACGAATAATAATGATATGACACGAAAATACTGATACACATGTCACACTACACAACAACAAATTGACACCCTTAACACTAACTCACACCTATATCTCTCTTATTTCTGTTTGTGCACTCTAATTTTAAATTAGGGTAAACTTCATTCACACTTCCTGTAATTATTCACAAATTCAATGACACTCTCTGTTTCTTCTGAAATTTAATTGCACCACCTTATAAATTATACTGTTGAATTAATGAAACCCCCTGCTGTTAACAACGGTCTCTGACAAGCTAAAAAGTAGAAATTGTGACTTAAATTTTGTATTTTATGCCTAATAGACCTTTTAGTTGCACCGGCTTGTAACTTGGCCACCTGCTTGAAGAAAAAAAACCAAGTCTATGAAGAAAGAATGAATGTATGAAGATGTAACGAAGCCTCATTAATTTTTTTTATTTATAATATTATGGTGCTCGAAATCGATTGGACCTGACTGTAGAACATTCTAAGATGTGGTCCAGAGAGTGTGTGAACGTGTGTATGTGATAGATAGTGTGCTGAGTGTTAAAAACAAGATAAAGACAATGACGTGAGTGGTTCCCCCTAGTTGAAAGACTAAAGTTACGTCCACTGTAAGTGAAACTCTTACTCATTAGGAATTGTATTGCTTGGGGAAAAAGATTTCTGTTACAAGGTATTTGGCTAGAAGTTTTTTACAAAATATTGCATAGGTTACTACTAGATGATATTTCTCTATCTCTCTCTGTATGGTATCATTAGAAATTTATACATTTGGTTGTTAGGGTTTCGTGGTGATTCCTTTTGGATTGATTATGTGGTTCCTTCTGTGTTTGACTTGTTATTGGAGCTATCATCCCTGACACTTTTCTGTACCCACTACGCATCAACTAGAATACGTGAGCCATCTCTGCTACCGGTGGGTTTTCCTCCATCAGGATTGTCAGGTATTGTCTCATTGTCTCTTGTTCACGTGTCGTGTTGCAACTCTTGCTAATTGGCTTGATGTCGTGCTCCCATTCCCCGATCTGGTACTTATATTGGACTTATCGATGTCAAGTTGTCACCTATTCCAAGCTGGTTTGTTTCAGACTTCTATGGAACTAGACTACGATTCAACTCGAGCCTAGTGAATGCTATATGGATGAGACGCTTAGGTTGCCTTATGTGAGCCCAAAGGGTTTTGGGCTCTGGAGGGGTCTAGATTTAATTCCATCATCATCATAATATATCCAAATTTTGTGAATTTTTTATTTTATTTTTTGAGTCTTCACTGGCATCCCCTGTCAGATTAATTGGGTTAACTAGAATGCAATTTTATTAACTTGCCCATGCTATATTTTAAAATTTTTAATTGATTAAAATTTCTATTTTTTTTATGCATTAAAATTTAATCAGCTCGAATCAAATTTTAATCAACTTGCATTGGATTTTAATCGGCCCGAATTTTAATACATAAAAAATATAAATTTTAATCGACTCAAATTTTAATACATAAAAAAAATTTTTAATTAACTTGAACCGAATTTTAATAAGTAAAAAAATACAAATTTTAATCGACTCGAATCAAATTTTAATCAACGCTAGGAGCTTAGATTGAGCACAAATCAACTCTAATTTTAATAAGTTAAATTTTTTTTAATAGGCTTGAATTTTAATATATATATAAAATAAAATTTAATCAGCTTGAATCAAATTTTAATAGATTCAAATTTGAATATATAGAAAAATAAATTTTAATCGGCGCTAACAGCTCAGGTTGAGCTTAAATGAATTTTAATATGTAGAAAAATGAATTTTAATCGAATTTTATGTAGAAAGATTATTTGGGATTTATGTAGGGGTAATGTTGATATTTAAAATTTTTTTTTTGTTAGGAACCATGGTTTAACTACAGGGGGTGTCAGTGATATTTAAATATAAACTAGAAGGGGTGTCAGTGATGTTTTGGATAATAAAGAAGGTGTCCTTAAAGATATGATATGATATACATATATTGTATGTAAGGGCATTTATGTAAAATGACTTTCTCCATTAACGCCGTTAGCAGACAACTTCTGATAAAGGGTGTCAATAAAATTTTTGAAGAAACAGGGAATGTCATTGTATATATGGATAGCTACAGGGACTATGAATGAAGTTTATCTTTTAAATTATATAATTAAAGAATAAATAAATTATTATTTAAATATAAAAATTATACGATTAATAATTAATTTTTAATATTATAAAGTGTCTCCAAGTACAAAATTATTGGTAGTTTCTCGTGGATGCTTTTTAATACCACCAATTACCAAAAATGTCTTAACCTTCTTCTTTTTGCTTTTCCCCCTTTGTTAATTCCTAAAGCGCAACATAGCATCGCTAGTTTTTTTTATTCATTTTTTTTTTTTGAAATGCATGGAGTCCCAACGATTCATCTTTTGGGGAAGTGAGTAACTACAATTCAAACTCTTGAATGCACATACATACCTTCATTGATCTATATCATATAACTTTGTGAGTGTTTTTATAATTTTTGTAAATATTTTTATAATTTTTATGGATAATTTATCATTTTTATAAGTGTTTTTATCACTTTTGTGAATATTTTTATTATTTTTGTCAATATTTTTATCACTGTTGTGATAACTATTTTTACCACTTTTCTTCAATACAAAAAAAATTATCACTTTTTGTGAATAATTTATTAATTTTGTAAATATTTTTACCACTGTTGTGATAATTATTTTTGTTACTTTTCTTCGATATCATAATAGCGATAAATACATCTACAACAGTAATAAAAAACTTAGAAAAAATTATAAATGTTAATACAGTACCATTTTTTTTCTTTTTTGATACCATAGAGAACTCCTGTAACAAAGCATAGGTTACCGGGGCTCAAATGGAATTCCCATTTTTCTTCCACTTTTCTTTTGATACTTACCTCCTGGAAAGATTGATCAGACATATGATGTTGCTTGTATCTGGATAAGATGTAAATTTATGAACAGAAAGTAGGACAGATAAGAACGCTTCTTTTCTTTTTTCTTTTTTTTTTTTCCTGGTTAAAAAAATATGAGGACAAAAAAAAATGCTCAGAAACCATCTCGATAGGTCCATACTAGTGAGATCACGAGGCCCCTGACCGCACCCGTTACTCCTTTCGAAAACGAACTTAACTAGGTTAAAATAATAATCAACTACCGAATTCCAATATGAACTACAAAACAACTGATAGTCATTTTCTTCCTTCATATGTAACATTCAAATGACAAAATGTACTTCATCTCCTCCCCCCCCCCCCCCCCCCCCCACACATAAATGATACCTACTAGAATGTGTCCACAAACATTAGCTACAGAATATGGTTATAAAACATTTATTTGTTTTCTTAATATGACAAAAATGGTAAGTTCTACTCCTCATGTGCTTATCTTTGGATGTGAATGGAAAAAAGTATAGATGATCATACCTAAAGCTAAACAAACAGATATCATGACTTGACACTAACCTCATTTTTCAGTGTAATTAGGCAAGCAAGCCAGACAAGAAACAATTTCACCACAAAATCCTGTGGCAATACCAAAGGAAATTAACCCAATGCACAAATCTCCCGTCTATTGCCCGACCTATAGCAGGATTTGAGAGAGGTGAATGACAAACATTACTATCCCCATTGTGGAATGACCGGTTTCGGATTCCAAAAATAGTAGAACCTACATCCAAAATGAATAACCTGGCTCTTCCGATCATCATCAGCAGCTTCATTACCAAATTATGACTTTTAAATGCAAAGTTGACACCCAGCACGACCACAGCTCTCCTAACCAAGATCTATACTCTTTTTCATGGTTTCATAGACCAGATATGTAATACTTGCTGCTGGTACGACTTTGAAAAGATTTGGGAGAAGCCCTTTGTAAAAACCTATAAACCCTTCATGCTGAAGAGTTCTTCGAATCACGTCAGACATTCCTTGGTAAGCAGCAGATGCATTAGAAGGTTGAGCTTGCATTCTGAAAAAACAACAAATTAAGCATGCATCACCAGTTACATTTATGGATCAGAACTTGTTCAAGCAAACCAAATAACTGAGCAGAGTAGGACAATCATACTTGAACTTTTACCTTGTTCTGACAACCTGCAACGGATAAACACAGGTTGCTCCAAGAGCTCCCGATATTGTCCCACATCCCAATTGCACCAAAGGACCAGGTTCTGCAGAAATGCAAAATTTTTTAGAAGCAATCTTCATAATAGAATCGTGTGCAGAAATAACATGCAACAACAGTATAGAGAAGCAAATGAAACATAAATCATACCACCATCATGAAGAATATATGTCTTTGACATATCTTTTAGGGTCTCGTAGGCTGCTAAGTCGATGCCAACGTAGGGAATAATTCCAAGAAGGGATGGAACAAGACCTTTATAAAAGGCCCGAGGTCCCTCCTGAACCCATATATCTTTTGATAGTTTTCCCAAGCTTGGAACCTTCCCACCTTCACAAGCATAAGTCTGTAACCGGGTTTTCACAAGATCCATGGGATAAATAGCAGTTTGTGCCACTGCACCAGCCATACCACCAGCAATAAGTCGCCCAGTGGTTCCAATATTACCCCTGTCTTCCCCTTTAGCATCTGCAATGGCATCCTTCAACCTTTCATAAGTATAAAATTTGATGGCACTTTCAGGGGCAACCTTCAAAACGTTTAACCCATTACCTCGGAAAAACCCTAAGAAACCACCTTCCTTCCATATCTTCTTAACTGCAGGAATAATAGCAGCATGTGTGGTCTCAACCTGTAAAACCACCTTAAGACGGTCAAGAGGAGCAGTTGCAGTGCGAGAAGTGGCTCCTGCTACCGCCCCAGCAATCAAATATTTGGTAGCATGAACATGCTTACTGATGCCTTCAGGGAAAACAGCCTGTTCCCCAATATCTACTAGATATATCCTTTCCCAAAACTGGTAGATGTTTTCAATGGTTGCCTCGTGGGGATAGAGTAGAAGAAAGTCTCTCCATTCTTCAAAAGTTATAATTCCATTATTATCTTTATCAACACGCTCCACAAAAAGAGCAAGTTCATCATCATCAATTTCAATCCCTGCAAAAGAGAAACTGCCGTGGCTTATCAGAAGAGTGCATAAACTGGGAATCAGTGGCGGCAAAACTCTTCAAAATTTGATATGAAAGATAGAGAATCTGAGAATTCATATCAAAGATCAGCTGCAAATTTCAATGATAGCAAATGTAACTTCCACAGAAAAGATAATGGATTTAAAAGAAAAAAAAAAGCTAGGGAAAAGTGCATCAAAACAATACCCCATAAACATGACTGCATATGATAAGATAGGGGAGCGGTTTAAACTTTAAAGGGAGGAAAAGAGAATCAATAAACCAAAAACCATGAGTTGGTGCATTTTATGCTCTCTGATTAAATTAAGGACAGTAGCTGCATTAGGAAAAGCAACTAATGATTGTTTTACAAGGCTACTGAATAGATTTAAAAACATTCAAGATATCATAAAAGAAATATCTTAACAATGATTAGAAGAAAACTAACCACCACCTATGCAGTGCAAGGGATTTTCAATCACTCTGACCCCCCAACTCCACCTTATCAGCTCCTCCTTCCCACCCCTCCACCCTGTCAGCCCCTACCCCACCACTTTACCCTACCATTCCCCCAATGCCTCTCCAACCCCCTTCAGTCGTTAAAAAAACTAGTCCACCACTTCCCCATTTACACCCCGTCAGGCCCCACCCTACCAACCCCCTCGCCAACTCATGGTTTTTTATTTGGTTTTGCTAGTATGTGGACTAAGTAGAGTTTCAATGGTAAGGGAAACCCATGTGTGATGAATTTGATTAAGAGAAAAAGTGGTCTAAGTCCCACAATTTCTAGTTCACACGTTACACAAAGACATGATCTAGAAATGGACACGAACCCCAAAATGACACTACTCAAACTTGACATGACATGACTCAAGTGACACCCCTATTTCCAGGCTCAAACCTATGTTCTATCACTTTGACAGATGTGTACTTGCCACCGCTCTAGGCCCGACCCCTTCTTTTCCCCTAGGATATATAAATAATTGGCAATCCATTCTATAAATTATAGTTTCCATTTGTTTCTATTCACGTACGATATCGCAAAAGAAAATAGACAAACCCATTTTATAAAGTGCAATTGAGAGAACATTCCGGACTTCAATATCCAAGTGAAATTAACATAACTTGTATAAATATTCCACTACCTACGTAAAGTCAGACAGGACCTAAAATATATAAAAAGAATAATTCTAAGGAAGTTCCTTTGATAATTGGGAACTTCTAAAGTAGCAAAGGGCATCTTAAATATAAACCCAACAAAAATCCTTTTATTAAATGAAAAGAATTTTTAAGCGCACTATTGGCTTCACTTTCGTTCGGATGTATCATTTATCCAAATCAAAAGCAAAAAATGGGTTGCACTTGGTCAACAGCCAGCACAAGTCCAGTGAACAAACCTATAAGGACAGATTAAATTCCATCACAAATAACAAACCATGACTATACCCCTTAAAATTTCCAAGTAACTGTATATACATTAAGAATTTAAGCTCATTTAGCCTCTCTATACACAAAAGATTATACATTATTTTGCATTCTAAATCGTATAGATGTGTGCCTTCAATTCCTTGAAATCTTCTGAATACAACAATATCACTCGACTCGAAAACCAAACACTTACCACTAGTATGAGGGGCAAAGCATACTACAGAAAGAGCACTCTCTTCAATAACCATGATATTTTTGTACTCAAAGTCATACAACAAAATTTTGACGTAACCTAAAATCCCACCCTTCATTTGAAAATTTTGGAAGAACCCTTGAAACAATTTAGTCCGCTAAAAACATTGTGACAATGACAGATGTAGCTGGAGGCCTGGGGTGCCATATAGTTTTGAAAAACCCATGAATTATGATGTACTATCAGTCTATCACACTCTTGAAGTAACCAATTAAACTTTTCTGATGGGAGGTTTTGTTTTCATTTGGCTGACACTGATGTGAACTATGTAGTCTACCCAACAAAAGGATACAAAACATGAAAAAATTCTTCTTTGCGTTGCATTACAGAACTACTCTTTTTTTTTTATTGTACTTGAAAGTTATTTCAATAATAAATCCAATATTCACAGGAATTCCAAAGTTCTAGCTGTGCATTCCCTCCATTCCTCCTAAACACACCAGCAACAATCAGATCAACTGGACATCGTTAGTTTCATGTAATAGCCATGTCAAGTGGTACATGTAATTTTTAATTTTATGTCATGCAAAAGCTCATAAATTTTCCTTTTCATCTGATTCCAATAAGTAATGAACTTCATCTTATAGCATGTAAAACTATCAGGGAATCCAAAACAATTGTACCATAAGCTTGACAAAATCCCAAAATACAAAGCACAATGAAGAAAAGTATGGTATACCAGACTTAACAAGTGCGTCCCAAAGCTCCTCAGGTAAAATGCACCCATTATGCTCCACATCAATGGCCTGAAAAATCCTATAAAGCTCAAGCTCCTTATCATCCATATACCTCCGAAACTCCTGATAATCTACCCTGCCATCCTTATCGGCATCACAAACACTCAACAAATCCTTAGCATACTTATTCTCCGCCGGAATTTGAAGCGCAGACAAACCCACCTCGATTTGCCCATAATCCAAATAACCCACATTGGCCATGTCAAAAAAATTGAATAAACTCCGAATCCTTGAATCTCTTTCTTCCTTTGTTTCTCTCAATGCCGCCAATACGTGGTCAATCGATACCGGTCCCGGCTTCTTCACCGGGTTACAACAACCGGGCTGGTTCGGCCGGTGATCCTTGGCTGCTGTCGCCGGAGAATTCACATGCTCCACGGCCTGTCCTGCCCCAGACATAATCGAAAATCTTCTCAATTCCACAAAGCATCGACGATTCCAAAGTGCCGAGATCAATACATATATTTATAAATACAATTTGTGTGAACGTAATAGAATTAGCTTCCAAAAAAATTGAATATGGTGACGGAGAAAATAATGTTTGGAGGATCTTCCTTTGGTGGAGAGGAACACCCGAGCAATTGACCCGGGTTGGTGAAGGGCAAATCAAGAACTTTTATTGGGTCAAAAAGGGTGGGTCAAATTTCAAAACAACGACGGCGAGAATTTGAAAGTCTGATTGAAAGGCAACTGGTAAAAGCAACGAACAACGACCAGTTTTCCTCTGTAGCACATTGAAAATCTCTCCAAAAATGACTTCTCCAAGAAAATTTGACTAGGCCAATGGCCACTTTCAGACCAAAAAACGAGAGAGAGAGAGAGAGAATTCTAAGCGTGCAAGAGGGTGTGCGTGAATTGAGCCGAAAACAGAGGTGTAGGCAGATATATGAGATTGAAGATTAGATTATAAGCTTCTTCGCTGTCTAGCTTTGAGTGTGTGTGTGTGTGTGTGTGTGTGTGTGTGTGTGTGAGAGAGAGAGAGAGAGAGGATGGAAATTGGAAGGGGGTGGAGGGGAATAGAGAATCTGATTGAAGAAGCAGGGTTGAAGACAAATGGAGCTTTACAGTTCGTCCACTTCTTCAATGCAGCAACACATGGACCTACTGGTGACTGGTGTGTGTGAAGCATATGATATGAGAATGCGCCTTTTATAAGCCACAGCCAGAGAGAGGCCCAGAGAAATCAGTGGTAGCAAATTTACCAACAAAAAACAGAAAACAAATAGCTGTGGTCCTCGTAAATTTGCTCCATCAAGCCTAGTAGCTTCACACACAGACACACACACGCAGAGACTCACGTTTTAGGCCTGTCTGTCGGTGTGTCTGGTGAGGTGAATTTGTGTGATAAAAAATTCACATTATATTTGATTTATTTATTAAATTATGTTTAACAAATCGTATTATATTAAATTTATGTCGTTAATGATATATAAATGAATCGGTGTTGGAACTAAGAAACAACACATTCAACAAAATGAGTGCGGTAAAAATGAGGATATTAAGATAGATATGTGATAAAATTAAGAAATATAGAATTCAGAATGAATATATTTGCAAAAAAAATTTTAAAATAATACATATAAGAGATAAAATAAAAGAGAATCGACTTAGATAATTTTAATTATTTATAAGTGGCCTACTATGACACCAGTGAAAAAAATGATATAATAATTATTGACGGTGGTAAACATAAGCATTGAAGAAAATTAAAATTAATTTTTAAATAAAATAATAAGAAAATGTATGATAATTTATGGTTTAATAGAAAACATGATCCTTAATACACCTCAATGGCGAAACAAAATTCATATAGCCGATACAAAAAATATGGGTGTCAATTACATCGGGTTTAATCGAATTCGTGTGAAAAAATTATTCAATTCGTACACAATTCGTTTAATTAAACAGGTGAAAATTTACAAATTGAACACGATTCATTTATTAAACGGGTTACACGACATGACTCGTTTAACCCGTTTCATAATTTTTTTATTATTATAATGAAAAAATAATTATTAATTTTTTTTATTGATCTAATTATTAAACTGCATATATTAGTCTAACTAAATTTTTTTGAATAATTATTAATTTATTATTATGTTAATTTTATTTAAATAAATAAACGAGTGATAAACGAGTTGACATACCTCATTGAAAAAAATTATACAAAATTGCCTCAAACTCGTTTATGAAATTGTCATCAATATAACACCGTGTATTGAAAGATTCACTCATAGATTACGAAACTTCCTTGAATCAATGAAGGATGATTTATTATTGAAAAAAAAATATATTCAAATTGATCTAAATGTGAATATATGGTGGAGTGTCTCTTTCCCAACCCTTCAAAAAATTAAAAGCTTTCCCCCATCCCCATCATGCACCACACCAATTAGTGATTCAGAGCTTGTTTGTTTATCGGGTTTGGTAGGGGGTTTAGGAAAAATAATTTGATAGACCCCATAATTTTATGTTTGGTTAGCGTTTTTAAACCCAAAATTCATATCCCGGCCCGTAAATGGTCCGGTGTATTAAACCCACATGCATGGGATTGGGCAAACTCAAGGCGGGTGGATTTTATATATTCTAGTCTAGGTTAAATACGCCAAATGATCATTCTATACCTAATTAAAAATCATATCTACCAAATCACATCTCAACCTCCCAATTATTCCTCTTTGTAATTAAACAAACATTAGTATGAATTAGATAGGTCAATGAATAATATTGTTATTTACAAAACAAATGTGTGTCGATAATTGTGATAAATCTGTGGGTTTCACATGTGTATGTGTTATTTGTCAAACACGGGTATGAATATGATTCATATATGAATCTCATGTACATAAAGGTAAAGATTGAGTTTGGAAGGGTTTGATAAAACCACTCCAATCCCTCAACCCACAAACATCCAAACATGCCCTCAGTCTGATTCCATTTTTCTTTCTTCACCATCACAACAAGAACAAATTTTCAATTGCTTCATCCAAATTCCAATTCTAGGACCCAACAAGATGCCAAACACCGCATAAATATCTGCCTCCGGTATGGTTAATGAGGGTTCACTCCATGCTATACCATGTTTAAGTAGGGGTGTCAATTTTGTCTGTTAATACGAACTCGATACGAACTTGACCTGACACAAAACTCGAAAATAATATGATTAGTTGACACGAGCAATAAATGGGTAAAATTAAGATTAGACACAAATAACACGATTAATGGGTACTGTATATAGAAAATAATTATTTAACGAGTATTATAGATAGAAAATAAGAATTTTATAATTTTTTAAATAGTATTATATGAGTTGTTGTCAAATTAAATATTTTTTTATTAACACAAACCTGACACATATCGAAAGTGACACGATACGATACGATTGACAACCCTATGTTTAAGTGCTGATAATTGGTCATAATAAAGCCTATAAATGTCCCAGAACAGCAGGGTCCTTATTATGCTCTTAAACTTTTACTCAAGCTACCTTGTTAATGAACTACCTGCGCGACAGCCAGCCATAGACCTCATAATAGAGATCTTATTCACTTCGATTAGACCACATAATAGAGATTTTGACGTAGTTCTAAGTAAAGTGAAAAACAAAGTTTCGAACGACATGAATTCTAGACTACTGTAAAACTTTAAGACGAATAAAATATTGTTAAGTCTTTCTTAAATGTACCCCCGGCCCGACGGCATGCCCACATTTTTTTTTTCAAAAGTATTGGTGTGTAATAGGGACCGATGTCATTAATTGTGCATTATTATTTCTAAATAAGGGTGACTTTCTCAAATTCGGATTTCATAGCTCAATTTAGGCCTATTAACCTTTGTAGCGTTTATATAAAATCATCTTCCCTTGATATTTTCGAAAAATCAATTGCCTTCGTTTTAGGAAGATTGATAACAAATAATGTTCTAGTAATTTTTGAAATCAATCATTATCTAAAATACAAAACTTGGAAAAAAGAGGGCCACATTCCCCTAAAGTTAGACATGAACAAAGCCTATGATAGAGTAGAGTGAATTTTCTTAGAAGGAATGATGGGTGCTTTGGGTTTTAATGCACGATGAGAGAATATATATCAAATAACACCCTCTAAGATATGAATAATGAGGTTGATATGGTTATATGGATTAAGAGAAGAACATTAAGTAGGTCTATAGACAAGGGTTATCATTATTAATACAAAATTACACTATTTAGGCATACAAATGAGTGAAAGTATCAAACAGATTGGTAACCATTCCCTCTTCGGTTCCTTTGTATATAAACAGCAATAGCTATCGCCATTGCCATTCCAAACAATGCTACAAGCCAAACGAAATTGGGTATTACCCTCTTTTCATGCACCTGCAAGAAACCAGCAACACTAATTAATTTAAGAACATAAAAAGGTTCGATTTGAAATTCGGAAGACTATCTACTCAAACACCCACTTCCTCGTTCAGTGTCCTTGTTAGGGGTAACAATCATATTGTGTCGAGTCGTATTCGTATTGTTTTATTTTGAGTTCATGTCGAGCACTAATCAACTCTAACCCAGCCTGTTTAATTAATTTATTTTCGTTTAATCAACTCTAACCCAGCCTATTTTGAGTTCATGTCGAGCACTAATCAACACTAATCAACTCTATTTATTTTTGTATCATGTTCGTGTTGACCCATATAAACCATGAATACAAAATTTAAACGCTCAATTTTATATCTAAAATTTTATTATCACTTAATCGAACATATGCACATATTTTTTTTCTATAAACTAAAAATTAATTTAATAAATATAATAATAAAAATGAGTAAAAATATCTTTTTTTGTACAAGAATTAGGTCACTAGTTGATAAAATATAATAAAAATTTTGTATTTTATTCTTATAATACTCTTTAAACGTGTCAATTTTGTGTTGTTCGTGTTTGATATTAACTCAACTCATTTATTATTCGTGTTACCGGTCATGTCATATACGAGTTCGTATCGAAAAATGGTCAATCCTAACCCACTAATTTCGTATCGATTTCGAGTCTTGAATTGACACCCCTAGTCCTTGTGAATCACTATGAATGCTAGACTTCTTCAGACTTAAGTTTAATCAGTCTCATCTCGTAGATTTATGAAGAAAATCTTGTTACTACCCAAATATATCAATGTGTTTACCCCGCATGATTCGGATTGATTAGTTTAATCCTATAAAATGTAAGGGATAGCGATTGAAAAACAGGGCAATATCTTACTTCAAATGGAGCATGTATGTCTGGACTGGGTTTTGGTGATGGCGATGGGGCTGCAACCAAAATGTAAAAGAGCCCCATAACTCCGGTATGTGTTTGGGTACTGCTATAATTCGATTCGAGAATCAGAGTCTCCCCATCAGATATTTTGACAGATCCAGGTTGAGGATAACAGGTGGACATTCCTACAATATAACCAGCTTCATTTCCTGCTTCCTTTCCTTCACCGTAAGTAGGTATTGATTTGCATATAACCCGTCCATCCTGAATCAAATCACCAGACAAGCAAGGCTCGTGCGAATTATATACTTGGAGAAATTTGTAGCGAGGGTGAGGAGACATTTGGCAGAAAAAAACTTGCCGACTAAATCATACAGCTCAACAAGGACATACCCATTTTCCTTCTTTGAATAGGACTCTTTTGAAATGAACTTATTGAGGCAATGATTGCAGGCCAACACACTAGAAAAGAGGGGCACAAGTTTTATCTACTTAAAATCACCAATGTGCTGATGGCCTTTTGCCAACTATAAGTGTCAGTTTCTACCAGGTTAACAACTATCTTTGTAGCTCCAGAATGTTTCAGTTTATGCTCCTACCTATTATCTGGATATACCAGGAAAGATGTACGGTCTAATGAGGCTTCAGAGGGAATTTCTTATTATTTAGGTTCCATTTAGGTATTTCAATTCAAAAAAAGAAGGTAAAAAGTAAGAAGTGGGTTGGGTCATATATATGAAAGAGTAGGCATTAAGGCAACATGATTTCCATTACTTTTGGTTTTCAGCAATTTCTGTCGAGAGACATCAAAGCCTCCTGCAGGGGATGTAAAAAACAAACCGTGCATCAAGCTTCCTAAAGTTTCAAAAGTACTGTTATTGGTTTAAGGTTTACAGTATGCCACTAGTTATAAATTGGCAAATAAATTTTGGAAAAACAGGACTGATATCTAGCTCTTGCAAGCATAACTCAATGATATGCATTTCAACCTATAAGTTCTGAAAATAATCAAAGATGGCACATAACGATGTTAGATAATACGCAATCAAGTGATCTAAAGAACTGAACATGAAATTAAATAAAGAAAATCACCTCTCCATAAAGAATTGAACCAATCCCCCCTGTGTGCTGGTGTGCAACAGCATAGATGACATCACCACCAGTTGGCAGACTAAGGCTTACCCTTTTGGTATCACTGCAACCGTCTTTAGCCATGCCAGTGGAACAAGCCTTGATGTCATACTCAATCTGTAGCACCACAGATCAATTGATTCAGTGGCCAGAAAGAGGATAAATTGTCCAGGGAGACTGTACAAACTCTAAATCATTGCCAAATACAAGATTTCATTATATTTCAACTTTCGTTCTTTGAACATATGCTAATGTTTTGCAAAACTCATCTACGATCATGCGTTGTACAGTTTGGCTATTAATATTTATGGAAACAAGTAACACTAAAATTTGCATTAAATCAATTACTGCAATTTTTCCTTTTTGTCAGGATTCATGGATAATAAGATCTCAACCTATAGGACAATGTAGCTTGGAAAACATAAATTTCCTTTTAAAAGGAACCATCTTCAATTATAATATTTCCGAAAATATGATACTGCATAATGGCATAAATTCTACCCTTAATATACTTCTCGAAGAGTAAAACAACTTGACGTGTGTATAAAATTATCTCCAAGGTAGTAATTCAATCCATTTCAAGTAGATAAATCCAACTACACATATATGAAAATGATCATTCACCTGGCAATCATGTTTTCCACTGAGCCCTGTTGTTTCATCTGACCTTTTCCATTTATCAGTAACATCAAGGACATAAATATTAACAGGCACAATGGAGTTATCCCAGTCAACCCACTTGACTGTGTATCTCAAGTAGAGACTTCTCTTGGCCCCCTCAAAGCCTTCTCTCAACCTGCATTGTCTATCATGATGGCAACATGTCATACCCCCTACATAATCTGGCCTCAAAGGTCGGCCATTATCATCCATTGTAGCGTTGTATAGATCACACCTGCATTCAGTGCACCCCAACATATCTTTTGTACCCTGTGTATCAATAGCATGCACATTGAGCAACCATATCTCCTCATACCCATCAGGAATTTCCGCCTGATTACCAACTTCTATTCCAAAAGGATCTGGCACATGTGTGGCTGTTTTTCGTGTTTCAGACCCAAGGCCCCAATGTTGTGGCAGACTATGATTGCATAACCCATTGTTCCCTGCAGTGATAATATCCGAGTTGTTGAAATCAAAATCAGTATTGTCCTTTGACATTTCAACACCTTTACGTTGATAGTATCTCACAACAATCCAGTGATGGAGATAAGTTTCATAAAGGGGGACAGGGTTCCCTGCCTCATCAACCACTTCGGCATTGAAGTTCTTGATAGCAATATGACCTCTTGGAAAATCAATATTGTGGTAGTATCTGTTCACCACTGATCCTGGTTCCAGCACAAACTCAGGTGATAGAAATACCGCAGATTTTTCTCCATTTTTGTCTCTTAAACGAGCTTGTGAATTTTGAACACTTATCACCAAGAAGAGTAAAATGGATACGGAAAGTAACCAAGCTCGAGGACAATGTGCCATGTATTTCTCTTGATGTTTGTATATCTGTGGGGAGCATAAATATAGACAATTAATGCATACCAAACAACATTACATTACATTACATGAGGATTCTCTCTCTCCTTGTGTGTGTTTTTTTTTTTTGGGGGGGGGTGTATTGGACAAAGAAACAACATTGAAACTATTGTTCGAAAACTAATTTAAAGACATGTTTTCTATCCTAAAATTTATGAAGAGTAAGTCTTAGAGCGCATATGACAAAACTACAATACGAGAAGCACCAAGAGTCATCTTCAAATTCATCCATCAATATAGTATAAGAAATCAATCATTGTTTCTGCAAATATGCTGTTGAGATAATTTAAGTAAGCACCATGTGAAGTTGAAGACACCATATCTACATTCTAAAAGAACAAAATATAAATACACAAAAGCACTAAGTGCTTCAAAAACCAGGAAATTAACAAAAGATACTAATTGTTTGAGCCACGGAAACAATTGGATAAATCTGCGTACATTTAACCCTCCTTAAACTGGCAGAGCCTCGTGCAATGGGTATACCCTTTACTAATTAGTCAAAAGAAGATTAACTATCAACTGTTTCATAAATACATAAAACAAGCAGTAATTCAGGGAAGGGGGAGGGAGAAAACAAACTGAAATTATTTATATATTAACATCATCTGTTGGCAACTTCATACTGATCAGTAAGTAAATGACAAAAATAAAAGCATAATCAACAAAAATTTTCTGAGAATAGAGGGTACCCAGATGAGATAGGAGGTTGGTAAATCCAAATGACAATTACTCTTCACTATGAGGTTTCTTACATGTGCAACAGTGCAAGAATGGAAGTCAAAATTGAGGGTATTTATGAGAGAAAGTTACTCATACCATGACACTTTAAGCTTTGAATACGTATGAAGGTGGCCATTTTTATATCTTGCCACAAGTATATTTCGATGAGGGCGGTGGTTACGCCATTGCCGGCATTATAACACCAATCGGAAACGTCAAAGAAAGGAAGAGAGTTTTTTTTTTGGGTAAAATATACTTTCCGTTCCAAAGTATGTGTTTAGTGTGTATTTAATCCTCAATCTTCTAATTGTGTCTATTTTGTCTATAAAGTTCTTAATTTGTATTTATGTGGTTCAATCACAAATGTCCGTCAGAAAATCGTGATAATTCTTATCACGTGCCAATCACGTGATTCTTAATTTTATGTTTATTTAGTTATTATAGTTTCAAAGTTGTGTTTATTTGGTCCTTAAAATTCTTAATTTGTATCTATTAAATCCCATATGATTAGCGTATGTCTAGAACTGTGACGATTTTTTTACAGACGTTTAGGATTGGATCATATAGATACACATTAAAAACCTTAAGGACCAAATAAATACAATTAAAAGATTGAAGACTAAATAAATACTAAACACATACTTTGGGGGTTAAAAATGTAGTTTACCCTATTTTTTTTTGAAAATCTCTGCCCGTCAGTGTGAGATAATTTGAGAAAGGCCGGTGGCGTAAGCCATGACGCTCGGCAACATCTAAAATAAAAATAAAAAACGACCAAAGAAACTTAGCAACTACCTCGGTAAATATTACATACGACCATGTCAACATTATTATATTATAATATTAACTAATAATAAATTAATAAATAGATATGGTGAGTCTTATGGATAGTTATTTATAATATAAAATAGAGCATGATTCAAAAAGTCTATTCAACGGTCTTAAATAAACTCATCCAACAGTCACCAACATCTCTCTTAAAATTATTCAAATTTCACTGTGCCCGGAGATATGGAAGGAGAGTGATAAGTTATTAACTTACATGGAAGGGTTGTTATTAGTTTGTGTGAGATTTATTTTTTTATTTGTCTATATATTATTGATTGATAATTCCACAATAATAATACTGATGAGCCCAGAATCAACTGGGTCAGGCCCACTAAATCAAGCAAGCTCAAATCAGTTAAAAGGCAGGTCAAGCCCAGTTCGTGAATTCGATCCAGCCGAAGGTCTAAGGAGTTCAAGAAAATTAAAGCACGTAGAGAACAATTATTGAGATACTTACTCTCGAAAATCAAGACAACCCTTGATTGCACTTACCTTTTGTACTTACCCGAAGAATTAGTACTTTTATCCTCATGTCAAAACCTCAATTTAAGGTTCTGTGCCTATAAATTATAAACTCTCGGACATATATCTCTACACCTTTCTACACACCCTACACATATCTTTTCTCACTCTTAGTAATTGTATCTCTCCCGAAACTAATCATTGCTCTCTCTCTCTCGTTCATCTTACTTCATTAATAAAGGTGCTTCGATCACCGTTGCTATTTCCCGGAGTGGAATAGGTCACCCGAACTGAACCACTATATATCTATGTGTTGACCCAATTTTTACATTTTTGTCATTGATTGCTTTATTAATTGTCTCATTAATTCTCTTGCATCATTCACTCGACTGTTGATCTTGTATAAGACTATTTTATGCATCATCAAATACTAACGTGATATCACCATTATATTGAATATTTATTTTTCGGTGTGTGAGATTACGAGGAATTTCTCGTGAATTCTTTAATTCTAACGTAGATGATCTATTTTTTATCATATGAGAAAAATTAATTGAAGTGGTGTTAAATTAAACCCAACATTTCACGTCAAAACAAAAAAAAAAAAACTTTGATTGTTTTGAGAATGATTAGAATATGGTTATTAATGCTTAGTTGAGAAGTAAATGAGGGAAAAGGCAAAGATTGGTCAAGGAGACAGAGATTAGAGGAACGAGGGCGAAGTTTCTTTCCAATTTCTAGAGTCAATGCGTGAATAGGGAAAGTTCAGGGGTAAATTTCATCCACTCCCCCCTAATTTCAACGATATCTTTTTCTTTTTTTAAAATTTCGCTGACATCCCAGTCGGTGTTTGTCTGGTTACGGAAGTAAAAGAAATGTTTATTTTATTAATTTATTCCTAACCATTTTACAAATTTG
The DNA here is from genome assembly GCA_951799425.1 of Ilex aquifolium. Lineage (NCBI taxonomy): Eukaryota > Viridiplantae > Streptophyta > Magnoliopsida > Aquifoliales > Aquifoliaceae > Ilex > Ilex aquifolium. The sequence continues at coordinate 12,286,671 of OX637410.1, read as the reverse complement.
AGTTTTTACCCCAACTTATGGAATTTTACAAAAATATACCAAAAGATAGTTGTTTTCAAACTATTTCTCAAACTCATGTAGTTTTAAAAAACGTCATTCAAACTGACGTTTTTATCATAAGAGGCATTTGTTCAACTGACGTTTTTATGTAAAAACGACATTTCAATCAACGTCTTTAAAATGCATTTTTTATTTAAAAAGCCACATAAAACGTGAGTTTGACCAACGTCTACTTAGAAATGTCGGTTGAACCAACGTTTTATGCCTTCTGCATGAGTAAGATAGCACATGCATTGTTGCCCATATATCTATAGAAGAAAAAGTCACTCTTTTCTGCAAAAATGTCAATATCACCATTCGGAATCTCTGCTACCATAGAAATTAAATGGGAACTGGAAAAGCTTGTGGAAAAATTCTTTATTTTTTTCCATCGAATGAACCCGCACTTAAAATAATTTGAACAATTCCTAAGATATTGTGCTAGAATAAGTTTTTTAACATATACAACTTTGGATTATTATCAAAGTATCAAATTAATTTCTATCTCAAGTAGGCCATTAGCCATTATTCCATCAGCTTTGTTCCAATAACATTGCTTTTAACGAGTAATACTATTTGAATCTAAAAATTTGATCTAATTTACTGACATAATTTACTGTGACATTTGGATTCACTGTAGACCCCATCAAACATTAGAACTTGGTGTTGATCCAATGATTCATATGAAGCCACATCATTATGTCAGCAAATTATGTCAGATTTTTAGGTTCAAATAGTATTACTCCAGTGTTAATTATCATTAGGGTTTTTTGTACTTTATATCTTGAAAGATTTTAATATTCTTATTTTGTACATTCAAAGATTAAATTTATCACATTATACCCTCAATGTATCAAACATATTGCAAAATGCTCATTCTGTCACCTTTTGTTATTTTTTTAGTCAAAAGTCAACTCATGGACATTGACCAAAAAAATAAGAGAAAGTTCATAAAAAAGTCACATTACAATATTTTTAATACATTAAGGATATAATGTGAAAATTTTAATTTTTAAAAGTATAAAGTGAGAATCTTAAATTTTTTTAAGGTATAAAGTATAATTCGTCCTTATCATTATATATTTCTCTTTTGACTTGTATTCTGGCAATTCATAAGACGGAAACAGGTTGATCATGTCTCTCTCTCACAAAAACTTCCATTCAAGCCAGTCTTCCCACGAGGTAGAAGTTTCATATGTGAAAGGAAACTGTTGAACCATTCAACATGTGTATGATTATGACTTCCCAGTTCCCATTCAATTTCTGTGGTAGGAGAGACTCCGAATGCTGATAGTGACGTTTTTGCAGAAAAAGTGTTGACTTTTTCTTCTATAGATATGTGGGCAACAATGCATGTGCTATCTTACTTATGCAAAAGGCATAACAGTGGTTCAAGCGACGTTTCTAAGAAGACCAACATTTTATGTGGCTTTTTAAATTAAAAAAAAAACATTTTAAAGATGTTGGTTGGAACGACGGTTTTACATAAAAACGTAACTTGAACTAACGTCTCTTATGATAAAAACTTCATGGGTTGAGGTAAAAGCTCTTACAAATTTACATATTAACTATTATAATGTATTATATATATGCACACTAGTAATGTAAGAAAGTGACCACGTGTCATTTTTTTAGACGATATTTCGTGTCCAACACGTGATCATTCCATAAAAAATTTAACAGTCCGTCTACGTAGTGACTAAATTGACATGAATTGAATACTTTATTAGGAATTAAATTGACAAAATTGATACAATGAGACAAAAAATATATTAATTTTAGGATACAATATTGATTTTTTTTTTTATTGTGTACCATAGACTTGTCCTAGAATTGGTATTGTGAAACAAGTATTGGAGCAAAACTAGTGCACATTTCAAGTAGCTTAATTGCAAATTCCAATTCCACGACCCAAGAAGCTGCCAAACATAGCCTAAATTATAGGGGTGTCAATTTGACCTATCAACACAAATCCAACATGATTCTAAAATTGAAACTATTGATAACAGTAATGATACACTGACCAAATTTTGGGACCAAATTTGGAGCCCAAATGACATGGCAGCTGAGTTGGGCTTCTTTATTTGGTGCCATGTCATTTGGGCCCCAATAAAGACTCTAAATGACATGCTACCATGTCATTTGAGCTCCAAATTTGGTCTAAAAATTTGGTCAGTGTAGCATTACTCCTATTGATAAAGATGCATAATAAGTGGTTGGATTAATGTTTGACACTTATAACACATTAAATAGATTTTTTTTTTGTATTAACACCAACACGATACGAATTATAATGAACGACATGAAAATAGCAATACGCAGATGATGCGACACAAATTAACACCCCTAATAAAATACTCATTATTTTTTTGTCAGGCATATAAGCTAAATAAAAATTACAATTTGAGTCCTTCAACCTAGAACTCATGTCCAACATTGGCATTGCCATATCAGTCATCATATTTCTCTGCACCTCCAACTATGTTGTCAGATTACCCCAATTGCAAACATCTGTTCAAATTAAAAGAAAGACCAATGCAAACTATTGTAAATACAATAACTCTATATAAAGAGGAGGTGTGCTTAAACCAAAAAAACTTTATAGAGAAGAGGTATTATATGATTGCAACGGTAGCTAACAAGTGTAAAGTGAAGTGCAATTTATTCTATAAATGATCCCTAACAGCTACGTATTGACTATGCTCGTTAACTTTTACACAAGCGACCTTGTTAATCAATCACCCAGCCCGGGCGTGAGCCAGCCATAGCCATATATGCAATGTGTTGCCCGAGTTCGGGTCATTTATCTTAATTACAACTCAACAAAGTTTTTGTCTTTCACCTACTGATGCCAAAACTCAGGCTCCACCCAAACATATGAACGGAGAGACCGGCAGCCTAGCTTTAACCAAACTCAACTCTGCCCATTTTCCTCTCAAAAAGGGGCTCTAAGCCTCTAACAAAGGTTACAATTCTGCATGCACTAAAATATACATCTTTTAGCAAAACATGTATAGAGGGTTTAATGCAAACCATAACGTAGAACCAAGCAATTGACACCAAGAGTGTCAAAATATGACACGATCTATTAATACGATACGAAATTAAAAAGTTTGAGTCTTCTTAAGTCATCTGTTTTATAAATGAGTGGATACGACACGACACGACACAATTAATAAACGAATTGGGTATATAGATAAAGTCAATAAAAAAAAATACATGACATGACACGACTCGTGTATATACCAGTTATATACGATTCATACATGACACGAACCTGATATATATGACACGAATTAAGAAACAAATCAGGTATGAGTGGAGTGTTTTTCTGACACAAACTCACTAAAACCCGACACAAACCTGCCTCATCCGTCATAATTGACAGACCTAATCGACACCCTCTGACAGTTATGAATGATAAAACACCATATCCATACATGCAGAAACTATAAAATGTAGTGAGGATTCAAGTTTTGGATATTTGAAATTCTGTTCAAGAAAAGAAAACTTCGAAATTGACAAAAGACAATTATTGATTACGATTATCTTTTCTTATATACACAAAACAAGAAGTAATCCAGGGAAAGGGGGAGAGAGAAAACAAATTGAAGTTATTGATACATCAATCTGTTGGTAAACTTCAAACTGATCACCAAGTAAATAACAAAATTAAAAGCACAATCACCAACAATTTTGCGAGAAGAGAGCGTACCCAGATGAGATATGAGATCGATGAACCCAAAGGCCGATGATTCTCCAAACGTTCAGGCTTCGTACATGTTCAACAGTGGAAGTGAGAACTGCGAGTGAGTCCTTCACTTGCTGTTTTGAGTGAAGCTACTCATACAATGACACTTTGTCGCTTTAAATACGCATCAAGATATGTGGTATTGTAGCTTGCCACTTGTGGGTTTCGATGAGGGCACTGCTTATGCCATTGCCGGGAAATTAATAACCATTCAATCAGAAAAATTCAAAGAAAGGAGGATATTTTTTCATAGTCAGTGTTAACGAGAACCTGAGCAAAATAGATTGCATAACGAATGACGCTGAGTCCGAGTGTACCGACATTTTACCCAGAAAAAAATGACAGGTAGTATTAAAAATTAAACAAGAAGATTTGGTTGTTTGTGAATAATTTAGTATAATTATGAAATGTTTTGCAGAGAAGCAAATGAAGAGAAAAAGGCCAAATATTGTAGAGATTGAGGTTAGAGACTAGAGACTTTTTCCTTGTTTGCTAGCAAGAAGTACTCGGATCTTCCTGCCGACTTTTTTCCTTGTTTACTAGCAAGACTTTTTTAATTCACGTAATTTATTAGCTTAAAGCACAGTAATCTGAGTACTTCTTTGATAGCACAAAATTTCAATATTTGATGGAATCTAGTACCGTCAAGTCTGATGATGCACAAAATTAATTATTCACGATATAAAGCAATTAATAAAGATTAAGTGGTTGGGTCTGGCTGACCTAACTATTGAAGGCTACAACGGTGGTCGGAGAACTCTAATAATGAGAGGAAAGATAGCAGGAGTACGCTCAAGGTCAAGTATGTCAGATCTGCCTCATGTGTATGAGATTTACAATTTATAGGCACAAAGTCCTAACTGTGGGGGTGACATGAAAGTTAACCTATTAATTTATCGGAGTGGGTAGCTACAATTGGGGATAGACACTATCTTGGAGTAATAGTTATCCCGATGATTGTTTTTCAATGTGCGTTGACTTTCCCTGGACTTTTGAACTTTTAATTGGATTGAGGTCATGAGTTAAGTCTGACCTACCTTTTGATGATTTTGACTTAACTTATGGACTGGCCCAGACCTAGTCTACATCTGAGCTCGTCAAAGTCAACAAAATTAAGTTAATAAATCGAAACTGATCGTTAAATAAAATATATAACATACACTAAGAAAAATAATTTAGGAAAGAGAGTGTTTGAGGGCGTTCAAACAAGAAGATTTGGTTGCATAACAAGAAAAAATGACAGGTATTATTAAAAATTAATGGCATTCAAACAAGAAGATTTAGTTGTTTGTGAGTAATTAGTATAATTATGAAAGGTTTCGAAGAGAAACAAATGAAAAGAAAAAGGCCAAAAATATTGTAGAGAGACAATCTAAATCTTTCCAGTCACTGCTAAAAGGGGCATGTGATGAATCAATAAAAGCAAGCGACTTTTCCCTTGTTTGCTAGCAAGTACTCGGATCTTCCTTCTATCACTTTGTTTTGTTTTTTTTTGTTTTTTTTATTGATTTAAATTACTAACCTAATAATTCCTTTCCTACCAAGAAATACTCCAATCTTCCTTCTATCATTTTGTTTTTTTATGAGAAAATTAAACTTAGACCTCGTGAGGTTTATCACTTCATCACTTAGACTCTTTGAAATTTAAAATATTATACACAGATCCCTTGAGATTTGTACGCGCGTAACATATAGGCCCCTGTTGTTAATGTAATCCGTTAGTAAATTACATCCAAACTCCTAAAATTTGAAACGTGCAATATTTAGACCGTTCAAGTTTAAAATATTATACTTAAACCAAAAATACTCTAATTAAATATTTTAAATTTTACAACTAATATTCGCATTCTATTATGTCATTTATTGAAATAAAATCAAAAATAAAAATTTATTTTTTTCTTTAAAAAAATCATAATTAATACTATTGATGTTAAAATTTGGAGCTCCGGAAGGGATCGACTCTCCAATGCCTAAGTTAATAAGTGACTTAAAGGTATGAACTGCGTCTAAAAGTTAGAAATGACACACCTAGAGCATTTTGGACTAAATGGACTTTTCACCTTGGATCAATTTTTCCATCATCAAGTACGAACATATGAAATAAGCATAATCAACACATTTGCATGTTTCCATTACATTATCTATTGACATAAAACTCAAACAAAATTCTAATTTTTTGAGAAAAAAACAGTAATTAGTATAAATATATCAAATAACTCAATTTAACACTCATTTGCATACAATTATACTGTCTATTAGAATAAAACTAAAAAATCAAACAAATAGTCAAATTGTAATTGATACAATATATTCTAGGGTAAATTACACTGACACCCCCTGACTTTTTGGTTTATTACACGAACACCCCCTAACTTTTGACAAATGACACCGAACTCCCCTGACATTTAAAACTTATAACAGTCACACCCCTTCTAACTAACAGACGTTAGAATGACTAACGGTCAAAGCTGATGTCATTGATATTAATTCCTAAAATACCAAAAATGCCCTCCAAATATATGTTCTTACCCCAAAAATTTATCAATCTCTCACTTATCATTTCTCTATTTTATATTTCATATATAAACTAAAATTTTCTCATTTAATCTAAAATTAAATGTTATATTTCACATTTAATCTAAAATTAAATGTTGAATTAAATGTTATATTTCATATTTACATTTAAACTAAAATTAAATGTTGAATTAACCACCCACTGCCGCCTCCACACCACGGAACCACCACCATACTTCCCTAAAAATCACCACCACCACCTCCTCCTCCTCCTCCTCTGTCTCTTATGTACAGAGCACCGCCGGTAATGGGTACTAATGACTCCATTGTTGCGATTGGGGGTTTGCTATATCGCCGAAGAGAGAGAGAGGGAGAGAGAGAGATGGGGGGCTGGGTGTGGGGGGGGGGGGGGGCGGGTGGTGTGGTTGCGTTGCTGGGTATTAGGGGCTGGGTATTGGGTGGTGTCTGGTCCGAACCAATCACACTCGTCGGACTCTCATGCCCATCAGACGACACCTCATAATCCCACGCGCCCTTCTCGTCTCCGTTAATGCGCATCCTCCCAAAACCATCAGCAACTGAACCCGATACACCAGACGTCGTCGCATAATCAGAAGAAGACGACACAGAGTTGTTCTGAAGAGAACTGGATTGAAGCAATAGAGCCAAACGATTAGACAAATTGATATTGGCGATTCGGAGATTGATGTTCTCTTGGCGCAGAGCTTGGGCTTGCTTGTCGATCTGGCGGAGGTAAGAGAGCAGCAAGTTATGGCGTTCTATGAGATCTTGATACTTATGAGGCGAGTATGGTGTGAAGTCAAGGGCATGAGTGCTGTTGATGTTGGTGGATGAATTAGCGGAATTGGTAAGAGAGAGGTGTGGGGGTGGATTTGGAGGGAAAATTGACGCGTACAGTGAGGTATTCGCGACGTCGTTTGTTTGATTGAAAAATGGAGAACTGATTTCGTTACCTCCACCTCCATGACTGGTTGAGATATTTCTCTGCATCTTCTTATCTCAAATAACCAGGTTTTTTCTGAAACATCACCGATCTCTGGAGATTTTGTAGAGAAAAAAGAGAGGACTTTAGAGAGAGAGAGAGAGGAGAACCGTTGCTGGGTATTGGGTGGTGTCTATGTGTATGTATATATGAATGTGTGTGTGTGTATATACAGACAGAGATGGCTGAGGGGGAGAAAGAGAAGACCGATGAACAGAGGGGCAAAGGTTTGGGTTTGGGTTAGGTTAAACATAGGGGCAAAGTTGTCTTTTTATTAGCAGAGTTAACTCCGTCTAACTATTGGGGTCTTAGTGTCATTTGTCAAAAGTCAGGGGGTGTCCGTGTAATAAACCAAAAAGTCAGGGGGTGTCAGTGTAATTTACCCTATATTCTATTTTTAATTGGGGTAATTATTTTTTTAACTCTTAGCTTTTTCTTTTTCTTTTTTCTAAAAAAGTTTTTTGAGTATATTTTTAATAATATGGCTCGGGTTCATGAGCCCAAACTACTCAAATTTATTTTTGATTGAATTGAAATTTTCATAAGACTTTTTTTAAGGCCTAAAATCTTATGGATTTAAAAAATTTGATTTGGACCAACTATGCATCTAAAAAATTTGGGGTCTTCTTGAAATATGGGACCTAAAGCTCAGACTTTGTTGGCCTTGTGATAGGGCCGACCCTGGCCTCTCTGTTTTTTTTTAACGATCAAGAGTGTCTGAATCAATTTACGTGCACCTCGACTAATTTCTTTCTTGATCCGGTCAAAGACAAGTCATCAGTGACTCTCTTGTTATATATAGAGTTGTAGGTAACTATCTCAATGTAAGAGATTTGACACATGGATCACCCAAAGCTCAATTCTGGTATTATACTAGAACATTCAACCTAAAATCAATTAGTAGTGAGTTAGCTGGTTCGCCAAATATATAAACTAATATTTGTGGTCTTAATTATTCAATACGGGATATAAGTTCTGGTAACAAGACTTCTCAGTTCTCATTTCAAACAAACTTTTGACATCAACGACCAAAAAATTACCGTTCTCTTACTCCAATATTTTTTCCTTGCCATTTTCATATGGGTGACGTACGTCAATTTAAATACTATTATACGCCTATGTGTTTGGCAACATAGAATTGGGGCCTTGACCACGGTACCATACCTCTAAATTTTATAATATTAATGTGTGATTCTATAACTTTTTTGAGTAATTTTATAATAAAAAAATTATAATTTTTGTAGGTCACTTTTGTAAATATTTTATCATTTTTGTGGTACTTGCGATCAATCGATCTCAAGCACCACCAAAAGTGATAAAAAAAGTTACCACAAAAATAATAAAAACACAGATTAATAGCATTTTTAGTTCCTAAATTATGTATTTTTTGTCAGTTTCTTCCTCAATGTATCAATTTTGTCAATTTGATTTCTAAAGTATTCAATTCGTGTCAATTTGATTCTCATATAGACAGACCGTTAAATTTTTTGCCGAAAATAATCACGTGTCATTTATTTAGACAGTATCATGTGTCCAACACGTGATCATTCTGTCAAAAAATTAAACAATCCGTCTATGTATGGACTAAATTGACACGAATTGAATACTCTAATGATCAAATTGACAAAATTACAATGAGAACTAAACTGACAAAAAATATATATTTTAGGAACTAAAAGTACTATAAATCCTAAAAACATCCGAAAATAATAAATGATGGTAGATATCGATTTTTTTTTATTGTGTACTGACGAGCCCAAATCTAATTGGGCCTAGACCCAATAAATCAAGCAAGCCCAAGTCAGCTAAAGGCAGTCCAGGCCCGATCCACCAATCCGGCCTAGTCCAAGATCTGAAGAGCCCGAGAAGATAAGAGCACGTGGGAGAGAGATTATCGGGCTACACACTCAGGAAAATCAATCCTACTTTAATTGTACTTACCTTTTGTAACTATCTTCCCCGAAGAAGTAGTGCCCTCTTCCTCACGTCACCACCTCACCTCACCGCCTCAACATACCTATAAATTGTAAGCTCTCTCCACATGAGAGAGGACACCTAGAGATCTCCCAACACACCCCTCTACATCTATATACATAGCTTCTCTCTCCTAGCTATTGTACCTCTCCCGGAGCCTTTTCTCTCTTTTACTCTATTCATCAATAAAGAGTCACCGGCCACCATTGCCATTTCAGAGAGTGGAGTAGGTCACCCGGACCAAACCACTATATATCTGTGTTGACTCAATATTTACTGTTTTTGCCATTGATTGCTTATTTATTGTTCATTAATTACACCTCTTCACATACTCGACTGTTGATTTTGTACGAGACAGTTTTGTACATCATCATGTACCGCGTCTGTGGGAACGACTAAATATTCTACTACCTCGCTATTCCATGGTCATCACGACCAGGTCGATGAGTCAACAACCGGGAGACAACAACCCAGCTCCCCGGGAGGAGGCTCCGCCTCCCCTCGCACCCTCGGAACCATCCCCTACGGTCGGGCAACAACTCTTACAGACCATGCAGCTGCTGGTAAACCAGAAACAGAAAATCATCCAGTTGATGCTCGCCGCCTAGGGAGGCGTTGCCCCTCAGCCCGTAGGAGGAGCACCACTCCCTCCAATGGGAGAGGCGCAGCAGCCTAACCACTCTGGACGCCAAGCAGCCCCCCACCATGGGGCCCCTCGCCAGAATGCCCCCGGACAACACCAGGGTGCCCCTCGCCCAACAGTCCCTCCTCAGCGCGCAGGAAGCTTACATGCTCCCCCTCCTCTTGTACCTGTGCAAGAGGATGAAGGAGAAAGCTAATATGCCGATCACGGAAGCCAGTACAACAACCCAACAAAGGATGTCCCCAACCAGTGGGACGAGAAGATCAGAGAAGTGCAAAACCAACTTGGTGATGCCCTCAACGCCATTAAGGCACAAGTGCCAGAGACTGTAGACTACCTGGTAAGGCGCACTGATACCCCGTTCGTTACAAATATTGTCAATTACCCCATACACTTGAAGTTCAAGATGTCTGCCATCAAGATCTTCGACGGTACCAAGGACCCTCTGGATCACCTTGACACCTATAAGTCTCTGATGTAGCTCCACAACGTGCATGATGAGATCATGTGTAGAGCCTTCCCCACCACCTTGAAGGGGTTTGCTTGACAATGGTTCGCGAAGATCAAACCCTCCTCAATCCACTCATTCGCGGAGTTAAGTAGGTCTTTCGTCTCCCACTTCATTGGGGGACGCTGACATCAGAAGCTTGTTACCCACCTGCTCACCATCAAGTAGGACCGGGATGAAAGCCTCAGGAGCTACCTCACTCGTTTCAACGAGGAGGCTCTCTAAATTGAAGAGTTAGACGATAAAGTAGCCCTAGCCGTTTTCATTACGGGTCTGCGCTCCTCCAGTTTTATGTTCTCTGTCCTCAAGGAGCTGCCCTCCAACATGCCCAAGCTGCTGTCAAGGGCACAAAAGTACATAAACGTCGAGGACGTCACCAAGGCCAAACGAGGTAAATCCTCCCTCAGGGGTGAGAAAAGGAAGGACACCCGTGAAGATAAGCAGGAAACAGAAAACAAAAGGAATAGGACCGAGAGAATCTCTGTCAATGACCGCCTTGGTCCCCCACCTCTGAGAGAGCGGCAAGTCTTCACGCCGCTCAATGCTTCCGTGGAACATATCCTGTTCCAAATACAAGATGGCCCTACAGTACGTTGGCCAGAGAAGATGAAGACCGCCCCGAACCGTAGGAGCTCGAACAAGTACTGTCGTTTCCACCGCGACCATGATACTGACGACTGCTTTGATCTTAAAAGGCTGATCGAGGAGCTCATACAGCGTGGCCAGTTGAGACAGTATGTTGCTGGTAGAGGACAAGCCCCGCCACCTGATCGGGACCAGGACAACAGAGAACGCTAGCAACCCCTCGGAGAAATCCAGACAATCTCCTGAGGGCTAGGAGGAGGAGGCAACTCCAACTCTGCCAGGAAAGTCTTGGCTCACCTATGGGACACTGAACACCTAAAGATTCTTACAAGAGTCAGAACATGACCTAACAACAAGGTAGACAAAAAGACAAAAGTCGTCATATTCCTGAGGATCAGTCACTACCATTAAGGCTCTCTCCGTCATCGTCTACCCCTGACGCCTCATATGGGACGAAGCCAGAGTAATCAATAGCAGGGAAATCTATCAAGCTCTTCATAACCATTAATAAAGGTGTCTGCAATGGCTCTATCAACAGCCTCCCTCCTCATCTCCATCTTAATGGAATGAACCTCTGCCACGGCAGCCATCTCTCGATACTATACGTAGCTCGACCTCAGTTCCTGTGGCCCTCTCACGGGATGTTTGCAGCTATGACTCTGCTCTCGCACAGGTAGTCTCCTTACAAGCCTCTGCCACGGTAGCCATCTTCCGAGACTATACGTAGCTCGGCCTCAGCTCCTACGCCCCTCTCACAGGACGTTTGCAGCTATGACTCTGCTCTCGCGCAGGTAGTCTCCTTACAAGCCTCTGCCACGACAGCCATCTCCCGAGACTATACGTAGCTCAGCCTCAGCTCCTGCGGCCCTCTCACGGGACGTTCGCAGCCCTGACTCTGCTCTCACGTAGACAGTCTCTTTATTAGCCTCAATCTCCAGCTTAACGCCTTCTCACGAGTCGCCAAAAAGCTCGGCCTCAAGAGGTGTTACTCTCTCATGAGCCGACCTCAGCTGCTCTTAGCAGCCCTCATGTCTGCCTCTCTGTTACCAGATGCCTGAATGCCTCTCCAAGCTTGATCGTCCTTGAAATAGGTAGGAAAAAACGGCAGTCGCCTGCAAACATTCAAAAAACCGAACATGAAGGAAATGAGGCGAGTACAAAATCAAAGTTGAGAAGAAAGACATACCATGGAAGACTCCTCCATCCAAGTCAAAGCAATGATACCGAGCCACTACTAGAAATGAGACAGCTATGTGGAGCTACAGTCTTCTAGAAGACCGCACTGGAGTCTCAACTCTTATGACGGTATAAGGGCTAACTCTGGTACACACAGGAGTCACAGTTTGGGAAGGAGTGGGGGCACCACCAGGTCCCATCTCCCGGGAAGTAACCTAGCCATCGGACCTTGACCGAGAAGCACTGGGGGCATCAAACCTCGCCTTCTTGGGAGGAGGGGAAGACACCACCCTAAAAGCACAAAGAGTCTCCACCATCGCCCTATCAATAGGGCGCCTGTAACCAGACACGTTGTGGGCGCCGACCCTTTGATCGCAACCCGAAAAAGCGTTGTCTGCATCGATGTCTGTGCCTAGGACGCCGTCTCCAACGAAGCCAAGGGCGCTTCCCTACTGGGCGCCTCCCTCCTGAGCACTTCCTTACCGAGCGCCTCCCTACTTGGCGCCTCCCCACTGGGCGCCTCCCTCTTGGGCGCCTCCCTCCGGGGCGCCTCCCTACAGGACGCCTCCATACTGGGCGTCTCCCTACTGGGTGCCTCCCTCCTGCGCGCCTTCCTTGGCGCCACCCTCCTCACCTTGGGCGCATCCCATGGCGCCACCTAGGCCTTGGAAGTAGCCCTCACCACTTGGGTCTCGGTCTCGAACAAGATGGGCGCCTCCCTTGGTGCCGCCTGAGCCTTGGGCGCCACCCTCCTCACCTTAGGCGCCTCCCATGATGCCGCCCATGCCTTCTTCGCTACCAGCTTCTTTCTTCTTCGTGGGATCACCATTGAAGTCCCCCTCTCACCTCCTTCAAGCTCCTAGTCCTCATTGTCTCACTTTGATTTGGAGAAAAATAGAGTTGGGGAAAAATAGCTTCTAAGAGAAGCCTTTAAGGAATAGAGTAGCTTCTAAGAGAAGCCTCCAAGGAAAATGGCTTCTAGGAAAAGCCTCTAAAGAAAAGAGGAAATGGAGTGGAGGAGTCTAAAGGCTCCTATATATAGGCAAGATTTTTTCGAGATTGACGAAAGACCCAGCAAAATTAATGCAGTCAGATACAAAAAATATATACTCGGCATCAATGGATTTCAACGGAGTCTCAGCAGACGAAAGTGTACGTGGGAAACAAGAAAACTCCTGTTCATCCGAATGAAGAAGAGACTCATGCCCTCAACCCACCTTCTCTTACAAACAGTTAGAGGCTTGGGGCATGGGGGGCAACTGACAAGCCAAATCTAACTGGGCTCAAGCCCAATAAATTAAGCAAGTTCAAGTCAACTAAAAGGCAGCCCAGACCCAGTCCACCAATCCTGCCCAGTCTAAGATCCGAAGAGCCCGAGAAGATAAGAGCACGTGGGAGAGAGATTATTGGGATACACACTCAGGAAAATCAATCCTACATTAATTGTACTTACCTTTTGTAACTATCCTCCCCAAAGAAGTAGTGCCCTCTCCCTCACGTCACCGCCTCACCTCACTGCCTCAATATACCTATAAATTGTAAGGCCTCTCCACATGAGAGAGGACACCTAGAGATCTCCCAACACACCCCTCTACATCTACACACATAGTTTCTCTCTCCTAACTATTGTACCTCTCCCGGAGCACACCTCTCCCGGAGCCTTTTCTCTCTTTTACTCTATTCATCAATAAGGAGTCACCGGCCACCGTTGTCGTTTCAGAGAGTGGAGCAGGTCACCCCGAACCGAACCACTATATATTTGTGTGTTGACTCAATATTTACTGCTTTTGCCATTGATTATTTATTTATTGTTCATTAATTATACCTCTTCGCATACTCGACTGTTGATCTTGCACGAGACAGTTTTGTGCATCATCATGTACCATTGACTTGTCCTAGATTTGGTATTGTGAAACAAGTATTGGAGCAAAACTAGTGCACATTTCAAGTAGCTTAATTGCAAATTCCAATTCCACGACCCAAAAAGCTGCCAAACATAGCCTAAATTATAGGGGTGTCAATCTGACCTATCAATACAAATCTGACATGATTCTAAAATTGACACTATTGATAAATATGCATAGAGCAATGCTATTGAGACTTAATTTTCTGACATAATTTGTTGACCTAATTCACTGTAACCTTTTGATTGACTGTAGACCCCATCAAACATTGAAACTTGGTGTTGATCCAATGATTCCTATGAAGTCACATCATTATGTCAGCAAATTAGGTCAAATTTTTAGGTCCAAATAACATTACTCATATGCATAATAAGTGGGTTGAAACATTAAACATATATATATATATATATATATATATATTTTTTTTTTTTGTATTGACATTAACACGATACGAATTACAATGAACGACACGAAAATAGCAATCCTGAGATGATGCGACACAAATTAACATCCCTAGTAAATTACTCATTATTTTTCTGTCAGGCATATAAGCTAAATAAAAATTACAATTTGAGTCCTTCAACCTAGAACTCATGTCCAACATTGGCATTGCCATATCAGTCATCATATTTATCTGCACCTCCAACTATGTTGTCATATTACTCCAATTGTAAATATCTGTTCAAATTAAAAGAAAGACCGATGCAAACTATTGTGAATACAATAAGAAAACTTTGTATAGAGAGAAGGTGCGCGCGTAAAGTGATCTGGACACTGTTAAACCAAAAAAAATTTATAGAGAAGAGGTACTATGTGATTGGAACGGTAGTTTACGAGTGTAAAGTGAAGTGCAATTTATTCTATAAATGATCCTATGCTCGTTAACTTTTACACAAGCCACCTTGTTAATCACCCAGCCCGGGCGTGAGCCAGCCATACCCATATATGCAATGTGTTGCCCGAGTTCGGGTCATTTATCTTCATTACAACTCAACAAAGTTTTTATCTCGGGGTCTTTCACCTACTGATGCCAAAACTCAGGCTCCACCCATGACCCAACTGAACATATGAACGGAGAGACCGGCAGCCTGGCTTTAACCAAACTCAACTCTGCCCATTTTCCTCCCAAAAAGGGGCTCTTAGCCTCCAACAAAGGTTACAATTCTGCATGCACTAAAATATGCATCTTCTGGCAAAACATGTATGGAGGATTTAATGCAAGCCACAATGTAGAACTAAGCAATCAAAATTAGAGGTGTCAAAATATGACACGACCCATTAATACGACACAAAATTAAAAGATTTTGGTCTTTCTTAAACTACCTGTTTCGTAAACGAGTGGACACGACGCGACAAACTTAATAAACGAATAAGGTATAGATAAAGTCAATCAAAAGAAATACATGACACGACTCGTGTATATACCAATTATACACGATTTATATACAACACAAATCCAATATGACACGATAAGTTAGACACGAATTAATAAACGAATCAAGCGTGGGTGGAGTGCTTTCTGACACAAACTCGCTAAGACTCGGCACGAACCCGTCTCACCCGACACAATTAACAGGCCTAATCGACACCCTCCGACAGTTATGAATGAGGTTGATATGTATGTATATGGATTAGTAGGGGAAGAACAAGAGTTTGGTTTAGAGACAAAGGTTTTCATTATTTTACCACATAGAAATTACATTATGTATGCTTACAGATGAGTGAAACTATCCAACAGCTTTTTTATGTTGCATCACATGACCAAAACATGGAGAAATAAGCTCACATCACTATTGATTGGTCAACATCCTCTCTTCGGGTCCTTCGTCCATAAACTGCAATAGCTACTACCGTTCCAAACAATGCTATGACCCAAACAAAATTGGGTATTGCCATCTTTTCATACACCTGCAAGAGACAAGTACCATGTTATTTAAGCTCATAAAAATTCGACTTAAAATTAAGAAGGCTTTCAACTCATCGTCTTAATTGAGGGCAGGCTTGGCGCAACAGTAATGTTGCTCCATTGTGACCTGGAGATCACGGGTTCGAGTTGTAGAAACAGTCTCTCTATTTGCTGGGATAAGGCAGAGTATATCTAACCCTCCCCAAACTCCAGAATGGCGGGAACCTCGTGCACTGAGTATGTCCTTTTTAATAAGACTGTTAACTCAAGCACCCATTTCCTCGTTCAATGTCCTCGTGGATGATCTCGTAGTTCACAATCAGTAGCATCTCTTAGCATAATGAAAACAAAAATCTTGTTATTCTTAAATACATCAACACATTCACCCTCATCGTTCCAATTGATTAATATAAACATAGTTATTAATATCGTACGATACACGATACGATAAATAAGATACGTTTCGATACATGAAAAAAAACGATATATATCGCTCAAGTGTATCGGTTTACATTGTATCTTGCGATACAAGATACGATACACCGATATGACGATACATATGAGTTGTCCGATAAGGGGCGAAACAGATAAAAAAAAAAAAATTTATTTGAATTTTAACTAGAAAACCACTCATTTTCACTTGGAAGTAATTTTTTCAAACACTAGATAATAAAAAGACTTCGTTTCACAATCTACAATTTTGAAAAATAAATCCTCTTTTTTATTCTTTTCATCGCTGGAACAAATAGTTTAATTGTTAAGAGTGTCATCATCTGGCTACTTTAAATGTTAGAACTAGAACTTTTTAAATTTTGATATTGACGAATTATGTTAGAAACTTCAAGACTTAGATTGTTAAGTTTTTGTTTTGGTTCTTGTAATCTCTTTAAATTATTTTATGTGAGAAATTTGTGATGAAATAAAATGTTATTATGACATTTTGTTTTGGTTCTTGTATTTTTTAATATCTTTTATAAAATTGCACGTATATTACAATACACGAAACGTTACGATACACAGTACACTATTTTTTAAAATAATACGCTTTCCAATACACGTTTTAATAACCTTAAATATAACCACATAAAATGTAAGAGAGAATGATTCTAAAAAGAAAAAAAGGGGCAATATCTTACTTCAAACGGAGCACGCAAGACCGATTCAGGTTTTGGTGATGGGTCTGCAACCAAAATGTAGAAGAGCCCCATAACTCCAGTATGTCTTTGGGCACTGTTATAATTAGATTCCAGAATCAGAGTCTCCCCTTCAGATATCTTGACAGACCCAGGTTGAGGATAACAGGTGGACATTCCTACAATATAACCAGCCTCATTTCCTGTTTCCTTTCCTTCTCCATAAGTTGGTATTGATTTGCAAATAACCCGTCCATCCTAAATCAATTCACCAGACAAGAAAAATGTTGGACAAACACATCGACTCCATCCAACTTGAAAAGTTTGACACGATAAAAAAGACACATAGCAATCATCAAGTACCATGTCTGGTTACAATATAAAAAAAAAAACAAGTAGTTTCACAAGAAAAAAGGCATCACACTTCATATTAAGTTCAGCATCATGCCTACACTCTTAGATCAAGGTAAAGCCCTCAGGCTTGCAAGTGTAAATACACTTGGAGAAACTTAGCTTTGGGTTGTAATGTTGTATCCTGCAAACAAAGTATATTTCAAAGAAAGCTTAGACACATCTATGGCAAACCTGCAAGGAGCACTTTTAAAGGAGGCATTTGACTGCAAAACATCTCCACAAAGTCATGCAGCTCACCAAGGATAGAGACATTTTTCTTCTTTGAAAAGGACTCAGCCGAAATACACACTAGCAAGAGGGACCCAAGGTTAATCTGCCTATGATCACAAAGGTGCTAATCGCCTTTTGCTAAGTTATAATTATCAGTTTCTAGCAGGTAAGCAGGCATTAGGGTAAGAGAATCTCCATAATTTTTGGTTAGCCCCAAACAGGGGACGCAAACACAAAAAATTGTGCATCAAGCTTCCTAAAGTTTCAAAATTACTAACATTGATTGAATGGTCAGAGAATGACATTAATTATAAAATTGTTTGCCTACTACTTGAAACAAATAAATGACATCGAATATGACATATATACATATTTATACTACTTTAAAATTTCAACAAAAGTGAAAAACTTTTATTTGACTATAATAACCTTATTAAAATAACTAACACCAATATTACCCTTTTAGAGTTTATTATAAGTGAAAGAATGTTTACTAATTTCATCATTAAGTAATCAAATTTTCCTCGATTAATAGATAGTGTAACTGATTTGCGGGCATTGAGTATATCATCTTGTGTTAAGCAAGCAAGTGGACAGTCACTAAATTTGTCAAACGAAAGCAAATGGACAGTCACCCTATTTTTCCCTCATCAATATACGTTAAGTTGCGAACTATTTCATTTGATCTATTTACTTCCTCATTAACCAAAATTTTCATCTTCCCATCATATATTTCTCTTTTCAAATCTCTCTAACCTTTGTGTATTTATTTACTCTTCCCCAATGTGAAATCGTAACTTTTGATGTCAACCATTTGGTATTCAAGAACATTGCACCATATCACAGATAAGAGATGGTATATTGAGAAGCTTCCTCACCACCTTCGATGAAGTTTTCTAGCTTCTCCTGGTAGGCGAACACCACCCTTGAAGTGGACAAAACAAGTTTGAGAGATTTTTGGGTTTCCATGAGAAGTGAACCTGAGTGTGAGTATTGTGTAAGTGGTGTATGTGCCTTGTGAGAAAGTGTCAAGGAGTGATTGTGTTCAAGTGTAATGTGCAAGTGTCTCATGTGAGTAGTGTTATGGGTACGAGTTTGTGAAGTGTATATACGGAGAGAACTTTGTGGTATGTCACTCAGCCCATCTGAGTGCATGTGAGTATATTATTGTGTATTGTGTGATGTGTGTTGGATCTAATTACGACTCTGAAAATTTAATAAAATTTTGAAACGAATAAATTTTTTATTTTTTATTTGTTATCATATTATATAATTATTTTTACAGTCAATGGCTCTAAATCAATTAAAATAAAATCAATGATTTTCGATCAATTTCAATATGGTACCCACATTTTGTTATAGTGCTGTCAAGTCTTAAATACCTTTTTTCTGCATGAGTGATATGTTTTTAACCTAAAATAAATATTTTCTTTTCCACGGAGGTAGAAAAACTTGTAGCATTATGAGATTTCTGCAAAAGACCACTACAAGGGAAGTTTTTCTTGTAAAAGTTTGCTGGGTAACAATGAATTACATTGATAATGTTCCCTTTCGATTACCTACTCTATTAGTGTAAAAAAATGATGGTTGTTTTGCTGATATTAGGAACCCTAATCTTGATCTTGTCGAATCACATGCTCTTGCCGCCTCTACAAATTTAAATTGCATCGCTATGCATAAATAATGAAAACACTATACTGCTCCATAAAATAATTTAAACTGTTTATGTGCAACGCACGTGTGCATCAGCTAGTACATATAAATCTATGTTTGTATGTATAACAACGAGTTATGCTTTCAAGAGCTACTCGTATTGCATAATGCATTTCAACCGATAAGTCTTGAAAATCATCAAAGAAGGCACTTGGGATGGTAAGACTATTACAGACCTAGAAGATGAAAATATATGCAATCAAGTGATGTGAAGAAGGCATGTGGCGAAACAAGAAGTCGAATAAAGAAACTCACCTCTCCATATAAAGTTGAACCAATCCCCCCGGCATGCTGGTGAGCAACAGCGTAGATGACATCACCACCAGTGGGCAGAATAAGGCTCACCCTTTTGGTACTATTGCAACTGTCACTAGCCATGCTAGTGGAACAAGATTCAATATCGTACTCAAGCTGTAGCAAGACAGTTTCAATGGATTCAGTAGCCAGAAAGATGATAAATCAATAAGAAGACAGATATTCTACAAATTATAAGACATCGCCAAGTAGAAGATTTATACAACCATGTGTTGCTATTGTTTCACTATTGAAACAATATTTAAGCTAGCAAGTGACTACTTGTAAATTTGCATCAAATTAAACATTGCAATTGTTATTTTTTTTTTTTGTCGGGATTCAACTTTGCCTCTGAACCAGGAGATCTTCAATTATAACATTTTCAAACATTAAGGTGAATGCATAGTGTATAGAGAAGTGTACAGTAAAAACAACTCGAACGAGAGATCCATAAATTATCTCCAAGGCTATGCAAGCCATTTCAAGATGATAAATCCAATGAACCATATATGAATATGCTCACTCACCGCGCAATCATGTCTTCTACTGAGTCCTGTTGATTGCTCAGACCTTTTCCATGTATCAGTAACATCAAATATATATATATTTACAGGAACAATAGAGTTATCCCAATCAACCCACTTGACTGTGTACCTCATGTAGAGGCTTCTCTTGGCACTATCAAAGCCTTTTCTCAATCTGCATCGTGTCTCATCATAGCAACAATACAAGCCCCCTACATAATGTGGCTTCAAAGGCTGGCCATGTTCATCCTCTGTAACATTGTACAGATCACACCTGCATTCAATGCACCCCAACCTATCTTCTACACCCCGTGTATCAATAGCATGCACATTGACCAACCATTTCTCCTCATACCCATCAGGAATTTCTGCCAGATTACCAACTTCTATTCCATAAGGATCCGGCACATGTGTGGCTGTTTTTCGTGTCTCAGATCCAAGGCCAAAATATTGTGAAAGGCCAGCCTCACATAACCCACTATTCCTCACAATAATAGTATCCGATTGATGGAAACCCAAATTATCATTGAAATTTGAAATTTCAACACCTTTACGTTGGTAGTATCTCAGAACAAGCCAGTGATGGAGATAAGTTTCGTAAAGGGGGATAGGATTTCCTGCCTCATCAACCACTTCAGCATTGAACTCCTTGATAGCAATATGACCTCTAGGAAAGTCAATATTGTAGTAGAATTTGTTCGCCACTGATCCTGGTTCCAGCACAAACTTGGGTGATAGAAATACCCCAGATTTTACTCCATTTTCGTCTCTTAGACGAGCTTGTGAATTTTGAACACTTAAAGCCAAGAACAAAATGGCTAGGAAAAGTAACCAAACTTGAGGACAACACGCCATTTATTTTTCTTTCTGTCAATATATCTGTAGGGAGGATGAATACTTAAGTGAATCTAGAATACACCATGTAGGAACAGAGAAGTAGTAATGGAGACATATATATAACACATACCACATAACATCTCATTGCAGATGGGGTTCCCCCCTCCGATTCACTTGAGAAGTAATAACAAATCTTAGAGTTGCAAGTCATTTCTTTTGGTTCAAAAACTTCTAATTACTTTCTAGTCTTTGAACTGGCAATAACAGAGCTAGACTGAAAGAGACTCTCTCTCTCTCTCTTTGTTCACAGAGTTTACCTTTAAAGACATGTTTTCATCCAAAAAAGTTGCCAAAAAACAAGTTACAGAGCGCATATACTTGTGAGAGACAAAAATCAAGATATAACACGTGACAGAACTGCAAATAGGGGTACCACAAAGGGTCATCTTCTAATTCGTTCATCGATATAAGAATAGAAATAAATCACTGTTTCTACAACTAAGCTGTTGAGATTATTCACAAATAAGCAGCATCTGAAGGTTTTTTTTTTTTTTCTGATTAGTGGTAAGGGGGGAGGGGCGTAATAACCCTGTAGGTAATAACCCGTGGGCGTGATCAGGTCATCCAACTTGGAATATCCGATTTGAGTCATAGCTACTAATCGGAAGGTAACTTGTCACTCCAGCACCACTAAAGTCAATCAACAAACCACGTTGCTCCCGTGAAGGATTCGATCCCAACTTGATAACTGCATGGGAGTCAAGAATAACCCGAAATGGGTATGGATTTCGACTAGACCACCGGCTCGGATGGTTAAGTTCAAAACACCATATCCATACATCCAGAAACTATAAAAAGTAGTGAGGATTCAAGTTTTGGATATTTGAAATTCTGTTCAAGAAAAGAAAACTTCGAAATTGACAAAAGACAATTATTGATTACGATTATCTTTTCTTATATACACAAAACAAGAAGCAATCCAGGGAAAGGGGGAGAGAGAAAACAAATTGAAGTTATTGATACATCAATCTGTTGGTAAACTTCAAACTGATCACCAAGTAAATAACAAAATTAAAAGCACAATCACCAACAATTTTGAGAGAAGAGAGCGTACCCAGATGAGATATGAGATCGATGAACCCAAAGGCCGATGATTCTCCAAACGTTCAGGCTTCGTACATGTTCAACAGTGGAAGTTAGAACTGTGAGTGAGTTCTTCACTTGCTGTTTTGAGTGAAGCTACTCGTACAATGACACTTTGTCGCTTTAAATACGCATCAAGATATGTGGTATTATAGCTTGCCACTTGCCGGGAAATTAATAACCATTCAATCAGAAAAATTCAAAGAAAGGAGGATATTTTTTCATAGTCAGTGTGAACGAGAACCTGAGGATGTAGATTGCATAACGAATGACGCCGAGTCCTAGTGTACCGACATCTTACCCAGAAAAAAATGACTATTAAAAATTAGGGAGAATTACACCCAGATCTCTTGAAGTTTGTCATTTAATTACTCAGAACCCATAATATTTAAAATATTATACACAGACCCTTTGAGGTTTGTACGCGAGTAACAGTTAGACCCCTATTGTAAATATATCCCTTAATAAATTACACTTAGACTCCCTTGAAGTTTGTAGGTATATAATACTTAGACCCCTTAAGTTTAAAATATTATACTTAGACCAAAAATACTCTAATCAAAGATAAAATATCAAATATTTTAAATTTTACAACCAAAATTCATGTTCTATTGTATCATTTATTGAAATAAAATTAAAAATAAAAAATTAATTTTTAAAAAAAAAATTGTAATTAGTATACAATTATACTATCTATTGGAATAAAACTAAAAAATAAACAAGGGGTCTAAGTCATTCATAATAGAACATAAATTTTACATTCAAAATTCATGTTCTATTATGTCATTTATTGAAATAAAATCAAAAATAAAAATTTAGTTTTTTTTTAAAAAAAAAATTCATAGTTAGTATATAATTATACTATCTATTAGAATAAAACTAAAAAATTAAATAAAGGGTCAAACTATAATGGACACAATATCTTTTAGCTTTAATTGTGGTAGTTTAGTATTTTAATTTGGTCGTTTAAAGGACCAAATTAAATTATAATAGACAATATAATTGTATACTAATTACGATTTTTTAAGAAAAAATTGAATTTCTATTTTTGATTTTATTTCAATAAAAGATATAATAAAACATGAATTTTAATTGTAAACTTTAAAATATTTGATATTTTATTTTTGATTGAAATATTTTTGGTCTAAGTATAACATTTTAAACTTAATAGGTATAAATAATATATATTTACAAATTTTAGGGGGTTTGGGTGTAATTTATTAACGGATATATTTATAGCAGAAGTCTAAGTGTTACGCGCGTACAAATTTGAGGGGGTCTGTGTGTAATATTTTAAATGTCAGGGGGTCTAAGTGATTAAGTGACAAACCTTAGGGGGTGTGAGTGTAATTCTCCCTAAAAATTAAACAAATAAGATTTGGTTGTTTGTGAATAATTTAAGTAGTGTTTGGTAACAGCAAATTTTGGTTTTTTTTTGTTTTTGTTTTCAATTTTTTGAAAAAAAATATGTTTGGTGAATATTTTTGTTTTTTTTTCCTACTATGTTTTAAAAACATTGACAAAATTTAGAAACATCCAAAATGATGTTTTTGAAAACATCCAAAAAACAGAACAAAGCGGAGGCCTCCTCATCCAATTAATGAGGTCTCGACTTCAAATCCCCTTAACAGCAAAAGTTTCATTTTTTTTCCTTCCAATATAAAAGGCATGAACAGCTGACTTCTTTAACAGTTTGCTCACTGGTCGTCCTCAAAGGAATCGCTCACTGGTTCGTCTTCTCTGTTCGTCGGTTCGTCTAGAAGTGCTCACTGGTCGTCGCCTTCGTTGCGTCTCTGGTGAAGCTATAATCTCTCCGGCGAAGCTGTAAGCTCTCTCTCTGCTCGTATATCTACTTTTGATTTTTTTTTTTTTTTTTTTTGCAGATGTATGATTTTTGTTTCAGATTTGTAGATCCCTATTTTATTTTTGCAAATCTATACTCCTTTATCTCCTCTGTTATATTATTTTTTATACTTCAATGGAACCATTGATATTTCTCTTGATTGTTTAGATCTATGATGATGTTGTTCAGATTTAGGGCCTATTTTTGTAGATCCATAATTTATTTTTACAGATCTATACTGTATTATTTCAGATCTAAGGTTTATTTTTGTATATCTAACTTTATATTTGAGGGCCTTTCTAGATAATTTACTCGAAAAGAAGCAATATTATTGAAGCATTTTTGCCTCTTACAGTTTCTCCATCCTCACTCGAACCCCACAGACCCAATGGCTAGTGTCGACAAAAAAACACAATTTTTTTTTTTTAGGACTCAATGGCTGGTGTCGACAATTGGCTCATGCTGGTAATCTATTAGAACTTGTAGATGAGAGAATGAAAGATGACTACAATAAGGACCAGGCTGTTTCAAGGAGAAAAAAAAAAATTCATAATACACCCAATTAAAGCATAAATTACAACACCCACCCCACACAAACTGTTTCATTCCCTTACAATAACTAGTATTCAATTACAACCCCACCCACACAAAATTTTGACTAAAAACTTCAAAATTTATTATCACTTGACAATTGTGAGTGTGAACTAAAATGATTTCTAATGAATACTAAGCAATATAAAGAGACCTGCTATAACCATCAAAATGAAATTTTTGCTCGAGTAACATTTCGTAATACCTCTTTTATATTTCATCATTCTTATCTCCACAATCAGAGTCATAAACACCGCCACAACCATCAAGTTGCTTTATGACTGTTAAGTATGAATTTCAACTTGCTTCAACAGGTTATATGCTTATGATTTTTTAATTCAAGTATGAATTATGAATTGATTTAACATGTTATATGCTTATGTTTATATATAAGTAATTGTGATTTGAGAGGGTGGTTTAAGTGTGAGAGTGTTTGATGAATGTTTGGAGTTGTTTGTTATGTAGATGGAAAATAAGGATGACGATGTTGTTGAGGTTGTGGCTAAGAAAGGTGATGGGCCATGGACGTCTAAAAATGATGCCATTTTTATTGACTTGATGGATTTAGAAGTACCACGTCGTCCTAAAGACACATCTATGTTTGAAAGGGATGCCTGGAACAGAATCTTAGTGCAACTAAGCGCCAAGACGGGATATAATTACAACTTTGAGCAGCTGCGAAACAAATACAATACTTTGAGAACAATGTACAATGCATTTAAGAAGTTATTGAATGAAACAACTGGAGTAGGATGGGACCCAGAGAGATAGACAATTACTTTACCTGATGACGTCTAGAAGAATTTGTGCAAGGTAGCCAATTATTTTTAAAACTCTTAAGCATTACCATGTCTATATTTGTCAAGGTTTTAGTATTTATTAGTTTTCATGCCTGCTAGGTGAATAAGCATGCTAGACAATTCAAGAAAAAGGGTTGCCCGCATTATGACAAGCTTGGTAGAATTTTTGGTAAGACAAGTGCAACCGGTGAGCATGCTCACCCTTCTACCCTACCTCCATCTGACAGCGAGGAAGAGAAATACCCAATTTTTTATCCTACAAATGAGGTTGATAAAGGCGAAGACAATGAAAATGCTAAAGGGTCATCCAACCGTTCTTGTAGTAGGTCTACCACTCCAACATGCAGTTGACGTAAGAAGAAAAATAGTGCTATGGTTGGTCTTACAGCTGCCCTTAATGTGATGGTTGAAAACTCAAAGAAAAAAAATGAGTATTTAGAGTACAAGATGTCACAGTCAACGGGGGCAACATCTTCGTATGGGGATAGTGAGGTTAATGCTAATAAGGATGATTTGGTAGATGAATGTATGAGTGTTTTGAATGCTATGGAGGACATTAAAATTTAGCGAGGGTATGACTTGGAGGAAGATATTCCTGGCTATGCCGGACCATAGGAAGCGGGATTGGATTATGCACTTATGATGTTTATACTTGTTTTTTACATATGTAGTTATGTATTTGTATTTAACTGTAGAACGTTGGGATTTTTGTTGTTTTATAACTGTCGTGGATCTGTGTCTCTTTTTGTCTTATGTTTAAAAGTTTGGATGTTTGTGTAAGTTTAACGGCATGCATGCTTTTGTAAGTTTAATGACATGGATGTTTTTGCATACTTATGCTTATTATGTGTTATATGTGCTTGGACACTAATGGATTCAGGTGAGGAATTGATATTTGATAGTTATGATGAGATGGGTATTGTCATAACTGAAATAGCAGTTGATCGTTATTCTAGTCAAAATTTAGGACCACGTCCATGTAGAACATCTAAACTTAGGGGGCATGTATTGGAATTAATTAATGGCCATGAAAACAGGTGTTTCGACCAATTTAGAATGGATCCACCAGTCTTTGTCTTTTTTTGCGAAGAGCTAAAAAATAGAGGATTACAACATTCTAGATACTTCACTATTCAAGAGCAAGTTGCTATATTCTTTTTTTGGTCAGACCATCCGGTATCCGAAAGCCACTTTGGGCTCCGACTAATCCGGATTCGAGCCGGATAGGACCACAAGGGCGGCAAAGCTCTCCCTACCGAGCGCAGCTGCGTTCCCAAGACTCGAACTCGAGACCTTGGTTAAGCTAGAACAGTCCCTTACCAACTGATCTAACGCTCGTTGGTACAAGTTGCTATATTCATGCTCACTATATGCCACAATGAACGAAATCGCATAGTCGCTGAAAGGTTTCAGCATTCGAGTGAAACAATCTCCAAATATTTCAAGTGTGTATTGAAGGCAGTTTGTAAGCTTGGAATGGATATCATACAACCACCGAATTTTGAAGTCATTCAACCACAAATCAGATTCAACCCCCAATATTATCCATTTTTTAGGGTAATTGAAAGTATTATTGTATCTTCATATGAATTACAAAATATATGTTTTGGTTCAATTGATGGCATTTGGGATATATGTTTGTCATGCTAGAATTGTGCTGGTGCAATTGATGGTACCCAAGGATTAAAATTTCGTTTCGATGTGTTGTTTCGGTCACCTAGGAAATGGAAACGTTTCGACGTGTTTCGGAAACGTTTCGACCCGTTTCGGAAGCATAATGAAAAAAATAAAAAATTTAAGAATTATTTTTTTAAAACATTGATTGAAATATATCAAAGTATCTTGAAATAGTTTGAAACATTCCAAAATAATTATGCAAATGCATTGAAATATTATAAAACATTTCGAAACATTATGGAATACCTCGAAATATTAGAATTTCGATTCCATCACTGTTTCGTTTCGGTCTCCTTGAAAATGGAAACGTTCCGGACGTTTCGACCGTTTCGAAACGATATTTTGATCCTTGATGGTACCCATGTTGATGCACGTGTTCCAGTAGACCAACAAGTATCGTACCGTGAAAAACAAACTGTTCCACTCAGAACATTATGTGTGCATGTTCATTTGACATGCACTTTACGTTTGTCTTGAGTGGGTGGGAAGGTACAACACATGACTCAAGAGTTTTTATAGAGTGTGTCACTAATCCAACAAACAAGTTTCCAATACCGCCAGGAGGTAAATTTATCCACGTATTTTAGATAAGTAATTTTTACAAATTCAATACTTTGTCCTACTATGATATGTATTTTTTCAGATAAATACTATGTTGTAGATTTGGGTTATACAAACATGCCAGGTTTTTTGTCCACTTACCGCGGTGAGAGATATCACTTACGTGATTATAGAGGTAGGGGTCGACAACCAACTGACAAAGAGGAGTTGTTCAACTACCGTCACTCATCACTTCGAAATGTAATTGAACGTTGCTTTGGAGTTTTGAAGGCTCGTTTTCCCATTCTCAAATTAATGTCACCTTATCCAATAACCACACAAAAATATCTGCCCACAGCTTGTTGTACAATTCATAACTTCATTAGAAGTCACTCTCCACAAGATCAGTTGTTTATTGACTATGAACGAATGAAGGATGTTGATGATGGTAGAGGTGGTGCAGGATCTAGTTCACAAGCACCAATTGAAATAGATATAACGCCGAGTCAGTTGCGTGAAATGGCTCATGTTAGAGATGGCATTGTGGATCAATTGTGGGCATCAACTCATCATTAATATATGTCTTACTTAGAATGGTTTTATACTTTTTTCTTAACTTCCAATATTATATTGAACAAATTGTTATGTCTAATTTGTCATAATTAATGTTGTTGAAATAGGACTCATACAATGGCACCAATTGGACCTCCATGTTCATGTGGATATGGTAATATGAATGTTTTCGTCGCGTGGACAAAAAGAAACAACGGTCGCCTTTTTATCGTTCCAAGATGGCGTGATCATGTTGCTTGTTTCATTTGGGTTGATGAGTACGATACACACAAAGATGAATCAGAACTTGTGATCCCACATGCCAATTTAGGAAGGAGAGAGAAGAAATGGGTCACACTTTTTATGCTTACTTGTTGTGGATGCAATTTCATCGTGTGTTGTGTATTACTGTTTTTGATATTTGTATTACTTATTGGGATTTTAGTGAAGTAATTATGGTGTATTTATGTAATTGGTAGAATATTAACAATATCTTTATGTAGTGATACATTGGATGTTTAACAATTTTTATTTTGGGTTGATGTATTATGCACTGTTTTATGAGTTAATATATGTATTGGCATATAATGGTTTATGGTCAGGTAAGGCTGATGTGAGGAAAATACATTGGATTTCATGGGAGAATTTGGGGTTTACTGGGACAAATTTTGCACCATTTGAAGACATTGGATTTCAGTTTGCTGCATGTATATAGGGTTTGATGTTAGACTGTTGATTTTGGAAGGCTATTGGTGTCTTGCTATTGGTAATTTGGCATTTTGAAGGATTAAAGTCAATAGGGTTTGATGTTAGTATGTTTGCAATATTTGTTTCTTGTAATTTTTTTGATTCTTTGAAATAAAAATTTTCTTTTTTGTAAAAATATATATATAATCATGTAGATATGGTTTATCAAGAATTAAAATAAATGTAAAATAGATGACATAAAATAAAATAGTTACCAAACATATTTTCTGCTTTAGTTTTAAAATTTTGTAAAACAACAGCTACATCCAAACACGTTTTTTGTTTTAACTTTTAACCACAAAAAAAAAAAAAAAACAAAACCTTGATTCTGTTTTTTATCTTTTTAAAAACATAAAAACGAAAACGTTACCAAACGCACCCTAGTATAATTATGAAATGTTTTGCAGAGAAGCAAATGAAGAGAAAAAGGCCAAATATTGTAGAGACTAGAGACTAGAGACTTTTTTCCTTGTTTGCTAGCAAGAAGTACTCGGATCTTCCTGCCAACTTTTTTCGTTCTTTGCTAGCAAGACTTTTTTGATTCACGTAATTTATTAACTTAAAGCACAATAATCTGAGTACTTCTTTGATAGCAAAAAATTTCAATATTGGATGGAATCTAGTACTGTTAAGTCTGATGATGTACAAAGTTAATTATGCACGATATAAAGTAATTAATAAAGATTAGGTGGTTGGGTCTAGGACTCTGGATGACCTAACCACGGTGGTCGGAGAACTCTAATAATGAGAAGAAAGAGAGCATGTTCAAAGGGAAGTGTGTGAGATCTGTCTCATGTGTAGGGGATTTACAATTTATAGGCACAAAGCCCAAGTTGTGGCGATGACATAAAGGTCAACCTATTAATTTATCGGAGATGATAACTACAATTGGAGATAGACATTATCCTGGAGTAATAGATATCCCGATGATTACACTCCTACGTGCGTTGACTTTCCCTGGACTCTTGAGCTTTGAACTGAACTAAAGTCATGAGTTAAGTCTAGCTTGCCTTTTGATAATTTGAGCTTAACCCATAAACTGGACTCACGCCTGATCTATATCTGAACTTGTCAAAATCAACAAAATTAAGTTAATAAATCGAAACTGATTGTTAAATAAAATATATAGCATATACTAAGAAAAATAATTTAGAAAAGAGAGTGTTTGAGGGGGTTCAAACAAGAAGATTTGGTTGCATAACAAGAAAAAATGACAGGTATTATTAAAAATTAATGGCGTTCAAACAAGAAGATTTTGTTGTTTGTGAGTAATTAGTATAATTATGAAAGGTTTTGTAGAGAAGCAAATGAAAAGAAAAAGGCCAAATATTGTAGATATGATGTATCAATAAAAGCAAGCGGCTTTTTTCTTGTTGGCTAGCAAGTACTCGGATCTTCCTTCTATCACTTTGTTTTTTTTTTTCTTATTAATTTAATTTACTAACCTAAAAATTCCTTTCCTACCAAGAAGTACTCCAATCTTCCTTCTATCATTTTGTTTTTTTTTTTATGAGAAAATTAAACTTAAACCTTCTGAGGTTTATCACTTCATCACCTAGACCTTTTGAAATTTAAAATATTATACACGATCCCTTGAGATTTGTACGCGCGTAACATATAGATCTCTGCCGTTATCGTAATCCGTTAGTAAATTACATCCAAACCCCTAAAATTTGAAACGTGTAATATTTGGACCCTTCAAGTTTAAAATATTATACTTAAACCAAAAATACTCTAATTAAATATTTTAAATTTTACAACTAATATTCGTGTTCTATTATGTCATTTATTGAAATAAAATCAAAAATAAAAATTTATTTTTTTTCTTAAAAAAAAATCATAATTAATACTATTGATGTTAAAATTTGGAGCTCCGGAAGGGATCGACTCTCCAATGCCTAAGTTAATAAGTGCCTCAAAGGTATGAACTGCGTTTAAAAGTTAGAAATTGCACATTGATGAGTGCGCGAAAGTGTATTCCAAATACCCTATTATTGGATTAAAATGCTAAAATGTGAATAGAAATAATTAGATATAATTTATATTATTGAATTTAATATCTATTCACACTGAGATATATTTGAGCATCATTTTATAATATTTTAAATCTTAAATACTGCATTATTGGTTGGTGAGAGATAATTCACAATTGGACTTTACACTTAACATTTTTGGGACTTTATTGTTCGGCTTTTAAATTTATTTTTATTTTGATGGTAGCCAATGGAGTAAAAAGGCTAAAACTGATGCAGCTGTCATGTGGACCCATCTCTCAGCAGATTTGGGCTTTAGCTTTCCCAAATACATGTGAGTTTGATCTTTAGGGGTTGAAGTAAAAAGACTGGAATCAAGAGGAGAAGAAAAGGTATTTTTTCAAAGGGAGATTGACTTTTAGGTTTTAGCATCTTCTTTTTCTTTGGCTTTGGCGGTTGGAAGAAAAAAAACAGAGGAGGCGGCTGTTTTCTTGGCTGGAGGCGGACGCAGTTCAGGGGAGTAGAAAAATTCCGATGGCCAGCATTTTGCTCTATTTTTTTGAGAGATTTTTGTTGTCCATTATACTTATGGGTAACTAAATTTTCAAGTAGGGCGAGGGATGAACTTGCACAGTAGATGGTTTTTTATTTATTTTTAATTTATGCATTTGATTTCTAATTAGTAAAACTCTTTTGTTTTATCATTCTCAATTTATTGTTGATGTTTTCTTCTCCTAATAGTCATAAAACTCTTTGATTATGTTTGGATCAATTATTTATCTATATTGATTTAATTCTTTGCTGCAATATTGCTTCTTGAATATATTGTCGTCGTTGGACTTTCTCAATAGTGATAATAATTTACGTATTTTCAAAGTGCTGAATGATTTTTCAAAGGGTTACATTTGGTTTATCTTGGTTTATAAATCTATATATTCCGGTTGGAAATTTTGGGAATTGAATTTCCAATTGAGTTATTCAATGAATTAAGAATAATTAAAATACCAACTTTTTGCAAGGGATTTCCGACGCTTTAGTATTTGTCAAATTTGAGTACTTTTTTTGTTAGTCACTTTGCTTCAATTTAATTTGCATTTAAAATTAATCTTTGTTCTCTAGTAATTATCTAATATTTTTCTTTAGTTTCTTTGTTCCTTCTACTATTCTTTTAATTTGTCTCTCTGTGAAATCGACATCCCAAAGTTGTGCTACAACTGACGCGTTATTCTTTGGGCGTAATCAAATTTTGGCGTTGTTGCCGGGAAGACGGTAGAAGAATTGCTAGATAGTTTTTCTTTTCAACAGTTTGTAAAAGCGGTAACTTCGTTCCTTCTTTTAGCTTGCTGCATTATTATTTTTTTTTCTTTTAATAGTATTTTTTTTCTTTTAGTAATTCGTTGTCTTGCATGCAATGATATAGGGACACCTTGGGTAGATTTGCTTGTAGGCCTGTGGTAGAGTTAGAATCAGAGTTTTTAAATCCTTTATTTGACAATCCATCGAGTCTCGAAGAAATGGGTGAACACGAAGATCAACCCATTAGAACTCTTCATGATTATCTCCACCCTACACGCACAGCCACACCATCAGGCATCATATTTTCAGCTAATACTCGCCAACTGAATTTTAAAATAGGGATGATACAGTTACTCCCTAATTTTCATGGCTTGGAAAATGAAAATCCATTTGTGCACATTAGGGAGTTTGAGGAAGTAGTTGTGACTTTTCATAATCAAATTGCATCTCTTTGAAGGATAGAGTTAAGAGTTGACTATACTCACTGAGACCACGATCTATTGGGTCATGGAGTGAGATGACTTGGGTCTTCTTTAATAAATATTTCCCCCAACATAAGACCAACGCTATAAAAAGACAAATCTCCACCTTTGCACAAAAGGACAGTAAGACTTTGTATCAATCTTGAGAGAGATTTAAGGATTTGTTGAGTGTGTGTCCTCACCATGGGTATGAGAATTGGTGCTTAGTGAGCTATTTTTATGAGGGACTTACACCTAGAGAGCGCCAATTTGTGGAGATGATGTGTAATGGTGAGTTCTTACAAAAAGATCTTGATGAGGCCACAGAATACCTCAATGGGCTTACTGAAAAAGCTCACACTTGGACTGGACCTAGTGCTACTGAAAGCACAAATAGGTCACGACCTGTAGGAAACCCAAATGGTGGTGTAATTTACCATCTCAGGGAAGAGGATAGCTTAAAGGCTAAGGTTGAGATGCTCACTAGGGAGCTAGATGTGTTAAAGACTGAGGACTTAAAGCCAACACACGTGGCTAATCATGCAGAGTCTTTTGGACCATGTTTTGTGTGTGGCGGGGTAGATCACCTCACCCAAGAATGTATCACACTTGCTGAGATGAGAAGGATGTATGAGGAACAATGTAATGCCTTAGGTATGTACAAGAAGCCTTTTACACCTTACTCTGATACCTATAATCCGGGGTGGCGCAATCACCCCAATTTTAGCTGGAAGTCTGAAAATTAGCCGTCTGCACAACCCCCTAGATCATATCCTGCACCTTATCATGCACCTTCATC
Organism: Ilex aquifolium; assembly: GCA_951799425.1. Taxonomy (NCBI): domain Eukaryota; kingdom Viridiplantae; phylum Streptophyta; class Magnoliopsida; order Aquifoliales; family Aquifoliaceae; genus Ilex; species Ilex aquifolium. The sequence continues at coordinate 12,253,121 of OX637410.1, read as the reverse complement.
TTCTAGGAGTCTTTTAGAAGACACTTTGCATGCTTTTATTGAAACACAGGGTAAGACTAACCAAAAGTTTGAATCTTTGATTATGCAGGTTGTTGAAGAAAACAAAGAGATAAAGAGCCAAATGTCCAAATTGATGAGCTCCATGAGTGTGAATGAGCGAGGTAAGTTCCCTTCTCAAGCTCAGTCCGCACCCCATGGTCAACACATGGCGCAATAGAATTTGAAGGATGTGAATGCCATTGTGACACGAAGTGGTGATTCATTACACATCCCAACAACGAACAAATCAGAGGATGTAGAAAAGGATCAGGATAATAGTGATGCCGAGCTGCCCAAGGAATCTGAGGTGACAAAGAGTCTTGTTAAGGTACCATTCCCTCAAGCCTTAAAATCAAGCAAGCGAACTCTGGATCCTAACAATGAAATCCTAGAGAATTTAAGGCAAGTAAAAATCAATCTTCCTCTTTTCCATGTGATTAAGCAAGTTCCTACTTATGCAAAAGTTCTCAAGAATTTGTGTACAGTTAAGAGGAAGCACCATGCGAAGAAGACAGCTTTCCTGACAGAGCAAGTTAGCGCTCTAATTGAGCAGCGGATTCCTCCCAAATACAAGAATCCTGGCTATCCAACCATTGCGTGCAGCATTGGAAATCATGAGTTTGGGAAAGTTTTGCTAGATTTAGGAGCTATCGTGAATCTAATGCTATATTCTATTTATTTGCAGTTGGGGTTGGGAGAAATCAAACCAACCACTGTGGTATTTCAATTGGCTGACCGTTCATTCAAAGTACCTCGGGGTGTGGTAGAGGATGTTCTAATTCAAATTGACAAATTTTATTATCCTGTTGATTTCCTAATCCTTGACACTAGCTTTGTTGTTGATACTACTTCTAAAATTCCTTTGATTTTAGGTAGGCCTTTTCTTGCCACTATTAATGCTCTTATTAATTGCAGGAACAGGCTTATGAAGCTATCTTTTGGAAACATGACTCTCGAGGTGAATATTTTTCATATTGCAAAACAGCCAGAAGATGATGACGAGAGCCACCAGACATACATGATTGACTCACTCATGGATAAGGGAGTTCCTGTAGCTCATGATTTTGATCCCCTTGAGTATTTTCTTGTTCATTCTGAATTTGATTCTATCAGTGATCCATCTGATGTAGTTGATATTTGTGTAATTTTTTATAGGACTCAGGACTATGGCACTCGGGCATGGCAACCGAAGTTTGACGAGTTGCCTGAGAAAGGTGAAAAACAAATTCCTTCAAGTGTGGAAGCACCCAAAGTTGAATTGAAGTCTCTGCCTAAGGGCTTAAAACATGCTTTCCTTGGTCCAGGTGATACTTTTCGTGTTATTATCTCATCTGAATTGTCCAAGTCTCAGGTGTGAAATTAATTCGGACCCTAAGTGAGCATAAGTCAGCCTTAGGTTGGAGCATTCCTGATATAAAAGGTGTTAGTCCCTTGGTCTGTTCTCATAAAATTAATTTGGAGGAAGGAACTAGCCCTCGTAGAGACCCCCAGCGTAGGCTTAATCCCACTATGAAAGAAGTGGTGAAAAATGAAGTGTTGAAACTATTAGATACAGGAATCATCGAAGGGTTACATTTAGTTTATCTTGGTTTTTAAATCTATACCTTCCGGTTGGGAATTTTGGGAATTGAATTTCCAATTGAGTGCAAGGGATTCCCGACGCTTTAGTGTTTGTCAAATTTGGGTACTTTTTATGTTAGTCACTTTGCTTTACTTTAATTTGCATTTAAAATTAATCTTTGTTCTCTAGTAATTATCTAATATTTTTCTTTAGTTTCTTTGTTCCTTCTACTATTCTTTTAATTTGTCTCTCTGTGGAATCGACACCCCAAAGTTGTGCTACAACTGCCGCGTTATTCTTTGGGCATAATCACACACCTAGAGCATTTTGGACTAAATGAACTTTTCACCTTGGGCCAAATTTTCCATCATCAAGTACAAACATATGAAATAAGCATAATCAACACATTTGCATGTTTCCATTACATTATCTATTGACATAAAACTCAAACAAAATCCCAATTTTTTGAGGAAAAAACAGTAATTAGTATAAATATATCAAAGAACTCAATTTAAGACTCATTTGCATACAATTATACTATCTATTAGAATAAAACTAAAAAATAAACAAAAAGTCAAATTGTAATGGATACAATATATTCTATCTTTAATTGGGGTAATTATTTTTCAACCCTTAGCTTTTTCTTTTCTTTTTTTCTAAAAAATTTATTTGAGTATATTTTTAATAATATGGCTCGGGTTCATGAGCCCAAACTACTCAAACTTATTTTTGATTGAATTTAAATTTTCATAGGACTTTTTTTAAGGCCTAAAATCTTATTGATTTAAAAATTTTGATTTGGACTAACTATGCATCTAAAAAATGGGTCAAACAAAAGTCGATACAATTTTTTAGACTTAATTGGGCAAAAGTACAACTCAAAAACTTATTTGGGGTAAAGTGCATATTTTTTAAAATTGACAATAATGCAATTCAGATGAAACTCTTGGTATGCCTTCCGTATATTTTGGCTATATTCAAGTAATGGGAGGTAAAAATGGGTCATTAATGATCACAATCCGTCTTCTTCGGCAACAGGATTCTCTAGCATTGAGGTTTGATTAGAAATGCCACAAATTATATGAGACTAAATGTTGATTTTTCCCAAAAAAAAAAACAGAGGAATAGGACAAGGAAAATCAAACGATGTTTTTGTCCAGTAACTGTTCATCGTCGTAGGCCACTTCTTCATCGGAAAATGCAAGTGACAGTCGAGTTTCGTTTTGCATTTTTATTATTCTTTAGTTTTTTTTTCCGCAAAAATGTGTGATTTGCTTTTGAAAAAAAAAAAAGGCAAAATCATAAAATTTCGTATATGAGGGTTAGAAATTGTAGTTCTGTAAGTGCTTTGAAACAATTTTTTTTTTATAGTAACTATGTTAAGTAACTATTTGGGATTCAAAGTATTCTCTTTTCATTTTTTCTGTTTGTGGTAACTGAAAATACAAATGAAACCAAAAACCTAGTTTTAAAACCCTAATTTCATATATGAAACAAAATAATTATAAGTCTTTTATATTGAATGAGTAATTCAAAAGTTGTTTATTATTTGAATACAAATTGTAAACAATTTCAAAAAAAAAATTTAATGGTTGTAACTGTGTTGAGTAACTATTTTGAGATTTTTAGTATTCAATTCTCATATCTTTTATTGGTAACTGTATTGGTGTGTCTGTTGAGTATTTGTGTTGAGTATCTGTTACTTAATAGTTGTAACTATGTTGAGTATCTGTTAAGCTGAATTGTATGTTAAATGTAAATATTTGTGGTATGAAACTTAGTTAAACCCTACAGTGATGCATAACCATACTTGTGTCCCTAGAAATAGTTACTATGTGCAATTGTGTTAAAATGCTCCTAAAAATGTAGATCAATCCTATTGTAAACACTTAAACAGTTACCAAATGTCTAGACTAATGGTTATGTTAATATAGATACACCATATATTACTGTAAGATGCATTGAAACAGGACATGGCGAAGACACGATCTTCAAAAAGAAGACCTGATATAAGGCATACCAAAAAAATTTCACGACAGGAGTCAATCAAAAAAGACAGTTACTAAGATAAAAGACAATCAAATTGAAATATACATCAGTGGTGCAAGGTATAAGTCACAGTACAGATCAAATATGCTTGTCATTATCAGGGCAATTGAAGAACTTCATTTGAATGAGTATCACAAGACAACATTGAAAAAGACTCATTTCTGGTTGCTTTTTGAATGTATCATTGACCAAACTATAGACAAAACATGGTGTTGTAAAAGTGACAGCAGCATTATTGAAATACTATTATGTTTCAATTCTGATACATCAAGATTCACTATCGGAAGCGAAAAACTAAAGTTGTGGCCTAGTGATGTGACTCTGATATTTGGGATACAAGATGGGTGTGAAAAGATTGATTGTACAATTTATGAAAAATCGTTTACACCCTTTACTAAACGCTGGTTCAAAAAGGATCGGAGGTTGACAACAACATTGATAAGAAGTAAGATGAAACAAGCATCTGAAAGGGACAGTGAGACTGCTTATGATGACTTGGCTAGATTATTGTGTATGTATCTGTTGGCAACACTTTTTTTCCCAGTAACGGGAAACACAATGAGTTGGGGGGTTTGTACCATATATCAAAAATTTGGATGCATGTAGAAATTAAAATTGGTCTGAAGCTATAACGGATGTTCTGGTTTCATCCTTGAAGAAGAAGAAGGAAACGTCAACGGCTGTCAATGGTTGTGTCCTAATACCGGTTAGTGTTTTAATAAAAGTAATATGTTAAGTTGAGAATTTCAATTACTTTGCTATAACACAGTATGCTCTGATTATCATAAGTTTGTATGTTGAAGTACTGGTTGTGTGAACACACCTCCATGATAACTCCCAACACTGAAAGGCCATTTCCTCGGTTCCTGAAATGGAAATTACCAAGTCTGAATAGGGATATCGAGCAAAAATGTTTTGCAAAGATCATGACAAAAGATGTAAGTCTCAATTCATATCTTATAGTCCTTATAACTTGTAACTATTTTGAAAAATACATTGGTTAATTTAAAATCAACATGTAGTATTTCACAAAAAAAGGTTTGTATGTCACTGTTTTTTATCCTCAGATTATGAAGCAAAGATTGAAGAGAACTAAGGAAGAAAAGATGTTTATCTCATCAAAGAAAAATCCAGAAGAAAAAGGAAAAAAAGCAATGGAGAAGGAGTTAGATGACAATGAACCACTTGACACAGAAAAAAATGATATGGGCAACCCATCAAGTGGTGATTATGAATGGTCACATGAAATGCGACAATTGGTTGATTTAGTTGAAGTGAATGTTACCCTACCAACAAAAAGGCATTCGAGTGAACATGATGTTTGGAATGACAGTGAAAATGACAAAATTATAAGAGAGAGAGAGAGATGAAACTCAAAGGATTGTTTCTGAGTTGAGGATGAAGGATAAATTCAACTAAGAAAAGATTGCCGAGTTGTCCTATGAGAATGAAGTGTTGAAAAGACGCATGCAAAGCACTGTTGACATGGGGCATCACAAGGTATATATAAAAATAAGTATCATAATGTCTTGTTTTTTAAATATTCATAACTATTTTGGTGTAACCCTATGGGAATTTGTTGCATAGTTCTTTGATCCCTATTTTGTATAACTAGATTATACCTGATTAGTATAACTGTTTGTGCATTTTTAGTTACCTATTTGGTGCATCTATTTGGTACTTATGCTTGTCTAACTATTTTCAGCACTGTTTTGTGTAACTGTTTTTGTTGTAACATGCTAACTGTATGGGTCAACACTTTTGATACATGTTGGATGCAACTTTTTTTTGCATATGGTTAAGTATGTGGTGAAGTCCTTGTGTTACATATATGATTAACTGTTTGTTATTCTAGATGAGTTGTTTTGGGGTAACACTTGTATTATGTACTATGTTGTAACTTTATGGTGTAACTGCTTTTGTGTAACTTTATAATGTAACTGTTTTGGTTATCGTTTACATTATGGGTTAACTAGGATTTCATGATGTGTACATGCAGCAATCTGAAGTGCAACCGGACATCCCATCCGATAATGATGTTCACACACCTCAAATGACGGATTCCATGTTGCAAATAGTTGATAGAGACACAAATATCGTGCAACTTGAGACATTGGTTCATACAATGCGCAATGAAAAAGACGCAATTGAGGCTGAAAATGTGGCATTAAAAGAGAATGTCACAAGATTAGAGGTTGAAAATGAAGCAATAGTAGATCAAATAAACGAGTTGACAATTCACAACATCACTCAGAATTTGCATACCACAAAGCATCATGACAGTCCAGGGGTTGCTCAAACATCAATGGTTCAAAAGCTGAAGAATAAGGAGAGGAAGAGAAAAAGATATGAGGATTACGAGTACAATAATAAGAAAAAGGGACAAGGGACACATTGAGGCTTCAAATTCAATTATCAACCTTGCGGACCAGCCAGAAAAGATCAGTGCAACGAAAGAAAAAGAGAACCACGAGAAGGAAATTAACAAGTTGTGGAAGATTTGTCAGTCATTGAATCCGTCTATCTATGATTAATTAAAACAAATCAATGATATTGAAGGATCTATGTAAGTATATTATATAGTCTAACTTTTACATATTATGTTATAGTTATTTCGTATAACTTGGTGGATTTATTCACTCTACTTATATACAGAGTATGAACTTACCTGATATGACCATGCTCTAACCATGTAGGATACCCATTTGGTCTGGTGTTTCAATTGGAAGCTATATAAATGTTGAAGACGCATTGAAACTAATGGGAGGATGCGAATTGTACAATACTGTACGTACTATGCTTAAATATTGTTTTGGTCCACATCAAAATATGATACGACTTAAACTGTTTTATTATAATTTGTTTAATATCACCAAGTGTAGTTTAACCTTCTTAGCTTGTCTCGAATTTAAAAAAATTGCATATCTATTTCGTTTGCATCGGTTATGTGTGACTGTTTTCTTTTCTTTTCTTTTCTTTTTTAATTTGCCCATGCTACAATATTGGTCTGTAGGTGTAACTGTTACGTCCACGTATGTTGCATTCCAAAACCTTAGTCACTCTATTTTGGACGTCGTTTTATACATTGAAACAGATTATAGATTGCTGGGGAGATATGCTGCATGAACTTGATGCAAACAACGAGCAGTCAACGTATAAAAAATGTTGTTTCTTCTTCAACAGTCTATGTTGGGTACATTAAAATTTATTGACATGTTTTTTTTTTTTTTGATTTCAATATCATTAGTTTTCATTTTTTCTTGTCCATGAATGGAATATTTGTAGATATTCGTTACCAAAAACATGGATTTATGTGAAGACCAAATTGACAAAAACTTCATTTTTGGAAGAGATCGTTAATTCCTTGTATTTCTCATGAATTCCAATGGTCAAAATAACCTTGTACAACCTTGGTATTGGACAGTCTTAGTGTTGGATACTGACGTGGGATCTTGGACACACTACAATTCTATGAATTAACGAAAAGTGAGGAGGGACGTATGGCTGGAGGATGCAAGAATATTGGTAAAAACAACTGACACATCTTTTTTTTTTTTAATTTTGTAATATCATATCCATTACTAACATCTATCATTGAAAAAATGCAGAAAGAATATTTTGAATAGAAAATTAGTGAAATGCAAGCATCCGATGGAATTGACATTGACCCCTCAGACAATGTTCTTCCAATGACATCGTATGAGAAAAGTTCACAACAAAGGGTAAATTCGTACGTATTTAGAATTTGTAACTTTAATTCATAGAAATGCAAAGAAATGGTGGTAACAAAAGCTATACTCCAGGGTCGATTATGGACTGTTCGTTTGCTACATAATGAGGCAGTTTGCAAAGGGCAATGACCTATAGGAAAAGTTGACAGCTGCACAAGTGAAAAATTTGCGGACCAAAATGATGGGAATGTTCTTAAACCATTCCAATTCTTGGACAATAGATGACTTCCACGAAAGGATGAAATTGAAGGAAATGTATGAATAGTCATATTTGAGATTTTGTTGCATTTTTTTGGTATCATTCAGTGAACGTTTTGTATGGTGTATGTAATGGATATTGTGTATCATATGTAATTTCAAATTCAATTAAATTTTGCATTTCAGGTTTAGAAAATGAAGTACGGGATATTGGTTGTGGAGTATGATGTTGGATGCATCAAATGCTTGCCAGTATTTGGGGAACCTTTTTGGTATATCTATGACGTACCTGTTTGATGTGGTCTCTTGTTATAAGCAGTTTGGGGAATATAATTGGTGTAATCATATGGCGATATTATTTATTTGGGAAAACTTTGATTAATGGCAATTTGGCATCGACGTGTAACTGTCTTTGTTTACGAGGAATGGTGTCAAACTTTTTCTGCATCATGATGAAACCTTAACTAATTTGTTCTCACTGTTTGATGTAACTATTTGGTGTAACATATATATAAATTTACAATTAATTAAATAGTTTTGGTGTAACTCTTTCCAGTTTTGATTTGTGGCCATTAACATGGCATTAAGAAAGTTTTAACAGTACATTTTACTGGTTTCCAATATTCTTATTTTTTTCCATTCACCCCAATTGTATAAACCAAAAATATGAATATGTTCATGGTCTGCTACAATGTTCAATCATCCCCAAAAATTACTCATCATACAGAGAGTTGCACCCATATTATAAACCTTAACATAACCATAAAAGAACGACTACAAAGTAATACAGCAAATCTAAAAAAAAATATATGCAAATAATTATAACAGGAAAATGTAAATAATTTATTAATTAAAAATAGTAATCCAATCAAGGGTTCTTTACAAGTTTTCTTATTGTGACTACCTAACCGTCCACAACGACCACATCAAATTCTTCTAATAAGTTCTCTCCTTGACCTAATTCTACATTTTTTGGGTCGACCCGGCTGTTTCTTAGTTGATGGTGGCAAAATCTCAGCTTCGTCAACATAGAAGTTCGAACGACAAAGAGTCAGGATTGGGAGTATAGGTTGAGCATATGATTTCTTGTATGAACTCACATGATAATAATAATCAACAAACTCGTTCATATTTTTCTCACTTTTACATATTGCCGCTACTGCATGAGAACAAGGGAACCCATTAATCTGCTATTGATAGTGTCAATCATGCTCGTAATGGGTAAATGTTGTGCTTTCATAATCCTCGCATTGAACGACTTTACTGCATTAGAGTTCATCTCGCCATAACGTCTACCTCTAAAGTATGTATTTGCCCAATACTCGTATGGAAGATTATCCAAAAAACGTTCCACAATGTATCCACCCTCGTGTCAGAAAGCTTCAATTTTTTGAGTAAACAGTGAAATGGTGGGGGCATAAGCGCACTCACGCAACAGCACCACCATATGCTCCCCAAATCTATTTGAATACCGACTACTACTAAACTTGTCCCTCAAGTTCGCTTTCAGGTGTTGTAAACAGAAAGCGAGGTGACACCTTGTAAAAACCTTTGGCATGGCTTCCAACAAACCAACATTATGATCAGAGACAAATGTAATTTCCCTGTTCAAATCCAAAATCTATGACAATTGTTGTAAGAACCATAACCAATTTATCTCATTTTTCGAGTCAACAATCGCAAACGCTAGTGGGTATAATCCTAAAACACAAAGGTAAATGTATATAGGTAAGTAAAATATTAAAACGATAGCCTACAGATTCACATCATAACAACAATAAACAACATCCTTTTATATTAAAATATTTAAAATAAAAAATAGTTACATTAACCACATACGGTTACAAATACTTAAGTATCACAAACTAGAGACACTCTACAGTTACAGTATACAGTTAACAAAAAAATATATACATAAACACCAATATTATTAAGCATAAAATAAAAATACAAACCACATCATACAGTACCTATGAAAAACAAACAATAACAAAATTTAAAATGACCAAAGACGACAAAGAAAATACAAAATCAACACACACATATAAAAGGGGGTTAAAAAGACTTATACCTTGATTTTCATCCATCCCAATTGCCGAAAAAATGTTTCCTTTGTACTTTTCTTTAATGAATATCCCATCAATGAATAAAATTGGACGACAATAATTGAAACATTCGATGCAAGCCTTGAAGGACACAAACAATCTATGGAAACGGTTAGTCTCCTCATCACAATGCAAAACTATATGGCTTCCGGGGTTTGTAATATTCGTAGCATCCACATACCAACGTAACTGTTTGTACGACACAATATGATCCCCAAAAAGCATACACTTGGCTTTTCCCACCCCCATTCATGCTTGGTCATAAGATATGTCAAGACCATAAGATGTAAGAAAATCACTAACCACGTCGACTGGACGAGTGGACGTCTGGCCACGTACATTATCAACAATCAAAGCTGCAATCATATTGCATAACAATCTCTTGTTCTTTGTGGTACACAATGCTACTCCACAGGTGTATTCATTATTCATTTTTCATATGTAAAAGAAACCATTAAGATTCTGAATAGTAGCATTGACATGCCATCCACACCCTTTATCATACTTTGACGCGCACTCAGCAATAACCCTATCCCTACAATTCCTCACATAATTAAACTTGAACCCAACCTCGATTGAGTATATGCACAGAGCTTTCCGGAATTGTGTGACAGCACCTTCAAACTTTTTGTGAGACCCAAACATGCATTGCATACATATTAGCATAATTATGTGGACTAATTACAATTATGTGAAATTAATTATTAGATAGAATTTTGTGTATGGAAATAGTATTGGGTTGGTTTTGGAATCACTTAAGAATTTGGGGGGAGGCAAGTAGAATTATTAAAGTTGCATGGAAATATCTTTACATATGTGTCAAAAAAAAGGTGGTGGGTTATTTTAAAGGTTATGTATGTGGGTGTGTGTATGCCGGGTGTGTGTGTGTGTACTTTAAAGTGTGGAAAATGTGTGTGTGTGTGTGTACTTTAAGTGTAGTAAAGTGTGTGTGTTTAAAACCTAAATCAGTGTGTGTGTGTGTGTGTGTTCTTCCTTTTGCTAGAACCGAGAGTGAGGGAGAGTAAACAAAGGAAAAAAAATATGTGTGTGCCTTCTTGATGCCATGAGCAAGGAGTGAGAGAAGGCAAGAGAAGGTGGGGGGAAAAAGAAGAAGAAAACAAGAAGAAGGTAAGGGGGTGTGTGTGTGTGTGTGTGAGATTAATTTTAAGTATTTGTGTATATGTGTGGGCTGTTTTAGTTTAATTTCAAAACAGATTTTTGTGGGTTTATTTAGGTGTGTTAAATATAATTAAAGGCTATTAAGAAAGGAATTTACATGGGTATTTAATTAAATGTGAAAAATGACTATCGGGATGCTTTAAGTGGCTAGTTTGGGATTGACGTTTTGGGAGTGAAATTGGGGGTTTAAGGGTTCAATTAAAGGGTTTTTTTTGCATGATTTAATGAGTGCGTGAGTTTAAGTGTGATTGTTTTAAAAGAAAGATACGATAGAAATTGGAAATGGGTGCCGGTAATGCAGAAACCCTGATTTCTAAATATTATCTATCACATGTGTGAATTTTAATCCAAATGACCTGAAATTTTGCATGCTGCATTTTTAATTGATGCTTGATGTGATAATGTAAATTTCGAATGCAAATGAATATAATAGCTGATGCGAAAAGTACGAAGTGTCGGAAGTGCGATTTTTAGGATTCAAGGTCGAAATGTGTGAAAATAGACCCCTGGTCAATTTGTTTGGCCTACTTAATCCTAATTGTGATTAATGTGAGTGATTTTGGAGATTTGGGGAGGAAATATGATCCCTAAATCTAATGTACCAGTATGTGAGTGAATAGTGCGGTAACCGGAGGTTACCTGGGCACTTTGGGTGCATCGTTTTGCATGCATTAGTGCATGATTAACTATTAAATGAGATAAACATATTGATATTGTAATTACAAATGTGTTAGGTGCAACGGGTGAGACAGTCGGTGTGAGAACTGATACGATAACACCGGAAAGATCCATCGATAGAACCGAAGAGCCGTAGATCGGTATATTTGTGGTGGGTGTATATCTTTATATGTTTTGAAAATGCTATTATAAGATGATGTTAGATGATAGAATTTAATATCATTTCTCCAGGATTATGTGCTATGTGATTGAATGATGCGTTGTATTGTGTATTGTGTATTGTGCATTGTGGAATGTGGCGCACTGTTTGAGATAGGAGCGTCGATGCCTGATCACTAGGCGTGCAGTGGTGTGCTAGCACTGTGGTGTTCCCGGGAGGTTCGGGAGACACGGATCCATGTGGGATCGTTTACCCGATGAGGGGTAGTATGAAGGTGATGTCGCTTGTGAATTCCTTGGAATTGGATTGATGTTGTTGTTTGATACGTGTATTTACATAATATTTACCTACTTTCGTGTATTATTATCATTTGCATTTCATATACGGCATGTATACTCACTGAGCGCGTGGTTTAGCTCACACCTCTATGGCTTCTCCTTTTCAGGTACTAGAGAGGGAGACATAGATCAGTCCATTGTCAAATCGGTTGAGTTTTGTACAACGTTAGTATGATATTATGTTCGTTATGTATTTAGTTTTAAATGAGTAAATGATACAGGTTGAGGGACTGTATAATTATTTATTGGGTTGTATATTATGTTAAATGAGAGATTATTATAGCAAGTTAATAGTATATATTTGTAAACAGACTCAACAAGCATACTTTGTGATGTATGCTATGTGGGTGTGGGAGTTTGTATCTGTCTATAACTTCGGAAACAAACAATTGGTACAGGTGTTATATAGGGTACAGGTTATGAGACAGGTTTTACCATCATGCTTATTGACTAAGGTGATTGGTGGTATTTTTGCACCCGTGGGATTAATTAGTGTTTTATTAATCTAGATTATATATATGTAAACAGGTGTATCAAAAACCTAGTTGTGTCTCATCCTTGAGAGACCAGGATGGGGCGTGACACTTTTGGCCTACACGTCTTATTTCATTTGACCACCCAGCTGTCAACAATACTTTTTCAGTATGTGACCAAAAGCGAGGGAGCAAATCATCATCAGACTCGACACCATATCGCAAATATGAACATCTTCAAGCAAATTAGCATCATCCCCCACACGTGACTCTTTATCTTGCACAGTTACCATGACCTTAACATGATTGACATTTATCAAACGTATTATATCAAATATATTACGCAGGTCCTCATCATTTTGCAAATAACATTTTGGGTGACCTAGAATAGAATAGGACATGACAACTTACATATTCCCCAATTCCTCCCATTTTTCGCAAAGCCTACCATAAATGAAATCAAATTTTGAACGAACAGAACATCTGATAATAAAGGTGTCAACTTTATATTTGCATACAAGCAACATTATTCCCTCCATTCCTGATTAAGACATTAAAAAAATGAATAACATTGTATCAATTTAAAAGGAAAAGAAAACAGTTACACAAAACAACATAAAAACACATTAATACAAAAGACTGAATTAATTAATCACATACTAGGAGAAAAAACATAATACAAAAAAATAGTTACACTACACAGCATCTACCAAGATAGGTATTAGTTGAAAACTTGCATACAAGAACAGTTACACTAAAATGCTACTTTGATTTTTTTAAAACAGTTACACGAAGGAAAAATCAAAAGAAACATGACAGAAAGGCACTTAAACAACATAATACAAATAGTGAAAATTGGGGGTGAGTCCCCCTAGAGGTACTTGTTTGGACATAAGTCCGACAATGAAACTTATAATGAGTTAAGTCCATATTTAAAATTATGTATACTGACTTAAGTCCTTTTTTTTTTTAATCTCAAAAATACCCCTAACGGTGTTAACGTAGGTTAATTTTGGAAAGATATAAGTTAAATATTTGAGATATATATGGTAAAAAACTGATTAGTTTTTCATGGAAACCGTATATATCAGAATATTATGCTTGAATTACATTAAAATCAGTTGTTTTTTACTTCAATTTCGGACTCCCGAAGATTCCACTAAAAATTCAAATTCAAATTCACAAGGAAAAATTCGGTGATCTTCTTCTTCATAACATACCAGGAAAAATTCGGTGATCTTCTTCTTCATAACATACCAGGAAACATTCGGTGATCTCTTCTTCATAACATACCAGTAAATATTCGGTGATCTTTTTCTTCATAACATACCAGAAACATGCGGTGATCTTCTTCTTCATAACATTCCGCTACTTCATTTACAGGAGTGTCGAAGTTGATAGTAGCAGCAACGGGAGTTCGAATTTTTATGTGATTTCAGTTCAACCTATTAGTTCTTGATTTTCTGAGGTATTTTCAGTTTAATTGGTTTTTTTTTTCATAACATGTTTGACTGTGCTGTTTTGGAATTACCATAAATTGGAAGTAACTTTGCTGGAATTTCGTTGTTACTTACCGGAATTTGTATATCACTGTTATTTACCGGAGTTATTTAATTTTATTTATATTAGGTTCTAATTTTTGTTTTCCATGTTACTAGTAGTGCTTTATTAGAATTAGAATTAAGTTTTTTCATGTTTCCTTTGGTCTTGCTGAAATTCAATGTACTTACCGGTGTTGTATTTAAATTAGAATTGATTATGTTTGGTTTTCTATTTTAATTTACTCTTTATATTTATTTTATTGGTTATAACAGATGGAGGATAACATATTGGTTTGTTGCAAGTATTGTTCTGAGACTGTTGTGTTAAGAATTACAATGAATTCCACAATGGATGATGTGTTACATGGGGTGTGTGACAATTGGAATGGGTTGAGTTTGAATTGTGTTGCACTTTTGTACGCTATTCCTGGACATCTGAATTGCGTTTTGCAAAATGATCATGATGTGAGAAACATGTTTCTAATTGCACGATCTGTTCAGTTGAATTTTGTTGAAGTTACGGTTGTTGATAAAGGGAATGTGGTTCGTGATTCTGAGGGGGGGGAAATTGTGGAAAGTTCTGAATTAACTGTTGACCATGTTGGTTGCGATGATGATCTTCTCCCTCGTTTTTGTTCACACAATGAGAAAGTTTTGTTGACTAACGGATGGTACAATGGAATAGTAGAGGTTGGGCAGAAGTTTGAGGGAGGAGTAACTGATTTTCGGAATGTTTTATGCAAATATGCAATCGAGGTTGGTTTTCAGTTTAATTATGTGAAGAATGAAAAAACAAGGGTGAAGGCTGAATGTGTAATGAAATATTCTGTTGGGTGTGAGTGGTTTGTTGTTGCTACACTCCAACGTATAAATGAATGGTTTTATATTAAGAAGTTAAACAATGAGCACACGTGCGGTGTGGCTGCACGTACAACAAAGAACAAAAGATTGACTTCTAATCTAGTTGTGGGTCTTATTGTTGCCGGCAAAAACCTGACACACAACCAGTTGATGTGAAAAGTATGTTTCATACAGATTATGGTTTGACCATATCGTATGATCAAGCTTGGATGGGTGTTGAAAAAGCAAGGGGTATACTGTTTGGGGATCATTCCTTGTCATACCAACAATTATGGTGGTATGTACATGCTGCTAATGAAAGCAATCCAGGGAGTCATTTTGTGTTGGAAGGTGATTCAGACATGCAGCGTTTATTAGGTTGTTCATGTCATTTAAGGCATGTATACATGGATTTAACTATTGTCGACCCATATTGTTCATTGATGGTACATTTTTAAAGGGAAGGTATAAAGGCATTATTTTGTCTGCAACTACAAAAGATGGCAACCAAGGTGATTTTTGTTTGGTTTAATTTGATGTTACTGATTTTAATTTAATGTTACTTTGTAATATTTTCATGGTATGTTACTGTTTACTAATGTTACTATTTGTGTTCCTATATGTGTTTGCAGGTTTGTTCCCCTTGGCTTTTGCTGTTGTTGATTCGGAGAATGAGTGTAATTGGCGTTGGTTTTTAGAACAATTAGCTTTGATTGTTGGTAATACTAGGGACCTTACCATTATGTCCGATCGCAATGTTGGCTTGATGGAAACAATACCAAAGGTGTTCCCAACTATGCACCATTCGTTCTGCCTACAACACCTAAAAGCAAATCTGAGAGATAAGTATAGTGGGGGTCGCTTTACCCATGTTTTTCGTGAGCGTATGGTTTTTTTGTTTACATTGTGTGCTTATGCTCCGACAGAGGCATTTTTCAATGAAAAGTTTGAAGATTTTCGACGTGAAGGAGGAGCTGTTGCTGTTAAGTTCTTGGAAAACCTTCCATTTGAGAAATGGGCAAATGCTTTTTTCAAGGGGAAAGGTTATGGGGAGATGTCTTCAAATGCTGCTAAGTCTTTCAATGCTTGGATCATGAAGGCATGTCACTTACCTGTCACAAGCATGATTGACACAATAAGGGGGCAGATCATGAACCAAATGGGCTGCCGTTTGAATACATCGTCACAGTGGAACGACATTAATTGTCCAAATATTGAAACCAAACTTCAAGCTGCTTTCACTGAGTGTCGTTCCTGGTTCGTTAGGGTGTCATCAAGTCATGTT
Source organism: Ilex aquifolium (assembly GCA_951799425.1). Lineage (NCBI taxonomy): Eukaryota > Viridiplantae > Streptophyta > Magnoliopsida > Aquifoliales > Aquifoliaceae > Ilex > Ilex aquifolium. The sequence continues at coordinate 12,236,944 of OX637410.1, read as the reverse complement.
TTCGAGGTTAAGTCACATCCTTCAGTGACTGTTGACATTGAGAGTTGCACGTGCTCCTGCCACCAATGGCAGATCAACGGTTTACCATGTGCCCATGCTGTGGCTGCAATTCAAAAGAGTGGAAGGAACATCAATGAGTTTGTTGATTACTTTTATCAGGTGACTACTTACAGACTGTGTTATTCTGAGCCTATACACCCTATTCCAACACTTGGTCGACCTGACTTTTCAGCTGTTGATGTTGATATGTTGCCACAATTGTCGAAAAAACAACCAGGTCGTCCAAGGAAGCGTAGATTTAGGTCTAGAGGTGAGCTTGTTAGGAAAATTCATTGTGGCCGTTGTGGACGTTTAGGTAGTCATAATAAGAAGACTTGTAACGAGCCATTGTAATATTCTGTATGTTTTTTGGAATAAGATGTGACTTTAATTTTTCATCTATTTTGTGTTTGTCATGTCTCACATTGGGAATATCATACGTTATATTGTATGATAAGTTAATAGTGTTGTATTATCCTCGCATGGTCAACATATTTTTCATGTTACTATTAATGTGACGCAAATGTTACTATGTAATGCACATGTTAGAGAGTAACCAATGTTACCTTTTTTAACAAGGATTTTGTGTGATTGTTTAAGGATTTTGTTTAATTTTAAATCATGTTACTACACATGTTACTATGTTTGGAAAATCAAGTATGAAAGATTTTTCTACTGTTTTACAAAGAATTTATACAAAACATACCTAGCCATGTGGATAACAACATTTACAATTCACTAACAACTCAATTTCAGCATTCTAGAATCATTTAAAACTTGAAATCTGGAACAATTTTTGAACATGTTACTGTTTGGGTTACTATCTGAATAACAATGTGGGCAGAGTTTCCTTTGTTCCACTGACTTTCCATTACAATCAAATTTCAACCACTCACCAATTACAACCATTTTACTAACTACATATCATCCACCCAACAATTACAACCAATTTTCTAAACAATCCTGCAATTAGCCTACAAATGAATAGCTATCCCACACATTAGTAATTCCTATTTGTCTTTGTATCTCTTTCTTAATCTTCTTCTTGTCTTGTAATCTTCAACAATCCATGCATTCCTATGGTTGATGAATGTAGAGACCATATTGATTCGTAGATCGTTAAGCTGCGGTGGTTTCAATTTCTCTTCTATTTGTTGTCCACGAGTAAGCTGTTGCATTAAGTAACACACATACAATCCGTAATCCACCCTACATTCATGCATTTTTTGTTAATGATATTTAATGTAATGGACTAAAAGGTATATTATTTTATAATTTACATACGTGTCAGCTCGTTGTTCAGGACATTTGTCATATGAAGTTATTTGACACTTGATGTCTTGTGTGCTGACAACAATTTCATCTTTTGTTTTCAATGACTTCCTTTGCCCTTCTTTGGATGCCGTCTCCACGTAGTCTTTCTGTCATAACAAGTTGTTGTTAATGTTGTACAAGGGAAATATATCAAACAATAAGGGTATGTTCACATTTTAATAACTTACCAATATTTTTGCATCCTCCAAAAACTTGTCCGTAATTCCACTCCGAGGTTTCAAAAAGTTGAAGTGGATCCATTCTCCTGCCTCTGTATCAAGTACAAGTAAAGTCCAGTGGAATGGCATGGGTTGGGTGCGCTGTCCATCTGAATTCATTGGAAACACTAGTAATGGCGACACTTGCCCCATTTTCAGATTGTTATCTATCTCAACCTGTCTTGAGTGTTTTTGCTTCCCAACCGTTACAAACGTCTACATGTTAATCAATAGTAACCATAAATTTTAGAGGCTGAACAATGCCAATATAGAACAATAACAACAGTGTTATGTTATACAGTACCTTTCATGTTATTATATACCACATACACAACATCGTTTTAATGGTTCCATTCATAGTAACATGAATGTTACTATATTTGTGTTACTATAGTAACATTAACGTTACTATACACAGGTTTCTTATTCAAAATTTCAACAATCAAGAATTCAACAAAGATTACACAATCTCACCGGGAACAGACTGTTGACATTCATGTTACTATAGTAACACAAACTCCGCAATGTCACAATAGTTCAATTTCATAGTAACACACTGCAGTAATGTATTTGTGTTTATATAGTAACATGAATGTTACTGTACTCATGTTACTAACCCACTACTCCAGCAACCAAGAATTAAACATAGGTTACACAAATTCACCCACCAAAGACTGTTGAAAAAGAAACATTTGCAAGTTGTTTCCTCCATTAGTATTTCTCCCCAACAATCACCTAAGTAAAAACACGACTTCGTTAAATAAAAAAAATCAAAGTACTCCATTAGTTGTTTAAAGTGACAAGACGTATGGTACATTACATTGTTGTGCAGCTCTTCACCATCCATGAATTTCAAAATATCATCAACATCAATGATATTTCCATACTTTTGTCCACTCTATAAAGTTGCCCTTTTAATTAAAAACAGTACATGTCAATAAAATATATTATAAACAGTAATATATATATAATGTAGTTCATAATGGTGTTTAAGTTACTTACTTCTTTCCTTCAGCCTTATGCATTTGAACCAATTTGTCGTAGACATCTGGTCCTAATTTCTTGTCGGCCTTCCATCTTCGATTTTCAACTCTTTTGCTTTCAGGCTTCTCACTTGGCATCACAATTTCCAATTCATCAACGTCAATGAAGCTATCGGGTACCTTTTATTTCCCTTTTTTTGTGTCGACTTGTTCCTCACTTTCAACTTGATTCAAAATTTTCTTTTCTACTTTTTTTTTCTTACTGTACTCATACTCTTCATACTTCTTTCTTTTTCTTTCTTTCTCTTTGATTTTCCTCACCATGGATGTTTGTTCTTTAACTTTGGAAGGTCCAGATTTTGGAGGAGTCTGTGGGTACCTTTGAGTAACTGCATGCACGGCCATGTCCGCTACAACATCATGCAATGAATTGTTCTCTTCTTCTAGTTCGGACACCCTTGATGTGAGAGTTTTAATTTGATTTTCTTGTGTTTCCTTTTTTTTCTCCAAGAGATCAACTAAAACTTTCAATTCTGAAATTTGGTTGTCCCTGTCAACTAGTTTCACAGCATATTCTTCAATCTCTGCCAAATCTTCTTCCCTTTGGTTGCCGCCTATATTCTTGATGACCATTCTAAGTGCTTCGTTCTCAACAGTCAGCATTTGAATTGTGAATTTTTGCACTTCATTCTCACCTTCATTGTCATGGAAAGGCTTTTGTGATTTTTCCTCTCAATTTACCACTTCATCTTCTTCCAAAACTGTAGATTCTCGGATGACCACATCAACAAACGCATCAAACGGTTGGACATTTTGGTTCTCATTGTGGACAGGCTGATCATTTGTATTTAAAGCACTCTTGCTGGCAACAGTGCTTTGTTGTGGAACCTCCACACTATGTTGTACATCCATGATATTTTTCCTATTTCTTTTCAGTAACCTCTTCTCTTCAAGTGTTTTCTTAAGTCTCCTTCGGTCAACCTGTCAACATCATTAGTAACATTTAAAAAATGTATTCAAAAATTGTTCACCTTTAATTTTAATCAAATGACTATGAATTACACAGTAACATCTATTTTTTAACTACAAAAACCATAGTTACAACATCAAATTGATATGGTAACATCGTCATGCACTTAACCAATTGTCAAAGATAATAGACATATAAAAAAAACATTTTTTTTTAATAACACCTGATCAGCTACTATGTTGGACAATGTGTTTTTTTAGAGAGCCGCCCAAATTTTTCTTAAGTCCCATTTCATCCACCTTGGGAATGCATCTGCCTTATCGGCCACAACAAGGGCTGTGTGTTCACATATCCAATACTGAAAATTAGATTAAGTTACATTAGTTAGAACAGTTAATGTTTAATTATTATAAAAAACAATTCATAAAAATTAGCAATAAGAAACTTACAGGTAACAGTAGTACACAACCGGTTACTGCACTCGGTGTATCAGTCTTCAACCGTATAGAATTAATCAATGCATCAATTGTTGCTTGACACCAGTCATAACTTTTGATTTCATCCAAATTTTTGATGTATGACACATACCCCCATCCAATTGTTTGCCCCATATTTGTAATTAGTAATGTCACTAAGACATATAAAGAGAATAACCTAGCAAAATCTTCACAATCTTCCATACCATCACCAAGTGTTGCATCCTCCAACCTACTTCTAATAATTGGTGCATTCAATCTTTTGGTGTTATTGAATCTCCTCCTCACAAATGGTGACATTTTTTTTGCACTTTGGGGAGAAACAATTGGATCCACACCATCTTCTATACCAAAAATGAGGGATACATCAGTCTTTCGTATCTTTAAATTTTTTCCACCAACTCTAAATCTGGATGTTTGAACATCAAACGTGTTAATTAGGTCCATAATACATTTGTCGTTCTTCTTGAACCATTCCTTATCCACTTCAGTTGTTGATATTGTCTGATACAAATACCAAAAGGGTGTTCTCTTCAACTGTTCCTTGTGACCATCCTTGATGTTTATTTCACTAATAACCTTCACCACTGGTAGCAAGTTAGACCTAAATTGATGAAATGAAGATGTTTTTGGAGCCATCAACCTGTAACATTACATTTAATTATATTCTCCTTATAGCATATAATAACATGACACAAATTCACTTAACTTATTGCATAACAACAATTAACCAAAAAACTGCGCTCATTGTAACATGAACAGTACTATTGAATCAGTAATACCCAAAGCTGTTATATAGTAACAAAGAAATCTCAATTTGATCATAGTAACACTAACAAATAAACTGAATCATAACATCAAACAAACACAATTCAGTAACTTCATTTTTCAATATACGATTGATTCCATTTCAAATTCAATGAGTTCACATTATACATTTAAAATCAAACAACAACCCCTACACTCTTCATAAACAACATATGTTGCATTAAAATTTAAAAATCACAGAGGGTTTGAACAGTAACATGTTTACAGTAACATCAACATGTTAGTAACATCCACAGTATCCAAGCACATCCATACATTGAAAATATTAAATCATTTTCTCATTTATCACACAGTAACCTGAACAGTTTCAATGTACTCATGAACCAGTGGTTCTTTAATTTATTGAACAACCAATAAAGCAACAAAAAAATTCACACATCTAATTATATAACACATTGATTAAATAACAGTAACATGATCAAATCCATCCCCATTGCCATATTGTGCACAGTAACATCGAATTTCGAAACATTGATAGTTAAAAAACAATTTAAAGAATAATGTTAATGTCATGAACTAATGGTAACACAATGTTAGTGATTGATTTAGGACACTCAATACATATTAACAACATCAAGATTTTAAACAATAAGATATTAAATTTTGAACATTGCTCTCTCACAGTAACATTCTAAATTCCAAAGAAACCACACCAATCAATTTCCAATGTATAACACAATGAAAAAAAAAATCTTAACTCTTTTATATAGTAAAACGAAATAACAATTTTACTTTCGGAAACTTTTAAAAAAAAAAAATCCAAAACCTTTACGATATAGGGTGTAAATGTTGTTTTAAAACCCTAAAACAAACATCAATGTTGATAAAAAATCAAATACCTCTCAAATTTTTGAAGAATCCAAAAGATCTCTGAATATTTCAAGAATGTGGACACCAACTGAAGCTTTTCGGCAATGAAACTTGATAAGTAAAACCGATATTCGGTTTGAATCAAATTTGAAATTTGAAATAAATTTGTTTGGGTAATGGCGGTATATGATTTTCGGTTAAGTAGAATGAGAAAGATTTGAGGAATTTGCCGGATTCGTCGCCTGGAATGAAGGGGCAGTTGCTGGGTTACATACCAAGAGACATACAGAAACTGATTAGTTTTTCGGCTTGTAAACAAACGACAACTTACACGCCGTTTGGGGTTTTCTAATAAGTAAGGGTAAATTAGTAAAAGTAGCAAAAAGTGGACTTCAAACCAAATAAGTTTCCTTGTCGGGCTTATCTCCAAATAAGTCCATCTAGGGGGACCGGCCTCCAAATTTCCCATACAAATACAAAAAAAAAAAACTTAAAAACAGTAAAACAAAATAAGTATATACAACCAAACACTAATATAAATTTACACATACAGACGTATAGTATGAACAAACAAAAAAAAAACGTAGAATACTGTCTATACTAAAAATAGTTACACCCATTAACAAAACAATTACACCCATTAAAAAACCAAAGCATTTCTTTTTTTCCCTACATCCCAACAACGAACAACATAAAAGAAAAACAAACTTACAATTTCACAATAAAAATAGCCGAATAAAAGAAAAGACTTAATTATTAAAAACTTACATTCAATCTGATTATGATGATCGGTATTTGCAATTCTTTTTTTATGATCGGTATTTGTAATGATGATGATGATCGGTATTTGCAAAACTTAATCCTCTATTGATTAAAAAAAATAGACTTTTGAATCAAATGAAAAGAAACCAATAAGATACATCAACCGGAGAAGTGAATCGCCAAACCATACATTGAACGAAATCAAAATGAAGACAACCGTTGAAGAAAACTTTTACTGCAGATACATACCAAAAAAAATGCAATTCAAATTTCAAAAAATGAATGATAATATATACTGTAATCTTTACATATTTGTTTCCTCAAATAACTGTCAATGATTACTGCATAATTTAAGGGAGGGTGTTTAGGTAAAAAAGTTTTTATTTCATTCGAATTTTGTACCTAAACACAAAAAATTTTATAAAAATTGTACTTAATAGAGTAAACAACTTATCCATATACTTTTGCTCAAATAAGTATAAAAAATTGTACCCACACCCAAAAAACCCCTAAAACATTTGGGGCCTAAAACCCAGGCTTTGTTGGTCTTGTGATAGGGCAGGCCCTGGCCTCTTTTTTTTTTTTTTAATGATCAAGAGTGTTTGGATCAATTTATGTGCACCTCGACTAATTCCCTCATTGATCCGGTCAAAGACAAGTCATTAGTGACTCTCTTGTTATATTAGGGTTGTAGGTAACTGTCTCGATGTAAGAGATTTGACACATGGATCACCCAAAGCTCAATTTGGGTATCATACCAGGTAACCAGAACATTCAACCTAAAATTAATTAGTAGTGAGTTAGCTGGTTCGCCAAGTATATAAACTAATCTTTGTGGTCTTAATTATTCAATACGGGATATAAGTTCTCGTAACAAGACTTCTCAGTTCTCATTTCAAACAAACTTTTGACATCAACAACCAAAAAATTACTGTTCTCTTACTCCAATTTTTTTTTCTTCGCCATTTTCATATGGGTGACATACGTCTATTTAAATACTATTATACACCTATGCGTTTGGCAGCATAGAATTGGGGCCTGGACCACGGTACCATACCTCTAAATTTTATAATATTAATGAGTGATTTTATAATTTTTTTGAGTAATTTTATATTTTTATTATTTCCAAGCACCACAAAAAGTGATAAAAATAGTTACCACAAAAGTAATAAAAACACGGATTAATAGCATTTTTAGTCCCTCAAGTATGAATTTTTTGTCAGTTTGGTCCTCAATATATCAATTTTGTCAATTTGGTCTCTAAAATATTCAATTCGTGTCAATTTGGTTCTTATATAGACAGACCGTTAAATTTTTTGACGAAAATAATCAGGTGTCATTTATTTAGACGGTATCACGTGTCCAACACGTGATCATTCCGTCAAAAAACTTAACAGTCCGTCTATGTAGGGACTAAATCGACACGAATTGAATACTCTAACGATCAAATTAACAAAATTACAATGAGAACTAAACTGACAAAAAATTATATATTTTAAGAACTAAAAATACTATAAACCCTAAAAACATCCAAAAATAATAAATGATGGTAGATATCGATTTTTTTTTATTGTGTACTATTGACTTGTCCTAGATTTGGTATTGTGAAACAAGTATTGGAGCAAAACTAGTGCACATTTCAAGTAGCTTAATTGCAAATTCCAATTCCACGACCCAGAAAACTGCCAAACATAGCCTAAATTATAGGGGTGTCAATCTGACCTATCAATACAAATTTGACATGATTCTAAAATTGACACTATTGATAAATATGCATAATAAGTGGGTTGACACATTAAATAATTTTTTTTTTGTATTGACATTAATACGATACGAATTACAATGAACGATACGAAAATAGCAATACTTAAATGATGTGACACAAATTAACACCCCCATTACTCATTATTTTTTTGTCAGGCATATAAGCTAAATAAAAATTGCAATTTGAGTCCTTCAACCTAGAACTCATGTCCAACATTGGCATTGCCATATTAGTCATCATATTTCTCTGCACCTCCAACTATGTTGTCACATTACCCCAATTGTAAAGATATGTTCAAATTAAAAGAAGGGTAAATTGTACCAATGGTCCCTGAAGTTTACCACTTATTAAACTTTTGTCCTTAAAGTTTTAATTTCGTCAATTTCGTCCTTGACACTAACTGCCGTCACAAAAATAGACGGAAAACATCATGTGTCAGTCACGTGCATATTTACAAGGGTATTTCTGGTATTTTACAAACAAAACAGAGGGCAAAATGGAAAAATAAAAAATTGGTTGCCTCCCTCCCTCCCTCTCCTCCTCAGAAATCAAATGGCTGGTCTCAATCCTACTGTATATCCCCACCCTCTGCAATTCTCCTAGCCAACCGATGACTGCCACCACCCCTATTACCCCTCCACCACCACCACCACACACCAAAACTCCACCATTGCTACCTCCACCATAAAAAACAAATAGAAATCTCGATGACTCATACAATTTCTGAGAACGAAGTAGAGATTAGAGAGAGAGAATCAGAAAGACACTGGTCAATTTGCACTAACCGTTGATGTCACTGGCCGTTGATGTCCATTAGGTTCTGGGGAACTCTGAAGATGCAGCCGATTTGCTCAGAATTCGTGGCGTATGGGAGATTTTTTGTTGCATCGATGCCAATTGGTCGTTGATGTCAATTAGGCTCTAGGGTTTCGATTCTTCGTCTTGGATCAGTCACAACACACACAAGAGAGGGAGAGAGAGGTGGGTTGGAGTTAGGGTTTCGATTCTTCATCTTTTGGATCAGTCACAACACACACATGAGAGAGAGAGGGGGGGATGGAGTTAGGGTTTCGATACTTCATCTTGGATCAGTTACAGCACACGCAGAAGAGAGAGAGAGAGAGAGAGAGAGAGAGAGAGAGAGAGAGAGAGAGAGAGAGGGAATATGTTCGGTCTGGGAAAAGTGAGCACAACAAGACAGATAGAAAAGAAAAGAAAAAAAAGAAAAGGAGGAAGAAGAAGATGCATGTTTGGGTGTAGGTCTAATATTGTTCAAATAGAGAATAATGTTGATTGGATGCATAGATTATTGTAAAATACCATAAATATCCTTGAAAATATGCATGTGACTGGCACATGGTGTTTTCCGTCTATTTTTGTGACGGCAGTTAGTGTCAATGACCAAATTGACTCAATGTTTGAACTTTGAGGACGAAATTGACGAAATTAGAACTTTATGGACGAAAGTTTAATAAGTGGTAAACTTCAGGGACCATTGGTACAATTTACCCTTAAAAGAAAGACCAAGGCAAACTACTGTGAATACAATAAGAAAACTCTGTATAGAGAGAAGGTGCGCATAAACTGATCCCGACACTGTTAAACTAAAAAAAATTTATAGAGAGGAGGTACTATGTGATTGGAACGGTAGCTAATGAGTGTAAAGTGAAGTGCAATTTATTCTATAAATGATCCCTAACAGCTTGGTATTGACTATGCTCGTTAACTTTTACACAAGCCCGGGCGTGAGCCAGCCATAGGAGTTCGGGTCATTTATCTTGATTACAACTCAACAAAGTTTTTATCTCGGGGTCTTTCACCTACTGATGCCAAAACTCAGGCTCCACCCATGACCCAACTGAACATATGAACGGAGAGACCGGCAGCCTGGCTTTAACCAAACTCAACTCTGCCCATTTTCCTCCCAAAAAGGGGCTCTAAGCCTCTAGCAAAGGTCACAATTCTCCATGCACTAAAATATACATCTTCTAGCAAAACATGTACAGAGGGTTTAATGCAAGCTACAACGTACAACCAAGCAATCGATACCAGGGATGTCAAAATATGACACGACTCATTAATACGACACGAAATTAAAGAGTTTGAGTCTTCTTTAAGTCACCCGTTTTGTAAACGAGTGGATACGACACGACACGACACAATTAATAAACGAATCGGGTATATATATATATAAAGTCAATAAAAAAAAATACATGACATAACTCGTGTATATAACAGTTATACACGATTTATACACGACACAAATCTAATATGACACGATTCGTTAGATACGAATTAATAAACGAATCAAGTATGGGTGGAGTGCTTTCTGACACAAACTCGCTAAGACTCAACACGAACCCGCCTCACCCGACACAATTAACAGGCCAAATCGACACCCTCCGACAGTTATGAATGAGGTTGATATGTATGTATATGGATTAGTAGGGGAAGAACAAGAACTAGGTTTAGAGACAAAGGCTTTCATTATTTTACCACATAGAAATTACATTATGTATGCTTACAGATGAGTGAAACTATCCAACAGCTTTTTTATGTTGCATCACATGACCAAAACATGGAGAAATAAGCTCACATCACTATTGATTGGTAAACATCCTCTCTTCGGGTCCTTCGTCTATAAACTGCAATAGCTACTGCCGTTCCAAACAATGCTATGACCCAAACAAAATTGGGTATTGCCAGCTTTTCATACACCTGCAAGAGACAAGTACCATGTTATTTAAGCTCATAAAAATTCGATTTAAAATTAAGAAGGCTTTCAACTCATCGACTTAATTGAGGGCGGGCTTGGCGCAACAGTAATGTTGTCCCATTGTGACCTGGAGGTCACGGGTTCGAGTTGTAGAAATAGTCTCGCTATTTGCAAGGGTAAGACTGAGTATATCTAACCCTCCCCAAACTCCACAATGGTGGGAACATCGTGCACTAAGTATGCCCTTTTTAATAAGACTGTTAACTCAAGCACCCATTTCCTCGTTCAGTGTCCTCGTGGATCTCCTCGTAGTTCACAATCAGTAGCATCTCTTCGCATAATGAAAACAAAAATCTTGTTATTCCTATATACATCAACACATTCACCCTCATCGTTCCAATTGATTAATATAAGCATAGTTATTAATATCATACGATACATGTTACGATACATAAGATACGTTTCGATACATTAAAAAAGCCGATATATATACCTTAAGTGTATCGGTTTACATTGTATCTTGCGATACACGATATGATACACCCCATATGACGATACATATGAGTTATCCGATAAGGGCGAAAGAGATCAAAAAAAAATTTCTTCGAATTTTAACTAGAAAACCACTCATTTTCACTTGGAAGTAATTTTTTCAAACACTAGGTAATAAAAAGACGTCGTTTCACAATCTACAGTTTTGAAAAATAAATCCTCTTTTTTATTCGTTTCATCGCTGGAACAAATAGTTTAATTGTTAAAAGTGTCATCCTCTGGCTACTTTAAATGTTAGAACTAGAACTTTCTAAATTTTGATATTGACGAATTATGTTAGAAACTTCAAGACTTAGATTGTTAAGCTTTTGTTTTGGTTCTTGTAATCTCTTTAAATTGTTTTATGTGAGAAATTTGTGGTGAAATAAAATGTTATTATGACATTTTGTTTTGGTTCTTGTATTTTTTAATATCTTTTATAAAATTGCACGTATGTTACAACACACGAAACGTTACGATACGCAGTACACTATTTTTGAAAACAATACGCTTTCCAATACACGTTTTAATAACCTTAAATATAACCACATAAAATGTAAGAGAATGATTTTGAAAAGAAAAAAAGGGGCAATATCTTACTTCAAATGGAGCACGCAAGACCGATTCAGGTTTTGGAGATGGGTCTGCAACCAAAATGTAGAAGAGCCCCATAACTCCAATATGTCTTTGGGCACTGTTATAATTAGATTCTAGAATCAGAGTCTCCCCTTCAGATATCTTGACAGACCCAGGTTGAGGATAACAGGTGGACATTCCTACAATATAACCAGCCTCATTTCCTGTTTCCTTTCCTTCTCCGTAAGTTGGTATTGATTTGCAAATAACCCGTCCATCCTAAATCAATTCACCAGACAAGAAAAATGTTGGACAAACACTTCGACTCCATCCAACTTGAAAAGTTTGACACGATAAAAAAGACACATAGCAATCATCAAGTACCATGTCTGGTTACACTATATAAAAAAAAAAACAAGTAGTTTCACGAGAAAAAATGCATCACACTTCATATTAAGTTCAGCATCATGCCTACACTCTTAGATCAAGGTAAAGCCCTCAGGCTTGCAAGTGTAAATACACTTGGAGAAACTTAGCTTTGGGTTGTAATGTTGTATCCTGCAAACAAAGTATATTTCAATGAAAGCTTAGACACATCCATGGCAAACCTGCAAGGAGCACTTTTAAAGGAGGAATTTGACTGCAAAACATCTCCACAAAGTCATGCAGCTCACCAAGGATAGAGACATTTTTCTTCTTTGAAAAGGACTCGGCCGAAATACACACTAGCAAGAGGGACCCAAGGTTAATCTGCCTATGATCACAAAGGTGCTAATCGCCTTTTGCTAAATTATAATTATCAGTTTCTAGCAGGTAAGCAGGCATTAGGGTAAGAGAATCTCCATAATTTTTGGTTAGCCCCAAACAGGGGACGCAAACAAAAAAAATTGTGCATCAAACTTCCTAAAGTTTCAAAATTACTGACATTGATTGAATGGTCAGAGAATGCCATTAATTATAAAATTGTTTGCCCACTACTTGAAACAACTAACTGACATCGAATACGACATATATACATATTTATACTACTTTAAAATTTCAACAAAAATGAAAATCTTTTATTTGACTATAATAATCTTATTAAAATAACTAATACCAATATTACCCTTTTAGAGTTTATTACAAGTGAAAGAATGTCTACTAATTTCATCCTTTAAGTAATCAAAATTTCCTTGATTAATAGATAGTGAAACTGATTTGCAGGCATTGAGTATATCATCTTGTGTTAAGCAAGGAAGTGGACAGTCACCAAATTTGTCAAACGCAAGCAAATGGACAGTCACCCTATTTATCCCTCATCAATATACGTTAAGTTGCGAACTATTTCATTTGATCTATTTACTTCCTCATTAACCAAAATTTTCATCTTCCCATCATATGTTTCTCTTTTCAAATCTCTCTAACCTTTGTGTATTTATTTACTCTTGCCCAATGTGAAATCGTAACTTTTGATGTCAACCATTTTGTATTCAAGAACGTTGCACCATACCACAGATAACAAATAGTATATTGAGAAACTTCCTCACCACCTTCGATGAAGTTTTCTAGCTTGTCCTGGTAGGCGAACACCACCCTTGAAGTGGACAAAACAAGTTTCAGAGATTTTTGGGTTTCCATGAGAAGTGAACCTGAGTGTGAGTATTGAGTAAGTGGTGTATGTGGCTTGTGAGAAAGTGTCAAGGAGTGATTGTGTTCAAGTTTAATGTGCAAGTGTCTCATGTGAGTAGTGTTGTGTGTACGAGTTTGTGAAGTGTATATATGGAGAGAACTTTGTGGTATGTCACTCAGCCCATTTGAGTGCATGTGAGTATATTATTGTGTATTGTGTGATGTGTGATGTGTGTTGGATCTAATTACGACTCTGAAAATTTAATAAAATTTTGACACAAATAAATTTTTTATTTGTTATCATATGATATAATTATTTTTACAGTCAATGGCTCTAAATCAATTAAAATAAAATCAATGATTTTCGATCAATTTCAATATGGTACCCACATTTTGTTATAGTGCTGTCAAGTCTTAAATACCTTTTTTGTGCATGAGTGATATGTTTTTAACCTAAAATAAATATTTTCTTTTCCACGGAGGTAGAAAAAGTTGTAGCATTATGAGATTTCTGCAAAAGACCACTACAAGGGAAGTTTTTCTTGTAAAAGTTTGCTGGGTAACAATGAATTACATTGATAATGTTCTTTTTCAATTACCTACTCTATTAGTGTAAAAAATTGATGGCTGTTTGGTTGATATTAGGAACCCTAATCTTGATCTTGTCGAATCACATGCTCTTGCCCCCTCTACAAATTTAAATTGCATCGCTACGCATAAATAATGAAAACACTATACTGCTCAATAAAATAATTTAAACTGTTCACGTGCAACGCAAGTGTGCATCAACTAGTACATATAAATCTATGTTTGTATGTATAACAACGAGCTATGCTTTCAAGAGCTACTAGCATTGCATAATGCATTTCAACTGATAAGTCTTGAAAATCATCAAAGAAGGCACTTGGGATGGTAAGACTATTACAGACCTAGCAGATGAAAATATATGCAATCAAGTGATTTGAAGAAGGCATGTGGCGAAACAAGAAGTCGAATAAAGAAACTCACCTCTCCATATAAAGTTGAACCAATCCCCCCGGCATGCTGGTGAGCAACAGCGTAGATGACATCACCACCAGTGGGCATAATAAGGCTCACCCTTTTGGTATTATTGCAACTGTCACTAGCCATGCTAGTGGAACAAGATTCAATATCATACTCAATCTGTAGCAAGACAGTTCAATGGATTCAGTTGCCAGAAAGATGATAAATCAATAAGAAGACAGAGATGCTATACAAATTATAAGACATTGCCAAGTAGAAGACTTATACAACCATGTGTTGCTATTGTTTCACTATTGAAACAATATTTAAGCTAGCAAGTAACTACTTGTAAATTTGCATCAAATTAAACATTGCAATTGTTATTTTTTTTTTGTCGGGATTCAACTTTGCCTCTGAACCAGGAGATCTTCAATTATAACATTTTCAAACATTAAGGTGAATGCATAGTGTATAGAGAAGTGTACAGTAAAAATAACTCGAACGAGAGATCCATAAATTATCTCCAAGGCTATGCAAACCATTTCAAGATGATAAATCCAATGAACCATATATGAAAATGCTCACTCACCGGGCAATGATGTCTTCTACTGAGTCCTGTTGATTGATCAGACCTTTTCCATGTATCAGTAACATCAAATATATATATATTTACAGGAACAATAGAGTTATCCCAATCAACCCACTTGACTGTGTACCTCATGTAGAGGCTTCTCCTGGCACTATCAAAGCCTTCTCTCAATCTGCATCGTGTCTCATCATAGCAACAATACAAGCCCCCTACATAATGTGGCTTCAAAGGCTGGCCATGTTCATCCTCTGTAACATTGTACAGATCACACCTGCATTCAATGCACCCCAACCTATCTTCTACACCCCGTGTATCAATAGCATGCACATTGAGCAACCATTTCTCCTCATACCCATCAGGAATTTCTGCCAGATTACCAACTTCTATTCCATAAGGATCCGGCACATGTGTGGCTGTTTTTCGTGTCTCAGATCCAAGGCCAAAATATTGTGAAAGGCCAGCCTCACATAACCCACTATTCCTCACAATAATAATATCTGATTGATGGGAACCCAAATTATCATTGAAATTTGAAATTTCAACTCCTTTACGTTGGTAGTATCTCAGAACAAGCCAGTGATGGAGATAAGTTTCGTAAAGGGGGATAGGATTTCCTGCCTCATCAACCACTTCAGCATTGAACTCCTTGATAGCAATATGACTTCTAGGAAAATCAATATTGTAGTAGAATTTGTTCGCCACTGATCCTGGTTCCAGCACAAACTTGGGTGATAGAAATACCCCAGATTTTACTCCATTTTCGTCTCTTAGACGAGCTTGTGAATTTTGAACACTTATCACCAAGAACAAAATGGCTAGGAAAAGTAACCAAACTTGAGGACAACACGCCATTTATTTTTCTGTCAATATATCTGTAGGGAGGATGAATATTTAAGTGAATCTAGAATACACTATGTAGGAACAGCGCAGTAGTAATGGAGACAAATATATAACACATACCACAAAACATCTCATTGCAGATGGGAGTTCCCCCCTCCGATTCACTTGAGAAGTAATAACAAATCTTTGAGTTGCAAGTCATTTCTTTTGGTTCAAAAACTTCTAATTACTTTCTAGTCTTTGAACTGGCAATAACAGAGCTAGACTGAAAGAGACTCTCTCTCTCTCTGTTCACAGAGTTTACCTTTAATGTTCACAGAGCCTTACAGAGTTTACCTTTAAAGACATGTTTTCATCCAAAAAAGTTGCAAAAAAACAAGATACAGAGCGCATATACTTCTGAGAGACAAAAATCAAGATATAACACGTGACAGAACTGCAATTAGGAGTACCACAAAGGGTCATCTTCTAATTCGTTCATCGATATAAGAATAGAAATAAATCACTGTTTCTACAACTAAGCTGTTGAGATAATTCACAAATAAGCAGCATGTGAAGGTTTTTTTTTCTGATTAGTGGTAAGGGGGGAGGGGCGTAATACCCCTGTAGGTAATAACCCCTGAGCATGATCAGATCATCCAACTTGGAATATCCTCAAGCCATAGCTACTAATCCGTCACTACAGCACCACCAAAGTCGATCAACAAACCACGTTGCTCCCGTGAAAGAATCGACTACATGAGAGTCAAGAATGACCCAAAATGGGTACGGATTACGACTAGACCACCGGCTCGGATGGTTAAGTTCAAAACACCATATCCATACATCCAGAAACTATAAAAAGTACAGAGGATTCAAGTTTTGGATATTTGAAATTCTGATGAAGAAAAGAAAACTTCGAAATTGATAAAAGCCATTTATTGATTACGATTATCTTTTCTTATATACACAAAACAAGAAGTAATCCAGGGAAAGGGGGAGAGAGAAAACAAATTGAAGTTATTGATACATCAATCTGTTGGTAAACTTCAAACTGATCACCAAGTAAATAATAAAATTAAAAGCACAATCACCAACAATTTTGCGAGAAGAGAGCGTACCCAGATGAGATATGAGATAGATGAACCCAAAGGCCGATGATTCTCCAAACGTTCAGGCTTCGTACATGTTCAACAGTGGAAGTTAGAACTGTGAGTGAGTCCTTCACTTGCTGTTTTGAGTGAAGCTACTCATACAATGACACTTTGTCGCTTTAAATACGCATCAAGATATGTGGTATTGTAGCTTGCCACTTGTGGGTTTCGATGAGGGTACTGCTAACGCCATTGCCGGGAAATTAATAACCATTCAATCAGAAAAAGTCAAAGAAAGGAGGATATTTTTCATAGTCAGTGTGAACGAGAACCTGAGCAAGATTGATTGCATAACGAATGACGCCGAGTGTATCGACATTTTACCCAGAAAAAAATGACAGGTATTATTAAAAATTAAAGGCGTTCAAACAAGAAGATGATTTGGTTGTTTGCTGGAGAGATAGAGATTAGAGACTAAAGACTTTTTCCTTGTTTGCTAGCAAGAAGTACTCGGATCTTCCTGCTATCATTTTTTTTTTAATTCACTTAATTTATTGCGGTTGTTAAATTAATTAAAAAACTTATTATTAGATGAGATATGTGGTCAATTCAACAATAATAATAAATTAAATCTAGATAGCATTATTAAAAGAAAAAGACAAAAAAAAAAGTGTTGCACAATGATATGAGTACATCTTTGATAGCACAAAATTTTAATATCGGATGGAATAGTAAAGCTTGATGATGCACAAAATTAATTATAAACGATTAAATTAGTCGAGTGTGTGGTATAAAACAATTAATAATAAGGGACAAAGATTGGATAGGTGAGTCTGAGTGACCTAACCACTAAAGGCGACAATTGTGGTCGAAAAACTCTATTAATGAGAGTACAAGGTAGTAGGGGGAGAGAGGTGAGTACAAGGTAGTAGGGGGAGAGAGGTGAAGTGTGTCAAATTTGTCCTCATGTGTAAGAGGTTTACAATTTATAGGCACAATGGTAAAAGTCAAGCCACTAATTTATTGGGAGAATAGCTACAATTGGGGATAGACACTGTCTTGGAGTAATGACTATTCTGATAATTGCACTCCTACGTGCGTTGACTTTCCCAAGACTCTTGAGCTTTAGATTCGACTGAAGCCATGAGTTAAGTCTGTTTTGTCTTTTGATGATTTGAACTTAACTCATAGATTAGATTCATGCATGATCTGGATCTGAACTCGTCAAAATCAACAAAATTAAGTTAATAAATCGAAACTGATCGTTAAATAAAATATATAGCACATGCTAAGAAAAGTAATTTAGGAAAGAGAGTGTTTGAGGGGGTTCAAACAAGAAGATTTGGTTGCATAACAAGAAAAAATGACAGGTATTATTAAAAATTAATGGCTTTCAAACAAGAAGATTTAGTTGTTTGTGAGTAATTAGTATAATTATGAAAGGTTTCGTAGAGAAGCAAATGAAAAGAAAAAGGCCAAAAATATTGTAGAAAGACAATCTAAATCTTTCCAGTCACGGCTAAAAGGGACATATGATGAATCAATAAAAGCAAGCGACAAGTACTCGGATCTTCCTTCTATCACTTTGTTTTTTTTTTTTATTGATTTAATTTACTAACCTAATAATTCCTTTGCTACTAGGAAGTACTCCAATCTTCCTTCCATCATTTTGTTTTTTTTTTATGAGAAAATTAAACTTAGACCTCATGAGAATTATCACTTTTATCACCTAGACCCTTTGAAATTTATAAATATTATACACAGATCCCTTGAGGTTTGTACGCGCGTAACATATAGACTCCTGCCGTTAATGTAATCCGTTAGTAAATTACATCAAAACTCCTAAAATTTGAAACGTGTAATATTTAGACCTTTCAAGTTTAAAATATTATACTCAGATAAAAAATACTCTAATTAAATATTTTAAATTTTACAACTAATATTCGTGTTTTATTATGTCATTTAGTGAAATAAAATCAAAAATAAATTTTTTTCTTAAAAAAATCATAATTAATACTATTGATGTTAAAATTTGGAGCTCCGAAGGGGATCGACTCTCTAATGTCTATGTTAGTAAGTGACTCAAATGTATGAACTGCGTTTAAAAGTTAGAAATGACACACCTATAGCATTTTGGACTAAATGGACTTTTCACGTTGGGTCAATTTTTCCATCATCAAGTTCGAACATATAAAATAAGCATAATCAACACATTTACATGTTTTCATTACATTATCTATTGACATAAAACTCAAACAAAATCCCAATTTTTTGAGAAAAAAATAGTAATTAGTATAAATATATCAAAGAACTCAATTTAACACTCAGTTGCATACAATTATACTGTATATTAGAATAAAACTAAAAAATCAAACAAAGAGTCAAATTGTAATGGATACAATATATTCTATCTTTAATTGGGGTAGTTATTTTTTTAACCCTTAGCTTTTTCTTTTCTTTTTTCTAAAAAAATTATTTGAGTATATTTTTAATAATATGGCTTGGATTCATGAGCCCAAACTACTCAAATTTATTTTTGATTGAATTTAAATTTTAATGGGATTTTTTTTAAGGCCTAAAATCATATGGATTTAAAAAATTTGATTTGGATTAGCCATGCATCTAAAAAAGTGAAAATTGGAAGTGAGTCTCCTTAGATGTACTTGTTTGGAGATAAGTCCTGCAAGGAAACTTATAAGGGGCTAAGTCCATGTTTAAAATTATATGTAATGACTTAAGTCCACTTTTTTTTTTATCTCAAAAATACCCTTCCTTGAAAAGAAGTTAAATTAATTTCCTATTTTGGAAATTGTTATCCCTTAATTCAATGTCAATTAAAATATGCCAATAAAATCTCTATCATAAATTTAAAATTCAAATTCAAAGCGCTCTCTCTCTCTCTCTCTCTATATATATATATATCAAATTCAAAGCTCTCTCTCTCTCTATATATATATATATATCAAATTCATTGCTCTCTCTCTCTCTCTATATATATATATATATATATATATATATATATATATATATATATATATATATATGTATGTACGCTGGGTTATTATGGAGATAATGCAAGTATAGTGGTGGCGGTAGTGTGGAGTAAAAAGGAGCTATCGAAGTGGAACTTGAATAGGCTTTTGTGTGGTGGTGATGATGGTGAGCGTTGTTGTGGAGGTGATGACAATGTGATGGTTGACGTTGCTCGGGAGGTGACGATGGTGCGATGGTGGCAGTGCTATGGTGAGGAAAGTGGTAGCCGAATATATATATATATATATATCAACTTCGAGTAATTAAAAAAGAGTCTAATTTCTGTTTTATGCCCAATATGTTTAAATTAATGAAAGAAATTGAATCTGAAGAAAATAAATCCAAAAAGAAAGAATTCTTTAAAAAATTTAATTCTTCACAGATCCAAGAGATTAAAATCCAATGGGTAAAAGCCATGCACAAATTAGAATCTGAAATTCAATTTTTTGATTATGTTGATTCTAGTTGTAAAAATTTAAAAGTCATTACAAATCATAAGTGGAAAACTGCTGACTCAGGAATTGTGTCCTCTAGTCATCCTCCCACTGAAACTTTTAATTTTACACATGCTGATACTGAACTTACTGCGTCTCCCTTCAAGGTTCCCTCAAGTGAATCAGATAAGAAGACTGCAGAACAAAATAGTTTGGCAAAATTTGAAAAGAAAATTGTTGAACAAACCAATTTTACTAACCATAGCCTAGTTACCATAGGAAGGCAGTTAGATAAAATTGAAACAAAAATTGATAAAATTGAATTGTCATCTACAGGTAAAAAATTAGAGAAACCTCTAGTTACCTTACCTGAAGATAGATCTAAATTAGGAATTGCTGATACACTCAGGATTCAAAAGATTGACCAATTACTTAGGAAGTTAGATGCCCAACCTGAAGCATCAGGAACCTCCCAAGTAACTGTCATAAATCAAACTTCAGATGTAGAGACCAGCACTGATGAAAATCCTTCTGATTCGGAAATTAAAAAATTAGAAAAAGCTTTTGAAAACCAACAAATTAATAAATTAGTTTTTTCAAATGTTAATCCAACCAGTACCACAAAAAACTGGTACCCCAGACCTACACCTCCTGATTTACAATTTGAAGAAAAAAATATTTCAAACCAATTCTCTGTTCAGTCAAACAAACTCTATGAATGGAACATAGATGGTTTAAGTGAACAAGAAATTTTGAATAAGATTCATCACATGTCTATGGTTATTAACAGTTATGTTACTAACCAGGATACTCCTGAACCTGACCTAGTTGATTTAATAGCCTCAGGTTTCACAGGAGTCCTTAGAAGCTGGTGGGATAATTATCTTACCCAAGATTCTAGGGATGATATTAGACATGCTGTTGTTTTAAATGATGAAGGTACTCCAGTTTTTAATGAGAGAATTGGAAGAGCAAAACCTGATGGTTTAAATACTTTAATTTTTACCATAATTAAACATTTTGTTGGAACCCCTAGTAACATTGAAGCTAGGATCCATGACCAGCTTAGTAATCTTAAGTGTCCCACACTTAGTGATTTCAGATGGTATAAAGAAGTTTTTATCTCACGGGTAATGAACCGTCCAGACTGCAATAAATCTTTTTGGAAAGAAAAATTTGTTAATGGTTTACCCAATTTATTTGCCCATAAAATTAGAGAAGCCCTTGCTAAGCACACAGGAATCATAGAATATGACTCCTTGACTTATGGCCAATTGATTAGTACCATCCAAAAGGAAGACCTTAGGATGTGTATTGATTTAAAACTTAGTAAACAATTACAAAATGATAAAAATAAAGCTAAATATGAAATGGGAAATTTCTGTGAACAATATGGTCTCCCTCTTGTAGCCCCATCATCTAGCCACAGGAAACATAGATCCCATAAATCACATAAATCCTATTCTAAATCCAAATCTCACTACAAACGTAGTAAGAAAGATTTTTCTAAGCCTGAATTTTATAAAAAATCCAGTAGAAAATCTCACAGATCTTCTAAATCTAAAAAAGATTCTAGAAAGAAAAATTCTGGTAAAGGCAAAGCTCAAGATGATATTAAATGTTTTAATTGTGGAAAACCAGGACATATCAGTCCTGAATGCCCAATTAAAAGACAAGTTATTAAATTTAGCTGAAAATGAAACAAAAGAAATTCTTAGGATTTTCAGATTAAATAACCCAACTCCAGAGATTGAAGAAATTCCTGACTCCACTAGTAGTCCAGAAGACTCTTTAGATGATCACCCTAGTACAGATGAATCCACTGAACCTGACATCAATTTAGGATGTAAGGATAATTGTTGTAAAAAGGTTAGGGTAATCACAAAGCAAGCTGAAGAAGAACAAATCCTGATAGATTTGATTAGCAAAATTGAAGACCCTGAACTTAAATTAAAATACATAAAAAATCTCAAAGATTTGTTTGTTAAAAAGGATAACAAACATTTATCAAGTGAAAAACAGTTAATTAGCATTAACAAAACAATGGAAAGATTTAGTAAAGAGAAAAAGAAAGAACTCACTTTACAAGATCTCCAATGTGAAGTTAATAAATTAAAAGTTGAGATAAAAGACTTAAAAGCACAAGATAAAATCTTTGCTGAAACTCTGAGTTTTTTATCCATGTCCAACACCAGTCCTACAGTTCAAGATAATAACCAATCTGATGTTGAAACTTCAAACAGAACACTTCCCCAGCGGATACCAGCAACCTCCGGTGCATTGGAAACTGCAGGTTTAACGAAGCTGCCATCGCAAGATGAGTGTTCACAAAGTGATAACCAAATTAACTCTGTTAATAAAATTAATTTACAAAAATTGTATTCTCAAGTACGAATAATCATCAATAATGATTTTATACTTGACACCATTGCTCTTATTGATACAGGAGCAGATGTAAATTGTATTCAAGAGGGAATTGTTCCCACCAAATTCTATAAAAAAAACTCTTGAAAGATTAAGTTCTGCCAATGGCAGTAAAATGAATGTTGCTTACAAATTACCTAAAGCTCACATTTGTCAAGATAATGTTTGTTTTAAAACATCATTTATCTTAGTAAAAGATATGACAGATCAGGTTATCTTAGGATTACCTTTTATATATTTGTTATACCTTTTTACTACAAATATTGAAGGTTTATCCACAAATCCTTTAGGACAATCTGTAACATTTAAATTTATTCTTAAACATGAGATTAAAGAATTAAAACAACTTAAAACTGATTCTATTTACCTCAGAATAATTAATCAGAAAAAGAATCAAGTGAAATTTCTTCAAGAAGAAATAGATCACAAAAGAATTTCTGATCAATTAACTGATCCAATTTTAATTGAAAAAATTAATCAATTTCAACAGAAAATTGAAGAAGAAGTTTGCTCTAACCTTCCTACAGCCTTCTGGCATAGGAAAAAGCATAGTGTAAAACTTCCTTACATTAAAGGATTTAATGAAAAAGATATTCCCACTAAATCCAGACCAATTCAAATGAATCATGAATTAATGGAAACCTGTAAAATGGAAATTTCTGAATTACTTAAAAATGGAATTATTAGCAAGTCAAAATCTCCTTGGTTTTGTCCAGCTTTCTATGTTATGAAAAATGCTGAATTAGAAAGAGGCACACCAAGACTTGTTATTAATTATAAGCCTTTAAATGCTGTTTTGGAATGGATCAGATATCCTATTCCAAACAAACAAGATTTGATTAAAAGATTAAAAAATTCTGTTATATTTTCAAATTTTGATTTGAAAAGTGGATATTGGCAAATACAGATATCTCCTGAAGATAGGTATAAAACTGCATTCACTACACCGTTTGGTCATTATGAATGGAATGTTGTACCTTTTGGTTTAAAAAATGCACCAAGTGAATTTCAAAATATTATCAATGATATTTTTAATCATTTAAGTCATTGTTCTATAACCTATATTGATGACATTCTCATCTTTAGCAGGTCTATAGATGAACATTGGAAACATCTAAATGCATTTATAGAGACTGTTAGGCATAGTGGTCTAGTCATCTCTGCCAGAAAAATTAAATTGTTTCAAACTTCTGTTAGATTTCTTGGATATGATATCCAAAAATCCACCATTGTTCCTATCAGTAGAGCTATTCAGTTTGCTGATAAATTCCCTGATGAAATTCTTGATAAAACTCAACTTCAAAGATTTTTAGGTTCCTTGAATTATGTTTCTGACTTCTATCAGAATCTCAGATCAACAGTCAAACCTCTGTATGCCAGACTCAAAGGAAATCCTTCTCCTTGGACCTCTGAACATACATCCATTGTCCAGCAAGTCAAGAAATATATCAAAACTTTGCCTTGTCTTGGTATTCCTTCCATCGATTCTTTTAAAATTATCCAAACTGATGCCTCCGATATTGGATACGGTGGTATTCTTCTTCAGAAGGAATCTCCTGATTCTTCTGAACAAATTGTTCGTTTTCATTCCGGTATCTGGAATAAAGCACAAGCCAATTATAGTACTATTAAAAAAGAAATTTTATCTATTGTCTTGTGTATCTCAAAATTCCAGGATGATATTTTAAATCAAAAATTTCTTGTGCGTGTTGATTGCAAGTCTGCTAAATACGTACTTGAAAAAGATGTTCAAAATATTGCTAGTAAGCAAATTTTTGCAAGATGGCAAGCTATTTTAAGTATTTTTGATTTTGATATAGAATATATTAAGGGCAGTAATAACTGCATACCTGATTTTCTAACTCGTGAATTTTTGCAGGAACCCAATGGCGGATAGTAAGTCCCACAAATCCGGTACTTCCTCTAAAAACTCGGGGAAGGGAGATCGTAAATTACCCTTAACTTTGGGTCCTCCAAACCCAAGACCATTTTCCCAACTCCAAGGCCCATCAAGTGCCTTAGCCCATTTACCTGGCCCCTCAAGTGCCATCCAAATTGCAAATAGATTCCAGCCTCTTGGTAGACCAGTCAGTCACCACCATAGGCCCACAATTGTTCCAGTTGCCACTTTTTCCCAAATGGCCCAAATGGCACCTCCAGATACTACCCATTTGTCAAACCCTTATTACAAATCTGGACCTTCTTACCCAAAAGGCCCAAAATCAGATTTTGTTAATAAGCCAAATTTCCACAATGTCTTTGCTATTGAGCCAGCCCATGCTCATATCACAGATATTAAAATTTTGATCAAAGCTTATCTTGGTGAAGGATGGACTTTTGTCCCTCGTGATCCAGAAAGAACTTTTGAATTCTATAAAGATATCCTATTTCTTACTGAGTCCATTCATATCAAAGCCATTCCTGATAAGAATGACCCCAGTAAAGCGGCTTTCCATTCTCTTTATATTAAAAAGATTTTGTCAATTAAAGATTGGGGATCTCACCCTTCTTCTCTCCGAGATCTCACAGGTACCAGTAAGAAGTTCAATTATTTTGACTACATTGAGTCATGGACCACTCTTATGCTCTATCAGGGTGAGTCATCCACTCATTCCTGGTTCATTCAGTTTGACAAAGATTTCAAAAGCCAGATTCCTTCCTGGTTTGTAAGGTGGTGGCAAGTTCACGGCTCCATTCTTGAAATCTTTCCTATTGATCTTCAAGATCAATATTCCTACTTCTGTTCTGCTTCTTCTCCTAGCAAACAGCAGTCCTTATTTCCAATTCCCAGTTTACTAACATTTGTTTGCAGGTACAGAATTGCTTGGATTTGCAGATGGCAATGGCAGATTATTGATCACCATGTTGCCAGACAGTTCTCTGTTAAATGGTGGCCTAGGTTCTCCTATGACACCATAATTGCCACAATTCAGAATGATTTTCCAGTCAAGGTTCCGACCCCACAAGTGGTCCCATCAGCCTTGCCTCCAGCTAAGAAGGCCACCGCTACTCTAAGGGTTTCTACACCAGAAAAGCCCAAAGAGTCCCCAGAGTCTTCAACAATTTCTAAGATCAAGGCGAAGAAGTCCTCCTCAAAGGGCTTTAGTAAACCTTCACAGCCATCAGCAGCTGAACTCCTGAAGATGGCCCAAGATTTAATTCAGCAGGCTGCAGTAGCCAGCCAAAGTTCATCATCTCCAAGTTCCTCAGCCGGATCCGTCACTCCATCCCCATTGCAGGATGCCCAGGACCCGTATGAAGGGTATGATGACCTAGATTCAGATGTAGACATCACCATCCCGTGATGTTGTGATGCTTGTTTTTACCTGTGATAGCTTCACTCACTACTCTCTTCTCACACAAGAGAGAAAAGCTGTCTGTCACATGTAAGGATAAGATTATCATTGATTTACCCAGATTCACCCGGTGCTTTCCCCAAGTAAAGCCACCGACAACATTTCCTTTCAGTCTGCTTTTCCCTAAGTAAAAGCAGTTTACCCTTACTTTCCACCAAAAGTTAGATTCCCTGGCATCTTTGGACCCATCCGTCCTTGTCAGCCATTTGTCAAACTTTACCCTGAGTAAAAGGAGTTTACTCCACCTTTCCAGCCGAAAGCAGAAGGTGAAAGCATTTTACCCAGAGTTGATTTCAAAAAGAAATGATTGCTTCCAAAAATCCTTACGCCTATATAAGGATTTCTGATTTCAGTTATTTCTCAAGTCTTGTTAGACCATTACAAGCCTTGAAAATACTCTCCTTACCCTCTCTGATAATTGTAAGCCTCAAATGAAGAGCTTTAATTTGGCCTACAATGCAGATTTCATTGTTGCAATCTTATTTCCACTGGCCCTCTAAGTGCTAGTGTTGTAAGTGTTGCTTGTTTGTAATTTTCATATATATATATATATATATATATATTTGAAGATTTGTTTATATCTACAGCTTGTGATTCTTATGGCTATTTCAGTTTACAAAATTCCTTGTGGATTTGCAATTCCTTCAAATGATTATGCTGTCTTAGCTGTCACAGTAAGGACAGAAGATACTCCCCCAGTTTCCTACGTTCTGTGGGTTTATTCTTTCTTTGTCAATTTATTTGTCTAAATTTCATATATTCATCATCTTCTTACTTTCGCTTACTTCCCCTTTTGGCTCTGATACCAAAAGGGGGCTCTTACGAGGGGCATGACATCAGGTTGCTTATGCCTGATCAACCCTAACCCCACAGTGCAGGAGTCTCGGAATTCCACCAGACCACGCCGCTGTTAAGCTAGCGCTTCGGCTACACTGTGTACCTATCAGAACATACGAGATCTAGCACTTGAACAATCCCGCACCTGCCGCAGGAGAGCCTCTCCTTACCGTGTATCTATCAGAGTGAGAGGATCGACAGTCTATTTTAGGCTCTGATACCAAAATAAGCGGAAGTAAGAAGATGATGAATATATGAAATTTAGACAAATAAATTGACAAAGAAAGAATAAACCCACAGAACGTAGGAAACTGGGGGAGTATCTTCTGTCCTTACTGTGACAGCTAAGACAGCATAATCATTTGAAGGAATTGCAAATTCACAAGGAATTTTGTAAACTGAAATAGCCATAAGAATCACAAGCTGTAGATATAAACAAATCTTCAAATATATATATATATGAAAATTACAAACAAGCAACACTTACAACACTAGCACTTAGAGGGCCAGTGGAAATAAGATTGCAACAATGAAATCTGCATTGTAGGCCAAATTAAAGCTCTTCATTTGAGGCTTACAATTATCAGAGAGGGTAAGGAGAGTATTTTCAAGGCTTGTAATGGTCTAACAAGACTTGAGAAATAACTGAAATCAGAAATCCTTATATAGGCGTAAGGATTTTTGGAAGCAATCATTTCTTTTTGAAATCAACTCTGGGTAAAATGCTTTCACCTTCTGCTTTCGGCTGGAAAGGTGGAGTAAACTCCTTTTACTCAGGGTAAAGTTTGACAAATGGCTGACAAGGACGGATGGGTCCAAAGATGCCAGGGAATCTAACTTTTGGTGGAAAGTAAGGGTAAACTGCTTTTACTTAGGGAAAAGCAGACTGAAAGGAAATGTTGTCGGTGGCTTTACTTGGGGAAAGCACCGGGTGAATCTGGGTAAATCAATGATAATCTTATCCTTACATGTGACAGACAGCTTTTCTCTCTTGTGTGAGAAGAGAGTAGTGAGTGAAGCTATCACAGGTAAAAACAAGCATCACAACATCACGGGATGGTGATGTCTACATCTGAATCTAGGTCATCATACCCTTCATACGGGTCCTGGGCATCCTGCAATGGGGATGGAGTGACGGATCCGGCTGAGGAACTTGGAGATGATGAACTTTGGCTGGCTACTGCAGCCTGCTGAATTAAATCTTGGGCCATCTTCAGGAGTTCAGCTGCTGATGGCTGTGAAGGTTTACTAAAGCCCTTTGAGGAGGACTTCTTCGCCTTGATCTTAGAAATTGTTGAAGACTCTGGGGACTCTTTGGGCTTTTCTGGTGTAGAAACCCTTAGAGTAGCGGTGGCCTTCTTAGCTGAAGGCAAGGCTGATGGGACCACTTGTGGGGTCGGAACCTTGACTGGAAAATCATTCTGAATTGTGGCAATTATGGTGTCATAGGAGAACCTAGGCCACCATTTAACAGAGAACTGTCTGGCAACATGGTGATCAATAATCTGCCATTGCCATCTGCAAATCCAAGCAATTCTGTACCTGCAAACAAATGTTAGTAAACTGGGAATTGGAAATAAGGACTGCTGTTTGCTAGGAGAAGAAGCAGAACAGAAGTAGGAATATTGATCTTGAAGATCAATAGGAAAGATTTCAAGAATGGAGCCGTGAACTTGCCACCACCTTACAAACCAGGAAGGAATCTGGCTTTTGAAATCTTTGTCAAACTGAATGAACCAGGAATGAGTGGATGACTCACCCTGATAGAGCATAAGAGTGGTCCATGACTCAATGTAGTCAAAATAATTGAACTTCTTACTGGTACCTGTGAGATCTCGGAGAGAAGAAGGGTGAGATCCCCAATCTTTAATTGACAAAATCTTTTTAATATAAAGAGAATGGAAAGCCGCTTTACTGGGGTCATTCTTATCAGGAATGGCTTTGATATGAATGGACTCAGTAAGAAATAGGATATCTTTATAGAATTCAAAAGTTCTTTCTGGATCACGAGGGACAAAAGTCCATCCTTCACCAAGATAAGCTTTGATCAAAATTTCAATATCTGTGATATGAGCATGGGCTGGCTCAATAGCAAAGACATTGTGGAAATTTGGCTTATTAACAAAATCTGATTTTGGGCCTTTTGGGTAAGAAGGTCCAGATTTGTAATAAGGGTTTGACAAATGGGTAGTATCTGGAGGTGCCATTTGGGCCATTTGGGAAAAAGTGGCAACTGGAACAATTGTGGGCCTATGGTGGTGACTGACTGGTCTACCAAGAGGCTGGAATCTATTTGCAATTTGGATGGCACTTGAGGGGCCAGGTAAATGGGCTAAGGCACTTGATGGGCCTTGGAGTTGGGAAAATGGTCTTGGGTTTGGAGGACCCAAAGTTAAGGGTAATTTACGATCTCCCTTCCCCGAGTTTTTAGAGGAAGTACCGGATTTGTGGGACTTACTATCCGCCATTGGGTTCCTGCAAAAATTCACGAGTTAGAAAATCAGGTATGCAGTTATTACTGCCCTTAATATATTCTATATCAAAATCAAAAATACTTAAAATAGCTTGCCATCTTGCAAAAATTTGCTTACTAGCAATATTTTGAACATCTTTTTCAAGTACGTATTTAGCAGACTTGCAATCAACACGCACAAGAAATTTTTGATTTAAAATATCATCCTGGAATTTTGAGATACACAAGACAATAGATAAAATTTCTTTTTTAATAGTACTATAATTGGCTTGTGCTTTATTCCAGATACCGGAATGAAAACGAACAATTTGTTCAGAAGAATCAGGAGATTCCTTCTGAAGAAGAATACCACCGTATCCAATATCGGAGGCATCAGTTTGGATAATTTTAAAAGAATCGATGGAAGGAATACCAAGACAAGGCAAAGTTTTGATATATTTCTTGACTTGCTGGACAATGGATGTATGTTCAGAGGTCCAAGGAGAAGGTCTGGCATACAGAGGTTTGACTGTTGATCTGAGATTCTGATAGAAGTCAGAAACATAATTCAAGGAACCTAAAAATCTTTGAAGTTGAGTTTTATCAAGAATTTCATCAGGGAATTTATCAGCAAACTGAATAGCTCTACTGATAGGAACAATGGTGGATTTTTGGATATCATATCCAAGAAATCTAACAGAAGTTTGAAACAATTTAATTTTTCTGGCAGAGATGACTAGACCACTATGCCTAACAGTCTCTATAAATGCATTTAGATGTTTCCAATGTTCATCTATAGACCTGCTAAAGATGAGAATGTCATCAATATAGGTTATAGAACAATGACTTAAATGATTAAAAATATCATTGATAATATTTTGAAATTCACTTGGTGCATTTTTTAAACCAAAAGGTACAACACTCCATTCATAATGACCAAACGGTGTAGTGAATGCAGTTTTATACCTATCTTCAGGAGATATCTGTATTTGCCAATATCCACTTTTCAAATCAAATTTTGAAAATATAACAGAATTTTTTAATCTTTTAATCAAATCTTGTTTGTTTGGAATAGGATATCTGATCCATTCCAAAACAGCATTTAAAGGCTTATAATTAATAACAAGTCTTGGTGTGCCTCTTTCTAATTCAGCATTTTTCATAACATAGAAAGCTGGACAAGACCAAGGAGATTTTGACTTGCTAATAATTCCATTTTTAAGTAATTCAGAAATTTCCTTTTTACAGGTTTCCATTAATTCATGATTCATTTGAATTGGTCTGGATTTAGTGGGAATATCTTTTTCATTAAATCCTTTAATGTAAGGAAGTTTTACACTATGCTTTTTCCTATGCCAGAAGGCTGTAGGAAGGTTAGAGCAAACTTCTTCTTCAATTTTCTGTTGAAATTGATTAATTTTTTCAATTAAAATTGGATCAGTTAATTGATCAGAAATTCTTTTGTGATCTATTTCTTCTTGAAGAAATTTCACTTGATTCTTTTTCTGATTAATTATTCTGAGGTAAATAGAATCAGTTTTAAGTTGTTTTAATTCTTTAATCTCATGTTTAAGAATAAATTTAAATGTTACAGATTGTCCTAAAGGATTTGTGGATAAACCTTCAATATTTGTAGTAAAAAGGTATAACAAATATATAAAAGGTAATCCTAAGATAACCTGATCTGTCATATCTTTTACTAAGATAAATGATGTTTTAAAACAAACATTATCTTGACAAATGTGAGCTTTAGGTAATTTGTAAGCAACATTCATTTTACTGCCATTGGCAGAACTTAATCTTTCAAGAGTTTTTTTTATAGAATTTGGTGGGAACAATTCCCTCTTGAATACAATTTACATCTGCTCCTGTATCAATAAGAGCAATGGTGTCAAGTATAAAATCATTATTGATGATTATTCGTACTTGAGAATACCATTTTTGTAAATTAATTTTATTAACAGAGTTAATTTGGTTATCACTTTGTGAACACTCATCTTGCGATGGCAGCTTCGTTAAACCTGCAGTTTCCAATGCACCGGAGGTTGCTGGTATCCGCTGGGGAAGTGTTCTGTTTGAAGTTTCAACATCAGATTGGTTATTATCTTGAACTGTAGGACTGGTGTTGGACATGGATAAAAAACTCAGAGTTTCAGCAAAGATTTTATCTTGTGCTTTTAAGTCTTTTATCTCAACTTTTAATTTATTAACTTCACATTGGAGATCTTGTAAAGTGAGTTCTTTCTTTTTCTCTTTACTAAATCTTTCCATTGTTTTGTTAATGCTAATTAACTGTTTTTCACTTGATAAATGTTTGTTATCCTTTTTAACAAACAAATCTTTGAGATTTTTTATGTATTTTAATTTAAGTTCAGGGTCTTCAATTTTGCTAATCAAATCTATCAGGATTTGTTCTTCTTCAGCTTGCTTTGTGATTACCCTAACCTTTTTACAACAATTATCCTTACATCCTAAATTGATGTCAGGTTCAGTGGATTCATCTGTACTAGGGTGATCATCTGAAGAGTCTTCTGGACTACTAGTGGAGTCAGGAATTTCTTCAATCTCTGGAGTTGGGTTATTTAATCTGAAAATCCTAAGAATTTCTTCTGTTTCATTTTCAGCTAAATTTAATAACTTGTCTTTTAATTGGGCATTCAGGACTGATATGTCCTGGTTTTCCACAATTAAAACATTTAATATCATCTTGAGCTTTGCCTTTACCAGAATTTTTCTTTCTAGAATCTTTTTTAGATTTAGAAGATCTGTGAGATTTTCTACTGGATTTTTTATAAAATTCAGGCTTAGAAAAATCTTTCTTACTACGTTTGTAGTGAGATTTGGATTTAGAATAGGATTTATATGATTTATGGGATCTATGTTTCCTGTGGCTAGATGATGGGGCTACAGGAGGGAGACCATATTGTTCACAGAAATTTCTCATTTCATATTTAGCTTTATTTTTATCATTTTGTAATTGTTTACTAAGTTTTAAATCCATACACATCCTAAGGCCTTCCTTTTGGATGGTACTAATCAATTGGCCATAAGTCAAGGAGTCATATTCTATGATTCCTGTGTGCTTAGCAAGGGCTTCTCTAATCTTATGGGCAAATAAATTGGGTAAACCATTAACAAATTTTTCTTTCCAAAAAGATTTATTGCAGTCTGGACGGTTCATTACCCGTGAGATAAAAACTTCTTTATACCATCTGAAATCACTAAGTGTGGGACACTTAAGATTACTAAGCTGGTCATGGATCCTAGCTTCAATGTTACTAGGGGTTCCAACAAAATGTTTAATTATGGTAAAAATTAAAGTATTTAAACCATCAGGTTTTGCTCTTCCAATTCTCTCATTAAAAACTGGAGTACCTTCATCATTTAAAACAACAGCATGTCTAATATCATCCCTAGAATCTTGGGTAAGATAATTATCCCACCAGCTTCTAAGGACTCCTGTGAAACCTGAGGCTATTAAATCAACTAGGTCAGGTTCAGGAGTATCCTGGTTAGTAACATAACTGTTAATAACCATAGACATGTGATGAATCTTATTCAAAATTTCTTGTTCACTTAAACCATCTATGTTCCATTCATAGAGTTTGTTTGACTGAACAGAGAATTGGTTTGAAATATTTTTTTCTTCAAATTGTAAATCAGGAGGTGTAGGTCTGGGGTACCAGTTTTTTGTGGTACTGGTTGGATTAACATTTGAAAAAACTAATTTATTAATTTGTTGGTTTTCAAAAGCTTTTTCTAATTTTTTAATTTCCGAATCAGAAGGATTTTCATCAGTGCTGGTCTCTGCATCTGAAGTTTGATTTATGACAGTTACTTGGGAGGTTCCTGATGCTTCAGGTTGGGCATCTAACTTCCTAAGTAATTGGTCAATCTTTTGAATCCTGAGTGTATCAGCAATTCCTAATTTAGATCTATCTTCAGGTAAGGTAACTAGAGGTTTCTCTAATTTTTTACCTGTAGATGACAATTCAATTTTATCAATTTTTGTTTCAATTTTATCTAACTGCCTTCCTATGGTAACTAGGCTATGGTTAGTAAAATTGGTTTGTTCAACAATTTTCTTTTCAAATTTTGCCAAACTATTTTGTTCTGCAGTCTTCTTATCTGATTCACTTGAGGGAACCTTGAAGGGAGACGCAGTAAGTTCAGTATCAGCATGTGTAAAATTAAAAGTTTCAGTGGGAGGATGACTAGAGGACACAATTCCTGAGTCAGCAGTTTTCCACTTATGATTTGTAATGACTTTTAAATTTTTACAACTAGAATCAACATAATCAAAAAATTGAATTTCAGATTCTAATTTGTGCATGGCTTTTACCCATTGGATTTTAATCTCTTGGATCTGTGAAGAATTAAATTTTTTAAAGAATTCTTTCTTTTTGGATTTATTTTCTTCAGATTCAATTTCTTTCATTAATTTAAACATATTGGGCATAAAACAGAAATTAGATTCTTTTTTAATTACTCGAAGTTGATGATTGATGGGTTCATCAATTTGACTTTCTAATTCACTCCTAGAAGGACTTAAGGTAGGAGATGGAGTAAAATCATCTTCTTTCTTATCCTTTTTGTCATGTTCTTTAAATCTAGAACAAGAGGAATTATAAGGGGTGTAATAAGGTCTACTAATCTGGGGTGAAGAATTATCAATTCCTTTCATTTTTAATCTTTGATCTATTTCTTCTGAAATTTCCTTATCTCTCTTGGAGATTCTGGAAGATTCAGATCTTCTGCCTTCATTGATCTGAATTGGTTTTTTAAACAGATTTGGAGGAATTGATGATGTACTAGACCTACGTGATCTAGTGTCGTCAAATGAAATTCTTACTGAGCCATCAGTAAGTTGGTGAATGTGTTCTATATTTGAGGTAGACACATCACAATCTTTTTCAAAATTTTCATTTTCAACAATCCAGTGTTCTGGAAGAGTAACATCTTTCCATAAAATTCTTTTAGGAATTTGGATATTTGAATTTGGGGTACTAGCCTGTAGCAGTAAAGTACTATCTGCAGGACTTTTACACAATGCATTAACATTTAAATTTGTTTCCATGCACTTGTAATAAATTCTGTAAATAAGTACAATAGAATCAGTATCTGCTTCAAGCTCAGTAATATCACCAAATAATTTGATTCCCAAGGTGAGTGCTTTGTAAGTGTTTTTACAAGTTAGACTCAGGGTGAAATCTGGGAAACAATTAAAATATACAGGTCCTTGGTGAAGACCTGATTCCATAATTCCTAAGAGACTAGGTTCATATTTAATAAACCTACCATCTCTTAAGGTTAATAAAACAGCAGCATTTTTTCCTTTAGTTAATAAAGGTTTAATTGCAATTTGGACAAGACCTAAATGGATGAATTTAAATCCTTTAGACCTATGTCTTTTTAGTACTTCTTTATCAAGAAGCCTGACAATTTCTTCATCATTTTTTAAAGGATGAACTTGTTCAACAGTTTTAACTTGCAATTCTTCATTGAATGCTGTTGGCATCCAACTTGTTTGATAAATTTCCCTTTTAGGAACTTTAGGAATATTCCATCCTATCCAATTAGATTGTTTAATTTCACATTCAAAATCTTCTTCATTTACTATATTAGGTATAGTACTAGATGAAGATCTAGAGCTAATTGTGGAATTAGATCTAAACAATCTATTCATTATTAAATCAAAATTTCTTCAATTTTATAAATCAAAAATAAGTTTTAACCACATGATGCATACCCCCTAACAATCAAAACCCTCAGTTTCTCGCCTAAAATTCCCTAGACTGCCACAACTGGACTTACAAACGGGAAGACAAAGAGGCTTACACACTCTTGGATCAAGACAAAGGCTAGGTGATCAGGTTAAGAAAAAACTTATAACTGATTTAATGAAATCGAAAGAAATAGAGATTTAAGATGAATAAGAGTGTTCAAATATAATTTCATAACTGGCTATCCAGGTCTCTGATACCAAAATAAGCGGAAGTAAGAAGATGATGAATATATGAAATTTAGACAAATAAATTGACAAAGAAACAATAAACCCACAGAACGTAGGAAACTGGGGGAGTATCTTCTGTCCTTACTGTGACAGCTAAGACAGCATAATCATTTGAAGGAATTGCAAATTCACAAGGAATTTTGTAAACTGAAATAGCCATAAGAATCACAAGCTGTAGATATAAACAAATCTTCAAATATATATATATATGAAAATTACAAACAAGCAACACTTACAACACTAGCACTTAGAGGGCCAGTGGAAATAAGATTGCACCCATGAAATCTGCATTGTAGGCCAAATTAAAGCTCTTCATTTGAGGCTTACAATTATAAGAGAGGGTAAGGAGAGTATTTTCAAGGCTTGTAATGGTCTAACAAGACTTGCTTTACAACTGAAATCTGAAATCCTTATATAGGGGTAAGGATTTTGAAGCAATCATTTCATTTTGAAATCATCTCTGGGTAAACAGCTTTTCCTTTTGCTTTTGGCGGAGTAAAAGGTATTTACTCAGGGTAAGTTTGACAAATGGCTGACAAGAAAGGACGGATGGGTCCAAAGATGCCAGGGAATCTAACTTTCGGTGGAAAGTAAGGGTAAACTGTTTTTACTTAGGGAAAAGCAGACTGATTGGAAATGTTGTCGGTGGCTTTACTTGGGGAAAGCACCGGGTGAATCTGGGTAAATTTGTGATAATCTTATCATTACATGTGACAGACAGCTTTTCTCCCTTGTGTGAGAAGAGAGTAGTGAGTGAAGCCATCACAGGTAAAAACAAGCATCATTACATCACGGGATGGTGATGTCAACATCTGAATCTAAGTCATCATATCCTTCATACGGGTCCTGGGCATCCTGTAGTGGGGATGGAGTGACAGATCCGGCTGAGGAACTTGGAGATGATGAACTTTGGCTGGCTACTGCAGCCTGCTGAATTAAATCTTGGGCCATCTTGAGGAGTTCTGCTGCTGATGGCTGGGAAGGATTACTGGAGCCCTTTGATGAGGACTTCTTCGTCTTGACCCTAGAAACTGTTGAAGGTTCTGGAGACTCTTTGGGTTTTTCAGATGTAGAAACCCTTAGAGTAGAAAAGACCTTCTTAGTTGGAGTAGTTGGCGGCAAGGCTGGTGGGACCACTTGTGGGGTCGGAACCTTGACTGGGAACTCGCTTTGAATTGTGGCAATTATGGTGTCATAGGAAAACCTAGGCCACCATTTAACAGAGAATTGTCTGGCAACATGGTGATCAATAATCTGCCACTGCCATCTGCAAATCCAAGCAATTCTGTACCTGCAAACAAATGTTAGTAAACTGGGAATTGGAAATAAGGACTGCTGTTTGCTAGGAGTAGAAGCAGAACAGAAGTAGGAATATTGATCTTGAAGATCAATGGGAAAGATTTCAAGAATAGGGCCGTGAACTTGCCACCACCTTACAAACCAGGAAGGAATCTGGCTTTTGAAATCTTTATCAAACTGAATGAACCAGGAATGAGTAGATGACTCACCCTGATAGAGCAAAAGAGTGGTCCATGACTCAATGTAGTCATAATAATTGAACCTCTTATTGGTACCTGTGAGGTCTCAGAGAGAAGAAGGGTGAGAACCCCAATCTTTTACTGACAAAATCTTTTTTAAATAAAGAGAATGAAAAGCAGCTTTACTGGGGTCATTCTTATCAGGAATTTCTTTGATATGAATGGACTCAGTAAGGAACAGGATATCTTTGTAGAATTCAAAAGTTCTTTCCGGATCACGAGGGACAAAAGTCCATCCTTCACCAAGATAAGCTTTAATCAAAACTTCAATATCTGTGATATGAGCATGGGCTGGCTCAATAGCAAAGACATTGTGGAAATTTGGTTTATTAACAAAATCTGATTTTGGGCCTTTTGGGTAGGAAGGTCCAGATTTGTAATAGGGATTTGATAAATGGGTAGTATCTGGTGGTGTCATTTGGGCCATTTGGGAAAATGTGGCAGTTGGAACAATTGTGGGCCTATGGTGGTGACTAATAGGTCTACCAAGAGGCTGAAATTTGTTGGCAATTTGGATGGCACTTGAGGGGCCTGGTAAATGGGCTAAGGCACTTGATGGGCCTTGAAAGTGAGAAATTGGTCTTGGGTTTGGAGGACCCAAAGTTAAAGGTAAATTACGATCTCCCTTCCCCGGGTTTTTAGAGGAAGTGCCAGATTTGTGGGACTTACTGTCCGCCATTAGGTTCCTGCAAAAATTCACGAGTTAGAAAATCAGGTATGCAGTTATTACTGCCCTTAATATATTCTATATCAAAATCAAAAATACTCAAAATAGCTTGCCACCTTGCAAAAATTTGCTTACTAGCAATATTTTGAACATCTTTTTCAAGTACGTAATTAGCAGACTTGCAATCAACACGCACAAGAAATTTTTGATTTAAAATATCATCCTGGAATTTTGAGATACACAGGACAATAGCTAAAATTTCTTTTTTAATAGTGCTATAATTGGCTTGTGCTTTATTCCAAATACCGGAATAAAAACGAACAATTTGTTCAGGAGAATCAGGAGATTCTCTCTGAAGGAGAATACCACCGTATCCAATGTCGGAGGCATCAGTTTGAATAATTTTAAAAGAATCAACTGAAGGAATACCAAGACAAGGCAAAGTTGTGATATATTTTTTGACTTGCTGGACAATGGATGTATGTTCAGAGGTCCAAGGAGAAGGATTTCCTTTGAGCCTGCCATACAGAGGTTTGACTATTGATCTGAGATTTTGATAAAAGTCAGAAACATAATTTAAAGAACCTAGAAATCTCTGTAGTTGAGTCTTATCAAGAATTTCATCAGGAAATTTATCAGCAAACTGGATGGCTCTACTGATAGGAATAATGGTGGATTGTTGGATATCATATCCAAGAAATCTGACCGAAGTCTGAAATAGTTTGATCTTTCTGGCAGAGATGACTGGACCACTATGTCTAACAGTCTCTACAAAAGCCTTTAAATGTTTCCAATGTTCTTCTATAGACCTGCTAAAGATGAGAATGTCATCAATATAGGTTATAGAACAATGACTTAAATGATTAAAAATTTCATTTATAATATTTTGAAATTCACTTGGTGCATTTTTCAAACCAAAAGGTACAACATTCCATTCATAATGACCAAAAGGTGTTGTGAATGCAATCTTATACCTATCTTCAGGGGATATCTGTATCTGCCAATATCCACTTTTCAAATCAAATTTTGAAAATATAACAGCATTTTTTAATCTTTTAATTAAATCCTGTTTATTGGGAATAGGATACCTGATCCATTCCAAAACAGCATTTAAAGGTTTATAATTAATAACAAGTCTTGGTGTGCCTCTTTTTAATTCTGCATTTTTTATGACATAGAAAGCTGGACAAGACCAAGAGGATTTTGACTTGCTAATAATTCCATTTTTTAGTAATTCAGAAATTTCCTTTTTACAAGTTTCCATTAAATCATGATTCATTTGAATTGGCCTTGATTTAGTGGGAATATCT
This sequence comes from Ilex aquifolium, assembly GCA_951799425.1. Taxonomy (NCBI): domain Eukaryota; kingdom Viridiplantae; phylum Streptophyta; class Magnoliopsida; order Aquifoliales; family Aquifoliaceae; genus Ilex; species Ilex aquifolium. The sequence continues at coordinate 12,197,798 of OX637410.1, read as the reverse complement.
TTTTCATTAAATCCTTTAATGTAAGGAAGTTTTACACTATGCTTTTTCCTATGCCAAAAGGCCGTAGGAATGTTAGAGCAAACTTCTTCTTCAATTTTTTGATGAAATTGATTAATTTTTTCAATTAAAATTGGATCTTTTAATTGATCAGAAATTCTTTTATGATTTATTTCTTCTTGGAGAAATTTTACTTGATTCTTTTTCTGATTAATTATTCTAAGATAAATAGAATCATTTTTAAGTTGCTTTAATTCTTTAACCTCAGGTTTAAGAATAAACTTAAATGTTACAGATTGACCTAAAGGTTTTGTAGATAAACCTTCAATATTTGTAGTAAAAGGATATAACAAATAGATAAAAGGTAATCCTAGGATAACCTGATCTGTCATATCTTTAACTAAGATAAATGATGTTTTAAAACAAACATTATCTTGACAAATATGGGCTTTAGGTATTTTGTAAGCAACGTTCATTTTACTGCCATTGGCAGAACTTAACCTTTCAAGAGTTAGAATTTAGTGGGAACAATTCCTTCTTGAATACAGTTAACGTCTGCACCTGTATCAATAAGGGCAATTGTATCAAGTATAAAATCATTATTAATGATTATTCGTACTTGAGAATACCATTTTTGTAAATTAATTTTATTGACATAATTAATTTGATTATCACTTTGTGAACACTCATCTTGCGATGGCAGCTTCGTTAAACCTGCAGTTTCCAATACACCGGAGGTTGCTGGTATCCGCTGGGGAAGTGTTCTATTTGAAGTTTCAACATCAGATTGGTTATTATCTTGAACTGTAGGTTCAAGGGGACTGGTGTTGGACATGGATAAAAAACTCAGAGTTTCAGCAAAGATTTTATCATGTGCTTTTAAGTCTTTTATCTCAACTTTTAATTTATTAACTTCACATTGGAGATCTTGTAGAGTGAGTTCTTCCTTTTTCTCTTTACTAAATCTTTCCATTTTTTTGTTAATGCTAATTAACTGTTTTTCACTTGATAAATGTTTGTTATCCTTTTTAACAAACAAATCTTTGAGATTTTTTATGTATTTTAATTTAAGTTCAGGGTCTTCAATTTTGCTAATCAAATCTATCAGGATTTGTTCTTCTTCAGCTTGCTTAGTGATTACCCTAACCTTTTTACAACAATTATCCTTACATCCTAAATTTATGGGATCTATGTTTCCTGTGGCTAGATGATGGGGCTACAGGAGGGAGACCATATTGTTCACAGAAATTTCCCATTTCATATTTAGCTTTATTTTTATCATTTTGTAATTGTTTACTAAGTTTTAAATCAATACACATCCTAAGGCCTTCCTTTTGGATGGTACTAATCAATTGGCCATAAGTCAAGGAGTCATATTCTATGATTCCTGTGTGCTTAGCAAGGGCTTCTCTAATCTTGTGGGCAAATAAATTGGGTAAACCATTAACAAATTTTTCTTTCCAAAAAGATTTATTGCAGTCTGGACGGTTCATTACCCGTGAGATAAAAACTTCTTTATACCATCTGAAATCACTAAGTATGGGACACTTAAGATTACTAAGCTGGTCATGGATCCTAGCTTCAATGTTACTAGGGGTTCCAACAAAATGTTTAATTATGGTAAAAATTAAAGTATTTAAACCATCAAGTTTTGCTCTTCCAATTCTCTCATTAAAAACTGGAGTACCTTCATCATTTAAAACAACAGCATGTCTAATATCATCCCTAGAATCTTGGGTAAGATAATTATCCCACCAGCTTCTAAGGACTCCTGTGAAACCTGAGGCTATTAAATCAACTAGGTCAGGTTCAGGAGTATCCTGGTTAGTAACATAACTGTTAATAACCATAGACATGTGATGAATCTTATTCAAAATTTCTTGTTCACTTAAACCATCTATGTTCCATTCATAGAGTTTGTTTGACTGAACAGAGAATTGGTTTGAAATATCTTTGTCTTCCCGTTTGTAAGTCCAGTTGTGGCAGTCTAGGGAATTTTAGGCGAGAAACTGAGGGTTTTGAATGTTAGGGGGTATGCATCATGTGGTTAAAACTTATTTTTGATTTATAAAATTGAAGAAATTTTGATTTAATAATGAATAGATTGTTTAGATCTAATTCCACAATTAGCTCTAGATCTTCATCTAGTACTATACCTAATATAGTAAATGAAGAAGATTTTGAATGTGAAATTAAACAATCTAATTGGATAGGATGGAATATTCCTAAAGTTCCTAAAAGGGAAATTTATCAAACAAGTTGGATGCCAACAACATTCAATGAAGAATTGCAAGTTAAAACTGTTGAACAAGTTCATCCATTAAAAAATGATGAAGAAATTGTCAGGCTTCTTGATAAAGAAGTACTGAAAAGACATAGGTCTAAAGGATTTAAATTTATCCATTTAGGTCTTGTCCAAATTGCAATTAAACCTTTATTAACTAAAGGAAAAAATGCTGCGGTTTTATTAACCTTAAGAGATGGTAGGTTTATTAAATATGAACCTAGCCTCTTAGGAATTATGGAATCAGGCCTTCACCAAGGACCTGTATATTTTAATTGTTTCCCAGATTTCACCCTGAGTCTAACTTGTAAAAACACTTACAAAGCACTCACCTTGGGAATCAAATTATTTGGTGATATTACTGAGCTTGAAGCAGATACTGATTCTATTGTACTTATTTACAGAATTTATTACAAATGCATGAAAACAAATTTAAATGTTAATGCATTGTGTAAAAGTCCTGCAGATAGTTCTTTACTGCTACAGGCTAGTACCCCAAATTCAAATATCCAAATTCCTAAAAGAATTTTATGGAAAGATGTTACTCTTCCAGAACACTGGATTGTTGCAAATGAAAATTTTGAAAAAGATTGTGATGTGTCTACCTCAAATATAGAACACATTCACCAACTTACTGATGGCTCAGTAAGAATTTCATTTGATGACACTAGATCACGTAGGTCTAGTAGATCTTCAATCCCTCCAAATCTGTTTAATAAACCAATTCAGATCAATGAAGGCAGAAGATCTGAATCTTCCAGAATCTCCAAAAGAGATAAGGAAATTTCAGAAGAAATAGATCAAAGATTAAAAATGAAAGGAATTGATAATTCTTCACCCCAGATTAGTAGACCTTATTACACTCCTTATAATTCCTCTTATTCTAGATTTAAAGAACAAGAGAAAAAGGATAAGAAAGAAGATGATTTTACTCCATCTCCTACCTTAAGTCCTTCTAGGAGTGAATTAGAAAGTCAAGTTGATGAACCCATCAATCATCAACTCCGAGTAATCAAAAAAGAGTCTAATTTCTGTTTTATCCCCAATATGTTTAAATTAATGAAAGAAATTGAATCTGAAGAAAATAAATCCAAAAAGGAAGATTTCTTTAAAAGATTTAATTCTCAACAGATCCAAGAAATTAAGATTCAATGGGTAAAAACAATGCACAAATTAGAATCTGAAATTCAATTTTTTGATTATGTTGATTCATGTTGTAAAGATTTAAAAGTCATTACAAAACATAAGTGGAAAACTGTTGACTCAGGAACTGTGTCCTCTAGTCACCCTCCCACTGAGACTTTTAATTTTACACATGCTGATACTGAACTCACTGCTTCTCCCTTTAAGGTTCCCTCTAGTGAATCTGATAAGAAGACAGCAGAACAAAACAATTTAGCAAAATTCGAAAAGAAAATTGTTGAACAAACCAATTTTACTAACCATAGCCTAGTTACCATAGGAAGGCAGTTAGATAAAATTGAAACAAAAATTGATAAAATTGAATTGTCATCTACAGGTAGAAAATTAGAAAAACCTCTAGTTACCTTACCTGAAGACAGATCTAAATTAGGAATTGCTGATACACTCAGGATTCAAAAGATTGCCCAATTACTTAGGAAGTTAGATGCCCAACCTGAAGCATCAGGAACCTCCCAAGTAACTGTCATAAATCAAACTTCAGATGCAGAGACCAGCACTGATGAAAATCCTTCTGATTCGGAAATTAAAAAATTAGAAAAAGCTTTTGAAAACCAACAAATTAATAAATTAGTTTTTTCAAATGTTAATCCAACCAGTACCACAAAAAACTGGTACCCCAGACCTACACCTCCTGATTTATATATATATTATGTTATTGTTCGTGTTACTGCTTTGTTGAGTATGTTACTGTTCATGTTACTATTATTTTGAGCATGTTACTGTTTTTGTTGAGCATGTTACTACTATTATTTTACTAAATATTAATATTCAATGTTACTATTTGTTTTGTTTTTGAATATTACTATTTTTTGTGTTTAAATTTGAGAGAAATAATTATTGTTAAATATGTTACAATTTTTGTTAAGCATGTTACTATTTTTGTTGAACATGTTACTGTTGTTATTTTTTTAAAATATTAATATTGAATGTTTCAAATTTTTTTATGTTTAAATGTTACTATTTTTTTGTGTTTAAATGTATTATTTTTTGTGTCCAAATAATAACTTTTTTTGTATTTGAATGTTACTATTTTTTATTTTTAATGTTACTATATATATATATAGATAAGAGAGAGGAAAAATTTTAATGTTAGTCAAACTCTTAACCTATATATGAATATAGATAGATATGAGAGAGAAAATATTTTAATGTTAGTCAAACTCCTAAAATTTAGGAGTTTTTAATTTTTAGTTTTATTTCACTTCTAAAGGGAAGGGATAGTATGGTAAAATTGACAAAAAACGAACTTCATAACAAATAAGTTTCTTTGACGGACTTAAGTCCAAACAAGTCCATATAGGGAGACCGCCCTCCAAATTTCTCTCTAAAAAAATTGGGGCTTTCTTGAAATATGGGCCCCAAAGCCCAGGCTTTGTTGGCCTTATGACAGGCCGGCCTGGCCTCTTTGTTTTTGTTTTTTTTTTTTCTAACGATCAAAAGTGTCTGAATCAATTTATGTGTACTTCGACTAATTTCCTCCTTGATCCGATCAAAGACAAATCATCAGTGACTCTCTTGTTATATATAGAGTTGTAGGTAACTGTCTCGATGTAAGAGATTTGACACATGGATCACCCAAAGCTCAATTCTGGTATCATACTAGAACATTCAACCTAAAATCAATTAGTAGTGAGTTAGCTGGTTCGTCAAGTATATAAATTAATCTTTGTGGTTTTAATTATTCAATACGGGATATAAATTCTCGTAACAAGACTTCTTAGTTCTCATTTCAAACAAACTTTTGACATCAACGACCAAAAAATTACTGTTCTCTTACTCCAATTTTTTTTTCTTCGCCATTTTCATATGGGTGACGTACGTTTATTTAAATACTATTATACTGTGTGTTTGGCAGCATAGAATTTGGGCCTTGACCACGGTACCATACCTCTAAATTTTATAATATTAATGAGTGATTTTATAATTTTTTTGAGTAATTTTATAATAAAAAAATTATAATTTTTTAATAAAAAAATTATAATTTTTGTATGTCACTTTTGTAAATATTTTTATCATTTTTATGGTACTTGCGATCAATCGATCCCAAGCACCACAAAAAGTTATAAAAAACAGTTACTACAAAAGTAATAAAAACAAGGATTAATAGTATTTTTAGTTCCTAAAGTATGTATTTTTTGTCAGTTTCGTCTTCAATGTATCAATTTTGTCAATTTGGTCTCTAAAGTATTCAATTCGTGTCAATTTGGTTCTTATATAGACAAACCGTTAAATTTTTTGACGAAAATAATCACGTGTCATTTATTTAGACTGTATCACGTGTTCAACACGTGATCATTCCGTCAAAAAACTTAACAGTCCGTCTATGTAAGGACTAAATTGACACAAATTGAATACTCTAACGATCAAATTGACAAAATTACAATGAGAACTAAACTGACAAAAAATATATATTTTAAGAACTAAAAGTATCATAAACCCTAAAAACATCCAAAAATAATAAATGATGGTAGATATCGATTTTTTTGTTATTGTGTACCATTGACTTGTCCTAGATTTGGTATTGTGAAAAAAGTATTGGAGCAAAACTAGTGCACATTTCAAGTAGCTTAATTGCAAATTCAAATTCCACGACAGAGAAAACTGCCAAACATAGCCTAAATTATAGGGGTGTCAATCTGACCTATCAATAAAAATTTGACATGATTCTAAAATTGACACTATTGATAAATATGCATAATAAGTGGGTTGACACATTAAATAATTTTTTTTTTTTTTGTATTGACATTAACACAGTACGAATTATAAAGAACGACATGAAAATAGCAATACTTAAATGATGCGACACAAATTAACACCCCCAGTAAATTACTCATTATTTTTTTGTCAGGCATATAAGCTAAATAAAAATTACAATTTGAGTCCTTCAACCTAGAACTCATGTCCAACATTGGCATTGCCATATCAGTCATCATGTTTCTCTGCACCTCCAACTATGTTGTCACATTACCCCAATTGTAAACATATGTTCAAATTAAAAGAAAGACCAAGGCAAACTACTGTGAATACAATAAGAAAACTCTGTATAGAGAGAAGTGCGCATAAACTGATCCCGACACTGTTAAACTAAAAAAAATTTATAGAGAGGAGGTACTATGTGATTGGAACAGTAGCTAATGAGTGTAAAGTGAAGTGCAATTTATTCTATAAATGATCCCTAACAGCTAGGTATTGACTATGCTCGCTAACTTTTACACAAGCCCGGGCGTGAGCCAGCCATAGAAGTTCGGGTCATTTATCTTAATTTCAACTCAACAAAGTTTTTATCTCGGGGTCTTTCACCTACTAATGTCAAAACTCAGGCTCCACCCATGACCCAACTGAACATATGAACAGAGAGACCGGCAGCCTGGCTTTAACCAAACTCAACTCTGCCCATTTTCCTCCCACAAAGGGGCTCTAAGCCTCTAGCAAAGGTTACAATTCTCCATGCACTAAAATATACATCTTCTAGCAAAACATGTATAGAGGGTTTAATGCAAGCTACAACGTACAACCAAGCAATCAACACCAGAGGTGTCAAAATATGACACGACTCATTAATACGACACGAAATTAAAGAGTTTGAGTCTTCTTAAGTCACCCATTTTGTAAACAAGTGGACACGACACGACACGACACAATTAATAAACGAATCGGATATATATATAAAGTCAATAAAAAAAAATACATGACATGACTCGTGTATATACAAGTTCCAGTTATACACGATTTATACACGACACAAATCTAATATGACATGATTCGTTAGACACGAATTAATAAACGAATCAAAGTATGGGTGGAGTGTTTGAGGCATGCTATGTGATTTATAAGTTGTGCCTTGAAGGTGTTTGGTAAAATGTCTTGCTTGATTTAAATGGTTGTTTGATGTCATTGGAATAACATGTTTGAATATGTTGTTGATATTTTGAGTATGATGAATTATGAAATTTATATGCATGTGATATAAAGTTTCATGGAATATGATGATATATGGTTTGTATTGCTCATATGGCATCAATTGCATATTGGGCATGGTCATGACATCACATTCATGGGTGTAAGTCATGGGTGTGAGTGTGTGTGTGTGTGCATGGTTAATCAAATGCCACTCTTGGTATTTGACAAGGGACTCGGAAGGAAGGGATCGAAGATCCCGTTGAGTCGCATAATTGCATGAGAGATAAAATGGGTCGGGGTTAACAAGAAGGGCTAGAATATCCCTCGGGTGAAAGACTCGTTGATAGGATTCGCACTCCGTTGGTGTAAAAGGCCATAAAGTGTGTCGGTATACGCGGAACCGTGGGTTGAAGTCCTGAAATTCTGTGTCGGTTGGGTACCGTTGGTGTAAGTCCATGAATGCCCACCCCAAGAAAGACCCTAGCTTTGTAAAATGTCATTGATATGTAACATAAATGACGGATTCACACATTGGCACTTGCGTGTGTTGGGGAGCCGGGAAGGGCTCGGATTGAGTGCATGAATGAGTCTCACCTCGTTGCATGACATGTCATAAGAAATTTCATATCTGAGTTGCATAAACATGATTAGAATTGTTGTGGATAATTGAGAATTGCATATGAGCATTACATGTGCATCTAGGTGGGGAGTAGCCTCTGTAGGGAATTTTCTACTGAGCGAGGCTCACCCTATACGGGAAACAATTTCAGGTGTGGGGTTTGCACCGGCGGATGGCTCCCATGTAGAGCATCAAGGGTGAAGGAGGCCGACCTGTGGCCTTAGTGCATGATTTTGTAAACCTTTTGATTAACATGGTTTTGACTTGTAAAGTTTTCATGAATAAATGTAATAGAACTTATATGGGTTATTGTTAAACTAACCTTGCATGTTTTGATATAAGTATTGATAAATGGACCCGGTGCGGTCAAGTTTTACTTATAAATGGACCATGTGTGGTCATTGTGTCATATTGGGCCTCGGATGGGTCATGTTAATGTATACTGCACATGTTGTGTTTTGGGTAGAGCTCCCCGTACAAAGGAGACTCTGCCCGAATTTCGTTAAAATTAAGGACCCCAGAAAATGGGGCATAACGGTGTGATATCGAATTACTCGGTATCTACGGGTATTCCGCGGGTTGATGGGTAATCAACGGACCCCCGGATTTAGGGGCGTCACAAAATGTGTAATGTGATGGAGGACTAACAAGTGAATGTTGCCATTTATAGAGTGCAACCTTTGTACAATGACTGTTCATAGCTTGCAATATTGTACATTGTTTGAGAGAGATATTATTAAGGGAATGGTAAATACGACTCTATCAGAGTTGATTTATGACTATAAAAAACTGGGATCAATCCCAAATGACCTCATTAAGTCATATTCTCACCTAAATAAATACTAATTTCACTCGAGTTGAATAGTAACTTTTAGTACAAATGACCTCATTAAGTCATATTATCACCTTCATAAATACTAATTTCACTCGACTTGAATACTAACTCTTAGTACAATAACGAAAGTTTTAATGACTGGAATTATACTAAAATCGAAAATTAGGAAAAAAGAAAATCATTCTCTGAAGTTTTAATAACTGGAATTTACATAGAACCAACATAAAATTTAGAAAGTAAATAAATCAGCATGTTCTAAGCATTGACATAATGATACAATATTAAAATGGCATTTCGTCAGTTTTGTTTATATCGAATGCCAAAATTCTCGCCACACGAACTACATTGTTTTGATACCATGTTTAAGGGCATCCAATCCAAAATCATTGGGCCATGATGGGAGAGACTCATCAGAAACATATATTAGTTTGAGATGTGTTTTTTTTTCCCGAAAAGTTAGATTGAGATGTGTTATTATATCAATGTGAAGCAAGATTTAACATCCACCTTAGATAGTAAATATAGTCGATAGTGAGATTGAAATGAAATGAATGAAATTGAAACGAATAAATTTTTGGAATGTATTATTATATCAATGTGAGACAAACTATAATACAATTATGAAATCAAAGCAGACAAGACTTGTTGTCCAAAAAATGGAATTAAATGTCCAATTCGAAGTTATGTAATCAAACTTTCTAACAAAATCCGCATTATAAAATAAGATAATCAAACCGAGTTCACAAATCCACATTGAACCTAATCAAATCGAATTCAAATTCAACCTAACCAAACGACGTTCACAAAATTGAAATTGAACAAAGTTAAAGATGAGTGTATGGGTAAGGGAAATGATATGTTCTAATTCCCATCCTCCTAAATCCAATAATCCCAATTACTTTAGCTCCAATTACTCTAAAATCAAGCACAAACTAATTCCAATAATCCTAATCACATACTAATTCCAATAAAGGCATATTCACCTCAATTTTAAACTCTTAACTGTATTTAGGGAATCTCATATTGAGAAAAATCACAACAGAATAGGACTAAGATGTTAAATCAAAAGCCATAGAATTTACTGAATACATCAAGCATTCACCAAGTGTGGGTGTGGGTGTTTATTTCTGCTTTGTGTGTGTGTGTGTGTAAACGACGTGTGTGATGTGGGTGCGTGTGTGATGGGTCTGTGTTGGGTGTGTGTGATGGGTTTGTTTGTGTGTGTGTGCGATTTGTGTGTGGGTGAGTGTGGGTGATGAGTGTGTATGTGTGTGTTGTGCGATGTGGGTGTGTGTGTGTGCAATGTGATTGTGTGTGAGCGAGAGAAGTGTGGGTGATGTTGAGTAGAAGAGGGCAGAGAAGAGGTGGGGGTAGGATGGGGGTTAGTGTGTGTGTGTGTGTGTGACAAAGAGAGAGAGAGAGAGAGAGAGAGAGAGAGAGAGAGAAAAAAAAGGCATACCAGGGAGGCTATTTCGGGGGCGGTGCAGGGAAGGAGATGTAGGGAAAAAAAGGAGATGCAAGGAGAAAAAAAAAAAGAAGAAGAAAAGGAGATGCAGGGAAGGCTGAGAGAGAGAGAGAGAGAGAGAGAGGGGTAAGGAGTAACAAGGGTGGGGAAAAAAAAAGATGAAGAAAAGGAGATGCAGGGAAGGCTTGTCTGACAGGAAAAAAAAGATGCAGGAAGGCGGCTTGTCTGACAGGTGAAGGGACTGAGTGGGTAGTTTTTTGAAAAAATTCTAAAAAAAAAAAAGAAGATGCAGGAAGGCGGCGGCTTGTCTGACAGGTGAAGGGACTGAGTGGGTAGTTTTTTGAAAAAATTCTAAAAAAAAAAAAAAAAAGATGCAGGAAGGCGGCGGCTTGTCTAACAGGTGAAGGGACTAAGTGGGTAGTTTTTTGAAAAAATTAAAAAAAAAAAAAAAAAGATGCAGGAACGCGGCAGAAGATGGCTTGTCTGACAGGTGAAGGGACTGAGTGGGTAGATTTTTGAAAATATTCAGAAAAAAAAAATGCATCAAGGAGGCAGAAGATGGCTTGTCTGACCGGTGAAGGGACTGAGTGGGTAGATTTTTGAAAAAAGTTATGAGTGAAAAATGTTGATTTTGGGGGGAAATGAGAGATATATTAGTGGCCGTTGGATGAATTGATTTGGGACCGTTGGATTTGTTTGTTGAAGCCGCCTTGTTTTATATTATAGATTTGCTTGGCTATCATTAAGCCATGCGTTCCGTCTTTTTCTAATCCAATTTTATCTCTAGTTATTTAAATCTCGTCCCATTCCAAGTTCAATATATTTTATTTGAACTAACTTTAAATTATTTCCCGTGTTTCAAAATTAAAACCCGGTCGTGTTTATTTTAGTCGCCCAATCGAATCGTACAACGCAAAAAATCCGATTGTCTCGCAGTTTGACGAAAATTATCTGGATAACTAAAATTCACGAGAAGAATCCAACGATGAGGTCCATTTCGTCATCCGAATTCTAGAAAAAATCAAGTTTTTAACCCGTACCTTAATGACTAATTACCATTTTACCCTTCAAAATAAAATTTTAAATTTTATGGGTTTTACATTATGTTTTATTGCTCCCTCATGGTGAGCTTGGTTGGGAACCTGAGTTTAAACAATGGGATGTCTTACGTGGTCAGCCTTCAACTACTAAACTTACTCAAATACAATTTTACAACTATCTTTTGTTTGAACGCCCTACTGAGTATTCAACAATTTTGAGAGGAGGCAAGCAATTCCAAGAGGTTGTAGTAGATGCTTGGGCCATAACTGAACAAAACTGGATGACGTACTTCAAGCTTAACCAAGGAAAACTTTGTGCAGAACCTTACCATGGTTTGACAAATGTTAATACAAATGAGTTGGGACCTGAACAAATTGGTCAACGCATGATTTTGTCATCTTCTTTCACTGGTAGTGCAAGACATATGTTGAGATCTTTCAAGATTTAATGATTATCACGCGATATAACCAACACCCATATATTTTCCTTACCATGACTACAGATCCCAATTGGCGTAAAATTACTTCAAATTTGTTGTCGTATCAAAACTCTTTTGATGGTCCTAACTTGGTTGCACGTATTTTTTAGTTAAAGAGACGTGCTTTAATGAAGGAGATAGAAACAAAGCAAGTATTTGGCAAAAAAATTGCACATGTATTCACAATTGAATTCCAAAAAGGGGGCTACCTCATATGCATGTGCTTCTGTTTCTTCATGGTGCAAACAAAATTCAGATATGTACTCAGGTTGACAAAGCGATTTGTGCTGAATTTCCAAGTTATGACAATGATCCATCCCTTTTTGAAACGATCAAGAGTTATATGGTGCATGGATCATATGGTGCTCAAAATCCGCAAGTATCATGTATAAAAAATGGTATATGCATTAAGAGATACCCTTGAGCCTTTATGGATTCAACAATTATGGACGAAGATGGATATCCTCTCTATCATCGTCGCAATAACGACCAAATGTATATTGTGAAGGGACAAGAGGTTGATAATAGGCATGTTGTACCTATAATCCCTATCTTTCAAGAATGTTCAATTGTCACATTAATGTAGAAGTTTGTGCAGGTGTGAGATGCGTAAAATATATTCATAAGTATATCTACCAAGATTATGATCGCACAACATGGTGTTAAGAGGAATAAATAAGATTCAACAATATCTTGACGCAAGGTATATTGGACCGCCAGAAGCTACTTGGCAATTATTTGGTAATCCGATGCATGAAGAGATTCCAGCGGTTGTAGGATTGGCACTTCATTTGCCTGGTATGCACCATGTTGTCTTTAATCCAGCACAACCATTTGATACGATCCTTTCTAAAGCAGGACAAGGGGATACGACTCTGACTGGTGTTTTTAAGTGTTGTGATTTTCATGAATTTGCACGCGCATTGACCTATCAAAAATTTTCCTAAAAATTTGTTTGAAATAAGACAATGAAGATGTGGACTCCAAGACAAAGGGAATATGCAATTGGTAGAATGTATTTTGCTAGCCCTAATTTAGGTGAACGATTTTATCTACGTCTTCTACTCACTGTTGTTAAAGGACCAATATCATTTGATTCCTTACGCACAACCAACAATATTGAGTACGAGACGTTCAAATTAGCATGTGTTGCGAGCGGAATTTTAAAAGATGATGAAGAATGGATACAATGCCTTCAAGAGGCTTCAATTATGAATAACCAATGGGCCTTTGGTTCAATGGTACTTCTTATCTTGTAAAGGTTTTACCTTCTTGAGGTCAAGGGTTCAAGTCCCCCTCCTCCTTCCCCTTCCTCCTCCCACAAAAAAAATTATGAATATGGTTTACCAATTGAGGAAATTGTTTAACATAATTCTTATAGAATGCTCTTCACTTCATCCACTCGCATTATAGAATCATTTTTCAATGCAGATATGTGATGACCTTGCATACAAGATTCGTACGATCTTTGGAATTGTGAGTCCAACTCAAGATCAAATAGAAGATTATTGGTTATATCTGATGAATCAACTTCTCTATGATCAAGCAAAGGTTTAATTGATTTTTTGCCCATGCCGCAATTAATTGGGAGCTGGAATGTAATTGTTGGTAACAAATTGTTATTTAAACATCAACAACTCCAGAATGAAGCACAACAAACAATTTTAGAAATTGATATTGACTTCCTTAATGATGCACAACGCAATGCTTATGTTGCAATCACTTCTTCTATATTGGACAATAAGGGAACTAAATTCTTCTTGAATAAGGGTGCCAGAACAAGAAAGACATTTATATACAATACAGTTGCTACTAAATTATGTAGCCTTAGACATGTTGTCGTGACTTCATCTGGTATTACATCATTATTATTGGTTGGAGGACGCACCGCACATTCAACATTTTGTATTCCTTTAGAAGTGCTTGAGAATTCGGTTTGTGGATTTACCAAGCAATCAATGCACGCAGAGTTGTTCAAAAAAGCAATACTCGTAATATGATATGAAGTTTTTATGCAACATAGATTTTGTGTTGAGGCGGTATATCGTACACTCTAGGATATTTGTGACAGTAAAAAGTCATTTGGAAGTATCACTGTTGTTCTTGTTAGAGACTTTCAGTAAATCTGGTCAGTTATACCAAAGGGAGTTCGCCAGCAATTTGTGGGTGCTTTATTGAGACGGTCTGTGTTATAGAGGGATATACATATTTTGACATTGGATTTAAACATTCGTTTAAATAGAACATATGTTGGAAATGCTGATTTTGCAAATTTCTTAATGGAGGTAGCATTTCGTTGATCTCCAATTTTGTGATATATGTTGAATATATTGATTTTGATTATACACTAATTTTATTTTTTTATTTTTAGATTGGCACCAACACAAGAGAACTTATAGAACTTCCATCAACAATACATAAATGCCATAATCTCCACGAATTAATTTACAGTGTTTTTCCACGATTAGAAGTGGTTGGTACAATGATCCCAGAATTTTTTAACTGAACACGTGATACTTTTTGCTCGCAATGACAATGTTAGTACTATAAATGCCGCAACATTAAAAATTTCCCCAAAAGAGACAGTTACATATTTAGCTACAAACAAAATGTCGGACGCTGATGAAATTGATCGAACCATCAAAAATCGATTTCCTAATGAGTATTTGAACTCTTTGAATCCTTTAGGTTTTCCACCTTTTCATGTTAGAACTGAAACTGGATTATCGAATAATGTTGTTAAGGAATATTGCACCGAAAAATGGTCTTTATAATGAGACGCGATTAATGATTGTCAGATGTGGTGTGCGTGTAATTGAAGCTAGGATATTAAGTGGAGATAAATCTGGTGACTTGGTCTTCATTCCAAGAATATCTTTGGCACCGACAACTTCAGAATTTCCCTTTCAAATGACTAGATGTCAATTTCCTATTCGATTACACATATGCTATGACAATTAATAAGTCTCAAGGACAATCTGTGAAATTTGTTGGAGTTGATTTGCGAACATCAATCTTTAGTCATGGACATCTATATGTGGCGCTATCTAGATTCACATCTTTTGATCATTTACACGTCCTTCTACCTAAAGATGGGTCAAACTGCACGACAAACATTGTATACCCTGATGTTTTGTTGTAACGTCCATATTCTACAAGGACGAAATGGTATAAATCATTTACAAGTTTATTTCTACTGATTGCAAACATTTTAACAATGCTATTTTATCTTCACAATTTTATTCAATCTCTGTAGAATTGGGATGAAAAAGTGTTAGAGTTAAAAAGACTAAATACAACCCATCTTTTCCAATAGTATAGTTTGAATAAGGTAACTAAATTTATTTTTTATAGTTTATTTTTTTATTTCCAAGTTTATAATTTTTATAATTCCTATCATGTACTAAATGTAATTGCTTTTGTAAATACTAGATTGTTGTACATTCCTCCAGTTGGAAGATGCGGATTTGGATTGATACAATGACATTCAAGGTTGGATGGAGGGAAAATATTTACAAAGACATGCAGATAAATGACCCATTTTAATAAACTAGATTAAAGAATGACTCAGTTTACAAATGTACTATATAATTACGTTTTGTGGTCATTCTTTAATCTTATTTTGGTAGTTGTTAAATATTTATATTTAGGCAAAACTATGGGTTAATTTTGCAATGGTAAATAGTTCGAAATATGCAGGACAATGGTTATTATTGTTGTGATGCCTAAAGTAATTGGTAAATAGTCATGTTTAGGCATGATGATGGATAATATTCTGATTTTTTGTGGTAGTCAGTAAATAATTGTGTTTAAGTAAAGACGATGGTAAAAACTATTATGTTGTTATGGTAATTGTTATATAGTTGGATTTCAGCATGCATATGACATGGTTTGGTTATGATTATAAAATATATAAGTTTTGTAGATAGATTGATATATTTGTAGCATCATATTTTCAGAGGATACTCTATCGAAAATTTAAAAGTTTCTTACATTGATTTCTATTTCTCTCATTAATATAAAGTAAGAGGGAACTTGGTTTTTGAATTAGGCAAATTTTTTAGTGACCCAAAATGTAATTAAATATCTCTTGCTTGGTTTTTGTTCATTCATTGAGATAACGATTAATTTATAAGTAGTTTATGTCATTTTGTTGTGTGATTAAAGTAGTCTGTGATTGAAAAATTTTATGGGTTTATTTCAATTTTTTAAGAATCTTATGTTCTGTTTGTCACTTTTACAAGTATTCATATAGTTATTCATGTAAGAAAAATGGTGTTGTAGTAATTGGTACATAGTTGGATTTCAGCATCCATATGACATGGTTTGGTTATAATTATGAAATATATAGGTTTTGTAGACAGGTTGATATGTTTGTGGCACCATATTTTCAGAGAATACTCTGCCAAAAATTTGAAAGTTTCTTACATTAATTTTAATTTCTCTTAGTAATATAAGCCAAAAGGGAGCTTGGTTTTTTAATTGGGCAAATTTTAGAATAACCTAAAATGTAATTCAATACGTCTTACTTTGTTTTTGTTCATTCATTTAGATATCGATTTGATGGTGTTAATCTACCGAAGATGAACAGAGGGTACTGATGTGGGTGAAATCAAGTGTGGTATTTGAGCTACAAGGCTCATGCAAAATGCTGATCAATGCTTAGGGAAATTGAGGAAAGGGAAAAGAACACATTGAAATTACAGTGGTTCACCGGCCTGGGAGCTCGGCTAGTCCACTCATCAACGGAGACTCTTGCTCCTATTTTCTTATTGATTGCGTCGGGTGTGTTACAATGTAATCTGGAGAAAATTAGGGTTCTCCTTGACTCTATCATCTCTCTCCCCCTTAATGGGGGCTTATCCTGCTCTTATAGCCTCTTGCTTACCTCTAACCCGATTTTACCTCCTATAATGAAGGGATATTTTCCCTTTACTCTCCCCAGTCTGGGAATTACCTAAACTCCCCATGGCTGGTTTAATGGACTTTATCCCGAGATTTTTGCCTTCTATCGTGGGATCCTCCTTAATCTTTGGAGAAGATCTTGGTTGGTTAAGGGTTTTACGCCTTGATTCCAGCTTAACTATTACTTCGGAGGTGTTCATTATCATCTTGTTGTCTTCTCACCTCTTCCCATATTATCTTGCTTGGGGGAGCTCTAACACTGGCTGGATGAGCTCTTTGTGCCTTACCTGACCTCCCGAGCTGAGTTCTGGCTGGACGAGCTCTACGTGCCTTACCTGACCTCTCGAGCTGAGTTCATTTCCTGGGCTCGTGCTTGGGGTTTATCTTAGGTATCATCACGATTGATTGAAAAATAGTTTATATTATTTTGTTGTGTGATTAAAGTTGTTTGTAATTGACAAATTAGTTTATTCCATTTTTTAAGAATCTTATGTTTTGTCTATCACTTTTACAAGTATATTCATATAGTTGTATGTGTAGGAAGAATGATTTTTTCTACTGTTTTACATGCATACATTATTGTACAGACACATACATTTTACTTGGTCCATTTTATAGGCACCACAAATTATTTTGTGGGTCTTCGTTTAAAATAGATAACATAATTTGATTGAATTGATGCAATATAAGTTGAGGATTGCAATTGGTTTCACAGTTTATTGGTTTAATTAACATTTTTTAAATGATGGATTGTATAATTAGTATTTTATTGTTTGTCTATACATGTTGATAATCTATTGGGATCATATTTTTAGGGAAAATTATGTCCCAATATTTTTAAAAGAACAAATAAATTCTTTTAGATTAAATAACATAAATGGTATATTCAAGCTTTAACCATCTCTCTAATAACTGAAACGAAAGCATTTTGACCCCTTTTATATCACTAAAGTCATCACATTAAAAATGGCCAAACGATTTTCAGCTTAATGCGTGTCTATATTTAGTGTTCGATTCTTTGTTCAAGAACTATGTACAGTGCCTTCAAACACGGGATATAGAGTGACGTTAGGCTTTCAGCTTAGTACGTGTCCAAATTCAATACTTGATTATTTTGCGTCCAAATTCAATGTTTGATTTTTTTTTAATTGTATAGTATCTTCAGGCATGAGTTATCCTTATTATATATATACCATGGGTTTAGCAGGACAGAAAGAGGCGGAACGAGGATGAGTTTTAGTTCATCCTCGCCTTTATTTTCATATGAGTTTATATACGGATATCTCTATATACATCTACTATTCAATATATATGCTTTATTTCTAATTCAAACAAGACAAATTTAAATGAATATTCGTTTTTTCCTAATAAACTGTCATCTCAAGGACTCGCCATAAAGTCTATGGTTGTGATACATTATGTTAACATAGGCTGAAATAACATTTTTACAAATCTTGACCAAGTTCAGTGGAGTGACGTGGCAGGTGGTTGTTCAAAGTTCAAACATAGGCGAATTGTGAGGGTTTTGCTCCAACTATAGCGGGAAAAATAACGCAGATTCAGTTATCTTCTTAACGGAAAAAGACAAAGTAACAAGACCGAGAGACAGAGGGAGAGAGAGAATGGACAAGAAAGAGAGGGCGAAGGAGCGAAGAGAGAAGAGGCGCCATGAGATCTCGCTTTTCCGTAGCATTCCTTATTCCGATCACCAAAAGTACTAATTTATATCCACTCATTAACTTTTTTGTTTCTTTGCGCTAATTTTTGTGGATTTATAATCTGTTTCCTGAATTTTAGACACTAATTGAAGCTCTAGCCTTAATTTTGTGAAGTTCAATCTTCTGAAATTTACTACATATCTCAATTGTTTGGCCGGTTTTGGTTTCGTGAGATCCATTTTACGACCATACATATATAAGGTTGCTCCATTGGAGGTCACGAGTTTGAGTTGCGAAAATAACTTCTCATGCTGGGTATGTATCCCGTAATGGCGGGAGTCTTTTTGCCCTCAGTACGCCCTTTTTTATATATGGGCAGGGTAATTGCTTGAATGCTGAATTGGGGAAATTTATTGATTTTAGATTTGCGATTCTCGAGAGATGGTCACACAAGTTGATTTTTTTTGGGCTAATTATCAATTATTGAACTGTATTTTAGTCTATATTGTTGGAGAAAGTGTTGTATGCTGCCTAATGTTTTATTTGCCGGGCGTTTATCGAATTCGAAATAGACATCTCTGTTGTTTGTCATTGCCTGGTGGCTGGTGAGGTGGTCTAGCTCAGGTTGTCCAATGTGAGAGCATGGGTTTGGTACGAGGATAGCCACATTGTACATCATTGCAGAAGTTATTTGGGTGTCCAATAAAAACCCGGGTCCCCTCGTTGGCGCGACGAACATCGGTTTATAGTCTTTTGGTCTCCCTTAAAAGCGTAGTTCCAGGAACACAATTGCTTTTTAAGTTTTTCAGGTTTTTGTTATGGGCAATTGGACCGGACTTGTGCCTAAGAAGCGTAGATACTCTATAAGGGGTTCGGGTTTGTATCAGCATAGTGGTACTATTTAGACTTTTAAAGTTATGCATCTAATATTCCATAAACCAGTCCATAGTTTAGAATTAATGTTTACTTCCGAATATCTTATATGTCTTAACATTTTAATTTGGTGGTTTTTGTTGGCATTACTTGAATACTGACTTGTGGCATTTCTAGTGTAGGGATTGGAGTATAACTGTTTGAAAAAGAGTAAAAGAACATGCATGCACTTTCAAATTGTAGGCTAATTCTAGAGAAGAAAAGCCAACGTATAATAAGTTTAAGTTTTGTTGACGTGCAACCCAACTCTCACTAGTTAATAAGGTTTACTTTAACATTTTAAGCTAGAAACTTAAGAAAATAAACACATTAATGGGAAAAGTTGTTAGCTGTTATCAACGCAATAATGTCTATGCATGCATAAATACATATTTATACATATATTTTTTTCACATATGGATTGCTTTTTTTCACTTGTATCTATGTCGCAATTTCCCAAGACTCTGGTATCATCATGCCTATGTTGTGTGGTAAAGAAATCTCGTGCAGATTTTCATGCTTTCAACTGTTATTATTGTGCCAGATTCAAAAAGTTCTGTAAGGACTATGTCTTTTGTTATGTTAGGATCAATTTATGCCGATTAGTAAATGCATTATTAGCATCTACGAGTATCATCTTTGATCATTGTTTCACGTTCAATTTATATTGAGTCGCTTCTGGGATATGAATTCCTCTCGGTCCACATCCTACCCTGCTCAGTCCTTCTTCTAAATGGTTACTCCTTCCAATTATCCTTTTTTATTGTGTTGTGACACACTTCCCTCTAAGCTTGCTTAACTCTTGGGCCCATCTGCTGCAAAAAACAAAACAAAATTCTCTTTTAATTGGTCATCTTAAATGCCCATTATCAGTTTTTTGCTTGTTCATAGTCACATCACTGAGCATGCATTTAATTTCAAGATGACTTGTACTTGTTCTTTCTTATCAAATCACATTTTTCTGTAAACAGTTGACATTTAAGCATATCTTTGTATTAATATTGGAGCATTTCCAGATGGTGGTCCACAGACACCATTGCTGTGGTAACAGGAGCAAATAGAGGCATTGGATTTGAGATTGCACACCAACTTGCAATACATGGGTTGACAGTTATTCTGACATCAAGAGAGACAGCTGTTGGTGAAGAAGCTGCAAGGGTCTTACAAGAAGGAGGTTTGAATGTGGTGGTCCATCAACTGGATGTTGTTGATCCTTCATCTATAAAAGTATTTATTGAGTGGGTACAACAAAATTATGGTGGTATAGATATTCTGGTAAGATGGCAATATTGCTTTGAGTGCTTTCATTCCTATCACTGATTGTGTTCAGCTATACTGGCTCATATGATTTTAAGTTGCTGATTGCTCCAGTCCTTGTTTGCATTTATTTACAAAATGACTACAAATTTCCTTGGTTCTTTTTGAGAGAATAAAGACCTTATTCTGACATTTTGTCTGAAAAAATCAAAAAATATATCCTCTGAAATAGTTAATATCACAGAAACACACTAGCTGATTCTAGATTCATTAAGTCAGATCTGCCTAGTATAAGAAATATTGCACTTCTTCAAATTCAATGTTTAGATTCAGTGTAGAACGGAGTTGTTACACATTCCCGTCACTTCATACTGAAAAATGGAGGCACTATATAGCTGCAGTTCTTAGCAACTGATTAATAACTGAAAACAAAATGCTCTATAAGTGCATAGCTGCAGTTTTTTTCCCGGAGGGTGCCTAACTGCAGTTTTTAGCAACCGAGGAAACACTAGAAAACAAAGAGCTATATAACTGCTTCCATACTTTTTTCCTTTTCTTGGCTGGATCATATAGTATCTGTCTTCTTCACTTTTATATGTATGTCTATTTAAATTTATTTTTTTTGGGTGGCTGGGCACTCGCAACTGATTATATGCAAACTTGTAAGGTAAACAATGCAGGGGTTAATTTCAATGTTGGAACAGAAAATTCTGTTGAAGCTGCTGAAAAAGTTATTGAAACCAACTACTTTGGCACCAAAAATATGATTAAAGCTGTGATTCCGTTAATGAGGCCTTCTGCTTCAGGTGCTCGTATCATTAGCGTGAGCTCACGATTGGGAAGACTTAATGGCAAGCATAATGTAAGTAAGAGCTTTGATGTTTATTTATCTTTCTTATTGTTTTTCACTTTTTCTCCCCCTTTTTCTATGGTTTACTAGTGAGTGCTGCTAGATCCGATTCACCTGAACATTGGTCAGATCGAAAAAAAATTGAATATGGCATCAAGGAGCGAGACTGGTTTTTCTGGTTACAATGCTCTCTTAATTCCACAATGCAGGCATTGCAAAACATATTTTATGTTATTCATGCCAACTGAAAATAACGTTCCAAAGAGCTTTATGTGCCTCTCTTTTCTCTCCATATCCGATTGTGGCTTGATTTCTTTGTGCCTTCTCACTAAAATTGTTTCTTCATTCAATTTTTATTGAAAGAAGTTTGCTGGATGTAAAGTGCTTTGTTTTACCTTGGTAAAGGACTATCCATTTTTATCTTCTGCTATCTTTGGCAAGCCAGAGGTCATTTACAGTGTTCCAAATATTAGTTCCTATACCTTAAAATGCTAGGGAGTTCTAATCCAATCTTATACTTTGTGGGTCTAACCATGCATGTTTCAGTCACCAGTGCAAGCATACAGAATGTCCAGAGGGATTGAAGATAGATCAGCCCCTGCCTAATGTCACCTTGATATAATTTTGGAACATGTGTGATTAAAGATGATGTGAAAAGTGCATGAGATCAGTTTAGAAGTCATTAATTAACTTTCATGTGAAATGCATGTCCCTTTCACCATCTGGAAGTGATGAAAGTTTGCTCGACTCTGACAGAGAATTGGAGATGACACTTTGAGACAACAACTGGAAGACGTGAACTCACTGACAGAGGAACTGATTGATAGGACTGCGACCAAATTTTTAGAACAGGTGAAAGATGGCAGTTGGACAACGGGTGGATGGTCTCAAGTAAACACTGACTACTCAGTGTCAAAACTTGCTGTGAATGCATACACAAGGTTTATGGCAAAGACACTTTCAGATCGCCCAGAGGGTCAGAAGATATACATCAATTGCTACTGCCCGGGTTGGGTGAAGACTGCATTGACTGGTTGGTCTGGGCATAATTCACCGGAGGAAGGGGCTGACACTGCAGTGTGGCTTGCCCTGCTACCAGATCAGTTTGTGAGTGGCAAATTTTTTGCTGAGAGACGCGAGATAAGTTTCTAAAGCAGTCAAATTGAAGGCTAACGCAGGGCTTGAGTTCCAGGTTCATCTTCCATTTGACTGAGATCAGATTCGACAACAGGTAATAGAAGGAATACTACTGCAAAGAAAGCTGGTTGTAATCTAGCTTCTGCGATAAGAAGAGTGCCTAGTTTTGACAGTGAGCAACTGTCGCTGGCACAAGAGATAGGGAATAATTCATACTGTCATCCATCCATGGGGAGTAAGACTGATTGCAAGAGTGAAAGAAAATGTCTGATCTCATGATAATCCTGGTTCCTGAAATCTGAGTTGTCCAAACTTTGTGTCATCCATCTCTGTTGCCTTGAGATGAGGATTTAGTGAGCATCACCCATGAATTGAAGAGCTGCATTTTGGTATATTTATTCAATTTTTTTTTGCATGTTTTTTATTAGTTGGAACTTGATTTGATATCTTTTGCAAACCATATGTGGAAGATCTGTATTCAAGGATTTTGTAATGAATCCATTCCCAAGTTTGATTTGTTAAATTTCCATTTCATGTATTAGAACTTGGATTCATGTAGCCGACCCCAAAAAGGTTGGGGCAACGCTTTGTTGAGTTGAGTTGAGTTGTTCTTGATGCATTGGCTAAGTGTGCACTTCATTTTTAGACAAATGTGTTTTTAAAACCGTGGTAAAAATAAAAGTGAGTAGATTTATAATGTAAGTGAGGTTAAACAATTTACCGTGATAAAAAAATTTATTGTGGTTAAAACTTAAGTTGTAAGATAAAAACATTGTATCTTCGCTATCTGAACTTTTTTATTGTTTTATAGTACAAACCCTTCAATTTTGGTATATAGATAGCAAATAAACAGAGAGGGACTGTATTTAATATAAGGATTTGGATCACTTCCGATATAGTTTTCTGTCAATGGTAAATTAGGGGCTTTTGTGTAATTGTAGTATGTGTTGGGGCAATATGTTTTCTATACGTGTATACATGTGACCCCTCTTATTTTTCTTCATCTCCCCTCTATGACCCAATTCGACCCCTTCCCCTTTAGCCATTGACACCCCACCCCCCACACCTTGAAGCTTTTCCGTGCCTCCCCCAACCAAAACCCCTTCCAAAAGACACTCAGCCTCTTTCTAGTTTCACTCATTGGAGACAGTTGATTGTGATTGTGATTGTGATTGTGAGTGGATTCCGATGATGGACTAGAGGTTGTATGCTATGCTGGGGTGCACAAGAGAGAGAAAAATGAATTAGACAGAATTACAAAGTTCGGGGGCAAAAAGCTTAATTATCTTTTCTCTAGGATCAATGCATCACTTGCACAACACAGGGCAATTATCAATTAGACACATCTACCATAAATTTTCAGATTTTTTTTTTGTTTATTACAGTTACACTTTGATTAATCTTTTTATCGGGCCAGTTAAAGGCAGGTCATCCACGATAAAATTAAAAAATTCGTAAAATATAAATTTCTCATGCCTTGACACAAATGACTTGTCAAATTTCGAACTCAAAATGTATGAGTTTACAGCTAATCGCTATCTTCACTGGACTATCATTGGGGTTCTAAGAAGAAATTTTGGAAAAAAACAGAAACAATTCAGGGACTAAAGCAGAATCGGGTGATATTTAGGGAGCCAAAAGTATAATTCACCCCAAAACCAGAAAAATTGCCAACCATGAAAAAGCACGCAAAGCAAAGTGCAGGATTGTTGATGCATAAGTTGAATTGTAAGCTTCTAGGTCACCCGAGGCGAATTTGTTTTGAGTATACGATGAATTATTATAAATTATATATAATCAATATATAAATCAATAGTATATTTTTTTAATTAATTTTACTTATATCATATCGATTCCATTTATAAAAAAAAAAAATCAAACATCTAATAATTTCGGATGATGTTCACGCGTGTTAACGAATAGTGACACCCGTAATTGTAAGCCCATCATCCTCTACAAGTGGTCTATCTATAAACTCCCGCTTGGGTCCAGACCTTCGACAAACCCTGATAACCATTTGTTTGAATTTTCAGAAAAGATCAAGAAAAGAACTCTGAACCCTTTTTCCCACCATTAAACTAACCATTTTTGCCCAAAAGTTCTTCCCTTTTTCAATCTCAGCCTGTTATTTAAAGGCCACAGGTTTCTGATCGGTGAATTTTTGAACTGAATCGATGGTAATGGTGATGGGTTAAGGGAAAGAGAAGAATTTGGGCTTAACAGTATGTGTACGGGCTCGAGCTCGGACTCGAACTCCAACTCCAACTCGAATGGGTGGAGCCGAGCTCCAGGAATGGTGCTGAAGACGTTGGTAGTCATCGGCGGTGCAGTCTTGTTGAAACGCCTCACCAAGTCTACGACCCGGTGGGACCATGCCCGAAGTGTTGCTCAATCCCTTAGCGGCGAAAAGGTACTTCATCTACAGTGAATTCTCTCTTTGTATATAGCTATCGTATCTGTATATGGATTTGTATTTGTTTTGATCATGTTAATTGGTAGCTCTCGAGAGAGCAAGCTTCTAAGGATCCTGATAATTACTTCAATTTGAGGTACTCTGTTTTACCCCCCAAAAAATTACTATCGTTTTTTGGTTGAATTTGATGAATATGACAATTCGTTCACGGAATTGTGACCATGTTTATCATTTGTGTAGATGGCTTTCATGCCCGGCTGCAGAGATGGTGGATGGTTCGAAAGTTTTATACATTGAACAAGTTAGTATAGTAGACGGCCTATGCAGTTTTTGCTTCCTAGTGTTATGTTGGACTTGCTAAGAAAATTGAGCTATTCAATGGATCTTTTTCGTGTTGGCAGGCGTTTTGGAGGACTCCTCATAAGCCCTTTCGGCAGGTATGCCACATATCTTAGTCATCTATCCGCTTGCATGCTACAGTTTGGACTTGGCGCATCCATAAATGAATTCTGCCGTGACTTGTGGTGTTCTTGAGTGAAAATTTCGTGTGCTCTATCATTTTGCTATGCTAGTTGTCTTTCATTGCCAGAAATGTAGTTGTGTATTCATAGTTCATACCCTTTTTGTGTTGTCCGTGTGATATTTCAGATATAGTAAAATCACTTATTGAAACTTCTGATATGTAACATGTAATGTATAAGAAAAACAGTAGCAATCAAATCCTTCAACTTTGCACAGAATATAGTTTGAACGAAACAGTTACAGTATACAGTTACACGCAACAATTCGTATAATCCAATATAATTACTAACCCGATTGCAGAACAGGAACTAATATTGAACTTTAGGTAGATCAAGGCTAGTGTTTGACACTATGTCCTTAAGACATATTTCGCCCCCACACACGGTGCTTATGGAATATCGAGCGCCTGCCTCCCAGGATACAATGATCTTTACACAGATAGAAGTAGCACTCCAATCTATCTATCCAGCGAACCAAACTTGTGTTGTGTACTCTCCAAATGCACTGCCTTAATGCCGAAATGCAGACTGCCTTAATGTAATGCACTGTCTTCCTTAATCAATGACCGAATGAATTAAGTGTCTAATGAATGGTAATGATCCTGGGTAGTTATTAAGTCTTTGGTGTCTTTCCGGACAGTCACCACACTAAAAGACGCACCCTAGGAAGACTAAACAGAACAGCCAGTAGACACCTTGAATAACTGTTCACCAGGAACAGACACAATCCAATTTCGGAATAAATTCGAACCATTGCGATCCATGGATACCCAAAATTAATTTCGGGTTAAGCCCATTTATTTAAATGAATTTTGTCCAAAAAGATAGGGCTCGGTCTACCCACACCCACACCCGTACCCGGCCCGGCCGGGCGGCGCGCGTGTGTGGTCGAACCGAAGGCATGTAGGTGCTCGCTCCGCTCATAAAATTGTGGTACCCCTTGGGGCCCAACCCATGGAGCAAACTTGGCCTATATATGCCCATGTTGGATCTCTTCCTCAACCAATGTGGGATTGGTGTCAAATCCCACATTGCACTTTGCTTTATTTTTCACTCTTCAAGAGGGTCACTTTGGAGCCTATTTTCTCATTCATTTCTTACTCGATTTGAGCAAATGAATATACTACATTATTCTCCTCACGGAGTAGAATATGAACCCACGAAATTTTATTCAAAATAATAATCGGGTCCCACTTTAATTTAGGCTCAAAGTCGACCAAAAATCTGTTTTGGTCCAACATTTTGATGATACAATAGGATGGCAAATCCCAAGGTTTTTGTGGTGGTAATTAACATCTTTGCATTGAGTAGGATTTAGTTTCACTAATTTTCATGAGTTCTTTGCTTGACAATTTCTGGTGTTTGTCTTGTTGCAGAGATTTTATATGGTGAAGCCGTGTCCAAAGGAGATGAAATGTGATGTTGAGGTGGGATGTTTCTTTAGTGTCAATTTTGGAAGTGCTCAGTGTTCTTTGTTTCCTTTGTCCTTCCTCTTTTTGCCATTATTATTTTTGCTCCTGCTAATACTGTCATTACCATGGCTGATGATGTGATGCCAGTAAAATAGCACACTTAAAACAATTTAAGATTCCCTTGTGAATTTTGTACCATAATTGCCTTGTGTTCTCCTCATTTTTGTGGTGATGGCTATATTGTCCGTACAGATGATTTGATTGCTTTCTATATCTCATGTTATCATTTTTTACAAAATTACGTTATATCTGGGTGATAGCAAAATGTATTTATTGCCTGCACACATGTGGTTTGACTACTGCAGCCATATTACTTTAGTATACCGGATATCACCTTTAATGTAGTTACTGGTCTGTATCCTTTAAGCAACTACTTGTGTAACTCCGCTCTCCTTTTTCTCTGTGTTCTAGTGCTAGGAATTCTTCTATTATTCTCATAAGTGGAATTTATCTATTATTTTTTCAAGTTGAACAATAGCCAAATGTAAGTGACTTCTACTCAATGGCAGGTAAGTACGTATGCCATTAGAGATGCGGAGGAGTACAAGAACTTTTGTGATCGGCCAAAGGACCAGCGCCCACAACCTGAAGAAGTTATTGGGGTAAGGCCTTCAGGCAACAATCTTTGGTTATCCGTACACAGATATGCTTATACTTGGATCCTGTAATATCCACACCTGAATAAATTTGGATCTTCCACTTGCATGTCCAAATTCAAATTTTGTATGTCCAATTATAGCTCCGAGTGGTAGCTGCAAAGTTTAGATCACCTTTTGTTTTACGGCCAGCTGAGTGATGTCAAAGCCTTCAATAAGTATTTGGAGTAGGATCCACTGGTTGTAAATCATAGATGCAATTTCGGTAAGCTCACCTCTAGTGTCCTCATCACCCCTCAAAACCAAAAAGGGATAAAAGAATAGGAAAGGTCCATATCTCCCCTCCCTTTCTTCTTTCTCATTAGAATAGTATTATCTCTAGGGATAGGGAATGAAAAGATGGAAGAAGCATATACTCCCTCTGTTAGCAAGGATTAATTATTCATGGCATCTGGGAGTACCGACCCTTGAAGCAGTGCATAGTTTAAGGGGGTATAATTAGTGCGTACGCAATTCCTTTATCAGAAGAGTTGTTATCAGTTTTTCTCTTTAAGTAGTTTTGCATCAGAATTTTAAGAGGTGCATAATGAAGCAGAACTGGAAGCATTGTAGAGAACCAAAAGAGGAAACTTGAAGTGCTGTTGTTCTAAATGGTCAAATATTAGGGGACATTCAAAGGAAAAGGCTCAATACTCTCTCTCTCCCCAAAACCCCTTCCTCTAATGTTCAGTGCTCTAGTTTACTGGAATTCCTTGGATCTTCAAAAGGAAGGCTTTATAAGCTCATTATGAATAATCATATCAACCATGAAGCATTCAAATGGGGATTCCTTGTTCAAAGATGTTCATTTGAACATTTAGTATAATTTGTCTGTTTCGGGCCCACTACTTTTATATGTAGCAGTGCACTTCAGCCTTTCACCCACTTATGTTGACATCGTGAAGGAAATTGCCTGACTGAAGCACAACTCAAACTAATATAGTGGAGAGAAATACAAGCAATGAAGAATATCATAACCTCAGATATCATTTGCTTTACGTTTTGCAACTGACCCAACTGAACTTACAATTTACACGAGTCAACTTGTTGAAAGAGTGGCCTAGGATAAGTTGGTCACATCTTTGCCAACTATGACCCCTTTGAGGATAGAATGGCCTAGTCATAGGTTGGTGACATTTCCTGGGAACTCCTAGAAATTCTAAACAAAGTTGGGATTTTTTTGGGTAGTAATTAAAAGCACTATGTAATGAGGAGTTTCATACACCTTTGTAGTGTACAAATAATTCAGAGACGGTCCATTGGTTAGTGACTAATGAGTTAGCATGTTGATTGACAGGTATAAGCAATGTGGCAATTCAGAATGTGCAGTAACAAATTTTAATTTTACTTATAATCAAATATGTCTTGCATGTGTCTGACCTCTCTCTCTTTGTTTTGGGCAAGAAAGGAAACTTTCCTGACTGTGTGTCACATTAGCCTAAAAAATCATGCGAAATTATTGAGATGCTTTCTTTTTTTTCTTTTCTTTTTTTTTTTTTCCTTTTTGCAACTTATTCAAAGATATAATTATTATTACAGCAGTAATTGCCTTTGTTTCCTCTGTTGATGTTGCCACTGAGATCTCTTGCTCAACTTTTCTGAAACCATTTGCCTAATTTCAAAGATACAGTCACCACACTGCTTTAAGTATTCATTTGACAGATTATTTTGATTTTTATTTCGTTCGTTATACCATGTGCAGGACATTGCAGAACATTTGACCACCATATATGTCAAGCGCTGTGAACGCGGAAAACGCTGCTTATATGAAGGTTCAACTCCACCAGATGGGTTCCCTAATTCCTGGGTATAATACCCATTGATCCTGTCTCCATTGTTCTATCTTTATTTCCTTCACTACAGTATACGTGGCATGCTCTACCCAGAGTTAATTGTTTTTGTGAATTTTTTAATATCTGTTCTGACTGACGGGGTGATATTATTCTGCCCAGTTATGTTAATATATGGTATTTGTTTTTTATATGACAGAATGCTGCGGCATACTGTACCTCAGAACTTGCAGTCTTGAAGAACAAGGAGATACACACCTGGGATAGGGGCTATGATGATGATGGAAACCAAGTTAGTTTGGATGGCCTTATTTCCACCATCAAGACTTATTAATTACTGCACAGTGGTCAGAGATTTAACCAAGAGCCTCTACTAACATTTATTTATTTTTCTTTTTTTTGTTGTATCTTCCAGGTTTGGGGAGTGAAGGGAGGTCCTTATGAGTTCAAGCCTGCACCTGCACCTGCTTCAAGCTTTGTTGATATGTTTTCTCCTTTAAATTTTCCTCCTCAGTCCATAGAGAAAAGGATAGAGGGTTCCTTTGTCCTCCAAGAATGATCAAGTGTAAAGTTCAACTTCATTTCACATCTATAGAAGTAACTGTTTCTTAATCAGTTCTCACACGTTTTATCTTCTCATCAATTTTGTATTTTGATGAGTATCATGTGCAATGCTAAAATGGGGTAGTAAAGTTTATTATGCATGTGAGAGCTGATGCAAGTACATTAGAATGGAGTTATTGAAAAATGCGAGGGTTCTGTCATAAGAAACACGGTAAGTTTGTCTATTTCGTATGATTTTCTTCAAGTTGCAGCCTTGATCAATAGATGGAGGGAGGGGAGAATCCAACTAGTTCTGTGTGAAAACAGTTCTCTTTGTGTTTGATTGGCAACTTGATTCAGGCAGCTAAGTGTACAGGGATTGGAATTATTATGACAATGCCTCGTCACTCATCAGTTCAGCTTGCCGTATTGGAGGCCTTGTGTCATGCTTGGCTTTATACAACATTCAGTATCCTCCACTCTGTGGACATTAGAGGTAAAGTGCTTAGTGTGTCAAGCATATTTTGATATTAATTTCCACAATCATTTCTTCCTGTAGAGTTCTGATGTACAGGCTTCAATTTGGGGGGATTTCTGTGAGTCACAAATTTCAATACCATTGGCAAGGCTTTGGCAATAGCATGCAACCTCTTGAAGATTTGGTGCGTTTCTTCTGATCTATGTTGACAAGTGCATAGCTTTTCCTCCAAAAATGACCACTCCCCTACATCCTTGTTCACAGATATATCAATAGAGTCAAGCATGGATTTTTAAACATTTTCAGAAATAATTCAAATGTTGGTTGGGAAGCTGTTTTGCATGAAAGTAAGCTGAACTGGGGGTTTTGATAGTATACCATACCTAACCCATTGGGCTTCCTTGCATCAATATTGCCCCAGGAAAAAAAATCATATTCAATGCACAATATTCTCGTTTATAGCAGGGTTGGGAGGACCAAGTGATGGGCAGTAATACTCATATTGGTAAGAGCAATGCTATTGGAACCTAATTTATCGACTTAATTTGTTGACCTTATTCATAGTGACTTAATTCATTATTATGATGTGAGCGTTATAGCTCTAAGTAATAAAAAAAGTTTCTCTGTAAAAAAACATTATGTTTAATCATCTAAACTATAGGAGGGGGAAAAATAATGCTCACCCAATTGCTTCATCCCTCTTCAACTGTGCTCTCCTGGCCTCTCGAACATTCATTTCATTGGCATTCTTGGTCACAGCAGGCTCATAAGCCTTAAATCTCCTTTTAGGTGCACCACAAACTGCAAGGAACAATACATGGGAAGTGGTTATGTAGCTAAATCTACATAATCCTTTGTTGATTTGGCTTAAGATTTTGTATTACAAACCTTAGCAAATCAAGCAATTTGTGGGAAAATGAAAATTGAAGTTTAAGATTTACCCAAGAAAATTGAAGTTTATGGATACGCCTAAAGCCTCACCCTTACTAATCCTTTGTCATGACAATGCTCACAGTTATTTAGGCCCCGTTTGATAACGTTTCTGTTTTTCATTTTTCAAAAACGAAAAACGGAAACCGAAAACAACTTTTTTTGGTTTTTGAAAATCGCCCCTCGTTTACAAAACGGTGGCACAAAAAAAAAAAATCGGTTACCAAACGAGTTTTTTTTTTCTTATTTACTCTAAAAATTAAAAAAAAAAACAAAAAACGAAAACGTTACCAAACGGGGCCTTAATAATCATGTTATCTGTTTTTATTTTTTGGTTCAATAGTCAGAGGTGTTCGGGCCAGTTTACGCGCACCTCGATTAATCCCCTCTCCGGTCCGATCAAAAGCATGTCATCCACGCCAAGACCCTAAAGGGTTGCCAAAATTCGAATTCAGAACCAGTGGCGAAGCTTGGAATATGAAATATGGTGGACACACTTTAACTACAGATTTTATTTTGTCCTCCAATAGATAAAAATAATGTGATGTATTTATATTTTTCACATCATATTTAATATTTAAAGATTCATTAAACATAAAAAGGCCAAAGGCTGGTGCATATATTCTATGCAAACAAAAATATTTGCCGGACGCCGCCGGCCGGCATTGCCTGAGGGGCTAAAGGGGGAGCTGATGGTATGTACTTGGAGTTTTGAAATCTGGTGGGTGATTGCAGGGCCATTTTCTGCTTCTTTGGCTAGTGGCTGCCCACAGGGCGGCCCAACAAATCTGGAGGTTGTTTGCGAGAATATAAAGTGGAGTCCTATTAATAGACAATAATTATTAAAATATATTCATTTAAAAATTATTTTTCTAGCTTTTTTGAGATGCAACAATATTGATTAAATTTTTATATTCAAGTTTTGTTAATATGTTTTTTTCAATGGATAATATATCTAATCCATTTAATATTTCTTGTGACATAGTTGATCGGAGATAAGATTTTATTAATTTAAGTTTTGAAAAACCTCTCTCTGTCGAATCAACTGTTACCGTTATTGTTAACAATATTTTAAAAGTTATACATGTATTTGAAAAATAATCTAATCGTTTTATATAAGTTAGAGTTTCAGTTGGAGTTTTAATTTCAGATTGTAAGACTTTTCTTAATACAGTCAATTCTTCAAATAAATCTAAATCATCAATATCAGAAAATAAATTATGCTTCAAAAAAATTTCAAGGTTAAGACAATAACTTTTCAAACTATCATCATCTAAGGATTTTAATTTTTTAAAACAAAATAAAAAATATTTTCACATATTTTGAATTGTTCAAATCTACTCTTGATAAAAGAAATAGCTAGATCAACTATAAATAAAAAATACTCAATTCTAAAAGATTATTCAACCGATAGTGTTACTGCATTCTCAATTGTGGACAAGAGAGATGTTAAGAGAGAGACGTAGAGAGAGAGAGAAATGTTAAGGGATAGACATTATTAGTCATATCTATCTTTCTTGTTGCAGAAGTCTATCAGCCTTCTATAGCTGACAAGAAGTCTACCAGTCTACAATAATTGGCAAATGGAGCAATTATTTAGGTAAGTAAAATTTGAGTCCTCTCAAATCAGCCCATCCAAAATATACTTATCCAGAATTAAAACTCTTACCTGAGGCCCCAAAATTTTGCAAAAACTGGGGCCTAGCGGCCAACTAAGTGGCCTAGGCCTAGGGTCGGGCAGGGCTACCCACTTCTGTTGCTGCTTATTGTTTACAGATTCTCTTTCTCTGTATACAATTGGAATGGGAAGAAGAGACGAGGAGATAAGAGAGTGTTGATTCAAAATTTCGTATTGGTGCATTATTTTGGTCACCGGAAATATTTCGACGTGTTTTGAAAACGTTTCGATCCATTTTAAAAACAAAATAAAAAAAAATTAAAAATTAAAAATCATTTTTTCAAAACATTAGTCGAAATATACTAAAATATCTTAGAATATTTTATAACATTTCTAAACATTTGTGCAAATGTATTAAAATATTACAAAACACCTCAAAATATAAGAATTTTGATTTCATTACTGATTCATTTCGATTTCCTTAAAAATAAAAATATTTCAAATATTTTTAACCAATTCAAAACAAAATTTTGATCCTAAAAAAAGCAGATGTCAGTCAATTGTATCATGTAATTGAGTGTCTAGACATTTGTTTGGAAGCATGATTGCCATGCTCCCCACATAAAGAACACCTTTTGTACTCTTTTTTATCTTTCTAGACTTCTCTTCCCTAGTTCTTGCGTAATTTCTTTCATGCTCCTTCAATTTTTTTGCTTGATTATCTTAGAAGATATGTCAAAAGATCATGTTGGTACCATTGGCTAGAGTGATTCAGTGGGGTATCGGTCGAATTTCTCACTCTCATGTTAGAGAGTCGAGTTTTGAAATCTACATTGAAATTCAATGATTAACTACTATACTAGTCTAATTAGATTCGTTCTTGAGATGAGTAATAAACGCACTCAAGAGCCTCATGATCTCACCTGTGAAGATCTATCGAGATGATCTTTAGACATTTTCCTTTGTCCCCACTCCTTTTTTTCAATAGTAAAACAAAAAAAAAATTCATGTGGGCCTCTATACAATCAAATATAAACCACGTGCATTAGATTGATTTGTTCTAGTCAGACCAAAACAGTAATTATGGCGAAACTAGTTTAGTCACAAATTTAATTAAAGAAGTATTTTTTAAAATATTTTTGGCTGTCGACATAAATATGTAAATCGTAACATACTAACATAAGATGTCATGCTAACACTAAAACTTCTTGTGCTACAGTAACTTTGTCCTTATTCTCTCTCCCTTTGTTCCCTTTGTTTTTTTGAATAAAATTTGTTCTCTTATTTTTTTCACCATTTTCTTTAGGTGACGACATCCGACACAATACAAAAAAACGATTTAAAATCGATACAAAATTAATGGGTTAGTATTAACCATTTCTCAATGCAAACTTATATATGACACGATCCGTTAACGCACATAATAAATAGATTAAATTAGTGTCAAATACGAATAATACAAAATTAATACGATTAACACGTTTAATTAATATTATAAAAATAAAATGCTAATTTTTTATTATATTTTATCAAGTAATGATCTAATTCTTGTAAAAAAAAAAGAATTTTTGACTCATTTTTATTATTATATTTATTAAGTTAATTCTTAGTTTATACAAAAGTATGAGTATAAATTCAATTAAGTGATAATAAAATTTTAAACATAAAACTAACTGATAAATTTTTTATTCACAGGTTATACGGGTCAACATGAAAATAAATAGATCAATACAACACGAACACGATTAATTTAACTAGATGAGTTAGAGTTGATTAGCGCTCGACACAAATCCAAAATAAAACAACCTGAACACAATCCAACCCGATTGTCACCCTTCGCTACCAACATGTAACTCAACCCCAGCTTCCGAAAAATACACCCAAAACAGAAAACCAAAACAGATCTACATTATATAACAACCAGCAACCGAGTTGGGAGGAAGAGAGGTGGCCAAAGAACAAAAAAAAAAGGCAGAAATCTCTTAACCCTTGAAATGGGTTGAAGTTCAACACCATATGATCCAATGCTGCCTCAGTCACATTCGATTTTCCAAGACACCGGTATCATGACGTCATTAATGCAGTAACAAAAAATGACAAATAAAAAAACTAATTAAGACATGGGCAAAAAGAAATCAAAGACTAAATGTACATTCCTGATGAATACCAACATCTTCATTAGAGCAACAAGGTTTGGGGGCACAATGGAGAAGCAGCAAAAGCAAATTGGGATCCCTTTCCATGTTATAGCTAGCTACCAAGGTTTCAGGTCACCCACTGGGCCTGCAGTCCAGTTTAAGATCTTCTCACCCGGCTTCAGGAAAACGCTCTTGTCGTGTGGCAGCTTACGAGCGAGTCCATTCAAAATTTGATGGAAGGCATCGCCTGATTGAGCTGGTTGCGGAAATAACATTGCCTGTTTCATAGAAGGGTTGGCAAGCAATCTCTGCTTCCTCAGTATTACTTCTGTTGGTATCGAAGTGAGAATGGTGTCTAGACTTGGAACATCCTTCTCTGCAACGAATACCCCAATTTCTTCCCAAGGGATGGCATCAGCAAATGGTAAAACGATGTCATCTGCAATGATAACCGGAATGCAACCAAATATCACTGCTTCAACCAATCTCGGACTCCATGGCGCCCACCCAAGTGGACACAAACAAAATATGGCTCTTTGCATGTCTTCGTAGTAAGTTGTTGGGTGGTCTGTGGAGATGTCAAAAAGCGGATTGTCTTTAAAGTTCTCCCATACTGCTGCTCGTGCACCTCTGCAAAATTAGAAAATCAAAATTAGAAAGAAAGCCTTCAAATTTGCCACAATTAAGAGCTCAATGGAAAAGGAATATGAAAGAAAGCATTCAAAAAATCACATTGTTTTATTGTTTCTCTTTTATCCTACTTTTGGTTCTTCTAGTTTTTTCAATTGATCGTTGTTTTCCAAAGCTTTTTAAGAAGAGCCCACTTTGCTCTTTGTGGCTAGTGGTTATAGATTTTTCATAAATAATTCAAAAAATTGGGGCAGAATTTTTTATCACCATGGTTGGATGACTATTTTTCTGGTGAGTTTGGTATCGTTTTCCCTTCCATTAAAAGAATAAAGCCATTCATTCCTATGCAATCACAACAAAATGAAGATAGTTCATTTCTATTGAACATAGAAACACCCTTGACATGCAGGCTTGGTGATATATACCTCGCATAATAACCACCTTCGGGGTCATTTCCCACATCATAAAACAATCCTCGAAAGTAAACAAAGATGGACCGAGGAGTGTTTGGAGGAATCAAGTGGGTTTGCATTTTCTGTGGAGGAGCATAAGGAGGAATCGTGATGGAGCCGTCCTTTAAGCAAACATGATTTCGCTGTCCAAAAGTTTGAACCAGGGTAGCACGCTGAAGCAATGTAAGAATACCTCTTTCAATAGCTTTTTCCTCCTGAAATGATGGAGACGGGTAGGGACAATCAAACACAAGTGATAATTAAGACAGAATTCAACAAAGCGGTACATATCCACATTTAGATATATCTTGCATGATGTAATCCAGTCCTTCGATAGCAGAAAAACATGGTGCTCCTAGATGCACATACAGAGTCTTGCCAAAGATTTATGAGGGAAGTAAAGAAGGTCTATGAACTTCTTACTAGATAATGAAAGCATGCTGCAAAATCATGGGGCACAATGAAGAAATGATCAGCCCCTTCTGTCCTGTTCCAATAAGGCCAATTAGAAGAAATAAGCTGTATCGCACTCCTCATCACACGTGGCGACTTGAAGGGTAAAGGCAGGCCATTTGGTGTGAGGTCACAGGTGGAATATACAGGGGTGTAGAACCAATCAGCTTCCTCAGGATTCAGAGTTCTGACGGGGCTAGATAAGAGAAATCGGTGCATATAGATCTCCGCAGCAAACATGTGGTTGAGACATCGGGGATCCTTCTGCAAAATTTTTTTGTTGTATTTGCTGGGAAGCTCATAAACAAAAACTTTTAATCTTCCCACTGGATCATCTTCCAGGACATCACCAGCACTACCTGTGTTGTGTAAACCAAAGCACAATCAAAGACCCGAAACTTAAAATCTCGAAGCGTACTGAAGTCCAATATTTTCTAATATACTGAAGTTCAACATCTGGTCCCCAGAATATCAACATGCCACAGAATATCAACATGAATATGTATTATAATTTGTGGGGACCAGATGAGTGTGAGTTTGGGCATTCAAACTAATCAGAAGAACCTTTGGGCACGAAGTGTTTCAAAATACAGTCAAAGTAACATATCGGAAGCGATCATGAAAAAAAAGTAGACATTCCACAACCAAGTCAATAACTAAGCTCCCACATGCCATGTAGCTTTAGTTTAATATGAAAGGTAAAAATGCTAAAATCAAGAAAAAAAAAAAAAAGAAGAAACTTCTTACAGATTGCCCGAACAACACCACATGAGCCATGTTTGATTCTCAGAAGATTCATATGGAACTCTTTGAATGAATCCATTGACAAATAAAAATTTTGGCTGAAACCTTGGAGGGAAGATGTCTACTGCAGAGACTATACTTGCAGCATTCAAAAACTCACTCAATCAGTATGTGGGCCAAAAGGTGGATGTCGAACACCTCCAACCCCACCTCAAATGGCATCACACAATTAAAAAATTATGCCCTCATGCTCGATGCTTATTGATGCCAGGATAAGGCGTCAAATGCTCTAAACAAGTATTGCTTTAAGCAAGTGTGATACTGCAGGCAAAAGGGATGGCTGAGAATATAGGCTTCGTGCCTATACTAGGTTTAGGCCTCCATTATGATTTTAGGAGCTGATCACCGCAACATACCAGAGAGGGCAGGAGAGAGGTTCTCCAGTACCCCTGTAAATGATTATGAACCAACACATGAATTACACTACAGTAAGAAAGGACATTGTCATCACCCCTCCCATCAGCAAGGTCCTACAGTATCCTCATGTACTTTAACATTTCACTTTTATGATGCAGCAGCATATAATATAATCAAACCTAATTTTCGAGTTATTTGGATTTTAGCTGGGTGAAACAAAGAAATGAATTTGATTTTGACATTGACATTGATATCTTGCATTTTTGCAGTCTCCAACTAAATATCCAGACAATATTCATTAAATATCTTCTATTAATAGTTAATCCAAGATATCCACTATGGGGCAATGTGTTTAGGCAATCAAGACATCAGCCATTACAATTTCTTGATTCTTATATTGCATATTTTTTGCCCTTTATTGCATTGTGACCCACTCAGAGTTTCCAGTTGGCACTGTTAACTTATATGTCGCCATTCCAATCGGTTGGGGACAATCAAAACTCACTAGAGCATCTCTCAATTTCTATTTCCATATACAAAATATGTCTAAAGATACTAAAATTGTTATATATGAAGATTCTAAAGATACTAAAATTGTTATATATGAAGATTACCTTCGACTAGAACAAAGACTACCTAAACACTTCTCAAACAACAAAAAAACAAATGTTACATTTAGAAGCCAGGAATCCAATTAGCCACCTCATAACAAAACTGCTACATAAAGAAGCATTTTAGAATCACGAAAAGAGGCATACCCTAGAAACTATAAAACATCGATTTAGCCAACTTCAAATGAGGAAACCCCCTATGCTCTACGTTTTCAGTAATGCCCCAATACACATTGCTGTGGTAACATTACGACAACAAAACATCGATTTAGTCAACTTCAAATGAGGAAACCCTCTATGCTCTACGTTTTCAATAATGCCCCAATACACATTTATGTGGTAACAATACGACAATAAGACATCGATTTAGCCAACTTCAAATGAGGAAACCCTCTACGTTTTGAATAATGCCCCAATACAAATTTCTGTGGTAAAATTACAACAATGTATGGATCCAAAAGTAACCCAATTCAGAGAGAATCGAAAGTTAACAACATATAAGCCAACAATTTATGGGTGCAATTGTCTAATAAAAATCCTCATTCACAATAGATTAACACGAAGAGCTAAACCTCACAGTCAATACAAATAGGGGAACCAAGTAAAATACAAAAGATTCCTCGAAGATGCCCCCAAATCACAGCAAAATACAAAAGATTCCTCAAAGAAACTACAT
The DNA here is from genome assembly GCA_951799425.1 of Ilex aquifolium. Classification (NCBI taxonomy): domain Eukaryota; kingdom Viridiplantae; phylum Streptophyta; class Magnoliopsida; order Aquifoliales; family Aquifoliaceae; genus Ilex; species Ilex aquifolium. The sequence continues at coordinate 12,158,736 of OX637410.1, read as the reverse complement.
AAAATACCCAAATCAAAGCCCATAAACTACACCAAACTCATAAACCCCAAATGCCCAAATGAAATGTCAACTGTAAAATGCACCAAATAAACACGAGCAGGAAAGCGCAGAAAAAATAAAAAGAAATCTACCAAGAACACATAAGGAGAAGGCAAAGATACTGTTGTTACCTGAAATTCTCTCAGTTTGTTGAGCCCGGCGAAGTTCCACAGCACCAATTCTCAAGAGAAAGACAAAGTTAAGAATCACAAGAAAACCCCAACTCCAGTTCCTCATTATTTTAGGTTCTCCCTTTCACTCTTGCTTCAACAAAACAAATCTGTGCCTAGAAAGAACCTGTTGAAAGTGATCCCCAAAGAAAAACCCAGAAGAGAATAGGTGGGAATCCTCAAAGACAAAAGACAGAAAGAAGGGATTTTCACTTAATGGGTAGGAGATCGAGATAGTTGGCAGGTCATTAGACAAAGTTGTTGCTCATAGTCATAGACCTTTCTTGAAAATGGGGTTTTGATACCACTCAATGAATAAAGGAAATAGAAATATCAGAGAGAGAGAGATGGGTAAGTGAATTTGCTTGAAGATACAGGGAGGATTGAGGAAGAGAGTTGGTCTGATTTGGTTGTCAAGTAGCTATTGAAATATTTTTCTGGGAAATATTGTAATGTCCTTGTAGTAATCTGAGAGGAGCTTTCCATTTTCTTAGTTTGATGACAAGTCAGTCTCAGTGAGACCGGGTCGGCTCAACCTCATAGTCAAAGGCTGTTGTTCTCTTGTTAAACCTTCCCAACCTCCTCCAATATTCTATTTTTTTTTTTTTTTTTAGAATTACATTTAGGCTCCTTGGTATCACTTAATTACTTAGATCTCTTCACATTTAAAATATTATATACAGACTCCTAATATTTATACGCATGTAACACTTAGACTATTGCCGTCAATGTCCATCAGTATATTCATTAGTAAATTATACCTAGACCACTTAAAGTTTGTAGACGTATAATATTTAGACCTCTCAAGTTTAAAATATTATACTTAGATAAAAAATATTCCAATCAAAAATAAAATATCAAATATTTTAAATTTTACAACTAATATTTATGGTCTATTATGTCATTTATTGAAATAAAAATAAAAATAAAAATCTAATTTTTTCTTAGAAAATCATAACTAGTATATAGTTATAATATATATTGGAATAAAACTAAAAAATTAAAAAAAGGGTCAAACGAATATAATATCTTCTATTTTTAATTGGGTTAATTTGATCGTTTAATAGATTTTATTAATTCTGTAACTAATAAGGGATCTAAGTGTAATATTTTATACAAACTTTAAGGGGTTTAGGTATAATTTACTAACGTACATTGACGGCAAGGGTTTAAGTGTTACGTGGGTACAAACTTTAGGATTGTATGTGTAATATTTTAAATATCATTAGATCTAAGTGATAAACCTTAGGGGTCTGGGTGTAATTCTCCTTTCTTTTTTTTTAGTTCAATGGTCAGGGTGTTCAGGCCAGCTTACGCGCATCTCAACTAATCTCTTTCTCGATCCAGTCAAATGCAGACTATCCACGTGAGTATTCATGAGGGATAAGTCACTTGTGGTTTGGCCCTAAGAAATTGTCAAAATTCGTACTCATGATGTTTAGATTTACAACTCATCTTTATTACCACTCAAATCACGGTGACCGTGGCCAACTGCTGAGCTCGAGAAATAGTCGGTGCAAACCTGAACACCTATGGTAAAAAAAAAAAAAAAAAACTTCAAGTTAATATTCTATTACTATAACATTCATAAACCCTTTTCTTAATGTGAGTTACCATAAAATTGATTATTTTTTACTTAATTAAATGCAAAATTTTCAGGTTGATAAAAATTGGTTCGTTTATATCATTTTAATAATCGAATATTCTAAGTATATAAAATTGATTAAATATTTTAATCCATAAATCGTATTTTTACCATGGTTTAGTTTTGAAAAAACTAAACTCTTAACATATGATGTGATAATTACAAATTATAGAACATAAAAAAAAATGGGTGAGATTGATAAGTTTGTAAAGCACCTTTCTATTTCCTATTTTCTTCGATTTCTTTATCATGCGTTGTAAAAAGTGTTTTATTTATTTAAATATTTCTTTGTTTATTTTTTTCTGTTATATCTTATTTATTTGAAACTTTATAATTGGAATCACACTTTGTTATATTAGCAATGTACCTCTTGTGAGTTTAAGAGCTTATGATTTTTTTTTTTTTTTGTGTGTGTGTGTAATCATTTCAAGTATTTTTTGATCTATATGTACATATTTACACTACAAAAGAAATTATTTTGTATAATTACTTTTTGTAGATTTTCATAAGGTATTAGTGACACATGCTTTTCATTTTACATTTGTAATAACTAAAAGTCATTAAATAGAGATACTACAACCATTTTTGTTTTTATATTTGGTAATGATTTTCATATTTAGGTATTAAAAGAGGTCCCAAAAATTCTCATCATTTATGAAAGTTTTATCGCATGTGATTCTCATTTTAGAACACACTAGCTCCATAAATAAGAATCTTTAAGTATAAAAGCTATTTTACCTTCAAATATATTCTATATTTATTCATAAACTACAAATATAGTTTTTTCTTTTTAGGATTTATTTTATTTTCTCTATTAATACATTTAGCAAATTTTATTGGAAATTCATTAATGGTGACAGCCTATAATAATCTTGTTTGAGTGATTTAAGTGCATAACAAAAGTAAAAAATGGGATTGCAAATATGATTTTTTTAACATTTCTTTTTCTTAAATTTTATTGTATTATATTTTGGGAAGTGATTATTTTGTGGAGCTCTCAAAATACATGTTTTTTTTTTTTTTTTGGGTAAAAGATAAAGGGAAAAGAGCGACCAGTAGATAGTAACTCTCCTGAACATGACCATGAGGGTCGACTCACTGTGAGATATCTGTTTTGAGCTATAGTTATTAACTCAAAAGGATAGTCCGTTACCACAACACCATCAAAGTCAAGCAGCAAACAATATTATTCCTGTAAATAAAATTCTGTTTGATAACCACATAGAAATAAAGAACGACCCTAAATAGTACGATTTATCACTAAATCACCAACTCATTTGGTGGTCTCAAAATACATGTTGAATTTCGTATTTGCTTCATAGTTATTTTTTGGGGGTAATATGGGCCCCCTCCAAGGTAGTAAAGGCCCATTGTGTGTTCCGAGAATTGACGGCAACCAGTCGATCTTCATAAGGTCATGAGGGAATTAGGCTTTTGTAGTAGGCCCTCGTAGCCATGCGGCCCACTCCCAACGCTAAGAAGCTTGGGAAAAAGGAAGAGTATTTTTGAAGCCGGTACACTACAAACTTTAAAAATATTTGACAAAAAATACATTTTGAAGCAGAATGATCGGAGTACTCCTAACCATCATCACAACATTATTGAAAAAACTAGATAAGAAAACTAATTAATTTGAAAACTATAACTCTTAAATTTTAGAATTTTCTTATATTAGAACTCTTTATTTGTCTCTCTCTTTATATCTCATATATATGTATACACACATGTACATAACTAAATTCAAACTTAAATAAATTTTAAATTTTTGAATTTGAAATTTTTTCCAATTCTTTCTAAAATTCTTAAATTTAAGGATTTTCTTATATTAGAATTATTTTGTTCTCTCTCTCATATATATATAATTGTTACCAAAATAAAGTTAACGCAAAATCAAAATAGAGGCAGAGAGAGAGAATAGGGAGAGGAGAATAACGTTGAGAGAGAGAAAATAGAGGGGGAGAGAGAGAGAGAGAATAGGGAGAAAATAGAGGGAGAGAGAAAAAATAGGGAGAGAGAAAAAAAAAAGAGATAAAATAGGGAGAGAGATTAATGGTGAAAGTCAAATATAGAGAGAATAAGAAATTTTTTTAAAACTAATGGAATCTTTTCAAAATTTAAACGGTTAATTATCCTTTAATTTAGGAAACCACTTAGCCATTAATATAGAATCAAAAAAAATAAAAAACATAATAATAATACAATAACAAGGATTGTCGCTAACAAAATATAGGTTTATTAACATATGTCATCATCTATCTATCTATCTATATCTATATATAGATAATCTATAATATAAAACAGTAAGCCTGTCAAAATTCGATACGACACGATTAACTAACACGAATCGACACAAATTAAACGGGTTTGGGTGGTAAACGGATTGACCCATCAGACACGTTTAATAAACGGGTCGTGTTCGGGTGAGACATGTCAACTCGTTTATCACCTGTTTACCCGTTTAAATAAATTTAATATAATAATAAATTATATACATATAAATATAATAATGAATGAGTAAAGAAAAAAAATAAAGAAAAAATTTCAAAAAAAAAAAAAGTAAGGACAACAGTAGTAGAAAAGTAAAGTTTTGAGTCTTGAGGCATTGAATTGTCTTTGGCTCTTTTCTTTGAATCCTACATCGACAAAGAGTGGAGAGGAGAGACTTCAGTTGCCTATAAAAAAGGTAGTGAGATTCTCATTTTAACCAACCTTTGTGGTGTGATTTTCATGTGAACTGTTGGCTGGAATTCCTTCAATTGAGGAAAGTACAGTTGAAAGCAAAAAAAAATGGAGTGTAAAAATTTATTAAAATAATATTTTTTTTGTTTATTTTTAAATGGGTTAAACGAGTAGTATCGTGTTACCCGTTTATTAAACGGTTCGTATTAAAAAAAATTATCCGTTTATTAAACGTGTCGTGTATGGGTTTATATTTTTTTCACCCGCCACCCGTTTAACCCGACACGTAACCAGTTAACCCAATATGATTGACACCCCCATAAAACAGCACAGACTACAATAAGCCCATCCGAAAGTCTTAAATAGACTTATCCAGCAGCCACCAATATCCCTTTCAAAACCATTCACATTGAATTCTTCCCCTCCAATTCCATCACTTTTCACTTACGTTGTGGCTCAGATCGCTTGATGATTATTGATTCGACGATCCTAATGCTAAATTCTCTCTTCCAATTTTTGAACAAGACTTTTATTCCTTCCACAATTCTAAGACTTTGATATCTCTTATAAGTCTCTCTCTCTCTATCTCATACTACACATTAATTAGGTTGTTAATTATGACTCTATATAATTACGGATTATTTTTAAAATTTTTAAATAAACAAATAGACCTTAAATACAGATTATTTACTTCAAAACAAGTTGAATGACTATAATATATGTCATATTTGTATTGAAATAAAAATACTATAATATTCGAATGGTATAATAAGCGAATATATATATATATATAGGGAGCTATCATTGTTTGTTTGAGTTTTTTGTGGGTCAGATTGTTTTAAGATTATTGATCAAATGATCAAAACAACTACTCCAAATTTTTTTCCCGCCCAAAAATTACAAGAATCTTTTCATTTACTCGATTATCGGTTCGAAGTGATTATGATTAAGATTCGAATTGAGCTGAATTTGATTGTCGAGTATAAAATATATATTTTTGTTTAAATTTAACTTTGCTTGAATTTTACGAGTATTCAAAATTGAAGTCAAATTGAAATTGATTGTAAAAATAATAAAGAATAATTAAACTAAAAAAAATTATGGTGTCACTGTGAATGAGAATAGATAAGAATTAGTTTGTATGTTTAAGATAGAAGTGTTAATTGAGTCGAACTTAAATTCAATTCTCGATTTGACGTAATTATGATTAAGACTCGAATTGAGCTATATTTGACTGTCAAGCAGTACAAATTCTTACTTAAACTTAAATTCGATTAAATTTTACGAATATTTAAGTTAAACTGAAATAAAATTGATTTTAATTTCTTAACAAAATTTTTTACATTTACTAAAATTCACGTGAAACTTTTGAATATTTTCCTCACAAAAGTTACACAAACTCATATTGGAAAAATAGTGCTAAAATAATGTTATAAACTTTAGGTAAAAACCTACAGAAACACAAATAGTTATAATTTTATCAAATTTGAGATAAAGTTTATTAAAAATGTTAAAATCTTAGATGTTTGATCAATAATAATTATATTTTCTCAGATTTTTGAATTAATATGTTACAGTAATTATAGCGTGACTTTCGTTATATAAAAGTTTAATTATATATGTTCTGCATATATATTGAACAATATTAATTTAATCGTTGTATTGTTAAATTATATTTGATATTGTCTTTATTTATGAACAAATATTTGTAATTTTTTACAATTAATATAGTGCCTTCAGGCACGGGCACTTACTAGTTTTCTTATATTAGAACTCTTTCTCTTTCTCTCTCTTTATATCTCATATATATGTATACACACATATACAACTAAATTCAAAGTTAAATAAATTTTAAATTTTTGAATTTGAAAATTTTTCCAATTCTTTCTAAAATTCTTAAATTTAAGGATTTTCTTATATTAGAATTATTTTGTTCTCGCTCTCATATATATATAATTGTTACCAAAATAAGTTAACGCAAAATCAAAATAGAGGGAGAGAGAGAGAGAGAGAATAGGGAGAAAATAGAGGGAGAGAGAAAAAAAGAGGGATAAAATAGGGAGAGAGATTAATGGTGAAAGTCAAATATAGAGAGAATAAGAAATTTTTTTAAAACTAATGGAATCTTTTCAAAATTTAAACGGTTAATTATCCTTTAATTTAGGAAACCACTTAGCCATTAATATAGAATCAAAAAAAATAAAAAAATTGTCCAAATAAAATAGAAAACTGAATCCCACAATTAACTGCTTAACTTATCTTCCACGAATAAAGGAAAAAAACTTTTACTTAAATACAATATTTAAAAAAAATCAAAGTGTATCTGTTCACAAAGCATTTATACAAAAAATGACTTATATACAAAAGATTTATATTAAGATATTTTTTCATAAATAAGTAGTTTATGGTGTATCTTTTCACAATTTTCCTAAAAAGAAATAGATCTAGAATAGAGCTAGGGGGTTATGGGCCCAAAATAAACTAATATAAAGAGTAACAACCGAGTTATTGCTTCATAAATGGGTTCGCTGAGTTAGGGTTGGTTTAGACAATTTAATACAAAGTGTCCTTATAGTCTTAATATGTTTTCAAATGGACTTAAAGTCAAAAAAGTCCCCAAAGAGAGACCAGACCGGCCTCCAAAAATCCCTTTTACAAACTCCAACCCTAGTCCTAATTTTTTCGAGCTAGTTTAGGATTGGGTTTGTGATTACTAATGAATAATTTTATTTGGATCAAGTGTACTAGTCGAATCCATGTCACAACAAGATTAATCATAGATCTCTATATATATATATGTTACACTATCAAACAAACAACACTAGGGAATTGATCAAATTGCTCCGGCAATTATAACCTTCCAGAATCCGATGCTTGTGATTCTCGTGGACTTCAGCCATTTGTCTACTATGCCAATATTGGAGTGTGCCTACCCTACAAGCTCTGCCCCTCCATATGCCATAAGAGTGGGCACATGGCAGTGATGGCACATTAAGTGCATTGTACAAAGGTGTTGAAATATGAATAATTGGACTGTACCTCAAGTTTGGTGTACATCAAATTCAGGTCGTTGGGATTGCTTTTAATGCAGTTTGGTATACAGCAAATACATTAATATAGACAATGACACATGACCTCCTCCTTATGCTACTACTTCCTTCCTATGTGCTTGATGAAGAATGATCCTTGTTTTGCTCTTGCTCCATCACAAAACAAACTGTATTACACAATTGAAACATTAATCTGCACACTAACAACCACTGGCTTAGTCTTAATGTAGCACATCGGCTGGGGCGGCATGATCATGTATGCAACACGTCAATCTTGATAGTTGAGTCGTAAGCCAATCTTTGTGCAGTAGTAACTTGATTATCAGTTGTAACTAATCTTTATTTAGTTATCATCATTAGTAATATAATCGTACTCTTATGATCAATACTAATTGAATGAAAAATGATTTTCCTAATCTTGTGGGAAAAGGTGTTCGTCATCTTCCAACTCTTTATGCGAGTTGAAAATTGAATACCAATATGAGTGCATTGCTTAGCAGAATTACTTTGACCCATAACTTGCTACTTATGATTATCAACCTAACACATCCACCCTATAATAGGCCTTCAAGTTAGAAGACTCGAGCCTTTTTTTTTTTTTTTTTTGAAAATTGAGATTGAGTCCTCCTTAAGAGACTTATAATAACTTAAATCCATCAAGGAAACTTATTTGGTTATAAATCCATTTTTTTTATCTTATTAATAAGTAATTAAGTCCACAATTTTTTAAAAACTCCAAAATATCATTCATATAATGTTTCAATAGTATTAAATGTTAATTTTGTTTCCTAATTGGGAAATGCTCAGATTTTTTATCTCTTAATTCTAGCTCATAAGATTTTTTTCATAAAATTTGAAATTTAAATTCAAGAGTCCATTTTCTTGTTCTTGCAAATAGAAAACCTAGAAGGAATCTTCTTCCTCGTGTCACTAGCAAGCTGTCATATTATTTAAATTCATCCTTATCGAAATATTAAGGTCACAACGGTAATGGTCAAATCCCTTCGATCTAAGCAACATAGTCAACATGCCACATGGCACGAGTCTATGGCCAGCAAAGAAAATCCAGTGGCCGAGCAGTCGAAGTTGGCATCATTCACCAAATCCTTGATGGCCTTCATAACTTTCTTTGAGAAGACTTGTTTGGTGGAACCAGCACGCCACTTCCACCGGAATCATCTTCTCTCTCTCTCAGTATAATTTTTTACCATATTACTGTTCATGTTATTATTTTTGTGAGCATGTTACTGTTTATATTATTGTTTTTGTTGAACATGTTACTATTGTTATTTTCTCAAATATTAATATTCAACGTTATTATTTTTTTGTTTTTGAATATTATTATTTTGTTATGTTTAAATGTTACTATTTTTTGCATTTGAATGATATTATTTTTTATATTTAAATGTAATTATTTTTTTTAATGTTACTATATATATATATTTTTTTTTTTTAATTCAAAATTTTTATATATCTGACGACATGTATTTTGCCACTTGCTTCTTAATTTGTAAATAACACTTAATGTAAATAAAAAATAGTGTACCTTCCGAAAAAAATAAAAAATAGCACATAAACGATAAACACCAAATAATATTCAACACGAAAAAAACCTTAGATTTTAAATTATATATAATTTTATCAAAAATTGACATTTAATTTTGTCCAATTTATATTCAACTTTGTCGAATTAATATTAAATTAATTTTTATTATTATCAAATTAATATTTAAATTCATTTAATTAATTTTTAAGAGTACTAAATTAGATCAATTTTTTATTTGATTTTATTAAATTTTTAATATTTTTTTGTACTAAATTTGGAAAAGGGCAATTGTAAAAATAATAAAGTTTTGGGATAAAAATATCAATTTTTGTTAGCAACATTGACGGAAAGAAGACAAACGGGGTTAATGAATTTCAAGCCTCAGGGATCTCCGTGTTATTTATAAAATGTTAGGAGGTGTCCGTATAATATTTTCAAAACTCCGGGGATGTCCGCGATTTTTACCCTATTTTTTAATTAAACATTACTTTGTTATTATTTTATCTTAAAACTTGAATTATTGTATTTATAATCAAAACAATTATTGGTTAGGAGAGTTTGTTGGTAATCAAAAAAGAAATGTATGTGAGTATATTCCTGTGTATATTTATATGTGGATGATTGAACATTTGATGATTAAATTTATAATTATATTGTGTCATTTGGGGTTGAATAGTGATAGTGGTGATAAATTCATGAGTTTTATAAATAAGCAAGAATTGATTAATTTTATTTATCTTTTAAAGATTGTGAATTTAATTGTATTCTATTAGATTTTTTTTTTTACTTGAGATATTTATTCTATGAGGATAGAATGGATTGAAAATATGGTAGTTGAGTTTATAATTATGTTGTGTTATTAGATTGAATGGTAGTAGAAGTGACAAATTTGTGAGTCTTATAAATAAGTAAGATTTTATTTATTGCTTAAAGATTGTAAATTTCAATGGGTTATGTTAATATTTGTTTTTTTTTTCAGAGACATTTATATCTATGGTGTTGTTTTGGGGAGTTTTCATATATTTTTATGACACTTCCATTAATATAGAGGATACGGTTGACGATATATTTCGAATCATTTAAAAAAAGAATTGATATGAATATTTTAGGCTATTACTTTTGAATTTGGAGAATTGTTTAAGATTTTTTTGTTTGTTGTATAGTGTCTTCAGGTACAGGTAATGACTAATATATATATATATATATATATATATATATATATATGTATATATATATATATATATGTATATATATATATATATATGTATGTATGTATGTGTGTGTATTTATATGTGTATATGAGAGAGAGAAATAAATAGTCTTATTTTATATATGGATATAGATAGATATGAGAGAGAGAATTTTAATGTTAGTCAAAGTCTTAAATAGTTTTCAAATTTGTTTTAATTAAACAAAACTATTAGGGGTATTTTGGACTATGGATATCAAAATGGACTTAATATTAAACAAGTTTTTTTGATAGACTTATCACCAAATAAGTCCACAAAAGAAGACCGACCTCCAAATTTCCCTTTTTTTTTAGATGGATCATTGGTAATAAGGGTGTAATTTAGATGGGTTGGACAAATTGTGAAGTCAATTTTGCTCACCCCCAACTTTTAAATTTTTAATTCGAGTTCAATCCAATCCGGATCTTCAACTTCACCCCTTTAACCCAATTAGAGATTTGTTTACTTAAACTCAATTCAAACACTAAAAATCCTTGTTGATCCGAAGATTAACCCCCCCCCCCCCCCCCCCCCCCGCGTAAAAAAGTTAACAAGCATTACATTGTGTCACATCGTCGAGTCATTTTTTTAAGTATGTGCAGCATTGATCAAAAATTAAATTTGGATGGAAGCCACATGAATAAGTACCCACCAACTAACAGGGGCGAAGTAGTTGAACTCCCTCTTCCCTCTGCACTTAGCTTCATTCATTCAAGTCCTTTTGTCATCTCTCTCTCTCTCTCTCTCTCTCTGCTACTGGAAAGTAATGGAGGGGAAGGCAGTGATGGAGAAAAGTGAGGAGCTGAGTTCTGAAAAACCCAGAAATAAAGAACAAAAAACAGAAGCAAAAGAGGGCCTACAATGTATAACTGATGGAAGCAATGAGGAAGAGCAGAAAAAAGTTAGTCTCATGAAAGCCTTTGTCGAAAAGCAAGATCCATCTTCCAAGGTTCTCTCACTTCTTCTCCCAATGGATTTTTATAGCATCATGCATGTAGTACAGAACATATATTTGCTCAAAAATGTTCAGGTATGAAGAAATTGTAAGTGATAGACAATCTCAAAAAATTAAATTTCTCGGGTTTTGGGCAATTTTTAATTTTTAAAAAGAGAGCTGCTAAATTTTGATTGAAAATCAGTCATATGCTAAAAAGTGCTTAGGTCAATATAATGAAAAAAATTAAGTGATAGAAAATCTGAAGAAATTAAATTTCTCGGGTTTTGGGCAATTTTTAATCTTTAAAATTAGAGCTGCTAAATTTTGATTCAAAATTAGTCATGCTAAAAAATGCTCAGGTCAGTATAATAGAAAAAACCCAGACCAAAAAAAAAAAGTATAATGGAAAAAACAAGTGATAGACAGTACGAAGACAGTTTTGGAAAAGAGTTTTAAGAAAATGTATTTTGATGTATTCTGATATAAAAAACTTGTTTAGTTAGATGATTTCAAAAACAATTTTACAGAATAGAAAATAGTAAAACTTGTTTGAACAGCCTAAATATATGTTTGAACAATAATTCAAAAATTAATAAAAAATATAAAAAAGTTATTTTTAGATTGACAATTTCATAAAAAAAATACAATAAACCAAACTTCAAAATAAGCCAAACATATTCAATAATCTTCATTAAAAATAAAATCAATATAAAAAAAAATATATCAATGACCTTTATCTAAAATAAAACCAAACAGATTCAATAGATAAAATATGCAAACACCAATAATTTTTTTTTTCAAAAAAAAAAAAAAATAACACCGAAAAACACTCACACCATCACACACAATATATATATATATATATATATATATATACACACACAGTTACACAATATACACACACATCGCCAGGAAACACACCCATCACACACAATCTATATATATATATATATACACACACGCATACACACACACAGTCACAATACACACACATCACCCAGATCAGAAGAAGATCAACATAGATTTGAACCCAGATCTGAAGAAGATCAACCCAGATCGACGTTGGAGCCGACGCCTTGAGATCGCTGGAGAGAGAGAGAGAGAGATGCTTGAGATCGCTGAAGATGCTGTGTGTTTTGTCTGGTTTCCCGAAGTGAAGTGAGAGAGAGAGGAAGGCTTGAGAAAGAAAAAAAAAAAAGGGAGAAAGGCAATAGTCTTTTTGCTCCTAAAGAAGTTCGAAGGAGAGACTTCATTAAAAAGAAAGGGGGTATCCGTGTTTTGCCATTTTTCCTTCCTTTGTCTCCAAAATAACTGAAAACAAGCTGGGCTTGTTTTCAATTTTTATGCTCCACTTCCCTCTTTTTTCTGAAAATTGAAGAACTGAAAATCAAACCAAACAACTTTTTATTGTTTTTAGAATTTTGAAAACAAAAAACAGTTTTTCAAAATCAAACTAAACATGCCCATTTCTCGGGTTTTGGGTAATTTTTAATATTTAAAATGAGAGCTTGCAATGCTAAATTCTGATTCAAAATCAGTCATATATCTACTTCAATACCCCACTTAGCAGACAGCATCTGGTTTACTTTTTGAGTATAGTTATTTAGCAAAGTTTCTCTCATTGTGACTCTTTTGGATGCTTCTAATGTCTTTGAAATTTCAATGTAGTTTCAGTTTTTCACTCAAAATATCAAGGGTAGTAGCTAAGATAACCAAAGAGGAGAAAAAGTTTTTCTTTTTGTTGCACCCCTCTAGAACGATTTATCAAAAAGTGGGAATAGTCGTCGCATTCACGTGAAAAAGTGTCAAAGAAGGAGTCGGGTCACACACATGAATGAGTGTTTTTTGTGTTTTGTCTTCTTGGGCAGTGGGACTCCTGCTAGTAAAGAGAAGCTTAAAAAATGAAGTCCATTTCTTTGAAATACCACAATAGTACTGCTAATAAAAATAGAAAATGAGAGACTCAAAAAGTAATGAGAAAATGACTCTGGCCATTCGCAACATTACAATGTACTTGTACTAAGGTGTTCAATAATGTTTGGTGCTCCTCACCCTCTGCAGCTATGTTTTCCTGACTGATTGCACCAACCTTTTTCATGATAACTCTCAAATGTCATTGAATTTTTCCCTCAAGATCACTTAAATTTTCTTTAAACTTCCATCACATTCTCCATCTTGGAAATTTTTTTTTTTTTGGATCGATTTACAGGAAGTAGATGATTTGATGATCAGAAGGTTTCTCCGTGCACGCGATCTCGACATAGAGAAAGCTTCTTCTATGTTCTTGAAATACCTGAAATGGAAACGAACATTCGTTCCAAATGGATCGATTTCGGCATCGGAGATCCCAAATGAGATAGCACAGAACAAGATGTTTATGCAAGGAATGGATAAAAAGGGACGACCCATCACTGTTGTTTTTGGTGGTAGGCATTTCCACAACAAAGGCGGGTTAGACGAGTTCAAACGTATGTTCTTGAAGCCCTTTCTAAGTTTTTTGATGTCTTTTACTCACAAGATAATGTAGTTCACCTAGTAGATGTTGTAGTTGAACCTGACAATTAACCTCTTCTTTTTTCAGGATTTGTGGTTTTTGCTCTTGAAAAATTATGTGCAAGGTAGCTCCTCCCCCCCCCCCCCCCCCCAACTTCTTTTCCCGAGAATCCCACATGAAACGAGAAAATTTTTGGTTAGTACTACACACCACTTGACACCCAATGAGAGACAATTACAAAACTAACTTATGGGACACGAGAAAATTTTCGGTTAGTACTACACACCACGTGGCACCCAATGAGAGGCTCTCACAAAATCAATGTGTGGGACACGTGAAAATCAGCTTGTGAGTCACAGAAGTTGGTTTTGTCAAAAAAAAAAAAAAATTTGACGAAGTGATGTGACAATCTTTTACTGAGAATGTAAATTTTTTTTATAGGTGATGTACACCACATTGTACTGTTATGTAATGTGTAATTCGCACCGAAAATTTTCTTCAAATGGAGTAGTCTCCTTCAAATTTTGGACCATAGTAGGTGAGGTAGTTCCATCCATGTGCCCCATGACCCACTAGATGGAACTATACTATCATAGCTTCTTGTCCCCATTGGAACAATAGGCTGTTATGCTCATTACTTCCGATTAGGCCGTTATGCTCATTACTAAACTTGAGCAATAACTTCTCCCAGTTATGGCATTCAAATTTTGGACCATGGTACTAACTAGTTCCATCCATGTGCAAACACGTTGTAAACCACGTTTGAGGCAGATGACATTCTAGACTGATCTAACACAGCTTGATGTACCAGGATGCCAATAGGACAGGAGAAGTTTGTTGTCATCGGAGACCTCGAAGGTTGGGGATATTCTAACAGTGATATTCGTGCATACCTTGGAGCTCTAACCATTTTACAGGTATAGTCTTCAAAACAACATCTTTCATTAACTTAAGTATACTTGCCACTCTCTTTGTTGACAAAATTTTCGTTTTGGACGAAATAAATGAAACGTTTCAGTTTCAGTGAAAACCCAAAAGAATTTGTGATTAAAAACAATACATGTTTTGAAACACGACAAAATGTTTCAAAATGTTTATAAATCAAAGTTCTAAAATTTCCCCGTGTTTTCATTCTCTTTACATTACATTTTCGTTTTTTATTTGCCCAAAATCATATAGAGAAATAAAATTTTGATCCTTACTCTACTGTCAATCTTCAATTAATAGACATGCATCCACACCCCGGGTTAAAATCCTATGATGGGAGCCTCTCTCACTAGGACATAAGGAAACCATTGGCTGTGGCATAGAAGTTGTAGCACTATGAAATGTTGAAATTTGAATAACTTCTGAATTAATTGCTTCTTGTTAATGACAGGATTACTACCCAGAGAGACTAGGGAAATTGCTTATCGTCCATGTGCCTTACATATTTATGACAGTATGGAAAATTGTCTACCCCTTTATCGACAACAATACCAAGAAAAAGGTGAGATTTTGACTTCTCTCTCTTCTTAAAGATTGGATTTATATTCTCTCTATTACAATTTCCCTTAGTTTCATTTAACAATAATGGTAGATTATTCATCGTGTATGGATGAGGAGCCCACTAATAAATAGTGGGTCCCATGTGTATTAATGGTAGATGATCTACCATTAAGTAAAAATTGAGTCAAAGTGTAATGAAAAAGATTGGATCCGGAATATTGCTGCATTTAAATGTTAAACATGTTATCTTATCATGGATAGTTCCCATACCTTCACAACATGCGCTGCCAATGCTTCACAAAGTCACAACACTTAATAAATAGGTCAACACGGACTTAGTCATACATGATACCAACATGAAGGTACACAATACGACATTATACGGTTATAAATAAATCGATTTTGATTGTGAATTGAACATATTTTGATATGAAAAAACTTAAGCATGCACAAATTTTTAGCTGCAACCAAGAATAGGACTATGGTACTTACTGAAAAAAGGGAATAGGATTACAGTAAACTAAATTGATGTATTTTTTTGCTAATACAGATTGTGTTTGTGGAAAATAAACGACTGAAATCAACTCTGCTCGAAGACATCGATGAGAGCCAACTCCCAGAAATTTATGGAGGCAAAATGGCATTGGTTCCCATCCAAGACGGCTAATTGGCAAATTTGCCTTGCCTTTGAAAGTGCTATTCTTCTTTATTTTCCAGTCTTGAGGATCAGCTTAGCTCTGACTTAATCCTGAAATGGCGGGAGCTTTGTGGGTTACGGTTTTTTTTCACCCTTTATAGGCATGATTTCTTTCAATAAGAGTTTAAACTTATCTACAGGAGGTGCAATGATTTACTTCACGGGCGAGGTCTTTGATTTAAGTCCAGGATGGCCCAGCTGTGGGAGACATGGTGCCTATTTTGCTTAATAGGATGGAATTATGTATAAATTTACAGGTTTGGTGTGTGCAGAATGAATTGGTTCATGGTATTATATCTTATTAGTTGTATAGTGGTGGACCCTTTTATATATGTTAAGTCCTACTTGTATTTATGGTGGGTGATCTCTTATTAAGTGAAATTAAAAGGGTGTTGCAGAGAGATCCAAATCCGATGTTCTGGTACATTTGGCTCCTCCCTAGTTTTAAGTTCTCTACAAATCTAATAAATTACCGTCTAGTAGTAAGAACCCAACTTAAACATTATCGATTCCATCAAAAATTCTTGATAAGATAATTTTAAAAGGAATCGAAACGTAAGTAGAATTAGAGAAGAGTGGTACCCCATGGTGAAGTGCAGTGAGAAGATTTTTCGTGCTTGGATGTAGAGAAGAAACAAGAACATGAGCACCACAGCATCAGCTTTTGATATAATTTCCTGGGAAATGAATAACACTGCATATTTGTTTCTGCCCATGAGGATCTTCCATTTGGGTGCTAATGATGTTAATCTACGTAGTTACAGCTAGGGCTGTCAAAATTCGACACGACACGATTAACCGACACGAATTAAACGGGTTTGGGTGAGATTTTAACGGGTTTGGGTGATAAACGGGTCGACAGGCCCAACACGTTTAATAAACGGGTCGTGTTCGGGTGAGACCTGTCAAACCGTTTATCACACGTTTACCCGTTTAAATAAAATTAATATAATAATAAATGAATAATTATTTTGAAAAAATTATCAAGAAAAAAGAAGTAAAGAAATTAATACAAAAAAAAGAAAAGAAATAAAGTAGTAGTTCAAACTTCAAAGACAAAGGAGGAGAGATGGGGAGTACTTCAAAGACAAAGGCAAACCAATGCCTTTTGTTTTTGTCCCACATTGAAAAATGAGAGGAAAGGGGGAGGGTTGAGTTGCCTATAAAAAGGCAATGGCCTCTTGCCTTTTTTTTTAAGCCTTCAAGTCTAATTTTTTATGAGATTTGGCTAAAAATTCCTCTTTTTTGAGGTAAGTACAATTGAAAGTAAAAAAAAAGTGTAGTATTAAAATTTATTGAT
The DNA here is from genome assembly GCA_951799425.1 of Ilex aquifolium. Taxonomy (NCBI): domain Eukaryota; kingdom Viridiplantae; phylum Streptophyta; class Magnoliopsida; order Aquifoliales; family Aquifoliaceae; genus Ilex; species Ilex aquifolium. The sequence goes on along the minus strand of OX637410.1, from coordinate 12,141,462 downwards.
GTAATTATTTTAAAATTAAATGGGTTAAACGAGTCGTGTCGTGTTACCCATTTATTAAACGGGTCGTGTTCGTGTTGAGATTTTTCACCCGTTTATTAAACGTGCCGTGTACGGGTTTACATATTTTTCACCCCCACCCATTTAACCCGACACGTAACCGTTTAACCCGACACGTTTGACACCCCTAGTTACAGCATGTCATAGCTTACCATCGACCTGGCCGGAACATGGTCAAGAAGAAGATCAGCTCCTAAAAAGTTAGAGCACATCCAAAAGAGGTGCAGTTTTTATAATAGGAACAAAGACAACGCCCAGAAAAAGGACCCCAGCACTACAACCCAACGCAATATGAAAGCATTTCCTAGAAACAAATTCGTGGAGGTCCAAAATGGCTTCCCATTGAGAGCCAACATCATGGAGGTGCAAATTTGCATGGAGGAGTTCCCCAAAACAATGGAAGATTCCAAGAAGTGTCACCAATGTTTAACTGAGATTCTGCATTCAACGTTAGGATGCACTTCCACCATGTTTGAAGGTGAAAAAATTATAAAATTGGTCAATATGCTTTGCTCAGTCCAAAAGTAGTATTCATGAGCAGAAATGATCGAAGAAATACCTCTAGCAAACTTTTGTAGTCGCATGCTCAACAGAGGTCAATTTAAAATGCTCAAAGCTGCAGACGAAAACTAAATTAGCAAGGAGGGACATCCTCCAAACAAGTTTAGTAACTTGTTCTGCTGGAATGAAGTCATCCTCAGATCAGCCTTATCTAATTGACAATCAATAACACGTTCTCACCTTAAGAAAATGTCAACTTGAAACCTTCAAGGGGGTTTATGGTGCATCTCCTCACAACTGCCAGCAATTTGATAATGCAAACATGATTTAAGGGAGCCACTTTTTAAGTTCTTCATCTAACTGACTCCTTCTGGTTACCTAGGGAGTAGGGACCCAACCTCGAGGCGTCGACAATGTTAGAAACTCAATGTCCTCTTCATCAGGCAGTTGATGAATGCCATTTCCCCTTGCCACTTGAGAGACGCAGGTGCCCCACAAATTGCTCCGGCAACTATAACCTTCCAGAATCCGATGCTTGTGATTCTCGACGACTTCAACCATTTGTCTACTATGCCAATATTGGAGTGTGCCTACCCTACAAGCTCTGCCCGTCCATATGCCATAAGAGTGAGCACATGGCACATTAAGTGCATTGTACTAAGGTGTTGAAATATGAATAATTGGACTGTACCTGAAGTTTGGGGTACATCAAATTCAGGTCGTTGGGATTGCTTTTAATGCAGTTTGGTATACAACAAATACATTAACATAGACAACGACACATGACCTCCTCCTTATGCTACTGCTTCCTTCCTATGTCCTTGATGAAGAATGATCCTTGTTTTGCTCCTGTTCTATAACAACACAAACTGCATTACACAATTGAAACATTAATCTGCACACTAACAACCACTGCCTTAATCTTATGTAGCACATCGGCTGGGCGGCATGATCATGTATACAACACGTCAATCTTGACAGTTGAGTCTGATGATGCACAAAATTGTCTTTGGCAAGATCAACAGTCAAGTATGAATAATGATGTAATTAATGGGTAATTAACAAGCAATCAATGGCAATCAATGAAACTTAAAGCAATAAACAGCAGATCAACACAGAAAATTATAGTGGTTTGGTCTCGGATGACCTACGTCCACTCTCTGGAATGGCAGTGATGGCCGGTGTTCTTTATTGATGAATAACAATCACCGGAGTGTTATAGAGCTTTTGAGAGAGAGGGAGAAGGAAAGAGCAAGTGTGTAGTGAGGCCTATCTCTGGGTGTTTGGGATGTATAAGGTGTATTCAACGTGTCTTTACCCTTGAGAGGGCTTACATTATATAGCTATGCTGAGGTGGTGAGACGGTGCCGTGAGGAAGAGGTCTTCCACTATTTAGGTAAGTACAATCGTGGTAAGAGTAGACCTCTTTGGCAAGCACAATTAGGGTAGGAGTTGATCTCCGTATCCCGTCATTCTCTCCCTCGTGCTCCTATTTAGTCGGAGGAGAGTCTTGGTTGGATTGGACTTTAGGCTGGACCTTGAGTTGGAGTAGGAGTACCGGAGTCCCAAGGCAAGTGGGCACCAAGGGGTAGGCGCCCAATGGGCGGCGCCCCATGGTTGGCGCCCTATGGGTGGCGCCCAAGGGTGGTTATCCTCTTTGGTGTCTTCTTGGGCTTAGGTGTTGATCTTCTGGCGACTTCTTTTTTGGACTTGAAGCATCATGGATGAGGAGAGAACAAGTGAGAGGTTGAGGAGGAGTGGGGAGCTCAACCATTAGGCGGCGCCCATATGGTGAGGTCCAAGTGATGAGTGAGGGTGGCGCCCAAGTGATGAGTGACCTCCTTGTTGGTGCCCCTTGGTCTCCCTTGGCCATTTGGCTTCCTTCTGAATTCCTTTTGGATGGGTTGACCCGGCTGAATGGGTCTTAGTGACTTGGACTTCTTCTTGAGTTCTTTAATATTTGGGCCTTTCTCGATTTATTTTATCGGGCTTGGCCCAGTCAAATTTGAGCTCATCATTTGCCCCCCATGCTCCGAGCTCTGACTTTCTCGAAAGGAAGGGGTCGAGGGCATGCTTCGTCTTCGCTTGAGTGAGCAGAAATTTTCTTTGATGCACAAAATTGTCTTTAGCAAGATCAACAGTCAAGTATACGAACGGGTGTGATTAATGGGTAATTAACAAGCAATCAATGGCAATCAATGAAACTTAAAGTAATAAACAACAAATCAACACAGAAAATTATAGTGGTTCGGTCTCGGATGACCTACTCCACTTTCGGGAATGGCAGCGGTGGCCTGGTGTTCTTTATTGATGAATAAGAGTCACCGGAGTGTTACAGAGCATTGAGAGAGAGAGAGATAACAAGTGTGTAGTGAGACCTGTCTCTAGGTGTCTGAGATGTATCAAGGTGTTGTTCAGCATGTCTTTACCCTTGAGAGGGCTTACATTATATAGCTATGGTGAGGCGGTGCCGTGACGAAGAGGTCTTCCACTATTTTGGTAAGTACAATCATGGTAAGGGTGGACCTCTTTGACAAGCACAATTAAGGTAGGAGTTGATCTCCGTATCCCGTCTCTCTCCCTCGTGCTCCTATTTAGTCGGAGGAGAGTCCTGATTGGATTGGACTTTAGGCTGGACCTTGAGTTGGAGTAGGAGTACCGGAGTCAAGAGGAGTGGAGAGAAGTAGGCGCCCAAGTAATGAGGTCCAAGTGATGACTCCAAGTGATGAGTGGGCGACGCCCATATGATGAGGTCCAAGTGATGAGTCCAAGTGATGAGCTCCAAGTGATGAGTCTAAGTGATGAGTCCCTAGTGGGCGGCGCCCAAGTGATGACCTCTTGTTGGCGCCCCTTGGTCCCCCTTGGTCATTTGGCTTCCTTCTGGACTCCTTTAGGATGGGTTGACCCGATTGAATGGGTCTTAGTGACTTGGGCTTCTTATATCTGGGCTTTTCTCGATTTATTTTATCGGGCTTGGCCCAGTCAAATTTGGGCTCATCATTTGCCCCCCATGCTCTGAGCTCTGACTTTCTCGAAAGGAAGGGGTCGAGGGCATGCTTCGTCTTCGCTTGAGTGAGCAGAAATTTTCTTTATGCTTCGTCTTCGCTTGAGTGAGCAGAAATTTTCTTTTTTCTTACGGTATTTTTTCATCTTCGGAGACATATTTATATATATAGTCACCATTTTTGACTTTTCCTTCTTTTTTTTTTTTTTTTTTCTTTCTTGGCGCCACATGGGCGCTGGCCCCTTCAAAATTTTTTTTTTTTTTTTTCCTTCCTTGGCGCCTCCTGGGCGCTACCCATTTCAAAAATATTATTTTTTTTATTTTTTTGGCTTAGGCGCCACCTCCTGGACTCCTCCCTTTTTTTTTTGTAGGCGAGGAAACTTGGGTGCGTCTTTTGGGCGCCTCTTTTGGGCGTTGCTGTGGGCGCCACTTGGAGGCTGGTAGGGTGCTTTGAGTGACGCCAAGGGGTTGGCAAGGTGCCTTGGGCAACGCCAGAGGCCTTGAGCGCTGCTATGTTTGAGCAACGCCTTGAGTCTTGCTATGGGCGGCGCCTCTCTGGTGCTTGGTCATTAGTTGACCTTGTCTCTGATTGCAGGCGTTCTGTTGATAGGGCGAGTTAGGGTGGTGTCTTCTCCTCCTCTTAAGAGGGCGAGGTTTGATGCCCCCAATGCTTCTCGGTCTAGGTCTGATTGCTAGATTGCTTCCTGGGAGATGGACCCCGTGGTGCCCCCACTCTTTCTCTGACTGTGACTCGTGTGTATCAGAGTTAACTATTGTATTGCTGTAGGAGTTGGGGCTCCAGTGCAGACGGCTTGAGTTTCAAAAATGTACCTGGCAAAAACAATGTTATCCCAACATTAAAATATCTAACATGATTACCTGTAGGCTGCTTGCATGAGAGCAAGGTAAGAGCTGTGGGCGTCTTGAGAGAGGGCCGCATGAACTGAGGCCGAACTACGTATAGTGTCGGTAGATGGCTGCCGTAGCAGAGGTGACTACTTGCGCGAGAGCAGAGTCATAGATCGAGCTATGTATTGTCTCGGGAGATGGCTGCCATGGCAGAGGTGACTACTTACGCGAGAGCAGAGTCATAGAGGCCGAGCTACGTATAGTCTCGCGGGTGGCTGCCGTAGCAGAGGTGACTACTTGCGCGAGAGCAGAGTCATGGAGGCCGAGCTACGTATAGTCTCGGGAGATGGCTGCCGTAGCAGAGGTGACTACGTGCGCGAGAGCAGAGTCATAGAGGCCGAGTTACGTATAGTCTCGGGAGATGGCTGCCGTAGCAGAAGCTTACTAGGTGACTACTTGCGCGAGAGCAGAGTCATAAGCCGAGCTACGTATAGTCTCGGGAGATGGCTGCCGTAGCAGGGGCTCATTCCATTGAGATGGAGATGAGGAGGGCACTGAGGAGCTGGGTAGCTGAGGTGCTGGCATCATTGGAGGTGCCCAAGGTGGAGGGGGCGAGACCCCTCGTCTGGGCGATTGCTCTGCTGGGAGCTGTTTGTAAATTTTAGGAAAGCAAAATAATTCTGGAAACAATAATCTTGGCAGAATTTTATTTCATCAAATAACAAATAACAAAATAAATTAACTAATAAAGGATAGATAAAATCTTTAGGTGCTTGGTGTCCCGCAGATGGGCCAAGACTTCTCTGGTAAAATTGGAGTCACCTCCTCCTAGCCCTTAGGCGATCGTCTGGATTTCTCCGAGGGGTTGCTGGCGTTCTTTATCATCCTGGTCCCGACCCGGTGGCGGGACTTGTCCTCTGCCAGCAACGTACTGCCTCAAGTGGCCACGCTGTATGAGCTCCTTGATCTGCCTTTTAAGATCAAAGCAGTCGTCAGTGTCGTGGCCATGGTCGCGGTGGAAACGACAGTACCTGCTGGGATTTCTGCGGTTTGGGGTGGACTTCATTTTTTCGAGCCAACGGAGCGTGGGGTCATCCTGTATCAGGAATAGGATGTGCTCCACCGAGGCATTGAGTGGTGTGAGAGCTTGTCGCTCTCTCAGAGGTGGGGGACCAAGGCAGTCCTTGACAGAGATTCCCTCTGTCCTATTCCTCTTGTTCTCTGCTTCTCTCATATCTTCGCGTGTATCCTTTCTTTTCTCACCCCCATAAGAGGACTCACCTCGTCTGGCCTTGGTGACATCCTCGGTGTTTATGTACTTCTGTGCCCTTGACAGCAGCTCGGGCATACTGTAGGGTGATTTTTTTAGTACGGAGAATATGAAACTGGATGAGCGAAGTCCAGCAATAAAAGCGGCTAAGGCCACCTTATCATCCGGCTCCTCAATCTGGAGGACCTCCTCGTTGAAGCGGGCAAGGTAGCCCCTGAGGCTTTCATCCCTGTCTTGCTTGATAGTGAGCAGGTGGGTTACTGGTTTCTGATGGCGGCGTCCCCCAATGAAGTGGGAGACGAAGGACCTACTCAGCTCTGCAAAAGGGTGGATGGAGGAAGACTTGATCTTGGAGAACCATTGGCGAGCAGACCCCTTCAAGGTGGTAGGGAAAGCTCTGCACATAATCTCCTTAGGAACGTTGTGGAGTTGCATGAAGGATTTGTAGGTGTTCAGGTGGTCGAGGGGGGTCTTTAGTACCGTCGAAGATCTCGATGGTTGGCATCTTGAACTTTGAGGGCAGGGGATAGTTAACTATATCAGCAACAAAAGGTGTGTCGGTACGTCTTACCAGGTAGTCCACTGTCTCGGGCGCCTGTGCCTTCATGGCGTTGAGGGCGTCGCCTAGTTGGTTCTGTACCTCCCTAATCTTTTCGTCCCACTGGTTGGGGACATCCTCCGTCGGGTGGTGGTACTGGCTTCCATGATCGCCATACTGGCTCTCGCCCTCGTCCTCCTGTGCAGGTACATGAGGAGGGACTGCTGGGCGAGGGACACCCGGGCGTGGTCCTGGGGCGCTCTGGCGAGGGACCCCATGGCGGGGTGCTGCTTGGCGCCCAGAAGGGGGAGGCTGCTGCTCCTCTCTTGTTGGAGGGAGTGGTGCTCCTCCTACAGGGTGAGGGGCGAGCATCAGCTGGATGATCTTCTGGTTTTGGTTCACCAGCAGCTACATGGTTTTGAGGAGTTGTTGCCCAACAACGGGGGTCACTGTAGCAGACGACTTCGATGGTGCGAGGGGAGGTGGAACCTCCTCCCGATGGGTCGGGTTGTTGTCTCCCGGCTGTTGACTGATCGACCTGGTCGTGATGGCCATGAAATAGCAAGGTGGTAGAACACTTAGTCGTTCCCACAGACGGCGCCAAACTGATGATGCACAAAATTGTCTTTGGCAAGATCAACAGTCAAGTATGAATAATGATGTAATTAATGGGTAATTAACAAGCAATCAATGGCAATCAATGAAACTTAAAGCAATAAACAGCAGATCAACACAGAAAATTATAGTGGTTCGGTCTCGGATGACCTACGTCCACTCTCTGGAATGGCAGCGATGGCCGGTGTTCTTTGTTGATGAATAACAATCACCGGAGTGTAACAGAGCTTTTGAGAGAGAGGGAGAAGGAAAGAGCAAGTGTGTAGTGAGGCCTATCTCTGGTTGTTTGGGATGTATAAGGTGTATTCAACGTGTCTTTACCCTTGAGAGGGCTTACATTATATAGCTATGCTGAGGCGGTGAGGCGATGCCGTGAGGAAGAGGTCTTCCACTATTTAGGTAAGTACAATCATGGTAAGAGTGGACCTCTTTGGCAATCACAATTAGGGTAGGAGTTGATCTCTGTATCCCGTCATTCTCTCTCTCGTGCTCCTATTTAGTCGGAGGAGAGTCCTGGTTGGATTGGACTTTAGGCTGGACCTTGAGTTGGAGTAGGAGTACCGGAGTCCCAAGGCAAGTGGGCACCAAGGGGTAGGCGCCCAATGGGCGGCGCCCCATGGTTGGCGCCCTATGGGTGGCGCCCAAGGGTGGTCATCCGCTTTGGTGTCTTCTTGGGCTTAGGTGTTGATCTTCTGGCGACTTCCTTTTTGGACTTGAAGCATCATGGATGAGGAGAGAACAAGTGAGAGGTTGAGGAGGAGTGGGGAGCTCAACCATTAGGCGGCGCCCATATGATGAGGTCCAAGTGATGAGTGAGGGTGGCCCCCAAGTGATGAGTGACCTCCTTGTTGGCGCCCCTTGGTCTCCCTTGGCCATTTGGCTTCCTTCTGAATTCCTTTTGGATGGGTTGACCCGGCTGAATGGGTCTTAGCGACTTAGGCTTCTTCTTGAGTTCTTTAATATTTGAGTCTTTCTCGATTTATTTTATCGGACTTGGCCCAGTCAAATTTGGGCTCATCAGAGTCGTAAGCCAATCTTTGTGCAGTAGTAACTTGATTATTAGTTGTAACTAAACTTTATTTAGTTATCATCATTAGTAGTATAATCGTATTCTTATGATTGATACTAATTGAATGAAAAATGATTTTCCTAATCTTGTGGGAAAAGGTGTTCGTCATCTTCCTACTCTTTATGCGAGTTGAAAATTGAATACCAATATGAGTGCATTGCTTAGCAGAATTACTTTGACCCATAACTTGCTACTTATGATTATCAACCTAACACATCCACCCTATAATAGCCCTTCAAGTTAGAAGACTCGAGCCTCTTTTTTTTTATGAAAATTGAGGCTGAGTCCTCCTTAAGGACTTATAATGACTTGAGTTCATCAAGAAAACTTATTTGGTTATAAATTCATTTTTTATCTTCTTAATAAGTAATTAAGTCCACAATTTTTTAAAAACTCCAAAATATCCTTCATATAATGTTTCAATAGTATTAAATGTTAATTTTGTTTCCTAATTGGGAAATGCTCAGATTTTTTATTCCTTAATTCAAGCTCATAAGATTTTTTTTATAAAATTTGAAATTTAAATTCAAGAGTCCATTTTCTTGTTCTTGCCAATAGAAAACCTAGAAGGAATCTTCTTCCTCGTGTCACTAACAAGTCGTCATATTATTCAAATTCATCCTTATCGAAATATTAAGGTCACAACGGTAATGCTCAAATCCCTTCGATCTAAGAAACAGAGTCACCAGTGCCACATGGCACGAGTCCATGGCCAGCAAAGAAAATCTAGTGGCCAAGTAGTCGAAGTTGGCATTGTTCACCAAATCCTTGATGGCCTTCATAACTTTCTTTGAGAAGACTTGTTTGGTGGAACCAACACACCACTTCCACCAGAATCATCTTCTCTCTCTTTCAATATAATTTTTTACCATGTTACTGTTCATGTTTTTATTTTTGTGATCATGTTACTGTTCATGTTATTATTTTTCTTGAGCCTATTACAATTGTTATTTTCTTAAATATTAATATTCAACGTTATTATTTTTTTGTTTTTGAATATTATTATTTTTTTATGTTTAAATGTTACTATTTTTTTTTGTGTTTATTATTATTTTTTGTGTTTGAATGATACTATTTTTTATATTTAAATGCAACTATTTTTTTTAATGTTACTATATATATATGTATGTGTGTATATATATATGTATATGAGAGAGAAATAAATAGTCATATTCTATATATGGATATAAATAGATTTGAGAGAGAGAGAGAATTTTAATGTTAGTCAAACTCTCAATTAGTTTTCAAATTTGTTTTAATTAAACATAACTACTATGGGTATTTTGGACAATAGATATCAAAATAGATTTAATATTAAACAAGTTTCTTTGATGGACTTATCATTAAATAAGTCCACAAAGGAAGACCGACCTCCAAATTTTCTCCTTTTTATTTTAGATGGATCATTGGTAATAAGGGTGTAATTTAGATGAGTTGCACAAATTGTGAAGTCAATTTTGCTCACCCCCAACTTTTAAATTCTTAATTCGAGTTCAATCCAATCCGGATCTTCAACTTCACCCCTTTAACCCAATTAGAGATTTGTTTCCTTAAACTCAATTCAAACACTAAAAATCCTTGTTGATCCGAAGATTACCCCCCATACGCAACCCCCCCCCCCCCCCCCAAAAAAAAAAAATTTGAAAATTTGGCTGTGAATTAAAGTTGAACGAGGACTGCGGTCCTATCCCAGTGCTTAAATACCCCATCCCTCATGCGAAGATCCAGGGGCGGAGCCAGAAATTTGGGATAGTGGGGGCAAAAATTTTAGCAACAACAATACTATATGTACTAAATTGGAAAAGCTAATGTATTATTACCGTTGGTTTAACAAATAAAATGCATTTAATGCTGATACCCTATGCTAATTCAATAATAACAATGTGTTATATTATCAAATTAGGTCTTTCAATTATATGTTAGTAACATTTTTTTAACAAAAGTAAAATTTAAAATTTTGAAGTAATAATAAATTAAACGAGGTGACCCAACGTGTGGCTTCTGCTATTGCAAGGTCTGGAGTAAGATGTACATATTATTATCCTGCATGTGAGAGAGTATTTTTTTTTTTTTGCAACTTGAATCCTTGACATTCAAATCATAAAGAAGCAACGTATACCTTATCTTTACCATCTTATTGACTAATTTTTATATTATAAAAAATATTACATAATAATATTATCATTCAATGTGTCAAAATTTACAAAGATGAGAGTAAGGGGGCTTCATATAGGGGAGAGAACGAAAAGCTCCAAAATTTCTTGAACACTTGTTGAGAGATTCAACTAAATAATCAATAATCAAGTAAAGAAATTTAATCTTAATGTTAGAAATTATTAAGTAAATTAAAATGTATATGAATTTTTGTGGGGGCAAATTTAGAATATATTAAAATTTATATAAAAAAATATTTGGACAACAAAATTGAGTGGGGGCAACTGCCCCCACAAAGCTAAGTGTAGCTCCGCCCCTGCGAAGATCACAAGTTCAAAAAATTTCCGACTAATACTACACAATTTAATTGAAACCCAAAAAATTACAACACAAATACATATCATTTTTTGGATGAGTGGGTCTCATCAACTTTTTTAGTGGAACTCACTCATCCAACACTCATCTCATGTATAATATGCATTTGAATTGCAATTTTTGGATTCAATTTGAGTTTTATAGCATTTTCTGAATTCGACTCCCCTATATCAACAGTGTCCAAAAAAATTAAGGAAAATGTTAAATAAATTTAAAAAAATTGACTTAAAAACTTGACTTGATAAATTACTACCATTGAATAGGTAGTGAGTCCTAATAAATACTGAGACTCACAGTTAGATTAGTGACAAATATAACAGTCACATCATTAAGTCAATTTTTTTTAGTATGAGAAGGATTGATCAAAAATTAAATTTGGATGGAAGCCACATGAATAAGTAGCCACCAACTAACAGGGGCGAAGTAGTTGAACTCCCTCCTCCCTCTTCCCTCAGCACTTAGCTTCATTCATTCAAGTCTTTTTGTCATCTCTCTCTCTCTCTCTCTCTGCTACTGGAAAGTAATGGAGGGGAAGGCAGTGATGGAGAAAAGTGAGGAGCTGAGTTCCAATGCATAACTGATGGAAGCAATGAGGAACAGCAGAAAAAAGTTAGTCTCATGAGAGCCTTTGTCGAAAAGCAAGATCCATCTTCCAAGGTTCTCTCACTTCTTCACCCAATGGATTTTTATAGCATCATGCATGTAGTACACAATATATATTTGCTCAAAAATGTTCAGGTATGAAGAAATTATAAGTGATAGACAATCTCAAAAAATTAAATTTTTCGGGTTTTGTGCAATTTTTAATTTTTAAAATGAGAGCTGCTAAATTTTGATTCAAAATCAGTCATATGCTAAACAGTGCTCAAGTCAGTATAGTGGAAAAGATAAGTGATAGACAATCTGAAAAAGTTAAATTTCTGGGGCCATCAGCAATTTTTAATTTTTAAAATGAGAGCTGGTAAATTTTGATTCAAAATTAGTCATATGCTAAAAAGTGCTCAAGTCAGTATAATGGAAAATATAAGTGATAGACAATTTGAAAAAAATTAAATTTCTCGGGTTTTGGGCAATTTTTAATTTTTTAAACGAGAGTTGCTAAATTTTGATTTAAAATCAGCCATATGCTAAAAAATGATCATATAATGAAAAAGATAAGTGACAGGCAGTATGAAGAAATTAAAATTTTCGGGTTTTGAGTAATTTTTAATCTTTAAAATGAGAGCTTGCAGATTCAAAATCAGTCATATATCTACTTCATACCCCACTTAGCAGACAGCATCTGGTTTACTTTTTGACTATATTTATTTAGCAAAGTTTCTCTCATTGTGACTCTTTTGGATGCTTCGAATGTCTTTGAAATTTCAATGTAGTTTCAGTTTTTCACTCAAAATATCAAGGGGTTGTTTGGTAAGGAGTTATGAGGGGTTTGGGAAGATGGGTTTGGGGAAAATAGTCTAAAATTCCTCTAAATTTCATGTTCGTTTAGAAAATTCAGTTTCGGGTTTCCAAATCCGGCTCGTAGCTAGCCCGAAGATTAAACTCATGATCATATGTTTCGTCAAACTTAGGGGAAGGGTGGGTTTGGGAAGATTGGTAAGGTATTAAGGATCCAAAAGACAATTATACCCCTTAATATGAGAATGAATTGGATTGATCAATGATAAAATAGTCATTTATAGGACAAATAGTTGTTAATAATTATAATATATATGTGGGTCTTACATGTATATGTGTTGCATACCAAACATGAGTATGAATCGGATTGAATGTTGAATCTCATTTTTACAAAGAGGGGTTTGAGTTTAGAAAGATTTGGAGAAACCAATCCAAACTCCTCCTCAAAATTCATTCAAACAAGCCCCAATGGTAGTAGCTAAAATAGCCATGGAATAGTCAGAGGAATTGACCACCGGCAAATATCTGATCAGATCTTGTTAATAAATAGGATCTAGATGCTTCAAATAGATTATGAGTAATGTTATTTGGATTTAATTTAGTAATTTAATTTATTAATTATAGTTATTAGATTAATCATGGACCCTATTAAATATCAAAATTTAGTGTTAATTCAACAGTTATAATAAAGTTAAATCATTAGGTCAATAGATTATATCTCATTTTTAAGTCTTAATAACATTACTAATAGATCATGCAAAGTCAGTATGTGTAAAAGTATGAACCCTTAAGTTACACCCTTACTGATTTAGTTGTTTAATATGATATTAGAACAAGAGTTCTTGTGTTTGAATTTTACCATCACCTATGCTATTAAATAATTTTCACGCGCTAAATCCTAAATATGGTTTGTCCGTGAGACATCATAAGTTTTTAGATGAATTGATGAGGGGCTTCGTGCAAACCAAAGAGGAGAAAAAGTTTTCTCTTTTGTTGCACCCCTCTAGAACGGTTTGTCGAAAAGTGGGAATAGTCGCATTCACGTGAAAAAGTGTCAAAGGAGTCGGGGTCACACATAAGAATGAGTGTTTTTTGTGTTTTGTCTTCTTGGGCAGTGGGACTCCTGCTAGTAAAGAGAAGCATAAAAAATGAAGTCCATTTCTTTGAAATCCCACAATAGTACTGCTAATAAAAATCGAAAATGAGAGACTCAAAAAGTAATGAGAAAATGAGAGACTAAATAAGGGGTTTTTGTGACAAATTTTTTACGACGGATGTATTCGTCGTCACAAAAGACGTATTTGAAACAATTTTTTGTCGCGGCTGTGTTTGCCGTCACAAAAAACGTGTTTGTGTTAATATTTGTGGCAGTTATTTTTTCTGCTGTAAATAGTGTCATAAACTAAAAAAAAAATTTGTATTTGAGACAGCTGTTTTTCTTGTCTCAAATAATATTTATAAATTCAAAAGAATTTTTTATATTTATGACAGCTATTTTTCCCGTCGTATATAATATTTCATAAAACGTTAAAATATTGTTTTAAATTAAAAAACAGTTTATAGTTTAAAAAAGAAAAAATCTAAAAAAAATTTGTATTGGCAGCAACTATTTTTCATGTTACAAGTAATATTTTATAAAATTACGTAGTTTAACATCAAAAGACAATTTCTAGTTCAAAGAAAAAATAATTAAACTCTACAAAGTCAAGTTTTTATATCAAAATTATGAGTGTCAAAATATGACACGACCCGTTAACACGACATAAAATTAGTGGGTTTGAGTTTGAGTCTTGCTTAAACCACATGTTTAGTAAACGAGTGGACTCGTCACGATACGATTATAAACGAATTAGGTATTGGTGAAACCAATTATAAGAAATGTATACGATATGATTCGTTTATATGTCATTTACATAATTTGACAAACTATTCAAAGAAATATTGCGTGACCCTCTGTTGATGTATATTCTAACTTCTTTTAGTTCCTTATTGTATATATATATATATATATATATTATTTCAGTATAGTAACAATAATTTTATATTTTTTTTTCCAGATGTCACTGAGAGAGTAGATGGTTCGGGAAGGATGTTCAACTTTTTGCATTAATTTCTTGTACTCATAGATCGTAATGTTTTATAAAAGTGCATACTTTACATTTTGTTTAACTCATGAGATTGTTTTTTTTTTATATGAAAATATTTCTATGTTTTTGGAAATGTTGATTATATTTACTTTTGTGTTTATCTATATATATATTAAATTGGGTAGTTGTATGGATACCAATGGTTTCCCCCATAAAAAAAAATAAAAGTTGTATGGAGTGTATATATGCACAGGGTATATAACATTGGTTACCAACGGTCTATAACAATTAATTTTTTTTTTTGTGGCGGCATCGTTGCCGTCATAAATATATTTTCTATTTTTTATGACAGCCAAATATGGTATTTGAGGCAACACTTTTGCCACCGTGATAAAAACAAAAGTGTCGGATTTTTTGTGACAACTTATTTACGACAGGGTCTTATTGTCGTAAATACTATTTGAGACATATTGTTGCTGTCGTAAAAACCTTTTGAGACCACACTTATTATGGCGAGACAACGCCGCCACAAAAAGTATTTGTGACGGCAAATAGACCTTTTATGACAGTACTTTACCGCCGTAAAAACCCCTTTTTCTTGTAGTGGTATATCGACTCTGGCCATTCGCAACATAACAATGTACTTGTACTAAGGTGTTTAATAATGTTTGGTGCTCCTCACCCTCTACAGCTATGTTTTCCTGACTGATTGCACCAACCTTTTTCATGATAACTCGCAAATGTCATTGAATTTTCCCTCAAGTTCACTTAAATTTTCTTAAAACTTCCATCACATTCTTCATCTTGGGACATTTTGTTTCTTTGGATTGATTTACAGGAAGTAGACGATTTGATGATCATAAGGTTTCTCCATGCACGCGATCTAGACATAGAGAAAGCTTCTTCTATGTTCTTGAAATACCTGAAATGGAAACGAACATTCATTCCAACCGGATCGATTTCGGCATCGGAGATCCCAAATGACCTAGCACAGAACAAGATGTTTATGCAAGGAATGGATAAAAAAGGACGACCCATCACTGTTGCTTTTGGTGGTAGGCATTTCCACAACAAAGGCGGTTTAGACGAGTTCAAACGTATGTTCTTGAAGCCCTTTCTAAGTTTTTTGATATCTTTTACTCACAAGATAATGTAGTTCACCTAGTAGATGTTGAAGTTGAACCTGACAATTAACCTCTTCTTTTTTCAGGATTTGTGGTTTTTGCTCTTGAAAAATTACGTGCAAGGTAGATCCTCCCCCCCCCCCCCCCCCCCCAACTTCTTTTCCTGAGAATCCCACATGAAATGAGAAAATTTTCGGTTAGTACTACACACCACATGACACCCAAAGAGAGACTGTTACAAAACCAACTTATGGGACACGAGAAATTTTTTTATTAGTACTACACACCATGTGGCACCCAATGAGAGGTTGTCACAAAACCGTGTGGGACATGTGAAAATCAGCTTGTGAGTCACACAAGTTGGTTTTGTCAACAAAAAAAAATTTTTTGACGAAGTGATGTGACAATCTTTTATTGAGAATGTAAAATTTTTTTATAGGTGATGTACACCACATTGCACTATCATGTAATGTGTTATTCACACTGAAAATTTTCTTGAAATGGAGTAGTCTCCTTCAAATTTTGGACCATAGGAGTAGGTGAGGTAGTTCTGTCCATGTGCCCCATGACCCACTAGATGGAACTATACTATCATAGCTTCTTGTTCCCATCGGAACAATAGGCTGTTATGCTCATTACTTCTGATTAGGCCGTTATGCTCATTATTAAACTTGAGCAATAACTTCTCCCAGTAATGCATTCAAATTTTGGACCATGGTACTAACTAGTTCCATCCATGTGCCCCCCTCCCCCCCAAAAAAAAAAAAACACGTTGTAAACCACGTTTGAGGCACATGACATTCTAGACTGATCTAACACAGCTTGATGTACCAGGATGCCAACAGGCAGGAGAAGTTTGTTGTCATCGGAGACCTCGAAGGTTGGGGATATTCTAACAGTGATATTCGTGCATACCTTGGAGCTCTAACCATTTTGCAGGTATAGTATTCAAAACAGCATCTTTCATTAACTTAAGTATACTTGCCAATCTCTTTGTTGACTCAAATTTTTTTTCGTTTTGGACGAAATAAATGGAAAGTTTCAGTTTCAGTGAAAACCCAAAAGAATCTATGATTAAAAACGATACATGTTTTGAAACACGACAAAATGTTTCAAAATGTTTAAAAATCAAAGTTCTGAATTTTCCCGATGTTTTCATTCTCTTTACATTACATTTTCGTTTTTTATCTGCCCAAAATCATATAGAGAAATAAAATTTTGATCCTTACTTTACTGCAAATCTTTGATTAATAGACACGCGTCCACACCTCGGGTTAAAATCCTATGATGGGAGCCTCTCTCACCGGGACATAGGGAACCCATTTGCTATTGCATAGAAGTTGTAGCACTATGATATGTTGAAATTTGAAAAACTTCTGAATTAATTGTTTGCTGTTAATGACAGGATTACTACCCAGAGAGACTAGGGAAATTGCTTATCGTCCATGTGCCTTACATATTTATGACAGTATGGAAAATTGTCTACCCCTTTATCGACAACAATACCAAGAAAAAGGTGAGATTTTGATTTCTCTCTCTTCTTAAAGACTGAATTTAAATTCTCTTTATTACAATTTCCCTTAGTTTCATTTAATGATAAATTATTCATCGTATATGGATGGAGAGCCCACTAATAAATAGTGGGTCCCATGTGTATTAATAGTAGATGATCTACCATTAAGTAAGTGAGCAATGCCATGTAACCCAAATCTGCAACCCAAATTTGCATCTCAAATGAAGGATGACCATTGAATCAGTGGGTCCCATTTAAAAAAGTTGATGGGACTCACTCATCCACTGGTCCCCCGTCATTTGGGATACAAAGTGTAATGAAAAAGATTGGATCCGAAAGATTGCTGCATTTAAATGTTAAACGTGTTATCTTATCATGGATAGTTCCCATACCTTCACAACATGTGCTGCCAATGCTTCACAAAGTCCCAACACTTAATAAATAGGTCAACACGGACTTAGTAATACATGATACCAACATGACGGTACACAATACGACATTATACAGTTATAAATAAATCGATTTTGATTGTGAATTGAACATATTTTGATATGAAAAAACTTAAGCATGCACAAATTTTTAGCTGCAAACAAGAATAGGACTATGGTACTTACCGAAAAAAGGGAATAGGATTACAGTTAACTAAATTCATGTATTTTTCTGCTAATACAGATTGTGTTTGTGGAAAATAAACGACTGAAATCAACTCTGCTCGAAGACATCGACGAGAGCCAACTTCCAGAAATTTATGGAGGCAAAATGGCATTGGTTCCCATCCAAGACGGCTAATTGGAAAACTTGCCTTCCTTTGAAAGTGCTATTCTTCTTTTTTTTGCCGGTCTTGAGGATCAGCTTAGCTCTGACTTAATCCTGAAATGGCGGGAGCTTCGTGGGTTATGGTTTTTTTTCACCCTTTATAGGCATGATTTCTTTCAATAAGAGTTTAAACTTATCTACAGGAGGTGCAATGATTTACTTAATGGGCGAGGTCTCGGATTTAAGTCCAGGATGGCCCAGTTGTGGGAGACATGGTGCCTATTTTGCTTAATAGGATGGAATTATGTATAAATTTACAGGTTTGGTGTGTGCAGAATGAATTGGTTCCTGGGTATTATATCTTATTAGTTGTATCGTGGTGGACCCTTTTATATGCGTTAAGTCCTACTTGTATTTATGGTGGGTGATCTCTTATTAAGTGAAATTAAAAGGGTGTTGCAGAGAGATCCAAATCCGATGTTCTGGTACATTTGGCTCCTCCCTAGTTTTAAGTTCTCTACAAATCTAATAAATTACCGTCTAGTAGTAAGAACCCAACTTAAACATAATCGATTCCATCAAAAAATTCTTGATAAGATAATTTTAAAAGGAATCGAAAGGTAAGTAGAATTAGAGAAGAGTGGTACCCCATGGTGAAGTGTAGTGAGAAGATTTTTTGTGCTTGGATGTAGAGAAGAAACAAGAACATGAGCACCACAGCATCAGCTTCTGATATAATTTCCTGGGAAATGAATAACACTGCATATTTGTCTCCGCCCACGAGGATCCTCCGTTTGGGTGCTAATGATGTTAATCTACGTAGTTACAGCATGTCACAGCTTACCATCAACCTGGCCGGAACATGGTCAAAAAGAAGATCAGCTCCTGAAAAGTTAGAGCACATCCAAAAGAGGTGCAGTTTTTATAATAGGAACAAAGACAGCGTCCAGAAAAAGGACCCCAGCACTACAACCCAACGCGATATGAAAGCATTTCCTAGAAGCAAATTCGTGGAGGTCCAAAATGGCTTCCCATTGAGAGCCACCATCATGGAGGTGTAAATTTGCATAGAGGAGTTCCCCAAAACAATGGAAGATTCCAAGAAGTGTCACCAATGTTTAACTCAAATTCTGCATTCAACGTTAGGATGCACTTCCACCATGTTTGAAGGTGAAAAAATTATAAAATTGGTCAATATGCTTTGCTCAGTCCAAAAGTAGTATTCATGAGCAAAAATGATCGAAGAAATACCTCTAGCAAACTTTTGTAGTCGCATGCTCAACAGAGGTCAATTTAAAATGCTCAAAGCTGCAGACAAAAACTAAATTAGCAAGGAGGGACATCCTCCGAACAAGTTTAGTAACTTGTTCTGCTGGAATGAAGTCATCCTCAGATCAGCCTTATCTTATTGACAATCAATAACACGTTCTCACCTTAAGAAAATGTCAACTTGAAACCTTCAGGGGGGTTTATGGTGCATCTCCTCACAACTGCCAGCAATTTGATAATGCAAACATGATTTAAGGGAGCCACTTTTTAAGTTCTTCATCTAGCTAACTTCTTCAGGTTACCTAGGGAGTAGGGACCCAACCTCGAGGCGTCGACAATGTTAGAAACTCA
Source organism: Ilex aquifolium (assembly GCA_951799425.1). NCBI lineage: Eukaryota > Viridiplantae > Streptophyta > Magnoliopsida > Aquifoliales > Aquifoliaceae > Ilex > Ilex aquifolium. The sequence goes on along the minus strand of OX637410.1, from coordinate 12,122,532 downwards.
ATATCCTCTTCATCAGGCAGTTGATGAAAGCCATTTCCCCTTGCCACTTGAGAGACGCAGGTGCCCCACAACCACTTCCGGAGATGACAACTTAAAAGAAGACCAAGGCAATAACATCCTTGCCGTTAGACGTGTTCAGCACGATTGAGGATCAAGAGACAACCTGATGTTTGTCAGTATAAGGTAGACTATGTGCACTTGCTACAATTACAAGGGGGTAAACGGTCCATAGTTGCACTACCAGTATCCAATTTTGGAAGTTCTTCAAAGCCCCCAACTACTGGGAGGTCAAACCTTTGGAAATTTAGCCAACAAAGGATTATCAGAAAACTCACCACACATGATCTATCAATAGTAACATGCATGCTGACCTATCATTTTGCATACTAACAAACTGACCAATTTCTATGGGCTTGTTGGTCAACCAAACACTTTTACCTTAAAATGTTAGCCAACCCATGATCATTTAGCATACGCAGATATATAAAGGAAAAATTATATCATCCTGCATGCAGGAATGTACTTAAGGGTAGAGATTCAAATCTTGGGTAAGTAAATGATTGACAAAAATTTTGTATACAATATTTCAAGGTACACTCTGAGAATTTGGTAATCAAGAAGAAAAGGAAAACTATATTCTCTAAAGAGAAAAAGGGGTTTTTTTTTTTGTTGGGGGGGAGAGGGTGGGATGTTGAGGAAGCAATAGATATGTATTTGGGAGAACTACATTACATATTTTTTACCGAAAAATTCTCTAGGAGTGAAATGAATTCAGCTCAAATTATTTTTTCTTTTTAAAAAGCCTCTAGTATCATATGCTATTCAAACTAACATGGTTTCAAAAGAAACTCAGCCAAAGGGGAAGCTTAGTGTGCTTGTATGCAATTTGAATTGAACACATCAAAATAAAATAAAACGAACAATCAACATTAGTAGATAACTACGATTTGGTAAGACCAAGAAGATACTTAGAATTACGAGAGGCAACGCATAGTTATGAAGACACCTTGTCCGTTGATAATTTGTGGTTTCATTTAACTTCTACATAGACAGACCCTCTGTAATTGAATTCGGTTCAAAAAAATTGTAGCCACTCCATCCTTCTTGTGCATCCACCTCAACAATCGCTAATTATCGCCGTCATATTTGTCCCCCATTGACTAAGCCTACACTACCGCAATATTGAATAATGGCTTCATTCAGTAGTGGTTGGAATGAAGCTGAACATATTTCTCCACCAAAATTAACTACCAATAGTCTCCACAATTACAGAAACCACCTTCAAACCGATGAAATCGGACCCGGTCCCTCACAATTATCACCCTGTATAATAACTTCGAGACAATTTTCATCCAACAGTGGCAGTCAGGGCAAATCCGGATGTTTTTAGAAACCTGAATTTCAGTTCCAGGGCTTGATTTTAGGATGCCATAGGCCAATGCTAACTTTTCACTGTGATAAATCAAATTTTCCTCCTTTTCCTCCTCAGATGTATCCATCAAAACTAATTTTGTCATAGGGATAAATCCCACCATTTTGGCTCGACAGATCAGTCCTTCCAACAACTTGTATATGCCTTCTGTTTCAAGGTGAGATCGATCGCCTGCCTTGAATTGGTGAATGGCACCACGCAATTCAATCCAACTTCTTCCGTCCTTTTTACAGACTCCTTTCTTTTTCATCATATCTTTGACTCTCTCAGCACTTTCCCATTTCCTTATAGAACAATGGATATTTGACAACAATACATAATCCCCACTACCAAGATGTGATATTTTTGCAATGGCAACTTCAGCCAACTTAGAATTTTTGTGAATTCTACAAGCATTGAGAGGCAACATAGGTGTAAGACATCATGGCCATCACTGATACGTTTTATTCAACTTCCTCTCCTACCCCAGCCTCAATTACAACCACTTACCCTTCTATTCATGGTTCTCCTCTGCTACTATTAATACTACCAAAGACTACTGTAGCAATGAGACAATAAGGACAATGCGCAAGATTTAGTGACATGAAAGCAAGTTAGAAAAAATTTCGCTCAAGCCACAAAATGAACTCCACAAACACCCAAAGCCACAGAAGTGCAAGCCCACAACCATGCAAGAGTTAAAAGGGGATTTGTGACCTCATTCCTAAAAGCTTGACCAATTTGAGCAGCAAAAAGGGAGCTTGTTCCCATTGGAGTAGTACAAGTCTTTGAAGTTCACAAAAATGCCGTGTGCTGTCTCAGGGCGCATGTACCTGCACCAAATAAAGTTTAAAGTGCAAACAAAAACAAAATGGCCCACACAGATCAGGAAAATAAATCAGCGGAAACATAATCTCCTCACAGTCACAAGTAAAGGTACATATTAAAAATTAACGACAAACTTGGTACATAGCAACATATCATGATGATATCCTTACCCAGGGCTCAAACCAGATGGCCGTATTGAGGTCTGAAACATTAGGTTGAAAGGATAGGGAGTAGATAGAGGGTTCTTCGTATCTGGAGCAGTAATACCATAATCCTTAATCTTTGCACCTAGTTCTTCGACAGAAAGATCATCCAACACGGCAAGGATGTGTTTGAACTCTGCTACCTTTTCCTCAGTGATCTTAGGATCTTTCTCAAGCTTCTCCTTGCAAAAATCCTTTAGCAAATGGTCCGCACGGTAACAAGTACCAGTCTTTTCATCCTTAACCATAAGGTCAGTGAATTTATCGACATGACCCGATGCCTTCAACACAATCTCTGGTGTCACACATGGGCAATCAACTTCTAGCATGTTCTCCTCCAGAACAAAATGCTGAAATACTAACATAATGTGTCAGGTAAAATAAGTTGCATCATAAAGAATAACCAAGTCGCCAAAATGAATATTAAATATGATCCAAAAGAACAGAAAAGACCTCTAAACTGAATTTAAGGCATCAAAATCCAAACAAGACCATCAAACAATAGTCAATCCCACAATAGTATCTAACGTATCTCCCACCATGACATCAAGCTCCGCACACAATCATGCATGTGATGGTAACAAATATATGCTGCAGCTTGGCCATCAACTATAAAAAACTGAGACCGTTTACCTTTACACGACCAATGAGCCCAGTTAGTAACAGAAACAATGAAGAACCTTGGAATTGCTATTCATCAAGCAAAAGGGGTCCTCTGCCAAATACCCATGTGATAAAAAATGTACAGAATGCACTATTCTAACTATAAATGTCCAATAAATATTAAGCTTCAACCATGTAATTTTGAAACATGTTAGCGATTCTATGGCAACATCAACAACTCAACAAAACTTCGAGAAAAAACAACCTAAGACTCACATCCTCAGCTCATTATTGTTCACTCATAGAAATTTGGGTGAAAAGTCTCCAAACTTCTACTTATGTAGTACACCTTTACATATAAATCCAACCACGACATTAATTTTTAGGAGGATTCATAAATCTAACAGAGCATACACCACCAAATCGATATGGTTGATTCAGAAATCGATATGTATTAATCTCTATAGAAAAATGATGAAAGAGCTGACCTGACGCCAGAAAGCGAGGACATTGGACTTGACGGCGCAACCGGGAGGCTCATAATCGTACAAACCAGCAACGCCACGGTAGATCTTGAAAGAGGGTATGTAAAAGATACGGCGCTCGAGAGTGTTGACGATGGCTTGTCGGAAAGCTTCTCTGTTGTGGGCTTCTTGAGCGGCGTCCATTTTTGCTCCAATCGGAGAAGGTAGAGCTCTGAGCTCAGATCAGACTATCTAGAGGGAGCTAAAATAGCAGAATTGGAATGGAGGAGTGAGAGAAGATATTGTAGCAGAAACTCCAATGTCTGGATATGGCCTATGGTAGCGGGATATTGAGGGGTTGGCTGCAACTTGGTTATAGAATCAGGTAAAATATTTTCCACCTTCGTCAACGAGAATATTGCAATTGCGTCTAAAGCAAGGCCTTAAATTGCTAACCCATTAATCATCACATTCCAAACAGAAACATCACTATGTTGATCACTGTCAAAAATTGCTTTTGCTGTTTCAATTCTCCCACATTTTGAATACATGTCTATTAGTGCAGAACGCAAAATGTAATTTAGTTCAACTCTTTTCTCAAACATTAAATTATGTACCCACTTAGCACAATCAAGAGCTCCAAGTCGTGCACATCCAGTTAGAATGGATGAAAAAGTGAATCCGTCTGGTTCTATGTTTGAGTTCAACATATTCCTGAACATATCCAATGCCTCCTCAAAGCATGCATTTCTGACATAACCCCCAATCATCGAGTTCCATGAGACCACATCTCGAGTGTGCATTTTATGAAACACCCTTCGGGCAATATCTATTTCGCCAATCTTCATAAAACTTGCGATGATCATATTGGCAGAGAGCATATCAAAATTCCAACATGGGAATTCATTAAGCAGTTGACAAGCAAGATCGAGGTGGTCACAAGACACATACACTGATATTAGGAGTGATACAAGAGATGAGTGTGTTCCATACCCCAGCTTAATGATTCTAGACTACGTCTCAACTGCAGTTCTTAAATTGAAAGAGAGTTTGCATGCTTCAAGAGCGTGGAAGAACATCTTATCATCTGAAAGGATTGTTCCATAAGGAGAATTAATTTAAAATAGACAAAAGTCATTTCTCCAGAACAGTTTTGACAAGGTGTTCACTGTAATGTAATGGAAGGGTAATTAACACTGTCGTAATTGCTGAAATGATATCCTAGTTAGAAGACCCAAACCAGGTAATATTGAGGAAATAAAAGGCACAGGTTGCCAATCCCTTCTTCCTTTGTATCATGATGTTAGAGGTTCACATATGGCTGTACAATATAACACTCAGAATTGTCCTCTGATAAAGGGAAATTAGACAGGAATGATATATATGAATGCTTAACAATTGCACTAGCCCCACGTAAAATAGAAAAAATTGATTTTTTGACCATTCAAAATTTTGCTAGGCAATATAACTTCATATTCCTCTTTTAATGTTTTGGCAAATAAAGTTGGGGAAAGCATATTAGATAGATGTATAGACAACAAAAATTCAAAAGGATATAATAAGCGCAACATCTTGAAAATTCATTCAACACTCGCCAGACCAAGAAATGTAAAAAAAAAAAAAAAAAAGAACAAACAAACTGTTAAATGAACAAAAAAGTTCTAGGCAATTTCAGTTCACCACCACCACAAGCACCTTAGTCTCTATCAAGATGGCTATGCCATTCACCAAATCCTTGCAAAGAAAGAAGAAGCTAATATTCAATGACTACATGTTTTGCAGTCTTTGATGGACCAAGAGAACCCAACAACATTTTAATTTTCTACAAGCACAACAAAGTAGACCATTACATGAAAAACAGCACTATGATGGGCCAAAAATGCTAGACACGGTTGCTATCATCACCTGGGTTATCTTCAACAAGTGAAAATAGACTACATTCCTTAAAAATTTCAATAAAACTGAGCTTGTAATTAGAAAATACTAATAGCACAGACAGAAAAAGAGTCATATCCTTATATGAACAATAAATTACAATTCTCATTATCAAATTAAGTGCTTCACCATGAAATAAAAGATGCAAAGCGAAGAACCCAGCTGAAAATAAAATACCAAGGGTCCCAAGGAGGACATTACCAACAGTCCTAAACTAATAATTCCACCCTTGATAAGATATATGGCATTTGAATTGAGGGTCTGATGCACAAAAGCGTGTATGAGAGTATTAATAACAATTACTGGAAAATCATTGGAATCAAGTGAAACAAGGAAAACAAAGAAAAAGAGAGTTAATCAAACTTGAGGAAGGAAATGGATAGGGCTACTTACCGGTATTCGAGTAATGGGATTCTGATGGGGAAGAGAAAGCATGTTTGGTGGTGAAATTGGCAGTATGGTTCAGAAGCCATGGAGGCAAAGAGAAAGATACCTTCTTCCCTGCAAGTCTCATCATCTTCCCCTTTGTACTCTACTGGGTCATCAACTCATTGTTTATTCCTTGAGAGCCATTTTGACAAGTCTGATCATACCGGCCATAGCCAGAGCTTGCAACACCAGAGATAATTCAGACTCGCCTCCATGATGCAACATCAGGCTTCTGTTTTGGGCCGATCAGCCTCCCCTAAGTGGGTCGTCTACGAACTCTATTTGGGCTGTCACCTATCCTCTCTCCATATCGTCAGTGTTGGGATTGGACTTGTTTGGATGAATTTGTTGGGATTGGGCTTTTTTGGATGAATTTTGGGGAAGGGTTTAGATTTGTTTTTTCAAACTTTTTCAAATTTAAACTCATTTTTACAAAGATGAGATTCAACATTTAATTCGGTCAATACCTATGTTTGGTATACAACATATACACATGTAGGACCCACGGATAAATCATAATTATTAACAACTATTTGTCCTATAAATTACTATTTTACCCTTGATTAATCTAATTCATACTCATGTTAAGGGGTACAATTATCTTTTGTATCCTTAACCCCTTAACTCATCTTCCCAAATCCACCCCCCCAGGTTTGACGAAACTCATGATCATAGGTTTAATCTACGGACCAGCTACGGGCCGGATTTAAAAACCCAGAATTGAATTTTCAATCCAAACATGGGATTTTGGGATCCTTTAGACTATTTTTCCTAAACCCATCTTGTCAAGTCCCCCATACTCCCTTACTAAATAGTCCCAAAAAGCTCTTGGATTAGATGGGAGTTAAAGCTGACGACATCTTTACTTAGGTCATCTCTATTCTTAACTTATCATATTTGTGGTGCGTCCTATCGCCCTAAATCTAAGCTATGAAAACATCACTCTTTTTGTATATTTTCACAGTCAGACATATTTCTGTTATAGTTGAAATGTGGGTAGCATTTTTAAATTGGAGATTATTAATACTAAGTGTTGCACGAACCTTTATTTTTTATAGGACTAAGTAAAAGTTTTATTTGATACAAAACATTCCAATAAATAAACTCAACTTTAAATGAAAGTGAAACATAACTATTGGAGAGGGGCTGTTTGGTAACTGTCTTTGTTTTGTGTTTTTGTTTTCAATTTTTGTCAAAAATAAAAACAAAAATATGTTTGGGTATTGTTTTTGTTTTTGTTTTATATTATTATCTTGGAAACAAAGACAAAAAAATGAGAACAAAAAAAAGATGTTCTAGGAAACATGTTTTCTGAAAACACGCGCGCGCTCCCCAGCCTGTTTAATGAGATCCCCCATTCGAATCCCATTAGCAACAAAAAGAAGGTTTTTTTTGTGTTTAGAATAAAAACCCTTTGAACGGTTTCTTTTTTTTTTTTTCTTTACTCTATCATCTTCTCTCTCTCTCTCTCTCTCTCACAGACGACGAACTCAGACGAAGACGAAGACGAAGCCTCAGACGAAGATCCATCCCTCAGACCTCTTAGGCCGATCATCATTACATGACTACTTTCTGTACTACAAAGCTTCCCCAATCCGAAATCTGCAACTTTAGCATTGAAGTTTCTATCAAGAAGAACATTCTCAGGCTTTATATCATAATGAATAATTCTCTGTTGGCATTCCTCATGTAAGTATGCTATTCCTTTAGCTGTTCCTATTGCAATCTTATGCAACTTCCCCCACTCAATTTCCGAGTCACTGAACAAATATCTGTCGAGTTTGAAAACCCATTTCCATGAACTCGTAAACAAGGGCTCTAATTGTTGGATCAAAACAGAATCTACCTTAGACGATGATCGATCTCTCTCTGTCTCGCTCTCGTTCTTTGTGAAACCCAGAAAATATGTGCATATATACACAAATCTGTGCGTCTGTGTGTGAATGACGAGTGTGTGTTGTGTTGAGTCTGTGTGTGTGTGTGTGTTTATTGTGTTCTTTGTGTGTTGTGTTTGGGATTGATTGTCATTTGGTATTAATTGAATTGTTATTTGGAATTGTTACCATTTATGATTGATTGAATTGTCATTTGGGATTAAATTGTCATTTGTAATTGATTAAATTGTCATTTCGAATTGTTGAATTGCCATTTGAGATTGAATTGCCAAATAGATACCAAACATATTTATGATAAAATTTGAAGTAATTACCAAACATATTTTTTGTTTTTATTCTCATAATTTGATAGACAAAAATGACTCCCAAACATGTTTTCTGTTTCAGAATTTATCACAAAACAGAGACAAAAATTATCTCCGTTTTTGATTTTTTGAAGACACGAAAACAAAAACGTTACCAAACGACCCCTTAATTTCACTTCATTTCATATGAATTTGAAGATAGAACAAAACTCAGTTAAATTTGAGTAAAGGGTAGAAGATGCACTTACTTGAACTCATTTGGGTCTAACAAGACCCTCTAATATTTTCTAATTTTACATAATTTTGATCTAGCGAGTCTCCATCACCTAATGAAAATTTTGTGAATGCAATATTGCTCCAAACTTTAGTTGATTACTGATGGTAACTTACTATGGTAATCAATTTAACTTTTCTTTCATAGTATTTGATAATGATAAATTAAGCACGAACTCGGTAGAGGAGCTCAGTTGCTCAGAAAAGGAGCTCCATGACTTGGAAAGGGCCTCAGCTCCTTGTGCGCCAGCATCCCAGCTCGGCGGCTCTTTAGCTCTGCATGTTTTGACTAATTCATATCAGTTGAGATATCCACACTGGAGGATGTCATCTTCTGTTTCATTTCTGGTGCCGCTCCATTCAAATAACAGTTGAGGATCTTTCAACGGTTCAATCTTTTGACCTATAAAAAGGCCAAGTTGGGCATTATCCATGTAAATACAATATCTTACAATAATTCATTTCGGACTTTATCATCGGAGGGTCGACCACTGAAGTCTCTCTGGTCCTCGACTTCTCTTGCAAGATTACTCTCGTCGGTTGCCAAATCATAATTCCGATCAACCACCACGGTGAACAATTTTTGAGATCAATAGTATTAGTCTAATTTTTCTTTAAATGTCTAAAGAATAATGCATCAAATTGGACATTTTTTACTTTTTAACTACTCATCAGCATGAAGCGCTTGGGCATTTAGGCTAGTGGTTAACCGTGATACCCTCAAATGAGTCGGGTCATGCCTCACCAAAGTTGAGGCATTTATTATGCCTCTCTGAGTGTTCTTTCTTTTGTCTCTCTTCGTAAATTCTTTTTTATTTCCATTTGGGTGTTTCCTCTTTTACCCGTACTTTGTCCACGATTTTTTCGTTTTCATGTTGGGGTGCTACAAGCCCTTTGTACACGACTAAATATTCAATATAACGTTTGCACTGTTATAAATACTATTAATTTGGATGACTATTATACATAAATAGTAACAAATAGTATTTGTACATGACCATACAATACACAACTAGTTACCACATTTAATGGGTATGGGAGTCATTCATCCTTCTACTGACAATGCAAAAAGGCTATTTGTTTTGCCTATAAATAGGGCTTGCACTTTTGAATGAAGAACACATAGGATGATATATATCTTCTCATTCCTCTCTAACTTTCAGTATTGCTTTTCTATCTCTTAATTTGTTTGAGTTAGTTATTTGTACCTAAATAAATTTGCTTGTTTTACAATACGTTATCAGCACGAGAGCTAGCCAACTGAATCATTGCTGAATTATTTTCTATACTCGAAATGTAAACTCAGGTGTATGAATTAATCAGTTTTAACGTAACACTATACATGTTATGAAAAAATATGATGTGGGTGTGTTGATTTTAAAATTGTCATTATAATTTAGTTAGTGTCTGAAACATCTAAATTGTGTACCTGCAGTACATAAATAATTTTATACAAATTATATTCCTGAAGAACATAATAGAAAAATCTAAGTACCTGAAGTACAGAGAAATATTATTATGCTAGAAAAAAGGCATACAAATTACAAAACCTGAAGTTTGTAGATTATTGTGATAACAGAATTATTAACTTGTACCAGCAGTACTTCAAATATTAATTGATGTCTGCAGCATTTTTCTCATTATATTTATGCATATTTATTTATTGTCAATTTTTTTTTGAGTTTCGGATATATTGAGATGGTCAATCCCACTCACTTTAAAAATGTTGCGAGATCAATCCCTGATTTTGAAGACAAATCTCATTTAATAAACAAGAAAGCAGGGATAGAATATAAGTGGTTTTATGCTAGACCCTTTATTTTCTGATATGTAATACTTTGATCCACTTATCTTCTGATGAGTAACACTATGACCTTTTTATCTTCTGATGAGTAATACTTTGACCTTTTTATCTTCTGATGAGTAATACTTTGACTCCTTATCTTATAATGAATACTAATGTTGTCTCGACTTTTGAAAATTCTACTTTTACATTGATATTCTTCTAGCAGATTAATAAATAGAGTCATTTGATGGAAAATCAACATAAATAAATGAGATCTTTATTACTAATACAAGATTACAAGAGATTACTACTAACTTGAAAAAAATGGGAGAAAATAAAACATACAAATAAACTACAACTGATACAATTACATCAAGTAAGTTTGTAATAATCTAAGCCACAGTGATGTGTAATTACATAAAGAAAAATGAACATCGTTACTAAGTAGAGGATGAGAATATAAAAGAGATAGCAAAAGACAGTATTTGTTTCTGAAGTCATAGAGAATTTTGAAAACGAAGTTAAGGATTTTAGAGAGAGAGGAGAGAAAAGGCGAAGCTTTCTAAAGACAGAATTGAGGTGTGAAATCTGATGTCATTTTAGGGTTTTGATGCTTTTATAGACAAACGGTTCGGGTAAGTTGGGTTCTCGGTCTGTATCTACTCATAAACCAAACCCACTATATGTCCACCCGTTTGCCTTCGGTTTAATTGGTTTAGGGTCGAATAATCGGATATTCAAATTTCTTTATATTCTACAACACATTTATTCACATAATCGAAGTAACAAATAATTTTATGTGATCTTAGAATTAAATGAAAATATTAAATATTCAATGTACTCGTGATCAAACCATTATTTATAACAACAATTTGATGAGAATATTTTATTTATCTACCTTGATTATTTTGTTTTCATATAGTTTTGCAAAAATGGCCAACATTACGAAATTGGAATTTCATGGCCTAGACATCTCGAGGTACAACTACATGACACGAGCTCTAGATGTTGAGCTTTACCTTGATTCAAAAAATCTTGGAGATACTATAAAGAATAAAAATACAGCAACTCCTGAAAATTGCGCAAAGTCGTTGATTTTTCTTCGTCGTCACATTCATAAAAGCTTAAAAAATGAATACCTCACTGTTAAAGATCCTTTAGAGTTGTGAAAAAATTTAAAGGTCAGGTTTGATCACCAAAATACCATTATCCTTCCGAAGGCTAGACATGAATGGTTCAGAATTTGATTCCAAGATTTTAAGAGCGTATGCGAATACAATTTAGCAGTACATAAAATTATTGCTAAACTAGAATTATGTGGTTAGCCTGTATCGGATTCTGAAAAATTAGAGAAAACCTATTCAACATTTCATGCATCAAACATTTTATTACAATAACAATATAGGCAACATGGGTCAAGACCTATAATGAACTCATAAAATGTCTTTTACTTGCCGAGGAGAATAATGAATTACTAATAAAGAATCATGAATTTCATCCAACTGGACACCAAGCTTTCCCACAAACAAATGTCACATCTTTTCGTGGTTAAGGACAAGGGCGTGGTTATGGTCGTGTCAAGAATAAAAATACTCATTTTTGCAAAGGTTATCGTGGAGGTCTGAAGTCCTTCACACCAAATCAGAAATGAAAAAATGCCCCACACCACCACAAATGGAATAACTATCCACACCACTAGAAGTGGAACAACCAGAACAAAGAAAAGAAAGAAAAGGGTTTACCGAACAAATTCTCTAAGAAGACTGAAGATAGTTGTTATAGATGTGGAATGAAAAGACATTGGTGGCGTACCTGCCGTACGCCGAAACACTTGGTAGATCTCTATCAAAAGTTCAAAAAAGAAAAAGAAAAATTGATAGAGACAAATTTTTGTGAGGGAACATCTGGCATCGCCCTCATCGATTATTCATTTGATTTTGCTAATTTGGATGTTTATGATTTTTTTATGAACCCAAGCAAAATGAAATGGAGAATGTAGACTAAGAATGTTATCTTGCATTTTTTACAAATAATTTGAGTGTATTGTCTTTGTATGTTATTTAATATTCATTTATATGTATTTCTTTATTAATAAAACCATGTGTGTTTTTTATATAGAGACATGAATCCTTGTAATTCATTGGTTAACTCCAAGGTGAAAGATGAAGATATATGCTTAGCGGATAGTGCTACGACTCACACAATCCTTTGTAATAAAAAGTATTTCTCTGAACTAATATTATCTAAAGCTAGTGTCAGTACAATATTAGGTCATGCAGACTTGATTGAAGGCTCTGGTAAAGTAAATATGATACTACCCCAAGGAACTACTGTTGAGTTTTAAAAACATGTCATAATGGATATCACAATAAAACGACGAATGAGGGTGACAGAGTATTTATACATCATATCATTGTATATACTAAAAGCATGTATTAGAAAAATTTCGTACTCTCTTTTTTGGATTGTACTATACCAAAATAAAATTTGTAGAATCAAATATTGTGATACACCAAAAGTGCTCTGATCCAAAAAAATTTATGCTTTGGCATAATCGTCTTGGTCATCCAGGATCAATAATGATGCGTAAGATCATTGAGAATTTATATGGGCATTCTCTAAAGAACCAAAAGATTCTTTTACCAAGTGATTATCCATGTTCTGCTTCTTCACAAGGTAAATTGATTGTCAAACCATCTCCTTTAAAATTGATTTTTGAATCTCCTAATTTTCTATAACGAATTCAAGGAGATATATGTGGTCCAATTCTCCTTCCGAGTGGACCATTTCATTATTTCATGGTTTTAGTTGATGCATCAACAAGATGGTCACATGTTTTTCCTACTTGCTACTCAGAATGTCGCATTTACAAGGCTTCTCACCTAAATAATCCGGTTGCGAGCACAATTTTCAGATTATCCAATCAAGACAATTCATCTAGATAATGCTACTGAATTTACGTCACAAACATTCAATAACTATTGTATGTCAGTAGGAATGGATATTGAGCATCCAATTGCACACATTCACACACAGAATGGTCTAGTTGAGTCTTTTATTAAACGTATTCAATTGATAGTTCGCCTCATAGTTATGAAGACAAAATTACCTGCTTTTGCTTGGGGACATGTTGTGTTGTACGCTGCATCTTTAATTCGTGTTCGACCAACTACATATCATGCATATTTACCAACCCAACTTGTTCTTGGTCAACAATCAAATCTTTCTCACTTATGAATTTTTGGTTGTGTTGTATATGTTCCAATTCCACCAGCACAACAAACCAAGATGGGTCCACAACATCGATTTAGTATTTATGTTGGATTTGACTCTCTTTCAATAATTAGATATCTTGTACATTTAACTGGTGATATAATTAAAACACGTTTTGTAGATTATCATTTCGATGAGTAAATTTTTCCACCATTAGGGAGAGAAAATAAATATCCTGAAGAACAACGTGAACTCACTTGGAATGTTCCAGTGTTATCTCATTTTGATCCCTAAACAAGTCAATGTGAACTGAAAGTTTAAAAGATCATTCATTTGCAAGGTATTGCAAATAATTTACCTGATGCATTCACCGACACAAATAAAGTAACAAAGTCACATGTGTCAGCTGCAAATGTACCAACAAGAATTGATTTCCCTGTAGGACAATCTGGTAGCATAGTTGCAAATGAGTCTAAGACAAGCATGAAGCGTGGTAAACCTGTCAGTGCAAAAGATATTGTCCCTAGGAAAGAAAAGGGCAAGAGAGAGTAAATAAAGAAGTTAATGCTCCTAAAGAGAATAACAAACCAGAAGTTTGTGTCCCTGAAGAGAGTCATCCCACAAAATAATTACCTCCTGTAGAGGCTCAATTAACTCCTCAAGAATCTCAAATACCTTTGGAAGAGGCTTAGGTACCTGAGAATGATGAGATCTCTATAAACTATGTGCACAATGAAAAAAGATGGGATCGAAATAAAGTTATTGTGGATGACATATTTCCATTTGTTGTTGCTCTTGATATTTCAAGAAATGGTGAGGGGCCTGAACCGAAAACTGTCGATGAATGCTGACATAGAAATGATTGGCCAAAGTGGAAAGAAGCAATTCAAACAGAGTTCTATCAAAATACAGTGTATTTGGACCTGTAGTCCAAACTTCAGAAGGTGTTGAATCCGTAGGATATAAATGGGTGTTCGTGAGAAAATGAAATTAGAAAAATGAAATTGTACGGTATAAGGCACGACTTGTGGCACAGGGTTTCTCACAGGGACCTGGTATTGATTACGAGGAGACGTATTATTCCATAATTGACGCTATCACTTTCAGATTTTTGATAGGTCTTGCAATCTCTGAAATGCTGGATATGCGTTTAATGGACGTCGTTACTGCGTATTTATATGGCTTATTAGATAATGAGATATACATGAAAATCCCTGAAGGATTCAAAATATCAAAAACATAATTCACAGCCTCGAAGGTTGTATTCTATTAAACTTCAACGATCGTTGTATAGATTAAAATATAATCGCCTTGGTGAATATCTCTTGAAAAAGGATATGTTAATGATTTGATATGTCCATGTATTTTTATTAAAAGATCTAACAGTCGATTTTCTATTATTGATGCATATGTTGATGATTTAAATCTAGTAAGCACTCCAAAAGAACTCGCAAAAAGACACTAGCTATTTAAAAAGTGAGTTTGAGATAAAAGATATTGGACAAACAAAATTTTGTCTTGGCTTACAGATTGAACATTTATCCAATTGAGTTTTTGTGCATCAATCAACATACACATAAAAGATCTTGAAACAATTCTACATGGATAAATCATATCCATTGAGTTCACCAATGATCGTCAAATCATTAGATATAATAAGAAGGATCCATTTCGCCCTCAAGAATAAGGTGAAACACTTCTTGGTCCAGAAACACCATATCTCAGTGAAATTGGTGCACTAATGTATTTAACAAACTATACGAGACCAGACATATCATTTGCAATTAAGTTATTGGCAAGGTACAGTTCAACATCAACTCGAATGCATTGGAATGGGATCAAACATGTATTACGATATCTTCATGGGACAATGGACATGGAGTTATTCTACACGAATGACCAAAGTCCACAGTTAGTTGGATATGTAGATGCCGGTTATCTTTCTGATCCACACAAGGCTCGATCACAAACTAGATATGTGTTAACTTATGGTGGTACGGCTATATCATGAAAATCGGTTAAGCAAACAATGGTTGCTACATCATCCAATCACTCTGAAATACGAGTCATCCATGAAACAAATCGAGAATGTATTTGGCTAATATCCATGATCCAACATATTCAAGAGCAAAGTGGACTATCTTCAATCAAAGGCATCCCAACAATATTATATGAGGACAATACAACTTGTATCACACAGCTCAAGGAATGATATATAAAGGGTGACAGAACAAAACATATATCACCAAAATTCTTTTACACACATGAGCTGGAGAAGAACGATGATATTAATGTTCAACAGATTCGTTCCACTGAAAATCTAGCAGATTTGTTCATTAAAGCACTCCCACCGACTACATTCCAAAAAATTGGTGTACCAAATCGGATTGCGGCATCTCAAAGATCTATCAAGCTGAACAATCATCATTTTGAATGGATGCCTTCAACAGGGGAAGACATGTACTCTTTTTTCCTTCGCTAAGATTTTTCTCACTAGGATTAATTTAGCAAGGTTTTTAACAAGATAGTGCTTAGGATTCCAACAATTTTATTAAAATCAAATTTTTGACCCTAGTGTTATGTAAATAGTCATCCAAGAGGGAGTGTTGTAAATACTATTAATTTGGATGACTACTATACATAAATAGTAGCAAATAATATTTGAATATGACCATACAATATACAAATATTTACCACATTTAATGGGTATGGGAGTCCTCCATCTTTCTACCGACAATGCAAAAAGGCTATTTATTTTGCCCATAAATAGGTCTTGCACTTTTGAATGAAGAACACACCGGATGATATATATCTTCTCATTCCTCTCTAACTTTCAGTATTACTTTTCTATCTCTTAATTTGTTTGAATTAGTTATTTGTACCTACATAAATTTGTTTGTTTTACAATATGTACCACCTTATTAGTATTATGTGATGTAAATGTTAAAAAAGAACTAACTATTAAATAAAATAAACCCCACTTCTTTATATATAAATGATTATATATTAGGATAAATTTCACTTTACCCATTGTAGTATACTCTAAATGTATTTTACCTCCCTATATTTTAGAAACCTCTATATAACCCTCACATACTTAGTGGACTAAACTGTAAAGTTACATTTTTCATCTAATTTAACTGAACATGCTTCTCACGCTCTAGAAGTGAGAGTTTGCTCCCCCCCCCCCCCCCCCCCAAAGGAGAATTACATTGAGACCACTTGAAGTTTGTCATTTAATCACTCAAATATCTTGATATTTAAAATATTACATACAAACTCCCTAAAGTTTGTACGCACGTAACACTTAAACCCCTACCGTCAATGTTCGTTAGTATATCCGTTAATAAATTATACTCAGACCCTCTGATAAATTTCGAGGTGTTAGAGGTTGCGATGGTAGAGAACGAGGCAGTCAAGGCAAAGGCAGAGATAGTACTACAGTGTCTACAGTCGAAGATCTTGTGTCACAGGTGATCGTGGGGGATCCTTCTCAGTTAGAATAACAGCGTTCAAAACGGCTCAAGAAGAAGTCGTCTTGTGGCACTTAGTGTTATCATGCTTTATCATTTTTTTTTTTTGACTTTATTCACATATTTCTAATAGAGTAGTTTAAATGTTTTGTATACTACTTAAGTTGTACTATATTGATTGTAGTAATATTGTTGTAGTGCTGTGGTGGGGTGTTTGTGGTGGTGTGGTGTGGTGTGGTGTGGTGTTGGTTGTGTGGTGTGGTGTTGGTTGTGTTTGTGGTTGTGGACTATTTGGATTGTGGTGGTTGTTGTTTTGATATTGTGCATATAGGGCAAATTGATTTTGGTAGGGCAGAGTTTTAGGGAAAATTCTGTCGAATTTTTTTAAAATACAGTATGTGTAAAGTCAGAATTTATAATATATGTACTTAATTCCAACATGTAGTTTATATTGTTTTCAAATGTATGATACTATTATATTGTTTGCATTGTTATGTTGCGCGTTTTTCTCCACTTAAATGCTTTTGATAACATAAGACAACAAACGGTACATTATATTTTAGGACCACACAATGAAAGTACAGATAAACTATCACAACACATTAGTACAAACATATAAGCATGATGACAACTAACGGGGCACATTAGTACAACCACTGGAAGATAAACCAACATATGAGTATATGGTTATTGATCAAGGAATCTTCTTCATGGGAAACCTTCTTCGTTCAACATTTCAACGTCAAAAATACATCCAACTTCCGTAGACAACTGAAGCACAAATGTGCTACATCAACCAAGCCTTCTGCAACACAGTCGCCTGCAATTAGGCAGAGGTTGTACCGATTTTTTCATATTGTCATACGGTTGTTTTCAACTTGAATACACCACAATGCACGTTCCAATTGTTGTGGTGTGTCAATAGGCATATTAATGACAATTTGACGAGGCCTGCTTTTGTTGCAAGTGCGCAAATCTTCACTTAGAACTTCCCTTTCATTCAAACGATATTGTCATTCCTCTCTCATTCTATTCACTAACCTCTGTGAGAAACGTAAACAAAGATTTAGAGGATAAAAGAATTCATCCTCTAACGCCTAATGATGACCCATACTTTCAAACAAGTGAAGATTCGGCAGAGGTTGTACCGATTTTTCCATATTGTCATACGGTTGTTTTCAACTTGAATACACCACAATGCATGTTCCAATTGTTGTGGTGTGTCAATAGGCATATTAATGACAATTTGACGAGGCCTGCGTATGTTGCAAGTGCGCAAATCTTCACTTAGAACTTCTCTTTCATTCAAACGATATTGTCATTCCTCCCTCATTCTATTCACTGACTTCTGTGAGAAACGTAAACGAAGATTTAGAGATTAGAAGAATTCATCCTCTAATGCCCAATGATAACCCATACTTTCGAACAATGTGCGTGGACTGTAACTCTTATTTGTAGTTGGTAAGAGGGCAACACACACAATGAATTTATAGTGACATTGTGATGCTAGTTGTGGTCATTATTTTGCCAGCTGCGGATAATTTTTTTTGAAATATGGTGATTTGATTAATCGTTCAACACTGGCGATTTAACTTATCACTGAACGATGCACATCACTAACCCTTCGCATGCACATTGTCAATCGTTTGTGTGATAACAGGCGTTGAATTGACAAGGCACTGGATGATATGACCAATCTTAATGACGTAACACAACACTGTTAGTGCTGCCTATCAGTGTTATGTCATTAGTGTCTAGTCACTATCATTATTTACTCCTCAATGTCTTTTCATTGGAATAAGTTACTACTCAGTTCAATGTCTCCAATACTAAAATAAGTTACTTTTGTGTTTATATACAAATAAGTAACTGCAGTGTAAACACTACACTAAAATGTCAAAAATATCATCAATTGGGTCTTCAAGCCAAACAAACGATGATTCGTTCTCGACAAACCACCGACATCAACAAACATTTTTTTCATTCAATTCACTAGAACCCAGTAATTACACAGATCCCAACGGAGTAATGTGGTATGGAAAATTGCATTTCTTTAAGAATGAGCTAATCAACATTCATAACCCTTTCACCAAAGTCGGTCATGTGATGATTGGACCTGCAACCATTGTTCTGTCTCTAGAGTTTTACTACCACCTACCAAGACCAAGTTGGTTGAAATGTATGTTCAAGCACGTTTAGCTAAAATGTATGTGCAATCATTGTGTCACAGGCACGTTCAGCTAAAATGTATGTGAAATGGTGCACAGATAAATTATGATGATATCATTGCAACACTTGATATTGAGAATGATCAGATAGAATGACGGCTAAATCGATTCCACCTTATTAAGAAGGCAAAGATTGAACATTCAGATCTCGTAGAGCCTATAAATGCAATACCATCTGATCCATCACTGGCTTCTGACAATGAACTTTCTGATTTTGAAGAATCAAGTGATGATGATCATTATGAAAAATTTCTCCGTACTATTCTTTGTTTACATGACACACCACTATGTTGTTGGGAATATAATTGTCATTAAAAATATTTTGTTATATGTCTGTTTTATGTCGTATAAAATAAAATCTTATATTTCTATTTAACAAAAGAAATAAAGTCTCTCCATTTTGAATGTGTTTTCGTAATTCTGAGTTTTTTTTATTCATTGGGTACATACATGAAAAGTTTGACAATAGTAATAGTTTCATTGGGTTTTAGGGTTTGTTGGGTCAGGGGGTACGATGGGTAATATATATTTTTTTAGATAATAATAGTTTTAGCAGATAGAGTTTTTTAATGTTTAGGGTGGTGGTGTTAGGGTTTGTTCGGTTTTTCAAAAAAGTACAATGTCGATAAATAAATTCAAAAGTATAGTAAATTGGTGTTTTTGTTTTAAAATAACCGTAGTTTGGTAATATTAGACCATTAATTTTTTTTTGTATTGTCATATTTATTATGTTGCTATTATTTTTTAATTTGTAGTCATTATTTATTATATTGCTATTATTTTTTAATTACTATGTATTGAAAATACAACTTCAAATTGAAATTGAAATTAAAAATACAACTTGAAATTGAAATTAGAATCGAAAATACAACTTGAAATTGAAATACAATAGTTTTTTTTAGGATTAATAATTGAGCTGAGCTACTCGGGATCGACTCCAAAAAAAACTCGATTCAAACTCGGCTCATGTTTTAAATAATCCAAACTTGAATAATTTTTTAAACTTATTTAAAAAACAAATCTAAAAAACTCGACCCTCGCAAAGATTGGCACATTTATACGTAAAATAATTGAACCACTTGAACTCAATTCAATTTGAGCTCAACTCATTTTTTAAAACTGAACTTGAATAATTTTTTAAATTAGTTTAAAAAAATGAGTTCGACATGCTCGAGTAAATTATCAACCCTAGCCTTTTCTAAATCGTCTCTCCTGGCATGACCCATTAGTTTTTGAATGGTGCCATTGTCGACAAGAGCCACTAACATTCACATCCAAAAGGGACACAGCAAAGGCTTCGATTTATTTGGTTTGGATCCTAAAATTGCCCATGAGATTCAAGTCCCTAGTTATCATTCCTGCAGAACTAGGTAACCAAGCTCTATTCACTTCGTTTGGTCGGACTTTAAATTCATAATAATAAACGATATATATGAGAGACTGCATTTCAGGCTGAGATACCATCCTGTAAACATGTTGCACTATTCTGCATACAGATTAATATTAAATCGTGCCAGTAGGTATTTGAACAACCATAACCTGAAAGTGTAAAATGAGTTTTGAGGACAAAAATTATAGCATCTTGATGTATAATAGAACTCAACTTTGACACTATTGGTGACCAATGGAGTGCTGATAAGCCAGCTAAAGCCTCTCAAATTCACTCATCCGGCCATCACGATGAGTGAGTAGGGTACTTCCACAGAACATCACCCCAAGTGCTTGGTCCATCGGTCACGTCCTTAATTACAGATGCCACCTCTTCCACATTCACACGAATTTGCTGCTTGCTGTCCCTTTCCCGGACTGTAACTGAGGATGTTGAATCCACGGTAATGGCAAAAGGAACACCAAGTTCATCTGTTCTTGCATATCGCTTCCCTATTGAAGTACCTGCAATAAGTAAATGAATAAATAAATTGATTTGTTATCTCATTGGTAGGCATCACAGTATGCATATTGCCAACATGTATTCATTCCCATGAGCATTAATCAAATAACTGAGTAATTCTAAATGGAAAAGTGTACAATGTGTCTTACCTGCTCAATTTCTATATAATTTCAGCATTTGGATGCTTCATAGTTACAAGGTAAATTGAGCCAAACAAATGACGAGTGGGAGGTCTTGGTTTGCATCTATTTGGATTTGTAGCAAACCCGAATTCATCTCAGAAACATAGACTACAACCAGACTGAACTAACCATGCATGTAAATGGATTGTAAATGCAAGTAGTAAGGCCGTGTTGAAGTTATTGAGTGGCTGGAAAATAAAGTCAGTTTTGGATACATAAAATAAAGGCCGTGGAATCACAATAATAAAGAAGCCTCTTGGGTCCAAAGGCCTAATGACATTATTCGGTTTCTAAGAAATCCTCAGTCAAGCAGTCAAAGCCCTAGTCCAAATAGAACTGGGATTAAATGAGAGCCTAATTACAGTATTTTTCTAGATATCTAAACATTTCATGAGAACCCACAAAACCGCAACTTAATATGCCACATCTATTCATCCATTTTTTGGTAAATCCCTTTCTCCATTCCGGACTAAGCCAACCAAAAACCACTTGAGTTGATGTCCATAGTGTTAAGTTTAGAGAATTAACACAATATTAGAGAAAGACAGAGAGTAGTCAAAACTTAACCTACCTCTCACAAACCACTTGTATTTATAGTTAACTTATAATAATACAAAAGACGTATTACACCCTCTAATATTTACACATAATACCCTAATACTCTTAACACTCCCACTCAAGCTGGACTATATATATCATCTAATCCAAGCTTGGAACAAATTACTGTAAGACATGTACGACTCAAGGCTTTGATAAACATATCTGCAAGTTGATCTTCAGATTTCACAAATAGAGTCGTAATCTCTCCAACTACTATCTTGTCTCGAATAAAGTGACCATCAACCTCAATATGTTTGGTTCTCTCGTGAAACACTGGATTGGCAGTGATATGGATAGCTGTCTGATTATCACAGAACAACTGTAACGGAGGTTGAACTGGAAATTCAATTTCCTGCAAGAAGTGTAGTAACCAAGTCAACTCACTCGTTGTATGCGTCATTGCCCTATACTTAACATCAGCACTGGATCTTGCTACCACTGGTTATTTCTTACTTTTCCATGAGACAACGTTACCTCCTAAGAAAATACAATAATCAATGGTTGATCTCCGATCGGAAGGAGAGTCGGCCCAATCAGCATCTGAGAAACCTTCCACTCTAAGATGTCCATTAGCTCGATATTGCAAAATACGAGTAACTGTCTCCCAATGTGGTACTCTAGGATACCCCATAAACTGACTTACTATACTGACTGCATAAAAAATATCCGGTCGATTAATAGTGAGATAATTAAGCTTCCCAACCAATCTGCGATACCGACCCGGATTCTCAAACAGTGCACCATCATCCATCAACAGTTTCTAATTCGGATCCATAGAAACATCAATTGGCCTACCACCCAACAAACCTGCTTCCTCTAGCATATCAAGTACATATTTTCTCTGGGATAAACAAATACCCTATTTAGATCGAGCCACCTCAATACCCAAGAAATACCTGAGTTTTTCCAAATGTTTAGTATGAAATCAATCTTGCAGAAAGGTTTTTAACTTGGTAATCCCCTCAGAATCATTTCTAGTAATCACAATATCATCTACATAGACCACTAATAACATATCCGGCATCAGTCTATCTATGAAACACAGAATGGTCTGTCTGACATCGAAGAAAACCAAACTCTAAAATTGTATCTGAAAACTTACCAAACCATGTCATCGGTGACTGTTTCAAACCATACAAAGATTTATTTAACTGACATACACTCCCGTACTCCCTCTGAGCAGTAAACCCAGGTGGCTGTTCCATATATACCTCTTCAACCAAGTCACCATGTAGGAAGACATTCTTGACATCTAACTGAAACAAAGGCCAATCAAGATTAACAGCCAAAGAAATCAAGTTTCGAACAGAGAAAATTTTGGCAACAAGAGAAAAAATCTCATCATAATCAATACCATAAGTCTGAATAAAGCCCTTTGCAACAAGCCGAGCTTTTAGACGCTCCACAGAACCATCCGGATGAAATTTAACAGTATACACCCAACGACAACTAACAGTTCGTTTACCAGGAGGTAGAGGAACGAGATCCCAAGTCCCATTATGATGTAAGACATTCATCTCCTCCTCCATAGCTTTCCTCCAACCCGGACCAGATAACGCATCATGTAAGTGCTTAGGGATAGAGATAGTAGATAATTGAGAGGTAAAACAAGAGAAAACAAGAGACAAGGCATTATATGAAACAAAATGAGCAATGTGATGATTAGTAACACATGAACGAATACCTTTTCGAAGAGCAATAGGTAAAGAGTCTAAATTACCTGATGTACCATGATCAGCAGACGGCAAATAATACGGTACGAACACCTCAGTCGATGGGCGAGTACGACGAGTATACAAGAAGAGGTAAAGTGGATGGTAACACAGTAGACAGCGGAATATCTGACGGTGAGGGAAGAGATGGTGGTACAAGAGACGACCCAAAGTCCAGATCCAAAGGCTGAGCAAGTGTTAGAAAATATGGAACAAATTCCTCAAATGTGACATCGGCACTAGTAAAGTATCGTCGTAGGGAAGGACTATAGTAACGATACCCTTTCTGTGAACATAATAGACACACCCAAAAATCTTAGGAGTTAAGGAGAATAAGGACTTACCAGGAAAAAGGACAAAATATGGACTTTGTCCATTTAACATAGATGATGGCATACGATTAATAAGATGACAAGCATTGAGAACAGCATCACTCCAAAAACATCGAAAAATATTCATCTGGAATAACAATGCACGTGTCACTTCCAACAAATGACGCTTAATGCGTTCAGCAACACCATTCTGTGGAGAGGTGTAAGCATAGGAAGTCTGATGGATAAGATAAGCTGAAAAATGATCAGATTCATATTCCCGAGCATTATCAGAACATAAAATACGTATACGACAACCATACTGAGTTTTTGTTTCCTTGCGAAAGGTCTCAAATATAGAGAATAATTCAAAATCAGCTTTCATCAGAAACAACCATGTCATACGTAGGGCTGTTAAACAAGTCAAGCTTAAACATTTTTTTAGGCTCGTTTATGTGTAAATAGTCAAACGAGTCAACTCGTTTATGTGTAAATTAGGCTTGAATTAGGCTCGAATTCAGCTCGATTATCACCCCTAGTCACACGAGAATAATCATCCACAAATAACACAAAATAAGAATATTTATTAGATGAAATATTCTTTATTGGACCCCCTACATCAGAATGTACCAACTCAAATGGACTAGACACACGATTATTGACTCTAGACTGAAAGGACACACGGTTATTGACAAGCTTCACAAGACACAGACGACACATAACTAAGATTAGGAACTTGGCGCTTCAGATTCTGGAGAGAGGGATGTCCAAGACGACAATGCCATTGAAAATGAGACAACGGGGTCTGTAGAGCCCGAGTAGGTGAATCAAAGCCAAAGTAATATAGGCCACCAACTTCATGCCTTGTACCAATCTTCATCTTCGTCTTGAGATCCTGAAATACACAATAAGAGGGATAAAAGATTACGAAACAATTCAAAGAACGGATAATCTTGCTAATGGAAAGTAAACTAAAAGGAAACTGAGGAACAAATAACACGGATGATAGGGACACATCAGAACTCAAGTGAGTAGTCCTCAAACCTAAAACTATAGAACAAGTACCATTAGCAAGAGTAACATTGTGTGGAAGTAGCAGACTGATAAGTAGAAAAGACACCAAACGCACCAGTCATGTGGTCAGAAGTGTCAGAGTCTATGATCCAGGGACTGCGAGTGGAGAATAATAAACAAGTGCAAACGATACCTGATTAGGCAAAAGTAGCAGTGGAGGAAGATAGAACAGCCTGTTGTTGGGACAGGAACTGAGCATACTCCTCACGTGTATAGTAACCAACCCAGAGTCGGGTAGAGTTGACCGAGGTGTCATCCTAATAGGAAACCTAATTAGCAGCACCAAAAAGTTTTCCATGTAAATCCCAATAGAAATCAACAGTGTGACCTCCACGACCACAGTGAGTACAGAAACGAGGTCCACTACGGCCCCAACAACCACTCGTACAACCTCCTGTACGACCTCCACAACCACCACGATTACCACGTCCACCTCAGTGACCATCACTGTGGCTACTAGGAACCACAAGAGTTGAGCGATCAGTGGGGACACCATGATCGATGCCTGAAGAAGTAGACAAAGTAGCACACTATCAACGAAAGAAAACATCAAGTAGAGGGGGAAGACTAGAACCACCCAAAATCTGAGAACGAATAGCCTCATATTCAGGTTTCAATCCTATTAAAAACCTAATAACATCCAAATCTTCATGTTGCTTCCACCAAACTGCTGCATCAGTAGTGAACGGATGGTAGAGCTTCAACTCCTCACAGACTCCCCGAACGTGGGAGTAATAATCCTCAAAGCTCAGAGTACCCTGATCCAACCGAAAGTACTGCTTGCACACCTCATAAGCACGGGTAAAATTACCTATACCAGAATACATGGTGGCCAAGTGATCCCATATCTCTTTGGCAGTGTCAAGGTAGAGCAGAGTAGAACTAATACTCGGCTCAATGCTATTCAACAGTCTTGTTCCCACTGATCATACCCAGAAGTATCTTCCTTGGGTTTAGGATTAACCAAATATTTCTTAAAACCTTTGTCTCGAAGAAAGACCTGAACGGGACCATAAAGTATAATTGGTCTCATTGAGTTTAACAAAAGTCATGGGACCATTAATAAGAACCGGAGAAGTAGAGGTAGGTGGCAAAGATGGAGCAATAGCATCTTACTTAGGTTCCATAATAATATAGCAGATAGTAAAACACGAGCAACCTTACTGCTGGATAACTGAACGGAGCAAGCAAATAGTAAAACATGAGCAACCTTACTGCCGGACAACTGAACGAAGCAAGAGGAAGCAGTTGGACTGCTGAGCAGACAAGAGAAGACCACTGGATCGCTGAACCGGACTAGAGGACCTCGCTGGACCGGACTGGAAGGCCTCGCTAGACCGCTGAACTGGATAGGAAAAGCGAACTGGATTGCTGAACCAGGCAAGCTGAGCTCACTGAACCAACATGAAAGTCAATAGAACCGGTCTGAACCAGTGCCAAACTGACTGAACTGGACTGGAGAAACAGGTTGGACCGTTGAACCGGAGCAACAACAGAAGGAGCCGGTCGGAGCTGGTGCAAAATTACCTGAATTGGCTTAGAGTGGACCAAACCAGGATTGAACCGGTCTACTCTGGGTCTTGGGCTGGACCCGATTTGGTTTGGATCTTGGGTTGGACTAGGTCTGGTCTGAATCTTGGGCTGGACCAAGCCTGAAGTGGGCTAGAACCGACCCAAACGGACCTTGTCTTCTTCGTCTGATTAGGGTTTCAAAAGAAACCCTCGATCTTCAACAGCGCCGGCACCCCACTGTCACACCACCACAACGGGTTAGACAGAAGCACCACCATAACCACCGCGAAGCCACCGATGTCGATGACCATCAACCACACCACCACAATCGCCACAAAGAACACAGAGGCACCGATGTCGACAACGCCTCACACCGGAAACCTCCACCACAGACGTAGCACCACCACTACCACAATATGTCACCACCACCACCGCATATCGCCACCACTATGCTGAAACTCCAACAACAGCACCACCACAACAGTGACACCACTTCGACAGTGACACCACCTCAACAGTAAAATTACCAAACCAAGGTAATGTTTACAACACAAACACGTTAAGATTTGTATTTAGGATCGTATTGCTCTGATATCATGTTAAGTTTAGAGAATTAACACAATATTAGAGAAAGACGGAGAGTGGTCAAAACTTAACCTACCTCTCACAAACTACTTTTACTTATAGTTAATTTATAATAATACAAAAGACGTATTACACCCTCTAATATTTACACATAATACCCTAATACTCTTAACGCATAGAATTGAGGGCAGACCCCAAACTTAACATTTCCTTGCCTAATTAAACCCTGAAACTCTACACCTTTGACAATTCCTAACGCCCCATCTCTTCACCAAAATCGAAGCCACAAAACAAAACCATTGACAGTCAACCTCAAATGACCCCTCTTACCAGCTATCCTATGTCAATTTGGGCACCGTAACTTCTATAAGAGGTTCTACACACTTGTCCACATCATTGGCTCACCAACTAATTGCAAGCTCAAGCTGATCTTGTGTTCTCATGTAGTTCAACTGAGCTGAGCATGAGCAGTCCACTACTCAGCTCCACTCAACACAGTTACACCCCTGTAGAACTATAGCAGCCCATCAAGTTTTGGCACCGTAACTTCTATAAGAGGTTCTACACACTTGTCCACATCATTGGCTCACCAACTAATTGCAAGCTCAAGCTGATCTTGTGTTCTCATGTAGTT
The DNA here is from genome assembly GCA_951799425.1 of Ilex aquifolium. Lineage (NCBI taxonomy): Eukaryota > Viridiplantae > Streptophyta > Magnoliopsida > Aquifoliales > Aquifoliaceae > Ilex > Ilex aquifolium. The sequence continues at coordinate 12,094,985 of OX637410.1, read as the reverse complement.
CAACTGAGCTGGGCATGAGCAGTCCACTACTCAGCTCCACTCAACACAGTTACACCCCTGTAGAACTATAGCAGCCCATCAAGTTTGTGTTGACCAGAGCTTTATCAAACCAACTTAAACAGTCATGTCATATCAACTCAAATCCCCAAACCACCAATAGACATACATAAAGGCTTTTACTGATCTAGATAGCCTGGCATTTCAATTTCTAATGATATGTACAATGCAATAATAAAATATAGGGTTTGCCTGATCATTGATGAATACATGCAAAAAATGCAAGCATATTCTTAAAGATGTTTACCTGTTATATCAATCTTGTAGGAGATTCCAGCTGCAGTCAATGATTTGGCAATGCTTTTAGCAACTTCCTCATATTGTTGATTCTGAACAAGTGGGAATACGGTGCATTTGATAGGTGCTACCAGGGGAGGGAAACGAAAAACATTCAATTGTTCATCCCCGTCTTTACTAGGTCTTGTGTAGAAAGAATGCTCATATAGACAGTAGATTATCCTTCCAATCCCAAAAGATGGCTCAATCACTGACGGCGTGAAAACTCTTTGATGTTCCTTCTTCTTTTCCTTGGATATGGTAACCATGTTCTTCTTTATAGTTACATCCTTTCCAAGAGTACAAATTTGAAACTCAGCCTCTCCCTTGGATTCCAAAGTGGCTTTCATTTCCATAGCTTCTTTTTCCCCCATAGCCTGCATACACACAGGAACAAAGCACAGTTCAGTATTTCACAAGGCAGAGGCTCTGATATCAATATGCATCACACCCGCCTTCCTTCTATGAATAATTGCAAACCCGTTAGAAAAATGTTGTCCCTACACGCAAGGGAAACATTTCATCCTTCTTCAAGAATATCTAATGAAATATAAGCAACAGTGAAAGCACAAAATTCCTAGAAAATCACCCCTCCTTCACGAGGACACACTAATAGGGGGAAACATAGGTACCCACTACCTCGCCCAAAACATAAGTACTACACATTTATACTATCGTAGTTTACCTCCAATGCTTCAACCACCATCTTCTGGTTACCCTTAAATGCAAGGCCCAGCTCCTTCTTCACTGGAGCTATAACAAGTTTCTGGAACCACAAAATATTGTGGATTTACCAATGGGGATAGAATAAACACTTCATTAAACTATTCAACACAAGAGAGAGAAAGGAAGAAGGAGGGGGAAGGGGGGGAAACCTCCACTTCTCTAGGCTCTGCAAATTTTTCATGTGCCACAAGAGGCACACCACTTTTGTCCTGCAATGAGCGATAACAAAATATGGTGAGTAATTCAGAATATTACTCATAATGAAAACAATTAGAAAATGTGAAACAAATTTGTACATCAATGAGATCATCGACCTCCTTCCATTTATCTTACAAAAGAACGTTTACATAATTTTTCAAAATACATATCTTTTCCAAAATTTCTCCCCTGCAAGTTATTGAACCCTTACCGTGTGTGCGCGCAAATCATATGCAGATCTGTCAGCGATACCAACACATTCGATCCAACCATAGGAACACTCAATCTCAGCATCCCAACAGTCTGCAGCATAGTGTGCCATCTCATTTGCTAGATGCTGCCGGAACCGCAACCGCTCTTTGTCGATACCAAGATACGTCAAGAATAAATACACTCTCCCTATGAAATAGCCTAGTGTTTCATTGTTGACAATTCCCTGGACAACAAATAATAACCAACAAGAAGTTAAACAAACAGAATCTTGTCCCCCCCCCCCCCCAAAAAAAAAAAAAGACAAAGAGATGCCAAAGTGGCATCAAGCAGACCAACCTCAGAAACTGCTTCCCCAATAATTATTCTCCTTGCTGATCGTCCAGACACCTGATCTTCCCTTGGGAACATTAAGAATTCCAATTTTGCAACTTCAGAAAATTTCGGATGAGCCTTATCATCAGGATCCACAAAATGTTCAATCTCAGCCAGCGTAAATTCACGAACTCGTAAGAGACCTTGCCTTGGAGATATCTGTTGAATTTATTAACAGATTTAGATCCAATTACATCTGAAAGGAAATAATAATAAAGAGCCTAGGAATCACTATAAAAAAGAAGCCAACTACTCCAAATACCCAAGTGGACTATAATTAAATAACGTCCTTTCAATGCATTCTCATTTCTCACAAAACACAATTATCTTTTCTTGTTATTTTGTCTTTTCATTGAATTAGAGAATAAAAGCATTATCTTTTCTTCTTCATTGTTCCCCTCGAGGAAACATAGGTGTAAGACATCATGGCCATCACTGATTTGTTTTATTCAGCTTCTTCTCCTACCCCAGCCTCAATTACAACCACTTACCCTTCTATTCACGGTTCTCCTCTGCTACTATTAATACTAACAATGACTACTGTAGCAATGAGACAATAAGGACAATGCACAAGATTTAGTGACATGAAAGCAAGTTAGAACAATTTCAGCTCAAGCCACAACATGAACTCCACAAACACCCAAAGCCACAGAAGTGCAAGCCCACAACCATGCAAGAGTTAAAAGGGGATTTGTGACCTCATTCCTAAAAGCTTGACCAATCTGAGCAGCAGCAAAAGGGAGCTTGTTCCCATTGTAATAGTACAAGTCTTTGAAGTTCACAAAAATGCCTTGTGCTGTCTCAGGGCGCATGTACCTGCACCAAATAAAGTTTAAAGTGCAAACAAAAACAAAATGGCCCACACAGATCAGGAAAATAAATCAGCGAAAAAATAAGCTCCTCAGAGTCACGAGTAAAGGTACATATTACAAATTAACGACAAACTTGGTACATAGCAACATATCATGATGATATCCTTACCCAGGGCTCAAACCAGATGGCCCTATTGAGGTCTGAAACATTAGGTTGAAAGGATAGGGAGCAGATAGAGGGTTCTTAGTATCTGGAGCAGTAATACCATAATCCTTAAGCTTTGCACCTAGTTCTTCGACAGAAAGATCATCCAACACAGCAAGGATGTGTTTGAACTCTGCTGCCTTTTCCTCAGTCATCTTAGGATCTTTCTCAAGCTTCTCCTTGCAAAAATCCTTTAGCAAATGGTCCGCACGGTAACAAGTACCGGTCTTTTCATCCTTAACCATAAGGTCAGTGAATTTATCAACATGACCCGATGCCTTCAACACAATCTCTGGTGTCACACATGGGCAATCAACTTCTAGCATGTTCTCTTCCAGAACAAAATGCTGAAATACTAACAAAATGTGTCAGGTAAAATAAGTTGCATCATAAAGAAGAACCAAGTCACCAAAATGAATATTAAATATGATCCAAAAGAACAGAAAAGACCTCTAAACTGAATTTAAGGCATCAAAATCCAAACAAGACCATCAAACAATAGTCAATCCCACAATAGTATCTAACGTATCTCCCACCACGACATCAAGCTCCGCACACAACCATGCATGTGATGGTAATATGCATTTGATGGTAACAAATATATGCTGCAGCTTGGCCATCAACTATAAAAAACTGAGACCATTTACCTTTACACGACCAATGAGCCCAGTTAGTAACAGAAACAGTGAAGAACCTTGGAATTGCTATTCATCAAGCAAAAGCGGTCCTCTGCCAAAATACCCATGTGATAAAAAATGTACAGAATGCACTACTTTAACTATAAATGTCCAATCAATATTAAGCTTCAGCCATGTAATTTTGAAAAATGACAGCGATTCTATGGCGACATCAACAACTCAACAAAACTTCGAGAAAAAACATCCTAAGACTCACATCCTCAACTCATTATTGTTCACTCATAGAAATTTGGGTGAAAAGTCTCCAAACTTCTACTTATGTAGTACAACTTTACATATAAATCCAACCACGGCATTAATTTTTATGAGGATTCATAAATCTAACAGAGCATACACCACCAAATCGAAATGGTTGATTCAGAAATCGATATGTATTAATCTCTATAGAAAAATGATGAAAGAGCTGACCTGACGCCAGAAAGCGAGGACATTGGACTTGACGGCGCAACCTGGAGGCCCATAATCGTACAAACCAGCAACACCACGGTAGATCTTGAAAGAGGGTATGTAAAAGAGACGGCGCTCGAGAGTGTTGATGATGGCTTGTCGGAAAGCTTCTCTGTTGTGGACTTCTTGAGCGGCGTCCATTTCTGCTCCAATCGGAGAAGGTAGAGCTCTGAGCTCAGATCAGAATATCTAGAGGGAGCTAAAATAGCAGAATTGGAATGGAGGAGTGAGAGAAGATGATATGACCTCTGGTAGTGGATATTGAGGGGTTGGCTGCGACTTTGCGACCAACGGTCAGCTTTGTGCTAGGGTTTTTGTGCTGATAATGCACGCGGGTTATCCGATGGTCCATGGGGCTACCCCGAATCTGGGAGATCAGATTTTATTTCAACTATAATCCAACTCGATACAATAAATGGATATGAATTAATATGAAGTTAAACAGGTTTGAGTGAGGTATTATTGGGTTCGGGTGATAAATCGGTGGATCTGCTAAATCAGTTTAATAAACGAGTTGTATTCAAGTGAGACATGTCAATCTATTTATCATCCGTTTAAATAAAATTAATAATTATTCAAACAAAAATTAGTCAAAATATTATATGTAGTTATTAATTAGATCAATTTTTTTAAAAAAGTTAATAATAATTTTTCAAAAGATGTTCAAGTAAACGGGTGGCGGATTAAAATAGTTACTCAACCCGACCTGATTCATTTATTAAACAGGTTAAACGATTTGTGGCGTGTAACCCGCTTAATAAATGAATCGTATTCTGTTTGAAGATTTTCACCTGTTTACTTGAGTTATGTATTGGTTTATTGATTTTTCACACGAATCTGATTAAACCTGACTTGTAACCATTTAAGTCGACAAGGTTGACAACCCTAACCATAAGTACCTAGATTTAACCACGGATTGAATTTTGATTCAAATTTAGTTGAAATTTGAATTTGATTAAGCGAATACGAATTTATTTTTTTATTGATAAAATTTGAAATCGAATCCAAATTTATTACATCATATTTAATGAATTTAAGTATGAATGTATTAACATTCAATTTAATTATAATTCGACCTGCATTACAGAATTATGAATGCAATTAAGTTATTATTTAATAATATTATATTTGAAATTAGATGCATTTTGTGTAAAATATAATTTAATTTATTTGTTCAAATTAGAACTGATTATTGAATCAGATATCCAAATCTTAAAGGATTTTGAATATGAATTATGAGAATAAAATTCGTTAGTTAATTGAATTAAATTGTCATATATCTGACCACAACATGATTAGTTCAAACATTTAGCAACCAATAATCCTCTTACGCATACATTTTTCTGTGTCACTAGCTCGGGTATTACTTGAATGAAATCACTCGAATGGGTCTACGGAGAGACTTTGTTTTTTTTATAAGAATGAAAAATGAAGGGGCTCTGAAATTACGCCACATGCAAGGAGCATGTCATATGCTCACGTGAGGATGATATAACGGATCATGTGAGGAAACAATAAAGTAGAAGCTAAGTCGAGTTATGGGCTATCACTTCATGATGCAGGACTGAACCATAAAAAAAGCTCGGTAAAGAGATCAAGAGCTTGGTTTCGACGAAGCCAAGCTCCATATGTAAGCAGCCCCGAACTAAGTGAATGCCTATAATTTAGGCATTCTGATGTAACAAATAGGCATAATCAATGGCTCGAGGAGAGCCAGTCAATCGGGGGAGAGTTAGAGAGATTTCAGCGAATCCCTAACAAATATCTCAAATTGATAGCAAGTGTGCCACCTTAGATCATCAATCAAGGAAATCATAACAAAGAAGGATGTTATAAAAGGAATCAAGTATGCACAGCAAAAGGTACGCTAAATTTTCCCTTCACATATATTCTCTACATACAATTACTGACTTAAACATCGGAGTGCCTTCGATCGAAGCACTTCGGTGTTGGACAGTTTGTTCGTTTTGCAGGAAGAAGAAGATAGGGGTATAAGACTCAAACTCAACAATCCTTGTGAAAGGTAAATCTATTTTTGCCCCTTACAATTTGGCGCCGTCTGTGGGAACATCAATTAGAACAAAAAAAAAAAACAATGTCAAGATTGAAGAGCACCATTGGATCACCTATAAGCACTGTCGCTCAACAAGATTCGGATCTTGATTACCAAGTATCTCTTCCCTCTGATAGTGATATCAGAATGGATATTTGTGAAAGCGAAGACAAGCCATGCGATGACGACAAGTTGTCGTTGGCGAACTTCAAACCCGATGAGCGCGAGGACAAGTGCGACTCTATTCAGGACGAATCCCTCTGTACCAAGGAGGAAAACCCAATCATTGCAAAGTTAGTCCAGTCCTTACAGGTCGCTTGGACTCACACGATGCGATGTTCAAAAAAGAAGTAAATTAGTGTTTGACTCGGTAAAACAACTATTTAGCTCTTGAAGTTGCATATCTATAACGGTATAAAATAACTCAACTTGATAGTGATGCAAATTTATTTTTTCTTAAGTACGTTTTGACCTCGCTCGAGCTTTAAAGATATCGTTCATCTCTGGAACAACTATATCATGTTTTTCACAAAAAGATGTGACATCATCAAGAAAACAACTCCAACCAATTTCCCTCATCATTTGAAGTCGTTGCTTGGATACTTGAACTAATGTCATGGCATTCACGATATCTTAATCTTTCCTTTGTAATATCTGCGAAAACTCATTTGTGATTCACAATATGCTTCTCATCAAATGAAGATTGAATACAAACTCAAAAGATTGAAAATCAAAAGATTGAAAAAAAGTCCAAAAGAACATTTGTCTCCCCTCTTTGTTCTGTATTTATACCATCTTCTGAAACCATATCAAGCACATCAATTATTGATGAGAACATATCAATCAAGCTGATCAAAGAATAATAATGTGAACCCCAACGTGTATCACAAGTACGTGTAAGATTAGTTTTCTGATTTAGGTCTCGCCTAGTTGAAAGCTCCTCATTATCGAGTAATTCAATAACTCTAGTCGCTTTTTTCTCCTTAAGAATATCTCGCCGTTTACACTAGACTTCCACAACATTCACAATATTAGTAACCAAGTTGAAAAGAGTTGCGATTTGAATATGATTCTTTGCAAAGGCCACAAGAGCTAATTGCAATTGATGCGAAAAAAAATAGACATAATATGCATATTCATTCTCCTTCATTATAAGTGTATTGAGACCATTGAACTCACCTCACATATTACTAGCCCCATCGTAACCTTGCCCGCTCAATCTTGACAAGCTCAACTAATGTCTAACAAATAAATCTTCTACAGCTGCCTTAAGTGAGAGAGCACTAGTATTTGTAACATGTTCAAAACCTAAAAGGTATTTAACTACATGTCCCTTCTTGTCCACAAATCGCAACACAATAACCATTTGCTCCTTTGTTGATATGTCACGTGATTCATCAATAAGAATAGAAAAAAGTGCATCACCAAGGCGGGTCACAATAGTATTACATGTTTCAATTGAAGCTGCATTTACAATGTCTTTTTGAATTTCAGGCGAAGTCAACTTGAGATTCTCAGGAGCATTTTTCAACACAACAGTTTAATATCCTCATTGTGATCAACAAGAAATCTAAGAAGCTCAAGAAAGTTTCCTTGATTACTTGAATTCTCAGATTCATTGTGACCACAAAATGCAAGTCCTTGCCTTAGAAGAAATCGAATACAATCAATGGATGCATTCAACCGGTTTTTGTACTCACTTCGAGCTTGGTCTGACTGTTTGAAGAAAATAGTTTCAATACTTTGCTTTGGATTTAATAAATCTTGACATTTTTTCCAAGCTTGGTTATGAGAACTATTAACGTCTCTAACATGCATTTGGAACTTCTATATTCTCTTTCAATTTGAAAAGCCCGAGCTAACAAAAATTTCGTCACCCGATTGTTCTCTCATATCTAATTTAAAAAGATAACAACACAAACAAAATGATGCATCTTTTGATACACTATACTCAAGTCAATTACCAAACTAAGAAAACCAAGTTTTGTTAAACCGTCGTAGTTTAACACCAAATTCTTTTGTGGAAAATTATGGTCACGGGGTTGACAAGGACCCTTTTGTAGATAAGCTCTACGAATTTGGTCTCGATCATTAGGATTATAATCCATAATCTGAGGCTATAATCCGGGATCTGATGGAAGATCCGCCAAATTAATATTTACATGACTTTTCTTTGAAGAATCACCACCTCTGTTTGGAGGAGGTGATAACTCTGACTCAGACTTTCTTTTGAAGTACTTCTCCATGACTGTTTCAAAGAATTATTCAAGAAAATGGGTTTATACATCCACTTTTATAATTAATTAAACAAACTATTTTTTTCAATTTATCGCTACCATTCTAAAGAATATATTGTATTATGAAGCAAACACAAGTACAAATGCATAAAAGTATCCAATTCATAATTTTAATAAATCCAAGCAATAACATTCACTGTATTAAAAATAGGTTTGGATTGAGAGTTACCAAAAAATATTTTTTACTGTCGACTTAATAACCGCAACTCAAGGTCTTCAAGGCATCCCCAATTACTAATCCGGGCTATAACAAATCAAGAAAATAATTAGGACAAAAAAACAAAAAAACAAATTAGAAAAAAATGCATAAAAATTCAAATAAGGGCAAAATGCACAAAAATATAAATTAGGGTTAAAAATTAAAATGCAAAAAAATTTAGAAATTTACCAAGACTAATTAATTCAAAATTTTAAAAATAAAAGACTAATTTATTTTATGTGTGTTTGTGTGCACAGTGTAGTGTGTGTGTGCGTGCCGTGTGCGTGTGCGTGTGCGTGTGTTGAGAGAGAGAGAGAGAGTACATTTATTTTGTCGGTGGTGGTCCTATCTCGGTGCAAGGAATTGAGCTTTACTCTCTATTTTTCCGTGTATTCTTTACTCTCTGTTTCTTCTGGCTGGGAGTGAGTGAGACAGAGAGAGAAAAAAAAAAGGAAAGATACTAGATAAGATAGGTTTTAGTCAAGTGGGCCAAAAGCTTTGTTTTTTAATGGTGGGTGGGCCAAAAGTTTTGTTTTTAATGTTGGGCCAAAAGTTTTATTTTCTTAAGTGAAAATTAGGGCTGAGTCCTCCAAGATGGACTTATAATGACTTGAGTCTGTCAAAAAAACTTATTTGGGGGTAAGTCCGTTTGTAATCTTATTAGTAAGGAGTGAAGTCCACTTTTTTTTTAATCTCAAAAATACTCTTCCTTGAAAACAACTTAAATTAACTTCATATCTTAAAAATTATTATCTCTTAATTTAATGTCAATGGAAATATGCCAATAAAATCTCCACCATAAATTTAAAATTTAAATTCAAATCTCTCTCTCTCTCCTGCCAGCAAACGCCTCAAGTCCCACACCCACCACCGGAAAGCCACAGTTCATCTGAAACTCCATTTTTAATTCGTGATACTATTTCCTCGAAGTAGCAGAAGAAGAAGGACAGCATAAAGTGCACCCCAAACCCAATGACCAGTCATCACCAACCGTCCAAGCCCTTAACTTATCTGGATAACTTGCTTGATTCTATATTTTAATCATTTTGTATATGCACTCTCTCTTCAAATTTCTCTATATATATTCGTGTTTCTTCACAGATCTCTCCGTGTATTGTAAGTCTGTAACTAACACCGTCGCTTGAGTTCTACTCTTTTCTGTTCGCCAACTTTTTTTTTCCTCCATTCTTCACTGATCTCTCTTTCCACCTTCCTTATTCATGCCATATATAGAAATCCCAGAGATATTTTTCTGCCGATTATATGTTACTGTTTTTTTAAAAAAATATTACTATTTGTGTCATGTTACTATTTTTTTTCATGTTACTATTTTTTATTGAGCATATTATTATTTTTTCAGTGTTACTTTTTTGGATGCTGAAGAATTTGTGGCTTTTTCCTCTGGTTATGGGATTTGAATACTACTATTTTTATTTTCAATTTTGTTCAATGTTCTATATTGCTATTTTTTTGTTGAGCATGTTACTGTTTTTTTTAAGTATGTTACTATTTTTGTTGAACATGTTACTATTGTTATTTTTTTAAAATATTAATATTGAATGTTACTATTTTTTTATGTTTAAATGTTACTATTTTTTGTGTTTAAATAGAATTATTATATATATATATATATATATAAGAGAGATATATAGTTCTAACCTATATATGGTATATATGAATATAGATAGATATAAAAGAAAAAAAAATTTAATGTTAGTCAAACTTCTAAAATTTAGGAGTTTTTAATTTTTAGTTTTACTTCACTTCTAAAGGGAATGGTTAGTCTAGTAAAATTGACAAAAAATGAACTTCATAACAAATAAGTTTCCTTGGCGGACTTAAGTCCAAACAAGTCCATATAGAGGGACCGGCCTCCAAATTTCTCTTTTTTAATAGGTTTGGGTGGATTGTGATAGGTTAAAGATTTGATTTTTTAATAAGTTTGGGTAAATAATGGTGGGCTCAAATTTTTTTTGTTTTAAATTGGCTTAGTTTTTTATTTCTTTTGGATAAATAATGTGAACCTAATATTTTTATCTTGGGTTTTGGGTGGGCACAAATAATATAGTGAAAATTGGGGGTGAGTCCCCCTAGATGGTTTTGTTTGGAGATAAGTTCGGCAAGGAAACTTATTGGAGTTTAAGTTCGTGTGTTAAACTTATATGTATGTACTTAAGTCCACTTTTTTTTTTTAAATCTCAATATTACCCCTAACGGTGTTAGTTTTATCTAGTTATGGAAAGTCCAATAGGTTAGATATTTAAGGTATATATTGAAACCTTAGTTTGAGTTATATATGGAAATCATTTTTCATTAAAAATCTTGATAATTAACTGAAGAATATATGGAATGTATATACTCTGCTAACTATATATATAGAAAGCTGATGGACGAATTAATTTAGATCACAAGTTTTCCTTATCGATTCAGATTCAAATTCGAATTCTTAATCAGTTTTAGTATGTTATACTTTTGAATAACAGACTTTTGTGTTTGACAGGGAGTTTGAAGGTGATAGAAGCAGTTGTTAGATTTCGAATTTGTTTGTATTTTTCGATTTACAGCTGATTGTTTCTGGAGTTCGTGGACTGGAACATTCAGGAACACTGATGTATTTTTGCATTATAATTGGCTGATTTATATGTTATGAATAACGGAGCTGTGTTTTCCATTTGCCGGAATTTAAATGCCACTTTGCCGGCAATTCAAGGTTACTCACCGAAATTCGTAGTGCGACGTAATTTATTATTATTATTTTTTTTGTAATTAGGTTACAATTTTATTTTTAATGTTATTGTTCGTGGTTTTTTGGAATTACATTTGATTATTTCCATTTTTCTCATTGGTTTTAACAGATGGATGACACCATATTTGTGTGTTGCAATTATTCTTCTGAGACTATTGTGATAAGAATTTCCATTAATTCTACTATTGATGATTTGCTACATGGTGTTTGTGACAATTGGAATGAGTTGAGTTCCAATTGTGTTTTCCTGTCGTACGTTATTCCTGGTCATCCGCATTGTGCTTTGCAAAATGATCATGACGTGAGAAACATGTTTTTAATTGCACGATCTGTTCAGCTGAGTTTTGTTGATGTTACAGTTGTTGTTAAAGGGACTGAGATTCGCGATTTTGAGAGGGGAAGTCACGAAAAATTCTGAATTATCTGTTGACACTTTTGGTCTCGAGGATGATCTTCTCCCTCGTTTTTGTTCTCACAGTGAGAAGGTTTTGCTGACTGGTGGATGGTCCAATAGAATAATAGAGGTTGGTCAAAAGTTTGAGGGAGGAGTAGTTGATTTTCAGAATCTTGATGTTTCAACTTCAAAAGTGGTAATTATGTCCACAATACTCTTGTCATTCTTCTAGAACTATTCTTTATCCATTTTAGTTGTTGATAGTGTGTGAAATAATTGCCAAAACGATGTTCTCTTCAACTGTTCTATGTGATCCTTTTTGAGTTGCAGGTGACTAATAACTTTTATCAATGGAAGCAAGTTTGACATGAATTGGTGAAATACGCCCGTTTTTGGAGCAGCAGATTTACATGTAATTGTCATCAACCTGTAGCACGACGTTGTAATATCAATATTCTACACAACATATAGTATCATGATACAAAATAGTAACACACAATATATAGTAACATACAAAATAGTAACATACAACATATAGTAACATGATATAGTAACATGATACCAAGCATAATGGACAAAATAGTAACATACATTATATAGTAACATGATATAGTAACATGATACCAAGCGTAATGGATATAAACCAATTATGCCCCTTACAAAAACTATTTTTATTTCTTCAACTATTAACTCTCTCCTTATAGATGAGAGGATACAAAAAATCAGGCCAAGCATTATTCCGACATCTCATTTCCTTACAATTAGCAGCAAATTTTGCTAACATATTAGCAGCTGAATTTTCATCATGTCTGGTTTAGTTGGTCAAGAATTATATCAATCGATTTGTATAAATGTGAATCTGATCAATGAAAGTCACTTGCACTTTTTTGTTAAGTAAAAAGGGGGTGATTATGTGATTTATGTATAAAACATTAAATTTTGTTCCATCATATTGGGATTTTGCCTTAATAGTAACTCAAAATACTAAATAAAAACTGAAAACCTTATAATCTAGTCAATTATTACACATTAGAATAAGGCTATCTTATCCATACCAAATCGCACCTCTATGAATTTCAGTTATTAATTTTGAAATGAATGTTCTACAATCATTAATTAAAAAATTATAACATAATATAATATCAAGAAATAAAAAATCGGGCATATAATACATTTTTATTGATTAAAAATAGAAATATGGTACCAAAAAAACATAAAATTTATTCGGGAAAGAACTTTTCTTTCCTCTTGAAAAAATTATTCCTTCTATTTGTCTCTCCTACATATTTTCTATCCCCTTTTACCGAGTAGAAAAAATGCTACTTGTAATGAAAATGTTGACCTCATTTATTGACATAGTAAATCCAAACCATTGAATTGTTACTAAATTCCAATAAATATTGAGACACACAAGTAAATCAATGACAATGTTTTTTTTTTTGGTTCAACAATTAGGGGTATTTGATTCAGTTTACGCACATTTCGACTAATCTCTTCTCCAGTCTGGTCAAAGACAAGTCGTCCACACAGGGACTAGGATATTCATGAAGGATAAATTACTCATAACTTAATCTCAATGAATTGTCAAAATTTAAACTCAGGACGTCTAGAATCAATGACAATGTTTTATAAGGTCAATAAATAATTTCATCATTTTAGGTCCAAGTAGGATTACTCTATCAAATATACCATAAAAATCCATCAACTTTTTTTTATAAATATAATTTATAAACAATTTTATAAATATAAAAAATTTTTGGCACATGCAACCAGGCCCACAACCATTGGTTCGTTGACTAGTACTCGTGTGTTCGGCCGACCCGTGAGGCGGTGACCCTTTGCACAAGTTTCATTCTCCAGTCTTCAGTGTAGATTGCAAACTAATGGGTCGGGTCTTAGTATCTTGATGATGTCAAAACTAGTTTCGGACCAACTTTGCCGCTCTCTCTCTCGCTCTCGTGAAAAACCCTCGCGTCTCTCTTAGAACCCCGACCTTCCGATCTCTCTGAACATACTTCTGTAAGTTCTGTTAATTTTCTTTTTCAATCTCGTGCAATTGTATTGTTATGCGGTGATTGTTGAATTACCAGGACAGTACAAATTGAGAAACTTCAGTTCGTATAAGCTTGTAATTTGCTTTGTATTGTGTGATTAATAAGTTCGCCTCTTTATAGGTGCTTTGTTGCTTTACGATCACAATTATCCGCATGGAAATCAGGAAAATTCGTTATTCGATTTATAGTTACAGAAACATCTAATCTTTTGTTGGCATTTGGGAAAAAAATCGGTGTAAAATTTTTGTAGTTTATCTTTTCCAGCAGTTTTTGTTTGGGGGGTAAAGAAATTAATGCAACAGTGTTGCAAAAATAATGGAGTTTGTTGTGTTCTATGAATCAAAATTCCTCGTTGTATAGATATATCCTTTCCGGCTACAAAACTAAGTAGGAGAAAGATATTTTGTCTTGAAAATTTGTTGGTGGTGATGATCTGAAGCGTATTAGCTTGAAGATATGAAAATGGTTTAATGGTGTTCGGGAGCTGATCATGATCAAGATGGCAAACGGAGGACATATGAAGTTGGTAATTTGATGAGAAATAATGCTAGGAATAATGTATAGGCTGTCCCTTCCCTTTTATTAAACCACCAGTTCTTATATTGAGTAATTTTGCTTGCCATCCCATACGTATTGGGTGCAAGTCCGGAGGATAGCTTTGTACCTGAAAAAGGGGTGAAGGAGTTGATTTCTTATTGAAATTTGTTTACTGTGAAAATGATTTGCTTGGTTTTCAGTTTTCCGTTATTTTCTTCTGAAATCAACAAGATGTTAGTTTTTCTGACTTGATGTCTTTTTAAATTCACACAGATAAGCACAAATGCACAAATAATAGATTGCTAAACAGAATTCCGTTTACAGTAAAGTTTTTTCTTATGGTGCTTGGTCTTATTGCAGGTTTCTTGATTTCTGAACTTATTTCTCTCCTAAGAGCCTCAGATTGGGATTTTTTGTTTCCCTAATCCTTAGACATGGTATGTCTTCATAACTACTTTTTCCTTCATGCAACTTTTTGTGCTTGTAGGTTGTAAATTTGTAACTGTTATGCATACAATTTGCACTGGTAGATGCCTATTTGTGTATTATCCTGTGATCTTTTTAGTTCTTGCTATTGCTGTTTATCTTCTGCCACAATGTTTTAAACTTTGGTCCAAGTTAGTTAGTTGTTGATCTTCTGCTGTATACCATATAACTGTACAGGATTTCGAGTTAGAGGTCTGCATCTTCCACTATCTAAAACATGGGGTGTCCTTAGCATTATTTAAGAAATGAAGCATGGATGGAGGCTCTGCTCTGTCCCCTGATTCCACTTGTAGGACATTTTGAAAGGGGTGACGGGGGTAAAATAATTCATTTTGGTGGTATTGTGGGACAACTGTAGGTGTCATGTTCGACTTTGGTCCAGAAGAGTAGTCCTATTGACATTTCCCTTCAGGAATGAGCACAAGGTGAGAGGTCTGCTATTGTCTAGTCATGCTTGCAACATAAATTTAGTTGGGATGATGTCATGCGGTCCAAAATGTCTGTAAAATGATGCCTTTTTCTGCCCTGTTGTTTGCACATAGTTAATTCTCAGTTGAACTTGTCAATGCTGTGTAGGAACTACCTATATTTGCAAGTTTACATTGTTATTTACATTTGTTTATACTAGAGGTTGTAGGGATTACTTATTATGAGTTTTGATGGGGGTCTGTGTCAAGATCGAGCACTTTGTTTGGACTTTGTCTGAACTTGTGCAGGTCCTCAAGACTTCAATAGTACATTATACCAGAACAGAAGAGACTGGTTTTCTTTTTTCAGTTGTGATGATAGTATTCGGAGAAAATTCAAGGAGAAGTTAGGTCTGATGAGTAGTGTTTTTACTACTTTGCTGCATTTGATAATTAGTCGTCATATTGAACACATATGGACCAAAGCCAGCTTCAGTTGGGTTACTGTTTATTTTGCTAAATCTATTGTAGTCCCTTTGCGCATTTCACACCCTTGTTTCATATGTAGAATAAACATTTTCTTCCCTTAATCGTTTTTGACATTTTCCCTGGTGTTAACACTAAGTATGAATGCACTGGTTTGTGGGCTGCACTTAAATTGTTTGATTGCTGATATACTATGTGAGAAGTTTTTTCTTTCAGTCTTGTTCAAGAAAACTGATATTTGTTTTGTGGTGGGTTTGCCACTGCCTTGCTGTTGGGATCCTTGAGCATTACTTATGCATTTCACTTCCACCATTCCAAATGCCTAGTACAATTATATTGAAATGCGGAAAAAATAAGAAAGGATTTAAAAAGTATTTTGTATTGAACTTCTTCTTGGTTCAGGCTACGAGGCTTCTTGCCAACTTGATTGTGATGGGCTCAGGAATAATGGCACGGGCTCTTGTGCAAGCATATCGCCAGGCGCTTGCAAGTACGTCTTTAGTTTAATTTTAAACTCTCAGTGAGCTACGAGGAGGTAGTCATTGAACAATGAATTGATAACTGGGGGAAGCAAGGGTAAACCAGGGGCTACCATCTCGTGTTTATCCAGGCACAAGCTTTGTGTAGTTCTCAAACTAATGTGTAGAGAATCTTGCAGATTAGAGAACAACAAAGTAGCTGCCCTTGTGCTTGGCCTATCTAGCTGATAATTTGTTTCACTCTTATGTCGAAGTTGGAGAGTTATACTACTCTTAAGCATTGTCCTTGTTTGTGTGTTGGTTACACCTCATGTTCTGTTATTGTTTTGCTGCCTCAATTTTGCTCACCTTATCTGTTCCAAAATTTGTGTTGCTAATTGCAGATGCATCAAGAAATGGTGTTGCTCATGAAGCAGTACAAAACATCAGAAGAGCAAGCAAAACAATGGCCGAACCAGAGGCCAGGCAGATTTTAGGTGTCACTGAGCATTCAGCGTGGGAAGACATCTTGCAGGTTCATCTCATGTTACCCGTTTTTCTCTTCATGCCGTCCTAAGGGTAGTAATCTAGTCAGTTCTGCAGTGTCACCTGAAAATACATGTTCCTGTTTTTGCAGAAGTATGATAACTTGTTTGAAAAGAACGCCAAGAACGGGAGTTTTTACCTTCAATCAAAGGTCCATAGAGCCAAAGAATGCTTAGAAGCGGTTTATCAGAGCAAATCCCAGGGAACTGCAAATTAACGATCTGATGGGCTTAGCACGTCTTGGTTCATGGAAATTCTTCTAATCGGTTAAGGTTTTTTCGAAATTCTTTTCAACATCCGTCATTCATTAGACACTCGTTGTGCAAATTTGAACTGGCCTCGTGTTCCTCCTCTGTAAGGAAAAAATATGTTCCTATGTACTGTAACTACATTAATAAAATGATAATGATGAATTTTTTACCTCTGGGTTACATTGATCATTATTTGCTTCGAAACAAGTATATGGGCTGTGCTACGTGTTCTTATAGGATTGGTGAATGTGCAAGGGTCGTTGATGGCCGGGCCAGCCTCTGGGATTTCAAAAGTTTGTTCAAGTTCGTTATTTTTTGTTTTAAGGGTTTTTTGAAAGTCGGTCTAATGTTATGGTTTTTAAGGAGAAAAAATCCAGCTACAAATTTTATTGAACTTTAAGGACAACTACGTGTACAAAGACGAAAATACCCGATTCTCTTTCAATACAAAATTCAAAATTCAAACAAAATCAAGACACAATTCAAAAATCAAATAAAATCATATCTCCTTAATTTTTGATTTTTCATAATTAAATTATTCATATAAAATTCATATTTTAAAATTTAAAATAGATTTAAATCTCATTTATTTTAGACTTTACTGTGTAATTATTTATTCTCAAAGTTGTTCCCGTGCAACACACATGTGTAAATACTAATATATATATATATAATAAATATTCATCTCCAAAGCCATTCTATTATCTAATTTTACACCTGTCCACTATCGTCCTTAATTTCTTATAGGACATAAAACACAACAATGAGGTTAATTCACTTACATATTTTGTGAAAGTAAAAAAAACACGCGACCAACAATATCATGCTTATATCCACATATATTCAAAAAATATAGAGATGATTTTGAGTACATATTTGACACACAAAAAAAAAAAAAAAATTTATGATGACAAATTATCATCTCTCTAAAATATGTCTAGTAGCAGGACCATTTTCATCTTCACTCATGTTGGTGTAGGCAAAAAATAAACACCTAGTTACCTGATTGACTAAAGTCATAGAATAAACACCCAGTTACTAGATTGACTAAAGTCATAGAATAAACACCCAATCAAAAGTATGGCAAAACAAATACCTAAGCGGAAGAAATATAAAATACATTCCCAACTAAAATGAACAAAGAATGAGTAGAAAAACATAATCATACAATTACAAATTACTCATATATAATATCAATATTCACTTCCCATTCTTGCTATCCTTAATTTGGAAGTATAGGATTTTAGAAAAATGTTTGACTGCTTCTACTCGCATCAACTTATTTGTCCAATACCAACATATCTTGATGTCCCAATTACTTTTTTATGTTATTCATAGAGGTGTTGAAGTAGTTAGTCTTGATATTTCAGTACTCTACAAGTAATAGCCAAAGTGATGCATCAACTGACAGTGATATACGTCAACACATGAAGATTCCACAAGCAGGGATGTAGTAGATACAAGGGGAGGAGAATGCTATTACATATGTTAAGGTCATTCTCTCTTGGGATGACAACATATTTATATAGAAAATTGTGAAGGAGGTGAAGAAAACATAAAGAAGCCATGGAATGGCTAATCGAATTAGAGGCAATTTGGTTTTGATTATATATTATATCTGTGTGTAATATGAATTTGAATGGGTGAGGAGGATATGAATGGATGACTGCAAAGATGGAGTTTTGATTATTAAAATAAAAAAGAACAAGAAATCATGGTTAATAACTAACATGTGAGAAAGGAGAATATGAAACACCTTGCTATTGATAACTACATATTCATTATAGTTATAAATGAATATTTACTCCTAGAAAGGAAGTTTAGAAGTTAAATTAGAGAATATGATATGATTGTCTTTATAAAAAAATTAGGAATATAATAAGAATTCAAAAAAAATTCACTTTTCTGCCTTTTATTAGTTGTATAGATATAGGTATAGATATATAGATTACAAGTAGTATAATATATAGTATAGGTATAGATAGATATAAATATAGACATAGACATAGATTTAAGAAGAGTAGAAGATTATGCTAATTATTATGAGGAAGACAAGTTGATATAACCTTTCGCTTATCGTACCTCACACATGACAAAGTTAATAGCAACATGAAAATATTAGAAGATGAGTTAATATAATATTTTTGATATTATAAGATTTATTAGAGTGATATATCTACACTAAGCAAATACAATAATATTTATTGTGAAATATTTAATGACTCATTTGATATGATGAATGCCACAAGTGTTTGATATTTCAATTCCAATGGTAATTTTGACATTTTCAAAATTCTGGAGGACAATAGTGTCCAAATAAAAATTTTCATATATTTTGATATTTTAGAGTAGCATATATATATATATATACAAAAATAAAGAACGCACATTACGACACTAGGACGCATATATATATATATATATATATATATAATAGCTTCCATTGGATACTTTTTATGTGAGCCTTTAGATCATGATCTAATGGTCACCACTCAGTGAAGCCTAAATTAAATGCTAAGATCTACCAAATATACCTATTGACTAAATGGGAAATATAATAACATATTAATTGTAATTTTACACCTATTAGGAAAGCATATTTCAAAATTGAAATTAAATCTTTTACAAATAAAAAATATATTTTTATTGGTATAAAATCTGATTAAATTGGTCAACCTTAAGTCCTGATATTATCGATTTTTATGACCCATCTGATTTATTATATGCTTAGATTATGGATCTAATCTCAACATACTTGTACATGTATTGCTTCAGATTCTCTCCGCTTTTTGTTTTTAATTTTTATCTACTCTATTATTTGTACCTAAATTCATGCCCAATTTAATTTCATGCGCAAAAGACACGTCCTATACATATGTGAAATGAACTTACTCAAGCTAGCCTACCACTACATAAAGCCATTGAATAGTTTTATTAATCAATGGATTATTTAGTTGGCTAAATATGTTAGAAAGCTCTAATTAAACAATGAATTATTTAACGTAAGTTAACAGTTGATTATAAAATCTATGGCGGTGTCGCACTTTTGATTTGAATTTTAAACATATTGATTATTTAAACTTGATCATATGATTATTTTGAGTTTAGACTTTGCATTTGTAATAATTAATTACTAGCAGCTAATCTATTCATGTTTTTGGATAATTTCATTTCAAAAGGTTTAATATACCTTCCTAATAAGAGTAAAATTAAAATTAATATGTCATTGAAAATTTCAATTTAGTCAATAGACATATTTGATAGGGTTTAACATTTAATTTTGAGCAATGCTATTGTGACATAATTCACTGATCTAATTCACTATGACTTTTGGATTGACTGTGGGGCCTATCAAACATTGGAACTTGGTGTTGATCAAATGGTTCTACTGAAGCCACATTATTATGTCAGTAAATTAAATCAAATTTTTAGGTTCAAATAATATTACTTTAAAAAGATATGTGTGATCCATTGAAGGTCAAAATAGGAAATAAAAAAAGTAAAGGGACTATTGGACTTACAAAAAAATACATAACATGTGTCTTTAATAACCTAAAAAGATTACGCCTATCATTGACAAAAGAGTTCCTCATATTATACATAGTTGATAGTTCCATTCACTTGTTTTAATTTTGTTGGGCTATTGGACAGGTTCCTGGGTTTATTTGGTGGGCCACCTTTGCGGGCTGTACAAGGTCCATCTACTGGGCCTAACAAGACGAAAACTCAACCATTGACCCTTTTATTTGGTTGACAGCTTGACCACAGATTTTTTTTTTTTGTTTTCTTTTTTACTGGGCCTAACAAGAGGAACATTTGAAGTAGTCGAACCTTAAGTTCAAGCCACAGCATGTCTTAGAGAAGAAGCAAATCCCGATTCCTATGTTATATGAGAATTTAATTTAATATAATTATTGGATTAATTATTTGTTTCAATAATAGATAAAGTGTACTTTCAATTCAACAATTTTAGTTGATTAAGTCGTGAGATTAGATACTAAAGTTGGGTCCAAAAAGCAATTTACGAGTCTGGTCAATTGTTGAGCCTTAAATATGTGCCGTGCCGTGCCGTGTATGGGCGGAGTGCGCATCTATGGGTCATAGTGGCTCGTATTGAAACTCTTGATGACGATATGAACTTAACCTCTGTTTGACTTGGGAAGATGGTTCAAAGTCATTATATTGTTTGATTTTGGAAGATGGTTCGAAGTAGTGATATTGGATATCGATTCAAGGACTTGTTTGCGGTATTAAAAAAAATAAAATCGGTCCCGTATCTCTAAAATTTATTACTTTAATGGTTGTTTTTATAATATTTATGGGTCATTTTTTAACTAAAAAATTTATTATTTTTGTGAGTAATTTATCACTGTTGTGGTAACTATTTTTACAAATTTTCTTCGATATCATAACAATAATAAAAACACCTAGATAAAAATACTCATAAATGTGATAAGTATTGATATAATATCAATTTTTTTTGCCGTTACCATAGACAAATTCTTGATTTAAGCACAATATCTTATCGGTTGTTGGGACTTTATGGTTTAATATCCCGCGATAGGCATATATATATATATATATATATATATATATATATATATATATAATAAAGTAGCTTACAATTCAAATCTCAAAAGATAAACAAAATGACTTTTGCTATTCGCGGTTGAGATCGCTTTAAATTTTGCTTTAAAGTTAATCTAACGGCTAATATTAACACCCTAAATTTAATAGAAAAAATAGAGTCATAAAAGTGTGTTTGAAGTGATTTTTTAAAAATACTTCTAAAAATTATTTATCATAAATACTTTAAAAAAATTAATAGTGTTTGAAACCGCCCCACCACTACCTCTACCCCCACCACCACCACCACCACCACTACCGCCGTCGCCACCACCACCATCGTCGCCACCACCACTACCACCGCCGTCGCCGTCGCCGCCACCGCCGCCCCCCTCGCCCCCATCACCGCCACCACAGTCATTGCCACCCATCACAACCATCATCGTCTCTTACCACCACCACTACCGCCCACCACCTCTCACCCCCACTACAAACTGATGCTTAAATTCATTTATCTCTTCTCTATGTTTGTGATTTGATTTTGAATATAAATATAAATATGTTTATTGTTTACCATTTTTTATTACAGTGTGCCTTCAGGCACAGGTAATAACTAGTATATATATATAACGAGAGACTCAATTGATGTCGCAACATCATAAATGATTTTAGCTGATTTAAATAAAATGATTTAGATAGCTCGAGTCAACTCAAAACAGCTCTTGAACAATTGAATGAAATTTAAACGAGACTAATAAAAGTCAGGGCCATTGTCATTGTGCTCTTTGAAAGGCAACGAGCATAGCGTCTCCTACTTGCATACCCAATCGTCCGTTGGACTTAAACGGAAGATTGGGGTGATAAAAGTCAGGGCCAGGTTAACGTTCGTAGGGCACTAATGTCTATTAGAATGGTTGAATTTGGTCTACTCTAACCTCATTTATTAATAAAATAACAATGAAGAATTTTTTATTTTTGGGCAAGATTTTTAAAATCGGGATCCTATTTTAAATTGATGGGGGTGGACTAGGATCGTAAGATTGGAATGAGAATTATAAGATCTTATAAAATAAAAAAATTAGATGACAAATATATTCATTATAAAATTCTAAAAAATAAGAATTAAACAAGACTAGTATATATGTAAGTAGAAATATTCTCACAAACATATTTAAAATATCCTTGAAATTTGATAAATTATAATTGGAGCATTGAAGAGGATTTTAAATTAAAGGTGAACTGTTAATTTTATAGGATTTTGTAAAGAGTAATATAAGAATTGAAATTCTTTGATTTTAACTTTTGGAGAGAGAGATGTATAAGAGATACTCGAAAGTTGAAAGACTATTAATAATAACATTGATTACTCGACTTCCAAACAAATAAAACAGAAAAGAATAAAAATGGCAGACTCTGTGGTTATGATCAGTTGTTGATTTCAACTTTTCGACGAGAAATATAAATGAATAAAGATAATTTTTTTTTTATAAATAGAACAAGTTTTTTGTGTGGAGATAATTTCGTCTGAAGGACTTGTTTTTTCTTGACTTTGTCTAGAATCCCAGAGTAATGATGGCGGACGACATTCTTTATTTGCGCCTCTATCTCAACATTCTCCCTCTTAGTCTTAACAAGTTTCTCTTGAAGCTCGCTAACTTGAGTCTCTACCTCAGTAACTTTTTTTTTTAAGAAGGTATTTTTCACTCTGAAATCCTTAGGTTGCTTTTCAAGCATGTCTACCCTGACCCTATTAGATCCACCATGCTTGTCCTGACCCTATCAGATCCAGCTTGACCCTCGTACGGATGGAGAGGAAGATGAGGAACCTTGAGTAACCTCTAAGGCCAGAGGCAGCCAAAAGGACTCCGATACTTAAGTCAAAAAACGAGTCAAAGAGAATTATGAAGTGAATATGTTATGATTGAATGTCTTACCTAGTATCGGAAGGTTTTTATTTATAGTGGTAGGAAATTGTGTCTCAAAGGAACGAACCCGAACTTTAGGTTGTGATAGAATCGACCTCATCACCAACTCCTAGATATTCGGGGTAAATTATACTACGACTATTGTTCATAGGTCCTTATCATTAACTCCTAGTTGCTCGGAATCGTACTAGCACTCTAGGACTTAGGTTGGTGGTCCTCAAGGCCAGCCCTAGGCATAGGCAACTTAGATGGCTACCTAGGGCCCCAAATATCTTGAGTTGAAGACCTTTTGTAATAGGGTGGTTTGACTCAAATGACTGACATAATGGCCCATGCGAAAAAGAGGGCACAACCATTGTTCTATTACTTTTAATAATTTATCAGAAAGTCAGATCGAGTCTCTTTCAATGTGTCAAGTATCACATGAAAAAAATATGTCAGACACACGTAAGTTCTCTCTCTCTCTCTCTTTCTCACACACACACACACGCGCGCGCGCGCGCGCATACAATGTAAGTGATTGTTAATGTTAAAGAAGAAATAACTGGAGCACTCAAAAAAAAAAAAAAACATTATCAACATGAAAAATATTCTTAAATAGAAATCATACTATTCCTTTAATCCAATAGAGGTTTAAAATATTAAAAATAGATACAATGTTTTTGACTCTTAATTTAGTTTTAGAAGATTAAATTCTTTATGTGATGAAAGTTTAAAAAAAAAATATGGTCTTAACCTTGAATTTTTTTTTAAACGTGACTTATTTTATAGTTTAATTTATTTTTAGGAAAAAGTCTTAAGAAATTTCATATGTACAAATTATACATGAGAACAACGATATAATGATGCATAAAACGATTAGATTCTTTTTCAAGTGCCTCCATTACTTATTGAATACTATAAATAATGTCTTTAAGAGTTTATTCTACATGAAGAAAGTTTTTTTAATTATAAATTGACAAAATTTTATCTACAATCAATTATGTTATCAAAAAAAGTGAAAATATTAGCTATATTATCTATTGAAAATTGTATATTAGTAAAATATCAATCTAAAAGCCCGATTAATATTTTTACATCTCAAAAAATAAAAAATAAATTACTAAATGTTATTATTTAATATTATGTATATTTTTCAAGTATATATATTAATGGGGGCTTGTTTAACATTTCGCCTAGGCCCTGATAACGTTGGGCCGCCCCTGGTGGTCCTTAGTTGGGTAGGAATCTCTGAGCAAATGTGGGTGAGAGAGCTAATAGTAGCTTGATTGGAAAGGAGGTGGCTAACTCTAGGTAGCTTCGGGTATGAGGAGCCAATCAACAGGGACCTCCCTAGGAGGAGTAAATATTGAATGCAACGGTGATATCATGATATTTGGAACGAGTCTTTTAATTATTAAAACGAAGAATATAGATTGGGTTGCTTAAAAACTAAATGCACCTAATAAATAAATTCAACAATTTTGATCAATAAAATTATAGTTTGGAATGGAATTCTACAATTCTATAAAATTCTATGAATTTGAAAATCTATAAGAGATTTAGATCAATTTATTTATAATATAGCGTAAGATCTTAAGATCTGAATGGTGATTTTTAATAACCATGCCTTTGGTTTACATTGATCATTCCGTGATTCTTTGCTTCGGAACAAGTGGATGGGTTGTGCTACGTTTTCTTATACGTTTGGTGAAACAAGCACCTAATAAATATACGTTTGGTGACAATTTTACCTCTTTACCCTTTGTTGATTTATAATTATTGATTGAAAAATGATAAAATAAAAATTAAAAATTAAAAATTAAAAAATATAATAATTTTAAAACATGCAATGCTTTTATTGAATTAAAAATAAAGATATGATAACAACAAATAGCATTTCGGTACCGTAATAGGACTCGCCATGCCATTTGATTGCCTGAAACAAATTGCATCTCTATTTAAACAATTTCAAATCTTTAAAAGTTTTATTTGAAATATAAAACAATAGTTTTTTTGTAATGGTATAACGGTAAAAGTTTGTGTATTTTTTTTTCCTTTCATTTTGCTTTCCATACTAAACAATAGAAAAATAATACCTTAAACTTTTCATCTATCTTACCAAACAAAATAGAAAGAAAGTGTATTTTTTTTCTTCAATGATGAAAAATCTACTTCTCTTACTTTTCTATCGTTCTTATTTTCAATTCTTTCTACTAACCAAACCATTCATATCAGAAGATACACATAAAACACTAAATAAAAAAAAAATTGAATATAACGATGACTCAATTTATGTTGCGACATCGTAAATGATTTTAGTCAATTTAATTACAATGATTTAGACAACTCGAGTTAATTCAAAAAGAGCCCTTGAACAATTGAATCAAAATTAAATGAGACTTATAATATATTAATTTAATTTAACAAAGTCTTATCTTATTATTTTTAAAATTGTCTATTCAAATTTGCTTTTGTCATTGTTCTCTAGAAAGGCGACCCAGTATAGCGTGTCCTACTTGCATACCCAACCGTTCGTTGGACTTTAACGCACGGGTGGGGGTGTTAAAAGTCGTCAAGGCAAGGTTAAGGTTGAAGCAACTGCAAACAGAACTGTATTATATTTGTGATTATTTTTTATTATTGTTGTTGTATTCTGAATACTGATAAAAATAATCATATGATAAAAATACTCATAATTGTGATAAAAATATCCACAAAAATAATAAATTATAAAAATACTCATTCAAATCATTAAAATAAAGGAAAATTTTAATTACACCTCTTCTAGTTTATCGTATCTTCAAGGACACCCTCTCTATTTTTTGAATATTCACTGACACATTAAAGATGTTAATTAGAATACAATTTTATTAAATTGAGCATGATATATTTTAGAAAAAACTTCATCCACATTCCCTCTAGATAGACATATCTTCAATGAGACCCTCTCTATTTTTTAATTTTTTTATGTATTAAAATTCGGTCCGATTAAAATTTAATTCAAGTTAATTAAAATTTATTTTTTATATATTAAAATTTGAGTCGATTAAAAATTATATTTTTTTACGTATTAAAATTTAAGCCGATTAAAATTCTAGCACAATTTTTGATACATAAAAAATATAAATTGTAATTGCCTCAAATTTTAATCTGTAAATAATAAATTTAAATCAATTTAAATCAAATTTTAATAAATAAAAAATATAAATATTAATCAATTTGAAACGAATTTTAATCGAGGCTAACAACTCAAGTAGAGCTCAAATTGATTTAAATTTTAATACATAAAGAAGACTTTTAAAAGATTCAAATTTTTATACATAAAAAAAATAAATTTAATCTGCACAAATTAATTTTTAATCGATTTAAATTTTAATATATAGAAAAAATATAATTAACTATAAGATATATATACTAAAAAATATAATTAAAAAATAGAAGGAGTGTCAGAGATGTTTTGAATTATAGAGAGGTTATCCTTGAAAATATAATTAACTATAAGATGTGTGATTAAAATTTTATTTTAAAATAATTAATATCAAAAAATAGGGGAAAGGTAACGAATTTATTTGTTCGGCAGCGTAGTCAAGTACGCAAAGTAAGTGCCGCAAAGTTTGAAATGGTGAGCCGACAACATCAATGCGAAGACTGCAGAGGGCGGCGGCGCCGCTGCTGCAACCCCCATGTAATAATGGCACGCACCCTTCAATCTTCATCATCGTTGACAAACTAGATCTTTAAAGTATAAACATCCCCCCTAAGTCGTCTTTTTATGAGTGGGGTCAGTCAGGGTTCGGCTTGTGCTCTCCCCTCACATACGCTTCAATTGGACCGCGTCTTCATTTGATATTATTTTTCCTCTCTCCTCCCCTTATTTTAGGTTCATTTTTTATTTTTTTGGGAAAGTAGGCTCGAACTTTTGACTACAAAAAGATGAAATTTTCACAAGATAAAGAGTATTATTGGACCAAAAATCAATTAATTTTTTTTAGGTTCAAAAATCCAGTTGAGTGAGAAGATTTTGATATTGAGGGTACACTTGTCAATAGATTAGATTTTGATTCGAATTTAATTATAATTAAGATATAAATTAATATATTTGATTAATAATTTGAATTCAAATTCAAATTCGAATCCGACATCTTATATTTAATAGATTCAAATTTGTATATACATATATCCAATTCGAATTATTTATATATTTGTATATAAATATTAAAAAATTAACTAATTATTTAAAAAAATAATTGAAATTTAGAATTAATTTGTTAAAATTTAGTTAATTAAGTTATTTGGATCAGATTTCAGATTGTTAACGGATTTGGATATAGACCACGAAAATAAAATTCATCAGATTATCAGATCGGATTCGAATTAAACTTTTAAAATCGGATTCAGAATCGAATACGCCAGAATCCGATTCAAACCCGATACGTTGACTAGCATAATTGGGTGAAGCTATACTCACTCTTAAAACCCCAAAAAAAAAAGGAATAATTATATTTTGTACCTCAAGAGATTTAAGAATTCTTATTTTATATTTCAAAGATTAAATTTTTTACAATATACCCTCAATTTCAATGTATTGAGAGTATTGTAATATGATATTTCATTAACTTTTGTTGCTTATTTTGTCAAACTTTTGTTGCTTATTGAAAGTTTAATAACTTTTGTTGCAACACTATCCACTTCAGTAATGCTCTTAAAATTATATTTTTTGATTATATTTTATGTCACTTGAAATTTTTAAAATTATACTTTATACCTTAAATTATAATAATTTTATTTTATGTTCTCGATATTTGATTTGACTATATTGCATCATTAACTATTAAAATTGACATATTGCATGAATTATTAAAGTGAAATTAGTATCATAATTAAGAGGACGAATTATAATATACTAAAACACTGCATAAAAAAGTTCAAAACTATTTAGAATATGTATTTTAGATATTTGTTCTCTTTCCCCCACTCGCTTTCTTCACATTTGCCAAAAGTATGATACAATCTAATTATACTTGAATAATTAAATGATAAAATTCATGTGAGATTTATTCTGATATATTCTCTGAATGTGAAACATTAATATTAACAATGCTATTGAATGACCCACATTAAATAAAAATATCAGGTTATGCGGATATACCTTCATTGCACACACAGGCCCACACTCAGTATCAGTACCCATTCTCAAACACCACACAACCAAATTGAGAACAATTCTATTCTATCAATCTGACTCAAATAATTTTTTCAAAAAAAAGAAGGGGTTCTCACGCTAACATTGAAATTTCATGGGATGAGCATGTTATTTTGACAAATAGTTGGCGATCTCAATGATATTTGTCAAAAAAGAAAAAAGTGAAGGAGAAAAATATAATATAATGTTATTTGCACTTAAAAAATCTGAACTAATATGTTGATATGCTGATGTATCAAGATATATAATCCCCGCAGATAAAAGAGTACAATAATTACAGTTATAAGATGTTAATAAATCTATATTTATATTTACATCTATCTTTAATACTTATAAATGTCAGAATTTTTGAAAATTTTTTGATTTTCTATTTTATCCTTAATTATTATAATAAAGTCAATTATATCCACCTATATAATTTAATCTAATTTTTGTTTTTTTACTTATATTTGACTTTCAACTTGTTTTAGACTTTTTTATAAGGAAGTCTAAATTATTTTGAACTCATTTATTATTAGTAAAGTTACATACAATTTTTCATATCTATATGAAGAAATAAAATCATATATATATGTTAAATTATTGTAAACATGTAGTTATCAAATTGAATTCTACAGTCAAATATATGTTAGATTTTTTTCTAATACGTAATACGATAATAATATTATAAGCGATCTAATCAACCCATTTAACAAAATAAAAATTAATAATTCGATAACATAATTAGATGTGCAAATACCTAAAGAAATCAGAGAGATACATAAATAAATGACAGATTAAGTACTCAAAAGTTTATGTAGAATAAATTAATAATAATTAAAATATAAATTAATTATTTGACACTTAATTTATTATTTAATTTAATTACACATATAATTCATATATTTTATAAAAAAATATTATTTAAATTTATTTACGTACAACGTACGTAGTGCATTGCTAATTATGTTAAAAATACAAATAGCATTACTAGGGGCGGAGCCAGGATTTTGCCTCAGTGGGGGCAATCTAAATTTTTAAATTTCAAAGTATAATTGTAACATTGATTTCATTAAAATATGTATTCTTAATAAACTGTTTAAAAATATAATTACATCAAAAGAATGTCATTTAGAGGCGTAACTCATGTATGCTTAGGTCCCAAAATATCCTATACTTTAAGAAAATTTCAAAATACTTAGGTCTGGACGAAGAAGACGAAAGCTTACAGAAAATAAAAATAAAAAAATAGGCATGAAAATGAGCTACCAAAAGTTAGTTTTTAAGGGTTAAAAATTATATTAATATACCCTATACTTTAAGAAAATTTTAGTGGGGCAAGTTTAAGAAATTCTTGAAAATTTTAAAATTACACCTAGGTCCCAAAATTTTTGAAAATTTCAGTGGGGGCAGCTGCTAGGCGTGAAAAATGAGGAGGATCTGTCAAAAGTTAGCTTTTAAGGGTTGAAAATTATATTAATATACCATATACTTTAAGAAAATTTCAGTGGAGGCAAGTTTAAGAAATTCTTGAAATTTTTAAAATTATACCTAGGTCCCAAAATTTTTTAAAATTTCAGTGGGGACAGCTGCCCCCACTGCTCCCATACTAAATCCTCCACTGAGCATTACTCAAATAAAAAATAATAGTGATTGCATTATAGAGACTTGAGAGTCACGGCACTAAACACTACCCCACGTTTGGTATTTTCACATTGATCATCACCCTTTTACCTTTACTTTACTCTTTATTATGTGTTTTTAACAAAAGCTTGGATACAAGTGTGCGGTCACGGGAAGAAACCTTTTCGGCTACCAATGCCGGCCAAACCCAAAAAGAGATTAAAAGTAATTGCATGTGTTTCTTCTACATCAATGTTACTGCACTTAGGACTTACTTTCCGCCAATCACTACAAAAGTGACACCAATAGGATATTAATTTAGTTTCAAGTAATTCAAATCGTAGGATCTATTCTCTTTTCTTTTCTTTTTTTTTAAAATAATTTATTCTCTCAAACTCTACGTTTACACAGTAGTGATATTCTTTGTTTCTCTTCATCTTTAAATTCCTATATAATGATTTTGGACGTGAAGAATAAAATAAGAAATCAATTTTCCTTTCTTGATTTTTTATTTTCCTTAAGATTTTTTTAGCTAAAAGATCAACTACTTTAATTTCGATTTCAAAAACACGACAATTTTGTATCTAACAGTATGAAAGCGGGCGCGAATATATGAACAGAAGATGTTGTACGAGTATTTACAGGACCTAAATTATCAACGGGTTTTTCAAGAACGTTAAAACTTCAGCTTCGAGGGGTTGAAAGAATTGTAGGATAGTAAGACAGTTTATTCTTTTTTTTTTTCTTTTGGGGAGGGGGAGGGGGAGGGGGAGGGGGAGGGGGAAAGGGGAGGAGAACTTGAACCCTTGATCTTAAGAAGACAAAAATTTTATAAGATAAGAAATACCATTAGACCAAAGACCCATTAATTATATAATTGAAATTCTTAAACCTAGATTTTGCTCAATAATTGAACCTGGACTCAAAGCCAGGCTGCCTACTTACCTTCGGGGATCAAGTCATAATGGAGTTCTTTTTTATTAAGCACAACACAGTTTGAGTGGGCATCTCTTGAGAGGACGAGCAGTGACCAATTAAATTTACATAGAAAATAAATAAACACGAATTTTGGCTACTTTTGAAATAAATATATCTACACTCGACTATAAATGAGTTTGGCGTGGATGAAACAAATTTAACACAACATAATTCAAGCACGGTATTAATCTCAGATGTCACGACCCTTTCGACAAAGAAATACAAAGGGCAAGGTGAATATTGTTATCCTTCTCTCTATTTAAATACTATATAAGAATGAGAAAAGGACTAAATCACATATAATAAGTTGCATTGGGGCAGGTATGGCCCCTATGGTTTCTTCATATAAAACAACAATAATAACATGTATATCAAATAATTTTTAGAATTTTAGTTATCAACTAAATCTAATTGATTGGATGAATCCAACAAAAAAATATTGGATGTAACGGTTATACTATGTCATCACGTTGACATAGTGTAACAATTCAATGAAGGAATAACAAGTGGGCAAGTGAATTCTAAATAATTAAATAACTACTCATCTATGTCATGCAATACCTACCCCATATAGGATTTACTTGCTCACTTGTTATCCTATCATTGGATGATACACTCAACCGAACCAACTAAAAAATTAAGGTGTAATTACACTGGAAGTTCCCAAAGTATAGGGTTTGTATCATTTTGGTACCCAATATTTCAATTGTATCATTTTAGTCTATGAATTATTGAATATTGATGATACCTAAAAATAAACCCTAGACACGAGCTTAGAAAGTGAGCTCAGCTCAGGTAAAATAAACAGAACTCATCCAGCCATGGTCTGAGCTCATCCAGCCGGGTACTAGGGCTCCCAGCTGAAGACACGAGCTGAGAAATGACAAGAGGGCAGCGAGATGACAACAGATACCTTCATAAGGGGAATTAAGCCGATCCAAGGCATGAAACCCGTAACCAACCAGGATCCTCTCCTAAAACCAAGGAGAGGATCCCATGATAAAAGACAAAGATCTCATCGTTTGAAGCCAACCATAGGAAGTTTAGGTAACTCTGAGTTTACAGATGAAGATAGGGCACGATCCCTTCAATAAAGGAGGTGATTTCGAATTAGAGGTAAGCATGAGGCTATAAAAGGGGAGGGATAGCCACAAAGGGAAGGAGGGATGAAAAATTCCCATTTGTCTACGGTAATACACAAAAACTTGATCAATAAGAAAGAGGGGAGCCAGAGACTCCGTTGCAGAGTGGACTAGCCGAGCTCAGGCCGGTGAACCACTATAGTCTTATCTTGTTATTACCCCCTTTCCCAAATCCCCTAAGCATCATATTGCATTATCAAGCACGAGCCTTGTAGCTCAGACACCGTACTTAGCTCCACCCAAACCGATCATACCAAATAATCCTGTTCCATAGCTCATTCGTGTAGATTCACACCATCAAATATATTTCTATATGATCTCTCAAACAGATATGGCCCAAATTACTAATAATTTTTTATTATAAACTTGTTATGTAATACCTAAATATGGACAAAAAAATAATTTGAATAACCCTCACCAAATTTCTATCCAAACTTTGGTTAAAGAGTTACCTAAATTATACAGTTTTGATCATGAACTATCTAAATTTTGGTCAAAAGTTACTCATATTACACAGTTTTGGTCAAGAGTTCCCATATTTTGATCAAGAGCAACCCAAATTTTTTTTTTCTCATATTTAGGTATCACGTGATAAGTTTATGATAAAAAATTATTAGTAATTTAGATATTGTCTGTTTGATGAACCACATAGAAATATATTTGATACTTCATGGACTAAAATAATGTGATTGAAATATTAGGGATCAAAATGAGATAAATTATATACTTTAGGAACCTCTAGTATAATTAACCCAAAAAATTAATATGACTCATAAATTGAAAAACCCAAATCGAATTGAGAATCAAAATCTCATATAGTTTCTTTTGTTTTGATAAGGATATAATGTTTTTTTTTGGGTTAAGTCTAAGGATAGAATGTTGATGAACCCAAAGTCAAAGCCTTTCATCAACTTGGGGGTAAAAAACAAAAGAGATCATATCATGAATGAATTTGGGCAAAAGGTTGACTACGTGTTCGACTAACTGCCCCAACTAGCGATCAAAGGTCAGTGGTGGGTGATGGCTTTTTGGTCTGAAGTTCATTTTGTCCGTCAACCACAGCCGAATTACACGACCTTCTGGCTTCTACACTCTTCTTCAACCTCCAGATATGACGAAGAATCTCTGTAAGACAAGATCATGTTGGACTTATTGCAGATTAAAGTCCGAATACCTGCTTGTGGTCGACTCTTGGAATCTCAAAAGGTGTTTGAAGTAGCTTCTAAAGGAAGTATGTTCTTTTCTTTTATCCTTTTTGTCTTCTCTCTGATCTTTTTAGTTTAATTCTTCATTAAAAATCAGAAGGAATAAGTGTATTTTCTGCATGATCTCCTCTGTCCTAAGGCCTAACTAGTTAGCTTGGTGCTAAGTAAATATTTTTTGAACTAAGTCAGAAAGTAGAACGAGAAACAGACCCTTGATCTGGAATCATATATGTAGCATATCAGACCTTTGTTTAGTTTGGTTTTCGAATATACTATGACCTATGCTATGTGGGATAAAATCCTTATTATGATATGAATAGCCTATTTAATTAGACTTAACATCGGATTGAATACGTCAAAGACACCCCCAATGCCCCCTCTAACATTTCTCTAGGTTGTTATTACCAGTGTCGCCTCAATAGTATTGAAAAAAAAGTGGATTTTAGGCCCCACTTATAAATAAAGCTTCAAATTTGAAACATCAATAATATAATACAAGTCAAAGATTAAAACTCAATACAATTTAGTCCAACAAGAACATTCTTCAATGGGTAAGCTAACAAAAATAATTTTACAATTTATGCCCAAAAGTTTAACCCATCTCACACTTATCACATTTATTAATAAAGAACAAAAAAGGTTAATAAGAAAGTCTTGAAAACATCAATATTTTTTATACCTTCTCCTATAAAAAAAATATAAAATAAGTATCAATGTTTCTCTCTTCCTCATTGTACAAAAGTAAAATCAAACTCAACACATTCTCTACTTTTCTCAAACTTAATTTTGTTGTGATTTAAGCACAAAATATTAATTAAACTATTCATTCTCATAAAAGATTCAAAATAAAACCTAATTTAATTTCCAAATATTTTTCTAATAAAGTTGTTACTCATAACAAATAAAATATAACAAAAATTTAGGTAAAAATTGTAAATACAAACAAGTAATGGCAAAATTTCAGCCACACCCTATTAAATCACCCTATTAAATTAAAGGCCTTAACTAGAATAAAATTTTACTAAATTGTCCATGATATATTTTAGGAAAAACTTCATCTACACCCCTCTAGATAAGCATATCTTCAATGAGACCTCCTTTGTTTTATAAATTTTTTTACGTATTAAAATTCGGGCCGATTAAATTTCGATTCGAGCCGATTAAAATTCATTTTTAATCAACTTGAATCAAATTTTAATCAATTCGCATTGAATTTTAATCGTCTCGAATTTTGATATTTAAAAAAATATAAATTTTAATCGACTTAAATTTTAATACGTAAAAAATAAATTTTAATCAATTTGAATCGAATTTTAATTGACATGAATTTTAATAAATAAAAAAATATAAATTTTAATTGATTCGAATCAAATTTTAATCGGCACTAATAGTGAGGTTGTGCTCAAATCGACTCGAATTTTTAATATGTAGAAAAATAAAATTTAATTAGCTCTAATTTTATGTAGAAAGATCATTTGATGTTTATGTAAGAAAAATTTTAGAATTTTAGATGAATTTTTTTTGTTAGAAATGGTGGTTTAACGAAAAGGGGTTTCTTTCATACAAATTGCTTCAATAATCGTCGTCAAATCTATATCTTCTCTGATCTCATCATCAAAATAGTACTCTGATTCCTCTCTGTGCTTCTCTCTTTCTTGCTTTTTTAATCGCCAATTGAAGAAATTCGTAGAGATAAAGATCTTCACACGCAATTTCTCAATATACAGAAAAAAAATCTCTTGGAATCTTCGTTGTAGGTTGCATTTGAAGCTAAGTTTCTTGAAAAGGAAAAAAAGATCATTAAGTCTCTTTCCTTGAATCACATAGTCTATACATAATTGTTTGTTCAATTTTAGAAGATAATTCAGTTGAGTAAATTTTTGTATAGATTATGTGAGATGAGATATAAAAAGAAATCCTAAAAATAAATATTGAGATAAATTTAATTATTAATGGGGTAAGCATAGAATGATGTGGACTTAGTTATTAGTGGAATGAATATAAATGGGGTGGAGTTAGTAGTTTTATGATTTATAGTTTAATGTGGTGAGAATAGAAATTTATGGGGTGAAAATAATTCCACAAATAATTCAACAAAAAGATAGTGTTTACATTTTAGAGACTTAAGAGTCACGGCAGTAAACACTAAACACGTTTGGTATTTTCACATTGGTCCACCATTTACCTTTACTTTACTCTTTATTAGGTGTTTTACCAAAGCTTACTTTACTTTAATCTCTTTTCGGCTTCCAATGCCTGCCAAAGGCCAAAAGAGATTATAAAAGCTATTACATGTGTTTCTTCTACATCAAGGTTAATGCACTTAGGACTTAACTTTTCGCCAATCCACTACAAAAAATGACACCAAAAGTAGTAGGATATTAATTTGGTTTTAGTGGAATTCACATCGTACTCAAATTAACCAATCAAATCTACAATTCTACATAGAATTAAGGGAAAGACTATAGTATCGATAGTTGTACTATACCAAAAATTATAATTTTTTATGTTCAATTTATAATTTTTTGATGTGTACATTACAACTTGTAAAGACATGATCGATCCTACAACACTGTCGTAGAAGTTACAATTTTCAAAGGTTGAATTACAACTTTTAAAGGTCAAATTACAACTCGTAAAAGAGAAATTACCCCTGGTTGAGAGAGCTCCATGATAGATCATGGATATTCATGATCGATCATGAACTTCTCTCTATCAGGTGTAGCTTTATCTTGCAAAAGTGTAGTCTTGCCATTAATAATCATAACTTTCAATATAATACTGAAAAAAAATCAGTACTACAGACTTTCTCTTAAAATAAATCTACATATATATAACTATAACTGAGTCAGCTTAAAGTTCTCAAAAAATAGCTTCAGTTAATAAGCTAAAGAGGTTAGAGTAAGTAAAATAAGAGAAAAAAGAGCTAATTTTGAGTCCTATCATTTAGTCTTTGAAGTCTTCAGGTTCTGCTCTTGATTCCCTACTCAAGGATGAAACGAATTTCACACAACACAATTCAAACATGATATTAATCTCACATGACACAACCCTTGCGACAATTAAATACAAAGGGCAAGGTGAATATTGTTATCCTTCTCTCTATTTAAGCACTATATAAGCATGAGAAAAGGACTAAATCATATATAATAAAGTTGCATTGGGTGCAACTATGGCCCCTATGGTTTCTTCATATAAAACCACAATAATGACATGTACATCAAATAAGGGTAAAACGTTGACGAGGGTAAAAAACAAAAGAGATCATATCATGAATGAATGTGGACAAAAGGTTGACTGATGTGTTCGACGACATGCCCCAACTAGCGATCAAAGGTCGGTGGTGGGTGATCACTCGGTTTGGCTTTTTGGTCTGAAGTTCATTTTGTCCGTCAACCACAGCCGAATTACACGACCTTCTGGCTTCTACCCCCTTCTTCAACCTCCAGATTTTCACACTCTTGTATACTTATATATGCAGTGCTGATCGTTTGCAAATTTATAGCAGCAAGCTCTTTACTTGGTTCACACACACACATATCTATAGAATGTATTTTTGATGACGAAGAATCTCTCTAAGACAAGATCACGTTGGACTTACTGCAGATTAAAGTCCGAATACCTGCTTGTGGTGGACTCTTGGGAATCTCAAAAGGTGTTTGAAGTAGCTTCTCAAGGAAGTATGTCTTTTTCTTTTATCCTTGTTGTCTTCTCTCTGATCTTTTTAGTGTATTTTCTGCATGATCTCCTCTGTCCTAACTAGTTAGCTTGGTGCTAAGTAAATATTTTTTGAACTAAGTTGTAAAGTTGAACGAGAAACCGACCCTTGATCTGGAATCATATATGTAGCATATTAAACCTTTGTTTAGTTTGGTTTTCGAATATACCTATAACCTATGCTATATGGGATAAAATCCTTATTATGATATGGCTGACCTATTTAACTAGACTTAAGCATAGGAGGGAATACATAAGAGACACCTCCAATGCCCTCTAACATTTCTCCGTGTCATTGCAGTCATTACAAACTCACTCACCTCGATATTGGTTGCCAGAATCAAGCCTTAAGTGGCTTCGGAGTTCCTTTTCGTTAGCATAATCTGTTTGCTATGTTTAGTGGTCAAACAAGAGTAAGACGTAAATGTACACATCCTAATTTGATTTAACCGATTCACGTGCTAATTGGTGGATGATTGTGTGCATCTAAATTTTGGGTTGTTGGTCCTATGAGAACTCTACAATTGCCCATGGAGAAGAGAGGTTTGTTTGCAAACAAAACTTGCATAGGGACATCCCCCCAGGTTCCATATATTGGAGACACCAATGTCATCATAACTATTTTAATTGATCGCCTTCAATATTAGGATTATATAGACTTATGGTTTTTTTTTTTTTTTTTTTTATCGAATGTTCCCAATACTCGTATAAACAAGTTTTAGGGTTAAGAGTTCAGGCCTTGGCGTCCAAGATGCTTCCTTAAATTCGGTGGATTATGCTTTTATATTAAAGTTGAACTATAATGTTGAGGACAAGTCTATGGTACTTAAAAAAAAAAATGGTATTGTTCCGCATTTATCATTTTTGTGGTTAGAATCGATCGCAAGTATCATAAAAATAATTATCACAACAGTAATAAAAACAAACACCCACAAAAATTGTAATTTTTTTTATTGTAAAATGATCCACAAAAAGTTATAAATATACTTATTAAAGTAGTAATATATAGAGATACCGTACTGAATTTTTTTTGAGTACTGTGGTTAAGTTTCAATGTTGAAGGTTGAATACTAATTATAAATATCAGTATCTGCGAAATTTTTTTGATTTTCCATTTTATCTCGAATTATTATAATAAAGTTAATTATACACTCTTATATACTTTAATTTAACTTTTTGTTTTTTACTCTTATTTGACTTCAACTTGTTTTGGACTTTTTTATAGACACTTCTAAATTCTTTTGAACTCATTTATTAGTAGTATAGTTACATACAATTTTCTATATCTATATGAAGAAGTAAAGTACTATACATGTTAAATTATTATATACATATAGTTACAGATTAAATTTCATGGTCAAATATATATTATATTTTATTTTTTGGTATGCAATAATATAATAATATTATAAGCGATATAATCAATTTATTTAAGAAAATAAAAATTAATAATTCTATAATATATTTAGATATGAAAATACCTAAAGGAGTTGGAGAGATACCTACACTTAATTTATTATTTAATTTAATTACACACATAATTCACGTTTTCTATAAAAAAATATTATTTAAATTTATTTACGTACAACACACGTCGTGCACTGCTAGTAATAATAATGGTGCATATTAAGTCATTTTTTAATTTTTATTTACTAGATGAATGTGGGTGGTGAAATCTACGGATTGATATCAATAAAAATAAATAAATGAGACTCACTAATTTAACCATTTAGATTCGTTAAATAAGTTCAACGACTAATAAATCAACATTTGTAACATCACCAATCCAGAAACATTTGTTGCAGCTACCACGTTTTGGATTTAATAGCTTAATTTTTTTTTTTTTTTTTAAATTATGCTATGTGACTTTAAGCAAAAGACTTCGTCCAAGTTTAATCAAGTCAGACACAACATGAAGAGTACAAGGAATCCGAACAGAGACTGAACCAAAGCCTATGTAAGGGTATGTATAACTTTTTTTTTTTGGTTCAATGGTCAGGAAATTTGAACTAGTTTACGCATACCTCGATTAATTTCCTCCCCGTTTCAATTACGATAAGTCATCCATGCCGGGACTATGATATCCTTAAGTGTATACCTACCACTTTAGGGTACCTTCAAAGCCTATAAAAGGCTCCACAGTGGAAAAAAGTGTTGCGGAGACAAATAAGAGAGTTGGAACCCACATGTGAGGTGAGTGTTAGAACCCGGGGAGGCAAAAGCCACCCTACATCGAAAGTGCAAAGAAAAAGAAGGGGCTATGAACAGTATTGGAACAAACCCCTACAGCTTAGACTTAAAGCTTTTAAGTTAGGTGTGTATCAAACTTGTACATGAGTCCAAATCCTAAGGAGAATAACGTAACATTCCATTGGAACTATAAAGGAAAGCAATCTACAAATAAGCGGAAAGGTCATTGAAACCTAAAACTTCTCCTTATTGCTCATAATTAGTAAATTCTGTGATTTTTTGATTAACTTAAACATCGTAGGGTCTTTACGGGCTCAAGGTTAATCCTCATTTCCTCATTTTTCTTTGCCTTACACGTGGTCGGTGAGCCATCCTTCCTCCTATTTACTTTTGAACACATTCTTGCATTAAATTATCGGATACATATGATATTAATGAAAGATGATTTTACAATGGCTATATAGAGCTTCAGTGGTTCTAATGCCTAAGGTTAATAATTAACGTAGCTAAGTGCTTTCCCTAAAGTCTCATGCTATGGGAAAGCATCTTCTAAGTATGGTCCCATTCTATTAAATATACATCCAAGTAAGTTGGAACTAGATCCATGTTACTTGGTCCTCATACTTGACCGAGAGAGCAATTACTCAGCATCTACCAGACTACCTACCTTAGCTTTGAAGTATTGTCTACCTTAATGATGCTTCTTAAAATATAAACCACCCACCTCATCACCCTAACCCCAACTATCTTTGCATAGGCCACTTAGAAAGTTGTTTATACACACATATGGATATATGTAGGTACATGTGTATATATAAATGTGTGTCAATTTGTCTTTGGGTTATTTTTATTTTATTCTTTTTTGGGGGGGGAGGGTAGAGGGGGAGGGGGTTGTGTGAAAATGGTATCCCCAAAAACTAATGGAACATTAAATCAACAAATTAGGTCCAATTAACATTGTTCAAAACTAATTTTTGTTTCGTCAACTAGATTAAGATTCATGATCTGGGACATGGCTTCAAGGGACTTGAAGCTTTGTTAGTGACCAAATTGTCATGGAGGGATTGGAATTTTCTATAAAATGCAATGGGGTCTTCCGATTTTCTGATGCCAACAAAACATAAACCTATATTTAACGTTATCTTGACAATGCACAAAGCATGGTTTTAAAAAATATAATTGTATCATGTTCAACATATAGTTTCGTCTGATGGGGCAAACAACTGTTTGAATCAAACCCTTCTCGAAAACCCTAAATTCACTTGCAAATAGAGCCACAAGAGAAAAAAAAAAAAGAGAGAAAGGACTTACGAAGGGCATGAATGAGATTATGTATCCGCATGTTCGTCTTTTACATTATCTCCCCGCAACTGAACTTCTTCGGATTCTTCCCAATTCTTTGGAGAATCACCACTAGATGAACTTCCAAATCGTGACCTCAATCCAATAGGCTCTTGTTGTTGTTGTTGAGATGTTGTTGAAGACGCTGATGAAGTTGTCGATGATGCAGACTGCAAACCATAAGTCCCGGTAGGGTAGAAACCCGAGACGCCATAGTTCCATTCACGGCCTCCTCCATGAAGAAGTTGAGAAGGAAAGAGGTTGGGATAAGTATCTTGAGAAGGTGGCGTAGGAGGGAGAACCGAGTCAGGAACTCGATCAGCTACAATGGGCAAGTCTTGACGAGTTGTTAGGTAACCCAACTCGGTTCTCCCTTGAACTCTTTCAGGGAAATTGAGCTTGGCTTTGTTTCCTTTGAATCTAAGGGCTGCTTCATCGTAGGCAAGGGCTGCAGCCTCTGCGTTTTCGAAAGTACCGAGCCAGACTCTTGCTGCCTTCTTTGGATCTCGTATCTCAGCTGCCCACTTTCCCCATGGTCTCTGCCTTACTCCTCTATAGTGTCTTCTCCTCTGGTTACCTTCACTTACATGTAATATTAGTATTTTGACATTTAGATGATATAAAGAATAACAATTTTTGTGCATTAACAGTACCACATTTGATGGAGAGTACTAAAGTTTGGGAAGCATTAGTACTTAGGTAGGTTATGCAGCCATATCACTAGAATTTACTAGAAATAATATCAAAGAGCTGAAGTATAATTGAAGATGATGATATGTCAGGTAATTTTGGGTGTGTGTGTGTGAGTGAGAGAGAGAGAGAGAGAGA
Source organism: Ilex aquifolium (assembly GCA_951799425.1). Lineage (NCBI taxonomy): Eukaryota > Viridiplantae > Streptophyta > Magnoliopsida > Aquifoliales > Aquifoliaceae > Ilex > Ilex aquifolium. The sequence goes on along the minus strand of OX637410.1, from coordinate 12,053,388 downwards.
GGGAAATGAAAGTTTTGCTTGCTAAATAGCGTAGAAGGCTGTAAATTAAGAGTCATATTCATATCACTAGAGAACCAGAAATAAAATCAAAGACCCCGCAGTACATTGAAAGTTGTATGCCATGGAGAGAGAGAGAGAGAGAGAGAGAGAGAGAGAGGAGCAACACATTGGGATCAAGGAAGAGCTAAAGACAAAGGTTGCATCTGGCTAATGCTATATATAATAATGAAGGAAACAGTTCAAATGAAACAAAAATGTAGATAAAACCAAAAATCTACACCAGTTTTTCGATACATATCCCTTGAAAAGTGGAGATTATCCAATATAATAAAGACGGTTTACCCCCAAATCTTCCAAAACAGTGCACAATCATAAATTTTATACCTTGATCTTGAACGGATTGAGATCGGCTTTGTTCCGCTGTGCCAGACTGAGGTATGACTAATGAGTTTCCAGGAACAGACCCTGGATTATTGTTGTTGTTTCCAATAACCTGAGAGAGAGCTGAGACCATAGCTGACAAGTCTTGTTGGGACCGAGCTGAGTAGACAGGGAAGATAGGTTCTTCCTTTTTTTCCTCCGATTCATTGGACGGAAGGGGCCTCTTCCCTTGTCTTCGATCCACTGTGTAAGCTGCTGCAACCTTGTGATATGTTTTTGGATTGCTGGTGGTTGCCAAATCAAGTAAGGAAGAGAGAGATATATTGCTGGTGGTTGCCAAATCAAGTAAGGAAGAGAGAGAGAGAGATATATATATATATATATATATGTATATATATATGGAAGAAGACCAAGAAAAGATTAGAGAGAGAGAGAGAGAGAGAGAGGAGGATGGGGAGATATTGAGAAGCATGAAGAGGGGGAAGAAGATAAGAAAATGTAGGGTTTACTACAGCAACTTATATATTCTTCTTTTAGTGTGAACAGTGTGAAGAAAACACATTTTAGTCAATGGTCAAGCCTTTTTTAACCTAGTTTTCATGGATTTTTTTATGAAATACAAATTGATAATTTGGATTGATAACATGGCCAAGGTTGAATAGCTACATACTTTGTCCTTTTAAAATAAAAAATAGAAAATAATAAATAACAGAGTGTATGATTATATTTATATTAATGGTTTCATAGCAAAATCAAGCAAAATTAATTGAATATATAGATACAGTTGAGGTTGTAATAATCAATAATGTGTTCAATATTTAATATTTCAAGTACGTAATTATCGCTGACGTTATGAAAAAAAAAAATCTCTTACAATACTATATCAATTATTAGAATTGAAATTTGTGTATATATTTATCTATATATATATATATATTTAATTATTATCTTGTCTGATGATGTACATATACAGTTGAACTCAACATATATAATAAATAAAGATTTATTGTCTCCAAAACCAAGTGAAAGGCATTTTTCTTAAGGCTTCAAAATTATTTCAATGAATTGGATTAATATGTGGGATTATAGCTCATGTTATATGAAGCAATCTCACTACTTAATTAGGGCATGGCATAGCTCATGGACCTACCAACTTTCGAAGGAGATGCATCGACATGCCATGGTTTCCTTATTAATCTCGAAAAATTACGAAAAAAATTGAGATATAAATAAGTACGACTAGCTCAAATTTTGTTAATTCATAAAGAAATATGTACGTTTTTTAGAAAAAGCAAAGAATAAAACTTAGATTTAAATTTGTTTATAATATCATAAATCGCTGAAAATATGTAATACAATTGTTTTTTTTTTATACGGATCAAGAATAAAGGTGAAGAGCAACATAAAAATGGACATCTATTGTACTAGAAGTCATACGAACCTAAAGAAGTTTCTAGAATACTAAAATATAGGTAAAAACAATAATTAAGAATTTATTTATCAATAATTTGACTATCTGGCTGGCATGATAATTGACTATTAACTAGAGAGGCGATTATTGTACTATAAAGATGCTGAAGCAAGAAGCCGATATTTTTATTTGTACTACTGTCTGATTAGTTCTTTTTAAGTACTGTTTTTTTTTTCCTACTTTTGAAGTAATTTTTAAGTTTCATTTGCTCTGTATTTTTTGTCTTTTTTTTTGTTCGGCTTTGATCCATTTCTCCAAGCTTAATCACATGAATAATAGTTTACATATAGATATATACACTAGGAATAATCCCGTACCCGAAGACACTATGTAATATCAAAAATCGAACATTAATTGTGTAATATTTATATTTTAAATAATATTTTATTTATTTATTATCAATTATATAATTTAAAATTAAAGTGAACATGGAGAGAGAGAGAGAGAGAGAAGTAGATGTGGATTAAGGAGGTTATTTGACATTGAAGAATGTCTTTGTTAAGTTGCCTGACATTGGAGGCCCTGTAGAGAAGATGATATTTGTAAGCGAAGAAAAAAGTAGGTATGCCATTTGATTAAAGTAGTTGAAATTTTAAGTTCTTAACTGTAATATAAGATAGACTAATAATAATTCGTGCCTAAAAATACTCTGCATTCCTAAAAATTAAGCATTGATCATGTAATATTTATATTTTAAATAATAATTTATTTTCTTGTCCTTATGCATAATTTAAAATTAAAGTGAGCAATGAGAAAATAAAAAAAATGTAGTAGTGGATTAGTGGGGTTGTCTGGCATCGGAGTATGTTGGTTGAGTTGTCTGCGATTGGAGGACATGCAAAAAAGATGATGACTTTGAGTAGACAAAAAATATTATATGTTATTTTGTACCGTTGGATAGAAATAGTTAGATGAAAATTGAATCAATTTTGACCGTTAAGGTTTTTTAAGTTGATAATTCAATTTTTTTATTGTAACATTAGATAGATATAAATGTATCATTTACATTAATATATATCTAATATAACAACTATGCTACATTTATATTAATCTAATATTACAATTAGTACATTTAATTATCAGCTTAAAAAACAATCAAGCTTGATCCAATTTTTATCTACTTTTGATCCAATGACAAATTCATTCCAAATTTTTTTTTCCTCTAAAAAACATGATCTTCACTGCACGCCCCCTATTATCAAATTGAGTATACTCTCCAATGCTAGACAACCCCCTTAATTTACTTACATTTATCTCTCTCTCATACCTCTTCTTATTTTTTCTTTGTTCACTTGAATTTTAATTGTGTAATTGGTATATATGTTCTTAAAAAAAAAAAATTTTGTGTAATTCAAAAAAATAAATTTTTATTTAAAATACAAATGTTGCACGATTAATACTTAATATTTAATATTGTAAAATATTTTCAGGCACAAGGTTATTGCTAATTTATATATTACACAAAAATTAAAGAGGAGGGGACCTGAAAATACTTCTCTCTATTTCTTAAATTCTTAGAATTTTATTTTTTTATTACTAAATTAAATTTTCTCTAATCACCATTCAACGTTGACTCTTCATTCATAAAATTAATTTTCATCCCTTACAACTTCCCATATCTTTTTGAAAGTTCCTTATTAAGAGCATCTCCAACCTAGAATTAATTTTTTACTAAAATTTAATTAAAAAGTTTAATTTGAAACAAAATATTCTAATTGATAAACTCAAATGTAAAAGAGGATAAAACTGACTCGTGGTGATTTGAGTAAAAAATTAAGTTTCTCTTCATTTGGTATGAGTTTGAGTAAAAGATTTGAGCTTCTTTTTAATCTATATTTATTCAAATTTAAATTTGAGTCAATACTTGAGTAAGGGTTAGTATTGGTGTAATTGCAATAAATTGATAAGCTAAGTATAAAATAATAAAACTTGATACGAAACAATTCAGGTTAGGACGCGGGTATCTCGCTCTCTTTAAGGAGATTCAAACCCTCTGCGAATGGCAAAGTTTAAATCCGATGCAACAGACATTTTCATTTGATTTGTCTTCTCCATGATACAACAGTCCAACAATTCCGTCGTATGACATTAACCAACTCTGCACAATTGGTTAAGTCCAAAACTATATCATATAAACACCTTTTTTTGGCCTGAACTCTCAAGTGTGTGTAATAGATTATGAAATGTTACAATGTCTTGGATGATGTCCATATGTATCTCACAATGACCATCTTAGGGGTCCTATTTATAAGCTCTTCAAACTTTTTAGGTTTACCAACGAGCGGTTGGTCCGATTGATAAGAACTCGAATTTCCTCACTCAATGCTTGGGTTCGAGTTTCCATAACTACGGCAGCTCGTTGGGACTAAACCTACTCTTCAATGTCCAAAGCACGCGGTGGAACCTTAATTTCGGCCTCAGCGTAGGTACGATGGGGTCCCCTGCAAATAGTTGTGTGATGTTGAAGGACAATGTTCCCTGACGGATATGTGGAGTGACCTATCTGCATATCCATTTATTGTACCAAAAAAAAAAAAAAACTTTCTAGAGTTCATGTATCTAAGTCATGTATGTGTGTGTATATATATATATATATATGTAACTATACATGCATCTAATAAAATCAATTCATGCATGGAAGTTATACATGAATTTACATGGGTAAAGTTCATGAATATAGTTTATACATGCATCTAATAAATATGGTTCATGTATAGCAATGAATAAGAGATACACGTATGAATTAAGTTCATTTTCATGTATATGCATTACACATTCACCTCATAAATATAATTCATGCATTAGAGTAAATATGATATATGCATCAATGAATCTATATATACAATGTATCCATATAGATAAATAAATATACATTATCTTGTAAAGGCTTTGTCTTCTTGAGATCAAGGGTTTAAGTCTCCCTTCCAAAAAAAAAAAAGTTAGAAATGCTCTAACAAATAAGGATTAGAGAGGGGTGAAGGACAAAGAAGGAGAAATAAGAGAAAAAAAAAAAGACGATTGTGAATTCTGCGCATTGCATGAGGAGGACGCTAGAGTGAGAGAGTTTGTGTGTGTGTGTGTGTCTGTGAGAGAGAGAGAGAGATTGCTTTTTTACTTTAAAAAATTTACTTTGAAAAGACATGACCAACCAAATGACACGTTTTCTCTCTTATACCCTGATTTCAGTGTAGCTATATGAGGTAAAATCTTTACCATTTGGTAATGCGTTGGACTGTAGCTTGTAATGCCAGTGTTTGAATCTTAGATACAGTGGACAGGATGGGAAAAGAAATTTCATTGATAACAATTGATGGTGCTGGAAATTAATTGGTCTAAGTGCAGAACTGTGGTTGGGAGACCCAATGGAGAGGGGTAGTGTGAATATTCAAATTAATAAAGAAGTGAGGGATGAAGTTGGATCAAAAACAATATGTAAGTTGTTCACCTTAGTCGAAGGACTAAGGTTATATCCACTGCAAAAGAGACTCTTGTTATTTGGGGTTTTATATTGTTTGAAGAAGAAGATTACAGTAGGTTGCTTGACTTAGAGCATTTGTATACAGTGTCTTGTGAATACTGATTTCTAGAACTCTCTTTTACAGTGTGATGATGTTCTATTTATACAAGTAATCATTTAGGGTTTCCTGCAATTTCTTCCTTCCCTTGGCTGATTCTGTGATCCCCTTTTCTATTGTCTTGTAGTGGTACCTATCATCTGACACAAATCGTGTCCACGATCCTTAAACGGAATGTGCACAAATATTCTCTTTATCAGAGAGTATGTGTTCGTTAGTGGCTCCAAAAGCTGTCCCCTGGACACGTGACACGATGGGAGACACTCGGGATCTAATGAATACCGAGCTCTTTGTTTCCGGGCTGATTTCCGCCAAGCTCGATACGGCTGAGCAAGAACGTATCGATCTATGTGTCGTTGGACTCTCCTCTTTAGGTTGTGGTCCATTCTTATTGCGGAGTGGACAGGCTGCGGATGGACCGTTTGAACTGCCACGTAACCGATGGGCTCATTGGATGCTCTGGGTTTTGGATGGGCGGTCCAAGCCGAAATCTTACCATCATCAACAATAATAAACTATTACTATAGCATTAACATTGTGAGATTTTTTTGGGGACCCAAAAAAAAAAAAAAAAATACTCATTGAAAAATCATAAAATCCACCATATTATTCTTGTGTTGAGTACATCTCTTGAAATTATTTCTTAGGGACGAAATGAAATCAGTTCGAATTCATATTCTTTCTGTTACTTTTTTACTTAATTTCATGGGTGTGGGATCCAATCACCACAAAGAAATGTTTTTGAGCAGCGAAAAAATTCATGAATTCGAATGGATACATTTTGAAATTATTTTTTAAAGTATATAATTCGTTGCTAAAGGTTTTTCGCGACAAAATTTTTGTAGCCATTTTTATCGTGGTAGGCTCAATTTTTGGCGACCAACAAAAGTATTATCACTAAAAATATAGAATTAGCGACAAAATGCAATATTGGTCGTGGGATATCTTTTTTTGGCGACATGTTTCCCTATTCGTAGCAAAAAATCCTCACTATAAACCAATTTTTTTGTAATGAATTTTTTGTTTGGGGTCAACTATACATGGTGGTTGATTAATTATTGAGTAAAATTGTATGAAAGTGTAAGACAAATAGTCTTCATCTTATACACCCAAACAAGCATGTAATCCCAACATTAGGAATTTTCACGTTTACTTGTTTTTAAACTACGTATGTGTTATTGTGTGTCATTCACCAATAAACGATAAGTGATCTATTATACAAAATCCAAAGAAAAAGTGTATTAGAAGGCATTTGGATGCATAACTTAAAGAAAATATGTTGAAAGAAATTTAAATCCAATTATCACTTATTAGTATTTATTCTTATTTAACCACGTTGTGATTAATTAAGAATTATTCTTGCCCCGCAAAATAAAAAGAATTTAACATGTTATTAGACCTAATAATTATTACGAAAGAAAGAGCTATCGACCTTATACAAAATCAACATAAAATTATTGGATGAGCATACAACCTTAATGGTTCAGATCGTAATCAGATTAACCTCCTAACCCATGTAATAAATGGCCGACACAACCCTAATTACAGAGGTTACAAACCCGACTATACACAACTATCGATACATCTTTCATGTTAAACAAAATTTGATACTCCACAAACCACAAACAAACATAGCACAATCCATTTGCCAGCCCTATTTGCTGTATCTGTACATAAATCTACCCTTCCATGTAGGACGAAAGAGGCGTCAATGCAAACAGAAAAACAATGGTGATATTGGCACCATGGGGCTCTCCAAAATGGCCTAATTCAATATGCATGATAATCAAAAACATAGAACTATTATTCTAATGTACAGTTTCTGCAAGTTTAAGAGCTTGGTTTAATATTTCTTGTTCGCATGTATGCTAAAAATTGGGAAGGCAATTCGGCAAGAAGCGATTGTACAACAGAGATTTCTCCACCTGCAAGCCAATGAAAAATCACCGCTTAACAAATTGCAGATTTTTTTTATTTTTTTTGAAGCAAAGGATTGAATTGTAGTCGTCAAAACAGGAAATATATTTACAAATACATTATTTAGTCGGATAATTATCAGGTGACTTACTATGTACATCCCGGAATGGAACAAATTGAACTATATCACGCGATGCAACACGCCCACTTGAACTTTCAAGTCTTTCTCCTTTATCTGCATCTAGAATCTGCAGAATAATAATCACAATACCAGGAAGTGGAGACGTTTAGAAAGACAACATTGCCGAGTTTGTTTGAAAAAGTACGAGGACAATCGGACACTACTCAAGAAACGGGAATGAATAGAGCAGGATACCTCCATCTCTTTAAAGTCAGCTCCTCCAACTCCAACAATAAGGATGGACAATGGCAGGTCTGATGCCTTCACAAGGGCATCTTTTGTTTCTTGGAGATCTGTTATCACACCATCCTAACATTTTCTAATAGAATGAGATTTGATAGAAACGTAGTATATAGCTATAACAAGGACACATAAACATAGCAATTCAGAATAATGTGTAGCATCTATGGTGTTCTCCCAGAGAGTGCAGATCATTAAGAGGAAAAGGACAATAACACTATAAATTTACTCTCTCTCTCTCTCTCTCTCTCTGACACACACACACACCCCACATCACCCGTGGGATGTTCACGTCCGGAGAATTCAGATATCAAAAATAAAAATGAAAAATTGTGTCACAATTCAAATTCGATGCTTACCGTGATTATTAACAAAACAAAGTACTTCCGTTGATCGTTTGCAACAGACTGGCTGGCTATCAGAGCAGCAGTGCTAATCACAGGTCCAAAAAGGGTTGGTCCGGCCAACGAAACATTAAAAAGAGCACTTGCGTATGCCATCATAATTCCTGGGATTCCTTCAACCTGGGAGAAAAAGAAACACAGCTTCATGAAATACATTCTGGAAACAGTAATATGAAGAGTAAGGTGCACCAAATAACCAAAGCCACATCTAAATTTGCTGAGACTAACGTATGCTGTGACAGCTTTACCTCAAAGTTATTACTGCTTCCATTTAAATTAAAACAGTGTGAGACTGGACCATCAATTGGCCGTGCTCCAAATCCCCAAGCAGGGAAGTGCTTATCTGAGTCATAAAATTGCAATACCTCTCCAACCTCTAAAACTGCCTAACATACAAGGACCAGAGTTAGGTCATTCTAATATTACTGGAATTTGTAACATATTCACAGGCGAGAGCAGTTTCTCACTCGCTGGTATGCGTTCGGCCTTCCCGAAGGGTCAATATAATGCAATGAATCAGGTAGGCGAGGATTCCCATTTGAAGCTGATAAACAAGGAAAAATCAGGTGAAAATGGTTCTAAGGAATGTTAAATGAAGAGAACCAAACAAGATCAAGAAGGAGAAGGAACAATAAAAATAGCCACAATTAATGACTGCGAAAACGTTGAAGGCATTATAAAGTATTGGTCCCAATGACGAAGGGTGCTCATAGCATAAAATTCAGTTGACACCAGTCCAAAGATACATATAAAGGAGCAGATATGCAAAAAATAAATACCAGTAAAATCAATCGCCACCATGAAGTTCAGTTCATATCCACCAGCCAAGTAATCCAGGAACGTGTGCTGGATATTCTCAGAAAACTTGTCCACAAATAGCTGACTCTTTAAGACCTGAGTTAAAATTGCCAGACAACTAATTAAGAGCAAAGACTTCAAAAACTACGACAAAACTCTCCAGGTTAGAAGATTGAACCTTGTTCTGATGAGTTTGCCCAACAACTGTGGGTATATGTAGATACTCTCCCAGCCCAGTGGAATGTAGCTTTTCTATGTCTGCCAGTGATTTCTGAACTTTTCTGAATAATCCAGAGAAAAAAGCACAAATCACAAATCCAGCCCTAAAAGAATTGGAAGAGGGGATGATGGTAAAGAAAAAAATAGTATCTGTTCACCCAATTAAATCATGTTTTCCATTGCTATTGAAGTTAAAGCACTCTATAATTAATGGACTGTCCTGCATAAATTAGAAACAAAAATTAATATATCGCAAATTTGACACTAGACAAATGACAAAGAGCAACAAATTCCAGCAAGAATAATAAGTGCAATATGCAATAACCAAATCGGCAAAGAGCAGATGATAGTTACTCTGGAGTATACGCTATCATATGCCGGAGCTCCCTTTCAACAGATTCAAAACTTGTAACCCTCTGATTTCAGAGAGATGGTGCAAACAAGTGTGTGAGAATAAATACCAAGTTGCAAGTAGTGAAAAGGGGAAATCATTTTCTATCATATTAGGATAGCAGCAATAAATGCAGATTTGAACCCTGAAGGATGCTGTCTCTTTTACCTTGCTTCCAACTTGTTGAATACTCAAAAATACAGGTTTCCATGTTGGACTGTGATCATTTTTCAAAACCTCTGTTTTGCAAATTGGAATAACTATCCCGCCCTCCATAGTTTTTGATATTATCAGAAAGGGGTCCTGCAAGAAGCATCAATATACATGTATAAATTCTCCATTTAGTCCTTATCCAGTGAAAGCAAAAAAAACTCGGCAAGTCCATACACTTTTTGAGAACAGATCCTTAGATTCCAAGTTTGTACATCTCAATATCAGCTCTGTCATAGTCTTTGATGTAAAACTTTCTTCAGCAGAAACAGTGAGGTGACCAAAATGTTGGGGACGGTTTAAACCAGTATAATCGTCTCTACGTCCAAGATCCAAGGTCAATGACCTGTTTGTTTTAGTGACAATCTACACAAAAGTAAATGAAAAAAATTAATGTGTACACAAAAATACATGAAAAATTAATCGTACATAAAATTAAGTTCCGGTTTCCAAAAGAACAATCAGTGTGAAGGACATCTGCACTTAAATGACCATTGAGTCCTAAATACTTGACTACGCTTTATAATAGCTAGAGAAAGTGCATGTGATCTTTATAACACCAATGCATATAAAACAGGAAAGTGATAGCCAGATGTTTATCAGTGGAAAGACAAATGGTATCCACTTTATATGATGAGTCATGCTCACAGGAAGACTTCCCAGCTAAGACATCCTAAAAGGTATGAAAAAAATATTGCAAATGCAAGACTACTAGCTCAGTTTGTCCATCATACAAGGGGCCAAATCTAACATTAAGTGCACTTATCATATGTGTAACCGTGTTGCCTACAGCGGATTCTGTATAGGAAGTCTAAGACAAGATCAACACTAGGAAGCAAAAGTGGAAAGGTAGAATGGGTAGGTAATCAATACCTCGGACAATGCACAACTTGCCTCACCAAGAAATTGCTGCTCCTCCAACTTAAGCATCTGTATGAGCCATGTCATTTTTGTGGATTTAATCATTAAGTATTGTAGCACAAAAGCACTTGGATATATGCATAATGTATCCAGTTCATATCAAATAGTAGAAGAGCATTTCACAAGCAGATAACAAACACATTCCCTTTATAACTAGTTTTACATAGCAGCCCAATTCTCACAGCAAGAAAATCAACAAAAAAAGTACATCATAACAAAACTCAAGCGACATGGGCACTTATAAATGTGCCATTTCTATTTTCCTCCCTTTAAACAACTTCATCTTTACTCCAATGATAGCTTTAGGAAACTTTAATTCTAGCCAAATCGGACCTTCTCGCTCTAATATGTAGCTATATTGGTTCAGATTGACGTGTAAATCCAAATGGGTAGATATTAAAATCATCCAAACCCCACAACTAAGCATTTAGCGACCCTATACGAGTTTTGCTTCCATGGTGTAGGAGATGGAAAGTTTATTGTAAATATAAACCATGCAATAAATCAAATAATACCTGCCACCATAGTTATCAAAATCGTACGATTCGCGATTCGATTCGTACGATTCGGTTCGATACTGGTACAAAACGATTCATATCTTATATGAGAATCGTTTTAGAGTTGAATCGCATCTGAATCGTACGATTCAATCATTTTTTTTTAAAACTCAATTTTTTTACAAAACGACATCGTTTTGTCTGCTAAACAGTAAAACAACGTTGTTTTGTTTGCAGAGGAACCCACGCCCTAATAAAAACTCAATCTCTTTGCTCGTTCTCTCTCTGACGTCGTCTAAAGCTCGCCTTGCGTTGTCTAAAATTAAAAGTCACGACTAACGCTCTCGTATCATCAATTCTTTCATGGGTTGTTTGTTAGGTTCTAATTTCTTGTTTCAAAATGTTGGCATATGTGTTTTCTCCTAATCAATTTTCTTATTTGTTTTTTTTTCATTCATGTTTGTAACCTAATCTATACTGGATGTCACTATTTTGGTTCTTGAATAGTCATGATTCTTTAATGAATTTTTTTCTCAAGTTGTTGAATTTGAAAATGGTTAAGCAAAAGATGAAAATGAAGTAAAAGGCTAGCGTTTTTCCATTTAGACGACGTGATTATGCCAATTGATTATTTTTAGAATGCAATAATGTTCAATATTCAATATTTTTTCTATTTTAAATATGTAGTATTATTTTTTATTTTTGTGTCGAATTTTACGATTCGATACAATTCACGATTCTCAAATTTAGGATTCCAATTCACGATACGAATCTCGATTTGACAACTATGTCTGCCACTGTAAAACAATAAAATAGTTGAAAGATGTTTGAGTGAAGATCTTATGGGGACAAGCTAAGTGAAAACTGGGTAAAATGGTGTGGATGTTTGTTGAGCAGGTGTGACATGACACCAGTTCAAGAAGCTACAAATGGAAAGGAAGACCACAGAGCATCTGGGTGTTGTATACATGATAAAAATGTGGTGGAGGCATTCTTGACTAACACCATAAATAATGTATTGCACTCTGTAATTTATTTTATATGTAAAGAGCTCTTACATAGTTTAGTAGGAAATAACTAAAGTCAGCATGCTTTACATGCTGCATCCCAAACATGATAAATGATTTGCAGTCAAAACCAGCAATTGTCCTGAGCAAGGCCAGCACCAAAGTTTTCATGCTTCGAAAAATGCTAATTGTGTAATAGACTTTCGAGAGTAAAAAGTTCTTTGACAATCTAAAAACTAAGCCAAATTTCTGTACAATAGAGATTAAGTGATGCCATATCATCTCAATTGAGTTTGTTTTAAATTTTCCAGTGATACATGCAACGGAATAATCACTAATGATCGGACGATCTGATGCTCATACAAACTTGAGGTCAAATAAAGTTTGGTGGGTTTACGATTAATGGTGCCTTCTTTCACCCAACCAATTGAAACTCATCTAATTTACGCATCTTTGATGAAATTATTATTAAGTTTTGGCTGGATTGAAAACAAACATATATCACCCCAATTCAAAAAAAAGTGTTCTTTCTCCAAGGAAAAAATTCAATAGATATATTCGGTGACAGAAACACATTCCAGAATGTTCCATGGTTCTGGATAAAATTTTTGGAAGACAGCTTCGGATAGACATACCTTCACTTCTTGATCGTGAAACTGAGTGTCAACATCATATATACGAAATCTGTGATGAAAGGTCATTTCTCAGGATGCATGAAATTTACAAAAAAAAGCCACTGGCTTGATAAAAATTAAGGGACTGAAGAATCAAAACTTACACCAAATTCTGTACCGTCTCAAAATTATAAGTAATAGTATGGTGTCTGATCCACTTGGGATTCAATGAATTTAACACTACTTCAGTACGTCCCAGCTCTTGAAGTGAACCAGCTCTTCCTTTTGTATAAATGACTGCCATAGGATCACTCTGTAACCAAAATAAGACTTTGGAGATAATAATCTAAACTTTGCATGGCATCTGTAATATTCATATAACAAGACAGTGGAACATGACTTCACGACAAGAAAAGCATCAAGAAAAGCAAAACATAGTGCATGGCATTATTTACATATAACAAAACCATAAGCTTCTGTACAGAAAGCGGGCTGACTCTGTAAACCTGTTAGTAAAGCTATTTATTTATCTGGAGCTTCTTTCCCCTTCATATGGTATGGACCCTAATTCTCCTTTCTATCCGGATGGTGAAAAATTGTATGCACTTCTACTTTATATGTTTTTGAAGAATGAAGAACAGGGGGCAACAACAAGATAGGATTGACAAGAATTTCATTTGATTACAGAGTTTGTTAGCAAATACACTTAACTGGAAAGTTGGAAGATGTGTCGGATATTTTTTAGATCAATTACATTAAAATCTATGTTACATGTATGATGATAACTGGAACTGACCAATTTCCATTCAAAATAAATTGCATTTGAATCAAAAAGCTAAGTCCAGATGGTGGAATATTTCAGGATGTGAACACTTGAGCATAAGGATTTATTCCGCAGCATATGCTGCATTGATGACGATGATGACACAAACAAGCTATTGCAGGGAGCATTATGAGGATTGAGGCATAAAGTCAAAATGTGCAAACCCGCTGAAACAGTAGTGGACAAACACTTGAATAGGAATATCTCAACAAGTACCCTTATAGGCTACAATTACATTGTGCAAATCATATGTGTAGTTCTTTGTGTTTCTAATAAGGTGATAACGTACCTTGGAGAGCACATCCCGATCACGCAAGTTTGAAGCAGATAATGACAACTGGAGACATTTGTTGAGCAAAATCAGAGTGATGAATCAGAGTGGATATTTAACATGACAATTCAATTCAAAATCTCAATTCATTCTACTTATCATGGTCTCTGTAACCATAGAATTGGAATTATTTGTAAGGGAAAAACCCAGAAGATGGAAGCACAATTGGTTGGCCAAACACAGAAAATTGGAAGATTCATCCCAATACTGGTAGACTGAGTATACCTAGTTCCACCCTGTTGGTCTTGGCTATGAGACCCTGACCAAATTTTGTAATTGCTATTACATTTACTGTAGTTGATATAAAGGTTTTTGCCCCTTGAGTTGCCTTGATTGTACAGGTTATTGATAGGACATATAAGTTCTTGCTTACAAGAATGTTAATCATAAAAAGCTATTTCTAATCTGAAAACCTTGAGCCTCACATTCCCTTGAGGGGCTAAATCTGCTGTCATCAAGTTTGAGGAAAATTTTCAATTAAATGGCAATAGGCAGGAAAATCAGGCTTTTATGATTAAAACCTACACAGCGCACAATCAAGAAATGCGTCTACAAACTGAGAGAATGGCATTTAACTGAATAGTGTTGAATCCTTGTAATTCCACTCAATTAACCACACTCTTTAAGCATATACAAATCAAACACACAGTATGTAAATGAAAGAGTACACACAAAATGAAGCTGAATTGAGTGAGTGAGAAAACGAACTTCGATCTGGGAGAAGAGACCTTGATAGCCGCGAGATTTGAGGAAGGCATCGATAGCGTCATTAGGAGAGTTTGATGGATTAGCTTGAGAATAACCGGTTCCGCCGACCGCCGACTGTCCGCCGGCCAAGTCGGCGCAGCAATTCCCCATCGCCGCAGGTCCTACAAACACTTTTGAATATAGGAATATTTTGGATACAAAGAACGATACCAGAGAGTTCTCAACGAGACTTTTAAAGACGTTTATGCAGAGAGAGAGAGAGAGAATCAGTAGTTAGCAAACGTGGGGGCCCACTTGTCTGAAGACAAGGCCGCGTTTGACACTCAACTGAACAAAGCGCGTTGAACTCAAATTCAACAGACGTTACTACCATTCGGCTAAATTCCTCTGCGGTGGCTCTTTATGTTTTGTTTGTCCGTATCAAATCAGAGTGAGCCGCGTGGATGTAGCTAAACGATCGACACTAGGTGAAGTTACTGTAAATGACTGATATTTTTTCTTTTTTTAAATACAACATTAAATAAGATAGGCTAAAATGCTTCTATTGATAGACCTTTCACGTCTACGCATAAAATTATTATTTTTTCTTTCATTACGTTCTTACCATATATCGTAGGCAACAGTTGGGTTGAAATATCTGTGATGGTACGAGAATAATTTCAAATATTATTCGTATTCCTTGAGAGATATATTGTTGCAATTGTGACTTGATCGTCAACGGAGGCTCAAACAACCACCTTAAAATATTGTTCCGTGTCCTAGAGGTCTTCGAGCCTTGGTTGAATCCCATTGAATAGTTGTGATTTCAGGGTTCAAATGTGTTTGGAGTCGTCAAGTGAGATATTCGGTTCACGAACTGCAGATCTATCTTCACAGCAAGCTCCTCAATTTGACCCGAGCCGTCACGCTTTGGACATCTCTACTGAGATCGTTGAGGCCCCATGAACTTAACACGAAATCAAAACGAATTTAGTGGATTTAAATTTAATTTTAATTCTTAGTATGTTTGAATTGTAGATGAATGGACCTCTTGCATATGTTAAATAAGTAATCTATTAAATTCGATTAAATAGAATATAAATTTGTTAAATACAATTTATCCACGATATAAATCTTATTATATTTTGACATAATATGATACGAATTTAATACAATATCTATCTAATATTATAGTTTGGAAGATGAATTTTTAACTCATAAAACATAATAAACGGTTAAATTTGATCAAATTATACATAATTTATCCTAATTATTAATTCAACCAAAACCGTTTTTTTTTTTGTTTGCATGGCTCTCAATATCAAATAATTTAACTAATATATTTCCCAATTGCAGACAACTTCATTAATCCACTCTCATATCTCTCTTCTTTCTCTGTCACTTTTTTCTCTCATTTTGTTTCTCTATTTTAAATTTAAATTATGTAATTAAAAAATAAAAATAAAAAAATATTTAAAATACAAAATATTACTTTATTTTTTTGATATTATAAAATATATTCAGACACGAAGTTATTACTAATTTTTTTTGATATATGAGGTGTGGAGACGTTATTGGTCGAAGGAAAGCCAAGCGTGTGGTCATGGCTAACTACAGATAAAAGTTTCGACGCGCTTTCATGA
This sequence comes from Ilex aquifolium, assembly GCA_951799425.1. Taxonomy (NCBI): domain Eukaryota; kingdom Viridiplantae; phylum Streptophyta; class Magnoliopsida; order Aquifoliales; family Aquifoliaceae; genus Ilex; species Ilex aquifolium. The sequence continues at coordinate 12,037,078 of OX637410.1, read as the reverse complement.
TATGGATTAAGTGTGACCCAACTGTAATTCAAGAGAACTTAGTCGACGACCACAGATTTAATTATGTTGACTATTGATAGTGACTATCAAAGACAGAAGTACCCTTCAAATCCACCCATGGTCTCCCATAGCTTTTTTTTTTTTTTTGAACTGGTCTCCCGTAGTTCAAAGGAGATATTCGGATCATCACTTATTTAAATCTTTCTAATTAGGTCTAATCTCCCATCGGTCATACACCAATAATTACAATTATTGAAATAAATTATTTGGTTTCACTCTAAAGAGTTTGATAAAAAAAAATTCAACGGTGAGAAGTGTCCAGGTCAATTTACTCGTACCTCGATTAATCTTCTCTTCGATCCGGTAAAAAGCAGATGTCATCCATGTCGAAATTAAGATATTTATGAGGAATAAATCTCTTGTACTTTGACAAATTAACTAAAACTGATAGGATAAAAAGATCAAATAATATAGAAAGTGGTGTTTTTGGTGCTGTTTTAATTCAAATTTCAAATAACATGTCAGCTTCATATTATTTCTCTTTTTTTCATTTTTATTTTTTAAAATTTAATATTATTTACAACATAATTGTGTTTCCCCCATTTTTCAAAAAATAGAGAAAATGTAACTGAACAAATCCTTGAATCGAGTCATATCAGATTAAGTTTAAAATAATTTAGTTCTTAAGTCTAAATTAAGACTTAAGTATTCAATTCCCTTCATCAAAAAACATTTTTGTTCAATATTCTTCCCGACCCCCTCCGATACCCTATTAATGGGATTAAATTGGGCATTATTTTATATTTTTATATTTATATATAGTTTTGAAAATTCAATTCTAATTATGACATATGAATCACAAAAAAAAATAAAAAAATAGAATTTAATGATTAGTCTCCCCACCCTTTCATTGTCAATTCTCTTTTTTGAAATCCAAGTAGCAAATGTTAGGGGGTAGTTTATTGACTTAGCAGAGTTCCGTAGCCGTCTTCACTTCCCAGGTGGTGGTGGTGGTGGGTGGTGGGTGGTGGTAGCCAAAATATCATCACGTGTGTCTTGCAGGAGTATTGATATGTTATTGTTGTTATATATTAGTATGCTGTATTGAAGTATTATCTGTCTTGACTCAGTCATGTGGTCACATGAGAACAGTACACAAATTTCAATTGTTAATTCAATTACTATGACTTGATTATATATATATACCATGATTAAAGTATAAGTAGTTAAAATATTCAGTGAGTTAAAATATAAATGAGTGATTGAAATATTTATTATGGCTAAAAAGTATATATAATTCAAATTTTTACTAGATCTAAAAAATTAAGACCATTATTGTATTTTATGTAAGTAAGATACTATATTTTATTACTAGTTATTGCATGTACCTGAAGGCACAAAGTAATAAAAAATGATAAAGATATTGTATTCATATCCAAAATCAAATCACAAACATAGAAGAGAGATAAATGAATTTAAGCATCAGTTGCAGTGGGGGTGAGAGGTGGTGGTGGTAGGAGACGGTGATGGTTGTGGTGGGTGGCAATGACTGTGGTGGCGGCGGTGGTGGTAGCCGCGGCGGCGGCGGCGATGGCGGTGACGGCGGCGACGATGGTGATGGTGGCGGCGACGGCGGCAATGGTGGTGGCTGCGACGACGAGGGTGGTGGCGACAACGGCGGTGGTGGTGGTGGTGGCGGCGATGGCGGTGGCGACGATGGTGATGGTAAAGATAGTGGTGGTGGTGGTGGTAAAGGTAGTGGTGGTGGTGGTAGAGGTAGTGGTAGGACGGTTTCAAACACTATTTTTTTTTTTAAAGTACTTATGAGAAATAATTTTTAGAAGTACTTTTAAAAAGTCATTCCAAACACACCCTTAGGGGCTTATTTTTCCTATTAAATTTAGAGTGTTAATATTAACCGTTAGATTAACTTTAAAGTAAAATTTAAAGCGATCAGAACCGCGAAAAGCAAAAGTCATTTTGTTTATCTTTTAAAATTTGAATTGTAAGCTACTTTATTATATACTAGTTATTGCCTGTGTCTGAAGGCACAGAGTAATAAAAAATGGTAAACAATAAACATATTTGTATTCATATCCAAAATTAAATCACAAATATAACGAAGAGATAAATGAATTTAAGTATCGGTTGTTGTGGGGGTGAGAGGTGGTGGTGGTAGGAGACGGTGATGGTTATGGTGGGTGGCAATGACCGTGGTGACGGTGGTGGTGGCGGCGATGACATTGGTGGCGGTGGCAGTGGTGGTGGTGGCGACAGTGGCGACGATGGCGGCGACAGTGGTGGTGGTGGTTACAGCGGCGATGGTGGTGGCGACAGTGGAGTTGGTGGCGGCGACAGTGGAGGTGGTGGTGGTGGTAGAGGTAGTGGTGGGGGAAATAATGAGAAATAATTTTTAGAAGTATTTTTAAAAAGTCACTCCAAACACACCCTTAAGACCCTATTTTTCCTATATAAATTTAGGGTGTTAATATTAACCGTTAGATTAACTTTAAAATAAAATTTAAAGCGATCTGAACCGCGAAAAACAAAAGTCATTTTGTTTATCTTTTGAAATTTGAATTGTAAGCTACTTTATTATATATACTAGTTATTGCATGTGCCTGAAGGCACAGAGTAATAAAAAATGGTAAACAATAAACATATTTGTATTCATATTCAAAATCAAATCACAAACATAGAAGAGAGATAAATGAATTTAAACATTGGTTGTAATGAGGTGAGAGGTGTTGGTAGGAAATAGTGATAATTGTGGTGGGTGGCAATGACCGTGGTGGCGGCGGTGATGGTGGCAGAGGAGGTGGGGGCGACGACAGCGGCGGCAATGGCGACGGTGGCAGCAACGGTAGTGGTGGTGGTGATAGAGATAGTGGTGTGGCGGTTTCAAACATTATTTTTTTTTTAAAGTACTTATGAAAAATAACTTTTAGAAGTACTTTTAAAAAGTCACTCCAAACAAACCCTTAGGGGACTATTTTTCCTATTAAATTTAGGGTGTTAATATTAGCCGTTAGATTAACTTTAAAGTAAAATTTAAAACGATCTGAACCGCGAAAAGCAAAAGTCATTTTGTTTATCTTTTGAGATTTGAATTGTAAGCTACTTTATTATATAGAATATATGTATAATAATTATAATCCAAGCTAATGTCTATTGTAATGATACAGCTGTGACGATAGAGGTTGGAATTGAGGTATAAGAAATATTCATCTCTTCCAATGATATTTTCACAAGTTCGAATTTGAATATTAATTTTTTTTAAATATTAATGTAATTGTCTGTCACTTATCTAAACTCCCGTCTCAGATTCTAAAATAAACCGGAATCTTATGTATTGAGTAATACTTTTTTGCTAAATTTTTAGAAATTTTCATACGTCAATTTGATGCACTGCTCCTATGACCTCACCCAGGAGAGAGAGAGAGAGAACATATGGGAACTAATCTATATGTTTGCCTCATAAGACCTGATCTCTTCTCTCTTTCTCTCTCCTGTTTCCTAAAGGAGTAACCAAAACAAGTCATCAGCCATAAAGGCATAGGAAGGACAAGACAAATCGAAGGGAAAAACAATGCTTCGTGGCTCAGGTAGGCTCCGCTCGGCTACGTGCCCACTAGTAATCCTTTCATCCCCGATCATCTTAACATCTGTTGCAACAATTAAAATACTCTTACAAGTAGTCCAATAATTGAGTCTGATTTTTAATAATCGTGAGATTTCATGTTCAATTCTTTCTCACGCACCTTAATGACTAATAAATAACATTTATCCCTTTAAAGACATACTCTAACCCAACTCAAATTATAGTGGTCAGCCACTGAATTCGAAGAAATAGTCGACTCAAACATAAACACCCTTAAAAAAATAAACAACCAATTAAAGTTTAGACACCGAACTTGATGGGAACCCCATAAAAATAACACAAGCAACAAATGAATTAAGTTAGTATTTTAGTCAACAAATAACATAGGATTTTCATGAAGCAAATTTCTAATTAAAAAGAAACCTATCGTTGGCAAATTTAATTTAAAGAGATAAAAGGGTAATAGTCCCGAGTTTCTGATTCACAAAACACAAACACGACATGAATCTAAAATGATACGATCCAAATGTGACAAACCCCAAAATTACTATTCAAAAACGACAAGATACAATTTGATCTCCACCTCTAAATTTGGTAGTGACAAATAATCTCAGCATATCAACCAAAAGCGTGGCTAGAGAATAGGATTTTTGGGCTTCTGATCTCAACTATAGATGATCCAAGTGCACTCAAAAAAGTCTTGGAATCAACCACAAAGGTCAGTAGGTCAACCACTAGTAGGATGATGGAGGATTAGTTGGCCAAAACAGCCGTGCATGAAGGGCTAGACACTTCAATAGGATTAATACAGAACCCATAGTACATATTATGCTTATGCTTACACCTCCACTTCACAAAATATCAAAGGGAAGAAAGACCAAGAAGACTTACTTGACTAAATTTCTTGTAGTCCAAGCAAGCTTTCAGTAATTATGGAATAGGTACACCAAGACTCACTTGACTCCTTCCTGCTTCTTCCCCATGACATAAGAGATCATAAAAAACTTCCAAGTAATAATGATCAAGTATACGCGGCTTGTCAGATTCATCTACCCAATAAGACTTCAAAAACCTATGATGAATAATCAAAAGCTCATAACAATCCAGCATTAAATTCAAAGGTTTCTATGAAGATTTTTGGCGTGTTCTGAACATACTAATGTTTTTCTAGCAGCACAATAAGCCAATTAAGATGTTCTATGGCAACCACCAGGCACAGCAATGCTGGCATTCCATCATGTTCAACACTATTTTCATCCCAATATGATGGGTCAGCGGGTTATCCGTGTGGCTCCTGCAAATGAATAATAGGATGAGATAGGAGCATGCACATCCGCTAACCCACGCCTTCCAGATGCTGGAGCATGTGGTTGTGCAAGTGACCGATCATATGGGACTGCAGACATTGAGTAAGAGTTGTAATATCCGACAACATTATCAGGGTGGGGAGCAATCTCTCTCTCCCTCTGCAAGGGCAACCGATAATACTCATTCTCCAAGCCAATCAGTCGATCATGAGGAACTATCTCGTCTACAGTTCTATACCTGTCAAAGCAACAACCCAAAAGGAATATAACTGGTTTCAATTTCACAATAAATAGACAAGCAATATGCGTCTCAAATAGGAGATAAGATCTGGAAAAAGTGATAAATCATCATAATTTATTCCCAGAGTAGGGAATATACGGGGGGTATGGTGGAAATCATTTTCTTTGACGGACACTTTTGAATTGTGCAGATAAGATGAATATCACTCATGGTATTTTGCTTGAAAACCCCAATAAACTTCAAGGTACTCTTCCAAGTGCAAGAAGCAAAAATGAGAAAAAATTTAAGGCCCTTTTAAAAGGAGCTGAAAAGATAGGAAAAGAAGGCAATTCAAAGCAAACACTCCTCTCCCAACTGATGAGTACATATATGCTTCATACGAACCAAATACTGCATGTCATGTTGGATATACATGACATCTACATATTATGCCATCCAAATATTATCACAGGGTGTCAGATTAAAGGTTAACCAGAAGCCAAAACCATGCCTTTGAAAATTGACATGAATCATAGACCAAGAACGAGCAACAGTTCTACTTAAAATGTCCATCAATATTTTGGGTAGCTTGCATTCACTTTAATTGACTGACTTACTACCAGAAATCAAGAGAGGAAGTACCAAAAGATAGTTAAGCATCTGACTTTGAGATACCTAACATGAGCATTGACATGCTATAAAAGCCCATCACAAAGCTCCCTAGACCAAAATTGATAAAGACTGTCATGTTGCACTGATTAAAGATTAGCCAAGAAATTCAGTGTTTCAGAGTGTCATTCACAATTCCCATTAATGTGCTGGGTGCCTATCTTCACAAAAATTAAGGGGCAAAATACCTAGGATATGCTTCGTGCACAGTCAGGGCCGGGTCTTCAGCAAAGTATGATCTGCGACTGTCTGGATTATAATAATGATCGCTGGGAGGTGGCAAGCCCCGGTGGTCCAGAGATGAATGGATAGGATCCAATGTTGTGGTTCCATACCATCCATGCCGTGAGGGAAGTTGAGGCTCCATTATTTGTGGAGCATGAACATGACCATGCCGTATGGCACCTAGATATGGATCCTGTGATGGAGGCAGCCTTACTAAGGGCTTGAACTGATGCTCCATTGCTGGAGGAGACATTGCCCATTGTGGGGCAACATTTGGCTTTAGAGGAGGCAAAGGCGCTGATGATGATGCACCAAAAGGGCGAAACAATGATAACAGATTTCTAACCTACAATGTAATGGCCAAGTTAACAAATGGAAGGGTCTATTTGATTTAACATGAAACAACCAGACCCATAAAGACATATTTCAGAATATGAAACCAAAATGGAACTGCCTTACTTGCCGGCCATTGAGTTCTGGTTTGAACTTGCCACCCTGATAGTTATCCAGTATAGCATGTTTGAAGGAAGCCTCGGGCAGGGGAAGACAATCCTTAAAAATCTTGAACTTTACCTGAACAAAAACTTCCAAACATGCTGATAGTATATTTCTTATATCACCCCAACCAAATATGATGAATTGGTAAATGATGGATTAAAAAAACTTTGCAATTACGGTGCCACAAAAACCAACAAACCATCAAGAAGCCCAACCTTAACTGTGAGTATTACAAAATGAAATGGCAGTAGACACAAACCTAAAGAACTACCCCATTCATTCACTATTATGCCAACAATAATTTGGTCGAATGGTTCCTCGCCCTTCCTGGTACACGAGGTTTAGGAATCAAATCCGACTGACTTTCACACACCAATTTGCCGGTGATATGATCTGCATCATTCGACTATGGATGCATATATAACTAGAGCTCGTGAAAAGGATAGTTCTTCATATTCTCAGATATATGTTTAAAAGGGTCTGACATGCTGTCAGTCCCCTACCTGTCTGACAAAAGTTTTCTTGAATTTTGGACTGGCTATGTAAAGGACAAAACTCTACCCACTACACAAATGAAGTTTATGAGAACAGCAAACGAATCATATAAACCACAAAGTAGACAGTTTGAACGGGATTTTGTCCATTTAGGTATAACATACCACGCCAAGCTCTAGGAGGACTCAGAATGCTGGCGGAGACTGATCTCAAATCAGTAACTCAGCATGGAGCTTTCATCCAATTAGGGAAGTTTTGATCTTCTTTTTCTGTTTTTCTATGTTATTTATTTACATATATAAACCTTGGATGTTAAACAATAACCCCATAAAGGTTCTGGGGAAAATAATAACAGCATGGATCTTCCGAGAAAAAAAACAGCACAGGACGTACCTGTGCAGGAAATTTCCCCCTAAAAGCAGCAGGCTCCAAGTCCAATTTTCCCGTGGAGGATGCTTCGTATACACCATATAGAAGTTTCAGGTCAAAATCAAACAGAAAAAGCTTAGTGCCTTGCTTGATCTTCTCTACTACTTCCTTTTGTCCGGCAGGAAGCCCAAAAACACGGTATTGGTAGCACTCTGGTTTTGTCTTTCCGTTACACATAAATATAAAACCAGAGTGTCTCCCCAACTTGTCCTTGCTATTGCCCTTTCCCTTCTCTTTAACCTGTGAAGCAGCTCTACTGCCATTAGAAGCAGGAGCAGATGCACAGGTTTGTGCAGGGTCAGCCAGAGGAACAGGAACGGGAACGATAACATTAGTGGACTTAATCTTTGGGACTTTTTTCTTCTTCTTCATCTTTTTGTTGGCATCTGGTCGGGTTACAATCTGCCCTTTGTTTTTGAACTTCCTGCCTTTTCCCTTGGCCATGAGTAAAACTGTTGTAACGGAAGGAAAGAAATCACTGCACTCCTTAGATGAACATAAAAGCAGAACGGTTTCGCAAATTCACGAGAAGCGAGGGGGAAGCGAGTAAAACTCAAAGCTGGAAAGCATTACAAATTGGTTTATTAAGGCAGAATAAAAGACCAGTCAACTGCAGTTACAGATTGAAAAGTCAAAATATACAGTTATTGCACCATAATAAACATAATCAAACTACAAGGTGCCTCACTGGGTGACCATCTATGAAGGGAAAAGGAACTAACATGAGAAGAATGTCTTGTGGCAAACTCTGGAGTCTGCCTTAACAAATGACAGCACAATCTATTTTCTGCCCCCTAGATATAAGCAGTGTTATTTAATATGCAAGGTGCCAAAGTCTCTTAGGGCCTAAGCACGAAGCACAAGGCATGAGGAAGGTGCAATGTGCACTAAGGCACCAAGGTGTCCTGGGGCCTAAACACAAGGTTTCCCAAGATGCATGTTGCATACGACATGTAAAAAAAATTCCGTCTGTTAGTACATTCAACCAAAAACCAATTAGCACCAAGTGAACAAAACTCTCAATCATATAAACCCACTTTGGTGGTCCTAATCTTTTAGTGTGATATACAAACTCTCTTCACACCCTCGCATACACAAGACCCGGGCTCATACATGAGCCAACAAATTGAACCAAAATAGACAGACAGATGCACCAAAAAATTCAAATGGATGAGAGACTTGACCACTGACCACCCAAGACCTACTTATAGATAAGATATCAGAACGTCCAATCCAAAATCAATTAACGATGAGTGAAGAAATGAATAAACCATACAAACAAACTTTAGGTAGTACCGAAGTACAAAATTTCGTTTCGGTACATAATTACAGCTGCCTTGAAAACGAAAATTTTCAAAACCAAGATATAAACATAAGTATGCCAAAACATACTGAAACGCCTCGAAAAACATAAATTCAACATTCATGATTCCTTCCAATTTTCATGGAAACTGAAATTTTTGATTGTTTTGATGGAAACCAAAAGAAATTTTCATCATTGGATAGCACTACTCTTTCAATTTGAGACATGAACTCCCTCCGCTTCATTGATGAAATATTTAATGGAAAATTATTTGACGATTAAACAATCTCTAATTATTGACCTTGATGATCAAAATTTTAATGCGGATAGTATGATCCAGTACATAAAAATCGATCTGAGTCTCTTAAAATCGGTAGCTCACAAAATCTTAATGGATCCGAGCCGTAAAAGATCGAAGGATCCCAAAAGTTGTTGGGTACATCTAGTAGACGCTTTAGTTATTGAGCAAGCACAGTCCATATTTGTTGCTTTAATAATGAAAGATTCAAACCATATGTGATTGTCTCACACAATTGTAAATCTATCATATGATTTTGGCGGGTGAGAAAAGCTACAGAAAACTCTCTTAGCTACGTACACCCAAAATTGTTTATTCAACAGTGTCTTCATTTTTCAAGTCTCTCATTTGTCTCTACATCTCTGTTAGAGTTGAGAGCAAACCACTTCAATTCTCCTACTCTTTTCGTATGATCCCATATTAATAACCCACCTCTTATTTTCTACCCTCTCAATGCCCAGATTATAATTTCTCAAATTTTATTCATATGTTTTAGTTCTATAATGTTACATATACTTTCAAGCCCAATTTTTAGTGTGTAGGATCTTACGATACTCGATCTAATCCTCCACAGTCTCCCTAATCGCTCCAAGGTAGGATTTCAATTCCAAGAACCTTGTTATTGAATTAAGTAAGCAAGTATTCCAATGCCCTCCGTGAATAATTAAGCAATCTCAAATTATGCAGTTAAGCAAAATAAGTAATTGAACCCTTAAGCACAAAGATGGGATTGAGATGAGACAATGGACCTTTTATTTTATTTTTTTGATTTTGATAGGAAACAGATAGTGGACACTTTTATGGCCCACTACACTGTCTGAGCCCAAATAGAACAAAAAAATGCCCAAGGCTCAAATAGTGTACGCAAAGAAAAAAAAGAAGCAAAAAGAGAACAAAAGGAGAAACATCAAGGATAGACATGACTCCCATCGAGTTACCCAAGTTTTCTTCCCCTTCCGTTTTCTCCTCTCTTTTTTTTATCTTGACTTGGTTGGCTGGACCAAGGTTTTTCTTGTTGGCCAAGTGCATCCAATTCTAAAATCTTTTACTAAACCACTGCTCGTTCAATTGCTAGAAGACAAGCCATAATATTTTCTAAATGATATTGAGTTCCACGAATACGTAGGCAAGAAAGATGATATGTTGCTATTCTATCTATTTGTGCATCAAGTTCAAAGAAAATCTCAATCTATAATGATGAAATAGTAACAACTCGTCGTTTTATTGGCACAGACAGAATGACAAAAAAAACGCGATATGCAGTTCCCACGTAAAAAGGTCAAAAAAAAAAAGAAGAAAGTGGAGGAGCAATGTTATTTAAGGCGTAAAACGAACCGAAGCGACCAAGGCTCCTAAAGCTTAGGCGAGAAGAGAGAAGTGAAGCGAAGCGCCTTCATTGAAGCGAAGCGAACAGTAAAAAAAACTAGTAAATATTTTAGAGAAGCAATACTGAAGCAGAGAATTAGAAAAACAGAAGCAGAATCAGAGATGCAGCAGCAGAAACAAACAAAAGTAGAATCAGAATCAGAATCAGAGATGCAGTAGCAGAAGCAAACATAAGTAGAATCAGAATCAGAGATGCAGCAGCAGAAACCATAAACATAAGGAGAATTACAAACAAAATCAGGATAAATAGTACAAAAACAGAATAAGCAGATTAGCATAAACAGAATCAGCATACATAGAAGCAACATAAACAGAGAAGAAGAATCTCAGCCAAAATAAAATAGTAGCACAAAAACACAAACACAAAAGAAGAGCCAAAATAAAATAGAAACAGAAGCAAAGAAGAAGAAGCAGAAGCAGAAATAGAACTAGTAGCAAGAGAGAGGAAGCAGAAGCAGAGAAGAAGAAGAAAAAGAAAAAGAAGAAGAAGAAGAAAAAGAAAAAGAAGAAGAAGAAGAAGAAGAAGAAGCAGCAGAACCAGAACTAGTAGCAAAAGAGGAGAAGAAGGAGAGAAGATGCAGAATCAGAAGGAAAGAAAATAACATACTTGGGTTCTGTCGAAGAAGAATACAGAAAGCAGCATAGAAGAAGCAGAAGCAGAAACAGGTACTAAGCTGTGTTTTCTGTCGAAGAAGAATTAAAAAAAGTAAAAGAAGAAGAGAAGAGGAGAAGGAGAAAAAAAAGACCGAAGCAGCAGTAGAGATGAAGAAGAAGAAGAGTGGGGCAAACCTGTCGGGAATCGGGACTTCTTCAGGAAAGAGACGAGACTTTTTCAGCAGCTGCTCCAATCTTGTTTAGGCAAGTTTAGGGTTTGGGTGTTAAATATATTGGGCTAAGGGGCAATCAGGTGTATGGGCATCTCACAATTTTATTCCAATTGTCCCAATTCAACGGTCCATAATAAAAATAAAGCAACTTTAAAAACTTTACAAAAACGTCGTTTTTCTCGCCTTTTGCTTAAGCGCAAGGCGTTCGCTTTTCTCGTTTTTTCCTTGCTTCAGTTACATTCACTTCGTCTGGGGTGCTCAAGGCGACAGACCCTCGCTTCGCTTCGCTTCTCGCCTAGGCGCTCACCTAGGCGAGCTTTTCAAAACCCTGTGAAGGAGAAAGCACACAGAAGGGCAATGAAGAAGATGAAGTCGACAAAGATGTAGAAGATGATGTTGACATTGACAAAGATGAAGAGGACAAAGAAAAAGAAAAACAAAGAGGTAGAATCTTAATTGGCCGGCTTGACTTAGGGTCTGGAGTAGTTCGACAATCTCTTTTAATTTTCTCCATCAATCACGTTCTTTTTCTCTCGAGGCTTGGCTTTGATCGTTCAAGTAAAGTTAAACAAGAGAAATTGTTTGTGTATTTTAGGCGTGCAAATTGAAATGATTTGCGCATAAGTCAGAAATATATCGACAATTCCAATGCCCTAAATTGACCATTATGAATAAAAATATGTCCATGTGCCATGCACCTTGGGCTCTGGCCAAAGGCACATGCCTCTTGCACCTTGCTAGGGCTGAGGGAAGACAATGTGCACGTTGCCTCACTTTGCACCTAGGTGTGATTTCGACAACGCTGGATACAAGCATTCCTTTAACAAGTGATATTCAGTCACTGGACACCATGTTTCCCAACTTTCAAAAGTCAACAATACAAGTCATGTTCTTCTGTCAAAACAAGAGACTCAAAATATCATGTAATGAATTCCATCAATGTCCTTCTCTGCCTTGTTCTCCTGCCTTGGCCATATTCAACTCATATCTTTTCATAGGCAATATCATTTGACATACTTGCCACCAAACCATCTTATCAACCTCGTATAACCTCATCAAGAAGTGGTGTCATACCAAATTTCCTAACATGTTCCATTCTTATCGACTAGTCTCACTTACGCACCTCAACATGAGGCATCTTCAATTCATACAATTTTCAATAGTTTGTTATCTAACACAACAATCTTCTCTTTTCTATAAACCAAGGTCAATCTGCTGCTTGTTTAATTTTTCCAATTCTTTTTAGTCCTTCAACTTGCAATGGTTCACTGAGACCATAGGTGTGGAGTATTCATTACTACCACTGAGTTCCACATGCAAACACTACATAATTCCCCAATGTCTATATTCTTATTAACATTCAAACTTGTAAAATGTATGGACATGTATAATTTCAATCCAACAGAAACAAATTTGTAGTTTATATTTTTGGTCAACATAGAAATATAACATAGTTGTGAGAAAAATCATCAAGATATAAAGACGCATATTTGAAAAATAAAAAACTTCTTTTTGTCCCATCTTTTAACCCAAAGGCAAAGCAACAAAAAAAGTGGAACAAATCCATTAGAACTTTTGGAGCTCATCAAATCATGTTGGTCTTCATTAGCGGCAGACTAACTTTTAGTCACAGCAGGACCACATAAATCAGTGTACCATTCAATAAAATTAAATATTACATCTCACAAATTTGAAAACATAACACAACATACTCAAAAGAGTAACAGGACATTATGTGTCAGTTTTAACCAAAAGTCATATAGCTGAACACTAGGATCCTCTATGAGAAAATTTTTTGCTCGTCAACGAGAAAATATCTCTTGCTTTTTCCCGTAAGCAAAAGGATTTGACATTCCTTGTTCATATAGATTCCTTATATCACCAACTAAAAATAAATATATCCTTCAAGTAATTCTCAACTTCTTTCCACACCTCATGATGCAATCCATAAGATGCTCAAAGAAACACAAATTCGAAAATGTGAAAAAAAAAAAATTTGGCTTTCCATCAAGACAAAAATCCATATAAAATCTTGCATTATTGTATTTTTAGTCTTATTTTAATTTAATTTGAGTCAATTTGTTAGTATTAGTATTTTATATGTCCTTTTAATAGTTTTCTATTTCTAATTTTTAGTGATCTAGAGTTTTTAGAATCCTAATATTTTAGTCTAGGAAGCATGGATACTCCTCAGGGGGTCGACGTGGCGGTGTCGGACACGTGTCCAACACGGATACGAGTGGGACACGGCCAGACACGTGTCCGATACTTCCACAAGTGTCCTGAACAGTGAAGAAGTACTTGTTATGGACGGATACGGCTCGGATATGGCTGATACGGAGGGATACGGCCACAACCATAGATTTGAAAGCAGAAAAAAAAAAAAGGGGGGGGGGGGGGGGACAATGTACGTGATCAGTCTCAGTCACAGCCACAGATCTCCTCATGGTCGAGTAGTTATGTCGTCTTCATCTTCAGGTCTCTCTCTCTCTCTCTCACTCTCACGCCGCCTAAGTTCTCTACGATTTCATCGTCCCGACGCCAGCGGCTTACCCTAGTTGCTGAAAAGCAATAAAGGGCTGCCCTTTTCTTTTTATTTTTTTTGCTTGTCTTAATTTATATTTTAGCCCCTATTATTTTATTTTCTTTTTTTTCTTTGCCCTAGTTGCTAAAATAATTTACAAATAACTCTTGGACTTCTTATATTTTATGTTAAATTACAATCATACCTTATTAGTTATCACCCACTACCCGATTTGGTTTAACCCACTGTCCATAACATATTAGCCCACTAATCAAATTTAATATTAGCTCATTTGTCCAATTATAAAATATTAATTAATTACTCAATTTTATTATTAATGTTATTATATATATAAAAATATATTATATTATTTTAATTAGCCGTACCCTCGCCGTACTCGTATCCTATATTTTAGAATTTTGTCGTATCCCCGTGTCCGTATCGTATCGGATACGACACCCGTGTCTGTATCCGTGCTTTCTAGATTTTAGTTTTAGGATTAGGAGTACTTACAACTCTATATATAGTCAGTGATATTTTTAATGAAGAATAGAGAAAGAAATATTTCAGCAATTATATGCTTCTTGAGTTGTGTGATTCAATTGGAACTCTTATGCGTAAAGCCTAAGGAACCCTAGGAGTAATTCCTAGTCAAAGTTACTATTCATGTACTGTTTACAGCCTATTTACTGTGCACAGCCTCTAAACAGCCCTGATTTTTTATTTTACATAGCTGTCCTCCTACATCACTTCGCCTTGGATGTTCATATGGATTTAAGATGCAATAAAAGACCGACACCATTTAGAAATGCACAACTAAGGTGGTTGTTTCCAAGAAGTGGAAATGTTTTTCTTTTCTTGAAATTTAGTCGATGAGAGGAATATGAACAAGGTTCGAAGTACCGATCGAATCTGATACAACTCAGCCCCCACCGAGCTGATAACAATACCAAAACAACACAAGTTTAACATGAAGCGGTTTTGACTCGGTCCAACTCGAATTCATCTCGTTCGAATCGGCCGATTTACATCCGAGTCGAACTAATACACACAGAATCGCTCCCCACCTTTCATACAACAAAGAAAATGACAAAAAAAATGCCAAAAGAAGTAAAGTTGAAAAACCACAATTTGCTAAAAAAAACCCAGTGCCTAACAAAAATGGAACCTTGAAGAACCCATATGGTCCTCCTCTACAACAGAACAATGAATTTAGAAATCTGATAACACAAACCTATAAAATTGGGGGACAATGACAATCGATGACGAAGACGATCAAGCTATAGGCTGGGACAATGCGATCGAGCCTCCTAGCTTTCGTCTCTACTTCTTGCCTCTGTACTGTCTCTCTTCGTCTTCAATCGCTGGTCTCTCTCTTTCTCTCTCTGAGAAACCAAAGCTCAAATGAGTGAAAGACGGAGCGCCACATTTCTCTATCCTTAAATATATATTTTTGTGACAAAAAAAAAAAGAAAATCATTTTTAAGTCTCTGTTTTAGCTTTTTTCCACTTCTAAGATATGTTTTCATAATGTTAATTTCTTTTTTATTCTGTTATAAATTTCTGTTTGATTTTGTGTAATTAAATTATCTATTAAATACTATGTTTTATTCTCTAGTAAAATTCTATTTTATTCAATGTTATTAAATTAAATTTTATTTACATGTAAACAATTGTTATGTTCAAATTGAAGATAAATATTTTTAGTAACACCCTTATAATTCCTTTTCACTATGTTTAATGTTTTAACTAATATATTTTGGAAATATGATGCATGAATGATAATATTTACATGTTTTAGATTTTTTCTGAATTTTTTAGGGCTTCTATCTAGAGTTTTGAGCGTATTGCGACCGATATGTCTTAGTGCCCTCTAAGTCGCTGACCGATACCGCGACCTTGAACCATGAATATGGATGTAAATTGGTGGAGCTCAACTCTGTCTCTTTGCCAAAAGTCGACCAATCTTTTACATAGGAGATATTCACTAACATGTGGTAATCTTCACGAAATGGTGTTAGGAAATTATACAAGTACTAATGCACACATGAATGAGAGAAGAAAATAGATGACCTCCAATAAAGGAAAAGAGTTTGCTAGAAATAACAATTGGGAAGCAACTCCAAAAGGATCAACTCGAGTGTGAAACCAAGCCTATTGCAAAGGGTAGGTTTGGTTAAGTGCTTCAACAAATTACAAGGTCAATTTGACTTTGGTGGGTCAACTCATCCTAATACTGCGAACTAATCCCCCTTTTCTGGATTATAACTAATTAGTACAAGTACATCTACGTCCTATCGCAATGAGATTGGACGACTCAGAATTAGGTTGCATGTGTATAATAATGTAAAAGGTATTGAAGGCCTCACTATTCTCTATTGTTCAATTCTACAAGCAAGGTTTGATGGATCTCGTGGTGACACTTCCCCATTCCTCATTCCTATCTTGACCAAATAAGTTCCAACATCTCCTTCAAACTGTTGGATGCCTTAATCCTCAAATTTCTTCTATGTATTCACTGAAATTTCATACACCAAAGGAGTCTGAGTGAATTATTCACTTTTTGTTCAAGGTTTGATTGTGTTTTTGAAAATGGCGCCTCCCTTTTCCTCATTCTCTCTCAACCAAACAAGTCTCCATTGTCCATTGTCAATTGATAAGGTGTCAATTTCTTCCTCATAAAACATTTTCACAATCCACATCATATTCTCTACATCTACACCTTTATTGAGGTTTCGTCAACTAAAGAAACCTAATCAATTTTTGTTTTTCTCAATCAACCCTAATATCGCCCATAAAATGTTCAACTGTAGTTCTCCCATTTTTAATTGTGCAGCATTTATAACCTTTCATATGAAAAGGAGTTCTTCATGCCACTTTGTCCATCCAACGACAAAGAATTACTTTCATCTCTATTTTTATGTTCCAATGCACTTTAACTGGTGTAGTTTGGCTCACCTCCAAGGACCAATTCAAAGATTAAGTCTAAACATTCAACTATTCAAACATAGCTGCATCAAACAGAAACGTGACAAAGGGCAGATTGGATGGAATAGATGAAATATAAGTATCATACAAAAAAATAGTTTAGAAAGTGATATTTTATGTTCTTTCTTTAAAAACATATTACGCTAAAGATAAAAAAAAACCCAATTGTGAAGCCTACAGATCACTCCACATAGTTGGTCTTCTAGGAATGACATTTTTTCTCGGACAAATTGTCATTGCTTTTATCTTAACATAATAGCTTTTGGAGATTCATTAACTAAAGCAAGTTTCCATCTTCTCCCTATGGAATTTTGCTAGACAATGGGGTCTGAACTTGGTGTCCACTGTTTATAAATCTCCCAATTGTCAAAAAGGCCTAATGGGATTTAGGAACTCAGCCTGATTATTCATATACATATGATGCAGAAATTCTATCATTATGCAAAACCACAGTCTCATACTAATATAACAAAATTATCTTACATATGTATTGACTGCTAATAATAGAGGCACTAACAACACATTATAGAGCCAATTAGGTCCTCATAAGAGACGAGCTCTGCCATAGTTATTCTATAGAAGTGAATCTCATAGCAGGTTGGTTAGTTCGCCCATATCTGAACTTTAAGGCCAAACGGGAAAGGCAGATATTGATTTAGGTCTAGCCTTTAAACACGAACTCCACCTATTTGGTTATTTGTTACCAACTTTAGCTCACCCCTTGCTTTGCTCGTACAGGAATCCCTCCCAAGAAGACGAGACTTCCCGCCCCCGTCCTCGGTATGTTTTTAACTAAAAAAGCGGGTTTGGGTCTTCCCCTGGTGGACGTAGGGGCATCGATCGACAGGGGCTAATAAGGGCTGGAATAAAAACATCATCCTCCATTCCCTCCATATCTTCAATATCCGTTACCACAAACTTAACAAAGTCAGTATCCCTCATTGTACTCTGTACCGCTTCCTTAAGCTCATCAGCTATAACATAGGGTGGAACCACTATAAGCTCACCAGTTTTTTGATTAATCAAAACTTTTCATGACCTACTTTTCAACTTTATGGGAGTAGGGGCAACAAGCTGGAACTGTTCTATATTTACGAGTTGACGGACTGAGAGAACAAAGTGGACTAACTGCCAAGAAGAGGGGAGGAAGCAGAAGCTAACCATCTTCCTGTTATTCAAGATGGACTTAGGTTTATAACAAGCTTATCGAGCTACACAAATGTAGGCTGGTCACCTGATGCTTTCTAATGATGCAGATTTGTTCAAAGCACTAGCCTTAGAAAGGCGTCATCCTGTTCCCAATTCTTTCTCCACATTTTCAAACAACCCAGCATGGAAAACAATGAGTCAGTGGCCCCCAAATACAACACAAAGTGCTAGGACATTCTTCCGGGTAAATCACTTGATGGAGGAAGATAAAATAGTTTCCAGAACTATTCCTCATGAAAAATGACAGAAATAACACATGGAATGACAAATATACACACAGATAAACATTTTTGAATCAATTCTAAATTTGTATACGCTTCAGAAACCATTTTGAATTGAGACCCAATTTTTCTTTTTCCCAGAAGCAAAGCCCTAGTTTTAGTCGTATGTAACACTCCTTTGAACAATTATCTTTTCCCAGGAATTCACACACCCCCTAAATTGGGACTAAATTGGGTGGTATGTAATATAATTCATCAAATTTAGATAAATTACAGCCACATGCTTACCAAATTCGAATCTATCATATCATACAATATAAACACACATTAGCGAGTTAAAAACTTTCAATTCGTCAGAAAGAGAGGCTTTACTACATCAAATCGCTAACTCCATGCTTTTTAATAATCAAAAGCATATATCAGAACAAATATATCTAAATACAGTGGTACACACATATATATACATCTATGGATCCAAGTGTACAAATGAGAAAGGATTAGAAGACAAGAGTGCATACCTGAAGAGCGAAAAAGCTTCGAGGGACTCTTTCACAGAGAAGACAGAAAGGAAAGTAGTTGCACAGCTGTAACTCCATGCTTGTTGGATACTCATATATGTACCTCTTTGGTACTGGGTAATTGCAAGTTAGGTGATCTCAATAAGGCATTTCTAGTGTTTGAGAAAATGTCTAAAGAGGATGGTTGTACCCAAGTACTCATACCTACACTGTCCTGATTAAAGCTATTTGTGATGTAGGATCCACTGATAAGGCTTTTGGTTTGCTTGATTTCACACATACAGTATTGATAGATAGGCTATGTAGAGAAGGTAGGATTGGGGAAGTTAATGGAATGCTCAGAAAAATGTTAGACGATGGATTGGTTCTTGGCACAACAACTTATAATGCACTGATTAATGGTTACTGCAAAGACGGAAAAATAGTTTCTGCTTTTGAGCTTCTTGGCATGATGGAAAGGAGGAATTGCAAGCCCAATATCCGTACATTCAATGAGCTTATAGAAGGGTTATGTAAACCCAATAAACCTCACAAAGCAATGGAACTTTTGAGAAGGATAGTTGACAATAGGCTATGGCCTGATGAAGTAACCTACAATATTCTGATTAATGGGTTTGGCAGGGCCGGCCAACTTGATATGGCTTTCAGAGTATTTAATTCAATGAACACTTCATTGGCCTTGAACCTGATGGTTTTACTTACACTACATTAATTGACGGGCTCTGAAAAGAAGGGAGACCAGAGCAAGTAGATGGGATCTTGGTTTTGATGGTGAAAAAGGGAATATTCCCAGATGAAGTAACATTTACAGCTCTTATTGATGGATATTGCAACACAGGTAAAACTGCAAATGCCTTGATGCTTTTTGAGAGAATGGTCAAGAACAGGTGTTTGACTACACCTCATGCATTCAACTCATGCCTTGATGTTCTCAGCAAATAAATTATGGTGAATGAACAAAATACAATGTTTGGAAAGATGCTAAAGTACGACCTAATTCCTTCTGTGGTAACTTATACAATATTGATTGATGGGCTTTGCCGAGCAAGTGATACTACCCACTCCTTGAACGTTTTAGATCTTATGAAGCAGGCGAATTGTCTCCCAAATGTATATACATACACTGTTGCAATCAATGGCCTCTGCAAGAATGGTAGAGTGGAGGAAGCAGAGAATCTTCTGTATAAGATGTCCAATTCAGGAGTCTCTCCAAATGACATCACTTATATTGTATTATTGCCAACTAAACAATCATGTCTACCGTGCACTACTTGCCGGATTTGAGTTCTATCAAGCTATGAAGATTGGATAGTTGCATAGGAGCTTGCTTTGGTCAGAGTAATAAATTGAAACACTAAACATCAACTGAATTTCTCACAACAAACATTTACAAAAACATATGAAACAAATACAAACAATGGCACATTAGATTTCATTTAAAAAAAAAAAAAGAAGACAGAGAATAATACAATAGTAAGTTTTTTTACATATCAGGTGAAGAGAGCACACCAACAGTTCTGAGTGACATAGAAACATAAATCGTTGCAAATTCACCTAAAACAGCTCCATAATTATACAAAAAATGAAAAATTCATACACATAAACTCTATATATACATATACATATATATATATACCCTAGTTCTCAAATCGAACGACTGGATAGATTGGAAAGATAGATCTGAATTGAGAAAGGTAGAGAAAATGAATGATATTTGAAGTAGAGAACAAATTAGAGAAGAAAAATCAGAGTACCTAATTGGTGTTTGAGCCGCGGAGTGTAGCAACGAACAGAGAAGAGGGATCAGTACAAAGATGAGCAGGCGCTGCAACTCTGGGTCTTGCGATCTGCTTTGGTCAATTAGATTGCGCCAGGTGCGTAAGATACACAGCAGATTAAAAGAGAGAGAGGGAGGGAGAGAAAGAGAGAGAGATACCTGGGAGGCAGGTGGGTGGCGGTGTCGCTGGGGCGACGGTGGAGTCGGTGGAGATGGCTTAACAGAGAGAGAGAGAGAGAGAGAGAGAGAGAGAAAAGGCGTGAAGGGGGGCTATGAGGCATAGATCTCTGATGTTGAGTGTGGGTGAGAGAGAAAATTGGATGCGATAGACCTGAGGGTAAAATACTAAGTGATAAAATGTTAATTTTTTTTACGGATGAATGAATTTGAAACCGTATAATGAATTTGTTGAAATCGCCCTATTTTATATTATAGATTAATTATAGATGACATATATTTTATGATCATGTGAAAACAACAAAACGAAAAAAAAAAAGATGAAAAATTATACTCAAATCTCTTAAAGTTTGTTACTTAATCACTTAAGTCCTCTAACATTTGAAATTTACATACAAACCTCTTAAAGTTTGTACAATTGTGACACTTCGATCAAAGGCAATACTAGTTAATAACTCGAGATGTAATACTTAGACTTCTTAAATGTGAAATATTACACTTAAACCCCTTATTAGTTACAAAACTAATAAAATCTATTAAATGACCAAATTAACTTAATTAAAGATAGAAGATATTCTGTTCATTATAGTTTGACACCTTATTTGGTTTTTTAGTTTTATTACAATAGACAGTATAATCGTATTCAAATGAGCGTTGAATTAAGTTCTTTGATGTATTTATATTGATTACTATTTGATGATGCACAAAATTGTCTTGTGTAAGATCAACAGTCAAAAATGTGTACAGGTGTAATTAATGAGAAATTAACAAACAATCAATGGCAATCAAGAAATTAAAACTGTAAACAGAGAACCAACACATAGATATATAGTGGTTCGGTCCGGGTGACCTACTCCACTCTCGGGAACGGCTGCGGTGGCCGGAGATCTTTATTGATGAACAATTTTGCTGGGAGAATAACTCCGGGAGTATTACAATGCTTTAGGAGGAGAGAGAAGCAATGTGTGTAGGGAGGTGTATGTGTGTAGGGATCTAAAGGTGTAGAGGTCTCAAGGTCCTGCCCAAATGTGTAGATCATGCCCTCTATGTGGAGAGTGCTTACATTATATAGGCTTAATAAGGCTGTGAGGCGGTGACGTGAGAGAGAGGACTTCTACTATTTTGGTAAGTGCAATCTTAGTAGGAGTAGATCTCTTTGGCAAGCACAGTTAAGGTAGGAATAGATATATGTATCCCGATATTCTTTCCTCGTGCTCCTATTCAGTCGGAGGAAGATCCTGATCTGGACTGGGCTCGATCATCTTCTTAAACTTGGACTTGACTTGAGCCGGCTTGGACTTGTGTTGGAGTACCAAAGTCAAGAGGAGTGGATAGGAGGAGGTGCCCAAGGGATCTGTGCCCAAGGGACCTGCCCAGCGGCGCCCAAGTGCAGCCATGCATGGCGCCCAAGGACTGCCATAGGCGGCGCCCAAGGGGCCTGCCGAGGTGGCGCCCAAGGGTTGCCATGCCTTCCTGCTTTGGGCGTTGGTCTCTTGATGCCTTCTCTCCTAATGGGTTGACTCAGCTCTGATTGGGTTTTTCTTCAGGCTTTCTCGGTTTATTTAAATTGGGCTTGACCCAATCAAATTCGGGCTCATCATTTGCTCCCTATGCCCCAAGCCTCTGACTTTTTACAAGAGGAAGGGGTTGAGGGCATGTGTTTCGTCTTCGCTTGAGTGAGCAGAAATTTTCTTATTTCCCACTGTGTTTTTTTATCTTCGGAGACTTGCTGAATTTATCGGTATCAAATATATAATTTTTTTCTCTTTTTTTTTTCTTGGGCGCGGGCCCTCCTTTGTCTTTTCCCTTTTCTCTTTTTTTTTTCTTCCTTTCTTCCTTGGCTTGGGCTGGGCGCTGGCCTCCCTTTCTCTCTCTTTTTTTTTTTTATTTCTTTTCTTCCTTTCTTGGTTGCTTGGGCGCTGCCTTTTCCTCTTTTTTTTTCTTTCTTTGGCCTCCCTG
Source organism: Ilex aquifolium (assembly GCA_951799425.1). NCBI lineage: Eukaryota > Viridiplantae > Streptophyta > Magnoliopsida > Aquifoliales > Aquifoliaceae > Ilex > Ilex aquifolium. Next base: position 12,014,447 of record OX637410.1, on the reverse strand, counting down.
GGCGTTGACTTCTCTCTTTCCTCTTTTTTTTTTTTTTTTTCTTTTTGCTTGGGCGCCGCCTCCTGGGCGTTGGCCCTTTTCTCACTTTCTTTCTTTTTTTTTTGTTTCTTTTTCTCTTGGCTTGGCGCCTCCTGGACCTCCTCCTCTTTTTTTTTTGCAAAGTGAGGAAGGACTTTGGTGAGGAGTCCATGGACAATGTGGGCGACGCCCTGTCACGTGTTGGCAGCTTGGGTCTTGCACTAGGCGATCATGAAGGTGAGATGGGAGATTGGGCGAGATGAGAGGACCCATCCCCATGGGCGACGCCAGCGCCTGGACGACGCCTTCTTTGCTGTGGACCCCTGTATGACATAAAATGTAAGAGGAGACTTGGTGGGTGGCGCCAGCTTGACTGACGAGGCAGGAGCATTGCAGGCGATTTTGGGCGACACTAAGAGGTTGGCAGGGCGCCTTGGGGGACACCTTGAGTGTTGCTATGGGCGGCACCTCTCTGGTACTTGGTCATTAGTTGACCTTGTCTCTGATTACATGCGTCCTGTTAATAGGGCGATGATGTAGACTCTCTGTGCTTTTAGGGTGGTGTCTTCCCCTCCTCCCAAGAGGGCGAGGTTTGATGCCCCCAGTGCTTCTCGGTTCAGGTCCTATGGCTAGATTGCTTCCTCGGAGATGGGACCCCGTGGTGCCCCCACTCCTTCTCTGACTGTGACTCATGTGTGTATCAGAGCTAGCTGTTGTACTATTGTAGGAGTTGGGACTCCAGTGCAGACGACCTGAGTTTCAAAAGTTTACCTAGCAAAAATAATGTTATCCTAACATTAAAATATCTAACATGATTACCTGGAGAGATAGGCAAACTGTTTGCGTAAGAGCAGAGTCAGAGCTGTGGACGTCCCGTGAGAGGGCCACATGAGCTGAGGCCGAGCTACTCAGAGTCTCGGAGGATGGCTGTCGTGGCAGACTACATAGGCCGAGCTACGTATAGTCTCGGGAGATGGCTGTCGTAGCAGAGGCTTACAAGGTGACTACTTGTGCGAGAGCAGAGTCGTAGAGGCCGAGCTACGTATAGTCTTGGGAGATGGCTGCCGTAGCAGAGGTGACTACTTGCGCGAGAGCAGAGTCATAGAGGACGAGCTACGTATAGTCTCGGGGAGATGGCTGTCGTAGCAGAGGTGACTACTTGCACGAGAGCAGAGTCATAGAGGCCGAGCTACGTATAGTCTCGGGAGATGGTTGCCGTAGCAGAGGTGACTACTTGCGCGAGAGCAGAGTCATAGAGGCCGAGCTACGTATAGTCTTGGGAGATGGCTGCCGTAGCAGAGGTGATTACTTGCGCGAGAGCAGAGTCGTAGAGGTTGAGCTACGTATAGTCTCGGGAGATGGCTGTCGTAGCAGAGGCTCATTCCATTGAGATGGAGATGAGGAGGGCGCTGAGGAGCTGGGGACCTGAGGTGAGCCGGGTGAGATGGGACGAGACCCATAGTCTAGGCGGCATCATTGGAGATGCCCAAGGTAGAGAGGGCGAGACCCCTTGTCTGGGCGACTGCTCTACTGGGAGCTGTTTGTAAATTTTAGGAAAGCAAAATAATTTTAGGCACAATAATCTTCGCAGAATTTTATTTCATAAAGTAACAAATAACAAATAAATTGACTGAAACAATTAAGGATAGATAAAATCTTCAGATGTCGGTGTCCCATAGGACTTTCCCGGCGGAGTCGGAGTCACCTCCTCCTAGCCCTTAGGCGATCGTTTGGATTTCTCCAAAGGGTTGCTAACGTTCTCTGTCGGTCTGGTCCCAGCCAGGTGGCGGGGCTTGTCCTCTACCAGCAACGTATTGCCTCAACTGACCACGTTGTATGAACTCCTCAATCTGCCTTTTAAGATCAAAGCAGTCGTCTGTGTCGTGGCCAAAGTCACGGTAGTAGCGACTGTACCTGTTTTGATTTCTGCAGTTTGGGGGCGGACTTCATTTTTTCGGGCCAATGGAGTGTGGGGTCATCCTGTATCTGGAATAGGATGTGCTTTACCAAGGCATTGAGTGGCGTGAGAGCTTGTCGCTCTCTCAGAGGTGGGGGACCAAGACGGTCCTTGACAGAGATTCTCTCTGTCCTATTTCTTTTGTTCTCTACCTCCCACTTGTCTTCGCGGGTGTCCTTCCTTTTCTCCCCTCCTCGGGAGGACTCACCTCCGCGGGCATTGGTGACGTCCTCGACATTTATATACTTCTGGGCCCTTAACAGCAGCTCAGACATGCTGGATGGCGGCTTTTTGAGGACTGAGAACATGAAAACTAGAGGAGCGGAGTCCAACGATAAAAGCGGCTAAGGCCACCTTATCATCTGGCTCCTCAACCTGGAGGACCTCCTCGTTGAAGCGAGCAAGGTAGCCTCTGAGGCTTTCATCCCTGTCCTGCTTGATAGTGAGCAAGTGGGTCACTGATTTTTGATGGCGGCGTCCCCCAATGAAGTGGGAGACGAATGACCTACTCAGCTCTGCAAAAGAGTGGATGGAGGAAGGCTTGATCTTGGAGAACCACTGGCGGGCAGACCCCTTCAAGGTGGTAGGGAAGGCTCTGCACATAACCTCCTCAGGCACATTATGGAGTTGTATGAGGGATTTGTAGGTGTCCAGGTGGTCGAGGGGGTCTTTGGTGCAGTCGAAGATCTCGATGGTGGGCATCTTGAACTTCGAGGGCAAAGGGTAATTGACAATATCAGCAGTAAAAGGCGTATCAGTACGTCTTACCAGGTAGTCCACGACTTCAGGCGCCTGTGCCTTGATGGCATTGAGGGTATCACCGAGTTGGTTCTGCACCTGTCTAATCTTCTCGTCCCACTGGTTGGGGACATCTTCAGTCGGATGATGGTTCTGGCTTTCGTGGTCACCGTATTGACTCTCGCCTTCGTCCTCATGCGTAGGTACATGAGGAGGGACTGCTGGGCGAGGGGCACCCGGGCGTGGTCCTGGGGCGCTCTGGCGAGGGACCCCATGGCGGGGGTGCTGCTTGACGCCCTGAGTGAATAGGCAGTGACTCTCTTGTTGGAGGGGGTGGGAATCCTCCTACGGGGTGAGGGGCGACGCCCCCTTGGACAAGCATCAGCTCGATGATTTGCTACTTTTGGTTCACTAGCAGTTGCATGGTTTTGAGGAGTTGTTGTCCAACAATGGGGGTCGCCGTAGCAGACGGCTCCGACGGTGCGAGGGGAGGCGGAACCTCCTCCAGGTGGGCTGGGTTGTTGTCTCCCGGCTGTTGACTCATCGATCTGGTCGTGATTGCCATGAATTGAGTGAGAACAGGAAAACTAGTCGTTTCCTACAGACGGCGCCAAACTGATGATGCACAAAATTGTCTTGTGCAAGATCAACAGTCAAGAATGTGTAGGGGTGTAATTAATGAGAAATTAACAAGCAATCAACGGCAATCAAGAAATTAAAAATGTAAACAGAGAACCAACACAGAGATATATAGTGGTTCGGTCCGGGTGACCTACTCCACTCTCGGGAACGGCTGCGGTGGCCGGAGATCTTTATTGATGAACAATTTTGCCGGGAGAGTAACTCCGGGAGTATTACAATGCTTTAGGAGGGGAGAGAAGCAATGTGTGTAGGGAGGTGTATGTGTGTAGGGATCTCAAGGTGTAGAGGTCTCAAGGTCCCGCCCAAGTGTGTAGATCATGCCCTCTATGTGGAGAGTGCTTACATTATATAGGCTTAATAAGGCGGTGACGTGAGGGAGATGACTTCTACTATTTTGGTAAGTGCAATCTTAGTAGGAGTAGATCTCTTTGGCAAGCACAGTTAAGATAGGAATAGATATCCGTATCCCGATATTCTTTCCTCGTGCTCTTATTCAGTCGGAGGAAGATCCTGATCTGGACTGGGCTCGATCATCTTCTTAAACTTGGACTTGACTTGAGCCGGCTTGGACTTGTACTGGAGTACCAAAGTCAAGAGGAGTGGAGAGGAGGAGGCGCCCAAGGGACCAGGTCCAAGGGACCAGGTCCAAGGGACCTGCCCAGCGGCGCCCAAGTGCAGCCATGCATGGCGCCCAACGGCTGCCATAGGCGGCGCCCAAGGGGCCTGCCTAGGTGGCGCCCAAGGGTTGCCATGCCTTCCTGCTTTGGGCGTTGGTCTCTTGATGCCTTCTCTCCTAATGGGTTGACTCAGCTCTGATTGGGCTTTTCTTCAGGCTTTCTCGGTTTATTTAAATTGGGCTTGACCTAGTCAAATTCGGGCTCATCACTATTTTTTCCTAAAAAAATTGAGATTTTATTTGAGTTTTTATGTCAATAGATGATATAATAGAAAAAAAAATGTTGATTAGACTTATTTTATATATTGTACTTGATAATGGAAAAATTGACCTAAGTTGAAAAGTCTATTTAGTCCAATATGCTCCAGGTATGTCACTCTTAACTTTTGAGCGCAGTTTATATATTTGAGTTACTTAAAAGTTCTTTTTCAGGTGATCAAAGTATAACAAATGGGCGTGGACGTCATACAAATTTTGGCATCAATAGTATTAATATGATTTTTTTTAAGAAAAATTTAGATTTTTATTCTTGATTGTTTTAATAAATGACATAATAGAACATAAATTTTGATTGTAAAATTTAAAATATTTAATATTATATCTTTAATTGGAGTGTTTTTAGTTTAAATTTAATATTTTAAATTTAAAGGGTCTAAGGAAGTTTGTATGTAATATTTTAAATATCATGCGGTTTAAGTGATTAAATTACAAACTTTAGAAAATTTTGGTGTAATTTTCCACAAAAAAAATAAAAAAGAATAACTCACTGTTTATGGGAATAGAACAATCTTTTCATGTTAACTCAACTCAATAAAGTTTTTGTCCTAATGTTTTTTAGGGTCGATTACATAAATTTTTTTCACCATTAAGCTCTATCAAAGGACAATTTTTTCAGTTAAATCATAAGTTGTCATATCTTTCTTTATTGTTTTATTTAAAGTTAATTTTGGTCTTTCTTTACTCCTACATTTACTTCCAATGACTATTATATCCTTCTTTTTCATCGGTGTCGTAGTAGACTATTAATAAATATATCCAAATCATCTAAATGGATTCTTCCCTAACTTATATTCTATATGTGTTATTTTTACTTTTTAACATATATATTAGCTCCTAATTTTACGAGAAAATATTCATTACAATGGTAATACCATGTCATCACTGCCACGTGGTGTCACCATCCAATTAAAAGATAGCAAATAGTAACTGTGGATCCCACTAATCATATGTGTTGTTGATTGGATGTAGTGGTTATTGATAGTTATGAAAATAGTGGGGTTCACTTTTCCTATTTCTAGTTTTCTAATTGGATGGTGACACCACGTGGCAGTGATGACGTGGTATCACCGTTGTATTGAATATTTACTCTAATTTTACGGCACATTCATATTAACATTCTCATTTTTGTCACACACAATTTTTTAAAGTTTTCGTGTGATAACTTATCTCATATAGTTGTCCATTACTCAGTACCATAAATGCATATGGTCATTCTATAGAATTTTACTTTTAGTTTAAGGGATATACGTTTATCACACAATATACCAGATACATTTCACCATTTAATCCATCTTTCATTAATTCTATGTATAAGTTATTATCAATATCACACTCTCTATGAATAATAGACCCTAAATATCTAAAGTGTTCATTTTTTGGTATCTATTGAGCTTTAACTTTTACTAATTCTTGGTTTCAATTTTTTCTTTTACTAAAAGTATATTCTATGTACTCAGTTTTAGTCATACTTATCCTAAATCCTTTTGATTCTATAGCTTCTCGCAAATTCCTAGTTTATTACTATTTTTTTTTTACTTTCATCAACTAGCACAATATCGTCCACAAATAACATACACCATAGGAGCTCATCTTGAATGAGCTTAGTCAATTCATCCATCACCAAAAAAAAAAAAAAAATGAATTTAAAGTAGAACTTTTGATTTAAACCTATAGTAATTGAGAATTTATTAGTTTTCCCCGCCGTTGTTCAACACTTCATAATATCTCTCTAAAAACTTTATCATATGCCTTTTTTAAGTCTATAAAAATCATATGAAGGTTTTATTTTTCTCCCTATACCTCTCGAGTAGTCTCCAAAGTATATATATATTGTGTTTCCATTTAGGCATAAATCTAAATTGATTTTCAAAAACTATTGTTTGAAACCTTAATCTTTGCTTGATCGCCATTTCCCAAAATTTTATTGTATGACCCATTAGTTTAATACCTCAATTGTTTGTTCAACTTTGTAAGTCTCCCTTATTCTTATATATAGGTACTAAAATACTCTTCCTCCACTCATTAGACATTTTCTTGGTCAGTATAATTTTATTACATAATTTAGTTAGTCATGATGCACTAATATCTCCTAGACACTTTCAAGTTTCAATAGGTATACTATTAGGTCATAAAGCTTTTCCTATCTTCATTTTCTTTAATACATCATTTACCTCTAACACCCTAATCCTACGAAAAAAAAATGTGTTTTCTTTAAACTTCCGGTAATTTCTATTATCCTCAATAACTAGGCTCTTTATATGATTTTTATTTAGTAAATTTTTAAAATAATTCTTTCATTTTTCTTTAATTTCCTCATTTAATTTATTAGTCACGAGCTTGAACTCAAATTCACTTTTGAACTCATTTGTTTCGTTTTCTCAACTGAGTCCAACCGAGCTTGATACACTTGAAGTTTGTCACGATCTCAAGCCAATCTTCAATACTCCTCGCCAAAAAAGAAGAAGAAGAAAAGAAATCTATTATTTGTATCCCTAAATGAGTCATATAAAAGGAAATCACACGATGGAGGTCGGTTTTTATTGCAATTTTCATTAATATATTTAGTAGTTAAAATTTGATGCAATTATCTTGAAGTTTTAGATTCGATGGTGATGATGATGGATTTAAGTATGGGCCCCCTTCAGAGCCCAAAACCTTTTGGGCTCATTTAAGACAACCTAAACGCCTCATCCATACAGCGTTCATTGGGCTCAAGCTGGACTGCGGCCTAGCCCCATAGAAGCCCACAATAAACCAGCTTGGGTTAGGTGGCAGCTTAACATCAGCAAGATTAGTACAGATACCAACTCGGGAATTGGGAGCTCGGCGCCAAGCTATTCACCAAAAGCTGTACTGCGACACGTGGATAGGGGACAGTATTTGACAATCCTAACGAACGAATACCCACCGGTAGTGGAGATGACTTACGTATTTCATTCGAGGCGTAGTGGGTGCAAAAAAGCGTCAAGGATGTCAGATCCAGCAACAGGATGAACGAAGATGGGACCACAAAATTAGCCAGAAAAGGAATCACCACGAAATCATAACAGCATGATGTATAAATAGCTAATGACACCACAGAGAAAAGGACACCCCAACAATAACCTAGGCAATACTCTGTAAAAGGCTTCCAGCCAAATCTCTTGTAACATCAGTCTTCTTCCTGAAGTAATACAACTCCTAAGGAGCAAGAGTCTCATTTATAATGGATGTAACCTTAATCTTTCGGCCATGGTGAACCATTCATACTTCTGCCTTCATCTCACATTTAACACTTAGCCCACTTCCCATCATATACACACATTCACACACTCTTCGGGCCACACCCTGAAGTGTTATGTAATTAGGTCCAGTTGATTTCGAGCACCATCAGCTTGGCGCCGTCTGTGGGAACCGATTTTCATCGTTTCTTCTTGAGTTTCTTCATAGACTTGTTAGTTTTGTTAAGTTGAGAGAATTAACACAATATTAGAGAGAAACAGAGAGTGGTCAAACTTAACCTACCTCTCATAAACCACTTGTATTTATAGTTAACTTGTAATGATACAAAAAAAATATATACCCTTTAATATTTACACATAATACCCTAATACTCTTAACACTCCCCCTCAAGCTGAACTATATATATATATATACCCTTTAATATTTACACATAATACCCTAATACTCTTAACACTCCCCCTCAAGCTGAACTATATATATATATATATATATATATATCATATAATTCAAGTCTGGAACAAATTGTTGTAAGACATGTACGACTCAATGCTTTGGTAAACATATCCGCAAGCTGATCTTCAAATCTCACAAATAGAGTCATAATCTCTCCATCTACTATCTTGTCTCGAATAAAATGATAATCAACCTCAATATGTTTGGTTCTCTTGTGAAATACTAGATTGACAGCGATATGGATAGCTGCCTGGTTGTCACATAACAACTGTAAAGGGGGTTGGACTGGAAATCCAATTTTCTGGAGAAAGTGTAATAGCCACATCAACTCACTCGTTGTGTGACACCCCAAAATTCGGGGGTCCGTTGATTACCCATCAATCCGCGGAACACCCGTAGATACCGAGTAACTCGATATCACACTGTTATGCCCCATTTACCGGGGTCCATAACTTAACAAAATTTAGGCAGAGTCTCCTTCGTACAGGGAGCTCTACCCAAAACCTAACCTGTGCAATTTAACTTCACATGACCCATCCGAGGCCCAATATAAAAAAAATGACCGCACCGGGTCCATTTATAAGTAAACATTGGCCACATCGGGTCCAATTATCCATACTTATATCAAAACATGCAAGGTTACTTTAACATTAGCCTATATAATGTCTATTACAATTAATTTTCATAATTTACATGCCAAAGACCAAGTTTTCATAACTCTTTTACAAAAACTCAAAATAAGGCCACAAGTTGACCCCCTTCATGCCTGATGCTCTCCAAGTGAGCCATCCATCGGTGCAAACCCCACACCTGAAATGTTTCCCGTATAGGGTGAGCCAACGCCCAGTAGAGTAGATCCTACAAAGGCTACTCCGCCCTAGATGCTCATGCTCATGCAACATTCATTTGCAACATATAAACAATCATTCCTTATAAGGATATGCATTCTAAGTTGGAATGCAACAATACCATGCCATGAAATGAGATGACACTCACTCATGCACTTCAACCCGAGTCCTCACCGACTCCCACTACACGATGCAATGCCAAAGTGTTTCATTCCATCATTTATGTTCATATCAAATGACATTTTCAAAACTAGGGTCTTTCTTGGGGTTGGATATTCATGAACTTACACCAAGGGTCATCCATACCCGCACACTTTATGAACTTTTACACCAATGGAGTGCATCTCCCAAATCACCGGGTCTTGCACCCGAGAGGTCGTCATGCCTCTTCTTGCTAACCCCAACCCAATTTATCATGCAACCAAGCGGCTTAGCTAGGTCTTCGACCCAACTTTTCTCCAAGCCATACCGTCAATCACCAAGTGTGGTGTTGACGTTAACCATGCACACACCCATGTGATGAGATGCTTCCATGCATATGCAATGCCATGTCCCATTGCACACAACATAATGCTCAATATGCAATCATGCCCAATGAGAAATTTTATCACATGTTCAATATGTAATGGGTGTCATACGAACAATTTCAACATATCCATGGCAATTTATATTACAAACATATAAATATCATATTTTGTCACAATGTTAATATATTAAAACATGCATATATCAACAATTCCTTCACTACAATATCCAAGCATGTTATACATCATTGTGTCATAACAAACTTTATCCACACATAGGCATTTAGCAAACACCATCAAGGCAATCATCATGTTATCACACAATTTGCCCACATAATAACAAGTTACAAGAAAATTTCACAAGTAACTTCCCTAGACCAAATTTAACAAAGAATTTATCTAGGCCATTTCTATATTCCTTTCATGATTCCCATGACTATAGACAAGTCATAACAACTCTATACATCTAACCATTACTTATGACACCATAGGTTAGAAATGAACCAAGGTAGGAGGGAACCCTACCTCTTGGAGCGTAAAACAACCGGTAGAACCTCCAAGAACAAAATTTAAGTCCAAATATTTTATTTTCCCAAAATTCCGTCTTTGGATCTTCGGTGAAATCAGCTCTTTTTGGTATGTACGCGTAGCCCTTGTCGCGTAGATGAACTTTGACTTCTGGACTGACGAATTCCGACGGACGGAACTCCCGGAATCGGCGAAAGAAAACTTAAAAACCCACTTTTTCTCTCTTCTCTCTCCAAAAACGTCCAGCACTGGTTTTGAATGATATTTTGTGTAAAATATCTAATTTAGGCCCATATTTATAGTCGCAAATGAGCGGTCCACATCGCACCGCATATTTCTGACTTTTGGGTCCGTTTTTCGCCCCAAAACGGTTCATTATAACTCGGATTAAGTTCAAATTAATTTTATTTGAACTTTCACTTTTTATTTAGGATATTTAAAAAAAAAGTGTTTTTAGAGACTCCTGGAATTTAAGTCGCCAGACAGTCGTCTCGAACGACATGCAAAAATTCGACTATCTCGGAATTCGACAAAATTTGAGAGGATGACTCGATTTCGCGATACGAATCCAACGGCGAACTCTGTTTCCTCATCCGAGGTCTAGAGCATGATTATTTCAAATAAGCATTAGGATGACAAATGACCATTTTGCCCTTATTCACAAAAAAATCAAAATTTCCCGGGTTTTACATTCTTCCCCCCTTAAAAGAATTTCGTCCCCGAAATTTACATACACATACACACTTAACCGCATGCATATGCTACAGTCATGTAATAGTAAATGACTATAAAAACGTACATCTATCCTCAAACAAGAAAGGATAATTGGCACGTATAGTGTCCTCGCGCTCCCACGTCGCCTCTTCCACTCCTCGGTGCTGCCACAACACCTTCACTAGCCTCACGGTCTTGCCTCGCAAAACCTGATCTCGGCTATCCATGATACGCACCGGTCCCTCCTCGAAGGTCCCATCTGCATCAACAACAAGCTCGCCCCAATCCACCACATGAGTCGGATCTAGGATGTATTTCCGGAGCATAGAGACATGGAACACCGCGTGAACACTCGATAAATCTGGCTGTAACGCCAACCGGTAAGCGACTGTATCAACCCTCTCAAGTATCTCAAAGGGCCCGATATACCTCGGTGACAGCTTTCCTCGCTTGCCGAACCTGACCACTCCTCTCGTAGGCATCACCTTCAAGAAGACATGATCTCCCACCTCAAACTCTAGAGGTCGCCGCCGTCTATTGGCGTAGCTCTTCTGTCGGCTCTGAGCCGTGAGAAGACGCTTCCGTATCAAGCCCACCTTCTCTGAGGTGTCTCTAACCAAGTCTGGACCCGTAGAAGGTCTCTCTCCAACCTCTGTCCAACAAATCGGAGATCGACATGGCCTCCCATATAGTGTCTCATAAGGTGCCATCTGTATGCTCGCCTGATAACTATTGTTATAGGCGAACTCCACCAAGGGTAAATGATCTTCCCAGCTACCCTTAAGATCTAGGACACATGCCCGTAGCATGTCCTCTAATGTCTGAATGGTCCTCTCAGACTGACCGTCCGTCTGGGGATGAAAAGCAGTGCTCATCATCAGCTGTGTCCCCATGACTCGTTGGAAACTCTCCCAAAAATGAGCCGTAAACCTGGGATCCCGATCTGATACTATAGATACGGGTACCCCATGCAACCGGACAATCTCCCGTATATATAACCTGCAGAATTCCTCCAGTGTGAAGGTCATCCGCACAACCAAAAAGTGTGCCGACTTCGTAAGCCGGTCCACTATCACCCATACCGCATCATGTCCCTGTGATGTCCGTGGCAAGTGAGTCACAAAATCCATCGTGACATGTTCCCACTTCCACTCAGCTACCTCCAATGGCTGGAGTAACCCTGCTGGTCTCTGGTGTTCAGCCTTCACTTGCTGACACGTGAGACATCTACTAACAAAATCGCCAACCTGCCGCTTCATCCCATTCCAATAATACTGGCGACGAAGATCATGATACATCTTCGTGCCCCCTGGATGAACCGTAAAACGAGAGCAATGAAACTCCTTAAGGATCTCCTCTCTCAGATCCGCCAACTGAGGAACCACAACCCTTCCTCGATACCGAAAACTACCATCCGAGCGAATGGCCCAGCCCTCGTCACCTGTACCTGTCTGTACACGGTCCCGGATGGACAATAGCTCTGTGTCCTGACTCTGGGACTCAATAACCCTGCTCAGTAGGGAAGGCGTAGCCACCAAACTCCCCAAAGTACCCTGAGCCTGACCCATATAACATAGCCCGAACTGTCCCACAGTCTCGAGCATCTGTCACTCTCGGGAAGCTACACTAGCCAAGACTCCCCGTGACTTCCGGCTGAGTGCATCAGCCACCACATTTGCCTTACCGGGATGGTAATGCAAAGTGAAGTCATAATCCTCCAGATACTCCATCCACTTGCGTTGCCTCATGTTGAGGTCCCGTTGTGTAAAGATGTACTTCAGACTTTTGTGGTCTGAAAACACCTCGAACTGCTCACCGTATAGATAGTGGCGCCAAGCCTTCAAGGCAAAGACAATGGCCGCCAACTCCATGTCATGTGTGGGATAATTCTGCTTGTGGTTCTTTAACTGCCGAGAACCATAAGCCACTACCCTCCCGGACTGCATCAAAAAGCATCCAAGTCCGTCCTTAGAGGCATCACAATACACTGTGTACCTCTGTCCCCTTTCTGGGACAATCAAAATAGGAGCTGAAGTAAGCCTCCTCTTTAACTCCTGGAATGCCTTCTCGCAAGCATCATTCCACTTGAACTTGACCTCTTTCCGAGTCAACCTGGTCATAGGTGCAGCTAGTCGGGAGAAGTCCTCAATAAACCGCCGGTAATACCCTGCCAATTCCAAGAAACTGCGTATCTCGAAGACTGACTTCGGCCTCTCCCAATTCATGACTGCCTCAACCTTCTCTGGGTTTACGGATACACCCGAAGCTGACACCACATGTCCCAAAAACTTCACATCAGTCAGCCAAAATTCACACTTGCTGAACTTGGCGTACAACTGATGGTCTCTCAAGGCCTGGAGAACAATCCTCAAGTGACCCTCATGCTCTTCCTCAAACTTGGAGTAGATCAAGATGTCGTCAACAAAGACTACAATAAATTGATCAAGGTAGGGTTGAAACACCCTATGCATGAGATCCATGAATGTCGCTGGGGCATTCATCAATCCGAATGGCATCACTGTGAACTCGAAATGCCCATACCGCGTCCGAAACGCCGTCTTAGGGATATCTGTCTCCCTAAACCTCAACTGATGGTAATCGGTGCGGAGATCTATCTTGGAGTAGACCCGCGCCCCTCTCAGCTGATCAAACAAGTCATCAATCCTCGGCAAAGGGTACCTATTCTTGATAGTAACCCTATTCAACTGCCGGTAATCTATGCATAGTCGAAGGGTTTTGTCCTTCTTCTTCGCAAATAACACCGGAGCGCCCCAAGGTGAGGTACTCGGTCTAATGAAACCCCTGTCCAACAATTCCTGCAATTGGACCTTGAGTTCTTGCAACTCAGCAGGTGCCATCCTATGTGGAGTCATAGAGATGGGCGATGTACTGGGATGCAACTCTATAATGAAGTCTACATCCCTATGTGGAGGTAATCCCGGTAGTTCATCCAGAAAAACATCCTCATAATCACACACAACCCGAGGTAGACCCAACTCCTGTCTCGCCTCGTCCTCCAGGGTAAGGCTTGCTAGCCAACCCATCAACTACCCGTGCCATCTAGAGTCGTACACGGCTTGGGGAAAAACATCGTGCTTATCCCCCTGAAACATGAAACAAACCCCATCTGGTGTGTAAGCAGTGACTCGCTTTCGATCACAATCAATGCCAACTCGGTGTGCCGTCAACCAATCCATACCAAGGATAACATCGAACTCCGACATGTCCATGACCCTAAGGTCCACGGTGAATAGAATCCCTGAGATCTCTAACTCACAACCCCGACATATCTGATCAACGCTCACCCTAACTCCTAGGGGAGAACTCACATGCAATGGCTCTTCCAAGGTTTCAACCTCTAAGCCCAAGTCTTTCACACAAGATGCAGCAATAAAAGAATGAGATGCACCAGAATCAAATAGTACTCTAGCCCATAAGCGAGAGAGCAGAAATGTACCCTGTATCACCGACTGGTCTGCCGGCTCAGTCTGAGGTATCATGGCGTAGACACGCCCCTGGGTCCCTGAAGCCCCGGCCTGTGAGCCCTGGCCTCGCCCTTTACTCATGCCCTGGCCCATCTGGCCTGCTTGCGGAGTTCCCGCTCGGAAAGTAGTAGGCGCTTGTGCAGCACCCTGAGACTGGTACTGGCTTCTTTGACCCATGGTGGGGTAAGGAGGAACAAACTGTGTCTGCGGCTGTCCCACAGAAGACTGAGATTGGGATGTCCTATAGCTCTGGGATCCCTGCCGTTGAGGACACTCCTTCCTCATGTGACCTCGCTGGTGACAAAAATAGCAAGTCTTCTGACCTGCCTGGAAGGTGGTCCTGAAGTTTCCCCCGTCTTGGGAGAATCGACCCTGGCCTTGGCCTTGATAACCGCGGCCCTGCCCTTGAGATCCTTGCGGAACAAAAGTCCTTTGCCTCTTTCCCGCACCAGAAGAAGAGGATTGACCCTCCTTTTTTTTGTCCTTAATACCCGCTTCCCGGATGTTGCGCGCGTCCTCCACCTCTCTCTCGATAGCCATTGCAGTCTTGACCATCAAATCAAGGTCTTGCAGGAGAAGTCCCACAATCTTGCCTTGAATGGACAACTTCAGTCCATCCTCAAACTTCTATACTTTGGCCATGTCTGAGGCCACATAATCATCAGCAAAACGGGCCAACTCCGTGAATTTGGCCACGTATTCTAGCACACTCATAGTCCCCTGCTTCAATTCTAGGAACTCCTTGGCCTTAGCGTGTCGAGCAGCCGCCGGGAAATACTTTCCCATAAAGAGCTCTCGGAATTCTTCCCAAGTCATGGCCTCCAAATTTCTGGAGTCCTTCACCCAATCCCACCATAGCTCTAGTTGAAAAGTCGCCAGAGTTATCTTGGTGGCATCGGAAGTGATCTCCATAGCCCTCAAGATCTTCTTCACTTGCCGAATCCAACGGTCGGCTACCATTGGATCCGCCCCTCCCAGAAAAGCCGGAGGATTATGGGCTTTGAACCTCTGGAGGTTACTCGAGCCTCCGTGTCCCATATTTGCACCAGTCTGTGCAATGATAGCGGCTGTAGCACTAGCCTGTGCAATAGTCGCCGCTGCCTCACCAATAGCCTCTGCAAAGGCTTGGTGATCAAAGGCCGGAGGTGGTTGGTTGTTCCACCTGCCGCCTCGGCCTCGGCCTCGGCCGCGTCCTCTTCCTCTATTTTCCATCTACACACACATTAGATAGCAATAGACTAACAATTTAGTACCCCAAAGTTAGGGATCAAACACAAACGTTGAGAATTCTTCTCATTGTCTCCCTAGTAATGCGTATACCACTCATTACTAGACATTTCCGTTATGAACCATCCCGTTCATTTATTTTCCCACGCCCAAGGTTATGTTTTCTAACCCTAGTGTGTTCATTTCCATATACATCCTACCATGTATACAATCCACATAACAAGTAGCACATAACATGTAGCAAATTAAGCACATAGCATGAAATGCATATAGAATGCAATGGTCTAGACCCAATGCCCATCAAGCCCTAGGTAATTCGTATACCTATGCTCTGATACCAAGCTGTGACACCCAAAAATTCGGGGGTCCGTTGATTACCCATCAACCCGCGGAACACCCGTAGATACCGAGTAACTCGATATCACACTGTTATGCCCCATTTACCGGGATCCATAACTTAACAAAATTTAAGCAGAGTCTCCTTCGTACAGGGAGCTCTACCCAAAACCCAACCTATGCAATTTAACTTCACATGACCCATCCGAGGCCCAATATAAAAAAAATGACCGCACCGGGTCCATTTATAAGTAAACATTGGCCACACCGGGTCCAATTATCCATACTTATATCAAAACATGCAAGGTTACTTTAACATTAGCCTATATAATGTCTATTACAATTAATTTTCATAATTTACATGCCAAAGACCAAGTTTTCATAACTCTTTTACAAAAACTCAAAATAAGGCCACAAGTTGACCCCCTTCATGCCTGATGCTCTCCAAGTGAGCCATCCACCGGTACAAACCCCACACCTGAAATGTTTCCCGTATAGGGTGAGCCAACGCCTAGTAGAGTAGATCCTACAAAGGCTACTCCCCCCCTAGATGCTCATGCTCATGCAACATTCATTTGCAACATATAAAGAATCATTCCTTATAAGGATATACATTCTAAGTTGGAATGCAACAATACCATGCCATGAAATGAGATGACACTCACTCATGCACTTCAACCCGAGTCCTCACCGACTCCCACTACACGATGCAATGCCAAAGTGTTTCAATCCATCATTTATGTTCATATCAAATGACATTTTCAAAACTAGGGTCTTTCTTGGGGTTGGATATTCATGAACTTACACCAAGGGTCATCCATACCCGCACACTTTATGGACTCTTACACCAATGGAGTGCATCTCCCAAATCACCGGGTCTTGCACCCGAGAGGTCGTCATGCCTCTTCTTGCTAACCCCAACCCAATTTATCATGCAACCAAGCGGCTTAGCTAGGTCTTCGACCCAACTTTTCTCCAAGCCATACCGTCAATCACCAAGTGTGGTGTTGACGTTAACCATGCACACACCCATGTGATGAGATGCTTCCATGCATATGCAATGCCATGTCCCATTGCACACAACATAATGCTCAATATGCAATCATGCCCAATGAGAAATTTTATCACATGTTCAATATGTAATGGGTGCCATACGAACAATTTCAACATATCCATGGCAATTTATATTACAAACATATAAATATCATATTTTGTCACAATGTTAATATATTAAAACATGCATATATCAACAATTCATTCACTACAATATCCAAGCATGCTATACATCATTGTGTCATAACAAACTTTATCCACACATAGGCATTTAGCAAGCACCATCAAGACAATCATCATGTTATCACACAATTTGCCCACATAATAACAAGTTACAAGAAAATTTCACAAGTAACTTCCCTAGACCAAATTTAACAAGGAATTTATCTAGGCCATTTCTATATTCCTTTCATGATTCCCATGACTATAGACAAGTCATAACAACTCTATACATCTAACCATTACTTATGACACCATAGGTTAGAAATGAACCAAGGTAGGAGGGAACCCTACCTCTTGGAGCGTAAAACAACCGATAGAACCTCCAAGAACAAAATTTAAGTCCAAATATTTTATTTTCCCAAAATTCCGTCTTTAGATCTTCGGTGAAATCAGCTCTTTTTGGTATGTACGCGTAGCCCTTGTCGCGTAGATGAACTTTGACTTCTGGACTGACGAATTCTGACGGACGGAACTCCCGGAATTGGCGAAAGAAAACTTAAAAACCCACTTTTTCTCTCTTCTCTCTCCAAAAACGTCCAGCACTGGTTTTGAATGATATTTTGTGTAAAATATCTAATTTAGGCCCATATTTATAGTCGCAAATGAGCGGTCCACATCGCACCGCATATTTCCGACTTCCGGGTCCGTTTTTCGCCCCAAAACGGTTCATTATAACTCGGATTAAGTTCAAATTAATTTTATTTGAACTTTCACTTTTTATTTAGGATATTTTAAAAGAAAGTGTTTTTAGGGACCTCTGGAATTTAAGTCGCCAGGCAGTCGCCTCGAACGATGTGCAAAAATTTGACTATCTCGGAATTCGACGAAATTTGAGAGGGTGACTCGATTTCGCGATACGAATCCAACGGCGAACTCCGTTTCCTCATCCGAGGTCTAGAGCATGAGTATTTCAAATAAGCATTAGGATGGCAAATGACCATTTTGCCCTTATTCACAAAAAAAATCAAAATTTCCCGGGTTTTACACGTTGTATGCACCATTGCTCTATACTCAGCCTCAGCACTAGATCTCGCAACCACGAGTTGTTTCTTACTTTCCATGTGACAACATTACCTCCTAAGAAAGTATAATAGCTAGTGGTTGATCTCCGATCAGAAGGAGAGTCAGCCCAATCAACATCTGAGAAACCTTCCACTCTAAGATGTCCATTAGCTCGATATAACAGCCCAAGGCCGGGACCACGTTTAAGATATCACAGAATATGAGTAATTGCCTCTGAATGTGGTACTCTAGGACATCCCATAAACTGACTTATTGCACTAACTGCATAAGAAATATCCGATCGAGTAATAGTGAGATAATTGAGTGGTACAACAAGAGAAGACATGAGACAATGAATTATATGAAACAAAATAGGCAATAGGATGGTTAGTAACACACAAACGAGTACCTTTTCAAAGAGCAATAGGTAAAGAGTCTAAATTACTTGATGGACCAGGATCCGGAGATGGCAAGGAAGACGGTACAGACACCTCAGTCGATGGGCGAGGACGACGAGAGTATACACGAAGTGGTGAAATAGATGGTAGCATAATAGGTAGTGGAATATCTGATGATAAGGGAAGAGGTGGTGGTATAAGAGACGACCCAAAGTCCAGATCCAAAGGCTGAGCAGATGCCAGAAAATACGGAACAGATTCCTCAAACGTGACATTAGCAATAGTAAAGTATCAACGAAGGGAAGGACTATATCAACAATAACCCTTCTATGTGTGGGAGTATCCAAGAAATACATATTTGGTAGCCTGAGGGTCAAGTTTATCGAACCCAGGGCCCAGGTTGTGAACATAACAGACACACCCAAAAACCTTAAGATGTAAGGAAAATAAGGGCTTACCAGGAAAAAGGACAGAATATGGACTCTACCCATTTAACACAGAAGAAGACATACGATTAATAAGGTGACAAGTAGTAAGAACAACATCACTCCAAAAATAATGGGGAACATTTATCTGAAATAACAGTGTACGGGTGACTTCCAACAAATGTCGATTCTTACGCTCAATGACACCATTATGTGGAGAGGTGTAAGCACATGAAGTCTGATGAATAATGCAAGTTTTACTCAAATAATCTAAAAAGGGATCAGATTCATATTCCCAAGCATTATCAGAACGTAAAATACGAATACGACAACCATACTGAATTTTTATTTCTTTATGAAAGGTCTCAAATATAGAAAACAATTCAGAACGAGCTTTCATAAGAAACAACCAGGTCATATGAGAGTAATCACTCACAAATCACACAAAATAAGGATATTTATTAGATGTAATATTCTTTATTGAACCCCATATATCAGAATGAACTAACTCAAATGGACTAGACACACGATTATTGACTCTAGACTGAAATGACATACGGTGATGCTTACTAAGCTGACAAGCTTCACATGACACAGACGACTCATAACTAAGATTTGGGACTTGGCACTTCAGATTCTAGAGAGAGGGATGCCCAAAGTGACAATGCCACTGAAAGGGGGACAACGAGGTCTGTAGGAGAATCAAAGTCAAAGTAATATAGCCCACCAGCTTCATGCCCCGTACCAATCTTCCTCTTCGTCTTGAGATCCTGAAACACACAATGAGAGGAATAAAATGTTACGGAACAATTCAGGGAATGAATAAATTTGCTAATGGAAAGTAAACTAAAAGAAAATTGAGGAACAAATAATACGGAGGATAGGGACATATCAGGACTCAAATGAGTAGTCCCCAAATTTGAAACTTTAGAGCAAGTACCATTAGCAAGAGTAACACTGTGTGTAGAAGTAGCAGACTGATAAGTAGAAAAGACACCAGATGCACCAGTCATGTGGTCAGACGCGCCAGAGTCTATGATCCAGGGACTGCGGGTGGAGGACAATAAAGAAGTGGAGGCGGTACCTAATTGGGCAAAAGTAACTGTACAGGAAGATGGACCAGTCTGTTGCTGGGATAGGAACTGAGCATACTCCTCTCGTGTAATAGTAACTGACCCAGAGTCAGGTGGAGCTGATCGAGGTACAGAGGCAACAACTGAGGTGTCATCCTGATAGGAAACCTGATTAGCAGCACTGGAAGGTTTTCCATGTAAATTCAGACAAAAATCAACAGTGTGCCCTCCACGACCATAGTGAACATAGGAACGAGAGCCACTATGACCCCCATGACTGCCACTACGGCCTCCAGTATGACCTCCCCGACCTCCACGACCACCGTGATTACCACGGCTACCTCGATGACATCACTATGGCTACTAGAAACTACAAGAGCTGAGCGATCGGTGGAGACACCATGATCTATGCCTGAAGGAGCAGTAGACAAGGTAGCACTCTGTAAACGAGAGAAAACCTCAAGTAGAGAAGGAAGACTGGAGCCATCTAAAATCTGAGAGCGAATAGACTCATATTCAGGTTTCAAACCTAGTAGAAATCGCACAACATTCAAATCCTCATGTTGTTTCTGCCAAACTGATGCATCAGTAGTGAATGGATGGTAAAACTTTAACTCTTCACAAACTCCCTGAACGTGAGAGTAATAATCCTCAAGACTCAGAGTACCCTGCTCCAGGCAGAAATACTGTTTGCACACCTCATAAGCACGGGTAAAGTTCCCTATACCAGAATACATAGTAGCCAAATGATCTCATATGTCTTTGGCAGTGTCAAGATAGAGCAGAGTAGAACTAATGCTAGGCTCAATGCTATTTAACAGTAAATAAATAATTTGAGCGTCCTCTTATTCCCACTGATCATACCCAGGAGTATCTTCCTTGGGTTTAGGATTCACCAAATATTTCTTAAATCCTTTGCCTCGAAGAAAGACTTGAACGGATCGGGACCATAAAGTATAATTGGTCTATTGAGTTTAACAAAAGTCATGGGACCATTAAGAAGAACCGGAGAAGTAGAGGTAGGTGGCAAAAATGGAGTTAACATCTTGCTTGGGTTCCATAACAGTGCAACAAATAGCAAACAAGAGAGTTTTACTGCTGGGTGATTGAACTAAGCAAGAGGAAATCGCTAGATTACTGAACCGGACAAGGATCAGCTACTGCACTACTGAACCGGAGAAGAAGAGGTTGCTGGATCATTGAACCGGGCTAGATAACCTAGCTAGATCGCTGAACCGGACAGGCTTGGCTCGCTGAACCACTAAACCAATGTAAAAAACTGATTGAATCGATCTAAACCGGTGCAAAACTAGCTGAACCGGACTGCAAAAACTAGCTGGACCACTGAAACGGTTCAACAACTGAAGGAACCGGTGAAAAACTACTTGAACTGGTGAAAAACTACCTGAACTGGCTTAGAGTGGATCAAATTGGGATTGAATCGGTCTAGTCTGGATTGTGGGCTGGACCTGGTCTTGTCTGGATCTTAGGCTGGATCAGGTCTGGTCTAGGTTTGGCCAGAGGTTGAAGTGAGCTAGACTTGAAATAATTTAAGCCCGTGGACTCGGGTGTGAGCTCGGGTCCTTTATCCAAACCCGTGGACTCGGGTCTGAATCTTGTCTTCTCCGCTGATTAGGGTTTCAGTAGAACCCTTGGTCTTCGACGACACCTTACAGCCACACCACCACACCAGATAACACAACAACCACTGCAGAGATCATTGATGTCAACGACCAGCAGCCACCGACGTCCATAGAGGCCACCGATGTCGATGATGCCTCACACCTAACCAGCAACCACCATAGAAAGTTCCAGCACAGAGGTTTCCTGTAGCGTAACATTTCCACCACCACGATATGTCACCACCCCAGTGACTTCAACAACAACACTACACCACACACACACTGATGGCTTCGACGACAGCACCACACCACCACCACGAACCAAACGTGATCGGCACCCTAGATTAGATTTTGTCGACTGAGTTGATATTTTATTTAGAATGTATTTAGGATCGTAATTACTCTGATTCCATGTTAAGTTGAGAGAATTAACACAATATTAGAGAGAAACAGAGAATGTTCAAAACTTAACATACCTCTCACAAACCACTTGCATTTATAGTTAACTTGTAATGATACAAAAGACATATATACCCTCTAATATTTACACATAATACGCTAAAAATCTTAACAAGTTTAATGGTCTCTACTCGAAATATGGGTAAATCTCATGCGAATTCGTAGACCCTGCAGAACCAGTTGGGAAACCTTCCAACTCCGACGACAAATGCTAAGACGACCCTCTGGGCTCCGGCGGCAGACCTAGTTCCTATCAATGAGTTGAAGATGTACCACTAAACCACAATGTAACTGGTAAAGCAAAACCAGGACCACATAGCATAGATTCAAGCGCATCATCTCCCTTAGGCCCACTCGCGCCTCCTTCATCGCCGTGGTAACCAGTTCAAAATGACCATCCTCTTCAGGATCGTCAAATTCCACCACCCAATGGGGTCACAGACCTCCATGATCACAGCCACTTAGGAGAGAACAACCGCCACGACAGCATGAGAAACGAACAGACGACGAGGCTCAGAGCCATTCCAAGAGAGAATCGCCTTTCTCCTCCCCAGTAATAACCTAGGCAATACTCTGTAAAAGGCTTCCAGCCGAGTCTCTTGTAACATCAATCTTCTTCCCCAAGTAATACAACTCCCAAGGAGCAAGAATCTCCCTTATAGTAGATGTAACCTTAGTCCTTCGGTTAGGGTAAACCACTCCGGGCCACCCCCCAAATTGTTCTGTAATTAAGTCCAGTTGATTTTGAGCACTATCAGATGACAATTAATTTTTGCAAATAAAATTAGATATTAGATTTGTATCCAATCAATCCTTCTTAGTTCTTAGATTGCATTAATATGTACCAAATTGAGTGTTCTTTTTTTCACTGATTCTTTCCACGGAGAAAAAGAAAAAGCTATTGGTATTGGTTAAACTTAGAAGTCTAACTCAAGAGTCCACTCTAAGAAAATATCCAATGTAATGGTGATATAACGTCATTAACGCTACATAGTGTTGCCAATCAATTATAGAATATCATTTGGACTTAGTGAGTCACGTTATTTTAATAATTACCAATGACCAACTCATCTAATAACTACTATGTTGGTGCATAGGTGATTTCCTGTAATAATTTGAGATAGAAACTCTTATTTGAACCTGAATGAGATCCTTGAAATAAGAAACGAAATTGGAAAGGGGTCAGATGTGTATCCGACTTATCCCCTTCGATGCTTAAGTCAGTCGGTACTCAAAGGTGAGAGGATAAGAATATTGTGCAATTCTGGTTTAACATGCATATCTGAGTTCTACCTTAGTGAGCTATTTATACTTTCAAAGATGATGACATGACAACCATTACTTGAGTACACCAAGCTTATGCCTGGCATTCTACGACCACAATCCCTCCTTGAGGGCTATCATATCAACAAACCTTTCATCATCGAGCTAGGAGTACATCCTTTCATGCCTCATCAATGCTCAATAACGGGATGTAATCATGACTTCAATATTTGAGAGACCGAGTATTCATTATTGTCCTCCCTTTAACCATTAAGTCATTTCGAACATTAAGTGCTTCAAACCGAGTATTCATAGTCCTATGCCGAGCATTTATGACCTTATCTCGAGCATTCAATTTGACATGGACAATACAATGTATTGTCCACGTCAGCAAAGTCATGTCTTCTTTCGTTTTTTTCATTTTCTTGTCAAATTCAAAATAACAGAAGGTTAGGGTATGGTTGCTCATGTAAAACAATTCGTTTACAGTTCTCGTTAGATGGTAAGAATAAAAAGTGAAGATAGGTGCCTTCTTGGGGGTGGTTTGGCACGCCGTTTGCAACCCATCAGCAGGTAAAACCAACCCCCCCTCCCAAAAAAACACACACACACACACACACACACACATACACACACCCCCCAACTCAACCCAGCCCAATTTTTTTTTTTAAAAAAATCCAATAAACACCAAAGGGAAAAAAATTAAAATCTTCATGTAACCATAAGGACAATTAGAATTGGATCACTCTTTCCATATCTAAAGTTTGATAGTAGTGTTCTATATATTTGACAGAGAGCAGGAGACTGATTATTGTACTAAAAAAATGTCACCTTATTAGCACCAAAAAGGGCCCAGTTGTTATTGCTAAAGTGATTTCCAATGTCATGAACATGGTAAAACTTAAATAGTAATCCAAAATTCCCAAGATTCTCCTGTTGGTTTAATCAAGCAGTAAACACTCTGTGTATACAATATTATTTTATTACTGTTCTAGTATTCCAATTTTTATTTTTTCAAAATTTTGATGCTAATACTTTAGAAAATTTGAGTTATTCTAGACAATTACAAAAGTATGCCACATCCTCGCTCTAAATTTTTGAACATGGATTCACGAATGTGATGATCAGCTAATGTATGCTCTTGTCTTCAAGCTAAATTTCAGCGTTGGAAACGAATGCTTCCACAGACCTCTCTTTTCCGGTGAAGAGTATATATCAGGCGCTTATGGGCTTCGATTTACCTATCACCTGCCCGTCTTGTATGATACACTACTTCCATTCCATATAGTTATAGGAGAGGCTAGAAGGAGGATCACTTGATAGGTTCGGATTCATTTATTGGAAAGATTGTTTTTTGGCGCTTTCCTTCCAAGGGCCTAGTTGGATATGCATTGTCGTCACATTAGGAATTTACTACGAAAATAGGGTAGAACCCATGAAAGAATTTACACAAACTTTTATATATAACCAAACCAAACAAACTTTTCTATATGGCACCAAAAATTTCTTCTTGTTGCATAATAAATCAAATTTTCGACAAGGGGGCAATATTTCAGAAATGGAGGGCTGTGTAGGTCCCAGACAGAAATCTGATTGATCTTGTTTTTAAGAAATCAATTCCCTGACGAATCCGTCTCAAATTCCCCTTTTAATCCTTCTCCCATTCAATACATCAATCTTAAGAGACAAAATTTCTTCGCATAGGAAACCTAAGATGAAAGAGTGTAAATTGGTGTATTTTGTGTGTGCGTGTGTGGATGGGCCTGAATCTGTGAGAGTAAATTGATGGGAGTGTCGTGTCATGTCGTGTATGCATTACTGCTGTTTGTGAGGCTTTGCTTGAGGGTGTGTGTTTTTGTTGCAACAATAAAAAGAGGAAAAGGAAAGAGAAGATAGATTACCTAATCAGTGGCGACGGCTCTTCACGGAGGCGAGGAAGGATAAGGAGAAGAGAGAGTCGTAGATTGCGGTGGCGTAGGGGGAAGAGCAATGACTTTCAGATTGGGGATTGAACAACACAACATAGTGCAAATTCTCGACTTGAAAAAATAAATATATATAAACAATGATGCTAAAAGTCTGAAACTTTCTTTTAGAGTTAATTATATAGATAACCCTTAAATTATATCATTTGTTTCAATTCAACTTCTAAACTAATTTTTATATCAATCCAGTCCCTCAACTATGCAAGTTGACTCAACATTATCCTTTCTTTCAAATTTATTATTAATTTTAACGAAAATTTTCACGCGCACATCACATAAGTCAAGGATGAGGATAGTTCAGATTATATATGTGATATATACGTGAGGTAATATGATAAAATTAATAGCGAATTTAGACAGAAGGGTCACATAATTGAGGAGCTCAATTGACATAAAAATAAGCTCATGAACTTAATTAATAAAAATGATATAATTTAAGGGTCATTTGTGTAGTTAACTAGTTTATGTTTCTTCAGCAGAGATACATCTATTGATTAAGCCCTTCTTTTTTGGTTCATTACCATTTGATTTTTGGATGCATTGCTTTTTCTTTCTGTCTTCTTAAACTATGGTGAACTTTTATACGGTAGAATCACATTTACAAATATAAACCCAGCGATACTTCTCTATAAATCACGCTATGTTTGATATGCAGTAATGTTTTTATAAATTAATAGAATCAAGATAGGAATAGAATTGAATGTATGTTACTTGGTCAATGTTTGGGAATAACTAGAGTTGAGCGTTGAAATAGAATTAAAAATCCACTAAAATATTTAAATAAATAAACATTTAAAAAATCCTTAGACTCGTACCCAACCCGAGCCCAAACCTATACCCAGACCCTCAAACTCGACCTTGACCCTAGGAGGTGGTAGTAGTGATAAGTTAAAAGTTAAAATTTAAATGGATTACTGCATTTAAAAGTGAAAATTTAAATGATTTATTGTGGATAAAAAAAGTAAAATAAATTACCGTAGTTAAAATGTTAAAATATAATATAAACAATCAAATATAAAAAATCTAAGTCTTTGTTTTGTTTTTCTAAGTGAAGAGTTTAAACAACTCAAACACATTGTCCTGTTTTATTATTATAGATAACATATCATATGTTAATGGGATTAGATATTCTATGGGAATGGGAATGGGAATGGGAATGGATTTTCATTACTACATACCAAACATTGAAGTTTCATTCTCATGGTTTATTACCACATACCAAACACAACGTAAATATTGATTTAAATGAGAGTCACAACGAGAAACGCATTGCTTTTTGATACATTGGAAAAAAAATTCAATGGGTGCTGATTCCTTCAATATACTATACCTCAATTTGCCTCAATAGTCTATCAACAGCTAGAGGACTTCGATCCATCTTTCGCTACATATCTGCGATTGCATTGAAGGGCACTAGGCTAGACAAGGTGTCAAGAGCTTGATGATCGAATAGGTAGAGAGAAATTCGACTCGTGATTTTCAATTAATCAAGGAATGGTTCCTTGACTGGCTGGAGTGGGAGGATCAACTAGGAGGTACAAGAAATTGCTTTGGCAATATTAAGTTTATCATTCGACTATCCAGCAAGTTGTGTTGACAGTTGAGGCACACAATTGAGCCAATGTACTAGCTAGAACCTCTTGAGTAGGGGTGATAATCGTATCATGTCGTGTTGAATACTAGTTAACCTTAATCTAATCAGTTTAACTATTTGTGTCGTATTGACATTCAAGCACGAATTTCATTATCACTTAATCGAACCTATGTTCATACTTTTTCTATAAATTAAAAATTAACTTAATAAATATAAAAATAAAAATGTGTAAAAATAACTTTTTTTGGACTGGAGTCGGACCACTACATGATAAAATATAATAAAAAAATAATATTTTATTCTTATAATACTACTTAATCATGTTAATCGTATCAATTTTGTGTTCTTCTTATTTCACACTAACTCAACCCATTTATTATTCGTGTTAACGAGTCGTGTCATATACGGATTCGTATCGAGAAATGATCAACCCTAACCCACTAATTTCGTGTCAATTTACAGTCATGTTTTCTTATTGTATCAGAAATTGCCACCCCTACTCCCAAGGGATCAAACCTCGATCTTTAAAAGCAGAAGCTTCATGGAGGAGAATAGCTAGGACAAGAACTGCTGACAAACATGCCTCTGCTCCCATTGCCGAACCTACCCACCACTTTCTCTAATTCTGGAAAATTTTAACAAGAAACAAGACAGTGAAAGTATGTAATTTGTACGTAAAATTTACTATTGGGAAAAACCGAGACTTAGGACAATAATACAAAATAATCCGTCATACAAGTTGATAGTGAGCAATAAAAAACCTGATTCTATAACTACTTTCAAGTGTTTGGATGACAAGAAGACAACTAAAATGACATTTCATCGCATCACAAGAAAATAATCATGCCAAAACTTCGAAACTTTCGTATTCAAATTATTGATAGCTCACTCCATCACCACTTACAACCTCACCGATGCAGTATACAGTACTCGCCCTATAGCCATCCCCACAAATTGTAGAAACAACTTCCTTGCTAACAACTAGAACCATCCCAATTCCCATATTAAACGTCCGCCTCATTTCAGCATCTTCTATTTTTCCAGCCTAAGGCCAATAAAACATATTTAGTAACGACATAGATATGCAAAGACATATGTATGACATCCATGTCCCAATCTCCAAACAAAATTGGACAAGCAATCAAAGCTAGACAACTTGCCAAAATGTTGGTTAGTTTGGTAAAATAATCCCCTTTAAAAAATAAATTCAACCTCCAAGCAATGCAATTAAAGGTTGAGAAGATTCTTACCTCTTGGATCCATTTGAAAACAGGGGGAACCACCCAAGAGTCCTTATATCTGATAGCCCCGAGGCCTTTAGGAAACACTCGAGGTATGTTATCTGTAAAACCACCACCTATGATGTGGGTTATCCCTTTGACACCTCCCTTGCTGATAATGTCAAGCACATGTTTTTACCAAATCAAAAGATTGGATCAGCATATTTCAAGCAATTAACCAAGACAACAACATTTAGAAGTTACGTGAAACAGAGGTGCGGGACGACCTGCTTAACATATATAAGAGTAGGTGCCATCAAAGCTTCACCTAATGAAATAGAATCACCAGGAAGTTGGTCCTTCAAAGAAAGATCACTTCGAGCTAAAACCCTATAGAGATGTGCCAACGCTATCAACAAAAGATAATGAATGACACTATATCCTTTTTCCTACTTCAAAAAAAGAAGTCTATTGAAGCATTGGCATACCTTCTAACAAGAGAGAAACCATTAGAATAAACTCCACTAGATGGCATGCCAATGATGACACCTCCAACCGTAATGGTTTTCCCATCAATAACTGAATCCTTTTTCACGATGCCAACAACAAAACCACTAAGATCCTACTCGCCATTTGTGTAGAAATCTGGCTTCTCTACAGTCTACAAGGCACATTCACAATCCACTCAGTTCAACTGACGGAAATTTCTTTCTTCAAAAGTCACCTAATTTTTCAGATTTCTTCCTAACATACCGAGACTCAAATTCACCTTTTTTTTTGGCGGAGTAACATGTACTCTCAAAATATTAACTGAAAAACACATTTCCAAGCTCCCAGACCAAAGTGTGCCCAAAAAAGAGAAAAAATTATATGAACCCCCAAAAATATTATAAAAATTCCTCATCAAACATTTAAAATAGTATATAGGCTAATATGATTGCACAAAACGTCGTTATTTACAATAACATTAGATTACGTAAATGGTTTGTGTACGTAGCACTAGTATTCCCCCTCATCATATTCAACAATACAAAACACATCAATAGGTTTACAATCACTGTCTTAGATTTCATAAAATGCTATAAAAAGTATCAGAGATACCTCTCCACCTAAAAAAGAGTGCAATCAGATTGTTGACAACCATCAACAATGCCTTTTATAACCTGCACCAAAAAAAAAAAAAAAAGGACAGATAAATTGACCTTTCTCTCCCATATATAAACGTCTTACAATCCCATATATATGACCTTTCACATTGTTTCCATACCTTTTCAGCAAGATCAACATCAAGGCGGCTTGTAGCAAAGTAATCAAGAAAAAATAAAGGCCTTGCACCTGAAGTAATAATATTATTGACACTCATTGCAACCTGAAAAGGAAATGTATCAGATTTCCTAACTTTAGTAGCACATACACACCACAAGATGCCCATTAACTTTACCAGATCAATCCCAATAGTCTCATGTATTCCAGTTTCAAATGCCAGCTTAAGTTTAGTTCCTACGCCATCTGTACCGGCCACAAGATAGGAATCCCCTAATCCAAGAAAAAAAAGAAGATTGGAAATGAAACTAAGAAATCAAAGACGAGCAGAAAACCACTATATAAGAAGTACTCCACAAAATCTATGTACCGAAAGAGGCCCATTGTCCATAATCTATCTCCTAATGTCCCTAAAATAAGCACTACTAGAACAAGTGGCACATGCTATAACCAATGGTAGCGGCCAATACTAAATGTAATTATGGCATTTGAGTAACAAAGTAAGGCAAAATTTTGCAAAAGCTTTTGACTTGAGTATAAATTCTAGCTGAATGCATCGCAACAATACTATTTATTGCATGAATTTCACCAAAGAGTTCATGCAATTAAAATAATGTTTGAAATGCAGATTCATGCATATTTTAAGAATTTGAGAGCCATTAACAAAAAAAGGGGGGAAAAGGTAATGGAAGCAACAAACACAAAAAAAACCAAAGCAAATGAAAATGTACCAAGGGGAAATAGCCCTCCAAAGCCTCCGATCCCATGCGCCATCTTTGCAATTCTCCTAACAAGCTCTGATCCAGCATCTATGTCCACACCAGTATCCTTATATGTGAGACTGCCAGTCTTACTAGTATTTCCACTGTTATTGCTGCTTGACATTGATAATGTAATGCTACTCTTCCTAGATCTTTGACGCCCTACTCCAGAAGTTATTGATAATGGTTGCAGCCTCTTTAAGAAGGAATTAAACTTGAGTATACAAGGATATGGATGGGTGATATATGATTTTTGGCAAGAGGATTTGGAGGAAGCTGCAATGCATCTTGATAGCTTGGTATGGGCTCCAAATGTCGTGGTCATGGCAAACCAAGAAGATGCAGACACCTAAAATACGAGAAGAAGAAATAAAGGGAAGTTGGGTAGCAATTATCAAATCACATATAAATTAAACATTAGTGCAGTTTACAAAACATTATATTTGGCAAAAGGGATAAACTACACAAACTTGTGCATGTTAACATATCAAAGATTTCATTTTTCAGGTGAATAATAAAAACACATTCACAACAACGATAAATAGAGTGAATCATATCTAGCGCACACACTCCCAAAAAAGGAGATACATTATTAGATTTTGCATAAGTCATGGACTATGATACGTTTCATCCATCAGAGCACATGATTGTTATGAACCCAACTGTTGATCCAAAAGACACAGGACTTATGGGGGTTTAGAACTCATAACTATTTGATCGTAACATTCTACCACGCCCAGAGCCGATGCCCATGGTGGTCCACTCTATAAACATTGGTAACCCTTTCTCTTTGGCGCCTTCACTCACCTACCGATATTCAAAAAGCCAGAGCCGGGGTAGGGATGTTAAGTTACCTACTAGTTTTTCTCTTAAAGAATTGGAATGTGTCTGGAAGTTGGACGAGAGGTGGTGGGCCCCTATTTGACAACGACACCAAATATGGCTATGCTGACACGAAGGTGGCTCCATAGCCTCAGAATGGTATGGGAGACAAACAAAACTCGCCTTATTATCAAAAGATCATCCCTTACTCCATTCCCGACCTTAGTCAGGAATAGGGGGATGGTAAAAATCAACTCCTTCCTGGAAGGTCATGCGATGGCACTATGTCCATACATAATAGTACGACAATTTAATCCAGCATATATGCCATCCTTCCGTGACCCGAACACATGATGGTATCTGCTCAGATATCAACTCTTATGCTCATAACTATTTGAACGTAACAGATTCAAGATCAATAAAGAAAGTAAGTGCCAGTTACCAATACTCTTACTAAAATAAAATTGAAAAAAAAAAGTGAGCTAGGCTAATAGATCCAAACCCTGAAACAATGGTAAAATATAACACAACATGATTATGATAAAATACAATAAAAATTGCAGAAGAAATGTTTTCTTATGATCGGACTAAATAGTCCAGAAATTTTGACCATTGCCACTAGTATTGTTTCAAAATTTGACCAAAAATTTACACACCTTTAGGTCACAAGAAGAAGGGTGGAGGATGGTGGCCCAAGGGTGGGTGAGGGAAGGAAGATAGATACGACTGCAAGAGAGAGACAGAATGAAGACCAGCTCTTATTCTTGCTCTGTTATTTGTTTCTCTATGGGAAAAAGTACATACCAGTTAGGGTTTAGCTTTTCGTTATTTTTTTTTTTTTTGTATTTGCCACTTTTTTTTCCCTCTTTCTCATTATTTAATGATAGTTTTCTTTTTATCTTTTTCCTCTTTTTTATTCAATTATTTTTTTCTTCTTTTCTTTCTCTATTTAGTTTAATATTTTTTAGTACCAGAAATTTGTTCACACCCCTCATGCATGCATATTTCTAAGTATCTATTTTTTTGATGTAGTATCATCGTTATATTTAATATTTTCTCTTATTGGAAATATGACTTGATCCCAAAATATAGGTGGAGGATAAAAACTAGTTTGTCACTATTAACAACACAAAGGTTTTAAATAGAAATGTTAAATAGGCGAGCTTGACAAGTCTTGATATGCTCAGGCTCGACTTGTACATGGTAAAACTTAAATAGTAATCCAAAATTCCCAAGATTCTCCCACTGGTTTAATCAAGCAACAAACACTCTGTGTATACAATATTATTTTATTACTGTTCTAGTATTCCAATTTTTCTTTTTTTTTTCAAAATTTTAATGCTAATACTTTAGAAAATTTGAGTTATTCTAGACAATTACAAAAGTATGCCACATCCTCCCTCTAAATTTTTGAACATGGATTCACTAATTGCTTGTAAATTCATTCCTAGGTTCTACCCTATTTTCGTAGTAAATTCCTAATGTGACGACAATGCATATCCAACTAGGCCCTTGGAAGGAAAGCGCCAGAAAACAATCTTTCCAATAAATGAATCCGAACCAATCAAGTGATCCCCCTTATAACTCTATGGAATGGAAGTAGTGTATTATACAATACGGGCATGTGATAGGTAAATCGAAGCCCATAAGCGCCTAATATATACCCTTCACCGGAAAAGAGAGGTCCGTGGAAGCATTCGTTTCCAACGCTAAAATTTAGCTTGAGACAAGAACATACATTAGCTGATCAGCACAAACTTTTATATATAACCAAACCAAACAAACTTATATGGCACCAAAAATTTCTTCTTGTTGCATAATCAATCAAATTTTCGACAAGGGGCGGATATTTCGGAAAGGGGGGGCTGTGTAGGTCCCAGACAGAAATATGATTGATCTTGTTTTTAAGAAATTAATTCCCTGACGAATCCATCTCAAATTCCCCTTTTAATCTTTCTCCCATACAATACATCAATCTTAAGAGACAAAATTTCTTAGCACAGGAAACCTAAGACGAAAGAGTGTAAATCGGTGTATTGTGTGTGTGTGTGTGGATGGGCTTGAATCTGTGAGAGTGAATCGATGGGAGTGTTGTGTCATGTCGTGTATGCATTACTGATGTTTGTGAGGCTCTACTTGAGGGTGTGTGTTTGTGTTGCAATAATAAAAAGAGGAAAAGAATAAAGGAAAGATAAGGTAGATTACCTGATCAACGATGACGGCTCTTCATGGAGGAGAGGAAGGATAAGGAGAAGAGAGAGTGAGAGTGGCAGATTGCGATGGCGTAGGGGGAAGAGCAGTGACTTTCAGATTGCGGATTGAACAACACAACAGAGTGCAAATTCTTGACTTGAATATATATATATATATATATATATATATATATATATATATATTAGTCTGAAACTTTCTTTTAGAGTTAATTATATAGATAACCCTTAAATTATATCATTTGTTTCAATTCAGCTTCTGAACTAATTTTTATATCAATTCAGTCCCTCAACTATGCAATTTGACTCAATGTTATCCTTTCTTTCAAATTTATTATTAATTTGAACGGAAATTTTCTTGTCCACATTCATAAGTCAAGGATGAAGATAGTTCAGATTATATATGTGATATGCATGTGAGGCGATATGATAAAATTAATAGCGAATTTAGACAGAAGGGTCATGTGATTGAGGGGCTCAATTGATATAAAAATAAGCTAATGAACTTAATTAACAAAAATGATATAATTTAGGGGTTATTTG
The DNA here is from genome assembly GCA_951799425.1 of Ilex aquifolium. Taxonomy (NCBI): domain Eukaryota; kingdom Viridiplantae; phylum Streptophyta; class Magnoliopsida; order Aquifoliales; family Aquifoliaceae; genus Ilex; species Ilex aquifolium. The sequence continues at coordinate 11,980,885 of OX637410.1, read as the reverse complement.
TGTAGTTAACTAGTTTTTTAAAAAAAAAAAAAAAGTTAACTAGTTTATGTTTCTTCAGTAGAGATACATCTATTGATAAAGCCCTTCTTTTTTGGTTCATTACCATTTGATTTTTGGATGCATTGCTCTTTCTTTCAGTCTTCTTTAACTATGGTGAACTTTTATATGGTAGAATCACATTTACAAATGTAAACCCAATTATACTTCCCTGTAAATCACACTATGTTTGATACGCAGTAATGTTTTTAGAAGTTAATAGAATCAAGATAGGAATAGAATTGAATGTATGTTACCTGGTCAATGTTTGGCAATAACTAGAGTTAAGCATTGAAATAGAATTAAAAATCCCCTAAAATATTTAAATAAATAAACATTTAAAAAATCCTTAGACTCAAACCCAACTCGAGCCCTAACCTATACCCAGACCCTCGAACCCGACCTTGACCCTAGGTGGTGGTGGTAGTAGTGACAAGTTAAAAGTTAAAATTGAAAATTAAAATGGATACTGCGTTTAAAAGTGAAAATTTAAATGTGTTATTGTGGATAAAGAAAGTAAAATAAATTACCGTAGTTAAAAGGTTAAAATGTAATATAAACAATCGAATATAAACAGTCGGAGTCTTTGTTTTGTTTTTCTAAGTGAAGCGTTTAAACAATTCAAACACAATGTCCTGTTTTATTATTATAGATAACAGATCATATGTTAATGGGATTAGATATTCTATGGGAATGGGAATGGATTTTCATTACTACATACCAAACATTGAAGTTTCATTCTCATGGTTTTTTACCACATACCAAACAGCGTAAATATCGATTTAAATGAGAGTCACAACGAGAAACGTATTACTTTTTGGTACATTGGCAAAAATATTCAACGGATGCTGATTTCTTCAATATACTATACCTCAATTTGCCTCAATAGTCTATCAATAGCTAGAGGACTGAGATCCATCTTTCACTACATATCTACGATTGCATTGAAGGGCACTGGGCTAGACAAGGTGTCAAGAGCTTGATAATCGAATAGGTAGAGAAAAATTTGACTCGTGATTTTCAATTAATCAAGGAATGGTTCCTTGACCGACTGGAGTGGGAGGATCTACTAGGAGGTACAAGAAATTGCTTTGGCAATAGTAAGTTTATCATTCAACTATCCAACAGGTTGTGTTGACACTTGAGGCACAAAACTGAGCCAGTGTACTATGCAAGAACCCCTTGAGTAGGGGTGATAATTGTGTCGTGTCATGTTGAATATTAGTTAACCTTAATCCAATCTGTTTAACTAATCGTATCATGTTGTATTGACCTTCAAGCACGGATTTCATTATCACTTAGTCAAACCTATGTTCATACTTTTTCTTTAAATTAAAAAATTAACTTAATAAATATAAAAATAAAAATGAGTAAAAATAACTTTTTTTGGACGGGAGTCGGACCACTACATGATAAAATATAATAAAAAATAATATTTTATTCTTATAATACTACTTAAACGTGTTAATCGTATCAATTTTGCGTTGGTCTTATTTCACACTAACTCAACCCATTTATTATTCGTGTTAACGGGTCGTGTCATATACGGATTCGTGTCAAGAAATGATCAACCCTAACCCACTAATTTCGTGTCAATTTACAGTCATGTTTTCTTATTGTATCAGAAATTTCCACCCCTACTCCCAAGGGATCAAACCTCGATCTTTAAAAGTAGAAGCTTCATGGAGGAGAAAAGCTAGGACAAGAACTGTTGACAAACATGCCTCTGCTCCCATTGCCGAACCTACCCACCACTTTCTCTAATTCTGGAAAATTTTAACAACAAACTACACAATGAAAGTATGTAATTTGTACGTAAAATTTACTATTGGGAAAAACCAAGACTTAGGACAATAATACAAAATAATCCGTCATACAAGTTGATAGTGAGTAATAACAAACCTGATTCTATAACTACTTTCAAGTGTTTGGATGAAAAGAAGACAACTAAAATGACATTTCATCGCATAACAAGAAAATAATCATGCCAAGACTTCGAAAATTTCGTATTCAATTATTGATAGCTCACTCCATCACCACTTACAACCTCACCGATGCAGTATGTTGGTTAGTTTGGTAAAATAATCTCCTTTAAAAAATAAATTCAACCTCCAAGAAATGCAATTAAAGGTTGAGAAGATTCTTACCTCTTGGATCCATTTGAAAATAGGGGGAACCACCCAAGAGTCCTTATAAATGATAGCCTCGAGGCCTTTAGGAAACACTCGAGGTATGTTATCTGTAAAACCACCATCTGTGATGTGGGTTATCCCTTTGACACCTCCCTTGCTGATAATGTCAAGCACCTATTTTTACCAAATCAAAAGATTGGATCAGCGTATTTCAAGCAATTAACCAAGACAACAATATTTAGAAGTTACGTGAAACAGAGGTGCGAGAAGACCTGCTTAACATATATAAGAGTGGGTGCCATCAAAGCTTCACCTAATGAAATAGAATCACCAGGAAGTTGGTCCTTCAAAGAAAGATCGCTTCGAGCTAGAACCCTATAGAGACGTGCCAAAGCTATCAACAAAAGATAATGAATGACACTATATCCTTTTTCCTACTTCAAAAAAAGAAGTCTGTTGAAGCATTGACATACCTTCTAACAAGAGAGAAACCATAAGAATGAACTCCACCAGATGGCATGCCAATGATGACACCTCCGACCATAATGGTTTTCCCATCAATAACTGAATCCTTCTTCACGATGCCAACAACAAAACCACTAAGATCATACTCGCCATTTGTGTAGAAATCTGGCTTCTCTGCAGTCTGCAAGGCACATTCCCAATCCACTCTGTTCAACTGAAGGAAATTTCTTTCTTCAAAAGTCACCTAATTTTTTAGATTTCTTCCTAACATACCGAGACTCAAATTCACCTTTTTTTTGGCGAAGTAACATGTACTCTCAAAATATTAACTGAAAAACACATTTCCAAGCTCCCAGACCAAAGTGTGCCTAAAAAAGAGAAAAAATTATATGAACCCCCAAAAATATTATAAAAATTCCTCATCAAACATTTAAAATAGTATATAGGCTAATATGATTGCACAAAACGTCATTATTTACAATAACATTAGATTACGTAAATGGTTTGTGTACGTAGCACTAGTATTCCCCCTCGTCATATTCAACAATACAAAACACATCAATAGGTTTACAATCACTGTCTTAGATTTAATAAAAGGCTATAAAAAGTATCAGAGATACCTCTCCACCTAAAAGAGTGCAATCAGATTGTTGACAACCATCAACAATGCCTTTTATAACCTGCACCAAAAAAAAAAAAAAGGACAGATAAATTGACCTTTCTCTCCCATATATAAACGTCTTACAATCCCATATATATGACCTTTCACATTGTTTCCATACCTTTTCAGCAAGATCAACATCAAGGCGGCTTGTAGCAAAGTAATCAAGAAAAAATAAAGGCCTTGCACCTGAAGGAACAATATTATTGACACTCATTGCAACCTGAAAAGGAAATGTATCAGATTTCCTAACTTTAGTAGCACATACACACCACAAGATGCCCATTAACTTTACCAGATCAATCCCAATAGTCTCATGTATTCCAGTTTCAAATGGCAGCTTAAGTTTAGTTCCTACGCCATCTGTACCGGCCACAAGATAGGAATCCCCTAATCCAAGAAAAAAAAGAAGATTGGAAATGAAATTAAGAAATCAAAGACGAGCAGAAAACCACTATATAAGAAGTACTCCTCAAAATCTATGTACCGAAAGAGGCCCATTGATTGAGCGAAAACGTTGTATTCCCTAACCTCTTAACATCATCCCTCAATGTGTATATGGCTTATGTGTGAAAGGGAGTGTCACTCTCCCTCGGGGTGATGCAAGAGATTAGGCAACAACGGATTGGTGGAAAATGGAATGAACAAAATGTGAAATGAAATGTGGGTGTGTAAACAAAAATGCTCCCAGAGTCTTTTGTGTGTCGGTGTTTTACTTGGAAGAGTATTCCAAGGTCGTCTCCTCAGGAAAGGAGAGGTCAAGTTGTGTGAAAATGATTTTGGTGAACAAAAGGGAAAAGTGTAAAATCTTTTGTTTGTGTTTTGTGAGTGAAGTTTTTGAATGAAAATGCAATGAAAACAAATGTTGGCTAATCCAAGGAGTTCACTCCAATGAGGATGTCAATCCAACTCAAAGACTTCCTCCAATAGAGCCTAGATGTACGATTGATTCGTGGGAAGCTCGGGACTAAAATAGAGGTGAGGATTCAAGCATACCCCGTGACGATGCCTACGATGTATCAAGAACTCACAACCATGTCCTCACCCCAACCCAGTCAAACCGAGCCATCGTACTCTGAGAGGAGGAATGAAAATGAGTTGAAGTGGCACACCCAAGATGAGTTCTCCCTTGGATTAACCAACTTTAAATCTAACTACTCATATTTAAAGCAAAAGCATTCATAATGTAAAGAGACATGTAAATGAAATGGAGATTAAATCTTAACTCAATGCCAAAAATCGTAAACTATGAAGAAAAATATTTAATACCCATTTCAAAGCATGAAAATGAAGAAAACTTAAACAACAATGGTGAAATGTAGAACATGCAAGTAAACTTGGAATAAACTTGAAACAACTAAGATTAAAGTGCAAGGAATGAAGATTACAAGAGGTTTAAATCTTACAACAATTGAAATGGAAAGGAGCAAAAACATAAACTTACATTACACTATTCATCATCTTCTTCCTAGGAACTAAAACTAAGCTTAGGTAGCCACCTTTCAATGTCTTGTGAATGCTGAATATATGGTGTGTTTGCCTTCAAATTTCGTGCATGGTGGTCCCCCTAGCCTGTGTGCAGGCCTCCCATCAATAGGAGGCTGAGTTGAAGCTTGGAGAGGCTAGGAGAAGGTTAGCCTGCAACTCCCCTGGCAGCCCCCTTCAATCCCCTCTTCATTAATGCCATTGCCTCCAAATGTCTTCAAGTAGGGTGTAGGAGGCATTGTTGTAGGGATAAAATGTCGGGCTAGGTGTGGGAGAAGTGTAGGTGGGACCCCCAAGCAAGTGGAGCATGATTGCAGGTGCTTCTGGGCTGTTTTGGGAGCGTACCGGTACTGTGTACCGGTACTCTAAACCTTCTGGAGTTCGAAGTACCGGTACGCAGTACCGGTATTGTGTACCGGTACTGTTTTCTGCTCCGGACCACTTTTCGTAGAATCGGCATCGTTTTTTATCCAACCGTTGGATTGAGCTGAAAGTTTGACACAATACAGAAAACATCCAGATATACAACTTTCATCTTTTGAACTTTTTCAGATTCGAATCGGATCATGGTAAAAATGGAGGAAAACCGAGGCTCTTCAACCCAGTGGTGTGGCTGCTGGCGCCTTTGTTACCAAACACCAATACCTCATTGATTTCTTCACTTTTAAGCCTCCAAATCTTCATGTAATGTGTCCATGCCCTCACCACACATCCAACATAGTTGCAAGGTCCTAAAATACATGATTTAAGCTATAAAAACATGCAACATCGAGAATTCAACATTATTCATAAAATCGTCTAACTCTAAGTACTTAGATGCAAAAGTTGAGTTAAAATGCATGTAATGAGGCCTTGAAATATACAATATTTTGTGCTCATCACACCCCCCAACTTAAGCTTTGCTAGTCCCTAGCAAACAAAATATAAAAAGCAAGCAAACAAAATAAACTTATACTAATTCCGTAATTGCATTTAGCACATGCAATAAGCCTTTAAACCCCTAGGTGATCCCTAGTGGACGAGTTTTGTCTCGTGAAGGTTTCCAGTGAAGGTACCTACAAAATTCTTTTCCTTGTATCCAATAATTAAAATATATTCCCTTATCTTAATTAGCAATGGGATGTTAACAATAACTTGATCCGAACACCCGAACCAATCACACATGAAACACATCATAGCCTTAAATGCTATTTCTAGAGTATCCACATACACATTCATTTTCAAACTCGTGTATGTGTGAAATGAACATGTAATTTAAACATTTGCACAATAGAATTCACATTCACTTTGGCTATCCAAATTAAGCTTCGAAGCAAAAACTCACCAATGGTTTCTCTCAACAAAGAATAACTCAATGATTATCCGAGCATGCACTCCATGTGTATATGTGAGATAGAATCTTGTGCACAAAACGAAGTATACTCACATATAATCCAAAAATGAAGTATGCATAAAAATGAAACAACCTTGGCATAATCTCATGAAGGGAATGCTAGGGCATTTGATAGCAAAACCAACTTTTCTTGTTCTTTTGAAAGTATGCATCCCCCATGTTTCTCTAGATCATTTAGGACTTTCACGGGTTATAACTAGGCCTTGGGGTGATATTGAGGTAAGGGAAACGAAGGATATATGATAACAAAGAGGGTTGTTCCAAGTGAATGACATTTATTTCAAAAAGATCTCCCTTTTGTGTGATTTCTAGGCTAACACCATCACCACACTCTTTGTTTCTTTTCTTTCTTTTCCTTAACATTTTCCTTTTCTTTTGTCGTTCTTTTCTTCTTCCACCCCTTTTCTTCTTTTTCTTGGATTTTCATTTTTTTTTCCATTGAACTCTTTGAGTTCCAACATCATTCACCCCTTTTTCATGAGTTTCCACACCATACTTCCTTCTCTTTTACAATCACTCATATTCAGCTCAAGGAACAACCAATGTAAGGTAGACTTATATCATTTTGCATTGGCTTGGTCAAATGTATGGCATAGAAACGAATTCAATTAGGCTCAATCACGGCACTAGGGATAAACTTTTCACAAGAAAAAGGCAAAGGCTCAAAGCATTCAAAAATGGCCTAAGATCATCTCTAGATAGACATGGGAGAGCATTGTACATATCAAGACAAAGTCAATTAACTACCCAAAAGCACCTAACCAAAACAAGCATAATGAGATTATTGAACAAATTTGGAATTTGAAAAATTGTTCCTTGAGTAAATGTAAGTTCCCTCCAAACAAGGATTGACATTAAAGCTCACATGGGTTCTTACTCATCTCCACTATTCATGTCAAGCACTCAAATGTGAACTCAATCCGTAAATTGCCAAAATTACAAGTTCATGGTGCACTTATGGTTGAGTTCAAAAGCAAACAAGTATGTGATACTCTTAGTAATAGGATAAACTTCTATAATGTGCTCATGTATTCAAGGTTCAAAATGAAGATCAAGTAATCACAAATCCCATAACCATTAGGATAGGGGAATATAGTTCAATATTGGAACCAAAATTTTTTCAAAATTTTCACATTTTCCATTATTCTATACAAAAAGTGGTGGAAAATGTAAATGGTGCACCTCACCCCCCAACTTGAACCATGCATTGTCCTCAATGCACAAGGAATCATGCAATGAGAAAAATGAAAGTAACATGGGAAATGAGATACCCCCTTTTTTTTTTCTTTTTTCTTTTTTTTCTTCTTTTTTTTTTTTTTTTATATATATATGTACAATAATAAAACACAAAAAGCTTGTTTACACCCCCCAACTTAGACTAGAACATGATACCCAATAAGATTTGCTACAATGATGCTCAAAGTGAAATGAGTCCAACTTAGGAAGAGGTAAACAACCTTCATGCTAAAATCTACACTACAACATTATGAAAAATTAAAATATACCAATAAAAGAAATCTAACTACTATGTACATGGAAACAAAACAAAAAGGGCTCATGTCAATCCGGCTTCAATTCGGATATGAGCTTGCGCCCATTGATTTTTTTGATTTTACAATTTTTTTGTTGTATAAATGCGCTTCCTAACCCATCTATCCAAACATAGCAAGGATAATGATTCAAAATTCTCAACCAAACCGAGGTGTAGGCAAGTTTATGCAATTCCAACAATAGAGTGTTCAATTTCTCTTTATAAATTTCTACACTTAACTCCACTTCAATGCCCTTCCCAAGTTGAGAAATGTGAATCTCAACACCACTCATAGATGACAAAATGACCTTGGACTCATTAGCCTCTTGTGAGATAATAACTTTATCAAATTTTTCACAATCAAGAGTGGTGGGAGATTCAACATCAATATGCATTCCATTGGGATGATCAACCGCAATACATTGACTATGCTCAAGATGTTGTTCTTCATGCATAACAATTATAGCATTAGTCAATGTATCAAGTTGTTGGGTTATTTGGGCATTCCATTCCATTTGGCTTTGCATAAACTCGTAAAACGTATTTTCCAATTCTTGTTCAGTTGAGTCCTCATACGTTGGATAATGAAAAAATTCATTTGGTGGTGTGAGATTGGATGAAAAATTATGAGATTCATTCTTCCAACCATAACTCGGATAACTCGGTGTAACATAATGATTGGGGTAAAAATTTTCGGAGGCCAAAAATGAATTTGAACTTTCTCATGCAAAGTCTTGAACCAAATAATTTCTTGGGCATTCATTAGTGAGGTGTCCATACTCACCACAAATTTCGCAAACGTTTTCAAAATAAGAGGCCATTCTTGGGCACTCACTAGTAATGTGCCCATAGTCATCACAAATCTCACACACATTTTCATAATATGGGGCATTTGATACATTTTCATAGAAATTATAAGACATAATACAAAACACAAACTAAAACAAAATATTTACAAGTTAGACGTCATACCTTGGCCCATTATGAAAATCACGAGACTTACCTATGCCGTCCAAAAATCACCTTTGAACTCGACGCTTAACCTTCCCCGGCAACGGCGCCAAAATGATTGAGCGAAAACGTTGTATTCCCTAACCTCTTAACATCATCCCTCAATGTGTATATGGCTTATGTGTGAAAGGGAGTGTCACTCTCCCTCGGGGTGATGCAAGAGATTAGGCAACAACGGATTGGTGGAAAATGGAATGAACAAAATGTGAAATGAAATGTGGGTGTGTGAACAAAAGTGCTCCCCAATCGCAAAGAGTCTTTTGTGTGTCGGTGTTTTACTTGGAAGAGTATTCCAAGGTCGTCTCCTCAGGGAAGGAGAGGTCAAGTTGTGTGAAAGTGATTTTGGTGAACAAAAGGGAAAGTGTAAAATCTTTTGTTTGTGTTTTGTGAGTGAAGTTTTTGAATGAAAATGCAATGAAAATAAATGTTGGCTAATCCAAGGAGTTCACTCCAATGAGGATGTCAATCCAACTCAAAGACTTCCTCCAATAGAGCCTAGATGTACGATTGATTCGTGGGAAGCTCGGGACTAAAATAGAGGTGAGGATTCAAGCATACCCCGTGACGATGCCTACGGTGTATCAAGAACTCACAACCATGTCCTCACCCCAACCCAGTCAAACCGAGCCATCGTACTCTGAGAGGAGGAATGAAAATGAGTTGAAGTGGCACACCCAAGAGGAGTTCTCCCTTGGATTAGCCAACTTTAAATCTAACTACTCATATTTAAAGCAAAAGCATTCATAATGTAAAGAGACATGTAAATGAAATGGAGATTAAAGCTTAACTCAATGCCAGAAATCGTAAATTATGAAGAAAAATATTTAATACCCATTTCAAAGCATGAAAATGAAGAAAACTTAAACAACAATGGTGAAATGTAGAACATGCAAGTAAACTTGGAATAAACTTGAAACAACTAAGATTAAAGTGCAAGGAATGAAGATTGCAAGAGGTTTAAAGCTTACAACAATTGAAATGGAAAGGAAAATGCAAAAACATAAACTTACATTACACTATTCATCATCTTCTTCCTAGGAACTAAAACTAAGCTTAGGTAGCCACCTTTCAATGTCTTGTGAATGCTGAATATATGGTGTGTTTGCCTTCAAATTTCGTGCATGGTGGTCCCCCTAGCCTGTGTACAGGCCTCCCATCAATAGGAGGCTGAGTTGAAGCTTGGACAGGCTAGAAGAAGGTTAGCCTGCAACTCCCTTGGCAGCCCCCTTCAATCCCCTCTTCATTAATGCCATTGCCTCCAAATGTCTTCAAGTAGGGTGTAGGAGGCATTGTTGTAGGGATAAAATGTCGGGCTAGGTGTGGGAGAAGTGTAGGTGGGACCCCCAAGCAAGTGGAGCATGATTGCAGGTGCTTCTGGGCTGTTTTGGGAGCGTACCGGTACTGTGTACCGGTACTCTAAACCTTCTGGAGTTCGAAGTACCGGTACGCAGTACCGGAACGGTATAGTACCGGTATTGTGTACCGGTACTGTTTTCGGCTCCGGACCACTTTTCGTAGAATCGGCATCGTTTTTTATCCAACCGTTGGATTGAGCTGAAATTTTGACACAATACAGAAAACATCCAGATCTACAACTTTCATCTTTTGAACTTTTTCAGATTCGAATCGGATCATGGTAAAAATGGAGGAAAACCGAGGCTCTTCAACCCAGTGGTGTGGCTGCTGGCGCCTTTGTTACCAAACACCAATACCTCATTGATTTCTTCACTTTTAAGCCTCCAAATCTTCATGTAATGTGTCCATGCCCTCACCACACATCCAACATAGTTGCAAGGTCCTAAAATACATGATTTAAGCTATAAAAACATGCAACATCGAGAATTCAACATTATTCATAAAATCGGCTAACTCTAAGTACTTAGATGCAAAAGTTGAGTTAAAATGCATGTAATGAGGCCATGAAATATACAATATTTTGTGCTCATCACCCATTGTCCATAATCTATCTCCTAATGTCCCTAAAATAAGCATTACTAGAACAAGTGGCACATGCTATAACCAATGGTAGCGGCCAATACTAAATGTAATTATTGCATTTGAGTAATAAAGTAAGGCAAAATTTTGCAGAAGCTTTTGACTTGAGTATAAATTCTAGCTGAATGCACTGCAACAATACTATTTATTGCATGAATTTTAGCAAAGAGTTCATGCAATTAAAATAATGTTTGAAATGCAGATTCATGCATATTTTAAGAATTTGAGAGCCATTAACAAAAAAAGGGGGGGAAAAGGTAATGGAAACAACAAACACAAAAAAAACCAAAGCAAATGAAAATGTACCAAGGGGAAATAGCCCTCGAAAACCTCCGATCCCAGGCGCCATCTTTGCAATTCTCCTAACAAGCTCTGATCCAGCATCTATGTCCACACTAGCATCCTTATATGTGAGACTGCCAGTCTTACTAGTATTTCCACTGTTATTGCTGCTTGACATTGATAATGTAATGCTACTCTTCCTAGATCTTTGAGGCCCTACTCCAGAAGTTATTGATAATGGTTGCAGCCTCTTTAGGAAGGAATTAAACATGAGTAGGGGTGTTTACCCTACCCTAGGGGTAGGAAATATGATCTTCTGTCTTCCTACCCAATACTTTGCAGAAGAATTTTTTCTTGGCTACCCTACCTAATCAAGTGTGGTATTCCTACCCGACTTCCGTCCAAATTAATTGGGTAGAAAATCGGGTGAACACTTTTGTAGTTATTAATTTTTGGATCATTTTAACAATTCAATTAAATAGCATGCACCAATTTAACAACACAATAAACCAATAACACTAAAACCTAAAACAACTACAACAACAATTACAATAAAACATAAGAAAGTATAAACATCAATCCATCATAATTGTTACACAAATACAATAACAATTATTTTAAGTTCAAACCATATGAAACACATTAAAATCATAACTGCTCCAATAGATCCTCAGTTCACCACAAATCATGTAACCTTCACAAAAAACAAGTCCATGTTTTAGCAACTCTTATCCACAACAATAACAATGTTATAATATAAATTATACCACAAAATACTCTTATAATTACTAAAAAAAATATAAAAAAGTTAAATAGCACCTTTCTTGCTAGTGTCATTCACCTCTCTTCACTCAAGAGCAATTGCAATTTTTTCTAAGATAAAAAAGAGTAAGGAAAAAAATTTGATATGAAGAACTCATCAATAAATAATAAAAAAGTAACAATAAAAGTATAAAAACCTGAATCTAGTATATAGCTTTCTGAATTCTAACATCTTCAAAGTCATAAGCAATGGATGACGATCGAAGCCAATTTTGGTGCACATATGAGACCCTCAACTGTTTTGGGTGCCAGACAACTCCGAAAAGGATCTAAAGTACGACCCCCCAGTGCTAAAAGTCGATTCTGATGCCACCGTAGAAATGGGAATAGCTAACACATCATGAGCTATTTTGGCAAGGATCGGGAATTTAGAAGAATTAACCTTCCACCAATTCAAAATATCAAAATTGACACTAGCAAATTCAACATCCTCCATCAAATATAGATCCAACTCTAATTTGTTGTCTACATTGCCTCGCTCAGCTCTATACTTGCGATACCTATTCGTGAAATTCGTAGTTACTTGATCTTGAATAGACATATCAGCCGAAGACACATTTTTCTCATGGTCAACACTTGACCCCACTCCACACCGCACACTAAATCTAGTGTACTGTTGGCATAACCAGTCAATGACTTTTTTGCCTCTCAACACATGACTTAAACTTGTCAAGCCTTGAAGGAGAAGACTTCACATATTTAACAACATTTTGTACCTTCAAAATTGACGTGTTCACTTTCTTCAAACCTTCCATGACAGTTAGATTCAAAATGTGTGCACAACACCTAACATTCATAAATTCATTTTCTAAGATAGTGCTCTTCCCATCCTTAGTTCGTCACTTTAAATAATCAAGAGCACCATCATTAGAAGTTGTATTATCCACCGTAACAGTAAATATGCTATCTATCCCCCACCCAAGCATGTATGCTTCAATTTCCTTTCCAATTGTCACACCCTTATGATTAGGAACTTTCAGAAAATTGATTATTCGTTTGTGTAACTTCCAATCTTTATCAATGAAATGCGCAGTAAAGGACATATAAGTTAGAGGTCCATGTATCAGTAGTAAGGCAAACCCTTTGACTAGATGAGACAAACATATTCTTCAATTTTTCTTTCTCCATCATATATAATGGCACACAATCCCTCATCACAGTGGTACGGGAAGGTATACAAAATCAAGGTTCAACAGTCCACATCAAATCTCTAAATCCTTCTCCTTCAACAAACCGGATTGGCAATTCATCCACTATAATCATAGTAGCAATTGCTTCCCTAATTTTCTTTTCATTGTATTTAGCAACACTAAGGTTACTACTAACACTATCTCCATATTTTTGAATGCACCAATTAACTTTAATTGAGATGTGTCCTTCTTATTCACACTCGTCAAATAGTTTACAACGATCTAAATGATAAAACAAGGATGAAGTACCTATTTTTCTTGGATGATAATTGTAAATCTTACTACAATGCTGACATTTAGCTTCATCTGCAGCTTCAATCTTTTCAAAATGCTCCCAAACTCTAGATCGTTTTCTTGTATCCTGTCCCTCACCTTAATGTCATCAGTAACTTGGATGTTACTATTAGAATCAGCTTGAGTAGATGATTGTGGAGTAATATCATCCATAAGGAACGGATCTGTGAACAAAAACAAAAAAAATCAGATTCTAACATAAGGGTGTTAAATAGAAAACAACAAACAGAGTCATGTGAGTTACCTTCTAAATTGTTTACCAAACAGAAAACAACAAAATGTTCAGCAACTTTGAGCTTCAAACTGAAGAAACAGCCAGCCCAAAGCACACACATAGGTATGTAATTTAATGAGACCTTCAATACAAATTACACTCACAAGTATGTAATTTAATTATTTTCTTCTAGGTGCCCTTCACAAATGCATCAGAATCCACACTCACACTACTTATGAACAAACGAAATTATTGATAGAACCTCCAAGTTAGATGCTTGTTGTAAAGTCACTAAAATGCTACCAATGCAACAACCAGTAACATGTGGAGATAAAAACAGGTGACTGAAAATGGAGAAACAAAATGGAACAAATTCAGAATTTCTTAAAGAAATCATAAAAGAAGAAAAACAAACAAATTTAGAATTTGAAATTCTTAAAGAAATCACGAAAGAAGAAAAATAGACAAAAGTTTTTAAACAGGCAAAAGTTTTTAAACAGACAAAATTTTTGTTTAAGAATTCTTAAACAAAAGTTTTTTCTTTGAATTCATGGACGCAACCCAACCCTAGATTAGAAAACAAAGTATCCTCCACGTCCACGCTGCGAAATCCCACACGTCCTTAACAACAACATGAAACAAAATCAAAGCATAATCAAAACGGGTACGTATCTCTGTTCCACTGATCAAAAAAGCGAGAGAGAGGATTCTATGTGAAAGGGGAGTCAACAGAACAGAAGAGAGCCTTCAAATCGCGCCCAAACAGAAACAAAGAGAGAGAGAGAGAGAGAGAGAGAGAGAGAGAGAGAGAGAGAGAGAGAGAGACTACCTGGGAGGTCAGGCCAGAGCGATGAAGGCCTGAGCGATGGAGGTGAGAGGAGTGAGGTGCTCAGTCAGACGATAGGGTTACTGGGTTAGGCAATTAGGGTAGAGTAGGAATACATAAATTGATGGGTATTCTGCATTCCTACCTGATTTAATCGGAAGACCAAAAACTCGTCCGCATTCTTACCCAATTTTTTTGGCTAGCCGTTCAGTAGGGTCGGATAGGGTAGGAAATTGCGGCTAATCGGAAATTTGAACGCCCCTAAACTTGAGTATACATGGACATGGATGGGTGATATATGATTTTTGGCAAAAGGATTTGGTGGAAGCTGCAATGCATCTTGATAGCTCGGTATAGGCTCCAAATGTCGTGGTCATGGCAGGCCAAGAAGATGCAGACACCTAAAATACGAGAAGAAGAAATAAAGGGAAGTTGGGTAGCAATTATCAGATCACATATAAATTAAACATTAGTAAAGTTTATAAAACATTATATTTGACAAAGGTGATAAACTATGCAAACTTGTGCATGTTAACATATCAAAGATTTCATTTTTCAGGTGAATAATAAAAACACATTCACAACAACAATAAATAGAGTGAATCATATCTAGCGCACACACTCCCAATAAAGGAGAGACATTATTAGATTTTGCATAAGCCATGAACTATGATATGTTTCATCCATTAGAGCACAGGATTTTGTTATGAACGCAACTGTTGATCCAAAAGACACAGGACTTATGAGAGTTTAGAGCTCATAACTATTTGATCGTAACATTCTACCACGCCTAGAGTTGACGTCCACGACGGCACACTCTATAGGCATTGGTAACCATTTCTCTTTGGCGCCTTCACTCACCTACCGATATTCAGAAAGCCGGAGCCGGGGTAGGGATGTTAAGTTACCTACCAGTTGTTCTCTGAAGGAATATGTCACGCCCCGAATTTTTTTTTCTCTCTTTTAAAAAAAAAAATTTAATTGGGCATGATTGAGGAATAAAACCACACATAACTCATAATAACCTTCCCTCTGTTATTATTAACATATTCAACGTATAGTTACATAAAGACAATATAATTCCCACTTGATCAGCTAAAAAGTTCTTCAGACAACATAAAGAGAAATAATAGTAGCTGGCTCTATCCACCGTTTCTCCAGCTTATTCACCGTTTTTGCATATTTCTGAAAAATGTTAAATAGGGATGAGCTCACTAACCCAGTAGGATAACGTTTATCAATGACTATCAAGGTTTTAAAATAGTACATAATATAATTAAACAACAAATAAATGCAGGAATAGGTCAAATTAATTAAATAAATAAATATGTAGCACATATCGATCATATCAATTCGTCAATTTTTTGGTCCACGCATGAACTGCCTCCGGAGAAAACTTTGGGGTCTTGCACCCTAGGCAACCCAGTGCCCTTCTTGCTTTTCCGGGAACACCAATACCGGAAATTCTGTGGTGTCACACAGGCTACCAACGACAACCGATATTACTAACCAGTAAACCTAAGGAATAGTAGGAATCTTGCGAATCCTCGCAAGGACCGCGCGTCTACTAACCCTCAACCATAGATAATATGCGTCTATGATAATTTTGTCAAAATCATAAAGTAGAGTCATATCGTATTTAGACCCAACAACACGAAGAAAATCAAACACTAAATAAATAATAATAAAAAAAATATTTTATATGCGACTTGGTTTCACAAGATAATTAGGGTCTCGATATAAACAAAAAAAATATAACATGTGCATGACCACGATTTATTTATGAAACCCAAGTTCGACTTCATGATTAAAGCGATATAATATTACATCATATAATTAAAATAGATTTGAGATGAAACCCCCAAACATGCATCACCCTACCTCTGACGTAACCTTTACTCGATACCGTGTATTGTGGCAAAACAACCGAAATATTATTTTTGAATAAAAATAGGTAATAAGGACTTAGTTAAACTAAAATAATTTTTGGAATAACTAATGAAAAGTAATGATACTTAAATTTGATCCAAAAATATTTAACGAGGATCAAATTTAAGTGATTGAACCTATAGAATTACTAGATAATAACTCAAAAAATCTTGGCCAAAATTTTGATCGTAAAAACGAACTCTTAGGTCAAAATAATTTTGATCCTTTTCTTTCTTTCCTTCCTTCCTTCCCCTCTCTCTCTTTTTCTTCTCTTTGTTGCGTTGTTCGAATGGCCAAAGACAGGCTATTTATAGCCAAAGTCTTGGCTTCCAACGTCATGGCTAATGTCTTTCAATTTCATCATATGGACAATTGTCCATTTGTTTGCCATATGTTCTGTTTTTTTTTTCTTGCATGTTTTAAATTTTGCAACCCATGTGATAGGACACTTGTCCTCTAGATGTAACACACACACACACACACACACACACACACACACACATATATATATATATATATATATATATTTATAGATATATCCATTCATTATACTATTACGAAATTTGACCTAAATTATAGTCATTTGACTCGTTTTCACGTGAAGAGTCTATATTTGAGGTCCATCTGTTCATTTTAATTAATTAATTAATTAATCTATCATTTTAATTAATTAATTAATTAATCTGTTCTAGAATCATAATTGATGACCTAATTAGCATGTTAGTAATTAATAATATATATATATATATATTTATACGGGTCGTCACAATCTACCCTTTTTAAAAAAAATTATGTCCCCAAAATTCGATACTAACCTTAAAAGTTAAAAAAGGTAGGGATATCTTGTACGCATATCTACTTCCAGTTCCCACATGGCTTCTTCAATACCATGATGTTGCCATCGCACTTTTACGAGCAGTATAACCTTGTTACGTAAAACTTGCTCCTTCGTATCGAGAATTTGCAGAGGTCACTCTTCTTATGTTCCATTTTCTTGAATTTGGACATCCTTCCAGTCAATAATGTGCGACGCATCTGGCTCACATTTCCTTAACATGGATACGTGAAACACATCATGTATTCCCGACAACCGAGCTGACAAGTCAAGCTGATAAGCTACATTTCCAATGCGTTGTATTATCTCGAAGGGTCCAATGTATCTGGGAGCCAACTTACCTTTTTTTCCCAAATCTCGATATTCCTTTCCTAGGAGATACCTTCAAGAATACATAATCACCCACTTGAAACTCCAAGGGTCTCCTCCTTTGATATGCATATCTCTTTTGTCGACTTTGAGCCGTGCGTAGCCGATCCCGAACTGCTTGGATCTTTTCAGTGGTTTCTCTGACAATTTCTGGACCAAATAAAATGCTCTCACCGGCCTCAACCCAACATAGAGGTGATCTACATGGTCGTCTGTACAAAGCCTCATACGAGCCATGCCAATACTGCTTTAATAGCTGTTGTTGTAAACAAATTCCACCAGTGGAAGAAGTTCACTCCAACTGCCTTTGAAATCTAGAGCGCAAGCTCATAACATATCTTCCAATATTTGGATCACCCTTTCAGATTGACCATCTGTGACGCCCCTAAAACTGGAGGTCCATTATCAACCATTGATCACCCATCAACCCGTGGAAGTACCCGTGATTATTGCACAACTCGACATCACGTCAATAGCATCCCCTTAACCGGGATCACAAAACACAAAATTTGGACGGAGTCTCCCTTGTATAGGAAACTCTCAATTGCATAACCTGTGTACACTACATTCACATGACCCATCCGAGGTCCAATATACAACAATTTATACTCTATTATTGTCCATTTACATCATTTGAATAAAAGGACACAAAGCCCAAAAGTATGGCAAAACATTTTTAAAATTTGAGATTTTTAAAATTCGTTCGAATGTGGACTGGCGTTCGAACGAAGGTTGCTCACAGTACTTTGGTTCTATGCAGAGATGCAAAAGTACTGTAAGCTCCTTACGTTCGCACGTGAAAGTGGCGTTCGAATGGGGGAATGGCGTTTGAACTAAGGTTGCTCCCTGTACTTTGGTTCTCTGCAGAGCCTTAAGTACTGTAAGCTTCCTACGTTCGAACCATACTTAATAGATAACAAAGCATGTTCAATATTAGTAAATTAACACAACTATTTATTCTGACTAATCTATTTTCTATAATTTTCATGTAAGACCTAATTCTTAGGCTCTGATACCATTCTGTCATGCCCCGATTTTTTTTTCTCTCTTTTTAAAAAAAAAAAATAACCGGGCGTGACTGAGGAATAAAACCACACATAACTCATAATAACCTTCACTCTGTTATTATTAACATATTCAGTGTACAATTACATAAAGATAATATAATTCCCACTTGATCAGCTAAAAAGTTCTTGAGACAACATAAAGAGAAATAATAGCAGCCGGCTCTATCCACCGTTTCTCCTGCTTATTCTCCTGTCTTACTTCATATTTCTGAAAAATGTTAGATAGCGATGAGCTCACTAGCCCAGTAGGATACCATTTATCAATGAATATCAATGTTTTAAAACAGTACATAATATAATTGAACAAGAAGTAAATGCAGAAATAGGTCAAATTAATTAAATAAATAAAAATGCAGCACATATCGATCATATCAATTCGTCAATTTTCTAGTCCATGCATGAGCTGCCTCCGGAGAAAACTGTAACACCCCGCATTTTTCTTCTATATATATATGTATATAGATATATAGCAAATAATGGTTGTAAAGATGTGGATAGGGGTATTGAAGTGTGTTTGAACTTTGTAAATTTGAAAAGTAAAGATTTAAAATGTTAATGAAAATCATAGTTGAAATTTAGTTTTAGTGAGTGAAAATATAAAATGTTAGGTCCTATAACTTGTATTAGATAGGTTTGGTGTATAAATATGTGTTGGAGAGGTTTGTGATGGATTTGGTTAGTTTTGGAATGGATTGGAAATGGAAAACAAAAGAAATAGGCAAAATTGGGTAAATGGTACCGGTACTGGGTACCGGTACTGTACCGTACCGGTACTGTGTACCGGTACCCCGATTCCAGAAGGTTTCTTGTACCGGTACTACCGAAACCAGACTGTTTATTTTAAAGTCGCGAATTTCGGCCTCTCTCTCTCTCTCCCTATAAATACTTAAGGCCGACTATTTGAGCCCCATTTCAGCCTTCTAAACCCTAGGCACCTTTAGAGAGAAAGAGAGGGAGAGAAGAACATCAAAGATAAGGAGAGATACACCATTTTAGAAGATTAAAACCCTAGATTTCTAAGATTTCACTTCTCTACTCATTCTCTTTTCTTCCATTCTTCACCCACTCTCACCCAAATCTTTTGAAAACCCTAGGGAGAGGAGATTAAAAGGAAAAGAAAGGAAAGCAAGAAGGTCTTGAAGCTTGGGTATTTGGCTAAAACTCTTGAGCATTGAGGTAGGGGATTTCTTCTCTTTCTCTTACATTGATGTTAGGGTTAATAAATATGTATGTTTTGATTCTTAATGATATGTATTTGCTATGGCTCCATTGTTTCTTGGTTCTTGTTCAATTGTTAACATGTTTTACACAAAGTTAGGGTTGTATACCCATGAAATCCCTCTTTTGTTTGAAAAACCCTAGTTTTCAAGAGTGATGGGTTTTCCTCTTGAACTCTTCCTTTATTCTTGATTTCGAAACCATAGTGTTTTGTGTTGAGTAATAAAATGATATTGTTGTGATCTCTTGCATTTTCTTAGTTGGTTATTGGAAATGTCACATGCTTAAATTGGGGATTTTTAAGATATTCTTGTAAATTGTGAAATTGGGTTTGGTATTGTATCTCTTATGAGTGTGGGATGACCATGGGTGGCCTTTGACGAGATATCGTAGAGTGGGTAGACGTGTTGCTTGCTCCGTGGGGGTTGGCATTTCTCCTACCACTCGTAGTGGGGTTAGTGCTTTGGTAAGACTAAACCGCTATTGCTCACGGGTGCCGTGTAAGAGGGTTAGTATACTAATGCCTGAGTTGGATACATCACTGCCATTGGTGTGGCATACGCCCTTCCTAAAGGATGAATATCTTTGATAAGATTTGTGTGGGTGTGTGTGGGTTAGATATTACTCAATGTGTCGATTCATGGGGTTTGCCTTACATCATGTTTGAGATACATATACATATTGATGGATTGTTGTAATATTGTGGAAAATGGTTTCCTACAAGGACTTGTGGGAGTATGGGATTCCACAAGGTCTTGTGGGAAAATGGTTTATATTTTGGAAAATGGTTATGTATTGGATCTTGGTTTCTTTTACTGTTTATGTAAATTACTGTTGCTACTTAAACTTGAGATCCATTTTAAAATGTCCCTGTTTTACTTCAAAGATTATGTATGCTATTTGTAAAATGAGACCAGCCATTTTATATGTTTTTATAAATCTTGTTTGAGTTTGGGAAGATTTTGCTACAGAGCTTCGTGCTCATCCCCTACAATTAATATTTTTCAGATTTGGCTTTAGAGGAAGTGTGACGCCCCAATCTCCGGGGGTCCTATATTAACCGTTGACCACCCGTCAACCCGCGGAAATAACCATGGATGTCACTCAACCTAACACCACGGTAGTAGCATCCCCTTAACCGGGATCTTAATTCACCATTGTTAACCGGATTCGATTATTCATTTGGGTTCAACCAATATTCGATATACCATGATTTATACTCCATTTACATCATTGGAGGGAAAGGAAACGTAGATTGAAAATAGGGCGAAGCAGTGTGAAAATCTGAAAATTTTGAAGAGAGTACCGGTACCCAGTACCGGTACCATTCAGTACCGGTACCCGGTACCGGTACTATCAACCCACTGGAAAGGGGGTACCGGTATCCAGTACCGGTACCATTCAGTACCGGTACCCGGTACCGGTACTGTCAACCCACTGGAAAGAGGGTACCGGTGTCCCGTACCGGTACCATTCCGTACCGGTACCCAGTACCGGTACCATTCAGTACCGGTACCCAGTACCGGTACTCTCTGCCCAGTCTTGCCATTTTCAACCATTTTTCCTTTCCAATCCATTCAAAACCCTTCCCAACTCATCAAATACATGTTTGACAAGGATTTCCATATAAAACATGGTTTATACAAGTTCTATTACAATTGATTCCATACATTTACATATCAAAATGGAATTCTTTTCAAAAGCTTTTACAAAACAACAATAAAAGCCACAAGTCGGCTTTCTTCAACCTTGGGGCTCGAAATGGGAGCCGTCCGCCGGCGTGAACCCCGCACCTGAAATGTTGTCCCACGAAGGGTGAGCCACGCTCAATAGGATATCCTCCTACAGAGGCTACTCCCCAACCTAAGTGCATATGAAATGCGCACATGCAACAAATCAACAAGCATCAACCAATCTAACAAGAGTATATACTTCAATGTTAGAAAGCTACCATGCTATACTATGTCATGCCATGATATGAGATGGAACGCACTCATGCACCTTGTCCCGAGTCTTCCCCGACTCACACCACACAATGCAAAAGCCAATGTGTATGAACCCGTCTATTGACGGAAAAACCCTCCCAATGATCGTTTGAGATAAAAGTTATGTCTTTATAAAAAAAATCAAATCATTGTTTGAGGCTACCCATTGGATGGGTGTTTTTATATAACAAAATCTTGTGTCTTCCTGGGCAACGGATTTTGGAATCGCACCGCCGGCTCCGTGGGCCTATCTACACTTTTTGGACTTGCACCGTAGGAGTGTATGAACCAGTGGTTCCGGGTTTTTCACCCGAGGGAGTGTCTAGCCCTACTTGCTTTACCCGACACAAGTTTTCCTTATGCAATGCAACCGTGCAACTCAGTCGGATCTTCGATCCCGACTTTCCCGAGTTCACATACCAACCACCAAGATTTGGTGTTTGATCCACAACTCATGCACACACCCACACTCATGCCTACGACCCATGAATGCGATGTCAACTCACACCCACACACACCCATGTCTTATGACCATGAATGTGATGTACCCATGAGAATGCAATGTAATGTATCATTGCACCTTATCCACATGTTCAATATGTTTGAGTGTCATATGAACAATCACAAGATAAATCCACATATCCATGGTACTTCATATCATAAGCATATAAATACCACAATTCAACACTTTGTCAACATATATCACAAGTATGTGTACATCTACATTTCCTTACACATAACATCCAACAACAAATCCGAAAGCATGTTTTCACAATTCCCATGCAATTTAACACACTTAAATCCATATTGGCATTTAAACAAACACTATGCTAGCATACAATTATATAATCATAATCATGCTCAATTCTCCTCACATGGATCAAGAACTCACATAAGTGACTTCCACTCGATCAACTCAAGATAAAATTTATTCTATCTATTCCTTAATGTTCATATATCATACTTTCTCAAGAAATTATCAAGAACCATTCCTAAATGTCCATTTCATTTAGGAGTTCACTTTACCCAATTTCCCATATCAATTTTCCATACTTCAAGCTCCTTTATAAAATTTACCCAACAAGTAATTATATACACCCATTTCATACCAACCTTGCTTAGCACATTTGGTACCCATTTCCCACACATGAAATACATTGGTGGTACATTAAACTAGAGAGTGTGATTTAAATCATGCTACCCATTCTCAATACCCATTTCACCCAAATAACCACAATAGGCAAGTGATACATATATATATATATACACCTACCCATTCCATATAACCTTCCTAGGTTGGAAATAAACCTAAGTAGGAAGAAAACCCTACCTCTTGTAGCGTGTAGAATCGCCGTGGGAAGCTCCTAGAACTCAAAGCAAGCTTGAATCCTCCACTTCCAAATTTTCGGCCTCCCAACGTTCGGTGAAAGTCGTTGTTTTTGATGTCCACGCGTAGCCCTCGTCGAGTAGAACAATCTTTGTTCTTGGCCCAAGTGGATTCGAGCTCTATAATGGAGTAGATCGTAGAGAGAAGTTTTGGAGAACCCTCACTCTCTCTCTCCTTTCTATCGGCTGAGCAATGAGCAATTATGTGGGAAAAATTAGATTTTCCCCCTATTTATATTTTTAGAATACTTGGCCCACAATTGGCCACACGCCCCTTTTAATTCCGGGTTCGTTTTAATCCCGAAACGATTAAATTTCGCTCCGGTTCGAGTTCAAAATATTTTTATTTTAACTTGTCTCTAATATTTCCCCAAACTTGGAAATTTTATAAAAATTTCGTGTACAGGGTCACCCGGGGCCCGTTCGTCTCGTAAAACGCGAAAAATCCGACTAACTCGGAATTCAACGAAATTTGACAGGCTAACTAGATTTCGTGAGACGAATCCAACGGTGATGTCCGTTTCGTCATCCGAGCTCTAGAAAAATACAGGTTTACAACCTGTACCATAGTGGCAATTTACCATTTTGCCCTTTTTCGCAAAAGTTTAAATTTTCTCGGGTTTTACAGGAAGAGCTCGATGTGAATGAGCCGGGCCTTGGGGAAGCTTCCTTGGAGGGGTACCTAGATCCCGAATGGGACATCTAGAGATATAGCTTATTTTGCTCTAGACTAGGGGATTTATTTCTGAACAATGTAAAGTCTAGATTCTTTTGAAACTCCGTTGCGATATATTCATGTAATTCTTTTGGGGAATGTAATTGCCATATCTGGCCTATTCTTTTGGGATAATGTTAAGGATAGTATAGATGGTAAATAGAAATTTTATTGTTATTGGATGGTTAAATGGACCCTGTGTGGTCAAGTTAATAGAATTGCACAGGTTGTGATTCTTGGGTGGAGCTTCCTGTACAAAGGAGACTCTGCCCAAATTTTGTTAAAATTAAGAATGTTTCTTATTCGATGGATATATATTTAGTTGCTCTCATGACACGAATAGTTTCATAGTGTAATGCCGTCCAGGGTGGTATTTGGGGTGTTACAAAAACTTTGGGGTCTTGCACCTTAGGTAACCCAATGCCCTTCTTGCTTTTTGGGGAACACCAATACCGGGAATTCTGTGGTGCCACACAGGCTACCAATGGTAACCGATATTACTAACCAGTGAACCCAAGGACTAGTAGGAATCCTATGAATCATTGTAAGGACCACGCGTCTACTAACCCTCATCCATCGATAATATGTATCCATGATAATTTCATCAAAATCATAAAGTGGAGTCATATCGTATTCAGACCCAACAACACATAGAAAATCAAACACTAAATAAATAATCAAAAAAATTATTTTATGTGCTACTTGGTTTCACAAGATAATTAGGTCTCGATATAAACAAAAAAAAAATATAACATGTGCATAACCATGATTTATTTATAAAACCCAAGTTCCACCCCATGATTAAAGCGATATAATATTACATCATATAATTAAAATAGATTTGATATGAAGCCCCCAAACATACACGAGATGCATCAATGACAACAAAAGATAAAAGAAACCCTACCTCTAACGTAACCTTTACTCGATATCGTGTATTGTGGCAAAACAACCGAAATAATATTTTAGAATAAAAATAGGTAATAAGGACTTAGTTAAACTAAAATAATTTTTGGAATAACTAACGAAAAATAATGATACTTAAATTTGATTCAAAAATATTTAACGAGGATCAAATTTAAGTGATTGAACCTATAGAATTACTAGATAATAACTCAAAAAATCTTACCCAAAATTTTGATCATAGAAATGAACTCTTAGGTCAACAAAATTTTGACCATTTTCTTTCTTTCCACTCTCTTCCTTCCCATCTCTCTCTTTTTCTTCTCTTTGCTGCGTTGTTCGAATGAGCAAAGATAGGCTATTTATAGCCAAAGTCTTGGCTTCCAACGTCATGGATGATGTCTTTCAATTTCATCATATGGACAATTGTCCATTTGCTTGCCATATGTTCTGTTTTTTTTTTTCTTGCACGTTTTAAATTTTGCAGCCTATGTGATAGGACACTTGTCCTCTAAATGTAACACACACACACACACACACACACACACACATATATATAGATATATCCATTCACTATACTATTACAAAATTTGACCTAAGTTATAGTCATTTGACTCGTTTTCACGTGAAGAGTCTATATTTGAGGTCCATCTGTTCATTTTAATTAATTAATTAATTAATTTATCTATCATTTTAATTTAATTAATTAATTAATCTGTTCTAGAATCATAATTGATGACCTAATTAGCGTGTTAGTGATTAATATATATATATATATATATATATATATATATATATATATATATATATATATATATATATATATATATATATTATACGGGTAGTCACAGAATAGGAATGTGTCTGGAAGTTGGACGAGAGGTGGTGGGCCCCTATTTGACAACGACACCAGACATGGCTATGCTGACACGACGGTGGCTCCATAGCCTCAGAATGGCATGGGAGACAATCAAAACTCGCCTTGTTATAAAAAGATCATCCCTTACTCCATTTCTGACCAAGGTCAGGAATGGTGGGATGGTAAAAATCAACTCCTTCCTGGAAGGTCATGCGATAACACTATGTCTATACATAATAGTACGACATTTTAATCCAGTGTATAGGCCACCCTTCCGTGACCCGAACTCATGATGGTATCTTCTCTGATACCAACACTTATGCTCATAACTATTTGAACGTAACAGATTCAGGATCAATAAAGAAAGTAAGAGCCAGTTACCAAAACTCTTACTAAAATAAAAATGAAAAAAGAAACAAGTGGGCGAGTCTAATAGATCCAAACCCTGAAACAATGGTATAATATAGCACAACATGATTATGATAAAATAAAATAAAAATTGCCAAAGAAACGTTTTCTTATGATCAGACTAAATAGTCCAGAAATTTCAACCATTGCCACTGGTTTTGTTCCAAATTTTAACCAAAAATTTACACACCTTTAGTTCGTCAGAAGAAGGCCAGAGGATGGTGCCGCAAGGGTGGGTGAGGGAGGGAAGATAAATACTGCTGCGAGAGAGAGATAGAGTGAAGACCAGCTATTATTCTTGCTTTGTTTTGTGTTTCTCTCTGGGAAAAACTACATACCAGTTAGGGTTTTAGCTTTTCTTTATTTTTTGTTTTTTATATTTTCCAGTTTTTCCCCCTCTTTTTTGTTATTTAATGATAGTTTTCTTTTAATCTTTTTCCTCTTTTTTATTCAATTATTTTTTATTTCTTCTTTTCTTTCTCTATTTAGTTTAATATTTTTTTAGTACCAGAAATTTGTTCACACCCTTCATGCATGCATATTTCTAAGTATCTATTTTTTGATGTGGTATCATCGTTATATTTAATATTTTCTCTTATTGGGAATATGACATGATCCCAAAATATAGGTGGAGGATAAAAACTAGTTTGTGACTATTAACAACATGAAGGTTTTAAATAGAAATGTTAAATAGGCAAGCTTGACAAGTCTTGATATGTGCAGGCTCGACTCGTAGTTTTGAAGGGGGTAAAGTGGCCGGGATCAGAAGTTGTTAAAGTTGCATTTGACTTTTCTTTTTATTGGTCACTTGAGTGACCCTATATAAGACAAAAATTGTAACGCCCCAAAATCCCCCTTGGACGACATTACTATTTAAAACCATTCACATCATGAGAGCAACTAATAAGATCCATAAATAAAGAAAATTTCATTTATCATCCATAATATCTACATCATCATCCCAAAAGAATAAGCCAAACCATGGCCATTACATCCAAAAGAATATTCTCAACTACGACAACTACATCCCAAAAATTAACTATTATCTTGCAGCGGAATAAGAAAAATATTAACATGAACATTATCTCAAAATAAACCTCCTAGTCTAGGACATAAAAAGAACAGTTCTAGACATCCAACTCCGGGTCCACATGCCCATCAAGTTGAGCTTCCCAAAGCACCTGCTCGTCAACTCCGAGCTCTTCCTCTAAACCATAATATGAAAATATATTATTTGTAGGGGGTGAGCACTAAGCTCTGTATCAACATTCTCCCAAACTTGAACAAGGTTTAGAAAACATATAAAACAAGTCGGTCTCATTTCGCAAATATCATATATAACTTTTGAAGGAAAAACATGGACATTTCAATGGATCCCAAGTTTACACATTAACAATGATTTAAATGAAGAAATAAAATCAATTCCAACAAGTTCGTATAATAAACCATTTCCGAAACGATACACAGTAACCCACAATGTATCACAAGCCACAACTTATATCTGTAATCATATTATGTATCTCAGGTATGATGTATGACATCGCATGAATAAACACATTGATAATATCCTGACCCACACACACACACATCCAATCCTCGCAAGGATACACAACTTTAGGAAGGGTGTATACCGACGCATCGACAAGGACGATCCAACCGAGGAATCGTATACTAACCCTCAGCCTCGATACCACGTGAGCAAATAGTGGTTTGGTCCTCGCAAGGCACCAACCTTACTACGAGTGATAGAGAACCTTCAAACCCACACGGAGTAAGAAACGCATCTAACCCATTCTACGATATCCGGTCAACGGCCACCCATGGTCATCCAAACATCCACAAGAGATACAATACCCAACAATTTATCAAATCACAATTAAATCAATAAATTCCCAAATTTTCACATTCAAATCCAATCGACAATTTAAGAAAATATGCAAGAGATCATCAAAATAACATTTTGTTGTTCAATACAAAACACTAGAGTTTTGAAATCAAGAACAAAGGAAAAATCAAGAGAAAAATCCATTTCTCTTGAGAACTAGGGTTTTGAGACAAGAAAAAGAGATTTCATGGCTATCCGACCATAGCTTTGTTCAAAACATGGTAATATTTGCAAAAGCATCAAGAAACAAGGATTGCATAATATATATTTAAGATTTATGTGACGCCCCAATTTCCGGGGGTCCCTTATTAACCGTTGACCACCCGTCAACCCGCGGAAATACCCGTGGATGTCACTCAACCTAACACCACGGTAGTAGCATCCCCTTAACCGGGATCTTAACTCACAATTGTTAACCGGATTCGATTATTCATTTGGGTTCAACCAATATTCAATATACCATGTTTTATACTCCATTATAGTCCATTTAGATCATTGAAGGGAAGGGAAGACCCAGACCGAAAATAGGGCAAGGCAGTTTAAAATCTAAAAATTTTGGAGAGTGTACCGGTACCCAGTACCGGTACCATTCAGTACCGGTACTGTCAACCCACTGGAAAAGGGGTACCGGTACTATCAACCCACTGGAAAGGGGGTACCGGTACGAAGTACCGGTACCATTCAGTACCGGTACCCAGTACCGGTACTCTCTACCCAGTTTTGCCTTTTTCCTCCATTTTTCATTTCCAATTCATTCAAAACCCTTCCCAATTCATCAAATACATGTTTGACAAGGATTTCCATATAAAACATGGTTTGTACAACTTCTATTACAATTTATTCCATACATTTACATATCAAAAATGGAATTCTTTCAAAAGCTTTACAAAATAACCATAAAAGCCACAAGTCGGCTTTCTTCAACCTTGGGGCTCGAAATGGGAGCCGTCCGCCGGTGTGAACCCAGCACTTGAAATATTTTTCCCACAAAGGGTGAGCCACACTCAATAGGGTATCTCCTAATGAGGCTACTCCCCAACCTATATGCATATGAAATGTTCACATGCCACAAAACAACAATTCATAACATCCCAAGCAAGGAAATATATTCAATGATGAAATTTGCAATGCCATGCTATGGAATGAGGTGAGACCCACTCATGCATATCAACCGAGCCCTTCCCGGCTCCTCTACACATGCAAGTGCCAACGTGTACTAATCCGTCATTTATGTTGTACATCAAATGACATTTCATTCTAGGGTCTTTATTGGGGTGGATATTTATGGACTTACACCAACGGCACCCAACCGACACGGAATTCATGGACTTCCACCAACGGTTCCGCGTACACCGACACACTTTATGGACTCTTATACCAACGGAGTGCGTATCCAATCACCGGGTCTCTCACCCGAGGGATAGTCTAGCCCTTCTTGCTACCCCAACCCTAACAACCGTGCAAACCGTGCGGCTCGATTAGGTCATCGACCCATCTTACCCGAGTCCACTCGTCATCCACCAAGCGTGGTGAAGACAACCACCATGCACACACACCCACTAAATGCGATGTTCCCGTGCATATGCAATGTGATGCTCCATTGCAACAATATTATCATGTTCAATATGCTATGAGTAACACATGAACATTCTAATCACGTTTTACATATTTCATGGCAAAATTACATCGTAAGCATATAATTTCCATAATTCTCTACAATGTCAATATATTATAACATGTATACATATATCAACATTTTATCTTGAATGACACCCAAGCATGTCATCACAAAATCAAGTAATAACACACTTTAATTCTCATGGCATAATATAAGCACATAGCATGCCCACAATTCACATAATCCAAGAATTATATTAGGTCAATCCCATATACCCAATTCTAGAAATTTCATTTAAAAATTTCTAATTACCAATCCAACTAGAATTGGTCTTTACCCATTTCAATACCCATTTCAACACATTACCAACAATAGGCAAGAGATATACAATCTATCATCCTACCCATTTCATAAAAACATCCTAGGTTTGGAATAAACCTTAGTAGGAGGGAACCCTACCTCTTGTAGCGTGTAGAACAACCGTAGGAAGCCTCCAAAACCCGATCCTATCCCAAAGCCCTAGCCTCCAAAAATCCCGTCCTTGGATTCTCTCCAAAACCCGACCTCCTTGGTATGGTTTTGTAGCCCTTGGCGAGGAGAACGACTTTTGTTCTTGGCCCGAGTGGATTTGAGCTCTCAATGGGTGTAGATCGTAGAGAGAAGGTGGAGAAAACTTGCTCTTTCCCTCTCTTCCTCTCACGTTAAACCGGCTGAGCAAATGGGGAGATAAATCTGATTTTCTCCCCTTTAAATACTCTTTAAATGCTTGGCCCACAATGCGCCATACGGCCCTTATTTCCCGGGTCCGTTTTAACCCCGAAACGATTAAATTTCGCTCCGGTTTAAGTTCAAAATATTTTTATTTTAACTTGCCGTCATTTATTTCCCAAAATTTAAAATTTTAAATCAGAATTTCGTTTTTGGGTCTCCCGAGGCTCGACCGCCTCGTAAAACGCGAAAAATCTGACTAACTCGGAATTTAATGAAATTTGATAGGGTAACTAGTTTTCGCGAGACGAATCTAACGGTGAGGTTCGTTTCGTCATCCGAGTTCTAGAAAATTTCAGGTTTACAACTTGTACCATAGTGGCAATTTACCATTTTGCCCTTTTTCACAAAAGTTCAAATTTTCTCGGGTTTTACATTTTTCCCCCCTTAAAAGAATTTCGTCCCCGAAATTCACACACTCATGCACAACAACCACATGCATATGCCACAGCCACATAACACTAAATGACTATAAGAATATACCTCCATCCTCGAACAAGAAAGGATAATTGGCACGTATGGTGTCCTCACGCTCCCATGTTGCCTCCTCCACCCCTCGGTGTTGCCACAACACCTTCACAAGCCTCACGGTCTTGCCTCGCAAAACCTGCTCCCGGCTATCCATGACACGCACCGGTCCCTCTTCAAAGGTCCCATCTGCATCAACAACGAGTTCTCCCCAATCCACAACATGCGTCGGATCTGGAGTATACTTCCGGAGTATAGAGACATGGAATACAGCATGAACGCCCGATAAACTTGGCGGCAACGCCAACCTATAGGCCACAGTGCCAACTCTCTCAAGTATCTCGAAGGGCCCAATATACCTCGGCGACAGCTTTTCTCGCTTGCCGAATCTGACCACTCCTCTCTTAGGCATCACCTTTAAGAAGACATGATCTCCCACCTCAAACTCCAGAGGTCGCCGCCGTCTATCGGCGTAACTCTTCTGCCGGCTTTGAGCAGTGAGAAGACGTTTCCTTATCAGGTCCACCTTCTCCGAGGTGTCTCTTATCAAGTCTGGACCAGTAGAGGGTCTTTCCCCAATCTAAGTCCAACAAACCGGAGAACGACAAGGCCTCCCATAAAGTGCCTCATAGGGTGCCATCCGTATGCTAGCCTGATAACTGTTGTTATAGGCGAATTCCACTAAGGGTAAATGTTCTTCCCAGCTACCCTTGAGGTCTAGGACGCATGCCCGTAGCATATCCTCTAATGTCTGGATGGTCCGTTCCGACTGACCGTCCGTTTGGGGATGGAAGGCTGTGCTCATCCTCAACTGAGTCCCCATGACTCGCTGGAAACTCTCCCAAAAGTGAGCCGTAAACCTGGGATCCCGATCTGATACTATAGATACGGGTACCCCATGCAACCGGACTATCTCCCTTATGTACAACCTGCAGAATTCCTCCAGAGTGAAGGTCATCCGCACCGCCAAAAAGTGTGCCGACTTCGTAAGCCGGTCCACTATTACCCACACCGCATCATGTCCCCGCGATGTCCGTGGCAAGTGGGTCACAAAGTCCATTGTGACGTGCTCCCACTTCCACTCAGCCACTTCCAAGGGCTGGAGCAACCCTGCTGGTCTCTGGTGCTCGGCTTTAATCTGCTGACATGTGAGGCATCTACTGACAAAGTCGCCAATTTGCCTCTTCATTCCGCTCTAATAATACTGGCGACGAAGATCATGATACATCTTCGTGTCGCCTGGATGCACCGCAAAACGAGAGTAATGGAACTCCCTGAGGATCTCCTCTCTCAGCTCCGCCGACTGGGGAACCACAACCCTTCCCCTAAACCGAAGACTGTCATCCGAGTGAATGGCCCAGCCCTCGTCTCCAGTACCCGCCTGCACTCGGTCCCTGATGGATGATAACTCTGAGTCCTGTCTCTGGGACTCAATCACTCTGCTCAGTAGGGAAGACGTAGCCACCAAGCTCCCTAAGGCAGCCTGAGTCCGACCCCGATAATGCAGCCCAAATTGGCCCACGGTCTCAAGCATCCGCCACTCCCGGGAAGCTACACTAGCTAAAACACCTCGTGACTTCTGGCTAAGTGCATCAGCCACCACATTTGCCTTACCAGGGTGGTAATGCAATGTGAAGTCATAGTCTTCTAGGTACTCCATCCACCTACGCTGCCTCATGTTGAGGTCCCGCTGAGTGAAGATGTACTTCAGACTTTTATGGTCCGAAAACACCTCAAATTGTTCACCATATAAATAGTGGCGCCAAGCCTTTAAGGAGAAGACAACGGCCGCTAACTCCATATCATGCGTAGGGTAATTCTGCTCGTGATTCTTCAACTGTCGAGAACCATAAGCCACCACTCTCCCGGACTGCATCAAGACACAACCCAGTCCGTCCTTGGAGGCATCACAATATACCGTGTAGTTTTGCCCCCTCTCTGGAACCATCAGGATAGGAGCTGAAGTGAGCCTCCTCTTTAGTTCTTGGAATGCCTTCTCACACGAATCATTCCACTCGAACTTGACCTCCTTCCGGGTCAATCTAGTTATAGGTGCGGCTAGTCGGGAGAAGTCCTCGATGAACCTCCGGTAATACCCTGCCAATCCCAAGAAACTACGTATCTCGAAGACTGACTTTGGCCTCTCCCAACTCATAACTGCCTCAACCTTCTCCGGGTCAACTGACACCCCCGAAGCTGACACCACGTGTCCCAAAAATTTCACCTCCGTAAGCCAAAATTCACACTTGCTGAACTTGGCGTACAATTGATAGTCCCTCAAGGTCTGGAGAACAATCCTCAAGTGACCCTCATGCTCCTCATCTGTCTTGGAGTAGATCAGGATGTCATCAACAAACACTACGACAAACTGATCTAAATAGGGCTGGAACACCCTATGCATGAGATCCATGAATGCCGCCGGGGCATTCGTCAACCCAAATGGCATCACCGTGAACTCGAAATGCCCGTACCGCGTTCTGAACGCCGTCTTAGGGATATCTGACTCCCTAATCCTCAACTGATGGTAGCCCGTGCGGAGATCTATCTTTGAATAGACCCGCGCTCCCTTCAGCTGATCAAACAGATCATCGATCCTCGGCAAAGGGTACCTATTCTTGATGGTGACCCGGTTCAACTGCCGATAGTCTATACACAATCGAAGGGTCTTATCCTTCTTCTTGGCAAACAGCACCGGAGCGCCCCAAGGTGAGGTACTCGGTCTAATAAAGCCCTTGTCCAATAATTCTTGTAATTGGACCTTGAGTTCTTGCAACTCAGCTGGCGCCATCCTATGTGGAGTCATAGAAATGGGCGAAGTACCCGGATGCAGCTCAATGCTAAAGTCCACATCCCTATGGGGAGGTAATCCCGGTAACTCGTTCGGAAAAACGTCCTCATACTCACACACCACCCGAGGTAGACCCAATTCTTGTCTTGCCTCGTCCTCCAGGGTAAGGCTCGCAAGCCAACCAATCAATTGCCCATGCCATCGTGAATCATACACGACTTGGGGCAAAGCATCATGCTTTTCCCCCTGAAACTTGAAACAAACACCATCCGGTGTATAGGCAGTGACCCTCTTCCTGTCACAATCAATAACGACCCGATGCGCCGCCAACCAGTCCATCCCAAGGATGACATCAAACTCCGACATGTCCATAACCCTAAGGTCCACGGTGAGTAGAATTCCCGAGATCTCTAGCTCACAACCCCGACATATCTAATTCACACACACCCTAGCTCCTAGGGGTGAATTCACACACAATGGCTCTTCCAAGGCATCAACCTCTAAGCCCAAATCCCTCACACATGATGCAGAAATGAATGAATGTGATGCACCAGAGTCAAATAATACTTTAGCCCACAAGCGAGACAGTAGAAATGTACCCTGAATGACCGACTGGTCCACTGGCTCAGCCTGAGGTGTAATGGCGTAGACACGCCCCTGGGTCCCCGAAGTCCCGGCCTGCATGCCCTGTCCTCGGCCTCGACCCATGCTTTGGCCCATCTGGCCCGACTGCGGAGTCCCCTCTCGAAAAGTGGTAGGGGCCTGAGTAGTGCCCTGGAACTGATACTGGTTTCCCTGGCCCATGGTGGGGTAGGGAGGAACAAGGTGTGTCTGCGACTGTCCCACTGATGACTGGGACTGAGGTGTCCCATAGCTCTGGGATCCTTGCCTCTGCGGACAATCCCGCTTCATATGCCCCGGTTGGTGGCAATGGAAACATGTCTTCTGGCCTGCCTGGTGGGTAGTCCTGAAATTTCTCCCG
This sequence comes from Ilex aquifolium, assembly GCA_951799425.1. Classification (NCBI taxonomy): domain Eukaryota; kingdom Viridiplantae; phylum Streptophyta; class Magnoliopsida; order Aquifoliales; family Aquifoliaceae; genus Ilex; species Ilex aquifolium. Next base: position 11,946,365 of record OX637410.1, on the reverse strand, counting down.
CCCTGGGAAAATTGACCTTGGCCTTGGCCTTGATAGCCACGGCCCTGTCCTTGTTGTCCTTGTGGAGTAGAAGTTCTCTGCTTCTTCCCCGAACTAGAAGAAGAGGATTGGCCCTCCTTCTTCTTATCCTTAGCACCCGCCTCACGGATGCTTCGAGCATCGTCAACCTCCCTCTCAATGGCCATAGCTGTCTCGACCATAGAGTCCAAGTCTTGCAGGCGGAGGCCCACAATCTTTCCCCGGATGGATAGCTTCAACCCATCCTCGAACCTTCTTACCTTGGCCATATCCGTGGCCACGTAATCATCAGCAAATCGGGCTAATTCGGTGAACTTAGCCACATACTCCATCACCGTCATTGACCCTTGCTTCAAATCTAGAAACTCTCGGGCCTTTGCATGTCGAACGGCCGTTGTGAAATATTTACCCATGAAGAGCTCCTTGAACTCTCCCCATGTCATGGCCTCTAAGTTCTTCGAGGCCGTCACCCAATCCCACCACAATTAGGCTTCTCCCTCTAGCTGGAATGCAGCTAGTCTTATCTTAGTAACGTTTGAGGTGACCTCCATCGCCCCTAAGATCTTGTTGACTTGCGGAACCAATGGTCGGCCACCATCGGGTCCGCCCCTCCCATGAAGACTGGAGGTTTGTGTGCTTTAAACTGTTGGAGGTTACTCGCGCCTCCATGTCCGGCATTTGCACTAGCTTGTGCAACAGTAGCCGCCATCATGCCCATGGTTTCCGTAAACGCTTGTTGATCGAAGACCGGTGGTGGTTGGTTATTGTTCTGCCCACCGCCTCGACGTCCTCTTCTTCCACTTGCCATCTACACACACGTCAAATGGCAATGGCACACTAACTTAGCATCCCGAAGTAGGGACCAAAGTTAAAACATTTATAATTTTCTCATCGTCTCACTAGTAGAGCGTGTGTCTCCGAAAGTAGACATTTATTCTTTGAACTTTCCCGTTCATTTGCTTTCCCACTCCCAAGGTTAAGTTCTCTAACCCTAGTGTGTCCATTTTCCATATACATTCTATCATGCATATAATACACATATCACATATCACATAACATGTAGCAATTTAAGCACATAACATGTAATGTACAATGTATGCAATGGTCTAGACCCATGCCCCATCAAGCCCTAGGTAAATCGCATACCTATGCTCTGATACCAAGCTGTGACGCCCCAATTTCCGGGGGTCCCTTATTAACCGTTGACCACCCGTCAACCCGCGGAAATACCCGTGGATGTCACTCAACCTAACACCACGGTAGTAGCATCCCCTTAACCGGGATCTTAACTCACAATTGTTAACCGGATTCGATTATTCATTTGGGTTCAACCAATATTCAATATACCATGTTTTATACTCCATTATAGTCCATTTAGATCATTGAAGGGAAGGGAAGACCCAGACCGAAAATAGGGCAAGGCAGTTTAAAATCTAAAAATTTTGGAGAGTGTACCGGTACCCAGTACCGGTACCATTCAGTACCGGTACTGTCAACCCACTGGAAAAGGGGTACCGGTACACAGTACCGGTACCATTCAGTACCGGTACCCGGTACCGGTACGGTCAACCCACTGGAAAGGGGGTACCGGTACGAAGTACCGGTACCATTCAGTACCGGTACCCAGTACCGGTACTCTCTCCCCAGTTTTGCCTTTTTCCTCCATTTTTCATTTCCAATTCATTCAAAACCCTTCCCAATTCATCAAATACATGTTTGACAAGGATTTCCATATAAAACATGGTTTGTACAAGTTCTATTACAATTTATTCCATACATTTACATATCAAAAATGAAATTCTTTCAAAAGCTTTACAAAATAACCATAAAAGCCACAAGTCGGCTTTCTTCAACCTTGGGGCTCGAAATGGGAGCCGTCCGCCGGTGTGAACCCAGCACCTGAAATATTTTTCCCACAAAGGGTGAGCCACGCTCAATAGGGTATCTCCTAATGAGGCTACTCCCCAACCTATATGCATATGAAATGTTCACATGCCACAAAACAACAATTCATAACATCCCAATCAAGGAAATATATTCAATGATGAAATTTGCAATGCCATGCTATGGAATGAGGTGAGACCCACTCATGCATATCAACCGAGCCCTTCCCGGCTCCTCTACACATGCAAGTGCCAACGTGTACTAATCCGTCATTTATGTTGTACATCAAATGACATTTCATTCTAGGGTCTTTCTTGGGGTGGATATTTATGGACTTACACCAACGGCACCCAACCGACACGGAATTCATGGACTTCTACCAACGGTTCCGCGTACACCGACACACTTTATGGACTCTTATACCAACGGAGTGCGTATCCAATCACCGGGTCTCTCACCCGAGGGATAGTCTAGCCCTTCTTGCTACCCCAACCCTAACAACCGTGCAAACCGTGCGGCTCGATTAGGTCATCGACCCATCTTACCCGAGTCCACTCGTCATCCACCAAGCGTGGTGAAGACAACCACCATGCACACACACCCACTAAATGCGATGTTCCCGTGCATATGCAATGTGATGCTCCATTGCAACAATATTATCATGTTCAATATGCTATGAGTAACACATGAACATTCTAATCACGTTTTACATATTTCATGGCAAAATTACATCGTAAGCATATAATTTCCATAATTCTCTACAATGTCAATATATTATAACATGTATACATATATCAACATTTTATCTTGAATGACACCCAAGCATGTCATCACAAAATCAAGTAATAACACACTTTAATTCTCATGGCATAATATAAGCACATAGCATGCCCACAATTCACATAATCCAAGAATTATATTAGGTCAATCCCATATACCCAATTCTAGAAATTTCATTTAAAAATTTCTAATTACCAATCCAACTAGAATTGGTCTTTACCCATTTCAATACCCATTTCAACACATTACCAACAATAGGCAAGAGATATACAATCTATCATCCTACCCATTTCATAAAAACATCCTAGGTTTGGAATAAACCTTAGTAGGAGGGAACCTTACCTCTTGTAGCGTGTAGAACAACCGTAGGAAGCCTCCAAAACCCGATCCTATCCCAAAGCCCTAGCCTCCAAAAATCCCGTCCTTGGATTCTCTCCAAAACCCGACCTCCTTGGTATGGTTTTGTAGCCCTTGGCGAGGAGAACGACTTTTGTTCTTGGCCCGAGTGGATTTGAGCTCTCAATGGGTGTAGATCGTAGAGAGAAGGTGGAGAAAACTTGCTCTTTCCCTCTCTTCCTCTCACGTTAAACCGGCTGAGCAAATGGGGAGAGAAATCTGATTTTCTCCCCTTTAAATACTCTTTAAATGCTTGGCCCACAATGCGCCACACGTCCCTTATTTCCCGGGTCCGTTTTAACCTCGAAACGATTAAATTTCGCTCCGGTTCAAGTTCAAAATATTTTTATTTTAACTTGCCGTCATTTATTTCCCAAAATTTAAAATTTTAAATCAGAATTTCGTTTTTGGGTCTCCCGAGGCTCGACCACCTCGTAAAACGCGAAAAATCCGACTAACTCGGAATTTAATGAAATTTGACAGGGTAACTAGTTTTCGCGAGACGAATCCAACGGTGAGGTTCGTTTCGTCATCCGAGTTCTAGAAAATTTCAGGTTTACAACCTGTACCATAGTGGCAATTTACCATTTTGCCCTTTTTCACAAAAGTTCAAATTTTCTCGGGTTTTACAATTTAGAGTCAGAACATATACATATATAAGCTCTAGCTTCAATGAACAAGAATGAGAAGAAATCCCTATCTTAGATCAAGAGTTCCAAGCAAAGACCCAAGCCCTAGAGACCTCCTTCCTCCTTTTTTCTTTCTCCTTTTATCTTCCTTTAGGTTTCTAAGAGATTTGGGGTGAAAGTGGAGTGAAAGAATAGAAGAAAATAGGATGAAAATGTGTTTTATACTCAGCCAAATCCCGACTTTTACTGTTTAAAATTTCTGATTTTTACAGACAGTACCAGTACGTTGTACCGGTACGGTTTGTCCAGATTTGCCCTTTTCACCTGTTTTTCATTTCCAATCCATTTCAAACCCTTCCAAAACCAACCCAAATTTATACAACGTACATTTGTATATCAAACATAGTTGGTAAAAGTTCTATTACATGTGGGGGTTTACAAAAATAACTTGTCTTTGAAATAAAGAGAATTAAGAAAGGGTTAATGTCATTTTGTACTCTAAAAAATTATTTTGATTCTTAAAAATTTTAATTTACACCTTTAATGTTATGATTAAATGGCAATGTAGACCTCACCTAGACTATTTTTTTAATTTTTCATGGTAAATTGAAGCACGTGAATTGTAATTACTTCGGGCATGAGCTTATTTATGTATAAATTGATATATTATTGGTGCTTTATGTGAGTTACACATGATAGAGTTAACCTCTATCTGATTAATAAAATCTTATTTTTGACACACAAAATGGTGTCATGTTGATCTCATACGAATATTTGCACCAATGGACATACCTTTTCTTCATTCCTGAAACAATTACACTTCACGTGTTTCAATTTATGACGAAAAACTGAATGACAGTCTAGGTCAAGTACACATTGCTACCAATTTAGAACATTTAGGGTACAAATTAAAATTTTTAATGCTTGAAAGTACAAATTAAAAATCAAAATATCTTTCGAGGTGCAAAAAGAGATTAGCCCATTAAGAAAATTAAACTGAGCTTGTGTGAGCCAACCGCATTGCTCAGGTTCAAGCTCGGGCTCAGCTTGTTTTTATACGAGCTTAAAATTTTGTTCATATTCAGCTCGGGTTCAATTCCTAAAAATTCCCCCTTTTACCAAATGCATGAATGGAACGATAATGAGAAGTGCATGCACTTACTAGAAATCTTATGCCTCTGTAATCGAATTTCATTCATGTCATCCAAACTTGATAAGAGAAAACAATTAGGAGACAACCAATATTACAGCCCAATGAGTCAAAAAGGATGAACAAGCATCCACTTCAAAAGATAAAAATCCAGAGTTTTTCTACCACAACTACTAGTGGCTCTTCCAATACAAAAAATCGAGCCTTGAAAACCAATAAGATCAAATGAAGGAGTTAAAAAAGGGGATAAATAACAAAACAAGCATCCCAATGGTCGATTTTGTTACCATCACGCCACAAGGCAGCAGGGACCTTCCGGCCCAAGTGACATTCTAGAAAGATGACCCACAGACAGGCTACAAATCACATTCTCATGTCACATCTGAATAGGTCGCAAATAGGCAGAGTAGATTCAAGATAGCTGGGTGTAAAGGTGGAACAAAATTTTAGTAGATTCCAGGTATAATTCTACAGGGAACCTTCTCGCAATATAACTTCCAGTATTTCCCGTACCTGCAAGTAGCAATTTTGCACATCCTGTTAGGAGACTTGGGGCAGATGCTGTAAGAACACATTCAATAACTGGATAAACTATAGCCCTACTTGTGTTATTTTTTTAGCAGCATATTTGATTGATCACCACCAAAAACACATTGCTTGTGTTCATCACATTTGGTAGTATTCATGTAAGTAAATGACGACAACCAAAAAAGACTTCGTTGTACACGATTCATATTATTGTTGTGTAATGTCTAAGAAAAGCTAGAATACAACAAAGAACTACATCTTTGGCTCAAGTACAAGAACAATTATCTCTATTGTGATTGTTTCTAGGTGCAATGGAATGTGTAGTCTTACAATGACAGCATGTCAAAAGCCCTCAATTTTAGGAATTGGTGGGTATATTCACTCAAAAAGGGTAATGCTCAAGTTTGACAATAATAAATTTGTAACTATTGACATAATATCATGCTCACGGTCCAAAGATTAATGGATGACAAAAAAACTTAGCATTTCAATGCTGATTGCAAAAACTCTTCCAACAATTCTCAGAAGATGTAATTAGTGTTCCTCAGAGGAAGCAAATCAAATAACAGATGAAGGTTGTATTTGCTTACTTTGATCAGCATTGATCGTCATCCCTTTTGGCTCAGTAAAAAAGAAGGATGGTAAGAAACGCTACATAGAAATAAGGAAGAAATTGCAGACGAGAAGACCAACATAATCAGATTTCAGCCAAATGCAACCAGCTGCAGTTATACCAAGTATGCGTATAAATGCTTACATGGTTGAAAAGCACTGGCACAATCCAAAAAATGGCTGCTAATATTTCTGGTACATAATGGAAATGGCGTGATAAGCCCCACCTACAGGAACCATAGAAATTATTATTTATCAGGCATGATCAAGCGAAAAAGATACTAAAAGTCACTATAAACCACAACCCAAGGCCATGTCCGCAAAATTGGTCATTTCTCTAGCTCACTGAGTGGGTACATGTCAAGCAATTGATTACATGGATTTAAGAAAACAAAAATTAAATGAAATTTTCAACTTCCATGAAAGTTCTGACCATTTTGATATGCATGATCTGTGAGTTCACTAAATTTGTTCGATGAACTAGGACCTGCTGAACTTACCTCAATCCATCCTAAACAACTCTTTTAGTAATGTTCCTGGGTTCTATTAGCAAAATGCAATATAAAAATAACTCACCATCCCGAGGTTCGGAGAAGGTTGGTCTTCGTCTCACCTGATGTTGTAGTGTATGAGGCAACAATCTGTACAAGAAAGGACCAAATTGATTCTTAGCAAACAAGCAAAAACTACAGCAAGGAACTTTACAAAACTTCCAGTTAAAGTACATAAGAAATCAGACAAGACAGGTAACAAGAACTCATGATAATGACCCCAAGTACCTTTGATGGAGCTTTCCCCCAAACCACGCACTTGCCATTTGTTCTGCGAAATTCTTGCCTTTGCCTGTCATAGTCATAGTTGATGTATATGTATAGAATGCCTGCTACAAGAATATATATTGCAAGCTGGAACAATAGGATAGCTTGTTAGGGAATGATTCGACCTGATTCGTGACCTGCTTTACATCATACACCCAAGTATAAGTGGTTGAATTGTAATATTTCTCGGTTTGAGTCTGAGGTCGATCCCACGGAGAGTTTAATAGCTGGGACTTAAAACATGAACAGTGAATTTGTCAAGCAGTGTAATATGAGATAGCTTGTGATGTGAACTTAAAACTGGTAAATAATTGCGTAAATAAATTGGTGAAATACGATAATGTAAAAGGTACCCTTCAGCTCAAGGATCTCACATGCATTATATTGTTTAAGTACTGGAAATACCACCTTACAACAATTAACTCCTAGGTCATTGGAAAGTCAACCGGTAGGTTTGATGTACATTGAACCATAACACAACAACTATTTAGGTTAGCCGGAAGGTCTCTGTACCATGCATCAGTTCAATAACCCTAGTAAACCAGAAGGCAAGCCATTCAGGAGGGATACTAGAATTATTCAACCGGCAGGTTAATGATTCAGTGATGACGGTATTCCGGTTTGTGCATTGAATCAAAAGCGTTGGATATGCTGAGACTTAACCCATCTATAACCAATCTCCCGACTTTTACATAAAGCCCAACTATGTACATCAATGTATCATTCATGAAGTACGTAATAGATATAGATAGTATGGTATATAGCATTAGGTATCGCTTGGTGTTCATAACCATGAGCATATTATAAATGTAACCATCCATCAATTAAGGGAGGTATAAACATTAAAGCATATATATCTAGAACATCAGCATTTCCATAACTCAAACAATAGTACACATATGTTCACACTTCACCGAAGGGACTACTCACGCCTCATTGCTATAGACGAGCAAGAGGTGCAATATAGTGCCATTACAACTAAACAGAATACAACACGAATCCTTCCCCAAGGAATAGTTGAAACACTACCACTGTTATTACTGGTTAGGGCACAAAAGTGAGAGAGGTTCAACTCTCCAAGTAAAAAGGATAAAAAGAAATGTAGAAGTAACATAAATATCAGTTAGAGAGTAGGTTTGACAGGGCCTCGTTGCTCGATTTCTCTCTTTCTCTCTTCCTCATTGTCTGGAGAGGCTCTCTGACTTCCCCCTGACTCTCTTTAGTCTCTCTGTGGATTCTCTCTGAACTCCTCTGTCTATCCCCTGAAAATGAAGCTGAAGGGCCCTATTTATAGGCTCTGGGAGGGCATTTGAAGCGACAAAATAAAGCTGGCCAATCAGAGGCTTGTTGTTGCACTTTTGGACCAATGGGAGAGAAGGTGGGCTTAAGGCGGTTTAGCCACTGTCTGGACGCCATCACCACCGTCCGGACGGTGCTAAACCTCTGGATTTTTGGTGGTGTGCTCCTCTTTGCTTTGGTGTGGTCTTGGATTAATTACACTTGCCTCCCCTTGTTGATGTAACTTGCACACTTTAATCCTTCTAACTTCCGGCATTTTACGCACAAACCCTTCAAAATATCGAATCACCACATTAACCCTAATTTGTCGTAACTCAATACTTTTGACCTAATTAATCCACAAAATTAAATTATTAACTTAATTAATTATCACACTTTTTAGGGTTAATTAGGGAACAAAATGGTAAGATAGCAACCAAAAATAGAAGGCATAAAACCCAAAGTTTTCTAGTCATAGCTTTGTATTTACAACCAAATTTGGACAACCAAACTTTTGTCTACCAACATATTTGACCAACTTTCAGATAATAAGTGGACCTCTAAACTACTAAAATAGACAAATTTAAAAGTTTACTACTTTACTTTACTATGCAGTTTTTTTTCAGTGTATCCGTCAATTTCTCCCACTTGAGCTTGCTCAATTTTTTTTAGAGTCCAACGGGCACAACATTGAGACGTCTATCTGCAACTGGTTACAAGAGTTTATAACCATCACATAATTTATGTCAGCATCACCATCGCATTATGGAAAGTGGAATAGAAGAGAGGTGTTCATATCACCAATTTCTGGATGACACATACCTGAACTCCCAGATTCACAGGATGATTGACTAGGTACATGCTAAGAGAAGTATACACAGATGGAACCCATACCAAGCATCCCCAACAAATATAAAAGCCAACTGCAAAAACAGAATGTATATTCAACCATAGTGATATTGAGCATCGGCAAAATTAGAAAAGAGAAAACATAACAAAGATGAGATCTAGACATGGAACATGAGAAAGAACAAAGCCTTTATCAACCTCAATCATGTGCAATATCCATCATGTTCCAATATCCAGCTTCCCACCAAAAGAATTTTGTGACATGCACCATCATCAATATAGTATTTACAAGTATAGAATCAGCCACTCTCCCGTGTGCTTCATATTGATAGATAGAGAAAGTAAGCATCAAAATAGCAATAAGCAGATCACATAAGTCTATGTATGGATAAGAATCAGGCATACACAGCCGAGCAAGGAAGTACTCCACGTTAGGTTAATTTGAAATTCAAATCAAGCATTGCCTTGGAGCATTTACCTGCTTTATGCAATAGGTCACGACAAGAACTGCCCAAGACATCATCCCAAATCTGTAGTTTGTGAAAACTTTGATATCAAAGTTCTTGCCAATGCGAGGATACAACTCCATACCCTGAAAGAATGACAAGCACAGGAAACAATACATAAGAATATAAAATGATTAAATTGCCATCATACCCCCAAACATAAGTCCTAACATAACAAAAATATATTATTACAATTTTTTACTTTGCTTTGAAGATCACCAACTAGGGATTCATGTTTGAACACATAGGACAAAGGAAGTTGGTGAAATGTGAATACATTAGTAACATCGGCTATATCGGGATTATGAGAGAAGAAAGCCAGAAAAACAGAACCAAATTTTTGAGCTCATAATTCATTAGTAGCAAGATGAATGCATAGAGACATATAACAAAGCAATGAACAAATTCTCTAATAAGTAGTTGAAAGCAACACACAATTAGATGGTCATAGAATAAAATATGTGCTGCAAAGAGGGTCACCCAGTAGAAATCGACTATTACGTTTCCACATGAACTAGAATCAGTTGAAGATGGTGCCACATGACCCTGTTATACATGAATCACTAGGGTCAGCAAAGTATACCCATGTACAAAGATATCTAAGCAAGAATTAGTCTTAATGTAAATCCTCACCTTTATGTATAAGAAAATACATAAGATGAAGCTTCCAAAAATGAGTGCTGAAAATATTTCTCCCAAATGATCATAGACAATCGTTGGGTTGAATATCCCAAACCTAAAGAATTCAATGCAGATAAGCAATTAATACCCATATTGTAATGTAGCTATTGTTTTTAGATACCAAAAATCCAATGTAAAATATGGTTTCCCGTGTAAAAGAAGTGAAATTCCAAGGAATGTGAAGTCAACGTTGACAGAAAGTTTTTCTGATAAAAGGTCATGCAACTTCAAACAATTAATCAGAACATTAATATTTGCAAAAAAACCTACAAGCATGAGACAAGGCACATGCTCTGAATAACTCAAACAACTAATTCGACAACAATATTGTAAAAAGCTACAAGCATGAGAAAATATATCGGCTCTAGATAGTTATTTTTGACAGACCAACAACTGGAAAAGAAGTTGGTACAGAAGTTACATTATGACTACAATCAACAATCTTTAAGGATCACTTCTATTCAAAAGAGCAACTACAAACAATAAAAGACAAGATGAAGCCCTCATTACAAATAATGTGATACTAAAACATCGTTGTTTCTCAAAGTTTAGAGCATAAAACAAAGGAGCCAATGCAGTAAATCCAATAAGACAACAAGCAAGATCAAAACGAAGATGTAATCTTCCAATAATCAGCCCTCTAAAATTACAAGGAAGAGCCTGAAGAAAGCACAACAGACAACAGCTAAAAATAAGCAAATTTATAGTATCTAAGTGCTTCAGCTAATAGAAGTGCTCATAGTAGCAACTGAAACAATATTATATAGAATTTGGAGCCCTCTAAGCCACAATTTTTAGGTGGCCTAAAGCACATAGGCAGTCCTTAATAACCATATTTGATGAAGTCATTACCATATATGCGGCCAAACCATTTGCCTGCAACAAGCAGAGAGTGTCAAACCCAACAAGTTAATTTTATAGCAGCTAATTGTACTTGTTTTTATTAACTATTAGTCTCTAGGTTCTCTTTCTTTTTCTGAGATAATAAGAAAGAGTTCTGCAGCGCAAGTGTTGAATATCTGGTACCTTGTAGACAGGTCTATTCCCTGAAGGAGATATTGGTCTTTCAACCCTTTTGCTTGGTAACAAAAGCTGAAGGGAAGCCTCAAATGCTCCATAACAGAAAATTATTTTCCATGCAATTGCAGTGGGTTTTGGCCAACTATCAATAAATCCATGTAGCCCATGCTGCCTTAGATAATTACATGTCTCCAATATAGACCCATCAGCATGAACCATCGTATACCATCTGCATATAATTGTAGCAAATTATGATTTAGTGCCAAAGAATAGCAAAGATTTCAAATTTTGATAGAGTAGCAATAATTACAAATAAATGAATCTCCTTGGTCCTTTGAACTCAATAAAGCACAAACACAATTTAGCTATAATATCAAATTTGTAAGGTATCCCTCCAGTATTGTATCCATTTCCACCCATGCTGCTTAGATTCAATAACTTAGCTAGACTTACACTATGCAGTCCCATTGAATTACGGTCAGCATGCTTAATACCCCCCAGTTCAAAGAGAAACATCTTTTAATTAGATAATGGCTCATTTCAACTACTTGATTTTTTGCAATAGTACTTGTTGTGATCCAACTATACATTTGTGAATTGAATTGTGAGGCAGAAAAAAACTAAGATTTGATTTTTGGGAACTGAATCACTAAATTTCCTTTCCTTTTGTTGGCCCCAGCTTTCCCAGCAACCAAACGGAGGGTAAAACAAACTTAATTTGCATTTTCTAGGCGACACAAGTACACTTCAAACACTATATATCAAAGAAACTTGGTGATACTTCAAATCTTGGAAAAAATTGCAGTGAAAGTCCATTAGATCCAGAGATTCCTGATGCTAAAGGCGAATAAAGTTATCAAAGACTTACAGTAGAATAACGAAAGGAGGGCAGAGCGTGAGAAGTGAGAGCATTGATACGTATGTAACCAATGGTGAATGTACCATCTTCGACTCCGCCATGTTTACTCTCTGAGGTCTAGCCTTGACTTGGGGAAACACTGGTTCTTCTTCGTCATCATCATTGTAGTAGCTTGTATATGGAGAGTGCACCAGTGGACACGTCACTCGCAATTTTACCCTTCCTCTTAAATCCTTATTACGATAGTGACACATATTTTATGATCATGTGAACACAACAAAACGAAAAAAAGAGATGGAAAATTACACTCAAATCCCTTAAGGTTTGTCACTTAATCACTTAGGTCCTCTAACATTTGAAATTTACATACAGACCTCCTAAAGTTTGTACACTTGTAACACTTAGATCATGCCCTCATTGTTCGTTAGTATATATCCATCGGTAAATTATACCCAAACTCCCTAGAATTTATAGACATATAACACTTAGACCTCTTAAATGTGAAATATTAGACGTAAACCCCTTATTAGTTACAAAACTAACAAAATCTATTAAATGACCTAATTAACTCAATTAAAGATAGAAGATATTGTGTCCATTATAGTTTGACCCCTTATTTGGTTTTTTAGTTTTATTCCAATAGACAATATAATCGCATGCAAATGAGCGTTGAATTGAGTTCTTTGATATATTTATATTGATTACTATTTTTTCCTAAAAAAAAATTGACATTTTATTTGAGTTTTATGTCAATAGATGATATAATAGAAAAAAAAAATGTTGATTAGACTTATTTTATATTTTGTACTTGATAATGGAAAAATTGACCTAAGTTGAAAAGTCCATTTAGTCCAATATGCTCCAAGTATGCCACTCTTAACTTCTAAACGCAGTTTATACATTTGAGTTACTTACTAACTTAGGCATCGAAAAGTTCTTTTTCAGGTGATCAAAGTATAACAAATGGACGTGGACGTCATCCAAATTTTGGCATCAACAGTATTAATATGATTTTTTTAAGAAAAAATTAGATTTTTATTCTTGATTGTTTCAATAAATGACATAATAGAACATGAATTTTGATTGTAAAATTTAAAATATTTGATATTATATCTTTAATTGGATTATTTTTAGTTTAAATGTAATTTTTTAAATTTAAGAGGTCTAAGGAAGTTTGTATGTAATATTTTAAATATCAAGGGGTTTTAGTGATTAAATGACAAACTTCAGAAAATTTTGGTGTCAAAAAAAAAGAAAGAATAACTCACCGTTTTTGGGAGTAGAAGAATCTTTTCATGTCAACTCAACTCAATAAAGTTTTTGTCCTAATGTTTTTTAGGGTCGATTACATAAATTTTTTTCGCCATTAAGATCTATCAAGGACAATTTTTTCAGTTAAATCATAGGTTGTTATATATTTCTTTATTATTTTAGTTGAAGTTAATTTTGGTCTTTCTTTACTCCTACGTTTACTTCCAATGACTATTATATCCTTCTTTTTCATCGGTGTCGTAGTAGACTATTAATAAATATATCCAAACCATCTAAATTGATTATTCCCTAACTTATCTTCTATATGTTATTTTTACTTTTTCTCGTATATATTAGCTCCTAATTTTACTGCACATTCATATTAACATTCTCATTTTTGTCACACACAATTTTTGAACGTTTTTGTGTGGTAACTTATCTCATATAGTTGTCCATCACTCAGTACCTTAAATGCATATGGTCATTCTATAGAATTTTACTTTTAGTTTAAGGGGTATACATCTACCACACAATATAACAAATACATTTCACCATTTAATCCATCTTGCATTAATTCTATGGATAAGTTATTATCAATATCACACTCTCTATGAATAATAGACCCTAAATATTTAAAGTGTTCATTTTTTGGTATCTATTGATCTTTAACTTTTACTAATTCTTGGTTTCAATTTTTTCTTTTACTAAAAGTATATTCAATGTACTCAGTTTTAGTCATACTTATCCTAAATCCTTTTGATTCTATAGCTTGTCGCAAATTCTAGTTTATTGCTATTTTTTTTTTTACTTTCATCAACTAGCACAATATCGTCCACAAATAACATACGCCATAGGAGCTCATGTTGAATGTGCTTAGTCAATTCATCCATAACCAAAAAAAAAAAGAATTTAAAGCAGAACTTTTGATTTAAACCTGTAGTAATTGAGAATTTATTAGTTTCCCCCGCCGTTGTTCATCACTTCATAATATCTCTCTAAGAACAATATCATATGCCTTTTCTAAGTCTATAAAAATCATATGAAGGTCTTATTTTTCTCCCTATACCTCTCGAGTGGTCTCCAAAGTATATATATATTGTGTTTCCATTTTTGATGCTCTAGGCATAAATCTAAATTGATTTTCAAAAACTATTGTTTGAAACCTTAATCTTTGCTTGATCGCCCTTTCCCAATATTTTATTGTATGATCCATTAGTTTAATACCTCAATTGTTTGTTCAACTTTGTATGTCTCCCTTATTCTTATATATAGGTACTAAAATACTCTTCGTCCACTCATTAGACATTTTCTTGGTCAATATAATTTTATTACATAATTTAGTTAGTTATCACGCACTAACATCTCCTAGACACTTTCAAACCTCAATATGTATACCATTAGGTCAGAAAGCTTTTCCTATCTTCATTTTCTTTAATACATCATTTACCTCTAACACCCTAATCCTACAAAAAAAATGTATTTTCTCTAAACTCCCGGTAATTTCTATTATCCTCAATAACTAGGCTCTTTATATGATTTTTATTTAGTAAATTTTCAAAGTAATTCTTTCATTTTTCTTTAATTTCCTCATTTAATTTATTAGGCACGAGCTTGAACTCATTTGTTTCATTTTCTCAACTGAGTCCAACCGAGCTTGATATACTTGAAGTTTGCCACGATCTCAAGCTAATCTTAAATACTTGTCGCAAAAAAAAAAAAAAAAAAACAGAAAAGAAATCTATTATTTGTATCCCTAATTGAGTTTGCACTTGTCATATAAAGGGAAATCACACAATGGAGGTTGGTTTTTATTTCAATTTTCATTAGTATATTTAGTAGTTAAAATTTGATGCAATTATCTTGAAGTTTTAGATTCGATGGTGATGATGATGGATTTAAGTATGGGCCCCCTTAAGAGCCCAAAACCTTTTGGGCTCATTTAAGACAACCTAAACACAAAAAAGGTAAAGAAAGCAACAAACACAGGCGTTATGGATGCAACAAAAACAAAAAAGACCAGAGCAAATGAAAATGTTCCAAGGGAAAATAGCCCTCCAAAGCCTCCGATCACAGGCACCATCTTCGCAATTCTCCTAACAAGCTCTGATCCAGCATCTATGTCCACACTAACATCCTTATATGTGTGACTGCCATCCGTACTAGTATTTCCACTGTTATTGCTGCTTGACATTGACAATGTAATGCTACTCTTCCTAGATCTTTGAGGCCCTACTCCAGAAGTTATTGATAATGGTTGCAGCCTCTTTAAGAAGGAATTAAACTTGAGTATACAAGGACATGGATGTGTGATATATGATTTTTGGCAAGAGAATTTGGTGGAAGCTGCAATGCATCTTGATAGCTCGGTATGGGCTCCAAATGTCATGGTCATGGTAGGCCAAGAAGATGCAGACACCTAAAATATGAGAAGAAGAAATAAAGTGAAGTTGGGTAGCAATTATCAGATCACATATAAATTAAACATTAGTACAGTTTACAAAACATTATATTTGACAAAAGTGATAAACTATGCAAACTTGTGCATGTTAACATATCAAAGATTTCATTTTTCAGGTGAATAATAAAAATACATTCACAACAACGATAAATAGAGTGAATCATATCTAGCGCACACAGTCCCAATAAATGAGAGACACTATTAGATTTTGCATAAGCCATGAACTATGATATGTTTCATCCATTAGAGCACAAGATTTTGTTATGAACCCAACTGTTGATCCAAAAGACATAGGACTTATGGGGGTTTAGAG
Source organism: Ilex aquifolium (assembly GCA_951799425.1). Classification (NCBI taxonomy): domain Eukaryota; kingdom Viridiplantae; phylum Streptophyta; class Magnoliopsida; order Aquifoliales; family Aquifoliaceae; genus Ilex; species Ilex aquifolium. The sequence goes on along the minus strand of OX637410.1, from coordinate 11,930,335 downwards.
CTCATAACTATTTGATTGTAACATTCTACCACGCCTAGAGCTGACGTCCACGGCGGTCCACTCTATAGACATTGGTAACCCTTTCTCTTTGGCGCCTTCACTCACCTACCGATATTCGAAAAGCCGGAGCCGGGGTAGGGATGTAAAGTTACCTACCAATTATTCTCTAAAGGAATAGGAATGTGTCTGGAAGTTGGACGAGAGGTGGTGGGCCCCTATTTGACAACGGCACCAGACATGGCTATGCCGACACTACAGTGGCTCCATAGCCTCAAAATGGTATGGGAGACAAACAAAACTCTTCTTGTTATAAAAAAATATCCCTTACTCCATTCCTAACCTTAGTCAGGAATGGTCGGATGGTAAAAATCAACTCCTTCCTGGAAGGTCATGCAATGGCACTATGTCTATACATAATAGTACGACATTTTAATCCAGCGTATAGGCCACCCTTCCGTGACCCGAACTCATGTTGGTATCTGCTCTGATACCAACTCTTATGCTCATAACTATTTGAACGTAGTAGATTCAAGATCAATAAAGAAAGTAAGTGCCAATTACCAAAACTCTTACTAAAATAAAAAAAAAAAAAAGTAGGTGAGGCTAATAGATCCAAACCCTGAAACAATGGTAAAATATAGCACAACATGATTATGATAAAATACAATAAAAATTGCCGAAGAAACGATTTCTTATGATCAGACTAAATTGTCCACAAATTTCGACCATTGCCACTGGTATTGTTCCAAATTTTAACCAAAAATTTATGCACCTTTAGTTCGCTGGAAGAAGGCCGGAGGATGGTGGCACAAGGGTGGGTGAGGGAGGGAAGATAGATACGACTGCGAGAGAGAGAGAGACAGAGTGAAGACCAGCTATTATTCTTGCTATGTTCTGTGTTTCTCTAAAGTACATACCAGTTAGGGTTTTAGCTTTTCTTTATTTTTTGTTTTTTATATTTGCCACTTTTTTTCCCACTTTCTCATTATTTAATGATAGTTTTCTTTTTATCTTTTTCCTCTTTTTTATTCAATTATTTTTTATTTCTTCTTTTCTTTCTCTATTTAGTTTAATATTTTTTTAGTACCAGAAATTTGTTCACACCCCTCGTGCATGCATATTTCTAAGTATCTATTTTTTAATGTAGTATCATCGTTATATTTAATATTTTCTCTTATTGGAAATATGACTTGATCCCAAAATATAGGTGGAGGATAAAAACTAGTTTGTCATTATTAACAACACGAAGGTTTTAAATAGAAATGTTAAATAGGCGAGCTTGACAAGTCTTGATATGCTCAGGCTCGACTTGTACATGGTAAAACTTAAATAGTAATCCAAAATTCCCAAGTTTCTCCCGCTGGTTTAATTAAGCAACAAACACTCTGTGTAAACAATATTATTTTATTACTGTTCTAGTATTCCAATTTTTCTTTTTTCAAAATTTTGATGCTAATACTTTAGAAAATTTGAGTTATTCTCGAAAATTACAAAAGTGTGCCATATCCTCGCTCTAAATTTTTGAACAAGGATTCACTAATTGCTTGTAAATTCATTTCTGGGTTCTACCCTATTTTCGTAGTAAATTCCTAATGTGACGACAATGCATAACCAACTAGGCCCTTGGGAGGAAAGCGCTAGAAAACAATCTTTCCAATAAATGAATCTGAACCTATCAAGTGATCCCCCTTCTAGCCTCTCCTATAACTCTATGCAATGGAAGTAGTGTATCATACAAGACGTGCAGGTGATAGGTAAATCGAAGCCCATAAGCGCCTGATATATACCCTTCACCAAAAAAGAGGGGTTCGTGGAAGCATTGGTTTCCAACGCTGAAATTTAGCTTGAAGACAAGAGCATACATTAGCTGATCAGCACAAACTTTTCTATATAACCAAAAAAAAAATTCTATATGGCACCAAAAATTTCTTCTTCTTGCATAATCAATCAAATTTTCGACAAGGGGGGAATATTTCGGAAAAGGAGGGTTATGTAGGTCCCAGACAGAACTCTGATTGATCTTGTTTTTAAGAAATCAATTCCCTATCTCAAATTCCCTTTTTTAATCCTTCTCCCATACAATACATCAATCTTAAGAGACAAAATTTCTTCGCACAGGAAACCTAAGATGAAAGAGTGTAAATCGGTGTATTGTGCATGTGCGCTCGTGTGTGTGTGTGGATGGGCCTGAATCTGTGAGAGTGAATCGATGGGAGTGTCGTGTCATGTTGTGTATGCATTATTTCTGTTTGTGAGGCTCTGCTTGAGGGTGTGTGTTTGTGTTGCAACAATAAAAATAGGAAAAGAATAAAGGAAAGAGAAGATAGATTACCTGATCAGCGGCGACAGCTCTTCATGAAGGCGAGGAAGGATAAGGAGAAGAGAGAGTGGCAGATTGCGGTGGCGTAGGGGGAAAAGCAGTGACTTTCAGATTGGGGATTCAACAACACAACAGAGTGCAAATTCTCGACTTGAAAAAATAAATATATATAAACAACGATGCTAAAAGTTTGAAACTTTCTTTTAGAGTTAATTATATAGATAACCCTTAAATTATATCATTTGTTTCAATTCAGCTTCTAAACTAATTTTTATATCAATTCAGTCCCTCAACTATACAATTTGACTCAATGTTATCCTTTCTTTCAAATTTATTATTAATTTTAACGGAAATTTTCACGAGCACATCACATAAGTCAAGGATGAGGATAGTTCAGATTATATATGTGATATACACGTGAGGCGATCTGATAAAATTAATAGTGAATTTAGACAGAAGAGTCACATGATTGAGAGGCTCAATTGACATAAAAATAAGCTCATGAACTTAATTAACAAAAATGATATAATTTAGGGGTCATTTGTGTAGTTAACTAGTTTATGTTTCTTCAGCAGAGATACATCTATTGATTAAGCCCTTCTTTTTTGGTTCATTACCATTTGATTTTTGGATGCATTGTTCTTTCTTTCTGTCTCCTTTAACTATGGTGAACTTTTATACGGTAGAATCACATTTACAAAATATAAACCCAACGATACTTCCCTGTAAATCATGTTGTGTTTGATACGCAGTAATGTTTCTATAAGTTAATAGAATCAAGACAGGAATAGAATTGAATGTATGTTACCTGGTCAATGTTTGGCAATAACTAGAGTTAAGCGTTGAAATAGAATTAAAAATCCACTAAAATATTTAAATAAATAAACTTTTAAAAAATCGTTAGACTCGTACCCAACTCGAGCCCAAACCTATACCCAGACCCTCGGACCCGACCTTGACCCTAGGTGGTGGTGGGGGTGGTGGTAGTAGTGATAAGTTAAAAGTTAAAATTTAAAATTTAAATGGATTACTGCGTTTAAAAGTGAAAATTTAAATGAGTTATTGTGGATAAAAAAAATAAAATAAATTACTGTAGTTAAAATTTTAAAATATATTATAAACAATCGAATATAAACAATATGAGTCTTTGTTTTGTTTTTCTAAGTGAAGAGCTTAAACAACTCAAACACAATGTCATGTTTAATTATTATAGATAACAAATCATATATTAATGGGATTAGATATTCTATGGGAATGGGAATGGATTTTCATTACTACATACCAAACATTGAAGTTTCATTCTCATGGTTTTTTACCACATACCAAACACAGCGTAAATATCGATTTAAATGAAAGTCACAATGAGAAATGCATTGCTTTTTGGTACATTGGCAAAAATATTCAACGGGTGCTCATTCCTTCAATATACTATACCTCAATTTGCCTCAATAGTCTATCAACAGCTAGATGACTTGGATCCATCTTTCGCTACATATCTGCGATTGCATTGAAGGGCACTGGGCTAGACAAGGTGTCAAGAGCTTGATAATCGAATAGGTAGAGAGAAATTTGACTGGTGATTTTTAATTAAGCAAGGAATGGTTCCTTGACTGGCTGGAGTGGGAGGATCTACTAGGAGGTACAAGAAATTGTTTTGGCAAAAGTAAGTTTATCATTCAACTATCCAACAGGTTGTGCTGACAGTTGAGGCACACAACTAAGCCAGTGTACTAGCAAGAACCTCTTGAGTAGGGGTGATAATCGTGTCGTGTCGTGTTGAATACTAGTTAACCTTTATCCAATCCGTTTAACTAATTGTGTCGTGTCGTATTGACCTTCAAGCACGGATTTCATTATCACTTAATCGAACCTATTTTCATACTTTTTCTATAAATTAAAAACTAACTTAATAAATATAAAAATAAAAATGAGTAAAAATATCTTTTTTGTATGGAAGTCGAACCACTACTTGATAAAATATAATAAAAAATTAATATTTTATTCTTATAATATTACTTGAACGTGTTAATTGTATCAATTTCGCGTTGTTCTTCTTTCACACTAACTCAACCCATTTATTATTCATGTTAACGGGTCGTACCATATATGGATTCGTGTCGAGAAATGATCAACCCTAACCCACTAATTTCGTGTCAATTTGTAGTCATGTTTTTGTATGGTGTCAGAAATTGCAATCCCTACTCCCAAGGGATCAAACCTCGACCTTTAAAAGCAGAAGCTTCATGGAGGAGAAAAGCTAGGACTAGAACTGTCACGCCCCGAATTTCCACAAACCCGGAGAGTGAGTGAAAAGGGAGAAGAAAAGTAAATGAAAGGTCATTAAGTTGGATAAATTGGTTTCTCATTCATTTTCCACGTTTTCCCAAAGTTTTTCAAGCCATTTTTCTTCCATTTTTAGCCTTCAAGGTTTCTAAACCCCCCCTTTTGACATCCTTCCCACCTATTTAAAAGGTGTTTTACACACTTAACAAGTCTTTTAATTTTTCATAAAATTTCGACATAACCTCCTTTGTTTTCCAAGCCTTTTTCCCACCTAATATTCACAATATTTCATATGCATAAGTATATCACAACCCACCCTCACTCGGTGGCTGAAATCCATGTAAATTAAACATACATCCTTTGTTTTCAACATACACATCTAGTTATCTCAATATACACATACGATACTCACTAAATAAAGATATCCTACACATCAATTGGGTTTACACCCTTACACTTTAAAATGGCCCAAGGTGTATAATCCATTACTTTTTCAAATTGAAATACAAGTCATTTGGGCTTATGCCCATACATACAAAATATGCCCCAAGGGCCAAATATTCATTCAAGCCCCTTTTCTCTCCTTCCTTTAAGACTTCCTCAAGTCTCAAGTACCGGGAGCCTCATCTGTAATATGATATCCCACAAATGGGTTAGCTCAACTGCTGGTATGACAAAATACTAATGCTAGGAACAAATTTAAGGCGTGGCATGTACAAATGTACATTTTAAAATCTACAACCCCATAATCCCTCAATGTTATGCAATGTCAATATGCATGACACACTCATGCAACTCTATGCCACTCATGTCTCGCTTCACGGTCCGCCCCTGTCAGCCTGCGAGTACTGTCATTTGCCAGATTTTGGGTTTTTCACCACAGGATCTACACCGTCATAATGCATAGTACCAAGTGCTCAACCCCACACTATGTTCCAATGATTCATGTATGCCAAGATGCCATGATTTTTCTTAATGTAAATTCTATGGAACATTTCATCAAACACATGGTGTGTAACTTAAAATATGCCTCATTTATAAAGTAAAACATAACTTCAAATTCACAACACTTTACCCACATGAATGTGAAGCACCATTCAATGGATTAAACATATGATCAAGTTTCATGTTCATTACTTTCACAATTTCTCAAGGAAAATACAAATACACAAATTACCAACTCATGGAATAATTCATAACTCTCAAACCACAAGAGTTTATCTACATGAACATAAGCTAGAATATGATAATCCAACACATAAGCTAGGTACACCTTTATCATAGCATCAAATTGTCAAGAAACTCAAAGAACATAAAAGTACTTAAACTACTAACTCTAAGTTTTCAAAGCAACTACCACCTAAGTGATTTTCTAACATCAAGTAAACACCTAAATCATTCAATCAATACATAGAAAGGCAAGAAAACTTAAATCTATTCCCAACTTAGCAAAATATCATACCTAAAATGTTTTTTTCTCAAACCAAGGAAGTTGTGTTCGCTTTATTGCCGAACCGATCAGTGAGAATATAGCTTTTGTTGAGGGGAACAACTTCTTAGAAGGAAGTCTTGCAAGAATCTTGGCCTAGGAATGAGGTTTGGTGGCTTGAAGCTTGAAGAACCTAGGATTTTTCTTCCTTTTTTCCTCCAAGAACGTGTACTGCTATATCTCCAGGCCAAATACTGATATTTTTACACTAAAAGGTCTGTATTTATAGTGGAGGGCAAAGGTGCAAAATGACCCTTTTGCCCTTGATGAATCCGGGATCCTGTTATACTACAACTCGTCCCGAAACGCCTCAATTCGACATTTAATTTTAACCAAAGTTCTTAAAATTATTTAAAATGAAAATTTTCAAAAAAATATATTTTCGCTAGTGGCCGGGTTTGGCCGGTCCCACCTAGGCCACCCGGGATGCCATTTCGGTCCAATTTTTAAAACTATTTTCGTTTAGGCTCAAATTCGCACAGTATGTGTATTTTAACATTCTAAGCATGTTTCTATTCTATGACATACTCAAATTATACTTCTAAACATGACATACGCCTAAATTATACATATGTAGTGTCCTACCGACAAATGATGCATGAATAGTGTGCCCTACCGGCAAAACTGAAAAATTTATCCTCACTTTTTAGATCTCTACATCCTTCCCCCCTTAAATAAATTTCGTCCCGAAATTTAGAAATGTACCTCTATGAATAAACAACTCTGGATACCTAGCGCGGACTTCAGCCTCACGCTCCCAAGTAGCCTCCTCGACCCCGTGATGGTTCCAAAGACCCTTGACCAAAGGGATGGTCTTGCCCCGCAAAACCTGGTCCCTCGAGTCCAATACCTCCACTGGCCTCTCATAATAAGAAACATCGCCCTCCACTTGAAGATCTACCCAATCTAACACATGTGAAGGGTCAGGCTTGTACTTCCTCAACATCGACACATGAAAGACATCATGAACCCCAGATAGCTGTGGCGGTAATGCTAGCTTATAGGCCACCTTACCAACATTCGCAAGGATCTCAAATGGTCCTATAAACCGCGGCGATAGTTTCCCGTTACGCCTGAATCTCCTCAATCCCCGCCGTGGGGCTACCTTGAGGAACACATGTCCCCCAACATCAAATGATAGAGGTCTCTACCTCTTGTTTGCATAGCTCTTCTGGCGGCTCTGTGCCGTCAACAGACGCTATCTAATCATCTGTATCTTGTCTGTGGTCTCACGGACTATGTCAGGCCCCAAGGCAGTTGTCTCCCCTACCTCAGTCCTACATACCGGTGAACGACACGGCCTACCATACAACACCTCAAAATGTGTCATCTCAATGCTAGACTGATAGCTGTTGTTGTAGGCAAACTCTACTAAAGCAAGGTGATCTTCCCAACTACCCTTGAAGTCCATAATACATGCTCTAAGCATGTCCTTAAGTATCTGAATAGTACGCTTTGACTGACCGTCAGTCTGAGGGTGGAAAGCAGTACTAAACAGTAGCTGAGTCCCTAAGGCTGTCTGAAGACTCTGCCAAAATCGTGCAGTGAAACGTGGGTCTCTGTCTGAAACAATGGAAACAGGAATCCCACATAGTCGTACTATCTCTCGGATATACAGCCTACTGAGAACATCCACTGAATCAGTCGCTCTAATCGGTAGGAAATGTGCGGACTTCGTCAACCTGTCAACAATAACCCAAACTGCATCGTAACCTCTAGGTGACTTCGGAAGACCCATCACAAAATCCATGGTAACAAACTCCCACTTCCACTCGGCCAATGGCAATGGCTGTAACAAACCCCCAGGTCTCTGGTGCTCAGCCTTAACCTACTGGCACGTGAGACATCTCGATACAAACTGCACCACATCCCCCTTCATCCCCATCCACCAATACTGGCGACATATATCATGGTACATCTTAGTGCCCCCTTGGTGTACTGCTAGGCGTGAATGATGGAAATCTCTAAAGACATCAGCCCTAAGAGACTCTGGAACAAAGACTCTACCCATATACCTCAGGCTAAGGTCAGAATGAACTATCCATCCCTCAAAGCCCTCGGCGCTTGCAACTCGTACTCGAATATGCCCTGCCTCTGTGTCCTGTAACTGTGCCTCAATAACCCTGCTTAACAGTGTAGGCTGTGTACAAACACTGAATAGTGTGGCGTGTTCCTCAGACTCAGCAAGGTCTAAGTCAAACTCGCCAATGTCTCCCATCATCTCCCACTCCCTAATAGCAATGCTAGCTATAGTGCTCCTCGGTCTCCTACTAAGTGCATCTGTTACGACATTGGCCTTCCCAGGATGGTACTGAAGGTCAAAGTCATAGTCCTCCATATACTCCATCCATCTCCTTTGTCGAAGGTTCAAGTCCTTCTGCGTGAAGATGTATCTAAGGCTCTTGTGATCTGAGAACACCTCGAACCTCTCCCCATATAAGTAGTGTCGCCAACTCTTAAGTGCAAAAATGACGGCAGCTAACTCCAAATCATGTGTGGGGTAGTTCTGCTCATGATTCTTCAACTGACGAGAACCATAGGCTACCACTCTACCCTCCTGCATCAACACACAGCCTAATACCTCTCGTGAAGCATCACAATAAACAATATAGCCAATACCTCCCTTTGGTATAATTAGGACAGGTGCTAAAGTCAGCCTCTTCTTCAGCTCCTGAAATGAATGCTCACAGTTATCTGTCCACTCAAATCTAATGCCCTTGAGCGTCAGACGAGTCATCGGCGCGGCAAGACGAGAAAACCCCTCTACAAACCGACGGTAGTACCCTGCCAATCCTAAGAAACTCTGAATCTCAAACACACTCTTCGGCCTCTCCCAACTCATAACAGCGTCAATCTTAGAATGATCCATAGATACTCCACTACCTGACACAACATGGCCTAGAAACTGCACCTCCTGAAACCAAAACTCACACTTCGAGAACTTAGCAAATAAACGGTGTTCCCTCAAAATCTGTAACACAGTCCGTAGGTGAAAGGCATGCTCATCCTCAGAAGGTGAATAAATCAAAATGTCATCAACAAACACCACAACAAACTGATCTAAATAAGGACTAAAAATGCGATGCATCAAGTCCATGAATGTCGCCGGGGCATTCGTCATACCGAATGGCATAACCACGAATTCATAATGGCCATAATGAGTGCGAAAAGTTGTCTTCGCCACATCCTCCTCCCGTACTCTCAACTGATGATACCCCGATCTAAGATCAATCTTCGAGAAACATCTCAAACCCCTAAGCTGATCAAACAAGTCATCTATCCTTGGCAACGGGTACTTGTTCTTGATAGTGACCCGGTTCAGCCTCCTATAGTCCACACACAAACGTAATGTCTCATCCTTCTTCTTCGCAAATAGTGCCGAAGCACCCCATGGAGAAGTACTAGGACGAATAAAAACCTTACCCTGCAAATCAGTCAACTGCTCCTTCAGCTCTCTCAACTCAACTGGAGCCATACGATAAGGTGGAATGGAAATAGGCATAGTGTCTGGGATAAGCTCTATCGTGAACTCTATCTCTTGTCTCGACGGTAGACTAGTCAAGTCATCCGGGAAGACAACTAGAAACTCATCCACTACGGATGGTAACACACTCTTTGTAGTCCCACCCCTATCTACTACCAAACTAGCCAACATGTAACTATGACCTCCCCAACTCCTTGAGTCATACAAGGGTGGAACTAAGAAATCCCCACGATCTCCCGTAAAATAAAAGCTATCTCCCTCAGGAGTACACACTGTCACTCTCCCTTTGTAGCAATCTATACTCGCCCGGAAAGCAAACAACCAATCCATCCCCAAAATAATATCAAAACCAGACATGTCAAGCATAATGAAGTCAAAATAAAGGATGCGATCAGCTATCTCTATCGAGCAATCTCTACAGATCCTCGTCAATATCACACTACCCCTAACTGGGGTGTTAAAACGCAATGGTGGGTCTAGCCGATTTATGTCCAACCCCAATGTCATGGCAAGCATGATAGATATGAATGAATGAGATGCACCCGAGTCTATCAGTACGTTGGCCCATGAACTAAACACAAGGAATGTACCTCGAACCACTGAAGGTCCAGAAGTAGATGCCTCTGGTGTGGCCACTGTATAAACACGACCCTGAGTAGTTTGGCCCTACCTATCCTTTCATGTAATGAGTAATTTCCTTACTCCATATTTCTTTCCCTTGAAAGGCTTACCATGTCATTTTCAATCAATCTTCAAGCAAAATCATTTAATATAATTCATCAATTATTGCACCACGATCTTTCAATCATATTCTTTCTGAATAATTCTTAAAACCCAATTGTACAAGAATTAAGTCATTACTTAACATTTAATTTTTTTAATTTTTAAATTTTTTTTTACCCAAAGCAACACTAGCCAACTATTCATACTAATTCCAGACCACTATTAATAACCTCAAATAAATGGTCATATAACAACCTCCAATCCACTCAGAAGTAAAATCACAATTTGTACTCTTATTCCAAAATCGACACAAATACTTATTCATTTTACCATGCCCCTCCAATTGATTGTATTTGAACATTGCACCATTTCATAGTCTCTTAGTCACCCTAATGAAAGACACATCCAACTCAAAGTTTTCACCATAAAATCAAAATTTTTAATCTTTCTGCAATTCTTAACATCCCTATCAATTCCAATAACTTCACCTAACCAAAATTATATAAAGGACGCCACAGTTGACCTTATCTCCAAGCAACAAAATTGAATTACTGCACATTTTTGACTTCACAAATTAAAGCAACTAAGGGCCAGGCAAAATAATAAAAATTGACATAACCTAAAAAAGTTATAACATCATAAATCATCATACCTCGAAGCCTTTTTACTTTCATACATTCTCAGTCAAAATACACTAATACTCTCTATGACATCCAAAACTCATGACATAAAAATAATTCCTTTGTCACCACACATGTCTCCTAACGATCTCCAATATTGGTGTACCCATTTCCCTACAACTCCCATGTAAGATATAATCCCTAAGCTCTGATACCAAGTTGTCACGGCCCGAATTTTCACAAACCCGGAGAGTGAGTGAAAAGGAAGAAGAAAAGTAAACGAAAGGTCATTAGGTTGGATAAATTGGTTTCTCATTCATTTCCCACGTTTTCCCAAAGTTTTTCAAGCCATTTTTCTTCCATTTTTAGCCTATTTCTTCAAGGTTTCTAAACCCCCCCTTTTGACATCCTTCCCACCTATTTAAAAGGTGTTTTACACACTTAACAAGTCTTTTAATTTTTCAAAAAATTTCGACATAACCTCCTTTGTTTTCCAAACCTTTTTCCCACCTAATATTCACAATATTTCATATGCATAAGTATATCACAACCCACCCTCACTCGGTGGCCAAAATCCATGTAAATTAAACATACATCCTTTGTTTTCAACATACACATCTAGTTATCTCAATATACACATACGATACTCATTAAATAAAGATATTCTACACATCAATTGGGTTTACACCCTTACACTTTAAAATGGCCCAAGGTGTATAATCCATTACTTTTCCAAATTGAAATACGAAAATATGCCCCAAGGGCCAAATATTCATTCAAGCCCCTTTTCTCTCCTTCCTTTAAGACTTCCTCAAGTCTCAAGTACCGGGAGCCTCATCTGTAATATGATATCCCACAAATGGGTCAGCTCAACTGCTGGTATGACAAAATGCTAATGCTATGAACAAATTTAAGGCGTGACATGTGCAAGTGTACATTTTAAAATCTACAACCCCGTAATCCCTCAATGTTATGCAATGTCAATATGCATGACACACCCATGCAACTCTATGCCACTCATGTCTCGCTTCACGGTCCGCCCCCGTCAGCCCGCGAGTACTGTCATTGGCCAGATTTTGATTTTTTCACCACAGGATCTACACCGTCATAATGCATAGCACCAAGTGCTCAACCCCACACTATGTTCCAATGATTCATGTATGCCAAGATGCCATGATTTTTCTTAATGTAAATTCTATGGAACATTTCATCAAACACATGGTGTGTAACTTAAAATATGCCTCATTTATAAAGTAAAACATAACTTCAAATTCACAACACTTTACACACATGAATGTGAAGCACCATTCAATGGATTAAACATATGATCAAGTTTCATGTTCATTACTTTCACAATTTCTCAAGGAAAATACAAATACACAAATTACCAACTCATGGAATAATTCATAACTCTCAAACCACAAGAGTTTCTCTACATGAACATAAGCTAGAATATGATAATCCAACACATAAGCTAGGTACACCTTTATCATAGCAACAAATTGTCAAGAAACTCAAAGAACATAAAAGTACTTAAACTACAAACTCTAAGTTTTCCAAGCCACTACCAACTAAGTGATTTTCTAACATCAAGTAAACACCTAAATCATTCAATCAACACATAGAAAGGCAAGAAAACTTAAATCTATTCCCAACTTAGCAAAATATCATACCTAAAATATTTTTTCTCAAACCAAGGGAGTTGTGTTTGCTTTATTGTCGAACCGATCGGTGAGAATATAGCACTTGTTGAGAGGAACAACTTCTTAGAAGGAAGTCTTACAAGAATCTTGGCCTAGGAATGAGTTTTGGTGGCTTGAAGCTTGAAGAACCTAGGGTTTTTCTTCCTTTTTCCTCCAAGAACGTGTACTGCTCTATCTCCAGGCCAAATACTGATATTTTTACACTAAAAGGTATGTATTTATAGTGGAGGGCAAAGGTGCAAAATGACCATTTTATTCTTGATGAATTCGGGACCCTGTTACACTACAACTCATCCTAAAACGCCTCAATTCGACATTTAATTTTGTAACGCCCCAAAAAAAATCGGGGGTCCTTAATTTAACAAAATTCGGGCAGAGTCTCCTTTGTTCGGGGAGCTCTACCCAAAACATAACATGTGCAATTATACTACATTGACCTCACCAGGTCCATTTATCCATATTCATATAACCACATGCAATTTTTCTTTTACATTAAAACAGTCCATATCCACTTTGGACGACATTACTATCTAAAACTCTTCACATCATGAGAGCAACTAATAAATTCCAGCCATAAAGAAATTTCATTCATCATACATGATATCTACAACATCATCTCAAAAGATTATGCAAAATCATGGTCATTATATCCAAAAGAATATGCCAAACTATGGCAATTACATCCAAATGAATCAAACTTGTCTTGCAGCGGAATAACCAAAAATATTAGACATTACATTGTCTCAAAATAAACTTCCTAGGGTAGAACCTAAGAGCATGTAGCTCTAGGCATCAATCTTGGGATCCACGTTCCCGTCTATTGGAGCTTCCCATTGTGCCGGCTCATCAACTCTAAGCTCCTCCTCTAGGCCATAATCTGAAAAGGGATATTGTTTGTAGGGGGTGAGCACTAAGCTCTGTAGGAAAATCCTTTCAAACTCGAACAAGGTTTAGAAACATATAAAACAAGTCGGTCTCGTTTCACAAATATCATATATATAACTTTTGAAGGAAAATTGTGACATTTTAATAGATCTCTAGTTTTCGAACAACAATAAAGTTAAACGGAGAGGTGAAACCAATTACCAACATGGAGCCATACAATTTCCCAAAAGTAAACCAATAACCCACACATGATATAATATTTTTCTCTTTGGCATGAGCATCCTTACAAGGAACCTCTCACCCTCAAGGTCTTGTTTCTTTGGCATGAACATCCTTACAAGGAACCTCTCACCCTCAAAATTTGGTTTCTCAAGCATCCTTACAAGGAACCTCTCACCCTCAAGGTCTTGTTTCTTTGGCATGAGCATCCTTACAAGGAACCTCTCACTCATGTTCATCAAAACAACCATACAAGAAATACAATATCCACAATTTCTAAAAAACAACAAGTCATTCCCAAAAATCCCCAAATTTCTCATAAAGTAGCACAATAGAGACAATGTGAGAAAATATACAAGAGATCCTCATAAATATCATTTTGTGGTTCAATTTCAAGCACTAAAGTTTTTCAATTCAAGAATCAAGGAAAAATCAAGAGAAAAACCCATTTTCCTTGAGAACTAGAGTTTGAGACCAAGAAAAGAGTTTTAATGGTGATTCCACCATAGCATTGTTTAAAACATGACCACATTTGCATAAGTATCAAGAATCAACAATTTCATAGCAAGTATATAAGATTTAGAGTCAAAAGAATGTATATATATGTATGCCCTAGCCTTAATGCAAGAGAATGGAAGAAAATCCCTACCTTGAATCAAAATTCCAAGTAAGAACCCAAGCTCTAGTGACCTCCTTCTTCCCTTTTCTTCCTCCCTTAATCTTCCTCTAGGGTTCCAAGAGGTGTGGGGTGAGAGTGGAGTGAAAGAAATGAGGGAAAATGGGATGAAAATGGGGTTTAAACACATCAACCTCGAAATTCTCTGTTCATGGACTATTTTGGTCTTCTCCGAAATTACGATTTTGCCACTAAGAATCTCCAATTTGATCTATATGACTATCCTAAGGTTTTTCAACGTTCCGGATTCATTTTTAATGTTATTTTAACCTAAAAATATTTAGTTTTATGATTTATTTCAAAATTAAAGTAAATTTACACTCAAAACACTAAAATTACTATTTTATTCCTCTGAACCGCTGTATGTGCTAAACGGTTATTCCAAGTTTTTCGGATATCTCAGGTTCAATGATAATATTATTTTGACCTAAAAAAAATTAATATTTTTACTTAGTTGCTTTTATCAATTTTTAAACATCTCCAAAAAAATTAAATTTCACAATCAATTTGTCTCCCTAGTATTTATTCCTACTATTACAATCTATAGGTTTCATGCATACCTCATCACCTATATTAGCATTTCAAAATAATTACTTACTATATATAAGATAAGAGTGTGGGGGTTTACAAATTTTAACCAAATTTCTTAAAAATATTTTAAATGAAAATTTTCAAAAAAATATATTTTCGCTAGTGGCCGAGTTTGGCCGGTTCCACCTAGGCCACCTGGGATGCCATTTCAGTCCAATTTTTAAAACTATTTCCGTTTAGGGTCAAATTTTCACAGTAGGTGTATTTTAATATTCTAAGCATGTTTCTCTTCTATGGCATACTCAAATTATGCTTCTAAACATGACTTACGCCTAAATTATACATATGTAGTGTTCTACCGACAAATGATGCATGAATAGTGCCCTACCGGCAAAACTGAAAAATTTATCCTCACTTTTCAGATCTCTACAAGAACTGCTGACAAACATGCCTCTGCTCCCATTGCCGGGCCTATCCACCACTTTCTCTAATTCTAGAAAATTTTAACAAGAAACAAGATAATGAAAACATCTAATTTGTACGTAAAATTTACTATTGGCACAAACCGAGACTTAGGACAATAATACAAAATAATCCGTCATACAAGTTGATAGTGAGTAATAACAAACCTGATTCTAGAACTACTTTCAGGTGTTTGGATGACAAGAAGACAACTAAAATGACATTTCATCGTATCACAAGAAAATAATCATGCCAAGACTTCGAAACTTTCGTATTCAAATTATTGATAGCTCACTCCGTCACCACTTACAACCTCACCAATGCAGTATACAATACTTTCCCTATAACCATCCCCAAGAATTGTAACAACAGCTTCCTTGCTAACTACTAGAACCATCCCAATTCCCATATTAAACGTCCGTCTTATTTCAGCATCTTCTATTTTTGTAAACCCCCACATTCATATCACTATATCGTAATATAACTATGTTTTGGAATGCTAATGTATGTGATAATGTATGCATGAACTACTTAAATTGTATGAGTATAAATAAAATTTTAGTTGAGGTAATAGGGTATGTTGTAGAAGTTTGGAAGTGAAATTTCATTTTAGAGACAGTTTGGGTAAGATGGATTTTGGACACTTCCTAGTATTTGGATCATAACTTTTTATCCTGATGTCATTTTGATCTGATATTTTGACAGTAGATAGTAGACTTCCAGGGATACAAAAGTGTATTTCAAGAAAATTTTTCAAATCAATCTCTAAATAGGCCAAAACTTCACTGGAAATTTTAGCAAAAATAGGAATTCCGCTCGAACGTGAATCGACGTTCGAACGTGAATAAACATTCGAACGAAAGTGCGTTCCAGTACTCTTGTCTGATGGAAAAATAAAAGTACTGGGAGCAACGACCGTTCGAACGCCAATGACGTTCGAACGTGAGTTACGAATCTGGGTTTCAGAAATCGTGCACAGAAGACCATTTCTCACCCTATAAATACATAAGGACGCCTCTCTTTGCATCATTTCAACATTTCTAACCCTAGGAAGACTTAGAGAGGAGGAAAGAAGGGGAAAACACAAGATCAAGGGAGGATTTACACATTGAAGAAGATCAAAACTTTAAGTTTTTCAAGAACACTAAGGAAGAAGAGGTAGGGGTTTTCTTCCATTCTCTTGCATTGAGGTTAGGGCATACATATATATACATTCTTTTGACTCTAAATCTTATATACTTGCTATGAAATTGTTGATTCTTGATATTTATGCAAATGTGGTCATGTTTTAAACAATGCTATGGTGGAATCACCATTAAAACTCTTTTCTTGGTCTCAAACCCTAGTTCTCAAGGAAAAGAGGTTTTTCTCTTGATTTTTCATTGATTCTTGAATTCAAAAACTTTAGTGCTTGAAATTGAACCACAAAATGATATTTATGAGGATCTCTTGTATATTTTCTCACATTGTCTCTATTGTGCTACTTTATGAGAAATTTGGGGATTTTTGGGAATGACTTGTTGTTTTTGAGAAATTGTGAATAATTGTATTTCTTGTATGGTTGTTTTGATGAACTTGAGGGTGAGAGGTTCCTTGTAAGGATGCTCATGCCAAAGAAGCAAGACCTTGAGGGTGAGAGGTTCCTTGTAAGGATGCTTATGCCAAAGAAACAAGACCTTGAGGGTGAGAGGTTCCTTGTAAGGATGCTCATGCCGAAAAAACAAGACCTTGAGGGTGAGAGGTTCCTTGTAAGGATGCTCAGGCCAAAGAGAACAATATTATACCATGTGTGGGTTATTGGTTTACTTTTGGGAAATTGTATGGCTCCATGTTGGTAATTGGTTTCACCTCTCTGTTTAATTTTATTGTTGTTCGTAAACTAGAGATCTATTAAAATGTCACGATTTTTCCTTCAAAAGTTATCTATATGATATTTGTGAAATGAGACCGACTTGTTTACTTGTTTCTAAACCTTGTTTGAGTTTGGGAGGATGTTGCTACAGAGCTTAGTGCTCACCCCCTACAAATAATATATTTTCAGATTATGATTTAGAAGGAGGGCTCGGAGTTGACGAGCAGGTGCCTTGGGAGGCTCAAGCTGATGGGCATGTAGATCCGGAGGGAACTATATAGGATCGTTCTTATTACGTTCTAGACGAGGATCTCCCTTTTGAGAATATTGTTCATATTAATATTTTTGTTATTCCGCTGCAAGTTAATAGTTGATTTTTGGAATGTAATGGCCATGGTTTGGTCTATTCTTTTGGATGATGAATGAAAGTTTCTTTGTTGATGAAATTTATTAGTTGCTCTCATGATGTGAATGATTTTAGATAGTAATGTCGTCCAAGGGGGAATTTGGGGCGTTACAATTTTTCCAGCCTAAGGCCAATAAAAAATATTTAGTAACGACATAGATATGCAAAGACATATGTATGGCATCCATGTCCCAATCTCGAAACAAAATTGGACAAGTAATCAAAGCTAGACAACTTGCCAAAATGTTGGTTAGTTTGGTAAAATTTTCTTCTTTAAAAAATAATTTAACCTCCAAGCAATGCAATTAAAGGTTGCAAAGATTCTTACCTCTTGGATCCATTTGAAAACAGGGGAACCACCCAAGAGTCCTTATAAATGACAGCCCTGAGGCCTTTAGGAAACACTTGAGGTATGTTGTCTGTAAAACCACCACCTGTGATGTGGGCTATCCCTTTGACACCTCCCTTGATGATTATGATGGAAAGATAATAATTTTCAACGTTTTAGTGGTTTTGGAATCGGATGAGGTTAAACAATAAATATGGTGTCATTGTAAAGTCAAGGTCTTACAAATGAATAAATTGATTGGAGTTTTAAAGAGAGAGCAATAGAACTAGAGATAAGGACAAAGAGTCAGAGCAAGACAATGAGAGTGAGAGGGAGAGAGAACTTGAATGGTCACGTTAAGAGTGAAGGAAAAGAGAGTGAAAGGAATTTGAGAGAGATTGCTACTTTTAAAGCAAAAAATCATTACTTTTACGCTTTTTTAGAAGGTTTTGTAATATGGTAGGACTTTCTATAATACAACTTTACATTGACTTGTGAAAATATTGTTATATTTTAGGACTTTCTATAAGGCTTTACATAAACTTGTGAAATATATTGTGCCTTTAATTTGGTCCATTCAAAAGAGACTCAGAACATGAAGCTGAATGAATGTCTAAAATTCAAATTGGGACCCTAAAATTTGGGGGCTCTAGGCAACAATTTTAATGAATTGGCCCTATGGCCGGTTGGATTACATGTTACTTTAAGTAATTTGTTTAGGTGTCGTTTGGAAACAATTATCATTTTTAGTTTTCAAAAAGACAAATAAAACTAGAAACAATTTTGGTTTTTTTAGGTAAAAAATGAAAAAATAAAACTTGTTTGATTGCATTTCCTATTAAGGATAGTATTAATAATTAATTACTCATTATTATTCTGTGTTATAACTTTAGAATTGATCGTCAAAGTACATGTTGTCGCGAAGTAATATAATACTCGGAAGTTCGAGGTCGAATCACAAAGAATTGAAAAAACTTAAAACGCAAGAAAAAATAAAAGAAAACTTGCTTTGAAAATTATTTGGAGAAATTTTGTTTGTTCAAAATAATAAAAGTTGTTTGATTAAAAATAAAAAAATTGAAATACTAAATCATCGGGGATACCATTTCAAATCTACACTTTAATAATCCAATTTTTGAACTCAATTGAGAATCAGCTGAGGAGTGCTTCCAATCGGAATATTTAGCGGTGATAATATGGAGAACATCAAAGGTATAATTAATAAATTCTCTGAGTTAGTATAAGAATTTACTTAATGATCACAAGCATTCACCATACTCGAAGTCTACGATAAATCAAGTTTTTCAACAGGTAAAATAATAAATCAACTATCTTATGAGAAATTCTATTAATTAATTCAAGTATAGAATAACCAGTTATTTGACTCACAAAAAATCTCAAGCATTTGATGTGCATGACACAACGAATCAAGAAATTATACAGAGCAAAATTTTTACTAACAGACAAGAATTAAATCAAAAGAATAAATCATGAATTACAAAGAATATTGAATCAAAAATAATATTGTGCATCATTGAAAGTGTATCCCCTATCTTTAGTTGGGCTTTTAGCAAGGTATAAGAAAAATACACCAAAAATTAGAAAAGAGAAAACTGAGAAAAGAATAATGCTCTCCTAATAGGTGAAAACCTTTATTTATACTAAAATAAAACCTAGGTATAAGTAGGAAATGTTGGCTTGAGAGAAATTCCTTTCTAAAAAGAAGTCTTTTTAAGTCAAATATCGTGCATAAAATCTTGGAGGCGCGGGTACAAAAAATTTTCATACTTCGAGCTCAATTTTCGCATAGTTAGATGTTGATTCACAAAATATTTGTGAAACTTTTAAGCCCTTGAAGTCTTCTTTCCAACCCCGCAAAAATCAGGTCAATTGGATATCAGAGTAAAAAATTATGACAAAAATACTGAAGACATGTCAAAACCTTATCTTTTAGAATATTTTCCTAATCCAACCCTCAATGAATTTTTTACTAAGTTGGACTCTCATAAGTATTAAATTGATGTCTTATTTTCAAATCTTCCTCTCTTAATCTTGACTCTTCAATCCTTATCAATTGTTATTCTTCTTCTATTGTTTGTTTCGCTTGTCTTATCCATTATTTCTTTAAATCAATCAAATTACGTGCAAAATAAATCAAACAACTATAATAAGTATGAAACTAGAAAATCAAGGAATCTAACATTTAATCACAAATAATATGTAATTAACCAATCATTAAATATAATAAAATAACACTTTTGATGGTTAATCACTCTGATATTGTATAAAATATGCATTGTAGAGGATGTTCTATAGGTGGATTAAAAATTAAAGGAAAGATGATGCTTTAAATGAAAATAAATCAAGAGAACAGTATGGACATTCCAACACATTTTTCTTTCTTAGAAAACAGGATTGTATGGGTACATGGAGAGAAAAAAAATCACCTAAAAGGTATTGAAACAAGGGAATGTGAAAGGAATCTACCCATATTGAAGTAAAATAAGATAAAGAAGCATTTGTAAATAACTAGGAGTGTTTCCAATCAGTTGGTTAAAATGACTTTTTTCATCACGTAGTAGCGGATTCTAATTCCGTTAATGGGCTCCCAATTATGTTCTTCTTCTCAAGCACTGCTTTGAGGTTCACATTGGCCATGAAATTAGTACCTGCACTAGCCCAAAGAGTGGTTTCCGGAGGGGCTAAGCATGAATGGAGAAAAAGGAGGAGTTCACGATGTAATTTACTTTTCTAATTGTTTCCATCTCTATGACCATTTGGAAAACCAATAATTGGCCATGATGAGAGACATATTGTTCGACATATCCCAACCGTTGTAGAGCTCTGTATACAATCTGGTGTGGACCTCAAGAAGTATCCTACAAGGAGAAGAACAAAGCCAGTTTATTGCATTGAAGATAGAATTGCAGATTTTGAGACAATGGCATAAAAAGATGTTCGATTGGAAATCATAATTCTGAGGATTGTAAATTGGCACTAGATTTTAATTCAAGCATAGAGCATGGTAGAATTGGCGACAAATCGATTTTGGATAATTTGTTTATACCTGAGGTGCAACCAAGCCCTGAACAAAGACAGAGCTTGAGGGAGGTAAGCACTGTGACACTAGAGTCATGGTTTGAGATGATATCTGGAGTAAAGAAGATCATGGAGAAATATTGTGTGTGGATTTGTGGTTATTGTCCTGAGATTCAGGTAGTGCCAAAGGGACATTTGAGATGATATCTAGAGCAAAGAAGATCATGGAGAAATATTGTGTGTGGACTTGTGGTTATTGTCCTAAGATTTAGGTTTGGCCAAACGGATACAAGGTGAGAATGTACAAGGCATCAAGACACCAGACTCACAATGGTTTGCATGCATGGTAAGAAGCAATAATTGATGATCTTGTAGGTCCTAATTATGTCTCGAATGTGCTTGATCTCCGTGGACCGCCATTGGTTAGAAGCAATAACTGATGATCTTGTAGGTCCTAATTATGTCTAGCATGTGCTTGATCTCCGTGGACCGCCATTGGTTAACAACCTGAAGAGGTATTATGGTGAGGCTCCTGCTATGGTTGAGCTGTGTGTGCAAGCTGGTGCTCCCGTTCCAGATCACTGTAAGAGTATGATGAGATTAGATGTGGTTCCTCTAAGTTGTGATGAAGTTGATCTTGTAACGTGATGAAATTGATCTTGTAATGTGATGAGACTTTCTTTCAACCAGATATGTCGAAGCACTTGAAATAGCAACATTTCCATTCTGCTGGATTGAAGTTCAATTCAGCGCGAAAAGAGAAAAACAAGAGTTCAATTGAGGGTGTTCTCGATTCAGTAGCATGTTTTTGTAGGCTTTTAATATGAGATTGATTCGGCAGCTGCTTTGTGTAAACCAGAATTGAATGTGTAGGGACTAGGGAGGTTTTACAATATACTTGGTGGAAATAGGGTATCATTTTTTATTTTTATAGCTTATCGACTTTACAGGCCATTTATTGTATTTGGGTTTTTCTTTCCAGATTGCTATTAGAACTTTTGAGTAAATAATGTCGACAATCTTTGATTGGTTCAAACTTGTGAGTTTCCCGTAGGCTCGTGAATGAGTAACATGGTTGTTTCAGCTTAGTTCTTGGTATCCTAACTGATGGTGTTATTCACGTGAATGAGCAATGAGTTTGGGTTGAATTGTATGGGAAGGATCTGAGCTACAAGGCTCGTGAATTGATGGATGAATGTTCTGGTTATCCGAGGTGTAGTGTGTGCAACGCAGTGGAAATATAGTGGTTCACCGGCTGATGAGCTCGGCTAATCCACTTGTTGTCCGAATTTGGTATTGACAATTAACGTGCAAGTATACACGATCAACAAGTAATAAAGTGATAAGTAGAGTATCGTTCCCATGGAGAATTATTAATAATAAATTTCAAGTACTAACTTTATATCAATTCAATTTTATTTAAACAATTGGAATTGAACTATGGAATGAATAATTTAAACTAAATCTAAACTTAATAATCAAAGATTGAATTTAACGGATAAAAGAAGTTAAGATTATAACTTCCCCTAATGCTTCGTATAAATCTTTCCACTCTCTTTCAGTTAATTGATCAAATTGAATTGTTAACTGAGACTTCAAAAGTATTTATCAAACCTCTTCCGATAATAAGATAAACATATCTCTCCCAATTAAATTACTATATTCCTATGTAAAATAAATTGGAAAAGATTCATTAAGTTCAAACTCTCATAAAAGTTACACACGGCGTATAGGTATATTCCTATCCTATACACAAACCCAGCAATTCAATCCGAAGAAGAATTAACCAGACGCATGTCATCATATTCAGATCTAAACCTAGAATTCATCTTTCAATTTCATCTAGGTTATCAAATTAATTGTTGGCCAAACAATTATATATTAAACACAAAATATGACAAACAACTCATATAAGATCAACAAGAACTAGAAACGAGAGTAGATCAATTTAACTAGACATTAGGTTCCGTTACAATCTTAATAAAAATTTAGTTCATAATGTAATTGAAAAACATCCTTCTCAAATTAAACAACATCTTAGAAAATCAAGAAGTAAAAGTAAGGGAAAAGAATGAAAACTTAGTTGCAATCATCAACTCCTCTCTAGCCTTCAAGTCCGATTTTATTCGTGTCGGTTCCTTCGATTCTTGCCTTCAATTTTCTATCAATACTTGGTCTTCTTCTCTCTCTTTATTCAGCCCCCAAAGTCAGTCTTTTTATATCCCCCATCAAACCTAGCACATAGGAGGCATTAGAGTCCAATTTCGGGTCAAACAAGTCAGAAATCGCGTCCAACTTCCATGGGGACGCGCTGGGGTGCTGGGACAGCGCTGGGGCGCTGAAACAGCGCTGGCCCTTTTTTAAGCCTTCAACTCTGGACCAGTTTTCGTAAACCTGCCATAACTTTTGATCCAACCATTGGATTGAGCTGAAATTTTGACACAATACAGAAGACATCCAGATCTACAACTTTCATGTTTTGAACTTTTCCATATTCTCAGTGGATCATGGTAAAAATGGAGAAAAACCGAGGTACTTCCACCAGATGGTGCTAGTTCTAGTGCCTTTGTTACCAAACACCAATACCTCATTGATTTCTTTCACTTTTAAACCTCCAAATCCTTGTTTCCTTCCAAATGATCTTGTTTGCTTCCAAATAATGATTCCTACAAAATAACATCAAAACACACAAAACAATTAAAAGTGAACATAAAATAATTGAAAACTTGCACTTTCATCAAGCCGAAAGTACTCAATTCGTAGGTATAAAACCCACTCATCAAATACCCCCAAACTTAAATCTTTGCTTGTCCTCAAGCAAAATACTAAGAACAAAAACTATAAAAATTAATCAACCAACTACTCAAACAATGGATCAATATGAATTTGAATAATGGCCCCAAAAGTTACTACAAATACTAATTCACGGGAAACTTCAAAACAATGCAAAGTCCAACAGCTCAATATACTCCTTAATTTTACCTCCGCTCATGACCCTTTAAATACATTTGCATATTCTAACTGTTTAAACTAGCCATCACCCAGATAAATTTACGTAGTCAAGCGCTCCATAAGAGATACTCAATATCAACTCTATAAACTTACGTTTCACATCAACCTCTGCTTGTTAAGGCAAAATATATAACTAGAAGGTACAAAGATATTTTTTTTTTTCTCTCATTCAATGAGTGCATTTTATGCTCCATCTCACTTCCTATTGAGCGAGTGCGTTTTACGCTCCATCTCGCCTTTTCTTGAACGAGTGCGTTTTACGCTCCATCTCGTTCTCAACATGTGTTTATGAGTGAGTGCGTTTTACGCTCCATCTCTACTCACCACATGCCCTTTTCTTGTTTCTTGTCTTCCTATTTTTCTTTTTCATCTATCTCATGAAGGATCAAATCAAAATAATTTTTCAAAAACTCTCTCTCTTTTTTTTTTCTTTATACACTAACCCATCATAATCAATATTTCCCCCAAACTTATATAAATACCTCAGTTCGCTTTGACTGATGCTTAAATAAATTTTCTAGAGTTTCACTGATATCTCCCACAAGCACTTAGCCAAATAAATTCTCTAAATGATAACTAACCAAACAGATAGATATGTGCTCATGCATGAAAAAAAATCATAACCAGTGTAAAACCAACTAGTATGTTAAACTACAAACTCAACATGTTCCTCAATTTCCCTTGAATTAACAATTAATTCATTTCATCATTGGCCATGATCAAATTCAATCAACCCATTGCTCAAGTTGTACTAAAACATGCAAAAATATGCTATCTAAATGCAACCCTAATAATGCAAATACAAACAAGAAAACACCCCCAAACTTAAACTAAGAATTGTCCTCAATGTATAGAGTAGAAAAAATTAAGACAGAGGACTTCCCTGAGACTTCGCGAGGTCGCATCATCGTCAGCGTCCTCGTCGTCCGCTGAGTCAGGAGTGTATTCGTTGAGAGTTGGGATGTAAAGAATTGGGGTGTATGTATTTTGTTTTAGAAGTTTGACATTTTTTGGAGTGGTAGGAGTTGATTTGGATGGCTTGTTGTTCTTGTATGTGGAGCAGTTTTTTTTTTTTTTTTTTGTGTATGATGCTGAAATTCTGAGTTAGGAGCAGTGTGGAGTGTTTAGAAGGCTGAAATTTTGAGTTTGGGGAGGTGTAGTGTGTTTAAAAGGCTGACTTTTGAGTTTGGAGCTGTATTTGAACAGCTGGGGCGCGCCTAGGCGCTGGAACAGCGCTGAAACAGCGCTTGGAGGGCAGTGGAGGCGCGCTGGGGCGCTGGAACAGCGCTGAAATTGCAGTTTGGGCGCGCTGGGGCGCTGGGGAGGCAGTTTCTGGGCGCCTGGGCGCTGAAACAACGCTGGGAAGGCAGATTTTGAGCGCTGGGACGCTGGAACAGCGCTGAAACAGCGCTGGGAAGGCAGATTTTGAGCGCTGGAGCGCTGGAACAGCGCTGAAACAGCGCTAGGAAGGCAGATTTTGAGCGCTGGGGCGCTGGGACAGCGCTGGTTTCTTCATCTTCTCAACCCATGTTCAATTTGTGGTACCTACAAACGATGGGCACACTAATTAAAATGCACTAATAATCTAAAAACATTTTTTCTTAAACAAAACTAAATTAAAATAAAATGAAATAAAACTTAGAGACTAAAATTTGGGTTGCCTCCCAATTAGCGCTTGTTTTATAGTCATCAGTCTGACTACTCCCTGTTTTTATTCCAGATTGGCGAGAGTGATTGAAGTCTTTTGGCGATCAATGTCGCCACCCCAATAGTGCTTCAGTCTTTGCCCGTTCACTTTAAAATTTCTCTTGGAGTGGGAATCTTCGACTTCAACTGCTCCATGCGGGAACACTTTAGTAACAATAAATGGCCCTGACCACCTTGATTTGAGTTTACCCGGGAAGAGTTTTAACCGCGAATTGAAAAGGAGTACTGCTTGTCCCGGCTCAAACTTTCGCTCAATGATCTTCTTATCATGCCACCTTTTTATCTTCTCTTTATAAAGCGTGGCGTTTTCGTATGCTTGGAGACGGAACTCATCCATCTCATTCAACTGCAAGAGACGCTTCTCACCTGCTGCATGCAAGTCAAAGTTAAGTTTCCGAATAGCCCAATATGCACTATGCTCCAATTCCACCGGTAGATGACAAGTTTTTCCATACACGAGCCGATATGGAGACATTCCAATTGGCGTTTTGTACGCTGTTCGATAGGCCCACAAGGCATCATCTAGCTTCTTCGATCAGTCCTTTCGGGTTGGGTTAACAATTTTCTCCAGAATCCGCTTCACTTCTCTATTCGAAACTTCAGCTTGACCACTAGTTTGGGGGTGATAAGCTGTGGCAATCTTATGGGTGACTCCATATTTAGTGAGAAGGGCTGCAAAATGTTTATTACAGAAATGTGTACCTTCATCGCTAATGATCGCTCTCGGTGTACCAAACCTTGTGAAGATGTTTTTTCGAAGGAAATTCAACACCACCTTTGCATCATTAGTGGGCAAAGCAGCTGCTTCAACCCACTTCGAGACGTAATCCACTGCAACCAATATGTAGAGATTATTGTAGGATGATGGAAAAGGGCCCATAAAGTCTATACCCCAGACATCAAAGATCTCAACCTCCAAAATATTGTTTAAAGGCATTTCATGTCGCTTTGAGATATTCCCAGTCCGTTGACATCTATCGCACTTTAATGCGAAAAAATGGGCATCCTTAAAGAGAGTTGGCCAATAAAAACCTGATTGAAGGACTTTTGCCGCTGTTCTCTCTCCCCCATAATGTCCTCCATAATCTGATGAGTGACAATGATGCAAGATTCCTTCGATCTCTTCCCTGGGTACACATCTTCTTAACATTTGATCCGCACATTGTTTGAATAGGAATGGCTCATCCCAAATGTAAAGCTTCACCTCGTGCAAGAACTTCTTCCTTTGTTGGTTGCTCAATTCAGGAGGAAACACATGACTCACTATATAGTTCACATAATCTGCATACCATGGTGTTTCCCCTGCAACACAAAAGAGTTGCTCATTCGGAAAGGATTCATTGATCATTACTCCCCCACCCTTTTGTTGTACGGTATTCTCAAGTCTGGACAGATGATCCGCCACTTGGTTCTCTGTCCCCTTTCTGTCCCGAATCTCTAGATCAAACTCTTGAAGCAAAAGGACCCATCGAATCAAGCGTGGCTTGGCGTCCTTCTTCGAAATTAAATACTTGATGGCAGAATGATCTGTGAACACTATCACCTTTGTACCAATGAGATAAGATCGGAATTTGTCGAAAGCAAAAACAACTGCTAATAATTCTTTCTCAGTGGTTGTGTAGTTGAGTTGTGCATCCGGTAATGTCTTGCTAGCATAATAGATAGCATGAAACATCTTTTCTTTCCTTTGACCTAAAACTGCGCCAACTGCAAAGTCGCTAGCATCACACATCAGCTCAAACGGCAAATCCCAATTTGGTGCAACTATCACAGGGGCAGTTATGAGCTTATTTTTCAACACCTCGAAGGCCTCAAGGCAAGCCTTATCAAACTTAAAGAGCACATCTTTCTCTAAAAGGTTACATAGAGGCTTTGTGATCTTGGAAAAATCCTTTATGAATCGCCTATAAAATCCTACATGGCCCAAGAAACTACGAATTCCCTTGACTGATGTTGATGGTGGTAGTTTCTCAATAGTCTCTATTTTTGCCCTATCCACCTCTATGCCATTAGCAGAAACTTTGTGCCCCAAAATAATGTCTTCTTGAACCATGAAGTGACATTTTTCCCAGTTTAACACCAAGTTTGTTTCCACACATCTTTTCAACACAAGGGTTAAGTTCTCTAAACATAGGTCAAAGTTATCTCCAAATACCGAAAAATCATCCATAAATACCTCAAGATTTTGCTCGACCATGTCGGAGAATATTGCCATCATGCATCGTTGAAACGTTGCAGGTGCGTTGCATAATCCAAACGGCATCCTCCGGAATGCAAAGGTTCCATAGGGGCAGGTAAATGTAGTCTTCTCCTGGTCCTCGGGTGCTATTGCAATCTGATTATAGCCGGAATAACCATCCAATAGACAGTAAAATACATGCTCAGCCAATCTGTCAAGCATCTGATCAATAAATGGTAGAGGGAAGTGATCTTTTCGAGTTGCCTTGTTGAGTTTACGATAATCCATACATACTCTCCACCCAGTCACTATTCTTGTTGGGATTAACTCGTTGTTCTCATTGGACACTACCGTCATGCCTCCTTTCTTCGGAACACATTGCACTGGACTAACCCACGAACTGTCTGAGATAGGGTATACGATTCCGGCATCCAACCACTTGATGATTTCTTTCTTGACTACCTCCTTCATGATAGGATTTAATCGGCGTTGTTGCTCAATCACGGGCTTAGCATCATCTTCAAGCAGAATTTTGTGCATACAAATTGAGGGACTAATGCCCTTAATATCTGCAATGGACCATCCTAAAGCCGCTTTGTACTCACGAAGGACTCGTAGCAGCTTACTTTCCTGAAATTCATCAAGTGAAGCAGAAACAATAACAGGTAAAGTAAAAGAGTCACCCAAATACGCATACCGTAGATGATTTGGAAGAGGTTTAAGCTCCAATATAGGTGGTTCTTCCAAAGAGGACTTTGCACGAGTAGAGCTTCTTGATTGATCCAAAGTTTCAAACTGTTGTCTAAACTTGAAAACCCGTGGGGAAGCATTCAACCACTGTACATACTCTAGAGGAGCCGGGTAGTCCGAAGCAGTGGGACTAACCAGTGATGTCTCAAGGGGATCTGAGAGACAGCTTTCTACGAATATCTCATTTACTGTATGTTCCATCAAATCAACCTGAAAACATTCTTCTTCGTCCTTAGGAAATTTCATAGCTGAAAATACATTGAATGTCACCTCTTGATCTTGGACTCGCATAGTTAGCTCACCTTTCTGTACATCGATAAGTGTTCTTCCCGTTGCTAAGAATGGTCGCCCAAGAATTATAGGTACTTCCCTATCTTCCTCACAATCCAAAACTATGAAATCAGCTGGAAAAATGAACTTATCCACTTTAACTAGAACATCTTCAACTATGCCCCTTGGATAAGTGAGTGATCTGTCCGCTAATTGCAATGTAACATTGGTAGGCTTTGCTTCATTCAAACCCAACTGCTGATAAATTGAGAGCGGCATTAAGTTAATACTAGCTCCCAAGTCACATAATGCTTTCCCGAAGAACTGGCTGCCTATTGTGCATGAAATTGTAAAGCTACCCGGATCTTTGAGCTTTGGTGGTAGCTTCTTTTGAAGGATAGCACTACACTCCTCAGTGAGTGCCACTGTCTCAAAATCACCTAGTTTTCTCTTCCTTGACAAAATTTCCTTCATAAATTTCACATAACTAGGCATCTGCTCCAATGCATCTGCAAAAGGGATATTAATTTGGAGTTTCTTGAATACTTCCAAAAATTTTGAGAACTGCTTATCTAATTTCTTTTTCTGCAAACGTTGTGGAAAAGGTACGGGAGGCACAATAAGTCTCTGCTTGCCTTCATCAGAATTTACCACTAACTCTTCTTCCTTCTTTGCATGTTCCACATTCTTGCTATCTCTATTCTCATCCCTACTATCATCTCCAAGTGATTGTTTTGGAATTTCACTCACAACTTCAGATAGCTCTTTTCCACTTCGTAATGAAATAGCCTTGCAGTGCTCCTTTCCTTCTCTCTTAGGATTGATCTCCATATCACTAGGTAGAGTGCCTTGAGGTCGGTTGTTAATGGCATTAGCAAGCTGACCCATTTGATTTTCCAGGTTTCGAATTGATACTTCCTGACTGTTCATCCTGGTCTCACTCTGTGCTATATACTTGGAAAGCAAATCCTCCAAATTCGACTTCTTTTCCTGCTGTGGTGGAGCTTGATTTTGAAAGCCTGGTGGGTATGATTGTCTTGGAGCAGAGGATTGAGCTTGATTATTGTTCCAAGAAAAACCCGGATGATTCCTCCAACCAGGGTTATAATTGCTGGAATTGTTACTATATTGCTGCCTGTTGTGGTTACCAATGTATTGTATCGACTCTGGATTAATTGCACATTGATCACTTGGATGGTTCCCTGCACATAATTCACATACAACTGCCACACTCTGAATAGGTTGCACTCCTAAAGCATCAATCTTCTTTGACAACGTAGCAACTTGTGCAGCCAATGCAGTAACTGCATCAACTTCATAAATCCCTGCTACCTTTGGCTGATTGATCCTTGTAGAAGGCCACTGATAATTGTTGGCAGCCATCGTCTCCAATAACTCGTATGCTTCATCGAAATTTTTCCCCATTAATGCCCCACCTGCAGCTGCATCGATACTGGTTCGGGTAGCACTAAACAACCCATTGTAGAACGTTTGAACTTGCAACCAATTAGGAATACCATGGTGAGGGCATTTTCGAAGAAAGTCTTTGAATCGCTCCCAAGCTTCATAGAGAGTCTCAGAATCATGATGTGCGAATGAAGTGATGTCATTCTTCATCCTTGCAGTTTTAGCTGGTGGAAAGAATTTAGCTAAGAATTTTTGACCTAAATCTGACCACGTAGTAATAGAGTCCGGCGACAAAGAATGCAACCAATTATTCGCCTTATCGCGAAGTGAGAAAGGGAAAAGTCGGAGTCTAATTGCATCTTCAGAAACCCCATTGTATCGGAATGTGTCGCATATCTCCAGAAAACTCATCAAATGATCGTTTGGGTCATCGGTAGGTAAACCCCCAAACTGCACTGCATTTTGAATCATTTGAATGGTACCCGGCTTGATCTCGAAATTATTTGCTTGAATTGCGGGCCTTCGAATGCTCGATTGTATTTCCATCACAAGCGGCATAGCATAATCCCTTAGCGATTTATGTTCTTCTTCAGCCATAGCTTCTTGGTTGTTTTCTTCTTGACACTGTTTTCGCAAGTTTTGGAGCCTTCTTTCGATTTCTGGTTCGTACGGCAGTAGCTCCTGACCTGTAGATCGTGTTTGCATACAAAATTCAAGAATGCTTGCGAAAACAATTAAAACAGAAAATTAAATAAGTTTAAACTAAGATCAAATTGATTGAAATTAATATTTAAATAATTACTAGAATAATTCCCCGGCAACGGCGCCAAAAACTTGTTGTCCGAATTTGGTATTGATAATTAACGTGCAAGTATACACGATCAACAAGTAATAAAGTGATAAGTAGAGTATCGTTCACACGGAGAATTATTAATAATAAATTTCAAGTACTAACTTTATATCAATTCAATTTTATTTAAACAATTGGAATTGAATTATGGAATGAATAATTTAAACTAAATCTAAACTTAATAATCAAAGATTGAATTTAACGGATAAAAGAAGTTAAGATTACAACTTCCCCTAATGCTTCGTATAAATCTTTCCACTCTCTTTCAGTTAATTGATCAAATTGAATTGTTAACTGAGACTTCAAAAGTATTTATCAAACCTCTTCCGATAGTAAGATAAACATATCTCTCCCAATTAAATTACTATATTCCTATGTAAAATAAATTGGAAAAGATTCATTAAGTTCAAACTCTCATAAAAATTACACACGGCGTATAGGTATATTCCTATCCTATACACAAACCCAGCAATTCAATCCAAAGAAGAATTAACCAGACGCATGTCATCATATTCAGATCTAAATCTAGAATTCATCTTTCAATTTCATCTAAGTTATCAAATTAATTGTTGGCCAAACAATTATATATTAAACACAAAATATGACAAACAACTCATATAAGATCAACAAGAACTAGAAACGAGAGTAGATCAATTTAACTAGACATTAGGTTCCGTTGCAATCTTAATAAAAATTTAGTTCATAATGTAATTGAAAAACATCCTTCTCAAATTAAACAACATCTTAGAAAATCAAGAAGTAAAAGTAAGGGAAAAGAATGAAAACTTAGTTGCAATCCTCAACTCCTCTCTAGCTTTCAAGTCCGATTTTATTCGTGTCGGTTCCTTCGATTCTTGCCTTCAATTTTCTATTAATACTTGGTCTTCTTCTCTCTCTTTATTCAGCCCCCAAAGTCAGTCTTTTTATATCCCCCATCAAACCCTAGCACATAGGAGGCATTAGAGTCCAATTTCGGGTCAAACAAGTCAGAAATCGCGTCCAACTTCCATGGGGGCGCGCTGGGGCGCTGGAACAGCGCTGGCCCTTTTTTAAGCCTTCAGCTCTGGACCATTTTTCGTAAACTCGCCATAACTTTTGATCCAACCGTTGGATTGAGCTGAAATTTTGACACAATACAGAAGACATCCAGATCTACAACTTTCATGTTTGAACTTGTCCAGATTCTGAGTGGATCATGGTAAAAATGGAGAAAAACCGAGGTACTTCCACCAGATGGTGCTAGTTCTAGTGCCTTTGTTACCAAACACCAATACCTCCTTGATTTCTTTCACTTTTAAGCCTCCAAATCCTTGTTTCCTTCCAAATGATCTTGTTTGCTTCCAAATAATGATTCCTACAAAATAACATCAAAACACACAAAACAATTAAAAGTGAACATAAAATAATTGAAAACTTGCACTTTCATCAAGCCGAAAGTACTCAATTCGTAGGTATAAAACCCACTCATCACCACTCTCTAATGGAGGCTCTTGCTCATTTCTCTCTATTGATGATTAAAGAAACTTATAGAGTCTTTTTGACATTATTCCTCCCTTCCCCCTCGTTGGGGTAATGTACAGTACTTATAATGTTATTCCTAACCCTAAGAGATCTCTACCGAGATCTTTGCCCTTCATTCATGGGATCCCCCTTAATTCTGGGAGGGGATCCTGGTTAATTAAGAGTTTTACGCCTGGGATGTTGCTTGGCTACTGTTTTGGAAGTGCCAGCTGTCATCCAGCCACTTCCTCATTACTTCGGCTATTATTCCGCTTGGGAGGAGCTCGAGCTCTGGTTTCCTGAGCTCTGGAGCTCCGAACTGACCTCACGGGCTGAGCTCATACTTAGGGCTAATTTTGGGTACCATCAGTTGCCCCCCAACCCTTAGTCCAAGTGAACTTGGGTAGGGGCTGAGTTGAGGTCCAGTTAAAGTTGACCTCGACTTGCCGACCTCGGTCTACGTACAAATAGGTTTTTTACGGTTACAGGTAATCATTTACGCTCCTTGTTTCCCGCGCACATTCTCCACTTTGTGCAGTTAGCTTTAAATGCCTTTGAATTGACAGTAACGGCTCCCATTTCTCCCTCTCGAATTCTCTTGTCAAGCTTTCCATCTTCCTTCTTCTTCGCAGACTCAGGCTCTCCCAATTCATCGGCTAATTTAGGGTTTTGCTGAAACTCATCTCCCTTCGAATTGGTGTGTGTGGCTTGCTTGCTTCGGACTTTGGCTTTCTATTCGCCTTCGATTAGGTACGTTCTTGGCTCCCTACCTGCTATTTTCGTTCTGAATCCCTCGAGTCTGAGGTGGTTTCTTCATTTTTGGACTTTTCGATTCTGTTATTTTAGGAATCGAGGCCTTTCCCTGTGTCGTCTTCCCTTCTTTTTGGACCCCTATTCCACCGCTAGAATCTTCATTATCGCGCACAGTTGTGTCGACCCCAGAGTTCTCAAAGAGTGTTTTTCTGAAATTCCCCCCCTCTACAGGTCTTTTAAGCTTCCCTTTACCTGCCCAGCCATGTCTGCTTCCTCTAGAGCTACCCCTTCCTCTATTTCCCTCTTAGGAGATCGGTCTGTTGAAGAAGATTTTGACTTAGGTGCTGTGGGTGAGGAGATTGACAATTTCCCTAGCGTTGACTCTGTCGATGCTCAGACACATACTGAGGAGCCTCGCTCAACTTCCTCTCATGTGGTCCCAAACCCTGATAAAGGCAAGAGCAAGGTGAGCGGCATAGGCGTTTCGGCTCCAGGCATAGGGTCTGTTTTCAGTCATGCAGAGCTCGTGGGCCCTAGCGAGGTCACTCCTTCCCTCATGAAGGTCCTCAGCGCTCGTTATGGTTTTCCTCCAGGGGTTCAATGCCCGTGTCCAGATGCATTCACCCCCTATGTCACCCAGGTTCATAAAGAAGGTTTGCTTCTTCGTGGCTGCCTTTGAGAACGGTCTGCGCTTTCCCCTACACCTTTTCATAAAGTTTGTTCTCCAACATTTCAACATTTGTCCTACTCAGCTCTCACCTAATTTCTGGGGGGTTCTGGTGGGTCTTCTTGTTTTCTTTAAAATCCACAAGCTTGAGGTTCCTACTTTTTCCTTGCTCATGCATTTTTTCAACGTCAAGCACACTGCTTCTAAGGGCTTTCTATATATCTCCAAACGAACGAAGGCTAGAGTAATTATTTATGATCCCTCGAGCTCCCACAAGCACTGGAAAAAAAATTCTTTTACGTAGGGGGCTTACAATGTGAATATAACTCTGCAGATAAGACAGATACTCTTCCAATCCCTAGGTAAGTCCTTGCCCAAACTAACTGTGATCGGGCTTGGTGGCTTTATCTGACTCTGCTTTGTTTATATTGTTTCCCAGGTGAACGCCCTGAGCTCAGTGCAGAGGACGAACGGGTGTTGCTGAGGTTAGAGAAGTGCTCTTCAGCAAAGTACTCTGAACTCATCAAACCTTGGGTTCTTGTAGAGCAAGGGTTCAGCCCCCCTGGGGTAATAATAGAATCCCCTACTCCTCTTTCTGTCGAAGCCCCCATTCCTCTTTCGGTTGCTACAACTGAAGTGGCAGGTAGTAGTTCTCCTCCCCTATTCACCTTAAATTTTCATTTTTCCCTTATTCCTTCTTAACTTGCCCATTTTGATTCTTTAGGTTCTTCCTCGATGGAGCCTACCTCAGAAGAACTCAAGGCTAAGGTAGCTCTGTTGAATAAAGGCAGAAGTGGGAGCAAACGCAAGGCAGAGGTCGGTTCTGGTAGCAGTCCTGTTACCCGAGCTAAAATGCAGAAATCGGGGGGTGCCCCCAGCTCCCCTGCCTCAACTACAGGAGCCCTTGTTAAACCATCAGGTTCTCCTGCTTCGACTTCTAGAGCTCTTGCTCCCCCATTGAGTTCCCCACAAGTCCCAGAGATCCCTCATTTCAAAGGGGTTCTGCAAGCTCCTGGTAGAGCTCCTGCGCAGGACCGGACCTCACCTTCATCATCTGAGGTTGAGAGGGCCCTGGGGTTGATTCCTCAGCTCCAGTTTGCCTCTCCTCCTCTTGGACCATCTGAGAGAATCTCCCATCCATCTCAACCGAGCTCCAAGTTGGAGAAAGGGAAGCTCCCTTAAGTAGAAGGGAGCGAAGACTCTTTCTTTGATAACGTTGATCTTGCAGCAGGTGACATTACCTCCATCATTCCTGATTCTGATGTTCTGAGGGCTGCCACTATGCCTCTTGAGAGCTCCATCAACTCAGCCCTTTATGGAACCACAGCTGTAAGTATCTGTTATTGCTCTACTTAAGCTTCTGTCTTATGCTTGTCGTTTTACGTTATTCCTTGTTTCTGATCGCATCTCTCCCCTGCTGGCTATACATGTGAGGGGTTTGCTGAGTCGAATCCGCTCTCTGGAGAGCTCTGCCAAGGCGTCTAAGGCGTTTGAATTTAAAGCCGCAGAGCTGACCTTTGCTAATGATGACCTCCAAGCTCAACTTCAGAGTCTTCAAGAGCATGCGGAGAAGCAAGCTTCTACCATCAAGAGCCTGGAGGCGGAGAAAAAGAAAGTCGAAGAGGAAGAGAAGATGAGCAAAGATGAGCTCAGAATGGTCTCGGAGGAGCTCAAACTTAAGAGCGAGGCTTGGGTCAGAGCTAGCCAGGAGAAATTTGAGGCCTTGGGCTCTTATAACAGCATAAAAAGAGAGTATAGTGTACTGACAGAGGCACACGATGCCACACTAGTTGAGCTTGAAGTTCAGAGAGCAGCCGTCAAAGAGAGGGATGATCTAGTTGCTAAGCTAAAGGATGACGTTGTTACTAGGTGGGCTAAATGGTGGATTGCTTTTCAAGAGATAGCCGAAGAAACCTACCCTGATCTAGATTTCAATTTTGAGACTTCAGCTGAGGAAGAGGTAGAGGTCTCAGTTGAAAAGGAGGCAGAGGTGCCTAGTTCAGCACTTGTCTCTGAGGCTGCTCCTACGGGTTCTGAGTTGCCTACCTCACTAGATGAGGTCTAAGCTTAAAATATTCCCACCTCTGTATCCACTGCTACCGTGGGCAATCCTAAGGCTTCTCTGAATCCTGTGCTTGCTGACTTTCCTGCTGCTGCCTCTTTTTCTGCTGACCTAGTAATGAGGGCTTTAACTGAAGTCGAGGTCTCTGCTCAATTGACCATTCCAGAGATTTCGACTGTTACTTTGCCAGAGGCTTCAACTGTCATTCCGCCAGAGGTTTCATCTGCAAATCCATCAAGCACTCCAATTGCTGAGCTGCTAGGCTCTTCTCCTCCTACCTCTTCAGGGTCCTAGGAGCCCAGAACTTAGGGTAGATCTGCGTTGTTATCGATGTAAATGTTGAACACACTTTGAATTATTGATGTAAATGCTGAACACACTTCGTTTTTGTTTTTGGAGCTATTCAATACACTCTGCTTTTTACAGCTTACTTTGTTCTTCAATGCAATCTACTCTGACATTGTCACTGTTACCTTCATTGTGTTTTTTCCTGGGTTCCCCTTGCCCCCCTTTTGCTTGGAGGAGTACCTTGGTGCTCCGTTTCAAGAAAAATTTATCAAACTCGGATGGGGACTAATGGAGAGCCAGAGCATAGACTTAACTGATGAGGTTTTGTGCTCTGGATTCCCTTCCCCCTTTGTTTCGAAGTTACCTTTAGATCTCCTACTCTGCTGAGTTTGCCAAACAGTTTCACCAAGGGCTGCTGAGCTAAGAGAGCTTTTGGGACCGTGAGGTTTTACTTCTTGAGAACTTGAAGCTGGCCTCACAACTTATGCTGCAGTTTACTGTGCTGGGCTTCTCTTAGCTTGCTGAGTTCTGGAGATGGTTGAGGAATATCATGGGAATGTTGAGGCCATTGGGGAGGGTTTCTCTATCTCGCCCTTTGAAAGCAGGAAGCCTTTTAGAGCTCTTTAGGATGTGGATCTTGTGTGACACTGGTACTTACGTTTTTAGTTTCCTCCAGGGGCATTTGGCCTTCCTCACAGTGACCAGAGGTTTGCTGGATTTGGAAAAGAGAGTAAGCAACTTGATGCTTGAGTTCTTCCAAAGGTAGATCTGCTGAGATCATGTTGCTACATATATTAGGACTTTGTTTACAGATGAGCCTGAGAAATACCAGTCCATTTTATCCAAGATATGAACGTGGTTCTTAGGGTTAGTGGTCTCGAAAAAGGTGTGCTGGAAAAGCTAGGCAGCCATTCGAGCTGACCTCAACCCAAAGAAGCCTGAGGTGAGTTTTGTTCAGATGGGGTCGAACTCAGACTTTCTTCCAATTATTTTGATCGCATTGGGGGGTCATCTTGTGCTGATTCGTCTTTCCATATTTATTCAACTACTTTCCAAAACCGTAACTGCCCTCATTAATTAGGAAACCAAAAAGACCGCCGACTCTGTTTTCTGTGTGATTCTTGGTTTCTTAAAAACTCATGATTTCCTTTAAAGCTTCCAATACCTCCTATTTCTTCCTCCTTTGCCAAAAGATTTCAGGATTTTCTTTCTCGAATCTTAGAGATTACCTTCTATCCTCGTTGTAGTCTTGATGGCTGCCCCTGTTTCTCCCATGTTCAAAGAACGTACTTCCTTCGGAATTGACTGGAAGTGGCATTCTCGTTACTTAAGCCCTTCCACGATGAAGCCCTCAGACTTGGAAGACATCAAAAGGCGGTTCTTCCCTTATCTGGACTTGCCCCTACGAGTTCCAACCTCTGACGAGCCCTGTAACTACCTTCCTCGTGGGGAAGTTTGTTTTTTCGAGGGAGCCATGGACATGGGCCTTCGCCTTCCCATTCATCCTTCTATTGGGCGAGTTCTTGCGTATTATGGCTTGTGTCCCTCTCGCCTTTCACCCCGAGGCTGGGCTGCTATGGTCAGCTTTTTCCTCTTCTGGCGTCTATATGGCAACGGTGGATTCCCTACTGTTGCTGAGTTTCTTTACTTTTTTGAGATCGAAGAAGATGAGCTCCCCTGCTTCAGCTTCTTTCGGTGGAGGCACTTCAACATACGCCCTCTGGTTCTTGACCTTCCTCCACCTCCTGAAGGGTGGTCTCAATGCTTCTTTTTTGCCTCCGGGAAGTCTTGGAGGTCTGCCGAGCTGCGCTTCCCTAGTACTAAAATTCCACGCTCCTGGGAGAGCTTCTCTCGTATAGGTATGTTCAAGCAGAGCTATCTCGACTAATTTCTGTGAAGATTTATTCTTATTATGTTTTCGTTGCGCAGGTCCCCCTGATCTGGATTTGCCATAGATGATGAATATTGATCAACTGCTGCTTGTGGACCCCAAGTCTTTTTCAGATCTGATGACGCCTAAAAAACCTATATTGGCTTGGCGCTGAGGCAACTGTTTGTGAGTTTTCTTCTTTTCCAGATTCTCCTTGGACTTCCCCCTCTGATTCTGATGAGGAAGAGGATGTTGGTGCGTCCTCAAAGAAGCGCGGGAGGGATGGTTCCTCTTCACCTGATTCTTCTCTTGCCACTATCTTATTTACCTCAGCAGGCGAGAAGTTTCTCAAATTGCTCTCTGAGATTGAAAAAGAAAGGGACGAGCTGAAAGAGGAGAACGTCTGTCTGAAGGGAGAGGTTGCTGAGCTGAAGCAGTAACTTAAAAAGAACTAGGAGCTCCTCTTTCTTGTACTCCCTTTTGTTCAATGAAATGCCAGACTTTTGGGTAACTTTTACATCTTTCTGAATGCTTGTGACTATGAATCCTGGTTTTGACAAGGTTCCATTTTTTTTTTTTACATACATATGAGCTGAAGAGCTCATCTTATCTTTTATGAGCTGAAGAACTCATCTTATGTCTTATGAGCTAAGGAGCTCATCTTGAATTTTATAAGATAAGGAGCCTATCTTGAGCTATAGAGCTCATTTTGTTCTTTATAAGCTGAAGAGCTTATCTTGAGCTGTAGAGCTCATTTTGTTTTTTATAAGCTGAAGAGCTTATCTTGAGCTGTGGAGCTCATTTCTTGCTTTATGAGCCGATGAGCTCATCTTGAGCTGTAGAGCTCATTTTGTTTTTTATAAGCTGAAGAGCTTATCTTGAGCTATATAGCTCACTTTGTTTTATGAGCCGATGAGCTCATCTTGAGCTGTAGAGCTCATTTCGTTTTTTATAAGCTGAAGAGCTTATCTTGAGCTGTAGAGATGAGCTCATCGTTTGCTTTTTAGCTTTTTTTTTGGAAGCCATGGAAGGATGAATCAAGAATTTGCTATTTTTATTGAGAATAATTTTATTACATGGAAAACTTACTAAAAGAACTTCTTAAGATGCTCGACATTCCAAGAATAAGGTAGGACCTTTCCTTCTTCTGTTTGTAACTCATAGTTCACAGGTCTAATTATTCTTGAAACGATGTAGGGACCTTCCCAATTTGGCCCCAATTTCCCATGCGTGGGATCCTTTCTTGCAATCAAAAGCCTCCTAAGCACCAGATCTCCAACCTTGAAGCTTCTGTGCCTTACCTTCCTGTCGTAGTACCTTGCGGTCTTTCTCTGATAACTCTGAATGTGTTGCAGAGCTCTCTCTATCTTTTCATCTAGGAGATTGAGATTTAGCATAAGGGATTCATCGTTATGCTCAGACTCTGCGAATTCAGCTCTGGGGGATGGGAATCCTATCTCTACAGGCAATACTGCTTCGGTTCCAAAAGCCAAAGCAAACGGTGTTTCCTGAGTTGTTGCCCTAGGGGTTGTTCTGTATGCCTACAACACCTTTGGGATATACTCAACCCATTTTCCCTTCAAAGACTCGAGCTTGGTCTTCAAGGCTGCTTTGATCGTTCTGATTGTCACCTCTGCTTGTCCATTTGACTGTGGATGGGCTGGGGCCGAGAAATAATTCTTTATCCCCAGCTCTGCACAAAACTTCTTGAACTTAGGGTTGTCAAACTGTTTCCCATTGTCAGAAACAATCGCTCTAGGTACCCCAAACCTACAGACTATAGACTTCCATGTGAAATTCTGAATCTTCTGCTCCGTGATTGTTGCCAAAGGTTCCACCTCTAGCCATTTAGTGAAATAGTCCACCCCAATGATGACGAATTTACACTGCCCTACGCTGGTGGGAAGATGGCCAAGAATGTCCAATCCCCATTGTTGGAAGGGCCAAGGGCTTACCACCGATGTTAGGAGCTCTGACGGACAATGAGAGATGTTGGCATGTATCTGACACACCTTACACCTTCTAACCAGATCGGTGGCATCTTTTTGCATAGTGGCCCAATAATATCCCTGCCTCAAGGCTTTTCCTGCCAGGGCTCGAGCTCCGATATGATTACCGTAAATTCCTTCATGGATCTCCCTAAGTATGTAATTAGCACCCTCATCTCCTACACACTTGAGGAGAGGCGTCGAGAATTCTCGCTTATATAAGTTTCCCTGCAAAATAGAGAATCTGGCTGACCTTACCCTTATCTTTGTGGCCTCCTTGGGGTCCGCTGGCAAGGTTCTGTTTTGAAGATATTCCCTAATGGAGTCCATCCAGGCTGGTGGGGAAAGAACTGGGAACACTTCTTCCTTCTCAACTCTTACTGATGGCTCCGCCAAATACTCTACTGGTATCAACCTATCCAGGTTCTCTTGTGAAGCAGTTGCTAGTCTCGCCAGCGCATCTTCTCGAGAATTCTCTGATCTGAGGACATATATAATCTTAACTTGCACAAATTTTTTGATCAATTCCTGTACCTTTCTGAGGTAAAGGATTATTTTCTCGCCCTTGACCTCATAAGACCCTCTATCTGCTTCACCACGAGCTGAGAGTCACTGCAGATCTCCAGCTGTTCTGCCTCCATTGAGTGAGCAAGACTTAGCCCTGCTATAACAGCCTCATACTCCGCCTCGTTATTTGAGGCCTTAAACCCGAACCTTAATGCATATTCAACATCTGTTTCATCAGGGGAGGTCAAAATTAAGCCATCACCGCTGCCTTGGCCGTTGGCAGCTCCATCCACCGAAAGCTTCCATGTGGGGAGGTTAGGTACCAGCTGCGTGGCCCCCATGGGTGCTTCTGTTGTGAATTCTGTAATGAAGTCTGCTAGTACTTGCTCTTTGATGGTTGTTCTTGGCTTGTACCTGATATCGAACTCACTGAGCTCGATGGCCCATTTAACCAGCCTTCCCGAAGTCTCTGGTTTACGTAATACTTGCTTCATCGGCTGATCTGTTGGGATCTCGGTAGTGTGAGCTTGGAAATATGGCCTAGGCCTCCTGGAAGTCGTAACTAAGGCCAAAAAAAGATTCTCCATCTTCGGATATCTTTTCTCTGCCCCCCTCAGAGCTCTGCTACAGTAATAGACTGGTTGCTGAGCTCTGTCCTGCTCCCTTACTAACGCTGCACTTGTTGAGAAATCTAAAACAGCTAAATAGAGAGTAAGGACCTCGCCTTCCAACGGGCTTACCAGAACAGTTGGGGAGCTCAGATAATTTTTCAGTACTCTGAACGCTTCCTCACACTGGGTATCCCACTGGAAGGCCTTCTTTAGAACTTGAAAGAAGGGTTGACACTTGTCGCTTGATCTGGACACAAAACGACTTAAGGCAGCTATTCTTCCTGTTAGACGTTGTACCTCCCTTGTATTGGACGGCGGTTGCATATCCAATACTGCCTTCACCTTCTCTGGTTAGTCTCTATCCCTCTGCTATTAACTATGAAGCCCATAAATTTTTCAGCGGAAACTCCAAAGGCACACTTGGTGGGATTGAGCTTTATTTTGTATTCCTTCAGGACCTGGAAAGATTCCACCAAATGTTTGATGTGGAGCTCTGCTTTCAGTGATTTGACCAACATATCATCGATGTAAACCTCCATGGTCGTCCCGATCTGTTTTTGAAACATTTTATTCACCAAGCGTTGATAAGTGGCTCCAACATTCTTCAATCCGAAAGGCATAACCTGATAACAGTACGTCCCTTGCTCGGTTATGAAGGAGGTATTCTCCTAGTCATTAAGGTCCATCCTAATCTGATTATACCAAGAGAAGGCGTCCATGAAGCTGAGGAGCTCGTGCCCAGCGGTGGCATCCACAATCAAGTCTATCCGAGGTAAGGGGAAACTGTCCTTGGGGCAAGCCCTATTAAGGTCAGTAAAGTCAATGCAGAGGCGCCACTTGCCGTTGGTTTTCTTAACGAGAACGACATTAGCTACCCACACTGGGTAATCCACCTCCCTGATGGCTCTGGCATGGAGAAGTTTGTTGACCTCTTCATTGATGGCTTTTTGACACTCTGGGGCGAAACTCCTCCTCTTTTGTTTGATGGGTTTGCAGCTAGGATTCACACTGAGCTTATGTGTGATAACTGAGGAGTCAATACCCTCCATGTCTTCTTGTTTCCAGGCAAACACTTCCATGTTTTGCCTCAGAAATTGGATGACAAGTTCTTTAATCTCTCTGCTCAGCTTGGACCCTACATAAACGAAGGTGTTCTGGCTCTTCGCCTAGCTGTATAGGCTCTAGCTCTTCTGATGGGATTGGTCTGGTTTCCAGCTCATCCCTCATGTCAAGTTCATCCAGTTGGATGTTCTCAACCTCTTTCATCTTCACGGATGCCATGTAGCACTCCCTTGCTACGCGCTGGTCTCCTCGAACCACTCCGATTCCGTTCTCTGTTGGAAATTTGACAACCAGGTGATAGGCAGATGGGATGGCCCTCATAGAATTAAGGGAAGGTCTTCCAAGCAGAATATTGTACGCAGAAGGTGCGTCAACCACTAAGAGTTTTACGGTTGTAGTGGCTTGGCAAGACGGGTCACCTAGGGTGAGCACAAGCTGAATTGACCCTAAAGGGAGCACCCTTTCTCCTGAGAAACCTAGCAAGTGGGCACTTACAGGCTCGAGTTTTTTCCTCCCTATGTCCATCTTATCGAATGCAGGCGCAAAAATGATATCTGCCGAACTGCCGCTGTCAATCAGGACTCGATGAACAGTTCTGTTGGCTACCACAACTCTTACCACCAAGGGATCATCATGGGGGTACTGACACCCTTCCAAGTCTGATTCTGAAAAAGTGATAGTTGTGTCTAAGCGTGGTGCTTTGGACACAGTATGCACCTCGAGAGCTTCCCCGGCTCTGATCCTTCGCAGGTGAGCTTTTCTAGCTGAGCTGGATTCTCCTCCTCCTGCAAACCCTCCAGATATTACTCTGATCTCTCCCAGAGGTTGTTGATGTGGTGCAGGTGCCTGCTGTTGAGGTGGCGGAGGTGGAAGAGCTCGATTTTGATTATCGTGGGCCACAAAGCGACGCAGCTGCCCTCGTTGGATTAAAAACTCGATCTCCTTCTTTAACTGAATGCAATCATCGGTGTGGTGACCATGATCCCTGTGGTAGTCACAATATTTTGTGG
Source organism: Ilex aquifolium (assembly GCA_951799425.1). Taxonomy (NCBI): domain Eukaryota; kingdom Viridiplantae; phylum Streptophyta; class Magnoliopsida; order Aquifoliales; family Aquifoliaceae; genus Ilex; species Ilex aquifolium. The sequence continues at coordinate 11,886,822 of OX637410.1, read as the reverse complement.
GGTCTCTCTTTGCTGGATCTGCTTTCATCCAAGGTGGCCACCTCAGAAACTTCTCGTTCTGGACCTCATACAGGACTTGGGACACTGTGGCGGTGAGCGGGGTGAATTGTCGAGGTGCGTACCTAGGCTGTAGCTCGGGTTGCGGAGGGCCTAAGCGGTCTCTAACATTTCCTCTTCTCTTTGGGGAGCGATCTATGTCCCTCCTTGGGGACCTTTCTCGTTCTCTTTCTTTCCTGGGACTTCGGTCCCTCTTCTTCTCTTCTTTCCCCTTCTCCTTTCGTGATGATGCACTCCCCACCTTGGAAAGGAGTGCTTCCTCACCGTTTATATATTTTTCTGCCTTAGCTAACACCTCAGCCATGCTTGCTTGGGAATTCTTTGATATAGAGAACATCAAGTCCTTTGACTGCACTCCTAATCTTGCAATGAAAGCAGTGATGGCAAACTTTTCGTCTGGGACATCTACCTTCAGAGATTCTGAATTGAATCTCTGTACATAAGATCGCAGGTTCTCATCAGTTCTTTGCTTTACATTTAATAAATGATAGCTCGGCTTCCTGTAGATCCGGGCTCCTATGAAGTGAGACACGAAAGAAATGGAGAGTTCTTTGAAGGAAGAGATCGAAGCTGGAGGGAGTCTGTTGAACCATGCTAAGGCTGACCCCTTCAGAGTGATGGCAAAGGCCCTACACCGCACTGGGTCCTGGTATCCATGCAGCTCCATTTGGTTTTTGTAGGTGTTGAGGTGATCCACAGGGTGTTTTGTCCCATCAAAAACCTCTATCTGAGGCATTCTGAACTTTGGAGGAAGAGGGAAATGCAACATCCTAGTGGTGAATGGGGATTTCGTTTGCTGCACCAAGGCATCCATCGTTACTGGAGTCTTGACCCTCACTGCCTCCCTCATGTGGCTGAGCTCTTGCTGGATGTCCTTGAAGCGATGTTCCCAATACTGCTCCATTCTCTCCTGCTAGAAGGGGAGGAAATCATTTTTCTCAACTCCTTCTTTTTGGCTCTGTATTTCTTCATTAACACCCTTCCTAGGTGGCGGATGGGGTGCCTGACTGCTCTCCCCTCCCTCGTTTGCCTCTCTGACGGGATCAAAGTATCGTTGTTCCCTACGAGGAAGGTCATTCTAGCCTTACTGGGCTGGCTGTGTTTGCTGAGGACCTCGTAAGAGCTTCAAGAGCTCTTCATTTTGTTGGAGTAAACGCTGATTAACTAGACGAATGGCGTCTAGTTCGTTATTAGTAGAGGGATCCACCGTAGGTGAATCATCTCCGGCGGAGGGCACTAAATCATGAAGGTTTTTTGGTTGCCTCCTACTAGTGACCTCTTGTAGATTCTGCATCCTTGGGGGATTCATCTAACTTCTGCTCATATTGCGTGTAGAGACCATCAATTACTGAAGAATCAGTATACTTGTAATAAGAACAATCGTTCTCACAGACGGCGCCAAACTGATGGTGTTATTTCACGTGAATGAGCAATGAGTTTGGGTTGAATTGTATGGGAATGATCTGAGCTACAAGGCTCGTGTTGATGGATGAATGTTCAGGTTATCCGAGGTGTAGTGTGTGCAACGCAGTGGAAATATAGTGGTTCACTGGTTGATGAGCTCGGCTAATCCACTCTCTAATGGAGGCTCTTGCTCCTTTCTCTCTATTGATGATTAAAGAAACTTACAGAGTCTTTTTGACATTATTCCTCTCTTCCCCCTCGTTGGGGTAATGTACAGTACTTATAATGCTATTCCTAACCCTAAGAGATCTCTACCGAGATCTTTGCCCTGCATTCATGGGATCCCCCTTAATTCTGGGAAGGGATCCTGGTTAATTAAGAGTTTTATGCCTGGGATGTTGCTTGGCTACTGTTTTGGAGGTGCCAGCTGTCATCCAGCCACTTCCCCATTACTTCAGCTATTATTCCGCTTGGGAGGAGCTCGAGTTCTGGTTTCCTGAGCTCTAGAGCTCCAAATTGACCTCACGGGCTGAGCTCATACTTAGGGCTGATTTTGGGTACCATCACCAACTTTCATAAACTCTGATTTGTCTCAACTATGCAGCATGGAAGGTGAAGCTTAGAAGGAACTCTTGCATGGATAATGTAGTTTGGATTTGGAATTTGATATGGATGGCTCTGTTTGTTGCATGGGATAAAAAGGTTATGGCTAAGAGTATTACTGTCACATCCCAATTTCCCGAGTGTCACCACTATTTATAGACAAAATTTTCTAGGACAGTGATGTTGTCAAAGAAGTTAGGGGATCACAATATCACACCCCCTCTCTCGGGAGGCACATTCGTTGAACTAGCAGAAGAAGCACGGTGGTTTCACTTAAGGTTGTAAGGCTACAAGGGCCACATTTGGTTCATGAAGCTCTAGGTCCAACCATCCGTTGTTATTATTTGGGTCGGGGATCCCAATTAGTTGCCCTACATTAACTCCGGCAGATGGCCACTAAACAGTTCTGGATTTCTCTCAATACTAATTGCTCTGTAGACTACCCTTAACTACCATATCAACCTACTACACACTAATCTTTTTTAGTCAGCTAGAGGTATAAAAGGTCAGCTATTGGGCACGTCCTGAATTCCCCTCACTACTATATTATAAGCTTCTAGATCCACCATATTACTTTTGATTTCCTCAGCTGCCTGAGATGCCACGTTACTGAGGGCCATGTAAATATCGTCTCACGATGTCATGTCTATATCAATTAAACGGTTAGCTTTATAAATATCAAAATAAACTATAAATAATAATATTATTCAAACAAGTTCACAGTAATAGAAAATTGACGCAGACCGTCTAGTTTACATAACTTGTCAACTTCTCCTTTTCTATATATATTGTATACTTATTTATTTGCATATGTTTTGTGATGAGCCCAGATTCAATTAGGCCAGAACCAGTAAATTAATGAGTCTAGATCAGCTAAAAGGATCTGTCAAGCCCAGCTCATTGATTCAACTTAGTCTAAGGCCCAAGGAGTCCAAGAAGATTAGAGCACATGGAGAGCAATCATCGGAATAGCCACTCTCGAAAATCAAGATAATCTTTAATTGTACTTATCCTTAGCTGTAGCTATCCTCCCCGAAAAACTAGTATCTTTACCCTTAAGTCACCATCTCAACTAAGACTATGTGCCTATAAATTGTAAGCTCTCTCCATTGAGAGGGACATCTCTATATCTCTCTACACACCCCTCACATAGTTATCTCTCTTAGCTACCATCCCTCTCCCAGAGCTCACATTTGCTTTATTTCTCTCTCTCTCTCTCACCTTAGTTTATTAATAAAAGTTCTCCGGCCACCGTTGCCATTTCTCGGAGTGGAGTAGATCCTCCTGACCAAACCACTATACATCTATGTGTTGACCCAATATTTACCTTTTCGCCATTGATTGCTTTATTAATTGTTTCATTAATTCTCGTACATCATTCACTCGACTGTTGATTGTACATAAGTATATTTTGTGCATCATTAGTTTGGCGCCATCTGTGGGAAACGATTGAGTTTTCTACTCACTTGCTATTCTCTTTTCAAATCCATGGAAATCACAACCAGGTCGATAAATCAACAACCGAAAGACAACAACCCAGCCCACTAGGAGGAGGCTCCGCCTCTGCCAGCACTAGCAGAACCGTCCACTGCGGTGACTCCCGTGGTTGGGCAACAGCTCTTGGAGACCATGCAATTGTTGGTAAGCCAAAATTAGCAAATCATCCAGCAGATGCTCGCATTGGGAGGCATCGTCCCTCAGCCTGTGGGAACAGTACTCCCTCCCATTGGAGAGGTGCCACAACATCCCCACTTTGGGTACCAAGGCGCCCTTCACCGTGGCACCCAACGCCAAGGCGCCCCCATGCAGCGTCAGGGAACCCCTCGCTAGGGAGTCCCCCCACTGCACACAGGTGCCTCACATGTTCCCCCTCCTCATGCACCTGTTCCACACGCATGCCGACCATCCTGTGCAGGATGATAAGGGGGAGAACCAGTGGCAGATCATGAAAGCTATTATAATGATCCAACAGAGGATGTCCCTAACCAATGGGATGAAAAGATTAAGGAGGTGCAAAACTAGCTTGACGATGCCCTCAACACCATCAAAGCACAAGCGCCAGAGACGGTGGATTACTTGGTAAGGCGTACTGACACTCCGTTTGTTACGGATGTTGTCAATTACCCCCTATCCTCAAAGTTCAAAATGCCTACCATCGAGATCTTTGATGGCACCAAGGACCTCCTAGATCATCTCGACACGTACAACTCTCTCATGCTGCTCCATAACGTGCCTGATGAAATCATGTGCAGAGCTTTTCCTACCACCCTTAAGGGATCTGCACACCAGTGGTTCGACAAGCTCAAGCCTTCTTTCATCCACTCCTTTGCGAAGTTAAGCAAGTCTTTCGTCTCCCACTTCATTGGGGAATGCCAATATCAGAAGCCAGTTACCCACCTGCTCACCATCAAGTAGGATCGGGATGAAAGTTTGAGGAGTTACCTCGTTCGTTTTAAAGAGGAGGCACTCCAGATCAAGGAGCCAGATGACAAAGTGACCATGACCGCCTTTATTGCAGGTGTGTGCTCGTCGAGCTTTATGTTTTCTGTTTTGAAAAAATCACCAACAAGCATGCCCGAGCTGTTATCTAGGGCACACAAGTATATGAATGCCGAGGACGTCACCAAGGCCAGGCGAGGTGAGTCCTCCCGCGGGAGTGAGAAAAAAAAAGGACACTCGCGAAGACAGAAGAGAAGCGGAAAGTAAGAAAAATAGGATGGAAAGAGTTTCCGTCAAGTACCGCCTCTGTCCCGCACCCTTTAGAGAGCGGCAAGCCTTTACACCGCTCAACGCATCAATTGAGCATATCCTGCTCCAAATCCAGGATGATCCTACGATACGTTGGCCGAAAAAAATGAAGTCTGCCCCGAATCGTAGAAACCCAAGCAAATACTGTTGTTTCCACCGTAACCATGGCCACGACACTAATGACTACTTTGATCTCAAAAGGCAGATTGAGGAACTCATACAACATGGATAGTTGCGGTAGTACGTTGCTAGCAGAGGACAAGCCACGTCGCTAGACATGAACCAAGATGACAGAGAACGCCAGCAGCCCCTCGGAGAAATCCAGATGATCTTCGGAGGGTTTGGAGGAGAAAGTGACTCCAACTCAGCCAGGAAGGCGCATGCTAGGAGTGTCAGACATGTGGAGTCAAATGATCCTCACCAGATGAATACACCTCGGCGCGGAGAGGAAGAGGTCATCTCGTTCTCAGAAAAGGACCTCGAGGGGATTCAACACCCCCATGATGACCCTTTAGTGTTAACCATGATGGTGGCCAACTACCAGCTCAAGAGAATTCTGTTGGACAGCGACAGCTCTACCGACATCCTGTTCGCACCAGTCTATGACAGCCTTCATCTAGGCAGGGAAAAATTGTAACCCATTAGAACGCCCCTCTTCGAATTTTCGAGTGAGAGGTCTTATCATTTGGGTTCCATCACCTTGCTAGTCACAGCAGGTACAACACCAAGAAGCTCCACCATCATGGTAAACTTCATAGTGCTAGACTACCCCTCTGCCTACAACATCATACTTGGATGCCCTGCACTCAACACCTTAAGGGAAGTGTCGTCCACCTATCACCTTGTTCTTCGTTTCCCAACCCTCTGTGGGATTGGAGAAGTAGAGGAGACCAAGTTGCTGCCAGAGAATGTTACGTGGCCTTTATGAGGACCAAGAAACCCCAAGAGGCCCTCTGAGTGGAAGTGCTCGACCCTAAGTATGACAGCACACTGAAAACGGGAAAGCCTTGGCCCACCTATGGGACGCCGAACACCTGAAGAGCTATTATCAATAGCGGGTACAAGCCCGTGGCTCTCATTTTATTTGTCTTTTATTGTTTCAGTTGATCTATTCTGTTATTTATTATTTTATGAAATAAAACTCTACGAAGATTATTGTGTCCAGAACTGTCTTGCTTTCATTTCATAAAGTTTGTAAACAATTTACAAAAGTCAAAACATGACCTAATAACAAGGTAGACAAAAAGATAAAAGTCGTTATACTCCTGACGATCAGTCACTGCTCCCCGAGCCATTATCATCAAGGTTCTCCCTCTCAACATCTACCCCTGGTGCCTTATATGGGATGAAGCCAAAGAAATCAATAGTAGGGAAAGCTATCAAGCTCTTCATAACAATCAATAAAAATGTCTACAATGGCCCTCTCAGTAGCCTCCCCCTTCATCTTCATCTCAATGGAATGAGCCTCTGCCACGACAGCCCACTCTCGAGCTATACATAGCTTGGCCTCAGCTCCGGAGGCCCTCTAGCGGGATGCTCGTAGCTCTGACTCTGCTCTCGTGTAGACAGTCATCTTATCAGTTTTCAGCTTCACGTTCTCTCGCGAGTCACCAAAAAGCTCGGTTTAATGCTACCCCTGCTCCCAAGCAGTCTATGTCTCTAGCTTCGCGCTCTCTCACGAGTCACCAGAAAGCTTGGTCTAATCCTACATCTTCTCTTAAGCAACCTCAATCTCCAATTTAGTGCCTCTCTCACGAGTTACCAAAGAGCTCGGTCTCAAGAGGCGCGACTCTCTCATGAGCTAGCCTTAACTGCTCCTCAGCAGTCTCTCGAAGCCTGCCTCTCTTTTGCCAGATCATTAGATACCTTACCAACCGTGATCGTCCTTGAAAATAAGCAAGAAAAAGCAGAAGCCACCTACAAGCATTAAAAAGCAAAACATGAAGAAAAGGAGGCGAGTACAAAATCAAAGTTGAGAAGAAAGGTATACCAGGGAATACCTCTCCATCGCGGTATTGATAATGCCCTCTAGACCTCGAGATCCAACCTCTCTGATATCCCCGGGAGTTACAGACCTCCAAAGCAGCTCATTCGCCAAATTCACGTTGAAGCATGGACATCGAGCTACTACTAGAATTAGGGTAGCTATGTGGAGCTACAGTCCCCTAGAAGACCGTAGTGGAGTCTCAACTCCTATAGCGGTACAAGGGCTAGCTCTGGTACACACAAGAGTCATAGTCTGGGAAAGAGTGGGGGCACCACCGAATCCCGCTCCCCAAAAGCAACTTAGCCATCAGACGTTGGATGAAAAGCACTGGGGCATCAAACATCGCCCTCTTGAAAGGAGGAGAAGACTCCACCCTAAAAGCATAGAGAGTCTCCACCATCGCTATATCAACAGGGGGCTTGTAATCAGAGACAAGGTCAATATAAAGAACCAACATCAAGTAGACATTAAGGAGAAAACATGATTGGAGAAAACGAGTTTGCCTCCTACCTAGTTGAAAGCCATCATAGTCTCCCTCTCTGGCAAAGCCTAGAATGCTAGCCCACCATCGCCGGTTTCACTAATTTGTGTTTAAAACTCAAATTCAAATAGAACGAAGCATTTTTTTGGGGAAAATTGGTGCCCAAACCGCCTTTGGCGGTTTGTATGTCGTAGATCTCAAAAAAATACCCAGATTCAAAAATAAATTTGCCTCAAACGGACAACCGAGCACAAAATTATGGTCGTTCGAAGTTTTGTCATACTTCATCCTTGTCGCCCGTGCCAGGCGGATGCCCAGCACCCAGCGCCCTAATGCCCAGTGCCTCAGACATTGCCTCCAAACACGTCTATGCCAGTACTGGCATTGCCTAGCTGCCCAATGGCGCCGCCCAGCAGCCCAATTGGCCCACTGGGTCGCCTCTTGTCGCGCACCTTGCTGGCGCTATAGCAGCGTCACCCACGTGTCCTAAGCCTAGCCCAAGATCGGCGCCTAGTGTCTGGACCTCACTCAGCGTGCCCAAGGTGTCACCCTCCTTCCCTCTAGCACTGCTGCCCTCAAGGGCGTCGACCTTCATCCTACCGGTGTCGCCTTCTACACGTGAGGCTTGCTTGTTGCCATCGCCACTACCCGGCCCTGCTCCAATCCCGATGAAACCGTCACCACCCGAGGTCCTTACATTCGCGTCCATCCAGCTGATGACCCCTGGCACGCTGGGGGTGCCGCCCAGGACAGCGCGAAAAGGGCCTCCCAGACCAGTGCTATGGACGTCTACCAATTCATGCAACGCCCTAGGCATTCCTTCCCCTTGGTTGGCGTCGCCCAGCTCTTGGCTAGCGCCGCCCTACGTTCTATTCACGGCGTCTTCTCCAAGCTTGGCGTCACCTACTTGCACAACTCTTCGGCAGTCGTTGTCACCTTGGGCATCGCCTTTATGGGCGCTGCCATATAGGTAAGAGAGTGTCGCCATGGCATCGCCAGACGTGGGTAGACGACCCTCTGACCTCGATCCTGCTGTGCCAGCTTGCTTTATCGATGAAGCCTCCATCTCCATCTTCTTTTGTGAGTTCCTTGCGATGGAAAATTGTTCAAGAGAAAGAGGTGAGGGAGAGAGATGGAAGAATAAGGAATTCTCTCAAGGGTTTATGTAAACCCTGGCACATAGGCAGTACCCTAGAGAAAAAAAAGGGTTTTGACTAATGGAAAACTCAATGGAGGAGATTGTCTGCTATTGCAATCGGTGCCCAACCATAGAGTTTCCAAGTGAAGAAGAGAAGCTTCGTGATTGAAGGAATGAAGAAGCCACCGTGCAGAATAAGAAACCTCTTGCCTATTCAGAATTCACTCATGCCCTTAACCCCCTCGCAAACAATTGGGGCTTAGGTCATGGGGGCAAATGATGAGCCCAGATTCAACTGGGCTAGGCCCAATAAATTAAATGAGCCTAGATCAGCTAAAAGGATCTGTCAAGCCTAGCTCGTGGATTCAACCTAGTCTAAGGCCCAAGGAGTCCAAGAAGATTAGAGCACGTGGGGAGCAATCATCAAGATAACCACTCTCGAAGATCAAGACAATCTTTAATTGTACTTATCCTTAGCTGTAGCTATCCTCCCCGAAGAACTAGTATCTTTACCCTCAAGTCACCACCTCAACTAAGGCTTTGTGTCTATAAATTATAAGCTCTCTCCATTGAGAGGGGCATCTCTACATCTCTCTACACACCCCTCACATAACTATCTCTTTTAGCTACCATACCTCTCCCAGAGCTCACATTTGCTCTCTCTCACCTTACTTTATTAATAAAGGTTCTCCGGCCACTGTTGCCATTTCTCGGAGTGGAGTAGGTCCCCTGACCAAACCACTATACATCTGTGTATTGACCCAATATTTATCTTTTTGCCATTGATTGCTTTATTAATTTTTTCATTAATTTTTCTGTATCATCGAACTATGTAATGGGTGTAAAAATAATGTCGCATGCAAATAAATAAGTATACAATATATATATATATATATATATATATATATATATATATATATATATATATATATATATTGTACAATCACTGAAATGTGTTGAGGTGCGCCCCTATTTTTCGAATATCATCCAGTCTACGAGCTACAAAATCATAGAGAGATTAGAGGGACCCCCAACGTTGAGCCGGGGGAAGCTCCTCCTATGTCTAAGTCAGTATTGCAACCAATACATGAACAGACTCGTGTGTAAAATTAGAAAAATGATCAAAGGTGTGTATGTGTGGAGTATGGAACTAAAATGCTCATACTTGGCCCTCCCTAATTTTGGGTTTTCACCCATATTTATTGAGAAGAGTGGAGAGCTACTTACAAATTTTTCTTGTCTCTAACATGACTAATTATATAGCCTTTGACTAATAACTATCTTTTTAGCTTTAAGCTATGCCCCTAGAGCCTTGTGCCATCAATTACAGCCATTTTTGTCAAATGATGTGGTCCATCACAAAATGTCCCGTCAAATATATATACATAGGTAACAAAGTGGTATCAGAGCCTAGAAATTAGATTTTATATGGGGATTATAGAAAGTGAGTTGGCCAAAATAAACGGTTTGCGTCAATTTACTATTGCTAGGCATGTTTGAATAATATTATTATTTATAGTTTATTTGATATCTATAGAGGTAACCGTTTAGTTGATATAAGTATGGCATTGTGGGACAATATTTACATGGCCCGCAGTGAGGGAAATTCATGATGTGTTCAATACCTGGTCATTCATGCCCCCAACTGACCAAAAAAATTAGTGCATAACAGGTTGACATCGCAGTTAAGGGTAGTTTGCAGAATTATAGTATCAAGAGAAACCCAAAATTATACCAGGAAATTTTAGATGGGATGACAGTACAAAAGGTCCAGTAACCACATGCCAGAGTTAATGGTGGGCAACCAATTGGGATCCTCGACCCAAATAATAACGGATGGTTGGACCCAGAGTTCGATGAACCAAACTTGCCACTTGAAGTGAACCATTGTGCTCATTCTGCTGGTTTAACGAATGTGCCTCCGGCGGGGGAGGGAGGCGTGATATTGTAATCCCCTAACTTCTCTGATAACATTACTATCCTAAAAAATTTTGTCCGTAAATAGTGGCAACACCCGAGAAATTGGGACATTACAATTGTCATCCGGTCTATGTTTCTGGATTATGTAGGCTTGTGATTTTGGGTGGGCGAAGTGTGGTGTATGTTAATTTTTGAACATTTTATAGGAAAATAAGTTTATTGCTGAGATTTGGCATTTCTGCCATTAGAATAGATCTTGTTTCCAGATCAAGTGCCATAATGGATCGTATCCTATTGCATTCGATCTAACATCTACAAAAGGAGAGGGGGTGAGGCTTTGTCCATCCAACAAAAAATGTAGCTTACCAACTTCGTCAGCCTTGACTTATGATTTACAAAAAATGCCATAAAAAAGAAAATTACACCTTGCATACTACACAATGGATCCAATCTTATATCATTACCTCTAACGTTGAACTTCTCACATTATTTTCTCAATTATTCAATTTAAATTTTATAGTCCATCAAAATTTAGACGTTCAATATAATTGGGAAGAAAAAAGTCAAGTGTTATTAGATTTTGAGAAAAAAAACACAATAAAATCAAATGACTTAAAAACTAGAGAGAAAACTTTTCATGGAATTTGTAATGAGAATCAGAAACAAAAGGGACTCCATGGAATCAATATTCATGGTTAGATTCCTGGGTTAGAGATACAACGAGAGAAAATGTGACATTTTGAGGAGATAATATAATATATTAGGGGTAACCCGTACATGAAGATACGGTGCAATGTGAATGATTTTGAGAGTGATGTTGGTGGCCATTAGATGAGTCTATTTGAAACCATCGGATTGACTTATTGAAAACTGTCATTTTATATTATAGATATATATGGTGTATATAATTGAGGAGTTTAAGTGTAATTTATCCAAAAACTAGGGACAATGGTTAGGAGCAAGAACCAAACAACTATTGTTCCTGATAAACTAAACCCACGACGCCAGGCCTATAAAAATTGGAAAAAATTGAATGTCAATCTAGTTTATCAATATAAATACGATATAAATTCAACATTACACGATTCTAAAATTGATATAATGAACTTACACATAATAAATAAATTAGATTAATATTTAACATTTATAACACATTAATAAATTTGATTGCATGGGTATTGATACAAACATGATACAAATTATAACGACACGATCCAAAAATAACAATATACAGATAACACAATACAACACAAATTGAAACCCTTATTAATAAAAAGACAATAATCACCCTCCCAAGATAGCTAATCATTTTCTAAGACTATCTCTAATTCTTACCTTTTTTTTCAACTCAAATTTAAATATGGGAAAAAAATTCTTAAAAACTTTTTGTTAATATTAGACCCATACTCATATCAAATTAAGAAAAACTCAAATCTATACCTAAATTTTTAATGGTAAGATTTTATTATCGTTTAAAGATTCAATGATTTATTTTACTCTTTTTTAAATTTAGATTTATACTCATTTGATTATTTTTTTTTTCAACAGTGAGGAGATGTCCAGACTGGTTTATCCGCACCTCGACTAATCTCCTCTTCGATTTACTCAAAAACTAACCATCCACGAGATTAAAAAATTGACAAAAAATACCCTCATACCCTGATTTAAAAGAATTGTTACCATTTCAATTCAAGGGGCTTGAGTTTACAGGTGACTTTCTTCGATCAGAGAATCCTATACAAACAATTTTTTTACCATTTTTTCACTCATTTGGAGGGTTTGGTTTCCATCCAATATGGTATAAACATTGTTTGCTGATTAACTATTACATATATGTAGAGAGAACACACTACATAGATTGATCCTTCTTTTGAGGTGTCTGAAAGGAGGAACAAAAATCCAATAGACGACTACGACACCGAAAATGAGCACGCCGCCGGTTCTCAAGAAGCCCAAGATGAAGAGAGAAGAAGAATCCAACGGCGAAGCTGACAATGAGAACGGCGAAGAGAAGCTCATGTGGGAGGAGGGAGAAGAAGCACTTGTGGCTCTGATCGAGCATCGTACCAAAGAAGTCGAACATCTCCGCCAACGTTTGTCCTACTACAAATCTCAGGTTTTCACAATTTTTGCTCTAAGTTTATTATTTTTTTCTAATTTTTTTGTACTATTTTGGATGTTTATGTGGTTAGCGGATGGCTTGGTGCAATGGAATAGTGGTGTAAATGATCGGTTATACTCTATACACAGAGATTATCTGTATCTTTAAAGTTTGGAGCTTGTGCATATGTAAAAGTTGGTGATTTTAGGTTTAAACACCCTCCGGTATATAATTGATGATTTTGGTATTTTTGGATGGATGAAATAGAACAGTGAGCGACCTTATTGTTGTGTACTTTATCAGCATTAAATTCTATGATTGTCATCAGTTATTGACTTGATTGTGGTGATTAATTGTAGAGACAGCGTGTGTTTGTACTGCAAATCTGTGGAAAATGACTAGCTTTTCTTACTCTTTGAACATTGAAACCTAATTTGAATTTGTCAGCTGACAGAAATTTGCATTCAGATTTGTTTTTAAATTGCTGAGTAGATGCAAAAGATTGTTGGCTTTTCACGACGTCCTTTAATTTGAGAGATGGTGCATTTGAAGGAGGTAGACTGCTTTAGGCAAGTGTTATTAATGTTATAATGAAGTGGAATGTCACAATTGATCAAGTCGACAAATGGCAGCAGCTAAAAATAAAACATTGTCTTTACGTACATTGACTGGTAAATGATTGTTGCCTGCCTGTTAGTTAGAAGAAATATATATTTTAGCTGTCAGATTGTTCAGTTATTAGTATTGCTCGAAGTTATGATCTCTTATTTTGAGTAAGTTTTAAATTTCAATATAAGATGGATGTCGATACCATGAAAAAAATATTTGATATTGGGCTGCAGTTGCATAATCCTTCTGACCCCTCAATATAATTAATGATATTCCCTGAGAAGGTCCCAATCATGATGCCCTTGGCTGGTTGTGCCAGCTATTAGCTCAAAGCTGCCACGAATGGATGAATAATAAGGGGGAGAGCAGGTCCCCCCCTCTCATATTGTTCGAGTTTTGGAAAATCCTTTAGGAGCAATTTTTTGGAATTGGAAGCCATAAGGAAAAAGTTCTTTGCAACTTTTCTTTGATTCTAGTTTAGTTAATGGTAAGTTAAGAGGGTTATGCTTGTACACGATTTATTGGGACTGCCCTGATTTGTTAATGTCGGCAGTAGTTGAGTGGTTGAGATTTGCCCACGAGTGGTCTCCTCTGCAAAGAGACTCATGGACTTTGTTTCAATTGTTACTCTTTTGGTATCATGGCCAGATGCGGATAAGATGTATTAATATAGAGCATAATGGAAATAATATCATCTCTTTCTGTAGATGGTATGGTGGCTTGGGTTCTACAATCAATTTAGAGACTCTAAGACTATGCAAGGGTCGCCGTGGGGTGCGACCCATGAAGTTGAATAGAATGGAAGTCGAGGGTGATTCCTCAGTTCTTATTGGGTGTGTGAAGGACAGGGGTGATGGTCCTTGGAACTTTGGCCTTTTCATGAATTAGATCATGGTCTTGGCAAAAGACTTAAAATATTTATATGAACTGGATTCTGGGAACGTTTAATTCAGAGGTAGATTTTCTAGCAAAGCAAGCAGTTGTCGCCCTTTCTGTTTATAAGATATCAATAATGCCCTTGATGTTTTTGTGAGGATCTTTTGTTCATCTTTTTGCTTTTTGTTTTTCTTTTAGCCCGAAAGGAAAGCTCATATTTACCTTTTTCCCTCTTTTAGCATATGATCTTGTTATTTTTTTTCTTTTTCTAACCGTACATATCGTGATATTAATGTAAATGAAGAATGTAAATTTTATTGTATATATGGAGGAGCATAAACACGTGGCGTACAAATTTTTTCACGTCTACTATTTATATGTGGTTTAATTATGCTTGCTATCTGTTCTTTTCGTTATCATCACTTAATTGAGGATGGTCGTGTTACCAGGATTTCATTCCGAGGGCGGCCAAACTATATAAAATTGACAATCTCATAATACCTTTGTTTAAGATATATCTCATAATATCCAAAATTGAGTTCTTAGCTACTTACCATATAAAAATTAGTTTGTGATAATTTCACCATCCATTTATACCTTTGTTTAATATATGATATAATGATTTAATTATCATTAAAAAAATAGATTCACATGATACTATAGTAAAATTGAATCGAAAATTAATGCATGGTTTTTTATATAAACCACATTTGTAGCGTAATTTTACGTTAATCTCACTTGTTTTTCTTCGGTCATCGGATTAATCCAAGTAAGTATTTTTGTTTGTAAGAGTAGTACCCACCTATGCTATTACATTCCTTAGTTAATGTCAAACCATTTAGCTTTTTGCGTATTAAGTAAATTACTTATATATAGGATTTTTTAAACCTAAGGGGGCTGCATAGGGTTTTTTGAAAACCTATGGGGACTATAGCAATTTTAGAAAATGTGAGGGGGGCCATGGCCAATACCTAGTTCCGTCACTGGTCGTGTTGGATAGTTATCAAATTAGCTTGTCAAATATCAATATATTAGTTGGTTAATCATTATCATATGTTTGTCATCAAAATATAGCTAATCAGCCCTGTGGATATGGAATGTAGCTTGATCAAGCTGAGAGAAGGTTAGAGGAGACACATGTTAAACTGGCCCACCATCGAGGCCGAGACAAAGTGATGTCATCCAAAGGTTCTGTGGGAAATGGTATGAAAGAGGTGAAAGCCGAACAAAGATCAACTAGTCCTACCCAGATCAGCGAAGGTCATTCTCAAAGACCGCCTCAATCTAGACCACAATTAGTCCAAGAAAATGTGAAGCCATCCAAAAACTCCCTGAAAGAGGGTGTGAAAGAGTTAAAACTTGAGCGGAGGTCAAGTAGTCCTATCCAGATCAGTGAAGATTCTTCTAAAAGCCATCCTCCATCTAAACCGCGACTTGTAATACCTGCTGTGAATCCAAAAGTTTCCCCACCAACGAAGATGGCAGAATTTGGCTTTAAAGCTAACACTGGATCTAGTTCTCGAACCAGTGCATCAGTTCCCACTCACACTGATAGTATTGTGAAACAAAAAGGGGACAAATTTCAGCGAATCTCTTCTGAGCAGGAAGCTGTTGAAACTCAAGCTAAGGGGACAAAAAGAAAAGCTGGTAATATTTCATTATTAGTTTATCTTTTGTGCACAAAGCAAAATTTATCTTTGCAACTGCAATTTGCATTGCATTACCCCTCATATTTTTGCATATTTTTATTGTTGAGTGAGATTTGTTGTTCATCGTAATTGCTTTCTGAATTACAGAGCAGAAAGAACACAAAGACATAATTCCTTTGATACATAGCAGCTCTTCACCCCACCCAATCCGTTGCCAGACGGGCTGTCTCATATCCAGTCAACACAAGAGAAAGTTGAGAAGTCTTGTCCTATGTCCAACAAACGACCAACTATTTGTGACCAGGTAGTTTGTTTTTTCTGAAATTTCAAATGAGCAAGTCATGGACAAGGGCATTTATGTATCCTCTAACTTTGTAAACCCCATCCTCCGTTGGGAAAAAAAATTTCTGGGCTATTTGGTTAAAGCTGGACTGCTGTGGCTTGATTCAAGAGTTTCAATTTGTAGTTCAAAGCTATGGGATTTCTAGGAGGTTTTAACACAAAATAATTTCAGAGAAACATTGGAGATATAATTCTTTCTTCTGTGAAAGAGCATTATGTATCCAAAACCTTCTTTCCAGCACATATTTTATTGTTTTATTTTATCTGATGAGAAAATATTCCTCATAACTCTTTGCGAATGTAACTTGCATTGGAATCTTTGCAGTTCTTTAGATGGGGTCGTCAACTTGTGGCAACTTCAGGCCAGAGGGTATGTTTAATTTTTTTTTCTCAATCTACAAACTTCGTTCAAATGCCTCTTTATCCCGGGACGTTGCAAGAAAGAAGAATTGAGTGTGCCTTAGGCAGACTGGTGTTTTAGGAGGACCAAATACTTTCTATTTAGCACAAAACTAAACCAAAAAAATAATAATAATTACATACACACATATTTGTGAAACTTCTGAAAAGTGAGTTTGTATGACTTTGATCTCATAGTCGTGCTGCTTTTCCGTCCCAGATGTCTTCATGTCAAATCGTATTAAAAATTTTAAGACATGCTATAGCCCTTTTGGGACAAACTACAACATATGCCTTTTAAATATTCTCCAATGTATAACTTGGTGTTTTATCATATGCAATTGAGTCAATAACCCATGCTTTGTGACTTAAGTTTCTCATTTGGGGTGTTTTGCTTGTGATTGTGAAATTGCAGATCAAATGCCAGTCTTCTAAGTACCACTGATTGTGTATCTCTCAAGCACAGGCGATGGCCAGAAGACATAGCCTGGCATCCACAGGGAAATTACCTATATTCTGTTTACAGTGCTGATGGTGGGGATTCCCAGATATCAATCCTGAATCTGAATAAAACGAAAGAGGTATCAATATGGAAAGAAGTGGGAATTCATATAACTGTGGTACTTGTAACATAAATATTAATAATAAGAGTTAAATACCAGGATTATTTGGCACATTGTGGAAACTCCTAGCTGTGAATGGTGTGGGTAATTCAAAAGATTGGTGTTGCTCTCAATTGTAAGAAATCATTACATTGTAGTCAATAGCCATGTATTAGTCAACACATTTCTTGGCTGTTGTACAACAAACACATTGAGTACATTTTACTCTGACATCCTCTCAGAAAATAGTGGTTCTGATTTTTTATGTTGATGCCTCAACAGGGAACCCGTGTAAGTTACATAGAGCAGAAGCCTCACATTAAGGGCATTATCAACAACATAATGTTCATGCCATGGGATGATATCTGTTTTGTTACCGGTGGCAGTGATCATGCTGTAGTACTCTGGACCGAGAGAGATGGGGAGAACTCGTGGAAACCAAAAGCGCTACACAGGAATATGCATTCCTCGGCTGTAATGGGAGTGGCTGGGATGCTGCAAAAACAAATTGTAATGTCTGTTGGTGCGGACAAGAGGATTATTGGGTATGATTTACTTGCTGGAAGAGCAGATTACAAGCATCAAATAGAAAGCAAATGTATGAGTATTCTCCCTAATCCACGTGACTTCAACCTCTTCATGGTTCAGACAGGGTAAATTCACATTCAGAATCTTCGTATCACCTATGTGATTTTCAGTATTAAAGCTTTGCTTCAACTTTTCCCCCCCTTTTTCATTGGACAAGAGCGAAGATTGATTCTGCTACTAGAAAACCATGATCAGTTACTATGTTTGCCTAATATTTGCATAAGAAATAATTGAGAGAGAATGCAATAAAAAAAATGAGTGAAATAGACCTAGAGTAAAGGCAACATTCAGTTAAATTCCAATATTCCGATTATTATTCTTTAATTCCCAGTTGAAAATTAAAATAGGCCTAGTAGTTATGGGTTCCTTGCAAAAGGATCAAAACTCCAAATAATTAAATCCTGAATATCAAATTGCACAAAATCAGTCCTTACATCCAACTAAGATCTTATGCTAGAGTCTGAGGTAGGTATGAATCCTCCCCTTTTCAGTTTTATCGTAATCCCTGTCAACTCCCCTCAGCAGAATACACACACTCGGAGAGTTGCAGATGGGGTACCACTACAAAAGGTGAGGATTAAGACAGTGAAAATTGTGTGAAATACTGAACTCTACACTCCTTACAGAGCCTCTTGCTCATGATGAACCAAGGGTGGTACTGCAGTGGGTATTAGTTCTGAATGGGGCCTAAATTAACCATATGAGCAGTCATATACTCATATGACTGGTGGAAATGGTCTCCCACGATGGTTGAAAACACTAGACTAGCCTATTTTCCTCACTGCTTTCCTAAATACTGTCTGTGTTTAAATTGTTACTCAAGTTTTTTGGACAATTTGCTGGCAATTAGCATTGCTTACTCATCACGGAATTTAACCCGTTCTTTATGGAGTTCAACTTTAAATTTTCTATGGAGTTGGTCTGCAGAATGTTTGAGGTTGCTCATCTCATTTAATCATCTAAAACATGAATGGTCATGATTTTGGGATGAAAGGGTTGCAACAAAGTAATTATAATTTGTACATGCACGATAGCACCAGTGAGATTCAAAGTTTGCTGGTTGCAGAATACACTGATTCCCCTATAAATAGAGTAATAGTCTAAGATCCCAATTGAAGAATCTGTACCTTAAGAAGTTGGTGATGAATGTTGATACTCTAAAATTTGGCTTCAAGGACCAATTGGTCACCATGAATGCAGGCTTGCTAGAAGGATGCTTCAGATTCTGTATTTTATTCTTCAGTCAGGCCATGTGTTCGGTTTCTGGCCTGGGCGGTGAGCCAGATCTGATTTTGGCCCTGTTAAAGGTTCCTCGGTCTAGACCTGTATAGTGGAATATACTTCTAGGAATATGATCTGGTGGCTGTTCTTTTGATTAATAGAACCAGAATCCTAAGTAAATTCGTTTACACTACACCTTCCTTTGTATATTTACTCATTTTGCTGCTCTAATATTCAGGTAATGTATTCTTTGCAGGACTCTAGAGAGACAGCTTCGATTATTTGATATTAGGGTTAGGCAAACAGAAGTCCATGCATTTGGTTGGAAGCAAGAAAGTAGTGATTCACAGTCTGCTTTGATAAACCAGGCTTGGTCTCCTGATGGTCTATACATAACATCTGGTTCAGTAGACCCTGTGATCCACATCTTCGATATCAGGTATAATGCTCACAAACCTTCCCAGTCAATAAAAGCGCATCAGAAACGTGTCTTTAAAGCTGTGTGGCACTATGCTCTCCCGCTCATGATCTCCATATCCTCTGACTTGAACATTGGATTGCACAAGATCATTTAAATTTCTGATTGAAG
Source organism: Ilex aquifolium (assembly GCA_951799425.1). NCBI lineage: Eukaryota > Viridiplantae > Streptophyta > Magnoliopsida > Aquifoliales > Aquifoliaceae > Ilex > Ilex aquifolium. The sequence goes on along the minus strand of OX637410.1, from coordinate 11,867,508 downwards.
CTGTAGCCATGTCCTGCTTTTTCGGTCCACATTTTTCCAATGTTTGGGAAATTTTGTATCCTTCCTTAATGAGAAGCAACCGCCTGTTAGGCAGCCTTTGGCTTGAACATTGTATTATGCAGAGGGAATCAAAGATAAGCTGCTAAGTTGATTGCTTTTAGCCATGGGCCTTGCTGTATATGCCGGTTTGGGCACAGTTGTTGATATTAGTTAGTGCACTCGTGCGTTGCACGTGAACCATTTTGATATTAAAATTTATAACTTAATAAAGATTGTTTGTTCTTTGCACCACAAAAATTTGGCCTCTAACAAAACTTGAACTAAATATTAAATCCATAATTGTAAAAGGGTTTAAAGACTTTAGACTAATTTTTGACATACACATAAACATCACAAATTCGGGTATATCTGATTCAGTACTTGAATATTTAAGTCATTTTCTATATAACAACAGTAATTAGGCTGATAAGGATGGTATATAAATGTGCACACAACTATAAGTACACATATACACAAATAACTTCTTTCAATATATGTTTGTACATATTACACAAACATATATTCAACTACAGAAGTGTCAAATACAACAATACAGATTGTCGTAATGATATTTTTTTTTTTATATAAATTCCCTTTTTTTCGTAGTTATATTAATTTTTATCAATCAAACAACGTGCAATCAAATTTCGCATGATATTTGAAGCCCGCATCAACTTTAGAGCCTTTATTTTTCTCAAGTTATTGCCAACAAACCTACTACAAGCAATCAAAATTAATTAGATTAATAAAAATAACCAATTACAAAATCATTGAGTTATAAATCACATGAATGCAAATAAAAACCCATGATCACAAAGGTAATATGAACATGTTATTTCGTCAATTATGAATAAAACAATGTACTTTTTGAAAAAATATGTGTACTCCTTATAAGAAACATAGAAATTCAGACCCTACAACCATAAAACATAGAAACAAAAAAGTAAAATTTGATGACCACAAGAAAGAAACTCATAAACCTAGGGTTTGAGAAAGTACAAGAATATAAGATATATGAGAAATTAGATATTAAGAGGGAGAAAACTACTAATACTGAACAACTAAATTAATAACAATGAATTTTATATAGCCAAAATCTGAAGAAAACTAAACTTCGGATTGGATGAATTGAAAATGCAACATTATGAGTGACCGATGAACTTCTTTAACTCATGCTTGACATATAGAATATATGTAGCATTTATAAAAAAATGCAAAAGCAACTTAATAGCCAGAAGTCCAATAATGCAAATAACCTTCAATAATATTAGTGTTTGTCATTAAATGAAAAAGATACTATAGACAGTACTCAAGTTATTAAGGTTATTTTAGTCAAACAAATTTTTTTTTTTACTTTTGTTAACATTTTATAGTAGTATAGATATAGATAATCCGGATAAAATTTAGCAGTTTGAAGCTGACTGTGGTATGACACAAATTCATTGTAGAGTAATATATACTGCAATTGTATTTTGGTGTTGAACACTCCAAGTTAAACTGCATGAAAATTAGGGTGAGTATGCTCATTTTGGAAGTCATCCATTGGTGAGAATAGTTCCTGTTTTATAAATTGCACATTGGGTACAGAAAATTATGTCTAGTATTTCCCTTGATCTTCATATTAAATGCTTAATTATGGGCCTGGTTCTTGGCTCTTAGCCAAGGATCAAATTTTGTTTAAACGGTTTAAATGTTTCTGTTTCTAAGGAAACTGAAACAAATCGGTGATTGAATCCAAATTCTAATAATTTGAGGTGTTTCGGAAGTTTCAAGATATTTTGGCTTGTTTTCACTGATATTTTTAAATGTTTTGAAGTGTTTAAAGATATTTATGCATATTTCCCCTATTGTTTCGGAATATTTTGGACATAAATTATTAGTTTTTTATTCATTTTCATTATGTTTTCAAAACATTTCTATTTCATGTGTGATTGAAATAATACATCAAAACAAAATTTTAATCCTTCCCCTTAACAGCTTAACTGCGTAGGACATTTCCATTTCATGTTTTTGTTGCTCTCATATTTCATTAATTAGAGGAAATTACATCTTAATGTTGGGAAGACAACAAAAAAGAAGAAATCTCCTCCATCCACAAAGTTGACAGATTACAATTTAAAGTTAGGGTTAATTGCACTGGAAGTCCCCATACTTTGGAGTTTATCTCATTTTGGTCCCCAATGTTTCAATTGCATCATTTTGGTCCTTGAAGTATTGAAGATGTTTCTATATAGTCCTTCAAGCAGATAACGTCCAAGTTGTTAACGATTTTTTGTCATAAACTTATCAAGTAATACCTAAATATGAACACAAAATAATTTTGATAGCTCTTAAACAAAATTTGGGTAGCCCTTGACAAAAAAATGTGTAATATGGGTAGCTTTTGACCAAAATTTGGATAGCTCATGATCAAAACTGTGTAATTTGAGTTGCTATTTAACCAAAATTTGAGTAGAAATGTGGTCAAAAATTATCTAAATTATTTTTTTGTCCATATTTAAGGATCACGTGACAAGTTTATGATAAAAAATCGTTAGCAATCTAGACGATGTCTGCTTGAGAGACTATATAGAAACATATTCAATATTTCAGGGACCAAAATAATGCAATTGAAATATTGGGGACCACAATGAGACAAACCCCATACTTTGAGGACCTCCAGTGCAATTAACCCTTAAAGTTATCAAGACAGTCGGCAACACCATTTCTTTCTCTTCAAATCCAAGAAACTGAAAAAGATTCAAATGTAGAACCATAATCTTGAATTTGCTCCACAAAACTTCCTATTTTCGACAACTCGGATTGATTCATCTGAATGGTTTCAACTACACCTTTAGAATCTCCTTCCAAAATGACCCTTGTAAGTCCAAGTCGGTAGGCCAAACGCACAGCAGAATAAGCAGCAAGAGCTTCCACATTATCTACACTAACATCCCAACAGTTTTTTTGGCTATAGAATTGCACCAATTTGTAGAATTAAGATTATGAGATATGTAAATTCAAGCTTTTCCAACCAATATTATTCGAAATTCGGTGTGGTTAGGGAGTTGACAATGGTATCGGAAAAAAAAAATTTGGTACCATACCTCCATTTATCATATTTATGGTTATTTTTACTACATTTGTAGGTATATTTTTACCATTGTTATGGTATCCAAAAAAAATGGTAAAAATAGTTACAACAGTGGTAAAAACACCCACAAATGTAATAAAAACATTCACAAATGTGATAAATCACTCACAAAAGTGGTATTTTTTTTGTACCAAAGAAAAATGATAAAAATATTCACCACAAATGTAGTAAAAATACCCACAACAGTGGTAAAAACACCCACAAAAATGGTAAATCAATTATAAAAGTGATAAATTTTTTGATTGTAAAATGACTTACAAAAATTATAAAAATACCCTTTAAAATAATAAATTTTGAAGTTATGGTACCAAATAAATTTTTGCCCTACCATAGTCAAGTCCGTGTGGTTAGAACTTAGTAGGGAATAAGAGTCACTTTTTTCCATCAACGTGGAGTGGACTCTAAGGGCTTGTTTGGATGAATTTTGGGAAGGGTTTGGATTGGCTTCTCCAAACCCTTCCAAACCCAAACCTTTTTTTATAATGAGATTCAACATTCAATCCGATTTATACTCATGCTTGGTATGCAACATATACACATGTAGGACCCATGGATATATCATAATTATTAATAATTATTTGTCTTATAAATGACTATTTTACCCTTGTTCAATCCAATTCATACCGATGTTAAGGGGTACAATTCTTAAACCCACCCCCTCCCCAAGTTTCATTAAACCTATGATCATGAGTTTAATTTTTGGGCAAGCTACGGGTGGGTTTGAGAACCCGGGATTAAATTTTCAATCCAAACATGAGATTTGGGAGTCCTTTGGACTATTTTCTCAAACCCATCTTGACAAGCCTCCCCATACCCCCTTACCAAACAGCCCCTAATCGGATTAGAGATTTATTTGTGGAAGTCCAATCTATAGGGCGGGCAAAAAAAAAAAAAATGAAAATCTTAGGTTACATTTGGTAACGCGTTGTTTTTGTTTTCAATTTTTATCAAAATAAAAAATAAAAACATGTTTGTGATGTGTTTTTATTTTTTCTTTTAGCAACTTTATTTTAAAAACAAGGTCAAAAAATGAAAACACAAAAAAGACATTTTCAAAAATAGGGAAAAATGAAAACACGCGCACTGGAGAGTGAGATGTTAATGAGGTCCATCCATCGAACCCCATTAGCAATTTTTTTTTGTGGAAGTATTTTTTTTTGTGGAAGTATTTAAAGTCCACACTTTTCGTATGTTTTCTCTCTCTGCAAACAACGCTCATCTCTCTCTATGCAAACCAATGCTCATCTCTCTCCCCCCTTCTCTCTTAGTTGGAAAATGACCGAGGGGGCTTAGATCTGCTCATCTTGTGATCGGTTTGGTGATAGATTTTCGGTGGTTGGATGGTTGGTTTGGAGGTGGGCTTTCTGGGGGTCTGGGGGGAGGGGGTGAGTTTTCAAGGGTTGGTGGGTTTTTCAGGGGGTTGCGGTTGGGGTTGTGGGTTTTTGGGGGGGTTTGGTGGTGGTTTTCAGGGGTGGTGGTGGTGGGTTTTACGTTGTTGGGTGATGGTTTTTTTTTTTTTTGGGGTGGGGGGGGGGGGGGTTGGTGGTGGTTTTTGGGGGTTGTGGGTGTGGTGGGTTTTGGGGGGGGTTTGGTGGTGATTTTCGGGAGTTGTGGGTGGTGGGTGATGGGTTTTGGGGGGTTTGGTGGTGATTTTCAGGGGTTGTGAGAGATAGGTTTTCAGGGGGTTTGTTGGTCAGTTTTCGAGGGTTGTGGGTGGTTGGGTGGTAGATTTTCTAGGAGTTTGGTGGTGGTTTTTCAGTGGTGCATCCCCAAAATACTTTTGAGCAACTTATTTAGAATTAAAAAATTAACCAAAACAATCCTAATACCAAACATATTTTTTATTTTTGTTTTCATAATTTTTTAAATATAAATGACTACCAAATATGTTTTATATTTTTAATTTTTATCACAAAAAAAAAAAAAACTAGTTCTGTTTTTTTTTTTAAAAATAAAAATATAAAAACATAAACGTTATCAAACGCACCCTTAATTTGTGAAGCATAAATTAACCCAATATGTTATACTTATCAAATTTTCACACTCAATATTGAACATCAAATTAATACAACACATACAATTCAATAACTTGATTATGACTATGATAACCCTCACCGATAGTTCCGTAAAGACATAGACGAGCTGTAAATTTAGATATCCTAACTTCGAAACATGACAACTTTCTTAGAACGAGGCTATGAGAGATTTATTCCTCATGAATTTTATAGTCCCAAATCAATGAGAGAATTAGTTGAGGGACGTGTAAACTGACCCACACACCCCTAACCATAATATTAAAAAAAGGTGCTTATTATATCTTATTGGTTGGTCTAATAGTCACTACCCCCACTGTTAGACCTTGAAATCGTGGTTTTGAATGTTGTTGTCCTCCTCTCATGTATTAGTCCATGAAAAAAGTGCCTTATTATTTCCTAGAAGTTTAGGAAGAATAATCTTGATAAAAAAAAAAAAACTAAAATCATAAATGATTCTTATTACTTAGGGCTTTTCTCACTTTATACACTGAAAATTTTTAAAATCTTTATTTTGTATCTTCAAAAATTACATTTTTTATACAACATCATCAATCTATCAAATGTGTTACAATGTGACCATTCTATTAACTTTCGTTATTTTTTCCGTCAAAAATCAATCCATTAACCCTAATGAAAAAATTAACGGAAAGTTAACAGAAGAGTAATATTATAATATTTTTGATATATTGTGGGTACAATATAAAAAATTTCATCTTTAAGAGTATAAAATAAAAATATTAAGTGTACAACATACACTCTGACCAAAGCAAGCTCCTATGCAACTATCCAATCTTCATAGCTTGATAGAACTCAAATCCGGCAAGTAGTGCACAGTAGACATGATTGTTTAGTTGGCAATAATACAATATAAGTGATGTCATTTGGAGAGACTCATGAATTGGACATCTTATACAGAAGATTCTCTGCTTCCTCCACTCTACCATTCTGGCAGAGGCCATTGATTGCAACAGTGTATGTATATACATTTGGGAGACAATTCACCGGCTTCATAAGATCTAAAACGTTCAAGGAGTGGGTAGTATCACCTGCTCGACAAAGCCCATCAATCAATATGGTATAAGTTACCAAAGAAGGAATTAGGTCGTACTTTAGTATCCTTCCAAACATTGTATTTTGTTCATTCACCATAATTTATTTGTTGAGAACATCAAGACATGAGTTGAATGCATGAGGTGTAGTCAAACACCTGTTCTTGACCATTCTCTCAAAAAGCATCAAGGCATTTGCAGTTTTACTTGTCTTGCAATATCCAATAATAAGAGTTGTAAATGTTACTTCATCTGGGAATATTCCCTTCTTCACCATCAAACCCAAGATCCCATCTACTTACTCTGGTCTCCCTTCTTTACAAAGCCCGTCAATTAATGTAGTGTAAGTAAAACCATCAGGTTCAAGGCCAATGGAGTTCATTGAATTAAATACTCTGAAAGCCATATCAAGTTGGCCTGCCCTGCTAAACCCATCAACCAGAATATTGTAGGTTACTTCATCAGGCCATAGCCTATTGTCAACTATCCTTCTCAAAAGTTTCATTGCTTTGTGAGGTTTATTGTGTTTACATAACCCTTCTATAAGCTCATTGAATGTACGGATATTGGGCTTGCATTTCCTCCTTTCCATCATGCCAAGAAGCTCAAAAACATAAACTACTTTTCCTTCTTTGCAGTAACCATTAATTAGTGCATTATAAGTTGTTGTGCCAAGAACCAATCCATCATCTAACATTTTTCTGAGCATTCCATTAGCCTCCCCAATCCTACCTTCTCTACATGGCCTATTTATCAATACTGTATGTGTGAATATTTGGTTTACATCGCTTCTTGACCATCTCATCAAGCAAACCAAAAGCCTTATCAGTGGATCCTACATCACAAATAGCTTTAATCAGGATAGTGTAGGTATGAGTACTTGGGTGGCAACCCTTTTCATTCATCTCTTCCTTTGACACCACAACCATCCTCTTTAGACACTTTCTCAAACACTAGAAAGGCCTCATTGAGATCACCAAACCTGCAATTACCCAGCACCAAAGAGGTACAAATATGAGTATCCAACAAAAACCCAAGTTTCAAAACTCTTGAAAAGAACATTTCAACAGCTTGTACAAACCCATTCTTGCATAAAGCATTTATTACAGTTTGGTATGGTAGTCAATAACACCAAGAGCAAACCCATCATCTACCATTCTCCTATAAACCTATAAACCGAAAATAATGATAAACCCATATTCAACTTAGCTAAGTGCGCCAATAGAACGCTATAACAAGGGTAATTAAGCTGAAAACCAATCTTGTGCAGATCGTCAAGTGCACCCATCAACGTCAAAACATGATGTTCATGCATACAACACTCCTTAATTACTTCAACAACGACTTTATGTACAATCCCAAATAAATTATGAGATAACATTAGACTCAATAGATGAATTCTACTACCTAATTCGTAGCAGTATGTCGATTGCTTCCATACCCATTTGAAAATTGATGTTGTATGAAATTGATATTGTCTATTTAGGAATTTATTGGGAGTTGCATTGTTAGTTGAATGAAATTGGAGTTCAAGGTATGTGAAAGTGTGTCAGTTTTTCATTCTAAGCCTTCTATACCTATCTCCACCACCACATGTAATTGTATATTAAAATTTGGTTTGACTTTGAAAGGGTGTTTTTTTTTTTTTGAGATACTTAAGTTCTATGATCTTAGAATGATGGTGGTGACATGTTAATGGTTTTGTGTAGGGGTGGTGGTGATAGGTTGGTGTTGTGGTGTTTTTGGGTGTAAGGGTTGGGCGAGTTGATGCTTATGTTGAATTTTTAATGAATGTGTTAAAAAAATTGAAGCATTGGTGATATGTGGCATGTTATTGGTTTGTGAATTTAGTCAATAAGTATGTGTACAATGCGAATTTGAATATATATGATTTAGATATTATAATTCTTTATTTTTATGAATGAGTATATAATTTGGATAACATTGACATGGCGTAACCTTTTAGGTGTAGTGATAAAACATATAATTGCTTACATAAATAGGAATTAGAGCATTATTAGATTTCTAGCTTTTGATTTATTCTTTTCGATGCCATGAAGAACTTGAGAACAAGATACTTTGGAATGTGCATTCAGTGTTTTATTCTTCTCTAATCTTGTATATGTGTGTGTACTATTTTTTTTTGGTTATTTTTTACTTTGAATATCTAAAAGTTTTAATTAATTTCATTCGTTAAGTGTGATTGTGGTTATGTTCAACTCATCTGATGGTGGTAATCGCAAATGGTAATATTATTGCACCATTGCTTAGTTTGATTAGTTCACCATTCAATTGCATGAATTCACAAGTCTTTGTTACATTCACTACTTCTGAATCCTTCTAGTTTATTCACATATGTTAGTTCACCATTCAATTGGGTTAATTTTGTGCTGATTTGGTTAATTTTGTTAAATTTGGTTGTTTGCGTGAATCTTACCGTTTTGTGATTGTATGTTTTTCAATAAGTCTATCTGACGGCCTTAAATAGATTCATCCAACGACCACTAACATCCCTATCAAAACCAGGAAGGAACTTGAATTTTATCCCATACATATTTTCCCCTCAAATTCCATCACATCCAATGTTTTTTCTCACCATCGCTCACTATCAGAGACTGCTACCTCTCTGCATCCCCTTCATTCCCTCTCTCTCTCTCTCTCTCTCTCTCTCTCTCTCTCTCTCTCTCTCTGTTACGCAGTTACGCTATCTCAAGTGAAACTGTTGCCGATTAATTCTCGATCGATTGATGAGCTAATTGGCGAGCCAATTGTTGGTTGTGATCGGGGGATAACATTTCGATGATAAATAGATTTCGGCCTACGAGGTATATGCAGAATTCTAATGCTTGCATCAAGGTGTTTTGTATTAGCTTCTTTGATGTTGTACTAATTGGAAGGAGACTATTGCATTATTACGTAAAAATTGATTTGGATGGAAAATTGATCGTCTAATCTAAATAAAAGAAGAAGCAGTTCAACCCAATTGTTATTTGTGGGTGTTATAATTTTTCCTATTTACAAAGAATCAAAGAATTATAGCCATTATTCATCGCTTTGTATTTGCTCTTATGTTTTTTATTTACTGAGGCTTAAAAAAAGTCCTTAGTAAACTGTCTAGCAATATGTATAGGAAGTCCTTAGTAAATTATTTGTGGTGATATGATTGTAACTTTGACAGGTTTGATATGAGTTTTGTTGTGTAGAAAACTTAGGTTGTTCATTCTTCCAATAAGTGATGATCTCTCAATAACCCGTGTATTTAGGCACGAGTTATTGCTAACAAACACATACCATATACCATGTATCCCCCCTGATCCCTTGTTTCTCTTACCCCTTTTTGCTTACTCTCTCTCTCTTTCTCTCTCTCTCTCTCATCTCCGCCCTTTTTCTCAATTGAGTACTTTGTTGTTTTGCCTCAATGAAAATATGTCTTCATTTGTTTGATATTCTTGTTATTTGACATTTTGGTCCAAATGAAAACATTTTGATGGAATATTGTTCTAATTTTATTCAAGTTAACATACAAGGGATCGCTATTGGGAGGATAATGGCTTTGACACAATTGGATGTGTATATGAATCTGATAAGAAAATTAGAGGACATGTTGGAACCTGAAGGCGAACTTTGTGGATCAACATAGAAATGGTAGGTTGTCTACATTGAGGAAGATATGATGATGATGGGTGTGATCCATGACATATAAGTTCACATGACTAAGTCTATTTCAATTGCTTTCTTTTATCTTGCTTGCAATTAGCTTAAACTTGCACAATATATGCCAAAGCCTTTCAAGTGGACTATTTGGATATTTTCTATGGTTGAACTTTTTCTAATTGATTCTTGAAATTGTTGAAGTTCTTTTGGATTTAGTTTTGATCGATTATATTCTGCAACAAGTTATACATGCGTATACTTTTGCTGCTATTTCTTATTTATTTTTTAGTTAGTGACATCTTACGTAAATATGAGGTGAATTTAGTGATGCTATATAATCTTTGATGTATGTACTCAAAATGTTGATATTGTTGCTTCTTAGATTAGCTTATTTTAAGTGCATTTTAAGTTTGAATATGATTTTTTTGTTTTCTTTTTGAAAAGATAAGTTTGAATAGGCACAGGGAAAAGAAGGTTTTGGGCGACTACCCTCTCCTTATCCCTGAAGGTAACATGACCAGAATAAAGAAATATTTCAACACACACATTTGTCAAATTTGATATTTTAAGGCAATTATTCAACAGATGGGTTCGCCCAGCCTATATAACGGACTTTCATTTATGAGTCTACTTTTGATTTTTTTTACTTCCTTGAAATTAACCTAGGTTTGCGATTATTTGATTTTATTGAAAACACCTATTGGAGTTGTTACATGCTGGCAGTTGGAAAAATTAGTTTGTTAAGTTCGTCTTAACTTGGAATACGGCGAAGAATTTGGAAAATTAGAAGGTAATTTTCTGTTGAAATGTTCTATTGTGCAACAGTGGATTATTTCAACAATGTGTGAATTTGAATTTTGATTGCTATAATATGAAATTGCCCATATTACTCTAAATGTTACTCTAAAGTAACTTAGGTGTACGACTTGAGATTTCGTGCAACAACCATCCGTTATAGTTGCTAATTTGAGAATATATCAGTAGCACCTCTGAAATTGGTTCTACAAATTTGATACTTGGATTGATGTTCCAAGTCATCAAGTCAATTTTTTGAATTCGTTGTTTGTGAGTTGATATGCCTCAAATAAATCATGTGAATTTTAATCCATCGTAACTGTTCAAATTCAAGAGTGACAAGAACAAATGTTAGGTAAAGCTCAAAGCACATCCTTGGCTACTTTTAAAACACACACATAATACTGTGTTGGGTTCTTTATGGGATTATAAGCTAGAAATTTTGTTGGGTTCTTTTCTTTTGAATAGATAATTGGATTGGGAGATAAATTGATGGAGTACTATAGTGTGGATTTGTTGTAACCAATGTAATTTGAAGAAATTTCAATTGTTTGCTATTCTAATATTAGTGTTCATAGTGTGTTTTTCTTTTACCATTGATATCTTTGCCTCTATGTAAATGAGTTACAGTTGCTTTTATATATTTTGTTTAATTTCTCAATATTGGTGTGCATAGTTATAGTTCCATGTATCAGTACAAATAATGCCAATGAATTCTTTCTTTTCCGATTTTTTGATTGACAATTTTTTTTCATTATATAGTGCCTTCAAGCACCAATTATTGCTTATTTTTTCATGTCCTTGATCAATGCTCGAATTTTTTGAATTGCACAGTGCTTTCAGGCACGGGTTATCACTAGTTATCGTAATAAGGAGTTAAGAGGAAGGGTAAAACTGCGAGTGACTTGTCCCCTGGTGCACTCTCCATATATAAGCTACTACAACGACGACGACGACGACGACGACGACGACGACGAAGAACCAGTGTTTCCCCAAGTCAAGACCTCTGAGAGTAAACATGGCGGAGTCGAAGATGGTACATTCACCATTGGTTACATAAGTATCAATGCTCTCACTTCTCACTGTGACGCCCCAAAACCCGGGGGTCCGTTGATTTCCCATCAACCCGCGGAATACCCGTGGATACCGGGTAACTCGGTATCGCGCCGTTATGCCCCATTTACCGGGGTCCATAATTTAACAAAATTCGGGCAGAGTCTTCTTTGTACGGGGAGCTCTACTCAAAACTCAACCTGTGCAATATATTTTCACATGACCCATCCGAGGCCCAATATAAAGCAATGACCGCACCGGGTCCATTTATAAGTAAACATTGACCACACCGGGTCTATTTATCCATACTTATAAACATTGACCACACTGGGTCCATTTATCCCTACCTATGTCAAAACATGCAAGGTTGTTTTAACAATAATTCATGTAAGTTCTATTACAATTATTTGCAAAAGATTACATGCCCAAGACATAAGTTTCACAATTGTTTTACATTAACACAAAATAAAGCCACATTCGGCTTTCTTCAAACATGAGGATCCGAATTGGAGCCATCCATCGGTGCATTTCTCCCACCTGAAATGTATTCCCGTATAGGGTGAGCCAACGTCCAGTAGAGTATATCCTACAGAGGCTACTCCCCACCTTAGATGCATATGAAATGTGTACATGCAACAAACAACATTTAACAACCATTTCATACAAGAATATGCATTCAATGTTGGAATGCTACCATGTCATGCCATGAAATGAGGTGAGACTCACTCATGCATCTTAACCCAAGTCCTTACCGACTCATACAACACAATGCAATGCCAATGTGTAGTAACCCCATCAACTGATGGAAATACATCCAATGACCGTTTGAATTGAAAACATGTATTTGCAAAATCAAATCATTGTTGGATGTCACCCATTAAATGAGTGTTTATGTAATCAAAATCTTGTATCTCGTTAGGCAACGGATTTTGGATTTTATACTGCCGGTTCTGTACACCATACTACACTTTTCCGGAATTTCACCATAGGGGAGTGTATAACCAAGTCGCCGGGTCTTGCACCCGAGGGGGGGATCTACCCCTTCTTGCTATACCCGACACAAGTTTTTCTTTCATGCAGCCATGCGACTCAGTCGGATTTTCAACCCAACTTTCCCGAGCCCACCCATCAATCACCAAGAATGGTGTTTGATTAACCATGCATACACACCCACACTCATGCCTAAGCCCATGAATGTGATGTCAATGTCATGCTCAATATGCAATCATGCCCAATGATAAATTTTATCACATGTTCAATATGTAATGGGTGCCATACGAACAATTTCAACATATCCATGGCAATTTATATTACAAACATATAAATACCATATTTTGTCACAATGTTAATATATCAAAACATGCATATATCAACAATTCCTTCACTACAATATCCAAGCATGCTATACATCATTGTGTCATAACAAACTTTATCCACACATAGGCATTTAGCAAACACCATCAAGGCAATCATCATTTTATCACACAATTTGCTCACATAATAACAAGTTACAAGAAAATTTCACAAGTAACTTCCCTAGACCAAATTTAACAAGGAATTTATCTAGGCCATTTCTATATTCCTTTCATGATTCCCATGACTATAAACAAGTCATAACAACTCTATACATCTAACTATTACTTATGACACCATAGGTTAGAAATAGACCCGAGTAGGAGGAAACCCTACCTCTTGGAGCGTAAAACAACCGGTAGAACCTCCAAGAACAAGATTTAAGTCCAAATATTTGATTTTCCCAAAATCCCGTCTTTGGATCTTCGGTGAAATCAGCTCTTTTTGGTATGTAGGCGTAGCCCTTGTCGCGTAGATGAACTTTGACTTCTGGACTGACGAATTCCGACGGACGGAACTCCCGGAATCGGCGAAAGAAAACTTGAAAACCACTTTTTTCTCTCTTCTCTCTCCTCAAACGCCCAGCACTGTTTTTTAAGAGATATTATGTGTAAAATATCTGATTTAGGTCGATATTTATAGGCAAAAATGTGCGGTCCACATCGCACCGCATATTTTTGACTTTCGGGTCCGTTTTTCGTCCCGAAACGATTCATTGTGCCTCGGATTAAGTTCAAATTAATTTTATTTGAACTTTAACTTAATTTTAAGGAAATTTTATAAAATCCATTATTATGGACCTTTAAAATGTCATTCGTCACGCAGTCGTCTCGAACGACGTGCAAAAATTCGACTATCTCAGAATTCGACGAAATTTGACAGGGTGACTCGATTTCGCGATACGAATCCAACGGCGAACTCCGTTTCCTCATCCGAGGTCTAGAGCATGAGTATTTCAAATAAGCATTAGGATGACAAATGACCATTTTGCCCTTATTCACAAAAAATTCAAAATTTCCCGGGTTTTACACTCACGCTCTGCCCTCCTTTCATTATTCTACTGTAAGTCCTTGATAACTTCATTCGCCTTTAGCATCAGGAATCTCCAGATCTAATGGACTTTCACTACAATTTTTTCCTAGATTCGAAGTATCACCAAGTTTCTTTGATATATAGTGTTTGAAGTGTACTTTTTTCACCTAGAAAATGAAAATTAAGTTTGCTTTACCCTCTGTTGGTTGCTGGGAAAGCTGGGGCCAAGAAAAGGAAAGGAAAGTTAGTGATTCGGTTCCCAAAAATCGAATCTTAGCTTTTTTCTACCTCACAATTCAATTCACAAACGTATAGTTGGATTACAACAAATACTGTTGCAAAAAATAAAGTTGCTGAAATGAGCGATTATCTAATTAAAAGATGTTTCTCTTTGAACTGGGGGATATTAAGCATGTTGGCCATAATTCAATGGGACTGCATAGTATAAGTCTAGTTAAGTTATTGAATCTGAGCAGCATGGGTGAAAATGGATACAATACTGGAGGGATACCTTACAAATTTGATATTATTGCTAAATTGTGTCTATGCTTTATTGAGTTCAAGGGACCAAGGAGATTCATTTATTTGTAATTCTTGCTACTTTATCAAAATTTGAAATCTTTGCTATTCTTTGGCACTAAATCATAATTTGCTACAATTATATGCAGATGTTATACGATGGTCCACGCTGATGGGTCTATATTGGAGACATGTAATTATCTAAGGCAGAATGGGCTACAGGGATTTATTGATATTTGGCCAAAACCCACTGCAATTGCATGAGAAATAATTTTCTGTTATGGAGCATTCGAGGCTACCCTTCAGCTTTTGTTACCAGGCAAAAAGGTTGAAGGACCAATATCTCCTTCAGGGAATAGGCCTGTCTACAAGGTACCAGATATTCAACACTTGCACTGCATAACTCTTTCTTATTATCTCAGAAAAAGAAAGAGAACCTAGAGACTAATAGTTAATAAAAACAAGTACAATTAGCTGCTATAAAATTAACTTGTTGGGTTTGACATTCTTTGCTTGTTGCAGGCAAATGGTTTGGTAGCATATATGGTAACATTAATCACATATCTTGGTCTTTGGTGGTAATGACTTTCTTCATCAAATCTGGTTATTAAGGCCTGCCTATGTGCTTTAGGCCACCTAATAATTGTGGCTTAGAGGGCTCCAAATTCTATATAACATTGTTTTAGTTGCTACTATGAGCACTTCTATTAGCTGAAGCACTTAGATACTGTAAATCTACTTGTTTTTAGCTGTTGTCTGCTGCACTTTCTTCAGGCTCTTGTAATTTTAGAGGACTGATTATTGGAAGATTATGTCTTCGTTTTGATCTTGCTTGTTGTCTTGTTGGAGTTACTGCATTGGCTCCTTTGTTTTATGCTCTAAACTGTGAGAAACAAGGATGTTTTAGTATCACATTATTTGTAATGAGGGCTTCATCTTGTCCTTTATTTTTTGTAGTTGTTCTTTTGAATAGAAGTGATCCTTAAAGATTGTTGATTGTAGTCATAATGTAACTTCTGTACGAACTTCTTTTCCAGTTGTTGGTCTGTCTAAAATAACTATTCAGAGCCGATATCTTTTCTCATGCTTGTAGCTTTTTACAATATTGTTGTTGGATTAGTTGTTTAAGTTATTCAGAGCCCATGCCTTCTCTCATGCTTGTAGGTTTTTTGCAAATATTAATGTTCTGATTAATTGTTTGCAGTCGCATGACCTTTTATTAGAAAAACTTACTATCAACGTTGACTTAACATTCTTTGGAATTTCACTTTTTTTACTCGGGAAACAATATGTTACATTTGATTTCTGGTATCTATGAACAACAGCTACACATTACAATGTGGGTATTAATTGCTTATCTGCATTGAATTCTTCTGGTTTGGGATATTCAACCCAACGATTGTCTATGATCATTTGGGAGAAATATTTTCAGCACTCATTTTTGGAAGCTTCATCTTCTGTATTTTCTTATACATAAAGGTGAGGATTTACATTAAGGCTAATTCTTGCTTAGATATCTTCGTACATGGGTCTACTTTGCTGAGCCTAGCGATTCATGTATAACAGGGTCATGTGGCACCATCTTCAATTGATTCTGGTTCATGTGGAAACATAATAGTCGATTTCTACTGGGTGCGGCTCTTTGCACCACTTATTGTATTTTATGACCATCTAATTGTGTGTTGATTTCAACTACTTATTTAGAGAATTTGTTCATTGCTTTGTTATATGCCTATATGCATTCATCTTGCTACTAACGAATTATGAGCTCAAAAACTTGGTTCTGTTTTTCCGGCTTTCTAATCTCATAATCTCGATATAGCTGATGTTACTAATGTATTCACATTTCACCAACTTCCTTTGTCCTATGTGTTCAAACATGAATCCCTAGCTGGTGACGTTCAAAGCAAAGTAAAAAATTGTAATAATATATTTTCGTTATGTTAGGACTTATGTTTGGGGGTGTGATGGTAATTTAATCATTTTATATTCTTATGTATTGTTTGTTGTGCTTGTCATTCTTTCAGGGTATGGAGCTATATCCTCGCATTGGCAAGAACTTTGATATCAAAGTTTTCACAAAATGCAGATTTGGGATGATGTCTTGGGCAGTTCTTGACGTGACCTATTGCATAAAGTAGGTAAATGCTCCTAGGCAATGCTTGATTTGAATTTCAAATTAACCTACCATGGAGTACTTCCTTGCTCGGCTGTGTATGCTTGATTCTTATCAGTACATAGACTTATGTGATCTGTTTATTGCTGTTTTGATGCGTACTTTCTCTATCTATCAATATGAAGCACAAAGGAGAGTGGCTGATTCTATACTTGTAAATACTATATTGATGATGATGTATGTCAGAAAATTATTTCGGTGGGAAGCTGGATACTGGAACACGATGGATATTGCACATGATCGAGGTTGATAAAGGCTTTGTTCTTTCTCATGTTCCATGTCTAGATCTCATCTTTGTTATGTTTTCCCTTTTCTAATTTTGCCGATGCTCAATATCACTATGGTTGAATCTACATTCTGTTTTGGCAGCTAGCTTTTATATTTGTTGGGGATGCTTGGTATGGGTTCCATCTGTGCATACTTCTTCTGGCATGTACCTAGTCAATCATCCTATGAATCTGGGAGCTCATGTATGTGTCATCCAGAAAGTGGTGATATGAACACCTCTCTTCTACTCAACTTCCCATAATGTGATGGTGATGCTGACAGAAATTATTTGATGGTTATAAACTCTTGTAACCAGTTGCAGATAGACGTCTTAATGTTGTGCCCATTGGACTCTAAAAAAAATTGAGTGAGCTCAAGTGGGAGAAATTGACTGATACACTAAAAAAAACTGCATAGTAAAGTAAAATAGTAAATTTTTACATTTGTCTATTTTAGTAGTTTAGAGGTCTACTTATTATCTGAAAAGTTGGTCAAATATGATGGTAGACAAAAGTTTGGCTGTAAAAAACAAAGCTATGACTAGAAAACTTTGAGTTTTATGCCTTCTATTTTTGGTTGCTATCTTACAATTTTGTTCCCTAACAAGCTGTCCTATTGCTCCAGCTCGTAATATATATTCTTGTAGCATGCATTCTAAGCATATACATCAACTATGACTGTGACAGGCAAAGGCAAGAATTTCGCAGAACAAATGGCAAGTGCGTGGTTTGGGGGAAAGCTCCATCAAAGGTACTTGGGGTCATTGTCATGAGTTCTTGTTACCTGTCTTGTCTGATTTCTTATGTACTTTAACTGGCAGTTTTATAAAGTTCCTTGCTGCTATTTTTGCTTGTTTGCTAAGAATCAATTTGGTCCTTTCTTGTACAGATTGTTGCCTTATACACCACAACATCGGGTGAGACGAAGACCAACCTTCTCCTAACCTGGGGATGGTGAGTTATTTTTATATTGCATTTTGCTAATAGAACCCAGGAACATTACTAAAAGAGTTGTTTAGGATGGATTGAGGTATGTTCAGCGGGTCCTAGTTCATCGAACAAATTTAGTGAACTCGCAAATCATGCATATCAAAATGGTCAGAACTTTCATGGAATTTGAGAATTTCATTTAATTTTTGTTTTCTTAAATCCATGTAATCAATTCCTTGACACGTACCCACTCAGTGAGCTAGAGAGTGACCAATTTTGGGAACATGGCCTTGGGTTGTGGTTTATAGTGACCTTTAGTTTCTTTTTCGCTTGATCATGTCTAATAAATAACAAATTTCTATGGTTCCTATAGGTGGGGCTTGACTTGATCCGAAATGTGTACACCCAAGTGCAGGCGGTCAAGCTGTAGTAATAATCCGATTTGAGTCCGGAGTCGAATCCACAGGGAACTCTTGTTGGTGTTTTGAGATAAGCAGTGGTGGAGACCTAGTGATTGTAACCCTTGAGATTTGAAGTTGTGTGATGTATGGGATTTCCTGGACAGAATATAAGATTCTTTCCAAGAGAATTTTCTAAACAAAATATGAGATAAGCTCTAATGTAAAAGAGTCACTCTTTAGTTCAAGGATCTGGACATGTAATTAATTATCCAGTTTATTATACTTGTGCTTGATAACTCAATTAACCCCCGTGTCAACAGCAGGTTAATCGGAAGATAAAGGTGGATTGTGAGAATTAAGAACATGATTCCGATGTCTTTCTAGAAGTTTACAAGAATTGCCTGTGCCGAGACTCAACCCGTCTACAAACAAGCAAGTGTTTCTACAAGACATCCAATCATGATATTATTGCTCCATTTCCATTCTTTAATTGAAGCACAATAATGGTGAAGATTGAAGGGTAGTCATGAAGATCTAGCCGGGGTACTTGCCTTGAACCGATGAGTCTTTCTATGCAAGAGTTATCTATGTTATAGAAAGAACTCCTGGTTATACAAAGTACCTTAGCTTTGCTAGATGCAATCAATCATTCAATAAACAGGGGAAATATAAAGCATTAAGCATAATCGAAAATGCACAGATATAACTTCTGAATAATTTATACACGTCCATCACCTCTCACTAAAGAGTGAATAAGAAACTACTCACTCTTCATGGCTTTGGTAAAGCTAGAAAAGTGAGTGATGTTCATTCCTCCGAGTAAAGAAGTTACAAGGTAAGGCACAATAAACAAGGAGCCGATCTTCGACAAAGAATGAGTGAATCACGTTCCACCCTTCACGGATTTGGCGAAACTCTAGAAAAGTGGAAGAGTTTCACTCCTCTAAGGGAAGAAAGAAGCTCAAGCAATGGAAGTGAATGAAACACATATTAAAAGTAAAAGAAAGGTAGTCACTTTTAGAGGGTGATCCACAACCAAAAGATGATCCATCCTCCTTCTAGACATGGAATTAAAAGAGACAAATATTGGAAGTAGAAGAAAGCTAGTTACTTTTGGAAGGTTGATCCGCAACCAAAAGTAATCTATCTCCCTCTATGCATGTAATTGAAAACATAAGCCTAAGACTAATTCTATACAAACTAAGAGATGTTGGTCTAATGCCAAACTAATCTCCAAAACAACTCTCCAAGTCCTCCTTTACTCTCCAACAATGGGAGTATTTATACGCCAAGAGGAGGAGACAAGAGGAGGTGAAGGAATAGTGAGAGGGTGAAGGAATAGTGCATGGCCGCTCAAGTCCAAGTGAAAGCTAACCACTCTGCAGCCAGTCTGCAGACAACGTTCGAACGTTGTCTGGCGTTCGAACGTTGTTTATGTCTTTGCTTGATGGGCGTTCGAATGCCAGATGGGGTCTGACCTTCCCACTCAAGTGGCCTGTGGTCTTCTGTGAAGTTCACTTCCACACTCCATGCAACATCATGATCCTTAATTAATTCTAGGGGACGTTCGAACGTGAGTTGGCGTTCGAAATTACTCAAGTACCTTAGTTATTGGCTGCAACACGCCATGTCTCATCAGTCTGGTCTTCACATGATTCCATGGGACGTTCGAACGTTGATTGACGTTCGAACGTTCTTTCCTTGGTCCAAGCTTTTCCAATTTTGCTCCAGAATATGCTGGTATTGCATGAAAGTCTGATAACCATCGCCTTTGGTCCCTTGTACAATTTATGCCCTAAAATGTCATCATTTAAACTCCATCAAAGTATAATTAGTCTTAAAAGGGCATAGTAATATGCTAATTTTAACTACTAATCACACCCCCCAACCTAAATATTGATAGTCTCTAGTAATACAACAATTAGAATGAAAATCTATTTCTAATGCCATTTTCGTAGGTCATCTGGTTGCATTTATCTTATGCAACAAGCCTTTGAACCACTAGGTTTACCCTAATTGACGAGTGTTGTCTCGTGAGGGTTTTCAGTGAAGTTACCCACAAACTTCAGTCGAATAGATGTGTATGTAGGATTGCTGGTTAAAGTAAATTAGCATCATGGTCGTTGGGACACCCATCCCTCAATTTCGACTTATATCCCGCTTGCTCCTCTTTCATAGGTATTGATTCTATGCAAAAATTAGCATCAGTCACATTGGCATTTGGAATTCCCTGGGTAGTAAAAAGGGTCATTCTAGAAACAATAATTGTTATATAACACACATTCCACTTTACCACCTTCCATGGATAGCTTCGATTTCACAAACCTTTCTTAGAGTGCTCTCAGCAAAAATTCGCTTCGAATATAGTGACTTATCTCTCAAGGGGCATGTGATCAGAAGATGGCCAATCGAAAAATCACATGCACAATTAGTAAATGAGTGAAGTTTAAGGAAACAAACTAATCATGTTTTGGCATAATCTCATGGAGGAATATTGATGCAAATAAAGAAATACTATTTAACATACTCCAGCTTTTGGTTGACAACACACATGCATCAGACTTGAGATCAATTAGGGATTTTTTATAGGTTGTAATGTGGCTAGAGGTCAGTGGCTAACAAAATGACGTCAAATGATATTCAAAAAGCTATCTTTTCATTATGTAATGTAGCACACCTCTCTCTAGTTTTCCGATCTTTTGCTAGGAGGAAATAGCCCTCCATAGCCTCCGATCCCAAGGGCCATCTTCGCAATTCTCCTAACAAGCTCTGATCCAGTATCTATGTCCACACCAGCATCCTTATATGTAAAACTGCCAGCCTCACTAGTATTTCCACTGTTATTGCTGCTTGACATTGATAATGTAATGCTACTCTTCCTAGATCTTTGAGGCCCTACTCCAGAAGTTATTGATAATGGTTGCAGCCTCTTTAAGAAGGAATTAAACTTAAGTATACAAGGACATGGATGGGTGATATATGATTTTTGGCAAGAGGATTTGGTGGAAGCTGCAAAGCATCTTGATAGCTCGGTATGGGCTCCAAATGCCGTGTTCATGGCAGGCCAAGAAGATGCAGACACCTAAAATATGAGAAGAAATAAAGGGAAGTTGGGTAGCAATTATCAGATCACATATAAATTAAACATTAGTACAGTTTACAAAACTTTATATTTAACAAAAGTGATAAACAATGCAAACTTGTGCATGTTAACATATCAAAGATTTCATTTTTCAGCTGAATAATAAAAACACATTCACAACAACGATAAATAGAGTGAATCAGATCTGGCGCACACACTCCCAATAAAGGAGAGACATTATTAGATTTTGCATAAGCCATGAACTATGATATGTTTCATCCATCAGAGCACAGGATTCTGTTATGAACCCAACTGTTGATCCAAAAGACACATGACTGATGAGCGCATAATATTTCATATTTGAAGGGCTCATTACATGCATTATAACTCAACTTTTGCATTTAAATACTTAGTGTTAGCCAAAATTGTCTATAATGTTGATATTTTGATGTTGCAACCTTTTATAGCTTAAATGATTGATTTTAGGACATTGCAACCTTGATGGATGTGTTTTGAAGGCATGGACACAATACATGAAGAATTGGAGGCTTAAAAGTGAAGAAATCAAGAAGGCATTGGTGCTTGGGAACAAGGGCACCAGCTGCAGCAACAATTGGAAGCACTGCCTCGGAATTCCTCCATTTTGACCATGATCTACTCAGAATTTGGAAAAGTTCAAAACATGAAAGTTGTAGATATGGGTGTCTTCTGTTTGGTGTCAAAATTTCAGCTCAATCCAACGGTTATATCAAGAGTTATGCCGATTCTACCGAAGGTGGTCCAGTGCAGAAAAATAGTACCGGTACTCGGTACCGGTACCAAATGGTACCGGTACCCAGTACGGGTACTCCGGACCTTCTGGTCGCGAAAACAGCCTGTAACTCAACTTTGAGGCTTGGGGGTCCCACCTACACTTCTCCCACGCCTATCCCAACATTTCCTTACACATTTGCAGGTCTCTTACACATTTTGGAAGACTTTTGAGACTTGGCATTCAAGGAGGAAGAGAGAGAAATGGGCTGCCATGTGGGTTGCAGGCTAGCCTGTCCAAGGCTTCAACTCAGCCCCTCTTTGGTGTAAGACCTGCACACACCTAGGGGGACCATCCATGGACGAAATTCAAGGCTCTCACTCTCCATTATACATTCAACATTGAACACACAAGAAAAGAGTTGGCTACCTAAGCTTAGGAGTAGATGTAGAAAGCTCCAAGGGGGAAGATGATGAATAGTGCTCAAAGTGACGTTTTTGCATTTTTCTTCCACTCTTTCACTTGTAGTTTAATGTAAGAACCTTGTAAGCTTCATTTATGGTCTTTAATGTCATTTATTTCAAGTACTTTGCAAGTTTCAATACACCATTTACATTTCACCATTGTTGCTCAAGTTCTTCATTTTCAAGCTTAAAATGGGTATTGAATATTTTTCTCCTTAGTTTAAGATTTCTTGCTTTAAGTTAAGTTTCATACTTCATGCTTCATGTCTTCATTATATCCATTTACATTATTATGCTTGTCTTTCATTTTACCATGAGTAGTTAGATTTAACTCTTGGGGATTCCATTTTAACTCATTCTCCTCCCTCCCTTAAGAGTCCAATGGTTCGGTTTGACGGGGTTGAGAGTGGATGAATTGGTGCCTTTGATATTCCGTAGACTTGTCACGGTTTATTCTTAGATCATCACCAACCTCATCCCTAGCTTCCCCCGAATCAATTGTTCATTCATGCTCTATCGGAGTTAAGGAGGGATTGGAGTTGAAATGGTAGTCCCATTGGAGTGACTTCCTTTGGATTAGCCAACATTGTTTTCTTGCATTTTCCATACATAAACACAACCACAAAACACAAATACAAGATTTTACACTTTCTTTTCACTTTTGCAAAATCACTTTCACAAAACTCCCTTTCCTTCCCTGAGGAGACGACCTTGGAATATTTTCCAAGTAAAACACACGACCACAAAAGACTCCTTTCGATTGGGGAGCATTTTTGTGCACACCGCATCTCATTCCATCTATTTTGTTCATCACATTTCCATTCACATCCATTTTGTTGTTGTTTCCTATCTTCTTGCATCATCCGGAGGGAGAGTGACACTCCCCCATCACTATAAGCCACATACACACATTGAGGGTGAGGGTGATGTTTAGAGGTTAGGAATAACGACGTAGTTTCCAATCAATCATTTTGGCGCCGTTGCCGGGGAAGGTAAAGCGTCGAGTTCGAGGGTGATTTTGGGACGGCATAAGGTAAGTCTTGTGATTTTCATCACGGGCCAAGGTATGTCGTCTAACTTGTAAATATTTTGTTTTAGTTTGTGTTTTGTATTATGTCTTATAATTTCTATGAAAATGTATCAAATGCCCCATATTATGAAAATGTGTGTGAGATTTGTGATGACTATGGGCACATCACTAGTGAGTGTCCAAGAATGGCCTCTTATTTTGAAAATGTTTGCAAGATTTGTGGTAAGTATGGACACATCACTAACGAGTGCCCAATAAATGCCCCTTATTTTGAAAATATTTGCGAAATTTGTGGCGAGTATGGACACCTCACTAGTGAATGCACAATAAATTATCCGGTTCAAGACCTTGAATGCGAAAGTTCAAATTCAGAGTTGGACTACCTAAATTTTTACCGCAACCATTATGATTCACCGAGTTATTCGAGTTATGGTTGGGAGAATGAACCGTATAATTTTTCATCCAATCTCACACCACCAAATGAATTCTCCCACTATCCAACATATGGGAACTCAACCGAAGTAGAATTGGAAAATGTTTGGTGTGATTTTATGCAATCCCAAATGGAATGCAATGCCCAAATGGAATGCATTGCCCAACAACTTAATGCATTGACTAATGCTACAATTGTTATGCATGAAGAACAACACCTTGAGCATAGTCAATGTATTGAGGATGACCCCCCCAATGAAATGCATATGGATGTTGAATCTCCCACCACTATAGATTGTGAAACATTTGATGAAGTTATTATCTTGCATGAGGCTAATGAGCCCAAGGACATTTTGCCATCTATGAGTGGTGTTGAGATTCACATTTCTCAACTTGGGGAGGGCATTGCAATGGAGTTAAGTTTTGAGACTCTTAAAGAAAAATTGAATACTCCACCTTTTGTATTGCATAAACTTGCCTATTTCTTGGTTTGGTTGAGATTTTTGACTTCTTTTCCTTTGTATTGTTGGATAGATTGGTTAGCAAGGGCATTTATACAACAAAAAAATTTTAAAATCAAAAAAATCCATGGGCGTAGGGTCATATCCGAATTGAAGCCGGATTGACATGAGCCCTTGTTGTTTTGTTTCCATGTACATAGTAGTTATATCTCTTTTATTGTTATATTTTTATTTTTCATGTCATTGTAGTATAATGATGAGTATCATTGTAGTTTAGATTTTAACATGAAGCATGTTTCAGCGGGAGTAGTTTGACAGACAAAGCAGAACAGTACCGGTACTCGGTACCGGTACCAAATGGTACCGGTACCCAGTACCGGTACTAAAAGTCTACTGGAATCGCAGTACCGGTACTCGGTACCGGTACCAAAAGTCTACTGGAATCGCAGTACCGGTACTGTTTGCCTGACAGACCCAATCTCTGCAATGCTGCTCCACCTGTTTTGAGGGCATCACCAGCATTTCTCCCCCATGTTCTAGTCTAAGTTGGGGGGTGTAAATGAGCTTTGTGTGTTTCATTTTCTCTTTTATGTTTATATATATATATATATAAAATAAAAAAAAAGGGTATCTCATTTCCCATTTTACCTTCATTGTTTTCATTGCATGATTCCTTGTGCATTGAGGACAATGCATAGTTTAAGTTGGGGGGTGAGGTGCACCATTCACATGTTCCACCACTTTGTGTATAGAATAAGTTGGAAATGTGAAAATTTTGAAAAATTTTGGACAATTTTTGTGAAAAATAGTCAATATTGAACTATATTCCTTTATCCTAATTGTTATGGGATTTGTGAATTGCTTGATCTTCATTTTGAACTTTGAATACATGAGCACATTATAGAAGTTTATCCTATGCTTGAGTATCACATATGTGTTTTCTTTCAAACTCAACCATTGTGCACCTTGAATGTGTAATTTGGACAATTTACGGATTGAGTTCACATTTGAGTGCTTGACATGAATAGTGGAGATGAGTAAGAACCCATGTGAGCTTTAATGCCAATCCTTGTTTGGAGGGAACTTACATTTACTCAAGGAACAATTTTTCAAATTCTAAATTTGTTCAATAATCTCATTATGTTTGTTTTGGTTAGGTGCTTTTGGGTAGTTGATTGACTTTGTCTTGATTATACAATGCTCTCCCATGCCTATCTAGAAATGATCTTAGGCCATATTTGATGCTTTGAGCCTAAGCCTTTTTCTTGTGAAATTTATCCGTAGTGCCATGATTGAGCCTTAATTGAATTCATTTCTATGCCACACATTGAACCAAGCCAAAGAAAATGAGAAATACCTACCTTACCTTGGTTGTTCCTAAAACAAAAATGAATGATTGCAAAAGAAGGAAGTATGGTGTGGAAACTCAAGCAAAAAGGGATGAAGGATGTTGAAACTCAAAAGAGTTTAATGGAAAAAGAATGAAAATCCAAAAAAAGGAGAGAAAGGGAGTGAAAAAGGAGAAAAAGAATGAGAAAAAGAAAAGGGAAAAATGTAAAGGAAAAGAAAGAAAAGAAACAAAGGGTGTGGTGATGGTGTGAAAATCAAAATCCCATAAAAGGGAAGTGTTTTTCTAAGATTAAGGTCATTCACCCGGAACAACCCTCTTTGTTATCCTATATCCTTCATTTCACTTACCTCATTATCACCCCAAGGCCTCATTACAACCCATGAAAGTCCTAAAAGATCTAGAGAAGCATGGGGGATGCATACTTTTAAAGAAAAAGAGAAGTTAATTTTACTATCTAATGCCCTAGCATTCCTTTCATGAGATTATGCCAAGGTTGTTTCATTTGTATACATGTGCTTCATTTTTGGATTATATGTGAGCATTTTGGTTTGTGAATAAGATTCTATCTCACATATACACATGGAGTGCATGCTAGGATAATCATTGAGTTATTCATTTTTGAGAGAAACCCTTGGTGAGTTTTTGCATCAAAGCTTAATTTGGATAGCCACGTGAATGTGAACTCCATTGTGTAAATGTTTAAATTACATGTTCATTTCACACACACACGAGTTTTGAAAGGAAATGTGTATGTGGATACTCTAGAATAGCATTTAAAGCTATAATGTGTTGCATGTGTTTTTAGTTAGGATGTTTTGAACATAGTTGTTTTATTGAAATCCCATCACTAGTTAAGATAGGGGAATATACTTTAAATATTGGATATTAGCAAGAAGTTTGTAGGTACCTTCACTGGAAACCTTCACGAGACAAAACTCGTCCACTAGGGATCACCTAGGGGTTTAAAGGCTTGTTGCATGTGCTAAATGCAATTGCGGAATTAGTATAGGTTTATTTTTGTTTGCTTGCTTTTACATTTTGTTTGCTAGGGACTAGCAAAGCTTAAGTTGGGGGGTGTGATGAGCGCATAATATTTCATATTTGAAGGGCTCATTACATGCATTATAACTCAACTTTTGCATTTAAATACTTAGTGTTAGCCAAAATTGTCTATAATGTTGATATTTTGATGTTGCAACCTTTTATAGCTTAAATGATTGATTTTAGGACATTGCAACCTTGATGGATGTGTTTTGAAGGCATGGACACAATACATGAAGAATTGGAGGCTTAAAAGTGAAGAAATCAAGAAGGCATTGGTGCTTGGGAACAAGGGCACCAGCTGCAGCAACAATTGGAAGCACTGCCTCGGAATTCCTCCATTTTGACCATGATCTACTCAGAATTTGGAAACGTTCAAAACATGAAAGTTGTAGATATGGGTGTCTTCTGTTTGGTTTCAAAATTTCAGCTCAATCCAACGGTTATATCAAGAGTTATGCCGATTCTACCGAAGGTGGTCCAGTGCAGAAAAATAGTACCGGTACTCGGTACCGGTACCAAATGGTACCGGTACCCAGTACGGGTACTCCGGACCTTCTGGTCGCGAAAACAGCCTGTAACTCAACTTTGAGGCTTGGGGGTCCCACCTACACTTCTCCCACGCCTATCCCAACATTTCCTTACACATTTGCAGGTCTCTTACACATTTTGGAAGACTTTTGAGACTTGGCATTCAAGGAGGAAGAGAGAGAAATGGGCTGCCATGTGGGTTGCAGGCTAGCCTGTCCAAGGCTTCAACTCAGCCCCTCTTTGGTGTAAGACCTGCACACACCTAGGGGGACCATCCATGGACGAAATTCAAGGCTCTCACTCTCCATTATACATTCAACATTGAACACACAAGAAAAGAGTTGGCTACCTAAGCTTAGGAGTAGATGTAGAAAGCTCCAAGGGGGAAGATGATGAATAGTGCTCAAAGTGACGTTTTTGCATTTTTCTTCCACTCTTTCACTTGTAGTTTAATGTAAGAACCTTGTAAGCTTCATTTATGGTCTTTAATGTCATTTATTTCAAGTACTTTGCAAGTTTCAATACACCATTTACATTTCACCAGTGTTGCTCAAGTTCTTCATTTTCAAGCTTAAAATGGGTATTGAATATTTTTCTCCTTAGTTTAAGATTTCTTGCTTTAAGTTAAGTTTCATACTTCATGCTTCATGTCTTCATTATATTCATTTACATTATTATGCTTGTCTTTCATTTTACCATGAGTAGTTAGATTTAACTCTTGGGGATTCCATTTTAACTCATTCTCCTCCCTCCCTTAAGAGTCCAATGGTTCGGTTTGACGGGGTTGAGAGTGGATGAATTGGTGCCTTTGATATTCCGTAGACTTGTCACGGTTTATTCTTAGATCATCACCAACCTCATCCCTAGCTTCCCCCGAATCAATTGTTCATTCATGCTCTATCGGAGTTAAGGAGGGATTGGAGTTGAAATGGTAGTCCCATTGGAGTGACTTCCTTTGGATTAGCCAACATTGTTTTCTTGCATTTTCCATACATAAACACAACCACAAAACACAAATACAAGATTTTACACTTTCTTTTCACTTTTGCAAAATCACTTTCACAAAACTCCCTTTCCTTCCCTGAGGAGACGACCTTGGAATATTTTCCAAGTAAAACACACGACCACAAAAGACTCCTTTCGATTGGGGAGCATTTTTGTGCACACCGCATCTCATTCCATCTATTTTGTTCATCACATTTCCATTCACATCCATTTTGTTGTTGTTTCCTATCTTCTTGCATCATCCGGAGGGAGAGTGACACTCCCCCATCACTATAAGCCACATACACACATTGTGGGTGAGGGTGATGTTTAGAGGTTAGGAATAACGACGTAGTTTCCAATCAATCAATGACTTATGGGGGTTTATAGCTCATAACTATTTGATCGTAACATTCTACCACGCCTAGAGCTAACGTCCACGGTGCTCCACTCTATAGACATTGGTAACCCTTTCTCTTTGGCGCCTTCACTCACCTACCGATATTCAAAAAGCCGGAGCCGGGGTAAGGATGTTAAGTTACCTACCGGTTGTTCTCTGAAGGAATATGTCACGCCCCGATTTTTTCTCTCTCTCTTTTTTTTTTTAAACAAAATAACCAGGCGTGATTGAGGAATAAAACCACACATAACTCATAATAACCTTCCCTCTATTATTATTAACATATTCAGCGTACATTTACATAAAGATAATATAATTCCCACTTGATCAGCTAAAAAGTTATTGAGACAACATAAAGAGAAATAATAGTAGCCAACTCTATCCACCGTTTCTCCAGCTTATTCTCCTGTCTTGCTTCATATTTTTGAAAAATATTAGATAGGGATGAGCTCACTAGCCCAGTAGGATAATGTTTATCAATGATTATCAAGGTTTTAAAACAGTACATAATATAATTGAACAAGAAGTAAATGTAGGAATAGGTCAAATTAATTAAATAAATAAAAATGCAGCATATATTGATCATATCAATTCGTCAATTTTCTGGTCCACGCATGAACCGCCTCCAGAGAAAACTTTGGGGTCTTGCACCCTAGGGAACCCAATGCCCTTCTTACTTTTGAGGGAACACCAATACCGGAAATTATGTGGTGCCACACAAGCTACCAACGACAACCGATATTACTAACCAGTGAACCCAAGGACTAGTAGGAATCCTGTGAATCCTCGCAAGGACCACGCGTCTACTAACCCTCAACCATCGATAATATGCAACCATGATAATTTCATCAAAATCATAAACTAGAGTCATATCGTATTCAGAACCAACAACATGTAGAAAATCAAACACTAAATAAATAATCAAAAAAAAATATTTTATATGCGACTTGGTTTCAAAAGATAATTAGGGTCTTGATATAAACAAAAAAAAAAATATAACATGTGCATGACCACGATTTATTTATAAAACCCAAGTTCAACCCCATGATTAAAGCGATATAATATTACATCATATAATTAAAATAGATTTGATATGAAGCCCCCATATATGCATGAGATGCATTAATGACATACCGTGTACTGTGGCAAAACAACCGAAATAATATTTTAGAATAAAAATAGATAATAATGACTTAGTTAAACTAAAACAATTTTTGGAATAACTAATGAAAAATAATGATACTTAAATTTGATCCAAAAATATTTAACGAGGATCAAATTTAAGTGATTTAACCTATAGAATTACTAGATGATAACTCAAAAAATCTTACCCAAAATTTTGATCGTAGAAACAAACTCTTAGGTCAACAAAATTTTGACCCTTTTCTTTCTTTCCTCTCTTTTCCTTCCCCTCTCCCTTTTTCTTCTCTTTGTTGCATTGTTCGAATGGCCAAAGACACACTATTTATAGCCAAAGTCTTGGCTTCCAACGTCATGGCTGATGTCTTTCAATTTCATCATATGGACAATTGTTCATTTGTTTGCCATATGTTATGTTTTTTTTTCTTGCACGTTTTAAATTTTGCAGCCCATGTGATAGGACACTTGTCCTCTAGATGTAACACACACATATATATTGATAGATATATCCATTCATTATACTATTACGAAATTTGACCTAAATTATAGTCATTTGACTCATTTTCACGTGAAGAGTCTATATTTGAGGTCCATCTGTTCATTTTAATTAATTAATTAATTTATTTATCTATCATTTTAATTTAATTAATTAATCTGTTCTTGAATCATAATTGATGACCTAATTAGCGTGTTAGTAATTAATAATATATATATATTTATATATATTTTCTATGGGTCGTCATAGAATAAGAATGTGTCTGGAAGTTGGACGAGAGGTGGTGGGCCCATATTTGACAACAGCACCAGACATGGCTATGCCGACATGTCGGTGGCTCCATAGCCTTAGAATGGCATGGGAGACAAACAAAACTCGCCTTGTTATCAAAAGATCATCCCATACTCCACTCCTGACTAAGGTCAGGATTGGTGGGATGGTAAAAATCAACTCCTTCCTGGAAAGTCATACGATAACACTATGTCTATATATAATAGTACGACATTTTAATCCAGCGTATAGGCCACCCTTCCATGACCCGAACTCATGATGGTATCTGCTCTGATACCAACTGTTATGCTCATAACTATATAAACATAACAGATTCAAGATCAATAAAGAAAGTAAGTGTCAATTACCAAAACTCTTACTAAAATAAAAATTAAAAAAAAAAACAAGTGGGCGAGGCTAATAGATTCAAACCCTGAAACAATGGTAAAATATAGCACAACATAACTACGATAAAATAAAATAAATATTGCCGAAGAAACGTTTTTTTATGATCGGACTAAATAGTCCAAAAATTTCGACCATAGCCGCTGGTATTGTTCCAAATTTTAACCAAAAATTTACACACCTTTAGTTCGCCGGAAGAAGGCCGAAGGATGGTGGCGCAAGGGTGGCTGAGGGAGGGAAGATAGATATGGCTGCAAGAGAGAGACAGAGTGAAGACAAACTATTATTCTTGCTCTGCTCTGTGTTTCTCTCTGGGAAAAAGTACATACCAATTAGGGTTTTAGCTTTTCTTTATTTTTTGTTTTTTATATTTGCCATTTTTTCCCTCTTTCTCATTATTTAATGATAGTTTTATTTTTATCTTTTTCCTCCTTTTTATTCAATTATTTTTTATTTCTTCTTTTCTTTCTCTATTTAGTTTAATATTTTTTTAGTACCAGAAATTTGATCACACCCCTCATGCATGCATATTTCTAAGTATCTATTTTTTGATGTAGTATCATCATTATATTTAATATTTTCTCTTATTGGGAATATGACTTGATCCCAAAATATAGGTGAAGGATAAAAACTAGTTTGTCACTATTAACAACACGAAGGTTTTAAATAGAAATGTTAAATAGGCGAGCTTGACAAGTCTTGATATGCTCAGGCTCGACTTATAGTTTTTAAGGGGGTAAAGTGACCGTAATCAGAAGTAGTTAAAGTTCCGTTTGACTTTTCTTTTTATTGGTCACTTGAGTGACCCTATATAAGACAAAAATAACTTGTCTTTGAGATAAAGAGAATTAAGAAAAGTTTAATGTCATTTTGTACGCTAAAAAGTGATTTTGATCCTTAAAAATTTTAATTTACATATTTAATGTTATCATTAAATGGCAATGTAGACCTCGCATAGACTATTTTTTAATTTTTCATTGTAAATTGAAGCACGTAAATTGTAATTACTGCGGGCATGAGCTTCTTTATGTATAAATTGATAGATTATTGGTGCTTTATGTGAGTTACACATGATAGAGTTAACCACTATCTGATTAATAAAATCTTATTTTTGACACACAAAATGGTGCCAAATTGATCTCAGACGAATATTTGCAACAATGGACATATCTTATCCTCATTCCAGTCAAAATATCTTTCGAGGTGCAAAAAGAGATTAGCCCATTAAGAAAATTAAAGTGAGCTTGTGTGAGCCAACCGCATTGCTCAGGTTCAAGCTCGGGCTCAGCTTGTTTTTATACGACCTTAAAATTTTGTTGATATTCAGCTCGGGTTCAATTCCTATATTTGTAAAAATTCGCCCTTTTACCAAATGCATGAATGGAACGATAACGAGAAGTGCACGCACTTACTAGAAATCTTATGCCTCTGTAATAGAATTTCATTTATGTCATCCAAACTTCATAAGAGAAAACAATTAGGAGGCAACCAATATTACAACCCAATGAGTCAAAAAGGATGAACAAGCATCCACTTCAAAAGCTAAAAATCCAGAGTTCTTCTACAACTACTACTAGTGGCTCTTCCAATACAAAAACTCGAGTCCTGAAATCCAATAAGATCAAATGAAGAAGTCAAAAAAGGGGATAAATAACAGAACAAGTATCCCAATGGTTGATTTTGTTACCATTACGCCACAAGGCGGTAAGGACTGTGACGCCCCAAAAACTGGGGGTCCTTTGTCAACTTGTTGATCACCCATCAACCCGTAAAATACCCGTGAATACCGTATAACTCGATACCGCGTTGTTATGCCCCATTTATCGAGATCCATAACTTAACAAAATTCGGGCAGAGTCTCCTTTGTACGGGGAGCTCTACCCAAAATGCAACATGTGCAATCATACAACATTGACCACACCGGGTGCATTTATCCATACTCATATAACAATATGCAATTTTACATTAAACATAATCCACATGAGTTCGATTACAATCATTTACATACATTACACGCCCAAAAACTAATTTACATCTTAGTTTTACAAAAGCATAGTTTAAAAGCCACATTTTGGCTTTTCTTCATCAATGGGGGGCCTAATGAGAGCCGTCCACCGGCGCATGTCCCGTGCCTAAAATATTGTCCCCATAAAGGGTGAGCCACGCTCAATAGGGTATCTCCTAAAGAGGCTACTCCCCAACCTAGATGCATATGAAATGTTCTCATGCAATTTACAGTAACAATCACTCCATTCAAGAATATGCAATTCGACAATGGAATCCTCAATGACATGTCATGATATGAGATAAGACTGACACATGCAACTCAACCCGAGCCTTTACCGGCTCCCTCAACACATACAATGCCATGCGTATGAATCCAAGCATTTCAAGCCCCCGCCATTGATGTTACACATCCAATGACCTTTTTAAAATCTCTGGGTCTTTCTTGGGGTGAGTATTTATGGACTTCCACCAATAGTCACCCAACCGACACGACATTTATGGACTTCCACCAACGGCCTCGGATACGCCGATACATTTTATGGACTCGATACCAATAGAGTACGTATCCGAAGTAACCGGGTCTTACACCCGATGGATAGTCTAGCCCTTCTTGCTAACATTGACCCAATTTTCAATGCAAACCGTGCGACTTGGCCGAATCTTCGATCCAACTTTCCCGAGCCCACCCATCATCCACCAAGTGTGGTGTTTGATGAAACCATGAACACACTTCCACACTCATGTCAATGCCCACGAATGTGATGTTATTCGTGTATATGCAATGTAAATGTACAATTACATTTCATATCATTATGCAATTAAGATCTCAATTGCAATTCCATCATCATGTTCCATATGTCATATGCACATTATGAACAACATTTCATCTCGTTCAACATTCCCAATTGTCAATTATATCATAAGCATATAATTACAATTTACAACATCATCCAAGCATGTTATTCCAATTTCATCAAAACAACATACTTCCGTCATTCAAGGCATTTTATTAAACACCCACATACATCATTCAAGACATTTTATCAACACCCACATATATCATTCAAGGCATTTTATCAAACACCCACATATATCACACTTTTTAAGAAATCATATCAAGTAATTTCTACATACCCAATTCAAGTTAGAATTAATTTTACTCATTTCTATACCCACTTTCCACATTTCAAGTATCATAGGTAAGTATCACACAAGAGATTACACCTCTAACACCCTACCCATTCTATATAACAACCCTAAATTGGAAATAAACCTAGTTAGGAAAGAACCCTACCTCTTGAAGCGTAAAAACAAGTTGTAGAAACCTTCAAGAACACAAACCAAGCTCAAACTTTGATTTCCCCTAAAATCCTGTTTTTGAATCTTCGGTGAAATCCACGATTTTTGGTACGTAGTCGTAGCCCTCGTCACGTAGACGAATTTTAATTCTTGGCCTGAAAGATTCCGACCAACGGGTAGCTATAGATCGTAGAGAGAAGTTGAAAACTCTCTCTTTTTTCCTCTCTTCCCTCTCCAATGAAACCCAGCTGAAAAATGGGGAGAAAATCTGATTTTCTCACCTATTTATACCCTTTGGAATGCTTGACCCTCGTCGCGACACACGTCCTCCATTCCTGGGTTTGATTTTGTCCCGAAACGATTAAATTTCGGTCCAGTTCAAGTTCAAAATATTTTTATTTCAACTAGCTTTAAATTATTATCCACTTTTCGAAATTTTATTCCCGGGTTCGGTTTTTAGGTCACCCGACACCTAGTCGCCTCGTAAAACATGAAAAAATTGACTTTCTTGGAATTCGACAAAAATTAATAGGGTAGCTAGATTTTGCGAGACGAATCCAACGGTGAGATCCATTTCATCATCTGAGTTCCAAAAAAATTCAGGTTTTCAATCCATACTGTAGCGACAAATTACCGTTTTGCCATTTTCATAAAAAGTTCAAATTTACCCGAGTTTTACATTCTTTCTCCCTTAAAAGAATTTCATCCCCGAAATTCACTCTCACATGTACATTCAACCACCTGCATATGCAACAATCATATCATGCTAAATTACTACAAGAATGTACCTCCATCCTCGAACAAGAACGGATAACTGGTACGTATAGTGTCCTCACGCTCCCATGTCGCCTCATCCACACCTCGGTGCTGCCACAACACCTTCACCAACCTCACTGTCTTGCCTCACAAAACCTGCTCTCGGCTATCCATGATACGCATCGGTCCCTCCTCAAAGGTCCTATCCGCATCAACAATCAGCTCACCCCAATCCATCACATGTGTCGGATTTGGAGTATACTTCCGGAGCATAGAGATATGAAACACCACGTGAACACCTGATAAATTTGGCGGTAACGCCAATCGGTAAGAAACTGTACCAACCCTCTAGAGTACCTCGAAGGGCCCGATAAAAGTTGGTGACAACTTTCCTCGCTTCCCAAACCTGAACAGTCCCCTCTTAGGCATCACCTTCAAGAAGACGTGATCTCCCACCTCAAACTCTAGAGGTCGTCGATGTCTGTCAGCTCTGAGCTGTGAGAAGACGCTTCCGTATCAAGTCCACCTTCTCCGATGTGTCTCTAACCAAATTTGGACCCGTAGAGTGTCTCTCTCCAACCTTCGTCCAACAAACTGGAGAACATCACGGCCTCCCATAAAGTGCCTCATAGGGTTCCATCTATATGCTCGCCTGATAACTGTTGTTGTAGGCAAACTCTACTAAGGGTAAGTGCTCTTTCCAGCTATCCTTGAGATCTAGGACACATGCCCGTAGCATGTCCTCTAAAGTTTGGAGGGTCCTATCTGATTGACCGTCCGTCTAGGGATGAAAAGTTGTGTTCATCATTAACTGTGTCCCCATGGCCCGCTGGAAACTCTCCCAAAATGGGCCGTAAACTTGGGATCCCGATTTGATACTATAGATACAGGCACCCCATGTAACCAGACTATTTCCCGTATATACAATCTGCAGAATTCCTCCAGTGTGAAGGTCATCCGCACAGCCAAAAAGTGTGCTGACTTCGTAAGTCGGTCCACTATCACCCACACCGCGTCATGTCCCCGCGATGTCCGTGGCAAGTGGGTCACAAAATCCAACGTGACGTGCTCCCACTTCCACTCAGCCACCTCCAAAGGTTGGAGCAACCCTGCTGGTCACTGGTGCTCAACCTTGACCTGCTGACATGTGAGACATTGACTAACGAAATCTCTGACATGCCTCTTCATCCCACTCTAGTAATACTGGCGACGAAGATCATGGTACATCTTCGTGCCACCGGGATGTACAGCAAAACGGGAGCAATGGAACTCCCTAAGGATCTCCTCTCTCAGATCCGTAGACTGAGGAACCACAACCCTTTCCCTGAACTAAAGACTACCATCCGCATGAATGGCCCAACCCTCGTCACTTGTACCCGACTATACCCGATCCCTGATGGATAATAGCTGTGTCCTATCCCTAGGACTCAATCACTCTGCTCAGTAGGGAAAGCGTAGTCACCAAACTCCCCAAAGTACCCTGAGCCTAACCCTTGTAGTGCAACCCGAACTATCTCACAGTCTCGAGTATCTGCCACTCCCAGGAAGCCACACTAGCCAAGATTCCCCGTGACTTTCAGCTGAGTGCATCAGTCACTACGTTTGCTTTACTGGGATGTCAATGCAAAGTGAAGTCATAGTCTTCTAAGTATTCCATCCAACTACATTGCCTCTTGTTAAGGTCCCGCTGAGTAAAGATGTACTTCAAACTCTTGTGGTCCGAAAACATCTCGAACTTCTCACCATATAAATAGTGGTGTCAAGCCTTCAAGGCAAAGATAATGGCCCCCAACTCCATGTCATGCGTGGGATAATTCTGCTCGTAGCTCTTCAACTACCGAGAACCATAACCTACCACCCCCCCGGACTGCATCAAGATACACCCAAGTCCGTCCTTGGAGGCATCACAATACACTGTGTACCTCTGTCCCCTCTCTGGAACTATCAGAATAGGAGCTGAAGTAAGCCTCCATTTCAACTCTTGGAATGCCTTCTCACACGAGTCATCTCACTAAAACTTGACCTCCTTCTGAGTTAACCTGGTCATAGGTGCAGCTAGTCGAGAGAAGTCCTTAATGAACCCCTTGTAATACCCTACCAATCCGAAGAAACTGCGTATCTCAAAGACTGACTTCGGCTTCTCCTAACTCATGATTGCCTCAACCTTCTCCGGGTCCACGGATACACCCAAAGACGACACCACGTGTCCCAAAAATTTCACCTCTGTCAGCCAAAATTCACACTTGCTGAACTTGGCGTACAACTGATGGTTTCTCAAGGTCTGGAGAATAACCCTCAAGTGACCCTCATGCTCCTCCTCATACTTGGAGTAGATCAAGATGTCGTCAACAAATACCACGACGAACTGATCTAGGTAGGGTTGGAACACCCTGTGCATTAGATCCATGAATGTCGCCGAGGCATTCGTCAATCCGAATGACATCACTGTGAACTTGAAATGCCCATACCGCGTCCTAAATGTTGTCTTAGGGATATTTGTCTCCCTAATCCTCAACTGATGGTAACCCGTGCGAAGATCTATCTTGGAGTAGACCTGCGCCCCTCTCAGCTGATCAAATAGATCATCAATCCACGACAAAGGGTACCTATTCTTGATAGTAACCCGATTCAACTGCCGGTAGTCTATACATAACCGAAGGGTCTTGTCCTTATTTTTGGCAAATAACACTAGAACACCCCAAGGTGAGGTACTCGGTCTAATGAAGCACTTGTCCAACAATTCTTGCAATTGGACCTTGAGTTCTTGTAACTCTGCAAGTGCCATTCTATGCGGAGTCATAGAAATAGGAGATGTACCGGGGTGCAACTCAATAGTGAAGTCTACATCATGATGTGGAGATAATCCCGGTAGTTCATCCGAAAAAACATCCTCATACTCACAAACCACCCGAGGTAGACCCAACTCCTGTCTCACCTCGTCCTCCAGGGTAAGGCTCGCAAGCCAACCCATCAACTGCCCGTGCCAACAGGAATCGTATACCATTTGGGGTAAAACATCGTGTTTCTCCCCCTAAAATTTGAAACAAACACCCTCCGGTGTATAAGCAGTGACCCTCTTCCGATCACAATCAATGACGACTCGGTGTGCCGCCAACCAATCCATCCCAAGGACGACATCAAACTCCAACATGTCCATGACCCTAAGGTCCTCGGTGAGTAGAATCCCCGAGATCTCTAACTCACAACCCCGACATATTTGATCAACACATACCCTAGTTCCTAGGGGTGAATTCACATGCAATGGCTCTTCCAAGGTTTCAACCTCTAAGCCCAAGTCTCTCACACAAGATGCAGAAATGAATGAATGTGATGCACCAGAGTCAAATAACACCCTTGCCCATAACTAAGAGAGTAAAAATGTATATTGAATAACCGATTGATCCACTAGCTCAGTCTGAGGTGTGATGGCGTAAACTCGCCCCTAGGTCCCTGAAGTCCAGGCCTGCATGCCCTGTCCTCGACCTCGACCCACGCCCTGGTCCATTGATTAACCATCAAAAGTGCTATTTTATTATATTTAATAATTGGTTAATTGCATATTATTTGTGATTAAATGTGTTAAATTCCTTGATTTTCTAATTTGATACTTTTTCTAGTTGTTTGGTTTATTTTGCAGGTAAATTGGTTGATTTAAAGTAATAATGGATAATGCAAGTGAAGCAATCACTAGAGGAAGAATCACAATTGATAAGGATTAAAGAGTCAAGATTGGGATAGGAAGACTTGAAGATAAATCAGAATTTTAATCCTTATAAGAGTTTAAGTGAGAAGAAAACTCATTTAAAGTTGGATTAGGAAAGTTTCCTAAAAGATAAGGATTTGACACGTCTTCAGTATTTCATTCATAACTTTTGACTCCGATATCGGATTGACCTGATTTTTGTGGGGTTGGAAATAAGACTTCAAGGGCTACAGAAGTTTATTTCACGAAAATT
The DNA here is from genome assembly GCA_951799425.1 of Ilex aquifolium. Lineage (NCBI taxonomy): Eukaryota > Viridiplantae > Streptophyta > Magnoliopsida > Aquifoliales > Aquifoliaceae > Ilex > Ilex aquifolium. Next base: position 11,828,216 of record OX637410.1, on the reverse strand, counting down.
TCGTGATTCAGTCTCTAAATATGCGAAATCTAAGCTCGAAGTCTGGACAGATTTTGTACCCGCAGGGCCCAAGATTTATGCACGGGATTTAACCTTACAAGACATCTTTTTGGGAAAGGAATTCCTTTCAACCTGTACTTAGGATTTATTTTATTATAAATAGAGGCTCTCATCTATTGAGAGAGAAGAATTAGATTAGGATTTAGATTATTTATTCTTTTTTTCCATCTTTTTATTAGTTCATCATGTCTGGCTAGAAGGCTAAGCTAGGGCTAGGGAAAAACCTCTCAACGGAGTACGGTATTCTTATTGACTCTTGTACTTAAGTATTTATGTTATTGTGTTAATTTAATCCCAAATCTTTTAGCAAAGTGTTTATGCTGTATAAACTCTTGAGTTGTTGTGCTACGTACATCAATTGCTTGATTTTCCCTGTGTGTAAATCACTGGTTATTCCACGCTGGAACGATTAACATTATTTCATAAAATAATATGATTGAATGATTATTCAGGTTCTTGGTAGTCTTTTGATTATAACCATTGGATTTATCACTTGATTTGTTAATTGGGTTAACTGACATTTAATTCCTCTTTCAAGTCAAGCTTTGAGTCTTTAACTATTATTGTATGAAGTTGAGAGGGAGTACTTGATGCTCTAGTATTTTATTTATTACTGTTTTAATTACCAAAATCATTTTTCTCCAATCAACAATTTTCCAAACAAATCTTTTTCCTTTCAAATTACTTTCATTGTTTGTGTGATTGTTTCTTGTTACAATTCCTTGTGGGATCGACCTCGGACTTCCGAGATTATATTACTCTGCTCAACCTACGCTTGAGTGATCAATTCTAAAGTTGAAGCACCCATCTGGCTTGATTGCGGAGTCCACACTCGTGAAGTATTAGGGGCCTGTGCTGTACCTTGAAACTGATATTGGCTTCCCTGGCCCATGGTGGGGTAGGGAGGAACAAAATAAGTCTGTGGCTGCACCACCAATGACTGGGACTGAGATGCCCCATAACCCTGGGATCCCTGCCTCTGAGGACATTCTCGCTTCATGTGACCAGGTTGGTGGCATATGTAGTAAGTCCTTTGACCTGCCTGGTAAAAAGTCCTGAAGCTTCCCCCACCTTGGGAGGATTGACCTTGGCCTTGGCCTTCATGGCCGCAGCCCTGTCCCTAATGTCCCTGTGGGGTAGAAGTTCTTTGCTTCTTCCCTGAAATAGAAGAAGAGGATTGACCCTCCTTCTTGTTGTCCTTAGCACCCGCCTCCCGGATACTCCTTGCGTCGTCGACCTCTCTCAATGGCCATAGCTGTCTCGACCATCGAGTCTAAATCTTGTAGGCGGCAGCCCACAATCTTCCCCCAGATGGATAATTTCAAACCATCCTCAATCCTCCTCACTGTGGCCAAGTTTGTGGCCACATAGTCATTGGCAAAACGGGCCAACTCGGTGAACTTAGCCACGTATTTCATCACTGTCATATTCCTTTACTTCAAATCCAAGAATTCTCGGGCTTTCGTTTGTCGAACAACCGATGGGAAGTACTTGCCCATGAAGAGCTCCTAGAACTCTCCCTATGTCATTACCTCTAGGTCCTTCGAGGCCTTTGCCTAATCCCACCACAGAAGTGCTTCTCCTTCTAGATGGAATACAGCTAGTCTTAGTGGCATCGGAAGTGATCTCCATAGCCTCTAGGATCTTGCCAACTTGCTGGAACTAATAGTCGGCCACCATCGGATCCGTCCCTCCCATAAAATTTGGTGGCTTGTGTACCTTAAACTTTTGGAGATTACTTGAGCCTCCTTGGCCCACACTAGCGCTAGCTTGTGCAAAGGTAGCCGCCATCGTGCTAATAGCCTCCATAAAGGCTTATTAGTCAAAGGCCAGTGGTGGTTGGTTGTTGTTCCCGCCACCCCGACGCCTGCGTCCTCTTCCTCTATTTGCCATCTACACACAAGTCAAACAACAATAGAGCACTAATTTAGTATTCCACGGTAGGGATCAAAGTTAAAATATTGAGATTTATCTCCTTGTCTCACTAGTAGGGTATGTGCCGCCCACTAGTAGACATTTATACCATGAACGTCTCGTTCCTTCTCTTTTCGACCCCCAAGGTTATGTTCTCTAACCCTAATATCTATTTTCCATACATATTTAATCATGCATATTGTTCACATAACATATAAGACATAACATGTAGCATTTAAAGCACATAACATGTAATGCACAATGGATGCAATGGCCTAGATCCATGCTCCGAAAGTCCTACGTAAATCGAGAACCTAAGCTCTGATATCAAGCTGTGACGCCCAAAAAACCGGGATTTTTTTGTCAACTCGTTGATCAACCATCAACCTGCGGAATACCCATGGATACCGTATAACTCGATACCGCGCCGTTATGCCCCATTTATCGGGATCCATAACTTAACAAAATTTGGGCAGAGTCTCCTTTGTACGGGGAGCTCTATCCAAAACGCAACATGTGCAATCATACAACATTGACCACACCGGATCCATTTATCCATACTCATATAACAACATGTCATTTTACATTAAACATAGTCCATATTAGTTCGATTACAATCATTTACATGTATTACATGCCCAAAAACAAATTTACATCTTAGTTTACAAAAGCATAGTTTAAAAGCCACATTTCGACTTTTCTTCATAAATGGGGGGCCAAATGAGAGCCGTCCACCGGCACATGTCTCATACCTGAAATATTGTCCCTATAAAAGGTGAGCCACGCTCAATAGGGTATCTCCTAAAGAGGCTGCTCCCCAACCTAGATACATGTGAAATGTTCACATGCAATTTACAGCAACAATCACTCCATTAAAGAATATGTAATTTGACAATGGAATCCTCAATACCATGCCATGATATGAGATGAGACTCACACATGCAACTCAACCTGAGCCTTTACCGGCTCTCTCAACACATGCAATGCCATGCGTATGAATCTGGGCATTCCAAGCCCCCCTCATTAATGTTACACATCCAATGACCTTTTTAAAATCTCCAAGTCTTTCTTGGGGTGGGTATTTATGGACTTCCACCAACGGTCACCCAACCTACACGGCACTTATTGACTTCCACCAACGGCCCCGCATACGCCGACACACTTTATGGACTCGATACCAACGGAGTGCTTATCCGAAGTAACCGGGTCTTACACCGGAGGGATAGTCTAGCCCTTCTTGCTAACCCAGACCCAATTTTTCATGCAAACCGTGTGACTCTTGGTGTTTGATGAAACCATGCACACACACCCACACTCATGTCAATACCCACAAATGTGATGCTATCAGTGCATATGCAATGTAAATGTACAATTGCATTTCATATTGCTTCAACTTCAAAAGTGTAAACCCAAGCGCAGGTTGAGCAGAGTAATATAATCTCGGAAGTCCGAGGTCGATCCCACGAGGAATTGTAACAAGGAACAATCACACAAACAACAAAAGTAATTTGAACGGAAATGGATTTGTTTAGAAAATTGTTGATTGGAGAAAAGTGATTTTTGGTAATTAAAACAGTAATAAATAAAATACTAGAGCATCAGGTACTCCCTCTCAACTTCATACAATAATAGTTAAGGACTCAAAGCTTGACTTGAAAGAGGAATTAAATGTCAGTTAAACCAATTAACAAATCAAGTGATAAATCCAACGGTTATAATCAAAAGACTACCAGGAACCTGAATAATCATTTAATCATATTATTTTATGAAATAATGTTAATCCTTCCAGCATGGAATAACCAGTGATTTACACGCAGGGAAAATCAAGCAATTGATGTACGTGGCACAACAACTCAAGAGTTTATACAACATAAACACTTTGCTAAAATATTAGGGATTAAATTAACATAATAACATAAATCTTTAAGTACAAGAGTCAATAACAATACCGTATTCCGTTGAGAGGTTTTCCCCTAGCCCTAGCTTAGCCTTCTAGCCAGACATGGTAAAAGGATCTCAAAACAGATTAATCAAAAAGAACTCTCCTTTTCAAGGTCCTAGGTTTGTATTTATAAAGTACATTCCAAAGAGATTGCATCCCATTAGGATTCTAAATTCGGCAGCAGAAGCTTGACACGCGTCCGGACGCACCTCTCAGAACCGTCCGGACGCAACTTCCAGAATGGTCCTTTCTCTGTTTATCAGCTTTCTGCCAATCGCGTCCGGACGCGTACTCTTCTTCCGTCCGGACGCGTGTTCCAGTGTGATCCGTCCTGAGCTATGCTTCATCTTTCCATAATTTGACCCCAAAACTATGCTTTTGACCTGCAAATTATCACAAATCAACATTTAATAGCATATCACCCAATCTTGGATAAACTCTTATATTTATCACACTCTTACAATTAAAATATCAATCTTTCCTAATAATAATTGTGATTATTTGGCCTTAATCACACCCCCCCACTTAGATCTTGCTAGTCCCTAGCAAGACAAATATCAATAGATACAACCACTGATTTTAGGAAACAAAATAAAATGCAATAAAACAAAACCACTTTCGTAGGACTCACGATTGCATTTAGCCTATACAACAAGCCTTTAAACCCCTAGGTTTCCCTAGTGGACGAGTATAGTCTCGTGAGGGTTTCCAGAGATGATACCCACAAACATCACCCTTTGATCAAACATCTGAATAACAAATTTATAATATAAATTGTCACCACACTATTGAAATTCAAAGACACAACTTTCTATAAGCACACGCAAAACATAATATAAAACTATGCGCTATATAACTGTATGCACTTATCATATTCTCATATAAACTCGTGTGTAGTGTGAGTTAACTATACCAAGTCAGCAATTTATCCAATAATCACCTCTACAACTATCAACTATTCGTCTCAATGTCAAATCTCACAAGATAATTCACTCATAAAAGATTCTCTCAGATTATAATGACTATTCTCTCAAATATCACATGTGAGAAGAAGATATTTAAGTCAAGACAAAATAATGCTCACATGTCTATTAAAATAATTGCAATCCAAAAGAAAAGAATTTGACATAATCTCATGAAAGAAAATCAACACACAATAAATAAATAATCACCATTCTCTTCCTTATTCACACAAGTCATGCATCCATCAATACACTCTTGAGATCAAATAGGACTTTATTTAAGGTTGTAATGGGGCCTTGGGATTAGGGTTTTGAAACGAAGGATATACAGGAATTCAAAAGACTATCCCGAGAGAACATGTACATTACACAACCAAGCTTCTTTCCATAGTCTTTCACTCTCCATCCTTTAGAAGCACAATTTACATCACTTGCTCATATATATTTTTTTTCTCTTTTCAAACACATGCTTGCTATTTTTTTCTCTTTTTTATTTTTTTTTATTTTTTTTTTTTTTACAGCTAGATATATTGTCTTTTTTATTTATTTTTTTTAACAAGACATCTAATGCAAATATTCACAAGTATGTAAAACTCTTTTTTTTTTTTCTTTTCTTTTCTTAACCAACATCTCCCAAATTACATAAACAATAAAAGTTCAATCTCAGGATAACCAAGGGTAAAAGATATTTTTTTTTTTCATTGGCTTGGTTATTATATGTTGGGTATAAGAAGTAAAATTTTGCTTTAAGGGCTCAATCATGGCTTCTAAGGATAATAATATTCGAAGAATAAGGTTTAGGCTCAAATAATGACAAAGATGGCCTAAAATCATATCTCAGGAGCTTTTGACAACACACTTCCCATGCAAATAATTCAAAGTCAAGCAATCATTCACAATATTGGTATTAACCAAAACAAAAATAATGAGACTATTGAAGGAGGTTAGCTGAAAAAAATATTTTTTTATTGAGTAAATGTAAATAACCCTCCAAGATAGATTGGATCAAAACTCACTAAGGTTTTTATGCATCTCCACTATATGTTTCAAGTTCTCAAGGTAAAATACCTAACAAATTTTCAACTTGGTAAAGTCTAAAGTGCACAAATTGTGAGTTTTTATAAGAACATGATATGAGATACAAAAATATAGAATAAAGTTCTATGTGATGCTTAAACAATTGCAAATTTAAAGTTGAACAAATTATTTCAATTATGTGGTATCAATTTATTCATAACAATGTTATGTAGATATTTAATAACACACCAAACAAAATATGCATTTTATATAATAATGAGAATTAGAGTACAATGCATATTCAAAAGATAAAAGAAATCAAGCCTAACAAAAACTACCCAAAATAAGCCTTGATCTCACAAAGACAGTAAAGGAAATAAAAGAAACAACTTTCAAACACCGGGATCTAGAAGAAATATCCTAAGATGAGGGGCCTGCCTGATCCTGAGAACTCTACCCTAGCCCCCTCATCTGCGCCCTCAACTCTCTCATCTCCTTCCTCATCTCTCTCTGCCCTCTCAGCAGCTCAAACAAAATCTGTCTGTCAGTCCTGGGATCAGTGTCCTCATCCACTGGTACCTCAAAGTCTTCATCGAAGTTGAAGAGCTGATCCCAATCCTCTACCGGTATATCACCCTCAGCTGCAGCCTCCCCCTGCTGGCTCCTCATCCCCACTGGCCTCGCCACACTCCGACTCTTTAAAAGAGAACCGGAGTTGAGTGCAACAACCTTCTTTGCCTTCTCCATCGTGGCGTCAATCACCACCCCCGCCTTTTCACAGAAGGCGGTAGCCAGACCGGGAAATGGGAGAGATGGTTTTTTAGGGTCAACAATGGCCCTATGCATCTCTGAGAAAATAAGGGATGGGAGGTCTATAGTCTTGCCGGTGCCTATGGCATACAGAAGTCGGGCTCGGTCAGGGTATATGTGATTATTCCTCAGCAAAGGAAAAATGTTGGAGACTGAAATTAGATTGAGAATCTTGTACTTATTGGTCAAGTCTCCCTGCTGAAGGAATTTCACTCCGTCAGTCCACACAAAATCTTGATCACCCATTAACTCCCTACCCACCTCATCACCACCAAAATTCTGGGGGTATTCAGGGATAGCCACCCGGGCTTGAGTCATTCCAGTCAGTTGGGCAATGGCTGAAGCATCTATACTGATGTGCTTACCTCGGACATAGGTGGTCAGCTGACCATTCCCGAGGTCATCAGCATTGCTGTAGAACTCCCTTGCCAGGATGGGAATGCAAGGCCAATCTCTACCCATAAACTCGGCCCACCCTCTAGATGTGATGATCTCTTGGATTCCTAATCGAGAGAAATCCTTGAGTTCAATCTTCCTCTCACAGACAAAGGGTTTGGAGGCGTAGTGTTTCTCGAATCTTACCCGCTCCTCTAGTATTTGGAAACGTATCGGGTCAAATGTGGTGTCCTCCTCTTCTTGGGTGCTTGATCGGGCTCTCTTTGAGGAGGAGGCTCTTGGTGGTGCCATAGTTGTTAAAATAGAAAAGAGAGAAGTGGTATGGGTGGGAGTTGTTTGAAATTCGGTTTAGAAACGTGCAAAACAAGTTAACTGAGGTCCCTATTTATGGATTCGCACATGCGTCCGGACGCATTGGGTGTTTCCGTCCGGACGCGGTTCAACTACCGGCATTAATAAGCTTTGAATGACACGCGTCCGGACGCGTGGTGAGGTTCCGTCCGGACGCGTACTCTGAATTTGAAACGGTTAGCTTTCCCGTCCGGACGCATGACAAATCACCGTCCGGACGCGTGTTCCAGTAAGTTCAGCCTATTCTTCCCCATCCGGACACAAACTCCAGAAGATTTTATACTATAATTCATGCGTCCGGACGCGAGTTCCAGTGAATTGATTCCTTTATACTTAGAAAAATTTTCACTTTTCTTCAGCTCTTTCTCTCCCAAGTGGTTCCCTTCTACTTCTAAAAATTTCTAAGGCTAAAAATGCACACAAAACTATATATATATATATATATATATATTTTAGATAGATAGATACATGCACATACAGGCACACTGAATTGGCCAATCAAAAAAAAACAAACATGTATGCTTCACCCCCCCACTCAAAAGTTTGCATTGTCCTCAATGTAACAACACGCAATGTAATAATAAATAAGGGTTACGGAGACATACCAGATGCTCGGATAATGTGCTCATGTATCTGTGAAAAAAAAATAAACAAAAACAAAAGAACAACACTTATATACATAACTGTACAGAAAATGGTTAGAGATGGATCATTCATAGTGGGGATCCACCAATTCGATGGATTCCACTTCCACAATACCCTCCTCCAAGAATGGTTTCAATCTTTGCCCATTAACCTTAAACATGTTCTCATTACTTGGGTTTTCAATCTCCACTGTTCCATATGGGAATACTTCCTTGACAACGTACGGACCACTCCATCTAGTCCGAAGCTTTCCCTTAAAGATGTGAAGCCTAGAATTATAAAGAAGAACTTTCTGTGCAGGTGTAAAAGTTTTACGCACAATATTCTTATCATGAAACACCTTCATACGTTCTTTACTGATTCTAGAGTTCTCATATGCCTCATTCCGGATCTCATCAAGCTCATTTAGCTGTAATTTCCGTGCGGTGCCAGCTTGGTCAAAACTAAAGTTGAACATTTTAATGGCCCAATATGCTTTATGCTCTACTTCCACAGGCAAGTGACAAGCTTTTTCATAAATCAATCTATACGGAGACATACCAATCGGGGATTTATATGCAGTTCGGTATGTCCATAATGCATCAATTAGTCGTAACGACCAATCTTTACGATCTGGGTTCACCGTTTTTTCCAAAATGTAAGAAATTTCCCGATTGGCAAGCTCTACTTGACCACTTGTCTGTGGGTGATAGGGAGTTGCAACTTTATGTGTTACACCATATTTTTTCATCAAATTCTCAAAAGGCCTATTACAGAAATGCAATCCCCCATCACTGATAATGGCTCGAGGTATACCAAATCTGGACAAAATATTTTCCTTTAAAAATTTCAAAACAACTTTATGATCATTTGTCCGACATGGTATAGCTTCAACCCACTTAGAGACATAATCTATTCCCACTAAAATGTACATATACCCAAAAGATGGGGGAAAAGGACCCATGAAATCTATTCCCCAGCAGTCAAAAATTTCTATGATCAAAATTGGGTTTAGGGGCATCATATTCCTACGGGTCAATCCCCCCAGTTTTTGACATCGCTCACACACTTTACAAAAATTATGGGCATCCTTAAAAATTGTAGGCCAATAAAATCCGCACTGCAAAATTTTTGCAGCGGTTTTTTTCATAGAAAAATGGCCTCCACACGCTCCCGAATGACAAAAAGATAAAATGCTACTTACCTCATCATCAGGTACACATCTCCGAATAATCTGGTCTGGGCAATATTTGAAAAGGTATGGGTCATCCCAGAAGAAACTCTTTACTTCGACTAAAAATTTCCTCTTATCCAAAGCAGTCCAAGCCGGTGGCATGTTACCTGTAACAAGAAAATTCACAATGTCAGCAAACCATGGTAATGAAGAAACTGTCAATAACTGTTCATCTGGGAAAGTATCTTTGATCGGCACTGTCTTAATGGGCACATCACTCACCAGTCTAGACAAATGGTCAGCCACTACATTTTCTACTCCTTTTTTATCCTTAATAGTGATATCAAATTCTTGGAGTAGAAGGATCCACCTCAACAGTCTCGGCTTTGCATCTTTCTTAGTTAATAAGTATTTGAGAGCTGCATGGTCTGTGAAGATAACAATGGGGAAACCCACTAAGTACGACCTGAATTTGTCTAGTGCAAATACTACAGCCAATAATTCTTTTTCTGTGGTAGAATAGTTCATCTGTGCACTATTTAAAGTTCTACTAGCATAGTAGATGACATGAGGCTTTTTGTCATTCATTTGTCCTAAAACCGCCCCTACAGCATAGTCACTGGCGTCACACATGATTTCGAAAGGATGACTCCAATCTGGGGGTTGCATGATTGGAGCAGTGACAAGCATGCCCTTTAACTTATCAAAAGCTTCTTGGCATGCTTTATCCCACTCAAAAGGTGTGTCTTTCCCTAGGAGATTGCAGAGTGGTCTAGATATGGAACTAAAATCCTTTATAAATCTCCTATAAAAACCAGCATGACCCAAGAAAGATCTAACATCCTTAAGGGCTTTAGGGATAGGTAAATTAACGATTAATTCAATTTTGGCCTTATCTACCTGAATTCCCTCAAAAGAGACAATGTGACCAAGAACAATTCCCTTCCGAACCATGAAGTGGCATTTCTCCCAGTTAAGTACCAGGTTCTTTTCTTCACATCTTATAAGCACTTTCTCAAGGTTAGATAAACAGTCATCATAGGAATCACCAAAGACAGTAAAATCATCCATAAAAACTTCAAGAAAACGTTCAACCATATCACTGAAAATACTAAGCATACACCTTTGAAAAGTCGCCGGTGCATTGCATAGTCCAAAAGGCATCCTTCGATAAGCAAAGGTGCCAAAAGGGCAAGTAAATGTGGTCTTCTCTTGGTCTTCTAGGGCAATTTCAATCTGGTTATATCCCGAATAACCATCTAAAAAGCAATAGTACAAGTGTGAAGCAACCCTTTCTAAAATTTGATCCATAAAAGGCAGAGGGAAGTGGTCTTTTCTAGTAACAGCGTTAAGTCTCCTGTAGTCTATGCACATTCTCCAACCAGTAACTGTCCTAGTTGGCACAAGTTCATTATTTTCATTAGCAACTACAGTGACTCCAGATTTCTTAGGAACTACCTGTGTGGGACTTACCCATTTGCTGTCTGCAATAGGGTAGATAATTCCTACATCTAACAGTTTCAACACCTCTTTTTTCACAACTTCTTTCATATGTGGATTTAGCCTACGTTGCATCTCCCTAGATGTTTTAGCATTATCTTCCAAATAAATCTTATGGGTACAAACCAAAGGGCTAATTCCTTTTATATCAGCTAAAGTCCAGCCAATTGCACTCGTATGTTCCTTAAGAAGGTGTAACAACATACCTTCCTGTGCTGAATTCAATCGAGAAGAAATTATTACCGGATAAGTTTCATCATCTCCTAAAAATGCATATTTCAAATCTACCGGTAATTGCTTGAGGTCTAGCTTGGGAGCTTTATCCTTGGATGGTATTGGTGGATCAGTTCTTGGTGGGAGCTCCTCAAATCTCTGTTTCAACTCTCTCATTTGAGGTACCTGCAAAGAATTTAACATATCAGTTGAAACAGAAATTTCAGAATTCCTCTCATCTATCTCTAACTCAGAATATTGTTCAAGCAAACACGCTTCAAGTGGATCAAACAAGGAAGAATCATATACTTTGCTTGGAACAATAGATTCAATCATGTTAACTTCATGCACATCTTCATCAATATTCCCAGGTTGTTTGCACACATTAAAAATGTTGAGCTCTAATGTCATATTCCCAAAGGTCAATTTCATCACACCATTCCTGCAATTAATTAGAGCATTTGAAGTTGCTAGGAATGGTCTGCCTAAAATGACGGGAATTTGAGCACTAGTATTTAATACAGGTTGAGTGTCCAAAATTATGAAATCCACAGGAAAATAAAATTTATCAACCTGTACTAAAACATCCTCCACCATACTCCTCGGTATCTTTACTGATCGGTCAGCTAATTGAAGTGTAACCGAAGTGGGTTTTAACTCCCCCAACCCTAATTGTTCATATACTGAATAAGGAAGCAAATTCACACTAGCTCCTAAATCCAGTAATGCTTGTTCAATTTTATGGTTGCCTATAACACAAGAAATAGTAGGACAACCTGGGTCTTTATACTTTGGTGGAGTTTTGTGCTGTATAATGGAGGATACTTGCTCAGTCAAAAATGTCTTCTTTTGCACATTTAATTTCCTTTTAACAATGCATAACTCTTTCAAAAATTTTGCATAAGGTATTTGTTTAATGGCATCCAACAAGGGAATATTGATTTTCACCTGCTTGAAAATCTCTAACATATCATTATGCACAATAGGCCTGGTAGAAGTGAGCAATCTCTGTGGGAATGGTGCAGGTGGAACATACTTTTCAGACTTATTGATTTCAGACTGGCTAATCTTATCATCACTCTCCGTGGGTTGAGAAATCTTTTCAGAATCTTGAGTTTCCAAAGAAATGGTTTTATTAATTTCTTTCCCGCTGCGGAGTGTAGTGATAGACTTTACTTGCTCGTGAACAGTCTCAGAAGTGCAATTCTCATTCACAACAAATTGACCCTGTGGGTTCGGTTGTGGTTGTGCTGGAAGCCTACCTTTTTCCTGATGGCAAGGGTCAATGGTCAATTTAGTGATTGCACTCCTCATATCCTCAATAGCCTGAGTTGTTTGTCTATTGTATGTTTGCTGACTCTGCATAAATTGTGACAACACCTCCTCAATGTCTCTTTTCGGGCGTGGAATGTAAGGTGCAACATTTGAAGAGTTTTGTTGGGATGGTTGTGATGCATGATTGTCATTCCTCCAACTAAAATTTGGATGATTCTTCCACCCCGGATTGTATGTGTTCGAGTATGGATTATTGTAAGGCTTTGAAAAAATGTTTACAGCATTTGCTTGGTCATACACCTCTTTTAACGCAGGTAATGATGGACACTCTGTCACAGGATGTCCAGGGGTTTCACAAACACTGCATATCCCCTCAACCTGAACTGTGTCAACCTGGTTAACTTTTTTGTACTCCATAGCCTCTACCCGTCTTGTTAAGGTGGCTATCCTAGCTCCTAGGTCATCCTCTTCCCTCAACTGGTATTTGCCCCCACTAGATGATGATGATTGTGTAGTTTTACCCTTAGATGGTTCCTGGGATGTAGTATCCCAAGATTGTGCACTCTCGGCTAATTGGTCTAAATAGTCAAAAGCATCATCTGGTTCCTTATTCATAAAATCACCATTACACATCATTTCAATAAATTGACGCAGCTGTGGGCCTAAACCCTCATAAAAGAAACTTATTATGCGCCAGCTTTCATAACCATGATATGGACAAGATGCAAGAAGGTCTTTAAATCTTTCCCAACTTTGATAAAAATTTTCAGACTCCTTTTGAGAAAAATTCATTATCTGTCTTTTCAAAGAGTTTGTGCGATGTGTGGGAAAAAATTTCTTTAAAAATTGTTTCTGCATCTCCTGCCATGTTCCTATAGACCTAGATCTCAACGAATATAACCAAGTTTTAGCTTTTTCCTTTAATGAAAAAGGGAATAACTTTAGCCTGACTATATCCATTGCAACATTCTGGTCATGGAACGTAGCACATACATCCCCAAATTCTCTGATGTGCAAATATGTCTTCACCTATACCCAGGAATTTTGGAAGTAATTGAATCATGCCAGGTTTGAAAACAAAATTAATGGCATTCAATGGAAAAATTATGCATGACGGTTCAGTGAGAAGTACAGGTTGTAGATACTCACGCAAAGTCCTACCCTGATTAACATTATCCACCTCATTCTCATCATGATTACTTATTCTATCAACATGATCCTCCCGTTCGGGAAGATCATTCTGCCTATGGTCATTAGGATTAGCAGCCATTGTGTGCAAGAAGTGATTCGACACAGATAAATCAAATAAATTTCCAAACAGAGTATCTGAATCTTCTCTTGTTAAACGTCCACTTAAATCACGATGCCAAAAGCTCATAAAACAGATAAATAACCTAAATAAATTCTAAATTTAACTAACAAGAAAAATAACTAAAATAAATAAACTAAAAATTAGAACGAAGTTACCGGATTTCCGAAGACTCGCAAATACCGCAAACCTCAATGATGTGATGGCTCCTTGTCCTTCAAGTCCCCTGCAACGGCGCCAAAAACTTGCTTCAACTTCAAAAGTGTAAACCCAAGCGCAGGTTGAGCAGAGTAATATAATCTCGGAAGTCCGAGGTCGATCCCACGAGGAATTGTAACAAGGAACAATCACACAAACAACAAAAGTAATTTGAACGGAAAAGGATTTGTTTAGAAAGTTGTTGATTGGAGAAAAGTGATTTTTGGTAATTAAAACAGTAATAAATAAAATACTAGAGCATCAGGTACTTCCTCTCAACTTCATACAATAATAGTTAAGGACTCAAAGCTTGACTTGAAAGAGGAATTAAATGTCAGTTAAACCAATTAACAAATCAAGTGATAAATCCAACGGTTATAATCAAAAGACTACCAGGAACCTGAATAATCATTTAATCATATTATTTTATGAAATAATGTTAATCCTTCCAGCATGGAATAACCAGTGATTTACACGCAGGGAAAATCAAGCAATTGATGTACATGGCACAACAACTCAAGAGTTTATACAGCATAAACACTTTGCTAAAATATTAGGGATTAAATTAACATAATAACATAAATCTTTAAGTACAAGAGTCAATAACAATACCGTATTCCGTTGAGAGGTTTTCCCCTAGCCCTAGCTTAGCCTTCTAGCCAGACATGGTAAAAGGATCTCAAAACAGATTAATCAAAAAGAACTCTCCTTTTCAAGGTCCTAGGTTTGTATTTATAAAGTACATTCCAAAGAGATTGCATCCCATTAGGATTCTAAATTCGGCAGCAGAAGCTTGACACGCGTCCGGACGCACCTCTCAGAACCGTCCGGACGCAACTTCCAGAATGGTCCTTTCTCCGTTTATCAGCTTTCTGCCAATCGCGTCCGGACGCGTACTCTTCTTCCGTCCGAACGCGTGTTCCAGTGTGATCCATCCTGAGCTATGCTTCATCTTTCCATAATTTGACCCCAAAACTATGCTTTTGACCTGCAAATTATCACAAATCAACATTTAATAGCATATCACCCAATCTTGGATAAACTCTTATATTTATCACACTCTTACAATTAAAATATCAATTTTTCCTAATAATAATTGTGATTATTTGGCCTTAATCACATATCATTATGCAACTAAGATCTCAATTGCAATTTCATCATCATGTTCCATATGTCATATGCACATTATGAACAACATTTCATCTCATTCAACATTCCCAATTTTCAATTATATCATAAGCATATAATTACAATTTATAACATCATCCAAGCATGTTATTCCAATTTCAAAACAACATTCTTCCATCATTCAAGACATTTTATCAAACACCCACATACATCATTCAAGCTATTTAATCAACACTCACATATATCATTCAAGGCATTTTATCAAACACCCACATATATCACACTTCTCAAGAAATCACATCAAGTAATTTTTATATACCCAATTCAAGTTAGAATTGATTTTACCCATTTCTATACCCACTTTCCACATTTCAAGTATCACACAAGAGATAAGTGTCACACAAGAGATTACACCTCTAACACAGTACACATTCCATATAACAACCCTAGGTTGGAAATAAACCTAGTTAGGAAAGAACCCTACATCTTGAAGCGTAAAAACAAGTTGTAGAAACCTTCAAGAACACAAACCAAGCTCAAACTTTGATTTCCCCCAAAATCCCATTTTTTCGGTGAAATCCGCAATTTTTTGGTACGTAGTCGTAGCCCTCGTCGCGTAGATGAATTTTAATTCTTGGCCTGAGGGATTCCGACCAACAGATGGTCATAGATCGTAAAGAGAAGTTGGAAACTCTCTCTTTTTCCCTCTCTTCCCTCTCCAATGAAACCCAGCTGAAAAATGGGGAGAAAATCTGATTTTCTTCCCGTATTTATACCCTTTGGAATGCTTGGTCGTCGTCGCGCCTCACGTCCTCCATTCCCGGATCCGATTTTATCCTGAAACGATTAAATTTATGCCCGATTCAAGTTCAAAATATTTTTATTTCAACTACATTTAAATTATTTTCCACTTTTCAAAATTTTATTCCCGGGTTCGTTTTTTAGGTCACCCGACACCTGGTCGCCTCGTAAAATGCAAAAAATCTAATTGTCTTGGAATTCGACGAAAATTGATAGGGTAGCTAGATTTTGCGAGATGAATCCAACGATAAGGTCCGTTTTATCATCCGAGTTCTAGAAAAATTGGGGTTTTCAACCCGTACGGTAGTGACAAATTACTGTTTTGCTCTTTTCGTAAAAAGTTCAAATTTACCCGGGTTTTACAGGGACCTTCGGGTTTTACAGGGACCTTCGGGAATAACTTCCAGTATTTCCCATACCTGCAAGTAGCAATTTTGTACATCCTATTAGGAGACTTGGGGCAGATGTTGTAAGAACACATTCAATAACTGGATAAACTGCAGCCCTACTTGTATTATTTTTTTAGCAGAATATTTGATTGATCACCACCAAAAGCACATTGCTTGTGTTCATCACATTTTGTAGTATTTAGGCAAGTAAATGACGACAACCAAAAAAGACTTCATTGTACACGATTCACATTATTGTTTTGTGTAATGTCTACGAAAAGCTAGAAGACAACAAAGGACTACATCTTTGGCTCAAGTACAAGAACAATTATCTCCATTGTGATTGTTTCTAGGTGCAATGGAATGTGTAGGCTTACAATGACAACATGTCAAAAGCCCTCAATTTTAAGAATTGGTGGGTATATTCACTCAAAAAGGGTAATGCTCAAGTTTGACAATACTAAATTCGTAACTATCGACATAATATCATGCTCACGGTCCAAAGACTACTGGATCACAAAAAAACTAAGCATTTCAATGCTGATTGTAAAAACTCTTCTAGCAATTCTTAGAAGATGTAATTAGTGTTCCTCAGAGGAAGCAAATCAAATAACAAATGAAGGTTGTATTCGATTACTTTGATCAGCATCGGTCATCATCCCTTTTGGCTCGGTCAAAAAGAAGGATGGTAAGAAACGCCACATAGGAATAAGGAAGAAACTGTAGACGAGAAGACCAACAGAATCAGATTTTCAGCCAAATGCAACCAACTGCAGTTATACCAAGTATGTGTATAAATGCTTACATGGTTGAAAAGGGATGGCACAGTCCAAAAAAAGGCAGCTAATATTTCTGGTGCATAATGGAAATGGCGTGATAAGCCCCACCTACAGGAACCATAGAAATTGTTATTTATTAGACATGATCAAGTGAAAAAGAAACTAAAAGTCACTATAAACCACAACCCAAGGCCATGTCTGCAAAATTGGTCACTCTCTAGCTCACTGAGTGGGTGCATGTCAAGGAATTGATTACATGGATTTAAGAAAACAAAAATTAAATGAAATTCTCAACTTCCATGAAAGTTTTGACCATTTTGATATGCATGATATGCGAGTTCACTAAATTTGTTCGATAACTTACCTCAATCCATCCTAAACAACTCTTTTAGAAAAGTTCCTGGGTTCTATTAGCAAAATGCAATATAAAAATAACTCACCATCCCGAGGTTAGGAGAAGGCTGGTCTTCGTCTCACCGGCTGTTGTAGTGTATGAGGCAACAATCTGTACAAGAAAGGACCAAATTGATTCTTAGCAAACAAGCAAAAACTGCAGCAAGGAACTTTACAAAACTGCCAGTTAAAGTACATAAGAAATCAGACAAGATAGGTAACAAGAACTCATGACAATGACCCCAAGTACCTTTGATGGAGCTTTCCCCCAAACCACGCACTTGCCATTTGTTCTGCGAAATTCTTGCCTTTGCCTGTCACAGTCATAGTTGATGTATATGCATAGAATGCCTACTACAATAATATATATTGCGAGGTGGAACAATAGGATAGCTTGTTAGGGAACTGAATGGTACAATAGCAACCAAAAACAAAAGGCATAAAACCCAAAGTTTTCTAGTCATAGCTTTGTATTTTACAACCAAATTTGGACAGCCAAACTTTTGTCTCCCATCATATTTGACCAACTTTTTAGATAATAAGTGGACCTCTAAACTACTAAAATAGACAAATGTGACAACTTACTACTTTACTTCACTATGCAGTTTTTTCATTGTATCAGTCAATTTCTCCCACTTAAGCTCACTCAATTTTTTTTAGAGTCCAACGGGCACAACATTGAGACGTCTATCTGCAACTGGTTACAAGAGTTTCTAACCATCACATAATTTTTGTTAGCATCACCATCACATTATGGGAAGTGAAGTAGAAGAGAGGTGTTCATATCACCAATTTCTGGATGACACATACCTAAGCTCCTAGATTCACAGGATGATTAACTAGGTATATGCCAGGAGAAGTATACACAGATGGAACCCATACCAAGCATCCCCAACAAATATAAAAGCTAGCTATCAAAACAGAATGTAGATTCAACCATAATGATATTGAGCATTAACAAAATTAGAAAAGGGAAAACATAACAAAGATGAGATCTAGACATGGAGCATGAGAAAGAACAAAGCCTTTATCAACCTCGATCATGTGCAATATCCATCGTGTTCCAGTATACAACTTCCCACCAAAATAATTTTGTGACATACACCAGCATCAATATAGTTTTTACAAGTATAGAATCAGTCACTCTCCCTTGTGTTTCATACTGATAGATAGAGAAAGTATGCATCAAAACAGCAATAAGTAGATCACATAAGTCTATGTACCGATAAGAATCAGGCATACACAGCCGAGCAAGGAAGTACTCCACAGTAGGTTAATTTGAAATTCAAATCAAGCATTGCCTTGGAGCATTTACCTTCTTTATGCAATAGGTCACGACAAGAACTGCCCAAGACATCATCCCAAATCTGCAGTTTGTGAAAACTTTGATATCAAAGTTCTTGCCAATGCGAGGATATAGCTTCATACCCTGAAAGAATGACAAGCACATGAAACAATACATAAGAATATAAAATGATTAAATTGCCATCACACCCCCAAACATAAGTCCTAACATAATGAAAATATATTTTTACAATTTTTTACTTTGCTTTGAAGATCATCAGCTAGGGATTCATGTTTGAACACATGGGACAAAGGAAGTTGGTGAAATGTGAATACATTGGTAACATCAGCTATATCGGGATTATGAGATTAGAAAGCCGAAAAAACAGAACCAAGGAATGTGAAGTCAACGTTGACAGTAAGTTTTTATGATAAAAGGTCATGCGACTTCAAACAATTAATCAGAACATTAATATTTGCAAAAAACCTACAAGCATGAGACAAGGCATGGGATCTGAATAACTCAAACAACTAATCCAACAACAATATTGTAAAAAGCTACAAGCATGAGAAAAGATATCGGCTCTGAATAGTTATTTTAGACAGACCAACAACTAGAAAAAAAGTTGGTACAGAAGTTACATTATGACTACAATCAACAATCTTTAAGGATCACATCTATTCAAAAGAGCAACTACAAACAATAAAAGACAAGATGAAGCCCTCATTACAAATAATGTGATACTAAAACATCGTTGTTTCTCACAGTTTAGAGAATAAAACAAAGGAGCCAATGCAGTAACTCCAATAAGACAACAAGCAAGATCAAAATGAAGACATAATCTTCCAATAATCAGTCATCTAAAATTACTAGGAAGAGCCTAAAGAAAGTGCAGCAGACAACAGCTAAAAATAAGTAGATTTACAGTATCTAAGTGCTTCAACTAATAGAAGTGCTCATAGTAGCAACTGAAACAATGTTATATAGCATTTGGAGCCCTCTAAGCCACAATTCTTAGGTGGCCTAAAGCACATAGGCAGGCCTTAATAACCAGATTTGATGAAGAAAGTCATTACCACCAAAGACCAAGATATGTGATTAATGTTGTCATATATGCTTCCAAACTATTTGCCTGCAACAGCAAAGAGTGTCAAACCCAACAAGTTAATTGTATAGCAGCTAATTGTACTTGTTTTTTTAAACTATTAGTCTCTAGGTTCTCTTTCTTTTTCTAAGATAATAAGAAAGAGTTCTGCAGCGCAAGTGTTGAATATCTGGTACCTTGTAGACAGACCTATTCCCTGAAGGAGATATTGGTCCTTTAACAATTTTGCCAGGTAACAAAAGCTGAAGGGCAGCCTCGAATGCTCCATAACATAAAATTATTTTCCATGCAATTGCAGTGGGTTTTGGCCAAATATCAATAAATCCATGTAGCCCATGCTGCCTTAGATAATTACATGTCTCCAATATAGACCCATCAACGTGGACCACCGTATACCATCTGCATATAATTGTAGCAAATTATGATTTAGTGCCAAAGAATAGCAAAGATTTCAAATTTTGACAGAGTAACAAGAATAACAAATAAATGAATCTCCTTGGTCCCTTGAACTCAATAAAGCATAGACACAATTTGGCTATAATATCAAATTTGTAAGGTATCCCTCCAGTATTGTATCCATTTCCACCCATGCTGCTCAGATTCAATAACTTAGCTAGACTTACACTATACAGTCCCATTGAATTACGGTCAGCATGCTTAATACCCCCCAGTTCAAAGAGAAACATCTTTTAATTAGATAATCGCTCATTTCAACAACTTGATTTTTTGCAACCGTACTTGTTGTGATCCAACTATACTTTTGTGAATTGAATTGTGAGGTAGAAAAAAGCTAAGATTTGATTTTTGGGAACCGAATCACTAACTTTCCATTCCTTTTCTTGGCCCCAGCTTTCCCAGCAACCAAACGGAAGGTAAATCAAACTTAATTTGCATTCTCTAGGCAAAAAAAGTACACTTCAAACACTATATATCAAAGAAACTTGGTGATACTTTGAATCTAGTAAAAAATTACAGTGAATGTCCATTAAATCCGGAGATTCCTGATGCTAAAGGCGAATGAAGTTATCAAGGACTTACAGTAGAATAACGAAAGGAGGGTAGAGCGTGAGAAGTGAGAACATTGATACGTATGTAACCAATGGCAAATGTACCTTCTTCTACTCCACCATATTTACTCTTTGAGGTCTGGCCTTGACTTGGGGAAACACTGGTTCTTCTTCGTCGTCGTCGTTGTAGTAGCTTATATATGGAGAGTGCACCAGTGGACACGTCACTCGCAGTTTTACCCTTCCTCTTAACTCGTTATTACGATAATTGCACATATTTTATGATCATGTGAGCACAACAAAACGAAAAATAGAGATGGAAAATTACACTCAAATCCCTTAAGGTTTGTCACTTAATCACTTAGGTCCTCTAACATTTGAAATTTACATCCAAACCTCCTAAATTTTGTACAATTGTATCACTTAGATCATGCCCTCAATGTTCATTAATATATCCATCAGTAAATTATACACAGACTCCCTAAAATTTATAGATGTATAACACTTAGACCTCTTAAATGTGAAATATTACACTTAAACCCCTTATTAGTTACAAAACTAATAAAATCTATTAAATTACCAAATTAACTCGATTAAATATAGAAGATATTGTGTCCATTATAGTTTGACCCCTTATTTGGTTTTTTAGTTTTATTCTAATAGACAGTATAATCGTATGCAAATGAGCGTTGAATTGAGTTCTTTGATATATTTATATTGATTACTATTTTATTTGAGTTTTATGTCAATAGATGATTTAATAGAAAAAAATATATGTTGATTAGACTTATTTTATATATTATACTTGATAATGGAAAAATTGACCTAAGTTGAAAAGTCCATTTAGTCCAATATGCTCCAGGTATGCCACTCTTTAACTTCTAAGCGCAATTTATACATTTGAGTTACTTACTGACTTAGACATCGAAAAGTTCTTTTTCAAGTGATCAAAGTATAACAAATGGACGTGGACGTCATCCAAATTTTGGCATCAACAGTATTAATATGATTTTTTTAAGAAAAATTTAGATTTTTATTCTTGATTGTTTCAATAAATGACATAATAGAACATGAATTTTGATTGTAAAATTTAAAAAATTTGATATTATATCTTTAATTGGAGTATTTTTAGTTTAAATGTAATATTTTAAATTTAAGGGGTCTAAGGAAGTTTGTATGTAATATTTTAAATATCAAGGGGTTTAAGTGATTCAATGACAAATCTCAGAAAATTTTGGCGTAATTTACCCAAAAAAAAAAGAATAACTCACCGTCTATGGGAATAGAAGAATCTTTTCATGTCAACTCAACTCAATAAAGTTTTTGTCCTAATTTTTTTTAGGGTCGATTACACAAAAAAAATTTCGCCATTAAGCTCTATCGAAGGACAATTTTTTCAGTTAAATCATAGGTTGTAATATCTTTCTTTATTATTTTATTTAAAGTTAATTTTGGTCTTTCTTTACTCCTACGTTTACTTCCAATGACTATTATATCCTTCTTTTTCATCGGTGTCGTAGAAGAATATTAATAAATATATCCAAACCATCTAAATCGATTCTTCCCTAACTTATCTTCTGTGTTATTTTTACTTTTTCATGTATATATTAGCTCCTAATTTTACGAAACATTCATATTAGCATTCTCATTTTTGTCACACACAATTTTTGAACGTTTTCGTGTGGTTACTTATCTCATATAGTTGTCCATCACTCAGTACCATTAATGCATATGGTTATTCTACAGAATTTTACTTTTAGTTTAAGGGGTATACGTCTATCACACAATATACCAAATACATTTCACCATTTAATCCATCTTGCATTAATTATATGTATAAGTTATTATCAATATCACACTCTCTATGAATAATAGTCCCTAAATATTTAAAGTGTTCATTTTTTTGGTATCTATTGATCTTTAACTTTTACTAATTCTTGGTTTCGATTTTTTCATTTACTAAAAGTATATTTCTATGTACTCAGTTTTAGTCATACTTATCCTAAATCCTTTTGATTCTATAGCTTCTCGCAAATTTCCAGTTTATTACTATTTTTTTTTTTTTACTTTCATCAACTAGCACAATATCGTCCACAAATAAGATACACCATAGGAGCTCATCTTGAATGTGCTTCTTCAATTCATCCATCACAAAAAAAAAAATGAATTTAAAGTAAAACTTTTGATTTAAACCTATAGTAATTGAGAATTTATTAATTTCCCCCGCCGTTGTTCAACACTTCATAATATCTCTCTAAGAACTTTATCATATGCCTTTTCTAAGTCTATAAAAATCATATGAAGGTCTTATTTTTCTCCCTATACCTCTCGAGTAGTCTCCAAAGTATATATATATTGTGTTTCCATTGTTGATGTTCTAGGCATAAATCTAAATTGATTTTCAAAAACTATTGTTTGAAACCCTAGTCTTTGCTTGATCACCCTTTTCCAAAATCTTATTGTATGACCCATTAGTTTAATACCTCAATTGTTTGTTCAACTTTGTATGTCTCCCTTATTCTTATATATAGGTACTAAAATACTCTTCCTCCACTCATTAGACATTTTCTTGGTCAGTTTAATTTTATTACATAATTTATTTAGTTATGATGCACTAACATCTCCTAGACACTTTCAAACCTCAATAGGTATACCATTATGTGAAACCCGGGAAAATTTGAAATTTTTCTGAAAAAGGGCAAAATGGTAAATTGCCATTACTGCACGTATTTGAAATACATATGTTCTAGACCTCGGATGAGGAAACGGAGTGCGTCGTCGGATTCGCAACGCGAATTCTAGTGACCACCAGAAATTTCGTTGAATTCCGAGATAGTCGGATTTTGCACGTAGTTCGAGACGACTGCGTGGCGATTGACCTTTTAAAGGTCCCCAAAAACGAGAAATATTAAATTTCCTTAAAATTAAGTTAAAGTTCAAATAAAATTAAATTGAAGTTAACCGAGATCAAATAAATCGTTTCGGGATAAAATCGGACCCGATTAAGTGGGGGACATGTGGCTCGACTCGGGCCAAGTCTTAAAAAGTATAAAATGGGCAAAATATCTGAAAAATCAGATATTCTATACCCATTTGGCCGGCTGGTTCAGGCGTGAGAAGAGAGAAAGAGAGAAAATCAATTCTTCAAGTCTTCTCTCTTGGATTCCCGGAGCTCCGTCGCTCGGATCAACAAGAACCAAGAATTAAAGTTGCTCTACGCGGTGAGGGCTTCGACTACGTACCAAAAACAAGGCGTTTCACCGAATATCCAAGGGTGAAGTTTGGGGAAAGTCTTGGTTTTTGAGTGATTTTGGTGTGTAGAGATTGCCTACATCTCTATTGAGGTAGGGGTTATTCCTATCTTGGATTATTCTACCTTAGGTGTAGCTAGTTTAAGGGTATCTATATATATGCATGTGTATATATGTATATATATATATGTGTTTATGGTTATGAGAATGGAAAGGTGAGCATGAAATTAGCTTAGGCTTGTTGCTAGCTAAATTTTGATATGTGTAAGTTATATGTGATGCATTATATAACTTGGTGATATTGAAGGCATGTTTTGTGTGTTGGAAGTTGTTGTTTTGCTTAAAATGAAACAATATGTTAGTGCCTATGAGGTGTTTGATAATATGCCTTGGTGGGTTGTTTAGATGATTTGTTTGGGGTCATTGGAATAACATGTTTGAATGTGTTATTGATGTATTGACATATGCTCATTGATATGTTGTTTATGATGGTTTATGGAATTTACATGCTTATGATTAAAATTCCATGGAATGTGAAGATATGTGTTGATTATTTCTCATGTTGTATACATTACATATTGGGCATGATCATGGCATCACATTCATGGGACAATTGCATGAGTGTTGGTGTGTGGGAGATGCATAGATTTAATCGACACCTTGTTTGGTGCTTGATATGTGGGCTCGGGAGAAATTGGATCGACGATCCTTTTTGAGTCGCATGTTGCATAAGGAAAACTTGTGTTGGGTATAGCAAGAAGGGGCATGGCGACTTCCTTGGGTGCAAAACCCTAAACCACTTGGTTGAGTCACTTGGCCGGCGGTGAGATTCCAGAAAAGTGACACGGTGTACGGAACCGGCGGTGTGATTCCGAAAATCCGTTGCCCAAAGAAAACACAAGGATTTGGTTATAAAAACACCCATTCAATGGGCAGATTCCAATAATGATCGGATTTCATAACGATCATTGGAAGGATTTTTCCGTCAATAGACGGGTTGCATTACACTTTGGCGTTGCATTGTGTTGTGTGAGTCGGTGAAGACTCGGGTTGAAATGCATGGGTGAGTGTCACTTCATTCCATGGCATAGCATTGTTGCATTCCATCATAGAATGCATAAGTATGAGAAATGATTAATTATATGTTTATGTGATGATTACATGAGCATGTGCATCTAGGGGAAGAGTAACCTCTATAGGTTTATCTCTACTGGGCGTTGTGCTCACCCTATACGGGAAACAATTTCAGGTGTCGGGTTTACACCGGCGATTGGCTCCCATGGAGAGCATCAAGGGTGAAGGGGGCCTAAGTGCGGCCTTATCTCAAGATTTTGTAAACCTTTTGTTTTACAATGGTTTATGACATGTAAATTTTGTATAAACAAACTTATTTCATTCCCTTTTTGAATTATATTTGTATGGGATAGATTGTAATGGTCGTGTATGGATCTTGTGCAAAATGTAAAAATATAGTTGTACATGTCTTGGATGAGGTGGAATTGAGTTAGGATGAATTGGAAATGAAAAATGGAGCAAGAAAGCAAATCTGGGCAGCAACTACCGGTAGTCAATGGGTAACTACCGGTAGTCGACTGTCCAGTGTGTATCAGCTACCGGTAGCCAACAGGTAGTCGACTGTCCAGTGTGTATCAGCTACCGGTAGCCAACAGGTAGTCGTAACTCCAGAAGGTTTCGGCTACCGGTAGACAACAGGTAGTCGTAACTCCAGAATGTTTCGGCTACCGGTAGCCGATAAACAGCTACCGGTAGTCATTCCAAAAATCTGAAATTTTCAATTGTTTTGCCAAATCTTTGGGCTTTGAATTTCCTTCCCTTAGATGATCAAAGTGGGCCCTAATGGGGTACAAACCACAGTGTATGGAACTTTAATTGAATCAAATGAATGTTAAACCGAATTTTCATTATGGGTTATAATCCCGGCTTAATAATATTCTTGATGTGGTGTCGGGCTAAGCGATATCCACGGATGTTTCCGCGGGTTGATGGGTTATCAACGGGACCCCCGGATTTTGGGGTGTCACACATTAGGTCATAAAACTTTTCCTATCTTCATTTTCTTTAATGCATCGTTTACCTCTAACACCCTAATCCTACGAAAAAAAATGTGTTTTCTCTAAACTCCTGGTAATTTCTATTTTATATGATTTTTATTTAGTAAATTTTCAAAGTAATTCTTTAATTTTTCTTTAATTTCCTCATTTAATTTATTAGTCACGAGCTTGAACTTAAATTCACTTTTGAACTCATTTGTTTCGTTTTATCAACTGAGTCCAACCGAGCTTGATATACTTGAAGTTTGTCACGATCTCAAGCCAATCTTAAATACTCGTCGCAAAAAAAAAAAAAAAAAATCAAAGAAATCTATTATTTGTATCCCTAAATGAGTTGCACTTGTCATATAAAGGGAAATCACAAGATGGAGGTTGGTTTTTATTTCAATTTTCATTATCATATTTAGTAGTTAAAATTTGATGCAATTATATTGAACTTTTAGATTCGATGGTAATGATGATGGATTTAAGTATGTGCCGCCTTCAGAGCCTAAAACCTTTTGGGCTCATTTAAGACAACCTAAACGCCTCATCCAGACAGCGTTCAGTGGGCCCAAGTTGGACTGCGGCCGAGCCCCATAGAAGCCCACAATAAACCAGCTCGGGATAGGTGGTAGCTTAACATTAGCAAGCTCAGTACAGATACCAGCTTAGAAATTGGGAGCTCGGCACCAAGCTATTTACCAAAAGCTATACCGCGACACATGGACAAGAGACAATATTTGACAATCCTAATGAAAGAATACCCACTGGTAGTGGAGATGACTCACGTATTCCATTCAAGGCGTAGTAGGTGCAAAAAAATGTCAAGGATGTCAGATCTAGCAACAGGATGAAGGAAGAGGGGACCACAAAATCAGCCAGAAAAGGAATCACCACGAAATCCTAACAACAGGATGTATAAATAGCTAATGACACCACATAGAAAAGGACACCCCAGCAATAACCTAGGCAATACTCTGTAAAAGGCTTCCAGCCAAATCTCTTGTAACATCAATTTTCTTCCTGAAGTAATACAACTCCTAAGGAGCAAGAATACAGTGGATGTAACCTTAGTTTTTTGGCTATGGTGAACCATTCATACTTATGCCTTCATCTCACATTTAACACTTAGCCCACTTCCCATCATATACACACATTCACACACTCTCCGGGCCACACCCCAAAGTGTTTAGTAATTGGGTCCAGTTGATTTCGAGCACCATTAGCTTGGCGCCGTCTGTGGGAACCGATTTTCATCGTTTCTTCTTGAGTTGCTTCATACACTTGTTAGTTTTGTTAAGTTGAGAGAATTAACATAATATTAGAGAGAAACAAAGAGTGGTCAAAACTTAACCTACCTCTCACAAACCACTTGTATTTATAGTTAACTTGTAATGATACAAAAGACATATATACCCTCTAATATTTACACACAATAACATAATACTCTTAACACTCCCCTCAAGTTGGACTATATATATCATATAATCCAAGCTTGGAACAAATTGCTGTCAGACGTGTACGACTCAATGCTTTGGTAAACATATCCGCAAGCTGATCTTCAGATCTCACAAATGGAGTTGTAATCTCTCCATCTACTATCTTGTCTTGAATAAAATGACAATCAACCTCAATATATTTGGTTCTCTTGTGAAACACTGGATTGGCAGTGATATGGATAGTTGTCTGGTTGTCACAGAACAACCGTAAAGGGGGTTGGACTAGAAATTTAATTTCCTGGAGAAAGTGTAGTAGTCACGTCAACTCACTCGTTGTATATGTCATTACTCTATACTCAGCCTCAGCACTGGATCTCGCAACCACGGTTTGTTTCTTACTTTTCCATGTGACAATGGTACCTCCTAAGAAAGTACAATAACCAGTGGTTGATCTCCGATCAGAAGGAGAGCCAGCCTAATCAGCATCTGAGAAACCTTCCACTTTAAGATGTCCATTAGCTCGATATAACAGCCCAAGGCCGGGAGCACATTTAAGATATCGTAGAATACGAATAACTGCCTCCTAGTGTGGTACTCTAGGACATCCCATAAACTGACTTACTACACTAACTACATAGGAAATATCCGGTCGAGTAATAGTGAGATAATTGAGTGGTAAAACAAGAGAAGACAGGAGACAATGAATTATATGAAACAAAATGGGCAATAGGATGGTTAGTAACACACGAATGAGTACCTTTTCGAAGAAAAATAGGTAAATAGTCTAAATTACCTGATGGACCAGGATCCGGAGACGGCAAAGAAGATGGTACAGGCACCTTAGTCGATGGACGAGGACGACGAGAGTATACATGAAGTGGTGAAGTAGATGGTAGCATAGTAGGTAGTGGAATATCTGACGGTAAGAGAAGAGGTGGTGGTATAAGAGATGACTCAAAGTCCAGATCCAAAGGCTAAGCAAATGCTAGAACATACGGAATAGATTCCTCAAACGTGACATCAACACTAGTAAAGTATCGACGAATGGAAGGACTATAGTAACGATACCCCTTCTGTGTGTAGGAGTATCCAAGAAATACACATTTGGTATCCCAATGGTCAAGTTTATCGAACCCAGGGCCCAAGTTGTGAACATAACAGACACACCCAAAAGCCTTAGGATGTAAGAAAAATAAGGGCTTACCAGGAAAAAAGACAGAATATGAACTCTGCCCATTTAACACAGAAGAAGGCATACGATTAATAAAGTGACAAGTAGTAAGAACAGCATCACTCCAAAAATAACGGGGAACATTCATCACGAATAACAGTTCACATGTGACTTCCAACAAATGACAATTCTTACGCTCAGCGACACCATTCTGTGGAGAGGTGTAAGCACATGAAGTCTGATGAATAATGCCAGATTTACTCAGATAATCTAAAAAGGGACCAAATTCATATTCCCGAGCATTATCAGAACGTAAAATACGAATACGACAGCCACACTGGGTTTTTATTTCTTTACGAAAGGTCTCAAATATAGAAAATAATTCAGAACAAGCTTTCATAAGAAACAACCATGTCACACGAGAGCAATCATCATTCTTTATTGGACACTATACATCAGAATGAACTAACTCAAATGGACTAGACACACGATTATTGACTCTAGATTGAAATGACACATGGTGATGCTTACTAAGCTGACAAGCTTCACACGACATAGACAACACATAACTAAGATTTGGGACTTGGCGCTTCAGATTCTGGAGAGAGGGATGCCCAAGGCGACAATGCCACTAAAAGGGGGACGACGAGGTCTATAGAGCCCGAGTAGGTGAATCAAAGTCAAAGTAATATAGCCCACCAGCTTCATGCCCCATACTAGTCTTCCTCTTCGTCTTGAGATCTCGAAACACACAATAAGAGGAATAAAAGGTTACATAAAAATTCAGGGAACGGGTAAATTTGCTAATGGAAAGTAAACTAAAAGGAAATTGAGGAACAAATAACACGGAGGATAGGGACATATCAGGGCTCAAATAAGTAGTCCCCAAACCTAAAAATTTAGAGCAAGTACCATTAGCAAGAGTAACACTGTGTGTAGAAGTAACAAACTGATAAGTGGAAAAGACACCAGACACACCAGTCATGTGGTCAGACACGCCATAGTCTATGATCCAAGGACTGCGGATGGAGAACAATAAACAAGTGAAGACGGTACCTGACTGGGCAAAAGTAGCTGTAGAGAAAGATGAACCAACCTGTTGCTGGGACAGGAACTGAGCATACTCCTCTCGTGTAATAGTAACTGACCTAGAATCATGTGGAGCTGATCGAGGTATAGAGGCAACAACTGAGGTGTCATCCTGATAGGAAACCTGATTAGCAGCACTGGAAGGTTTTCCATGTAAATCCCAACAAAAATCAACAGTGTGCCCTCCACGACCACAGTGAACACGGGAACGAGAGCCACTACGACCCCCATGACTGCCATTACGGCCTCCAGTACGACCTCCCTGACCTCCATGACCACCGCGATTACCACGGCTACCTCGATGACCATCAATGTGGCTACTAGGAACCATAAGAGCTAAGCGATCAGTGGAGACACCATGATTGATGCCTGATGGAGCAGTAGACAAGGTAGCACGCTGTAAACGAGAGAAAAACTCAAGTAGAGAAGGAAGACTGGAGCCATCCAAAATTTGAGAGCGAATAGACTCATATTCAGGTTTCAAACCTACCAGAAATCTTACAACATTCAAATCCTCATATTGTTTCTGCCAAACTGCTGCATCAGTAGTGAATTGATGGTAAAGCTTTAACTCCTCACAAACTCCCCAAACGTGAGAGTAATAATCCTCAAGACTTAGAGTACCCTGCTCCAGGCAAAA
This sequence comes from Ilex aquifolium, assembly GCA_951799425.1. Taxonomy (NCBI): domain Eukaryota; kingdom Viridiplantae; phylum Streptophyta; class Magnoliopsida; order Aquifoliales; family Aquifoliaceae; genus Ilex; species Ilex aquifolium. Next base: position 11,797,940 of record OX637410.1, on the reverse strand, counting down.
ATACTGTTTGCACACCTCATAAGCACATGTAAAGTTCCCTATACCATAATACATAGTAGTTAAGTGATCCCATATGTCTTTGGCAGTGTCAAGATAGAGTAGAGTAGAACTAATACTAGGCTCAATGTTATTTAACAGTAAAGAAATAATTTGAGCATCCTCTTGTTCTCACTAATCATACCCAGAAGTATCTTCCTTGGGTTTAGGATTCACCAAATATTTCTTAAATCCTTTGCCTCGAAGAAAGACTTGAACAGATCGGGACCATAAAGTATAATTGGTCCCATAGAGTTTAAGAGAAGTCATGGGACCATTAAGAAGAACCGGAGAAGTAGAGGTAGGTGGCAAAGATGGATCAAGGGAGTTAGCATCTTGCTTGGGTTCCATAACAGTGCAACAAATAGCAAACAAGAGAGTCTTACTGCTGGGTGACTGAACTAAGCAAGAGGAAATCACTAGATCACTGAACTGGACAAGGATCAGCTACTGCACTGCTGAACTGGAGAAGAAGAGGTTGCTGGATCACTGAACCTGGTTGGAGAACCTAGCTGGATCGCTGAACTGGACAGGCTGGGCTCGCTGAACCAATGTAAAAAATTGATTGAACCGGTGCAAAACTAGCTGAACCGGACTGTAGAAACTAGCTGGACTGCTGAACCGGAGCAACAACTGAAGGAACCGGTCTGAACTGGTGAAAAAATACCTGAACTAGCTTAGAGTGGATCAAATCGGGATTGAACCGGTCTAGTTTGGATCATGGGCTGGACCCGGTCTGGTCTAGATCTTGGGCTGGATCAGGTCTGGTCTGGGTTGGGCCAAAGGCTGAGTGAGCTGGACTTGAAATAATTTAAGCCTGTGGACTCGGGTGTGAGCTCGGGTCCTTTATCGAAACCAGTGGACTTTGGTCTGGATCTTGTCTTCTCCGCTGATTAGGGTTTTAGCAGAACCCTTGGTATTCGACGGCGTCTTACAGCCACACCACCGCACCAGACAACACAACAACCACTGCAGAGACCATTGATGTCGATGACCAACAGCCACCGACGTCCACAGAGGCCACCAATTTCGACGATGCCTTACACCTAACCAGCGACCACTCTAGAAACTTCCACCACAGAGGTTTCCGATAGCGTAACACTTCCACCACCACGATATGTCACCACGCCAATGAATTTGACAGCAACACTACACCACACACCACCAATGGCTTCGACGGCAGCACCACACCACCACCACGAACTTCGACGACAACACCACACCACCACCACGAACCAAACGAGATCAGCACCTTAGATTAGGTTTTGCCGACTGAGTTGATATTTTATTTAGAATGTATTTAGGATCGTAATTGCTTTGATACCATGTTAAGTTGAGAGAATTAACACAATATTAGACAGAAACAGAGAGTGATCAAAACTTAACATACCTCTCATAAACCACTTGTATCTATAGTTAACTTGTAATGATACAAAAGACATATATGACCTCTAATATTTATACATAATACCCTAATACTCTTAACAAGTTTAATGGTCTCTACTCGAAATATAGGTAAATCTCATGTGAATCCGAAGACCCTGCAGAACCAGTCGGGAAACCTTCCGACTCCGACAACAAACGCTAAGAATGACCCTCCGGGCTCCAGCGATAGACCCAATTCCTAACAACGAGTTGAAGATGTACCACCGAACCACAATGTAACTGGTAAAGCAAAACCAGGACCTCATAGCATAGATTCAAGCACATCATCTCCCTTTGGCCCCGCTCGCGCCTCCTGCACCGCCACTGCAACTAACTCAAAATGACCATCCTCTTCAAGATCGTCAAATTCCATCACCCAATGGGGTCACAGACCTCCATGATCACAACCACTTAAGAGAGAACAACCTCCGACGACAGCATGAGGAGTGAACAGACAATGAGGCTCAGAGCCGGGCTAGAGCCATTCCAAGAGAGAATCGTCTTCCTCATCCCCAGTAATAACCTAGGCAATACTCTGTAAAAGGCTTCCAGCTGAGTCTCTTGTAACATCAATCTTCTTCTCCAAGTAATACAACTCCCAAGGAGCAAGAGTCTCCCTTATAGTAAATGTAACATTAATCCTTCGGTTAGGGTAAACCACTCCAAGCCACCCCCAAATTGTTCTGTAATTGGGTCCAGTTGATTTCGAGCACCATCAGATGAAAATTAATTTTTGCAAATAAAATTAGATATTAGATTTGTATCCAATCAATCCTTCTTACTTCTCAGATTGCATTAATATGTACCAAATTGAGTGTTCTTTTATTTGCTGATTCTTTCCATGGAGAAAAATAAAAAGTTGTTGGTATGGGTTAAACTTAGAAGTCTAGCTCAAGAGTCCACTCTAAATCACTGGCCCAAAATCCGGGGGTCTTTTATTAACCGTTGACAACCCGTCAACCCGCGGAAATACCCGTGGATGTCGCTTAACCCGATACCGCGGCACCACATTCCCTTTACCGGGATAAAAAAAAGAATACAAGTCCAATTTCTTTCGGTTGGTTGACCTATCCGAGATCAAATATACCACCATTGGTATCCCCTTATTATCCATTTGTAACATTAGAAGGGAGGAAAACATAGCCCAAAGACTTGGCAAAAGAATAATAAAATAAAAAAAAATTCTGAATTTTGGAGAGCGTACCGGTACGCTACGCCCTCTGGACCTTACCGTACCGGTACGCGTACCGGTACGCTACGCCTTCTGGACCTAACCGTACCGGTACGCGTACCGGTACGCCTGGCCCAGAATTGCCCTGTTTACCTATTTTTCATTTCCAAGCCATTCCAAACCTCCCAAAACTCATCCAACACATGTTTAATGAGATTTTCCATATAATACACAACTTATACAAGTTCCATTACAATTAATTCCATAATTTACACATCAAAATGGAATTTATACAAAAGTTTTACAAAAACTCGAACTAAGGCCACAAGCCGGCCCCCTTCATGCTTGATGCTCTCCAAGTGAGCCATCAGCCGGTGCAAACCCCACACCTGAAATGTTTCCCGTATAGGGTGAGCCAACGCCCAGTAGAGTAAATCCTACAAGGGCTACTCTCCCCCTAGATGCTCATGCTCATGCAACATTCATTTGCAAACAATCATTTCTCATAAGAACATGCATTCTAAGTTGGAATGCAATACTACTATGCCATGAAATGAGATGACACCCACTCATGCAATTCAACCCGAGCCTCTCCGACTCCTACTACACGATGCAATGTCAAAGTGTTTCATTCCGTCATTTATGTTTACATCAAATGACATTTTCAAAACTAGGGTCATTCTTGGGATCGGAAACTTCATGGACTCCTACCAATGGTCTTCCACACCAGTACACTTTATGGACTCTTATACCAACGGACTGCACCCTCCAAATCACCGGGTCTTTCACCCGAGAGGTCGTCATGCCTCTTCTTGCTCATCCCGACCCAATTTATCATGCAATCAAGCGGCTTAGCTAGGTCTTCGACCCAATTTTTCCCAAGCCATACCGTCAATCACCAAGTGTGGTGTTGACATCAACCATGCACACACCCATGTAATGAGATGCTTCCATGCACATGCAATGCTATGTCCCATTGCATACCACATGATGTTCCACATGTCAAGAACAACTCATGCACAATTTCAACATGTCCATGGTAAATTTATATCCTAAGCATATAAATACCATATTCATTTCAATGTTAATATATCAACACATGCATCTATCAACAAACACATCCAATCATATCAATAGCATATGATTCCACAAGTTAAACTTAAGCATGTTATTTCAATTCACTCAAAACAACAATTTCCATTCAAGCAAGGCATTTTATCAAACACCTTCTAGGCACAATTTATAAATCACATAGCATGCCTTAATTTCACTACGTTACATAATAAATCACATGTAACTTCATACACCAAATTCAAGCTAGAAAATAGATTAAACCATTTCTATGCTCACTTTTCCATTTCTATAACCATAAACCTATATATGAAGGTCTATCATATGCATAAGATAACAAAACTTTAGACTACCAACATCTAAGGAAAGATGACTCCAAGGTAGGAAAAATCCTACCTCTTGAAGCGTAATCACCCGAAAGAAGCTTCAAGAAGTCTTCCCAAGCCCAAGACTAGACTTCCCCCCAAATCTCCTTCTTTGGATCTTCGGTGAAATCCCTCGTTCTTGGGGTGGTTGTGTAGCCCTCGTCGAGAGGATCGACTTTAGCTCTTGGCTCGACGGAATCCGAGTGACGGAAGTCCGGGAAATCGCCGGAGAAAGCTTGAAGATCAAGGTTTTCTCTCTTTTCTGTGACGCCCCAAAACCCGGGGGTCCTTTATTAACCGTTGACCATCCGTCAACCCGCGGAAATACTCGTGATAGTCGTATAACCCGACACCACGTCATTCACATGCTTTTTAACCGGATTTACCATCCACAAGGTCAATTATACCTCAATTTATGTCCATTTATGTCATAGGAACCAAAGAAAACAAAGCCCAAAAGCATGGCTAAGCATTTTGAAAATTTCAAATTTTTTTTGGAAAACCTTCCGGAAGGTCGACATACACCTACCGGAAGGTCGCTGAAAGAACAGTTAAATGAAAAGAATCAAATGCAAGAACTTCCGGAAGGTCGACATCAGTAGCAAAAACCTTCCAGAAGGTTCATTCCAGTAGCCAAAACCTTCCGGAAGGTTCATTCCAGAAAAAAAAAAACCTTCCGGAAGATTTTGGCAGTCAAAAAGAAACCCAAGGCAAAACCTTCCGGAAGGTCCATTCCAGTAGACAAGTCCTTCCGGTAGGTTTTACTCCAGTAGCTAAAATCTTCCGGAAGGTTCATTCCAGTGGGCAAAACCTTCCGGAAGGCATTCGCTGTGAACAAGGCATCTAGGGTTTTTAACAAAACCTTCCGGAAGGCCGACATACACCTTCCGGTAGGTTTTCAGACTGTGAGTAAAAAAAATGGATTTCTTTCCCCTCCAAACCATCCTTAAAGCTACCCCATACACTCCAAACTCATCCAACACATGTTTAATGAGATTTTCCATATAATACACAACTCATACAAGTTCTATCACAATTCATTCCATAATATATACACATCAAAATGGAATTTTGTTAAAGGTTTTACAAAACTCAAACTAAGGCCACAAGCCAGCCCCCTTCATGGTTAATGCTCTCCAAGTGAGCCATCCGCCGGTGCAAAACCCGCACCTGAAATATTTTTCCCATAAAAGGGTGAGCCACGCTCAATAGGGTATCTCCTAAAGAGGCTACTCCCCAACCTAAATGCATATGAAATGTTCACATGCTATCAACCAACAATCCACAACAAGAATATATTCCATGTTGAAACATGTAATGCCATGCTATGAAATGAGGTGAGACTCACTCATGCACATCAACCGAGCCCTTCCCGGCTCCTCTACACATGCAAGTGCCAATGTGTACCAATCCGTCATTTATGTTTCACATCAAATGACATTTCATTCTAGGGTCTTTGTAGGGGTGGATGTTCATGGACTCACACCAAGGGTCACCCAACCCACACGGAATTGACGGACTTCCACCGAAGGTTCCGCGTACACCCACACACTTCATGGACCGAGCCGAGGGAGTGCGTATCCCATCACCGGGTCTCTCACCCGAGGGATAGTCTAGCCCTTCTTGCTACCCCAACCCTATTAACCATGCAAACCGTGCGACTCGACTAGGTCACCGACCCATATTACCCGAGCCCACTCGCCATCCACCACACGTGGTGAGGACAACAATCATGCACACTCACCCACTAAATGCGATGTTCCCGTGCATATGCAATGTGATGCTCCATTGCAACAATAATTTAATGTTCGATATGGTATGAGTGACATATGAACATTCTCATCACACTTCACATATTTCATGGCGAAATCATATCATAAGTATATAATTCCCATAATACAAATTTCAAGCATGTTATCAACATACTAGAATTTCAAGGCATATATATATATATGTATATATATATATATATACACACATAACATGCCCACCTTTTCACATAACACATGAATTCACATTGGGTTCATTTCACATATCCAATCATAGAAATCACATTTAGTAACTTCTAAATACCTATCCAAGCTAGGATTTTCCTTTACTCATTTCAATACCCAATTCACCCAATTTCACGACAATAGGCAAGAGATACATAGGCTATCATCCTACCCATTCCATAAAAGCATTATAGGCTTGGAATAAACCTTAGTAGGAAGAAACCCTACCTCTTGTAGCGTGTAGAATCGCCGTGGGAAGCTCCTAGAACTCAAAGCAAGCTTGAATCCTCCACTTCCAAATTTTCGGCCTCCCAATGTTCGGTGAAAGCCGTCGTTTTTGGTACCCACGCGTAGCCCTCGTCGAGTAGAACAATTTTTGTTCTTGGCCCAAGTGGATTCGAGCTCTAAAATAGAGTAGATCGTAGAGAGAAGTTGAGTTTTCTCTCACTTTCCCTCTCTTCTTTTCTCTCGGCTGAAACCGGCTGAAATGGTGAAGGAGAAGTCTGATTTTTCAGACTTTAGGCCCCTATTTATATTTTAGAATACTTGGCCCACAATTTGCCACACGTCCTATTTAATTTCGGGTCCGTTTTAATCCCGAAACGACTAAATTTCGCTCCGGTTCAAGTTCGAATTATTTTTATTTTAACTTGTCTCTAATATTTCCCCAAACTTGGAAATTTTATAAAAATTTCGTGTACAGGGTCACCCGGGGCCCGTTCGTCTCGTAAAACGCGAAAAATCCGACTATCTCGGAATTCAACGAAATTTGACGTGGTAACTAGATTTCGCGAGACGAATCCAACGGTGAGGTCCGTTTCGTCATCCGAGTTCTGGAAAAATTCAGGTTTACAACCTGTACCGTAGTGGCAATTTACCGTTTTGCCCTTTTTCACAAAGGTTTAAATTTTCTCGGGTTTTACATTCTTCCCCCCTTAAAAGAATTTCGTCCCCGAAATTCACACACTCATGCACACACAATCACACGCATATGCAACAGTCATATAATACTAAATGACTATAAGAATGTACCTCCATCCTCAAATAAGAAAGGATAATTGGAACGTATGGTGTCCTCACGCTCCCATGTTGCCTCCTCCACTCCTCGGTGCTGCCACAACACCTTCACTAGCCTCACGGTCTTGCCTCGCAAAACCTGCTCTCGGCTATCCATGACACGCACTGGTCCCTCCTCGAAGGTCCCATCCGCATCAACTATGAGCTCGCCCCAATCCACAACATGCGTCGGATCTGGAGTATACTTCCGGAGCATGGAGACATGGAATACAGCGTGAACACCCGATAAAGTTGGCGGTAACGCCAATCTGTAGGCCACGGTGCCAACTCTCTCAAGCACCTCAAAGGGCCCAATATACCTCGGCGACAGCTTTCCCCGCTTGCCGAATCTGATCACCCCTCTCTTAGGCATCACCTTCAAGAAGACGTGATCTCCCACCTCAAATTCCAGAGGCCGCCGCCGCCTATCGGCGTAACTCTTCTGCCGGCTCTGAGCCGTGAGAAGACGATTCCTTATCAGGTTCACCTTCTCCGAGGTGTCTCTAATCAAGTCTGGACCCGTAGAGGGTCTTTCTCCAACTTCAGTCCAACAAACCGGAGAGCGAGCCTCCCATAAAGCGCCTCATAGGGTGCCATCCGTATGCTCGCCTGATAACTGTTATTGTAGGCGAATTCCACTAAGGGTAAATGCTCTTCCCAGCTACCCTTGAGATCTAGGACGCATGCCCGTAGCATGTCCTCTAGTGTTTGGATGGTCCGTTCAGACTGACCGTCCGTTTGGGGATGGAAGGCTGTGCTCATCCTCAACTGAGTCCCCATGGCTCTCTGGAAACTCTCCCAAAAGTGAGCTGTAAACCTGGGATCCCGATCCAATACTATAGATACGGGCACTCCATGCAACCAGACTATCTCCCGTATGTACAATCTGCAGAATTCCTCCATTGTAAAGGTCATCCGCACCGCCAAAAGGTGCCCCGACTTCGTGAGCCGGTCCACTATCACCCACACCGCGTCATGCCCCCGCGATGTCCGTGGCAAGTGGGTCACAAAGTTCATCGTGACGTGCTCTCACTTCCACTCAGCCACTTCCAATGGTTGGAGCAAACCAGCTGGTCTTTGGTGTTCAGCCTTAATCTGCTGACACGTGAGGCATCTACTGACGAAGTCGCCAATCTGCCTCTTCATCCCGCTCCAATAATACTGGCGACGAAGATCGTAATACATCTTCGTGCCGCCTGGATGCACCGCAAAACGAGAGCAATGGAACTCCCTGAGGATCTCCTCTCTCAGCTCCGCCGACTGGGGAACCACAACCCTTCCCCTAAACCGAAAACTACCATCCGAGTGAATGGCCCAGCCCTCGTCACCAGTACCTGCATGTATACGGTCCCGGATGGACAATAGCTCCGTGTCCTGACTCTGAGATTCAATAACCCTGCTCAGTAGGGAAGGCGTAGCCGCCAACTCCCCAAAGTACCCTGAGCCTGACCCATATAACATAGCCCGAACTGTCCCACAGTCTCGAGCATCTGCCACTCTCGGGAAGCCACACTAGCCAAGACTCCCCGTGACTTCTGGCTGAGTGCGTCAGCTACTACATTTGCCTTACCGGGATGGTAATGCAAAGTGAAGTCATAGTCTTCCAGAAACTCCATCCACCTACGCTGCCTCATGTTGAGGTCCCGTTGAGTAAAAATGTACTTCAGACTTTTGTGGTCCGAAAACACCTCAAATTGTTCACCGTATAAATAGTGGCGCCAAGCCTTCAAGGCAAAAACTATGGCCGCCAACTCCATATCATGCGTAGGGTAATTCTGCTCGTGATTCTTCAACTGCCGAGAACCATAAGCCACCACTCTCCCGGACTGCATTAAGACACAACCAAGTCCGTCCTTGGAGGCATCGCAGTACACCGTATAGTTTTGTCCCCTCTCCGGAACAATCAAGATAGGAGCTGAAGTAAGCCTCCTCTTAAGCTCCTGGAATGCCTTCTCGCACGAGTCATTCCACTCGAACTTGACCTCCTTCCGGGTCAATCTAGTCATAGGTGCGGCTAGTCGGGAAAAGTCCTCGATGAATCTCCGGTAGTACCCTGCCAATCCCAAGAAACTACGTATCTCGAAGACCGACTTCGGCCTCTCCCAATTCATGACTGCCTCGACTTTCTCCGGGTCAACTGACACCCCCGAAGCTGACACTACGTGTCCCAAAAATTTCACCTCCGTAAGCCAAAATTCACATTTACTGAATTTGGCGTACAATTGATGGTCCCTCAAGGTCTGGAGGACAATCCTCAAGTGACCCTCATGCTCCTCCTCTGTCTTGGAGTAGACCAGGCTATCATCAACAAACACCACAACGAACTGGTCTAAATAGGGCTGGAACACCCTATGCATGAGATCCATGAATGCCGCTGGGGCATTCGTCAATCCAAATGGCATCATTATGAACTCGAAATGTCCATACCGCGTTCTAAACGCCGTCTTAGGGATATCTACCTCCCTAATCCTCAACTGATGGTAGCCCGTGCGGAGATCTATCTTGGAATAGACCCGTGCTCCCCTCAGCTGATCAAACAGATCATCAATCCTCGGCAAAGGGTACCTATTCTTGATGGTGACCCAGTTTAACTGCCGATAGTCTATACACAACCGAAGAGTCTTTTCCTTCTTTTTAGCAAATAATACCGGAGCGCCCCAAGGTGAAGTGCTCGGTCTAATAAAGCCCTTGTCCAACAGTTCTTGTAATTGGATCTTGAGTTCTTGCAACTCAGCAGGTGCCATCCTATGTGGAGTCATAGAAATTGGAGAAGTGCCCCGATGCAACTCGATGCTGAAGTCCACATCCCTATGAGGAGGTAATCCCGGTAACTCGTCCGGAAAAACGTCCTCATACTCACACACCACCCGAGGTAGACCCAATTCTTGTCTCGCCTCGTCCTCCAGAGTAAGGCTCGCAAGCCAACCCATCAACTGCCCATGCCATCGTGAATCATACACGACTTGAGGTAGAGCATCATGCTTTTCCCCCTGAAACTTGAAACAAACACCGTCCGGTGTATAGGCGGTGACCCTCTTCCTATCACAGTCAATCACGACCCGATGTGCCGCCAACCAGTCCATCCCAAGGATGACATCGAACTCCGACATGTCCATAACCCTAAGGTCCACAGTGAGTAGAATCCCCGAGATCTCTAACTCACACTCCTGACATATCTGGTTCACGCACACCCTAGCTCCTAGGGGTGAATTTACATACAACGGCTCTTTCAAGGTATCAACCTCTAAGCCCAAATCCCTCACACATGATGCAGAAATGAATGAATGTGATGCACCAGAGTCAAATAACACTTTAGCCCATAGGCGAGAAAGTAGAAATGTACCCTGAATGACTGACTGGTCCACTGGCTCAGCCTGAGGTGTAATGGCGTAGACACGCCCCTGGGTCCCCGAAGTCCCGGCCTGCATGCCCTGTCCTCGGCCTCGACCCACGCCCTGGCCCATCTGGCCTGTCTGCGGAGTTCCCGCTCGGAAAGTGGTAGGGGTCTGAGTAGCGCCCTGGAACTGATACTGGTTTCCCTGGCCCATGGTGGGGTAGGGAGGAACAAAATGTGTCTGCGGTTGTCCCACTGATGACTGGGACTGAGATGTCCCATAGTTCTGGGACCCTTGCCTCTGCGGGCAATCCCGCCTCATATGCCCCGGTTGGTGGCAATGGAAACGTGTCTTCTGGCCCGTCTGGTAGGTAGTCCTGAAGTTTCTCTCGCCTTGGGAAAGCTGACCTTGACCTTGGCCTTGATAGCCGCGGCCCTGTCCTTGAGGAGCAGAGGTCCTCTGTTTCTTCCCCGAACTAGAAGAAGAGGATTGGCCCTCCTTCTTCTTATCCTTAGCACCCGCCTCACGGATGCTTCGTGCATCGTCAACCTCCCTCTCAATGGCCATAGCTGTCTCGACCATAGAGTCCAAGTCTTGCAAGCGGAGGCCCACAATCTTTCCCCGGATGGATAGCTTCAACCCATCCTCGAACCTTCTTACCTTGGCCATATCCGTGGCCACGTAATCATCAGCAAATCGAGCTAATTCGGTGAACTTAGCCACATACTCCATCACCGTCATTGACCCTTGCTTCAAATCTAGAAACTCTCGGGCCTTTGCATGTCGAACGGCCGTTGGGAAATATTTACCCATGAAGAGCTCCTTGAACTCTCCCCATGTCATGGCCTCTAAGTTCTTCGAGGCCGTCACCCAATCCCACCACAATTGGGCTTCTCCCTCTAGCTGGAATGCAGCTAGTCTTATCTTAGTAGCGTCTGAGGTGACCTCCATCGCCCCTAAGATCTTGTTGACTTGCCGGAACCAATGGTCGGCCACCATCGGGTCCGCCCCTCCCATGAAGACTGGAGGTTTGTGTGCTTTAAACTGCTGGAGGTTACTCGTGCCTCCCGGCCCGGCATTTGCACTAGCTTGTGCAACTGTAGCCGCCATCATACCCATGGTTTCCGTAAATGCTTGTTGATCGAAGACCGGTGGTGGTTGGTTATTGTTCCGTCCACCGCCCCGACGTCCTCTCCTTCCACTTGCCATCTACACACACGTCAAGTGGCAATGGTACACTAACTTAGTATCCCGAGATTGGGATCAAGTTGAAACGTTATAAATTTTTTTCCCTTGCCTCACTAGCAGTTCGCATGCCACCACCAATAGACATTTATTCTTTGAACTTTCCCGTTCATTTGATTTCCCACTCCCAAGGTTAAGTTCTCTAACCCTAGTGTGCCCATTTTCATACACGTTTTACCATATATATAATACACATATCCCATACCACATAACATATAGCAATTTAAGCACATAACATGTAATATACAATGAATGCAATGGTCTAGACCCATGCCCCATCAAGCCCTAGGTAAATCACATACCTATGCTCTGATACCAAGCTGTGACGCCCCAAAACCCGGGGGTCCTTTATTAACCGTTGACCATCCGTCAACCCGCGGAAATACTCGTGATAGTCGTATAACCCGACACCACGTCATTCACATGCTTTTTAACCGGATTTACCATCCACAAGGTCAATTATACCTCAATTTATGTCCATTTATGTCATAGGAACCAAAGAAAACAAAGCCCAAAAGCATGGCTAAGCATTTTGAAAATTTCAAATTTTTTTTGGAAAACCTTCCGGAAGGTCGACATACACCTACCGGAAGGTCGCTGAAAGAACAGTTAAATGAAAAGAATCAAATGCAAGAACTTCCGGAAGGTCGACATCAGTAGCAAAAACCTTCCGGAAGGTTCATTCCAGTAGCCAAAACCTTCCGGAAGGTTCATTCCAGAAAACAAAACCTTCCGGAAGATTTTGGCAGTCAAAAAGAAACCCAAGGCAAAACCTTCCGGAAGGTCCATTCCAGTAGACAAGTCATTCCGGTAGGTTTTACTCCAGTAGCTAAAATCTTCCGGAAGGTTCATTCCAGTGGGCAAAACCTTCCGGAAGGCATTAGCTGTGAACAAGGCATCCAGGGTTTTTAACAAAACCTTCCGGAAGGCCGACATACACCTTTCGGTAGGTTTTCAGACTGTGAGCAAAAAAAATGGATTTCTTTCCCCTCCAAACCATCCTTAAAGCTACCCCATACACTCCAAACTCATCCAACACATGTTTAATGAGATTTTCCATATAATACACAACTCATACAAGTTCTATCACAATTCATTCCATAATATATACACATCAAAATGGAATTTTGTTAAAGGTTTTACAAAACTCAAACTAAGGCCACAAGCCGGCCCCCTTCATGGTTAATGCTCTCCAAGTGAGCCATCCGCCGGTGCAAAACCCGCACCTGAAATATTTTTCCCATAAAAGGGTGAGCCACGCTCAATAGGGTATCTCCTAAAGAGGCTACTCCCCAACCTAAATGCATATGAAATGTTCACATGCTATCAACCAACAATCCACAACAAGAATATATTCCATGTTGAAACATGTAATGCCATGCTATGAAATGAGGTGAGACTCACTCATGCACATCAACCGAGCCCTTCCCGGCTCCTCTACACATGCAAGTGCCAATGTGTACCAATCCGTCATTTATGTTTCACATCAAATGACATTTCATTCTAGGGTCTTTGTAGGGGTGGATGTTCATGGACTCACACCAAGGGTCACCCAACCCACACGGAATTGACGGACTTCCACCGAAGGTTCCGCGTACACCCACACACTTCATGGACCGAGCCAAGGGAGTGCGTATCCCATCACCGGGTCTCTCACCCGAGGGATAGTCTAGCCCTTCTTGCTACCCCAACCCTATTAACCATGCAAACCGTGCGACTCGACTAGGTCACCGACCCATATTACCCGAGCCCACTCGCCATCCACCACACGTGGTGAGGACAACAATCATGCACACTCACCCACTAAATGCGATGTTCTCGTGCATATGCAATGTGATGCTCCATTGCAACAATAATTTAATGTTCGATATGGTATGAGTGACATATGAACATTCTCATCACACTTCACATATTTCATGGCGAAATCATATCATAAGCATATAATTCCCATAATACAAATTTCAAGCATGTTATCAACATACTAGAATTTCAAGGCATATATATATATTTATATATATATACACATAACATGCCCACCTTTTCACATAACACATGAATTCACATTGGGTTCATTTCACATATCCAATCATAGAAATCACATTTAGTAACTTCTAAATACCTATCCAAGCTAGGATTTTCCTTTACCCATTTCAATACCCAATTCACCCAATTTCACGACAATAGGCAAGAGATACATAGGCTATCATCCTACCCATTCCATAAAAGCATTATAGGCTTGGAATAAACCTTAGTAGGAAGAAACCCTACCTCTTGTAGCGTGTAGAATCGTCGTGGGAAGCTCCTAGAACTCAAAGCAAGCTTGAATCCTCCACTTCCAAATTTTCGGCCTCCCAATGTTCGGTGAAAGCCGTCGTTTTTGGTACCCACGCGTAGCCCTCGTCGAGTAGAACAATTTTTGTTCTTGGCCCAAGTGGATTCGAGCTCTAAAATGGAGTAGATCGTAGAGAGAAGTTGAGTTTTCTCTCACTTTCCCTCTCTTCTTTTCTCTCGGCTGAAACCGGCTGAAATGGTGAAGGAGAAGTCTGATTTTTCAGACTTTAGGCCCCTATTTATATTTTAGAATACTTGGCCCACAATTTGCCACACGTCCTATTTAATTTCGGGTCCGTTTTAATCCCGAAACGACTAAATTTCGCTCCGGTTCAAGTTCGAATTATTTTTATTTTAACTTGTCTCTAATATTTCCCCAAACTTGGAAATTTTATAAAAATTTCGTGTACAGGGTCACCCGGGGCCCGTTCGTCTCGTAAAACGCGAAAAATCCGACTATCTCGGAATTCAACGAAATTTGATGTGGTAACTAGATTTCGCGAGACGAATCCAACGGTGAGGTCCGTTTCATCATCCGAGTTCTAGAAAAATTCAGGTTTACAACCTGTACCGTAGTGGCAATTTACCGTTTTACCCTTTTTCACAAAGGTTTAAATTTTCTCGGGTTTTACATTTCTCTCCCTCTTTCTCCCACACGTTGAAGACCAGCACAAAGGCAGAATTTTTCTGCCTAAAATGCAGATATTTGCCTCTATTTATAGTTCTAATGCTCGACCCACGTCGCGCCACGTGTCCTTCGCTTAATCGAGTCCGATTTAGTCCCGAAACGATTTATTTGATCCCAGTTTAAGTTCAAATTAATTTTATTTGAACTTTAACTTAATTTTAAAGAAATTTTATAAAATTTATTCATGGGGACGTTCGTGAGATTATTCGTCACGCAGTCGCCTCGAACGACGTGCAAAATCCGACTACTTCGGAATTCGACGAAATTTGACAAGGTGACTAAATTTCGCGATACGAATTCAACAGCGAACTCCGTTTCCTCATCCGAGGTCTAGAACATGAGTATTTTAAATACGCATTATAGTGACAATTTACTATTTTGCCCTTTTTTGGAAAAAGTTTAAATTTCCCGGGTTTTACAAATGGTACTTGCTCTAAAGTTTCAGGTTTGGGGACTACTCATTTGAGTTCTGATATGTCCCTATTCTCCGTGTTATTTGTTCCTCAATTTCCTTTTAATTTACTTTCCATTAGCAAATTTACCCATTCCCTGAATTGTTCTGTAACCTTTTATTCCTCTCATTGTGTGTTTCAGGATCTCAAGACAAAGAGGAATATTGGTATGGGGCATGAAGCTGGTGGGCTATATTACTTTGACTTTGATTCACCTACTCATGTTGTACAGACTTCATCGTCCCCCTTTCAGTGGCACTGTTGCCTTGGGCATCCCTCTCTCTAGAATCTGAAGCGTCAAGTCCCAAATCTTAGTTATGTGTCGCCTATGTCGTGTGAAGCTTGTCAGCTTAGTAAGCATCACCGTGTGTCATTTCATTCTAGAGTCAATAATCGCGTGTCTAGTCCATTTGAGTTAGTTCATTCTGATGTATAGGATCCAATAAAGAATATTTCATGTAATAAATATCCTTATTTTATGTTATTTGTGGATGATTACTCTTGTGTGACCTGGTTGTTTCTTATGAAAGCTCGTTCTGAATTATTTTCTATATTTGAGACCTTTCGTGAAGAAATAAAAACTCAGTATGGTTGTCGTATTCATATTTTACGTTCTGATAATACTCGGGAATATGAATCTGGTCCCTTTTCAGATTATCTGAGTAAACTTGGCATTATTTATCAAGCTTCATGTGCTTACACCTCTCCACAGAATAGTTTCGCTGAGCGTAAAAAACGTCATTTGTTGGAAGTCACCCGTGCACAGTTATTCCAGATGAATGTTCTCCGTTATTTTTGGAGAGATGTTGTTCTTACTGCTTGTCACCTTATTAATCGTATGCCTTCTTCTGTGTTAAATGGACGGAATCCATATTCTGTCTTTTTCCCTCGTAAGCCCTTATTTTCCTTACATCCTAAGGTTTTTGGGTATGTATGTTATGTTCATAACTTGGGCCCTGGGTTCGATAAACTTCACCCTTGGGCTACCAAATGTGTATTTCTTAGATACTCCCGCACACAGAAGGGGTATCGTTGTTATAGTCCTTCCCTTCGTCGATACTTTACTAGTGTTGATGTCGCGTTTGATGAATCTATTCCATATTTTCTAGCATCTACTCAGCCTTTGGATCTAGACTTTGGGTCGTCTCTTATACCACCACATCTTCCCTTACCGTTAGATATTCTACTACCTACTGTGTTACCATCTACTTCACCACTTCTTGTATACTCTCGTCGTCCTCGCCCATCGACTGAGGTGCCTGTACCATCTTCCTTGCCATCTCCGGATCCTAGTCCATCAGGTAATTTAGACTCTTTACCTATTGCTCTTCGAAAAGGTACTCGTTCGTGTGTTACTAACCATCCTATTGCCCATTTTGTTTCATATAATTCATTGTCTCCAGTCTTCTATTATTTTACCACTCAATTATCTCAGTATTACTCGACCAGATATTTCCTATGCAGTTGGTGTAGTAAGTCAATTTATGGGATGTCCTAGAGTACCACGGGGAGGCAGTTATTCGTATTCTACGATATCTTAAACGTGCTCCTAGCCTTGGGTTGTTATATCGAGCTAATAGATATCTTAGAGTGGAAGGTTTCTCAGATGCTGATTGGGCTGGCTCTCTTTCTGATGGAGATTAACCATTGGTTATTGTACTTTCTTAGGAGGTAACATTGTCACATGGAAAACTAAGAAATAACCCGTGGTTGCAAGATCCAGTGCTCAGGCTGAGTATAGAGCAATGGCGCATACAACGAGTGAGTTGACATGGCTACTACACTTTCTCCAGGAAATTAGATTTCCAGTCCAACCCCATTTACAGTTGTTCTGTGACAACCAGACAGTTATCCATATCCCTGTTAATTCAGTGTTTCACAAGAGAGCCAAACATATTGAGATTAATTGTCATTTTATTCGAGACAAGATAGTAGATGGAGAGATTATGACTCTATTTGTGTGATCTGAAGATCAGCTTGCGGATATGTTTACCAAAGCATTGAGTTGTACATGTCTTACAACAATTTGTTCCAAGCTTGGATTATATGATATATATAGTCCAGCTTGAGAGGAAGTGTTAAGAGTATTAGGGTATTAAGTGTAAATATTAGAGGGTATATATGTCTTTTGTATCATTACAAGTTAACTATAAATACAAGTGGTTTGTGAGAGGTAGGTTAAGTTTTGACCACTCTCTGTTTCTCTTTAATATTATGTTAATTCTCTCAACTTAACAAAACTAACAAGTGTATGAATAAACTCAAGAAGAAACGATGAAAATCGGTTCCCACAGACAACGCCAAGCTGATGGTGCTCGAAATCAACTGGACCCAATTACAGAACACTTTGGGGTGTGGCCCAGAAAGTGTGTGAATGTGTGTATATGATGGGAAGTGGGCTAAGTTTTAAATGTGAGATGAAGGCAGAAGTATGAATGGTTCACCATAGCCGAAAGACTAATGTTACATCCACTGTACGGGAGACTTTTGCTCCTTAGGAGTTCTATTACTTCGGGAATAAGATTGATGTTACAAGAGATTCGGCTGGAAGCCTTTTACAGAGTATTGCCTAGGTTATTGCTGGGGTGTCCTTTTCTCTATGGTGTCATTAGCTATTTATACATCCTGTTGTTAGGATTTCGTGGTGATTCCTTTTCTGGCTATTTTGTGGTCTCTCTTCCTTCATCCTGTTGCTGGATCTGACATCCTTGTCATTTTTCTGCACCCACTACGCCTCAAATGGAATACGTGAGTCATCTCCACTACCAGTGGGTATTCGTTCGTTAGGATTGCCAGATATTGTCCCCCTGTCCACATGTCGCGGTACAGCTTTTGGTGAATAGCTTGGCGCCGAGCTCCTAATTCCTGAGCTGGTATCTGTACTGAGCTTGCTAATGTTAAGCTGCCACTTATCTCGAGCTAGTTTATTGTGGGCGTCTATGGGCCTGGGCTGTAGTCCAGCTTGAGCCTAATGAACGCTGTCTGGATGAGGCGTTTAGGTTGTCTTAAATGAGCCCAAAAGGTTTTGGGCTCTTAAGGGGGGCACATACTTAAATCTATCATCATCACCATCGAATCTAAAACTTCAAGATAATTGCATCAAATTTTAACTACTAAATATACCAATGAAAATTGAAATAAAAACCAACCTCCATCATGTGATTTCCCTTTATTTGACAAGTGCAAACTCATTTAGGGATACAAATAATAGATTTCTTTTTTTTTTTTTTTTGCGACGAGTATTTAAGATTGGCTTGGGATCATGACAAACTTCAAGTATATCAAGCTCGGTTGGACTCAGTTGAGAAAACGAAACAAATGAGTTCAAAAGTGAATTTGAGTTCAAGCTCGTGACTAATAAATTAAATGAGGAAATTACAGAAGAATGAAAGAATTACTTTGAAAATTTACTAAATAAAAATCATATAAAGAGCCTAGTTATTGAGGATAATAGAAATTACCAGGAGTTTAGAAACAACACATTTTTTTCGTAGGATTAAGGTGTTTGAGGTATTAAAGAAAATTAAGATAGGAAAAGCTTTATGACCTAATGGTATACCTATTGAGGTTTGAAAGTTTCTAGGAGATGTTAGTGCATGATGACTAACTAAATTATGTAATAAAATTATACTGACCAAGAAAATGTCTAATGAGGGGAGGAAGAGTATTTTAGTACCTATATATAAGAATAAGGGAGACATACAAAGTATAACAAGCAATTGAGGTATTAAACTAATGGGTCATACAATAAAATTTTGGGAAAGGGCGATCAAGCAAAGATTTAGGTTTCAAGCAATAGTTTTTGAAAATCAATTTGGATTTATGCCTAGAACATCAACAATGGAAACACAATATATATATACTTTGGAGACTACTCGAGAGGTATAGGGAGAAAAATAAGACCTTCATATGATTTTTATAGACTTAGAAAAGGCATATGATAAAGTTCTTAGAGAGATATTATGAAGTGTTGAACAACGGTGGGGGAAACTAATAAATTCTCAATTACTATAGGTTTAAATCAAATGTTCTACCTTAAATTCACATATATATATATTTTTTTGTGATGGATGAATTGACTAAGCACATTCAAGATGAGCTCCTATGGTGTATGTTATTTGTGGATGATATTGTGCTAGTTGATGAAAGGAAAAAAAAGAGAGTAATAAACTAGAAATTTGCGAGAAGCTATAGAATCAAAAGGATTTAGGATAAGTATGACTAAAACTGAGTACATAGAATATACTTTTAGTAAAAGAAAAAATCGAAACCAAGAATTAGTAAAAGTTAAAGATCAATAGATACCAAAAAAATGAACACTTTAAATATTTAGGGTCTATTATTCATAGAGAGTGTGATATTGATAATAACTTATAAATAGAATTAATGCAAGATGGATTAAATGGTGAAATGTATCTGGTATATTGTGTGATAGACGTATACCCCTTAAACTAAAAGTAAAATTCTATAGAATGACCATATGCATTAATGGTACTGAGTGATGGACAACTATATGAGATAAGTAACCGCACGAAAACGTTCAAAAATTGTGTGTGACAAAAATGAGAATGTTAATATGAATGTGCCGTAAAATTAGGAGCTAATATATACCTGAAAAAGTAAAAAAAAAAAAACACATATAGAAGATAAGTTAGGGAAGAATCGATTTAGATGGTTTGGATATATTTATTAAAGTCTACTATGACACTGATGAAAAAGAAGGATATAATAGTTATTGGAAGTAAACGTAGGAGTAAAGAAAGACCAAAATTAACTTTAAATAAAATAATAAAGAAAGATATGACAACCTATAATTTAACTGAAAAAATTATCCTTTGATAGAGCTTAATGGAGAAAAAAATTTATGTAATAATCGACCCTAAAAAACATTAGGACAAAAACTTTATTGAGTTGAGTTGACATGAAAAGATTCTTCTATTCCCATAGACGGTGAGTTATTCTTTTCTTTTTCTTTTTTTTTTGGTAAATTACACCAAAATTTTCTGAGGTTTATCATTTAATCACTTAAACCCTTGATATTTAAAATATTACATACAAACTTCCTTAGACCCCTTAAATTTAAAATATTATATTTAAACTAAAAATACTCCAATTAAAGATATAATATCAAATATTTTAAATTTTACAATCAAAATTCATATTCTATTTTGTCATTTATTGAAACAATCAAGAATAAAAATCTAAATTTTTCTTAAAAAAAATCATATTAATACTGTTGATGCCAAAATTTGGATGACGTCCACGTCCATTTATTATACTTTGATCACCTAAAAAAGAACTTTTTGATGCCTAAGTCAGTAAGTAACTCAACTGTATAAACTGCGCTTAGAACTTAGGAGTGGCATACCTGGAGCATATTAGACTAAATGGACTTTTCAACTTGGGTCAATTTTTCCATTATCAAGTACAATATATAAAATAAGTCCAATCAACAAATTTTTTTCTATTATATCATCTATTGACATAAAACTCAAATAAAATCTCATTTTTTTAAGGAAAAAATAGTAATCAATATAAATATATCAAATAACTCAATTCAACGCTCATTTGCATACGATTATACTGTCTATTGGAATAAAACTAAAAAACCAAATAAGGAGTCAAACAATAATGGACACAATATCTTCTATCTTTAATCGAGTTAATTTGGTCATTTAATAGATTTTGTTAGTTTTGTAACTAATAAGAGATTTAAGTGTAATATTTCACATTTACGATGTCTAAGTGTTCTACGTCTATAAATTTTAGGGAGTCTGGGTATAATTAACTGATGGATATACTAACGAACATTGAATGCATGATCTAAGTATCACAATTGTACAAACTTTAGAAGGTTTATATGTAAATTTCAAATGTTAGAGGACCTAAGTGATTAAGTGACAAACCTTAAGGGATTTGAGTGTAATTTTCCATCTCTTTTTTTCGTTTTGTTGTGTTCACATGATCATAAAATATGTGCCATTATCGTAATAAGGAGTTAAGAGGAAGGGCAAAACTACGAGTGACGTGTCCACTGGTGCACTCTCCATATATAAGCTACTAAAACAGCGACGACGAAGAAGAACTAGTGTTTCCCCAAGTCAAGGTCAGACCTCATAGAGTAAACATGGCGGAGTCGAAGAGGGTACATTCACCATTGGTTACATACGTATCAATGCTCTCACTTCTCACGCTCTGCCCTCCTTTCGTTATTCTACTGTAAGTGCTTGATAACTTCATTCGCCTTTAGCATCAGGAATCTCCAGATCTAATGGACTTTCACTGCAAGTTTTTCCTAGATTCGAAGTATCACCAAGTTTCTTTGATATATAGTGTTTGAAGTGTACTTTACTTTAGTCGCCTAGAAAATGCAAATTAAGTTTGCTTTACCCTTCGTTTGGTTGCTGGGAAAGCTGGGGCCAAGAAAAGGAATGGAAAGTTTGTGATTCGGTTCCCAAAAATCAAATCTTAGCATTTTTCTATCTCACAATTCAATTCACAAATGTATAGTTGGATCATAGCAAGTACTGTTGCAAAAAATCAACTTGTTGAAATGAGCGATTATCTAATTAAAAGATGTTTCTCTTTGAACTGGGGGGTATTAAGCATGTTGACCATAATTCAATGGGACTGCATAGTGTAAGTTTAGCTAAGTTATTGAATCTGAGCAGCATGGGTGGAAATGGATACAATACTGGAGGGATACCTTACAAATTTGATATTATAGCTAAATTTTGTCTGTGCTTTATTGAGTTCAAGGGACCAAGGAGATTCATTTATTTGTAATTCTTGCTACTCTATCAAAATTTGAAATCTTTTCTATTCTTTGGCACTAAATCATAATTTGCTACAATTATATGCAGATGGTATATGATGGTCCACGCTGATGGGTCTATATTGGAGACATGTAATTATCTAAGGCAGCATTGGCTACAAGGATTTATTGATAAGCCAAAACCCACTACAATTGCATGGAAAATAATTTTATGTTATGGAGCATTCGAGGCTACCCCTTAGCTATGACATGAGAATGTGATTTGTAGCCTGTCTGTGGGTCATCTTTTTGGAATGTCACTTGGGCTGGAAGGTCCCTGCCGCCTTGTGGCGTAATGGTAACAAAATCGACCATTGGGACACTTGTTTTGTTATTTATCCCCTTTTTTGACTTCTTCGTTTGATCTTATTGGGTTTCAAGACTCGAGTTTTTGTATTGGAAGAGCCACTAGTAGTAGCGGTAGAAGAACTCTGGATTTTTAGCTTTTGAAGTGGATGCTTGTTCATCCTTTTTTACTCATTGGGTTGTAATATTGGTTGTCTCCTAATTGTTTTCTCTTATCAAGTTTGGATGACATGAATGAAATTCTATTACAAAGGCATAAGATTTCTAGTAAGTGCATGCACTTCTCGTTATTGTTCCATTCATGCATTTGGTAAAAGGGGAATTTTTACAAGTAAAGGAATTGAAGCTGAGCTGAATATAAACAAAATTTTAAGCTCGTATAAAAACAAGCTGAGCCCGAGCTTGAACCTGAGCTATGCGGTTGGCTCACACAAGCTCACTTTAATTTTCTTAATGGGCTAATCTCTTTTTGCACCTCGAAAGATACTTCGATTTTTAATTTGTACTTTGAAACAATAAAATTTTTAATTATACCCTAAATGTTCTGAATTGGTAGCAATGTGTAATTGACACAGATTGTCATTCAGTTTTTTGTCATAAATTGAAATACGTGAAGTGTAAGTATTTCGGGAATGAGGATAAGGTATGTCCATTGTTGCAAATCTTCGTCTGAGATTAATTTGGCACTATTTTGTGTGTCAAAAATAAGATTTTATTAATTAGATAGATGTTAACTCTATCATGTGCAGTGTTTTAAAATCCGGCCCGGCCCGCGCGGGTTGACCCGGTGAACCGGTGCCTAAACCGGGCCGGTTCACCTATTGGATCGTTTATGCATAGGAACCGGAGTCAACCCGGTGAACCGGCAAAAACTCAGGGAAAACCGTCAAACCGGGCGAGTTCCATCAAACTAGGCGGGTCATTTAATTTAGTATAAAAGTTGATTTTTGGCCCTTTTGGGCATTTTGCCCTAAATTGTGTTGCCCAGCCCCCTTCTTTGCGATTGCGACAGTGGAGTGGTGGATGTCGTTCGTTCCTCTCAACGTGAGTCTTTATCTCTCTCTCTCTCTCAATCTCTCTTGGTCTGCTCTGGTTTATACAGTAGTGTGCAGTGGGAGCTCGAAAGGGAGTGAGCCTCGATCGAAGACTCGAAGGGGAAGGAACAGATACATACTGTCATACATATAGAGACTCGCGCGAAGCTCCAACATGCTCGAAACACCAACGAGAGAGAGAGAGAGAGAGAGAGAGAGAGAGAGACAGAAGCACTGTTCTTCTCACAGATCAGAGTGAAAATTCGTAAGATATTTCCTCTTTTTTTTTTGCCAATTCAAACCCTTTAGTGTTTCTTGATCTGGTCTTTTGGTTCCTACATTGCAATGTACTTGAATTCATCGGCTCATTCTGCATAGATCTGTATAATCGTCGTTTTGTTGATTTTTTTTGTCGATGGGTGTTTGTGAACAAATGGGTTGATGGGTTTATTATTATTATTTTGTGGTTTTTATGGCCAATTTGATTCGAAACTGAGATTTTTTTTGAACATTTTGTTGGCATTTTGAGTTATGTTTCAATTATAGGCCTTGTTTGTTTGAAATCTAATGTTCGGAGACGTCCTCTCCCCCTTCTCTATGCACATTACAATCTGTATATTATACACACTAATATTGTATTGTATGGTTACGAGTTGATTGATTATGACTTTGTTGATTCACTAAAACTAAGATTGTTTGTATTTAGTTTTGATTTGGTGAAGATTTTAGTTAAATTTGATTTGATATAGATTTTATTACAGTGGTTAGATTCAATTTGATGATTTTGAGATTTTTGTTTGATTTAATATGCATTAAGGATACTATTTTCATTGATTTTTTTAACTTATTTATTATTATTATTATTATTTATTATATTACCGGTTCGACCAACGACCCAATGGTTAAACCAGTAACCCGTTGACCCAGTCCCTCTGCCGGGTTGATCTCCGGGCCGGGTTTTAAAACTATGATCATGTGTAACTCACATAAAGCACTAATAATCTATCAATCTATAATATAAAATAGGGCGGTTTCAACAAGTCCATTATACGGTCTCAAATTCATTCATCCAATGGTCAAAAAATTAACATTTTATCTCTTAATATTTTAGGGAGAATTACACTCAAACCTCCTGAGGTTTGTCACTTAATCATTCAGATCTCCTTATATTTGAAATACTACACACAGAGCCCCTGAGGTTTGTACGTGTGTAACACTTAGACCCCTGTTGTTAAATATATCTGTTAATAAATTACACTTAGACCCTCATGAAGTTTGTAGGTATATAATGCTTAGACCCCTTAAGTTAAAATATTATACTTAGGCCAAAAATACTCCAATCAAAATAGAATATCAAATATTTTAAATTTTACGACCAAAATTTATGTTCTATTGTATCATTTATTGATATAAAATTAAAAATAAAAATTTAATTTTTTCTTAAAAATCGTAATTAGTATATAATTACACTATCTATGGAATAAAATTAAAAAATCAAACAAGGGGTCTAAGTCATTCATAATATAACATGAATTTTACATCCAAAATTTATGTTATATTATGTCATTTATTGAAATAAAATAAAAAAAAATCTAGTTTAAAAAAAAAAAAAATCAAAGTTAGTATATAATTATAGTATCTATTAGAATAAAACTAAAAAATTAAACAATGGGTCAAACTGTAATCGACATAATATCTTTTAACTTTAATTGAGGTAGTTTGGTATTTTAATTTGGTCGTTTGAACGACCAAATTAAATTTCAATAGATAATACAATTGTACAATAATTATAATTTTTTAAGAAAAAATTGTATTTTTATTTTTGATTTTATTTTAATAAATGATACGATGAATTTTAATTATAAAATTTAAAATATTTAATATTTTATTTTTAATTGAAATATTTTTAGTTTAAATATATTATTTTAAATTTAATAAGTCTAAGTAATA
This sequence comes from Ilex aquifolium, assembly GCA_951799425.1. NCBI lineage: Eukaryota > Viridiplantae > Streptophyta > Magnoliopsida > Aquifoliales > Aquifoliaceae > Ilex > Ilex aquifolium. The sequence continues at coordinate 11,772,667 of OX637410.1, read as the reverse complement.
TATATTTACAAATTTCAGGGGATTTAAATATAATTTATTAACCAATATATTTATAACAAATGTATAAATGTTACGCAAGTACATAGGGTCTGCATACAATATTCAAATGTACAGAAGGTCTGGACGTAATTCTCTCAATATTTTACCCTCAGTTCCATCGCAACCAATTTTCTCTCTCACCCACACTCAATGTCAGAGACCTATGCCTGATAGCCCCCCTTCACGCCTTCTCTCTCTCTCTCTCTGCTAAGCCATCTCCACCGGCTCCACCGTCGCCCCAGCGACACAGCCACCCACCTGCCTCCCAGGTATCTCTCTGTCTCTCTGTCTCTGTCTCTGTCTCTCTCTCTCTGTTAATCTGCTGTGTATCTTACGCACCTGGTGCAATCTAATTGACCAAATCAGATCGCAAAACCCAGAGTTGCAGCGCCTGCTCATCTTTGTACTGATCCCTCTTCTCTGTTCGTTGCTACACTCCGCGGCTCAAACACCAATTAGGTACTCTGATTTTTCTTCCCTAATTTGTTCTCTACTTCAAATATCATTCATTTTCTCTACCTTTCTCAATTCAGATCTATCTTTCCAATCTATCCATTCGTTCGATTTGAGAACTAGGGTATATATAGGGTATATATATATATATATATATAGTTTATGTGTATGAATTTTTCATTTTTTGTATAATTATGGAGCTGTTTTATGTGAATTTGCAACGATTTATGTTTCTAGGTCACTCAGAACTGTTGGTGTGCTCTCTTCATCTGATATTATAAAAAACTTATTATTGTATTATTCTTTGTCTTCTTTTTTGTTTAAAATGAAATCTAATGTGCCATTGTTTGTATTTGTTTCATATGTTTTTTTAAATGTTTGTTGTGAGAACTTCAGTTGATGTTTAGTGTTTCAATTTATTACTCTGACCAAAGGAAGCTCCTATGCAACTATCCAATCTTCATAGCTTGATAGAACTCAAATCCGGCAAGTAGTGCACAGTAGACATGATTGTTTAGTTGGCAATAATACAATACAAGTGATGTCATTTGGAGAGACTCCTGAATTGGACATTTTATACAGAAGATTCTCTGCTTCCTCCACTCTACGATTCTGGCAGAGGCCATTGATTGCAACAGTGTATGTATATACATTTGGGAGACAATTCGCCAGCTTCATAAGATCTAAAACATTCAAGGAGTGGGTAGTATCACCTGCTCGGCAAAGCCCATCAATCAATATGGTATAAGTTACCACAGAAGGAATTTGGCCGTACTTTAGCATCTTTCCAAACATTGTATTTTGTTCATTCACCATAATTTATTTGCTGAGAACATCAAGACATGAGTTGAATGCATGAGGTGTAGTCAAACACCTGTCCTTGACCATTCTCTCAAAAAGCATCAAGGCATTTGCAGTTTTACCTGGCTTGCAATATCCATCAATAAGAGCTGTAAATGTTACTTCATCTGGGAATATTCCCTTGATCATCAAACCCAAGATCCCATCTACTTGCTCTGGTCTCCTTTCTTTATAGAGCCCGTCAATTAATGTAGTGTAAGTAAAACCATCAGGTTCAAGGCCAATGGAGTTCATTGAATTAAATACTCTGAAAGCCATATCAAGTTGGTTTGCCATGCTAAACCTATCAACCAGAATATTGTAGGTTACTTCATCAGGCCATAGCCTATTGTCAACTATCCTTCTCAAAAGTTCCATTGCTTTGTGAGGTTTATTGGGTTTACATAACCCTTCTATAAGCTCGTTGAATGTACGGATATTGGGCTTGCAATTCCTCCTTTCCATCATGCCAAGAAGCTCAAAAACAGAAACTACTTTTCCTTCTTTGCAGTAACCATTAATCAGTGGATTATAAGTTGTTGTGCCAAGAACCAATCCATCATCTAACATTTTTCTGAGCATGACATTAGCCTCCCCAATCCTACCTTCTCTACATAGCCTATCTATCAATATTGTATGTGTGAATATTTGGTTTACATCCCTTCTTGACCATCTCATCAAGCAAACCAAAAGCCTTATCAGTGGATCCTACATCACAAATAGCTTTAATCAGGACAGTGTAGGTATGCGTACTTGGGTGGCAACCCTTTTCATTCATCTCTTCCTTTGACACCACAACCATCCTCTTTAGACATTTTCTCAAACACTAGAAATGCCTCATTGAGATCACCTAACCTGCAATTACCCAGCACCAAAGAGGTACAAATATGAGTATCCAACAAAAATCCAAGTGTCAAAACTCTTGAAAAGAACATTTTAGCAGCTTGTACAAAACCATTCTTGCATAAAGCATTTATTACGGTCTGGTATGGTAATCAATAACACCAAGAGCAAACCCATCATCTACCATTCTCCTATAAACCTATAAACCGAAAATGATGATAAACCCATATTCAACTTAGCTAAGTGCGCCAATAGAACGCTATAACAAGGGTAATTAAGCTGAAAACCAATCTTGTGCAGATCGCCAAGTGCACCCATCAACTTCAAAACATGATGTTCATGCATACAACACTCCTTAATTACTACAACGACGACTTTATGTACAATACCAAATAAATTATGAGATAACATTAGACTCAATAGATGAATTCTACTATCTAATTCGTAGTAGTATGTCGATTGCTTCCATACCCATTTGAAAATTGATGATGTATGAAATTGATATTGTCTATTTAGGAATTTATTGGGAGTTGCATTGTTAGTTGAATGAAAGTGGAGTTCAAGGTATGTGAAAGTGTTTTCGTCTTTCATTCTAAGCCTTCTATACCTATCTCCACCACCACATGTAATCGTATATTAAAATTTGGTTTAACTTTGTAAGGGTGTTTTTTTTTTTTTGAGATACTAAGTTCTATGATCTTAGAATGATGGTGGTGACATGTTAATGGTTTTGTGTAGGGGTGGTGGTGATAGGTTGGTGTTGTGGTGTTTTTGGGTATAAGGGTTGGACGAGTTGATGCTTATGTTGAATTTTTAATGAATGTGTTAAAAAAATTGAAGCATTGGTGATATATGGCATGTTATTGGTTTGTGAATTTAGTCAATAAGTATGTGTACAGTGTGAATTCGAATATATATGATTTAGATATTATAATTCTTTATTTTTATGAATGAGTATATAATTTGGATAACATTGACATGGTGTAACCTTTTAGGTGTAGTGATAAAACATATAATTGCTTACATAAATAGGAATTAGAGCATTATTAGATTTCTGGCTTTTGATTTATTCTTTTCGATGCCATGAGGAACTTGAGAACAAGATGCTTTGGAATGTGCATTCACTGTTTTATTATTCTCTAATCCTGTATATGTGTGTACTATTTTATTTTTTTTGGTTATTTTTTACTTTGAATATCTAAAAGTTTTAATTAATTTCATTCGTTAAGTGTGATTGTGGTTATGTTCGACTCATCTGATAGGTGGTAATCGCAAATGGTAATATTATTGCACCATTGCTTAGTTTGATTAGTTCACCATTCAATTGAATGAATTCACAAGTCTTTGTTACATTCACTACTTTTGAATCCTTCTAGCTTACTCACATCTGTTAATTCACCATTCAATTGGGTTAATTTTGTGTTGATTTGGTTAATTTTGTTAAATTTGGTTGTTTGCGTGAATCTTACCATTTTGTGATTGTATGCTTTTCAATAAGTCCATCTGACGGTTTTAAATAGACTCATCCAACGACCACTAACATCCCTTTCAAAGCCAGGAAGGAACTTGAATTTTATCCCATACATATTTTTCCCTCAAATTCCATCACATCCAATGTTTTTTCTCACCATCGCTCACTGTCAGAGACTGCTACCTCTCTGCATCCCCTTCAAGCCCTCTCTGTGTGTGTGTGTGTGTGTTACGCAATTACGCTATCTCAAGTGAAACTCTTGCCGATTAATTCTCGATCGATTGATGAGCTAATTGGCGAGCCAATTGTAGGTTGTGGTCGGGGGATAACATTTCGATGATAAATAGATTTCGGCCTACGAGGTATTTGTAGAATTCTAATGCTTGCATCATGGTGTTGTGTGTTAGCTTCTTTGATGTTGTACTAATTGGATGGAGACTATTGCATTATTCTGTAAAAATTGATTTGGGTGGAAAATTGATCGTTTAATCTAAATAAAACAAGAAGCAGTTCAACCCAATTGTTATTTGTGGGTGTTATAATTTTTCCTATTTACAAAGAATCAAAGAATTATAGCCATTATTCATTGCTTTGTATTTGCTCTTATGTTTTTTATTTACTGAGGCTTAAAAAAGTCCTTAGTAAACTGTCTAGCAATATGTATATGTAGTCCTTAGTAAATTATTTGTGGTGATATGATTGTAACTTTGACAGGTTTGATATGAGTTTTGTTGTCTAGAAAACTTAGGTTGTTCATTCTTCTAGTAAGTGTTGATCTCTCAATAACCCGTGTATTTAGGCACGGGTTATTGCTAACAAACACATACCATATACCATGTATCCCCCCTGATCCCTTCTTTCTCTTTCCCCTTTTTCTTACTCTCTCTCTCTTATCTCCGCCCTTTTTCTCAATTGAGTGCTTTGTTGTTTTGCCTCAATGAAAATATGTCTTCATTTGTATATCTTTTTCTCTCATTTGTTTGATATTGTTGTTATTTGGCATTTTGGTCCGAATGAAAACATTTTGATGGAATATTGTTCTAATTTTATTCAAGTTAACATACAAGGGATCGCTATTGGGAGGACAATGGATTTGACACAATTGGATGTGTATATGAATCTGATAAGAAAATTAGAGGACATGTTGGAACCTGAAGGCGGACTTTGTGGATCAACATAGAAATAGTAGGTTGTCTACATTGAGGATGATATGATGATGATGGGTGTGATCCATGACATATAAGTTCACATGACCAAGTCTATTTCAATTGCTTTCTTTTATCTTGCTTGCATTTAGCTTAAACTTGCACAGTATATGCCAAAGCCTTTCAAGTGGACTATTTGGATATTTTCTATGGTTGGACTTTTTCTAATTGATTCTTGAAATTGTTGAAGTTCTTTTGGATTTAGGTTTGATCGATTATATTCTGCAACAAGTCATGCGTATACTTTTGTTGCTATTTCTTATTTATTTTTGGTTAGTGACATCTTACGTAAATATGAGGTGAATTTTGTGATGCTATATAAATTTTGATGTGTGTACTCAAAATGTTGATATTGTTGCTCCTTAGATTTAGCTTATTTTAAGTGAATTTTAAGTTTGAATAGGATTTTTTGTTTTCTTTTTGAAAAGATAAGTTTGAATAGGCACAGGAAAAAAAAGGTTTTGGGCAACTACCCTCTCCTTATCCCTGAAGGTAACATGACCGGAATAAAGAAATATTTCAACACACACATTTGTCAAATTTGATATTTTAAGGCAATTATTCAACATATGGGTTTGCCCAGCCTATATAATGGACTTTCATTTATGAGTCTACTTTTGATTTTTTTTTTTTACTTCTTTGAAATTAACCTAGGTTTGTGATTATTTGATTTTATTGAAAACAACTATTGGAGTTGTTACATGCTGGCAGTTGGAACAATCAGTTTGTCAAGTTCGTCTTAACTTGGAATACGACGAAGAATTTGGATAAATTAGAAAGTAATTTTCTGTTGAAATGTTCTATTGTGCATCAGTGGATTATTTCAACAATGTGTGAATTTGAATTTTGATTGCTATAATATGAAATTGCCCATAGTACTCTAAATGTTACTCTAAAGTAACTTAGGTGTACGACTTGAGCTTTCGTGGCTAATTTGAGAATATATCAGTAGTACCTCTGAAATTGGTTCTACAAATTTGATACTTGGATTGATGTTCCAAGTCATCAAGTCAATTTTTTGAATTCGTTGTTTGTGAGTTAATATGCCTCAAATATATCATGTGAATTTTAATCCATCGTAACTGTTCAAATTCAAGAGTGACAAGAACAGATGTTAGGTAAAGCTCAAAGCACATCCTTGACTACTTTTAAAACACACACATAATACTGTGTTGGGTTCTTTATGGGATTATAAATTAGAAATTTTGTTGGGTTCTTTTCTTTTGAACAGATAATTGGATTGGCAGATAAATTGATGGAGTATTATAGTGTGGATTTGTTGTAACCAATGTAATTTGAAGAAATTTCAATTGTTTGCTATTATAATATTAGTGTTCATAGTGTGTTTTTTTTTTTAACCATTGTAAATGAGTTACAGTTGCTTTTATATATTTTGTTTAATTTCTCAGTATTGGTGTGCATAGTTATAGTTCCATGTATCGGTACAAATAATGCCAATGAATTCTTTCTTTTCCTATTTTTTGATTGACAATTTTTTTCATTATATAGTGCCTTCAAGCACGGGTTATTGCTTATTTTTCCATGTCCACGATCAATGCTCGAATTTTTTGAATTGCATAGTGCTTTCAGGAATGGGTTATCACTAGTTATCGTAATAAGGAGTTAAGAGGAAGGTTAAAGCGGCGAGTGACTTGTCTATTGGTGCACTCTCCATATATAAGCTACTACAACGACAACGACGAAGAACCAGTGTTTCCCCAAGTCAAGGCCAGACCTCAGAGAATAAACATGGCGGAGTCAAAGATGGTACATTCACCATTGGTTACATACATATCAATGCTCTCACTTCTCACGCTCTGCCCTCCTTTCGTTATTCTACTGTAAGTCCTTGATAACTTCATTCGCATTCAGCATTAGGAATCTCCCGATCTAATGGACTTTCACTGCAATTTTTTCCTAGATTCGAAGTATCACCAAGTTTCTTTGATATATAGTGTTTGAAGTGTACTTTTGTTGCCTAGAAAATGCAAATTAAGTTTGCATTACCCTCTGTTTGGTTGCTGGGAAAGCTGGGGCCAAGAAAAGGAAAGGAAAGTTAGGGCCTGTTTGGTTTGCGTTTCAAAAACAAGTATCCGAAAACAGTTTTTGAGAAGAGTTTTGAGAAAATGGTTTTGATATTTTTTGAGATAAAAAACTTGTTTGGTTAGATGATTTCAAAAACAGTTTTACAGAACAGAAAATAGTAAAACCTGTTTGGACAGCCTAAATATATGTTTGAACAGTAATTCAAACATTAATAAAAAAATATAAGAAAGTTATTTTTAGATTGATAATTTCATAAAAAAAAAAATTCAATAAACCAAACTTTAAAATATAATATATCTTATAATATAATATAATATAATATATTATAATATTCTATTATATATTATATATTATATAATATATAATATTTATATATATTATATTCTATTATATTATATAATATATTTACACATATATATATTATATTATATTATATAATTACACACACACACACACATATGTATATATATATTTATACATATATATATATTTATACATTTATACATATATATATATACATATAATATATATATATATATGTATAATATAATATATATATATATGTATAATATAATATATATATATTTATACATATAAATTGGTATATATATGTATATATATGTACATATATATGTAGATATATACCTATTTATACATATATATAATATATTAATACATATATAATATATATATAATATAATATATATATTTATACATATAAATTGGTATATATATGTATATATATGTACATATATGTATGTATTTGGGTGTACATATATATATGTATATATATGTACATATATACCTATTTATACATATATATAATATATATATACATTATGTATATATATATTATATATATGTATAATATAATATATATATTTATACATATATATAATATATAGATACATTATATATTATACATATATATAATATATAATATATATATACATAATGTATATATATATTATATATATGTATAATATAATATATATATTTATACATATATATATATATATATATATATATATATATTTATACATATATATATATATTAGGAGAGAGAGGAAGAAGTAAAAAAAAAAATGAATGAAAAAATTTGCTGCTAAGGAGATTCGAAGGGCAGACCTCATTAAAGTCCAAAATTGTTCTCCTTGTTTTCAAAATTTTCAAAGAAAACTCCGAAAACAAGTTAAACTTGTTTTCTATTTCTTTGACTCAAATCTCATTTTTTCCGAAAATTTTGAGAACAAAAATGCTAAACAAACAGGATTTGGGTGTTTTTAAAATTTTGAGAACAAAAAACTGTTTTGCAGACGCAAACCAAACATGGCCTTAGTGATTTGGTTCCCAAAAATCAAATCTTAGCTTTTTTCTACCTCACAATTCAATTCACAAACGTATAGTTGGATCACAACAAATACTATTGCAAAAAATAAAGTTGTTGTAATGAGCGATTATCTAATTAAAAGATGTTTCTCTTTGAACTGGGGGGTATTAAGCATGTTGACCGTAATTCAATGGGACTGGATAGTGTAAGTCTAGCTAGTTATTGAATCTGAGTAGCATGGGTGGAAATGGATACAATATTGGAGGGATACCTTACAAATTTGATATTATAGCTAAATTGTGTCTATGCTTTATTGAGTTCAAGGGACCAAGGAGATTCATTTATTTGTAATTCTTGCTATTTTATCAAAATTTGAAATCTTTGCTATTCTTTGGCACTAAATCATAATTTGCTACAATTATATGCAGATGGTATACGATGGTCCACGCTGATGGGTCTATATTGGAGACATGTAATTATCTCAGGCAGCATGGGCTACAGGGATTTATTGATATTTGGCCAAAACCCACTGCAATTGCATGGAAAATAATTTTCTGTTATGGAGCATTCGAGGCTGCCCTTCAGCTTTTGTTACCAGGCAAAAGGGTTGAAGGACCAATATCTCCTTCAGGGAATAGGCCTGTCTACAAGGTACCAGATATTCAACACTTGAGCTGCAGAATTCTTTCTTATTATCTCAGAAAAAGAAAGAGAACCTAGAGACTAATAGTTAATAAAAACAAGTACAATTAGCTGCTATAAAATTAACTTGTTGGGTTTGACACTCTTTGCTTGTTGCAGGCAAATGGTTTGGCAGCATATATGGTAACATTAATCACATATCTTGGTCTTTGGTGGTAATGACTTTCTTCATCAAATCTGGTTATTAAGGCCTGCCTATGTGCTTTAGGCCACCTAAGAATTGTGGCTTAGAGGGCTCTAAATTCTATGTAACATTGTTTCAGTTGCTACTATGAGCACTTCTATTAGCTGAAGCACTTAGATACTGTAAATCTGCTTATTCTTAGCTGTTGTCTGCTGCACTTTCTTCAGGCTCTTCCTTGTAATTTTAGAGGACTGATTATTGGAAGATTATGTCTTCGTTTTGATCTTACTTGTTGTCTTATTGGAGTTACTGCATTGGCTCCTTTGTTTTATGCTCTAAACTGTGAGAAACAAGGATGTTTTAGTATCACATTATTTGTAATGAGGGCTTCATCTTGTCTTTTATTGTTTGTAGTTGCTCTTTTGAATAGAAGTGATCCTTAAAGATTGTTGATTGAAGTCATAATGTAGCTTCTGTACCAACTTCTTTTCGAGTTATTGGTCTGTCTAAAATAACTATTCAGAGCCGATATCTTTTCTCATGCTTGTAGCTTTTTACAATATTGTTGTTGAATTAGTTGTATGAGTTATTCAGAGCCCATGGCTTGTCTCATGCTTGTAGGTTTTTTGCAAATATTAATGTTCTGATTAATTGTTTGAAGTCGCATGACCTTTTATCAGAAAAACTTACTGTCAACGTTGACTTCACATTCTTTGGAATTTCACTTCTTTTACTCGGGAAACAATATGTTACATTTGATTTCTGGTATCTATGAACAAGAGCTACACATTACAATGTGGGTATTAATTGCTTATCTGCATTGAATTCTTCAGGTTTGGGATATTCAACCCAACGATTGTCTATGATCATTTGGGAGAAATATTTTCAGCACTCATTTTTGGAAGCTTCATCTTCTGTATTTTCTTATACATAAAGGTGAGGATTTACATTAAGGCTAATTCGTGCTTAGATATCTTCGTACATGGGTCTACTTTGCTGAGCCTAGCAATTCATGTATAATAGGGTCATGTGGCACCATCTTCAACTGATTCTGGTTCATGTGGAAACGTAATAGTCGATTTCTACTGGGTGAGCCTCTTTGCACCACTTATTGTATTTTATGACCATCTAATTGTGTGTTGCTTTCAACTACTTATTTAGAGAATTTGTTCATTGCTTTGTTATATGCCTCTGTGCATTCATCTTGCTACTAATGAATTATGAGCTCAAAAACTTGGTTCTGTTTTTCTGGCTTTCTAATCTCATAATCCCGATATAGCTGATGTTACTAATGTATTCACATTTCACCAACTTCCTTTGTCCTATGGGTTCAAACATGAATCCCTAGCTGGTGATCTTCAAAGAAAAGTAAAAAATTATAATAATATATTTTCGTTATGTTAGGACTTATGTTTGGGGGTGTGATGGCAATTTAATCATTTTATATTCTAATGTATTGTTTCCTGTGCTTGTCATTCTTTCAGGGTATGGAGTTGTATCCTCGCATTGGCAAGAACTTTGATATCAAAGTTTTCACAAACTGCAGATTTGGGATGATGTCTTGGGCAGTTCTTGCCGTGACCTATTGCATAAAGCAGGTAAATGCTCCAAGGCAATGCTTGATTTGAATTTCAAATTAACCTACCGTGGAGTACTTCCTTGCTCGGCTGTGTATGCCTGACTCTTATCGGTACATAGACTTATGTGATCTGCTTATTGCTGTTTTGATGCGTACTTTCTCTATCTATCAGTATGAAGCACAAGGGAGAGTGGCTGATTCTATACTTGTAAATACTATATTGATGCTGGTGTATGTCACAAAATTCTTTTGGTGGGAAGCTGGATACTGGAACACGATGGATATTGCACATGATCGAGGTTGATAAAGGCTTTGTTCTTTCTCATGTTCCATGTCTAGATCTCATCTTTGTTATGTTTTCCCTTTTCTAATTTTGTCAATGCTCAATATCACTATGGTTGAATCTACATTCTGTTTTGGCAGCTGGCTTTTATATTTGTTGGGGATGCTTGGTATGGGTTCCATCTGTGTATACTTCTCCTGGCATGTACCTAGTCAATCATCCTGTGAATCTGGGAGCTCAGGTATGTGTCATCCAGAAATTGGTGATATGAACACCTCTCTTCTACTCCACTTCCCATAATGTGATGGTGATGCTGACAGAAATTATGTGATGGTTATAAACTTTTGTAACCAGTTGCAGATAGACGTCTCAATGTTGTGCCCGTTGGATCTAAAAAAAATTGAGTGAGCTCAAGTGGGAGAAATTGACTGATTCAATGAAAAAAAACTGCATAGTGAAGTAAAGTAGTAAACTGTTACATTTGTCTATTTTAGTAGTTTAGAGGTCCACTTATTATCTGAAAAGTTGGTCAAATATGATGGTAGACAAAAGTTTGGCTGTCCAAATTTGGCTGTAAAATACAAAGCTATGACTAGAAAACTTTGGGTTTTATGCCTTCTGTTTTTGGTTGCTATCTTACCATTCTGTTCCCTAACAAGCTATCCTATTGTTCCAGCTCGCAATATATATTCTTGTAGCAGGCATTCTATGCATATACATCAACTATGACTGTGACAGGCAAAGACAAGAATTTCGCAGAACAAATGGCAAGTGCGTGGTTTGGGGGAAAGCTCCATCAAAGGTACTTGGGGTCATTGTCATGAGTTCTTGTTACCTGTCTTGTCTGATTTCTTATGTACTTTACCTGGCAGTTTTGTAAAGTTCCTTGCTGCAGTTTTTGCTTGTTTGCTAAGAATCAATTTGGTCCTTTCTTGTACAGATTGTTGCCTCATACACTACAACATTGGGTGAGACGAAGACCAGCCTTCTCCTAACCTCGGGATGGTGAGTTATTTTTATATTGCATTTTGCTAATAGAACCCAGGAACATTACTAAAAGAGTTGTTTAGGATGGATTGAGGTAAGTTCAACAGGTCCTAGTTCATCGAACAAATTTAGTGAACTCGTAGATCATGCATATCAAAATGGTCAGAACTTTCATGGAAGTTTAGAATTTCATTTAATTTTTGTTTTCTTAAATCCATGTAATCAATTCCTTAACATGTACCCACTCAGTGAGCTAGAGAGTGACCAATTTTGTGGACATGGCCTTGGGTTGTGGTTTATAGTGACTTTTAGTTTCTTTTTCGCTTGATCATGTCTAATAAATAACAATTTCTATGGTTCCTGTAGGTGGGGCTTATCACGCCATTTCCATTATGTACCAGAAATATTAGCCGCCTTTTTTTGGACTGTGCCAGCCCTTTTCAACCATGTAAGCATTTATACGCATACTTGGTATAACTGCAGTTGGTTGCATTTGGCTGAAATCTGATTCTGTTGGTCTTCTCGTCTGCAGTTTCTTCCTTATTTCTATGTGGTGTTTCTTACCACCCTTCTTTTTGACCGAGCCAAAAGGGATGACGACCGATGCCGATCAAAGTAAGCAAATACAACCTTCATCTGCTATTTGATTTGCTTCCTCTGAGGAACACTAATTACATCTTCTGAGAATTGCTGGAAGAGTTTTTGCAATCAGCATTGAAATGCTAAGTTTTTTTGTGATCCATTAGTCTTTTGGACCGTGAGCATGATATTATGTCGATAGTTACGATTTTATTATTGTCAAACTTGAGCATTACCGTTTTTGAGTGAATATACCCACCAATTCCTAAAATTGAGGGCTTTTGACATGCTGTCATTGTAAGACTACACATTCCATTGCACCTAGAAACAATAACAATATAGATAATTGTTCTTGTACTTGAGCCAAAGATGCAGTCCTTTGTTGTCTTCTAGCTTTTCTTAGACATTACACAAAATAATAATGTGAATCGTGTACATCGAAGTCTTTTTTGGTTGTCGTCATTTACTGGCCTGAATACTATCAAATGTGATGAACACAAGCAATGTGCTTTTGGTGGTGATCAATCAAATATGTTGCTAAAAAAATAACACAAGTAGGGCTGCAGTTTATCCAGTTATTGAATGTGTTCTTACAACATCTGCCCCAAGTCTCCTAATAGGATGTACAAAATTGCTACTTGCAGGTATGGGAAATACTGGAAGTTATATTGCGAGAAGGTTCCTTGTAGAATTATACCCGGAATCTACTGAAATTTTGTTCTATCTTTACACCCAGCTACCTTGAATCTACTATGCTTGTTTGCGACCTATTAAGATGTGACATGAGAATATATGATTTGTAGCCTGTCTCTGTGGGTCATCTTTCTGGAATGTCAGTTGGGCCAGAAGGTCCCTGCTGCCTTGTGGCGTAATGGTAACAAAATCAACCATTGGGACGCTTGTTTTGTTATTTATCCCCTTTTTTGACTTCTTCGTTAGATGTTATTGGTTTTCAAGACTCGAGTTTTTGTATTGGAAGAGCCACTAGTAGTAGCGGTAGAAGAACTCTCGATTTTTAGCTTTTGAAGTGGATGCTTGTTCATCCTTTTTGACTCATTGGGTTGTAATATTGGTTGTCTCCTAATTGTTTTCTCTTATCAAGTTTGGATGACATGAATGAAATTCTATTACAGAGGCATGTGATTTCTAGTAAGTGCATGCACTTCTCGTTATTGTTCCATTCATGCATTTGGTAAAAGGGGGAATTTTTACAAGTGTAGGAATTGAACCTGAGCTGAATATGAACAAAATTTTAAGCTTGTATAAAAACAAGTTGAGCCCGAGCTTGAAATTGAGCAATGCGGTTGGCTCACACAAGCTCATTTTAATTTTCTTAATGGGCTAATCTCTTTTTGCACCTCAAAAGATATTTTGATTTTTAATTTGTATTTACAAACATTAAAAATTTTAATTTAAATCTTAAATGTTCTGAATTGGTAGTAATGTGTACTTGAATCAGACTGTCATTCAGTTTTTCGTCATAAATTGAAACACGTGAAGTGTAAGTGTTATTGGAATGAGGATAAGGTATGTCCATTGTTGCAAATATTGGTCTGAAATCAATTTGGCACCATTTTGTGTCAAAAATAAGATTTTATTATTTAGATAGTGGTTAACTTTATCATGTGTAATTCACATAAAACACCAATAATCTATCAATTTATACATAAATAAGCTCATGCCCGAAGTAATTACAATTCACATGCTTCAATTTACAATGAAATATTAAAAAATAGTCTAGGCGAGGTCTACATTGCTATTTAATCATAACATTAAATGTGTAAATTAAAATTTTTAAGGATCAAAATAATTTTTTAGAGTACAAAATGACATTAACCTTTTCTTAATTCTCTTTATCTCAAAGACAAGTTATTTTTGTCTTATATAGGGTCACTCAAGTGACGAATAAAAAGAAAAGTCAAACGCAACTTTAACCACTTCTGATTCCGGCCACTTTACCCCCTTATTCGGGAGAGTCTATGGTACCGAATAGTGGTTTTTCGGTACCGTACCACCTGGTTTGTGGTGGGCCAAGGCGGTTTTGTGGTGGGCCACGGTGAATAAAAAAAAGGGGGCTGAAAAAGGCGGCTGAAAAACGGTGGTAAATCCACCTTAAGATGTGGTAACCTCATCTCATATCTAGGTGGTACTTTTACCTTTATTACTTGTAACTTAACCTTAAATGGTTATAACTTCACATCTAAAGGTAGTAACCTAACTTTCAAAGATTGTAATTTTACTTTTAATTGTTGTAACATTACCTAAATAATTATAACCTCACTTTCAAAGGTAGTAACTTTGTCTTTGCAAGTAGTAAATCCACCTTAAGATGTGGTAACCTCATCTCACATCTAGGTGGTACTTTTACCTTTATTACTTGTAACTTAACCTTAAATTGTTATAACTTCACATTTAAATGTAGTAACCTAACTTTCAAAGATTGTAATTTTACTTTTAATTGTTGTAACCTTACCTAAATAGTTATAACCTCACTTTCAAATGTAGTAACTTTGTCTTTGCAAGTAGTAAATCCACCTTAAGATGTGGTAACCTCATCTCACATCTAGGTGGTACTTTTACCTTTATTACTTGTAACTTAACCTTAAATGGTTATAACTTCACATCTAAAGGTAGTAACCTAACTTTCAAAGATTGTAATTTTACTTTTAATTGTTGTAATCTTACCTAAATAGTTATAACCTCACTTTCAAAGGTAGTAACTTTGTCTTTGCAAGTAGTAATGTTACATTTAATAGTCATGATCGATCATGATTAATTAAAGATCGATCCCAATGCCAATATTTTTTTTTTTTTGTCATTCCACTCAATTAAGATCTATCATGATTATTTAGGATTTATCACAATGCCAAATTTTTTTTTTTTTGCTATTCCACTTAATTAAGATCTATCATGATTATCTAGGATCTATCCCAATGCCAAATTTTTTATTTTTTTTTATTTTTTGTGATTCTACTCATTTAAGATCGATCCCAATGCCAAATTATTTTTTTTTACATTAAATTGACATGTAATTTTATGTTAATTTTATGAATTTTAAATTTGCAATTTTGAATGCTAATTTAATACAATTGAATGTCAATTTAATGTTATTTTTGATGAATTGAGTGTTAGTTGGATAAAATAAAAAATAACATAAAATTAAATTAATTTTAATTTTATGAAATTTTTTTTTTGTAATTTTATGAAATTAATTTTTAATTTTATCCAAATTAACATTCAAAATTATAAATTTAAAATTCATAAAATTAACATTAATTCATAAAATATTAGGTTACTACATAGAGAGGTAAAGTTATCCATTAAAATAAAGGAAAGTTTATCGACTAAAAAGGAACACTTACAAGGCATAAATGTAAACTCACTTCTCTCAGTTGAAAAGAGGTAACCTTTTAGGAGTGAGGTTACAAAAAAAGATAAATAAGATCGATCGTACATTCACATGATCGATCAAATTTTTTTTTTCCTTCTACTTGTGTTACAACCATACTGGGGGGAACGTCTTTCCTATGGGGGAATGTGGAATTGGGATCGATCATACACAATAAAGATCGATCCTAAAATGATATACATTGCATTGTTGAGATCAAAATAATGAATAGTATGATCGATCATGATTAATTAAGATCGATCCCAATGCCAATTTTTTTTTTGCTATTCAA
The DNA here is from genome assembly GCA_951799425.1 of Ilex aquifolium. Taxonomy (NCBI): domain Eukaryota; kingdom Viridiplantae; phylum Streptophyta; class Magnoliopsida; order Aquifoliales; family Aquifoliaceae; genus Ilex; species Ilex aquifolium. Next base: position 11,756,506 of record OX637410.1, on the reverse strand, counting down.
CTCAATTAGGATCGATCATGATTAATTAAGATTGATCCCAAATCCAAATTATTATTATTATTTTTTTTTTGTGATTTCACTCAATTAGGATCGATCATAACTATATGAAATCGATCTTAATGCATTTGATGGTCCAAAAATTGGGACCAAACTAAATTTCTTGTGGTTCCAATTAAATAGGATCGATCACGACTAGCCGAAATTTTTTTTTTCCTGAACTGGTCCCGATCCTATATTTAGTTACATTAAATTGACATGTAATTTCATAAAATTAATTAACATTTTATGAATTAATGTTAATTTTATGAATTTTAAATTAATGTTAATTTTATGAATTTTAAATTTATAATTTTGAATGTTAATTTGGATAAAATTAAAAATTAATTTCATAAAATTACAAAAAAAAAAATTCATAAAATTAAAATTAATTTAATTTTATGTTAATTTAAAAATTAATGTTATTTTTTTATTTTTTATTTTATCCAACTAACACTCAATTCATCAAAAATAACATTAAATTGACATTCAATTGTATTAAATTAGCATTCAAAATTACAAATTTAAAATTCATAAAATTAACATAAAATTACATGTCGATTTAATGTAAAAAAATTAATTTGGTATTGGGATCGATCTTAAATGAGTAGAATCACAAAAAAAAAAAAAAAAAAAAATTTGGCATTGGGATAGATCCTAGATAATCATGATAGATCTTAATTGAGTGGAATAGAAAAAAAAAAAAAAAATTTGGCATTGGGATAGATCCTAGATAATCATGATAGATCTTAATTGAGTGGAATAACAAAAAAAAAAAAAAATTTGACATTGTGATAGATCCTAAATAATCATGACAGATCTTAATTGAGTGGAATGACAAAAAAAAAAAAAAATTGCCATTGGGATCGATCTTTAATTAATCATGATCGATCATGACTATTAAATGTAACGTTACTACTTGCAAAGACAAAATTACTACATTTGAAAGTGAGGTTATAACTATTTAGGTAAGGTTACAACAATTAAAAGTAAAATTACAATCTTTGAAAGTTAGGTTACTACCTTTAGATGTGAAGTTATAACCCTTTAAGGTTAAGTTACAAATAATAACAGTAAAAGTACCACCTAGATGTGAGATGAGGTTACCACATCTTAAGGTGGATTTACCACCGTTTTTCAGCCGCCTTTTTCAACCCCCTTTTTTTTATTCACCATGGCCCACCACAAAACCGCCTTGGCCCACCACAAACCAGGCGGTACGGTACCGAAAAACCACTATTCGGTACCATAGACTCTCCCCCCTTAAAAACTATAAGTCAATCATGAGCATATCAAGACTTGTCAAGCTCGCCTATTTAACATTTCTATTTAAAACCTTCGTGTTGTTAATAGTGACAAACTAGTTTTTATCCTCCACCTATATTTTGGGATCAAGTCATATTCCCAATAAGAGAAAATATTAAATATAATGATGATACTACATCAAAAAATAGATACTTAGAAATATGCATGCATGAGGGGTGTGAACAAATTTCTGGTACTAAAAAAATAATAAACTAAATAGAGAAAGAAAAGAAGAAATAAAAAATAATTGAATAAAAAAAAAGGAAAAAGATAAAAAGAAACTACTATCATTAAATAATGAGAAAGAGGGAAAAAAAGTGGCAAATATAAAAAACAAAAAATAAAGAAAAGCTAAAACCCTAACTGGTATGTACTTTTTCCCAGAGAGAAACACATAACAGAGCAAGAATAATAGTTGATCTTCACTTTGTCTCTCTCTCGCAGCCGTATCTATCTCCCGTCTCTCACCCACCCTTGCGCCACCATCCTCCGGCCGTCTTCTGGCGAACTAAAGGTGTGTAAATTTTTGGTTAAAATTTGGAACAATACCATTGGCAATGGTCGAAATTTCTGGACTATTTAGTCCGATCATAAGAAAACGTTTCTTCGGCAATTTTTATTTTATTTTATCATAATCATGTTGTGCTATATTTTACCATTTTTCCAGGGTTTGGATCTATTAGCCTCACCCACTTGTTTTTTTTTTTTTTTCATTTTTATTTTAGTAAGAGTTTTGGTAACTGGCACTTACATTCTTTATTGATCTTGAATCTGTTACGTTCACATAGTTATGAGCATAACAGTTGGTATCAGAGCAGATACCATCATGAGTTCGGGTCACGGAATGGTGGCCTATATGCTGGATTAAAATGTCGTACTATTATGTATAGACATAGTTCTATCGCATGACCTTCTAGGAAGGAGTTGATTTTTACCATCCCACCATTCCTGACCTTAGTCAGGAATGGTGTAAGGGATGATCTTTTGATAACAAGACGAGTTTTGTTTGTCTTCCATGCCATTCTGAGGCTATGGAGCCATCGTCGCGTCGACATACATGTCTGGTGCCGTTGTCTAATAGGGGCCCACCACCTCTTGTCCAACTTCCAGACACATTCCTATTCCTTTAGAGAACAACTGGTAGGTAACTTAACATCCCTACCCTGACTCCGGCTTTTTGAATATCAGTAGGTGAGTGAAGGCGCCAAAGAGAAAGGGTTACCAATGTCTATAGAGTGGATTGTTGTGGACGTCGGCTCTAGGCGTGGTAGAATGTTACGATCAAATAGTTATGAGCTCTAAACCCCCATAAGTCCTATGTCTTTTGGAACAATAGTTGGGTTCATAACAGAATCTTTTGCTCTGATGGATGAAACATATCATAGTTCATGGTGTATGCAAAATCTAATAATTTCTCTCATTTATTGGGAGTGTGTGCGCTAGATATGATTCACTCTATTTATCGTTGTTGTGAATGTGTTTTTATTATTCACCTGAAAAATGAAATCTTTGATATGTTAACATGCACAAGTTTGCATAGTTTATCACTTTTGTCAAATATAATGTTTTGTAAACTGTACTAATGTTTAATTTATATGTGATCTGATAATTGATACCCAACCAATGGGTCTTTGGTCAAATGGTACTCTTTATCTTGTTAATACTTTGTCTTATTGAGGTCAAGAGTTCAAGCCCCCTTCCCCCCTCCACCTCCCCCTCCCCCTCCCCCTCCAAAAAAAAAAAAACAAAGTTGTACGGATGTGCACTTTAAAAAAAAAAAATTTGCTACCCAACTTCCCTTTATTTCTTCTTCTCATATTTAGGTGTCTGCATCTTCTTGGCCTGCCATGACCACGACATTTGGAGCCCATACCGATCTTTCAAGATGCATTGCCGCTTCCACCAAATCCTCTTCCACCAAGTTTGCATAGTTCGATAATAAGAAAACGTTTCTTCGGCAATTTTTATTTTATTTTATCATAATCATGTTGTGCTATATTTTACCATTGTTTCAGGCTTTGGATCTATTAGCCTTGCCCACTTGTTTTTTTTTTTTTCATTTTTATTTTAGTAAGAGTTTTGGTAATTGGCACTTACTTTCTTCATAGATCTTGAATCTGTTACGTTCAAATAGTTATGAGCATAACAGTTGGTATCTGAGTAGATACCATCATGAGTTCGGGTCACGGAAGGGTGGCCTATACGCTGGATTAAAATGGCGTACTATTATGTATAGACATAGTGCTATCGCATGACCTTACAGGAAGGAGTTGATTTTTACCATCCCACCATTCCTGACCTTAGTCAGGAATGGAGTAAGGGATTATCTTTTGATAACAAGGCGAGTTTTGTTTGTCTCCTATGCCATTTTGAGGCTATAGAGCCACCGTCGTGTCAGCATAGCCATGTCTGGTGCCGTTGTCAAATAGGGGCCCACCACCTCTCGTCCAACTTTCAGACACATTCCCATTCCTTTAGAGAACAACTGGTAGATAACTTAACATCCCTACCCCGGCTCTGGCTTTTTGAATGTTGGTAGGTGAGTGAAGGCGCCAAAGAGAAAGGGTTACCAATGTCTATAGAGTGGACCGTCGTGGACGTCGGGTCTAGGCGTGGTAGAATGTTACAATCAAATAGTTATGAGCTCTAAACCCCCATAAGTCATGTGTCTTTTGGATCAACAGTTGGGTTCATAACAGAATCCTATGCTCTGATGGATGAAACATATCATAGTTCATGGCTTATGCAAAATCTAATAATGTCTCTCCTTTATTGGGAGTGTGTGCGCTAGATATGATTCACTATATTTATCGTTGTTGTGAATGTGTTTTTATTATTCACCTGAAAAATGAAATCTTTGATATGTTAACATGCACAAGTTTTGCATAGTTTATCACTTTTGTCAAATATAATGTTTTGTAAACTGTACTAATGTTTAATTTATATGTGATCGGATAATTGCTATCCAACCAATGGGTCTTTGGTCCAATGGTACTCCTGACCTTGTGAAGGTTTTGCCTTCTTGAGGTCAAGGGTTCAAGCTCCCTTCCCCCCTCCCCCAAAAAAAAAAAAGTAGTACGAATGTGCACCTTAAAAGGAAAAAAAAATTGCTACCCAACTTCCCTTTATTTCTTCTTCTCGTATTTTAGGTGTCTGCATCTTCTTGGCCTGCCATGACCACGACATTTGGAGCCCATACCGAGCTATCAAGATGCATTGTAGCTTCCAGCAATTCCTCTTGCCAAAAATCATATATCACCCATGCATGTCCTTGTATACTCAAGTTTAATTCCTTCTTATAGAGACTGCAATCATTACCAATAACTTCTGGAGTAGGGCCTCAAAGATCTAGGAAGAGTAGCATTACATTATCAATGTCAAGTAGCAATAATCGTGGAAATACTAGTAAGGCTGGCAGTCTCACATATAAGGATGCTGGTGTGGACATAGATGTTGGATCAGAGCTTGTTACGAGAATTGCGAAGATGGCGCCTGGGATCGGAGGCTTTGGAGGGCTATTTCCCCTTGCTACATTTTCATTTGCTCTGGTCTTTTTTGTGTTTGTTGCTTCCATTACCTTTCCCCCCTTTTTTCTGTTAAAGGCTCTCAAATTCTTAAAATATGCATGAATTTGCATTTCAAACATTATTTTAATTGCATGAACTCTTTGGCGAAATTCATGCAATAAATAGTATTGCTGCAAAGCATTCAGCTAGAATTTATACTCAAGTCAAAAGCTTCTGCAAAATTTTGTCTTACTTTGTTACTTAAATGCCATAATTACATTTAGTATTGGCCGCTACAATTGGTTATAGCATGTGCCACTTGTTCTAGTAGTGCTTATTTTAGGGACATTAGGAGATATATTATGGACAATGAGCCTCTTTCAGTACATAGACTATGAGGAGTACTTCTTATATAGTGGTTTTTTGCTCGTCTTCGATTTCTTAATTGATTTTCTATCTTCTTCTTTTTTCTCGCATTAGGGGATTCTTATCTTGTGGCCGGTATAGATGGCGTAGGAACTAAACTTAAGCTGGCATTTGAAAACTGGAATACATGAGACTATTGGGAATTTCTGGTAAAGTTAATGAGCATCTTGTGGTGTGTATGTGTTACTAAAGCTAGGAAATCTGATACATTTCCTTTTCAGGTTGCAATGAGTGTCAATGATATTGTTACTTCAGGTGCAAGGCCTTTATTTTTTCTTGATTACTTTGCTACAAGTTGCCTTGATGTTGATCTTGTTGAAAAGGTATGGAAACAATGTGAAAGGTGATATATATGGGATTGAAAGACGTTTATATATGGGAGAGAAAGGTCAATTTATCTGTCCTTTTTTGTGTGTGCAGGTTATAAAAGGCATTGTTGGTGGTTGCCAACAATCTAATTGCACTCTTTTAGGTGGAGAGGTGTCGTTGTTACTTTTTATAGTCTTTTATTAATTCTAAGACAATGATTGTAAACCTATTGATGTGTTTTGTATTGTTGAATATGACGAGGGGGAATACTAGTGCTAGGTACACAAACCATTTGCCTTGCAGACTGCAGAGGTGCCAAATTTCTACGCAAATGACGAGTATGATCTTAGTGGTTTTGCTGTTGGCATCGTGAAGAAGGATTCAGTTATTGATGAGAAAATCTTTACGGTCAGAGATGTCCTCATTTGCCTGCCATCTAGTGGAGTTCATTCTAATGGTTTCTTTATTGTTAGAAAGTAAGCCAATGCTTCAACATACTTCTTTTTTTAAAGTAGGAAAAAGGATATAGTGTCATTCATTATCTTTTGTTGATAGCTTTGACACAATCTCTATAGGGTTCTCGCTCGAACCGATCTTTCTTTGAAGGACCAACTTCCTGGTGATTCTATTTCATTAGGTGAAGCTTTGATGGCACCCATTGTTATTTATGTTAAGCAGGTCTTCCCGCACCTCTGTTTCTCGTAACTTCTAAATGTTGTTGTCTTGGTTAATTGCTTGAAATGCACTGATCTCATCTTTTGATTTGGTAAAAACAAGTGCTTGACATTATCAGCAAGGGAGGTGTCAAAGGGATAACCCGCATCACAGGTGGCGGTTTTACAGACAGCATACCTCAAGTGTTTCCTAAAGGCCTTGGGGCTGTCATTTATAAGGACTCTTGGGTGGTTCCCCCATTTTCAAATGGATCCAAGAGGTAAGAATCTTCGCAAATTTTAATTGCATTGCTTGGAGGTTGAAATTTTTTTTTTTTTTTTAAAGGAGAATATTTTACCAAACTAACCAACATTTTGGCAAGTTGTCTAGCTTTGATTGCTTGTCCAATTTTATTTCGAGATTGGGACATGGATGTAATACATATGTCTTTGCCTATCTATTTCATTACTAAATATTTTTTATTGGCCTTAGGCTGGAAAAATAGAAGATGCTGAAATGAGGCTGACGTTTAATATGGGAATTGGGATGGTTCTAGTTGTTAGCAAGGAAGCTGCTGTTACAATTCTTGGGGATGGTCATAGGGAGAGTACTATATACTACATCAGTGAGGTTGTAAGTGGTGATGAAGTGAGCTATCAATAATTTGAATACGAAAGTTTCGAAGTCTTTGCATGATTATTTTCTTGTCCTTGATGAGGTGAGATATACAATGTGTTGTGGCCTTCTTCCCTATTATTTGCAAAAATAACTTAAATATAGTCTTGTAACTTGTTTTGATATGATGAAATGTCATTTTAGTTGTCTTCTTGTCATGCAAACACCTGAAAGTAGTTATAGAATTAGGTTTGTTATTACTCATTATCAACTTGTATGACGAATTATTTTGTATTACTGTCCTAGTTCTCGGTTTGTGCCAATAGTAAATTTTATGTACAAATTACATGCTTTCATTGTCTTGTTTCTTGTTAAAATTTTCCAAAATTAGAGAAAGTGGTGGGTAGGTTCGACAATGGGAGCAGAGGCGTGTTTGTCAGCAGTTCTTGTCCTTGCTTTTCTCCTCCCTGAAGCTTCTGCTTTTAAAGGTCAAGGTTTGATCCAATGGGAGTAGGGGTGGCAATTTTTGACACAATACGAAAACATGACTCAAAATTGACACGAAATTAGTAAGTTAGGGTTGATCATTTCTCGGCATGAATCCGTATATGACAGAACCCGTTAATACGAATAATAAATGGGTTGGGTTAGTGTGAAATAAGAACAACGCGAAATTGATACGATTAACACGTTTAAGTAGTATTATAAGAATAAAATATTAATTTTTTATTATATTTTATCAAGTAGTGGTCCGACTCTCGTCCAAAAAAAAGATATTTTTACTCATTTTTATTTTTATATTTATTAAGTTAATTTTTAATTTATAGAAAAAGTATGAACATACGTTCAATTAAGTGATAATAAAATCCGTGCTTGAAGGTCAATATGACACGACACGACACGATTATCTAAACGGATTGGATTAAGGTCAACTAGTATTCAACACGATATGACACGATTATCACCCTTACTCAAGAGGTTCTTCCTAGTACACTGACTCAGTTGTGTGCCTCAACTGTCAACACAACCTGTTGGATAGTTGAATGATAAACTTACTATTGCCAAAGCAATTTCTTGTACCTCCTAGCAGATCCTCCCACTCCAGCCAGTCAAGGAACCATTCCTTGATTAATTGAAAATCACGAGTCGAATTTCTCTCTACCTATTCGATTATCAAGCTCTTGACACCTTGTCTAGCCCAGTGCCCTTCAATGCAATCGCAGATATGTAGTGAAAGATAGATCCACGTCCCCTAGCTGTTGATAGACTATTGAGGCAAATTGAGGTATATTATATTGAAGGAATCAGCACCCGTTGAATATTTTTGCCAATGTATCAAAAAGCAATGCGTTTCTCGTTGTGACTCTCATTTAAATCGATATTTACACTGTGTTTGTTATGTGGTAAAAAATCATGAGAATGAAACTTCAGTGTTTGGTATGTAGTAATGAAAATCCATTCCCATTCCCATTCCCATTCCCATAGAATATCTAATCTCATTAACATATGATATGTTATCTATAATAGTAAAACATGACATTGTGTTTGAGTTGTTTAAGCTCTTCACTTAGAAAAACAAAACAAAGACTCAGATTGTTTATATTCGACTGTTTATATTATATTTTAACCTTTTAACTACGGTAATTTATTTACTTTTTTTATCCACAATAACTCATTTAAATTTTAAATTTTAACTTGTCACTACAACCACCACCCCCACCACCACCTAGGGTTAAGGTCGGGTCCGAGGGTCTAGGTATAGGTTTGGGCTCGAGTTGGGTACGAGTCTAAGGATTTTTTAAATGTTTATTTATTTAAATATTTTAGTGGATTTTTAATTCTATTTCAACGCTTAACACTAGTTATTGCCAAACATTGACCAGGTAAAATGCATTCAATTCTATTCCTATCTTGATTCTATTAACTTATAAAAAAAAATTAATGCGTATCAAACATAGGGTGATTTACAGGGAAGTATCGCTGGGTTTATATTTGTAAATGTGATTCTACCATATAAAAGTTCACCATAGTTAAAGAAGACAGAAAGAAAGAGCAATGCATCCAAAAATCAAATGGTAATGAACCAAAAAAGAAGGGCTTAATCAATAGATGCATCTCTGCTGAAGAAACATAAACTAGTTAACTACACAAATGATCCCTAAATTATATCATTTTTGTTAATTAAGTTCATGAGCTTTTTTTTTTATGTTAATTGAGCCCCTCAATCATGTGACCCTTCTGTCTAAATTCGCTATTAATTTTATCATATCGCCTCATGTGTATATCACATATATAATTTGAACTATCCTCATCCTTGACTTATGTGATGTGCACGTGAAAATTTCCGTTAAAATTAATAATAAATTTGAAAGAAAGGATAACATTGAGTCAAATTGCATAGTTGAGGGACTGAATTGATATAAAAATTAGTTCAAAAGCTGAATTGAAACAGATGATATAATTTAAGGGTTATCTATATAATTAAATCTAAAAGAAAATTTCAGACTTTTAGCATCGTTGTTTATATATATTTATTTTTTCAAGTCGAGAATTTGCACTATGTTGTGTTGTTCAATCCCCAACCTGAAAGTCATTGCTCTTACTCCCTACGCCACCGCAATTTGCCACTCTCTCTTCTCCTTATCCTTCCTCGCCTCCATGAAGAGCCGTCGCTGCTAATCAAGTAATCTCTCTTATCTTTTCTTTATTCTTTTCCTCTTTTTATTGTTGCAACACAAACACACACCCTCAAGCAAAGCCTCACAAATAGCAGTAATGCATACACGACATGACACGACAGCCCCATCGATTCACTCTCATTGATTGAGGCCCATCCACACACACACACACACAATACACCAATTTACACTCTTTCGTCTTAGGTTTCCTATGCGAAGAAATTTTGTCTCTTAAGATTGATGTATTGTATGGGAGAAGGATTAAAAGGGGAATTTGAGATAGGGAATTGATTTCTTAAAAACAAGATCAATCAGATTTCTGTCTGGGACCTACACAGCCCTCCCTTTTCGAAATATTTCCCCCTGTCGAAAATTTGATTGATTATGCAACAAGAAGAAATTTTTGGTGTCATATAGAAAAGTTTGTGCTGATAAGCTAATGTATGCTCTTGTCTTCAAGCTAAATTTCAGTGTTGGAAACGAATGCTTCCACAAATCTCTCTTTTCTGGTGAAGGGTATATATCAGGCGCTTATGGGCTTCGATTTACCTATCACTTGCCCGTCTTGTATGATACACTACTTCCATTCCATAGAGTTATAGGAGAGGCTAGAAGGGAGATCACTTGATAGGTTCAGATTCATTTATTGGAAAGATTGTTTTCTGGTGCTTTCCTTCCAAGGTCCTAGTTGGATATGCATTGTCATCACATTAGGAATTTACTACGAAAATAGGGTAGAACCCAAGAATGAATTTACAAGCAATTAGTGAATCCATGTTCAAAAATTTAGAGCGAGGATGTGGCATACTTTTGTAATTGTCTAGAATAACTCAAATTTTCTAAAGTATTAGCATCAAAATTTTGAAAAAAGAAAAATTGGATACTAGAACAGTAATAAAATAATATTGCATATACAAAGTGTTTGTTGCTTGATTAAACCAGCGGGAGAATCTTGGGAATTTTGGATTACTATTTAAGTTTTACCATGTTCATGACATTGGAAATCACTTCAGCAATAACAATTGGGCCCTTTTTTGGTGCTAATAAGGTGACTTTTTTTAGTACAATAATCAGTCTCCTGCTCTCTGCCAAATATATAGAACACTACTATCAAACTTTAGATACGGAAAGAGCAAGCTAGTTATAATTGTCCTTATGGTTACATGAAGATTTTAATTTTTTTTCCCTTTGGTGTTTATTGGATTTTTTTTAAAAAAATTTGGGGTGGGTTGACTTGGGGGGGGGGGGGGGGGGAGGTTGGTTTTACTTGTTGATGGGTTGCAAACGGCGTGCCAGACCACCCCCAAGCAGGAACTTGTCTTCATTTTTCATTCTTACCATCTGGCGAGAACTGTAAAAAAATTGTTTTACATGAGCAACCATGCCCTAACCTTTTGTTATTTTGAATTTGAAAGGAAAATGAAAAAAAATGAAAGAAGGCATGACTGTTGCTGACGAGGACAATACATTGTATTGTCCTCGTCAAATTGAATGCTCGGCCAAGGACTATGAATGCTCAGTTTGAAGCACTTGATGTTCAGAATGACTTAATGGTTAAAGGGAGGACAATAATGAGTACTCGGTCTCTCGAATATTGAAGTCATGATTACATCCCGTTATTGAGCATTGATGAGGCATAACTGGACGTACTCCTAGCTCGATGATGAAAGGTTTGATGATATGATAGCCCTCAAGGAGGGATTGTGGTCGTAGAATGTCAGGTGTAAGCTTGGTGTACTCAGGTAATGGTTGTCATGTCATCATCTTTGAAAGTATAAATAGCTCACTAAGGTAGAACTCAAATATGCATGTTAAACCAGAATTGCATAGTATTCTTATCCTCTTACCCTTGAGTACCGAGTGACTTAAGCATCGAAGGGGATAAGTCGAATACACATCTGACCCTTTTCTAATTTCATTTCTTATTTCAAGGATCTCATTCAAGTTCAGCTAAGATTCGCTATCTCAAATTATTACAGGAAATCACTTGTGCACCAACATAGTAGTTATTAGATGAGTTGGTCATTGGTAATTATTAAAATAATGGGACTCACTAAGTCCACATGATATTCTATAATTGATTGGCGACACTATGTAGCGTTAATGACGTCATATCACCATTACATTGGATATTTTCTTGGACAAAAATTAGGCCAGTGATTTGGAGTGGACTCTTGAGCTAGACTTCTAAGTTTAACACATACCAACAACTTTTTCTTTTTCTCCATGGAAAGAATCAGCGAATAAAAGAACACTCAATTTGGTGCATATTAATGCAATCTGAGAACTAAGAAGGATTGATTGGATACAAATCTAATATCTGATTTTATTTGCAAAATTAATTGTCATCTCATGGTGCTCGAAATCAAGTGGACCCAATTACAGAACAATTTGGGGGGTGGCCCATAGTGGTTTACCCTAACCAAAGGACTAAGGTTATATCTACTGTAATGGAGACTCTTGCTCCTTGGGAGTTGTATTACTTGGGAAAGAAGATTGATGTTACAAGAGACTTGGCAGGAAGCCTTTTACATAGTATTGCCTATAGGTTATTACTGGGGAGGAGGAAGGCGATTCTCTCTTGGAATGGCTCTGGCCCGGCTCTAAGCCGCATCATCTGTTCGCTCCTCATGTTGTCGCCGGCGGTTGTTCTCTCCTGAGTGGTTGTGATCATGGAGGTTTGTGACCCCATTGGGTGGTGGAATTTGACGTTCCTAAAGAGGAAGGTCATTTTGACCTGGTTGCAGCGGCAGTGCAGGAGGCGCGAGTGGGGCTAAGGGAGATGATGCGCTTGAATCTATGCTATGAGGTCCTGGTTTTGCTTTACCAGTTACATTGTGATTTGGTGGTACATCTTCAACTCGTTGATAGGAACTGGGTCTGCCGCTGGAGCCCGAAGGGTCGTTCTTAGCGTTTGTTGTCGGAGTCGGAAGGTTTCCCAGCTGGTTCTATAAGGTCTGCGGATTCGCATAAGATTTACCCATATTTCGAGTAGAGACCATTAAACTTGTTAAGAGTATTAGGGTATTATGTGTAAATATTATAGGGTATATATGTCTTTTGTATCATTACAAGTTAACTATAAATACAAGTGGTTTGTCAGAGGTAGGTTAAGTTTTGACCACTCTCTATTTCTCTCTAATATTGTGTTAATTCTCTCAGCTTAACATGGTATCAGATCAATTACGATCCTAAATACATTCTAAATAAAATATCAACTTTGTCGGCAAAACCTAATCTAGGGTGCCGATCACGTTTGGTTCGTGGTGGTGGTGTAGTGTTGCTATCGAAGTCATTGAGGTGGCGACATATCGTGGTGGTGGAAGTGTTACGCTACCGAAAACCTCTGTAGTGGAAGTTTCTATGGTGGCTGCTGGTTAGGTGTGAGGCATCGTCAACATCGGTGGCCTCTGTGGACGTCGGTGGCTGCTGGTCGTCGACATCAGTGGTCTCTGTGGTGGTTGTTGTGCTGTTTGGTGTGGTGGTGTGGCTGTAAGGCACCGTCAAAGACCAAGGGTTCTGCTAAAACCCTAATTAGCGGAGAAGACAAGATCCAGACCCGAGTCCACGTGTTTGGATAAAGGACCCCAGTCCACGGGCTTAAATTATTTCAAGTCCAACTCACTTCACCCTCTGGCCTAACCCAGACCAGACCTAATGCAGCCCAAGATCCAGACCAGACCGAGTACAGCCCATGATCTAGACTAGACCGGTTCAAGATCGGTTTAATCCTGATTTGATCCACTTGAAGCCAGTTCAGGTAGCTTTTCACCGGTTCAAACCGGTTCCTTTAGTTGTTGCTTCGATTCAGCGGTCCAGCTAGTTTCTGTAGTCCAGTTCAACTAGTTTTGCACCGGTTCAATCAGTTTTTTACATTGGTTCAGTGGTTCAGCAAGCCCAGCTTGTCCGGTTCAGCGATCCAGCTGGGTTCTCCAGCCCAGTTCAGTGATCCAGTAACCTCTTCTTCTCCAGTTCAGTGCTTGATTTATTTCGTCGTTCTTAATTTCCGAACATGAACCCTCAATGTGTGTATGGCTTATGTGTGTGGGTGAGTGTCACTCTCACTAAGGTTCGATGCAAGAAATGGGAAAACGGGTATGTGAATGAAATGTGTGTGTGTGTGTGTGAACAAAAGTGCTCCCCAAGCGGAGAGAGACTTTCGAGTGTCGTGTTTTACTTGAAATTCGTATTCCAAGGTCGTCTCCTCACGGAATGAAGGTGAATTGTTTTGAAGGTGATTTTGATGAAAAGGGAAAAATGTAAAAATCTTTGACGTTTGAGTTTTGGTGAATTGTGTTCTTGATGAAAATAAAATGGCAACAAGTGTTGGCCAATCCAAGAGGTCATTCCAATGGGAATGTCAAATCAACTCAAGACGTTCTTCCAATGGTGCCTAGACGTTTGATTGATTCGTAAAAAGCACGGGACTAAATGGAGGTGAGGTTTCAAGCATACCTATGAAAAGGCTACGGTGTATCAAGAACTCACAACCATGTCTACACTCAACCTAGTCAAACCAAACCGTCGTACACTATGAGGAGGAATGAAAAAAGAGTTGATTTAGCATACCCAAGAGGAATTCTCCCTTGGATTAACCAACTTAAAGCTTAGCTACTCATATTTAATGCAAGAACATAAATGAAGTGAAGAAACATTGTGAAGAAATGAAGATTGGAACTTAAATTAATGCAAGAAAAGTTAAACTAAGGAGAAGTGCATTGAATACCCATTTTAAAAGCTTACAATGAAGAAAACTCAATACAACAATGGTAGATTCTAAATGATGTATTTAAACTTGCAATGTACTTGAAATAAATGACATTAAAGACAATAAATGAAGCTTACAAGAGTATTCAAGAAGATTACAAGTGAAAATAGGTAGAGGAATGCAAAAATCTAAGCTTTCTCTCTCTAAAACTATGTCTTCCTCCTAGAGCTTCTCTATCTATATCTCTACAATGCTGAATAATGTGTAATGAATGCTGCACTTTCGTCCATGCAGCTCTCCTCTAGCTGTGTGACAGACCCCCATCCATAGGAGGCTGATTGGATGGCATTGGGCAGGCTAGGACAGGCCTAGCCTGCACTTCCCTAGCTTGCCTCTTATCTCTCTTCCTCATTAATGCTTGAGCCTCCAAAGTCCAAGCATGGGTGTGGGGTGCATGTAGATGTGTAAGGGATGTCAGGGGACAAGTGTGAGAAGTATAGATGGGGCCCCCAAATGGCAGAGCTTGAGTTGCAGGCTTTCTGGGCAAAACCTTTCGGAAGGTCAATGCAAACCTTCTGAAAGGTTTGTGCTGGAACAGTTAAAACAAAAATCCAGTAAGCAAAACCTTCTAGAAGGTCGATGCAAACCTTCCGGAAGGTTCATTCCAGTAGATAAAACCTTCCGAAAGGTTTTGGCAGTGAATAGGCAGACCAAGTGCAAACCTTCCAGAAGGTTTATGGCCAAACCTTCCGAAAGGTTTTCATCCAATTTGCCTTTTTCTTGGTTTCTTCACCTTCCAATCCTTCCTTTAAGCTATCCCCTCATCTTCATTGACTTTAAACATTACGATGGGAGCTTAACTCAAGTCATTTACAACTTTTCACCTATATTCACACAAAACTTCATTAAAGAGAAGATTAAACGCATTTCTCCCGAAATTCACAACAAAAACAAGTATAAAAGGGCATAACAACATACAATATATGCAATGTTTTGTGCTAATCACACCCCCCAACTTGAGTTTTGCTAGTCACTAGCAAATATTCACTTTAAACCACAAGATATAAACTACAACAACATCCATCCATACAAGTAAATATTCAAACACACAAAATGCAAAAATCACATTGCAATTAAAGAAATAGACTTGGGCAAAATAAAATGAACAACTGTGGTACTTTCCATTAATCACTTTCAAAAATTTAGTACAATGAGTTAGTGTTCAAAAAAAAAAATGGCCAAACCTCCTAGAGAAACTTCTACAAGGCCGACAAACTAACCCTAATTGTACAACCTAAAACCAAAAGGAAACAAAATACAAAAGACATCCTAATCATCATCAAACTCATCCTCATCCTCATCCTCACTCTCCTCATCATCGTCATCATTGGTCTCTCCCACCTCAACAGCTATAGAAGGTATAAGAGCTAAGGTCAATGGTCCAGCTGGAGGCGACGGAGGTCCATCGGGGATGGGCTCTCCCGGGAATGTATGCTGGAATAGCCGCATCACCATAATCGACAGCCTGAACATAGTCGACTCCAGGCCATCCATACGCTGCGATATGGTGTGGGCTAGGGCAGGTACAGAAGGTGCTGAGGTGGATGGCCCTACAACAGATGGCTCTGGCCCTGAGGCTCTGGGTCTCTCTCCCCCCATCCTGGCTACCCTCTTGCTGCTGCTTGACTTTCCAATGGCACCAGTCTCCTAGGGAAGCAGCGTGTCATGTGCATAAGCCTTCACATTATTGTGTGCGCACATCCTCATGACAAGACTCCCAAAGGGGAGATTCACCTTCGGCTTTGCAGCCTTGGCGAACTCCCTCATCTCCTCCCAAATCAATAGTGCAACATCAATTGCCTTCCCCGTCATAAATGCGTGGAGAAAGGCAAGCTTCTAGATATTCGGGCTCTTCTTCAAACCCCGGGGCATCAGATTGTAGTCCAGCACCTTATTCATCACCCCGTAAGAGTGCTTGAGGCCCCCGACCAAAGTTGTTCCCTTGAAGGTGGTCGGGTCTTCGTAGGTGAGCCCCACATAGTCGACGAGAGTCCTACCCCCTTCAACATTATGTGGGTAGACCGGGGTAGTAGGGGGAGGTCTCCCATACCCCATCACTGTGGCTATCAAATCGGGGGTCACCTCGAAGGTCTTCCTCCGCACATTAGTCCTCATCCTACTACCCTCTTCGTCAAACACCGATAACTTCTTGTAGAATTCTCTACACATCCCCAAATTGTATCCTTTAACCTCCTCAAACCACATACCCATCCCATGTCCTTCAATCACTCTCACGACCTCACCGTTTGGCCCAAGAGAGATCTTGTCCACATATCTCTCGCACGTGACATTTTTTTCATCTATTCGTTGTCTCCATGCATCGTGTCTTTCCTTAGTCTTTCTCTTTTCCCGATCTTGGCTACTAGGGCCTTCTCCGGTCCTCTTGCAGGAGCTAGTGCCCGCAAGTGGTGGGGTCTCAGGGCCCGTCCTCTTGGTGCCGGCCATGAGGGACAACAGTGCCCCAATACCAAGGATAGTCAAAATCCACATCATAACCCATTCAATGGGCTCACACATGTCGAGGGATGCCTTTCCCAATTGGCCCATAGCAAGGGAGTTTAGAAATTTAAAGAGGATAAACAAGAACTTGAGAATTTGGGGGAACTTTGGAGAACACTCAAGATTTTCGGCCACAAACTACTCAAAATTAACCCTAATGATGAAAGAAGTAAGAAATTGGAGCTCGGGTGAAGTGTTTTGAAGATTGGAAGAGAGTAGAAGGAGATAAGAGAGCTTGGGAGCTTGAGATTTGGGGAAAATGTGAGGGGTTTCTCAAAAATTTTGAACTTAAAACCCTCGTTTTTAGCATTCTGGGTAAGACCTTCCAGAAGGTCAATGAGAACCTTGCTCACCGCTTGAGGCAAAAATGTTCAATAGGCAAAACCTTCCGAAAGGTCGATGACAACCTTCCGGAAGGTTTTGCATACTAGACAGAACCTTTCGGAAGGTTTTGCCTTTGCTGCAAAACCATTCATTTGCTCCAAAACTCACATCCAACCCAACTTTTTTCAACTCCAAAACATTTTAACACCCTATCTATGAAATCTAACCTACCAAAAACTTGAACCACACATATGAACCACAATTGATTGATCATGCCCAAAGTCATTTCCGAAATTGCAACATGATTTAAGATTTTGATGTTTTCAAAGTACAAGACATGGATTTCTAACTTTAACTACCAAAATGAATACCCAAAATGTGAAACATAGATTCAAATAACCAGGGCATTACTAAATCTTATCAAATATCGAAAGTTGAGCAATATTCCCCTATCCCACAAGCATAGGGCTACCTAACATATCGTTCAAATACCCGAACCAAGCACACATGAGCATCACTATGGCTTTAAATGCTAGTATAGAGTATGCACCTACACATTCATTTTTAAACTCGTGTGTGTGTGCAATGGACATGTAATTTAAGCATTTACACAACAGAATTCACATTCACTTTGGCTATCCAAATTAAGCTTCGATGCAACCTCACCACGGGTGTCTCTCAACAATGAATCACACTATAGTTATCCTAACATGCTCTCCATGTGCATATGTGAGATAGAATCTGTACAAAACGAAGTATACTCACATATAATCCAAAAATGAAGTTCATGCATGAAATTGAAACAACCTTGGCATAATCTCATGAAAAGAATGCTAGGGCATTAGATAGCAAACCAACTTCTCTTTTTCTTTAAAAGTATGCATCTCTCATGCTACTCTAGATCATTTAGGACTTTCACGGGTTATAATGGGGCCTTGGGGTGATGTTGAGGCAAATGAAATGAAGGATATAGGATAACAAAGAGGGTTGTTCCTAGTGAATGACTTTTATTTCAAAAATATCTCATTTTTCATGGGATTTTCAATCTAATACCATCACCGCACTCTTTGTTTCTTTTCTTTCTTTTCCTTAACATTTCCTTTTCTTTTTTATCATTCTTCCTTCCTACACCCCCTTTTTCTCCTTTTCTTGGATTTTTCGTTCTTTTTCATTCAGCTCTTTGACTTCAACTTCATTCATCCATTTGGTTAAGTTTCCGCAACACAATTCCTTCTCTTTTATGATCACTCATATTCAGCTCTTGGAACAACCAAGGTGAGGTTGATTTTTATCTTTTTGCACTGGCTTGGTCAAATGTGTGGCATGGAAATAAATTTACAATTAGGGCTCAATCACGGCACTAGGGATAAACTTTTCACAAGAAAAAGGCTAAGGCTCAAAGCAAATCAAGGATGGCCTAAGATCATTTCTAGATAGGCATGGGAGAGCATTGTACATATCAAGACAAAGTTAATCAACTACCCAAATGCACCTAACCAAAACAAGCATAATGAGATTATTGAACACATTTGAAATTTGAAGAATTGTTCATTGAGTAAATGTAAGTCCCCTCTAACAAAGATTGGCACTAAAGCTCTCATGAGTCCTTATTCATCTCCATTATTCATGTCAAACACTACAATGTGAACTCAATCCGTAAATTGCCAAAAATTACACATTCAAAGTGCACTTACGGTTGAGTTTAAAAGCAAACGCATATATGATACTCAAGCATAGGATGAACTTCTATAATGTGCTCATGTATTCAAGGTTCAACACAAAGATCAACATATGAACAAACCCATAACACTCTTAATAAGGGAATACATATCAACATTCAGATATTTTTCACAAAAAATTTCAAAATTTTCACATAATTTGCAACTATTGTAAACAAAAATCTGTAGGATATGTGAAAGGTGAATTTTCACCACAAAAATTGGTATTATCAACAAAAATTTCCACAAACATTAGTGTATCCTACAAATGGTGCACCTCACCCCCCAACTTGATTCATGCATTGTCCTCAATGCAACAAAAAAGATATGATATGCAATGAAGGACTGTAAAAAGATGAGTAGGGTTAGAGAACACCTCGCACTTGAGCTCTTGAGCTTTGATAAAAACACCAATATCTGCAACTAGGAAAAACAACACTATACAAAAAATTAAAGTAAGTAAACATGAACAATTAAAATTAGTGAAAACAACTGTACACTAAAGACTATATGAATAGTTAATCCTCCAACAAGTCCAGGTAGACCGGATCCACCAATTCTCCCTCCACCCCTTGACCTTCAAACCCCTCAAAGAATGACTTAAGTCTTTGGCCATTGACCTTGAATGTCTTGCCATCTTCGGGGTTTGTGACTTCCACAGCCCCATTGGGGTAGGCCACCTTGACAAGATAGGGGTCATCCCAACGGGATCAGAGTTTCCCTTAAAAGATCAAGAGACGAGAATTGTATAAGAGTACTTTTTGTCCGGGCTCAGATAATTTCCTTACAATGAATTTGTCATGAAAGATTTTAGCCCTCTCTTTTGAAATTTTAGGGCTCTCATACGCATCTCTTCGAATCTCTTCCAATTCATTCATTTCAAGCTTCCTATTCTCTCTGGCCATTCTCATGTTGAAGTTCAAGGTCTTGATGGCCCAATAGGTTTTGTGCTCCATCTCAACGGGCAAATGGCAAGCCTTGCCATAAACTAGCCTATAGGGTGACATGCCTAGAATTGTCTTATAAGCAGTGCGATAAGCCCAAAGGGCATCGATCAACCTAAATGACCAATCCTTCCCATTGAGATTCACTGTTTTCTCTAGGATGTTCTTGATTTCCCTATTGGCCAACTCTGCTTGACTATTGGTCTGTGGGTGATATATGGTGGACACCTTGTGTGTGACGCCATATTTATGCATTAGAGATACAAATGGCCTACTACAGAAATGCGACCCACCATCGCTTATCATTGCACGAGGCATCCCAAACCTCAAAAAAATGTTCTCCTTGAGAAACTTGACCACGACCTGGTGGTCATTGGTCTTGGTTGGGATAGCCTCCACCCACTTGGACACGTAGTCTAGTGCCAGTAGAATGTATAAGTAGCCAAATGACACAGGGAAGGGACCCATGAAGTCGATGCCCCAACAATCAAATATCTCGATAACAAGTACAGGGGAGAGGGGCATCATGTTCCTACGGGTCACACTACCCAATCTCTGGCACCTATCACATTCTTTATAGAAAGAGATACAATCTTTTATCAAAGAGGGTCAATAAAAACCTGATTGTAAAATCTTTGCCAAAGTCTTCTTAAAAGATAAATGGGCGCCGCATGCTTTCGAATGGCAAAATACAAGGACTTTCCGTTGCTCATTTTCTGGTACGCATCTCCTCATGACTTGGTCAGGGAAATACTTGAACAGGTACGGGTTGTCGAAGTAAAAGTACTTCACATTCGCCATAAACCTCCTTCTATCCTCAAGGCTCCAGTGCGGTGGTATTTGTCCTGTAGCAAGATAATTACATATGTCAGCATACCAAGGACAAACAGAATGAATCAAAAGTAAATGCTCATCAGGAAAAAAGTCAGGGATAAGAATGTGTTCATCGGCATCTTGCACCACAAGTCGGGATAAATGATCCGCCACCACGTTCTCAACTCCATTTTTGTCTTTGATCGTCAAGTCAAATTCTTGAAGGAGGAGTATTCACCTAATGAGTCTCGATTTTGAATCCTGCTTAGACAACAGATACTTCAAAGTTGAATGATCGGTATAGACTACTATCGGTGAATCAATGATGTAAGACCGAAGTTTATTCAATGTAAATACTACCGCTAGTAACTATTTTTCTGTGGTGGTATAGTTCATTTGAGCTTCAATAAGAGTTTTGCTAGCATAGTATATTACATAAGGTCTCTTTTCGTCCCTTTGACCGAGCACTGCGCCGACCGCGTAATCACTTGCGTCGCACTTAAGCTCAAATGGTGAGTCCCACTTGGGTGGTCGCATAATTGGAGGTGTAGTGAGCATGCTTTTCAGTTTTTTAAACGATGCCTCACAATTATCCGACCACACAAATGGGACATCTTTTGAAAGCGAATTGATCAAAGGTCGGGCCAATGCACTAAAGTCTTTAATAAAACGACGATAAAAGCCGGCATGACCAAGAAATGACCTGATATCTTTGATGACCTTTGACGTGGGGAGGTTGGAAATTGCATCCACCTTTGATTTGTTGACTTCGATCCCCTTTGCCGAAATGATATGCCCGAGAACTATCCCTTGCGTCACCATAAAGTGACACTTTTCCCAATTAATGACCAAGTTCTTCTCCTCGCATCTCTCAAGAACTCTCTCCAAATTCTCCAAACATCCATCAAATGAATCCCCGAACACTGAGAAATCATCCATAAAGATTTCCACGATCTTCTCCACCATATCACTGAAGATCCCCATAACAAATCTTTGAAAAGTCTCTGGGGCATTACACAACCCAAATGGCTTGCATTGGTAGGCAAAGGTACCGTAGGGGTAAGTGAAACTGGACTTCTCCTGATCCTCCACTGCAATCTCAATTTGATTGTAGCCGGAGTATCCATCCAAGAAGCAATAGAACAAATGTCCGGCTACTCTCTCCAATACTTGGTCGAGGAATGGCAAAGGGAAGTGATCATTTCTTGTACAAGAGTTGAGTTTCGATAGTCAATACACACTCTTCGTCCGGTGACTACTCTTGTCAGAATCAACTCATTGTCCTCATTTGCAACCACTGTGACTCCCGATTTCTTTGGCACTACTTGAGTGGGACTCACCCATTTACTGTCGGCAATCAGAAAGATAATGCCCACATCAAGTAGCTTGAGTACCTCGTCCCTCACCACATCCTTCATCATCGGATTCAACCTTCTTTGTGGTTGTCGGGACGGCTTGGAGTTTTCCTCAAGGTAGATGCGATGTGTGCAAATGAGGGGACTTATCCCCTTGATGTCGGCAATTGTCCAGCCAATCCCTCCCTTATGCCTCTTCAACACTTTCAAGAAATCCTCTTCTTGCTTCACCTCCAAAGTTGAGTTTATGACCACCGAAAAGGTTTTGTCATCCCCGAGGTATGCATACTTGAGATTGGATGGTAATGGCTTCAACTCCAAGGTGGGAATTTTCACGGTCGATGGAAAGGTATTTTTCTCTTGATGTGGAAGCTTCTCAAATGTAGGGGTCCATTTTTCTACCCCTTTCAAGCTCTCCGGCTCCCCTTGATCATCAACCTCCTCTATATCAACAATCTCTTCCTCTCCCAACTGTAAAGTGCTCATTAGTTCCAAGTGATCCTCCATCAATGTTTCGATCTGGTTGATCTCATGTACCTCTTCATCATCTCCCGGTTGCTTGCACAAGTTGAAAACATTGAAGTCCATTGTCATATTCCCGAAAGTAAGCTTTATAAATCCATTCCTGAAATTAATCACAACATTAGAAGTAGCAAGGAACGGTCTACCTAATATGACGGGAATTTGTGAATCAGGGTTAGCAACTGGGTGAGTTTCAAGTATAATAAAATCAATCGGGAAATAAAAATTATCCACTTGAACCAAGACATCCTCAACTACTCCCCTCGGTGTTTGAATGCTTCAGTCCGCCAATTGAAGAGTGATTGGAGTTGGTTTCAACTCTTCAAGCTGGAGTTGTTGATACACCGAATAGGGTAGGAAGTTGACACTTGCCCCCAAATCAAGAAGTGCTTGCTCTACTCGGTAATTCCCTATTGTAGTGGCAATGATAGGGCAACCGGGGTCTTTCAACTTTGGTGGTGTGTTGGTCCTCAAGATTGAGCTCACTTGCTCGGTGAGGAATGTCTTCTTGTGCACATTTAGTTTCCTCTTCACTATGCATAAGTCCTTCAAGATCTTGGCACATGACGGAATTTGTTTTATGACATCGAGGAGATGGATATTAATCTTAACCTGCTTGAACATCTCAATTATATCAGAATAGTTAGCCACCTTCATGGGTGGCTTCAAACAATTTGAAAAAGGGGCCGGAATGGGGGATGCATGCACACTTTCATCAACATTTTTTTTCTCACTCAGTTCACCCCCCTTAGAGTCATCCTTAGTCTCTTTCTCTAATGAAAATGTGGCATTGGGTGAGAATTTTGGCACAATGGTCTTATCAATTTGTTTGCCACTTCGAATGGTGGTGACCACCTTGAGTTGCTCACGACTCAATGATATGTTGGCCTCTAGGGTTGAGTGGGGAATTTCCCCTTCTCTTGTTGTGTTGTCCCCATGGAATTGGTCAACTTCGTGAGTTGAGTCCGAATGTCATTAAAAGCTGCAGCATTTTGATTGTTGATGGCGGTTTGACTTTGGATGAATGAATGAACCACATCCTCCAAACTCCTCTTATAGGGAGGTTGGTATGTGGATGGGTTGGATGGTCCTTGTTGACCAAAATTTTGTGGAGGTGGACCTTGGGAGAAAGTTTGTGGAGGCGGGTTTTGTGAATATTCTTGCGGATTAGACCGGGAGTATTGAGGGCTAGACACTTGACCTTGACCTTGGTATTGACTTTGCTTAGGAGGCATAGGAGGTGTATAGGCACTAGACCCATGAGGAGTGAGATTCTCATTTCTCCAACTAAAGTTCGGGTGATTACTCCAACCCGGATTGTAAGTGTTCAATTGCGGGGAAAATGATTGCCTCGTTTGGTTAAAGGCATTGACTTGCTTATGGTACACTTCCTTAAGTGCCGGAATGTTAGGGCACTCCAGTATGGAATACTCCACACTCTCACAAATTGAGCAAAACTCCTCAGTCTTTGAAACATTGAACACCTCGTGTCTCCTATTGACTTCTAAACTTTCTACCTTCCGAGACAACTTAGTGATTTTGGAAAGCAAATCTTCCATGTCCCTTAAATCATAAATCCCTCTCCCATGTGCTTGATTACTACTCGGAGAAGACCTCGGTACACCGGTGGGATCCGTGATATCCCAAGATTGGACATGCGCCAATGTACTAAAGTAATCAAGGGCCTCATCAGGATCCTTGTTCAAGAACTCCCCATTGCACATCATGTCAATGAATTGTTGATGGCCCGGTGTAATCCCTTCATAGAAGAAACTCACCAATTGCCATGATTCAAAACCATGATGTGGAATGGATTGTAGCAATTCCTTGTAGCGATCCCAACAATTGTAAAATTGCTCATTGGGCTTTTCTGAAAAGTTTTGGATTTACTTTTTAAGAGCGATGGTTCTAGGCACCGAAAAAAATTTGTTCAAAACTCGGAAAACATTTGTGCCCAAGAGGTTATGGATCGAGGTCTCAAGGAATTCAACCACGTTTTGGCTTTGTCCTTGAGGGAAAAGGGAAACAATTTCAATCGAGCTATGTCTTCCATAGCATGATTAGTGAGGAAGGTTGCAACTATATCGTCGAATTCCTTAATGTGTAATTTTGTAAATAAGGATTTTCTCTTTCAATTCCGTGGAATTGAGGAAGTAGTTGCAACATTCCCGACTTGACTAGGAAGGCATGAGCTTGGACCGGTAAGAGAATGCATGAGGGAGTGGTGCTACGAGTGGGTTGGAGAAAATCCCGCATTGACCTCGCCGGAGGATCAATGGGGATATAGTTCCCTTCATTCCTAGGAGGGAAATGCATTCTAGGGTTTGGCATTCTAGGATTTTGCATTCCCCTACCCCTTTGGACATTAGCCTCCTCTTTCCCAAAATTATCACCAGCATCCTCGGGTGGGTCTTGGTCAACATTCATGTTGAGGCCTAAGGGTCATCTAACCAATCTATTTTGGTCGTCCCGTCCCCACATACAAAAAAATATCTACAATTGAAAAAATGAGCAAACAAGAGTATATACAAAGAGCAACGTACGTCAGCCCGTTATGAGAATTCACGGGACTTACTTCCGTTGTCCGAAAATCACCTTCTTAATTCAACGCTTTTCCTTCCCCAACAACGGCGTCAAAAATGCTTGATTTATTCCGTCATTCTTAATTTTTGAACAGGAACCCTCAATGTGTGTATGGCTTATGTGTATGGGTGAGTGTCACTCTCACTCGGGTTCAATGCAAGAAATGGGAAAACGGGTGTGTGAATGAAATGTGTGTGTGTGTAAACAAAAGTGTTCCCCAAGCGCAGAGAGACTTTCAAGTGTCATGTTTTACTTGGAATTCGTATTCCAATGTCGTCTTCTCAGGGAAGGAAGGTGAATTGTTTTGAAGGTGATTTTGATGAAAAGGGAAAAGTGTAAAAATCTTTGATGTTTGAGTTTTGGTGAATTGTGTTCTTGATGAAAATAAAATGGCAACAAGTGTTGGCTAATCCAAGAGGTCATTCCAATGGGAATGTCAAATTAACTCAAGACGTTCTTCCAATGGTGCCTAGACGTTTGATTGATTAGTAAGAAGCGCGGGACTAAAATGGAGGTGAGGATTCAAGCATATCCCATGACAAGTCTACAGTGTATCAAGAACTCACAACCATGTCCACACTCAACCTAGTCAAATCAAACCTTCGTACACTACGAGGAGGAATGAAAAAGAGTTGATTTAGCATACCCAAGAGGAATTCTCCCTTGGATTAACCAACTTAAAGCTTAGTTACTCATATTTAATGAAAGAACATAAATGAAGTGAAGAAACATTTTGAAGAAATGAAGATTGGAACTTAAATTAATGCAATAAAAGTTAAACTAAGGAGAAGTGCATTGAATACCCATTTAAAAAGCTTGAAATGAAGAAAACTCAATACTACAATGGTAGATTATAAATGATGTATTTAAACTTGCAATGTACTTGAAATAAATGACATTAAAGACAATAAATGAAGCTTACAAGAGTATTCAAGAAGATTACAAGTGAAAATAGGTAGAGGAATGCAAAAATCTAAGCTTTCTCTCTCTAAAACTATGTCTTCCTCCTAGAACTTCTCTCTATATCTCTACAATGCTGAATAATGTGTAATGAATGCTGCATTTTCATCCATGGAGCTCTCCTCTAGCTGTGTGACAAACCTCCCATCCATAGGAGGCTGATTGGATGGCATTGGGCAGGTTAGGACAGGCCTAGCCTGCACTTCCCTGGCTTGCCTCTTTTCTCTCTTCCTCATTAATGCTTGAGCCTCCAAAGTCCAAGCATGGGTGTGGGGAGGCATGTAGATGTGTAAGGGATGTCAGGGGACAAATGTGAGAAGCATAGGTGGGGCCCCCAAATGGCAGAGCTTGAGTTGCAGGCTGTCTGGGCATTCTGGGCAAAACCGTCCAGAATGTTTGTGTATGAACAGTTAAAACAACAATCTAGTAAGCAAAACCTTCCAAAAGGTCGATGCAAACCTTCCGGAAGGTTCATTCCAGTAGACAAAACCTTCCGGAAGGTTTTGGCAGTGAAAATGCAGACCAAGTGCAAACGTTCCAGAAGGTTTATGGCCAAACCTTCTAGAAGGTTTTCATCCAATTTGCCTTTTTCTTGATTTCTTCACCTTCTAATCCTTCCTTTAAGCTATCTCCTCATTTTCATTGACTTTAAAAATTACGATGGGTGCTTAACTCAAGCCATTTACAACTTTTCACCTACATTCACACAAAACTTCATTGAAGAGAAGATTAAACGCATTTCTCCCCAATTCACAACAAAAGCAAGTATAAAAGGTCATAACAACATACAATATATGCAATGTTTTGTGTTAATCATTTAGCAGTGCAGTAGCTAATCCTTGTTCGGTTCAGTGATCTAGTGATTTCCTCTTGCTTAGTTCAGTCACCCAGCAGTAAGACTCTTGTTTGCTATTTGCTACACTATTATGGAACCCAAGCAAGATGCTAACTCCCTTGCTCCATCTTTGCCACTTACCTCTACTTCTCCGGTTCTTCTTAATGGTCCCATGACTTTTGTTAAACTCAATGGGACCAATTATACTTTATGGTCCCGATCCGTTCAAGTCTTTCTTCGAGGCAAAGGATTTAAGAAATATTTAGTGAATCATAAACCAAAGGAAGATACTCCTAGGTATGATAAGTGGGAACAAGAGGAAGCTCAAATTATTTCTTTATTGTTAAATAGCATTGAGCTTAGTATTAGTTCTACTCTGCTCTATCTTGACACTGCCAAAGACATATAGGATCACTTGGCTACTATGTATTCTAGTATAGGATCATCGATCGCTCAGCTCTTGTGGTTCCTAGTAGCCACAGTGATGGTCATCGAGGTAGCTGTGGTAATCGTGGTGGTCGTGGAGGTCGGGGAGGACGTACTGGAGGTCGTAGTTGAGGTCGTTGGGGCCATAGTGACTCTCGTTCCTGTGTTCACTATGGTCGTGGAGGGCACACTGTTGATTTTTATCGGGATTTACGTGGAAAAAATTCCAGTGCTGCTAATCAAGTTTCCTATTAGGATGATACCTCGGTTGTTGCCTTTGTACCTTGATCAGCTCCACCTAACTCTGGGTTTGTTACTATTACACGAGAGGAGTATGCTCAGTTTTTGTCCCAGCAACAGGCTGGTCCATCTTCCTCCGCAGCTACTTTTGCCTAGTCAGATACTGCCTCCACTTGTTTATTGTCCTACATCCGCAGTCCCTGAATCATAGACTTTAGCGCGGCTGACCACATGACTGGTGGGTCTGGTGTCTTTTCTACTTATTAGTCTACTACTTCTACACACAGTGTTACTCTTGCTAATGGTACTTGCTCTAAAATTTCAGGTTTGGGGACTACTCATTTTAGTCCTGATATGTCCCTATCCTCCGTGTTATTTGTTTTTCAATTTCCTTTTAGTTTACTTTCCATTAGCAAATTTAACCGTTCCCTGAATTGTTTCGTAACCTTTTATTCCTCTCATTGTGTATTTCATAATCTCAAGAAGAAGAGGAAGATTGGTACGGGGCATGAAGTTGGTGGGCTATATTACTTTTGACTTTGATTCACCTACTCGGGCTCTATAGACCTCATCGTCCCCCTTTTAGTGGCATTGCAGGCTTAGGCATCCCTCTCTCCAGAATCTGAAGCGCCAAGTCCCAAATCTTAGGTATGTGTCGTCTATGTCGTGTGAAGTTTGTCAGCTTAGTAAGCATCACTGTGTGACATTTCAGTCTAGAGTCAATAATCGTGTGTCTAGTCCATTTGAGTTAATTCATTCTGATGTATGGGGTCTAATAAAGAATATTTCATCTAATAAATATCCTTATTTTGTGTCATTTGAGTATGATTACTCTTGTGTGACCTGGTTGTTTCTTATGAAAGCTCGTTCTGAATTGTTTTCTATACTTGAGACCTTTCGTAAAGAAATAAAAATCCAGTATAGTTGTCGTATCCGTATTTTACGTTCTGATAATGCTCGAGAATGTGAATCTGGTCCCTTTTCAGATTATCTGAGTAAAACTGGCATTATTCATCAAACTTCATGTGCTTACACCTCTGCACAAAATGGTGTCGCTGAGCGTAACAATTGTCATTTGCTGGAAGTCACTCGTGGACTGTTATTCCAGATGAATGTTCCCCGTTATTTTTGGAGTGATGCTGTTCTTACTGCTTGTCACCTTATTAATCGTATGTCTTCTTCTGTGTTAAATGGGCAGAGTCCATATTCTGTCCTTTTTCCTAGTAAGCCCTTAATTTCCTTACATCCTAAGGTTTTTGTGTATGTCTGTTATGTTCACAACTTGGGCCTTGGGTTCGATAAACTTGACCCTCGGGCTACCAAATGTGTATTTCTTGGATATTCCAGCACACATAAGGGGTATCGTTGCTATAGTCGTTCCCTTCGTCGATACTTTACTAGTGCTGATGTCACGTTTGAGGAATCTGTTCTGTATTTTCTGGATCTGCTCAGCCTTTGGATCTGGACTTTGGGTCGTCTCTTATACCACCACCTCTTCTCTTACCGTTAGATATTCCACTACTTACTGTGCTACCATCTACTTCATCACTTCGTGTATACTCTTGTCGTCCTCGCCCATCGACTGAGGTGCCTATACTGTCTTCCTTGCCGTCTCCAGATCCTGGTCCATCAGGTAGTTTAGACTCTTTACCTATTGCTCTTCGAAAAGGTACTCGTTCGTGTGTTACTAACCATCCTATTGCCCATTTTGTTTCATATAATTCATTGTCTTTTGTCTTCTCTTGTTTTACCACTCAATTATCTCATTATTACTTGACCGAATATTTCCTATGCAGTTAGTGTAATAAGTCAATTTATGGGATGTCCTAGAGTATCACATTGGGAGGCAGTTACTCGTATTCTGTGATATCTTAAACGTGCTTACAACCTTGGACTGATATATCAAGCTAATGGACATCTTAGAGTGGAAGGTTTCCCAGATGTTGATTGGGCTGGCTCTCCTTCTGATCAGAGATCAACCACTGGTTATTGTACTTTCTTAGGAGGTAACGTTGTCACATGAAAAAATAAGAAACAACTTGTGGTTGCGAGATCCATTGCCGAGATTGTAGAGATATGAAAAGTGAGGATAAATTTTTCAATTTTGCCGGTAAGGCACTATTCATGCATCATTTGCCGGTAGGGCACTGCATATGCATCATTTAGGCGTAGGTCATGTTTAGAAGCATAATTTGAGTATGCCATAGAAGAGAAACATGCTTAGAATGTTAAAATACACCTACTGTGTAAATTTGAGTCTAAATGGAAATAGTTTCAAAAATTGGACAAAAAGGGTATCTCGAGCGGCGTAGGTGGGACCGGCCAAACCCGGCCACTATCAAAAATATACTTTTTTGAAAATTTTTATTTAAAATAATTTTAAGAACTTTGGTTAAAATTAAATGTTGAATTGAGGCGTTTCGGGACGAGTTGTAATGTAACGGGGTCCCGGATTCATCAAGGGCAAAAGGGTCATTTTGCACCTTTGCCCTCCACTATAAATACAGACATTTTAGTGTAAAAATATCAGTATTTGGCCTGGAGATAGAGCAGTACACGTTTTTGGAGGAAAAATAAAGAAAAACCCTAGGTTCTTCAAGCTTCAAGCCACCAAAACTCATTCCTAGGCCAAGATTCTTGCAAGACTTCCTTCTAAGAAGTTGTTCCTCTCAACAAGAGCTATATTCTCACTAATCGGTTCGTCTATGAAGCAAACACAACTCATTTTAGGTATGATATTTTGCTAAGTTGGTAATAGATTTAAGTTTTCTTGTTTTTCTATGTGTTGATTGAAAGATTTAGATGTTTACTTGATGTTAGAAAATCATTTAGTTGGTAGTTGCTTTGAAAACTTAGAGTTAGTGGTTTAAGTACTTTTGTGTCCTTTGAGTTTCTTGACAATTTGTTGCTATGACAAATGTGTACCTTGCTTATGTGTTGGATTATCATATTCTAGCTTATGTTCATGTAGAGAAACTCTTGTGGTTTGAGAGTTATGATTTATTCCATGAGTTGGTAATTTGTGTATTTGTATTTTCCTTGAGAAATTGTGAAAGTAATGAACATGAAACTTGATCATATGTTTAATCCATTAAATGGTGCTTCACATTCATGTGGGTAAAGTGTTGTGAAGTTGAAGTTATGTTTTACTTTATGAATGAGGCATATTTTAAGTTACACACCATGTGTTTGATGAAATGTTCCATAGAATTTACATTGAGAAAAATCATGGCATCTTGGCATACATGAATCCTTGGAACATAGTGTGGGTTGAGCACTTGGTGCTATGCATTATGAGGGTGTAGATCCTGTGGTGAAAAACCCAAAATCTGGCCAATGACAGTACTCGCGGGCTGACGGGGGCGGACCGTGAAGCGAGACATGGGTGGCATAGAGTTGCATGGGTGTGTCATGCATATTGACATTGCATAGCATTGAGGGATTACGGGGTTGTAGATTTTAAAATGTACACTTGCACATGCCACGCCTTAAATTTGTTCCTAGCATTAGCATTTTGTCATACCAGCAGTTGAGATGACCCATTCGTGGGATATCATATTACAGATGAGGCTCCCGGTACTTGAGACTTGAGGAAGTCTTAAAGGAATGAGAGAAAAAGGGGCTTGAATGAATATTTGGCCTTTGGGACATATTTTGTATGTATGGGCATAAGCCCAAATGACTTGTATTTCAATTTGGAAAAGTAATGGATTATAGACCTTAGGCCATTTTAAAGTGTAAGGGTGTAAACCCAATTGATATGTATGACATCTTTATTTAATTAGCATCATATGTGTATATTGAGACAACTAGATGTGTATGTGAAAACAAATGATGTATGTTTAATTTACATGGATTATGACCACCGAGTGAGGGTGGGTTGTGATATATTTATGCATATGAAAATTGTGAATATTAGGTGGGAAAAAGGCTTGGAAAACAAAGGAGGTTATGTCGAAATTTTATGAAAAATTAAAAGACTTGTTAAGTGTGTAAAACACCTTTTAAATAGGTGGGAATGATGTCAAAAGGGGGGGTTTAGAAACCTTGAAGAAATAGCCTAAAAATGGAAGAAAAGTGGCTTGAAAAACTTTGGAAAAATGTGGGAAATGAATGAGAAACCAATTTATCCAACCTAATGACCTTTCATTTACTTTTCTTCTTTTTTTTCACTCACTCCCCGGGTTTGTGGAAATTCGGGGCATGAAAGAGGCTGAGTATAGAGCAATGGCGCATACAACGAGTGAGTTGACACGGCTACTACACTTTTTCCAGGAAATTGGATTTCCAGTCCAACCCCCTTTATAGTTGTTATGTGACAACCATGAAACTATCCATATCACAGTCAATCCAGTGTTTTATGAGAGAACCAAACATATTGAGGTTGATTGTCATTTTATTCGAGACAAGATAGTAGACGGAGAGATTACGACTCCATTTGTGAGATCTGAAGATCAGCTTGCAGATCTGTTTACCAAAACATTGAGTCGTACACGTCTTACATCAATTTGTTTCAAGCTTGGATTATATGATATATATAGTCTAGCTTGAGGGAGAGTGTTAAGAGTATTAGAGTATTATGTGTAAATATTATAGGGTATATATGTCTTTTGTATCATTACAAGTTAACTATAAATACAAATGGTTTGTGAGAGGTAGGTTAAGTTTTGAACACTCTCTGTTTCTCTCTAATATTGTGTTAATTCTCTCAACTTAACAAAACTAACAAGTGTATGAAGAAACTCAAGAAGAAACGATGAAAATCGGTTCCCACAAAGCGCCAAGCTGATGGTGCTCGAAATCAACTGGACCCAATTACATAACACTTTGGGGTGTGGCCCGGAGAGAGTGTGAATGTGTGTATATGATGGGAAGTGGGCTAAGTGTTAAATGTGAGATAAAGGCAGGAGTATGAATGGTTCACCATAGCCGAAAGACTGAGGTTACATCCACTGTAAGGGAGATTCTTGCTCCTTAGGAGTTGTATTACTTCGGGAAGAAGATTGATGTTACAAGAGATTCGGCTGAAAGCCTTTTATAGAGTATTGCCTAGGTTATTGCTGGGGTGTCCTTTTCTCGTGGTGTCATTAGCTATTTATACATCCTATTTTTAGGATTTCGTGGTGATTCCTTTTTTGACTGATTTTGTGGTCCCCTCTTCGTTCATCCTGCTGTAGGATCTGACATCCTTGACGTTTTTCTGCAACCCACTACGCCTCGAATGGAATACGTGATTCATCTCCACTACTCGTAGGTATTCGTTCGTTAGGATTGTCAGATACTGTCCCCTGTCCATGGATCGCGGTACAACTTTTGGTGAATAGCTTGGTGCCGAGCTCCCAATTCCTGAGCTGGTATCTGTACTGAGCTTGCT
The DNA here is from genome assembly GCA_951799425.1 of Ilex aquifolium. Lineage (NCBI taxonomy): Eukaryota > Viridiplantae > Streptophyta > Magnoliopsida > Aquifoliales > Aquifoliaceae > Ilex > Ilex aquifolium. The sequence goes on along the minus strand of OX637410.1, from coordinate 11,723,616 downwards.
GATGTTAAGCTACCACCTATCCCGAGCTGGTTTATTGTGGGCTTCTATGGGGCTGGGCTGCAGTCCAGCTTGGGCCCAATGAACGCTGTCTGGATGAGGCGTTTAGGTTGTCTTAAATGAGCCCAAAAGGTTTTGGGCTCTGAAGGGGGCCCAGACTTAAATCCATCATCATCACCATCGAATCTAAAACTTCAAGATAATTGCATCAAATTTTAACTACTAAATATACTAATGAAAATTGAAATAAAACCAACCTCCATCGCGTGATTTCCCTTTATATGACAAGTACAAACTCATTTAGGGATACAAATAATTGATTTTTTTTTTTTTTTTGTGACGAGTATTTAAGATTGGCTTGAGATCGTGACAAACTTCAAGTATATAAAGCTCGTTTGGACTCAGTTGAGAAAACGAAACAAATGAGTTCAAAAGTGAATTTGAGTTCAAGCTCGTGAATAATAAATTAAATGAGGAAATTATAGAAAAATGAAAGAATTACTTTGAAAATTTACTAAATAAAAATCATATAAAGAGCCCAGTTATTGAGGATAATAGAAATTACCGGGAGTTTAGAGAAAACACATTTTTTTCATAGGATTAGGGTGTTAGAGATAGATGATGTATTAAAGAAAATGAAGATAGGAAAAGATTTATGACCTAATGGTATACCTATTGAGGTTTGAAAGTGTCTAGGAGATGTTAGTGCATCATGACTAACTAAATTATGTAATAAAATTATACTGACCAAGAAAAAGTCTAACGAGTGGAGAAAGAGTATTTTAGTACCTATATATAAGAATAAGGGAGACATACAAAGTTGAACAAAACAAAAGGATTTAGGATAAGTATGACTAAAATTGAGTACATAGAATATACTTTTAGTAAAAGAAAAAATCGAAACCAAGAATTAGTAAAAGTTAAAGATCAATAGATACCACAAAATGAACACTTTAAATATTTAGGGTCTATTATTCATAGAGAGTGTGATATTGATAATAACTTATACATAGAATTAATGCAAGATGGATTAAATGGTGAAATGTATCTGGTATATTGTGTTATAGACGTATACCCCTTAAACTAAAAGTAAAATTCTATAGAATGACCATATGCATTTATGGTACTGAGTGATGGACAACTATATGAGATAAGTTACCACACGAAAACGTTCAAAAATTGTGTGTGACAAAAATGAGAATGTTAATATGAATGTGCCGTAAAATTAGGAGCTAATATATACGTGAAAAAGTAAAAATAACACATATAGAAGATAAGTTAGGGAAGAATCGATTTAGATGGTTTGGATATATTTATTAATAGTCTACTACGACACCAATGAAAAAGAAGGATATAATAGTCATTGGAAGTAAACGTAGGAGTAAAGAAAGTCCAAAATTAACTTTAAATAAAATAATAACTTAAACCCCTTGATATTTAAAACATTACATACAAACTTCCTTAGACCCCTTAAATTTAAAATATTACATTTAAACTAAAAATACTCCAATTAATGATATAATATCAAATATTTTAAATTTTACAATCAATATTCATGTTCTATTATGTTATTTATTGAAACAATCAAGAATAAAAATCTAAATTTTTCTTTAAAAAATCATATTAATACTATTGATGCCAAAATATGGATGACGTCCACGTCCATTTGTTATACTTTGATCACCTGAAAAAGAACTTTTCGATGACTAAGTCAGTAAGTAACTCAAATATATAAACTGCGCTTAGAAGTTAAGAGTGGCATACCTGGGGCATATTGGACTAAATGGACTTTTCAACTTAGGTCAATTTTTCCATTATCAAGTACAATATATAAAATAAGTCTAATCAACATTTTTTTTTCTATTATATCATCTATTGACATAAAACTCAAATAAAATCTCAATTTTTTAGGAAAAATAGTAATCTATATAAATATATCAAAGAACTCAATTTAACGCTCATTTTCATACGATTAAACTGTCTACTGGAATAAAATTAAAAAACTAAATAAGGGGTCAAACTATAATGGACACAATATCTTCTATCTTTAATTGAGTTAATTTGGTCATTTAATAGATTTTGTAAGTTTTGAAACTAATAAGGGGTTTAAGTGTAATATTTCACATTTAAGAGGTCTAAGTGTTATACGTCTATAAATTTTAGGGAGTCTGGGTATAATTTATTAATGGATATACTAAGGAACATTGAGTGCATGATCTAAGTGTTACATTTGTACAAACTTTAGGAGGTTTGTATGTAAATTTCAAATGTTAGAGAACCTAAGTGATTAAGTGACAAACCTTAAGGGATTTGAGTGTAATTTTCCATCTTTTTTTTTCATTTTGTTGTGTTCACGTGATCATAAAATATGTGTCATTATCATAATAAGGAGTTAAGAGGAAGGGTAAAACTGCGAGTGACGTGTCCACTTGGTGCACTTAACATATATAAGCTACTACAACAACGACGAAGAAGAACCAGTGTTTTCCCAAGTCAAGGCCAGACCTCAGAGAGTAAACATGGCGGAGTCGAAGATGGTACATCCACCATTGGTTACATACGTATCAATACTCTCACTTCTCACGCTTTGCCCTCCTTTCGTTATTCTACTGTAAGTCCTTGATAACTTCATTCACCTTTAGCAACAGGAATCTCCAGATCTAATGGACTTTCACTGCAATTTTTTCCTAGATTCGTAGTATCACCAAGTTTCTTTGATATATAGTGTTTGAAGTGTACTTTTGTCGCCTAGAAAATGCAAATTAAGTTTGCTTTACCCTCCGTTTGGTTGCTGGGAAAACTGGGGCCAAGAAAAGGAAACGAAAGTTAGTGATTCGGTTCCCAAAAATCAAATCTTAGCTTTTTTCTACCTCACAATTCAATTCACAAATGTATAGTTGGATCACAGCAAGTACTGTTGCAAAAAATCAAATTGTTGAAATGAACGATTATCTAATTAAAAGATGTTTCTCTTTGAACTGGGGGGGTATTAAGCATGCTGACCGTAATTCAATGGGACTGCATAATGTAAGTCTACCTAAGTTATTGAATCTGAGCAGCATGGGTGGAAATGGATACTATACTGGAGGGATACCTTACAAATTTGATATTATAGCTAAATTGTGTATGTGCTTTATTGAGTTCAAGGGACCAAGGAGATTCATTTATTTGAAATTCTTGCTACTCTATCGAAATTTCAAATATTTGCTATTCTTTGGCACTAAATCATAATTTGCTACAATTATATGCAGATGGTATACGATGGTCCACGTTGATGGGTCTATATTGGAGACATGTAATTATCTAAGGCAACATGAGCTACAGGGATTTATTGATATTTGGCCAAAACCCACTGCAATTGCATGGAAGATAATTTTCTGTTATGGAGCATTCGAGGCTGCCCTTCAGCTTCTGTTGTTGAAGGACCAATATCTCTTTCAGGGAATAGGCCTGTCTACAAGGTACCAGATATTCAACACTTGCACTGTAGAACTCTTTCTTATTATCTCAGAAAAAGAAAGAGAACCTAGAGACTAATAGTTAATAAAAACAAGTACAATTAGCTGCTATAAAATTAACTTGTTGGGTTTGACACTCTTTGCTTGTTGCAGGCAAATGGTTTGGCAGCATATATGGTAACATTAATCACATATCTTGGTCTTTGGTGGTAATGACTTTCTTCATCAAATCTGGTTATTAAGGCTTGCCTATGTGCTTTAGGCCACCTAAGAATTGTGGCTTAGAGGGCTCCAAATTCTATGTAACATTGTTTTAGTTGCTACTATGAGCACTTATATTAGTTGAAGCACTTCGATACTGTAAATCTGCATATTTTTAGCTATTGTCTGCTACACTTTCTTCAGGCTCTTCCTCGTAATTTTAGAGGACTGATTATTGGAAGATTATGTCTTCGTTTTGACCTTGCTTGTTGTCTTATTGGAGTTACTGCATTGGCTCCTTTGTTTTATGCTCTAAACTGTGAGAAACAAGGATGTTTTAGTATCACATTATTTGTAATAAGGGCTTCATCTTGTATTTTTATTGTTTGTAGTTGCTCTTTTGAATAGAAGTGATCCTTAAAGATTGTTGATTGTAGTCATAATGTAACTTTTGTACCAACTTCTTTTCCAGGTGTTGGTTTGTCTAAAATAACTATTCAGAGCCAATATCTTTTCTGATGCTTGTAGCTTTTTACAATATTGTTGTTGGATTAGTTGTTTGAGTTATTCAGAGCCCATGCCTTGTCTCATGCTTGTAGGTTTTTTGCAAATATTAATGTTCTGATTAATTGTTTGAAGTAGCATGACTTTTATCAGAAAAACTTACTGTCAACGTTGACTTCACATTCTTTGGAATTTCACTTCTTTTACTCGGGAAACAATATGTTACATTTGATTTTTGGTATCTATGAACAAGAGCTACACATTACAATGTGGGTATTAATTGCTTATCTGCATTGAATTCTTCAGGTTTGGGATATTCAACCCAACGCTTGCCTATGATCATCTGGGAGAAATATTTTCAGCACTCATTTTTGGAAGCTTCATCTTCTGTATTTTCTTATGCATAAAGGTGAGGATTTACATTAAGGCTAATTCTTGCTTAGATATCTTCGTACATGGGTCTACTTTGCTGGGCCTAGTGATTCATGTATAACAGGGTCATGTGGCACCATCTTCAACTGATTCTGGTTCATGTGGAAACGTAATAGTCGATTTCTACTTGGTGAGCCTCTTTGCACCACTTATTGTATTTTATGACCATCTAATTGCGTGTTGCTTTCAACTACTTATTTAGAGAATTTGTTCATTGCTTTGTTATGTGCCTCTATGCATTCATCTTGCTACTAATGAATTATGAGCTCAAAAAATTGGTTCTTTTGTTTCGGCTTTCTTATCTCATAATCCCGATATAGCTGATGTTATTAATGTATTCACATTTCACCAACTTCCTTTGTCCTATGTGTTCAAACATGAATCCCTAGCTGGTGATCTTCAAAGCAAAGTAAAAAATTGCAATAATATATTTTCATTATGTTAGGACTTATGTTTGGGGGTGTGATGGCAATTTAATCATTTTATATTCTTATGTATTGTTTCATGTGCTTGTCATTCTTTCAGGGTTTGGAGTTGTATCCTCGCATTGGCAAGAACTTTGATATCAAATTTTTCACAAACTACAGATTTGGGATGATGTCCTGGGCAGTTCTTGCCGTGAACTATTGCATAAAGCAGGTAAATGCTCCAAGGCAATGCTTGATTTGAATTTCAAATTAACCTACCATGGAGAACTTCCTTGCTCGGCTGTGTATGCTTGATTCTTATCAGTACATAGACTTATGTGATCTGCTTATTGTTGTTTTGATGTGTACTTTCTCTATCTATCAGTATGAAGCACAAGGGAGAGTGGTTGATTCTATAATTGTAAATACTATATTGATGCTGGTGTATGTCACAAAATTCTTTTGGTGGGAAACTGGATACTGGAACACGATGGATATTCCACATGATCGAGGTTGATAAAGGCTTTTTTCTTTCTCATGTTCCATCTCTAGATCTCATCTTTGTTATGTTTTCCCTTTTCTAATTTTGCCAATTCTCAATATCACTATGGTTGAATCTACATTCTGTTTTGGCAGATGGCTTTTATATTTGTTGGGGATGCTTGATATGGGTTCCATCTGTGTATATCATCCTGTGAATCTGGGAGCTTAGGTATGTGTCATCCAGAAATTGGTGATATGAACACCTCTCTTCTACTCCACTTCCCATAATGTGATGGTGATGCTGACAGAAATGATGTGATGGTTATAAACTCTTGTAACCAGTTGCGAATAAATGTCTCAATGTTGTGCCCATTGGACTCTAAAAAAAATTGAGTAAGCTCAAGTGGGAGAAATTGACTGATACACTAAAAAAAACAACATAGTAAATTAAAGTAGTAAACTGTTACATTTGTCTATTTTAGTAGTTTAGAGGTCCACTTATTATCTGAAAAGTTGGTCAAATATGATGGTAGACAAAAGTTTGGTTGTCCAAATTTGGCTGTAAAATACAAAGCTATGACTAGAAAAATTTGGGTTTTATGCCTTCTGTTTTTGGTTGCTATCTTACCATTTTGTTCCCTAACAAGCTATCCTATTGTTCCACCTTGCAATATATATTCTCGTAGCAGGCATTCTATGTATATACATCAACTATGACTGTGACTGGCAAAGGCAAGAATTTCGCAGAACAAATGGCAAGTGCGTGGTTTGGGGGAAAGCTCCATCAAAGGTACTTGGGGGCATTGTCATGAGTTCTTGTTACCTGTCTTGTCTGATTTCTTTTGTACTTTAACTGGCAATTTTATAAAGTTCTTTGCTGCAGTTTTTGCTTGTTTGCTAAGAATCAATGTGGTTCTTTCTTGTACAGATTGTTGCCTCATACACTACAACATCAGGTGAGACGAAGACCAGCCTTCTCCTAACCTCGAGATGGTGAGTTATTTTTATATTGCATTTTGCTAATAGAACCCAGAAACATTAATAAAAGAGTTGTTTAGGATGGATTGAGGTAAGTTCAGTAGGTCCTAGTTCATCAAACAAATTTAGTGAACTCGCAGATCATGCATATCAAAATGGTTAGAACTTTCATGGAAGTTGAGAATTTCTTTTAATTTTTTTTCTTAAATCCTCGTAATCAATTCCTTGACATGTACCCACTCAGTGAGCTAGAGAGTGACCAATTTTTTGAACATGGCCTTGGGTTGTGGTTTATAGTGACTTTTAGTTTCTTTTTTGCTTAATCATGTCTAATAAATAACAATTTCTATGGTTCTTGTAGGTGGGGCTTCTCACGCCATTTCCATTATGTACCAGATATATTAGCCGCCTTTTTTTGGACTATGCGAGCCCTTTTTAACCATGTAAGCATTTATACGCATACTTGGTATAACTGCAGTTGGTTGCATTTGGCTGAAATCTGATTCTGTTGGTCTTCTCGTCTGTAGATTCTTCCTTATTTCTATGCGGAGTTTCTTACCATCCTTCTTTTTGACCGAGCCAAAAGGGATAACGATCGATGCCAATCAAAGTAAGAAAATACAACCTTCATCTGTTATTTGATTTGCTTCCTTTGAGGAACACTAATTACATCTTCTGAGAATTGCTGGAAGAGTTTTTGCAATCAGCATTGAAATGCCAAGTTTTTTGTCATCCATTAGTCTTTGGACCGTGAGCATGATATTATGTTGATAGTTACGAATTTATTATTGTCAAACTTGAGCATTACCCTTTTTGAGTGAATATACCCACCAATTCCTAAAATTGAGGGCTATTGACATGCTGTCATTGTAAGACTACACATTCCATTGCACCTAGAAACAATCACAATGGAGTTAATTGTTCTTGTACTTGAGCCAAAGATGCAGTCCTTTGCTGTCTTCTAGCTTTTCTTAGACATTACACAAAACAATAAGGTGAATCGTGTACAGCGAAGTATTTTCTGGTTGTCGTCATTTACTTGCCTGAATACTACCAAATGTGATGAACACAAGCAATGTGCTTTTGGTGGTGATCAATCAAATATGCTGCTAAAAACATAACATAAGTAGGGCTGCAATTTATCCAGTTATTGAATGTGTTCTTACAGCATCTGCCCCAAGTCCCCTAACAAGATGTGCAAAATTGCTACTTACAGGTATGGGAAATACTGGAAGTTATATTGCGAGAAGGTTCCCTACAGAATTATACCTGGAATCTACTAAAATTTTGTTCCGTCTTTATACCCAGCTACCTTGAATCTACTCTGCCTGTTTGCGACCTATTAAGATGTGACATAAGAATGTGATTTGTAGCCTGTCTGTGGGTCATCTTTCTAGAATGTCACTTGGGCCGGAAGGTCCCCGCTGCCTTGTGGTGTAATGGTAACAAAATTGACCATTGGGACGCTTGTTTTGTTAGTTATCCCCTTTTTTTGAATTCTTCGTTTGATCTTATTGGTTTTCAAGACTCGAGGTTTTGTATTGGCAGAGCCACTAGTAGTTGTGGTAGAAGAACTCTCGATTTTTAGCTTTTGAAGTGGATGCTTGTTCATCCTTTTTGACTCATTGGGTTGTAATATTGGTTGTCTCCTAATTGTTTTCTCTTATCAAGTTTGGATGACATGAATGAAAATCTATTACAGAGACATAAGATTTCTAGTAAGTGCATGCACTTCTCGCTATTGTTCCATTCATGCATTTCGTAAAAGGGGGAATTTTTACAAGTATAGGAATTGAACCTGAGCTGAATATGAACAAAATTTTAAGCTCATATAAAAACAAGCTGAGCCCGAGCTTGAACCTGAGCAATGTGGTTGGCTCACACAAGCTCACTTTAATTTTCTTCATGGGCTAATCTCTTTTTGCACCTCGAAAGATATTTCGATTTTTAATTTGTACTTTCAAACATTAAAAATTTAAATTTATACCCTAAATGTTCTGAATTGGTAGTAATGTGTACTTGACCCAGACTGTCATTCAGTTTTCCATCATAAATTGAAACACATGAAGTGTAAGTGTTTCGGGAATGAGAATAAGTTATGTCCATTGTTGCAAATTTTCGTCTGAGATCAATTTGGCACCATTTTGTGTGTCAAAAATAAGCTTTTATTAATCAGATAGAGGTTAACTCTATCATGTGTAACTCATAAAACACCAATAATCTATCAATTTATACATAAATAAGCTCATGCCTGAAGTAATTACGATTCACGTGCTTAAATTTACAATGAAAAATTAAAAAATAGTCTAGGCGAGGTCCACATTGCCATTTAATCATAACATTAAAGGCGTCAATTAAAATTTTTAAGGATCAAAATAATTTTTTAGAGTACAAAATGGCATTAACCATTTCTTAATTCTCTTTATCTCAAAGACAAGTTATTTTTGTCTTATATAGGGTCACTCAAGTGACCAATAAAAAGAAAAGTCAAACATAAATTTAACAACTTCTGATTCCGGCCACTTTACCCCCTTAAAAACTACAAGTCCAGCCTGAGCATATAAAGACTTGTCAAGCTCGCCTATTTAACATTTCTATTTAAAACCTTCGTGTTGTTAATAGTGACAAACTAGTTTTTATCCTCCACCTATATTTTGGGATCAAGTCATATTCCCAATAAGAGAAAATATTAAATATAACGATGATACTACATCAAAAAATAGATACTTAGAAATATGCATGCATGAGGGGTGTGAACAAATTTCTGGTACTAATAAAATATTAAACTGAATAGAGAAATAAAAGAAGAAATAAAAAATAATTGAATAAAAAAGAGGAAAAAAATAAAAAGAAAACTATCATTAAATAATGAGAAAGAGGGGGAAAAATGGCAAATATAAAAAACAAAAAATAAAGAAAAGCTAAAACCTTAACTGGTATGTACTTTTTCCCAGAGAGAAACACAGAACAGAGCAAGAATAATAGCTGGTCTTCACTCCATCTCTCTCTCGCAGTTGTATCTATCTTCCCTTCCTCACCCACCCTTGTGCCACCATCCTCCGGCCTTCTTCCGGCAAACTAAAGGTGTGTAAATTTTTGGTTAAAATTTGGAACAATACTAGCGGCAATGGTCGAAATTTCTAGACTATTTAGTTCGATCATAAGAAAACGTTTCTTCGGCAATTTTTATTTTATTTTATCATAAACAAGTTGTGCTATATTTTACCATTGTTTCAGGGTTTGGATCTATTAGCCTCGCCCACTTGTTTTTTTTTTTCATTTTTATTTTAGAAAGAGTTTTGGTAACTGGCACTTACATTCTTTATTGATCTTGAATCAGTTACGTTCAAATAGTTATGAGCATAACAGTTGGTATCAGAGCAGATACCATCATGAGTTTGGGTCACGGAAGGGTTGCCTATACGCTGGATTAAAATGTCGTCCTATTATGTATAGACATAGTGCAATCGCATGACCTTCCAGGAAGGAGTTGATTTTTACTAGCCCACCATTCCTAACCTTAGTCAGGAATGGAGTAAGGGATGATCTTTTGATAACAAGGCGAGTTTTGTTTGTCTCTCATGCCATTCTGAGGCTATGGAGCCACCGCCGTGTCGGCATAGCCATGTCTGGTGCCGTTGTCAAATTGGGGCCCACCACCTATCGTCCAACTTCCAGACACATTTCTATTCCTTCAGAGAACAACTGGTAGGTAACTTAACATCCCTACCCCAGCTCCGGCTTTTTGAATATCGGTAGGTGAGTGAAGGCGCCAAAGAGAAAGTGTTACCAACGTATATAGAGTGGACCGACGTGGAAGTCGGCTCTAGGTGTGGTAGAATGTTACAATCAAATAGTTATGGGCTCTAAACCCCCATAAGTCCTGTGTCTTTTGGATCAATAGTTGGGTTCATAACAGAATCATGTGCTTTGATGGATGAAATATATCATAGTTCATGGCTTATGCAAAATCTAATAATGTCTCTCATTTATTGTGAGTGTGTGCGCTAGATATGATTCACTCTATTTATCGTTGTTGTGAATGTGTTTTTATTATTCACCTGAAAAATGATATCTTTGATATGTTAACATGCACAAGTTTGCATAGTTTATCACTTTTTTCAAATATAATGTTTTGTAAACTGTACTAATGTTTAATTTATATGTGATCTGATGATTGCTACCCAGCTAATGGGTTTTTGGTCCAATGGTACTCCTTACCTTGTGAAGGTTTTGCCTTCTTGAGGTCAATGGTTCAAGCCCCCTTCCCCTCCCCCTACCCCTCCCCCTCCCCCCCGGGAAAAAAAAAAAGTCGTACATATGTGCACTTTAAAAAAAAAAAAAAAATTGCTACCCAACTTCCCTTTATTTCTTCTTCTCATATTTTACATGTTTGCATCTTCTTGGCCAGCCATGACCATGACATTTGGAGCCCATACCGAGCTATAAAGATGCATTGCAGCTTCCACCAAATCCTTTTCCACCAAGTTTGCATAGTTCGATCATAAGAAAACTTTTTTTCAGCAATTTTAATTTTATTTATCATAATCATGTTGTGCTATATTTTACCATTGTTTTAGGGTTTGGATCTATTAGCCTCGCCCACTTATTTTTTTTTTCATTTTTTTTTTGTAAGAGTTTTGGTAACTAGCACGTACTTTCTTTATTGATCTTGAATCTGTTACGTTCAAATAGTTATGAGCATAACGGTTGGTATTAGAGCAGATACCATCATGAGTTCGGGTCACGGATGGGTGGCCTATACGCTGGATTAAAATGTCGTCCTATTATGCATAGACATAGTGTTATCGCATGACCATCCAGGAAGGAGTTGATTTTTACCATCCCATCATTCCTGACCTTAGCTAGGAATGGAGTAAGGGATGATCTTTTTTATAACAAGGCGAGTTTTGTTTGTCTCCCATGCCATTTAGAGGCTATGGAGCCACCGCCGTGTCGACATAGCCATGTCTGGTGCCGTTGTCAAATAAGGGCCCACCACATCTCGTCCAACTTCCAAACACATTCTTATTCCTTCAAAGAAAAACGGGTAGGTAAATTAACATCCCTACCTTGGCTCCGGCTTTTTGAATATCGGAAGGTGAGTAAAGGCGCCAAAGAGAAAGGGTTACCAATGTCTATAGTGTGGACCGCTGTGGACGTCAGCTCCAGGCATGGTAGAATGTTACGATCAAAGAGTTATGAGCTCTAAACCCCCATAAGTCCTGTGTCTTTTGGACCAACAGTTGGGTTCATAACAGAATCCTGTGCTTTGATGGATGAAATATATCATAGTTCATGGCTTATGCAAAATCTAATAATGTCTCTCCTTTATTGGGAGTGTGTGCGCTAGATATGATTCACTCTATTTATCGTTGTTGTGAATGTGTTTTTATTATTCACCTGAAAAATGATATCTTTGATATGTTAACATGCACAAGTTTGCATAGTTTATCACTTTTGTCAAATATAATGTTTTGTAAATTGTACTAATGTTTAATTTATATGTGATCTGATAATTGCTATCCAACCAATGGGTCTTTGATCCAATGGTACTCCTTACCTTGTGAAAACTTTGTCTTCTTGAGGTCAAGGGTTCCAGCCCCCTTTCCCCCTCCCAAAAAAAAAAGTTGCACGGATGTGCAATTTTTAAAAAAAAAAAAAAATTGCTACCCAACTTCTCTTTATTTCTTCTTCTCATATTTTAGGTGTCTGCATCTTCTTGGCCTGCCATGACCATGGCATTTGGAGCCCATACCGATCTATCAAGATGCATTGCAGCTTCCACCAAGTTTGTATAGTCCGCTCATAGGAAAATGTTTCCTCGACAATTTTTATTTTATTTTATCATAATCATGTTGTGCTATATTTTACCATTGTTTCAGGGTTTGGATCTATTAGCCTCGCCCACTTGGTTTTTTTTTTTTTAGTAAGAGTTTTGGTGACTGGCATGTACTTTCTTTGTTGATCTTAAATCTATTACGTTCAAATAGTTATGAGCATAATAGTTGGTAACAGAGTAGATACAATCATGAGTTCAGGTCAAGGAAGGGTGGCCTATACGCTAGATTAAAATGTTGTACTATTATGTATAAACATAGTGCTATCGCATGACCTTCCAGAAAGGCGTTGATTTTTACCATCCCACCATTCTTGACCTTTGTCGGGAATGGAGTAAGGGATGATCTTTTGATAACAAGGCGAGTTTTGTTTGTCTCCCATGCCATTATGAGGCTACGGAGCCACCGTCGTGTCGGTATAGCCATGTATGGCGCCGTTGTCAAATATGGGCCCACCACATCTCATCCAACTACCAAACACATTCCTATTCCTTCATAGAACAACTGGTAGGTAACTTAACATCCCTATCCCGGCTCCGGCTTTTTGAATATCAGTGGGTGAATGAAGGCGCCAAAGAGAAGGGTTACCAATGTCTATAGAGTGGACCGCCGTGGACGTCAGCTCTAGGCGTGGTAGAATATTACAATCAAATAGTTATGAGATCTAAACCCCCATAAGTCCTGTGTCTTTTGGATCAACAGTTGGTTTCATAATAGAACCCTGTGCTCTGATGGATGAAACATATCATATTTCATGGCTTATGCAAAATCTAATAATGTCTCTCCTTTATTGGGAGTGTGTGCACTAGATATGATTCACTCTATTTATCGTTGTTGTGAAAATGTTTTTATTATTCAGCTGAAAAATGAAATCTTTGATATGTTAACAAGCACAAGTTTGCATAGTTTATCACTTTTGTTAAATATAATGTTTTCTAAATTGCACTAATGTTTAATTTATATGTGATCAAATAATTGCTACCCAACCAATGGCTCTTCGGTCCAATGCTACTCCTTAACTTGTGAAAGTTTTGCCCCCTTCCCCCTTCCTCCTCCCCCTCCAAAAAAAAAAAAAAAAAAGTTGTACAGATGTGCACTTTAAAGAAAAAAAAAACTGCCACCCAACTTCCCTTTATTTCTTCTTCTCATATTTTAGGTGTCTGCATCTTCTTGGCCTGCCATGACCATGGCATTTGGAGCCCATACTGAGCTATCAAGATGCATTGCAACTTCCACCTAGTTTGCATAGTCTGATCATAAGAAAATGTTTCTTCGGCAATTTTTATTTTATTTTATCATAATCATGTTGTGCTATATTTTACCATTGTTTCAGGGTTTGGATCTATTAGCCTCGACCACATGTTTTTTTTTTCGTTTTTTTTAGTAACAGTTTTGGTAACTGGCACGTACTTTCTTTATTGATCTTGAATCTATTACATTCAAATAGTTATGAGCATAACAGTTGGTATCAGAGAAGATACCATCATGAGTTCGAGTCACGAAAGGGTGGCCTATACGCTAGATTAAAATGTCGCATTAAGTATAGACATAGTTCTACCGCATAACCTTCTAGGAAGGAGTTGATTTTTACCATCCCACAATTCCTGACCTTAGTTAGGAATGGAGTAAGGGATGATCTTTTGATAACAAGGCGAGTTTTGTTTGTCTCCCATGCCATTATGAGGCTATGGAGCCACCGTCGTGTCGGCATAGCCATCTTTGGTGCCGTTGTCAAATAGGGGCCCACCACCTCTCGTCCAACTTCCAGACACATTCCTATTCCTTTAGAGAACAACTGGTAGGGAACTTAACATCTCTACCCCGACTCCAATTTTTTGAATATCGGCAGGTGAGTGAAGGCGCCAAACAGAAAGGGTTACCAATGTCTATAGAGTGGACCGCTGTGGACGTCAGGTCTAGGCGTGGTAGAATGTTACGATCAAATAGTTATGAGCCCTAAACCCCGATAAGTCCTGTGTCATTTGGATCAACAGTTGGGTTCATAATAGAGTCATGTGCTCTGATGGATGAAACATATCATAGTTCGTGGCTTATGCAAAATCTAATAATGTCTATCCTTTATTGGGAGTGTGTGTGCGCTTGATATGATTCACTCTATTTATCGTTGTTGTGAATGTGTTTTTTTTATTGACCTGAAAAATGAAATCTTTGATATGTTAACATGCACAAGTTTGCATAGTTTATCACTTTTGTCCAATATAATGTTTTGTAAACTGTACTATTGTTTAATTTATATGTGATATCTGATAATTGCTACCCAACTTCCCTTTATTTCTTCTTCTCGTATTTTAGGTGTCTGCATCTTCTTGGCCTACCATGACCACGGCATTAGGAGCCCATACCGAGCTATCAAGATGCATTGTAGCTTCCACCAAATCCTCTTGCCAAAAATCATATATCACCCATCCATGTCCTTGTGCACTCAAGTTTAATTCCTTCTTAAATAGGCTGCAACCATTATCAATAACTTCTGGAGTAGGGCCTCAAAGATATAGGAAGAGTAGCATCACATTATCAATGTCAAGTAGCAATAACAGTGGAAATACTAGTAAGGATGGCAGTCTCACATATAAGGATACTGGTGTGGACATAGATGCTGGATTAGAGCTTGTTAGGAGAATTGCGAAGATGGCGCCTAGGATCGGAGGCTTTGGAGGGCTATTTCCCCTTGGTACATTTTCATTTGCTCTGATCTTTTTTGTGTTTGTTGCTTCCATTACCTTTTTCCCCCTTTTTTCTGTTAAAGGCTCTCAAATTCTTAAAATATGCATGAATCTGCATTTCAAACATTATTTTAATTGCATGAACTCTTTGGCGAAATTCATGCAATAAATAGTATTGCTGCAATGCATTCAGCCAGAATTTATACTCAAGTCAAAAGCTTCTACAAAATTTTGTCTTGCTTTGTTACTTAAATGCCATAATTACATTTAGTATTGGCCGCTACCATTGGTTATAGCATGTGCAACTTGTTCTAGTAGTGCTTCTTTTAGGGACATTAGGAGATAGATTATGGACAATGGGCTTCTTTCGGTACATAGATTATGAGGAGTACTTCTTATATAGTGGTTTTATGCTCATCTTCGTTTCTTAATTTAATTTCCTATGTTCTTTTTTTTCTTAGGTTAGGGGATTCCTATCTTGTGGCCGGTACAGATGGCATAGGAACAAAACTTTAGCTGACATTTGAAACTGGAATACATGAGACTATTGGGATTGATCTGGTAATGTTAATGGGCATCTTGTTGTGTGTATGTGCTACTAAAGTTAGGAAATCTGATACATTTCCTTTTCAGGTTGCAATGGGTGTCAATGATATTGTTACTTCAGGTGCAAGGCCTTTATTTTTTCTTGATTACTTTGCTACAAGCTGCCTTGATGTTGATCTTGCTGAAAAGGTATGGAAACAATGTGAAAGGTCATATATATGGGATTGTAAGACGTTTATATATGGGAGCGAAAGGTCAATTTATCTGTCAATTTTTTTTTTTTTTGTGCAGGTTACAAAAGGCATTGTTGGTGGTTGCCAACAATCTGATTGCACTCTTTTAGGTGGAGGGGTATCTCTGTTACTTTTTATAGCCTTTTATTAAATCTAAGACAGTGATTATAAACCTATTGATGTGTTTTGTATTGTTGAATATGACGAGGGGGAATACTAGTGTTAGGTACACAAACCATTTACATAATCTAATGTTATGGTAAATAACGAGGTTTTTTTCAATCATATTAGCCTATATACTATTTTCAATGTTTGATGAGGAATTCGTATAATATTTTTGGGGGTTCATATAATTTTTTCTCTTTTTTGGGCACACTATAGTCTAGGAGCTTGGAAATGTGTTTTTCAGTTTATATTTTGAGAATACATTTTACTCCGCTAAAAAAAAAAAAGAAGCTGAATTTGAGTCTTGGTATGTTAGGAAGAAATATGAAAAAATAGGTGACTTTTGAAGAAAGAAATTTCCTTCAGTTGAACTGAGTGGATTGAGCATATGTGCCTTGCAGACTGCAGAGATACCAGATTTCTACGCAAATGGCGAGTATGATCTTAGTGGTTTTTCTATTGGCATCATGAAGAAGGATTCAGTTATTGATGGGAAAACCATTACGGTCGGAGATGTCCTTATTGGTCTGCCATCTAGTGGAGTTCATTCTAATGGTTTCTCTCTTGTTAGAAAGTATGTCAATGCTTCAATAGACTTCTTTTTTTAAGGTAGTAAAAAGGATATAGTGTCATTCATTATCTTTTGTTGATAGCTTTGAAACAATCTCTATAGGGTTCTCGCTCGAACCGATCTTTCTTTGAAGGACCAACTTCCTGGTGATTCTATTTCATTACGTGAAGCTTTGATGGCACCCACTGTTATATATGTTAAGCAGGTCTTCCCGCACCTCTGTTTCACGTAACTTCTAAATGTTGTTGTCTTGGTTAATTGCTTGAAATGCACTGATCTCATCTTTTGATTTGGTAAAAACAAGTGCTTGACATTATCAGCAAGGGAGGTGTCAAAGGGATAGCCCACATCACAGATGGTGGTTTTACAAACGGCATACCTCGAGTGCTTCCTAAAGGCCTCATGGCTGTCATTTATAAGGACTCTTGGGTGGTTCCCCTGTTTTCAAATGCATCCAAGAGGTAAGAATCTTCGCAACCTTTAATTGCATTGCTTGAAGGTTGAATTTTTGTTTTTTTAAAGGAGAATATTTTACCAAACTAACCAACATTTTGGCAAGTTGTCTAGCTTTGATTGCTTGTCCAATTTTATTTCGAGATTGGGACATGGATGTCATACATATGTCTTTGCGTATCTATTTCATTACTAAATATTTTTTATTGGCCTTAGGCTGGAAAAATAGAAGATGTTGAAATGAGGTGGACGTTTAATATGGGAATTGGGATGGTTCTAGTTGTTAGCAAGGAAGCTGCTGTTACAATTCTTGGGGATGTTCATAGGGCGAGTACAGTATACTACATCGGTGAGGTTGTAAGTGGTGATGGAGTGAGCTATCAATAATTTGAATACGAAAGTTTCGAAGTCTTGGCATGATTATTTTCTTGTCCTTGATGAGGTGAGATATGCATTGTGTTGTGGCCTTCTTCCATACTATTTGCAAGAATAACTTAAATATAGTCTTGTAACTTGTATTGATACGATGAAATGTCATTTTAGTTGTCTTCTTGTCATGCAAACACCTTAAAGTAGTTATTGAATCAGGTTTGTTATTACTCATTATCAACTTGTATGACATATTATTTTGTATTACTGTCCTAGTTCTCGGTTTGTGCCAATAGTGAATTTTATGTACAAATTACATGCTTTCATTGTCTTGTTTCTTGTTAAAATTTTTCAGAATTGGAGAAAGTGGTGGGTAGGTTCGGCAATGGGAGCAGAGGCATGTTTGTCAGCAGTTATTGTCCTAGCTTTTCTCCTCCATAAAGCTTCTGCTTTTAAAGGTCGAGGTTTGATCCCTTGGGAGTAGGGGTGGCAATTTCTGACACAATACGAAAACATGAGCCGAAATTGACACGAAATTAGTGGGTTAGGGTTGATCATTTCTCGACAAGAATCCGTATATGACATGACCCATTAACACGAATAATAATGGGTTGAGTTAGTGTGAAATAAGAACAACGCAAAATTGATACGATTAACATGTTTAAGTAGTATTAAAAGAATAAAATATTAATTTTTTATTATATTTTATCAAGTAGTGGTCCGACTCCCGTCCAAAAAAAGATAATTTTACTCATTTTTATTTTTATATTTATTAAGTTAATTTTTAATTTATAGAAAAAGTATGAACATAGGTTCGATTAAGCGATAATGAAATCCGTGCTTGAAGGTCAATACAACATGACACGATTAGTTAAACGGATTGGATTAAGGTTAACTAGTATTCAACATGACACGACACGATTATCACCCCTACTCAAGAGGTTCTTGCTAGTACACTGGCTCTATTGTGTGCCTCAACTGTCAACACAACCTGTTGGATAGTTGAATGATAAACGTACAATTACCAAAGCAATTTCTTGTACCTCCTAGTAGATCCTCCCACTCTAGCCAGTGAAGGAACCATTCCTTGATTAATTGAAAATCACAAGTCGAATTTCTCTCTACCTATTCGATTATCAAGCTCTTGACACCTTTTCTAGCCCAGTGCCCTTCAATGCAATCGCAGATATGTAGCGAAAGATGGATCCAAGTCCTCTAACTGTTGATAGACTATTGAGGCAAATTGAGGTATAGTATATTGAAGGAATCAACATCCATTGAATATTTTTGCCAATGTACCAAAAAGCAATGCGTTTCTCATTGTGACTCTCATTTAAATTGATATTTACGCTGCGTTTGGTATGTGGTAAAAAACCATGAGAATGAAACTTCAATGTTTGGTATGTAGTAATGAAAATCCATTCCCATTCCCATAGAATATCTAATCCCATTAACATATGATCTGTTATCTATAATAATAAAACAGGATATTGTATTTGAGCTGTTTAAGCTCTTCACTTAGAAAAACAAAACAAAGACTCAGATTGTTTATATTATATTTTAACGTTTTAACTACGGTAATTTATTTTACTTTTTTAATCCACAATAACTCATTTAAATTTTCACTTTTAAACGTAGTAATCCATTTAAATTTTAACTTTTAACTTGTCACTACTACCACCACCTAGGGTTAAGCTAGGGTCCGAGGGTCTGGGTATAGGTTTGGGCTCAAGTTGGGTACGAGTCTAAGGATTTTTTAAATGTTTATTTATTTAAATATTTTAGTGGATTTTTAATTCTATTTCAACGCTTAACTCTAGTTATTGCCAAACATGGACCAGGTAACATACATTCAATTCTATTCCTATCTTGATTCTATTAACTTATAAAACATAGCATGATTTACAGGGAAGTATCGCTGGGTTTATATTTGTGAATGTGATTCAGCCTAGTATTAGTTCTACTCTGCTCTATATTGACACTGCCAAAGACATATGGGATCACTTGGCTACTATGTATTCTGGTACAGGGAACTTTACCCGTGTTTATGAGGTGTGCAAACAGTATTTTCGCCTAGAGCAGGGTACTCTGAGCCTTGAGGATTATTACTCTCATGTTCGGGGAGTTTGTGTGGAGTTAAAGCTTTACCATTCATTCACTACTGATGCAGCAGTTTGGCAAAAACAACTTGAGGATTTGAATGTTGTGCGATTTCTGGTAGGTTTGAAACCTGAATATGAGTCTATTTGCTCTCAGATTTTGGGTGGCTCCAGTCTTCCTTCTCTACTTGAGGTTTTCTCTCGTTTACAGCGTGCTACCAGTATACTGCTCCTTTAGGCATCGATCATGGTTTCTTCACCAATCGGTCAGCTCTTGTGGTTCCTAGTAGCCACAGTGATGGTCATCGAGGTAGTCGTGGTAATCGTGGTGGTCGTGGAGGTCGGGGAGGTCGTACTGGAGGCCGTAGTGGCGGTCGTGGGGCCGTAGTGGCTCTCGTTCTTATGTTCACTTTGGTCGTGGAGGCCACACTGTTGACCTATGTTAAGATTTACATGGAAAACCTTCCAGTGCTGCTTATCAGGTTTCCTATCAGGATGAAACCTCAATTGTTGCCTCTGTACCTCAATCAACTCCACCTGACTTTGGGTCAGTTACTATTACACGAGAGAAGTATGCTCAGTTTCTGTCCCAGCAACAGGCTGGTTCATCTTCCTCCAAAGCTACTTTTGCCCAGTCAGGTACTGTCTTCACTTGTTTATAGTCCTCCACCCACAGTCATTGGATCATAGACTCTAGCGTGTCTGACCACATGACTGGTGCGTCTGGTGTCTTTTCTACTTATCAGTCTGCTACTTCTACACACAGTGTTACTCTTACTAATGGTACTTGCTCTAAAGTTTCGGGTTTGGGGACTACTCATTTGAGTCCTGATATGTCCCCATCCTCGGTGTTATTTGTTCCTCAATTTTCTTTTAGTTTACTTCCCATTAGCAAATTTACCCATTCCCTGAATTGTTATGTAACCTTTTATTCCACTCATTGTTTGTTTCAGGATCTTAAGACGAAGAGCAAGATTGGTATGGGGCATGAAGCTGGTGGGCTATATTACTTTGACTTTGATTCACCTACTCGGGCATCCCTCTCTCCAGAATCTGAAGCGCCAAGTCCCAAATCTTAGTTATGTGTCGTCTATGTCGTGTGAAGCTTGTCAGCTTAGTAAGCATCACCGTGTGTCATTTCAGTCTAGAGTCAATTATCATGTGTCTAGTCCATTTGAGTTAGTTCGTTATGATGTATAAGGTCCAATAAAGAATATTTCATCTAATAAATATCCTTATTTTGTGTCATTTGTGGATGATTACTCTCGTGTGACCTGATTGTTTCTTATGAAAGCTCGTTCTGAATTATTTTCTATATTTGAGATTTTTCGTAAAGAAATAAAAACCCAATATGGTTGTCGTATTCGTATTTTACATCTGATAATGCTCAAGAATATGAATATGGTCCTTTTTCAGATTATCTGAGTAAACCTGGCATTATTCATTAGACTTCATGTGCTTACACCTCTCCACAGAATGATGTTGCTAAGCATAAGAATCGTCATTTGTTGGAAGTCACCCGTGCACAGTTATTCCAAATGAATGTTCCCCGTTATTTTTGGAGTGATGTTGTTCTTACTACTTGTCACCTTATTAATCGTATGCCTTCTTCTGTGTTAAATGGGCGGAGTCCATATTCTGTCTTTTTTCCTGGTAAGCCCTTATTTTTCTTACATCCTAAGGTTTTTGGGTGTGTCTGTTATGTTCACAACTTGGGCCCTGGGTTCGATAAACTTGACTCTTAGGCTACCAAATGTGTATTTCTTGGATACTCTCGCACACAGAAGGGGTATCGTTGCTATAGTCCTTCCCTTCATCGATAATTTACTAGTGCTGATGTCACGTTTGAGGAATCTGTTCCATATTTTCTGGCATCTGCTAAGCCTTTGGATCTGGACTCGCCTCTTATACCACCACCTCTTCCCTTACCGTTAGATATTCCACTACCTACTGTGCTACCATCTACTTCACCACTTCTTGTATATTTTTGTCGTCCTCGCCATTAACTAAGGTTCCTGTACCATCTTCCTTGCCGTCTCAGAATCCTGGTCCATCAGGTAATTTAGACTCTTTACCTATTGCTCTTCAAAAAGGTACTCGTTTGTGTGTTACTAACCATCCTATTGCCCATTTTGTTTCATATTATTCATTGTCTCATGTCTTCTCTTGTTTTACCACTCAATTATCTCACTATTACTCGACCAGATATTTCCTATGCAGTTAGTGTAGTAAGCCAATTTATGGGATGTCCTAGAATACCAAATTGGGAGGCAGTTACTCGTATTCTGCGATATCTTAAACGTGCTTCCAGCCTAACGCTGTTATATCTAGCTAATAGACATCTTAGAGTGGAAGGTTTATCAAATGCTGATTGGGCTGGCTCTCCTTCTGATCGGAGATCAACCACTGGTTATTGTACTTTCTTAGGAGGTAACATTGTCACATGAAAAAGTAAAAAACAACCCGTGGTTGCGAGATCTAGTGATGAGGCTGAGTATAGAGCAATGGCGCATACAATAAGTGAGTTGATGTGGCTACTACACTTTCTCCAAGAAATTAGATTTCCAGTCCAACCCCCTTTACAGTTGTTCTGTGACAACTAGGCAGCTATCCATAACCTTGCTAATCCAGTGTTTCACGAGAGAGCCAAACATATTGACGTTGATTTTCATTTTATTCGAGACAAGATAGTAGATGGAGAGATTATGACTCCATTTGTGAGATCTGAAGATCAACTTGCGGATATGTTTACCAAAGCATTGAGTCGTACACGTCTTATAGCAATTTGTTCCAAGCTTGGATTATATGATATATATATATATATATAGTCCAGCTTGAGGGGGGTGTTAAGAGTATTAGGGTATTATGTGTAAATATTAGAGGGTATATATGTCTTTTATATCATTACAAGTTAACTACAAATACAAGTGGTTTGTGAAAGGTAGGTTAAGATTTGACCACTCTCTGTTTCTCTCTAATATTATGTTAATTCTCTCAACTTAACAAAACTAACAAGTGTATGAAGAAACTCAAGAAGAAACGATGAAAATCGGTTCCCATAGACGGCGCCAAGCTGATGGTGCTCGAAATCAACTGGACCCAATTACAGAACACTTTGGGGTGTGGCCCGGAGAATGTGTGAATGTGTGTATATGATGGGAAGTGGACTAAGTGTTAAATGTGAGATGAAGGCAGAAGTATGAATGGTTCACCATAGCCGAAAGACTAAGGTTACATCCACTGTAAGGGAGACTCTTGCTCCTTAGGAGTTGTATTACTTCGGGAAGAAGATTGATGTTACAAGAGATTCGGCTAGAAGCCTTTTATAGAGTATTGCCTAGGTTATTGATGAGGTGTCCTTTTATCTCTAGTGTCATTAGCTATTTATACATCCAGTTGTTAGGATTTCGTGGTGATTCCTTTTCTGGTTGATTTTGTGGTCCTCTCTTCCTTCATCCTGTTGCTGAATCTGACATCCTTGACTTTTTTTTGCACGCACTACACCTCGAATGGAATATGTGAGTCATCTTCACTATCGGTGTGTATTCGTTCGTTAGGATTGTCAAATATTGTCCCCTGTCCACGTGCCGCGGTACAGCTTTTGGTGAATAGCTTGGTGCCGAGCTCCCAATTCCTGAGCTGGTATCTATACTAAGCTTGTTGATGTTAAGTTGCCACCTGATTACGCCCAAAGAATAACGGAGTAATTGTAGCACAACTTTGGGGTGTCGATTCCACAGAGAGACAAACTAAAAGAATAGTAGACAAGAACAAAGAAACTAAAGAAAAATATTAGATGATTACTGGAGAACAAAGATTAATTTTAAATGCAAATTAAAGTGAAGCAAAGTAACTAACGGAAAAAGTACTCAAATTTGACAAACGGTAAAGCGTCGGGAATCCCTTGCACACATCTGGTATTTTAATTATTATTAATTCATTGAATAACTCAATTAGGAATTCAATTCCCAAAATTCCCAACCGGAAGGTATAGATTTATAAACCAAGACTAAACCAAATGTAACCCTTTGAAAAATCATTCACCACTTTGAAAATACGTAAATTATTATCACTATTGTGAAAGTCCAACGACGACAATATACTCAAGAAGCAATATTACAGTAAAGAATTAAATCAATATAGATAAATAATTGATCCAAACATAATCAAAGAACTAATCCATTCAATAGAAAAAGCATGACTGAATCCATAAACAGAATAAATTCTATGATTATTCGGAGAAAAAAACATCAACAATGAATTGAGAATGATAAAACAAAAGAGTTTTAATAATTTAAAATTGAATGCATAAACTAAAAATAAATAAAATATCATCTATTGTGCAAGTTCATCCCTCGCTCTACCAGAGAATTTAGTTACCCATAAATATAATGGATAACAAAAATCTCCCAAAAAAATAGAACAAACTGACTGCCATCTGCAATTCTTTCCCACTGTATCGTCGTCTGCCTTTAGCCCAGAACAGCCGCCTCCTCTCTCTCTCTTTTCTTCCAGCCGCCAAAAGCCAAGGAAAAAGAAAAAAAAGTCCAGCCGCCACACACACCAAAGAAAAAGGCAAAAAAGGCTAGGTTTTAGAAAAAATACATTTTCTTCCCCTCTTTATTCCAACTTTTTCTGTTTTAGCCCCTAAAGCTCAAATCTTGTGCAACTTGAAAAAGATCAAGCCCAATAAAAATAATGAGTGTTGGGCCCACGTGATAGCAGCATTAATTTCAGTCTTTTTTACTCCATGGGTTGCCATCAAAATAAAAACAAATATAAAAGTCCAATAATAAAGTCCCAAAAATATTAAATGTAAAACCCAATTATAAATTATCTCTCACCAACCAATAATGCAATATTTAAGATGTAAAATATTATAAAATCATGTTCAAATATATCTCAATGTGAATAGATATTATATTCAATAATATAAATTATATCTAATTATTTCTATTCACATTTTAGCATTTTAATCTAATAATAGAGTATTTATAATGCACTTTCGCGCACTCATCACACCCCCCAACTTACTCATTACTAGTCCCTAGCAATTTTCTTGCCAAAACAATGAAAGAAAACGTAGAAAATCACACACAAAGGCCACCAAGTCACACATTTCAGATTCACATATCAAAACAATCTTAGGAATTCAATAACCCTATCACAAGCAATCCACCTGAAGCAATCCACAGAGTGTGTGTGTGTTCCAAACTATATCCATCTAACCAGAAATCCTGACACATGCAACATCAAGAACATCTCAAGCGAAAGGTTCAACTCCATAACTCACGGGTATAAAAGTGTTTCGTGGGAAGATTCTCTCTATGGAGTTGACAATGGGTGTGCACACACTCTCATGGGGAATTAGCCAATTTTGTACAAGCAACAAGCAAACATTGATCTTATGATAGAAATACTAACAAATGAGAATTCCACCACGCTTTCCCAAAAGCTTACTTAGGATCAGAACGGTCAACACAAAATGTTGTAATGTGGCTTAGGTTTGAGGCTATAAAAAAAATGAAAAGGATTCAAAAACTTCCAAGTACATACAAAGGGAATCTCGTCAAATCTCTCAATAAACCACATTTCTCACTTGATGTACTCTTCAACCTTTCAAATCATCGAATAATGCCTCTTTTTCTTTTCTTTCCTTTTTCTTTCTTTTTTTTTTTTTTTGAAATAATTTGGTAAACAATTATGTCACCCTGGTATTTTTCTATTGCTAACCAGCCTTGGTATTTTTTTTTTCTTTTGAAGCTCACTCACTTGAACACCTTGTAACTCATGTTCTTCCCTTTTCTTTTTCTTTCTCTTTTTTTTTTTTTTTTTTTCAAAAAGAATTCCACATCTAGTACACACTTGGAAGTAACAAGGGTAGGGAAAATCAGTGTATAGGTTATACTCCAATGTGGAGAGGTATGGATAATGTAGGCATATGAAAAGAAAAGGCTACATGTGTCTATTGGCTCAAAGTTGGCTACTAGGGGTCTATGGTGGAAAGGGTTAGCTTAAAAGGCTCAAACGTTGATCCTAAGTTGACCTTCGTCATATCCCAAGTATATCCAGCATCTTACCACAAACCATGTAATGATATTCTCAAAAGAAGTACCGAATTCAACAGATCAATGAACGCTTATCACAATTTACTGCATTTGTAGGCTCTCAATCCTTTCCAAAACTCACATGAATACTTAAGCAAAAGAGTTCTCTAGCTACATGTGTCAAACCACCATCTTACCACAAAGCTTGGATGAGTGCATTAGGGGTTCTGTGAATGCTTCAGCAAAAAATGATTATGGTGGGTTTGGAGAATTCACGAAGATGGCTATGAATGAGAATAAGTACACATGTGAAAATGATGCACGTGTGATGTAAAATTAAAAACATTTGACACATGAAAATATGCCACAGAGTTCCAACAAACATTTTAAATATTGAATTTGCACCGCCACCCCCCAACTTAAATGGAACATTGTCCTCAATGTTTAAGAATTAAATTTGAATGGAGAGTAACTAAAAAGGGTAGAATACACCTGATGAGTGACGTGGGTAGTTCGCTAAGCACCAAAGATGGTAACCTGAAATGACAAAATGAAACTAACCTGCAAACAAAAACAAAGAAAATAACAGCAAACTAAAAGGAAAAGAAAATAAAAGAAAATAAAATAAATCAAAACAAACAAAACAAATAAAGAAAAACATATTTGCGTGGTGTGGTCAAGGTTGATAGACTGGATCCTCAAGTGAAATGTCTTCCACGTTCGAAACTTGTCTATCAATTAATACTTTAAGGCGTTGACCATTTACTTTAAAGATCCGACCATCCTTAGGATTCTCTATTTCCACCGCCCCATGTGCAAAAACATTCTTCACTATAAAAGGGCCGGTCCATCTAGACCTAAGTTTTCTGGGGTGCTTATGGAGTCTAGAATCATATAAGAACATTCGATCATTAGGCTTAAACGTTTTTCTCAAAATATTTTTATCATGAAACGCTTTCATTTTAGCCTTATAGATTTTAGAGTTCTCATAAGCATCATTTCTCAACTCCTCTAACTCGGTCAACTGAAATTTTCTAAGCTTACCTGCTTTTCCCATGTCAAAATTGAATTGTTTGATGGCCCAATAGGCTCGATGCTCGAGCTTCACAGGTAAGTGACAAGGCTTTCCAAAAACAAGTCTATAAGGTGACATGCCTAAAGGAGTTTTGAAAGCTGTACGGTAAGCCCAAAATGCATCAACTAGTCTCAAAGACCAATCCTTGCGATCCGGGTTGACCGTTTTTTCTAAAATTTGCTTAATTTCCCTGTTTGCAAGTTCTACCTGTCCACTTGTCTGAGGGTGGTAGGCAGTAGAGATCTTATGTACCACCCCATATTTTTTCATCAAAGTTTCAAAAGAACGGTTGCAAAAATGTGTACCCTGGTCACTAATGATAGCACGTGGTATACCAAATCGAGATAACACATTCTCTTTGAGAAATTTAATTACCGTTTTATTATCATTGCTCCTGCAAGCTGCTGCCTCTACCCATTTTGACACATAATCTATTGCCACAATAATATATTGATATCCAAAAGAAGGAGGAAATGGTCCTATAAAATCAATGCCCCAACAATCAAAAATTTCAATCACTAAAATTGGGTTTAAGGGCATCATGTGACGACGGGACATGGCTCCTAACTTTTGACACTTTTCACATGAGCGACAATAGATATTTGCATCCTTAAACAAGGTGGGCCAATAAAATCCACACTGTATAATTTTTGCAGCGGTTTTTTTCATTGAAAAGTGGCCTCCACAAGCTTGGGAGTGACAAAATTCCAAGACGCTAGCAATCTCCTCATCAGGGATGCAACGCCTTAAAATTTGGTCAGGACAGTATTTGAAAAGAAAAGGGTCATCCCAATAGAATTTACGTACCTCAGTCATGAACTTCCTCTTGTCTTAAGCGCTCCAATCCACCGGTATCTCACCTGAAACTAAATAATTCACAATATGAGCAAACCATGGTAGAGAAGTAATAGAAAGTAAATGCTCATCGGGAAAATCATCCCTGAATGGCAGGTGGTCAGAGGTATCCTCAAATGTGAGCCTCGAGAGATGGTCAGCCACTACATCCTCCACTCCTTTCTTGTCTTTGATGGTAATATCAAATTCTTGCAAAAGTAAAATCCACCGTATTAGTCGTGCCTTAGCATCCTTCTTTGTAAGAAGGTACTTAAGGGCTGCATGATCTGTGAAAATAATAATAGGAGAACCAATCAAATAAGCACGAAACTTATTCAAAGCAAACACTACAGCTAGCAACTCTTTTTCCGTGGTGGAGTAATTCATCTGAGCACTATTTAGAGTTCTACTAGCATAATAAATGACAAAAGACTTACCCTCCCTTCGCTGTCCAAGAACAGCACCTACGGCAAAATCACTAGCATCACACATGATCTCAAAAGGTAAAGTCCAGTCAGGTGGTTGCATTATGGGTGCTGAGGTAAGCTTGCCAATTAGCGTTTTAAAGGCCTCTTGACAAGCTTGTGTGCACTCAAATGGGGCATCTTTAGCTAGGAGGTCACATAATGGTCTAGATATGGTGGAAAAATTTTGTATGAACCTCCTATAAAAGCCCGCATGACCAAGAAAGGATCTCACATCCTTTACTGTCCTAGGTGTGGGTAACTTAGAGATTAATTCAATCTTAGATTGATCAACCTCTATCCCCCTAGAAGAAATAATATGCCCTAAGACAATACCTGAAGGTACCATAAAGTGGCATTTCTCCCAATTCAGAACCAATTTCTTTTCCTCACAATGAGTCAACACTCTCTCTAAATTCAATAGGCATACATCGAAAGAAGATCCAAAAACAGTTAAGTCATCCATAAAAACTTCCATGCAATTTTCAACCATGTCACTAAAAATGCTCATCATGCAACGTTGAAAAGTAGCAGGTGCATTACACAATCCAAATGACATTCTACGAAAAGCATAAGTACCAAAAGGACAAGTGAAAGCGGTTTTTTCCTGGTCTTCTAATGCAATTTCAATTTGATAATAACCAGAATAACCATCCAAGAAACAATAGAAATGATGACCAGCCACACGCTCAAGAATTTGATCAATAAAAGGGAGAGGAAAATGGTCTTTCCGGGTGGCAGCATTCAATTTTCTGTAATCAATGCACATCTGCCACCCAGTCACAAGTTTTGTAGGGACTAACTCTCCTAGGTCATTCTTCACCACAGTAACACCTGACTTTTTAGGAACAACCTGTGTAGGACTTACCCATTTACTATCAGCAATAGGATGTATGATTCCTGCATCTAATAGTTTCAACACTTCATTTTTCACCACTTCTTTCATAGTGGGATTAAGCCTACGCTGGGGGTCTCTACGAGGGCTAGTTCCTTCCTCCAAATTAATTTTATGAGAACAGACCAAGAGACTAACACCTTTTATATCAGCAATGTTCCACCCTAAGGCTGACTTATGCTCACTTAGGGTCCGAATTAATTTCTCACCTTGAGACTTAGACAATTCAGATGAGATAATAACATAAAAAGTATCACCTGGACCAAGGAAAGCATGCTTTAAACCCTTAGGCAGAGGCTTCAATTCAGTTTTGGGTGCTTCCACACTTAAAGGAATTTGTTTTTCACCTTTCTTAGGTAACTCCTCAAACTTCGGTTGTCATGCCCGAGTGCCATAGTCCTGAGTCCTATCAAAAATAGCACAAATATCAACTACATCAGATGGATCACTAATATAATCAAACTCAGAATGAACAAGAAAATACTCAAGGAGATCAAAATCATGGGCTATAGAAACTCTTTTATCCATGAGTGAGTCAATCATGTATGTCTGGTGGCTCTTGTCATCATCTTCTGGCTGTTTTGCAATATGAAAAATATTCACCTCGAGAGTCATGTTTCCAAAAGACAGCTTCATGAGCCCGTTCCTGCAATTAATAAGAGCATTAGCAGTGGCAAGAAAAGGCCTACCTAAAATCTAAGGAATTTTAGAAGTAGTATCAACAACAGAACTAGTGTCAAGGATTAGGAAATCAACAGGATAATAAAATTTATCAATTTGAATTAGAATATCCTCTACCACACCCCGAGGTACTTTGACTGAACGATCAGCCAATTGCAGTACCACAGTGGTTGGTTTGATTTCTCCCAACCCCAACTGCAAATAAATAGAATATGGCATTAGATTCACACTAGCTCCTAAATCTAGCAAAGCTTGCCCAAACTCATTATTTCCAATGCTGCATGCAATGGTTGGACAACCAGGATCCTTGTACTTGGGAGGAATCCGCTGCTCAATTAGAGCACTAACTTGCTCTGTCAGGAACGCTAGCTTCTTCACATGGTGCTTTCTCTTAACTGTACACAAATCCTTGAGAACCTTTGCATAAGTAGGAACTTGCTTAATCACATGCAAAAGAGGAAGATTGATTTTTACCTGCCTTAGATTCTCTAGGATTTCATTGTTAGGATCCAGAGTTCACTTGCTTGATTTTAAAGCTTGAGGGAATGATACCTTAGCAAGACTCTTTGTCACCTCAAGTTCCTTGGGCAGCTCGGCATCACTATTATCTTGATCATCTGATTTGTCCGTTGTTGGGGTGTGTAATGAATCACCACTTCGTGTCACAATGACATTCACATCCTTCAAATTCTCTTGTGCCATGTGTTGCCCATGGGGTGCAGACTGAGCTTGAGAAGGGAACTTACCTCGCTCATTCACACTCAAGGAGCTCATCAATTTGGACATTTGGCTCTTTATCTCTTTGTTTTCTTCAACAACCTGCATAATCAAAGATTCAAACTTTTGGTTAGTCTTACCCTGTGTCTTAATAAAAGCATGCAAAGTGTCTTCTAAAGGACTCCTAGAAGATGTAGGTGTGACGCCCCAAAATCTGGGGGTCTTTTATTGACCGTTGACAACCCGTCAACCCGCGGAAATACCCGTGGATGTCGCTTAACCCAATACCGCGGCACCACATTCCCTTTACCGGGATAAAAAAAATACAAGTCCAATTTCTTTCGGTTGGTTGACCTATCCGAGATCCAATATACCACCATTGGTATCCCCTTATTATCCATTTGTAACATTAGAAGGGAGGAAAACATAGCCCAAAGACTTGGCAAAAGAAATAGAAAATAAAAAAAATTCTGAATTTTGGAGAGCGTACCGGTACGCGTACCGGTACGCTACGCCTGGCCCAGAATTGCCCTTTTTACCTATTTTTCATTTCCAAGCCATTCCAAACCTCCCAAAACTCATCCAACACATGTTTAATGAGATTTTCCATATAATACATAACTTATACAAGTTCCATTACAATTAATTCCATAATTTACACATCAAAATAGAATTTATACAAAAGTTTTACAAAAACTCGAACTAAGGCCACAAGCCGGCCCCCTTCATGCTTGATGCTCTCCAAGTGAGTCATCCGCCGGTGCAAACCCCACACCTGAAATGTTTCCCGTATAGGGCGAGCCAACGCCCAGTAGAGTAAATCCTACAAGGGCTACTCTCCCCCTAGATGCTCATGCTCATGCAACATTCATTTGCAAACAACCATTTCTCATAAGAACATGCATTCTAAGTTGGAATGCAATACTACCATGCCATGAAATGAGATGACACCCACTCATGCAATTCAACCCGAGTCCTTTCCGACTCCTACTACACGATGCAATGTCAAAGTGTTTCATTCCATCATTTATGCTTACATCAAATGACATTTTCAAAACTAGGGTCATTCTTGGGATCGGAAACTGCATGGACTCCTACCAATGGTCTTCCACACCAGTACACTTTATGGACTCTTATACCAACGGAGTGCACCCTCCAAATCACCGGGTCTTTCACCCGAGAGGTCGTCATGCCTCTTCTTGCTCATCCCGACCCAATTTATCATGCAATCAAGCGGCTTAGCTAGGTCTTCGACCCAACTTTTCCCAAGCCATACCGTCAATCACCAAGTGTGGTGTTGACATCAACCATGCACACACCCATGTAATGAGATGCTTCCATGCACATGCAATGCTATGTCCCATTGCATACCACATGATGTTCCACATGTCAAGAACAACTCATGCACAATTTCAACATGTCCATGGTAAATTTATATCCTAAGCATATAAATACCATATTCATTTCAATGTTAATATATCAACACATCCAATCATATCAATAGCATATGATTCCACAAGTTAAACTTAAGCATGTTATTTCAATTCACTCAAAACAACAATTTCCATTCAAGCAAGGCATTTTATCAAACACCTTCTAGGCACAATTTATAAATCACATAGCATGTCTTAATTTCACTAAGTTACATAATAAATCACATGTAACTTCATACACCAAATCCAAGCTAGAAAATAGATTAAACCATTTCTATGCTCACTTTTCCATTTCTATAACCATAAACCTATATATGAAGGTCTATCATATGCATAACATAACAAAACTTTAGACTACCAACATCTAAGGAAAGATTACACCAAGGTAGGGAGAACCCTACCTCTTGAAGCGTAATTCACCCGAATGAAGCTTCAAGAACACTTCCCGAGCCCAAGACTAGATTTCGCCCAAATCTCCTCATTTGGATCTTCGGTGAAATCCCTTGCTCTTGGTGTGGTTGCGTAGCCCTCGTCGATGTGATCGACTTTAACTCTTGGCTCGACGGATTCCGACCGACGGAACTCCGGGAATCGACGGAGAAAGCTTGAAGATCAAGGTTTTCTCTCTTTTCTCTCTCTTGGCCGGCCAAACAAGAACACAAGGGAAGAAAAATCTGATTTTCTAGATATTTACCCCTATTTATAGTTTTAAATACTCGGCCCACGTCGCGCCACGTGTCCTTCGCTTAATCGGGTCCGATTTCATCCCGAAACGATTCGTTTGATCCCAGTTTAAGTTCAAATTAATTTTATTTGAAATTTAACTTAATTTTAAGGAAATTTTATAAAATTTATTCATGGGGACGTTCGTGAGGTTATTCGCCACGCAGTCGCCTCGAACGACATGCAAAATCCGACTATCTCGGAATTCGACAAAATTTGACAAGGTGACTCGTTTTCGCGATACGAATCCAACGGCGAACTCTGTTTACTCATCCGAGGTCTAGAACATGAGTATTTTAAATACGCATTATAGTGGCAAATTACTATTTTGCCCTTTTTGGAAAAAATTCAAATTTCCCGGGTTTTACAGTAGGTGCATGATAAGGTGCAGGATATGATCTAAGGGGTTGTGCAGGTGACTGATTTTCAGACTTCCAGCTAAAATTGGGGTGATTGCGCCACCCCGGATTATAGGTATCAGAGTAAGGTGTAAAAGGCTTCTTGTACATACCTAAGGCATTACATTGTTCCTCATACATCCCTCTCATCTCAGCAAGTGTGAGACATTCTTGGGCGAGGTAATCTACCCCGCCACACACAAAACATGGTCCAAAAGACTCTGCATGATTAGCCACGTGTGTTGGCTTTAAGTCCTTAGTCTTTAACACATCTAACTCCCTAGTGAGCATCTCAACCTTAGCCTTTAGGCTATCTTCTTCCCTGAGATGGTAAATTCCACCACCATTTGGGTTTCCTGCAGGTCGTGACCTATTTGTGCTTTCAGTAGCACTAGGTCCAGTCCAAGTGTGAGCTTTTTCAGCAAGCTCATTTAGGTATTCTATGGCCTCATCAGGATCTTTTTGTAAGAACTCACAATTACACATCATCTCCACAAATTAGCGCTCTCTAGGTGTAAGTCCTTCATAAAAATAGCTCACTAAGCGCCAATTCTCATACCCATGGTGAGGACACACACTCAACAACTCCTTAAATCTCTCCCAAGACTGATACAAAGTCTCACTGTCCTTTTGTGCAAAGGTGGAGATTTGCCTTTTTAAAGCATTGGTCTTATGTTGGGGGAAATATTTATTAAAGAAGACCTGAGTCATCTCACTCCATGTCCCAATAGATTGTGGTCTCAGCGAGTATAACCAACTCTTAGCTCTATCCTTCAAAGAGAAAGGAAAGAACTTAAGTCTCACAACATCATCAAGTGCAATTTGATTATGAAAAGTCGCAACTACTTCCTCAAACTCTCTAATTTGCACATATGGATTTTCATTTTCTAAGCCATGAAAATTAGGGAGTAATTGTATCATCCCTGTTTTAAAATCCAGTTGGCGAGTATTAACTGGAAACATGATGCATGATGGTGTGGCTGTGCGTGTAGGGTGGAGATAATCATGAAGAGTTCTAATGGGTTGATCTTCGTGTTCACCCATTTCTTCGGGACTCGATTGATTATCAAATAAAGGATTTAAAAAATCTGATTCTAACTCTACCACAGGCCTACAAGAAAATCTACCCAATGTGTCTCTATATCTGTGCATGCAAGGCAACGGAATACTAAAAGAATAAAAATACTATAAAAAGAAAGAAGATAAATAATAATAATAATAATAACAATGCAGCAAGCTAAAAGAAGGAACGAAGTTACCGCTTTTGCCAATTGTTGAAAAGAAAAATTATCTAACAATTCTTTTACCGTCTCCCCGGCAACGGCGCCAAAATTTGATTACGCCCAAAGAATAACGCGGTAATTGTAGCACAGCTTTGGGGTGTCGATTTCACAGAGAGACAAACTAAAAGAATAGTTGACAAGAACAAAGAAACTAAAGAAAAATATTAGATGATTATTGTAGAACAAAGATTAATTTTAAATGCAAATTAAAGTGAAACAAAGTAACTAACGGAAAAAGTACTCAAATTTGACAAACGGTAAAGCGTCGGGAATCCCTTGCACACATCTGGTATTTTAATTATTCTTAATTCTTTGAAAAATCATTCACCACTTTGAAAATACGTAAATTATTATCACTATTGAGAAAGTCCAACGACGACAATATACTCAAGAAGCAATATTGCAGCAAAAAATTAAATCAATATAGATAAATAATTGATCCAAACATAATCAAAGAACTAATTCATTCAATAGAAAAAGCATGACTAAATCCATAAACAGAATAAATTATATGACTATTCGGAGAAGAAAACATCAACAATGAATTGAGAATGATAAAACAAAAGAGTTTTAGTAATTGAAAATCGAATGCATAAATTAAAAATAAATAAAATATCATCTACTGTGCAAGTTCATCCCTCGCTCTATCAGATAATTTAGTTACCCATAAATATAATGGATAACAAAAATCTCCCAAAAAAATAGAACAAACCGATTGCCATCTGCAATTCTTTCCCTCTGTATCGTCGTCTGCCTTTAGCCCAGAACAGCCGCCTCCTCTCTCTCTTTTCTTCCAGCCGCCAAAAGCCAAGGAAAAAGAAAAAAAAGTCCAGCCGCCACACACATCAAAGAAAAAGGCAAAAAAGGCTAGGTTTAAAAGTCTTTTAGAAAAAATACATTTTCTTCCTTTCTTTATTTCAACCTTTTCTGTTTCAGCCCCTAAAGTCCAAATCTTGTGCAACTTGAAAAAGATCAAGCCCAATAAAAATAATGAGTGTTGAGCCCACGTGATAGCAGCATCAATTTCAGTCTTTTTACTCCATGAGTTGCCATCAAAATAAAAACAAATATAAAAGCCCAATAATAAAGTCCCAAAAATATTAAATGTAAAACCCAATTATAAATTATCTCTCACCAACCAATAATGCAATATTTAAGATGTAAAATATTATAAAATCATGCTCAAATATATCTCAATGTGAATATATATTATATTCAATAATATAAATTATATCTAATTATTTCTATTCACATTTTAGCATTTTAATCCAATAATAAGGTATTTAGAATGCACTTTCGCGCACTCATCACCACCTATCCCGAGCTGGTTTATTGTGGGCTTCTATGGGGCTGGGTTGCAGTCCAGCTTGGGCCCAATGAATGCTGTTTGGATGAGGCGTTTAGGTTGTCTTAAATGAGCCCAAAAGGTTTTGGGCTCTGAAGGGGGCACATACTTAAATCCATAATCATCAGCATCGAATCTAAAACTTAAAGATAATTGCATCAAATTTTAACTACTAAATATACTAATGAAAATTGAAATAAAAACCAACCTCCATCATGTGATTTCCCTTTATTTGACAAGTGCAAACTCATTTAGGGATACAAATAATAGATTTCTTTTCTTTTCTTTTCTTTTTTGCGACAAGTATTTTAGATTGGCTGACAAACTTCAAGTATATATCAAGCTCGGTAGGACTCAGTTGAGAAAATGAAACAAATGAGTTCAAAAGTGAATTTGAGTTCACGCTTGTGACTAATAAATTAAAGAAAAATGAAAGAATTACTTTGAAAATTTACTAAATAAAAATCATATAAAGAGCCTATTTATTGAGGATAATAGAAATTACCAGGAGTTTAGAGAAAAAAACATTTTTTTCGTAGGATTAGGGTGTTAGAGGTAAATGATGTATTAAAGAAAATGAAGATAGGAAAAGCTTTATGACCTAATGGTATACCTATTGAGGTTTGAAAGTGTCTAGGAGATGTTAGTGCATGATGACTAACTAAATTATGTAATAAAATTATACTGACCAAGAAAATGTCTAATGAGTGGGAGGAAGAGTATTTTATTACCTATATATAAGAATAAGGGAGAAATACAAAGTATAACAAACAATTGAGGTATTAAACTAATGGGTCATACAATAAAATTTTGGGAAAGGGCGATCAAGTAAAGATTTAGGTTTCTAGCAATAGTTTTTGAAATCAAAAGTTCTACTTTAAATTCAATTTTTTTTTTTGTGATGGATGAATTGACTAAGCACATTCAAGATGAGTTCCTATGGTGTATGTTAATTGTGGACGAAATTGTGCTAGTTGATGAAAGTAAAAAAAAAATAGTAATAAACTAGAAATTTGAGAGAAGCTATAGAATCAAAAGGATTTAGGCTAAGTATGACTAAAACTGAGTACATAGAATATACTTTTAGTAAAAGAAAAAATCGAAACCAAGAATTAGTGAAAGTTAAAGATCAATAGATACCAAAAAATGAACACTTTAAATATTTAGGGTCTATTATACATAGAGAGTGTGATATTGATAATAACTTATACATAGAATTAATGCAAGATGGATTAAATGGTGAAATGTATCTGGCATATTGTGTGATAGACGTATACCCCTTAAACTAAAAGTAAAATTCTATAGAATGACCATATGCATTAATGGTATTGAGTGATGGACAACAATATGAGATAAGTAACCACACGAAAACGTTCAAAAATTGTGTGTGACAAAAATGAGAATGTTAATATGAATATGCCACAAAATTAGGAGCTAATATATACGTGAAAAAGTAAAAAAAAAACACATAGAAGATAAGTTAGTGAAGAATCGATTTAGATTGTTTGGATATATTTATTAATAGTCTACTACAACACTGATGAAAAATAAGGATATAATAGTCATTGGAAGTAAACGTAGGAGTAAAGAAAGACCAAAATTAACTTTAAATAAAATAATAAAGAAAGATATCACAACCTATGATGCTGACAAAAATTATGACAACCTATGTGTTCAAACATGAATCCCTAGCTGGTGATCTTCAAAGCAAAGTAAAAAATTGTAATAATATATTTTCGTTATGTTAGGACTTATGTTTGGGGGTGTGATGGCAATTTAATCATTTTATATTATTATGTATTCTTTCCTCTGCTTGTCATTTTTTTAGGGTATCGAGATGTATCCTTGCATTGGCAAGAACTTTGATATCAAAGTTTTCACAAACTGCAGATTTGGGATGATGTCTTGGGCAGTTCTTGCCGTGACCTATTGCATAAAGCAGGTATATGCTCCAAGGCAATGCTTGATTTGAATTTCAAATTATCCTACCCTGGAGAACTTCCTTGCTCGGCTGTGTATGCCTGATTCTTATTAGTACATAGACTTATGTGATCTGCTTATTGTTGTTTTGATGCATACTTTCTCTATCTATCAGTATGAAGCACAAGGGAGAGTGGTTGATTCTATACTTGTAAATACTATATTGATGCTTGTGTATGTCACAAAATTCTTTTGGTGGGAAGCTGGATACTAGAACACGATGGATATTCCACATGATCGAGGTTGATAAAGGCTTTGTTCTTTCTCATGTTCCACGTCTAGATCTCATCTTTGTTATGTTTTCCCTTTTCTAATTTTGCCAATTCTCAATATCACTATGGTTGAATCTACATTCTGTTTTGGCAGCTGGCTTTTATATTTGTTGGGGATTCTTGGTATGGGTTCCATCTATGTATACTTCTCCTGGCATGTACCTAGTCAATCATCCTGTGAATCTAGGAGCTCAGGGATGTGTCATCCAGAAATTGGTGATATGAACACCTCTCTTCTACTCCACTTCCCATAATGTGATGGTGATGCTGACAGAAATTATGTGATGGTTATAAACTCTTGTAACCAATTGCAGAAAGATGTCTCAATGTTGTGCCTGTTGGACTCTAAAAAAAATTGAGTGAGCTCAAGTGGGAGAAATTGACTGATACACTGAAATAAACTGCATAGTAAAGTAAAATAGTAAACTGTTGCATTTGTCTATTTTAGTAGTTTAGAGGTCCACTTATTATCTAAAAAGTTGGTCAAATATGATGGTGGACAAAAGTTTGGTTGTAAAATACAAAGCCATGACTAGAAAACTTTAGGTTTTATGCCTTCTGTTTTTGGTTGCTATCTTACCATTCTGTTCCCTAACAAGCTATCCTATTGTTCCAGCTCGCAAGATATATTCTTATAGCAAGCATTCTATGCATATACATCAACTATGACTATGACAAGCAAAGGCAAGAATTTCGCAGAACAAATGGCAAGTGCGTGGTTTGGGGGAAAGCTCCATCAAAGGTACTTGGGGTCATTGTCATGAGTTCTTGTTACCTGTCTTGTCTGATTTCTTATGTACTTTAACTAGAAGTTTTGTAAAGTTCCTAGCTACAGTTTTTGCTTGTTTGCTAAGAATCAATTTGGTCCTTTCTTGTACAGATTGTTGCCTCATACACTACAACATCGGGTGAGACGAAGGCCAACCTTCTCCTATCCTTGGGATGGTGAGTTATTTTTATATTGCATTTTGCTAATAGAAACCAAGAACATTACTAAAAGAGTTGTTTAGGATGGATTGAGGTAAGTTCAGCAGGTCCTAGTTCATCGAACAAATTTAGTGAACTTACAGATCATGCATATCAAAATGGTCAGATAATTTATTTTAATTTTTGTTTTCTTAAATCCATGTAATCAATTCCTTGACATGTACCCACTCAGTGAGCCAGAGAATGACCAATTTTGCGGACATGGCCTTGGGTTGTGGTTTATAGTGACTTTTAGTTTCTTTTTCGCTTGATCATGTCTAATAAATAACAATTTCTATGTTTCCTGTAGGTGGGGCTTATCACGCCATTTCCAATATGTACCAGAAATATTAGCCGCCTCTTTTTGGATTGTGCCAACCCTTTTCAACCATGTAAGCATTTATACGCATACTTGGTATAACTACAGTTGGTTGCATTTGGCTGAAATCTAATTATGTTGGTCTTCTCGTCTGCAGTTTCTTCCTTATTTCTATGTAACGTTTCTTACCATCCTTCTTTTTGACAGAACCCAAAGGGATGACGACGGATGTCGATCAAAGTAAGCAAATACAACCTTCATCTGTTATTTGATTTGCTTCCTCCAAGGAACACTAATTACATATTCTGAGAATTGCTGGAAGAGTTTTTGCAATCAGCATTGAAATGCTAAGTTTTTTGTGATCCATTAGTCTTTGGACCGTAAGCATGATATTATGTCAATAGTTACGAATTTATTATTGTCAAACTTGAGTATTACCCTTTTTGAGTGAATATACCCACCAATTCCTAAAATTGAGGGCTTTTGACATGCTGTCATTGTAAGACTACACATTCCATTGCACCTAGAAACAATCACAATGGAGATTACACAAAACAATAACGTGAATCGTGTACATCGAAGTCTTTTCTGGTTGTCGTCATTTACTTGCCTAAATACTATCAAATGTGATGAACACAAGCAATGTGCTTTTGGTGGTGATAAATCAAATATGTTGCTAAAAAAATAGCACAAGTATGGCTGCAGTTTATCCAGTTATTGAATGTGTTCTTCAGCATTTGCCCCAAGTCTCCAAACAGGATGTGCAAAATTGCCACTTACAGGTATGGGAAATACTGGAAGTTATATTGTGAGAAGGTTCCCTGCAGAATTATACCCGGAATCTACTGAAATTTTGTTCCGTCTTTACACCCAGCTACCTTCAATCTACTCTGCATGTTTGCGACCTATTAAAGATGTGACATGAGAATGTGATTTGTAGCCTGTTTGTGGGTCATCTTTCTGGAATGTCACTTGGGCCGGAAGATCCCTGCCGCCTTGTGGCGTAATGGTAACAAAATCGACCATTGGGACGCTTGTTTTGTTATTTATCCCCTTTTTTGACTTCTTCGTTTGATCTTATTGGGTTTCAAGACTCGAGTTTTTGTATTGGAAGAGCCGCTAGTAGTAGCGGTAGAAGAACTCTGGATTTTTTTAGCTTTTGAAGTGGATGCTTCTTCATCCTTTTTGACTCATTGGGTTGTAATATTGGTTGTCTCCTAATTGTTTTCTCTTATCAAGTTTGGATGACATGAATGAAATTGTATCACATAGGCATAAGATTTCTAGTAAGTGCATGCACTTCTCGTTATCGTTCCATTCATGCATTTGGTAGAAGGGAGAATTTTTACAAGTATAGGAATTGAACCAGAGCTGAATATGAACAAAATTTTAAGCTCATATAAAAATAAGCTAAGCCCGAGCTTGAACCTGAGCAATGCGGTTGGCTCACACAAGCTCACTTTAATTTTCTTAATGGACTAATCTCTTTTTGCACCTCGAAAGATATTTTGATTTTTAATTTGTACTTTCAAACATTAAAAATTTTAATTTATACCCTAAATGTTTTGAATTGGTGGCAATGTGTAATTGACCTAGACTGTCATTCAGTTTTTCGTCATAAATTGAAATAAGTGAAGTGTAAGTGTTTCGGGAATGAGGATAAGGTATGTCCATTGTTGCAAATCTTCGTCTGAGATCAATTTGGCACCATTTTGTGTGTCAAAAATAAGATTTTATTAATGAGATAGAGGTTAACTCTATCATGTGTCACTCACATAAAGTACCAATAATCTATCAATCTATAATATAAAACACGGCGGCTTCAACAAGTCAATTATATGGTCTCAAATTCATTCATCCAACGGTCAAAAAATTAACATTTTATCCCTTAATATTTTAGGGAGAATTACACTTAGATCCCCTGAGGTTTGTTTGCACGTAACACTTATACCACTACAGTAAATATATCTTTTAATAAATTACACTTAGACCCTCCTAATGTTTGTAAGTATATAATACTTAGACCCCTTAAGTTTAAAATATTATACTTAGATAAAAAATACTCCAATCAAAATAGAATATCAAATATTTTAAATTTTACAACCAAAATTTATGTTTTATTGTATCATTTATTGATATAAATTAAAAAAAAAATTAATTTTTTCTTAAAAATTGTAATTAGTATACAATTACAATATCTATGGAATAAAACTAAAAAAACAAACAAGGGGTCTAAGTCATTCATAATATAACATGAATTTTATATCTAAAATTCATGTTCTATTATGTCATTTATTGAAATAAAATCAAAAATAAAAATCTAGTTTTTGAAAAAAAAATCCAAGTTAGTATATAATTATAGTATCTATTAGAATGAAACTAAAAAAATTAAACAATGAGTCAAACTGTAATGGATATAATATCTTTTAGCTTTAATTGGGGTAGTTTGATATTTTAATTTGGTCGTTTAAACGACCAAATTAAATTTTAATAGATAATATAATTGTATAATAATTATAATATTTTAAGAAAAAATTGTATTTTTTATTTTTGATTTCATTTCAATAAATGATATAGTAAAACATGAATTTTAATTGTAAAATTTAAAATATTTGATATTTTATCTTTAATTGAAGTATTTTTTGTCTAAGTATAATATTTTAAATTTAATGGTTCTAAGTAATATATGTTTATCAATTTCAGAAGATCTGAGTGTAATTTATTAACCAATATATTTATAGCAAGAGTTTAATTATTAGTACAAATTTCATAGGGTGTGTATATAATATTCCCTAATATACAGACCCTATAATACACGTGCAAAGTGTTTTGCCCTAAATCGCTTCAGACGGACCGGACCAGATCAGCGGCTGCCTCCCACCAGCGACTCCAGCCTCCACCCCCAGCAGGCAGCGACTCGAGCGACCCAGTCCAGCCTCCAACAGCAGTTACAGCACGCAGGCAGCATCGACTCCAGTCCACCCTCCAGCCAGCACCAGTGGTCTAGTCGTGTCCTCCATCCATCAGATCAGACTCCACCGACTGACCATCATCGACTCGCATCGAGCAGCAAGGTCCACCAACGTTTTGTTGCTTTTTCCTATATATTGTGCTGCAATTGCCACGAATCATCAACCTCTTTTAGCTAGACTGAAGAAATTAAAATATTAGTGATGTGGTAGTTTGTGAAAAAGACTTTAGGCTTCTTCTAATTTAATTTAGTGCGAACGTGGTGTGGATGCCTTGACTATTGACTCCACCACAGAAAACACTCTATATCTCTCTCACTTTTTCCTTTTCTTATTTTCCTGGAAAATTTAGTAGTAGTTTCTGATTGACGGTGGCTCTATCTTTCTGGGAAAGTTCTTCATCACTTAGATTGGGACTTTTGTAAAGACGAGATAAGGCATCAAGTAGTAATCATAAATAATTTCTATTTGTTGAGAGATCTCATTTGGAAAGAGAAAGACGATCTCAATTAATCAAATATGTCTATTTGGTCCCTAACGCTCTTAATTTATATCTATTTGATTTGCAGAATTCTGAATTAAGTGTTTGATTATTTTACTAGCCGTGATTTAATTTGATTTGTAGAAGCCATTATCTTTTAGAATAAGCTGCAAGATTGTGAACTTGTGGATTGTTTATTGCAGTAAGAGCATTATGAATTGTAGTATTGAACTTGTGTGGCTTGTTTGGGATTCTTATTGTTCATTATATATAATTGGGTTGTAGATTAGTTAATCACTTAATTGATAATAGTGGTAATATTTGTATATTCAAGTGGAACTAGGCAGTGGTTGAATAATTTATTTTCAGTTTCGTTTATTTGAGTCCTTATGTTATGCTCATGTGTTTCGTTTTGTTTTCATGTGTCTTGCTTACTACAGTTTGAATTTGAAGTTTGAACTTTGAAGAGTGCAAATTACATGGATTATGCTTAGATTGATGCATTGTTGAAGAGTTGGACTTAGACTTGGAGCCTTGAATTCAATTGAACTTCAATAGAGGTATTTTTCTCTCCTTAACTTTACAAGTTGTATTGAAAATTGAATACATTGAAATTTGATACATGTTTGATGATTTTTCTCTACTTAACTTACATGTTTGATGTTATTTTTATAATTATTTGATTTTTTAGCCTATTTTTATAATTACTTAACTTACATGTTGGATGTGTATATGAATCTGATAAGAAAATTAGAAGACATGTTGGAACCTGAAGGCGAACTTTGTGGATCAACATAGAAATGGTAGGTTGTCTACATTGAGGACGATATGATGATAATGGGTGTGACCCATGACATATAAGTTCACATGACTAAGTGTATTTCAATTGCTTTCTTTTATCTTGCTTGCATTTAGCTTAAACTTGCACAGTATATGCCAAAGCCTTTCAAGTGGACTATTTGGATATTTTCTATGGTTGAACTTTTTCTAAATGATTCTTGAAATTGTTGAAGTTCTTTTGGATTTAGGTTTGATCGATTATATGCTGCAACAAGTTATACACGCGTATACTTTTGCTGTTATTTCTTATTTATTTTTTGGTTAGTGACATCTTACGTAAAATATGAGGTGAATTTTGTGATGCTATATAAATTTTGATGTGTGTACTCAAAATGTTGATATTGTTGCTCCTTAGATTAGCTTATTTTAAGTTTGAATAGGATTTTTTTGTTTTCTTTTTGAAAAGATAAGTTTGAATAGGCATAGGGAAAAGAAGGTTTTGGGCGACTACCCTCTCCTTATCCCTGAAGGTAACATGACCGGAATAAAGAAATATTTAAACACACATTTGTCAAATTTGATATTTTAAGGCAATTATTCAACAGATGGGTTTGCCCAGTCTATATAATGGACTTTCATTTATGAGTCTGCTTTTGATTTTTTTTTTTACTTCCTTGAAATTAACATAGGTTTGCGATTATTTGATTTTATTAAAAACAACTATTGGAGTTGTTACATGCTGGTAGTTGGAAAAATCAGTTTGTCAAGTTCGTCTTAACTTGTAACACGACGAAGAATTTGGAAAAATTAGAGGGTAATTTTATGTTGAAATGTTCTATTGTGCATCAGTGGATTATTTCAACAATGTGTGAATTTGAATTTTGATTGCTATAATATGAAATTGCCCATATTACTCTAAATATTACTCTAAAGTAACTTAGGTGTACGACTTGAGCTTTCGTGCAACGACCATCTGTTATAGTTGCTAATTTGAGAATATATCAGTAGCACTTCTGAAATTGGTTCTACAAATTTGATACTTTGATTGATGTTCCAAGTCATCAAGTCAATTTTCTGAATTCGTTGTTTGTGAGTTGATATGCCTCAAACATATCGTGTGAATTTTAATCCATCGT
This sequence comes from Ilex aquifolium, assembly GCA_951799425.1. Classification (NCBI taxonomy): domain Eukaryota; kingdom Viridiplantae; phylum Streptophyta; class Magnoliopsida; order Aquifoliales; family Aquifoliaceae; genus Ilex; species Ilex aquifolium. Next base: position 11,679,398 of record OX637410.1, on the reverse strand, counting down.
AACTGTTCAAATTCAAGAATGACAAGAACAGATGTTATGTAAAGCTCAAAACACATCCTTGGCTACTTTTAAAACACACACATAATACTGTGTTGGGTTCTTTATGGGATTATAAGCTAGAAATTTTGTTGGGTTCTTTTCTTTTGAACAGATAATTGGATTGGCAGATAAATTGATGGAGTACTATAGTGTGGATTTGTTGTAACCAATGTGATTTGAAGAAATTTCAATTGTTTGCTATTCTAATAATAGTGTTCATAGTGTGTTTTTCTTTTATCATTGATATCTTTGATTCTATGTAAATGAGTTACAATTATTTTTATATATTTGTTTAATTTCTCAATATTGGTGTGCATAGTTATAGTTCCATGTATCTGTACAAATAATGCCAATGAATTCTTTCTTTTTCTATTTTTTGATTGACAATTTTTTTCATTACATAGTGCCTTCAAGCACAGGTTATTGCTTATTCTTTCATGTCCACGATCAATGCTCGAATTTTTGAATTGCACAGTGCCTTCAGGCACGGGTTATCACTGGTATTAATATAACGATGATACTACATCAAAAAAATAAATACTTAGAAATATGCATGCATGAGGGGTGTGAACAAATTTCTGGTACTAAAAAAATATTAAACTAAATAGAGAAAGAAAAGAAGAAATAAAAAATAATTGAATAAAAAAGAGGAAAAAGATAAAAAGAAAACTATCATTAAATAATGAGAAAGAGAGAAAAAAGTGGCAAATATAAAAAGCAAATAATAAAGAAAAGCTAAAACCCTAACTGGTATGTACTTTTTCCCATAGAGAACCACAGAACAGAGTAAGAATAATAGTTGGTTTTCACTCTGTCTCTCTCGCAGCCGTATCTATCTTCCTTCCCTCACCCACCCTTGTGCCACCATCCTCCGGCCTTCTTTCGGCGAACTAAAGGTGTGTAAATTTTTTGTTAAAATTTGGAACAATACCAGCGGCAATGGTCAAAATTTATGGATTATTTAGTCCGAACATAAGAAAACGTTTCTTCGGCAATTTTTATTTTATTTTATCATAATCATGTTGTACTATATTTTACCATTGTTTCAAAGTTTGGATCTATTAGCCTCGTCCACTTGTTTTTTTTTTTATTTTATTTATTTTAGTAGGAGTTTTGGTAACTTGCACTTACTTTCTTTATTGATCTTGAATCCGTTACGTTCAAATAGTTATGAGCATAACAGTTGGTATCAGAGCAGATACCATCATGAGTTCGGGTCACAGAAGGGTGGCCTATATGCTAGATTAAAATGTCGTACTATTATGTATAGACATAGTGCTATCGCATGACCATCCAGGAAGGAGTTGATTTTTATCATCCCACCATTCCTGACCTTAGTTAGGAATGTGGAGTAAGGGATGATCTTTTGATAACAAGGCGAGTTTTGTTTGTCTCCCATGCCATTCTGAAGCTATGGAGCCACCGTCGTGTCGGCATAGCCATGTCTGGTGTTGTTGTCAAATAGGGGCCCACCCCTCTCGTCCAACTTCCAGACACATTCTTATTCCTTCAGAGAACAACTGGTAGGTAACTTAACTTCGTTACCCCGGCTCCGGCTTTTTGAATATCAGTAGGTGAGTAAAGGCGCCAAAGAGAAAGGGTTACCAATGTCTATAGAGTGGACCGCCGTGGACTTCGGCTCTAGGCGTGGTAGAATGTTACGATCAAATAGTTATGAGTTCTAAACCCCCATAAGTTCTGTGTCTTTTGGATCAACAATTGGATTCATAACAGAATCCTGTGCTCTGATGGATGAAACATATCATAGTTCATGGCTTATGCAAAATGTAATAATGTCTCCTTTATTGGGAGTGTGTGCGCTGGATATAATTCACTCTATTTATCGTTGTTGTGAATGTGTTTTTATTATTCAGCTGAAAAATGAAATCTTTGATATGTTAACATGCACAAGTTTGCATAGTTTATCACTTTTGTCAAATATAATGTTTTGTAAACTGTACTAATGTTTAATTTATATGTGATCTGATAATTGCTACCCAACCAATGGGTCTTTGGTCCAATGGTACTCCTTACTTTGTGAAGGTTTTGTCTTCTTGGGGTCAAGGGTTCAAGCCTCCTGACTCCCTCCCGCTCCCAAAAAAAAAAAAAGTTGTACAGATGTGCACTTTAAAAAAAAAAAAATTGCTACCTAACTTCCCTTTATTTCTTCTTCTCATATTTTAGGTGTCTGCATCTTCTTGGCCTGCCATGACCACGGCATCTGGAGCCCATACCGAGCTATCAAGATGCATTGCAGCTTCCACCAAATTCTCTAGCCAAAAATCATATATCACCCATCCATGTCCTTGTATATTCAAGTTTAATTCCTTCTTAAAGAGGCTGCAACCATTATCAATTACTTTTGGAGTAGGGCCTCAAAGATCTAGGAAGGGTAGCATTACATTATCAATGTCAAGCAGCAATAACAATGGAAATACTAGTAAGGCTGGCAGTCTCACATATAAGGATGCTGGTGTGGACATAGATGCTGGATCAGAGCTTGTTAGGAGAATTGCAAAGATGGCGCCTGGGATCGGAGGCTTTGGAGGGCTATTTCCCCTTGGTACATTTTCATTTGCTCTGGTCTTTTTTGTGTTTGTTGCTTCCATTACCTTTTCCCCCCTTTTTCTGTTAAAGGCTCTCAAATTCTTAAAATATGCATGAATTTGCATTTCAAACATTATTTTAATTGCATGAACTCTTTGGCGAAATTCTTGCAATAAATAGTATTGTTGCAATGCATTCAGCTAGAATTTATACTCAAGTCAAAAGCTTCTGCAAAATTTTGTCTTACTTTGTTACTTAAATGCCATAATTACATTTAGTATTGGCCGCTACCATTGGTTATAGCATGTGCCTCTTGTTCTAGTAGTGCTTATTTTAGGGACATTAGGAGATAGATTATGGACAATGGGCCTCTTTCGGTACATAGATTATGAGGAGTACTTATTATATAGTGGTTTTCTGCTCCTCTTCGATTTCTTAATTTGATTTCCTATCTTCTTTTTTTTCTCGTATTAGGGGATTCCTATCTTGTGGCCGGTACAGATGGCGTAGGAACTAAACTTAAGCTGGCATTTGAAACTGGAATACATGAGACTATTGGGATTGATCTGGTAAAGTTAATGGGCATCTTGTGGTGTGTATGTGCTACTAAAGTTAGGAAATCTGATACATTTCCTTTTCAGGTTGCAATGAGTGTCAATGATATTGTCACTTCAGGTGCAAGGCCTTTATTTTTTCTTGATTACTTTGCTACAAGCCGCCTTGATGTTGATCTTGCTGAAAAGGTATGGAAACAATGTGAAAGGTCATGTATATGGGATTGTAAGACGTTTATATATGGGAGAGAAAGGTCAATTTATCTGTCCTTTTTTTTTTGTGTGCAGGTTATAAAAGGCATTGTTGATGGTTGCCAACAATCTGATTGCACTCTTTTAGGTGGAGAGGTATTTCTGTTTCTTTTTATAGCCTTTTATTAAATCTAAGATAGTGATTGTAAACCTATTGATGTGTTTTGTATTGTTGAATATGACGAGGGGGAATACTAGTGTTAGGTACACAAACCATTTACGTAATCTAATGTTATTGTAAATAACGAGGTTTTGTGCAATCATAGTAGCCTTACTATTTTAAATGTTTGATGAGGAATTCGTATAATATTTTTGGGGGTTCATATAATTTTCTCTCTTTTTTGGGCACACTGTAGTCTGGGAGCTTGGAAATGTGTTTTTCAGTTTATATTTTGAGAGTACATCTTACTCCGCTTAAAAAAAAAAGCTGCATTTGAGTCTCGGTATGTTAGGAAGAAATCTGAAAAAATAGGTGACTTTTAAAGGAAGAAATTTCCTTCAGTTGAACTGAATGGATTGAGTATATGTGCCTTGCAGACTGCAGAGATGCCAGATTTCTACGCAAATGGCGAGTATGATCTTAGTGGTTTTGCCGTTGGCATCGTGAAGAAGGATTCAGTTATTGATGGGAAAACCATTACGGTTGGAGATGTCCTCATTGGCCTACCATCTAGTGGAGTTCATTCTAATGGTTTCTCTCTTGTTAGAAAGTATGCCAATGCTTCAACAGACTTCTTTTTTTAAAGTAGGAAAAAGGATATAGTGTCATTCATTATCTTTTGTTGATAGCTTTGACACAATCTCTATAGGGTTCTCGTTCGAACCGATCTTTCTTTGAAGGACCAACTTCCTGGTGATTCTATTTCATTAGGTGAAGCTTTGATGGCACCCACTGTTATATATGTTAAGCAGGTTTTCCCGCACTTCTGTTTCACATTACTTCTAAATGTTGTTGTCTTGGTTAATTGCTTGAAATGAACTGATCTCATCTTTTGATTTGGTAAAAACAGGTGCTTGACATTATCGGCAAGGGAGGTGTCAAAGGGATAGCCCACATCACAGGTGGTGGTTTTACAGACAACATACCTCGAGTGTTTCCTAAAGGCCTCGGGGCTGTCATTTATAAGGACTCTTGGGTGGTTCCCCCCGTTTTCAAATGGATCCAAGAGGTAAGAATCTTCGCAACCTTTAATTACATTGTTTGGAGGTTGATTTTTTTTTTTAAAGGAGAATATTTTACCAAACTAACCAACATTTTGGCAAGTTGTCTAACTTTGATTGCTTATCCAATTTTATTTCAAGATTGGGACATGAATGTCATACATATGTCTTTGCGTATATATTTCGTTACTAAATATTTTTTATTGGCCATAGGCTGGAAAAATAGAAGATGCTGAAATGAGGCGGACGTTTAATATGGGAATTGGTATGGTTCTAGTTGTTAGCAAGGAAGCTGCTGTTACAATTCTTGGGGATGGTCATAGGGCGAGTACTGTATATTACATCGGTGAGGTTGTAAGTGGTGATGGAGTGAGCTATCAATAATTTGAATACGAAAGTTTTGAAGTCTTGGCATGATTATTTTCTTGTCCTTGATGAGGTGAGATATACAATGTGTTGTGGCTTTCTTCCTTACTACTAGTTAATGCACACGTGCGTTGCACGTATACTATTTTGAGTTATAATTTTTTTGTATTATTTTTACAATAAAATATTACTTCATCAATTTATAGGTAAATGACCATACTGGTACTTCTAAGAATGTTGACCCCAAAAAAAAAAAGACTTATAAGAATGCAATGCTTATGTGTTCCTTGCTCAATCCCTGCGTCCACTGTATAGATGCAAAGCTATTATGTCATGAGCAAGAAACACATGAGTTATTATAAGAATGCAACTTTTAGTTTCTAAAAGTCATTTAGGCTTCGTGGAGCATGGAGGGAATCATGACAATTGTCAATTTTGTTTTTTCTCTGCCCTTTTTGCTTAGTGATGGTTTACCCATGAACTTCTTAATAACGAGGTCAGGCCAATCTAAACTTCTAGAGCTTTAAAATTCTTTTAGTTTCTTTTGTTAAAATACATAGGATTAAAATGTCTATAATGAATGAAATTATCGTGGTTTATTTCTTATCAACAAATCAGAATTATATTGAATCATATTAAGCAGAGTAGAAACTCATTCTAAATGTCCGATCACGCTCACATCAGCTAAAGCTTCTATGGTCACAGGCCTTATAATGATAATGAGATTGCTCACCAGAGATCTGCACAGAACCACAATGAGAAATTGAATATAAAAAATAATATTGTAATAATTGATTAGCATTATTGGCAGATGCTTAAGAAAACATTACTTACCAGCCTCGGCCATTAGATTGGCTATTAACCTTGCTGTCAAACAATCTTTTAAAAAGAATTTCTAGAGAAGACCATGAGTTTGAAACCAGAAAGGCGGCTTCCGTTGGGTTAAGCTTCCTTAACACAAATTAATTTAATGTCAAAAGAACATGAAAGGTTGTCAATGATATTAGTTACATTATATATTTATTAAAAGTATTGATAATCACAAACTTACACATATGCCTTTATAGAGTAGTTTGAGGGTACATTTGAAGATTAGAAATTTTTCAGTTAAATTGAGTCCTAACCTTAGAATTTTTTTAGTTAAATTGAGTCCTAACCTCTATTGACAAAAGGTATATTGGTGTCTTTAAAATATTTAATACGGATATTTTTGGCATTTAAAAGTTTTTCATATATCTACACATTTTAGAGTAGTATAGATAATTTCATTCAAAATACTCAACAAGTAATCCCTAATAATATTTTTTGAATATCCTTTAGTATAACATAAATTCAAATGGATGCCATTTTCTATGAGCCCATCCATCACACGATATATATTTACATAACCTAAACAACACAACAATATATTCAAACCCCTATATTAAATTACTCGGTGGAGTAATTGTCATGATTTCAGATCACGTTGAAACAATCACCAATGATAAACACAATAGAGAAAAGGCAAATTGTCAACAACTAGATCAATTTTATTGTACAAGCCCATTAATAAAATCATCTGCAAGAAAAAAGGTGGGTAACACAAATATGCCCAATATTTTTGAATATACGCAAACAAAATGACAAATATAACAAACCAATCAAACACAATCTAATTATCGGTTAACAATCCAAGATGTAGATAGTTCAATGCCTATCCATTGAAATAACAATCCAATGCTTATTCATGACAAAGACAAGTTCACGACTATTAGAATGAGAAAATCAGTGTAATCCATGGCAACAACCAACCAGTAAATTAGTTCAATGATCATCTAATACGCAATGCATATACCAGAAATATTAGCCGCATAACCACAATGAGATTAAAAATAGAGAGGAGTATGAGGAGCAACATAAAATAATTAAACAAATTGGAAATAGTTGTTCAAAAAATTCTAGCAGAAGCATAAATTAAAGATACAAATAAAAAACTTAACAAATTGAATTGAAAGAAATGAAGGGTAGCATTCTAGCAGAAACACCTACGCAACCAAGAAGATCAAAAACTTCATCATATTTGATGAATTCATCACATTTGATGAATTCATCACAGCATAGACTGGTTTGTGCAACCAAGACGAACAAAAAATTTGATGAATTCATCACAATAGAGACTGGTTTGTGCAACCAAGAAGAACAAAAAATTCATCACATTATAGACTGTACAAAACTATGTTCAAATCACTTCACTTTCGTTTGCGCATAAGAATAAAGTGACAAGAAGATAAATAAAAGGAAATAAAAAATTTGGGCAAGAGATTGGCTCAATCAACCAAAAAACCAGAAAAGGGCGACAAACAATAAACCATAAAATGCAACAAATAACTCACATGGCCCACGGACCTGAGAGGGCCATTACCAAATCTTACAAAAAGGGTTCAACATTTGATGAATAGAAACAGTTGGTTCGTAAATTGAATGAGATGATCATATGTGTGAAATAGTACTTGAGTGAAGCATATAAAGCAAATCAATCGCAGCAAGCAAAAAAAAAGCAAAACCAATCGATGGGAAGACCAAAAATATATGGAATATGGATCATCATACCGTATCGAAAACTTACACTAATCCAGACCTTTGGAACGACAATTGATGGAATCAAGATGCAAGAGATCTTTTGTTTCTTCTTGAATGAACATAAGGTGAGAGGGTAACTGCTATATTCATTGCTCAGAAACAAAAAGGGCACCAATAGTTATGATGAATAAAATTAATTTTATAAAATTAATTAAGAGACGGAAACAGAAAGGTCACCATCTCCTAATGGTTATATAGCATTTTCCGTAGTTATGATGGACAAAACTGGTTTTATAAGATTAGTTAAGGTTAAAACCGGAAAATAAATTTTTTTTTGATATACGTACTTTTATAGGTAGTAAGATTTGCAAGAATAACTTAAATATAGTCTTTTAACTTGTTGTGATAAGATGAAATGTCATTTTAGTTGTCTTCTTGTCATGCAAACACCTTAAAGTAGTTATAGAATCAGGTTTGTTATTATTCATTATCAACTTGTATGACATATTATTTTGTATTACTGTCCTAATTCTTGGTTTGTGCCAATTGTAAATTTTATGTACAAATTACATGCTTTCATTGTCTTGTTTCTTGTTAAAATTTTCCAAAATTAGAGAAAGTGTTGGGTAGGTTCGGCAATGGGAGCAGAGGCATGTTTGTCAGCAGTTCTTGTCCTAGCTTTTCTCCTCCATGAAGCTTCTGCTTTTAAAGGTCGAGGTTTGATCCCTTAAGAGTAGGGGTGACTATTTCTGACACAATACGAAAACATGACTCGAAATTGACACGAAAGTAGTGGGTTAGGGTTGATCATTTCTCGACATGAATCCGTATGACACGACCCATTAACACGAATAATAGATGGGTTGAGTTAGTGTGACATAAGAACAATGCGAAATTGATATGATTAACACATTTAAGTAGTATTATAAGAATAAAATATTATTTTTTTATTGTATTTTATCAAGTAGTGGTCCGACTCTCGTCCAAAAAAAGATATTTTTACTCATTTTTATTTTTATATTTATTAAGTTAATTTTTAATTTATAGAAAAAGTATGAACATATGTTCGATTAAGTGATAATGAAATTCGTGCTTGAAGGTTAATACGACACGACACGATTAGTTAAACAAATTGGATTAAGGTTGACTAGTATTCAATATGACACGACATGATTATCACCCCTACTCAAGAGGTTCTTGCTAGTACACTAGCTCAGTTGAGGCACACAATTGTCAACACAACCTGTTGGATCGTTGAATGATAAACTTACTATTGCCAAAGCAATTTCTTGTACCTCCTAGTAGATCCTCCCACTCCAGCCAATCAAGGAACCATCACGAGTTGAATTTCTCTCTACCTATTCGATTATCAAGCTCTTGACACCTTGTCTAGCCCAGTGCCCTTTGATAGACTACAGAGGCAAATTGAAGTATAGTATATTGAAGGAATGAACACCCGTTGAATATTTTTGCCAATGTACCAAAAAGCAATGCGTTTTTTGTTGTGACTCTCGTTTAAATTGATATTTACGCTGTGTTTTGTATGTGGTAAAAAACCATGAGAATGAAACTTCAATGTTTGGTATGTAGTAATGAAAATCCATTCTCATTCCCATTCCCATAGCATATCTAATCCCATTAACATATGATTTGTTATCTATAATAATAAAACAAGACATTGTGTTTGAGTTGTTTAAGTTCTTCACTTAGAAAAACAAAACAAAGACTCCGATTGTTTATATTCGATTGTTTATATTATATTTTAACCTTTTAACTAAGGTAATTTATTTTACTTTTTTAATCCACAATAACTCATTTAAATTTTCACTTTTAAACGTAGTAATCCATTTAAATTTTAAATTTTAACTTTTAACTTGTCACTACTACCACCACCTAGGGTCAAGGTCGGGTCCGAGGTTCTGGGTATAGGTTTGGGCTCGAGTATAGCATACCCATCTTGGTATACCGTACTTACATCCACGGACCAAAAACCTACATCGATGTATTATTCATTGAAAAATTGATCATCTAGTAAATGATTACATAATACTCAACCCTATTTATAGGGATAAAATACTGTAGGATCTCAAAATAATGTTGAACACTCAAAATAATCTCACACCAAACAAAAGTTTAATCAAAGCCCAAGGAAACAAAACAAGAAATCAAAAATAAAAGAACCGAAAAAAACAAGAAAAGGATGGCATAAAAGGTTCTGCCAAAATGTTTTTTTTTTAACATCAAAGCTTCTGCAATTCAAGAAGTAAAACAACCATGAAGAAATACTACTAATTAAAAAAAACAATTCTAATCCTATTCAATTTAAATTAAACTATACCAAACTAATTAGAACACTTTATGGGCCAAAACTCTTAAACCCATTAAAACTTTAATTGTAAATTAATACTAAATAAATAAGATTAGATTCATGAACTAAATAAGGTCAAACTCCAACAACCTCCGTTGAACTAAACTTTTCAATCTTGATCATCTCCATCATCCGCTTAAGATTCATGAACGCATCAGATTTAAGTGGCTTGGTAAAAATATCTGCAATCTGATCATTGGATTGACAATACAAAATTTCAATCTCACCATCAATAACCAAGTCACGAATATAATAGTACTTGACATGAATATGATTGGTCCTCCCATGAAAAACTGGATTCTTTGACAAATCAAAAGCTAACTCGTTATCACAGAAAAATCTTTGAAGGAATTTTTTGTGCATGCTACAAAAATCCAAGCATACGACGCAACCACACTGCTTGGGTAGCACAACTGATAGCTGCATTATACTCTGCTTCAGTGGTAGAAAGAGCAACAACTTCTTGTTTCTTTGAAGACCAGGAAAAAAATCCTTAACCAATTTGAAAATAATACCCTGAAGTACTTTTGACTTTTTCCACATCACCTCCCCAATCACTATCTGTATACCCTACAAGTTCACAAGAACCAGTAGGAGAATAAAAAATACCATCATTCTGGGTACCTTTAACATACCTCAAAATTCTTTTAGCTGCTTGTAAATGGGATTGACGTGGAGACTCCATGTATCTACTGATAAGACCAACTCCAAAAACAATATCAGTTCTAGTGGAAGTCAAATAACGTAAACTTCCCACCAACAGTTTGAAATATGTGGGATTCACCAACTCACCATTCCCATCTTTACCCAATTTCAATATTTCTTCAACTGGAGTCAAAGTAGGATTGCAAGAATCCATTCTAAACCGCTTAAGGATATCCATAGGATACTTCTGTTGGGAAATAAAAATTCCACTATCTATCTGATTAACCTCAATCGCAAGAAAATAGGACATCAAACCTATATCAGTCATCTCAAATTGAGAAATCATTGTCTCCCTGAATTTCTCAATTAACTTCAAATTATTCCCTGTGAAAATAAGATCATCCATATACAAACACACAATAATAATATCTCCCTGAGAATTAGTTTTGACATACGAAGTGTGTTCATAGGGACATCTCTGAAAATCATTCTCCACAAAATAAGAATCAATCCACGTGTACCAAGCTCTAGGTGTGACGCCCCTAAAATTAGGAGTCCTTTGTCAACCCGTTGATCACTCATTAACTCGCGGAAGTACCCGTGAATGCCACATAACCCTACATCACGTTAATAACATCCCCTTCATCGGGATCATAAAACTCACAGCGTTTGGGCAGAGTCTCCCTTGTACCAGGTACTCCCAAACGCATAACTTGTATACATTAAATCATTTGACCCATCCAAGGTCTTGGATACATCAATTTATAGTCATTAGTACCCCATATAACTTCTTTGGGCAAAAGGAATCGATGCCAGAAGGTTTAGCAAAAGTATTTCAAGATTTTGAAATTTGAAGACAACCTACCGGTAGAAGATCTCTAAGTTCTACAAGTAGAAGTGCACACTTGATTGAGATTTTTAGAAAACTGGGGGAAACCTATCAATAGAAGAAGTCATTGTTCTACTGGTAGAAAAACCTTTTGGAATTCTTCTACCGGTAGGAAACTTGACGTTCTACCGGTAGGAGAACCTACTGGAAATGTTCTACCGGCAAAACTCGACATTCTACCGATAGAACTCCCTATTAGAAAAGTTCTACCAGTAGGTCTTCCCAGTTTTTTCCCGATTCGATTCTTTTTCAATTCCAATTCATTCCAACATTGTACATCCTCAACCCAAACTCATATAACTTGTAATTTTACATTAAACACACTTCGTACGAATTTGATTACAACCCTTTACATATAATTACATGTCCAAAAATTAAATTACATGTTAGTTTTACAAAAATTGAAAGTAAAGCCACATTTGGGCTTTTCTTCATTAATGAGGGCCCGAATGAGAGCCGTCCACCGGCGCATGTCCCGCACCTGAAATGTTGTCCCCATAAAGTGTGAGTCACGCTCAATAGGGTATCTTCTGAAGAGGCTACTCCCCAACCTAGATGCATATGAAATGTTCACATGCAATTCACAAGCAACAATTAATCCATTCAAGAATATGCAATTCAATGGTGGAATCCACTATGCCATGCCATTATATGAGATGAGACTCACACATGCAACTCAACTCAAGCCTTCATCGGCTCTCATAACACATGCAATGGCATGCGTATACAACCGGACATTCCAAGCCCCCACCATTGATGTTACACATCAAATGACCATTTTATAAAACAAAATCATGTGTCTTTGTTGGGTACACGGATTCTGGTGTCTCACCGCCGGTTCCGCACACCGATACATTTTTTTGGATTTGCATAGACAGAAGTGTATAAACCAATAACCGGGTCTTGCACCCGAGGGAGAATCTAGCCCTGCTTGCTACACCCAACACAAGGTTTTCATACAACCGTGCAACTCAGCCGGACCTAGGTCCAACCTTCCCGAGTCCATACCTCAACCATCAAGAATGGTGTTTGATTCAAAAACATGCACACACGCACCTACACTTATGTCAAATGCCCACGAATGCGATACTTCCCATGCATATGCAATGTAATGTACAATTGCAATTCTAACATCATGTTCCATATGTTATGAGCACAATATGAACCATTATAATCACTTTTCAACATTTTCATGGCCAATTACATCGTAAGCATGTAACTACCATCAACCACCTCAATGTCAATATATCATAATGCATATATCAACATTTTACCAACATCAATTTTCAAACATGTTATAACATAATATATGCAAATAACACACTTAATTCACATAGGCATAATATAAACACATAGCATGCCCAATCATATATTTCTCAAGAAATCACAAACAAACAATTTCTAAATATCCAATTCATGCTAGAATTGATTTTAACCATTTTCAATACCCATTTCCTCATTTCAACTACCATAGGCAAGTACTATACATGAGAATACATCCTACCCATTCCATATATCAACCCTAGGTTGGAAATAAACCTAATTAAGAAAAGAACCCTATCTTTTCAAGTGTAAAACAATGGTAGAAAACCTTTAAGCACTCAAATCAAGCCTTAGCCATTGATTTCTCTAAATCCCGTCATTTGAACTTCATCAAAATGCATCTTTTTTGGTATGGTTTTGTCGTCCTCATCGAGTAGAACACTTTTTGTTCTTGGCCCAAGGTAATTCGACCAAAGGAACTCCGTAGATCGTAGAGAGAAGTTAGAGAAAACCTTAGCTTCCCTCCTTTCTATTTTTAGGAAAATCTGATGGGTATGGGGAGAAAATCTGATTTTCTCCCCTATTTATACCCTTTAGATGCTTGGTCCTCGTTGCGCCACATGTTTTCCTTTCCCGGGTCCGGTTTTGTCTCGAATCGATTAAATTTCGTCCCGTTTCAAGTTCAAAATATTTTTATTTGAAACTAACTTTAAATTATTTTTCAATTTTCTCAATTTAATTCCCGGTCTCGTTTATTAGGTCACACGACATCCAATCGCCTCGTAAAACGCAAAAAAATCCGACAGTTTCGAAATTCAACGAAAATTGATAGGTGAGATCCGTTTCGTTATCCGAGTTCTAGAAAAATTTGGATTTTAACCCGTACTGTAGCGGCAAATTAGCGTTTTGCCATTTTTCACAAAAAAAATTAAATTTACCCGGGTTTTACACTAGGGGCTTGTTTAAGCCCATACAATGCCTTTTTCAACTAGGCCTTTAACCACTCCAAATCTCATATGGAGTTTTTCCCTTAAAACTTCTGGTAGGGGACCTATTCAAAACATAAACAACACAGACAACAGCTTCTGCTCAAAAAATTTTAAGCATATTTTTAGATTTCAACATGCATCTAACCATATCCATAATAGTTCTATTTTTCCTCTCTGTTATACCATTCTATTGGAAAGTATACATGCCTGTCAACTAATGCTTAATACCATGATTTCTCAAAAAATCATCACAACCCATATATTCCTGACCTCTATCAGTCCTCAAAATTTTAATTTTTCTCCCACTTTGTCTTTCAACATAAGCCTTAAAATATTTAAATGTATCACGGACATCAGATTTATTATTCAAAATATACACCCAGGTCTTTTGCTAAAATCATTAATAAAGGTAATAAAATACCTACTCCCTCCATTAGAAGGAACTTCAACAGAACAAATCAGAGTGAATCAAATCAAGGGGTCTTTTTGCATGCCACACTTGTTTGTCAGGAAAAGGGTTCCTATGTTTTTTCTCCAAAACACAAGTCTCACAAACATGACTAGGAATATTAATAGCAGGCAAACCAAAAACTAATTTTTTCCGAACAAGAAAATTTAAACTATGAAAATTTACATGCCCAAACTGCATATGTCATAACTAGTTATCCCCAGAAATTTTAGAACTAAAGCAAGATAAATTCTGACAATTAATTTGTAAAGGGAACAAACGATTGGGTGCCATATTTACATTTGCTATTAGTCCCCTGCAACTGTCATTGATTGTACAAACACCATTAAAAATCCTCATATCATACCCCTTTTCTGACAACTGTCACATACTCAATAAATTGTGGTTAAGACCAGAAACATAATAAACATCTGAAATAGCATTCAAAGACACATCTTTTAACTTGACAGAAATTTTACCTTTTTCCTTTATGGGGATGGTTGAAGCATTCCCAAATTTAATGTCTGAGTGAACAGACTCATCCAAAACGGTGAACATGTCCCTGTAACCACACATGTGATTACTGCAACCCGAATCGAAATATCACTTGTTCTTTCGAACATCACCCACTGCACTATCAGCCAAAAACAAAACCCCTGAATTATTATCATTGCCGTTTGCAATTTTAGCATGATAATTCTTATTATTTGGTCTTCTTAATCTGAAGCACTCCCTTTTATAGTGCCCTAATTTTTCACAATTGTGGCACTTGATTTTGGATTTATCACGTTGTTCACCCTAATTATTACCTTTGTATTTTTGCTACATACCTTGATTATTTGAATGCTGATACCTCTGATTTGATTGAGATTTGTTATGGGACTCATACTTCTCCTTCTTGAAACTGGTCTGAGTTTACAAGGCTTCTTCTCTTAAAATCTTAGTCTTTTCATTCAATCTTTGTTCATGGGCTTGCAGGGAACCCATCAACCCATCAACTGTCAGGGAATCAATATCCTTTGACACCATGATAGCTGTGACAATATACTCAGACCTCATTGATAAGGTCTGAAGAATTTTCTCCATAACCTAGAGATCCTTCACATCTTCGCCGTTGGCTCTCATCTGATTGACAATAACCAACGTCCGCGAAAACTAATTAGATATACTCTCTGATTTTTTTATCTGAAGAAGCTCAAACTGCCTGCGAAGGGTCTGCAACCGAACCATTTTCACCTTATCTTGTCCAATATAACAATTGATCAAGACATCCCATGCCGCATTTGTCGTCGAAACATGAGCAATCTTGTCATAAATTGATGAATCAATTGCTCCATAGATATACATCAATGCTCTGTTGTCTTTCTTTCGATTAATTACCAATTCATTTTTTTTGGCTTTTTGTGTGAGTTGGTAGATCTATCGGATCTGTGAATCCGTTTGTCACAATATCTGAAAAATCCATGACCTTGAAAAACAACTCCATCTGTGTTTTCCAATGTTGAAAATTTAACCTCCCGTCAAAATTTTCAATTGGGCATTGAATGAACTTGTTCCTGTTTGCCATCTCTGAAATTGGCTCTGATACCAGATGTAGGATCTCAAAATAATATTGAACACTCAAAATAATCCCACACCACACAAAAGTTTAATCAAAGTCCAAGGAAACAAACACAAGAAATCAAAAATAAAAGAACCGAAAAAAAAAAAGAAAAGGATGGCATAAATGGTTCTGCCAAAATATATATATATATATATATATATATATATATATATATATATATTTATATTTAACATCAAAGCTTCTGCAATTCAAGAAGTAAAACAACTATGAAGAAAGACTACTAATTAAAAAAAAAATTCTAATCCTATTCAATTTAAATTAAACTATACCAAACTAATTAGAACACTTTATGGGTCAAAACTCT
This sequence comes from Ilex aquifolium, assembly GCA_951799425.1. Classification (NCBI taxonomy): domain Eukaryota; kingdom Viridiplantae; phylum Streptophyta; class Magnoliopsida; order Aquifoliales; family Aquifoliaceae; genus Ilex; species Ilex aquifolium. The sequence continues at coordinate 11,663,390 of OX637410.1, read as the reverse complement.
TAAACCCATAGTTTTAAAACCTTGCCCGGACACCAACCCGGCAAAAGGACCGGATCAATGGGTCACTGGTTCAACCGTTGGGTCATTGGTCGAACTGGTAAATATAATAAAAAAATAAAAAATAATTATAAATACTAATAAATAGGCTAAAAAATCACAATAATTATAAAAAAAACATCAAACATGTAAAGTTAAGTAGAGAAAAATCATCAAACATGTATCCAATTTCAATATATTCACTTTTCAATACAACTTGTAAAGTTAAGTAGAGAAAAATACCTCTATTGAAATTCAAGGCTCCAAGTCCAAGTCCAACTCTTCGACAATGCATCCCAACAGTCTAAGATACAAGACAATAAATAAAGTATAAATCCCAACAAATGAAAATAATAGAGCTCATAGGAGAATTTATGCAGTGCAATCAAACAATCTCACAAGGAGAATTTCACAATCTCTAAACTCTAAAATGTATGCAGTGCAGTCAAACACAACGAGAATTTCACAAGCTCTGTAAAACCCGAGAAAAAAAAATTATTAAAAATCCTAATTACAGGGGTAAAATAGGAATTAATTGTTAAAGCACGGGTCAAAGAAGTGAATTTTTATAAAATTCAGATGACGAAACGGATCTTACCGTTGGATTCGTCTCGCAAAATCTAGCTACCGAGTAAATTTTTGTAAAATTCTGAGACAGATCGCGTGTTACAAAGTGATCGGGTGTCGCGCGACTAAAATAATTTCGATAAGATTTTATTTGCGGGACCCGAAAAATAATTTAAAGTTAGTTCAATAAAAATATACTAAATTTAACACGGGACGAGATTTAATTGATTCGGAATAAAATTGGATATGTTAAAATTGAACGTGTGACGCGAAGTAGGCCAAATATTGAAAACTATATAAAGTGAAAGACAAAAGTCTTCCACTTTATTCGGCACGCCAACTTCAGCCAGAAATAGAGATAGAAAATAGAGAAAGAGAAAAAGAAAAGAAAAAAACAAAGTTAGACCTCCTGATCTTCTTCCTCAGATCTACGAAGATTTAACCGTCTAATCGCTTCAGGCCAAGAATTAAATTGCTCTACGCAACGAGAGCTACGCAACCACACCAAAGATCGTATTTTTCTCCAAAAAAATATCAAGTACGAAAATTTAGGCCTAAAGTTTGGGAAGCTAAATTTTGGCTTTCCTTGGAGTCTACTACGTGGGCTCACGCTACAAGAGGTAGGGTTTCCCCTATTTAGATGTAACTTCAACCTAAAATATGGCATATGAAATGGGCAGGTTAAGGTTGTATATCACATGTTAGGTCTTGACTAGTGTAACTAGTGGGTCAAATATAAGATTTATAATTAATTCTGTAATTAGTAAAATTCTATTATGATTAACTTGGTGTAAGTTAATGTTAGTGGTTTAAAGCATGTTAATTGTAGATTAACATGACTTGATGTTTTAATGGCATATCGAGTTTAATAAAATTATTAGCTTGTTATGTGATTATGAAATAATATGCATGTTAAATGATTATTTAACATATGATTATTGTGGTGGACTTGTGCTTATGTTTATAGAATTAATAAACATGATGCCATGTTGGAAGTAATAAACATGTTATTTGTGTAAATTGATGTGCCCTCTAGGTGTTTGTTTAAATGCCGAGGTGAATACAAGCATGTTAGTTGAGTTGATTATCTTATATAACATGCTTGGAATTGTGTTGAAAATGTCATTATATTGCATTCAGTATGTAATAGACATTGTAAATGGTATCAAAGGCAATTGCACATTGTATTGCATTATGCATGTGTTGCACTACATTCATGGGCATTGACATGGGTGGGAGTGTGTACATGGTATGAAATTAATCACCACATAGGTGGTTGATCGTGGGCTTGGAAAAGTCGCACCAAGGTCCGACTGAGTCGCACGGGAAATTAAATGGATACGTGTCGAGAATAGCAAGAAGGGCTAGATTCTCCCTCGGGTGCAAGACCCGCTTACTTGGTTTATACACTTTCCGGCGGTGAAATTCCAGAAAAGTGTAACGGCGTAAACGGAGCCGCAGGTGGGATGTCCTGAAGATCCGTTGATGGTGTGGTGTCCCATTGGTGTAATACCATAAATCATCTCCCCACAAAGACACAAGAAAATAAATTAATTAGTCATTGAGTGTACATAACACCAATGACAGGGGCTTGGAATGCCCGGATACATACGCATGACATTGCATGTGTTGTGGGAGCTCAGGATGGGGCTCAGTGTTGGTATTGCTTGCATGAGTCTCATCTCATGACATGACATGATTTATAGCATTTGTTCATAATATACATATTTGAATGAATGTATGAAATGATTGTTGTATGTGACATTTCATATGCATTTAGGTTGAGAGGAATTCTCTATAGGAGTTACCCTATTGAGCGTTGGCTCACCCTTTATGAGAACAGTTTTCAGGTATCGCCCAAGCGTCCACCGAAGGCGAGGCCATGGGCCCGCTTTGACGACAGAGCCGATCTGTGGCTCTTATTTTGACTTTGCAGTCCCTTGTATATGTGACACCCCAATTTCCGGGGGTCCTTTATTAACCGTTGACCATCCGTCAACCCGCGGAAATACTCGTGATAGTCGTATAACCCGACACCACGTCGTTCACATGCTTTTAACCGGATTTACCATCCACAAGATCAATTATACCTCAAATTATGTCCATTTATGTCATAGGAACCAAAGAAAACCAAGCCCAAAAGCATGGCTAAGCATTTTGAAAATTTCAAATTTTTGGAAAACCTTCCGGAAGGTTTTGACTAAACCTTCCGGAAGGTTTGCTCACTGGAAAAGTTCTTCCGGAAGGTTTTTCTTAACCTTCCGGAAGGTTTTGCCTTCTGGAAATAGATTGAAAAAAATGAAACGTGTCGGCCTTCCGGAAGGTGTACTCAAACCTTCCGGAAGGTTTTGCTCACTGGAAAGGTTCTTCCGGAAGGTTTTTCTTCACCTTCCGGAAGGTTTTGCCTTCTGGAAAATAGATTGAAAATGAGACGTGTCGACCTTCCGGAAGGTGTACTCCGCCTTCCGGAAGGTTTTACCTTCTGGACCACAATTCTGCCTTAACCTTCCGGAAGGTGTTAGTGACCTTCCGAAAGGTTTTGCCCAGAATTTCTTCCTTCCTTAGTTTTTCAATTCGAATCCGTTTCAATTTGCTTCAAAATCATCCAAAACTTATACAATGAAGTTTCTAACATAAAACATTGTTTGTACAAGTTCTATTACAACCCAATACATATATTTACATGTCAATATCAAATTTCCTTAAAATTTTTACAAACATTCAAAACAAAGCCACATCCGGCTTTCTTCGTCCTTGAAGCCCGTATGAGGGTCTTCCACCCATGCATATCCCACACCTGAAAATGTTGTCCCACGAAGGGTGAGCCACGCTCAATAGGATATCCTCCTACAGAGGCTACTCCCCAACCTAAATGCATATGAAATGCGCACATGCAACGATCAACAAGCATCAACCAATCCAACAAGAATATACACCTCAATGTTAGAAAGCTACCATGCTATACTATGTCATGCCATGATATGAGATGGAACTCACTCATGCACCTTGTCCCGAGTCTTCCCCGACTCACACCACACAATGCAAAAGCCAATGTGTATGAACCCGTCTATTGACGGAAAAACCCTCCCAATGATCGTTTGAGATAAAAGTTATGTCTTTATAAAAAAATCAAATCATTGTTTGAGGCTACCCATTGGATGGGTGTTTTTATATAACAAAATCTTGTGTCTTCTTGGGCAACGGATTTTGGAGTCGCACCACTGGCTCCGTGGGCCATGCCACTTTTCTGGAATTTCACCGCCGGTCAAATGACTAAACCAAGTGGTTCCGGGTTTTTCACCCGAGGGAGTGTCTAGCCCTACTTGCTTTACCCGACACAAGTTTTCCTTATGCAATGCAACCGTGCAACTCAGTCGGATCTTCGATCCCGACTTTTCCGAGTTCACATACCAACCACCAAGATTTGGTGTTTGATCCACACCACATGCACACACCCACACTCATGCCTATGACCCATGAATGCGATGTCAACTCACCCACACACACTCATGTCTTATAACCATGAATGTGATGTACCCATGAGAATGCAATGTAATGTACCCTTGCATCTTCTCCACATGTTCAATATGTATGAATGCCATATGAACAACACAACAATAAATCCACATATCCATGGTACTTCATATCATAAGCATATGAACACCATAATTTAACACATTGTCAATATATAGCAAGCATGCATATATCAACATTTCATCCAATAACCATTTTCAAACATGTTATCACATAAGCATGCAATTAACATAGCAAACTCATCAATACAACATTTTCACCAAGGCATTTAATCAACACCTTCGAACCACCCAAAGCATGTAATCATATAATATACTCAAATTCATCATAAAGCTCAAGAAATCATATTAATTGATTTCTACACAATTATACCAAGATAGAATTCATTCTACCCATAACATAACCTCATATGTCATAATTTCTCAGGAAATTATCAACAACCATTCCTAATTGTCCATTTCATTTAGGAATTCACTTTACCCAATTTCCCATATCAATTTTCTACACTTCAAGTTTCTTTATGAAATTTACCCATCAAGTAAATTTATTTACCCATTTCATACCAACCTTGCTTAGCATATTTGGTACTCATTTCCCACACATGAAATGCATTAGTGGTACATTAAACTAGAGAATGTGATTTAAATCTTGCTACCCATTCTCAATACCCATTTCACCCAAATAACCACAATAGGCAAGTGATACATATATATATACACCTACCCATTCCATATAACCTTCCTAGGTTGGAAATAAACCTAAGTAGGAAGAAAACCCTACCTCTTGTAGCGTGTAGAATCGCCGTGGGAAGCTCCTAGAACTCAAAGCAAGCTTGAATCCTTCACTTCCAAATTTTCGGCCCTCCAACGTTCGGTGAAAACCGTCGTTTTTGGTACCCACGCGTAGCCCTCGACGCGTAGAGCAACTCTTGTTCTTGGCCCGAATCGATTTGAGCGCTAGAACGGAGTAGATCGTAGAGAGAAGGTGGAATTTTCTCTCATTTTCCCTCTCTTCTTTTCTCTCGGCTGAAACCGGCTGAATGGTGAAGGAGAAGTCTGATTTTTCAGACTTTAGGCCCCTATTTATATTTTTAGGATACTTGGCCCACAATTGGCCACATGTCCTATTTAATTTCGGGTCCGTTTTAATCCCGAAACGACTAAATTTCGCTCCGGTTCAAGTTCGAATTATTTTTACTTCAACTTGCCTCTAATATTTCCCCAAACTTTAAAATTTTATAAAAATTTCGTGCACGGGGTCACCCGAGGCCCGTTTGTCTCGTAAAACGTGAAAAATCCGACTATTTCGGAATTCAACGAAATTTGACGTGGTAACTAGATTTCGCGAGACGAATCCAACGGTGGAATCCGTTTCGTCATCCGAGATTTAGAAAAATTCAGTTTTTCAACTAGTACCGAAGTGGCAATTCACTTATTGCCCTTGTTCGTCAAAGTTTAAATTTTCCGGGGTTTCACATTCTTCCCCCCTTAAAAGAATTTCGTCCCCGAAATTCACACCCTCATGCACATTCGACTATATGCATAAGTTACAACAATACTATCTAAATTGTCCCATATGTATCCGTCTCACTCCCGGACTAGGTTCTAGACGCAACCAAGTCCGTCCGTAAAGGCACCACATATCCCGTGCATACAACCTGCAGAATTCCTCCTGTGTGAGGGTCATCCGCACTGTCAAAAGGCGTGCCGACTTAGTAAGCCGGTCCACTCTCACTCACACCGCATCATGTCCCCGCGATGTCCGTGGCAAGTGGGTCACAAAACCCATTGTGACATGTTCCCACTTCCACTCAGCCACCTCCAAGGGCTAGAGCAGCTCTGTTAGTCTCTAGTGCCCAGCCTTCACCTGTCGACATGTGAGACATCTACTGACAAGGTTTTCAACGTGTCTCTTTATTCTACTCCAGTAACACTGGTGATGAAGATTATGGTACATCTTCGTGCCACCTAGACGTACTCGGTCCTTGATAGATAACAAATCTGGGTCCTGTTCGTGGGAATCGATCACTCTGCTCAGTAGGGAAGGCATAGTCACCAAGCTCCCTAAAATACCCTGAGTCTGACCCCGATAATACAGCCCGTACTGTCCCACACTCTCAAGCATCTGCCACTCTCGATGAGCCACACTAGCCACAAGTTCCTGTAACTTCCGGCTAAGTGCATTAGTTACCACATTTGCCTTACCAGGATGATAATGCAAAGTGAAGTCGTAACCCTCCAATTATTTCATCCACCTGCGTTGCCTCATGTTGAGGTCCCGTTGTGTAAAGATATATCTCAGACTTTTGTGGTCTGATAACGCCTCAAACTTCTCACCATATACGTAGTGGCGCCAAGCTTTCAAGGCAAGATAATGGCCGCCAACTCCATGTCACGTATAAGATAATTTTGCTTGTGGTTCTTTAGTTGTCCAGAACCATAAGCCACCGTTCTCGCGGACTACATTAATACCCATCCATGTCCGTCCTTAAAAGCATCACAATTCACTGTGTACTTCTGTCCCCTCTCCGGAACTACTAGAATAAGAGGTGAAGTAAGCTTCCTCCATAAATTTTGGTCATTAGTACCAAAGCGCCCCAAGGTGAAGTATTTGGTCTAACGAAGTCCTTGTTCAACAATTCTTGTATTCGGACCTAGAGTTTTCACAACTCTACTGGTTTCATTCTATGCAGAGTCATAGAAATGGACGATGTACCGGGATGCAACTCAATGGTAAATTTTACATTCCTATGTGTAGGTAATCCCGGTAGTTCATCCGAATAATATCCCCATACTCACAGACAACCCGAGGTAGACCCAACTCTTGTCTCACCTCGTCCTCCAAGATGAGGCTCGCAAGCCAACCCATCTACCATTCGTGCCAACAGAAACCATACACGATTTGGGATAAAGAGTCGTGTTTTTCCCCCTGGAATTTGAAACAAACACCCTTCGGTGTGTAAGCAGTGATCCTCTTACGATCACAATCAACGACGACGCGGTGTGCCGTCAATCAACCCATTCTCAGGATGACATCAACTCGACATGTCCACGACCCTAAGGTCCATAGTGAGTAGAGTCCCAGAGATCTCTAACTCACAACCGTCATATCTGATCAATGCAGGCCCTAGTCCCTAAGGTGGAATTCATCCCTGAGGACTCTTCTAGGGTTATAATATTTAAAACTGTACCATGCACAAAACATGAAGAATAACAGTATTTGACACGCTCAAGTCAAATAACACGTGTACCCATAAATAAGGAATAAGTGATGTACCGTGGGTTGCTGCCTGATCTCCCGACTCACTCTATGGTGCAACGTCAAAGACCGTCTCCTGGGTCTCCAATGTTGTCGCTTCAGAGTCTTGTTCCTGGCCTTGGCCCATACCTTGGCTCATCCGGTCTGATTGCGGAGTCTCCGCACGCGGCGTACTAAGGACTTGCACAATGCTCTGTAGTTGGGACTGATTTCCCTGGTCCTTAGTGGAATAGGGAAGGACAATACGTGCCTGTGTGAGTCCCACCGACGACTGGGATTGAGAAGTCTCGGAACTCTGTGAGGTTTGCCTCAGGGGGCAATCCTTCTTCCTATGGCCCGGTTGTCGACAATAGAAACATGTCTTCTGGCCTCCTTGAAACGTTCCCTTGAATTTCTTCCCTCCTTGGGACAAAAGATTTTGGGCTTGATCCCCCTCCTGTGATCCCTGCCTCTGAGGACAATCCCTCCTCTTATGCCCCACTTGGCGACAATGATAACATGGCCCCTGCCCCGCTTGGCTGGGAACCCTGAAGTGCCCACTACTTTGGGAGGTTTGCCCTTGGCCTTGGCCTTGATAGCCGCGGCCCTGCCCCGATGATTCTTGTGGCCTCGATGTCTTTTGCTTTTTCCATGGCCGTTGATGGCCCATGGAACTTAAACTCCTTTGGATGGCTTGAGCCCCTTGGCTCAAATTGGCGCTTGCCTGTGCTAGGTTAGCAGCCATCGTACTCATAGCCTCCATATAGGCTTGTTGGTCCAAAGCCGGTAGTGGTTGGTTGTTCCGTCCACCGCCTAGACGTCCCCTTCCTCTATATGACATCTACACACATGTCAAATAGCAATGGTACAACGGCTTAGTATCCCTAGATAGGGACCAAAGTTAAAACGTTCAAATCTTTCTCACTGTCTCACTAGTAGGGCGTATGCCTCCAATAGTGGACCCTTACACTTTGAACTTTCCCGTTCATTTGTTTTCCCACTCCCAAGGTTAAGTTCTCTAAACACTAGGGTTAGAATACTTTTCACTATGCACATTCATCATGCATACAAGTCACACAACAAGTAACACATAACATGTACCAAGTAGGGTACATAACATGTAGCAAATATAGCACATAACGTGAGATGCACATGGAATGAAATGGTCTAAAACCCATGCCCATCAAGTCTTAGGTGAATCGTAAACCTAAGCTCTAAACCTCTTTCATTCTTGCAATGGAAGATGATAGACTCATTTCCCACAAGACCACATAAGATCTATAACCTAAGCTCTGATACCAAGCTGTGACACCCCAATTTCCGGGGGTCCTTTATTAACCGTTGACCATCCGTCAACCCGCGGAAATACTCGTGATAGTCGTATAACCCGACACCACGTCGTTCACATGCTTTTAACCGGATTTACCATCCACAAGATCAATTATACCTCAAATTATGTCCATTTATGTCATAGGAACCAAAGAAAACCAAGCCCAAAAGCATGGCTAAGCATTTTGAAAATTTCAAATTTTTGGAAAACCTTCCGGAAGGTTTTGACTAAACCTTCCGGAAGGTTTGCTCACTGGAAAAGTTCTTCCGGAAGGTTTTTCTTAACCTTCCGGAAGGTTTTGCCTTCTGGAAATAGATTGAAAAAAATGAAACGTGTCGGCCTTCCGGAAGGTGTACTCAAACCTTCCGGAAGGTTTTGCTCACTGGAAAGGTTCTTCCGGAAGGTTTTTCTTCACCTTCCGGAAGGTTTTGCCTTCTGGAAAATAGATTGAAAATGAGACGTGTCGACCTTCCGGAAGGTGTACTCCGCCTTCCGGAAGGTTTTACCTTCTGGACCACAATTCTGCCTTAACCTTCCGGAAGGTGTTAGTGACCTTCCGAAAGGTTTTGCCCAGAATTTCTTCCTTCCTTAGTTTTTCAATTCGAATCCGTTTCAATTTGCTTCAAAATCATCCAAAACTTATACAATGAAGTTTCTAACATAAAACATTGTTTGTACAAGTTCTATTACAACCCAATACATATATTTACATGTCAATATCAAATTTCCTTAAAATTTTTACAAACATTCAAAACAAAGCCACATCCGGCTTTCTTCGTCCTTGAAGCCCGTATGAGGGTCTTCCACCCATGCATATCCCACACCTGAAAATGTTGTCCCACGAAGGGTGAGCCACGCTCAATAGGATATCCTCCTACAGAGGCTACTCCCCAACCTAAATGCATATGAAATGCGCACATGCAACGATCAACAAGCATCAACCAATCCAACAAGAATATACACCTCAATGTTAGAAAGCTACCATGCTATACTATGTCATGCCATGATATGAGATGGAACTCACTCATGCACCTTGTCCCGAGTCTTCCCCGACTCACACCACACAATGCAAAAGCCAATGTGTATGAACCCGTCTATTGACGGAAAAACCCTCCCAATGATCGTTTGAGATAAAAGTTATGTCTTTATAAAAAAATCAAATCATTGTTTGAGGCTACCCATTGGATGGGTGTTTTTATATAACAAAATCTTGTGTCTTCTTGGGCAACGGATTTTGGAGTCGCACCACTGGCTCCGTGGGCCATGCCACTTTTCTGGAATTTCACCGCCGGTCAAATGACTAAACCAAGTGGTTCCGGGTTTTTCACCCGAGGGAGTGTCTAGCCCTACTTGCTTTACCCGACACAAGTTTTCCTTATGCAATGCAACCGTGCAACTCAGTCGGATCTTCGATCCCGACTTTTCCGAGTTCACATACCAACCACCAAGATTTGGTGTTTGATCCACACCACATGCACACACCCACACTCATGCCTATGACCCATGAATGCGATGTCAACTCACCCACACACACTCATGTCTTATAACCATGAATGTGATGTACCCATGAGAATGCAATGTAATGTACCCTTGCATCTTCTCCACATGTTCAATATGTATGAATGCCATATGAACAACACAACAATAAATCCACATATCCATGGTACTTCATATCATAAGCATATGAACACCATAATTTAACACATTGTCAATATATAGCAAGCATGCATATATCAACATTTCATCCAATAACCATTTTCAAACATGTTATCACATAAGCATGCAATTAACATAGCAAACTCATCAATACAACATTTTCACCAAGGCATTTAATCAACACCTTCGAACCACCCAAAGCATGTAATCATATAATATACTCAAATTCATCATAAAGCTCAAGAAATCATATTAATTGATTTCTACACAATTATACCAAGATAGAATTCATTCTACCCATAACATAACCTCATATGTCATAATTTCTCAGGAAATTATCAACAACCATTCCTAATTGTCCATTTCATTTAGGAATTCACTTTACCCAATTTCCCATATCAATTTTCTACACTTCAAGTTTCTTTATGAAATTTACCCATCAAGTAAATTTATTTACCCATTTCATACCAACCTTGCTTAGCATATTTGGTACTCATTTCCCACACATGAAATGCATTAGTGGTACATTAAACTAGAGAATGTGATTTAAATCTTGCTACCCATTCTCAATACCCATTTCACCCAAATAACCACAATAGGCAAGTGATACATATATATATACACCTACCCATTCCATATAACCTTCCTAGGTTGGAAATAAACCTAAGTAGGAAGAAAACCCTACCTCTTGTAGCGTGTAGAATCGCCGTGGGAAGCTCCTAGAACTCAAAGCAAGCTTGAATCCTTCACTTCCAAATTTTCGGCCCTCCAACGTTCGGTGAAAACCGTCGTTTTTGGTACCCACGCGTAGCCCTCGACGCGTAGAGCAACTCTTGTTCTTGGCCCGAATCGATTTGAGCGCTAGAACGGAGTAGATCGTAGAGAGAAGGTGGAATTTTCTCTCATTTTCCCTCTCTTCTTTTCTCTCGGCTGAAACCGGCTGAATGGTGAAGGAGAAGTCTGATTTTTCAGACTTTAGGCCCCTATTTATATTTTTAGGATACTTGGCCCACAATTGGCCACATGTCCTATTTAATTTCGGGTCCGTTTTAATCCCGAAACGACTAAATTTCGCTCCGGTTCAAGTTCGAATTATTTTTACTTCAACTTGCCTCTAATATTTTCCCAAACTTTAAAATTTTATAAAAATTTCGTGCACGGGGTCACCCGAGGCCCGTTTGTCTCGTAAAACGTGAAAAATCCGACTATCTCGGAATTCAACGAAATTTGACATGGTAACTAGATTTCGCGAGACGAATCCAACGGTGGAATCCGTTTCGTCATCCGAGATTTAGAAAAATTCAGTTTTTCAACTAGTACCGAAGTGGCAATTCACTTATTGCCCTTGTTCGTCAAAGTTTAAATTTTCCGGGGTTTCACAGTATATGTTTACTTTTGGCCTTGTATAATTTTTGTAACAAAAACTTCTTTTATATTAAAAAGGCATGTATATGAGACTCTTTTGAGATATTTATTCTTTTATGAATGAATGTACGTAGTAATGATATTGTGGTAGTATCCGATACTATGCATTTAAGTATGGATAAATGGACCCGGTGTGGTCAATATTGTATATTGGACCTCGGATGGGTCATGTGATTGTATGATTACACAGGTTGTGTTTTGGGTAGAGTTCCCCGTACAAAGAAGACTCTGCCCGAATTTTGTTAAATTATGGATCCCGGTAAGTGGGGCATAACGGCGTGGTATCGACTTACACGGTATCCACGGGTATTCCGCGGGTTGATGGGTGATCAACGGAGTAATTACGGACACCTGGATTTTGGGGCGTCACAAGCTCACACCAGTAATCAACCACAAGCTCACACCAGTATTCAACCACAAGTAATTTCACTATGGTTTGTGGTTTAATTACTTCACCAGAAACGAGCCATTTTTGGTGGGCATAATTTTAGCAAAGTTGTAGAATTTGATTAATAAACAAAAAAAATTCAAGAGGACCCAGAATTGGCAATCATTCATTCTCATAATTTTCAAGCACTTGTTCAGACAAACAGTTGCAGCTTATTTTAAAAGCTAATAGCTTCTGCAAATCAGATTGCATCACAACTAGTAAAAATGTAAAATAATCAAACTCTTATTCAAAATTCTGCAAATCAGATTGAATCATAACTAGTAAAATTATCAAAATTGCATTATAACTCATATTCTAAAATATAGCGACTGATTACAGTCACTGAACGAGGGAGAGAGATAGAGAGTAGACCTGCTGCTTGATGCGAGTCGATGATGGTCACTCTGTGGACTGTGGAGGACTCGAATGGTCACTCGGTGGAGCTTTGATCTGATGGATGGAGGACTCGATGGAGCTCGGTGGACTGGTGGAGGAGAGAGACTGAGACAGAGTTACTGTTGTAAGTATGTAACTGTAAGAGAGAGAGAGAGAGAGAGAGAGAGAGAGAGAGAGAGAGAGGGAAACTCACCTCGTCACTGTTCTGTCCACAATCGCTAGCTACTAGTGCTGTCAATGGTCCCTGGAGTCGATCCTAACTGGCTGCTGGAAGCTGGACTGAAGTCGCTGCTGCTGGAGGGTGGAGTCGTTGTTTCTTGCTGGTGCTGAAGGCTGGACTGGAGCATGGAATTGTTTGTGGAGGCTACTTTCTCGTCTGGTCTGGACTCTAGAACGATTTAGGGCAAAACAAAAGAGGGCAAAAATACAAAATGCCCAAAAAAAGCAAAAAATCTTATATTTATACCATTTTAATTAACCCGTCTGGTTTGAATCAACTCGCCCGGTTCGAACGGGTTCACCGGTTTTTGACCGGTTCAGCGGTTTGATCCCGGTTCAGAGGTTTGATCCCGGTTTTCAAGCACAAACAGTCTTTTATGAGAACCGGCCCGGTTTGAGCACCGGTTCGCTGGTTCACCGGGTCGGGCCGGGTTTTAAAACACTGCTTAAACCCATTAAAACTCTAGTTATAAATTAATGTTAAATAAATAAGGAATAAAACACTTGGAGAATTTGGGTCAAACTCCAACAAATACTATAATCCAAATCTATTCAAATATAACTTAATTTTTATGTTTCCTATCACATGTCTAATATACCTATTCATCGTATATTAAAACTCCTCCAATATCATCATGTTCGATATAAGATTCTCACATTGATTACCCATCAAACTCTCATTCATAACAATTTGAGAGTTTGAGTCAAATTCCAATAACCTCCTTTGAACCAAACTCTTCAAATTTGGTCATACCCAAGATCGAGTTTAGTACCCTTGATTTTAATCCACCAATTTTTCTAAGCACCATATACAAACCTGCTCTTTTGAGTCGCCACAATCCTCTCTGTCTTTCAAGAACTTGCGTCTTGGCCTGCATCATCGGTGCATCTCTGCTTGTGTCTTACCAATCCTCTCTGTCTTTTAAGAACCTGCTTCTTGGCCTGTATCACCTATGCATCTCTGCCCATGTCTTACTTGTCCTTGGGAGGTCTTAATGATCAATGCTTCACTATCAAAGGTAAAAGCTCAGTGACTCGTAACCCACGAGACACCACATCATCACTATTAGGTTTATGTTAGCCTAATAGCTCACAAACCATTGGAATATCGTGACTTCAACTCTAAGAGCTCAAAAACCTAAAGAAACATCTTCAACATAGCACGTGTGGTACTTCTTGAAATCCAAACAAGCATGAAGCAACTTAGTCTTCCGTTTGGTTTTATACCAACTTTATTTTTTTCTTGTGAATCTAAATAATAATATGAATTATACATACATGTCAAGAGAGTCTTTTTCAATATGAACACCAACTTGATCATTGAATTGCCAACAACTTACTCTGATTATTCTACTAGGATCATCAATCTAGCTCTGATTGATCTACCAATTCATCATTTTGGGCTTTTGTGTGAGTTGGTAGATCTCCAAGATCTGTGAACCCGTTTGTCACAATATCTGAAAAATTCATGACGTTGAAAAATAACTCCATCTGTATTTTTCAATGTTGAAAATTTAACATCTCGTCAAATTTTCCAACCGGGCATTGAACGAACTCGTTCCTGTTCTTGTTGGAACACAGCTGTGATACCACTTGTTGGTTTTGCACAACGAATAATTAACACAAATAATACTTGTTGGAAGATAGGAATTCAAAGATAGGAAAATAATAAAAGTATGACATAAATATATAACGTGGTTCGATACAGCATACCCAGCTTGGTACACCGTACCTACATCTAAGGACCAAAAACCTATATTTATGTATTATTCATTGAAAAACTGATCATCTGATAACAGATTACATAATACTCAACCATATTTATAGGGATAAAATAGTATAACTCAAACCTATTCAAATACAACTTAATCTTTATATTTCATATCACATGTCTAATATACATATTTATGGTATATTAAAACTCTTTCAATATAATCATATTCCATATAAGATTCTCTCATTGATTACCCAACAAACTCTCATTCATAACAATTAGAGAGTTTGGGTCAAATTCTAACACCCACCCTCTAGATTGGACCTCCACAAATAAATCTCCAGTCCTATTAGAGTCCATTCCACATTTATGGAAAAAAGTGAAACTCTTATTCCCTACTAACCACACGGACTTGACTACAGTAGTGCCAAAAAACTTTTGGTACCATAACTTCAAAATTTATTATTTTAATGGGTATTTTTACAAATTTTGTGAGTTATTTTATAACCAAAAAATTTATTACTTTTATAATTGATTTATCATTTTTGTGAGTGTTTTTACCACTTTTGTGGTTATTTTTTTACCACATTTGTGGCGACTATTTTTATCACTTTTTTTTTTGTACAAAAAAAATTACTACTTTTGCAAGTGATTTATCACGTTAGTGAATGTTTTTATCATATTTATGGATATTTTTACCACTGTTGTAACTATTCTTACCTTTTTTTGGGTACCACAATAGTATAAAAATTACCTATAAATGTAGTAAAAATAACCATAAATATGATAAATGAAAATATGGTACCCAAATTTTTTTTTTTTAGTACCATAGTCAACTCCCTAACCACGCCGAATTTCGAATAATATTGGTTCGAAAAGCTTGAATTTCATAACTCATAATCTTAATTCTATAAGTGCAAAATTGGTGCAATTCTATAGCCAAAAAACTGTTGGGATGTTAAGTGTAGATATTGTGGAAGCTCTTGCTGCTTATTCTGATGTGCGTTTGGCCTACGGACTTGGATTTATGAGAGTCATTTTGGAAGGAGATTCTAAAGGTGTAGGTGAAGCCATTGAGAAGAATCAGTCCGACTTGTCGAGATAGGAAGCTTTGTGGAGCAAATTCAAAATTATGGTTGTCCAAAATATTCCGAAACAATAGGGGAAATATGCATAAATATCTTTAAACACTTCAAAACATTTAGAAATATCAGTGAAAACAAGTCAAAATATCTTGAAACTTCTGAAACACCTCAAATTATTAGAATTTGGATTCAATCACCGATTCGTTTCAGTCTCCTTAGAAACGAAAACATTTAAACCGTTTAAACAAAATTTGATCCTTGGCTAAGAGCCAAGAGCCAGACCCATAATTAAGAATTTAATATGAAGATCAAGGGAAATACTCGACATAATTTTCTGTACCCAATGTGCAATTTATAAAACAGGAACAATTCTCATCAATGGATGACTTCCAAAATGAGCATACTCACCCTAATTTTCATGCAGTTTAACTTGGAGTGTTCAACACCAAAATACAATTGCAGTATATATTACTCTACAATGAATATGTGTCATACCACAGTCAGCCTTCAAACTGCTAAATTTTATCCGGATCTATATCTATACTACTATAAAATGTTAACAAAAGTAAAAAAAAAAAATTGTTTGACTAAAATAACCTTAATTCATTTAATGACAAACACTAATATTATTGAAGGTTATTTGCATTATTGGACTTCTGGCTATTAAGTTGCTTTTGCATTTTTTATAAATGCTACATATATTCTATATGTCAAGCATGAGTTAAAGAAGTTCATCTTTTTTTTTTTTTTGGTGGAACCTTGATGGTGCGAGGGAGATTTTATTGATTAAAAGAATAAATTACACCTAGCCAGGGGGGACGTATGTATCTTACCTCTCAATGCAATCTAATTACATAGAGATTATTAAATTAAAAAAGGCAAAATGCATGCTTGATACAAGGAATTGAAAAATTAAAATAAAATCAAGCACACTGCCTAATGAAATAATGAAGCAGCTGAAGTGAGCTAAAAGCATTATTTTTGTAAACACCTAATCTTAGAACGTATGGAACGAATCTGACGTTGATCTTGAAGTAGGAGTAGCTTAGTCTGTAGTGGTAGATTAGCAGTCGAAGTGTAGGTGGAGCAGCCTCTGTCCAAAACTCCTTTGTTAGCTAAAGAATCTGCAACTGAGTTTCCTTCCCTGTAAGAGTGTTGTATTTTGAAATTAAATCTCCCCAGGTAAGAAGAGATTAGGCTAGCTAGATTCCAATATTTCCAGGAAGGGACATGATTTTCAATTCATCTAATCCGAAGTTTAGTTTTCTTCAGATTTTGGCTATATAAAATTCATTGTTATTAATTTAGCAGTTCAGTATTAGTAGTTTTCTCCATCTTAATATCTAATTTGTCATATATCTTATATTCTTGTACTTGCTCAAACCCTAGGTTTATGGGTTTCTTTCTTGTGGTCATCAAATTTTACTTTTTTGTTTCTATGTTTTATGGTTGTAGGGTCTGAATTTCTATGTTTCTTATAAGGAGTACACATATTTCTTCAAAAAGTACATTGTTTTATTCATCATTAACGAAATAACATGTTCATATTACCTTTGTGATCATGGGTTTCTATTTGCATTCATGTGATTTATAACTCAATGATTTTGTGATTGGTTATTTTTATTAACCTAATTAATTTTGATTGCTTGTAGTAGGTTTGTTGGCAACAACTTGAGAAAAATAAAGGCTCTATAAAATTGATGTGGGCTTCAGATATCATGTGAAGTTTGATTGCACGTTGTTTGGTTGTTAAGAATTAATATAACTACGAAAAGAAAGAGAATTGATAAAAAAAATATCATTACGACAATCTGTGTTATTGTATTTGACACTTCTGTAGTTGAATACATGTTTGTGTAATATGTACAGACATATATCGAAAGAAGTTATTTGTGTGTATGTGTACTTAAGTTCTGTGCGCATTTATATACCATCCTTATCAACCTAATTACTGTTGTTATATAGAAAATAACTTAAATATTCAAGTACTCAATAAGATATACCCGAATTTGTGATGTTTATGTGTATGTCAAAAATTGGTCTAAAGTCTTTAAACCCTTTTACAATTATGGATTTGATATTTAGTTCTAGTTTTGTTAGAGACTAAATTTTTGTGGTAAAAAGAACAAACAATCTTTATTAAGTTATAAATTTTAATATAAAAATGATTCAAGTGCAACGTACGAGTGAAATAACTAATATCAACAAATGTGCCCAAACCGGCATATACAACAAGGCCCATGGCTAAAACCAATCAACTTAGCAACTTATCTTTGATTCCCTCTGCATAATACAATGTTCAAGCCAAAGGCTGCCTAACAGGCAGTTGCTCCTCATTAAGGAAGGATACAAAATTTCCCAAACATTGGAAAAATGTGGACCGAAAAAGCAGGACATGGGTACAGCTTCAATCAGAATTTTAAATGATCTTGTGCAATCCAATGTTCGAGTCAGAGGATATGGAGATCATGAGAAGGACAGCATAGTGCCAACTTTGTAAGGTACAGATTCTTCAATCGGGATCTTAGACTATTACTCTATTTATACGGGAATCAGTGTATTCTGCAACCAGCGAACTTTGAATCTCACTGGTGCTATCGTGCATGTACAAATTCTAATTACTTTGTTGCAACCCTTTCATCCCAAAATCATGACCATTCATGTTTTAGATGATTAAATGAGATGAGTAACCTCAAACATTCTGTAGACGGTCTACAGTAGACCAACTCCATAGAGAATTTAAAGTTGAACTCCATAAAGAACGGGTTAAATTCCGTGATGAGTTAGCAATGCTAATTGCCAGCAAATTGTCCAAAAAACTTAAGTAACAATTTAAACACAGACAGTATTTAGGAAAGCAGTGAGGAAAATAGGCTAGTTTGGTGTTTCCAACCATCGTGATTCGTGGGAGACCACTTTCCACCAGTCATATGAGTATATGACTGCTCATATGCTTAATTTAGGCCCCATTCAGAACTAATACCCACCCTTGATTCATCATGAGCAAGAGCCTCCATGTAAGGAATGTAGAGTTCAGGATTTCACACAATTTTCACTGTCTTAATCCTCACCTTTTGTAGTGGTACCTCATCTGCAACTCTTCGAGTGTGTATTCTGCAGAGGGGAGTTGACAGGGATTACGATAAAAATCATAAAACTGAAAAGGGGAGGATTCATACCTACCTCAGACTCGAGCATAAGATCTTAGTTGGATGTAAGGACTGATTTTGTGCAATTTGCTATTCAGGATTTAATTATTTGGGGTTTTGATCCTTTTTGCAAGGAACCCATAACTACCAGGCCTATTTTAATTTTCAACTGGGAATTAAAGAATAATAATCGGAATATTGGAATTGAACTGAATGTTGTCTTTACTCTAGGTCTATTTCACTCATTTTTTTTGATTGCATTCTCTCTTAATTATTTCTTATGCAAATATTAGGCAAACATAGTAAATGATCATGGTTTTCTAGTAGCAGAATCAATCTTTGCTCTCGTCCAATGAAAAAGGGGGGAAAAAGTTGAAGCAAAGCTTTAATACTGAAAATCACATAGGTGATACGAAGATTCTGAATGTGAATTTACCCTGTCTGAACCACGATGAGATTGAAGTCACGTGGATTAGGTAGAATACTCATACATTTGCTTTCTATTTGATGCTTGTAATCTGCTCTTCCAGCAAGTAAATCATACCCAATAATCCTCTTGTCCGCACCAACAGACATCACAATTTGTTTTTGCAGCATCCCAGCCACTCCCATTACAGCCGAGGAATGCATATTCCTGTGCAGCGCTTTTGGTTTCCACGAGTTCTCCCCATCTCTCTCGGTCCAGAGTACTACAGCATGATCACTGCCACCGGTAACAAAACAGATATCGTCCCATGGCATGAACATTATGTTGTTGATAATGCCCATAATGTGAGGCTTCTCCTCTATGTAACTTACACGGGTTCCCCGTTGAGGCATCAACATAAAAAATCAGAACCACTATTTTCTGAGAGGATGTCAGAGTAAATGTACTCAATGTGTTTGTTGTACAACAGCCAAGAAATGTGTTAACTAATACATGGCTATTGAGTACCATGTAATGATTTCTTACAATTGAGAGCAACACCAATCTTTTGAATTACCCACACCATTCACAGCTAGGAGTTTCCACAATGTGCCAAACAATCCTGGTATTTAACTCTTATTATTAATATTTATGTTATAAGTACAACAATTATATGAATTCCCACTTCTTTCCATATTGATACCTCTTTTGTTTTATTCAGATTCAGGATTGATATCTGGGAATCCCCACCATCAGCACTGTAAACAGAATATAGGTAATTTCCCTGTGGATGCCAGGCTATGTCTTCTGGCCATCGCCTGTGCTTGAGAGATACACAATCAGTGGTACTTAGAAGACTGGCATTTGATCTGCAATTTCACAATCAAAAGCAAAACACCCCAAATGAGAAACTTAAGTCACAAAGCATGGGTTATTGACCCAATTGCATATGATAAAACACCAAGTTATACATTGGAGAATATTTAAAAGGCATATGTTGTAGTTTGTCCCAAAAGGGCTATAGCATGTCTTACTTAAAATTTTTAATACGATTTGACATGAAGACATCTGGGACGGAAAAGCAGCAAGACTATAAGATCAAAGTCAAACAAACTCACTTTTCGGAAGTTTCACGTATATGTGTGTGTATGTAATTATTATTATTCTTTTGGTTTAGTTTTGTGCTAAATAGAAAGCATTTGGTCCTCCTAAAACACCAGTCTGCCTAAGGTGCACTCAATTCTTCTTTCTTGCAATGCACTGGCAATTCCCGGGATAAAGAGGCATTTGAACGAAGTTTGTAGATTGAGAAAAAAAAATTAAACATACCCTCTGGC
This sequence comes from Ilex aquifolium, assembly GCA_951799425.1. Taxonomy (NCBI): domain Eukaryota; kingdom Viridiplantae; phylum Streptophyta; class Magnoliopsida; order Aquifoliales; family Aquifoliaceae; genus Ilex; species Ilex aquifolium. Next base: position 11,642,869 of record OX637410.1, on the reverse strand, counting down.
ATGAACTTGCCACAAGTTGACGACTCCATCCAAAGAACTGCAAAGATTCCAATGCAAGTTACATTCGCAAAGAGTTATGAGGAATATTTTCTCATCAGATAAAATAAAACAATAAAATATGTGCTGGAAAGAAGGTTTTGGATACATAATGCTTTTTCACAGAAGAAAGAATTATATCTCCAATGTTTCTCTGAAATTATTGTGTTAAAACCTAGAAATCCCATAGGTTTGAACTACAAATTGAAACTCTTGAATCAAGCCACAGCAGTCCAGCTTTAACCAAATTGCCCAGAATTTTTTTTCCCAACGGAGGCGGGGGTTTACAAAGTTAAGAGGATACATAAATGCCCTTGTCCATGACTTGCTCATTTGAAATTTCAGAAAAAAAAAAACTACCTGGTCACAAATAGTTGGTCGTTTGTCAGACACAGGACAAGACTTCTCAACTTTCTCTTGTGCTGACTGGATATGAGACAGCCCATCTGGCAACAGATTGGGCGGGGTGAAGAGCTGCTATGTATCAAAGGAATTATGTCTTTGTGTTCTTTCTGCTCTGTAATGCAGAAAGCAACTATGACGAACAACAAATCTCACTCTACAATAAAAATACGGAAAAAATATGAGGGGTAATGCAATACAAATTGCAGTTGCAAAGATAAATTTTACTTTATGTGCACAAAAGATAAACTAATAATAAAGTATTACCAGCCTTTCTTTTTGTCCCTTTAGCTTGAGTTTCAACAGCTTCCTGCTCAGAAGAGATTCGCTGAAATTTGTCCCCTTTTTGTTCCACAATACTATCAGTGTGAGTGGGAATTGATGCACTAGTTCGAGAACTAGATCCGGGGTTACCTTTAGAGCCAAATTCTAATCTTCGTAGGTGGGGAAACTTTTGGATTCACAGCAGGTATTACAAGTCGCGGTTTAGACGGAGGATGGCTTTCAGAAGAATCTTCACTGATCTGGATAGGACTACTTGACCTCTGCTCAAGTTTTACCTCTTTCACACCCTCTTTCAGGGAGTTTTTCAATGGCTTCATATTTTCTTGGACTAATTGTGGTCTAGATTGAGGTGGTCTTTGAGAATGGCCTTCGCTGATCTGGGTAGGACTAGTTGATCTTTGTTCGGCTTTCACCTCTTTCATTCGATTTCCCACAGAACCTTTGGATGCCATCACTTTGTCTCGGCCTCGATGGCGGGCCAGTTTAACGTGTGTCTCCTCTAACCTTCTCTCTGCTTGATCAAGCTACATTCTATATCCACAGGGCTGATTAGCTATATTTTGATGACAAATATATGATAATGACTAACCAACTAATATATTGATATTTGACAGGCTAATTTGATAACTATCCAACATGACCAGTGACGGAACTAGGCATTGGCCATGGCCCCCCTCACATTTTCTAAAATTGCTATAGTCCCCATAGGTTTTCAAAAAACCCTATGCAGCCCCCTTAGGTTTAAAAAATCCTACATATAAGTAATTTACTTAATACGCAAAAAGCTAAATGGTTTGACATTAACTAAGGAATGTAATAGCATAGGTGAGTACTACTCTTACAAATTAAAATACTTACATGGATGAATCTGATGACAAAAGAAAACCAAATGAGATTAACATAAAATTAAGCTATAAATGTGGTTTATATAAAAAACAATGCATTAATTTTCGACTCAATTTTACTTTAGTATCATGTGAATCTATTTTTTAATGATAATTAAATCATTATATCATATCTTAAACAAAGGTATAAATGGATGGTGAAATTATCACAAACTAATTTTTATATGGTAAGTAGCTAAGAACTCAATTTTGGATATTATGAGATATATCTTAAACAAAGGTGTTATGAGATTGTCAATTTTATATAGTTTGGCCGCCCTCGGAATGAAATCCTGGTTCCGTCCCTGAACATGACCATCCTCGATTAAGTGATGATAACGAAAAGAACAGATAGCAAGCATAATTAAACAGCATATAAATAGTAGACGTGAAAAATTTTGTACGCCACGTGTTTATGCTCGTCCAGATACACAATAAAATTTACATCAATATATATTGTTAGAAAAAGAAAAAAAAATAACAAGAGCATATGCTAGAAGAGGGAAAAAGTTAAATATGAGCTTTCCTTTCGAGCTAAAAGAAAAAAAAAAGCAAAAAGATGAACAAAAGATCCTCATAAAAACATCAAAGACACTATTGATATCTCATAAACGGAAAGGGCGACAATTGCTTGCTTTGCTAGAAAATCTACCTCTGAATTAAACGTTTCCAGAATCTAGTTCACATAAATATTTTAAGTCTTTTGCCAAGACCATGATCTAATTCATGAAACAACCAAAGTTCCAAGGACCATCACCCCCGTCCTTCACACACCCAATAAGAACTGAGGAATCACCCTCGACTTCCATTCTATTCAACTTCATGGGTCACATCCCACGGCAACCCTTGCATAGTCCTAGAGTCTCTGAATTGATTGTAGAACCCACGCCATGCCATCTACAGAAAGAGAGGATATTATTTCCATTATGCTCTCTATTAATACATCTTATCCGCATCTGGCCATGATACCAAAAGAGCAACAATTGAAACAAAGTCCATGTGTCACTTTGTAGAGTAGATCACTCGTGGGCAAATCTCCACCACTCCACTACTGCCGACATTAACAAACCAGGCCAGTCCCAATAAATCGTGTACAAGCATAACCCTCTTAACTTATCAGTAACTAAACTAGAATCAAAGAAAAGTTGCAAAGAACTTTTTCCATATGGCTTCCAATTCCAAAAAATTGCTCCTAAAGGATTTTCCAAACTCGAACGATATGAGAGGGGAGACCCGCTCTCCCCCTTATTATTCATCCCTTCGTGGCAGCTTTGAGCTAATAGCTAGCACAACCAGCCAAGGGCATCATGATTGGGGCCTTCTCACGGAATATCATTAATTATATTGAGGGGTCAGAAGGATTATGCAACTGCAGCCCAATATCAAATATTTTTTTCATGGTATCGGTATCCATCTTATATTGAAATTTAAAACTTACTCAAAATAAGAGATCATAACCTCGAGCAATACTAATAACTGAACGATCTGACAGCTAAAAGATATATTTCTTCTAACTAACAGGCAGGCAACAATCATTTACCCGTCAATGTACGTAAAGACAATGTTTTATCGTTAGCTGCTGCCATTTGTCGTCTTGATCAATTGTGACATTCCACTTCATTATAACATTAATAACACTTGCCTAAAGCAGTCTACCTACTTCAAATACACCATCTCTCACATTAAAGGACGTCGAGAAAAGCCAACAATCTTTTGCGACTACTCCTCAGCAATTTAAAAACAAATCTGAATGCAAATTTCTGTCAGCAGAAAATTTCAGATTAGGTTTCAATGTTCAAAGAGTAAGAAAAGCTAGTCATTTTCCACAAATTTGCAGTACAAACACATGCTGACTCTACAATTAATCACCACAATCAAGTCAATAACTGATGACAATCATAGAATTTAATGCTGATAAAGTACACAACAATGAGGTCGCTCACTGTTCTATTTCATCCCTCCAAAAATACCAAAATCATCAATTATATACCGGAGCTTGTTTAAACCTAAAATCACCAACTTTCATATATGCACAAGCTCCAAACTTTAAAGCTACAGATAATCTCTGTGTATAGAGTATAACCGATCATTTACATGACTATTCCATTGCACCAAGCAATCCGCTAACCACAGAAAAATTTAAAAAAAAATTAATAAACTTAGAGCAAAAATTGTGAAAACCTGAGATTTGTAGTAGGACAAACGTTGGCGGAGATGTTCGACTTCTTTGGTACGATGCTCGATCAGAGCCACCAGTGCTTCTTCTCTCTCCTCCCACATGAGCTTCTCTTCGCCGTCCTCATTGGCAGCTTCGCCGTTGGATTCTTCTTCTCTCTCCATCTTGGGCTTCTTGAGAAGCGGCGGCGAGCTCATTTTCGGTGTCGTAGTCGTCTATTGGATTTTTGTTCCTCCTTTCACACCTCAAAAGAAGGATCAATCTATGTAATGTGCTCTCTCTATATGTATGTAATAGTTAATCAGCAAACAATGTTTTGAGAAATCCAACTCCTTACCCAAATGAGTAAAACAAATGGTAAACAGATGGATTTGCACCTCTCCAATAGTGAGAGACTCAAATTTAAAGAGAGAAACTCAAGTTTAAAATGTATATAAATTTAAATTAAAAAGAGGATAAAATATGATTATTAGATCTTTAATAATGATAAAAATCTCACAAAATTTGAGTATGAATTTGAGTCTCTCTTAATTTGATATGGGTATTAGTTTAGCATTAGAGAAAGTTTTTAGGAATTTTTTTTATCTAAATTTAAATTTAAATTTAAAAAAAATAAGAATTGGAGATGCTCTTAGAAGATTATTAGCATTCTTGGGAGGGTGATTATTTTCTTTTAATTAATAGGGTTTCAATTCATGTTGTATTGTTTTATCTGCGAATTGTTATTTTTGAGTCGTGTCATTATAATTTGTTTCGTGTCAATAATTGTGAAAAAAAAAAACTATATGTTATAAATGTTAAACATTAATCTAACTTATTTATTAGGGCTTTTTGCACTTTTACCATAAAAGATTTTAATTTTTTTATTTTATGCCCTCAAAGATTAAATTTTTTATATTATACTGTCAATGTATTTAAAGTGTTATAATTTGACTCTTCTATTATTTTTTTCGTCAAAAACTAACCCATTGACATCTTTCAGAGTGTAAAATAAAAAATTTAAAATCTTTCAGAGTATAAAATATAATTTACCCTATTTGTTATGCGTTTTTGTTATTCATATCAACTTTAGAATCACATGTAGTGTAGTGTAGAATTTGTATTGTATTTGTATTGATAGCTCACATTGACATCCCATTTTTTATAGGCATGGCCTCGTGGGCTTAGTTCATCGGAAACAATACTTGTTTGGTCCTCACTCCTAACCATTGTCTCTAATTTTTGGATAAACTACACTTTTAACTCCTCAACTATATACACCATATCTTACATTTTCTCCTCAAAGGTCATATTTTCTATCATTGCATCTCTAACCATGAATATTGATTTCAAGGTGTGCCTTTTGTTTCTGATGCTCATTACAAATTCCATGAAAAGTTGTCTCTCTTAGTTTTTAAATTATTTGATTGTATTGTACTTTGCCTCAAAATCTAATAATACTTTGACTTTTTTCATCCCAAATACATTTGACATCTAATATTAATGGACTATAAAATTAAAACCGAGTAGTTGAGAAAATAATGTGAGAATTTCAACGCCAGAGGTAATGATATAAGATCGGATCCATTGTGTAGTATGCAAGGTGTAATTTTCTTTTTTATGGCATTTTTAACTAAGGAAAATTTTAGTCACACCCTTTCTAATTTACTATATCTTTAAGAACACTCTCTCTACTTTGTGAATCTTCAATGACATCCCCTGTCGGCCTGTCAGATTAAAGATGTTAATTAGAATCTAATTTTACTAAATTGTCCATGATAGATTTTAAACAAACTTCATCCACACCCCTTCTAGATAGACATATCTTCAATGAGGCCCCATTTATTTTTTAAATTTTTTTACGTATTAAAATTCGGGCCGATTAAAATTCGATTCGAGTTAATTAAAATTCATTTTTTTATGTATTAAAATTTGAGTCAATTAAAAATTAAGTTTTTTTACGTATTAAAATTTGAGCCGATTAAAAATTTTGAACAAATTTTAATCAACTAGCGTTGAATTTTAATTGGCCCCGAATTTTGATACATAAAAAAATATAAATTTTAACTTACTCAAATTTTAATACGTAAAAAATAAATTTTAATTGACACGAATTTTAATAACTAAAAAAATATAAATTTTAATCGATTCGAAACGAATTTTAATTCACGCTAATAGTTCAGGTAGAGGTCAAATCGATTCGAATTTTAATACCTAAATTTTTTTTAATAGGCTTAAATTTTAATATGTAAAAAAAATAAAATTTAATCAGCTCAAATCAAATTCTAATCAAATTTTATGTAGAAATATTATTTGGGGTTTATGTATGGGCAATTTTAGTATTTTAGATGAATATTTTTTGCTAGAAATTGTGATTTAATGGCAAAAGGTGTTAGTGATATTGAAATATAAATTATACGGAGAATCAGTGATGTTTTGAATAATAGAGAGGTGTGTTTAAAGATATAATAAACTAGAAAGAGTGTGACTGAAATTTTCCCTTTTAACTATTGTAAATCATAGGTCAAGGCTCCGACGGAGTTGGTAAGATACATTTTTTTGTTGGATGGACAAAGCCTCACCCCCTATCCAGATGTTAGATCGAATGTAATACGACATGATCCATTATGACACTTGATCTAGAAACAAGATCTCTATTCTAATGGCAGAAATGTTTGCCAAATCTCAACAATAAACTTTCATATAAAATGTTCAAAAATTAACATACACCACACTTCGCCCACCCAAAATCACAAGCCTACATACACGTGGAAATCCTGAAACATAGACCAGATGACAATTGTAACTTTCGGTTTCTCGGGTGTTACCTTCGCTGAACCAGCAGAAGGAATAAGATGGTTCACTTAAGGTTGTACGGTTGTAGGGGCACGTTTGGTTTACCAAGCTCTGGGTCCAACCATCTATTATTATTTGGGTCGAGAACCCCAACTGGTGGCTACAAGACATTTTTGTACTGTCATCCCATCTAAAATTTTCTAGTATAATTTTGGGTTTCTCTCGATACTAATTGCTCTGCAGGCTTTCCTTAACTACGATGTTATGCACTAATTTTTTTGGTTAGTTGGGGGCATGAATGACCAGGTATTAGACACGTCTTGAATTTCCCTCATTGCGGGTCATGTAAACATGTCTAATAGTAGTAAATTGACGCAATCCGTTTATTTTGGCTAACTCACTTTCTATAATCTCCATGTAAAAGTTAATTCTTCGGTTCTGACACCACTTTATCACATATGTATATGTGATTGACGGGATATTTTGTGATGGGTCACATTATCTGATAAAAGTGATTTCAATTGATAGTACAAGGCTCTAGGGGCATGGTATAAAACTAAAAAGATAGTTATTACTCAAAGGCTATATAATTAGTCACGTCATAGACAAAGACAATTTGTAAATAACTCTCAACTCTTCTCAATAAATATGAGTGAAGACCCAAAGTTAAGGAGGCCTGAGTATGAGCACTTCAGCTCCATACTCCATACTCCATACACACACACACCCCTCTTTGATCATTTTTCTAGCTTTACACACGAGTCTGTTCATGTATTGATCGCAATACTGACTTAGACATAAGAAGAGTTTCTCCCGGCTCATTGTTGGGGTCCCTCTAACCTCTCTATAATTTTGCAGCTTGTGGACTGGATGATATTCGAAGACCAGGGGTACGCCTCAACACATTTCAGTAATTGTGCATATTTTTACCCCATGCAACGAAGAGAGCCATCCATGTCAAATTCCAAAATTCGAAATACATCATCCATGCAAGAGTTCCTTCTAATCTTCACCTTCCATGCCGCATAGTCGAGACAAATCAGATTTTATGAGAGTTGAGATACCAGGAACTAAGCTGAAACAACCATGTTACTCATTCACAAGCCTGACGGGAAACTCACAAGTTTGAACAAATCAAAGATTATCGACATTATTTACTCAGAAGTTCTAATAGCAATCTGGAAAGAAAAACCCAAATACAATATATGGCCTATAAGCTATAAGAATAAAAAATGATACCCTCTTTCCACCAAGTATATTGTAAAACCTCCCTACACATTCAGTTCTAGTTTACACAAAGCAAATGTCGAATCAATCTCATATTAAAAGCCTACAAAAACATGGTACTGAATCAAGAACACCCTCAATTGAACTCTTTTTTTTTTTTTCTTTTCGTGCTAAATTGAACTTCAATCCAGTAGAATGGGAAATGCTGCATTGGTCAATAACTGACATATCTATTTCAGGTGCTTCAAAATATCAGGTTGAAAGAAAGTCTCATCACGTTACAAGATCAACTTCATCACAACCTGGAGGAACCACATCTAATCTCATCATACTCTTACAGTGATCTGGAACGGGAGCACCAGCTTGCACACACAGCTCGACCACAGCTGGAGCCTTGACATAATACCTCTTCAGGTTGTTAACCAATGGCGGTCCACAGAGATCAAGCACACGCCAGACATAATTAGGACCTACAAGATCATCAATTATTGCTTCTTACCATGCATGCAAACCATCGCGAGACTGGTGTTTTGATGCCTTGCACATTCTCACCTTGTCTCCCTTTGGCCCCACCTGAATCTCAGGACAATAACCACAAGTCCACTCAGTATTTCTCCATGATCTTCTTTGCTCCAGATATCATCTCAAACCATGACTCTAGTGTCATGGTGCTTAGCTCCCTCAAGCTCTTTCTTTGTTCAGGGCTTGGTTGCACCTCAGGTATAATCAAATTATCCAAAATCGATTTGTGGCCAATTGTACCATTCTCTGTGCTTGAATTAAAATCTAGTGCCAATTTACAATCCTCAAAATTAGTATTTCCGGTTGTAACATCTTTTTCTGCCTGTGTCTCAAAACCTGTAATTCTACCTTCAATGCAATAAACTAGCTTTGTTCTTCTCTTTGTAGGATACTTCTTGAGGTTCACACCAGATTGTATACAGAGCTCTACAATGGTTGGGATATGTCAGACAATATGTCTTTCATCATGGCCAATTATTGGTTTTCCAACACGGTCATAGAGATGGAAACAATTCGAAAAGTAAAATACATCGTGAACTCCTCATTTTTCTCCATTCATGCTTAGCCCTCCAGAAACCACTCTTTGGGCTAATGCAGGTACGAATTTCATGACCATCGTGGCCAATGTGAACCTCAAAGCAGTACTTGAGAAGAACATCATTGGGAGTCCAATAATCAAATTAGAATCCCCTACTATGTGATGAAAAAAGTCATTTTAACCGACTAATTGGAAATACTCCTAGTTATTTACGAATGCTTTTTTATCTTATTTTACTTCAATATGGGCAGATACCTTTCACCTTCCCTTGTTTCAATACCTTTTAGGTGCTTTCTTTTCTTTCCATGAACACATACAAACCTGCTTTCTAAGAAAGAAAAATGTTTTGGAATGTCCATATTGTTCTCTTGATTTCTTTTCATTTAAAGCAACTTCTTTCCTTTACTCTTTTAATAAAGAGTAATTAATTATTACTACTATCCTTAATAGGAAAGACAATCAAACAAGTTTTATGTTTTCGTTTTTTACCCAAAAAAAACTTTTTTCTAATTTTATTTGTCTTTTTGAAAACTAAAAATGGTAAATGTTTCCAAACAACACCTAAACAAATTACTTACCGTAACATGTAATCCAAAAAATAGATGGTAGTCGGCCCTAGGGCCGATTCATTAAAATAATTGCCTAGAGCCCCCAAATTTTAGGGTCCCAATTTAATTTTCAGTCATTCATTCAGCTTCATATTATGAATCTCTTTTGAATGGACCAAGTTAAAAACACAATGTATTTCACAAGTTTATGTAAAGCTTATAAAAAACCATAAAATATAACAATATTTTCACAAGTATATATAAAGCTTTATAGAAAGCCCTACAATATTACAAAACCTTCTAAAAAAGCATAAAAGTAACGATTCTAGTTTTAAAAGTAGCAATCTCTCAAATTTTTTTCACTCTCTTTTCTTTCACTCTCATCACGGCTCTTCAAGTTTTCTCTCCCTTCCAGTCTCATTGTCTTGCTCTGGCTCTTTGTCCTTCATCTCTAACTCTATTGCTCGACTCCAATCAATTTATTCATTTATAAAATCTTGACTTTACAATGACACCAAATTTATTGTCTAACCACGTCCGATCCCAAAACCACTAAAACGTTGAAATTAAATAATATCGCAACTCCCTATAAAATATCTAATAATCATAAAAAAAATTCTCTTTCTAAACTATTGATTGGTGCGACCTGCCAAATATGTGCTAACATTCTCCATTGCCCACCTGAGCTACTCACGCCAATAATAAGCCCCGGGAATTGCTATCATAGGGCCTTTGCCAATTGGAATCAAATTCATCGCGGTGACGATTGATTATTTTACCAAATGGACAAAGGTCACACCGAACAGAAGATCATAAATTTTGTATGGAAGTCAATAGTGTGTAAATTCGACATCCTAGAACTATTGTGTTAGATAACGCTAAACAATTTGACAACTCTACTTTCACGAGTTTTTGTTCGGAAATTTGGATAAAAAAACTACTTATCAGCCTAACTCATCCGCAATCCAATGGGTTGTTTGACATTTGTAACTAGAGTTATTGCGATGGTAAATTGAAATTGAGAATTATTTGGAACTTAGATGCATTTGAATGAACAATTTGAAATAGTATCCTTCGCTGCAATATCGAATGTCAAATTGTGCTAGGAAATTAAAATTCAGTTAACTCATCATCGAAAATAATATGAAATAATATTATTAAATAGACGAAGAATAAAAGAAATAGCATGAAAACGAGACTATTAGCAGGGTACTTAGTAAACATCGTTTTGTTTCACCTCGCTAGTCTATTTTTGTTTCAAATACATGCAGTATTGGTAGATTTTGATTTAATTTAAATAGATTAAAATGATAAACAGATGAATATGAATTTATTAGACCTGTTAACTAAATAGATCAATAAAAATTCAACTAAACACAACACAGACTTAACACAAATCAAACCATTTGTGATTATAAGTAGATTAAATATTTTAAAATAAATTTTAATATACTGTGATTTAAACCCAACACCATCCTTTATCAGCCCAACATAAAACTCTAATTATTCTTCATTTACGGTGTGATCAAGTCTCTCATCTTTCAAAATAATGTGTTTTTTTAACCTAAATTGAGAATTTTACTACGCGAATTCCCACCTGAACCCGATTACACAAGGCCTTTATTACAACCCTCAGTGTGATTCACTTTCTTGTCTATGCTTTCCATGTGTATCATATTGCAAACTAGGATGAACCCAATTCCGATATGCACAAAATCATCTCCCATCACCATTGACACGAACTTGCGAAACTTACCACACTATTTCTTGACACATCGTTCCTTCGCAAACTTGTTTGCCTACATCAATTGACAATAAACTAATTTAGAAAGTGTAACACAATGTTGTTCAATAATTTATATATACTAATATAAGGAATAAAACATTACAACACAAATTTTAATAGGTAGTATCAGGACATTGGTTTTTCATAGATAGTACATTTGCACTCAACTACTAATTGCAAGTACACATATCTACACACTTTTACACCGATAATTGGGTAGCCATTTAGGGTTGTCGATATTATCGTCATTCCAATTGCTAACAGTATATAATTGTGAAAGAGTGAGAATTGATTGAACACTTTTCATAACTAGAATTATCAGAAGGCAACAAGGAAATGACAATCAGCAAATACGATTAATTCTTTTATTTTCCCTCCAATTTGCAAATATGATGTTCAATTAGAATTAAAATTCAAGAGCCAACAAGAACCTGAACATAACAAGAAGAAGGAACCCTAATCCTTAAATAAACCCAGATCTAAGCAATGTGGCCATGCTAGCAAGAAGGGAAGTATTCTGCCATATTTCCATATCCCAATATAGAATATCTTGTTTGTGATAAAAGTTTCAACAATCAGCATATAAAATAAAGTGCACCAAATCAAAATAGTTTTTCCATCATCACTCATTCAACAATCAAAATAATTTTTTTCTCCAACGAAGTGGCGGATCATGACACTTCGAAACTGAAATTACAATTGAAATTTTGTAGAATAAAAATCAAAACAAGTTTCAGGAATTATGACATACCTTCCCCACCCACAATTATCCAATCGAGAACACCCAAACAACTCTCCCCATCTCACCTAAACTTATGCAAACCCCTTCCTTTACCCAATAAACTCCCACACCACCACCATTGTAAACACCCATCCCAACCGAAACAAAACAAAACAAAAACAGATAAAAAAAACCAAGACAATCTAGGCATAATACAAAAAAAAAAACTATAATAGTAAAGTTTTTCAATAAATTTTACCTCAACAACTGTTGATTGAAGTGTCGAATTCGATCATCCTCCCCATAGTCGTCGCTGCTGGAGAGAGAAATGGAGAAAAGATGAGAAGAAGATAACGTTTATTTGGTTAAGGTTAAACGATCACACAAGGTCATAAAAACGTTGAAACAAAATCATACCGAAACTCTATATAAAATGTATAATAATTATATTTTTATTTATTACTTTTTAAAATATTAATCAGGGTCTCATGTAAAATTCTCGCTTTATGCCCTAATTTATGTTGACAAGCCCTGGTCAACATTATTTTAATCAAAGTTCTAATAGTAATCAGGAAGAAACCCAAATACAGTATATAGCCTGTGAAGTCAATAAGCTAAAAGAATAAAAATTGATACCCTCTTTCTACCAAGTATATTGTAAAACCTCCTTACACATTCAGATCTAGTTTACACAATGCAAGAGCTGAATCAATCTCTTATTAAAAGCCTACAAAGCATGCTAATGAATCGAGAACACCCTCAATTGAACACTTGTTTTTCTCTTTTCGCGCTAAATTGAACTTCAATCTAGCAGAATGGGAGACGCTGCATTGGTCAATAACTTACATGGTTGTTTCAAGTGTTTCGAAATATCTTGTTGAAAGAAAGTCTCATCACGTTACAAGATCAACTTCATCACGTTACAAGATCAACTTCATCACGACTTGGAGGAACCACATCTAATCTCATCATACTCCTACACTGATCTGGAATGGGAGCACCAGCTTGCACACATAGCTCGACCACAGCTGGAGCCTTGCCATAATACCTCTTCAGGTTGTTAACCAATGGCGGCCCACAAAGGTCACGCACATGCCAGACATAATTAAGACCCACAAGATCATCAATTGTTGCTTCTTGCCATGCATGTAAACCATTGCGAGACTGGTGCTTTGATGCCTTGCACATTCTCACCTTGTGTCCCTTTGGCCCCACCTGAATCTCAGGACAATAACCACAAGTCCACACACAATATTTTTCCATTATCTTCTTTGCTCCAGATATCATCTCAAACCATGACTCCAATGTCACAGAGCTTAGCTCCCTCAAGCTCTTTCTTTGTTCAGGGCTGGGTTGCACCTCAGGTATAATCAAATTATCCAAAATCGATTTGTCACGAATTCTACCATTCTCTGTGCCTGAATTAAAATCTAGTGCCAATTTACAATCCTCAGAATTAAGATTTTCAGTCACATCTTTTTCTGTCTGTGCCTCAAAATCTGCAATTCTACCTTCAATACAATAAACTGGTTTTGTTCTTCTCCTTGTAGGATACTTCTTGAGGTCCACACCAGCTTGTATACAGAGCTCTACAATGGCTGGGATACGTCGGACAATATGTCTCTCATCATGGCCAATTCTTGGTTTTCCAACACGGTCATAGAGATGAAAACAATTCGGAAAGTAAATTACATCTTGAACTCCTCCCTTTCTCCATTCATGCTTACCACTCCGTAAACCACTCTTTGGGCCAATGCAGGTACGAATTTCATGACCAACATGGCCAATGTGAACCTCAAAACAGTACCTGAGAAGAAGAAAATCATTGGAAGTCCAATAACCAAATTAGAATCCGCTACTACATAATGAAAAAAGTCATTTTAATCGACTAATTGGAAACACTCTTAGTTATTTCCAAATGCTTCTTTATCTTATTTTACTTCAATATGGGCAGATACCTTTCACCTTCCCTTGTTGCAATACCTTTTAGGTGCTTTCTTTTCTCTCATGTACAATTGCAATCCTGCTTTCTAATAAAGGAAAATGTGTTGGAATGTCAATACTATTATCTTGATTTCTTTTCATTTAAAGCATCTTCGTTCCTTTACTCTTGTATCCACCCATAGAACATCCTCTATAATGCATATTTTATGCAATACCAGAGTGATAATGAGTAATGACTACTTATCCTTAATGGGAAAACTAAACAAATTACTTCAAGGTAAAACGTAATTCAAAAAAAAAAAGACAGAACCATTTCGTAAATACTAACATTTTGTTAGAATCATTGTAATACTATTATCAAGTTACCTAATCAAAATGTATTTAGGTAAGGAAAATCAATCACATGGATTACATACATTTCAAATGCAACTAAATGCACAATACATGAATAAAATTAGGAAGGAAAATGAAATACAAATTTCAAATTTAACACCAAATGCACAAGGTCATTAATAATGAAAATTACACAAGTTCAATACATAGTAGATTTGCACTTATGTCATCAACTTCACACATTGCTCTAAGACCTATTAATGAATTGAGAACTCAATTTTCATGCATCTTAGAGCATTTTCCTCTCACTTAGTTCAATTTCACTCAAAATTTTGCATATTCAATCAATTCATGTGTAACGAGTGTGAAATGTATTATATGTAACTTTCATGGCTTCAAAATTGTTAATCCTTCTAAGGAACTATTTTTTTCCCCAACCAAAATCAAATGATTTTACAACAATTAAAATAAACAACAGATTATACCTACATCGTTGGATCGGAATGAAATCGACGAGTTTGGAAATGCCAAGTAGGAGCGATTCTCTAGCTCGATAAACTCGGTGAGCCACTTCAACGAGTTGGGGAACGAGTAGACCATTATCAGGAGGTTCTTCGAGCAATCTACAAGGCTGGGCCTTCCGAGCTTCTCTCTCCTCCTTTGCTCTCCGAATCAGAACATTCATTGGCGTTGGATATGGTTTCCTCTCCGACTTGGTTCTACGAGACTTTGGTACGTCCGCATATAGAGGATCTGCTTCTTCTACATGTGTAGCTAGGGTTCTTGCAAAGGTGAAATTGAAATTGGGAATTGTTTGAAAATTGAGTGCATTTGAATGAACAATTTGCAGAAGTATCCTTCGCTGCATTATCGAATGTCAGATTATGCTGAAAAATTAAAATTCAGTTAAATCCTCCTCGTGTTTGGTTGGTAAGAAAATTGAAGAAAACATAGGAAGAATGCAAGAAAATAATATGAAAAACGAGACTATTAGCAGGGTGGTACTTAGTAAACGTTGTCCTTTTGGTTCTTGTCTATGCTTTCCATGTGTATCATATTGCAAACTAGGATGAACTCAACCATAGTTTTAACACCCGGCTTGAGCATCACCCCAAGAAAAGGACCAGATTAATGAGTCATTGGTTCAACCGTTGAGTTGAGTCAATAGTCGGATTAGTAATATAATAAAAAATAATTAATAATGATAATAAATAGACTAAAAACTAAAAAACCACAATTAAATTGGGTGTTCTAGATGAAGACACCCCGATTTGAGCATCCAAAACCAAAAACTCACAATTAATTAAACCCCACAAGGCTACAACACATCTAAGTATAAACTAGAGTAAACTACAAATATGGCCCTCAAACTATGATCCTTGTATTAATTAAGTCATTGAACCTTTTTTGTCATTGAGCCCCTGAACTCTCTAATTGTGTCAATTGAGTCCTTCTGTCTACCTCCGTTAGATTTTATAACAGAAGTCGACACAAATGAGTTGGAGTAAACTACACATATGGTTCTTAAATTATGATCTTTCTATCAATTAAGCTCTTGAACTTTTTTTTTTTTTTAGTGTCAATTGAACCCCTGAACTCTCTAATTGTATTAATTGAGCCCTCATGTCTTTTTATGTCATATCATCACGTAAGTGGCACACTCTAAGGGAGGAGGACAGAAGAGCTTAATTGACACAATTAAATAGCTCAGGGCTCAATTGATAAAAAACAATAAATTCAGAGACTTAATTGACACAAGGGTCATAGTTTGAAGGTCATAGCATCAATATCCAATAATCAATATGAATCATTCAATATGAAATATCTAGAATATATAAATGACTAGAATACTGCTTCCTAGAAAACATGAGTTTGCCGGCTAATGAACAAGCTCGCTCTAGATTTTTTTTTTGGTCGTAATATAAGCTCTAGATTCAAACTTACAACAAAGCTCTCACTTCAACAAAATGAAAATAATTACAAACTCATGAATGAAAGACCACCATAATCTGCTCAATGTATAAAATTTATAAATGTGCTCATGCATAAAATCTGCCCAAACAATCTGCTGTACATTATAAAATCTGCTGTGACAATACAACCAAGCATCAACTAACCCAAACCTTCGACAAAATCAACTAACCTAAGCATCAACTGCTGTGACCCTAGTTTTAAAACCCGGCCCAAATATCAACCCGGCAGAGGGACCGGGTCAATGGGTCACTGGTCGAACCAGCCATATAATAAAAAAAATAATAATAAATAGGCTAAAAAATCACAATAATTATGATAATAACAGCAAATATGTAAAGTTAAGTAGAGAAAAATTATCAAACATATATCCAATGCATTTAATTTCCAATACAAATAAAGATACATAAGGCAATAAATACAACATCATCTCATTTCACACATCAATAACATCCCAACAATATTGTAAATTGTTAGAGTGTTGTAAATTGTTGTAAATTCTCTGATTTCATTTCACAACAACAATAATAACAATAAGTCAATAACCATTAAATTATATCCTTTGTTTGGTTCAAAAAATATAGTAACAACAGGCACCACAATAGCTAAAATGAATCATAAAATCCAAGTTACCCCACATTGGCCCTCGTTTCAACAATTTGGCTTGAATCACACACAACTTAGATCAAAAATTATAAACCAAATTAGTAGATTAGGGCATATATACATAGACTGTGCAATGTACATGTTACTGCTAGAGAGTAGAGAGACCGAGACCAACAGAGATAACAACAGAGAGAGAGACGGGGAGAGAGAATGAGAGAGAGAGAGTAGTGTACCTATTGTTAATGGTTATCGATGGAGTCGAAGAGATAGAGAGAAGAGGCTATTGATTCAGGGCTGTCGACGAGAAGAGGTTGTCGTTGTGTTGCAAACTCGTAGAGAACAAAGACTGTCGGAGCAGGCTCACAGCGGCTGATCGATCGTTGCGAAGAGAAGAAGCAGAGGTTGGCTTGCCTGGTCTTCGTCGTTTTTCATTCGACTTTATGAACAGGCCAAGCGAGTGAGATGTGAGAGACTATGGAGTGTTGACTTAGGGCAAAATGCCCAAAACTCAGCTTGTTATATATGGTTAGACCTGTCAAAATTCAACACGACACGATTAACCGACACGATTAATCGCTGATTAAACGGATTTGGGTGATACCTTAACGGGTTCACGTGTTAAATAGGTCAACCCGTTTAACACGTTTAATAAACGAGTCGTGTTCGAGTGAGACATGTCAACCCATTTATAACCCGTTTAAATAAATTTAATATAATAATAAATTATAAATTCATAATTATTTTAAAAAAAATAATCAGAATTTATTAAAATTAACTATCCAAATATTCAATCTCTTAATTAAAAGATTTTTATTAGTGAACACTTGGAAAAACAAATAAAAAAATTAAATGATGAAGAAAAGAATGGACTTCACTTTTTATAGGCAAGGAGGAGGTCTCCTTCCTTGCAAATCTACCGATGTGGGATTCAAAACTTGTGAGTTGTGAGAGAAGTGTGAACACAGTGAAGGCATCCTTGAAAGCTTTTGGTTGGAATGGTTGGAATCCCACATCGACTAATTTAAGTGAATGAGAACTCTCTCATGCCTATAAAAGGCTGCACCCATTTGTTTAGTCTTTCACCTTTGCCTTCCACTTACAAAAGCAAGTGGCACCCAACTGAAACTTTTTTAATAAAAAGAGTTTTGATGTTGTGGGTAATTAGTGGAGTTTAAAATTTTAGTAAAATAATTTTAATAAAATTTAATGGGTTAAACGAGTTGTGTCGTGTTACCCGTTTATTAAACGAGTCGTGTTCGTGTTGAGATTTTTTACCCATTTATTAAACGTGTCGTGTACGGGTTTATATGTTTTTCACCCGTCACCCGTTTAACCCGACACATAACCGTTTAACCCAACACGTTTGACACCCCTATATATGGTGTGTTCCGGTAGCTGGATTGGATAGGGTAGGGTATTTTTTTTTATATCCTAACCCATCCAATCCAAACTCAGTCATCCACTTAAAATTCAAGGTTAGGATGTCATTCAATCCAAATCTTTGTTTGGGAAACAAATATGTACTTGTGTGGGCCCCATAAATTACACCAAATATTTTGTAGTGGTTTATCATTATACCCATGACTCTATTCAATCCAATTTAATCATATCCTATGTTTGGATTGGTGACTTATCCTAACTAAATTAAACATTTTTCACATATACATAATAACATATATATATTAAAATATTAATATTTTTTTTAATAGCAAAGTGAATAATTGATATAAGGGTAGAACATGTATATTAGATCTAAACAATTGAATTCTCCTTTACATTTTTTTAATGAGAAATTCTCCTTTACTTCACTGAACCAAATTCCCCACCTTTTCCGTTCGCTTCCTCACTTGCCAGAGTACCACCATTCTCCTCCACATCCACTGTCTTTTTCTAGTTTTTTCCACGCCTTCTCTTCTTGGAAAAACCTTCCTTGTCATCTTCCTCAGATTCCTCGGCTAAGTTCTCCATTTTCTTCTGAGCCTTTCGAGGCGATTCCCTCAACCCCCAAAACCCTTCATATTTTCCCTCTTTTACATCAATAAATCCAGTTTCTCTCTCATCACTCGGCAAATCCATCTCTTCGTTATTGATCACCGAAAACCCTTTGGCCTTCTCACTCATGCCAGCAACACCATTTTCTTCTTTCACTAAAACCCCTTCATTATTCCCTTCTCCACCCACAAACTCATTTCCATCACCTGGAATTACAGTATCTTCCTTTTTCTTTTGACCCCTTTTACAAAAAGAGAAAGAAGAAGATATCGAAGATTTGTATACCGAAATTACATATCATATGGGTTAGGGCTTGGGGTTCAACAGATGAACAATATTCCAAAAAAAAAAAAAAATTCCTCCTTAAAGACGAAGAGAAGAATATTCAGCGATGCTTGGATCCGTGTCTTCTTCGTCGCCTCTGTGCAACAGTCCCTTGTTGACGAGCTCAGTAAAGCTTGGACGAGAGTGAAGCAACGAGAAATGAGGAGTAAATATGTCTGGATCTCTTGTTAACCTGTAGGTTGGGTTTGTAACCCATGGGAGGGGTGGGTTAATTTTAACCTTTGTAGGAGGGTTACAAAACACTGTAGCAATCGGGTTAAGGTTAAACCCGGGATTTGTATTCAGCCTCAAAAATGGCTTTCCAAACAAGGGATTTCTGGGTCCCACTCCTATTTTATCTCATTCTACTAGGGCCCGTTTGTTTTGAGTATAAAATAAGCCCGGTATTAGATTTATCTCCATTCCACTCCAATCCAATAGTATATTATACCCGGTCTTAAACTATAATCCAATCCTTCCCCTTGTTTGTGTATCACAAATATTATCTATATAATACTTATTTAAAAAAGTCAACAATTGCGGCTGGGGTGTAAAAAGACAATTTTATCCTTATAAATCAAAGTCAACAATTGCGGCTGGCTTTGTAGTTGAGGGCATTTGAGTCTTTTATCACTTTAATACCTCCTTCCAACATTTTATACCACCTGATAGGTGGGATTCAATAGCACCATGTAGAAGGCATTAATGTTACTGTTCAAACGGGTCGGTATTACGACCCGGAAATTAGTACTTAGCAAAAAATGCAAAACAAACACGGTATAAGGTAGACCCCACGTACTATTTTCTTTATACCACCTTTTTATCCCACCCTTATACCCGAACCAAACGGGCCCCTAGTGGATAACCACTTTTAACCCACTATCCAAACGCCCGCATAAGGGTTAATTGCAATGGAGGTGCTCAAAGTATGGAGTTTGTCTTATTTTGGTCCTCAATGTTTCAATTGCATCATTTTAGTCTTTAAAGTATTGAATATGTTTCTATATGGTCCCTCAAACAGACAGTGTCCAAATTAATAACAATTTTTTTATTATAAACTTGTCACATAATACTTAAATATGGACAAAAAAATAATTTGGATAACTCATGACCAAATTTTTATTCAAATTTTGGTTAAATACCTACCTAAATTACACAATTTTAATTATGAGCTATCTAAATTTTGGTTAAAAGCTACCCATGTTACACATTTTTTTGTCAAGAACTATCCAAATTTTGTTTAAGAGCTATCAAAATTAATTTTTTTTGTCCATATTTAGCTATTACGTGACAAGTTTATGATAAAAAAATAGTTAGCAATCTAGACGCAAGACCATATAGAAACATATTCAATACTTTATGGACTAAAATGATACAATTGAAACATTGAAGACTAAAATAAGGCAAATCTCATACTTTGGGGACCTCTAGTGCAATTAAACATTTATATAAATATAACTGACCTGTCCGGTTTGATTAAAATCGTCCGGGAGAACGATTCAGCGGGTTTCAGATTCAGCAGGTTTCAGACGGGTCTGGTGCATAAACGATGCAAAGAGTGAACCGGCCCGGTTTAGTCACCGATTCACCGAGTCAACCCGTCCGGTCAGGCCGGGTTTTAAAACACTAACTGTGACAATACAATTGGGCAGGTTGGAGCGGTTAGAGGGTCAACCTAGGCCCAACTTGAAGTACAAAAACTCCAACCCTAACCCAACCCTAGCCCAACTTCTAACCCGAGCTAAGCTACTCAACTCGAGTCTGACCAAGTTAATACCTTAAAACTCGGGTTGAATTCGGTTCAATTCAGATTGATTTCAAGTTTGTAATTTAGGTTAATTAATTCGGACTGAAGGTTGAATTCGTTGAAACTAAACCCAATGAAAATTGGTTTATTGTTAGGGTAGGAAATGAAAAAGAAAACAACACGGTTTATTTACAACAAATCTTAAGCCAGCAAACGAAATACCTAATCAAATATTATATGTACAGTTGTACAGCAATAAGTATTGTGCCTTATACATGAACTAAGAATTAGCGTGATCTTAGATCCTTGAAGTGAGTCATAACTTACACAACAATTGAGCAAATATAACATTGGGTTGTTATTACAGGATAGATATCAAATGGAGAGAGGCAGAGAGAGATCAGAAATGGAGAGAGTGGGACGGATGAGAGAGAAAGACGGAGAGGGAGAGAGAAAGACGGAGAGGGAGAGAGAGCAGATATCGTACTTGGAGAGAGATCTGAAAGGCGGAGGCGATCTGATGGCGGAGAGAGGCGGAGGCGATGTGAGTCTGTGAGAGAAGCTATCTTAGTGGATCTCTTAAATTGTGGATGTTTGATCAATAATAATTATATTTTCTCAAATTTTGGAATTAATATATTGCAATATTTGTAGTGTGACTTTCGTTATATAAAGATTTGATTATATATGTTCTGTATACAGGTTGAACAATATCAATTTGATTGTTGTATTGTTAAAATTGTATTATATATTACTTTTATTTATGGACAAATATTTACAATTTATTACGAATAAAGTAGTGCCTTTAGGCACTGACAATTACTAGTATTTATATATTGCATAATTATTTATATATTAATTTCATATATAGATATAATATAAAATATGCATCTATATTTTTCCTATAATTCTACTTTTCCATTGTATCAAACATCAAAAAGATCAATGTTTCTTACTTTCCATCATTTCTAACAAACACAAACGAAGGGAAAAAATAATTCTTCCATTGAAGGATAAAAAATGTATCATCATCCTCGCTTGAAGGATAGATCTTCCCAATCACGCCTCTTAGTTTTTACGCCATCAACCATCATTCAGAACTTCTATTCAATTATTAAAAATTAGCCATCAATTGCTCTTTTGATTTTTGTAAAAAAAAAAATAATTTTTTTTTATCAATACATTGTTTCTTTTACACACATCTCCATTCCATAATATCAAATGACTATTGATGATACCACAATCAACAAACCATTATTTACTTGTCGCAGCTCAACCTCGAACAACACAATCTCAAAGACTAAAGCCGAAACAACCAATAAGCAGCATGACTCATTTGATGGTATAATCGAAGCTCGGCATCATCTAATGCAGCTCGTACATAAAGACCACCCGAGCTGACTTCTTTACTTTTAACAAGCTCTTCCAGAAAGGAGAATCTTCTAAACCGCCAAACACTACTCAACTAGCTCATCCAATGACATTGAAAGTTCATCCTTTTCAGATGACGTCACTTTGTTAGAAGGATATGTGAGCATTGTCAAATATATTCTAACAGAAATATATTCCTCTTATAGTTCTAACTAATTGAGGGAACCACACAATGTGGGATAAAAAAAAAAAAAAAAGTTAACCCCTGTATAAATAGAACGAAATATATCTTAAATCTCACTATAAAAATCTTCTTCACCAAGCAATAGAAATTAGAGAGCAAGAGACTCCATTAGAGTGGACTAATCAAACTTTTCAGCCTAATGAACCGCTGAATCATCTGTGTCACTCCATTTCTTTAAGTCATTACTTTGCTACAACATCAAGCGCTTTCTAGCTCTACACCAAAAACAATCACTCACACACGAACATAGTCCTTTCGACTGTCTTCGAATCTCTTTACGATCAGTTCTTATACTCATACCTTTATTTTACGTTATCAATTTGTCATCGTCTATAGGAAGTGATTTTCATTGTTTTCCTCCAAAATTACCTGCACTTCTTTTGATTGATGACTATAGCTAGAGGCATGAACCAAAATTAGAGAATCAACAGCGAAATCCCCTACCACTAGCTTCTTCGACAGACCCCTCTCCCCTCCCCTCCCCTCACGTATGGAGGGACTGGAGACTTATCAGCAAAACATGCTTTATCTCCTCGAAGAAAATAAATGCATCATAGCCCTTCTTGCCACCCATCAACTAGGAGTCCATCAAGATCCGCCGCTTCCTCCACACCCCCTGAACGGCGTAACAGAGGCAAATTCACCATAGCCATTCTGGTGAAAATATCAAGCGCTGGCCAAAAAGAGAAGAATTTGGAGACGAGGCGCAGAATAGAGCTAAGGGAGAAACGGGAAGGAATCGATAGTTCCCCCACAGCGCGATAACATGGAGCAGTTCTAGGAGAAGTGCTTCTTGGAGATCCAAAATGAATTGGAAAACATGAAGGAAATTGTAAAGAACCGAGTTTGAGTCACCATGGAAGCCCTGGTCCAGCAAACCGAATCTCCATTCACACCAAAGGTCTTGCATTTTACTCTTCCACCTAAATTTACAATGCCCCATATGAATTCATTTGATGGTACGAGGAATCCTTCGACCATCTCAATACTTATAAAAACTAGATTGAGTTACATGGATATTAAGACCCCATCCGATGCCGAACCTTCGTCATCACTTTCAAAGATTCAGCATAATCACTAATGACTTTTACGACCAATAATTATTTTGTGGAATTAATAGAGTTTACTTTCCTATTTATTTGTTCATAATTAGTTAATAACATTAAGTGGTGGTAATAATGTGGTGTCATCGTTATCCGTACATTAAATATTTACTCATAGGGCATGTTTGTTTTGAGGATTGCTATGCATGACATTGAGAAATGTATTCCTTACATTTTCAATATCAATAGAAATTAGTATCGATAATAGAAAGTATTTCAATCATTTCTCATATTTGTTAGTTCACTAGATACTATAGTGGGTCTCACAAACAACCATCTATTCTATCACATTTTGTATAACAAATATACAATTTACCTTTAATATCATTCATTCCATTACTTTGTTTGTGTAATGCTTTTGCACAATATTTGGTATAATACATGGTATGGCAATCCATACCCAAAAAATTACGGATAATGTAAAAAATCTACATAAAAAATAAAGAATCTTATGCTATGAATTGGTGACACCTCACAAAAAAAATTAAGAGATATATATAGATATTCCAGATATATATACAAAAAAATTTGTAAAAAAAAAAAACCGGTGATACCGTACATTTAAACATAATACAAAAAAAAATTCAAAATAATTGTTTTAAAAAATTAAAAAAAAAAAAAAAAACCGGTGACACCGTACACTTAAACATAATACAAGGAAAAAATTCAAAATCAGAATTTTTTTTAAAAAAAATTAATAAAATTAAAAAAAAAAAAAACCATTGGTGGTCAAATCGCATACTAACATTAAAGGGCGAAGGGTAATTCACTCATTAACCTCCTTAATATTGTTGGTGGCCAAAACCCAAAAAAGAATACCACCTTCTAGATGGTATTATATAAGCCCATGTATATTGGTTTCGGCGACTCTATCCAGGGCCGGCCCAACAGTCTGCAAAAAAAAAGTATGGACTTTAGGCCCCAAATTTATAAAAAGTCCTATAATTTTAGGCACATCACTAGCGCACAAAAAAAAATTAAATCCATTAAATTTTAAATTCTACAAAAAAGCCCCAAAAAATTAAATCCAATCAAAATTTTTATTGCAATAATTTGGGCTTATAATCCAATTCATAACATTAAAAACTTAAAAATTAAAAAAATTAAAAAAATACTCAAAAGTTAACTCATATTTACTCTCACACCACTCTCTTTCTCTCTCTGATAAAAAACAAAAACAAAAGTTGAAATCTCTTTCTCGACAATATTAACATATCTTTTTTGTCTCCCTCTCACATAGAAAATTAAAAATAAATTATTTTTAAAAAAAAAATAATACTAAAAAAAAAAATATCTCCATTTAATGTTTCTGTTTTAGGCCTTAAATTGACTTGAGCCGCCCCTGATTATATTGAGCGGGTCGGTATTGCGACCCCAAAAATAGTATCACACGAAAAAAGACAAACAAAAAAAATATTACTGAACTCCACGTACTATTTTCTCTAATCTCACCTCTTTACACCATCATTATCCTTCAAACAAACATGCCCCTAAAGTAGGGAGGCTTTTCTAAAGTAGGGAGGCTTTTGTGAGACTTTTGGATAATGGTTTTTGCCCCTCGGAAAGTAGTACTGGGTTATATTCTATGGGACTCATCATAGATTACGAAACCTTCTGTTATTAACTGTGAGATTTAACGACAATACGTAATTAACTGTATTACAACAACTTTGACCATATTTGATCGGATCTTGCGACCCTCTATCTTTTCTAGGGTTAGAAATCGTGTTATGTCGTGTCGTGTTATTTCAAATTCGTGTCAAATATTAGTCAATTTTAGGCTTTAGCTCAAGTCATTTAACTAATTGTGTGGTGTCGAATCAACCTATTTATTTTCATATCGTATTCGTGTTGACTCATATAAACCATAAATAAAAAAAATTAATGCTTATATTTAAGTCTAAAATTTCATTATCACTTAATTGAATTTATGCTAATACTTTCTCTATAAACCAAAAATTAACTTAATAAATATAATAATAAAAATGAGTAAAAATATATTTTTTGTACAAGAATTATGTCACTATATACTTGATAAAATATAATAAAAATTTAGCATTTTATTCTTATAATACTAGTTAAATGTGTTAATCGTGTTATTCGTATTTGACACTAACCCGACTCATTTAATGAGTTGTACCATTTACGGGTTCGTATCGAGAAATGATCAATTATAACTCATTAATTTTGTATCAATTTTAAATCGTGTTAAAAATTATCACCTCTAATCTTGTCCCACAGACCACAACCATAAAAAGCAGAGAATAAGATGTGTTTTGATCTTTGAGCTCTAAAGACAGACCCCTAGTCAGTTTCCAATTTTAATTGGCATTGAAATAAAAGATCATACAATCAAATTCCTTTTACTTTTATGCTAAGTAATAATTTATTTCTAGTTTGACAGTATTAGAAATTTGCTTGATCTTGAAGTTTGACAACTGTTAGCTGATACGTTTCATTGTGCTTATTAATTATTTCTTTTAATATTGTCAACATTCTACTTCTTGCAAAAGATTTAAGGGTTAATTATAATTTTCCCTTCAAACTATGTTTCTTATTACAATTAGTTCTCTATAGTTTTAAATGCTACAATTTGTCTTTTCTAAGTTTCAAGCAGGTTAAATTGATGACAACAATGGTTGGAACATAAAAGTAATATTACATCCTCCTAATTTTTTTTTCTTGGGATACCAATTCTATCCCTAGAAAAATGAGGAAACGGAAAAGCCAATAAAATATATATATATATATATATATATATATATATATATATATATATATATATATATATATATATATATATATATATATATATATATATATATATATATATCCCAATACCAACACACTGCATAACACCATGTTCGCCTTCGCCGTTGCCTCAACCTCCACCCAACACTAACACTGGTGCGTGCACATATACACCATTTTCATGAGTAATTGTATCTTTTCAACAAAATATAGATCACATAAATTTCTCAGGTTTAACTTACGTCATTTTTTATGGTCTAAAATTAATTGGTAGAGTTAATTGCAAAATATTCAAACTTAAAGGGGACTATTTATTAAAATTAAAACCTTAAGGAGTGAATGACAAACTACCTAAAGTCGAAGGGGTATTTTGTAATTAACAAAAGATTTAACGTCAATTAGTAAATAATACTTTAGAGGGTTAATAACACTTTTAGTCTCTAAAATATACATTTTTTGTCAATTTAGTTCTCATTGTATCAATTTTGTCAATTTGACCACAATTCGTGTCACTTTGGTCCCTACATAGATGGACCGTCAAGTTTTTTTTTTTTTTTTATGGAAGGACCACATATCATTTTTTTAGACGGTATCACGTACTCGACACGTGATCATTCCGTCAAAAACTTAATGGTCCGTTTATGTAGAGACCAAAGTGAATACTTTAAGAACCAAATTGACAAAATTGATACAACGAAGACTAAACTGATAAAAGATGTATACTTTAGGGACCTAAAGTGTTATTAACCCTAGTTCACATTTTCACAGAATAACAATCTCACTTGTATATAGTAGGTCCCACTTAAATGCATGGTAAATAATCTACCAACATAAAAATTGATGATGAATAATCTACTAACGAAAAAAATTAAAATTGAGGGAAAATAGAGATTCAATTCCATTCCTTTGTGTTAATTTCATGAGAGCTCGCAATTGATTTGATTCTTATGCTAATGAGAGAGCTCCCTGTGAGATATGAGAATTTTTTTTTTTTTTTTTTGGGGGGGGGTGGGGTTTACATCCAATACCAATATATATAAAGTTGCAACATTTTTGGTGTCAAAACAACCCAACCATGGAATTTTATTTTATTTTTTAAATATTTTTTCCTTTCTGGAACTATATCAACACCAGACCACTAATCAGACCTTTGCAAACCAATGAGAATAGAACTGCAACAGCAGTGAAAAAATTGCAGATTCAGATTCCATGGCTGGGATTTGAATCTACTCCAAATGCACGTTCCAACAATGGTACATCACTCACCACTGAATTCAAGTGGATTTACATTTAGTAGATCGGATCCCCACTAATACACGGTGTATAATTTACCATTGTAAGGAATTGAGGAAAAAATACAATGGGAAGGACCTGAACCTGGATCCCTACAAAAAGATTGTGAAATAATCCATTTACGTAGGGAGGCATACCCTTTACATCTGTATATCATACCACTTATGGCAATTCCAAATCACAATATCCCACACCAAGGTCATTGGAACCAAATAACAGCATGCTGCAATAAAGAGAGGATATATTTGTAGAGTAAACTCTTGAATGCTTACTGTGTTGAGCAAGAGCAAGGCTGTAAGCTTGACCTAGACAAAATATACACCCCAAAACCATATCTCAAAAGTCCTTATAAAGGCTTAAAAGTGTAAGACCATTTATAAAGGGCAAAACATAAGGTAACTGAGAGAGGGAGGGAAGGGAGATTGAGAGTGATATGACCTAATTGAGGGTGGTGTGCATTCAGACTTTAGAGTTCAAAGGAGAAGGTGCCTAAACAAAGCAAGCCATGTCCTTGTTTGGGTAAGTAAATTACTAGAAGGGATTTTGTTTTGGTGGGGGGGTTCCCCCTTTATGGCAGATAATATGTGACATATTATAAGACCCATTTGTCCCTCTAAAAGAACATATAGATTAGGCTCTCATCCTTGCCCACCCAAAACACAAACACTTGCATCCTTGTTTGTTTAGTCTCTCACAATTTGCTAGGATCTATCTCTCTGTTCATGGCGCTTGAGCCGAATGAAGGGCATGAAAGTGCTACCTCTCCAACTAAGGCACTTTATGGAACACAAGCACCACTTGAAGTGACAGATGATAAAAATAAAACACCAAGACATCCTCGGTGGACCAGACAAGAAACACTGGTCCTCATACAAGGCAAGAAGATTGCAGAGAACCGGGGTCGAAAGGGTCGTAGATCCAGTTCGGTCCTTGGGGTAGACAAGTTTGAACCCAAGTGGGATACAGTCTCATCATATTGCAAACAGCATGGAGTAAACAGAGGACCAGTTCAGTGCCGGAAACGCTGGAGCAATCTGATTGGCGACTTCAAGAAAATAAAAACGTGGGCGTCACAAGTGAAAGAAGCAGCAGAATCATTCTGGGAGATGAGAAATGACTTGAAGAGGGAGAAGAAACTTCCAGGTTTCTTTGATAGGGAAGTTTATAATGTCTTAGATGGAAAGGCATATACTGCAGCTGCATTTCAATTGGCACTGGTAACGGTAAGTGCAGATACAAACGACTGTGACGAGATGGAAGCGGTGATGGGAGAGGAAGATGAGGAGGAGGAGGAGGAGGAGGAGGCGGAGGAGGAGCCTGAGACAGTTTTTGATAGCGGTCGACATGCCACAGCCGGGGATGGTCTCTTCACGGAGTTTGAGCCGTTGACACAGGAAGAGATTGGCAGGAGCCCAGAGAAGGAAAGGGTTACGACAAATAGTCCAACAAAGACAATCCCCGCTCCAGTGCCTATTTCAGGTAAGTTAGTAGTTATGCCAAAGTTTCTGCTTGCTACTAACAGTCCTCATCCTCTATTGCAGCAACTTAATCACAGTTGTGAATTAAGACATCTGCAAAGGACTACCACTTCAGTGTATGCTTTTATGGGTCTCCATTTTCCATCAATTTATGATGCTAACAATTTGCTTTGATAAGCAGAGAAGAAACATCACCCATATCAGCAGGCACACTCCAATCAAGGTAACATCAATCCACATTTATTATCACCACTTTCTTGTTCCTCTGTTCTCCAGGCTTGAGAATTCCAGGGACATCATAATATTTTCACAGTTTGAATGTCTAGGAGTCCAATCAATTTTCAACTTCTTAAGTCACTGAATCCTTGAGAATTTGACCACAGATCATGATTTACCTATTCATGAATCTCATCTCTGACTAGTCTTTCTTTGTTAGACCGCTACAAAAATACACACATACACAACTATCTGCTGAGAATAATGACCTATGTAGTAATTTGGGAAGGAGTTATTTGTTGTTTTGAGTCTGTTGGAACTTGGAACTTTACATTCTTTTCCTAGCCCAAGTACATTTTCAACTTCCGAAATATTGGATTATCAATAAGGGCTATTGTACAGATGAATAGAGTATAATTCCTCATAATGTCATTAGCTTTGCATTCTGGATCATGGCAATGGTTCTTTAGGTCCCCTTTATTGGTATTCCACCTAGAAAGCAGCTTTACAGGTTATGATTGTCCATCCCATCTATTGACATGAATCCACATTTTCACTTAATGAGATCATAGAGCTGCGTTTAGCCATCTTACAAAAATTAAAGATGTCATTCTCCATCCTAACATTTCCGGAGAGAAAACTTCACTACAGGACTACATCATGAAAAAGCTATAGAAAAATCCAAGCTCTCCAATTACTAAAGAACATGTAATAAATGGGGAGAGGTGTCATGGGAAACCTGGTCCAAATGCATGATCGGTTTCCTTTATAACCAAAGAAGATGAGGAACTATGTTTTTAAAGTGCAACTCCCAGTTGCATACTAGATAATACCCATTCACTTTCCAGTAAAGTGATATAAAGAATGAATGAGTGGGAAATTTCCGTTTCTAAATTTAGCATTTCTGAAATGAATGAATATCATGATTCAGATGGTATTAATACAAACCGCAGATAGCTCTTGGTCTTGTACTAATTTTTCTAATTACCATTCTTCTTGTATCCACTTTTACAAACATATGATGGAAAATCTCTCTCACAGACTTGCAAGGGATACAAGCAGTTTTCAGCAATCATGCTTTGTGTTGCTATTACCTTTCAGGTACAACATCTCAGGAAGGATGGAAGCGGAGGAGACGAATGTCACCCAATGAATGTCAAGACACCAATCTGGAGAACCACTTGATCAAAGTTCTAGAGAATAATGGCAACATGCTGAGTGCACAACTGGAAGCTCAAAACATAAATTGTAAATTGCATAGGGACCAGCTGAAGAAAAACAATGACAACTTACTTGCTGCTCTTACCAAGGTTACAGATGCTCTAGTTAGAATTGCCGAGAAGTTATAACTAAAGGCCATGGAGATATTCAAGATCCTCAGGAAGCTCTTCAGTAATGTATGGCAGCTAGTTTTAGGAATTTGATAAGTAAAAGTTTCAACTGATACCAGTCATGGTTCCGATTTTCCTTTCATGGAAGCTATTAATGGGAGGTAGCTGTTTATGTAGTTTCTTCCTGTCCCTGTGCTCTTTTATCCTCTTCACATTCTTCGTTTACTGTTATTCCCATTCTTTTTGCAGCTGACTATTTGACAGCAAACATAATCTTTTACCTTTTGGTTTTGTAATTTTTCTCCTAATATAAGAACCGGAAATCCCCAAAGTTCGGTATGGATAGAGTTGAATAGTAGATTTCATGGAGTGATGCTACATTTTAATTACTCAATCTCTGAGCTTTCCTGCTGATTTAAACTTATTATGATGAGACTTATTTCAATAATCTAGCATTAAGAGTTCTAATTTCAGTTGATTTTATTTTTTCACCCAACAGAACATGGTTCGGTGCTCCGCTAAGTTCCAGATACGAGAATATTTGGATTGCATTTCAGAGGTTGAATTGCATATGCCGTCGTTTGAGAACGAAAAGAACAGACAAAAATGCTGCCCAAATGATCTAGCAGTTCAGTGATAGATTTTTTTACCTCCACTTTACCCAAATAAAACGTCTAGTTTCACAGATAATCATATAATCTAATTTACATAATATTAGTGAGTCAGTGACTACATACAGAAAATAATAACATACAAGGAAAATCTAATGCTTTACAAAACATTTGAGGAATTTCCTAAGTTTCAGCCACTTCAGAAAGGAAATTAACGTAAAAATTAAAGCTGACCTCTCTTCCCTGCTAAGAAGGAACAGCCTCAATGAGCTTTGCAAAGTAAAATTGTGTGGTAATTAAACCTCTCTTCCTTATCCTCCACCCAACCTTTTGCAATGCCCTCTCTACATCAGCTTCTGCATGGAGATACGCCCTTGTTGCCTTTGAAGGACCAGGGAACAACTCTCCAACCCTCTTCAACAAATCATAATAGAATGTCTTTGGGGCAAAACTTAGAATTAATCGATTCTCCGCCAAAGAAGCAAGATGGGCGATCATTGCGTCTGCCTTACTTTGTGGATAATGTATCAAAACATCTAAGCAAACCACTGTGTCATACTTCCCATCTAAGCTCTCTAAATCCTTCACAACAAATTTTGGCATAACCGGGGCTGGTGAGAGCTCATCCTTACCAGTTGAAAGCTCTTCTCTTGCCTGCATGAAATCCAAAAGGAAATTACTATCACAAAGGAGTCGGATCAATATTTTAAATAATACAAAAATTAGCTACTGCATTCAAATAATTCATCAAAATTCCAGGAAATTTCCAATTAGAAGAATTCTATATCAAAATTCCACACGAACGGATAGTTAAAGGTGTACGAGCAATCAGAAGCTTGAAATTCCAAATAATATTTCATTCCATTAAGATGGCGGCAAGCAACAAGGGCATGGCTTATTAGTTATTACTCAATCTCCAAAACAGAGCACAACCAAATGCTTATATGATGTTGCTCATCAGAAAAATGGAAAATATGATCGGATGATGGTCGTTCATTCAAAATTCCTATAAGTAGCAGTATTCAGATATAAACAGAGACAAAATCTCTTCCTTTCAACTGTTCATTCTTCTTTTTCCTTTCGTAATAAGCTTCTTTGCAACAGTATTTACAATACAATAGATGGATCTCATCTCCCACCGAAGCTCACTTCAAATGGCCACCCTGCAAACCAATGCCTGCCTGCCATCTTCTCACCATCCCAATTGCCAACAATTAACTCTCTCTTTCTCTCTCCCCAACAAAAAACATGTATATATATATATATATATATATACTAATTATTGCCTATGCCTGAAGGCACAAAGTAATAAAAAAAAATAGTCAACAATAAATATATTTGTATTCACATCTAAAATAAAATCACAAATATAGATGAGAGAGAAAGGAATTTAAGTACCGGTTATAGTGGGAGTGAGCGATAGTAGTGGTGGTGGGTGTTAGTGGCGGTGGCGGGGTGGCGACGGTGGCGATGTCGGTGGTGATGATAGTCGTGAGGGGTGGTGATGAGGTGATAAGGGTAGTGGTGGTAGGGGTGATGGTTGGACATTGGCAGTGGTGGTAGGGTGGTGGTGGGGTGGAGGTGACGGTTGTGGTGGTGATGGTGGTGGTCAGGCAGTAAGGGGTGGTGGTAGGGTGGCTACAGTAGTAATGGCGACGGTGGTGATAGTAGGGGACAGTGGTGGTTGTTGTGGCAGAAGTGGTGGTGGGGTGGCGGCGGCAGTGGTAGGACAGTGACGGTGGTGGTAGGGTGGTGGTGGGGTGGAGGTGACGGTGGTGGTGGTGGTGGTGGTGGTGGGTGTAATGGGGATGGTGGTGGTCGGGCGGTGGTGGTCGTGGGGTGACAACAGTGGTGATGGTAAGGGGTGGTATGGTGACGACACCGATAATGGTGGTAAGGCGCGGGAGGTGGTGGTAGTGGTGATGGTGGTCGGTGGGGTGGTGGTGGTGGTGGGGTAGTGACATTGGTGGTGGTGGTGGGGTGGCAACAATGAAAGTGGTAGTGGTAGTGGTGATGATGGTGGGGGATAGTTTGGTGGTGGGGCGGTGGTAATGGTAATGGTGGTGGGTGGTGGTGGTGGTGGTGGTGGTGGGGCGATGGTGGTAGTGGTGTTAGTGGGATGGTTCCAAACAATATTTTTTTTTTTTTTAAATATTTATAAGAAATTATAAGTATTAAAAATACTTTTAAAAAGTCACCCCAAACACACCCTTAGAGACCTATTTTTTCTATTAAATTTAGAGTGTTAATATTAACCATCGGATTAACTTTAAATTAAAATTGAAAGAGATCTCAACCGCGAATAACAAAAGTCATTTTGTTTATTTTTGAGATTTGAATTGTATTGTACTTACATAGATATGTATATATAATGTTCGTGTATAGTGAAAGGTGAACATCAATAAAAAAAAAAAAAACACATCTATATAATAAAGTACAATAAAATTCAAATCTTAAAAGATAAACAAAATGACTTTTGCTATTCGCGGTTGAGATTGTTTTAAATTTTACTTTAAAGTTAATCCGACGGCTGATATTAACACTCCAAATTTAATAGGGAAAATAGGCCCCTAAAGGTGTGTTTGTGGTGACTTTTTAAAAGTGTTTTTAATACTTATAATTTCTCATAAGTACTTTAAAAAAAAATAGTGTTTGGAACCACCCCACCACCACCACCCCCATCGCCCCACCACCATCACCACTGCCACCACCACCCCCCACCACCATTACCACTACCACCACCATCGCCACCCCACCCCACCCTACCACCAAACTACCCCCCGCCATCATCACCACTACCACTACCACTACCACTACCACTACCACTACCACCTCTACCGTCACCACCCCACCACCACCACCAATGTCGCCACCCCACTACCACCGCCGCCGCCGCCACTGTCTTACCACCGTCGTTGCCGCCACCCCACCACCATCTCTGCCACAACAACCACCACCACCGCCACTACCCCTTACTATTACCACCGTCGCCATTACTACTGCCGTCACCCCACCCCACCCCACCACCACCACCACCACCCCCACCCCCCTTTTACCGCCCGACCACCACCATTCTCACTACCCCCGCCACCACTATCACCACCACCACTGCCATCCTATCACCACCTTCACTGTCCAACCATCACCCCTACCACCACTACCTCTATTGCCTCATGACCATCACCACTACCACCACCGTCGCCATTGCCACCGTCGCCACTATCACCCACCACCATTACCATTGCCACCGTCGCCACTATCACCCACCACCATTACCATCGCTCACTCCAACTATAATCAGTGTTTAAATTATTTTCTCTCCTCTATATTTATGATTTGATTTTAGATGTGAATACAAATATATTTATTATTGACCATTTTTTTATTACTATGTGCCTTTAGGCATAGGCAATAACTAGTTCCTCTACAATGCAGCAGCAAAATCAAAACTTCTGGACATGTTCAAAACAATTAGGTTAGTAACAGTAACAGTTAGGTAGCAATATACCCACCTGCTTCTCGGCTTCAGCAACCATTGCAGCTGAGATATCACTAGCAAACACAATTGCACCTTCCTTCGACAACGGAATCGAAAGACTCCCAGTACCACAACCCGCATCACAGACAGTAACACCTTGAAGAGACCCTTCATCAGTCAACATCTTCATCGTATTCTCAACTGTTTTCGCGTGTCCAATTCGTATATCCAATTGAACTTTATTCACCTCATCAGTGTCCCCATATATTTTCTTCCACCTCTGGAACCCATTTCCATTGAAGTACTCCCTCACCACCTCCTTATCTCCGCCGCCGACCTCCTCCGCTTGCAGCTTCCGCCTCTTCTCGGGGTCGGCTACTGATAGAACGGCGGCGAGAGCGGCTACTGAGCTTCCGCCGATGACGGCAATGGTTGCGCCATCGAATGGCGCGGTTATAGTGGAGACGTCGGCGGCGGTGGAGAGTGGTGGAATGGCGGCGACTGTTACGATTTTACGGTTTGGTTTGTTGGGTTTTGGAGAGTTTATAGGG
Organism: Ilex aquifolium; assembly: GCA_951799425.1. Taxonomy (NCBI): domain Eukaryota; kingdom Viridiplantae; phylum Streptophyta; class Magnoliopsida; order Aquifoliales; family Aquifoliaceae; genus Ilex; species Ilex aquifolium. Next base: position 11,607,625 of record OX637410.1, on the reverse strand, counting down.
TTAGTGTGGAAGCTGATGTGAGAGAATAGGGCCGACGAGCACGCCATTTTAGTCTCTCTCTCTCTTTCTCTCTCCGGCCGGCGAGAGAATGAGTCAGTTTTTATCCTGGTGTAGTGGATAATGTAATCTAGGATAAGGATAGAATTAGTCACAGGTCATTCGTGTGGGTCCCAGATTTTGTGAAAGGCTGTTTGGTAGCTGAGTTGTAGCAGTAGTTGGCATCATTGTTTGGTAGAGGGGCCATTCTTGTTCAAGTAGTTGTAATGGTACGCCCCTCAATCATGTTGAGTGAATCGTTTCGTATCGAATTTTAATAAATTTGTGTTAAAAAAATATTTTATTTATATTTAATTATTTATTAATTCATGTGTAATGAAAGTCATATCGTATATTTTTTTTAATTAATTTTATTCATAATCAATTCATTTATTATTCGTATCGGATTGAATCCACTCATTTATAAAATGAGTGACTTAAAAAGACTCAAACTCTCTATAATCTACTCATTTATAAAATGAGAACTTCCCCGCCCCAGCCGCGGACGTCTAGAACCACCCTCCGGCAACAGTCCCTCCTCCCCTTAACGAGTTGAAGACGTACCGCCGCACCACGATGTAGCTTATAAAACAGAACCAAGATTTGGTGACATGGATACAGGCACACCACCTCCCTCAGGCCCCGCCTGTACAACCTGCACCACCTCCACCGCCAGCTCAAAATGGCATTCCTCATCAGGACTGCCAGTTACCATCTAATGGACTCACAGACCTCCATGAACACAGCCATTCTGGAGAAAACCATTGACGGAGGCAGCCGGATGAATGTACAGATGATGAGGCCCACAGCCGGGCCAGAGCCATGCCGAGAAAAGATTGTCCCCTACCTCCACATGATACTATGGACCAGTTTTGGGAGCAAAGATTCTATGAGATCCAGCAGGAGTTGGGAAACGTGAAGGAGGTAGTTAAAGGGAACACACATTTACTATAAATGCCTTGGTTCAACAAACCGAGTCACCCTTTACCACTGAAATCCTCTATTTTCCTCTGCCCAAAAAGTTCTAGATGCCACAGGTAGAGGCATTCAACGAGACCAAGGATCCAGTGGATCATCTTAACTCATACAAAAATTAGATGGAGCTTCATGGCTATGCCGACCCCATTAGATGACGGGCTTTCACCAAAACCCTCAAGGGGTCAGCGATAGCCTGGTTCAACAGGTTACAACCATCCTCAATTTCCTTTTTTCGAGAACTATCCATATAGTTCATGTCTCATTTCATCGGGGCACGGACTTATAAAAAGCCATCCTACCACCTGTTAAGCATTAGATAAGGACCCCGACGAATCCCTATGGAGCTATGTACAACGGTTCAACCAAGAGTCTTTATAGTAGAAATCATAGATGACAAGTTTGCCCTGACCACCTTCATGTCGGGGTTTGGCCTTCAGTCGAAGGATCTCTTATTCTCGATCGCCAAAAACCCTCAAGCCACCATGGCCGAGGTGCTCACCAAAGCTGAAAAGTATATAAATGACAAAGAAGCCCTCCACATGAAGGGAGGTTAGTCATCAACAAGTGAAGGAGAGAAGAGAAGAAGGGAAAGTAACCCGAGAAGAGAGAAAAGGCGAGATTGGTCCCCGAGGAGGGATCGCTCCCCCAGGAGAGATAGAGAAGCCTCCCTCAAACGGAGGGGCAATGTCAAGGACCGCCTCGGTCCCTCACCCCAAAAACTTCAACCAAGATATGTACCGGCACGGCTCACCCCCCTGAACGCCACCATTTCTCAGGTCCTCCACGAGGTCCAGAACGAGAAATTTGTCAGATGGCCCCCAAGGATGAAGTCTGATCCCAAAGGCGTGACCCCAATAAGTATTGTAACTTTCACAAGGATACAGGTCATGACACCGACGATTGTATCCAACTGAAGAATGAGATAGAATATCTAATTCAGAGGGAACACTTGCACCACTACGTGGCCGGGGAGGAGAGAGAGCGGAATGACCGAGAAAGAGAGAACCAAGCTGCCATACCACCCCCACAGCAGCACCAGCAGGCCCTTGGGAAGATCAGGGTCATCTCGGATGGTTTTGCAGGCGGAGGCAAGTCAAGGTCGGCAGGACGTGCATACGCCAGGAGGGCAAAATCTAATGATTTTCTTGATATTCAAGCAATTAGGAAAGCCCCGTGCAAAGATATGGAGATAACCTTCTCAGACGCTGATCTGGAAGGATGTCAGCACCCTCATGACAATCCTTTGGTCGTCAAAGCCATCATCGCCAACAAGGCGGTACACCATGTGCTTATCGACAACGGAAGCTCAACCGATATCATTTTCCTCTCGACCTTTGATTAACTCGGCATAGACAAGTCAAAACTCAAACCCGTGAAGACCCATCTCTTGGGCTTCTCGGGGGAGAGAGTCCTGCCCGTGGAGGCCATACAACTCGTTTTTACCATGGGAGACCTTCCCTGCCAGATCACCACTACGGTTCGTTTCTTGGTAGTTGATGCCCCCTCTGCATACAACATCTTGCTCGGAAGACCTTTCCTCAACTCCATTAGTGCCGTTCTATCGGCATATCACCTGGTCATGAAATTCCCTACAGAGAACGGAGTTGGGGTGGTGAGGGGAGATCAACGCCTCACTAGAGAATGTTACGTGGCGTCCATGAGGCAGAAAGAAGTGAAATATGTTCAACTGGAAGACCTTGATATGAGAGACGACCTTGAAACTCGACCTACACTGTCGAAACAACTAGAGCCAGTTCAGATCGACGAGGACCCTGGGCACGTGGTCTTTGTAGGCTCGATGTTGCTCCAGGATATCAAAGACAAAATCATACTCTTCTTAAAAGAGAACATTGATGTATTCGCCTGGAGACAAAAAGATATGGAGGGGATCGATCCTGGAGTGATAGTGCATGGACTCAGCGTCGATCCAAATTGTAAGCCAGTCAGGCAAAAAAGAAGGAGTTCTGCCCCCAAAAGGAAAAAGGCGATCAACGAAGAAGTGACTAAACTGCTACGAGCAAAGGCCATCAGGAAAGTTGACTACTCGACATGGTTAGCCAATGTGGTGCTAGTCAAGAAGGTCAATGGAAAGTGGAGGCTATGTATCGACTTCACAGACCTGAATAGTGCGTGCCCCAAGGACAGTTTCCCTTTGCCTAGGATCGATCTGATAGTCGACGCCATGGCGGGGCACGAGCTTCTCAGTTTCATGGATGCCTTTTCAGGGTACAACCAGATTAAGATGGACCCCAATAACCAAGAAAAAACTTCTTTCGTTACAGAACAGAGAATCTTCTATTACCAAGTTATGCCATTTAGGCTGAAGAATGCTGGAGCAACCTATCAAAGGTTAGTCAATCGAATGTTTCGTGAGAAGCTCAGGTCAATAATGGAGGTATACATCGACGATATGCTGTTAAATCTCTTAAGTCCGAGCTCCACATCCAGCATCTCTGGGAATCGTTCGAGATTATGCGCCAGTATAAGATGAAGCTGAATCTGACTAAGTGTGCTTTCGGAGTCTTAGCAAGGAAATTTCTAGGGTTTATAGTCAACAGTTGAGGTATTGAGAGAAACCCCGAGAAGGTAAAAGATGTTTTAGAAATGAAGTCTCCCACTAACACCCGGGAAGTACAGTGCCTCACTGGGAGAATCGTGGCACTCAATCGGTTTGTTTCGCGCTCCAATGACAAGTGTCAGCCGTTCTTCAAGGTTCTAAAGACTGCTTTCCAGTGGGATGAGAAATGTGAGGAAGCCTTCCAAGCCCTGAAGAAATACCTGACCTCACCAATAGTGCTAGTCAGCCCACAAGAAGGAGAGGGCCTGACCTTGTACTTGGTCGTATCTAATTTCTCAATTAGTGTCGCCTTGGTTAAGGACAAAGAGAGGGCTCAGCAGCTGGTCTACTTTTGCAGTAAGGCTCTCAGAGGGGCCGAAGAGAGATACACAAAGATGGAGAAGCTCATTTTTGCCCTCCCCATGGCCGCAAGAAGACTTAGACCTTATTTTCAGGCGCACACCATTGAAGTTACGATGGATCAACCGATAAGGCAAGTCTTACATAAACCCGAGGCGTCTAGAAGGCTGGTAAAATGGGCTATGGAGCTCAGCGAATTTGATATCAAGTTCAAACCAAGGATAGTGATCAAAGGCTAGGTGTTTACAGACATCCTAGCAGAGTTCACCCCAGTATCTGAAGAACAACCAAAAAATCTGGATTGCATCATCGACGTTCCAACATGGAAATTATATGTAGATGGTGCCTCAAACGCGCAAGGGAACATAGCTGGCCTGATTCTGACCTCACCAGAAGGGTACGACCTAGAATATACGCTGAGGTTCAACTTCCAAGCCTCCAACAACGAGGTGAAGTACGAGGCCCTTATAGCCGGCCTCAACTTAACCTTAACAATGGATGCGCAGTAGATCATTATCCATAGTGATACTCAGTTGGTGGCCAGGCAGTTAGAAGAAGAATACGCAGCCCAAGACGACAAGATTCTGTCTATGAGAAAGGTACGAAGACTGTTGATGAGATTTGTAGTAGCCGAGCTTGTCCAGGTGCCCGAGAAGCTAACGCCCGAGCCGACGTATTAGCTAAGCTGGCTATCGCAGCCCAGCAAGACTTGTTGGGCACGACGCCTGTTGAGGTCCTGCATGAGCCAAGCGTCCAACTCGACGATGGTCAGGCCATGCCAATTGACGAGACCATCTCATTGATGGACCCCCATCATTTCCTTTCTGAAGGACGGGCTCCTCCCACATGATAAGAAGGAGACAGCAAAGCTAAAGAGCAAGGCCGCGAGGTTCACCATGCTACAAGGTAAGCTGTACAAACGAGGTTTTTCTTTCCTCTAATGAAATGTGTCACTGAGATGGAAGCAGATTACATCTTGAGAGAGATTCATGAGGGCATCTGTGGGAATCACGTCGGTGCACGAACCTTGGCCAGCAAGGCACTCCGACAGGGGTACTTCTAGCCCACAATGGCCAAGGATGCGAAAAAGATGATGAAGAAATGTCAAGCATGCCAGATCCACGAGAACCTACCTCATTGTCCCCCTGAACAGCTCACGCCGGTCGTTAGCCCTTGGCCTTTTCAGCAGTAGGGGCTGGACATTCTGTGGCCCCTACTAATTGGTGTCAGACAGTGTAAGTTTGTCATAGTCGCGGTGGACTATTTCACCAAATGGGCAGAGACAAAGGCATTGGCTAAAATAACTGAGTAGAAAGTCAAAAATTTCGTTCGGAAATCGATAATCTGTTGCTTTGGCATCCCCAGAGCAGTAGTTTCAGATAATGTGAAGTAGTTTGACAATCCAGGGTTCACAGGGTTCTGCGCAGAGTTGGGAATCAAAACTTACTTATCGGCACCTGTGCACCCGCAGTCAAACGGACAGACAGAGGTCACCATCAGAACCATCAAGCTTTCGCTAAAGACACGACTAGAAGCTTCTAAGTCCCAGTGGGTCGATCACCTTCCAGCAGTGTTGTGGCCCTATCGGACCACTATGCGAACATCAACTAATGAAACCCCATTCAACCTTGCTTATGGGACCGAAGTTGTGGCCTCGGTCGAAGTCGAACTACCTTCAGCGAGAGCCGAGCTCTTTGATCCCGAGCAGAATGAAAGGTCCCTGCTCGTCAACCTCGATCTCTTGGGCGAGAAAAGAGACGAAGCACTGTAGCGGATATTCTCTTACCAAATGAACACTGCAAGATATTACAACCGACGAGTAAGGAAGAGAATCTTCAAACCAGACGACTTGGTCCTCAAGAAACTGCTCCCAGCAAGAAAAGATCCCTCACATGGAAAACTTGGCCCAAATTGGGAAGGGCCATACATCGTGAAAAGGGTGATCCGACCTGGCAACTACGAGCTACAAACTATAGAGGGGAAAGATCTGCAGCATTCCTGGAATGCAGATCATTTGAAATAGTATTACCAGTAGGATCCTGAGCAGCTAGATATAGCAAAGGGAGGAAAGCCAAATGTAAACTTCTAAATCCCCAATCAATGAAATTTGAAATTCTGGCCAAGTAAACTTGTCCAGTGTATGATCTGCGAAGTTCTTCAACTCCCCAAAGCCGCGAGCTCTTCAGTCGCGCGACCTCAACTGGGTTTTTCAGCCTAAGAGCTTTTCAGCTTAGAAGCCTCGAGCTCCTTAGCCGTGCGACTCACCCCGGGCTCTTTAGTCTGAGAGCCTCTTAGCTCAGCTTTTTAGCCGCTACGAAGTTCTTCAACTCCCCAAAGCAACGAGCTCTTCAGTTGCGCGACCTCGACTAGCCTTTTCAGCCTCAGAGCTTTTCAGCTCGTAAGTTGCGAGCTCCTCAACTGTGCGACTCAGCCCGGGTTCTTCTGTCTGAGAGCCTCTCAGTTCAGTTTTTCAGTCGCTACGGAGTTCTTTAACTCCCTAAAGTCGCGAGCTCTTTAGTCGCGTGACCTCCACTGGGCTTTTCAGCCTAAGAACTTTTCAGTTCAGAAGCCGCAAGTTCCTCAGTCGCACCACTCGGCCAGGGCTCTTCAGCTTGAGAGCCTCTCAGCTCGACTTTTTAGCCGCTACGGAGTTCTTCAATTCCCTAAAGCTGCAAGATCCTCAGTCGCGCGACCTCGACTGGGCTTTTCAGCCTAAGATCTTTTCAGCTCGAAAGTATCGAGCTCCTCAACCGCGCGACTCAGCCCGGGCTCTTCAGCTTAAGAGCCTCTCAGCTCGGATTTTCAGCCGCTACGGAGTTCTTCAACTCCCCAAAGCCGCGAGCTCCTCAGCCGCGGGACCTCGACTAAGCTTTTCAGCCTAAGAACTTTTCAGATCGATCCTTAAGAATGCATGACTTTCAACCATCTAAAAGACTAAGTCAAGCAGAGCTCAAGGCCTAGCAATTATCCCGTTAAAGTTGACAATGGACAAAAAAATGAACAAGGCATTAAAGGAAATAGCCAAATTACATTTAGAAGAGTAGCAAATTTACAACAAGAAAAAAAAACCAGTCTAGGCCTCTCCAAATCTTTTCTTCAGCTCAGAGACTTCCTTCTCCAGTTGCGCATTCGCGACCCGCAGGCAAGCGTTCTCGGTCTTCAGCTCGTTCTGCTCTTTCTCAGCCTCAATGAGCTACTTTTTTAGCCTTGTTTTCCCTAATGCAAATTGCAGCTCAGCAGCCGTAAACATCATCTTGCCAGAGGAAGAATCCGACGACGGCGGGGATGGGCTGCCTCATCGGTGTTTCCTTTTTTCACTTGGAGGAGTGGCAGTATCCTCATTCGAGGGAAAGAGTCTACATCGATGACAAGAGGAGGAGGATTTGGAGCAGCAATCGGAATGACAGCCGAGTTGATGCCAATCCTAAACCGAAAGAGGTTCTGAGATGTAACAAGATTAGAAAAGGGGGCTGCCTCAGCGCGAGTAAGCCGACAGACCCTAATGATCTCGTTCGGAGTTAAACCGAGGCCATCTGCATAACACAAATATTGTTCAGACTCGGAATGAAAGTTGCCAACCAAAAGCGACTACTCATTTACCTCTGTCTAGAAGACGCCCCCAGGAGCGAGGAACCCGAAAACGTTCAAACCGTGCCTCAGCGGACTCCCAAGAATCCCCAGAAATAAAGAAAAAATGCTAGAGCCATCCCTCAAGGGAGCCAGGGGCGTCAAGAACCAGCGTTGGGACATGACGCCTCCACGTGAAGTGACGATAGTAGGGGGCATGTCAAAATCAAAGTCAAAAAAATAAAGAAACTCGGTGACAGTGGAAAAATGATCGTACCTTTGCAAGCACCATAGAATGAAGAAGCTCATAAGAGTGCCCTATCCCTCTAGAGAGAGGCGTGAAGGGCACAACCCAAAGAAGGCAACAATTCGCCCTATAGCTGGGTGAATGGGCAGACGAAGACCCATCTCCAACGAGCCCTCAAAAATACAAACCTCCCTCCGAAGAAGAAGGTTGTAGGGTTCGTCAGGGGAGGGAATCCGAATGGTCAAGCCAGCAGGAAGAAAGTATTGCCTCCTGACTTCCTTCACCTCAGCCACAATGATCATAGTAGGGAGTAGAAATGTCGAGTACCATGGGACCTTCATCATGGCCCGAGCGCGCTGCTTAAACAATGGAGTAGCAGAGAAAGCCATGACACTATAAAGCAAATGCTAAGGAAAGGTAAGAATGCAAAGAGTAGGAAATTCCAAAGTTAAATGGAATAGACAGCATGCAAAGATAAACATGCGACCGTTACACTCCTGTAATGAAGAAACTTCATGACACAAGTTAATAAAGGTGGCGCCATGTGAAGTTAGGTGAAGTTAGGTGGGCACAAATAACGGTACATTTATTACTTTCTCCACTGAACCCGTACACCTCGATCTAAGAGCGTACGACACCAGTAAGATAGAACAGCTGAGCAGAGCTGGCAAAAGGTTGAAGAGCCCAGATATGTGCAGCTCGAGCTCGCACATCTCGGGACTACCCAGTAGGAGATCGTGTTGATAAGGTCAAGACCTCCGTGGAGTAGGGGGCAAGGGAACAACTAAGTAGCAACCATACTCCAACCAGGTCAAGACCTCCTTGGAGTAGGGGGCAAGGGAGGAACACAACATGTAACTAGCAACACCAAGAGAAAGTTAAAGTGTTTTTCATTTCAGCAAATAAAAAGGATTACACTTTACAAGAAAAAAAAGAGGGGGAGAAAAACAAAACAAACAAAACAACAGCGACAAAAACAACAAGAGGTTTCAGGACTGGCTGGACGGCGGAGTAACACCAGATGGACCACTAGGAGGAAGGTCAAGTCAAGGCTCAAACTGACTCAGGCAAAGGTCAGGGAACTTCTCGATCGCTTGGTCCTCGAAATTGAAAAACCCGTCTACAAATACTTTGGTGACCTCCCTCCTGATTTTCTCGATCTCCTTGTGCTGATTCTCGACCAACTGGTGCTCAGCATTTAAAGAGTCCCTCAGGTCGGCAATAACGGTGCGAGATTCACCCACCTGAGTAACCAACATCATCTTGTCGGTGTGACAGCAGATTAGCTTGTCAGTTTGAGCATCGGACTTCTGTTATAAGGAGGCCAATTCTTTTGACTGAGCCTCCAACTGTTCCCGTAAAGAGCCTTTAGCGGTAATCAACTGCCAAAAAACTTGGGTTCTCTGTTCAAGAGCCACCTCCAGCTAGGATTCCATAGCTAGGCCCCAACGCAGAAGCTCAGCGTCCTTCCTCGAGTCTCCACCCTCAGATGGTGGATCTCCCCTCCAAGTGTACAAACATGCGTCGCAGCCTGAAGTCGAGATAGAAAGCTAAATCATTGTACAGTTGAAACAAGAGAAGTCGAATACGAAAAAAGATGATAAACTTCACCTCGAGAAGCGCATGCAAGGGATTCCGAGTCCTAGCTCTAAAAGGCTAACTGAGAGAACGACAGAGATCAATCTGGGGAATCAGCTCCACAAGGGCTCGGCTGCTTATAGCCGCACCATCCAGCAGGCTCCCCTCAAGATCCACGATCGATGCCAGATTAAGCTGACCCGAGCTAGACCCCTCTACGCCACGGGGCAAGGAACTACGTCGAATTGGCCCTTCCTCAGGATTACTAGCCACTATCCCCGTCATTGCTTCATCAGCACTAGGCGCTGGTGCTAATTGCGACGCTTCGTCGGCATCAGGTGGAACCTCGGGCACGACAGGGGAGCTTGACACTAATGCGGACGCTAGCGCTTTGTCAACGCCGGGTGGAACCTCGGGCACTGCAGCTAACTCGACGTTTGTGCTAGGCTATCCTCAGCGAGCCTAACCTTTTTTGTCGGAGATCCCAGACACGTGCCCTCCTTCTCTGGCCCATTTTCTCTACAATCACGTCTCTTTCGCTGATCAAGTACGCATGGACTAGGCAAGAAAGACAATCAAAGGGTAAGCTTAGGGGATTCGCCAGAAAGATACAACACAATATTGAAGGAATGATAGAAACTTACGGCTGCTTGGGATCTCGGTCAGCTCAGGATACATTAGCTCCGAGTAAGAAAAGGGCAACCGAGCTCGAATTTGATCGACACTAGATCGCGATTCACCAATCAAGGTCAGATACTCACCTGTAATTCGAAGAAATAGGGCCACAAGTCGAGTTAGAACCCAACAAGCACGTGAGGGGCAAGTCAAAAGAAGAAAACTCACTAAACTGGGGAAACTCATCAAGATGACCACGTCTCCCCCAGATCGTAGGAACCTTGACCGACATCATCATCTGGGGATCAAATTCCTAACCCGCCCCAAACACAACGAAGTACCTCCTTCTCCATCCCTTCGGGCTCAGGAGGGAGGCCAGTAATAGGAATCTTCCCCCCCCCCCCCCCCGCCTCGAGACAAAGTAATAAAACTCAAATACTTCCACTAGACTAAAAAAAGTTAAGAAACTCAGCCAGGGTGACGCAAGGATAAGTAAACATCAGCTCCCACAGCACCGGGAACATTAACAAAACAGCCCCCAGTAGGCAAAAACTGAAGAAATGCATAACCTCATTTGCAAAGAGAGGAAGGGGAAAATGAAGGCCCAACTGAAAGGGGACTTTAAAGAAATAGACCCAACTCTCCAAGGATCGATGATATGAATAGCGCCTAGTAGCATGGACAGTCACTCCACTGGGAAACGCATAATGGCTAGCAATTGCTCGAGCCTCCTCAGCGTCAATCTCACTAACATCGACGTCAAGGAAGACCAATCGTTGAGAATCATGGTAGGAGGTGGGTGTTCGCGCCATGGAAATAGGATGTGAGATAAATTAAAGGAGAGAAGCCCTAAAATAAGAACCAAAAGCTAGGAAGAAAGACTCCAGCACCAAGGTAAAAGGTTTACAGGCAGAAAAATCTATCTATAAGAGTCGTATGCGGCGCACGTCACATTTGCAGCGTGCTATTAATGTGCGTCTATCACATTTAATGCCATAGAGACATGGCAAATGTGGGGTAAATGGGCACTACTTTTAAGGAGGTTCCGTCACCACTGGCGGCGCACTTTCCCAATTGAGTGAAACCGTCAAGTTTGGAGTACACAAAAATGAATGAAAAACGTCCAAAATAACCCCGACAAGCCAAGACAGCTTGTGAAAGGGGCAGCCCCGACTCTACAAAGGTCCAGATGATTTTCGACGAGACAGTATAATCACAGTACAACATGAGCGCCACTTCAGCAACGGGCCAGGTTGGGTGCAGCCCATGGTAAGCTACACTAACCACTAAAAAAAAGAGAAGAGAAGGAAAAAGTAAGAAAGAAGGAGCCAACAAGCAAGAAAATATATTAAGTCTTTCCTCTTAAAGCCTCAGCCATTTCCTGGATGGCATGTCTGATCTTCCTCTTAAAGTTGACCTGCATGGCCATTTCAGGGTCTGAGGTCGAGACCAACTCAGCCAGGGCGTTCACAGCCACTTCAGGGTCGCGAAGAAACCCACTCCCCTGGGTAACCATATGAGGAGGGTCGGCTTCCCACTTCTTTCCCTCAAGCAAAGATAGCTGGAGAAGAGTGAGGACCACATCCTAAGGTTTGACCTTTTTGGATGGAGGTTTACTCTTAGACGACTCGGGGGGCAAGGAAGAGGAGATGTCACCCTCAAAAAAATCTAAATCCTCACGCGTTCTGCTCCAAAAAGGCACCTGTCGGCCTCAGTTCTTCCTTGGGGGGAGGCTCAAAAGTATTTGATGGTTTCCTCCTTTTCCTCATCCTCTCGTCGATAAAGATCGTCATAATGAGTTCAGGGTCCATTATATCACGAGAGTCTGCAGGTAGTGGCTTTGCGACATGGGCAGGTTGCACGTCTACCTGGGGTTCGAGCTCGTGTTTTGAAGGTTCTCCTCGGTCACCAAATCCAAAAAAGACTTTAGACTGAAAGTCTCCGCCTTGGCCACCCTAACAGCCCCCGCAGCCTTGGCCACCCTAATAGCCCCCGCCTTGGCCACCCTGTAAATCAAATCAAAAGTTAGTATGGAGACCCTGAATAAAAGACGCTGCCAGCAGACATATAAAGATGCATAGCCAACTATGGGCCTTACGAGTATTCCTTGGGACTCCCCAGAACCGAGGAATGCGAGAAACATCGCCAAGTACTCCTGATAATTCCCAAGAATCGTCTTCAACGAAAAAAAACTGTGGCTTCCACCCTTTGTTAGAAGATGGGAGCCCAGAGATCAAACTTTTCACCTTCACCCTCTTGGCAAAGTAGAAGAAACCCAACGAATGAGAAGATTTGAGATAGAAAAGAGAGGCAAATTCGCGAATTGTGGGTGGAGAAGTGTTTTCACTCTCAAACTAGTGTATGAGGAAGCTGACCGGCAAGTCCCAGCCATTCAGAGATACCCCGGCTGGGCAGACATTGTAGAAAGTAAGGATGTCTCGGATAAAAGGGTGAATAGGAAATCGGAGGCCAACATGAAAAGCTGACTCAAAAAACAGGTTATCCCAGGAATAGAAGAATTGCACCTCTCATCTTCTCCAAGAGGGTGGAGCAACACAGACTCCGGAAAGGAATACTCTTCCCTCAGAGCCTCCAAGTCCTCCTCGTCAAGATGACTCGAGGTCGATTTGGCACAATAGACAGGTCGGAAAGGTCTCGAAGAGTTTTTTTCTTAGGGGCAAAAGTTGAAATGCCCCTAGATCTTCTCTTCTTGGAATAACTTGAGGGAATGGAGGGCAACACGCTAAGGGAACTTCCACCGAAGGGGCCGAGGTCGAAGCCTCGAGGGTTGGCCCCAAGCCCTCCTCAATCGGCTCTCTAGGAAGGAACTCGAAATTTTTTTCTAAGGACAAGGAAAATTGGTCATCCTCAACCAATATATCACTAGTTGTGGGGACCTCCTCCCCACTTGGGGGAGAAGGCGCCCTCTCCTCAGAATGACCACTAGAAGAAGTCGCAGAGACTTCAGTAACGCCCTCATCAACCTCCTCCTCGAACTCGGAGTCGGAAGAAGAATCGAAAACCACCCTCCCCATTATCGGCCCAAACTACAGATCATAATGTAAGAAGGGCAGATGCAAAGTGCAATCTATCAAGAACAGGGGAGTCAAACACCAAGTTCTGAGTAAGGACAGCCTCAACAGGAGGGGATAATCTACGAATTGCAAAAGGGAAGCAAAACTACCGGAGTGATTCTGAAAATAGCTAAACCTCCAAATAAGAAAGCGAAACCCGTAACCCCACCAGGGATGGTTAAAGGGATCCAGATCGAAGGAGAAAAGGAAAAGGACGTACCTAACCAGGAGTTAGAATGGAACCTTAGAAGAATAGGGAACGCAGAATTCCCGAACCACCAAGAACTTAAAACGGCTACCTCAAAACTTAGAAGAAGGAAGACGAAGCGCGAGGAGAAAGAAATTCAAAATGAAAGTGGAAAGGACAAAGAAGCTTTTTCCCCCTTTTTATACACAACATTTATTACCACGATGGAACATGGAGGAGGACGTGTAGAAGAAGCCGTACTAAGGGATCTCCCTCCAGACGACACGTGTTTTCCCTTAAGCACATCTGTCCCATCAAAGCCGACGTGGATTAACCAAACACGTCCCAAGGGCAGCGCCAGTAATCATTGAAAACCATCATCCACGAAGGCAATCATGACCATGGAAAAGACATGTTTAACCCTAGGTCAGAACTGGAAATCCACCCTTATGACCTGGGGCTGGGGTGCAACTGATAATGGTGAATTTCATCTTGGGTCGCCCAAGCGGCCCATCAGCAGTGCGCCCGCTTTGTCAGGAAAGTGGGCCACAACCCAAAAGAGAAAGTCCAGTGACGTTCAACTCTGTATATACTTGCTCAGTCAGCTCAAGCACAGTGGGTGGACCAGATCGAGAACAAAGAGTTCGATGCTAATAAATCCTAAGCAACCCCGCCGTGCCACGTGTCCAGGGGACAGGGGACAGGGGACAGGGGACAGGGGAACAACTTCTGGTGACCCTAACTAACAAATACTCCCTGATAAAGGGAATGTCAGTACACATACCGTTCGAGGATCGTGGGCACGACGTACGTCAGAGTGTCAGACACTGCTACAATACAAAGGAAAAGTGAACAACAGAATCAGCCAAAGGAAGGAAAGAATCGCAGAAAACCCTAGATGGTCATATGTATAAATAGAATGCGAAAGCACTATATAGGGGGCTCTAGACTCTTACTTTCTGAATATACTACTAAAAAAAGGCTCTCAGCCAAGTAACCCATTGTAACCACTGTCTTCTTCCTCAAACAATACAAATTCCTAGGAGCAAGAGCCTCCATTATAATGGATGTAGTCTTAATCTTTTTAGCTAGGGTAAACCACTTATATTTTGTTATTTGGTCCAACATCAACAATTATCTTTTCTTTTGACACAACATTCACAAAGCCCCCAATGGGCCTCACACATTGTCCTGTTTTGCACTTGAGTGTAATATTTTTTAGCACCATCAAATATCAAGACCAATACTAACAATTATATTACTATTTAAAATTTATTCTAACAAATTCATTAAAAATAATATTAAATTAATCAAAAGAATTATAAATTTCTAGTACAATTATGAAAATAATTTTTTATTGGCTATCACTCCACCAACAGAATAACAATCTCCTACAATCTCGTGGCGCACACTCGAAACTAATTTTTAAAATCTGCTTTTCACCCTCGAAGGCATATATACATACAGATAAGTTCACAGTCTCTCTCCCAGTCAAGCAAAGACCATACCTCTGTTTCCTTCAAGTCAACCCTCTCTCTCTCTCTCTCTAGAAGAAGCATTCACTTTCCGCGGAAAATCTGCTCTGATTAACCAACAAATATTCTAATTTAAACTTGACGACAGAGACGATTCACGTGGAAGACGAGGCGAATTGGAAAACTTTATCGGATTTTGAGCTTGATGGAATCCCATTGAAAATGTTACTTTTATCTTGTTGAGTACTCGTTCTAGTAGTATTTATATAATGAGCTTGGACTACTCGACTACTACAACATCAATGGCTATTCGAGTGTGTTTATTGATTTTGGTTTTGAGCATTTTGATCGCAGAATCGAAGTTTATGGTTTACGATACTTCGCAAGGCATTGTTTCCGGGAAGCTCAATGTTCATTTGGTACCTCACTCTCATGATGATGTTGGTTGGTTGAAGACTATTGATCAGTACTATGTTGGTTCCAATAACACTATTCAGGTCCTCTCTCTCTCTCTCTCTCTCCCCTTATAATGGCATTAATGGAATTTTGAATTGTTATTATGTTCAATTGCAATGCAGGGAGCATGTGTTCAAAATGTATTGGATTCGTTGATTCCAGCATTACTGGCAGATAAAAACCGGAAATTTATATATGTTGAACAGGCAACAGTCTATTTCCTTCCTACTTACATTTGTATCAGTGATATAAACATAAGAGAGAATACGAGAATTGAAATGTATATTGATGTATGAGCTTTTGGTTGATTGTTCAGGCTTTTTTCCAGCGTTGGTGGAGAGACCAGAGCGAGGCAATGCAGAACACGGTCAAGCAGCTCGTCAGCTTGGGTCAACTCGAGTTCATGTATTTAATGACCATACACTCATTTTATGTTATCATTAAAACTCAAATCAGTATCTGCTATAGATTGGTAAATGTACTCTAGTATGGGCATAAAGTAAGTGAAGATGGAAAATTGAGGTCATTTGTCATGTCAAAGTAGTCCTGAAAGGATTTGTGGGCTGTTTTTGTAAAAGATTATTGATGATTTGTATTTGGATCCAGAAATGGGGGCATGTGCATGCACGATGAAGCTACCGCACATTATATTGATATGATTGATCAGACAACACTTGGGCACCGATTTATCAAAGAGGAGTTCAATGTAACTCCAAGAATTGGTTGGCAAATTGACACCTTTGGACATTCTGCAGTGCAGGCTTATCTGTTGGGTGCCGAGGTATGGCCTCTCTCTAATTTAGTCCTCAACACGTCCACTGATTTATAGTCCACGCTGTTAAGCAGCCGCTCAGTATTGTTGGTTCATGACCATATGATTGTGTGGAAGGAAGACAAGTTCATACAAACACAAACAAATGTTCATTAACCACAGAGGGTGCCACTTTACTTACATGTCTGCAAGTTAATTGAGCTCAAGTTCTTTTGCTGTTTTAGGTTGGATTTGACTCCTTCTTCTATGGGCGAATTGACTACCAAGACAGAGCTAAGCGGAAAGACAAGAAGAGCCTTGAGGTTGTCTGGCGGGGTTCTAAGAGTTTTGGTTCATCTGCACAGGTACTTTCAGAGTGGCGAATTGATGCTACATTTAAAAAAATTTCAATGGGTGTTTAATACTTATCACATGTTTATTCATTCTTAGCAGATTTTTTCTGGAGCATTCCCTGAGAATTATGAACCTCCAAGTGGTTTTTACTTTGAAGTCAATGATGATAATGGTGGTTCTCCAGTTGTCCAGGTAAATCCTTAGAAAAGAAACATTGATAGATGGTTGAACATTCAATTGGGCACATACTGATATTACATATTTTTAATGAACTGAAGGATAACATCAACTTGTTTGATTATAATGTCCAAGAGCGTGTCAATGATTTTGTAGCTGCTGCTTTATCACAGGTACTTCTACATAGCAAAACATGCACAGTAATTCAGTTTCATCTTGCGAATGGATTGTTTACTGTCAAATACTCCCCACTTCTACAGTTTTAGAATAGAACCGAAGCATTTGTTGGTGGTCTCTATGTTTTTTCATTTCATGTATGAAAGAAAAATCTACACTAAACACAACTTCTTCTGTATAAATGGAAGCATAATAGCTAAAGTGCTATTCTCCATAATCGAAATATGGTTTATTTTTAGGGAAAATCCATTTTTAGGCCATGTGGTTTAGCTCTGTTGTAGTTCACTCCCTTCTAGTTTAAATATAACCACACTGGTTTTGGACTATAATGTAAAATTTTTGCTCTTAACTACTCTATCAAAATGACCTTATCACCCTCATTTGTTCTTCTTCTTCCTCCTTCTCCTTTTATCTGATTGTCATAAATTTCGATTAACAAATCTGAATATAAATATGCATCTGCATGGATGCAACAACAATGGTATGAAGACCTATATTGCAACTTCAGATCTTGGTCCACAACCCGAAATCTCCGTATCAACTAGGTACTACAAGTACAAACACCATTTGATCTCACCTAAGCAGCAACGGACTACACTGACTAGATTCTGTGTCGGATCAGCAAGCTCACTCATTATGCTTGGGGAAGCCAACAACCTGAAATCTCCGTATCTACTAGGTACTACAAACACCATTTGATCTCACCTAAGCAGCAACGGACTGCACTGACTAGATTCTGTGTCGGATCAGCAAGCTCACTCATTATGCTTTGGGAAACCAATATGAAAGGAAAGAAGAATTCCTTGAAATGTTATCCTTCTCATAAGACTTGCCTTAGTAGGAGAAGAACCAGAGACCATCATCAACCTAATAACATTAACATATTCACCTCTAGCTGCATGATGAAGAAGCTACAGAAAGACCCCATAATATATGTGAAAATGGTGCTCAGGAACAACTAATAATGGCCTCTCCAGGCTGCCAGCGGGGTGCCCACATGGAGCCCATGAGAAGGGGTTTGGGGTTTAAGGGGAATGAATCGAACTCCAGGGGATGTGGGGTGGATTTGGTTTAAGATCATTTACAGGGGGAAAGGGGGTGGAGTTTGGCCGCCGAAGGAGGGGGAAGCACAGTTGACAGAAGGACTGCAGATTTGAAATATGAGGAAGTGAGGGTATTTGTGTCTTTACTTATGATTACAAGGGCATATTTGTATTTATAATTGAGATACGACTTTTGAGTCAAAAATTTCATGTTGAAAACTGTCAAATTAGGCTTGCATGTCATAATTTCCACCATTTTGGACAGAATTTGTAACAGTAGCACTTCACCTAAAATTAGACTTGATGGAATGAAATATAGGAGTATGATCTTAAGAAATGGACTGCCTTGTATGAGATGTAACAAACAGTCTTCCTTCAATGACATTTAACTTTTGTGGGCCTGAAATAGCATTCTCATGAAAACACTCCATCTGCAACAATATCTCTAAATCTGTTGACGCTTACCATCAATTTGTGTTTTTTCTTTCAGGCTAATATTACACGCACAAATCATATAATGTGGACGATGGGGACAGATTTCAAGTATCAATATGCTCAAACATGGTTCCGAAATCTGGACAAGCTGGTTCATTATGTGAATCAAGTTAGTTTTCCTTTATATTCATTTAGTGGTTTCTTATGTATACCTGAACTGGATCATTCTTATTCTCGCAGTCCATGCTTCTAACCAGTCATATGACTGTTATGATACAGTTTAAGTACTGACCATTTTCCTGATATAACATTTTAAAATGTGTTGATATGCAAATGGCGACAAGCCACGTGCTGTCCTGCCTAGTAGACGTGGGGAATTAAATTGCAAATGGACTAATAATTGAACTATTGTGCAACTAACATTCCTTGTATAATTGGCTGCTTTCCTTCCCTGAGTTTGCACTCTATCATCATATCACTTCACGCAGTCTTGTCTTTCTTCTTGTGATCATATTATAATACTTCCAAGCGTTTTCCTATTAATCTACTCACTATGATGTGTGCTTGTAGGATGGACGTGTCAATGCTCTATATTCAACCCCATCTTTATACACTGATGCAAAATATTCAACAAACGAGTCGTGGCCACTCAAAACTGATGACTTCTTCCCGTGAGTTTTGAATTTAATCTGGATTTGATATAGCTTCAGCAGTTCTCACTTGACCTGTATTTACATTTGAGGAATGCATTACCAGATACGCAGACCGTGTTAATGCTTACTGGACAGGATATTTTACAAGTAGGCCTGCCCTAAAAGGCTATGTGAGAATGATAAGTGGATACTATCTGGTAGGTCGTGCTACGTTTTTTGGTTTACTTAACTATGCTGGCATTGGTAGCAAAACATTGGATTTGTGATTCTAATTAGACATCAATACTTGGTTAGGCAGCAAGGCAATTGGAATTTTTTAATGGAAGGGGAAAAACAGGGCCTGTCATGGACAGTTTGCCTGATGCTTTGGCAGTTGTTCAGCATCATGATGCAGTTAGTGGTACTGAACAGCAGCATGTGGCAGATGATTATGCAAAAAGGCTGTCAATAGGCTACAAGGAGGTGAAAACATGCTCTGAAATATTTAACTTGCGGTCGATGTGCTTTTGTTGAAGATAATTCACAGTAATTTTATATTGCTTGCAGGCAGAGGATTTAGTTGCAGCTTCGCTCGCTTGTATGGTAGAATCAACATCAAAATCTAGATGCGTGAGCCCAGTGACCAAGTTTCAACAGGTTAAAAATGATGACCTTTTAATGCTAAAATATAAGGGTGTTTTAACTTTCTACCTGAAATAGCCGCCAAAACTACATATTTTTCAGGTTGTGTAGAAAATTTTCAACAAATATCTGTCATTAAAATCTGACTTTTATGGGCTTGAAGTTTTTAAAATAATTTCAAATTAATGATGCAGATGACTGAACAACTACCATTTTAGCTATAACTTTCTGCTGTAGGCTTACTTTGGTTTTATTTTTTTCAAGAACTAGCATTCATTTTCATGCATTACCACAAACCTATCGAACAGTTTCAACAAGGAATCGCAGAATAGTCCTTTGAAGAATGTGAAAAGACATGCATCCCGCAACAAGGCTTTCCTCGGTTAACATTGGGAAGGCATCCAAATGTTGATGTTGATTTTCAGTTTGTTTCGGTTATTAGTTTGTCTTATTTTTCCTTTTGCCCCAACTTTAGTTGACATGATTTTTTATTTTTATCTTTCAGCTATGGTTAGAGAAAGTGTTGGTACCACTGAGTTTAATAGTTTCTTTGTACTTATGTTCCTTATTTTTTTCAGTGTCCGCTTCTGAACATAACTTATTGTCCTCCAACAGAAGTTGATCTCTCTCGTGGAAAAAGATTGGTAAGAAGAATAAGATGGTGATAACTTCCTTCTTCCAAATGCTTTTCAGACTGTTGGAAAATAGATTAATACAGGACTTCGGAAAATAAAAGAACATAATTTTAAGCCTTTTCCTGTAGGAGTTGATATTTTGCATGATGTCAATCATTTGGAATATCTTTCTTCTGTAGGTTGTGGTTGTCTACAATTCTCTGGGTTGGAAAAGAGAGGATGTTATAAGAATTCCTGTGAGTGTTTTCAATCAATATCTGCCATAATCTTTAGCCTACATGCATTAGAAGGCTGTACAGTAATTTTCTTAATATCTCTTGACTTTGATAAGTGCTTTCACTATGGCTGTAGTACATCTTTTACTAATAATGCTCTGCATGTGAACTGTGAATAGATTTATTGCTTGATTTTGAAATCTTTCTACCACACTCTATACTACAACTTTCGCGTGTTGCTTATACCGAGACTGTAATACAAACATACAGATTCAAATACATGAACAATTGTACAGCTTTTTTTCTGACTAAATAATCAACATATAATCAAGAACTGAAGCATATCTTTACTGTGAAAACATAATAAGCTTGAGAAATAGAGAGATTTAGTTTTATATTGAGGAAACTCCACGCTTGTGTAAACATGTATCTATACGTAGTCATTCATGGAACTGTTCATTTGTTCGTGTGCTTTGGAGGAAAGAACTTGCTGAATCTAAATGAGAAGTTTATCAGACTTACTCATCTATATCTTTGTTATAGAAGATGACTAGTTTTTAGTATTTTATGTAACTTGCACTTACATCATAACTTACCACAGGTTATCAATGAGAATGTAACTGTTCGGGATTCCAGTGGAAAAGAAATTGAAGCACAGATTTTACCTGTAGCTACTGCCTCTGTAGCCTTAAGAAACGTCTACGCTGCCGCATATGTGGGTCAATCTCCAAGTGCAGGTCCCTTGTATTGGCTTGCTTTTACAGCATCTGTTCCACCTCTGGGTTTTAGCACCTACACGGTGTCAAAAGCTAAACTGGCAGGTTAACCATCTGATTTCCATTTGCTCCTCGTGAAAAGTTTATTAGGCTCACTTCTTCAACGAGTCAACAGAGTTTGTATTTCCTTTTCCTCCCATGTTACAGATTCAGCTGCCACTTTAGGGGCACAGAAACTGTACAATTCCGCAGCAAGTCAAATTGATACTATTGAAGTTGGGCCAGGAAGTTTAAAGCTTTTCTATTCTAGAAATGAAGGAAAGCTTATTCAGTATAACAATAGGAGAAGCTTGGTATGTTATTTGGCTGATACCTTACTTCATTTTCACTTCATAATGGATGCAGCTTAGTAGAATCCAAGCTGGGTCTTGGCACTCTTAAATTTGAAGAAGTCCTTACATTGGCTTTTAGACTTTGGTGGGCCCTTTAAGCAACAGTTTATCTGAAATGAGTTGTAATCCGGACTCCTTGTGTTTCTATTAGCTTCTTCTTATTCTTCTGTTTAGGTTATTTTCTTTTTCTCAGTCTACCATGTATGTATCATTGGTATATTTGATTTTCACAAGAAAAACAACACTTACCTTTGCCATTTTTTCCATTTAAAAATGAAACATATTTTCTTGCATCTAATTTGGTGTAAAATTGAAGGTCAAAGCATCAGTAGAACAATCATACAGCAGTTATTCTGCAGATGATGGAAGTGGAGATCTTCAGGTGATTAAACCTTTTCTTTCCCTTTAAAAAATTGTTTGTTAACATCTTGTAGATATTACTATCTCTACATCATTGTTTTAGATTTTAATTTTGTTTTAACATGGGAAAACACTAATGGAAAGAACTTATGTAACTTGACTTGTTGAAGGCCTCTGGAGCGTACGTCTTTCGTCCAAATGGTACTATACCCATCCAAAGGAAAGGAAAGGTATATAATGCCTTCAAATCTTCATGCATATGGCCTATGAAGCACTGGAAAGATTACTCAGGAGTTGTTCCTTGAAATTGCAGATCCCATTTAGAGTTCTGCAGGGACCAATATATCATGAAGTTCATCAGGAAATTAATTCATGGATATATCAGGTTATGTCTTTATGGAATTAACATTGAAACCTTTCGATATGCTACAAATTTTTGTAGAATATATGTCTGCATTGTGGCAAATTCGAAATTTTGTTGTTAACACACTCGTTAACGTGTCTGACAGACCACAAGAGTGTACAAGGCAAAGGAACATGCCTAAGTTGAGTTTACTGTAAGTTATGCTTGTGCTTGCCTATGTTCCAGTGGATATGAGAATGGAAACAGTGCACATTAAGGACCTGGAATTTCATGTTTACAGCATTTCATCAAACATTATCAATTTCAGGTCGGCCCTATACCTATCGATGATGGAATTGGTAAAGAGATCGTGGCTCAGATTACAACCACCATGAAAACCAACAAAACATTTTTTACTGATTCTAGTGGACGTGATTTCCTTGAAAGGGTATGCTGCAAATTCACATATGGTACCACCATTATTTAGTACTCCATCCTATGTGATCATTCATTAGTTGTCATTGAGGTCACCATATACTTGCATAGCTTGCAAAATGTCTGCATGTTTCATTGACTACACCAAATGGTTTTATTTTGCAGATTCGAGATTATAGAGCTGACTGGGACCTTGAAGTGAACCAACCTATTGCTGGAAATTATTACCCCGTATGTCAGAATTAAAGTTGAGAATATCTAAATGTTGTTTGCTCAGTCAGTATCTTTTCTGGTTATAGATATGTATGGTGAAAACTCTATTCAGCAGGTTTATATCTTTCTGGTCTTATGGAATGAGACATTTTGCTATCTTATAAGGGTCCATCTAAAAGGTGTCTTATCGGCACTTGTTAAGGTTGAAGGAAGTTTTTGATGAATGGGAGAACATGGAGTTGGGGGATGGAGGACATGATGGGGAGGGGAATCCGAAAGGAGGATCCTACCGGATGGGGGATTCCATAGGGGGAAAGGGGGTCCAACGGTTAGGGGGAGCTGATGGGAAAGGGAACACGACCAGAAAGGGGTCTTGGTGATTACAATCCTAAATGGAGTTGGAAGGGGGACAAAACTGAGGGAAGGGGGTGGATGGATCCCACTTTCTCTCTCCCCCTCTATTTTCTTGTTCGAACTATCTATTTTCTCTCCCACTTTCTCTGTCCTCTTTTTACTCCCATTTTGGATTTTCATTTTTTGAATGGGTGCCTTGGGCCCATTAGCTTAGGCAATCTTAAAAATGAGAAATGCTTTGTTAGAAACTAGTGAGTTTCACCTAGTAATAGGTTGTGCAAACAATTGGCATCACCATGTGGAATTAAGTACGAATTTCAGAAAATGATGGGGGAAGCACGGTCACCTTCTTCCATCACATGATACGGACATTACCTATGACATTCGAGACGACAAGTGGCGATTTTATACCTTATAATGAATCGAATGATACAAAAATTCATCTGGTGCATGCTTCTTTTCTTGTCCACTCCCTATCCTCTCCCTATGCTTACTTGCCTGTAAACTTCTTTTTCTTTTTTTTCTTTTGTTTCCTGCATTCTGTTGCCTCCTTTGTACACATTTCTTTTGGTAAGAAGCAATATGTGTTACTTTCAATTTCCTAATTGTAGAGGTAACCAATGAATGCTTCATTCTCCTATTGGCATTTGTAGATTTTGATCTTCAAAAACATATAAAAAACATACCATGATAAAAAGGACTCTAAATTATAGGCTTGGTATGTATTAGTTTGTGTTTGTTCTCTTTGGCCTCAATTTTTTAATCGATTGTGTTGGATCCTCTCGGAAAACTTGTGTTCAAAATTAAAGTAAATTATCTTCATCACTAATGTGCTGCAATTATTTCCTGGAGATGGGATGATATTTAAATACTATGGAGCTGTTTATGATGAAGAAACCAGTGTTTCATAATTATGTGACTTCTTTTACACTTGTCTTTCACACACTATATTTATTTATTGATGTTAATGGAGTTCTCGTATGCAACTCATCCAGCAAGTTAGTATCTTGAAATTCACATACAAGGTTTTCATTTGTTTATTTTTCTCTCAGATCAATCTTGGAATGTACATAAAAGATGACGCCACTGAGCTCTCAGTCTTGGTGGATAGATCTGTCGGGGGATCCAGCATTTCTGATGGGCAATTGGAGCTGATGCTCCATAGGTTTGTTCTCCCCTTCCATGTTGTGAGAAGAAGTTCATTATATTAGGCATCATGGAATTTCTCAGTTTCAAGATAGATAATGTGGGTTGTCCCTTATTGTATAGGAGATTGCTTCGTGATGATTCCAAAGGCGTTGCAGAGGCACTAAATGAAACAGTTTGTATTCATGATGAATGCTACGGATTAACTGTAAGAATAATCTTTGACCAATACTTAATTGACTAATTCTCTTGTGGAATTTGAGTTCTGCTTGAGAACGGTTGTTAATATGACTGTGAAGCTGCTAGTTTAAATAATGTTTTGAATGCTATATTCTACATGTGCCATCGTTAACTTTCTTCTGTGAGTAAAAACTGAGGTTGAGTTGCATTTTGAACACTACCTTAGGAGTTGGGAGCTCTGATATCTTTCTTTCTACGTGGTTTTCTCTCATTAGACCTATTTTTAGAATCAGAATTTGTGGCCATAAGAAACACTTTCCAGGATTGATGGTTGGGGTGTCTATGTAGGCAGGTAATACTTTTTAGTTATTACTCTATTGTCTGAACGAACATTTTGTGTTGTTGGTAATGATACGTGTCTATTACTTTTTTGCATGTGTTTGTGGCATGTATTTTCTTAGAATTGATGGTCATTCACTTTGCATTTGAAATGCTGATGGCTTGGTTTTGCTAATCGTGAAACTATTTTATTCTCATCTATTTTGCATTCAAGATGTTAATCTTTATTGTTAAGTTTTTTAGTTTATTGCAGAAGCCACAATTGCTGAATTAACATATTTCTCGCAGATTCAAGGGAAATTCTATTTTAGAATTGATCCCCTTGGAGAGGGTGCCAAGTGGCGTCGGTCATTTGGTCAAGAGATATACTCTCCATTTCTCTTAGCCTTCACTGAGCAGGTGAATAAGAAAAACTTGAGGCAATCTTGTTATCTGTGCTGTGAATCATTTTGTCCCTAATTGTCCTTATTACAACAGGATGGAGATAAATGGACAAATTTCCAAGTGCCAGCCTTTTCAGGGATGGCTCCTTCCTACAGTCTACCTAATAATACTGCGATGATAACCCTCCAGGTAAGCATCTGTTCTCTTTTAAGTCGAAATTGTGAGGGATTCCATAGGTTGATGCCATATTGATAAAGCAAAAATGGGGAGTTCTCAACTTATTTGATTTTTTTCCTACTTACATTTCTTTTGAGTACTGCAGGAGCTTGAAGATGGAAAAGTTCTTCTTCGGTTGGCGCACTTATATGAGGTTTTTTTTTGTTTCTTTCACATAATCACAGAAAGAACCTAGTTCCACCTTGAGTTTTACATTAAATCTTAGGGGAAACCCTTATTCTACCTAAGGTTTCCTTGGGAAAAAAAGCTATATTTGTGTTATATCTCCTTTTTATGCGAAAAATATCCTCAGTTGCCACTACTGTTTGGCTCTCTGCCTCATCATATTTTGCTAAAACTTCTGCAAATACAGTCAAATAATTCATGCCTTTTTCTTTTCCTCTTAGCATTACACCATTGAACCTTCAATCGTTTGCTTGTTCTTCTTCATTTTTTCTGCGGTTTTCTAGGATTTTTGGTTATTTATAAATTTTATTTGTATTGATTCTCATAATGTTGCATTTTAGGTTTTTTTCTTTGGATAAGTTTCAACATTTAATCAAATTAATTTTCCGTATACTACTTGGCTATTACCAATTTTAAAACTAGAAAACCATTCAGACAGTTGAATTATATCATATCATAGTTAACACTTGGGAATTGTCCGGAAAATAATGATTGTATATCAAAGTTATACTATTCATATGGCTTCAAAGCATTTTTAATTTCCTTATGCATGACTATTACTAAACGTATCATCAAAAGATATAATTTCCCATTTTTTTTAGTTCAGATACTATAGAACACTAAATTTTATTTACTTATGCGATTACAGATTGGGGAGGACAAAGATCTCTCGGTTATGGCAAGCATAGAATTAAAAAACCTGTTCCCATATATGAAGGTGAAGCAATATGCATTGCAATATTTGAGACTCCTTGTTTATAATCATATATAATCATCGGGTCTTATACTATTTCCTTTTCAGATAAACAAAGTCATGGAAATGAGCTTATCTGCAAACCAAGGAAGAGAAGAAATGGAGAAAAAAAGGTTGGTTTGGAAGGTTGAAGGCTCTCTTAATGAAGAAACCAATGTGTTAAGAGGAGGCCCGGTCGATCCTATAAAACTGGTGGTTGAACTTGCCCCAATGGAAATTCGCACCTTCATTATTGAGCTCAGTGACAAATCGGCTACTAAAAGGTCAGAAGCGCTATCTTAAATTATTTTTCAAACTCGGAAAACATTAGTCTAATCTATTTATTGTTCTTGTTATTTAGATAGCTGCTAGCTGATGGATTAGTCACAACTTGAACCCAAGCCTGTTGCTATCAGAAGACTGTTATCTTAACAACAAATGCTTGGAGAATGCTCTCCAACTGAATATGAATAAAGGCTATAATGCCCTTCTCTGTTTTTGTTCCCTCCCCTGAAGCTATTTATGCCCCCCCCCCCCCCCCTCTCCTTCTGTTTTCTTTTGTTTTTGTATAGGCTAAATAACATTGTAAACACAATGCAATTAGTTTTACCGGAAAATTAAGCAAAATAACATTTATTAGCTACTGTTGGTTTTCATATCACTCAGAAATTTGTTTCTGCATTGTTTTGTGTCAACATTATTACTAGATTTGGATATACACCAACATAGCATAGTTGTTGCTATTACATCTTTTGAGAGGGATTGTCAGACATTCAAAACCAGTCTCGACGTTTGGGTTCTGTTTTCTACTTTACATTCGATTGTTTTTTCGCTCTAAAGCTCAAATACCTACAAATTCTTGTACACTATGATGTATTATAAAACCGAGTATTCTTATAGTAGGCCTAATATAGGGTTCAACACCCAATTTGAGCTACATGTGCACTGGGAAATTCCCTAACATTCATTGAAGGATGTGGTGACATTATTAGAAAATTATGACAAACAAAAGAAGATAAATTATTTAAAATTTGTTTACCGTGGATAAGTAATTTGTCTCTTGGAATAAACAAAAATTGAATGAATGGTTGATTAAAAATCATATGAAAAATAAATCATAACTATGTTTTCATTGGTATGGGTGTGAACATTTGAGATTTCAAAAATAATTTCAAAAGCAACTTCGAAAACACGTTGTTAGTACTAAGCTTGACAAAATTCAACATGAAATTGATATGAAATTTAGACTTAATAAACTCATATCATGTTACACTCAAATAGTTATGAGCTATAACCCTCCACAAGTCTTTGGGTTTTTGGATCAATGGTTGGGTTTATAATAATTTGTATCAGAGCAAGCATTACGTCATGAGTTAGAGTTATAGAAGGGGTGATCTATAGGTTGA
Organism: Ilex aquifolium; assembly: GCA_951799425.1. NCBI lineage: Eukaryota > Viridiplantae > Streptophyta > Magnoliopsida > Aquifoliales > Aquifoliaceae > Ilex > Ilex aquifolium. The sequence continues at coordinate 11,580,031 of OX637410.1, read as the reverse complement.
ATTAAAAATATTTTAGTATTATATATAAACATAGTGCTATTGAGTTGCTACCGTTGTGCCAGTGTTGATATAGTGGATTGTCGGTTTTGAATGTCGTAGAATGTTACATTCAAATATAGTTATGAGTTATAACCTCCCACAAGTCTTGGGGTTTTTGAATCAACGGTTGAATTCATAACATATCATAAACTAAATTGATTGATCAAACTGATCAATCTATATATAAAAAATAATCAAATTAGGTGAGAAGTGGCTTGAGAAGTTTTCCCTTCCACTTTTCTTTTTTCTTAGAATTTAGATTTTTTTTTAATTCAAAACTTAAGGTTGCCTCCAATCAGATGTTGATATGTGTCATTGGTAAACTACCCATCAATTCTTCAATAACTAATTATTATTTTTTTTAAATTTTCAAAAAAATCATTTTTTATTACCTAAAAATTTAAATATAATTATTTATTTAACTTCTCAAATAATAAACTTAAAAAAATTAAAAAAACATGAATTATAGTTCTGTGCATCGCACGGGCCGGCTACGGATTTTAATATATGAATGAACAAATTTATTTACACAACACAAATTTAAAATGACACACTCTCGACTATAAAATAATTAAAATTGAGAATCAATCCAACACAATTCAACCCCACCCCAACCCCCACTATTAGCCTTAATTAGAGTGATTCGACCCGCAAATATACGTTTTACCTCACACCTAGGCCTGTCAAAATCTGACATGACACTATTAACCGACACATAAAACGATTAACCGACATGAATCGACACGAATTAAGTGAGTTTAAGTGAGACCTTAATGAGTTTGGGTGGTAAACGAGTTGACTTGTTAGACACGTTTAATAAACGAGTCGTATTCGGGTGAGTCATGTCAACTCATTTATCATCGTTTATCTGTTTAAATAAAATTAATATAATAATAAATTAATAATTATTTTAAAAAATTAGACAGATATTTTTTAGTGACAAACATAAAATATATATATATATATATATATTATTTTTAGTGATAGCCACATAATTTTTTTTTAAATTTAGTGACGACCACAAAAATATAATGATAAATTAATAATAAATTAAAATTAAACAGGTTAAACGAGTCGTGTCGTATTACCCGTTTATTAAACGAGTCGTGTCGTGTTACCTGTTTATTTAACGGTTCATATTCGTTTTTAAATTTTCACTCGTTTAATGTATAAATTTATATGACAGGACTCACCCAAATACGAATACAAATATAAATACAAATACGAATACGAATAGGACTACGACTCGTTTCGTTTAATATCCGTTAGACACGTTTAATTAAACGAGTCGTATTCGGAGATTGAAGTCCACCGGAGACCTTAAAATCCAGGTACTCTCCGACGTCTCCGTCAAGCCTAATTCTATTAAACTACGTCGTTCACAAATTTTGAAGGTTCGATGGTGAAAGATAACGATGTCTCAGTCATGGACATCGACGATCAGAATTCGAACGGTCCTGATCAGATATCTAACCCCAAGTTCTCAATCAATGGTCCTCTCTCTCTCTCTCTCACACACACACACACACATGTATATAATTATGTATCTATATATATGCATGTATATGTATATATATGTTTTTGCACGGAATGAATTAATTGGGACATGAATTTGCAGTGTTGCAACTCTTGAGATCTTCTCAAATGCAGCATGGATTACGGCATGGTGATTACATTCGCTACCGGTACGAAATGTGTAAGCGTTGTAGGTGTTAGTGTAAAAAAATTCTATATCTTGGCTTCAATTTCGTGTTATAACTGGTAATTTGGAATCAACTCGATGGAGTTACAGGAGGTACTGTACTGCTAGATTGCGGAGATTATATAAGTCATTGAAGTTTACACATGGCCGTGGTAAATACACCAAAAAAGCCGTAACCACATCTACAATAACCGAAGTGAGGTGTGTGTTTTCCTCATATTGTATTCTACTATGAAAGATTATTGTCATTGTGTCAATGAGGGGAAGTGAACTTTATGCTCATATACATGTATTGCGATGTAGTGTTAGGATGAATTGCGATAGAGTCTGGTCAATCTGAAACATCTTTCTTCATTTTTGATGTGTTCGAGAAACGTTTGCATTAAAACTCATCCGTTGGCCATAAGCAAGTACGGAATTATGGACACAAGTCTCCGGTTTCTGAGGGGATGTAGGTACCTTAAATCAAGACTCACACAAATTCAAAGAGGTTTATGGCATCCATTTGGTCAGACTCAATAGATGTGAAGGAATTCTTTGTTCAGGGACCTTTATAGTAGTAAAGCACGTTCTTTTTCACAGATTTTTTGAGTCCCTCCCTCTCTCATACTGTAGATGGAGTCTCAAATATAACTCGGTTGTTTTTGAAGAATTGTAAAATTGTTATATCTACTTACAGCGCCCCTTCCAAATAAAGTTGCATCTCCAAAAGTGATGCTATACTCAACAGGCATTACTTGTCACCTGGTTTCGTAATATCCACTTTTGGTGTAGAAAAGGTTTCATATCCCTTTTTTCTCATCACTCAGCCTGTCATGACATCTGCTCTGCTACAATTATATTTTGTCCACGTATTGGTGAAATCGGATTGCTAGTTGCGGGCTAGATCCTGTTGAACTGAAGAATGGAAAACGTCTATTTTGTGTATTAGCTGGCTTTTATTTGTTTCGGTGGCTATAATGTGCTATGGACAATTATATATTGGTTGGCTGATCTAGTTAAATAAGAATTGTAATATAGTTACCCTATATTAAAAGGTTAGCAAGCCAAAATTTCCCACTAATGGTACATGTTTCTGAACCCAACATAGGTTTCTCCACTTGGTTCTTTATACGACAGAAAGAGCTTGGAGCCATGCCATGGAGAAGAAAACACTGACACTGCAAGATGGTCCAAATGGGCGCCAACGCAACTACCTCATTGGTAGGCTGAGGAAGGCAGTTAAATGGGCTACTCTTTTTCAAGATTTGTGTGCCATCAAGGGAGACTCCAGAACATCTTTGGAAGCTGAGGTGTGTTATTATGTTCTGCTAAGTGGTCTATTACTTTTCATGGGAATTTGCTTTTTAGAATATCGAGTTCATTTTAAACTTTTTTGACAACATTCTCACTATTAGGTGTAAGATCACCATATGCCTTAATATCCTAGTAATTCCTTACTTGTTCTGAAGTTTTTTTAAGCTTTTGATGGCATTTATCAATCATGAAGTTTTAATATTATGTTCGGTTGTAGACAGAGACAGTTTCTTTAGCTACAGTTTTTGGAAATAGAGTCGGTCAACATTAGCTCACCTATAGGCTTACGTGTGGGTTTAGGAAATGCTGAAGGAAATCGGAACTCAAACATCTTGCGAAAAAAGCCTAACTGATTTAATTAATATCATGGCATCTTCTGAACTTATCAAATTCAAACAATAAATAAATCAGTTCAAAAATAGTTGTTATCAAAAGTTAAAATCCTCGAGAAAGACTTGGTCCATGTTGTTGAAAGAGATGGTTGATCTTAGCTTATACCAACAAATTAATTGTGATGCTTAGTTACAAGATTAATCAGTTGCAAGCCTGGATGCTTCATTAGGAACTCTCTTGGTAAAGAGGTAAGCAAAGCAAACCAAACGAGGAACCTTTTTGAACAATAATGGTCGTCATTTCGTGATGAACCATAAATTTCCGATTTTATTGGACTACAATGATAGCGGCTACCCTATGCGCTCTTTAGTTAGATAAAATGTGAAGTTAGATGTTCAAACAAAAGGAGTGACTTTTCAAAGGGAACAAAAGAAGTAATGCAGTGCTCGAGCTTAATCCATGCAAGTTTTACATCTTCGATTCAGGCTGGATGTGGTAAGTATAACCATAGAAGTCCTTTGATCATGCCCCAACAATTTGATCCAACATGATAAGTCCTTCGATTTTATTTTTTTTTCGGGGTTTATTCCCTTCAAAAGCAGAAGTATGTGGTCCATCAGTTGCTTGTAAAAATATGATGAGTACATTGCCAAAATAAAATCTTGCTTGGTTAGTTGTTTGCAAGAAGGTAAATGCAGACATGATGTCTCAAAACATGCGCTGTGCTTCCTCATTCTGGCATTTTCAGTGATTTTTTATTTCTCAAGTGGAGGCATAGATGCTTTGCAAAATGACATATGCAATAATTGTGTATTATAAGCATACATATGCTTGTGTAAAATGTATGCATCCATCTTTATTAATCAAAGGCATTCAGATAAGTTCCATAGTATTTTTTCATTAAAGTATAGACCTACCGGTGAGAAAGAGGAATAGTGAAGTTTAATGGTCATGGATTACCATGTGTGACCATCTGTTTCGCCCTAAGGGTTTGCATATTAAAGAGTGTGACTGATACCTGTGTTTTATTTTTATCAGAAGGATATTATTTTAAGATGGCTGCCAGGTCATTCACACTATGTGCTAAAGGTTTTTTGGTAGTACAAATTGTTAACGTTATAAATTCAATTAATGAAAGAGACATTGGGATGAAGATTGGCTAAACAAGGAGAGACAAAATTGAAAAATAATGCATTTATTGAAGTTACAAAGTTGTACCCCCGAGGGCAAAACTAAGATAGTATTATGTGAACGAAGAAAGTATGATAATATGTTTTAGCGTATGTGCCATATAGATCATTGACTATCTTGACAAAGCGATTCAGGTTGAAGGAGCCACAAGGATGAGACCTAAGAAATTATAACCCGTTTATCATACATGGATTTTCTTTGCTTTATGTAGACAGATCCAACTTAAGTTTGGCATTACTGTTTCCGTTAAGTAAGATGTTTAGTTTTCTTGAGGAATTTAAAAACTTCATCCTGGTTTTGTGGGGTGTAATAAATCTATTAGTCAATGGTGGTACAACAGAATTTCCAATTGGGTAAAGGGAGCTTGTCATTCTCACCTCTTTGGGTGAGCTTGTCATGCAAGAGTGAGCTATATTTTCATGTCTGCAATTAGGAATGTATTTTAATTTCTTGTTAATTTTTTCTGTTGGTGATCATCTATCTCCACTCATTTTGATATGAGAGTTTTGAATGCTTTAAGAGCTTCAACTTGAATTTTTATTTTAAAGGCTATTATTGTCCTTTACCTAGCTATGTACAAGACGACCTTTTCTACTGAATACTAATTGAGTTTTGTTGTCCAATTTGTAGGCCTATGCCTCTTATATGAAGGGAAATTAGTTGTTTGAACAAGAAGAGGATTGGCATGTTGCATTAAAGAGTTTTAAGAGTGCCAGGTAAATCCTAGCGCCTTAAATGTTTTGAACATGTTCAATTCTGCATAATGCTGAAGTTAAAATACCGATGATTCCTCTTCATGAGTGAATTCGCAAATTGGATTTACTTGCAAATCCTGTGGCATGTTTCTATTCATGGTTCCTTCAAGACCAATTATTTCCCTTCCCATTTGCCATTTAGGATGTTGCTCCTGTCACAAAATGTGTCCTTTCCTTTTGTTAGCTGGTCATCTCCTTTAAGTGTGTGTTTTTTATATGCTAGGAACACGAATCAAAAGGTGGGTTTAGGAGCACCCAGTGCCTGATTAGATGGCTAAAAACTGTTAAGAGTATTTATATTTATTTATATTCTGGGTAGTTTAGGCATTTTACATTGTTTTGTTGCCCTACTATATAAGGGCCTACATTGTGTATTCTAGGTCAAGAAGTATTACAGACTTATTTAGCAATAATAATATTTTCTCTTTCTCCTTTCTCTCTTCTTTATTTGATCAAAGTTTACATGGTATCAGAGCGTGGTTTCGATCCAAAATATATTGTAGCACCACAATAATTTAGTTGGAGAAAGAATATATTCTTGAATTAGGGCTGACATCATGTATGATGATTTATTTTTTTTCTATTTTCTTCGACTTCTTTACTTCATATCAAGCCTAAGTAATGTGACTAAAGGTTCTTGGTGATGGATTGTGTGATTTGAGGGCTAGAGATTGGTGGGTTGCTGACTTTTTGTGGTTATAAGGGATGTGAACAATGCTGAAAATACTGTTCACTCGGTGAACAGTGCCGAAATTACTATTCATGTTCACGCGATGTGAACAGTACCAAAGTTACTGTTCATGCTGTGAACAATGCCGAACTCGATTTTTAGTGCCATTTTTGTTGTATTGTTGTGTAAGAAACCTCAATTTGTTATGAGTATTTGATTTACAAAGTTGTTGAGTTGATTTGATTTGTGGCGAACTTTGGATTGTTTGGCGTTGACCAATGATCAAAATTTCGTTTCGGTGCATTGTTTCGGTCACATAGGAAATGGAAACGTTTCGACGTGTTTTGGAAACGTTTCAAACCGTTTCGAAAACAGAATGAAAAAAAATAAAAAATTTAAGAATTATTTTTTCAAAACATTGGTTGAAATATAGCAATATCTTGAAATACCTTGAAGCATTCCGAAATAATTGTGCAAATACATTGAAATATAACAAAACATTTCGAAACATTATGGAATATCTCGAAGTATTAGAATTTCAATTCCATCACTGATTCGTTTCTGTGTCCTTGGAAATGGAAACGTTTCGAATGTTTCGACCGTTTCGAAACGATATTTTGATCATTGGCGTTGGCTGCTTCTTTTGGTTCTAGTTTCTGCTCTTGGCTTCGCTGGTATTCTCTTTAGCTCTTGTTTTGAGTTTGAGAATAGAACTTTGAGTTTGCACCTATTTTAGACTATTGGGCTTTCGGCTATTTGATTTGGGCATTGTTGCAGGTGGGTTTTGTTAGGCAACCCCAATCCTTTGGGTTTGTTGATTTGGGCTGGTGTTGATTTGGGCTTCTTTCTGTTGGGCTGTTGGTTTGACTTTTCTCCTTTTCTTTGTTGGACTTTGTTTTGTTGGGCATTGTTGCTGGTGGTTTTTGTTGAGCAACCCCAATCCTTTAGGTTTGTTGATTTGGGTTGGTGCTGATTTGAGCTTCTCTCTGTTAGGCTGCTAGTTTGGCTTTTCTTCTTTTCTTTGTTGGGCTTTGTTTTGTTGGGCATTGTTGCTGGTGGTTTTTGTTGGACTTTGGTTTTCTGTTGGACCTCTCATTGCTATTTGGGCCTTAATTTGTTGAGCCTACACTTGGAGTTTTGTTGAGTTTATTATTTTTTTTCTCATCGTCTCTGAAACTTCGTACTTGCTCTGATGCGGACTGGGCTAGTGACTCTATGGATCGCAAGTCCACTACTGGTTTTTGTCTCTTCCTTGGTGATTCTTTTATTTCGTAGAAAAGTAAGAAACAAACTGTTGTGGCTCGATCATCTGCTGAAGTTGAGTATCATGTTATGGCCTTCACAACAGCAGAGATAGTTTGATTGCGTTGGCTACTTGTTGATCTTGACATTTCCTTATCTACTCCTACTCCTATGTTTTGTGATAACACCAGTGCCATTCAAATTGTCCACAACTCGGTGTTTCATGAGCGCACAAAATATATTGAGATTGATTGTCACTTTGTGTGCTACCATCTTCAGCTGGGCACGATATCTCTCCCCTTTCTTCCATCTACTATGCAATTGGCAGATTTCTTTACGAAATCTCACACCATCGCGTGCTTCCGTTTTTTTCTTAGCAAACTCTTGATGTTTGATGTTAACACATCATGAGTTTGAGGGGGGATGTTAGAGTATTTATATTTATTTATATTCTGGGTAGTTTAGACATTTTACATTGTTTTGTTGCCCTACTATATAAGGGCCTACATTGTGTATTCTAGGTCAAGAAGTATTACAAACTTGTTTAGCAATAATAATATTTTCTCTTTCTCTTTTCGCTCTTCTTTATTTGATCAAAGTTTACAAAAACGTGTTTGGGAAGGTTTAGGTTTCATGTTTGAATAATTTCCATTGTGCTGTCTTACTGGAATTGAATCTGTGTAATTGCCTAATTCATTTTGGATAGTTTATCCCTTTTGAATGTGAGGATTAATTATGTGCTCTAAGTGGCTTGTCTATCTACTTGTAGCCAATAAAGATTTAATATGCTGGCTAACTTCATTAGTTTAACAGGGCTGTTTATGAGGAGCTCGGGAAATATGGAGACTTGGAGAATCAAAATTTGTGCCGTGAACGTGTTCAGGAACTGGACCCAAATATACGGTATTGCCTACACAAAATTGGCGAATCAAATTTACAAACTTCTGAACTCGTACACTTAGATGAAATGGAAGGACCTGCATTGGATCTTTTTAACACTAAACTAGAGGTGAGTATACCAGACATACCATTACTGGTGTCTGTACAGTTGATTTATTGCTCCAGGAAGTTTTCTTCATTTTATCTTCTGCATTTGTTTCTTCGCATATGAATAACTGAAAAAGAATGACTCAGCATGTGTTACTGGCCTTTAATCTTGTCTTGCATTCTCTTTGTTTGCAGGCTGTTATGGCTGAGGCTAGGTCTCAGCAGGCTGCATCTATGACAGAATTTAATTGGCTAGGTCATATATTTCCAATTTCAAATTCCAAGACACGAGTTGCCATATTGAAAGGTCAGTAATCATTCTCTTACATAAAACAAAAGGTATCTTCGTTTCAAAGGACAATGGAATTGCCAAGTATGACTAAATTCTAGCTTTAACTTCTTTTCTATCCTGCTATCAATATTCTTTGAACACGATAAAGAAATCATTGACTTCTCATTGTTTCATCTGCAATCCCTCCCCCCTCCTTTATATTTCTTACCAGATTTTGTCCGAGCAGTGTGTGATGGAGTTTCTGCATTAGAAAACCTTGCAGGAAAAGTGATGTAGGACGGGAAGGACTAGAAATCACAGAATAGAAAAAGAAGAAGAAAGAATAGGGGGTGAAAGGGGTTTACCTTATCCTCGCAAGGAATCGGTGAAGAAACACACAAATCTCCGCAGAGAATACTTAATTCTTATTCATAATATCTCTAATAAAAGTAGTTGGGATTACACTATTATTTATAGGCCAAGTTCCCTACTAAAATAAAAACTACTTTCCTACTAAAATACTAAAAGAGTTTCATTATCAAACTCTCAAATCCCTATCCTACTAAAACTCTATAATAATTCTCTAATCAAACTCTAATTAATACTCCTAGTCAAACAAATATTCTCTAACTAATAAAATAATACTAAAACAAATAATAAAATTCAATTCTTCAATTTAAGCTCATCCAATCCCTTTTCGATCTCTATCAATTCTCCTCGACTGAAAAAAACTCTTTTCCGAAGAGTTTGAAGGCCACAAGGACTCCAAAAAATCTGAAGAGGCTTGTGTTCCAAGAAAATAGCATTGTAGATCTCCATAGTAGAAAACAAACCTTTCATGCATTGCATCCATCACAATCTTATTCGCATACACTATTATGGGTGAAGGAAGCATATAAACCAGTGAAGACAAAATAGCAACTCCATCTATAGTGGCGCCCTTTGAAACTCCTTTAACTTCTTCTGTAAGAAGATCCTTTGAGATCGGCTTATCAAAAGCAATTGATGTATGATGAGGAGAATTTTTAGGCTCATCAACGACATCTAATTTCAGCTCATCATTCAATTGAACTGGAACTTGCAGTTGTGGAGTAACTTCTTGGGGCAAAACTTGTTCAACTATTTGTTGATGATCAATGGATGAAGAAGATGAATCAAAATCTACTTTGGTTGTAAGATCTTTATTTGGGAGCTTAACTTCAAACATGGCAGCCAACTTGTGTACACCTTCATGTATATATTCCATCGATGTGTGGAGCGAATCCAGTGATGCTTGGAGTGAATCGAGCTTAGCATCACGAGCTTCAAGTTTGACAAGTAATTCGGCATTGTTAATCATCTTGATTGGAGTAGAGTTTTAAGAAATTTTTGAAAATTCTGAAGTTAACCAGTAATTTCAAAAAATTCTGGGGCAAAACTGTAATTTCTGAAACTTTAGGGGCCAAAATGTAATTTCAGAAAGTTTTGGGTAGAAACTGTAATTTCAGAAATTTCAGGGGTCAAATCTGTAATTTCAAAAATCTTAGGGTTATACGGCTGGATTTTTTTTGGCAGGGCAGTAGGATGGGTTTTTAGACATAGAACAAAGGGCTGAAACACAAGATGTCAGACAGGTCTCAAAAACACGACGACAATCTATAATGATCGAAGTTGGGCTCTGATACCAAACTGATGTAGGACGGGAAGGACTAGAAATCACAGAATAGAAAGAGAAGAAGAAAGAAGAGGGGGTGGAAGGGGTTTACCTTATCCTCGCAAGGAATCAGTGAAGAAACACACAAATCTCCGCAGATAATACTCAATTCTTATTCATAATCTCTCTAATAAAAGTAGTTGGGATTACACTATTATTTATAGGCCAAGTTCCCTACTAAAATAAAAACTACTTTCCTACTAAAATACTAAAAGAGTTTCATGATCAAACTCTCAAATCCCTATCCTACTAAAACTCTATAATAATTCTCTAATCAAACTCTAATTAATACTCCTAGTCAAACAAATATTCTCTAACTAATAAAATAATACTAAAACAAATAATAAAATTCAATTCTTCAATTTAAGCTCATCCAATCCCTTTTCGATCTCTATCAAAACGATATCTTCTTCTTGAGCATCTTTTAGGTTAAATTGAGCCTGGACAATGTATTTTTCTTGCCCTTAACCCTTCGTTTGGGTTGCAGATTTGGCAAGGGAACGGAAATGGAATAAGGGAAAAGTGAAGGTAGATGAATTCCCTTATATTCCTTTTGTTTGTCAAATAGCATCCCAAATTTTAGAGTTTCTCAAACTTGTTTATTAATTATAAAAACAAAATTAGAAACTGCACGCTTTTCATTGTATTTTGCTTTTCCTTCCCCTCACTAAATTCATGAAAAAGGTGCTGCATATGTTACTCCATTTTGCAATTTTCTGTGGAAGTAGAGTATGAATTTGATTCTATGCTTTTGTATACATTGGGTGATGTACTCCTGTGTAAGATGGTATGAATCTTATGTTGGGCAGTGGAAGAATAGAGCTTTTCAGGGTGGGTTATGGCTTGTTTACTTTTGCAAGATTAGTAGGAATTTGGGATTTTAGGTCCGTAAAAAGTATAACAAAAGGGAAGAGGGCTATATTAGGGCAAGAAACAGAAAGCTTTGGGGTTGTTTAGGGTGCAGTGAACAATAACAAGGCTGGTCATGCAGGAGTTGAAGAGTGGAATAAGTAGGTTCAGGAGACAACTTTTAAGGTGGTAAAAGATGATGAGAACAGATCTCACCATAGGCTAAATAAAGCATTAAAGTGCGGTTTTTTGATACATCAGAAGTAGGAGAAGAAAAAGTGAAGAGAACAGAAGTCAGGTTTCTCTGTGGAAATGTAGGAAAAACACACATAAGTCTAATTCTTCATGATTTTATGATCTGTTGGTTAGGGAGATAAACTAGCTATCTGTATGCTACTCGGTTTTCCTAATTCTATTTGAAAATAGAAAACTAAAACCCTGATTTTTCTGGACTATCTAAGAGACTCCAAATAAAGCCCAAATATTGACTGAAAATATGTCCCCATGGACTAGGCTACTGCTAATGTAATGTCCCCAAATTATAGAAAAGAAGGAAATGACCTTGACATCTAAAGACTTAATGAAACAAAAATAATTTATTCCCGCAGCTTATGATCTTAAAACTATATTAAGATTTGACTGTGTTTAAGCCAGACTTGGTTAGGCAAAGTTTTAAATAATCTCCATGTGAAAATCCAGTTTCCCTTTTTCTTCTTGTTCTCAGGTTCGCCATTTGATGTCTTGTTGATTTATAATACTGTCTTATGAATCTAAACCCACTCTCAACCATTGTCAATTATGTGTGAAATTCAATCAGCTCAGGAATTGGAGAAAGATCTTCATGGTCCAGCAGCAAACTCTCTTCCAGCTGAGAAACGACTTACCATGTTCGACAAACTTTTTTCTTCCTATCATGATGCCAGAAGTTGCATCCGTAGTGACTTGGTATGGAGTTTTGGTAATTTAATGGAAAAGTATGCTTATATGTCATTGGTTGTTATATGCTTATATTCATTATTTCCTTTTACTCGCTCCCCATGGTGCATTGGCTTTGATCTTTGTGAAGCAGCTGAATTATTTAATAAATTAGAGAACGAATTGTTTCTGAGGATAATTTTTCATTAGATTGATTCTATCATTCTGCTTGTTTTAGGCTACTGCAGGTAATTCTGAAAGCATGAAGGATGATTTGAGTGGCCTTGATAAAGCTATAGCTGCTGTCTTAGGGCAACGAACTATTGAGCGGAACCAGTTGTTAGTGAGCATAGCCAAAAACAAACTTAATAAGGTCCGTGATGACAAAATTGAAAAAGTTACCAAGCCTGAAGAACTTGTCCGGTTATTTGATCTTTTATTACAGGTGAGAGGCCACACTTCTGAAGTCTTATTGCTCGTCACATTTTTTGTATTGCTATCTGCACCTAGAGCTGCATTAGATCAAAGCAGCAGTTGTTTTATCATGACTTCACTCGAGTAACTTTTCTTATTATTGGCAGAATACAGCTGATCTTTCTGATTTAGTTAGCTCTGGAAGAGATAGAAAACCAGAAGAAGTGGCATTTGCTGAAGAATGTGAACTCAAAAGTTCGGTATTCCGAGCCGAGAGGTTTGCTTCTTATTAACACTTCAGGTCCTAATGAGCACATTGAAGTATCCATGTGGCTGAGAGCCCTCACAGCCCAGACACAATGACAATTATCAGGGGGCGCGCTTATCATATGTTTACTCTCCAAACAAACCTTTAATTAGATAAAATGTTACTTTTATTCACATCTGTAGGGATTGCACCATTTCTTTCAATAGGACTACTATGCTAAAATAATACCCTCACTTTATCTTTTGGTGTGTTTTTTCTTTTGTTTTCTTACAACTCGTACACAACTGTGTTAAAGCCTTTCTTAACCCTTTTAGCTAGTCTGGTCAGCCTGGTCCCGTATTTGCTGAAATAAAATACCTACCTTTAAGTGCTTGCAAAATTTAAGAATCCTGTTTGGCTTACAGTTGGATCTGTATCCTCTTAAACCTAAATTGTTTTGTGGCTTGGTCTAGAGAAGGTGTTATACAATGTAAGTAATTGGACACATATATTTGTGCTAATATAATATAGAATTGGTAGTGTTTGTTTGCTGTTGGTCTCTCATGTCCTGTTTCACAGTCTTACCTTATTGAGCCATATTTATGTCGTAAATGATAGGCTGTCCCAATGTGTCAGGTCACTTGCTCCCCTTCAACGTGAAATTGAACCAATTATTGCTATTGTTCAAATTGATCTTGGTTATATTCCATAATTGTCTCATTGTGCCCCTAACCGTTGTTGGCAGTGGTATATCTTCTATTGTGTCTTTGTCTTGCCAGATCTAGTTCAGATTATTTCATTCCATTTGCCCTCGTCTTATTTGTTTCTTAACTAAATAGCATTTTGTACCAAACCAAACCCACCCCATATCACTTAGATTGTACGGTGTAATGTGGGATGAATTTAAGTTTGTTTATACTCTTCTCTGTTGTCATTGTGTTTAATGATATTTTTTTAACTAGCCTGACTCCATTGATGTCGTTAATGATTTCATCAATTCTTTGTCATCAGTCATGTTTTATGTTTTGGGAGATACTTTTTGGCTTGCCTTGATCTTTCAACCATCTCATGGAAGCAGGTCAAAGTAATTGTGATTTTGGCGTTTTTAATGCTGAGCAGCCTGTTTTCACATTTTGTTTAACAACACAAAACTGTCCTAATCCCACAACACAAACTTCGTATTCGTGCCACGCATGGGTTAACCAGGATTCTCTTGCGAGCTGAACTTACCTCGAAGTCTTCCCATTCGAGCTACCCGGATTGGTTGCCTGTTTTCACTTTGGTCCCTCATGAATATACAAGGGTTTGAGACTGTCCAATTTTTTCAATGCACGTAGATATAAGTTTGTTATCAAAAGGTGTATGACATTTCTTTTTTAAATTTTAGCATCTTTTGTCTTCTTGTTTATGCCTAATTGAGTAGCTTGGTGACTGATGTAGGAAATTACTCTTAATTTTCTATGTATAACTTCTAGGAAGTGTATTGCACCCAAATTTATGAATTGGATTATTATTTTTTCTTGGGTAAAAATCATAGTTATCCCTGAATTTTACCTCCATTTTTAATTTGGTCCCTGAACTTTCAATTGTCTAAATTTAATCCCTCAAAGTCTTTCTATCCATTTCAACTGTTAGATCAACACTGAAATGGATCAGATTAGGCTAGTCTCCAGTTGATCTAACGATGGTTAGATCAACACTGAAATGGATCAGATTACGCTAGTATCCAGTTGATCTAACGATAGAAGTTGATGGAAGGATTTAATTAAGATGAAATTGAGACAATTGAAAGTTCAGGGACCAAATTAAAATTGGAGGCAAAGTTCAGGGACCAACTATGATTTTTATCTTTTTTTCTTTCACCATTCTACATGCCTAGCGTTGTATTGTCTAGTTCTCATACTGACAATCATGGTGTTTCTGCTTTGCAGATTTGTACATTTGATTCTGCTCGACTGTTCTCTTTGATAACAAGTTTCTAGAAGACATTCAAATTTTACATAGTTTTCTCAGCTCAGATTTGATTGGAAGATCTGCCTCTCGATTTGTTGGCAGGTGCTTTTACTTGGCTAATCCTACAGTTCTGCTGGAAAGAGGACAGAAGCATATGCATTGTATTGCCGTGCTCGTTCTCTAGCTGATACAGCCCTTAAAAAAATTCAGAATTTGACAGCTGCTGATCAGGTGTGTACATTCACGTAGGCCTTTTCGTTTTGGTGACTGTTTAAAAGTACTTTCCTTAAATTGCTCAATGTATCATACCTAAGACCCTATTTACCGATGCCTCTCATGCTCATCATTTACATTCACACTTTCTTCCTGACTTCGTATCAGAATGAGCTCTTTTATTGTTTCCTTGTCTCACTTACATAATAAGTATTTTTTAGTAGACATTGCCAGGAATTATTTACCTTCACAGTTCAACAAACTCTTCTTGCTAGGAAATGAGTTGACTGCCTTCAATTCATTTCTGTTTTTAATCCAATAACAGGTAATGATCAAGGAGTTGAAGGTGATATATAATGACAGCAGATCCAACAGTTGTATAGAGCATGCAACTGGTATTATGGAGGTGGAGAAAGCTCCAGAGAATCTCTCAAAAAAGATCTCTACCTTGTCAATTACTGTAAATGACAAGAAGGTATTTCATGTTTCCACTTGCTTTTCTCTGATAAAAATTTGAGTACAATTGAAGGTAGAGGTGACAATCTTAACCCATTACACATAAATCCATCCAACCCGTCCATAAATAAATGGGTTGGGTACCTATATTAATTAATGCGGGTTCTAAATGGGTTGGGTAATATGATTTATTTTAATTAAGCGGGTTAATATGGATTATAAATGGATACCCATTGGATTGAATATTTATCTTTCTATTAAATAATACAAGTAATAAAATTAAATAACTATACTAATACACCAAAAAATAAACACACTAATATACCAAAAAATACACACATTAGCACACCAAAAACACACACACTAATACACCACCCATGACCTGCGGGCTGACCCATGGCCCACAGTCGACCCCTACCCATTATGTGTGTATTTTTTTTTTATTAAATGTATTTTAGTTTTTGTGTTAGTATATGTGTGTGTATTTTTGGTGTATCAGTTTTGTGTGTATTTTGGTGTATTAATGTGTGTGTATGTTTGTATTTTGGTGTACTAATGTGTGTGTGAGTATGTTTTGGTGTACTAATGTGTATCTATTAAGAACTTAATTATTTTATGGGTTAATGGGCAGTTATAAACTCAACTCATTATAACCCATTTAATGCGTGAGTGAAAAATTGATTAGATTTATTTTAACCCAACTCAATTTAACACGACTCATAAGTCATAACCACTCAACCCACCCATTTGCCACCTCTAATTGAAGGGATATTCCGAATCTCCTCTGTTAACAACAGCAGCAACAATGATGCAGCCAATTTAGTTACGGAACATTTTATCACAATTTAGCAGCTGCTATTTTAATTGTCACTTCTATAAGGTTTGACTTCGTAGCAGCCCATATGTAGAAAGTGAAGCAGTTGTGTTGGAAAAACATATTGTTTTTGGCGCCTTCATTTATTATTTTGATACAGGATTATGTTTGTTTGTGTGCTGGTCATTGAATAATACTAGTTGCTCCAGGGGGGGGAGGAAAAGGAGACAGACTTAGATTAACAATCTTAGAGATTTGTAAATACCGAAAAATTTGGCCGTATAGTAACACTGTAGCATAAAGGTATTTTGACCTTTAATGTGTTAATAAAGAGGGAATTGTGCATCTAAGAAAGTGTTACACTCATCTACCTCACCAGGGGAAGAAGAAGAGAGAAAAATACTGATTATTTAAGCAGCCCATTAGAATAGCTGAAAGAGCTGCTTTTGAAGAATATTTTGAATGATATTGAGATTTGTCTATGTTTCCATATTATAAAATTTGTCTCATATGCTGATTTTAACTTTGTTTCAGCTGGAGAAATTTCTTATCGATAAATTGGATACATACGAATCCACAGTTCCTGACGCCAATACGAAAGGAATTCCTCGAATTGAAGCCTTCCCACCAGCGTTCCCAGCAATTCCTCGCAATCCAATTGTTCGGGACCTTGCATATGATTCAATTGAGTTCCCCTCGCTCGAGAACTGGATGAAAAAAGACAAAAAGGGCTTCATAAGTAGGCTTTGGAGATGAGTGCTTATTTTGGTGGCCTTGGATTTATCAGATTTTTCTTCCATAACCATTTTTAATGCTTCTCAGTTATATTAGTTTCAGCTAAATTGTCTAATGAAAACTTCGAATTCCAAGAGCTCAGATTGAAATGGTATTGACGTTCTCGAATATCAGGATTGCTTCTCACTTATATCTTGTCATAGCAGGAGCCGTGTGCACTAGGTATCATCTTTTGCGTCAGATGAAATGCATTTGCTTATTACTCACTAAAAATAGCTTGATGAGTACTCTGTTCCTCCTATCTGTGTAGACGGTGCGCAATAGACTTGTAAGGAAGGAGTATTATTACCAAAACGATCGCTAGAAGGTATGATTTATGTGCCTTTGTAGTAGACAAAAGTTGCACGAAAACCTCAAACTTGGCCCTGTATAAAAATATTAAGATAATAAGGGTCTGTTGGGGGCAGAGCCAGAGTCCATTTCTAGTGGGATCAAACATTAAATTGAAGAGAACGACTAGAGAAGAATCAGCAAAATTTGTGTCTTGCAAACATGAGTGTTTTGTCATTTAAACTCTTTATAATGTAATTTTTCATTGTAATTTTTTGATTTGCAGCTTTAAAAGTTTTTCATGCATGAATTACATGTAAAAAAATAGAACCTAATTAAGAAAAGTTATATGAAAGTTATTTTATAGAAAGGGTAAAATCCAGTTTACCCCCTTGTGGTTTGTGTGTTTTGCACATGACCCTCCTATAATTTGGAAATCAGCTCATTACCCCCTTGTGCTTTTGGACCGATATGTACAATTAACACCGTAAACAAAAGTGATAAAATGACTTTAGTACCCTCAAAATCTCAACCGTTAAACCTCAAAATAGGCAACATGTTATGTATTGATTAAAAATTTTGATGCCACATACTACAACAAGTCTTGTTCAATCGAGTACTTCTTACTCTCTCTATATTATAAGGGAAACAATACAATTTCAAAATTATATATATATCTATATTACTTATAAATGTCAGTATCTGAGAAAAAAAATTAATTTTTTATTTTACCCCTAATTATCAATTATGCCCACATATATACTTTCATCTCATTTTTGTTTTTTTACTCCTATTTGACTTTCAATATGATTTGGACTCTTTTATAAGGATTTCTAAATTCTTTTGAACTTATTTATTAGTAGTACAGTTACATACAATATTCTATATCTATATGAAAAAGTAACATGTATAGGATTTGATTGAATTTTACGATCAAATATATTATATTATATTTTTTAGCATGCAGTAATATAATAATATTATAAGTGATCTAATCAATCTATTTAACAAAATAAAAATTAATAATTTTATAATATAATTAGATGTGTAAATGCCTAAAATGGTTGTAGATATACCTAAATAAATGACAGATTAGATGCTTAAAAACTTATAGAATAAAATAATAATTAAATTTAATAATAATTAAAATAAGAATTAATTATTCAACCCCTAATTTATTATTTAATTTAATTACATATATAATTCATGTTTTTTTTTAAAATATACTTTGTTGCCTCTCTCTCTCACTCTCTTTCTCTCTCTGACTCAGCAATGTCACTGCCCCCTCTCTCTCTTCTTCATCATCTCTCTCCATCAACAACCCCCTATCCCCTCTCTCTTTCTCTAAGCAACAACATCATTGCCCCTTTCACTCACCACCCTTTTGCCACTATTGGCAACCCCCCCTCTCTCTCTCTCTCTACAACCAATAAATCAACGATCCACCTTTCCCCAATTATCATTGTCACCGGGGCAACCATCACAGCCATCTGGGCAACCATCACAACCACGACCATACTGCCCATTTACAGAGCACAAACTCTGTTATTACTGGTGTCTTGCTTGGTTGATTGAACTTGGCTTTGAAGTGGTGGCAATGGTGGTGGTGCACAGTAGGGTGGTAATTTAGTGGAGTGCGCAGAAGTTGTGGCAATTTGTGTTGTTGCATAATAAGAAGCTGAAGTTTGAAAATTATTATTATTCTAATTTTGTCTTTCTCTTTAACCATCTCTCCGTAACTATTTTATTTCTATCACCACCATCACAATGGTGGTGATAATGGTGGTGGCGGCGACAGTGGTGGTGGTGGAGGTGGCACAATGATAGTGGTGGCGACAACGATGACGATGGTGATGGTGGCAGCAACACTGTGGTTATGGTAGTGGTGGCGACACAATGGTAGTGACGATGGTGGTGGTGGCAATGACAGTGGTAGTGGCGGTGACAGTGGTGGTGGTGGTGGCAGTGACATAATGGTAGTGGTGGTGACGACGACACAATGATGGTGACGGTAGTGGTGGTAAAGGTGGTGGTGGTGACGATGGTGGTGATGGTGATAGTGTTGGTGGTGGTAGCGATGACACAATGGTAGTGAGGGTATATTTGTCCATTATAAGAAATCGATAAAATTTTTATTGATTAACATTTTCAGTATTAAGTGATAAGTAGGTGGTTTGCTGCTTAAAATTTTAGCCTATTTTTAAGAAGTGTTTAAAATATTAAGTAGTATGAGTTTTATGTTATCAAACGAGTTTAATTTATTTAGTGCTTAAAGTATTCAGTTTTAAACCTTAAGTGGTGTTATCAAACAACTCCTAAATCTTGTGAACTTTAAAAAAAATCCGTGGGGGACAAGTATTAATTTTTTTTAATTTTCTTGTAATTTTAAACTAATACCAAAAGTTTTCAAAATTTCAGTCGAGGGCACTTGCCCCCACCCTCCCTCCGCCCCTGGGTCTACTTATTGTTAGTTGCAAAAATTCAAACAACACTCGACCTTCAACACCGAACTATCTTTGGAGCAAGCAATTCTTACCAATTTTTTGATTACCATATGTTGTGATTGTGTCACATCAATTGACAAGAAAAGGTAATTAGGACAACAATATTTTTATGTTAAAGCTTACTTTGACTAGTTTCCTTCAACAACAAAGGTCTTTTTCCGGTGACAAAGGGCAAGGTTTGGCTTTGTTTACACTTATTTCTGGTACTAGTGTGGGTTACTTGAATGAGTAAACATGAGTGCCCATAACATGCTCAAGCAAACAAATATTTGTTTTCCTTTTAAAAAATTGACAATGCTTTCTTTTTCAGTGATGCCAAGGTTAGCTGATATAAAGATAGGTTTTTTTTTTTTGATGAAACAACCAAACAACTACACAACTCCTTAAAAAGGAGAAGGCAACTGAAGGTATTTAAACACAAACACACACACTCAAGAGTCCCGATGTGGGACAAGTCCCGGGACAACATCATTTTTGATGATATAAAGATAGGTTTTTCTCTCTTCACCAAAGAACTAAAAAAAAGGTAGATTTGCTCCAACTTTTCTTCCACGGCTTTGACGCCGTCTTGCAAATAGCTTGGCGCGGATTGTGCTTCTTGGACCTAATTTAGTTCTTCTTCAACGCAATTTTTTCTAAAATCTCAAACCTTTTGCAAATGCAGTAAGGAGGTTCTGAATTGTCCCCTTTTGGAAAAAGTTAACACTAATCTCCATCAATTTGTCACAGAAAGCAAGAAAACCTGTGAACTTTCTTCTTTTATATACTATACATCTGTACTTAACAAAGCAGGAGACAGACACATTACATACTAATGGACTGAGGTTTCATTGGTGCAAGACCCTCATCTTTCTGATTTAATTACCAAGGTTGGTGGGCAAAGCATTAGGTTCCAAATGCCAAGAACTTTCTGGAATGCCATGGCGTCCGATCCCAGGCACCCTGAAAGCTGGGATTTGATGAGAGAAATGAAGCGTCTCGGTTTTTGAAACTGCCCGAGTCAGATCAAACCCGTCATGTTGGTGCCTTTGGAAGAAAGTAAGATAACCCTCCACCTGCGCCAGTCTAGCTATCCTCATTCTTTCTCCTTCAGAAAAGTCAGATAGGATTTCAACAACCCAATACTGGTATGTTTCATAATCAGTGTGCTTCCCCTCATTATTCCAAGTTCGGTACACCGACCAAATCTCTCCCTTCACTGGGTAAATTTTGAAGATGGGCCTAGTTGTACTTTGTTGGCAATTAACTTGATGGGATAACTGTGACATTTCCAGGTTGACAGTGGTTCCACTAGCTCTAAATACTCCGCAGGCAAGGTGTAAGTTTTTATCCATCCACGTCGACTCATAATCAAAACTGGGCAAAGGTTCCAAGAATGTTACACAAACTTGACTCCCAGAGATCACCTTGTCCAACCGTATGTATTGCCGAGGCATCAAGTCTCTCCCACAGTACACAGCCCACACCTGACCTGTAGCAAAGTCATTTGGTGACCAATTAGGCCCCAAAATTTTGCTTTCTATACATGGTATCATAGTAGGAAGCTGTTCAACAGGGTTAGTAAAAAAAGAACTTTCAGAGTTCCCCTCCTTTGGTGTCACTTGACTGTCCATATCTTGTACTGTATCATCTGGCAAGGCCAATTGGTCAAGCTCGAACATCCCCCTAACAACTCCGTCAATCTCTCCACCAGTAAACCTATATGCTGGCACATTGTGAGATAACATGTAAAAATTATCTGGGGAGATGTGAAGCACGATAGGATCTCCTTCCTCTAATCGTCGCTGAAAGACACTCTTGAAACCATCCACTTTCACCAAACATGCACAATTTGCACCCAAATATTTCGAGAAGTCAGAGAGGATTTCAACCAACTTAAACTTGCAACATTTAAGAATGCCAGGATCATAGGACCATTCATCAAGGTTCCAATCCTCGTACAATGCCCAAACTTCTCCTCTCTTGGGATATATCTCAAACTGTTCCATTGTTGTTCCATGAACCCAAGAGCAAATGTAAGAAAATACCAATGGTGAGACCACATTTTCACTCATATCTAAATCCAAACAAAAGGATCCGCAGGCAACAGGTAAGCCCGCTTCACACCATCTTCTCTCACCTTCACCAACAGGGACTGGTTTCAGCCATGTAACACTTACTGCAGATTCCACAATGTCATTAATTTGAGCATATCGAAAATTTTGAGGCTCAGTTGACTGATAATGAGCTGCCCATATTTGCAGTGTTTTAAAATGCTCAGATTTCCTATTTTTCCCAAACTCATAAAAGTCTTGATCAAGCCTTTTTTCGGGCATGGGCACATACCATGATGGATTTCCACCTGAACTATTTTGATACAATACTGGTGGTGAATTAACTTCATTCACAGGAATATCTATGTTCTCTCGTGCGTTCCTTTCAGATTTCAGATCAGAGGAATAAGAACTAGGTTCACTGAGGCTAATATTAACATGATTTTCCTTCATGTTGTGATTGGCTTGTAGCTTGGATTCCAAATCTCTGACCCTATCTGTTGGCAAACCCATTTCATTCCTCGCATCCAAAACTTGGACAAAAGAAACCTTGTCATGTGTGGAAGAGATTTCAGCAGTGATTCCTCTCTCCTCGCCAGGGATACCATGACAGGTTGATGTCTGCATATCAAATGATTCGTATCCTTCCCAACTAGTACCTCGCTTCATATCAAAATCAAAGCGCTTACCTGGGTCAGAAAGCATAAAGAAGGCATCCACTACAAATCTAAGCGCCAACTCAGTGCCGGGAAACTTATTCTTGATAGGTTGCAACAATTTCACAAGTTTCTGGTACCGACATCTCACATCACATAATGTAGAAGAGGGCATAAGCTGAAGAACCCAGTAATGATCAACATCATAAAAAGGAATATTGATTCTGGCAGCTGATAGTATGTCACATACAGTCAGCATAGGAACAATATGGTCTAGCGCTGGAAAAAGCTGCTGGGCTTTTAGCAGTTTTTGCCTGGCATTCATGTAGTCCCCAACAATAATCATTTTTGAAGCAGCTTCTTTTTCTCGAAGAGCCTCCAACTGATGGTGGTACATCTCTCAATTCCCAACCACTTTCGATACTTCTCAGAATCTCCAAATTTAGCAATTCCAATTAATCCAAAACCTCTATTAGTTGTAAGCTTAAGTAAAATCTTTAGCTCCTGCATGAGAAGGTCCTGGAATAAGGATAAACAAAGGGAGGGACAGGGTGACTGTTCCTTCTCTCAGTTAGACATCCTCTTCCTCTACACCACCCTGGACCAAAATAAAAAATAAAAAACAACAAGAACGAAGAATTACTCGATAAACCAACCTTCATTAGGAGCTGAAACTTTGAACTCAAATAGAAGTCATATAACACGGCAAGGAGAATAAGATTAATGTCACGAAGGGATCACCCCACAAATGTCGAAAAAAATAGTAAAACTCTACTTTAAAAAGATATCGCAATGTAATATTAACCAGATGCTGTGGAAAAATAAAAATACATTTCAGCACTTTGAAAACACATTGTAACATCAATCACTACCAGATGCCTTGAAATAAAGCATTATGTTAATTTTGTTAAGAAATATAGGGCTATTTTGTTTATTAAGGGTAGAGTAGTCTTTTATTCCTGCCTTTTTAGTTTCTTTTGTTTAGACTATATATAGTCTCTATGTATTTAGGTTAAACTACTTCTTGGTATTCAATAGAATTATGCAGTATCAATGAAACCCTAACCTCTTCTTCCTCCTCTTTTTTCTTGTTTCTTGTATTTCTCTTGATTGTTTAACAAATTTAACCTGAATCCCCCCCCTCCCCCCAAAAAAAAAAAAAAAAAAAATGCCAATAGGCTACATTTCTTTGCCTCAATTTGTGTAGAGATTGATTTTTGTTGCAATGTTTAGTCAGTATAATGGTGCAGTGACTTTTCACTGCAGACCAGGAAAAAAAAGAGGGATTTTCACTCAAATAGCATCATGTAATGGCATATTTATCCATCCACCCCCACCCCCACCCTTTATTTTTGATTTTTTTCACTTAAATATTTCCATGTAATCACATTGAAGTTATATCAAACAGAGTAAGATTACCAGCAGATTTTTATAAATATCACCAACATATAATAAAATACAAAGCTAAACTATATAAGTTTCATTGGCCATATATATTTCTACAGCAACCGTTGCTAATATACCCATTTTCTACTTCAAAAATTCCTGCTAAGTTGATCATTCAATGTTGTGCCTAAACTACACCTGGTTTAAAAGATTTTTTAAATTCACAACTCAGAACATCAGTTTTTCCATTAAAGATAATTATTTTCCTACAGATTGTTGAATGAGAGGAATGTAGCATAGTTCAACACACTTTCCTAAAAGAAAGATAATAAGAAACCAGTTTCAACTGATTAACGAAATGGAATGGTAAAAACCAAACAGCCTCAAAATCTTTGATCCTATACCCATTTTAAGCTGTTGCTACAGAGACTTTTCACTCATATTAAAATTACCACAAAAAAAAAAAAAATACAATAAGAAATGCAAATAAATTTACCTTTTGAAGCTGCAATCTTCATACAGGGACAGGGAGAGAGAGAGAGAGAGAGAGAGAGAGAGAGAGAGAGAGAGGTACTTCCCGAAGTTGCAGGACTTGGCTTAATGCTCGTGTGGAGTAATGCAGTTTTGAGTGGAAAATGGAGCATCTTTACTCTTCGGGCGAATTGCACTTTATCCCTAAAAAATTTTAAAAATTTTATATTATATTTTTAAATATTAAATTTTTTATATTATACCCTTAATATATTAAAATTATTATAATGCAACCTTATCGTTAGCTTCTGTTGTCCATTCCATCAATGTAAATGGGGGTAGTTTTAATAGAACTAGCAATGGAAACTAACATTAGATAGGGTTGATAATCGAACCAAGCTACTTGAGCTCCACTCAGATTCGACTTGTGTAGGACTCGGCTCGTGTAAACAAGTCGAACTTGAGTAATTTTTTAATTTCATTTAGAAAAATGAACTTAAATGGCTCAATTCGCCCTTGTAAAACTCGGCTTAGGTTCGGCTCGTTTTGGGCTCGACTTCTTTTTTAAACGAATTGAACTTGAATAATTTTTTAAACTCATTTAGAAAAAAGAGTTCAACAAACTCGATTCAAACTCGCAAAACTCGACTCGATTATCAACCCTAACAGTAGGTTCAAATTGCAACAATTTTAATAAATTAAAAATTTAATATAAAAAATTTAATTATTGAAAATACAAAGTAAAAAAAATTCTAAATCGTTTAAGATATAAAGTGTAATTCCACCCTACTCTTCTTGAGAAATGGGATGTATTGTGGGCTACTTCTCTAAAAATAAAGAAGAAATGACACGTGGACCCTGTGGCCTAGCATGAAAATTTCCATTTCGTTTTTCGGTAGAAATGTTTGGATTTTCATATAAATCAAAATAAGTTTAATTCAAAATTTTAGTGTTCTCAAGTATTTTGGTATATTTTGATATATTTTAATTAATATTTTAAAAATTAATTAATACATTTTTTGTATATTTGTATCTTATTTTTAAAACATTTACGAAATTTAACGTTACATTTTTTTTTCAAGTTTATTAAAATTATGAACCGAAACAAGTCTACGAGTCATCTTCAATGTCCTATTGAAGACTGTTTGGGTAAATTCAATACGTATAATTATAAACAAAACATGATTTTTTTTTATCATTCCATTGATTTTCTAACTTTGTTTTTGTTATAATATTACTTTTAGTTTATTGCTTAATCTACCATTATCTATATTACTTTAAAATGTCAACATACTTAAAAAATATTTATTTTTCTTTTTTACCCCCAAACAATAGTATTAGGACATTTTTAATAATAACCATTATTAATAATAGTACATAAAAAGTAATAAGAACATGTGATTTTCAATAATAACCTTTAAAAAAATATAATGACATCATTAAATTAAACTTTTCATATTCTCCATTCAATCACAATAATGAAGAGAACTTAAGAGGCTCCCATTCAATACATACATCCAAGCTACTTAAGAGGCTTATAACCTTATACGTTAAACACACTACTATGAGGAGTGTGCCCTATAGCAACTTTGAATGTTTGTTGGCTTTAGCTCATGGGTGCTTGCTTGCTTCAAACAGAGGGTTAACAGGTTAGACACATATCACAATTTCTATTGACTTGCTGAATTAGTTTGGTCTGGGGTTTTTTTTTTCTTTGATCTTAGTCCTAATATGTTGTATGGCTTGTGAAAATTTTAGACATTTGCTTTCCTTAACATATTGTTGTTTTTTTATGCAATATGCATCCTATGCTTTGCCCTTGACGAATACATTTTTTGTAACAAAGAACTCCAAT
Organism: Ilex aquifolium; assembly: GCA_951799425.1. Lineage (NCBI taxonomy): Eukaryota > Viridiplantae > Streptophyta > Magnoliopsida > Aquifoliales > Aquifoliaceae > Ilex > Ilex aquifolium. The sequence continues at coordinate 11,554,021 of OX637410.1, read as the reverse complement.
TATTTGGATTTTGGTCTGGGTTTTATTGATGCCGTTTGCTTTTTTTATGTGTATGAGTTTATGAAAATTTTATACTTCTTGGATCTTTAATGTATTTTAGTATGTTAATCAAGGATATGTTTACCTTGACATGTTATGATTAATACATTTTAACTCTTATCAACAACATGCCTTCTTGTGATGAACAACACTTTTATGAGTTGGTTAAGAATTTGCCCCCCCTCTCTTGATTTTTTTGGGAATTATATATTGACCCTGTCAATTTTATTATCATTTCAGAATATTATTGACCTAACCTACCTTTCCAGGACCAAACATGCCACCCAATGACACAGATCTGTCCAAATCAATCCTTTGCCTTCCTAGTGGTAAATAAATAGGGACAACACTACTCAAAATAAAAATTCTGGATAAAATTAGAAGGCAAACACTATCCTTAAAAGTGAAGTCACTTGAGGTTGGTAGGAGTGAAAGCCAAAAATTATATACAATTTCATGTTATCATTGAATCAACATGAGCAAAATTCATATATTTCAGGTACAACTTCAAGCAAAATGTATGCAATCCAATGTCTACATAGAACACATTGGAGTGGTTAATTTTCAAGACCCACCCCTCCACCTCCCACCTGAGACAACCCAACCCAGGACGCGGGCAGCACAAACATTCCCTCGAGAAACATGTCAATGATGTTTTTTCCTGTATAATCAAAGTCCGAATTAATCAGCCCTGGTTACCTTTTTTAGCATTGATCCACGGCACCTGGCACGCCATTGCAAGGTACAGAGCCGTGGCTGTTGTCATTGCTTGGTAATCTCATTTCAGTTCATTTTAGGACCTTGCTCCAGCCAGCTGAAGAGTTTGCACCTGGTAAGCAACTTTTATGGCTCCCTCCTTTAAGAGAGTGATAACGTTCTCAGAATTGCATCCTTTTGATGTTGATTGATTAAGTGACATAATCTTCGGGAGTTTAGAACCCACCCAAACCTCACCACGATTTCCAGAACGCCAGCTACTTTTTCCTCGTACCCTGCTTTGTACAACCCATTGACCAGATTGCTGCATGTAACAATACGAAGCATAAACCCTTACAGTCCCGTTTTATCAAGCAATGCCATCGCTTTGGAAAATTTGCGTTTTACTCTGGACATTTGCTTTTGCTTTATAATGATTTCTGCTTGAGACACCACTGTTCAATACTAAATCCCACAGCTAAACAGCTGTTCCCAAACTGCGTTCTTTGCAGTCAGCGCCAACCATCATACTGCAGACTACATCATCAGGCTCAATACCCCTTGCCACCATCTCCTCAAAAAGAGAAAACATCTTGGATCTTTCCCCTTTTGTGATGTACCCATGTAAAAGCGAGGTGTAAGTTACAATAGTCGGCATCAAATTCCTCTTTTGCATCTCCAGAAAAAGCTGTTCTGCTTCTTTCAACATCCCCAACTTGCAGTGATGGTCTATTAAAATTGTGAAGGTGACACTATCAGGCACAATTTTCTTACTGACCATGTCTTTCACCAATTCACTCGCTTCAATCATTTTCCCTGACTTGCAGAACCCATCAATCAAAGTGTTGAAAGTACGCGTAGATGCAAAGCCTCTCTGCGCTGTTTCATGAAATAAGGACAAAGCCTTCTCTGTGTTTCCTTCTTTGCAACAACCATTGATGAGGGTGTTGTACACAAAACAATCTGGTGCAACCCCCATTGATGGCATTTCATCCAATAAAAGAAATGCCTCAGCTAAATTTTTGCTTTTGCAGTATCCATCTATGATTGTAGCATAAGACACACAATTGAGAGCCAAACCGCTTCCAGAGATTCCATCAAACAGTTCCCTAGCTCTCTTAATCTCACCAGACTTGCACAGTCCATCTATCAAAGCATTATAAGTGACAATGTTGGGGTTGATACCTTTCTGACACATTTGATCATGAAGTTGGAAAGCCTCTTTAATATTGCCTTGCTTACAGAAGCCAGAAATTAGAGAGCTGTAAGTGAAAACATCAGGAACCAAACCCTTTTCATGAAGTTCAGAAAAAAGTTCCATTGCTTCCTGCAGTTTCCCATTTTTCGAGAGACCATGAATGAGGACACTGTAAATTTGCACATCAAGGCGTAATCCTCGACCAAGGATAGATCTGAAAATTGAGAAGGCTTCTGTAATGTTCCCCTGCTTGCAGTGCCCATCCATCAGGGCTGTATAAATGAAATTCATTGGCTCTATGCCACAACCAACAATCTCCCTGAAATACTTGTCAGCGACCTGCATTTCCCCTGCGTTGCTATACCCAGAAACGAAAGACCCGTAAGTATATGCATTTGGTTTTAGTCCCTCCTTTACCATTTCGATTAGATATGCCCTGGCTTCATCCATCCTTTTAGCTTTGCAGAGCCCAATTATAAGAGAATTATAGCAGAAGACGTCAGGCAAAATGTCATTCTCCTTCATTTCCTTCAAAATTTGAATCGCCACATCAAATTTACCGGCTTGGGCGTAACCTTTGATAAGGGTTGTGTAGATAACAATGTTTGGTTTAATACCTCCTGCTATCATTTTCTCTAAAACAAAATTAGCCTGTTGGAGATCTCCAGAACGGCATAAACCATTAATTATAACACCGAAAGTATACACAGAAGGTGTCAAATTTCTTCCCTTCATCTCAACCAGCACATCACAAGTTTTAACCATATTATGCTCTCGAATATACACCTCGATCAAGGAAACATAAGTCCGGGAATCAGGTATTGTGCCCATGGCAATCATCTCATTCATGAGATCTTTTGCCTTCTCCATCTGACCCACTTTACATAGTCCATTTATGATAGAATTATATGTCACGAGATTTAACTCAATTCCACGAGCTACCATTTCATCCTTGATTTTAAAAGCCTCTTCTACGTCACCCTCTTTCATGAACCCATCAATCAAAGCAGTATAAGCAACATGATCAAAATTCAGACCGGCATTAGACATCTCTTCCAAAATTAATTTTGCCTCCCTTGATCTCTTCTGTTTGCATAACCCATCTATTAGTATGGTGTAAGTATAGCAATCCGGGACCAAGCCCTTCTGAGCCATTGATTTCTTTAGCTCAAAAACTTCATCAACAAGCCCAGCCCTGCATAACCCTCTAATAACAACATTATAAGTAACCAAATTCGGATTACAACCTTTGTGTTCCATTTCAAAAAGGACCCCTTTACCTTCTTTGACATTCCCAGCTTTACAATGAGCCATAATCACATTAGTATAAGTATAGACATCAGGAACTATTTTAGCTTCCAACATTCCCTTATACACCTTCCAAAACAACTCCAGATTATTGCACTTCAACAAGTCCTTCAGTAAAGAATTACAACACACCAAACTGGGTAAAAAATCACCAGTCTTGGCAGCTAATAATACAGAAACAGCCTCATTCAACATACCCTTTTTCTTGTAAGCATTTATCAACATATCAAAGACAACGGACTTTGATTTAGACCCACTGCATTCACTAAAACAACCAAAAATTGAATCTAAAACAGCTGAAATTGGAATACGAGTTTCGATCATTCTCTCTAATACACCATTGGCATGTGGAAAAAGATTCGAATTACAAAGAATCAAAGCAAGAATTGAGAAAGAATGCAAGTTCTGAAGCGTACCCAAGTGGTGACCCGACCAATTGAAGAAATGAAGGAGGCGTTTGGGATCACCCATTTGGTTTTGGTGAAGAATATAGCGAACCACATCTGGGTTTAGCTTGTTGGGAATATTTGATGCCTCCAAGAGCACTTTCCAATTATTGTGCTTGAGAATGATTCCGATTTCCCTAGCTGTGTCTTCGCTTTCTTTTGTGGTTCGAGAGCTGTAAAAGTGTTTGGATTTGAGATAAACTTTTCTTGTTTTGCTGACCATAGATCTATCTTTCTGTATAAGGAGCTTCTTGGATGAGAACAATCTCATCATCATGAGCCTCGTTGTATGTATATTTGAAGGGTCAATCAATAGATACATACTTCATACATACATGTGACATTTTCAGAGCTTCATTCTTCCTCCTAACACCATGAAACTGAGAGGAGCGAGGAGGAGGTAGTTTTGGCCCTTTTGGGTAATACCAGATACATGGGCAGGCCTAGTCACCGGATGGGGCCTGGCTTTTCCGGCCCTCTAGTCAACCGTCCTGGCCCATAGATTGGGCTGCGGGTGTTGGGCCATTAATGTGCCTGGCCAAGCTACCCAAAAAAGAACCTGATTACCTATCTGAAAAATCCAATGGTGTCTTTTTTATTTTTTTATTCCAATTTTGACCTTTCAATTCCATGAATTTTGACGGGCCGATGGGCTGGGCTCGTTCACCATCAGGCCGATATGCGGCTCATATAAGAGTTTCGATAGTTCATGTCTTATTGTCCTTTTCAATTTTTTTGAATTTTGATGGGCCGATGGGCTGGGCTCGGCTGTTATCGGGCCAAAATACGGGTCATGTAAGAGTTTCAATAGTTCATGCCGTGTCTTGCTAAAATCTGATTAATCTATACCCGACTCATTTATAATCGAGTTTGTTTTATGCTTATAGCCTAATTCATGTCATCTTTAGCAGAGTTTATTCCGACCAATTTATTTAGCAAGTCTAACAAATGCATTGATTTATCATTCAAACCCGTCAAGACTAAATTTAAATAGACTAACCCTAGGTCAACCGAGTTCGTGTTGGATTTGCACATTGTCTCTAGAATCGTCATTCGTAGACTTACGCCTCTACCGTTGGACTCATGGGCTGTCTGCGATTCTATCCAATTTTAAATGTGACTTGGACAATAAATGTTTGCATCTACCCACTAGACCACCAGCTCGACTTACCCTTACCCTTATTGGTGTACATATGACCAAATAAATGTAGAGAAATCTATAGTTTTACCTCTGAGTTGAATATCATGACAAAGGGTGAGCCCCAGCAACTTATATGTAAGAGGGAGTGGAGGTCAGGGTCTGTGTGGAAGAGTAATTGGTCCTTTAGTAAGAAGACAAAGGGAACTTGAATGCTTTTCTTTGTGGTCCTGAGGAAGTGCCTGTCCTGTTCCTAATGAGTGTGGACTAGTTTTTTTGTGCAGCTTCTGATTTGGCATCTTTAAAAGACTGGAGGAAGATTACGGTCAATTGAAACCGTACCCAAATTTATAATTTTTTGACTTACAAGTTACAATTAAAAAAGTCATCAAACTTATATAATTTTTAAAAGTAAAGTCATTAGTTTTTAGAGTTAATAGTATTTTTTGTGCCTGATACAAATTGAAATTTTAGAGATCAAATTGATAAAATTAATACAATAATTAATAAAATTAGCATATTTTAGAAACCAAAAGTACTATTAACCTTACTACTTTTAAGGTCAAATTACACTTTATAAATGTGAAGTTATAACTAATGAAAATATGCAAGAGTAAATTCTATAAATTTTTGGTCCTAGAGTAAACCATAAAGCAAATTTTAAATCCACTAGTCACACGATTAATTTTAATGAAAGAGTAAATTCTATATCTATAAATTTATATTAGAAATGATTTATCTCTGACTATAGAGTAAATTCATATGTTCTTTATTTTTTTATTAAAAAAAAAAAAGAAAATCAGGCTATACCCAACCCTTATGCTCCGTTTGGTATGATGGAAAAATGGAAGGATAGAAAGTTGGAAGGATAGAAAGTGGGAGGGATAGATAAAACATCATGTTTGGTAAGGAAGGAAAGTAGGAATGATGGAAAAGTGAATGGATTAACTTTCTTTACAACTCACCAAAATCAATCCCTCCAAAATCGGAAGGAAAGTGGATGGAAAGTTAATTATTTGTGTTGAGATGTATCTTATTTATCTATATATCTTTTAGTATGTACATATATTATATATACATTAATTTCATATAAAAATATAATTATAAAATATGTATTTATATATATATATATATTTTAAAAAATTTTAAAAATAAATTTTAAAAAAATAAAAAATAAAAATAAACAGGTAAACTCGCAACTCGACACGACACAATTAGTTAAATGAGTTGAATTGACTAATGTTCGACATAAACCCGTAATGACTCAACACGAATCTGACACGACACGACTCGAATCAATTGTCACCCCTAATCTTAGCCAGCACAAAAAAAAAAAAATTAATCATTTTTATTTTCCAACCATCCAACCAAACACAAAGGAAGGAAAGTGTATCATTACTACTTTCTTTCCTTGAAGGATATAAAGTGTATCCCTCCTACTTTTCATCATTCCTACTTTCCATCATTCCTACTAAACGGAGCATTAATAACCTTTCTCTAAAATAATAATGATTTTTTTTATATTTATTTTTGTAATTACCCAAAGCATGTTTTCTTGATTACAATGTAAAAGAGACAATGATGTGCAAACTCGCGAATGATAACCGGACGATAACCACTAAACCAACCACTAAATCCACTGCCTAGAGCACGTTGAATAATGGTGTTGAGTATCCTCGAAAGAATCCATTCAGAGCGACACAAACATGAGAAATTAAGATTGCAAGCATGACACCCATAAGTTGATACCTAACACTTGATCATGATTTTGTAACTTTTTAATGTAAATTGTCTTTGTCAAAGGTAATTAGTCGACCCCTTAATCATGCTTAAGAGAAGGGCGGTCGCACTAATACCTACCAAAACATTAACTATGGTGAGATAAGATTAGGACGGTGTAATTAACTTCTCAACCAAAACAAAAGCTTAATTATAATGTTCCAGTACCATATGAAGAAGACATGGTTGGCCTTACACATAGTTAACAAAATTATCCATACAATTCCGACAACATAGCCAGCCAGCCCTTTGTTTAAAAATAATCAAGTGACAATCTTAAATGTAGCTTAAGTGGTCACAGTGATGAGATACAAATTCAGACCTCCTGAGTTCAAATTTTGACAATTCTTTGGAATTAGGCCACGCGAGATTTATTCATTATGAATACTCTAGTCCCGCATGTAGATGATCTGTTTTTGACCAAATCGAAAATGAGTTAGTCCAGTACACGTAAATTGACTCGAACACCCCTGACCATTAAACTAATAATAATACTAAACAAGTGACATATTTATGTTGTTGAATTCGTTTTTAAGGTTATCTATTGTGGTGTTTGGTTACTTTCCGAAGAATAGTGAGGTGTTTGGCCCATAATTTTCCCAAATGGCTTGAGTTTTGGTTTTTTTGTGTAGGGTACAAGAAAATATAACCCATATGTTATGTTTTTTTAGATTAAATATCACTCAGTAGAATGGTGTGAGTACATTCCATTGTTATAGCTATCTCGGCTTGTTCTTCTCCAAGAAAACTCTCTCTCTCTCTCTCTCAACTAAGTAGAAAAAGAATTTAATTTTTTCAAGTGTTGAAGAATCTAAGTAATATTTTGCAATAGGATTTGCGAGTGACAAGATAATTATCGGCTGTACATATGGTACTTTCTAAAAAACGATGCTTATTTCAAGTTTAAGAATTTATTTGACAATCCGAGATAGAAAATATTTCCGCTTGTGAAGTGGAGGATACCGTTCAAATCCCCTCTAAGTTAAACATGACTTGATGAAAAGAATACTCATGGTTTCACAATATTATCTATTAGTGAGGGTGGTATGATAGAATAAAGGTAAAAAATTCACACTTAAAACAACGAAATATGTGGATTCGTCAAAACGAAATATGCGGATTCGTCAAAACGAAATGTCTCACATTTTGAATTGAAGGATTAACCTTTTTAAAACAAGAATAAAATTACTAATGATTTACTTTTCTAGATTCTGTCGTAATTGAGGGACTTGTACACTTTGAATGGCTTTTTAAATATGGTTGCAAACTTAACTGGTACAATTGAAGAATAAACCATAAAGCAGATGGGGAAAAAAAAAAAAAAAAACTATGTCCACAGCCCTAAAGTAAAGGATGCTTTCATTGACTGGTCACACGAGTTAATATAAAGTTTAGCATAGTCCATTATAATTGTTAATAGTATCTTTTAGTTTGATCTTGATAATATATAATAAAATTTTTAGTTTATAATAAGTAAGTGGTTCAGCAATGGACTGTCTTTATTTAAAATGTATTGGAATGATACTAGGATTGAGTCTATTTTATTTCAAGCCACAGACCCAAACAATCTCAAGCAGTAGTCCAGTAGAGATAGGAATGAATTGTAAATTCAAATTTTTTGAATTCGAAATGTGGTAATTGAGTCGAGTTACTCAGGTTCAATTTGAACTTGGGTCGTTATTTTGAATAATTTTTTAAGCTTATTTAAACAAACGAGTCTTAAAAGACTCGACTTGAGTTTACAAACCTCAGCTCGTTTTTATGTAAAATGGTCATTAACTTAATTCATTGTAGTTATTAAATTAATTATAAATTTTAAAGTTTTAAATTATATCTAAATAATTTTTTTTAATTTTAATTAAAGTTTTTTTTTTATAAATAATAATTTATCTAATGAATTCGGAGAGAAATCTTTCTTCATAAATACAAGACATTCATTACGGATCTAAAAAAGATCTAATCCCGTGGACTTTAATGGACGCTTTCCTTCATCCGGTCTTTAGTAGCATTTCTAAAGTCAACCTAATCGATTACCGGTGGAAACACACTAAACAATCCTATAGGTTCACATTTCTAATAGAAGAAGTATAATTAGATAGATGTACATAAAATTAGTCAGTGATTTGCATTTAATGTTAGGACCTAGATAATTTAATGGACACAATTATTATGTACCCAAATTATGTTCGAGCAATGTTATACATTCCAAATTTCTAACCCAAATTTTCATCACAAATCAAGGGAGACCATTTGATCAGTAGGTCCCATTTTAAAAAGTTGATGGGACACACTCATCAAATGGTCTCTCTTCATTTGGGATCAAAATTTGGGTTAGAGATTTGGGATACATAGTATTTCCCATTATGTTCACAAATTATATCCCAATAACATTGCTCGAAAAGTACAATCACAATAAA